>OZ007590.1:210024427-212585677 GCA_963931845.1 Maratus michaelseni
GGCGATTTGTAATGTTTCTAAAGGTATTTTAATTATTCAATAGATTAAAAAGAAGAAAAAGCTTTAAAATTTTATTTACGAGTTTAATTCTTTAAAAATTAACCAAGTTTTTAAAAGATTTGAAAAAAAAATATTGAAAATTTATGTTTAATTTAATCTGATATAATTTACATACATTGTGTCATTTTTACGTTTTAAAATGAGTCGGAAAGTTTCACGTTGTTGAGCAGGGGAAAATATATATATATATATTTTTTAGAACAATCTTAAGCACTGAAATAATCATAATAAAAAAGTGCTGTAAATCACGAAATATTTGGCATTTTCTTTGGCTATTAACGCGAGGCATGCGGCTAATATGAAAGTATCACTTTTAATAAATTTCAAGACTTTTCATAATTAATATTTTTCATATAAAAATGCTTTTTGGTGTTCTTAGTGAGCAATCTAAAAAAAAATATTAAATGAAAAATCCTAATAGTTTTTAATTAAAAAATTTGTTCACTTATATTCTGTAACCTGGGAAATCTGGGTTGGATCCCTTGGTTTTCAATAATATAAGTAGTTTTTATAAAGTAAATACGTCATTTTTACTAAATTTTTACATATATCATGACATTTTATTATTTTTTTCTTAAAGTAATTATCTTTTTGGAAATCTGGTTGGTCCTTACAGTTATAGAGCACTCTTGTAAGGAAAGTATGGGGGGGGGGGGGGGATTAATTCTAGAAAGTATTCTCTTTATTTTATTTATTTATTTTATTCATTTATTTATTTCATTTATTTATTTTTACCATAATATTTGCATTTTTTCTCCGTGAAATCATTTTCCTTCATAAAACAATATTCATGTGTGCGTAATTTTAAATTTAAAGGATCAAAGTTTAAAGTGATTTTTGTTGCTGATACCAAAAAGCTGACATGATATTTGTTATTTGTGCTGCTAATTAATGGAATTGTTTATTTGCAGTTTTTATGTTTTCCACAATTATTAATTGATACTTTTAATAATTAAACCATAAAAATATAGATTATGCTTCCGAATATTTGTTCATTGTCTTTTTATTTTCAATATATATATATATATATATATATATATATATATATATATATATATATATTATAAAATCGCACGTGTGAAAATAAAAAACAATTGAAAGGATACTGCAAAAATTAAACATAATAAAATGGTGTATATATATTCAATTTAAAATAAAATTATTATTACACCTTGGTTTCACACGAAAAAGTCAATTTGAAAAATATTTAGTTTGATGAAACTCATTTATAAACTATTATTATAAAATAATGTGCTAAGAAGGAATCGTAAGGAATCTGATAAAAATTCCTCTTTATAGAAGTTTTGTCTTCGCAGGTCGTCTTTTGAAAGTGCGCTGTATTCTTTTTGTCCGGACCATGAAATTTTTTCATTTCAGGTTGAATTCCATTTCATAAAAGTTCTGTTTTGACAGGTTTTACTGCATATGGAAATTTTAAAACTGTACCGACTCATTGAAAAGAGAGAGAGAGAAATCTCTACTTTTGATTTGTCAGTGTATTAACATTTTTCAAGTTTATATCGTTATTGGCATTAACATAATAAAATAAATGAGAACATATTAAAGTCAGACTTACATTTTACATTATTTTTTATCTTTATGCAGCGTCTGACTTACGGTAGGGCATTCGTGGCACTGGCCCAGGGCCTCAGATTTTCAAAGAACCCCCAAATGCTACTGTTTTTTTTGTTTTGTTTTTTTAATATTATATAGATGTCATACGAAATAGTTTCGCTAAATGCTACGCCATTTGGTTAATTTTTTTTTTCGTATATTTCTCTGTTACATGCACCAAAGAAAATGCATTCTCATTTATAAAGGCCATCCCCCCCCCCCCTTTCTCTATGATTGTGTCAAAGTAACTTCATTTTTTCCTGATTATCTTTTAACGATTTATGTGCTGGAATGTACAGAACTCCGTTATTGGGATCGATTTATTTTACCTGTAAGGCCTCATGGTTAACATGGACAAAGCCATGTGGTTCTGCTAGTACTGGTATAAACTTAACTAACTTTCAAATACTTGTATTTGAAAGTAAAAGTTATTTTATTAAAAGGATATGCTAATATTTTAAATAATTATAGCTTGGTACTGCGGAAAATTTATTATCAGTTGCTGCATACTTTATTATTCCAGAATACGGAACTTGCATACAAAAAAGTAATTAGGACCACACAATTTATTATAAAATATCTATTGAATTAAAATTTCATAATTATGAAATAATTATTTAAAATTAAATTAATGATTATCAAATTTAGTTTTTTTAATTGATATTTTAAAGAAATAATTAAACTCAATAGTGGTTATCTTAATAAGTGCTACTTTCAATAATATATTTTTACTCAAGACTGCTGTAAGTATCATTGCAAGGGGTCCCCCATAAGCATCTGTGCCCAGGGCTCTCAAATTTGTAAATCGGTCCCTGTTTTTATGAACATCCCTAGAAAAGAAAAAATATTGTAATTCTTGAAAACGCTTTCTTAGAGCGCTGTAAAAATAAATAAATAAATTAGGATTTCAAGTGCCACTTGTGTCTCTTAAATGTTGTTTAACACACATATTTGACGTTCACGTGCCCCCCACCCCAAAAAATAAAATAAAATAAAATAATAATAATAATAAATAAATAAATAAATTATATATATATATTTTTTTTTTTTTTTTTTTTTTTTTTTGCGTAGAGTTAGTGTATTTCTAATCTATGTAGTATTATTATATCTTTATTGCTACTTGAGATTCTCCAGATGTGAATCTTCAACAAATATTCGGAGCTATGTGCAATATGATACTGTTTTTGCTGAATGGGTGAGGTTTGTTTATCAAAACATTTATGCATGTTCTTGAAGTTAGCGTTCGGGTTTTAAATTCCCAAATCCTTTTTTGAAACAGTCACTATACAAAGTTCAAAGTTGAGTCCCAAAATATATTAAAATTTCTAGTTAGTAACTACGAGTTCTTAACAGAGTTACCTACTCAGTTGCCATAGGGGTTTTTGTTGTTGTTTGACCCTTACAAGGATGGAAGTACTCGCATGTCTCTTTCAATTTAGTCACTTTTTTTTCGAATAGAAAATTCCTCCTCCTTTAATGACAGAAATTCTGCGACTAAATTAAAGTGAAAATTACTATTCTAAATTCATGGTAAATGTTGCATTAATCGTGCATTATAAATCGTGCATCTGAAATGCATTAATCGTGCGAGCCCTGCGCATAATTCTCATCCCTGTTCTTATTATTGAAATAAGTTTTAAAGCTAAATAAACATCGCAGATGGGAATTATAAGATCGATTAATAAAGTTTTTAGCATTTATTTTAAATGAAGAAAACTTGAGAAATGAAATCTGTCTAAAGTGGAATTTTTCTTTGTTCCCTAGCAATTCCATTTTCACAGGTTTTACTATATTAAAATGTGTGTGTATGTAATGCTATGTGCACTAGCAATAAAAAATTATAAAAAATAATTCCTGTACTTCCACAGATTAACTATATTTGTATGCTTATTTCATAAAGTAGAGTGAATAATTTGGTTATTTAAAGGCAGTAGTTAAAGCATATAAACCAGGGCATGAAATTTCAGTTGAAAAGGTACTAGCCAGACTAAAATTTTCGCTCGCCACTATTTTACATTCATTCAGACAGCAGCGTCGGCCACCACACCTGCCCAGAAAATGAACTATTTATGACAAATTGAATTTAAATTTACCATTGTTAGAAGGAGCTGTCTGTTGAATCCAGAATATTTTACATTCATGAAAAATATGAACAATTTTTAAAATGTTAAAAATTTGGGAGAAAGCGAATAATTTTTACGTGTTTCAAGGAGCGTTGTTTAGATGGCGAAACCTGATTCACTTCGTGCAGGAGTGAAGAGCGTGCAGATTCGGCCTCGTAAGCGAAAAAGCGGCCTTGGCGCTTGCGCGGAGCGAAAGCGGAGGAACAAATACAGGCGGGGGAGTTCGTTCCTTCGTAGTACAGAAATGGAAGTGGGTGACGCCGCATTTTTTCTTCTTTTGGAAGATAAATGCCGTCGCTTGATTTTAAAACACTTCCGCGTGTCGCTGGATTGAGGCACGATATTCTGAGCGTATAATGTTTGGTTTGAAGCACAACATTTCAAAAGACGAAACTTACTCGCCAACCTTAAACATTTGATCGCCAATGGCGAGCTGGTGAGTGGAAATTTCGCGCCCTGGTATAAACTATAATACATCTAATTAATATAAATTTAATATAATTATTTTTATACATAATAGAAACTTTGCTGCAAATATTTTTTAAACTACTTTTATTTATTCAATTTAGAAACATTGATAATTATGTACATATTTTATTGTAATCCTTTTTCACATTATTTTAAAAAGTGAAAAGTTTTATGATATTTCATCGTGACTTTAATCGTACTTGACTAAAATTATTGACATCCTGCTCGTAGCTGCAAAACTTAACACAGACATCTGAAAGAGAAACTGAAAATAGCTCCATATCCCCCCCGCCCCCCATAATCCATTTATATTTATTATTAGCATTAGCATTAATTGAAATATATATTTCAAATATTGCTAATGCTAATCTACCCTATATATATAAAATCCTAATGAAACAAATTTGTGAAACGATTTTATGAAACGAATTTATGAAACGATTTTATGAAACGACTGATTAAACGACTGATTATGTTTCAGGGCTATTTTTAATAAAATATTAAACGCTTGATAGTGAAATTAATACCAATTGTCCATAAAAATCCGCGGATGTCAAAACTGGTAATAGAATTTTGAAATTGGATTTAGTTTTCGAGATATTAATTTTTTTCTAATTTTAATGACATTTCTGTAATGATGGCAACTAATTACTCTGTTTTTTTTTTTGGACAAAAAAGGGAAAAAATGAAAAGGATCCCGATAGGGATTATTGATTTCTTTTTATTTGTCATTTTCAAATTGAAATTGAATTTATCTTTTATTTCAATCGATAATGAAGACAAGATTGTGATTAAATTATGTTTTTCAGGAAAATTTGAAGAAAAAAAAATCACATTTCTATCGTTAGGATTCAATTGTCTGTCAGCATTTAATTTAATTTATAAACTGAAAATATTTTGAATAAATTCGTCCAAATGACGTCATTTATGTAAACGCAAAAGAAAGGAGCAAAAAAATATTTATACAATTTGTTTAGCGTAAAATGTCATTTATCCTATTTTATATATAATCAGAAGTAATTTGTATAGAAAAACAATAATAATATACGTATAATTAAAATACGCATATAAACAAAAAATCGTCGAATTTGTTTCCATGGCTGTTTATGTCATTTGGCACCAAATCTCACTTTCTGATGCCCGAATTGCGCCAAGCTTTTTAAAAAAGCGTCAAGACCCCTATAATAGAAAAGCACCAAAAGCTCATTGGGTTTGTTTTCATAACTTTTGGCAACAAATCTATGTATATTAACGAATCTATCCCTTTTCGAAGCTCGAATTACGTCAAACCTAAAAGCAAAGGATCCTATACTGGAAAAGTACCCGATTTTCTTATGGACAATATTCAAGTGACATAACGAGGTGTAAAATTATCGCGGATAGCAAATTTGTTTAAATATGTCATCAATTGATGCCGAATAAATGCATGCATGCATGCACAAAATATTTAGGTAATTTTGTATGATAATTATTAGAAAATTTGTATATACATATTAATTAAAATAAATAATTTACATATTTAAAATAACATGAAAATGTGCATGATGGTGCACTAAAATAGAGAGAAAATTAAAACCTGTTACTGAAAATGTCTTTAACAGTACTTTTCAATACCGTAGTTCTTAATGTTATTCACAAGCAGATGGAATTTTTCTCATCCTTAAACACAAAGGAAGAATAGAATACAGATCGTTGTTATAAAAGTCCGAGAGGTAGCCACAATTTAAACCTAATCATTTTATACAAGCTGGTTTTCAAGTTGTAATTGATTTTACTTATCAATCCCGAAAATAGTCGTCAGTTGTCGCAACAGCTGTGTATGAGGCCATGGTAATCAAAAAATGCCCATTAAAACGTTAAAAGCATGGCAACCCAATTACAGATTGACCAATATTTTTAAAACAAAGCACGCTGTCATTTTTTTAGAGGCTTCGAAGTCTGAGCGGGGGTTAGCGAGCGTAGCTCGCAGGTGGTAGGCCCCCTAGTAATAAATATAAATCTTTGATATCATGGGAATTTCTTCCTATATTTTTGCATTGGATAAAAGAAGATATACTTTCAATGAAGGATTTTTTTTTTTAATAATTATTATTTATCATTTCTATCTCTTAAGATAAATGTTTGTTTAAATATTTTTTTTTTCTTCACGTTTCTGTTGTTATTGTTGTTATAGTTTCATACATTTCTGGAACAGCTGTATGCAGTCTCTTCCCTTACGAAGTGTATAATGCTGGCAAAATAAAAAGAACCTTATTCTAAAAGTTCAAGAGATGCACAAAGTTGTAACTACAATAATATAGTGCTGCTCTTTGAAAACGAAGAATAGCTTTGTTTAAATAAATTCCAAGTTGAAGAATCTAGTCTACGTTCAGTTTTGATTTTAAATGTACGATCAGTTACTTAACGTCGAAAACTACTTTTATAATCTTGTTTTACTTAGTTTCTTGTGTAAAAGATATTTTCGGAAGCACCTTTGTATCAATTGTTATTCATTATTAGTTTCCGTCGACTTCACGCCCTCAAAGCCGGTTTAACAACTTACGGCAGTGTGATATTGAAATTTTTGCCTGCTACATACTGATAAATTTCTTTCGAGATTTTTTTTTTTCAGAGAACTTTTAAAAGAATTTAAGTATTAAGCCCTTCCCGACGAGCGACCCAAACACAATTTTTAATCTTTCAGCACCAGTATCTTCTAATAGAAATCTCTGCTTAATTTAATCGCAGAAATTCTATGATTGAATGAGAAAATTTCTGTTAAAAATACTGGTAGGACGCGACGCTTGCCACGAAGGTGTTAATTCCGTCAGAAAATGCAATATGTTGTGTCAGGCATCCTATAGGGTAGATGTGGCAGTAATGGACACCCTTCAAAGTTTTTGGTTTATAAAAAAATAATCAATAAAAATTTAGCTTTTATTATTTTTTTCATAACTCCCCCTTGCATGTTTTATAATCTGGTTTATTGTTGACACTCTTAATCAAAACAACCAGGAAGCCGAAAATAATGTTTCACGGTTCCACTGTTTTTCAGTGAAAAACTTAATGAACGTGCTAAGAGCTTCACTTAATTAATTTTATCTTCTTTATTTTCTTTCAAAAATTGCATGTTTTTGTTTCAATAGTTATAGAAAACTTATTGGCCATTTACAAAATTTCATTTATTGTTAAGGTTTTAGGACCATTGTCCATTATTGGAATGCTTAATTAGTCAAATTTCCAGTAATGGGCACCCCCATGTGTATATTATTTACTAAAACTGCAATTTCAGTAATGTTCATAGTGTATACAATCTTTTGTGATTTTACATTTTAAATGCGATTTAGCAACTCTGCCTTGCATATTTTATAATCTGGCAATCAATCAAACCAATCTGGAAGCAGAGAACAATATTTAAGGGCATAGGGAAAGGGGGGGGGGGGGGGGGTCCTCATGGGGCTCAAGCCCTCTCCATTTAAATAAAGACGTAAGTCACACAAGTTAAAAAAAAGAAAAAAATCTTTTTTAAATGTTGGATTATTTATTTCTGACAAACAACTGTGTACCATAAAAAATACTGTAATATTAATTAAATTTATAGTAGTAATGAAACTAGTAAATCTGCGGATCATGGGTCCTTAAACATCAATTCTGCTGTTTTACATTTTAGGTAGATTTCTTAAGAAATACTACCTATTACATTCTCACCTAAGTTGGAAATTTTGAAAAATTTTTGCAGATCTACGCCGATCATGACTCCCAGAACCCAAAACCACCCCCAGTTCAAAACTTTATATATCTATCTATAGTCTGTTCAGGGAAAGGAGATAACAAAAGTAAACAAAAGGGTTGCAGAAAAATCGCCAAGGAGCCACACATTTGGCACAAATCCCTAGGTTGGCGAATTTTATTTTTTATTTCGATTTGTTAATTTTTAAACATTTATTTTGATAACTATATGAAAACAACACAAGTTGCTAACTGACTTACATCGAGATTTTAAACAAAAATGTAAAAGTTTAAGACTTCAAAATATAAATTATTCTCTATTTATTTTAAACAGCGTTGAATTCAGAAATATTTTTTCCCGGTGGGATTTCTGTGCCTCCAGGTGAGACATTATATAGTTTCGGGGGGGGGGGGGGGGGGTATTATACTTTTTGACCATTAAAAGTATAAAATCTGAAATATTCCGGGAGGGAACATTTTAATGGCCCGAACGGAATTTCCTCCCGGGGCAAACCTTCTGAATTCAACATTGTTATAAACCATCATCAGGATTTAATTTTGTTAAATACAAAATAGTACAAAACTATTTATATCTTACATTATTGAAGCCCACTTACCTCATAAATCATTCAGAAGATGAAGTTGAAGTATCGGAACTATTAGAATCTAGATTGATTACCATGGAATCTACTATATTATCTATAGCATTATCTAAATCCCACATTTGTTTTTCCACTGTATTTGTTACATGTTGAATGCATCTTTTCCATTTTTCAGTGCCAATTTTGCTGATACTTTGAGAGAATATATCTTTTACATGAGGCATTTTGAATGTTTTGTTTTCTTTCGCAACGAAGTTCTTTATTTGTGCCCAAATCAGTTCAATAGGATTAAGCTCGCAATGATAGGGGGGTAATCGTAAGACAGTTTTATTTTGTGCTTTGCCATTTCATCGACAGCGTACTTGTCATATTTATTTTTATTTTGCTTCACTAACTGCAACAGTTCCGCCTTTAACATTCCGTCCTCAAAAGGGATATTTTTTGTTAAAAGCCAATCAGCAATTTTTTGTTTTCTCCACGAAGTATTCGGTATTTTTTCTGATTTTCGGGAATGATAAGGAGCATTGTCCATTACTATCACACAGTTATCTTCCAGTCGAAATAAGATATCACCAAACCACTTTTCAAAACGTTCTGAATTCATGTCTTCGTGATAATCTTTATTTTTATTTGATTCGAATAAGTTAAGCCCTCCATCCATGAAACCAGAATCGCTACCAATATGGGTAATTATCATCTGTTTTCCTTTTCCGGAAGGAGATTTTAATCCGGAAGAAAGACCAGACAAAAATGCTTGTTTTGATGATTTTACTGAGGTATCTTTCCAAACTTTACTAACTGTATGGCCTGCATTCAACCAAGTTTCATCCATATAATATATTTTGCGCCCTTCTTCTCTGAAAGATTTGATTTGCCTTAAATATTTTCTTCTCCACACAATTATTTCGTTTTTATCAATGAGAGTACTGTCTCCAGTGACGGATCTAAGGGGGGGTTAGCCGGGGCAGTTGCCCCGGGTGCAAGACTTGGAAGGGCGCAAAAATGAGGAATCGTAAAAGATTAAGAAAAGGAAAATTAAAAATTCACATGAAAAAATATTCAATTTTATTTTCTTCAGCGGCGGTTTACTTTCGTTGCATAAAGATCAGAAATAAAAAATAAATTAATTTATATTACATTATACAAAATATCACATTGCCACCAGTATTTTTAAGAAATTTTTATTTATTTAAAATTCAAAGATTTTGCGTTATCTTTTTTCCGACCTTGTTCTATGTTGTTTTACAGCGTATACAGTATTTTATTTCGATTATGTCTAAAAGACATTCGGGTGATTATTACAGAAAGAAGTCTAAAAAAAAGAGAAGAGTAGGATTCACAGCTTGCTGTTATCTTGGCTGTTAGTTATACAGCACCAGTAAAAGATTCATTGTATTGTATTCCATGTAAATTATTTCCAAGCGTGTTTCCTGAGCATAAATTGTCATTTTTAGCAAAAGAAGAAGGGTTTACTAAGTGGAAAAAACTTAGTGCGAGAATTCCCGAGCACGAAAATTCTTTGTTTCATAAAAGAAACTTTTGTTCGTGGAAAACGCTCGAAAATTCACTTTCTAAAGTTGGTGGTATTGATAAAGATTTTCAAGATAAAATTTTGGAAGAGGAGAATCATTGGAAATCTGTTCTGTATGTAATAGTCGATGTAATAACGTATTTGGCAAAGATAGGTTGCTCTCTAAGAGGATCACATGAAAATCTTGATTTCTCTAATCCTAAATGCGGGAATTTCTTAAATATAACTGAGCTAGTATCACATTATTATGCAGATCTTCGCGATCATATTAACCGTCATAAGACAGGTCAAGTTAGTTACTTTTCACATGGCATTCAAAATGAATTTCTAAAGATTATTGTTGCGAAAATGAGACAACATATTTTTAGTGATATCAAAGAAGCAAAATACTTCACCATCATGTTCTATTCTACTCCTAATGTAAGCCATTTAGATGAAATGACACAGGTTATTAAATATGTAAAGATGAGTGAAAATGGTCCTGAAATAATCGAAAGTTTTATTGACTTCTTCAATTTCAGCCAGAAAACAGAAGAAGCCCTTACTGAACTCATTTTACAGAAATTAGAAAATGATGGTCTAGATATAAATAACTGTAGGGGCAAATCCTACGACAATGGCTCCAGTATGTCCGGAAAATATAAAGGAGTCCAAACCCGAATATTGCAAGCAAACGATTTAGCATTTTTTGTTCCTTGTGCTGCTCATACCCTCAATCTTGGTGTAAATGCTGCCAAAATTGTACCAGAAGCTGAGACTTTTTTTGATATCTTAAATTGCCTTTACAATTTTTTTGTGTCTCAACTAGTAGATGGGACATTCTAAGAAAACATGTTCCTCTTTCACTAAAATTACAAAGTACTACTCGGTGGTCATCAAAACGTTAAGCTGTAAAAGTAATTTATAAACATATTGGAAAGATCATAAATGTTCTAAAGGGATTACAAACTGACCCATTAGCAACTCCTGAAACAAAAACAGAAACTTCTTCACTACTCTTTAATATTACCAAATTTGAATTCGTAGTGATGACATGCTTCTGGCGTAAAGTGCCGACACAACTCGATATAGTGAATACACTTTTTCAAAGGGAAGACATGACGATTGACAGATCTGTAAAACACTTAAATGGTCTCATTAAAATGTTAGATTCAGAAAGGGCAAGTATTGCAACTAATGCAATACAGGATGCAAATGGCATTGCTACTGATATTGGTATTGAGGCAAAATTTAGGAAAACGAGGAAGACAAAAAAGTATAGGTTTTTTGTTGAGGTTTGTGAAGATGAAAGTAGTGCTATTTGTGATGAGGAGAAATTCAAACTAAAGATCGTTGAAGTAAGTGGACAGAATCCTAACTGAATTAAGAAACAGATTTGAAGCTATTCAAAATCTCAAAAGAAGAATTAGTATAAGCGGAAACTGAGCAGTTGGCAAATATATATAAAAACGATATAGATAAAGAGGAACTTCTTCTGGAAGTCGAAAGATTCAGAAGCACTGGAGTTAGACCAAAAGATGAAATCAAGTTCGGCTATTGAATTGCTAAGAATGATAAATTTATATGGACTTCATTCAGAATGCTTATTCAAATCTAACTACTTGTCTAAAAATATTCATAAAACTACCTGTATCCGTCGCTTCTTATGAAAGAAGTTTCAGTAAATTAAAATTGATTAAAAGATAGTTAAGAAATTTAACAAAAGAACAACGATTATCCAATTTACGTATAATAAATTTAGAAAATGAGATAGCTTGCAAATTACCTTATGACGACATAATAAAAACTTTTGCGTCAAAGAAAGCTCGCAAAGTAAATCTTTAATAGGTATTGTAGATGGTAAAACCGGTATATTTCTGTAACTTTCGTATTGTACAATATTGTACGTTTTATATTGAAAAAATTCATAGTAAAAATATAGATTTTGAGTATTGAGTATTAATATTACTTCCTTAAGCAATTGTTTACGAAGATTTTATTTTAATATTCTTGGGAGTAGGGGGGGGGGCAAATCTACAATCTTGCCCCGGCTAAAATTTAGTCTAGATCCGTCTCTGACTGTCTCGTCCTCTCCTTGAATATCTAAAGTTTAATTCTTTCAGGAGATGATAAAATGTTGTCCTTTTAAAGGTTGGCAAATCAGGTAATCATTTACAACTTCCAAAACTTTATTTATAGTGGGCAATTCATTCCTCAAAAAGAACTTGTGGATTTTTCTCCTAATAGCATTCCTATCAAAATCATCTATATTTTCTAAAACACGTTTACGTAATTTTATTTTCTTCGGCGAGTTTAACACACCACATTTTTTATACTCTCTTAACACTCTAAAAACAGAAGCTTTACCTACGCCTGTTATACGAGCAGCATTATCTCCTATATGAGAAATCGGAAGTTCAGGATTCGATTCAAGTTCCGTTTTATATGCATTTAAAATTATATCTTTCTCCACCTTACTCAAAGCTTTTCTTTTTACTTTCTTCTTAGGCGGGCTCAAAGAAGAATTTTCTCACTCCATTTGTGTATATAAAATACCAAATCAATCGAAAAAAATCGTCAATTTTAAAAGTGAAAGACAAGAAACAAACAGCCGTTTGTGAAAAAAGCAGAGGCTCAAACAATTGGCGCTTCTGGCACAGCGCCAGGTTTAAGCATAGCCAATCCGCACGCGCATTTGTTTACTTTCGTTATCTCGTTTCAGCGAACGGAGTATATCTATGTCACTTTTTTCTGACCCCGATAACTGGAAAAATTCTGCATTAATCTTTTACAAACTGATACATAAAATCAAGGGGCATAAAATCTCGGTCAAGTTCGTTAATGGGCAAAATCGAACTAAGGATGGGGTAATGGGGGGGTTGTGAAAACAGAAACCCCCCCCCATAATTTCTTAATTAATATACGTATCGAATCCGTTTAATGTTATTATTACTTCTAGGAAAGGGCCGAAAATTTATGTATGACAGATTTTTGATATAATTAAAAATGGCCCCAAAGGGGGAAAAAAGGGGGGGTGGGTTAGAAGAAAAAAATCGTAGCTTCGTCAATTCACAAGATATCAAATTCGCGTAAATTTGTTATTAATCCTCTTAATATTATCTAAAACTTTTATATTGACAAGTTTTTTATAGGACCAACCGTTATGGCAAAAAAAAATTAAAAATAAAAAAAATCCCTGCCGGCTCAGCCTGCAAACAAGTTATTTTTTGAAGTAGGCGGTTCCAACTCCCGCATCTTTTCGAAACTGACACAAAAAATCAAGGGGCATAAAATCTCGGTCAAGTTCGTTAATGGACAAAACAGAACCGAGGGGGGGACGGGGGGGGCTTTTTGTGAAAACAGAAAAAAACCCATAATTTCTTAATTATGATACGTATCGAATCCGTTTGACGTTATTATTACTTCTAGGAGAAGGGCCGAAAATTTATGTATGACAGATTTTTGATATAGTTAAAAATTGCCTTAAGGGGGGGGGGGGTGGGTTAGAAGAAAAAAATTCATAACTTCGTCAATTCCCAAGATTTCAAATCCGCTTAAACTTATTATAAATCCTCTTAATATTATCTAAAACTTTTATACTGACAAGTTTTTTTATAGGACCAACCGTTATAAAAAAAAAAAAAAATTAAAACAAAAAATCCAACTCCCGCATCTTTTCGAAATTGATACATAAAATCAAGGGGCGGCGTAAAATCTCGGTCAAGTTCGTTAATGGGCAAAATCTAACGAAGGGGGGGGGATGAGGGGGCTTTTTGTGAAAACAGAAAAAAAAACGATAATTTCTTAATTATGATACGTATCGAATCAGTTTGAAGTTATTATTACTTCTAGGAGAAGGGCCGAAAATTTAGGTATGACAGATTTTTGATATAATTAAAAATTGCCTTAAGGGGGGGGGAAGGGGGTTTAGAAGAAAAAAAATTCATAACTTCGCCAATTCTCAAAATTTCAAATCCGCTTAAATTTATTATTAATCCTCTTAATATTATCTAAAACTTTTATATTGACAAGTTTTTTATAGGACCAACTGTTATAGCAAAAAAAAAAAAATTAAAAACAAAAAAATCCCTGCCGGCTCCGCCTGCAAACAAGTTAGGTTTCGAAGTAGGCGGTTCCAATTGCTGCATCATCGTAAAAAGGTCATTTCTTCCGCAATTCCCGACAAACAGGTGCCCCACGGCCTGCGTCTTCGAAATCTACCTGTGCCTGTAGGCCTAGCCGTCAGGGATTTTTTTTATTTAGTATTTAAAACATTCAGCCCGCAGTTTCATTTCTTTCATATTTGTAATACTAATTACTGCAAGTAATGTATCAAGTAGTTTCAGCAAGTTTAATTGTTAAGAATAATGGGAAATGCTATTCCATGCATTAATACTCCGACTTTTTTTTTTTTTTTTTTTTTTTTTTTTTTTTTTTTTTTTTTTACTAACCTCTAATCCCAGGGCCGAAATTAGCATTTTTTTTAACGTGGATTTCGCCCCCCCCCCCCCCCCCCCCCCTCTTCCTATGCAAAGTAAATTTACAAAGAGAATTTTTCTAATAGCTGACTTATTTTAAAATTAAAAATATGTAATCATAAAATACGTAATAGTGAACTATGTAATAAGCTTTGTCAAATATTTATTCAATAAAACCTGTAAAACCGGAATCGAAAGGAACAGAAAAAAATTCCGCTTTATACAGATTCTCGTTTTAGCAAGTAGAATTGTTGGTATTTTTTCTGTTGGTACCATGTAATTTTTTCATTTAGACAAGATTCCGTTATAGACAGATTTCATTTTCAGATTTTACTCACTTATATCGCTCTTCCTATTAATAGACTGGTATGTCTAGATGGTTTCCTGAATCTAATGCTAATTTTCAAAATTACAGTAACCCAGAACAAAAACAAAAGAAAACATTTAAATTTTAACTAAGTATTTTATTTTGTGAATTTTCCTCCCCTTAGAGTTTATAGTGTCCCCAGGCAGTTTGTTTTTCTTTTTCATTTTCCAGCCGCAAAGTATTTACCCAAATTTCATATATATATATTTTTGTATCAAACGACAAACCAAATGTTCATTTGGCGTCCCCACCACCTTCTGTTCTGGTGCCCCTCCCCCTTATTTTTGGCAATGTCTACCCCCCCCCCCCCCCCCCTCCTCAATTGTCTCAATAATTTAATGACGATAAATCTCGGATTTTTTTTTTTATTTTTTTTTTTTTAAGCCTTCTATCTAAAATAATTTTAAATATTGATCTTGTGATAATGACAATAATTTAAACAATGAACTATTTGCAAAAAAATTTCTTAATTATTGATATCCTAATTTTAAAATGACTATATGTTTCATTAGTACACTGAAAAAATAAATAAATAAATAAAATAAAATCCTGAAACATTACTCCATCTAATGAAACGCCAATGTGGTCCACCTGGTCAGTTATGTTTTTCGGAAATGTTTCTGCGTATTTCGGGAAATGTTTCTGTGTATTTCGGGAAATGTTTCTGTGTATTTCAGGAAATGTTTCTGTGTAGTTCGGGAAATGTTTTTGTGTAGTTCGGGAAATGTTTCTGTGTATTTCGGGAAATGTTTCTGTGTATTTGTGTATCATAATTTTTTTATTTAAGAAAACAATACCCTTTGTTTAATAGAATTAATATTATCTGATTGAATTTTATTGTATAGTTAGTTATATATTCGAGTTGCTTTTTTTAAATGTGGTCTTGTAAGTTTCATCCTGTAAATAGGTGCAACTACATTATGAAAATGTTAATTCCCTATTTACATGGATTTTTTTAAATACCTTTAAATATTTTTTTTATCTTGTAAGTAGATATACTATTTAAAAATATTTCATATATATGAATAATTTTATTTTTATGAATTGTATACTTAGAAAAATACATATTTTCTCAGGTTATCTCAGCACTTCTCAAATTATGCAAATAAAATAAATACTTTAAAGGAATATATTTAGAATCATGATGATTGTAAAACACTATATTAAAAAATATTTTAAAATAGACAAAACATTTTCAAAAATATTTATAAGTATACAATTCATGAAAATAAAATAATTATCACATATATGAAATATTTTGGAATAGTATATCTACTTACAAGATAATAAAAATATTTAAAGGTATTAAAAAAATCCATCTATTTATAAGTAGTGGATGGAACTCACGAAGCCGCTTTTTAAAAAGAATTATTTATAGATCTATAAATAAATGTTTTCATGATATCTATTTACAATAATGTGATTCATAAAAACATATAGTATGATATTCTTCTGTCGTATAAACGAAACATTTCATCATTACAAAAGTTATGAATCAGAACCTATGCTTAAAATGAAAAGATGATAAAAATTCATAAACAGTGCTATCTGAATTTCACTGATACTAGCACTACATTATTATCCATTAATCAAATATCTAATATCTATCATAGATTCATGGAACACGAATAATAAAGAAACTACTGAATGAGTTATTTAACTATGTGCAACAAGATTAACTGCAACTCTAATATTATTATGCAATAAAATTAAATCGGATAATATTAATTATTTTTAAAAAGTGTATCATTTTCTTAAATAAAAGAAATTATAAAACAGAATACCTAACTTGCTAAGATCAAAATACATTATGTCTGTTAGCTCTCTTTCCTCTCCTATGAACAATACCAAATCACATGATGATGACGTTTGAAGAATGTAATGGGTTCGAGATAATGAGCATGCACAAATCGTACTTCATTTCGTACTGCATTCTCCTCTTTGAATTACTTAACACAGGAATGAGTGTTACATTTCCAAACTAACCATTAACTGAAGAGAGCCCATAGTTTATGCTGCATTTCCAGAAACCTTTCTGCTTTGGAATGAAATGTTTCATATTTTTTTTTACAGTGTTCCTTGCTTTGAATATTTTAACGAAAATATGTGTTATGTTTCTGAACTAATCAATAACTGAAGAGAACGCATAGTTTATGCTAAATTTTTGAAATTTTTCTGCTATGAAATGAAATGTTTCCTTTTTTTACAGTGTATGCTTTTATTAAATTCTGGTTTTAAATAAAATCCTAAAAACAATTATATATTACTTTTTGCAGGGTGTCCATTACTGGAAGAGAGAGTATCCATTACTGGAATTTGGGGCATTTTGATTTATTTCTGCTATTTACAATTAAATTTTGACTCGCATTGGGAAATGTGACTATAATAATGGTTAAAATTTGTTTATAGATTAATTTAATATTTGAAAAATTGAGCTATAATAATTATAACTGTTAATTAAAAAATAATTTTAAAAAAAATTCCTTAATGGTACTCATTACTGGTACATCTACCCTATATTATTTCTGATGTCAACATCTCTTTTCTATGTACAGCATACAAAACACACAACAATGAATGAGGTATCATACGAAAGATTTTTGAAGAGACTTTTTGATAATTTCACACTTGTCAAAAAAATAACTCAACATTTTGTTAAAACATGTTGTTTGATTAAATGTTAATGAAAAACTTATCAGCAAATAATTTCAAAAATTGCATTGCGAAAGCCTCGCACGAGTTCACTGCTACAATGTATTTCATTAACGTGATTGCTGTAAATTTAAACTGAATGTTTTCCTGGCAACTCTTTATTATTATCCACATTCAATTTAAATCACATTGTTGCCAACATTACTCATGTTTGACACACAGTAGTCAATCATATATTAACATTTTTGGCTTGTCTCCGTAAATAAAACTACATACGATCTGACAGTTATTTGAAAAATGTAAAGTAGTACTATATTTAAATTTTGTGGTAACTGATCGATTTTTATGAAAGTTAGAACCTAAAAAGTTATAGGCAGGTAAGCATCATTTTTGGACGTTGGTAAAATTTGTACAGGACAACCACCTAAACAAGCCCTTTCCAATTAAAAAGAAGTAATAAAGGAATTATCAGAGCATTCATTTAAAAATTATACGTGGACATATGTTAAAATATACAAATGAATTGTGCAATCTCTTTTGTTTTAAGTCTGTTTAAAAACAGTTTATATTTCAAGTAGATTAATTAAATAAATAAAGAAAAAGACAAGGCTCGTGTTTTTTATTGGTATGAAATTGCTACGAGAAACTTCAATAAACATTTTAAATTAAACTTTAGAAATCAATATCAGAGTTATATGATAAAACTTCTTTTCTGCATCGTTAAAAGCTCTATTTAGGATTTTTATTATTATTGTTGTTGTATGCATAAATATATTAATTTTTAATGATAGAAAAGCAAAAATATGATTTTTCTTTTTTCCATTTGCAGAATAATTCTTCAGTTCCTGGGACTACTTCAATATACCATTCTGGATAACATTAATGGCCCTTTGCTGTTTTTTCCTTTGTCATCAGCGTTGTGTGCATAGAAAGGAAGATGTCAAGAAATTGTGATTGTGATATTAATAATGGAGCTAAAGGTATGGGTCGATGGAATACAGAGAGTGGTATGTGGAGTGACCGAATCCTCCACGTGCCAAGATGTTGTTTATGCACTTGCACATGCCACTGGTCAAACAGGCCGTTTCACACTCATAGAAAAATGGAGAAATAGTGAGAGACTGCTCGCCCCTCATGAACAACCTCTTAAAGTATTGACTAAATGGGGCGAATATGCGAGTGATGTGCACTTTGTTATGAAAAAATCATGTGATTCAAAAGTGCAATCCACGGGCAACAACAATACTCAAAACAATAAACGCCAGCATGATTTTCTTCGCAGCTTCTCACCTACTGGTGGCAGTAATAAGCAGAAAAACCCAGTGAATAATAAAGAAATTAAAAAATCTCTGACTTTCAGTTGTGGTCATGGAAGTAGTGGTAGCGTAAGCAGTGAAAACTCAACACCACCCATTATCTCCGAAAATAATACTCAAGTGAAGTGTGAAAATAACTCTTCTAATCGAAATCTTAAGAATCGAGAAGGTCGATCGAAGCAAGAAATCCCAAAAGGGGTTGTGAGAGGTATTCCTCAAAAACCCCGAGAAACTGAAAATTTGAACTCTGTAAACACAAAAACTGATCGACCGAAGCATCCTCCACCTTATGATGAAGCTGTCTCTCGTTCCAGTGGACGATTTCCCACTAGTCATCTTTCATTAGCCCCATCAGTATCTAATCATGTTCAAGATGAAGAATCTCCTTCTAGTAAAAGACCTCATCTTGCAAATCGTACTGACAGGTTTTCGCCTATCGATAGAGGGTCTTCATCCAGTCAAGCACAAATGCATAACCGACAGCCAAATAGTCATAAAAGTCATATACTAATAGACCAAAATAGGGAATTCAATGTCCGGAGTCCTGATCTTGTGCTTGGGCGAAATGATCTTGTAAATCTGTCACCTAATAGAGCTAAATCACCTAGTAGATCCCCAGAAAAATCCATTTTATCTGTACAGAACAATAGCACACCTGAAGATAGTATGAAGTCTAAAAAAACATTAAATAAATTCGAAAATGATAAACTCATCACTGGTGGAAACAAACTTCAAAGCATATCCCAAAAAGCTAATGCATCCACCGATGATCCTACTCAAGATCCTCAATATCAAGACTTGCTTCGCTTAGTATCACTTCAACGGGAGAAATTAGAAAATCAGCAGTCTCAACTTACACAATGTGATTCAGGTAAGTTTTTCAATCTTCTTCCAAGCTTATTTTTCACTGAGTTTGATATAATAAATATATTTGATATGTTTGACTGAATAAATATCCTATCAATTTAAACTTAGTTGCTTAGTATGTTATATACAGTGAAACTTCCTTTAAACGAAGTCCCTATTTAACGAAGTTTCCTACTTAATGAAATTTTCTGCAGAACTTTGACTTTCAACACCATTAGCATATAAATTAATCTCCCTATTACGAAAAATATATTCTATATAACGAAGTTTATTTCACTTTTGTACTTGTACAAAATTCAAACTAAGAGGTTGCTGTTGCGATGGATATGCGAATTTATTTCAGCTGATTGTAAGAAAATGAACACATATAAATAATTTCCATTCTGCTTGGTGCTAAATAAAACAATTTTTTTTTCACACTAAGAAAAACACTTGTTATCACTACTCTCCCACACCGAAACTCCAGTGCTAACAGTTGGTGAAAGTCAAAATCCCTTTTTTACATTCAATGATGTCAGATGTATTGAAGCAAAAAATATCAACTAGAGTCAGACAGTTACCATTCTGACCTTCCATTGCTGATAAACAATTGCTTTGTACATCCACAAGAATTTGCTCAAATTGCAAATCGAAGAACATCAAAGTTGTTTGTGTTTCTGCCAATACAACTTCTAAACTTCAGCCATTAGTCTAAGGAATAATAAAAAATCTTGAAGTACATTATCGAAAAAGACAGAAAAAGGACATTGTAGTGAAAATGTTAGTTTGAGAACCTTTGTATCAGAGCTGATAAAAGCTTGGGAATATGACGTGATTTCATCGACCGTACAGAACTGTTTTGTAAAAGACGGCTTCATAATTGAAACTGAATCAAATGCTTCTGAATCCAACACCTGTTGTCATGTCTGAAGAAAAAATTTCTTGAATTTAAGTTGATTTCTATTTAACGAATTTTCTTCTTAACGAAGTTTTTAAGTGTAACGATGAGACTTCGTTAAATGGAAGTTCCACTGTAATTACATATAATCAGATGGGATGCTTCTTTTTTATGTTTTCAATTCATGTCTCTTTTGTAATTATTTTTTTGTCCTCTTCCATAATCAAGTCAAGGTGTGTCTATCCCTTTTTCCATGATCCGTATTACTTTCTATCCTGTGGAGTAGCATGTAATTTTTTTTTTTTAATTGTTGGATGCAAATTGTAATTTGTTTAATTCATATCACAAATAATTATAGACTTTTTAACTAAATATGTTCTAACTTACATAATTAAAAAAAGAGAAAAACATTCTTTTTAAATTTACCATTGGTCATAAAATGCTTAAGCCACTGTTACAACCGTCACATTTTCTAGAGGAATAACTTCTATCCAACTTGTGAAACGGTCTATACAGGTTACACAGCATAGTTTTCCTTCTGAAGGTGTAAGTGGACCTATTATGTCAATATGAACAACACTGAATCTTCCATCTGTTTCATCATAAGTGGTAAATAGAGAATGGGTGTGTCTGGTATTTTTTTCTTTTTTTGACAATTAATACAAGATTTTGCCCATTGATATGTTTGTCCAAACAAATTTTGAAGTTACTTATCTGACTGTTGATTTCATATCAGGGTGAGCTAAATTGTGGATTTTTTTTAATACTTGCTTTCTAAAATCTTCAGGTATAAATGGACGAATTTTTTAAGTTGAAATATCGCACCGACGAAGTTTGCCAGAATCCAGAGGATATTGTTTAAAATTCAAAGATTGTTTTAAACGTAGATTGTCCAGCTCTTCAATGTTAATCTGTGCATCAGAAATTATTCAGAAACTATTACAGAGATCAATTCTATTCTGGATAATGAATCTGCAACTATATTATATTTTCCACTAATGTGACTAATATCTGTTGAAAACTGTGATATATATTGTAAATAACGCAACTGTCTAGGTGAAGTTTTTTCTTTTTGCTGAAAAATGAATGTTAAGGGCTTATTGTCCATGTAAATTACAAATTGTCTTCCTTCTAGCATGTGTTTAAAGTGCTTCACAGAAAGATATATTGCCAATAATTCTCTATCATAGGTACTGTAACTTTTCTGAGCATTACTCAATTTTTTTGAGAAGGCTAAAGATTTCGAACAACCTGCTTCAAATTGTTGCTGCATGGAATTAATGGCAAAGTCAGAAGCCTTGCAGTAAAGAGCTAATGGGATGTCAGGATTGGGATAGCTCAATAAAGCAGGATTTGCTAAATCTGCTTTACATTGTTAAAATTTTTCTTTTGTTTCATCCATCCACAGAATTTTCCTTTTATCTTTCTTTTTCGGCCCCTTTTAAGTATTCATGAAGTAGTGCTTGATTTTCAGCAGCATTTTTTATATATCTTCTATAAAAATTAAGTTGACCAAGGAAAGTGTGCAATTCATGTATTGTTTCTGGTAATTTATAATTTAGGAGGACATTTACTTCTTCAGGAAGGGGTTTAGAACTTTCAGGAGTAAACATGTATCTTAAAAATTGTAACTGGCTTACTCCAAAAACAGATTTTGCAATATTCAAACAAAGACCATATTGATCCAATCTTGAAAAAATAATTTTAAGTATTCTGCGTGTTCATCTTCCATTGAAGAAGTTATTAAAATGTTGTCTAAATACGGAAAAACAAATCCAAAATACACTTCATTAATGAAACGTTGAAACATAGATGGAGCATTCTGTAATCCAAAATTCATGACATTAAATTCGTATAAACCAAATCATGTTATGATTGCTGTTTTTTCTTTATCCTCTTCAGCAATTGGAATTTGAAAATAAGCCTTAAATAAATCAAATTTTGAAAATATTTTCTTTCCCTTTAATATATGCTCAAAATCTTCTAATCTTGCAATAGGATAACAGTTGGGAATGGTTTGAGCATTTAGGCATCTAGAATCCCCATACGATCATAAAGTCCCATCTTTCTTGAAAACTAAATGAAGTGGACTAGCCCATGGTGATTTTGGAAATCTAATTATATCATTATCTAGCATAAATTTGAATTCATTCTTGTTAAATTTAATTTTTTTTAGTAAAACTGGCGAGCTTTCGAAAAAACAGGTGGGCTTTTTAGTAGTAATAAAATGCTTTACGTTGTGTTTGGAATTGCTAATTAAAAGATTGGGTTTAGCTAAATTGGGATATTGTAATAACAAATGTGCATATTGAGAATTTTTGTCAGTTGTATTTATTTTATCAGTATTTGATACGCACATAACATCACTTTTAATTGATATGTTTGTATCACCATCTATTAATTTTCTTTTGTGCATATCAATAAGCAGTTTAAACTTATTAAGAAAATCATCACCTAAAATAGCTTTATCTACTTTGGCTATTATAAAAGGAAATTGAAATTGCCTATGTAGGCCTAAATCTAGCGTTAAATTTTTGAAACCAAATGTTATGTAGGAATAGTTGTACCATTTGTAGCATATAGTTTAAAAGAATTACATGTTTTTTGGCTGGGTGAAACGAATTATTTATAAATCAGCTCCACTGTCCACAGGAAAGCATAAACCGTTTGCTTTATCTTTTACAAATAAACAGTAATTATGTAGGGGTCGATGCAGGTTTTTTTTCTTGGGACCCATTTTGTGAAAAACAAAGGTTATTTTTGTGAAATTTATTATATTTTTGTGAAAAAAAATATTTTGTAACGAAAGTTGAAATCCAGTTAATCAAATTCGAACCAAGCATTTATAAACAAAAACTTTTTAAAATCCTTTTGCTGAAGTTTTCCTCTCTGGTGAACTTGTTTGTTTACAAATTACACATTTTAAAACATCCCAAAATAATAAATAAATAATAAATAGTAAGTTTTTATGGAATAGAATTTTGTGAAGGGGTCATTTTATCAAATTGATTTTTGTGAAGGGGCCCATTTTATTAAATTTATTTTTGTGAAAGGGCCCTAAATAGGCCCTAAATTTTCCCTGGATCGACCCCTGATATGGCATTCATTAAATTCTTCAGCAGCAGAATTTGCCGCTAAATCTACTGCTGGTCAGAGTTTCCCGATGCTTTCCAGCTGCACAGACTTTTGCATTTATTAGGATAAAACTTAAAATGGTAATAACCAGGGCTTGACAAATACGGTCACCAGGTCGCCACTGGCTACTAAGTTTTTTGATCTGACGACCAAGTTATTTAATCTTTCGGAGTGATTTCTGTAAAAAATTTGACATAAGAAATGAAAACAAATGGCCTTTTTTCTCTCCCCCACACCTACTCGTGTGCAGCAAGCAGTGATCTTCCTCTTCTCTCGTACTTTTAATGGAAGAACTAAATTTAAAAGGCATTTCCCAACTCATGCACAGAAAACATCATTCTTTTCAGCTATAGCCAGCTAGTATATGTCACATGATTAGAATGTGGGGGGAGATAGGATATTTCAATAAAACATTAAGAAATAGTGTCAATCTGGGGCATGTAAAATTGGATACAGTGCCAAAAAATGCTCAAGTTTTTTTTGTAAGTTTTCAATCTGATTTTTGTGTTTATATAAGTTGTCAGCATAATATAAATGATTATTAGTGATTATAAGTTTAATTAGAAAACATAGTTTATATTATCTTTTTAAATTATGTACTATTCTAAACTATGTTAACTAATAATTCTAAACTATGCTTTTTATTATTTTTTCTCAATTAATTCATAAAAAACTTTTTTTTTTTTTTTTTTTTTAATGACGGGGGGAGAGGTGATATGTTTTTCTGGCTACCAGATTTTGTCAAATTTGTAAAGCACTGGTAATAACAATATTTCCCTTCTGGATTAAATCGCCTTTTTGATTAACTTCGACTTTTATTTTGTTTTGAACTAAATTGTTGAAATTCACTTCTTGATTACTTTTGAATTTTTAGTTCTGAAATTTTGTTTTCCAACATAATTATTTTCTCAAGCACTTTACTCATAACAGAATTGTCTGAACTCACACAATAAATTTCTGTTGAGGAGCTCATTTCAGAAATTTTATCTGCCATTAGTGACAAATTATCCAAATCTTCATTGCTTACAACTAGAATATTTTTTATTGACTCTGGTAACTTTTCAAACACAGTGTTCTTAAAACCTAATCCGTTATATTATTTTCACTAAGCGATTTCATTTTGAGCAATAACTAACTAGGTTTCAAATCTCCCAATGAAATTTCCGTAAGCAATTTTTTGACACATTTTTCCTCACTCTCTTTAAATGTGCTTAAAAATCTATCTTTAGCAGCTGTATATTTATTATTCTGTTCACTTTGAATAATGTCCTATATATTTTCAACACATATTGGGTTCTAATTAAGCTATTGGATTATTGGATAGTTAAATTTTGTTTGTTCATTTGTAATATTTGCAATAGCAAATTGTGTGTCTATTTGAAAAGAAAACCACATGTCAGGTTTTTATTCCCAAAAAGAAGGAATTTTAATACATACCCTGTTGGCTTCACAATTTAAAATGTCCGCTTTCTTCACAAGAGTCATCTGGTTTTTCAGTCATTATCGGTTCATTTATACAATTAATCCAGGTCACCAGTTTGTTGGATGTGAATTGTAATTAGTTTAGTTCACATCACAAATAATTATAGATTTTTAACTGAAATATGCTATAACTTACATGAAAAATAAGAAAAAAATATTATTTTTAAATTTACCGAACATCTTTATTTTCTACAAATCCATGTAATATTCTTTTCTGTTGTTAAATTAAATTTCAATAAAAATAACGAGTTTCTCATCATCATGAAGGCTACAAAATCAAATTTTTGAAAAATCAATGATGGAATTACAAGAAAGATATGATATAATCTTAAATGAAATCACATATTATAATCAAAATTTACTGTCTGTGAATCACTTTGTATTTTTTTAAAAACAACCTACATTTCAACAAACAAAGATATTTTATCGCAAAAAGAAAAAATTTGGTGTATTTTTCCATGATTAAAATAAATTTTGTCATAAATCTAAAGGAAATTTGTTATTCTTTAAGAAGTGTAACCTTTGCTAATGATGCAAGTTTTGACTTGCTGTGTTCAATATATTTCAGCATCCACAACACGGAAATCCTAGAATCAGAAATAAATAAAACTATACAATATTTCGTATATATATCTGTTGTATTTTATAATTTCTACAGCGCTTTTTTATGTCAAGTTTTTTTTAATTGCATTGTAAAATAGGTGATAAAATGCATTATTAAACTTTCTGAATTTTTTACTTAATTTTTCCTCATTAAATTTAAAATGAAAATCATGTTTCCTAGAACGAGTTTTCAATTTAATAACAATATAAAAAACAGATTTGTAATTTTGATCAAGGCTACATTATTGTGTTTTTATCTTCCTTACTTGTTTAGAAGGCTTTATTTATCCAAATAGTGGCTATATAAAAATGAGATGAAAAATTTATAAAAGAAACTCCGGTCTGTAGAATTGTGGTATTAATCAGAAGGATAACAAGATTAATTTCACTTCAATACTTGGAAATTTCTATGCCAAGTTTGATATTTTGCTTTTACGTAATCTATGACGAATGAATTAATATGTCACACAAAACTTAGATCATTGTTCTTTATCAAATCCTGATGTAACCATATTTTATGGACATATATCTCGATTTCATTTAAAATTGCAACTAATACATTGCAATTAAAATTTTGTTAATTGTAGATTGAAAATTTGCATGAAATTAGAAAATTAGTGAAACCTGACGCTAAATGGGGTTGAAATCATGGTTACATCAGGAGCCATGGACCAAAGGAGAAAATTCTGGTGGGATTGTCTGGTATAAGGTACAAGACATTGTCAGAATTTGTTAGCCATTTTAACAATTTTGAAGCACCAAATTCGGATGTGGAAGAATTTTTGCTAAAGAGTTTTCAACAAAACAAAAATTAGATTGAATATGAGTGAAGCTGCGATAGAAAATTTACTATCAAACATATTCCGATTTGCTAACTTTGGTTTTGACCAAAAAGTAAAATGAAGTGTTTTAAACAAGACATGGTTCACTGCACTACTATAACATAATTGTTCAAAATTTGGTTTTTAATGATTGTCATTTAAAAATATATTTAATAATGAATTGTAACTTGATTTTTTTATTTCATTAGATATTTGATTTTTATGTTTGTATTGTAATGTTTTCACGGGTTAATATATTTCCTTCTGGCAGATAATATCCTGATTTTCGATTCTTATAAGTTGGCATTTTTGATATAAAAAATATTTTGTCTAATTATGATTATTAAAACCTTAAAAAACTTTTAACCTATTAAAAAATATATTTCAAATAATAATCATTCTTAGATGGTATTGTTTTAAATTTAGTGTTATTTTCGAGAAAATCTATTGCGACGACACTTCTCAAAAAGGAAAATTGTGAGTACTTTTCAGTTTTCAATGCAAATTACGGCTGAACGATTTAGCATATTAAAATAAGAGTCCTTGAGAATCCCTTTACTTATTTTCATACTTAGAAATCTAGTTATCATTTAGAAAAATAATTCTATTAATGAACAAGCATTATTGTAAAATAATTTTCTATTTCTTCTTACCTCATCAATGTCAGCTGACTGAGCGATATAATCTTACTTAATTGAAACAATCGCTAAACCTGCCTCTAAAATAATAGCGAAGCTTTTACTGAATGATTAAAAAAGGCTTTTTCATTGAAGATCTTGCTGTTGAAAATATGTCAAAAAAATTTCTTTTCAATTTAACAAGTTGGAAAAATGCTTTTAGGAAAAGAATATGCAAAACAATATGTTTTTTTCCAAATACTTTATTCTAAACTTTATACTATGTGAGCTTTTGAGCTGAACCTTTTATTTTTTAAGATGTATTTAAATTTTAAAAAGTTAGACCACTTAAAAAAATTCTTCATTTTTCTTACCTATACTCATTTTGGTACTTTTCAAGTGTTGGCGTTATAGCGAAAATGGCGAGAGAAAGATATTTGGCAACATATTTTCTAACAACCAATTCACTTTTTCTTTCACAGAAGCAATTATTTCAATATATATGCAAACAGAAGTATATAAAAAACAACAATAATATACACTATATTGCCAAAGGTGACCGGTCACTTGCAATTTTAGACGTTTTGTTAACTATCTAGAAAAATACATGAGGAATTAACTTGAAACTCCAGGTGTGTAAACAGTATAGTATAAATTATATATTTCCACAAAGATTTTTTCCCGAAACCCCATAGGGGACTGTCAACAAATTGAAAAAGAACGAATATCTTTTGGATTACCCTGTAAAAACTAATGTAGCAAAAGCGTTCAAACTCGAGATTTTTAATAACTGGCTTATTGTAATATACTGTGTTCATTTTTATGAGGATAGCATGTATACTCGAAGAGAAATTAAGGTTTTTATAAAATCAGTCCCAAATTTCGCCTAGTTTTTTGCTTATAATTTGCAGAGTTCTTAATATAAAACAAAGTTCCTTTCAGAAAATATGACAAACAACATTGTACACAATACTCTGCAATCAGAATTAAAAAATAATAAAAATTAGCTGAAAAATGAGCGGGTTTACTAAAAAATGTTTCACTGTGCATGTGCGAATGCAATAAAAATATAATGTGCATAATGTATTAGCTAAGTATATAGAGCAATTTTTGTAAAAGTCTCAAAATCATAGCTTGAAAATTCTGAAAATTATCGTCGATAGAATAAGCTCGAAATCGGTTGATCCCAAAATGAAGCAAAAAGATGAGGGGTTGTATCCAAATATAGTAGTACGTGCAATATTGTGTACGCTATCTTGGCACTAATCAACAGATATTTGATACAACCCCTCATCTTTTTGCTTCTTTTTGGGAACAATGGAGCCCATTTGTTGTTCCCAAACCCCCATTTGCTCATATAGTTATATTTTGTATAGATTATTAACATTGAAGCATTTAAAATCATAGTGGTGTGAGTCACATTTATTAAATAATACACTACAGGCAGTTTAGCGGAACTATCACTTACACTCATCTTTCTATTAATAGTTTAATATGCCTAGATACCTTCCATGCATTTGTTAATTTTGAAAATTAGTGACTTTAAATGTCTCATGTGGGAGTAATTAATAGTTTTTATTTTCTTTTAAACTTCTGTGCCAAAACCACTTAATTTTAGAAAAATACTAAATATACTTTATAATAATAATATTTTAAAATTATGGTAGTTCTTACTTTCTATAAGCTTCTCTAAATTATGAATAATTTTATGTTTATAAATTATCTAGAAATTTTATATTGGGAAAACCGTTTGCAAGAACAAGAAGAAAAACTTAGTCTTCTTCAAGAAGAAGTATCTCATCTTGAACGAACACATCATGAACAAGAGGGTGAACTTATTCAACTCGATCGAAGATCTTTTACTGAAGAAGTTGAACTTGGTCGTCAAGAAGAACGCACATTGAGGTGAATATAGTAATGAAAATCAGTACTTTGTAGTGCAAATATCACTACTTTTTGACAGAGAAAGTATATCTGTGTTTTGTAAATAACAGTTTAAAAATATGTTTTGTAATTGTTAATGTAATTTTACATAGACATAAGCCATATTATTTGTTTTTTTCTATTGTTATTGTTTATGTGCATGCTTGCTTTTATATTACTAATAATTTGTTAAAAGCTAATATTTCCTTATTTTCACGAGAAATATTAAATAATTGGTCTGTGTATTCTCTGTACTTGCCCCTTTATTTTATATATATATTTGGCCATACAAGAAGTATATAGAAACCCAGTTAGACCTGCAATCCACTAACTTTTAAAGTATGTGTGTGTCTAGTAATATAAAATTAGAAACTGTCTGCAAACATAATTATTTGCCGAAAAATTTTCTGCAGATAATCTGTTATAAGCAGTTATTTGTAGGGGGGGGGGGGGGAATGAACTGACAGAGAAAAATAATTTTTATCTATCACTCCATCAGCTTGTTGATTGATTGAGCATCAGTTGAATCCTTAACGTTATTTTCAGGGTTGCTCGATTTTAAATCAGTATTTTTAACACTGATATTTACAAGCTGAATAAGGATAAAACTTATCATTCCTAAAAATAACAAATAAAGCCCTTTGTGCAAGAATATTAAAAGGCAGAAAACCAATGTTAAAAATGCACAAATAATACACAAAAAAGCAGCAAACATCTGTTTCAAATGCACAAGTGATATTCTTCTTCAGTACTACAAAGAGCAAAGCAGAGCGTGCTAGAAAAAGCAAGGCTGGGTAGGGCTTATATACCAGATGCAGGTAGAGAACGTGCCAAAAGCAACCAATGAGAAGAAACCAGCATGAAACAACTGAGTGGACAAGTAGAGACATCTACCGGAGAACAAAAGAAACCAAAAAAGGAAAATTAAATTAATGCTTTCCAAATACTTGGAAAATCATGAGTACTAGATAAGTCATTGACTAAGGAGTGGGAATTTTTAATGATGTGGTAAGCTTCCCAAAAATCAAGTTCAAGGTTAGAAGAACATTTTTGGATAATGGTGGCTGAGGAAAATGATGGTTGAACCTATGTTGAAAAGACCAACAATGTTGAGCAATAGAAGAACATTTAAGCTCCTGATTTTTAACATAACTTTCATGCTCTTTTAAATGAAATCTAAGAGGACGTTTAGTCTGACCAATATAAGAGAGACCACACTGGCAAGAGTTTTGATAAATACCCCAGTTATCTATACTGTCAATGGTGTGTTTGAGATTTGAAATAGAGATTTTATTAACAGGGAAAAAAATAACATTGAATTCAAACCTTCTTAAAAATTTAACAACTTGCTGACTGATTTTAGGGGAAAATGGCAAAACAACTGAAGTATTAGAGTTGGAATTAAAATTATTTTCAGAATGAACGGGTTTCTTATAGAGTCTATAATATTAGAGGAATAACCACGATCAACAGCAACAGCTTTGAGATAATTAAGTTTAGCACTAAATAACTGAGGAATGGAACAAATATTGGAAGCCCGAAAAACAAAAGTATTGAAAGCAGCAAATTTCTGGTTAGGAGGATGAGAATATTTATGAGGTGGAAGACTGACAGCAAAAAGTTTACAAAAGATGGCAGTCTGAAAGCCATCTTCACTACGAATAACAAGGACATCCAGGAAAGAAAGACAATTGTTGGTTTCAATTTTTTTTTTTTTTTTTTTTTTTTGTGCATTGGTAATGTTGGTTTTCTGCCTTTTAATCATTCATGTTCAAATAAATATCATCATTCATGTGAGATTTAAAAATTACCTTTTAATAATGTTAAATAAAACTTTTATAAATTGAAAATACTTTTATTTTATGAAAGCAAATACAACACTGCATTCAAAATACTATTGATCCATAGTGCATCCCAAAATAAATACTGGTAAATGATCTCTCATTTTTAAACTTTTTTCTTTTCTAGATGATCACTAGAAAGTAATTTTTTCAAGTTAGATGCTGAAGCTAAAGTTAAATATATTCAATATTTAATATAATAGTATTTTCAATGAGGAGTTATTTCCTCTAAAGTAGATTATACATGATTCACAAGTTTGTTTTATGTTTAGTTGCTTAGACCTGCAAATTACAATATCCCATACTAGGAGTGATTTTGTAAATGAAAATTTCAGAGTTAATAAGATAGTTAAACTTGGCTTTATACGATCTCAGTACTTTTTACGGTAAATGAGTTACGAGACTTGGCTGCATTTTTTACAGGTGACTTTTTGATGAGATTTTAATTGTTTTTATGTAAAACCATTAATCTATAGTCAAGAGTTGGGAAATACAACATTTTAATTGTTTTTATGTAAAACCATTAATCTCTACTCAGGAGTTGGGAAATACAACATTTTAATTGCCTCTGGAGAGTGGATTCAGACAATCTTTAAAAAACAAGATGGCGAACGAAATCGGCCATGTGAATTGCAAAGCAATTCACATTGAGACCGCTACGCGATCCCAGCTCGCTTCGCTCGCCCCTTTTTTTTATTTTTCTAGTAATTCTAGCCGGAATAAGTACTACAATAAATCATTTGAACATATGAAATTGACAATTTTTTAATGGAAAAAAGTAATTGAAAACTCCGTTGAAAACACAACTAAAAATGCATTTAGTTGATGCTACTAAAGTGCATATAAATCATTTAAATACTATGAAAAAAGGATCTTGGAAACATAATTAGTTTAAAACTTATTGCACCTATAATATTGTACAGCACGGATTAATTCATATTAAAAAAAAAAAAAAACTACGTGGTAGGAAGATAGTTTATCATCAATGATTGTTTAAACTTCGTTCGACATTTTATTATTCTAATTGATTATACATTCCGGAAAAAGAAATTATTTTTACTTCAATAAAACAGCTGCAGATGGCAGCAGGGGCACTCTAAAAAGTTTATATTTTATTATCTCCGATATTTTGTGCGAGTGAAATTCGTAAATAAACTCTAAATAAGAGTTGAGAATTCATTTGAAATTAACAATATTACTCATAATTAAAATGAGGAATCATCTCAGACGCTTTGGATTACGTTCATATTATTTTATTTTTAATAATTGCTAGCTTCAGTTTCACTGCTCTGACACTGACAGCCATATTGGAGGCGGAGCTAACACAATCTTGTCTGTTCATTGGTCTGAGCTCTGGAAACTACGGCTGTTGCCAACGATAAGGTAGAAATTCAGCCCTATTTCCGCGCCACGTAAGACAAATATTATCCCATATGTTGATGGTTGATGTATTGATCATATAATATGATCAATACATGGACTAATTGTAACATAATAAATATTTAGACTATTTGTTTAGCATAAAATTATAGAATTCTAGTTTCATAGTTCTTCTGTAACTGAAAAATATTTAATCCTTGTTACTGATGCCTTTCCTTTCCCAGAATTCATTGCTTACTGCAATAGAAAATATAAGTATGTTATTGATTATTGTACCTTATTACAATTAAGCAGTCATTTCTACTGTCCAGTAAGCATGGTTGATTGCTGAAATTGTCAAAGGCTGAGGGCTGGATAACACTAAAAATTGATAGCTTCGTATTTTTAGTTATGTGATTACCTTGCATCTTGTAACTGTTTTGTAATCATTAATATAGTAAAGTGTGAAACACAAGTTGAGACAAGAATATAATTTATTAATACTAGGTACGGTACAAAGAGCTTTTGGATACATTGTGAATAAGAAAAATGGAAGGCAGAAAGAAAGATCCAATGTGGCTTTATTTTACAGAAAAAAAATATTTATACTATTTCTGGAAAAGGTGCGAAAGCAACATTAAAAACCATGTAGTGTAGAAATGGTAGAGATTGTGGCAAGAATTAAAAAAACACAAAGAGACTTGCAATCTATGTGATAAAGATGACATTAGTGAATCTGAAACAGTTGAAATACACATACAGTAGAACCTCTATTTAACGAAGTCACCACATCATGACCAAAACTTTGTTAATTAGTAAGTAGTGTATTGTAAATTTGTAAAATAGAGGTTAGTTATTAAAAATAGATATTTGTTCAAATAATTTGTTTCAACAAAGATTGTACTTCTTTATTTCTTTATTCCATTAAAATCAATAGACGCATTTAGCATACTACTGTTTGCCAATTAATATCTGCAGACATATTAAACAATATTTAAATTAATAGAATAAACATAAAAATTTACATAATGATGAAGATGAAGAAAGCATCAGAAATGGTGTTCATGTACAATTAGACATGAAAATCATGTTATGCTGAAAAATAATCTATTATTCTCTGCTAAACTTTCAAAGCCCTTTCGTATTTTTCAAAAAATAACTCTCATCATTATAAGGATTTGAATACATAATCTGGTAACTGTAATCCATGTCTAATTGTTTCAAAAGTTTTGATCATGCCCCGTTTATTAACAGAGATCAATAGCAATTTAAGTAAACTAAAAGAATCTGACCACAAGTAGTAGGGGATTTTTTCGTGTAATGTGATAGCAGAATGATATAGTGAATAATGAGAAGTTCTGGAAATAAATTCGATAAATAGAATAATTCGCTATATAGAAGTTCATTAAATAGAGATTCTACTGTATATATTTAGCATTCTTTGCTGCATTTATTATGTTATATATATTATTCAAGTAATACACTAATGAAAAATTTAATAAATTAACTAGAAATTTATACATACAACACACATAAGTATATCTACAACAATTTAATAGTAGAATAATTTGATTTTAGGTTTTAAGTAAATCATCTGACTTTGCAAAAAAAAAAAAAAAAAAAAAAAAATTATTTAAATTATTTTGAATTTTTATCTGAGAACTGTAATGAAATTAATAGAAATGTGCAAATCTATAGAGAGAAAATAAATAAATATATGCACAGTACACAAATAATATTAATTAAAAAAAAAATCTTATTTAAATTTTATAAAATCCAATAGATTTAAATTAATTTTTTTTTTCCAAGTAAGGATCCAAGTAAAAACAGGAAGAGTTTTACAGAACAGACTTAATAGAAATTTTATTTCTACAAGCTAGTTCAAAATTATAGTAAAAAAAATATAAAAAATTACCATAATTTGCTATCTTTTTATAAGAAAAATGCATCAAATTATACTTATGAGGTAATCATAAAATTAATATTTTTGTAAGCTAATTGATAGAACATAACAAAATAACCAAGGTTGAGGGGGGGAAAAAAATCAGATTTATTTTAAATCAAATTTTTTATTATTTTTTTATTATTATTATTATTTTAAAATCATGAATTTTATCAACCTTGGTTATTTTGTTATGTTCTATCAATTAGCTTACAAAATTATTAATTTCTTGATTACCTTATAAGTATAATATGATGCATTTTTCTTATAAAAAAGATAGCAAATTATAGTAATTTTTTATATTTTTTTACTATAATTTTGAACTAGTAGAAATTAAATTTCTATTAAGTCTGTTCTGTAAAACTCTTCCTGTTTTTTTTACTTGGTTCTTCCTTAACATGAAAAGTGGCAGATAATATTATTGAGATAATCTTAATATGCATATAACTTTTTAAAAAATTTTTAGTAAACATTTTATCTATATAAAATTAAAAGTTTTATAAATGACCGATTAAATTATCTGGTCAATTGCTTTTTTGGTATACATTCAAAAATGCTGTATTTTAGCCTGGTCAATTTAAATCGACTAGGTCTTTTTTTTTTAATGCTATTAATTTAATGCTATAATCTCATATTTGATAGTTCAAAGTTACCTTCTTTAGAGAACCAGAATCTTAAACTAATTATCATAATGAGCTGTAAAAATTTCTAAGCAAATATTTCTTGTCTTAATCAGTATAGTTTTTAGAACATTTGGGTATTTTGTAAAAAAAGAAAAAGAGAAGAGTAGTGAAAATTCACATACTTGTTATTTTTCTTGTACTCAAATTTGTATTATACAATATTTTTTCATTCTTTGTAGTAACAAATTGTGCCAATTTACATTTTCTGTGTAATTTACGTGGTCAATTTTGGAGTATGAAAAATATCTAGGGATTATAAGTAGTTCCTATATTATGTAAAGGTTTATATTATAAGAGGATTGATTTTCATTTACCCTCTTACTCCCAGTGTATATACTAGTGGATACATGCTATATAGAGTTATTCCATCTGGGAGCAAAGGAGATATCGCAATTTCAGTATCATGATGAATCACCACCTTAAGAGGCTACTTCACTCAGATGAAAACACCCGCTCGCTAATGTTAATCCTATGGAGGAAATATTTTTAGATACTTCATTCGCATTTCAATATTTTAAAATTATTTTTTTTGCATTGGATAGCTGAGATCAATCTCTATGCACGCTCCTTTCTACTTTTTCGATTTTGATTGCAAGTTTTTTTATTAAGATACTTTCACTTTCTGAACCAGTTTTGAAAGTGAAAATATCCTCAATAGAAAAACTGCAACAAAATTCGAAAAAGTACAAAAGAGCGTGCATATTGACCTCAGCTATCCAATGCAAAAAAAAATCATTTAAAAATATTGAAATGCGAACGAGATATCTTAAAATATTTCCTCCATAGGATTAACATTAGCGAACTGGTGTTTTCATCTGAGTGAAGTAGCCTCTTAATATCGTGGTATGGTGGTACATCGTGATATTGAAATTAAAGTCTGCAGAATAAATAAAAGAATGTTTTGACATGAATATATTTTTATTAATATTTCTATTTAAATATTATCACAAGCAATATTAAAGCTAATATAACTTCAGTTTTATGTAAACTGCAACAATATATACATAATGCATGCATCATTGATTTTGATTTTAAAAAAGTCCATAAAAAATGCCCTGCACAGTTAGCAGTAAACTTTTTAGAAAATATCTGATATCCAGCATGTCCCATCATCAGATTGGATGTGCTTAAGAGGTTACTTCACTCACGCGAAAATGCACACTCACTAATGTTAATCCTATGGAGAAATGTTTTAAGTTATCTCATTTGCATTTCAATATTTTTAAATGATTTTTTTTCCCCATTGGATAGATGAGGTCGATCTCTATGCAGGCCCTTTTTTACTTTTTCGATTTTGGTTGCAGTTTTTTTTATTGAGGATACTTTCACTTTCGAAACTGATTCCAAACGTGAAACTATCTTAATACAAAAAACTTGTAATCAAAATTTTAAAAAATACAAAAGGGCCTGCATAGAGATTGACCTCAGCTATCCAATGCAAAAAAAAAAAAATCATTTAAAAATATTGAAATGCGAATGAGATATCTTAAAATATTTACCCCATAGGATTAACATTAGCAAGCGGGTGTTTTCGCATGAGTGAAGCAGCCTCTTAATAGTTAGTTCTTGCACTACAACTAAACAACTCCAGCAATAAATTTCATTACATGTATGTCTTGAATTGTGAAGAATTTAAGCTTTTCCCAAATCATAAACTAGCCACTAAAATCATTAATTCATAAAGAATAAATAACATTAAAATTTTTGCTTGTTTTACAATAAAAACAAATCTTATTTTATTTGTTACAAATTTTCATCTTAGAGGATCTGGACGAACCCAAGATTTGGTTTTGGCCCTGGGAGTGGGAGGATTCGGAGGCCGAATTTTTATTTATGTAAGTCTATGTTCTGAAATGCAACCTCGCACACAACCTTTTTCTGTAAGGACCTGATAGTACTTGAAATATTTTTTTTCACCCTCCGGTAGAGAAAGGGGTTGAACTTATTAAAAACAACTTTTTTACCATAGCTTATATTCTGAAATATATCACCCAGTAAACTTTCACCTTTAAGAACTCCAAGATATGGTTTTGCATTCCCTCCTTGAGTAGCAGGGAGTAGAATTTATAAAAGACAACCCGTTTACTGTGCTTATAATAAAAAATTCTTCATTCCACAAAAGTTCATCATTGAGGGCCTGTCAGGTTACTAAATATAGTTTAGCTTACATGGGTGGGGGCAGGGTGATTAAGATGTTTAATTAACTAACCTTTTTACACCTCAACAAAAAAAGGGACAGATTTCAAATTTTGTATTGAGAACTCCTTTGCACATGCCTATGTTCTAAAATTCAGTATCATAAAAAATTTCTTCTATTAGGGCTTGATAGATTCCTGTATATATTTTTCAAGAATTTTATTTCTTACAAAGAACCACCTGTGTTCTAAAATATACGAGGGCCATTTTTTTTCAACCTCTGATGAGCTATAAAATGCAGACAAGTATAGATAAATAGAAAGATGATTTCATTACTAAAAGTTATGTACACTTATAGTTACTTTTCAACATAATCAAATTGTAAATTGAGGCATTTGTTGTACCTGTGGACAAGCTTTCGAATACCCTCTTCCTAAAAAGTTGCCGATAGTGATATGAGATTAGCCTGAATGGTGGCATGAAGTTCATCATTCATCTGGAAGTTTTTGCCTCCTCGCCATTTCTTTGATTCAGGGACGAGATGGAAATCACTCGGTGCTAAGTTGGGGCTATACGGCAGGTGATCAAACATGTCCCACTTAACTGTCAGTTCACCCATCTTTAAATTTCCAACACCATCACTCAGACAGCTTTTCCCGTACCCTTAGATCATTTTTCGGTGAATTTCTGCTGCACTATTCCCTTCTGCTTGAAAAAAGTGGATAACACTACGCAACTCTCACTTGGCGGGAACATCAATCATACCAGCCATGTTTACGTGCCTACAGCTCAGTTTAAAATGACGAGATGACGTCGATAGTAGCAGAGGTTATAGTTAGGGAGATGGGCAGTCGCTCACCATGCATCTTTGCCTCTTATCATTCATCTGGTTGTTTAGCGGCTCGATCGGAGGTTGAAAAAAAAAAAGGCCCTCGTACCATCCTGCAAATCTTCATCTTTAAGATCCTGAAAGATTCCAAGGTATGGTTTGCTTTTCCTTTAGGAGGAAGGACAGAAGATTGAATTTTTAAAAACATCCCCTTTACATAGGCCTATGTTCTAAAGTTCAACGTCCCACAAAATTTCATGTATAAAGGACTGATAGATCAGGAGATATGGTTTTTCCAACCCTTGGGGACGAGTGGTTAAATTTTTAGAAGACAACACCTTTATGCCTGCCTATGCTAAAATAAATTGCCATTCCACAAAAATTTTCATCCTAAAAGACCTGATAGACCCCTCCCCCCCTCCCGCCAGGGGCAAATGTCAAAATTTTAATTAAGAATCCATTTACAGATGCCTATGTTCTAGAATTAACCATCACAAAAAGTTTCTTCTGTAAGGGTCTGGTAGATCCTTAGAAATAACTTTAGCTTCTCCTCTGAGAAAAGTTTTTTTTTTTTTTTTAAATAATTCCTATACTTTCTAAAATTCCACATCAAACAAAATTTCATGTAGGTTACCTACCTATAATTAAATTAGTAGCATATTTATGTTATATTATTTAAAGAGCCTTTTCCAACCTGGTAGTTATCATTAATATATTTTTAATTTTAGATCTGAACTCACATTAGCCCGCTCACAGCTGGCAAACTGTGAGACAGAGCTTTTACAATGTCGCCAGCGCATTCGCCTGCTTTTAGAAGAAATAGCTGAGGAACGTCGGCTTAAAGCTCTTCGAGAAGAACAAGAGAAAAAAGAGCAAGAAGAACAAGAAAGACACATCCAGACACAAATTGAAAGCATCCAGCAAGAATTAAAAGAAAAAATGCTTGAAGCAGAGAATCAAGTAATGTTTTTTATACTATAAAATTTCAAAATCTCAATTTATAAATCTGGAGTAGTAACTTTTATCCAGTTTAGTATGTAGTCTTGGTGATATTTTAATTAATACATATTGTGTGTTTTAAAACGGATTATGTGCAAAAGATTTTTAAGCCTTTACTCTTGTAGTCTCTCAAAACAAATTGAATAAGATAGTAATTATAAAAGCATTTTACACAAAAACATTTTTTTTATTATTGATAGTGCAACTAATGTAAATGCTTATAAATTCATATATATTGCACTCAATCTTTTATTCTTTCCAAACTAAAATATATATGCCTGAATTGTGAGGGATAAATTAAATATCTTTTATTTGCCAATTTTTGTTTTCCTCCCCTAATTTTTTTTATTCAAAACTGGCTATAAAAAATAAGTAAAGATTTCTAAAATCTCAGTCCTGTCAATTAGCTTTAACAATGTTAATCTTGCCTTATATAACTAGTGACTCTTTTAGTGCTCAATGTGTGACTCAAGACGGTAGGTCATTTGTTGTCCAGTTTAACTGAAATTCAATTAATTTCAAAAATTGTTAACTGCATTTTAATTGCACCTCTAACTATATTACTCAGGCAGAACTAACTGATTAAAACATGAAGCATGATACAATGAACAAATTCCAATCTTTGAATTAATGCTCATACTTGATTTGTTCTAAACAATACTGATTGATTGCCCCGTAGATGGCGCCAAAGTCGAATTTGTAGCTTAATATTTTAACAGATACTATTTACAGTACTATTTACAACAGATGGCAACACTGCATAAAATGTTATTATTTTTAGAAAATATTTTAGGGCATTTTCAATTGAAATTTCTCAGTGTTTTTTAATTATTTTAAATTATTTAGTTCCTATCATTTTTCTATTACCATATTAATGACAGATATTAGTATTATTATTTATCTAAATGCATTCTAGTTAGAAAACTTCTGTAATCACAATTTTGTATAATCAGAAATCATCGTTAATTGTGAAGTTATACTGTTTTTATATTTTTGTACAGTCATTATAATACATAATGTTTTCTTCTTTCCTCAATTTATTCAAAAATGCATATTTTGTGGCAATTGGCATACCCCTCCCCCCCCTTACATATTACAAACTCTTTTAATCCCGTGTAAGCACCCCCTCTGATATTTTTATGATTTTTTGTCGTGTCTGGTGGGGGGGGGGCAAATTAACAGGATTTTACGGTATATTAAAACATGTTACAAAATAAATAAGTCCTTTTTGTTTCTCATAAGTGAGCTTGTTATATGAAAATAAATTTATGATAATTATGAGGGAGGAATGGCCTTTTATTATTATTATCATTACTTAGTCACTATGTCATGAGTAGATATTATATTTTCATGCATATTTTTAGAACAAGGAATTTGATTGACTAATCTAGCTTTGTATTTCTGTTATTGATTAAATTCAATCGAATCTGAGTTCTTTTTTTAGATTAAATTAATTTTATAATAGTAACATTAAGTTAGTTGAATATTTCTATATATTAACAATGTTTTAGGATGTTTTTCAACATTTTTTTTTTTTCCCTTGAATGATGTACATGAAACATTTAATTTTTTATGAACGTATAAAGTCAAAAAACACAAATTTCCATAAGTTTCTGTAATTTGTACTACCATTGTATATGAAAAGTATGACTATAAATATATATTTCATATGTAAAGCCAAATACTTAAAGAAAAACATATTTTCATTTGTATATAAAAAAAAAAAAAAAAAAAAAAAAAAAAAAAATCTGATTCAATAGAAATTTCAAGTAATTGTAGAACTGTCTTTAGGTTGTTTTTGGGACTTTTATTTAAGAATTTAAAAATGGTTTGTAATTTATATTTATAATAGTTACAATTTCAAGCGATTATATAGCTGTTTTCAAAATATTTTAGGAACATCATCATGGGAAGGGGGAAGAAAATTAAATCAAATCTTCTTTCATTTTTGTTCTGGTGATAATTCTTTGTATGACAGTTCAAAAGAATTTTTCCAGTATAATATATTTAGAGACAGATTGGTGTAAGTAATCCAGTTCCATTTAAAACCGTCTCTCTTCAATAAATACTAGAAACTTTGATAAGGAACACTATAGAATTAATAATAAAAATTCTGCCGTCATTTCTGGCCTGAAAATAATCCACTCCTGTAGTTTAATACAGTGTTATTCAGTGATAAATTAATTATGATAAAATGTTTCTCATATATAGTAATTCTTCAAAATTTATAAGCATAAGATAGTATAATTTTGCTTTATCATCTGCTAATGTTTGTCATATTTGTGTTTCAAGTATTTATTTTGTTGGGAGAATAGTATCCACTTGTAATTAGCATATGAAATAGTTTTAATCTACTTTTTTTATTCATTAAATTTTCTTTTAGCTTTTCGATAAAATGGTATTGATTCATCCAAAAATAAAAGCTACCTCCGTCTCATAAAAGAAGTTGATTTTTTGCAATTAAAAATAAATAAATTGGAATAATAAATATGAAAAAGATGTCCCTATCGATGTGTATTTATCATTAGTAGTAGTAGTATTCCTAAATTTGCCTCTTATTTTAAGTAAAGTCATGCTTCTTTTTTCTTTTTTTTCTTCAAATTTAGGGTAAATGCAGGATCATGTATTATTAGTTTTCCTTCTTACTTGGTATAACTCTAGCATATGTATATTTTTAAATGCTTGTCACTTTACTTTTCTTATCTGTGATGTTAATGTTTCCCAGAAGGTTGTAACAGAACAAGTAAAAGAAGAATTGAAAGAGCTTGAAGCAAAAGTAGCAGAAAAACAAAAAGGAGTAGAAAAATTAACAGAAGAAATTAGAGAAGCAAATTTAAGATCTCTTTCTCTCATCCCTGCTGAAGAAGGAAAATTCATAAATGAAGGTAATCTTTAATTGATCATTAATTAAATCATTTTTTTAAATTCATTTCGATAAACATTTTATTTTTTGTCAGATATTTTATTGTTAAAAATTTTGTTGAATAAAACTTGTTTTCTAATGCTATTGAATTAATACATTGCAAATCCAAATTAGATAGTAATTTTCAACATTGTTTCCAGTACTACTTTCTAGAGGAATGAGCTCTTTATTTCAATTATTTAATTTCAAATTAAACAGAGTCTACTCTAATGTCTGTAATACTTCATATTAAAACTATATATTACAGTGACACAATTTGTATTATCATAATATGTAGTTTAATGATAAATAGTTTTTACAAACTTTCATGATAAAACAGAATTGTAAATTACGAATTTGTGTAATGTGTAAGAAGTAGTAAAAAGGTATTTGAAGTCTATTCTTCTATATTTCTTTAAATGATTACTTGTTTTTCTTTCTCCTTATAAAAAGTAACTGTTGGATTAAAACAATCTTTGAGGAAAGGGGATAGAGGTTAATTTAGTTTTATCTGCATATAAAATAATTTCACTCTTTTTATTTTTCTTGAAACCAATAGCAATTGATTAGAAATTAATTGCTAAGTTATAAACTTGTACTATTAAAATTTTTAATTAAATTAATAATATAAAATCTTTCTGATTAACCCATTTCTGAATATTTTTGCTTCAATTATTATTATTTTTTTTTTTTGCTGATATTTAATATATATATATTTATTTTATTTTTATTTATTTATTTATTTATTTGTCATTCATTTTAGGGAGCTTTCATAATAGACCTGGAAGTACTCGAAAAATAATTGGATCTCCACGTCAGCTTGAAAATGCTGTGCCTACCAATAAAAACCCTCATGGTGTATGGGTTTAAAAATAATTTTTATCTAAAGAAAAATTTTAAATATATTTATTCTCATACCTGTTATATTTTAAAAAGAGGACATTCTGATCATAACTTAAAATGTATTACAAATTTATGATATTAAATAGTTGAAGTTTTTGAATTTTATAAATTTAGTTGCATGTAACTGTTAATAGTTTGTCAAAAAGATATATATATATATATAGTTTGATGTTTATTCATATATCTTTTGGTAGAATTATATCTGAAATCAAAACATCTTAAAAATCCTTTTCTAAGCATATTTTCTTGTGCATTTAATAATTGTAACTCATGCTTAGACCTTTTTAATTATGAATTTCTTGTAAAATACTTAGTTTACATAAGAAAGTTTAATATTTAAAAAGAAATAGTTAATTATTTATTTTCATGCAGACAATATTTAAATTTTTCATTTGTTCATATTTGATAAAAATAGTTAGTAATATGCTAAAAAATATATTTATTTTTAGCGTGGATTATTTTGTATGGGATGTAATATAAAAATTTATTATCTTGTAAGATTTATGATATTATTGATTTATAAATTTATGACTAAATATTCTTAACTTTCTAAAGATGCTTTATTTTGTATAGAATACTTTTTAAAATAAATTATTTTAGTAGAGCAAGTGAAAAGTGACTGTTTAATTATTAATTTTTTATTTTAATAAAAAACAAAACAAAAAAAAAACCCTAGTTGCAACTTTTTATATTTCTTGACATATTTACTCAAAAATGTGAAAAAGACTCATCTTAGCTGTAAATAGGAAAATTTGTCATTAATGTAAAAATAATGCATTTTTAAAAATTGTTTCTAAATGAGTGAATAATGCCTGGTGCATATTCATAACCTATCTCAACATGTAGAATTTTTAAATTCTTCTACTGCTTAAACTCTAGTACTTTCTATGATAGCTTTGAAACAATTTTGTTAAATGTTTGTTCATTTAACAATGCAATACGACACAATTTAAGAGAATCTTCGTGTCATTTTACTTGGGAGTAAAGGATCTTTTTTTCTCTCATTTTGACTTATATTGATACCTAGAATGGTTGATAGTAAAGAACAGAAAGAGACGAGATCAGTTTAATCTGTTGCAGTTTTGGAATGCAGCTATTTTTTCTTTAATTTTCTTTTCAGAAAGTATGCAGTTATGTTGTAACTACAAATTCACTTTTCTATTTAGAAGTTCATTAAAGAAATACAAATTTTTAAAAAGATCAAAAGTTTCTGCTTTGATATGGTTGAAAGTTTTTAATGTTGCTGAGACTCAGTTTTAACTTGCATGAAAATGTAGATAATTCACTTCCACTAAAATTTATATAAAAAATTATCATGAATTTTAATTTTTTTACTTAAATTAATGATTTTAAAGAATTTTGATTTTGAAAACACTTGAAATTTTATCGTTTGCATGTTTTTGACACATGTCATGAATTTAGCTCAGATTTATGTATATATTTTATGTATGTATGAATTGTCTCTAGAGGAGCAATGTGCCATTGCTAATGTAATATAAGTATATTGTTAGTTTAACTCATTGTTGTCACATTCTATACTTAAATAATTCATTAAATTTGTTTGTGCTTTGTATTTTAAATGCTGTCTGCTTAAAGTAACTTCATATTTTTGTATATTAGTGTTTTTCTCCACACCATATAAATAACTATAAAAAAAAAAGTGTGTGTGTTAATTTAATTACCCAATTAGTTACCTTATTTAATTACCTTTTAACTGACAAATTAGGTGTGTGTATAATATATATACAAGGATAAAAATCTTCTGCTAATGCACTATTTCCCACTTTTTTATGTTCCTTTGAAAGGTCATTATTTTACATGTTTTTAAACATTTTAATTGCATTTAATCATAAATGAATTTAAAATTAACATATTTTGTTAATTGGCTTTTATTCATATTTATGCAACACCTTTTTGTTATATGTGATTAAAATGGGTCAATGTTCCCTCCTCTCTTTCTTTTTTCCCCACCTGAAACAAACTTCCTTTTTATAAACCTCAATATATTTTTATTTTTTTCTACAATTTGCCATTTTCATCTCTATGTGTGTGTATGTTGACAATATACAAGAAGAGAAAATCTGATGTTTTAGAAAAAAAATTAATTGCTTATGTGTTTTAATGTTCTGTAACATTTTATGCATTGAAAGTATCACTTATCAAAGAATAATGTGATATGCTGATTTTTTTTCTTTTTTTTTAATATCTATATGAAAATATCTTATCTAAAAATATCTACTCTGGTGTAATTAATTTATATTTATAAAAGAAGAACACTAATGTGCAATAGTATGATGGTTCTTTTTTGTATTAAGCTTTGTTAAGTCATCAGATTTTGTGTTTCATGTTTTTATTTGTATAAAACAAATTCTCTGATTTAGATTATTAAATTTTTCTGTGTTAAAGTCTTGATTTTGTGTTCTTTATCAGGGATCTGTTTATGAAAAAACTGGGTCCTTTAAAGAATCCTTCACAAAATTTGTCATTTCAAAACAGGACACTTCACAAAATTCTTTGTCTTAAAAATAGCCTTTCACAAAATATTTCCATCTCTAAGCTGCACCTTTTACAAATTTTATCATTAAAAAGCAAATTTGACCTGTCACTCTTACATATGTTTAAAGAAAATATATGTATTTCCCATACATATATCTTCTTAAAAATGTATAAACAAGAACCTGAATATAACAATTGTTTCAAATTCACAAAATTATGATTTGATTTTTCACAAATATAAAAAGCACTTCACAATTTCACAAAAACATGATCCTGAGGAAAAAGTCTGGACACACCCTTTTTTATATTTCATCTTAATTTTGTGAATTTCAAAAACAAGGAACATTTTAATCTAAAATTGTCTTAAAGGTTTGACTAAAATTCAAATATTACTCTGTATTGTATTTCTTTTTAAAGGTTAATTAAAACCTAGAATTTCTTTATAATAGGATTTACACTAGATTAATTTTGATACAATTCAAATTGGTAAAGAAATCATATGAGATGTATTCTTCCCAACTGATCGAAAAAGTCCATGCCAGGATTCGATCCTGGAATCCCTTGGTTAAAGCTGCCAATGCTCTACCAACTGAGCAATCCCTGACAAATACTATATTCATCCGGGATTGCTTAGTAGGATGGAACAAAAGAAATTTCTTTTTTTAGAATTTCAATATGCTATAGTTTTCACACGTTGCCTTTGATCAAAATAAAAAGAGAAATTAAATATCAGCATAATTGGATTATGTTTAGAGGTGCCGTGCTGCAAGAAGGGTAAACTTTAGGTTTTATTAAAATTTTGACAAATTTCGCAGTTATGTTCCAAAAAATGTTTTTTGCATTTCAATATGCAATAGTTTTCAAAAGTTGCCTTTGATCAAAATAAAGATAGAAATTAAATATCAGTGTAATTGGATCATCTTTAGAGGTGCCGCAAGAAGAGCAAACTTTAGATTTTTGTTAAAAGTTTGACAATTTTGCAACTGTTGAAATTAACAACTGAGAACTGAATACCCTGCTTCTTGCAATTCAGGCTAGTACATATAAAGGAGAGGGACATAATTGTCCGGAATGTGATAATTCGTTTTCCCCTCCACCCCTCTTTTTGTCCAAAAGCACATTCCATCCCTCCCCTCTGTCGTCAAATGGCACATTCTATTTGTCCTCTCCAACCGGTCAGCCACAGCTCTTTGTCAGAAAGAGAGCTTAGGGGTTGACAATAGCGCTTGTTCATTTCCCATGCGAATCAAAACTCTGGGTAGAAAGAAATAATAAAGACATTGAAATAAAAGCATCTTATGCTGCAGGAAAAAGTGAAAATTATTGAAGAGTGGAATAAAAGTTTTGGTATATCAAAAGTCCAATTTTCAAAAAAGTTTGATCTACCCGAGTCTACATTCAAAGGCATTTTAGCAAATAAAGCAAAAATTCTTGAAGGAGCACAAAAGTAATAGGCAAAAACAAATTCAAGGTGGCCAATCAGAAGAATTTGATAAAGCACTTCTGCAATGATTTCATGAACCAAGAGCTTCAAATATTCCAATTTCTGGAGTAATATTCAAAGAAAACACTGTAATTTTAACAGAAAAGTTTAGATTGGAAAATTTTTAAGCTTCCTCTGGTTGGCTAGCGAAATTTAAAGAAAAATATGGACTTTCATTTAAAAACATATGAGGCGAAAGTGGCTCAGTTGATGAAAAAATAGTGGAAGAACGGAAAGGTGAATTAGAGGTGATATTAGATGGATACGATAAGCAGAATATCTTTAATGCAGACGAGACTGGCCTATTCTACAATATGATGCCTAATAAAACTTTCACATATAAGAACGAAAAATGTTTTGGTTGAAAACACATTAAGTAGAGCGATTGACCATTTTACTGTGCACTAATTCGGATGGATCTGAATTTCCCCTAATAGTTATAGGCAAATCAAAGCAACCTATGTCTTTTAAGAACATTAAAAGAAAATATTGCTAATACAAAAACAACAACAAATTGTGGATGACATCATCTATTTTTATTGATTGGGTTAAAAAAATTTATGCAAAAATGCGCAAGGAAAAAGGAAAAATTATACTTTTGACCAATTGTTGCCCTGCACATCCTCCAAATATTCCAGGACTTAGAAATGTGTATGTTCATTTTTTACCAGCTAATTGCACAATTAAGTAGCAGCTATTAGACCTGGGGGTCATTCGTAGTGTAAAAGCATATTACCGAAAATCCTTAATTAGGAATAATTTTGCCGACAAAAAGGAAATTAAAAAATTTACTATTTTGGAAACCGTGCACATGATTACGTCAGCCTGGAAAGATGTTTCTCCTTGCACAATTGAAAACTACTTTCAAGTCTCTGGAACTGGTATTCGAGAACAAATGGATTTAACAGATGTACAACTTGACACAGAAGATATCACCACCAAAGAATGGAAAAGTCTTATTGGTGATGAAGATGTTTCAGTACAAGATTTTTTCGATTGTGACGAAGATGTTTCAATAACCGACTTCAGAAATTTAGATCAAATTTATGAAGACATCACAATGAAAATGCAGCTTTAGATGTAGAAGATGATGATACAGAAAGCCAGACACCACCACCTTCTTACTTGGATGCGAATTCTGCTCTAGATATTCTTCACCGGTACATTGTTTCATCAAATATGATCATTCAACCTTCTTGAGAAGCTTGAAGCAAGAGAAACAAGACTGCCATTGAAACAATCTACACTTTTTGATTTTTTAAAAATTTGACTTGTTTTATTAAATGTATTATAAATATTTTTATTGTACTGTAAGTAACATTGTATGCTGTAATGTTGTTCTTGTATTAATTAATGCTATTTGTATTTGTGCAATAAAAATATGTAATATGTATAAATATGTAAATAACAAAAATTTAAATAAATAAATAAAACATTCTTTTAAACGTCAATTTATTAAGAAATGTATTGACAGTCCTAAGCCTGTAAAGTGTAAAGAAAGTGTTTTTCAAACGTTATTTTTGCACAAATTCTTTTTAAGGAAGATCTCTACTTAAGGATGATTTTTGGATGTTTCTTGAAATTTGTTAAATAGAGAGCTTACTGTATTTGCATTAGTAATTGTTACATAGATAAAAATATATAGGATTAAAATATTTTATTTATTTGGAAAATATTGTAAAGGGGGGAAATATTTATCAAAAATAGTGAAGAGAGATAATTTAGAATATTCATTAATAAATATTTAAATTTAAGAATTCCAGAATAAGAGAGAAAAATGAATTTTTCCAGTGATCATAATAAAGATATCAGTGGAAGTACAAAGGGGAAAAAGCATTGTGTAATAATTCTTAAGAAAACTAATTAAATCTCATGGTAAAATGGAAAATAATTTTTTTTTACCTGAACTAAGAATGAATATTTCTATAAACATATTTTTTATATAAATTTGCATACCATCTTTTTCTTATTACACATATTAATAACTGTGTAAATTATATAACACAATAATGATACAAATTTGTAAAATTCAAATATTTATTGCAAATATAATCGTATATATCAAAATATAGTATTGTCTGTGCAGACTCACTACCAAAAAGAAATTAGATAGTAAAATATTTAAAATTGTTGAGTTATAACATTTTTCAGTTGAAACTATTATCAATTATTGCAAGATTACTATGATCTTTAAATTATACAGATAAATTACTTTTGTCTCACATAAATTCTTATTATTTGTATGATTTAGATATGTTAGCACTATTAAATATTTTGATATTTTCAACAGAATAATTGTGACAGTTTTTCATTGACAATATCCATTAATCTAGAAAATCTACAAGGATTGTTCTTTCAAGAATAAAATAATTGTAGAATACCATAGAGTTTCTTAATGTCAATGATCTTCTATTAAGATGAATAATTGCACGAAGTTCATGTCAAAATATAAATATTTTATATCGGAGTTATTGAAACGATCTTTAAGAATGTCAAATTTTTCCAAAACAAAATATGTAAAGATCACCTTACCGCATCCCAGATGAACACATTGATAAAAAATGAATTTTCAAACTTTAAGATGAACACAGCCTGTCATCACCACCTATTTCGTTCACTTTTGGAAAGAAACATCTCCAAGCAAATATGTAGAGCATTCTGATGTTGCTGTATTTGATCATTAGAATCCTTAGTGAAACATTCACCTGATATTTCAAGCAAATAAACAAGCACTCTGATTTTACTAGATTCGATGAATCACTAACTGAACACTCGCCCGAAAATACCATTCTGCCACTCCTCAAATATACAAGCTGCCATTGTTGCTATTCATCTTGAATATGACTATATCTGTTAAATCTATTCAATAAGTAATAGAAATAAAGATTATACTTTAATTTATTTTACTAATAAACTATGTAGATGCAAGTAAATGGAACCTTCCGCAGGACCCGTATAGTCCTGTGTTGGCCTGAAAATTCTGGAAACCTAAGTATGTCTACTTCGTACCATATCTAACAGCCAAGAGAATGAAAGACTCCTCGAAGCTTTCAAAATCCAAGTGTGGCTCGCAATCTCTAACCCTGAAAACTGCCTACTTTCAGCCAATCAAAAAACTCGTAGGTGATCACGAGGGTAAATATTCCCATCATTCCCTACCTCTCAAACTCCAGAACCATAACGAAAAACTTTCAAAACATTTCTATTCTTGCAATTGGCAATGATGAAAGTATATTTATTGCATATCTGAAGTGGGGGGGGGGGGGGGTACGGCAAAGTACATTGACCCCGTTAGTGACGCTGTTTTACGTTTAAAAGGTGGTCTTTTTTGGAGAAGAAAAAAGAAAATGTCTGAACAGAAAAACTTTAGGTTTTAAAGGAATGAATAAGAAAGGGAATTCTTAATTGAGAAGGGAATATGAAAATTAATATTTAGGGTTTAAATAATATTTAAGAAAAGTAATTTTAAATTGAGGAAGGGAATATAATTTAAAAATATTAAATGATTTAAATTGATTAATTAAAATATGGATTTTAAAATATTTAAATTACATGAAAGTTTCTGTTATGGTGTAACAGTAATATAATCAGCAAATTTACATATTGAATTTTGTTTAATTGGATTGGCTTTTAAGCAAAACAAAACTACAGCTGTATAGGATGTCGGGGGGAGGGGATCATAACTATTGTTTTTAAATATTTTAAACCTGGTCCTTAAATCTCTTACATGTGATACAATGTTCAGAAAAGTTTTTAAATAATTGTATTAACATGAAAGAAACTCTTAGCATTTTTAAGATACAGTAAAAACTCAACTAACCAGTATTCTCGGGAAGCACTGATTTCCATATACAGTCGAAGCACCTTATAACGAAATCGAAAGTGCTCCATAGATTTGCTCGTTATAAAGTGCTTTCGTTAAAACGTTATAACGAATTAGTTCGTTATACAGTAAGAAATCCAATTATCCAGATTAATGTGGTCAGAACGTAATCTGATTATGCATAAGTCCGGATATTGGAGACAAGTCTGTTTATTTCTCATGTTATGTCTGTATGTTATAAGATCTCTTAAAATTGTTTTTGTTTAAAAAAAAAAAAAGCTAGATCTCATGTATTCATATTAAATTAATGCTTCACAGTGAAAAGAAGAAAAGCGTTGACTTAAAAAGAAATTTCAAGATAATTATATTTTTACGAATGTTATACGTACAATTCATATCATAAAATTTTTATTTTGTGATTATTGATCTGGATGACTGGATTTCAGATAATTAGAGTTTTGTTGTATCATTTTAACGGTATATGTATAGTATATATTACTATGCTACACATGAAAAAAAATACTGGGCAAATTAAAAAAATATATATTATTGATTTAATTCTGTTAAAAAAAAAAAACTTTTACATACTTATATTGGTTTGAAGAATGAAGTTAACAAGCTCTGCTTTCTTTTCTTTACAGCATTATCTAATAATGTAAGCTCTATTTTGTCAACATACATATTAATTTCATTCGCTAACAAGTTTTCATTACGCATGTAACACACAATTTTCTGTAAATACTTGTGTGCATCAGATGGTAAAAGTTTCAGGCAAATTTCTACAAATCCTTCTTGCTCACTGACATTGCCATCAGACAACTCATATTTAACATTTTTTTTCTTTTCTTTTTGGCGCTATTCTCTTTATTGAACATTATAACGTATTGATCAAAGTTATAAAGTGATATGCTTTTTCATGCAAAATACTTCCACTAACGGGATTTTTTTTTATCTTGCATCTTTAAACAATGAAAATACTTCCTCCACATCTGCATATTTTGCTGTACGTAAACGTTTAAACGATGAGAAAACTGCATCCTTTTCGAAAATTTTAAGAATTTTTTCTCGATCTTTCAATATTGTCCTGAGAGTGCTAATCCTAAATTTTTTCCCTACATCGCTTTTTTTTAATATAATTCTGGGAAGCATTTTATAATTTCGACTTTCTCTTCTAAACTTCTTTTGTCAGACACAGCCAGCGTACAGAGTTTAAAAAATTAACAAGCCATAAATTTACAGGCAAAGCAAATGTCAATGAAATCAGTCATCGAATAAAAAAGAACATAATACAGTTCTGCTAAGCTGTCGTCTTTCTGTCTGTCTTAAAACACTGCCCCTCCCCCAAATCTCTCCTGGAACTATTGAAAATATGTGATTGGCCCTAGAGAAAAAGATTGAAGGTTATGTCATGGGGGGGAAAAAACTAGTAATTAAGAAGAAAAAAAAGTATTTCCCGCGTTAAGTAAAAAAAAAGTGAATTCGCTATATCGTTTTTATTGCACTGTTCATGCTCGAATTCTTTTCGTTATAAATATTTCGTTATATCATTTCGAATTCAGTATTCTTTAACATGCAGACCAACTAAATGGTAATGAACATTTCGTTATATCGTAATTCATTATAAAGTGCTTCAACTGTACTTGAAAAGTCCGGATAGTTGAGTGCTAAAAAATCTGTCTTGAAAGGAGGTAACAGTGAAAAAGGAAAATGATTTTCTGGCCTATTTTCCTGTCATCAGGAAGTTGATCAAATAATTGTTTTATTATTATTAAATTTGCATTTCATAAAGTTAGTTTTGACAAATTAAAAATAAAAGTAAACAATATTTTGTGTTAGGATGTCATTTCCAAATTTATTTATTAATCTTTTATAACGTTACTTTATTTATACTTAGATATCTCATAAAAATTGTAATTTAGGATAAAGATGATAACAGATGCTGCTCTTACTTCATATGCTAATAAATAACAAAACTAATGAAGTCAACTAACCAACTAAATGTTTTCAAAGAGTGCCACACCTTGCCCTTTTCTTCCCAAAGCATCAAGTTTGCGCCCGTAATTTTTTTTATGTTGCTCTTTCCGGAAAAAGCACATGGACACTTGGAAAATTAAGTTTTCTATGATGCACTTGCATTGCTTCAATTACACCCACATTACGCAGACCAAGAAAAGGTGCAGCAACTCACCATCCATAATAATGAATCCTTTTTACATAGCTAAGAACATCATCAGATGCAAGCTGATAACATCTGATTTCGCCTCTTCGATCACTTTAAGAACAAACTATATTTATCAGCTTTTTTTTTTTTTTGGGGGGGGGGGATCTAATTTTATGAAAACAACTTATTGTATTTAAATAGTAATTTGTTAAGCAGCCTAATATATTATTATTTAAATTTGCTGAAAATTTCAAACACAATAAGACAATTAAAAACTTAGATATCAATTATTCTTAATTAGTAAGGAAAAGAAAAGGATATAGTTTTTCTTTTTAAAATTATTATTATTGCTGTTTGCCATTTATTATGTTGAAAAATATTTTCTCCCGCTCCTCAACAATACGAAAGTTTGATACAATCTCAGCCATTGACAGCTGGCTAGGAAGAAAAAATTTGAACCGATAAAACAAAAACAAAAGAAACTAACTTACCTTGCAGTATCTTTTTAAGGTTTCGTTCATATCACAAAACTCTATTCGTCTCGCTTCCCTGCCTGTCCGTCACAGAGTCGGTTCTCAGGAACTGTATAAGTTAGAGACTTGAAATTTTGTGTACTTACAGCTGAATACCTACTGTCATGCTAAAAATCATAAAATTTTGAAAATGTCTCCATTAACGCAAGATATTAATTAAAACCTTAAAGACACACTCATTAATGGATAAAAATATTCAACAGATTAGACGATTTCAAAGACACCCCTACCTCATAAACTATTCTACCTAGGAACGTGAAATTTCGGACATACATGCAAAATAAATTAGCTTTCAGAATTTCTAAAAAATTTTCAATTATTCCCACTAGAAGCATAAATATAAATTAAAAATAGATTTGAATAAATTTCATTTCATTTCATTGGAAAACCACAGAGGGATGATCTGCACCTGTTCCCACAGCTAAAGATGGTGGACTATGCATTTTTCAGGCTCTATACAATTTTTTTAAATATTGCATTTATCGATTTGCAAATTAACCCATGTACGCATATTTTTTTACGACGAACCCAGAAATCTAATTTTTATAAAGATGACATAAGTTGAACAGAAATTACGAATTATTTTTGCGTTAATGAAATTTTTTTTTATTATATGATGATTGAAATTGGTATGTGAAATTGGAGACTCTCAGCAGTTTTTTGAAAGGGAGGAAGATAAATAAACCACAGATTTTGAGGGTAGTAAAAGATTAAAAGCTCTATTAATTTGTTTTTTAATACTGCAATTACCGATTTGAAAATTATGAATTGTATGCACATTTTTTACGGTGAAGCCAGAAATCTAATTTTAATATATTATTATGACAGAGCAGAATAGCAGGCTTTGCCCGCTATCGGGCCGATTCAGATATTCGAAAAAATAGACCGGTAAATTTTTATTTTATAAAAAACATGACTTTTTATTTTGGAAAATTGAATTTATTTAGATTTATTAATTAACGGATAAAGTGTTTTGATATAGGAAAATTAAACGAACCCCTTTGTGTGGGATTCGATCACAATTACCCACATGTTTTAATTTCAAGTTAAGTGTATATAATCCAAACATATTTTATTATAAAATATTCTTGACTAAATATAATATAGTATAAGGATCTTTTTAAATAACTCCTTAAAAATAATGATTTCTTATTCTTGAGTAAATAAAACAATAAAAAAAAAGTGTAACCAGTCATTAGGAAAATGTTCCAAAAGCTTACAAAAAAAACCCTCCAATTAATTAAAAATATTAATTATTTTAAAATACTAATCGGAACAATCTACAAATAAATGCACTTACTACAGTTGAAGAGATCCTGGTGTTCCCTGTCCTCGCAAAAATATTCGTTTGAACCATCTCCGCAGTTATTGAAACGCATTTGCTATTACTATACATTATCCTTAATATATACCTTAATATTTTGTCGTCGAGTCCTTCCTACAATAACTTTAACTCTTGTTTAGATTGATGTCTGATCTAAAGGTATTTTGAGGAAATCAAAGTGAAGACCACGGGTTTTGCTTTATAAGACGATTTCTCATCCAACGTCAATTATGGAATTCGGCTTTTTTTCATATCTGATAGTTTGCATCTATCTTTTTTGTAACAATTTTATGCATTTCTATTGCCTATTCAAAGAAAAATTCTTCTAAAGTTACAGAATTTCATTAAAAACGCTTTTTTTTTTAAAAAAGTGACGACGCCAAGAGGTCCATTCTCGAAAGAAAACGACGATTTTCCCAATGATTAAAAATAGTTTTGGATAAATAATTTCTCAGTTGTTACTATGCATTTGATTGTGTTTCTTTCACTGTGCTAGGAATACTATGAAACGCATGTCTAATGTCAGTCTGTTTGAAAGAAAGTTCTCTCTTTTTTTTTTTTTTCCCCATGAAGCATTTTTTTATGAGATGCAATTTCATAACTTCTTGTGCCGAATACTGCGAATTTTTTTCACAAAACTTTTAAAAAGTGGATAAACTTTTCTCAGCTTCACTCCGCGAAATTTTCTCCTCAACTATTTCATCTTCTTATTTTGAAGAAACATCGGTTTTCCTTCCTCTGGAGCTGTCATTTTTTTAATTAATTGCTCTTCTGTCTAATTTTCTTTTGGAACTGATGTGTTACACTCACGCACTGATGTTTGACGAATTTTTGATTGGCGCGATTTCTAAGCCCGCGTCAAACCAAAATTTTAATACAATAGCCAGGTTACCATTAAAAGAAACAATCCCCAAAAATTGGCACCTTTTTTCCTTTTTATAACCGATTATTTTTTTTTAAACGGTGCATAAGTTAAGTTAATCTCTTACATTGAAAGTAGTTTCTTTTAATGTAAGAGAGGTTATCAAAAAATTTCTTTTTTCATAAAACTAAAATACTTGAAAATAGCATAAAGCTAGATTCTTGTATTTCTTTTCTCTTTTTTTATGTGTATCTTTGTCAAAGTAAATATTTTGGAGTGTTATTTTTAGTTTTTAACCATTGGGAAAATGGTTGTTGTTTTCGGTCGAGAATGGAACTCTTGATACTCCCAATTTATTATTTTAACAGTTTTTAACAAAATTCTGTAACTTTAGAAGAATTTTTCTTTGAATATGCAATAGAAATGCATAAAATCGTTAAAAAAAGGATAGATGCAAACTATCAGATATGAAAAAAAGCCAAATTCAAAAATTGACGTCGGATGAGAAATCGTCTTATAAAGCAAAAAACGAGGTCTTTAATTTTCTCAAAATATCTTTAGCTCAGACATCAATCTAAACAAGAGTTAAAGTTATTGTAGGAAGGACCCGATAAAATATTTTTGTTTCTGTTTTCATTAATATATTGTAAATTTTTTACTTTTGTGTTATAGCGCCCCCCCTTCCCCCCCCCCAGGATGAATCAACAAGCAACCAAGATTTATCGCCAAATTATAAAGCATGTATGACATTATAATAATGTATGATATATATATATAACATTTCTTGACATATGTGGCCAAGTTATAGACATATATGATGTATATATATAACATGTATATACAGAGTTGGGCAGTATCGAAAATACATGTATTTGAAATACATTATCAAAGTACTTTTGTATTTTAAACAGATAAAACTAAAGTATTTTGGTAATGTATTTTTAAATGATTTTTCCATGTATTTTGTATTTTCAAAATACTCAAAATACATTTCTCGATTTTTCAAACTTTTCGTACCAGACTTGAAGCTGGTTTAAACCACAAATTACTGATTCACAACAGGAAAATAATGGTCAGTTAAATGATTTTTCCATGTATTTTGTATTTTCAAAATACTCAAAATACATTTCTCGATTTTTCCAACTTTTCGTACCAGACTTGAAGCTGGTTTAAACCACAAATTACTGATTCACAACAGGAAAATACATGCTTGTCTGTTTTGTCTAGTCTTTGAATTCGTTTCTGGGAGTTAATATAAGTATTTTTTTTTTTTTTTTTTCAAATTTTGTATGATAAGGATATTTATCTTCTGCCAAAACATATTTGTTGAATGCTTTTAGTAAATGCTTTTATAATTCTTAATGTTGTTATGTGAATTATAAAATATTGACGTGTGGTACACAAGTAGGATCGTCCAGAGTTTTCCCGAGTATTGCATTTTTAAAGTATGTTAGGAGAGTAATGTGGTTAATTATTGCATAGACTCCTGAAAAGAGGGATAACATATACTTCAGAACTCCTAATGAAAGGAAATTAATTAATTGTAATATATCCTGCTATGCGATAGATATAAATACTATAAGTATACTCGAAATATTTCAAAATAATATTTTTTGTGATAATTGGTGTAAGACCAAAACACTATTTTCAGGTCGAAACCGACAGAGCCTAGTCATCACTCTTTTCGGACCGGACCAGGCTTGGGCTTTACTTTTTTCTGCAGAATAGGGCTGGGCAGGTCAGATTTCTTTTCTTCCAGACCGAGCCAGACCTGGACTTTCTTTCTAGAGATCTAGGTGGGGAGAAATTTTCAGGCCCGGTCTCGACCCAAATCGTATAAAAATCCTTGACCCAACCTGGCCCGTGCAAAAACCAGTAAAATTTGGGCCGGTCCAACAATTTTTGCAAAAAATTTTATATTTTTTAAATTGCTATTATTCTACAATTAAAATTTTAAATTTATACTTTTTAGAGAATAGTACATATATTTCTAGGCAATAAAATTGCAGTACACGAAAACCTGTGAAAATAAATCTGTCTATGATGGAGTCTTGCTTAAATGGAAAAATATGTTCGTTCATGCAAAATGAATATGATAATACGTGTGAAAAGAATGTAGTGCATTTTCAACAGGTGATGTACCAGCTAAGGTGGGAACTTGTCTATAACGGATTTTTTTCACTCCTATGCAATTCTGTATTAAGATTTTTCTGTATAGCTTTTTTCACATTTGTAAGCCTCCAAACCATGTACTATGGATTAATGATAACTCAAACATTTGTATACTAATAGAGATTCATAAAAAAATTAATGTAGTTAACATGGGCAAAGACAAATAAATCTAGGAAGGTCAGTATTTCGGAACAGCTGTGCCTGTACTTCGGAGCTCTGGGCGCTTTTTAAAAAATGAAGAATATAAATATGAAAAATAGCTAAAATAAATAAATTTTTTCAGAATACCTCGTACAACAGAATTTTTAACCTCATCGGCCTAAAAATTTATCTTTTGTAGAAATTCACTTGGGCCAATTAAGTTTTTGTACGAGCCAGACTCGAACTTTTAGCATTTATACGGGCCAATAAATTTTTTGTACAAGCCGTGCCAGGCTCAGACCGAATTTTTAGCTTTTATACCGGGTTGTGCCAAAGAATTTTTTGTACGGACACGGTCAGGCTCGGACCGAACTTTTAACTTTTATACCAGGTCAGGCCACAAAATTTTTTCTACTGGTCAGACTTAGCCAGGACCGGGAAATTTCGGCCCATGCAGACCTCTTTTTTTTTTTTTTTTTTGTTTACGGACCTGTCCATACAGTAGATAAAAATTTATTACATTTATTTATATTATACCATTGTTTTTATTTTTAACATGACACTGCAATTAAAACATTTTTGCGTAATGCAAGATAATGCAGAATAATTAAAATTAATGTATTTTGTATTTTGAAAATACATGCATTTTGAAATTTTACAATTTGAAAAACATTTTGTATTTTAGGTTCTAAAACCAATGTATTTTGTATCAAAAATGGTTTTTCGATGTATTTTGCCCAGCTCTGTGTATATACGACATATCAGACGTAAATAATATGTGTATAATGACGTATATGGCAGATATAGGAGTGTTTGAAATATATATATGCGTTAAATATTAATTCGGAGCTTGGTGCGATATAAGTAAAGTAAAAATAAAATACAATGTTAAAACACCAGTATAATTGAATCTACAGCATACCGGTTTCGGTAGCATATAGCATACCCTCCTGAGCACTGAGGAGGGTATGCTATATTCTACCGAAACCGGTATGCTGTAGATTCAATTATACTGGTGTTTTAACGTTGTATTTTATTTTAACTTTACATATATATATGCGTATTATAGGATGCATATATAAGCTTTGCGATGATCTTGGCTAAATCTTAACTGCAATCATGTCATAATCATATTTGTGGAAACTGCTGTAACACAAAAGTACGGTATTTTTATTTTTTTTTTAAGCTTTCGGAACATTTTTACAATGGTTATTGGGACTTAAAACAGCCTATAGGCAGTTGCAATTGACGTCAGGTTAGAGGTCACACACTACAAATAGGCAGTTCTGATTGGTGGAAGTACCCTGACCTCCAAGTGAAGTACAATGGTTGATGAGCTGATTGCAACTTTAATCGCAGCCGTCGGTACAGGAAAATTAACCCTTTAACTAATGCTAAAGTGCCATTGAAACCATTATTTATTGTAAACGCGTTTGAAGGTGTTAGATATTCAGATTTGGAAAAAATTTACCTTGTCATATAAACACAGAACACAAATATCATATGAAATCTGAAATTGTGCAAAAAAATAATCATTATGAACAAATCAAAAAGGCATGGAATGGAATGGGATTGCAAGAGATTTTCCTGAAGCGAGAAGTTATATCTTTCCTCCACCAGATGGCGTATTTGAGCTGTTGAATTCCTAATTGTAATTTGTTATATTACAATTTCCTTTTCTTTGTCTACACAAAAGGAGAAAAAAAATAGTTGTAGATTCAATTAATAAAATGACATGGATAACATTTATGAGGAATAAAACAATTTTGGGAATTGTTTCTTTTAATGTTAACCTAGCTATTGTATTAAATTTTTGGTTTGGCGCCAATCAAAAAGTCGCCAAACATCGGTGCGTGAGTGTAACACATCTGTTCCGTGCTCAGAATTCAAGTTTTTGTTCAAATTGCGAAATTCGTTTGTGCAAGTTCGTCAGTAGACCCGGTTTATTCCCAAAAGACCTGGTTTATTCCCAAAAAACCCGGTTTATTCCCAGGTTTAAACCTGGTTTTTTCCAGCCTTTGCAACTCTATTCGCCAGTAAAAGATTATTATTTAAATCATAGTTTCTCATAAAGGTACTCTACTTCTTGCACTATCTCCTGTACCTCCATGGTTGAAATGAAAATGATATTATCATTCTACAAAATGGCAGCAACTTTCACACAATCTGTCAACAAAACAAACATTTCTTTTGTGTACGTGACGTGTGGTGGGAATAAATTTGTGAATCGTCAGCTGATGATATTTCTTCATTAAATTTGATATGAGAAAATGTGGTTTACACTAATTTATACTTTATTAATACTGAATGTATTACGGGCTTCGGAGATTGATGATTATGATGAAGTTGCTAGATTTAATGAAGTAATGGAGTTGGCAAATCCACTTGCTGTGTTATTTACAGAAAAGTGCTGTAAATGTACGGATTGTGTTGAAGCTGAAGTGCTTTTAGGAGGTATGAGTAAACAACTGGAAGATAATTTAGGCATATTGGTAGTTCGCTTAAAAAAAACAGATCTCCGATCGCAGTATGGTATTAAGAAAGTGCCGGCTCTTGTATATATTCGAAAAAATAAAGCAGCTCTATATGATGGAGCTTTCGAAATGGATTCGTTGTATGCATGGCTTCAAGAAAACATGGAACCAATGACTGTCGATTTAGATGACCAATCTTTTGAACATTTAACTCAGGCAGGTACGGGGGCTACTACTGGTGATTGGTTAGTAATATTTCACGACGGATCTTGTTGTAAAAATAGAGAACTTTTATATTTGGAGAATGTTGGTATCAAGCTTAGAAATAGAGTTAATGTTGCTAATGTTAATGTAAAAGAATCTCCTGAAACTTCTGAACGATTCCGAATTCAACAATGCCCTTCGATAATATTTTTTCGTCATCAAAAAATGTATCGATTTAGTTTGCCAGATGTAACTACTACAACACTAGTTAGGTTTGCCGGAGGTTTTTATAAAAATTCCAAGGCAGAAAATGTACCATTACCTCCATCTGCATTTGATAAGTTCACGGACAAAGTTGCTGAAAGAACTATACAGTTTTATAATGATTACTGGTACATCTTGTTGGTTGGATTAGCATTGACTACAGCTTTTACTACATCTGTATTAATTTGTTTAATTTTAAAGCCAGCTCCTCGAGTAAAAAAGGAGTAAATAAAATTACAAATTAATTTAATCCTTCACTTTCACTCTGAGAAGATTTATTTCTTTTTGCTTAATTTATCATGCTTTAAACCATTGAGATAAAAGTTATCAAAAAGAACAATTTAAAAATATGTGTTTTAATCGTAATATATGTTTGTTCTAATAATTTTAATTAAAATTTATTTTTTTATAAAACTGAAATACTGAAAGATAGCATAAAGCTAGATTCTTGTAGTATTCTTTTGGTATTTTTCTATTATCCCGTCGACCACTTTTCATAACAAAAAATTATCGCCAAACTGTAATGCTAGATAAACGGGAGAACGTTGCCATTGAAATATCAAAATAAATAAATAAAATAAAATATAAGAATTTAAGGACACAGTTGTTATTTTAATTAATGAAATAACTAATAAATCAGTAAAACATAACGAAAAATACATGCAAATGTTGAATTAAAAACAATTTGATGACATAACAAACACATATAATGCTTCTGACATCAAGTAAATGGGCGTTTAATCTTACAGTTTGGCAATAGTTTTTTGTTATGAAAAGTGGTCGACAAGATAATAGAGAAGTACCTATCTTTTTTTTTTTTTTTTTTTTTTTTAGACTGATTTTTCTCTTTTTTATGTGGATCTTTGTTTAAGTACATAGTTTTCAGTGTATTCTTTCTCGGATTTTTTTTTATTTATTTATTTCCTTTTCTTTGGCTACACAAAAGGAAAAAAAACAGTTGTAGATGCAATTAATAAAATGAAATAGATAACATTTATGAGGAAAAAAAACAATAAAATGAAAACATGATAATAAATCTGCCATAAGCAGTAGTGGGTTACAGGGCCGTACAGAGAGTAGGGTAAAACCGGTATAAATTATCAGGGCCCCGTCATGGATTTTGTTTTTTAGATAAAATAGTAAAAAAAGAAAAGTTCAATTAATTTTTTTTAATGTAAAGTTTTCAAGTTAAAATAACTATCAAGTAAGAAAATTAAAAAGTCAGAACTTGAGTCATATAATTTGTGTAGGAGAGACCGGTACACACTGGACCTATGGACACAGTGGACCACCCCCTAATATTTTATTTATTTAAATTTTTTTAAAGCTTCTCTTCTATCCTAATAGACAACAGCACTGCAATGATTATTTATAGACTTCAGAAAATATGTTTAGCTATTGAACTATTTTATCCTGATTGGTTTTTTTGAGCTTCTAAAAGTAAAATTTTTCATCATCATATTTTTATTTTTTTAGTTATTAAAGGTTGTAGATAAATAAAATAAAACAGCTTTTTTGCAAAGCTAAGATACTTGTTTTTATTCTACTTTAAAGTTAATATGTTTAAAAGAAAGCTATAAACAATATTAATATGATTATTTATTGAACTTCAACATGGGGTACAGTGGACCACCCACTCCTGGGGCACAGTGGTCCACAATCCACTCTGCTCCTGTAATGCAGAATGTTCAAAATATTTAATAATTGCATATTTTCTATAAAGAAAGATTGTTTTAAAGTAGATTTAACTGTAAAATAAAGTAAACAAATAACAATTTATTTAACATAGTAAGAAATATTTTGTTTTGTATTTACTGCCTTTGATAAATATAACTGTAGTCTAATTGTTGACGATTCTATTCAAGTAAGATTCATGAGACGCAAATTGAATGGAAATCAGTTTGTCTCCCGAAACTGTAGATGAATCTGCTGTTGATGTAAATGATTTCATATTGTTGCTCTCAGACCCAAAATTATTTCTTGAAAATTCCAGGCTCAATCTTACTCATAAGTACTTTGGAATTTCATTTGCAAATTTTAATGTGCGCTGATTTTTTTGTACTTAAGTAATAACTTCAACTAAATTGCAATTGTTCCTGTATTAATCTGTTATTATTTTCAAAATATAATTAATTTTTTGTTTTTGTTTCAAAATTTATATTACTATGTTATTTTGCGGGTGAAGGGGCAACAAAAAAGAATTAGATTAATGAAAAATAGATTTATATTGTATTTTAGATAATACTTAACAGTGGTCCACTTTACAAGTGTATATAATTTTTTTTTTTTTTGAAAAATGTATTGAAAACTATATGTTGTGAGAAAATTATGATGGATGTAATGATGTAAGAAGGTTTCAGGAATATTCAAAAATATTTTCATACAGATCGGACAGTCTGTTAAAGAGAAAAAAAATTTTAACTGAAAAAGTGGTCCACTGTGTACTAGTCTCCCCTATATTATTATGATTTTTATTTTTTTTTACACAGTACTGCATTTAACAAAAAAACTTTTCACCAATTAATAAGTTATAAGCAGTAAAACATGTATTGAGTGGCTAAGATGATGAAATGCCTGTAATCCCCAGCTTTAGAGGGCTTCTGCAGCAGCTAAAAATAGATATATAACTGTGGTTTTAATGTCCGGTGCAATTTATTTCTACATTTTGTCAATATTAATTAAATTTTAAATAAGGTTTCCTCCTCCCTAGGCTTTGTAAATCCTGGGTCTCTGAAACCCAGACACTTCTAAAAAATTTTGTCCTTTTTTTTTTTAACAAAAGGTGGTGTTCCTTTAAAAAATAAGACATTCACCGTATTTAATACAAAATATGTCTCATTTGCAATTTTTCAAGGATAAAATGATCTATGCATTCTGAAGGATCCTCCATCACAATTTTTTTATGCATTCCTTCTCCAATTTTTTGCGTAAATGATATGGCACAACCCCAACATCACTGATTATCTTTTAAAAAATAATTATGCAACAAGTTTTTTTACTAATACTAGTATGCTTAAGGAAGGACTTGCATTCGAAACACTACCAGGGTCCCTGTAGACCAGCCATACTCAATCTGCGGGCCGCATGTGGCCCGGAGACCTTTTATGTGCGGCCTGAGATACATAATCAATAACCTCTATTTATTACATTAATTGAGATGTGCATAAAGTTTTTAAGACCTTCACTGTTCTTTTATATATTTTCATGGGAAGACAAAATCTGTCCAGTTATTTAAAATTACTAATTTAAAATTTTCTTAAATACCGTTTCCTTAGTCAAAATCGAAAGTTCTTTTTACATGTAATTCTGTTTGTGCTATAGTGGTGCATACATTTCTTAATCTTCAACACTAAACCAATATTATTCTAAATTTATTACATTTGCACTATACATTTCTATATTTAAAAAAAGTTTTTGTATTGAGAAAACGATTGGTTTATTAAAACAAATCACCTGATTTTTTTCTTTAGAACTTGGAAATGCTACATTATTACGTTTAACTAATAATGCTTATTAGGGTTGAACATTTACCGCGGAAAAAATTGGCAGCAAAATGTTTTATACCACTATTTCTACATCATTCGCAATTAAAATCTACCACAAAGTTTATTGTTTGGAAATAGTGGTGGTAAAAGTTTTTGGTAATACATATTTCTTTTGCGACAAACGTTCAATCCTACTGATTAACTTCACTTTATTATATAGGTTTCTTATACTACTTTTTATAATGTTACTAATTAAATTATTCTTTTAATTTTTTATTTTATAATGTAATTGTGTTGCAGCCCGCCGAACGTTCCAAACATATGGTTGCGGCCCGCGAGAAAAAAAGGTTGAGTAGGGCTGCCGTAGACTCTCTCTGTGGCTCTGGTGGGTTACATTAATTTTGTATCAGATCTCATTTATATAATAATTTATATTTGCTAATATAATAATACAGATGCATCTATTGCAGTTTCAAAATTATTTATTCATTGCATTCATGAAATATGTATTATAGTTTATTGATACATCTAAACTCTAAAGTTTGAATTCGGAAATAAAAATAATTTGGCTTATTACAGTAAAACTCTTGTACTATACGCTTCTGAACCATGGACAGAAGATGTGCTGTCAACTTACTGATAATTTCTGTAAAATTGTGTAAATTTGACCCAGGTCAAATAAAATGTTTCACACTCGAAATTTTTTTTAAATTATATTAAATAACAAACACAAATAAGTAAAGTCCTTTTTCTGGTTTGAAACATGTATTTTTTGCTACAAAAAATATCGGCACAGTTAATTATTGGGAAGTTGGCAGGTATACACTAGAGATGAGTTCGGGCTTTCTTGTTGGATTCCGAGCCCGAAACATTTTGTATCATCAGAGACCTATACCTAAAGTATGAAATAGAAAAAAAATTTGAATAATATTCAAAAATTGTTTCAAAACTAATATATCTCATTTTTAAACAACTTCTTGCATAGAAATAACTGTTAATCTGTAGCACGTAATTAATTTTATGAAAATTTATATTCAATCTTATCGAAAGAAAAGTTTGGTATCAAATAAAAATATACTTTCTTAAAAGGATTCTCATATTTTTCTCCCCCAACAAGCAAATCTGATGGACACATTAGCAAAGTACATTTTATTAATAAATGCATGACATTTGATCAAATTACTATTATGCTGAAGAATGAAACAACATTTTTCAATTTCCTATAAAATGTGTATATCTTAAATCAAAATCAATTCCTTTCTCAAAATAATCTTTCATGATTCTCGTGTACCTTAAAATCAGCTTACATGAAAAATTTGACACCGTTATCTGAAAGATCCGATGCTTTTGTAGGAAAAGGGGAAACACTGCTTGGTTGCTTTCTATCGGAATAACAATACAGGCCAATTATATCTATTTATGAATGAAAGTGACTTTGTGAATGTGCAGAGCAAAGCTGCAGCATGATGAGAAATAAATATAAGAATAACTAACGTTATTTTCATATCAAGAGCTATATTATGACTTGTACACAGTAGAAGACTAAAAATTCGCAAACCTTAAATTATACTGATTGACTAAAAACAAAGCAAAATATTCCTTTTGCATTTGATTTGTAAAATAAAAAATAAATGTTCCAATTTAAAAAGATCCTACTGTTACAAACGAAAATCTAACAAACTATTCTTGCCTCTTCCGATTGATGTCATATCAATAAGCCGTCGCTGCCAATGCCAGATATAAATCTGTAACTATCACAAATTTCTTCTAAAATAGCATTCTAATACTAGAAAAGAAAACCATGATTCCTGTTTCCCCTTCATTCTGATCAAAATTAAATGAAATAAGTAATTTTAAAGAAAAAATAAATAAGTTTTATTATTTTTTTCTTTATATGAATAAATAAATTTTTAGTTACAGAAAAAATAAGCCTGGGCCAGAAGATTGGTATCAAAATTGAGCCTGTGTTGGGCCAGGGCCCGGTCTGAGTCTTGAGCTGAGCCCGTCTCATCTGTAGTATGTACATAATTTGTCTATTATACAGAGGTTAAAACACAAATAAATACGTATTGTGGATTGAAAAAGTATTCATCAAATAAAGTTTCTGCTATTTGGGAGTATTCCGTGATGGAAGCTTTACTGTATTATTTATTTTTAAATCAAACATAAAAGGGAAAATTTTATAATTTAGTTAAACACTAAATCATAAAAACAGGCTCTTTGATATAAAGTTATTTTTGTTTGTAAACTATCCTTAAATTAAATTTATTTTTAAATATATATATATATATATTTTTTTTTTTTTTTTTTAATTTATTTTTTTTTTTTTTTGCTGAATAACTTTAAGCCATTTTTGTTAATTCATTGTAGATGATTTTTCATTTAAAATGCGGTACAGTTTAAAATTAGTAATTTTAAAGAACTATTGAATTATATCATTCCTAAAAATGTCATATTGACAGTGATATTTAGAGCTTTTAAGGTAACACTTTGTTAACCTTCTGTAGCATTCCAAAATTTTTAAATCAATGTCAAAAAGAGTACATTGATTCTGGTGATTTTTATTATTATTATTTTACTTTGTATGTGGAGTTACTTTGTACTATGAATTTTATCCAATGTGAAATTATACTTGTTTTGTCAGCTATATTGTCATAGAAATTATATATATGTGTTTAGAAGGTGATAATATAATTTTGTCGCATCCAGTGCTTGTATATAACACTGCATTGTGCAAAAGAATGTAGTTAATTAAAAGTTTAAAAAATATTGAATGCTGTACAACAGCTGCCTTTTTTTTAATCTCTTAGGTTACTATGGATCCAGTTTTCTATTTCAGTCTTTGCGGACTCCCAGGATTTTAAATTGAAATTAACTATACATTGAACAGAAAAAATATATATAAACTAATAAACATATATAAGCTAGGCTCTTTATCTGCAAGAAAATGTGAAACCTTTATGAATCTCTTTGGGGGGGGGGGGGGGGATCTGTGGATCAAAGTTGTTCTATAATAAAAAAAAAAACATTCAATATTGTATTTTTCTTCTCATTTTACTCTTGAGATGTCTATTAGAGTCTAGATAAGGGGAAAATTTACATTTTGAAACTTTTGTGAATCCCTTACAGTGGGGGGGGGGGGGGGGGGGTCTGTGGATCATAATTTAAAAACTGCTATTCTATAATAAAAGCATTCAATTTTTTTTTTTTTTAAGTTTTGAGTGAGGGCTGGCTTTTAATTTGTGCATTTGGTGGCCATTGGTATTATTATTATTTATATATTATATAAAGAGAAGGGGTTCATTATTTGTGCTGTTGGGAGATAAAGAGAACAGGTAGTATTCTATCCATAATTGCAGACTGAAGTAGGGGGAAGTGTTTAGGATCCCAAGATATAAAATAAAACATGCTTCATAATGCTTTAATAGAATTATGAATGTACTGTAAATGTTTTCTCCTGGAGTGGAGTCATTTCTCTGCATGACCCTGAGTACGACATGTTAAGTGAATATCGTATTTACTTGCATAATTTGTTCCCTCACATATTTTACACACCACATAATTTTGGAAGAAAATTTTGGTAAGAAAACAGAGATTTGTATAATTTTAGCAGATAATAAAACCATACATATTATGGTTACCATAGATAACAAAACCATATGTATCATCGTAGTTTTCATTTTTCAATATTTCAGTTTGATTATTTACATTTTTTTTTTTCCCAGCGATCTTCTTCCTTCAGCTGTAGCACAACTGTGTGCAGATGGTATTAATTATAACTGATAAAGCACTATCATCAATACTGTGATAAATAAGTGGCTGATTTGTTTACACTGAAAATTTCCTATTCTTGGTAGGGTGTTTTGTTGAATAAAACAATAGAAGGAGAAAATGGAGGAGAATTTAGAGTTAATGAAGCACTTATTTAATAGCGTAAACAGTAATATCTGCTAAGAAAAATACTTAAATGTGAATTTTGTGGCTGTGAATCTGGGAAATGCATCTCGTAGAAGGCTAAGGTGTTCTCATGCTTTAAAGCATAAAAGGTATTTTTTTTCTATAATTTATTGTTGAATGCTCCAGAAACTAAAAAAAAAATATATTGTCCCAGTTCAAAAATTATCTAAGAACTTTTGGAATTATTATGCATTTTGTTAGATTAATTATTTATTAAAATGTTGTATGCATCTTATCGAAGGTAATTTCTCTTTTAATTCTAAATTACCCTTTGAGAAAAATTAATACTATATAAAAAAAAAACGTATTTTTTACAGCCCCTAGTTTTATTATCAAAGAAATGGTAGGAAAAAAATTCACAAAAAAATGAGAGTAAATACATATAATTAATGTTTCATTTAAAAATATTATTTTAAAAATGTGTTTAAAATATATAATTTTCCTATTTAACTAGTTTTTTGTAGTGTATTTGTAAGGTCAGATTTTAGCAGGGCTAGTAAGATTGTAGGTTTTACAGGTAAATAAAACTTCTGGCTAACCCAAATTTTACCTTGCTTATTTTGAAAAAAAAAAAAAAAAATTTCAAATCAAGAAGTGCCAATGACAGTTAATTTTTTAATAGCCACTTTTTTCATTTAGTAGCCCTGTGGCCAATGATTGTCGCTAATTTTGCTTTTTTCATTTAGTGACTGTTGAACGTCATTTGTAAAACCTGCACCCTACACACACATAAATAATAATTGTGTGTGGAAACAGAGGGTTAGAGACTGTGATAATAAAAGACTTGATGACCCCTGGCATACAATATTCAATATTGATGAATATTATGTCAAATTTTCAATTTCTTTGTTTCGACTTTGCTCAACTGCATTTGAGATACACAATATGATGAATAGAACTGTGTTTTTGGAACATATGGAGGGTATTTGTTTGAAATTTTCAAATAAAGAAATGCCAATGGCAGTTAATTTTTTAATAGCCACTTTTTTCCTTTAGTAACCCTGTGGCCAGTGATTGTCACTAATTTTGTTCTTTTCATTTAGTGATTGCCAAGTGCCGTTTGTAAAGCCTGAACCCTACACACACAAGTAATAATTGTGTGTGAAAACAGAGGGCGATAATAAACGAGTTGTTGACCTCTGGCTTGCAGCATTCATTATTGATGAATATTATGCCAAATTTTCAATTTCTTAGTTTAAATTTTGCTCAATATTAATGTGAATTCAGTATAAATGTGTAACAATTGTTATCTATTGCTTTGAACTTCAAATTGTAATACATTTAATGTAGGAAAGTTAGTATATATATATTTTTTTTCCATTTCAGATGTTTATACATTAATGCATTCTAATCTTACATAAATACATGTTCTGATTATGTTGACATTTATTGTATTTTTTAAATCATTCAGCTATGCAATTGTTTTGTTTTCTGATGTTTTAGACATTCATTTTATGATGGTATTTAATTTATTATTATTATTGTCATGTTGGGTATTAAAGGGGACAAGGGATGTTGAAAATAAGCAAAATTGTCCAAATGAGTAGAAATAAAACATTTTCAGACACACATTTCAAGACTTTTCAAATCCTTTCTTATTAGATAGGATTTTTATTGCAATCTATGGAGAAGGTTTAAATCTTTTCAACTTAAGAATGCTAATTAATAAATATTGTGTTTTGATAATTACACATGTACATTTAACAGAATGTATTAAAAAATAAATGAACAAAATATCATAGAGAACAGCCACAGAGAATGATTGCAACTTATTTTCAATACCATTGAACTCAACAAAAAGGTACTGTTGTCAAATTCCATTCTACTGACATATTTAATTTTAAATGTTATTTTTTATCTTCTTGGATATAACCTTTTTATTTTTGTAAACTTTTAATTATTTTTTATATTAAAAGATTATTATATGATAATGAGGAATTTATAGCTGTTTTTTAATGTAGAATTTATAAAAACATATCTAAGCTATAAGTTTTTTTTTTTTTTTTTTTTTTTTTTTAAGGGATGTGATTGTTTTTTTTTTTTTGAGTATTGTTCTGTGAGAAAATGTAGTTTTAAGAGGCAAGAAATTCTTCTAAGAGAATGTAGATGCTAAACGTAAGAACAAATATTAAGCTTTTATTTGTCTTTGAAAGAGACATTTTTGAAACTTTTGTGAATCCCTTACGGGGGGGGGGGGGGGGGGGGTCTGTGGATCATAATTTAAAAACTGCTATTCTATAATAAAAGCATTCAATTTTTTTTTTTTTTAAGTTTTGAGTGAGGGCTGGCTTTTAATTTGTGCATTTGGTGGCCATTGGTATTATTATTATTTATATATTATATAAAGAGAAGGGGTTCATTATTTGTGCTGTTGGGAGATAAAGAGAACAGGTAGTATTCTATCCATAATTGCAGACTGAAGTAGGGGGAAGTGTTTAGGATCCCAAGATATAAAATAAAACATGCTTCATAATGTTTTAATAGAATTATGAATGTACTGTAAATGTTTTCTCCTGGAGTGGAGTCATTTCTCTGCATGACCCTGAGTACGACATGTTAAGTGAATATCGTATTTACTTGCATAATTTGTTCCCTCACATATTTTACACACCACATAATTTTGGAAGAAAATTTTGGTAAGAAAACAGAGATTTGTATAATTTTAGCAGATAATAAAACCATACATATTATGGTTACCATAGATAACAAAACCATATGTATCATCGTAGTTTTCATTTTTCAATATTTCAGTTTGATTATTTACATTTTTTTTTTTTTCCCAGCGATCTTCTTCCTTCAGCTGTAGCACAACTGTGTGCAGATGGTATTAATTATAACTGATAAAGCACTATCATCAATACTGTGATAAATAAGTGGCTGATTTGTTTACACTGAAAATTTCCTATTCTTGGTAGGGTGTTTTGTTGAATAAAACAATAGAAGGAGAAAATGGAGGAGAATTTAGAGTTAATGAAGCACTTATTTAATAGCATAAACAGTAATATCTGCTAAGAAAAATACTTAAATGTGAATTTTGTGGCTGTGAATCTGGGAAATGCATCTCGTAGAAGGCTAAGGTGTTCTCATGCTTTAAAGCATAAAAGGTATTTTTTTTCTATAATTTATTGTTGAATGCTCCAGAAACTAAAAAAAAAATATATTGTCCCAGTTCAAAAATTATCTAAGAACTTTTGGAATTATTATGCATTTTGTTAGATTAATTATTTATTAAAATGTTGTATGCACCTTATCGAAGGTAATTTCTCTTTTAATTCTAAATTACCCTTTGAGAAAAATTAATACTATATAAAAAAAAAACGTATTTTTTACAGCCCCTAGTTTTATTATCAAAGAAATGGTAGGAAAAAAATTCACAAAAAAATGAGAGTAAATACATATAATTAATGTTTCATTTAAAAATATTATTTTAAAAATGTGTTTAAAATATATAATTTTCCTATTTAACTAGTTTTTTGTGGTGTATTTGTAAGGTCAGATTTTAGTAGGGCTAGTAAGATTGTAGGTTTTACAGGTAAATAAAACTTCTGGCTAACCCAAATTTTACCTTGCTTATTTTGAAGAAAAAAAAAAAGCTTTTTTTTTTTTTTTACATGAATAGTGATTTTAAGATTATTTAGAAAGGTTTTAAAGATAAAGAATTTATTTAAAACTTTATTGTTAGGTTTTTTTTTTTTTTTGCATGAAAAGTATATACTTAGAGTAATATTATAAAATAGATAAGTTAGCACAACTAGAGTTTTTTTTTTTTTTTTTTTTTTTTTAAATCTAATTACAAATAAACCAAAGAATTCTAAAAAATAACAATACAACTGAAATTATATGACAAAATAAAGATTTTTGTATTTACCACACGTTTAGTGTATTAACCATTTCAGGACGTGTGGTTTAAATATCAGCCAGAAGGTACCCCTTCGTAAAAAATTGCTTTTAAATTCTACTGCTTTTTTCCAACACAATTAATGCTAATTTGTGCTTCGGGTTGGCATGATTAACATTAACTGAGAAGAAAATAAGTGCTTGTTAGATTTTAAGGTTGATTTTGTGTCTTTTAATAAGGAATGTCTCTTTGTTGATAATTGAAACACTCGTCCTCAAAAGATTAAGCTGTTAATCTAAAGCAAGTTTTGAGAAATTCCAGTTGGTAGGTGGATGCAAGTTCCCAAATCTGCTATATAAAGGTCTTCTTACTCCTTTCCAAAATATCACCCCTCCAAAGAGCAATAACTTTATTACCCAGTAAACAAAGCTTTTCTCCCGAATTGCCTATGAACAGATGAAATCCTACACAAATGCTACTCCCTCTTTTCTTCCAATGTAAGAGCTGGTAAACAGTTTTTATTTCACAGCTCCCAGTTATTTTTGTAGTCTGTCCACAAATAGGTTAGTACACACAGTGGCTGGTATGGGTACATTTTTACCAACCATACCTAGATTTCTACTCACCGTTTAGTAAAAGGCAAAACTGGAAAATTTCTAGCCAGTGGCCATAGTAATTTCATTAATGGCCACATTTTTTATTGTTAAATATTTGTGTTATAAATAATAGCATAAATATTTTGTTTCTGTTATTATTAATCTGAAATTAAACAGCCCAAATAAATTTGGTTAGTACAACTGGCAAGAGTGGAATCATTGATGGCATGCAGGAAATGTTTACTCTCTCCTAGTTTGCAGTATCAAGGTAAAAAAAAAGCTCAGCAAAGACCACAGTTGAATATTCAAGAGACAGAAAGGTGAATTGATTCCAAAAGGCTTTGAGAAACAATATGACGAGGAATAAAAGTGTGCTTTTGAAACATATGGAGGGTATTTGTGGGAAATTTTCAAATCAAGAAGTGCCAATGACAGTTAATTTTTTAATAGCCACTTTTTTCATTTAGTAGCCCTGTGCCAATATTGTCGCTAATTTTGCTTTTTTCATTTAGTGACTGTTGAACGTCATTTGTAAAACCTGCACCCTACACACACATAAATAATAATTGTGTGTGGAAACAGAGGGTTAGAGACTGTGATAATAAAAGACTTGATGACCCCTGGCATACAATATTCAATATTGATGAATATTATGTCAAATTTTCAATTTCTTTGTTTCGACTTTGCTCAACTGCATTTGAGATACACAATATGATGAATAGAACTGTGTTTTTGGAACATATGGAGGGTATTTGTGTGAAATTTTCAAATAAAGAAATGCCAATGGCAGTTAATATTTTAATAGCCACTTTTTTCCTTTAGTAACCCTGTGGCCAGTGATTGTCACTAATTTTGTTCTTTTCATTTAGTGATTGCCAAATGCCGTTTGTAAAGCCTGAACCCTACACACACAAGTAATAATTGTGTGTGAAAACAGAGGGCGATAATAAACGAGTTGTTGACCTCTGGCTTGCAGCATTCAATATTGATGAATATTATGCCAAATTTTCAATTTCTTAGTTTAAATTTTGCTCAATATTAATGTGAATTCAGTATAAATGTGTAACAATTGTTATCTATTGCTTTGAACTTCAAATTGTAATACATTTAATTTAGGAAAGTTAGTATATATATATTTTTTTTTTCCATTTCAGATGTTTATACATTAATGCATTCTAATCTTACATAAATACATGTTCTGATTATGTTGACATTTATTGTATTTTTTAAATCATTCAGCTATGCAATTGTTTTGTTTTCTGATGTTTTAGACATTCATTTTATGATGGTATTTAATTTATTATTATTATTGTCATGTTGGGTATTAAAGGGGACAAGGGATGTTGAAAATAAGCAAAATTGTCCAAATGAGTAGAAATAAAACATTTTCAGACACACATTTCAAGACTTTTCAAATCCTTTCTTATTAGATAGGATTTTTATTGCAATCTATGGAGAAGGTTTAAATCTTTTCAACTTAAGAATGCTAATTAATAAATATTGTGTTTTGATAATTACACATGTACATTTAACAGAATGTATTAAAAAATAAATGAACAAAATATCATAGAGAACAGCCACAGAGAATGATTGCAACTTATTTTCTATACCATTGAACTCAACAAAAAGGTACTGTTGTCAAATTCCATTCTACTGACATATTTAATTTTAAATGTTATTTTTTATCTTCTTGGATATAACCTTTTTATTTTTGTAAACTTTTAATTATTTTTTATATTAAAAGATTATTATATGATAATGAGGAATTTATAGCTGTTTTTTAATGTAGAATTTATAAAAACATATCTAAGCTATAAGTTTTTTTTTTTTTTTTTTTTTTTTTTTTTTTAAGGGATGTGATTAAGTTTTTTTTTTTTTTTTTTTTTTTTTTTTTTTTTTTTTTTTTTTTGAGTATTGTTCTGTGAGAAAATGTAGTTTTAAGAGGCAAGAAATTCTTCTAAGAGAATGTAGATGCTAAACGTAAGAACAAATATTAAGCTTTTATTTGTCTTTGAAAGAGACATTTTTTGTACTTAATGCCATTTGAAACTTTTGAATTTGTTTTGTATATTAAAGTGTAATTTATTGCATAATTAAGTGTTGTAATAATTATGTATTTAACTTTTTTTTCCAGTTCAAGAAATTTTGTAAACAAATTGTACATTGTAATATTCTTAATATAATTGGAAAACTGGTGCATTTTAATTTCAAATAAAATGACATAAAAATTTTAATGTTTAATTTTTATTTGATACTAGTTAACCCGCCCGGGCCCATGTAATAACCTTAAATCTCTTAAAAACAAAACTGTTGCCTGGATCCCCGCTTCCTTCGGCACCGTATACCGGACACGCTGCGTACACTCTAGAAAATCTCTTAATTCCACTGCCAGGGGACGCCTACTGCTCTAAGCAAAAACAAACCTTTTTCCAAATGAACTTCCGGCCCTGCCTACGGCACCGTATAGCAGGCCTGCTGCGCACACGAGGCAAAATCTTTTAGTTTTACCTTCTTCCACCAGGGGGCTTAATCTGTTCTATACGAACATCCGACATGAGTCCCCGTTGGCTGTGGCACCAAAATCTTTACTAAAATCTGTAAGACAATCGATAACCAAGTTGAATGAGCCAAACCCTGCTGTGATAGGGTCTATAGAATCCGAAATATCAATGCGCCCCTAGCGGTGGAAAATGGAACTAAAATCTGTGGGACAATCGAAAACAAAGTTGAATGAGCTAAACCCCATTGTAATCAGACCCATGGAATCCGAGATAAGAATGCGCCCTTTGGCAGGGGAAGGTAGAACTAAACTATGTAAAACAATCGAAAACCAAGTTGAATGAGCCAAACGCATATTCGCCGTTCCCAACCGATATGGTGGAGATAGAAAATTGCACATGCGCAAGAACATGGTTTGTGAGGTTGCTATATATCAAGTTGTCGATTACTTTTTGGCTTGGCTTTCGGAAATGTTTTAGGCACACGTTCCAATTATTGTGAACACATGCAAGTCAGTCAGTGACACAGTGTATAGCTTATCTAATGATGAATTTACCTGAACAATATATGTATATTTCTTTCAAAAGTGATGAAAATAATACAATTTATCGAGTTCAAAACATACAAGTGGATATGCAGCTTTAGTAAGTTTATTTAATTAGATATAGTTTCTCAAGATTGTAAAATAAATATAGATATTTTTCCTAATATTTTCTCAGTTTTGATTCTTTTTCTTCTATGATCAACTTTAATGTGATTTAAAAAAAAAATAATATTAACTATACTAGATAATAAATTGTTATGTATTTGATAAATTATTATTATTATTATCAAATATAATGTAATAAAACAGTAATAACTCTATTACTATCAAATTATCACTGTTGATATTAAGATGTACTATCAATATAATTTACAGATAATTAAATTGAAAATACAAATAAAAATTATTATTATTAAATTTGCAATGGTATTTTAGGACTTAAGGGAGATTTTTCTGTGATAGTTTACTCTTTTGTGAATCTGGTGACTGAAACCTCAATTAGCAATTGATATATTTTAAATCCACCTCCTTCCTTCTTCATAATTACTACTTTATTAAGATATTTAAATGGAAAAGCTTATTGAATTATTTTTTCATTATTAGAGTACGGACAGACAAACGAAATTCATACTTTTCAACTATGTTGGAAAATGTTAAAAAGTATAAATAAAAATTTAAAAATAAATATATTTTACCATTTAAGAATTAAATAAGACCGAAATAGAATTATATATATATCCATAAAGTGTGAAAAAAAAAAGAGAGAGAGAGAGAGAAATTCCTTTTGTACTACCAATACCATCTATGTCCAATGATCAAAAGAGAAGTGATTATTAAAAGGATCTTATAATTATCTAAATAGAGATTTTAATTGTTTATAAGACAATCAAAGGAATCATTTCCAACACGTCATATCGAAAAAGAAGGTAATAGTAAAATATTCACTAAAAATTGTATTTAATAAGTAATAAAAAAATATATTAAAGATATAATGCAAAAAATAAACAAACAACTACATTTGTTTAACTATTAATTTTGTAAAAATCACAAACTATTGCAATTTAATTTAAATTATATGCATTGTTTATTTTTTTATGTTAATTTAGAGCAATATTAATTGGCAAATAGAACATACAAGATTTAAAAAAAAAAAAAAAAGATTACTATTATTAAATAACAATAAAGTTTAAACAATAACTGTCGAAAGGATTAAAATACAGTTGCTGTTATATTTTTATATACATTTAAGTATTTACTGATAAGCTCATTTGCATAAATTTATATTTTCATCTACTGAATAAAAAATAATTTCATAAACATTGATACTAAATATTTTAAGAATATCATACTAAGCTATTCCCACAGCAGAGGTCAATAAATAAATAAAATAATATTATTAACTTAGGAAATTATAAAATAAATGAAAATAGAATTTTAAATAAGTTTTGTATTTAATTAATGAAGTCTATTAAATAAATAATAAATAAGCAATTCCTTCTGTTAAAATCAATAGCTTTTTACATGGGTACAAAGGTGGCCTAATAAGCACTAAGAGAAAAAAAAATAATTGGCCTATTAAAAAACACCTATGTAAATGGAATCTGTCGTCAACAGAAAAAATAATGAAATAAATGGTGATCGAAATGTCATTCCTGATACGCTTAAACGCCAATCTGGCAACCTATTTCCTGTTTTGTAGCCTTTAGAACAGGGATGTCAAATTCACTTACCGGCGCGGGCCAAATCAAGCCTTATATACAAAGCCGCGGGCCACATAAAAAAAAAAGTGGATTTATGTTATATTACCATTGATCAGAACAACATTTCTATGTACAAATCACAGCCATATTAAAGAAATATTCATGCAAAGTCCAAAAGTTATTATTATACGCAGTTTATTTTATCTTATTTTTCGAAAAAATACTCAAAAGTATTTTTTCATCAACCAAATCAATAAGGTTTAACTGAATTTTCTTAATTGCATTTATTTTATAAATTGACTGTATACAATGGTCTTTAAATCTTATCTAGCAATGGGATAACTGTCAATCTTCCGTGTTTTATTTAAGTAAAAATAAATATATTTTGAATCAGAAAATTCAGACTTACTAATTTTTTTTTAAAATTGTGAGCACACCAATAAATCAACAATTTTAAGAAATAAGGCATTGATTTTTAATACTTTTCAACAACATGGAAAGTGTTTACGGTGTCAGATCGCTTGTCTGTCTCCATCTGTTCGCATTCTACTTGTAACTTCCAAAAGTTTGCTTGAATTTCGACAAAATTTTATGTATATTTTTTCAATGTAGCCTTATCACTATTGTGAATTATGTGTATAGCATCAGTATTTCGTTATCAAAAAAGAGTTCTTTCATATTACTGTTTACTGGGCGGAGATTGTTTGAAATACACATAAATGAAGTAATGCCATATGGTATTGAAATTCGTTACAACATATTCCCTATCAAAAATAGCATTTATCGTTCGTTTACAGGGACGTTAAAAAGTATTTCGAAACACCATGAGCTATTAACAGTAATTGTTTGCAATGCATGGAAAACGGTGCACGAAACATTTATAGTTATTTTACAAGGCCAAAGAATCCGGACACATTGTCAGACGTGGGTTAAGTTGCTCGAAACGTGTTTTCGATTATATTTTGTATTTTTCAGCTGAAGAAAATATTTATTTGTTAAGTGATACGTAAATGATATTCGTATACAGGGCCACACAAAAATAATCCAAATACACTACCGTCATGGCCGGATATTTCTTGAAATGCGTTTTGCAGCTGGTTTAAATTTTAGTGTGTTATGTGATGAGCATATGATCATTAATTTCTATACATGACCACTCAAAATAATTCGAATGAATACGTTACCATTTATAGATAATTATTGCTTGGTATGTGTTTAAACTGAACGCAATTATATTTTCGATGAAAAAAAAAACGCTAGACATGCTTTTCCTTCACACATTGTTGCACCAAATTAATTTTACAAACATTTGTGTGTAATGAATATAATATATATTGGCCGGTATACAGTGTGTCTGTGTATTATAAAAGTTGACACGCACTTTAATTTGTTACCTGCTGGAGATAAGTAGATAACGTAAATTATAAAAAAAAAAGTTTAAAATAAACAAAAAATAATATTGAAGTAATGTTGTCAATGAAATAATTATCTTGTTAATTTTCAAACTTTTATACAATAACTCTTTATGCGGCTCTTCTATTCAAAATTTGTCAGTCAGAAAAATTTTCCTTTTTGCTGCAATACAATCATTAAAAATCTGCATATATTTAAAATTAAATTTAAAAAATGAAGGAAGAAAGCTGACTTATAAAACCTTTTCGAACCATTTAAATATTATTTTATCAGTGAAACTGGTCCTGTGCACATATTGGCGATAGCATTTTTAGAACAAAATTAAATATTAAAGAAAAAGAAAAAAAAATGCATCGCAAGTATATCTACATAAAAAGCTGCACGGGCAGAAATCATGTAAAGAGACAGTGTAGTTTTAAAACTTACAAATAAAAAAAATAAGAAGAAGAATTGGCTAAGCATGCTCTATGTATTTTCCGTCAGCTGCAATACCTAACTGGGGGTCAACCGCACATGTTTATTATCATCCCTGTTACTGTTACCTTCTTGTAATACCTCATAGCTTTTCTAATTTGATATATAGTCGTTGTCCCCTTCTTCCCCTTGCATATTTCCTACCTTATTTTAAACTTTTTTGCATCTTACATTGACTACATATCTTCAAGTTTAAATTTTTTCGGACGCCCTGTAAAAGTCGACCTTAGCTCAAACTTGAAGACTTTGTCAAAAAAATCCAATACTTTGATAGCAACGTGGTTCAAAGTCAGTGGTTTTTAGTGACAAAACTTGATGCTTTTAATTTATAATAGTAATTTAACTTTAATGAATAATAATCTGTTTAATCTTCTAATTCATTCTAATCTTTAACGATTCATCCTTATCTAAGTGAAAACCAAAGCCTTACTCAATATTTGGAAAGCGGTAAATCATAGAATGGCTACTGATACAAAATCTAAAAAATATAAAGAGGTGAAAATTTTTTTTGAAAATAAGTATTTCTGTAAAGTTTATTGAAAGAGGGAAAATAATACATATTATTAAACTGTGAAAGAACTGTTGTTTTCAACCCATTTCCCCCCTTTTATTTAAATATTTAATAAATAAAAGAAATTAATTTGAGCCACTTTTTTACCCGCTTTCTTTTATCTTACATTTCTGTATCTATGTGACATTCAAATCTTGTGATTCATTTTTCACCCACTTCCTGTTGACGTAGAGCTTTGAAATTTGGAATATATATATATGTATACCTGAGGAAAATACAGGAATTGGACATTAATTTTTTAAAAATTATATCAGTAAGGGGGGGGGGGGGCTTGTCAGTCAACGTCGGCACAAAACTGGCATTTACCCCCATAGAAATAACATTACGATTGTTTAATTGAAAAAAAAATAGCTCCATTGTTTCAAAATTCATCCATTTTCACCACATTGCTGCCCGCATCAGTATGACATCATTGAGCGACGCACACATTTGTGCTTTATAATATAAGTTGACTTTTTGTGAATTTTAATGAAAGTATGTTTTTTTTCTATATTTAATTTATTTTTATTAACGTTAAAAGTAATTTTATTAGGAAAGTGTTTCTTAAATAAGTCATCTGGCACAAGCATAAGTATTATTTGCCATAGAAACTCTACTTCAAAATTATATCTTTATCAGCTCAATTCTTTAAACACTTATAGAATGGCATGGATTCAAATCAATTTATAACTAGAGTAGACTTTTATATCGCTATTAATAGTGTGGTAACATTCACTGAGACGATTCCCACATTAAAATTTCAATTCATCGTAAAGAATATTTACGAGTTAAATAACTTCTATGTCAAATTTGAAGTTTCTAGTACTGATAGTTTCAGAAGAATAACAACTTTAAAAAGTTTTCGGCTTATTTCAGCACTTAAAATTTCGAATATTTTAAAAGCCATTCTTCGTGAGCATCTGCATGTTAATAGCTACCAGATAAATCGTGATGAAACGAGTTTAGAAGATTTACTTAACAATCAGGGCTCCCAAATGGTCCGCTTTTTGAATATCAATATTTTCTTAGAAAATTTTTATTTTTAGATTTTTCTTGTAAATTTTGCAGAAACAACCTTCGGAAGTAAATTTTTGCAGAAAAGTTTTAGAAACCTACTAAGAAATTTTCTGTTAAAAAATATTGGTATTCAGTTTGTGAACCATTTGAGAGCCCTGGACAATTCATCCTTTTAAAATGTAAATTAAAAAAATAATAATAAATAAGATTTTACGAGCATGTAAGTCCTGAAAGTATATGTGTGCCAAGTTTTAAGTCAGTTACTCTTGCTCGAATATTTCCACACAAATCATGATGAAACCAATATTTTTGAACGTCTTTCTCCATTTCATCCCGTAAAAATTCAATACTTACAGATTAGAAGTAACCTAGTAACTGATTTAAAGAGTTACTAATTCTACAAAAATCTTGATGAAACGCGATTTTCAGAAATTTTTTTTATAAGGATACTGGTCTATTTCACCCCTTTCAAATTCGTATTGGGATGTTCGGAAAGTTCCTTTCATTTGGGAAAACTAATTCGTACCGGAAAATTCTGCCCGTCAATTGACATTAGGTATTGAAATTAATGTCTAATAATTAAATGATAGAATTTTCCGGTACGAATTTGTTTTCCCAAACGGAAGAAACTTTCCGAACAACCCAATATTTTTACACGTTGTTCAAAATTTTGTATACAGTTTGGGCAGTGGCATATATAATCCAGAATGTTAAACAATCTTTTCATCATGTACAACATACCTGCGAAATTTAATCTCAGCCGAAAACACCGTTTAAATGCTACCCTGCTCAGACACATACACATATTGACTCATTGCAAAATCACCAAACACAGACTTTGGGAATCTTAAAGAAAATACCAACTCGCACACATGCATACGCACATACATAGAGAAAAGTTACAGAAATAGGAAAAGCGGACTCAGGGAACCTATAAAAGTAAAGATATAAATTTCATAGTCTTTTTTTTCTTGTCATGATTACAATATTTTCCTTACATTATACGTGTCCGTAATGTAAAAATGCAATAATTTTCAATGCTCTTAGTATACAATAGTTATTCTATGACTATCTCAAAAATAAACAATGCCTAACAAAAGTCTCGTTGCGTGGATTAGTGTTATTAAATTACGAATTCTATTTCAAATACGTATTTTCACACATGAAATAAGGTTAACAATATTTTAATTTATGGGAAGCTATGAATGACCAACAGATAAAAAACTTTAATTAATTTAATTTAAATAAATTTTAATTTAAAATTTAAAATTTAATTTTTCAATTACTTTTCTCTGCAATTCAAAATGAAAAGCAAGATTCATAATCAAGTTTGCCCTATGGGTGATACAGATACAGACCCTAATGAACGAGACTATGAGCGTCCCCCCACTTTTTTCCCCAGGACTACACCACTGGGTGAACAGGAACGAAACTTCCCGGTCCTACAAATAAATTCAAAATAAATATACGTGAGGACATTTTTAGTTGCCATTTTTTTTAAGAAGGTAGTATCATGAACTATTGGGAAATTCAGTTTTGTCATGCTGGCACCACTACTGGGTTATATAAAAAAACTGCAAGTGGATCCTCAAAAACCTCATATTTTCAACATCTGCAAAACTTTGTAACTACAGACTTTTTCGTATTCTAAACTTAAGAGTAGTGTTTTTTTTCTTTTTTTTTATATTTAGGATAAACCTATAAACGATATGCTGTATTACATTTTATGTATTTCTAAAACTACATAATGTAAAAGTGAAAAATGTCTTGTAACATCATAGGTTTAAGATTTACGGGGTGAATCGGAACACAAACGAAAGAAACTATCCAGAAGATCGTCTGAAGATTCAAATTCCAATTATTTTGTTTAAGACACTGATAAAGAGTTCATATTGCCTACTACTTCAGAAGAAGACCCAGATTTTGGAATCCCAGAAAATCCCCAACTTTCTAACAAATTTGCTCCAAGAGATTTAATTGTCGTTAAAGTGCATGGAAAAAAGTCATACAGACTCTATGTGACCAAAGTCTTGTACCCAGAAGATGATAGTTATGTGGGAATAAATCAAGTATTAGTTTCGACATAAAACAAATAAAAATTAAAAGTAAAATACTGTTCGTGCAAAGAGTACTTTCAGCATGTGTTTTCTAGCAACTAAATTAAACAGAGGTAAAATGTCGAAGGCTTCGCGGGCCACAGATAAGTTGTCGGCGGGCCACGTGTTTGACATGCCTGCTTTAGAATTTCAATCTAAGTTTTGACGCATGCACAATTTGTTATTTATACACGGCGAATATGCGAGCAGTTCCCGCAGTGGCGTATTTATAGGATTTAATTTTTTTGGGGGGGGGGGGGGCTGACTTAAATTTCGATAATGTTCTGAGTCTTACGAAACATGTTGAACTGCGTTATAAACAGAAATCGTGTTTGACAATAAGGTCGTAGCCAGAGAAAAAGGGGGGGGGAGTGGGGGAGTACGGAGTCGAACCCGAGCCTCCCTCCCCCACGCTGAAAGAAGTTGAAAAATGATAATGGATTGTTTCATATACTTTCATTTAAAATACAGTCATTGTAGCTTATAATCTATAAAGTTGTCTCCCTCTTCTCTAAATTCTGGCTACGATTTTTGCTTGACAATAAATTAATTTTGCTTGGGACAATCTCAAACATTTTTTATTTTCATAATTTGTTTTCTATTTTATGATCAATTCACTATTACTGCCAAGGCACGCGGGGCACTTTCCCAAAACCCACATATTTTTACGAAGAAATTTCAATAATAATAATAATCAAACTTCGGTTCACATTTATTCTCAGTCTTTCATTTAAATGGGTGCATTACATAGTTATATTCATACACTTCTCATTCACAGTATTTGTAAAAATGTGATAATCTACGATTAGGGCCAAAAATATTTTCTGTTTCAAAAATATTTTCTTTGCAGATTCTCTTTTTTAATACAAACAAAAATTTAATTCAAAATCTTAGGGGTAGCAAGCATTCCTTCTTGATCTCCCCCTTCCCTTTTATACATGCTCCTGGGATTTTGATCAAACGTATGACTATTATATTAACCTTCAAGAAATATATGTTAAAAAAATCATCAAATTTGTGAAGGAATTAATTGGAAACTAAATATCAGATTTCCTTTTTTAAAAAAAAAGTTAAAGTTATTGAATTATGGCTAACAATATTACTGGAGTTAAAAAAAAAAACAAGAACGAAAAATCATGCGTCAAGCATAGATTATGTAACACTTTCCAACGCTTCCAAAATAATTTTACAAATCATACCGTTTAGTAAGCATAACATCTAACATAAAGATAACATCTAAGTAATCCGAATACTTTTATTCAGCCCTGTATAGGATCTTTAGATTTGTATATATACTACATAGGATGTTAAATTTTAGTTCAGTTAGGAAACGCGTAGCAAAATTTTAAAATTCTCCGTCTGGAGTTAAATAATACGGAAATGTGTTCGCGAACTTTTGTGCTTCCCTGTATAAGATATACAGAATTTATACACACCACATAATAGACCAAAAGCGAGTTAAAATTAAAATCGCGATCAGTAACTTAAAACGCACTTCCAGGAATTATTGTTAACTTACAGTAGAGAATTCTTTTGTGTGTCCCTGTAAATGAACGATGACTGCTGTACACACACTATTCTGTAGTAAGCCTCTTGAAATACACCTTAGTGATATATATAAATTGCAATGCGTTTAAAATAGGGAAACATTATTTAAATAAACCGCAGACGATTTTTCTCCATAGACGTAATGTAACAGAATTCTTTTGACTGTCCCTGTAAAGTAACTATAAGTGCTATGCACACCCTATTCCATATTAAGCTTCTTCTAATGCACTTTAGTAATATATATATAAATTACAATGCGTTTAAAATAGTGAAACATTATTTAAATAAACCGTCAATGATTTTTCCCCATAGACCGCAATGTAACGGAATTCTTTTGAGTGTCCCTGTAAAAAAACTATAAGTGCTACACACTTCCGTTGAAATAGGGAACATGCTACAGATAACGACTATAACATATAAAAATTGCAGAGCAATCCGAGCATATTTACGGGAGTTAGAGCACGGACAGACGGCCATACGGCCAGACAAACCGAAGTCATAAACACTTTTCAACTAGGTTGGAAAGTGTTAAAAACGGGTTTTCGGGACTTCCTTGTGTGAGTAACCCAAACGTCTTCCCGTAAAACAGGCTCAATGTATAGATACTCGGTGTATATTCAAAACATCTTAACATTTTAACGAACTACAACAGTTTTTAGAATTGAAAAATTATTGAAGAAAATATTTTGAATAATATATATACATGGATTTCTTTTTTTTTTATTAGAAAAAGAATATGAAATACAAATGTTAATTAAAAAAAAAATCCCTGACGGCTCGACCTACAGGCACAGGTAGATTTCGAAGACGTAGGCCGTGGGGCGCCTGTTTGTCGGGAATTGCGGAAGAAATGACCTTTTTGCGATGATGCTGCAGTTGGAACCGCCTACTTCGAAACCAAACTTGTTTGCAGGCGGAGCCAGCAAGGATTTTTTTTTTTTTTTTTTTTTTTTTTGCTATAAGAGTTGGTCCTATAAAAAACATGTCAATATAAAAGTTTTAGATAATATTAAGAGGATTTATAATAAATTTAAGCGTTTTTGAAATTTTGGGAATTGACGAAGTTACGAATTTTTTTCTTCTAAACCCCCCTTCCCCCCCCCCCCCCCCCTTAAGGCAATTTTTAATTATATCAAAAATCTGTCATACATAAATTTTCGGCCCTTCTCCTAGAAGTAATAATAACTTCAAACGGATTCGATACGTATCATAATTAAGAAATTATAGGTTTTTTTTCTGTTTTCACAAAAATCCCCCCATCGGTTCGATTTTGCCCATTAACGAACTTGACCGAGATTTTATGCCCCTTGATTTTATGTATCAGTTTCGAAAAGATGCGGGAGTTGGAACCGCCTACTTCGAAAAATAACTTGTTTGCAGGCGGAGCCGGCAGGGATTGTTTTTGTTTTTAATTTTTTTTTGCTATAACGGTTGGTCCTATAAAAAAACTTGTCAATATAAAAGTTTTAGATAATACTAAGAGGATTAATAATAAATTTACGCGGATTTGATATCTTGCGAATTGACGAAGCTATGATTTTTTTTCTTCTAAAACCCCCCTTTTCCGCCCCCCCTTGGAGCCATTTTTAATTATATCAAAAATCTGTCATACATAAATTTTCGGCCCTTTTCCTAGAAGTAATAATAACTTTAAACGGATTCGATACGTATAATAATAAAGAAATTATGAGGGTTTTTCTGTTTTCACAAAAAGCCCCCCCATTTCCCCCCCCCCTTGGTTCAATTTTGCCCATTAACGAGCTTGACCGAGATTTTATGACCCTTGATTTTATGTATCAGTTTGGAAGAGATTTATGCAGAATTTTTCCAGTTATCGTGGTCAGAAAAAAGTGACATAGATAGATAGATAGATATATAAACTTTTGAACTGGGGGTGGTTTTGGGTTCTCGGAGTCATGATCGGCGTAGATCTGTAAAAATTTTTCAAAATTTCCAACTTAGGTGAGAATGTAATAGGTAGTATTTCTTACGAAATCTACCTAAAAAAGCCTGTTCTTCAATACCCAGTGCATGGATTAATTTTGCAAATTCTTCTGTATAATCAAAGATTTCTATTTCAACTTCGAACAACATTCAATTTTCTTCAAAGTAAAATTGTAAGAAAATTTACTTTTAACCTGTGCTTATTATTAGATGTTTACGTTGTCTATGAGATAATTTTAATTTATTTAATGCTCCTTTTGTTAAATAATCGAAATGGTAAAAATGCCGATACTAAAGTGTGTCATGTCAAAATAAGAGCGATTAGAAAAGAACACAATTCATAATATTGTACTTTCATAGAAGAGTATAATTAAGAGTTTTTATACGTTGTTGGATCACTCGTACACTGAAATATTGAAAAAGAAATCTCAGTTCTTTTTCATCTTGTTCGTTGAGAGACTTTACGGTAGTTCTCAAATGAACTGCGCATCAACGTGAAACTTTCTGACACATTTTTAAACGCAAAGGCATTAAGATTGACAGGCTTGACTATATGGAAGAGATTTGTAATCGACATGAGGTTTTCATTTTTTCATAAATAGATTAGTTATTGAGTTATAAGTGATTCTGGTAAAGTATTAACAACTCATTTTTCGCGCTTCTCAGGCTGCCGCGTCGGGAATCCGATTCAAAACGCCAACTTCGATAGTACATTCTGAAACTTTTCTCTGCCTTTACAAAAAAAGGGAAAACGTGTTTCGATTGCAAAGTTTCTTAATAAAAAAACCTGTCAATTTCATGCGTTTCCGAGCAAAAACGAATTAAGAAATTTGTCATAAAGTAGCCAGTTTGTATTTAAGAACAGCCTTAAATCTAGAAAAGCACTTAACGTAAATAAAACTAGTTGGCTAGTAAAAAAGACCAGGAACAAACAAATCAACAGGAGACATTGTTTTAGTATTACTACTGGGCACCTTTAAAAGACCCTTCCAAAACCGAAAATCAATAATCTTGCTTGAAATTGCCATTCACAAAAAATTCCAGTTCGTACATTTGCTGATTTGGCGATAATGTTTAATGTCGCTGCGCACTAACATACCTCCTTAGTCTTAGCGTCATCTGTAGAAGAGACTTAAAAACTCTTTAAATTAATTAAACTACTTCTAAATCTTGCCAATTGAGCATATTATGCGTATTCATAAATCCACTAAAACATGTATGGAGCTGTTTTTCAGTCATTTGAAAATAGATTTTGTGGCCTCAAGTAATTTTGTTCGCAGGACTGAGAGGCATATAGGGCTAACGAGAAAACAAGTTCCTTGCGTGCCAGAAAATAAAACAAATTTATCTCAAAAAGAAAGAAACAAAGTCAGCGTTTTTTTTTCACTGCGACCATTTCAGAAGGGGAATGGAGCTGTTACCGCATAACCCCCACACTTTGTGTACTAATATGGGACTAAAGAAAACAGAATGGGTTGTCCATTGCATGACAGAAAAAATAATTATAATTTTAGCTCAAACATAAAGAGAAAAATCAGCACTTTTTTCATTCCATTTTGGGAGGTCTGTGCCCCATCAGCCCTTTCCCCTTCATTGGATATGCTGTGGTGTTACTGTGTACTAATATGGGAGTAAATAGAAGAAAGTGGGTAGTCCGGTGTAAGACAGAAAAAATACAAATTTATCACAAATATAGAAAAATGAAAAACTAGCACTTTTTTTCATTTCATTTTCGATTATTTCGATAGGGAACTGTACGCGTTTCATCTTCCTTCCCCCTCGTTGGGTATGATGCGGTGTTACTGTGCATATGGAGATAAAAAGAATAGAGTGGGTAGTCTCTTGTATGACAAAAAATATATATACAATTTTATCTCAAAGAGGAAAAAACAGCACCTTCCTCATGAGTTTTTCGACTATTTCGGGAGGGAGGGTTGTAACCCCATCAGCCCCCTTCCCCTTTTTAGGTGTGCACTGATGTCAATGTGGACTAATATGAGGTTAAAAAGAAGAGAGTGGGTAGTCTGTTGTATGACAAAAAACAAATACAAATTTATCTCAAAGAAGATAAAAACAGCAATATTTTCATGAGATGTTCGAATATTTGGGGAAGGGGCGGGGGACTGTAACCCCATCAGCCCCCTTTTCCTTTTTAGGTATGCCCTGATAGCAATGTGGTCTATGGGGCTAAAAAGAACAGGGTGGGTAGTCTGTTGTATAACCAAAAAAATACAAATAAATCTCAAAGAAGAAAAAAACAGCACTATTTTCATGGATGTTCGACTATTTCGGGAAGGGGGAACCCCCATCAGCCCCCTTCCCCTTTTTAGGTATGCTCTGATGTCAATGTGTACTAATATGTTGTTAAAAAGAAGAGAGTGAGTAGTCTGTTGTATCACAAAAAAATATACAAATTTATCTCAAAGAAGAAAAAAACAGCACTATTTTCATGAGATGTTCGACTATTTCGGGAAGGGAGGGGGCTGTAACCCCATCAGCCCCCTTTTCCTTTTTAGGTATGCTCTGATGGCAATGTAGACTAATATGGGGCTAAAAGGAAGAGAGTGGGTTGTCTGTTGTATAATCATAAGAATACAAATTTATCTCAAAGAAGAAAAAAGCAGCACTATTTTCATGAGATGTTCGACTATTTCGGGAAGGGGGGGGGGGGGAAGCTGTAACCAATCAGACAGCCAGTGGCGTAGCCAGGATTTCTTTTCGGGAGGGGTCCAGAATTTTTCTTCAAGTTATATATAGTATTGTAAAACCCGTCAAAATAAAATCGCTAAAAGTAGTAAGAAATTCCGTTTTAGACAGATTTTCGTTTTAGTAGGTGTAATTGTGTAGCATTCTTTTCTATGGGATGTAGGAATATCTCCGTCTAAGTCAGAAATTCGCTATAGGCAGGTTTCGTTTCCACAAGTTTTGCTGTATTTATACAAATATACATATTTAAGTTATGTGTATAGTGAGACATGTCAAAAAGGAAGCTGTCTTAAACGAAAGTATTACATGGTCTGGATATGAATTACGAAAAAAATCTTCTGAAAACCTGACTGAAACGGTATTTTTCACCGCTCTTTTTTTATTCCGATTCCATCTTAACAGATTTTACTGTACTTATAAATACAGTAAAACCTGTGAAAGCGAAACTTTTCTACAATGAAATACTGTCTCAAATGGAAGAGTTTCAGGATCACGACAAAACGAATAATACAACTTATTGAGGCAGTGTATCTTAGAGATATAATTAATTACACTTCTTTAGACGTAAACCTGTCAAAATGGAACTTTGTTCCAGTCTCTTGTGATCTCGCCTTGACAAGATCGACTGTATGTGTGTGTGTAATAGAAGTATTTTGAGTAACTTTTAGGTACATCTTTATCAATTTCTTAATTAAAAAAAATGTGTAAAATAAAACAAGATAATTGCAAGATAATTATTCTCTGTAATTGCAGATAATAATACGAAATTACATTAATATTTACCAGTGAAAAAGATTTTACAAACATTATGATATAAAAAAACTGAGCAGATGCTGAAGAGTTAGAGTTAAATGTATTTAAATCAAGTTTCATATAACATGAACATTTGCTTACGTTAAAGTAAGGATCAAATGGTTAAGTTTACAACAGCAATGTCATTGAGTTAAGAAATTATGCTATAATAGGTACTGGATAATAAGTTCACATAATTGTCAATCCCGGCAACCATTGATTCCCCATGGGAGTTTCTGAGATAAGATTTTAATCTTTAAAAAAAATATCTTGAAATTTCGAATACAGAAACTAGTAATGTAACAATTACACGCAACAAATATAGTTGATGTTAGGAAAAATAGTTTTGTTACAACTGTCTAAAACAGCCATAATTCTTCTGAGTTTCTCTGTTTCAAGTTTCGCCGTTTTTGATACCAAAGTAAATATTTAGCCTCAATAGTTGTTTCCGATATCTGGTCGACTTAAAAGATGATAAAATTTTGTAACAATTTTATTTATGATGAATTAGTACTTTTTACGAAGCATTAAATTAAAAAATATATTAATGGAGGTTTTTGTTACATTATTTTCCAACTAATTTATTTTAAGTGGCTGGAAATAGCTTTAGAACATACTCCAAGTTCAGCAGCAAGCTCTCGGACTTTGGTACATTGATTAGCTTTAACTTATGCTTTAAATTTCTTATTGTTAATGACAGAATGTCATCACGACTTTCTCCTTATTCAATACTCTTACTGCAACGATGAAATTTCTGAAAGAAATGGTATACTGTGCATCCACAGGTTGTACTTGAGTCAAATATAATGTTCAATTCAGGACATTTTTTTCTGAGAGGGATTTCTACGAAGTGTTCCGTCCTTTTTCCGGAAAGTACACTATCGAGTTCCGGGCGGGGGTTGGGGGCGGATTGTATTTCTAGTTCTAGACCATAAAATAAGCATAAAATCCCAAATCTTCAGGGGGGAAATTTCGATGCCCAACTCTCCTTGAATTCAGCGCTGTAGTGTAGTTGACATAAAAACCGTTTCCGCTGTTTTTCGTGCCATTTTGAATCAGTACAAAAAATCGTACGAACGTTCCCATAGTTCTCTAACTGCCTTAAATGTCCCTGTACAATGACGAAATACAAAATTATAATACTAAATAAGTAGATGACTCTTCAAAATAATATCCAACAAAGTAATAGTCCATTAACAATTTATTAAAAACAACTCAGTTTGAAAAGTTCGATTACAAAAATCCCCATTATTTTGTACAAACCCAGAAGAACATCATAATAACCTTCCAGTATCCATTTGCCCTTCCTTTTACGATGAACGAGACCAGAAATAAAACTATGGAATTAAAGAAGAAACGTTGTCAGGTTTGATTCAGGAATATTCTTCAGGTTTCTCATGAAATGTATTGCCCGTCTTCATCTGATGTCGAAAGGATCAACTTGACAAGGAATTTATGTGGCTAAAGAAAAGTGTCAAAGTTTACTTAAGAATTCTGCTCCCTTGAACATGTTAGAAAACTTTTAAACTCTTGTCTACTGTTCTTTAATTACTGGTTGATGTAAACTTCATAAAGCTGAAAAAAGACAACATAGGCATGTTTTACAGCAGAAGGCAATCTTATTCAAATTTGTAAAGGTATTTTGAAAGTGGCGATATAATGTCGAATAAAAATTAAAAAATAACCAGTCCAAGAATAAAGTTACATTTTTTAAAATTCCAGACAGTAGATTTAAAACAAATGATAATGTTCCTCAATATAACATTATAAAATGAACAGAGGTAAGGATCACCAAACTCTGATCAATGTGTCGTTATTGCATTCGTGTAAACTCGTCTTTTCCCGTAAGTACTGGCAACAGCTGGTCCCATCGAAGTCTCTGTTGAAGAAGTTTTACGCTTCATCTAGTCTAGTTACAGCAAAATCTGTGAAATGGAATCGGAAGAGATTGTTAACGAAATGTGTTATATACCAGTTTCCGTCTTATCAAGTATACTTGTTTAGTTATTTATCCGTCATCGGGACCATGAAATGTTACCGTTTACGAAAAGATTCCGTATTCACAAAAAATCTGCCAAGAACGAATCATGACTGAAAAAAGTTCCATTTTAGAAATGTTTCAAGTCTTAGCAGGTATAAATATATAGTGTAGTGCTCTCTGTACCTTGAAAATTTTCCGTTTAGATGGGGCCTCTTCACAGATTTTATTGTAATACATCAATGCTCTTCAGAGGTGCACCATAGAGTGTATACGCTTTAAGAGTTTTGTAGGATAGCTGTGAAAACGGGAGGTGGCTATAACAAAAACCTGTCTTAAACGGAAAATTTTTATAGACCCGGCAAAAGACATGCTTTCAAGTTATACTTGATAAGACAAAAACCTGACTAAAACGGAATTCCTTATCGGTTGTTTGCTATTTCGTCTTAGCAGTTTTTATTGTTGTTGTATGCATTATTCAGTATACTTGTTCGTCATTCGGGGGGGGGGTCCGGACCCCCTGGACCCCCCCCCCTTGGCTACGCCACTGCAGACAGCCTCCTTAGGTATGCTCTGATGTCAATGTGGACTAATATGGTGTTAAAAAGAAGAGAGTGGGTAGTCTGTTGTATGACAATAAAAAATATATATATATATATATACACAAATTTATCTCAAAGAAGAAAAAACAGCACTATTTTAATGAGATGTTCGACTATTTCGGAAAGGGGGAGGGCTGTAACCCCATCAGCCCCCTTTTCCTTTTTAGGTATGCTCTGATGGCAATGTGGACTAATATGGGGCTAAAAAGAAGAGAGTGGATAGTCTGTTCTATGACAAAAAATATAGAAATTTATCTCAAAGAAGAAAAAAACAGCACTATTTTCATGAGATGTTCGACTATTTCGGGAAAGGGGGGGGGGGGCTGTAACTCCATCAGCCCCCTTATCTTTTTTAGATATGCTCTGATGTCAATGTGAACTAATATGATGCTAAAAAGAAGAGAGTGGGTAGTCTATTGTATAACCAAAAAAAAATTAGATTTATCTCAAAGAAGAAGAAAACAGTACTTTTTTCATGAGATTTTCGACTATTTCGGGCGGTGGGGGAGAGGGGGTGTAACCCCATCAGCCTCCTTACCCTGTTTATGCTGTGATGTCAATGTGGACTAATATGGGACTAACGAGAATGGCTAGTCCGCTGTATGACACAAAAAAAAAAAAAATATATATATATATATCTGAAAAAAAAAGAAAAAAGCACTTTTTTAATTTCACTCTTGACAATTTTTTTTTTTTTTTTTTTTGGGGGGGGGGGTAGCCCCATCACCCCCCTCCCTTGGATACGCCACTGAGTTCCCGCTTTGATCGGGCCCCTAGAACCCAAGAAAATAAATATTCCATCCATTTGCCCTCTCTTCTGTTCTGTCGAATTTTTCGGGTCTGTGCGAAATTGTAAAATCCCGGGAACGAAACAGTAAACTTACCGCTGTTCCTCCCTTTCCTTTCCCTCGGATATTTCTGTTTTGCGGGACCTAAAGTAACACCGGAATTGAAAAATTTTGGACATTTTTTCGAGTGCTCGGGCCCGAAATCACGTAGAAATTAAAAAATGTTCGCCTTTTTCAAAATCTTTTTACTCTTTCCCGGGTTCGCGGAACCCGAAATAAAGCAGAAATTCATTTTTTCTCGGTATTCTTTCACGCGACCTAAAGTAACTCCGAAATTATAAAGCATTTGCCCTTTTTGACAAATCCTCGAGACTCGAAATAACGCAGAAGTGGTAAAGTTTCCAACTCCTAATTTTTTTACTTTTTAAGTTTGCGGAACTTGAAATAACACCGAAATAGTGAAATTTCCTCTTTTTTTCTTCCTTTCTCCCAGTTCTTATTAGGTCTGCAACACCTAAAGTAACACCGAAATTGTACAATATTTGTCCCTTTCTTCCCGAACTTGCAAAGGCTCTAAAATTCCTGTCTTTTTTTAGCACAACATATCTATGTGAAAAAGCTTTTCTTCGCTTCTTTATATGAAAAAATACCCCATCAGCTGTAACTCCATCAGCCCCCTTATCTTTTTTAGATATGCTCTGATGTCAATGTGAACTAATATGATGCTAAAAAGAAGAGAGTGGGTAGTCTATTGTATAACCAAAAAAAAAATTAGATTTATCTCAAAGAAGAAGAAAACAGTACTTTTTTCATGAGATTTTCGACTATTTCGGGGGGAGGGGGGGGGGTGTAACCCCATCAGTCTCCTTACACTGTTTATGCTGTGATGTCAATGTGGACTAATATGGGACTAACGAGAATGGCTAGTCCGCTGTATGACAAAATATATATATATATATATATATATATATATATATATATATATATATATCTGAAAAAGAAAGAAAAAAGCACTTTTTTAATTTTACTCTTGACAATTTCGAGGGGGGTGTAGACCCATCACCCCCCCCCCCTTGGATACGCCACTGAGTTCCCGCTTTGATCGGGCCCCTAGAACCCAAGAAAATAAATATTCCATCCATTTGCCCTCTCTTCTGTTCTGTCGAATTTTTCGGGTCTGTGCGAAATTGTAAAATCCCGGGAACGAAACAGTAAACTTACCGCTGTTCCTCCCTTTCCTTTCCCTCGGATATTTCTGGTTTGCGGGACCTAAAGTAGCACCGGAATTGAAAAATTTTGGACATTTTTTCGAGTGCTCGGGCCCGAAATCACGTAGAAATTAAAAAATGTTCGCCTTTTTCAAAATCTTGTTACTCTTTCCCGGGTTCGCGGAACCCGAAATAAAGCAGAAATTCATTTTTTCTCGGTATTCTTTCACGCGACCTAAAGTAACTCCGAAATTATAAAGCATTTGCCCTTTTTGACAAATCCTCGAGACTCGAAATAACGCAGAAGTGGTAAAGTTTCCAACTCCTAATTTTTTTACTTTTTAAGTTTGCGGAACTTGAAATAACACCGAAATAGTGAAATTTCGCCTTTTTTTCTTCCTTTCTCCCAGTTCTTATTAGGTCTGCAACACCTAAAGTAACACCGAAATTGTACAATTTTTGTCCCTTTCTTCCCGAGCTTGCAAAGGCTCTAAAATTCCTGTCTTTTTTTAGCACAACATATCTATGTGAAAAAGCTTTTCTTCGCTTCTTTATATGAAAAAATAATACAGGAATAAACTAATCATCGAATCTGACTTGCGATTAACACTAACTAATATTGAATTAGACAAGAGGAATATGTGCTTGATAAAGCAAGCTCACTCTTCTTAGTTGCAAAATACAAAGTAATTAGTGCAATCAACCTACTATATATGAATCAGTGTAAGCCAATCTGTATTGTAGCTTTTTTCCCCCTACAAAGTACTGTACTTTGGTATTGTATGCATTGTTAAAATGTAATTATGATACTATTTATTTAATTGTTAATATAAATTAGTCAATCTAAGTATCAATTTAGTGATGTAATCATGAATTTTTAAATACAGTATAACATGCAAAGGCGAAAGCACAAAAGACCATAGAATCATTCCATTTTAGACAGGTTTCGTTTTCACATTTTTCTTATATTATTTTTACTTTTGGCGTCTGGTGGTACGCAGAAATATGAACTTCGATTTAGTGGTACGTCGGTCTAAAAGTTTGGGAACCCCTGGTCTAGAACACAATCAAACCCCATTATCTTTAACCTTACAGGAAAATAGGAGGGGGGGGGGGGGATCGAGATAAGGTTTGCTTGAGACTTCAAGATTTCATAAAGAATAATGCCTAAACATGTATAATTTTATCAAATGTTTAATTTAGTCATGTAAAAGAAATGTGTATTATAATATAGCTTAAAAAAAGTTAAGTCGGATCGCTGTTTAAATATTTTAGTGCATGATAACTTTTTATAAAGCTGATTTCAAAAACAATATTTTCAGTAGGGTTTAAAACCTGGTAAATAGATTTTTTTCTCTGCTTATTTTACTGTAGTTTTTTTTTTTTTTTTTTTTTTTTTTTTTTTTAAGAAACTTGGCAGTTTTCGAGAAGTGTCAATTGACAATACTCACAGTACTTCTCAAAAGAAGGTCTAAATCTCAAATCATTCAAGGACTTCCTTATGAAAGGCTTTTTTTCTAATAGTATTTGAATTCAATCAGAAAAGATCATAATTTCTCATTTAGTGTTGATAAAAGAGACATCCCAGATAGCAAGAGTTTTAAGGAAAATAGTTTGAAAGACTCTGGAAAAATAAATTTATTCATTAAACTGCATCATTTATTTTAGTTATTAAAGGATTCTTTATAAAGAGGTTCATGATATCATCATTTAACTGTGTACAGCAATTTATTTTTTGAACATGAGACACGGCTGTTACTAATAATGTTTATGCAAATGATTTGAAATTCCTACATAACTGACTGTAATTATATAATTTAAATTACTTTTAAATGAAGTATTTACCGGCAGTGTTCATTTTTATTAACAAATGTGCATGTACATTTAATAGGAATTTATATTTAAAAAAAAAAAAAGACTTGTTTAAACCAAATAAAAAGTTTTTTTTTCTTCTTAAATCTGGGTGTTACCAACCCTGTTTTCAAGGCTTGCTGTTTTCCTCCTTGTTCTCTAGCAATGCTTCGTTCTATAATATTTTCTCACAAGTGTGAGAACTTTGGGGATATAAATGCTGGGAAAGTAAATTACACTTAAATTATCACCGTTCAAGCCTAGTTTTATAGCTTCTCGGTGCATTACAGCTGAAAGAAGGCGACATTTTTTTTACTGCTTGAGATAGCGTCCCAGTCTCTGTCTAGTTCTAGTAGCTTGAAGGACGCCCTGCGGTAAACTAATTTCCAGAGTTTTTTAAGGTGTGAGAATATCATCAGAGGAGTCATTGTTGAACCGAAAAGGAATGATGCAAGTTAAATAGATATCTTTTGTTGAGTATTGTACTTTCAAATAGATAAATGGCTACCGGATTTGTCTCGTTCCCATGCTTGCTATCGATATGGTCATCAGTGGGTCAGTCAGCATTTCCCTTTTGGTAGCATACGGATCGCGTTTTTACTTTCAATACTCGTGTGTTTAAACGTGAAGAGGGTTTTTTTTTCTGTGAAAAAGAGCGGGATTCTTCAATTGTTGCAATTTACATTACTTAGTTAAATTTACATGTTTAAATTACATGTCATATTAATTTTTACATTGATAGAAGATTTAGGCTGCATTTTTCTACAACTAAATGGAAAACGTCAGAAAGAAAAATATTGCTTGAATTTTAAAGGTAAGATTAAAGAATTATTTTTTAAACTGGAATTACTTTTAAATGGATGTAACACATACACTGTAAAAAAGGTATGATTCTTAATCTGCGAAAATATAATATAACCACGAACGAATATATATAGCTAAAATATATAGTTTTTACTCTTACGAGTTAACTACGATTTCGAAAAGTGTTCTTTATCTTTAGAAACCTCAGAAATCAATCCTCAATATATTTTCGAAATTTAAAAAAATCATTTTTAAAAATAAAATTTCTTTTGCTGCCACTAATTTTCGAAACTTTTCCGAGTAGTCTTTATAGTGTATTAATATCTATTCTCAAACCTGAATATCTGTTTTTAGGATGCTACCAAATCTCAGTTAAACAATTTCAACTGCGTAATTGAATTTAAACATGCAAGTGCAGCAAAATAATATTAATTTTAATATTAAAGTTTTTGATCTTAACTTATCATGTTTGTTGAATATGAAACTGTTTACTTGAGAATTGATAGCATCCGGAAAACCCATATTCCGGATTGAGAAAACAGATTAATACACTATAAAAACTACTTGGAAACATTTTTGGTTTTTGAGATATCTAAAGATAAATGACGTTTTTCGGAATCATGGGTAACTCGGAAGAGGTTACTATATGTTTTCGTTCGTGGTTATATTATATATTCCTAGAATAAGGAATATTTGCCTTTTTTTTTTAAGTGTATTTTGGACTTAAAGGTTTAAAATGGATAAGAACAAATGTTGAATTTTTTTAAATCTTATACATTTATTTCAAAATTACAGAACAAACAGCATATAAGGTTTATGTGCGATAGAAAATTATTATTATTAGTTATAATTTTTGGGATAATTTAAATTTTGGATATAAGTTAACGAAAAGTAAAATGTAAAAAAAAAAAAAAAAAAAAAAGAAAAATAAAATATAAAGAAAAACGCAAAAGAAAAAAAAAAAAGAAAGAAAGAATTTTTTTTTGGTTATGTTCTTGATATTAGATCCAATAACAGAAATTGTTTGAGTAAAATTACTGTAATGCAAAACCGAAACAACTTTTCAGCTGAATATTCGAAAAGAAAATGGCTCTGCTCTCGATTTCTGAATTTCACAAGCATTGTTGAATTTCATATAAAGTTTATATCTAATGAACGAGTAAAAACACAGTACTCTGCAAATATGCACAGTACTGTGAGGGTTCATGCGACCTCATGCGAGGTTATCATGCATGAAAGAGTTAAAAAATTAACATTTTGACCAGAAATGACGTTTTAAAGCTGTACTTTACCGATACTTGCATTTTCATTGAATGTTTTTGATTGTTTTCATTCATGCATTCAATTCATTTATTAGTATTTCTAGCAGGAGCGTCATTTCAGACAAATTAACATAGTAAAGCCAGATTTTTTCTCCTCATTTGAAATGAACTATTATTTTCGCATTCATTATTCCTGCATATTTTCAAAGGAATATTTTTATTGTCAAAATTTACTTACATGCAATTATTAATGTGTTGGTAAAAACAAATGAAAACATTCAAATAATAACAAGAAAGTAGAGGAACAAACAGATAATGATTAAAATAAAGTCGGTTATTCAGAGGCAAGCACTTGTCCCACCCTGCCCTCCCTAAATGACCCTGTTTTCTGTGTATAATGTAAAAATGTTTAAATTTTTTTTTTTTCGTATGCTCTCTAATTTTGGCGAAAAAAAATATATATAAGAAATGATTGTTATAAATTATAACTTTTTTATCTCTACACTGTTGCATATTAAAATTAAAGTATAATTTTACAACTATTTTTCTTTTAAACATTCAATTAGTGTTACAAAATATATTATAATTTATGTCAGTTATTACTTTTATTTATTTTATAATTTCTCTTTCATATAAAGCTAAAACGCTTTGCTTTCAACAGAATTATTTTCGTTTACCTTATTATAGTTAAGGGTACATTAAGTTGAAAACATACTAGATTTAAATTAAGGTTTAAAAAAAAGGCGTATCACCTATTGTTATTAAATGCGAGTTTAAGGGACATTTAATACCTTCAGCATCTCAGCGTTCCATTTCAAGATGTATCCAGAAAATTTAAACCGTCTTGAACAAAATAAAAATGTAGCAGATTTTGCAAAGACGGCTCATTCAAAATTAACTGTTTAATTTTTTTTTTTAATTTTCATTTAAACCCCCCCTTTTTTATTTACTCTATTTCAGTTTAAAATTACATTTAGTTTAAAGGTTTATAAGTATCCTTGTAAATTTATTTCTATATTTTTTAATATTATGGTACACAGAGTGTTTGTGACTTTTACTCACACATTATCATTGTTTTTGAATTTATAATTAAAAAATTATTTACAGACATTCAGTTTATATTTTGGCATATAATGTAATTATGTATTATTTACACTTCAGTTATGAAGCTGAAGGACAAATCAACCGTTATATGCGTATTTCAAATCTTGCAAATGATTTTTTTTTTTTTTCTTTTTGCATACTTCCACTGATATGATTCAAGAATACACTTGGGCTCGATTACAATGCAATATTTTATTGATTTTTGTCAAAAAAAGTCTAATTTAGATTTATCAAATTGATTTTCATTTATTTATTTTAACTTTCGAATTGAGATAAAATTTTGATATTTTAGAGTGTAAAGTATTTTAGCACGATTTCTAATAAAAATGCTGACTAAATGAAAATAGATCATATTTTTATTTTTATTTTCAGATTGTCATAAAAAATAAAAATGGAATGCGTTGTGATTTCATCTTATTTTTTGTATTATTCGTTTATTATTATTACATATCTTATTCCTTTTAAATAATTGTTATTATTTTTTTTATTCCTTTTCTTCTTATTATTTTTAAAACTACAATAGTGGTACCATTCAAGGTAGAATCTCTCTAATATAATAAATTATCTCGCAAAGTCTCCCACCTAATCGGAAAACTAGTAAAAAAAAAAAAAAAAAAAAAAAAAAAAAAAAGTAGAATTATTGCAATAGTGGTAACTGTTCACAGTAGAATCTCTCAAATATAATAAATTAACTCGCAGAGTCTCCCACCTAATCGGAAAACTAATTAAAAAAAATAATTATTAAAAAATAACGCCACTTCTATTTATTTATTATATTTCGGAATACATTAAACTGTAATTAATTGCATCGAAATGGAAATTAATTTCCTATTTTTCCCGGTTTCTGTTCGATTTCGAATAAAATGAGTCGGGTGTCATGTCAACCAGATGTTTTTGCTTTTGCAGCTCCAATCCAGTTTCGCATTGACTTCACAATAAAACCGACCCGAAACTCGGAATGAAAGGAAATTAATTTCCATTTCGATGCAATTAATTAAAGTTTTATGTATTCCAAAATATAATAAATAAATAGAAACGGCGTTATTTTTCAGTAATTCTACTTTTTTTTTTTTTTTTAACTAAAATTTATTTATTAATGGAAGCGTCCATCGACATGAATTGCAAAAATAATTGTTCACACTTTCACTTAAAATTATGCTATTATAAAACGATTAAAATATACATAGGTTTTTTCTTTTTATTTCGTCAGTATGTTTTAAAAAAATGTCTGCTTTTTTACACGAATGTGCGTGTGTACTTAATTACTATGCTCAAACAGTGCTTTAGTATGTTTTATTTTCCTTAACACCGAATAAGATTTTTAAAGGCATGCTCCATCGATATACGTATAGGTTATTCCCTAACAGATCACGAAATACTATCTTAACCCATGGGTAAGTTTAATTAGGTGATTATTCATTGTCATTACCAGAGCTGTATAAATTTAATAAAGTCTGGTAGCCAGCGAAAAATTCTAATAGCTAGTAAAACATATTTACCCCCCTCCCCTCCATCATTGATTTAAAAAAAAAAAAAAAAAAACATAGGTTTTTTTTAAAGAATTAATTGAGAAAAAATAATAAGAAACATGTTTAGAATTATTATAGTCACATACTTTAGAATAGTACATGGTTTAGAAAGATGATATAAACTAAATTTTCTAATGAAATTTAACAAAATTACATATCTCTGAAAAAAAGAGAAATGCAGTAAAGACTGAATTAACAAGCATGTTCGAGAAATGCTGATTGCCGAATGCGTTAAAAGTCCGGATAATTGAATGCTATACAGCATTTATATATCTGATGATGGGGTCATCGATGAAATAGTGAAGGAGGGAAAGAATTTTTTACCAATTTTCCTGCCGAAGTCAGTCGAATAATTCAGATTATTTATTTTAAAATTTGCATTTGGCGAACTTATTTTTGCCAAATTAATAGAAAAACTTAAAAATATTTTCTGTCTGAATATAATTTCTATGTTTCTTAATATTTTGTTATTTTGCAACGTCTATAATGAGCGAACTTATTTATGCCAAATTAATAGAAAAAGTCAAAAATATTTTCAGTTTGAATATAATTTCTTTGTTTCTTAATATTTTTGTAATTTTGCAACATCAATGAGACATCTTGTAAGAATTAAGAGGGGAGGGGGAAAAAACGCCGTTTGTGCTCATTTTTTAGATCAAATTTTGTACAAAAAAAAAAAAAAAAAAAAAAAAAAAAAAAAATTGCCATATTAAATAACTTTGTCATCAAATAACAAAACTTGATCGCCAGATGACAAAATGTTTCGCCAGTGCCGACCTGGCGACCCCATTTGTCAAGCCCTGGTCATTACTCATTACTCAATATAAATATTGAAATATGGTTTTCCCCATCAGACAGTAGAAGTCCAGATGCAGGCGTAGTGTGATTTCAAAAGTTATTTTACTACATTTTAAATATTTTTAAAAACGCGATAAACTTCTAAATTTTCTCTTGAACAAAATTTTGAAAATTTACCGTCTTCTTAAAAATAATTAAAATGTAAAAAAATATTTTTTGTAAAGGCCTGCATTTGGGGACGCCTGCATTTGGAGTCTAATTTCTGATGGTGAAAACCATATTTTAATATTTATATTAGCTAATGAGTAATCACCTAATTAAACTTTCCCATATTTGTTTAAGCCTAACATGTGATTTCGTGATCTTCGAGAAACACCTCCATTTGTATAATTTTATTTTCGGTCACATAATAGTAATTATTGAATTATTCATATAATGAAAACTGTAAAAACAGAGCCTCTGTATAACGAAATCCTGCCTTAAACGTAAAAATTTCATGGTCCTGCACTGAAAAAAAAAAAAAAAAAAAGTTGATTATACAGTATAATACTGGTGTGCCAGTACCAGTAACCAGTACGGTATAATACTGGCACAAACAGTAAAATAAGCAGTAATATGCTGCCGCACATACTGGCAGTTGGGGTGCCAGTATTATTATACTGTAAAATCAACATTTTTTTTTTTTTTTTTTTTTTTTTTTTTTTTTTTCAGTGTGGAGAAAGGACTATCATACAATTATACTTATACTAAGACAAAAACCTGCCTAAACTGAAATTTGTTTCTTGGTGCTTAACAGTTCTTAGCCGGTTTTACTCTATTAAGATTCAGTGTTAGCTAGCCTTATTTTGAACTTACTAATGTACTGTTAACCTGTGTATACAATAATGGATAATGTCAGTAATCTTTAAATTGGATGACATTACTCTCGAATCGACGAGTTTGAAGATATTACGGTGATAATTAGTAATGTATGTGTGCAGACTACTAAAAACCGATGTAAATTTCGATTTGGGGCTATATTATTTAGAGATGACCGAAACAAGTTTTTCATAGACCGAAACCGAATTTTTGTCCTTTCTTGATTTTCAGCTGAAAACAAAACTCTCCCAAATGAAATTTTGAGCTACTAATATATACATGTATACAAAAATATTATTAATCAATTATTCACAAACACGCATACCTATCTACAGAGATAATTTTACTCATGTTTGTGTAAGAATGTGCATGTGCTTTTTATTCCAATAAAAGCAAAAACATTATTATTATTATTATTATTTTAAATTTTATAACCAAACATTTGAGGTATTTATTGATTATTACTTTTATAATTATTCATACGATAAAACATTTGCACAAACAGTTTCAAAATGCTTAACAGTTACATTTTTACTTGGCAGAAAATAAGTATTTAAAATATGCTACTTTAAGAATGTAATTGTACTTCTATTCTTAGAAAGGTGGTGGTGGCAGGGTAAAGGTGAAAATAAGGAATTTCGCTTAGGCCGATAGGTTGATTTTTTTTAGAAGCCAGAATAATTTCTTTAGTAACCAGTAAGTACATTTATGTCACTGAATATTTATTTTTTTTTAATATAATAACTTTACAGTAAACAAGTAATTTATGTACTAAATAAAAATATTTTAATTTATGTTGTTTTGAATAAACTTGAGATACTAATTTCCAATCTATTTTAAATTTTAAAATAAGTTAACAGCAAAGTTATGCACAACATATGCTTATGTAGAACTGCATAAGTCACACTAAGGCTAAGGTATACTTGTGTAACTAACTACTTAAGTACATTTTAAAAAATATATATATATATTTGTCTAGAATTAAGGTCTGACAGTAATAAAATAGGTATGTTTACGCACTAAATAATAACCCACAACATGATATGTATTACACATGCATAAAAATCCTGAATATCTTCGATCAGGCGCGGAAAAAAAAATCACAAAATTCGTCATTCGGGATCTTAAAAATCACTAATTTCGTCGATCGGGCGCGTAAAAATCATTAATTTTGTCGAGCGGACACGTAAAATTCATGATTTTCGTCATTCATTATCGTAAAAATCATTAATTTCGTCGATCGAACGCGTAAAAATCATGAATTTCGTCGATTGGGCGCGTGAAAATCATTAATTTTGTCGAGCGAGCGCGTAAAAATCATGAATATCGTCGATCCGGCGTGGGAAAATCATGAATTTCTTTGAACGGGCGCTTAAAAATCATGAATTTTGTTGAGCGGGTGTGTAAAAATCATGACTATCGTCGATTGGGCGCGGGAAATGTATGAATCTCGTCGATCGGGGGCATAAAAATCATGAATTTTGTCGAGCGGGCACGTAAAAATCATGAATTTTAGCGATCGGGTGCGAGAAAATCATGAATTTTGTCGATGATGCGCGAGAAAATCATGAATTTCTTCGAACGGGCACGTAAAAATCACGAATTTTGTCGATTGAGTGCGGGAAAATAATGAATTTTGTTGATCGGAAGCGTAAAAATCATGAATTTTGTTGATCGGGAGTGCAAAACTCACGAATATCGTCGAACGGGTGCGGGGAAAGCATGAATTTCGTCGAAAAGACGCAAAAAATTGCGAATTTTAGGGGAAAAAATAATTGGAAAATCCTGCATTTCGCCGATTCTTTCCATATTTTTAATCGCCAGTTTTTCAAGTTTAATCGACGAGTGGCAACTGGCGAGTGCTTATTTTCACCTTTATGGCAGGGGTATATATTTTTTAAATTTCAGTTATTATTACTTCACTAGCAGTTCAAAAATATAATGTATGTATTTTTAATTTTTACACTTAAATGCTGAAATTTTTTATTAATGTTTCTATTATTTTTAATACAATGACCTAGTACTTATACGCGATAGAAGAGGTATATAAAAGAGATAGAACAGATTTAAAACAAGGCCGGCGCATAACTGAACGAAACGCATAAAAGAAAAACTCTTACGTCTTAAACGTTTAGAAACATATATAAGTTATACAAATTACAGAAATGAAGAGTTTTAGAACATTAAATTATGCGCAATGAATCTTTTTAGTGATAATACTGTAACAGTATCTTTAAGAAATTAACATTCAGTTATTTAATCTATTTCAATTGTTTATATTTAAAAAGACAACATAGAATTAAATTAACACACTTTACTAAAAAAACAAGACATTATTTGTTTTGCTTACATAAGAGTAATATTTTTTAGAAAAGTACTGTCAATATTAATTTGATTTTCTTAAGCCATGTTTATGCAACGACATTTTCAAATTCATTAAAATGCAGGATTGCATTTGATAATATAATACATTCATTTCAATACACCATTCCAGTAGTTTTAAAGAGTATATTTGCCCCAAACTTAGGATTTTTACAAGAGCCATCTGCACAAACTTCTTTTTCATAACCATTTTTAGGGATAAAATCTTGAAAAGGGAAACCTCTGTTTCTTAAGTCTGTGTAACAACTATGTAACATCCATACAAAACTATAATACACTGATGTCCAGAAATTAAAGGACAGTGACCAATTTCAGACGTTTCGTCGAATATCTTACTGAAACTCGTGAGGAAATGCCCGTAATGCCCTTGAACTTTGAGGATGTAAAGAACATGTTTGGCTTCATGTTTTTCAGTGAATATTTTGTTAGGGAGGGGGGCAATAATAATTTTAATAATAAAATAATATTTTCGATCACCCAAGTAACAGAAAATGTTAAAAATGGTCTATCACTGTAGCAAATGACTATGTAGGTCCTGTTCAAAATTTGTGTGCATTTCTGTAAGCATAGCACGTATATTCGTGAAGATCTTAACGTTTCTGTGAAAAATTCAAAAGGTTTTAGGATTATATGGGATTTCCTCCTCAATTTATCATTTATTGCTGTAACTTTTTGAGTTTTCACGATATTTCACTGGTCTTTTTATATGAGTTGCCCTATAGTATTGAATATCAAATCTTGACAAAAAATCTTGACTGTAAATTACATACAAATATCCATATCTCATCAAATATTCAATATATTAATATTTTAATTACAGTATATTATTTCTACAATTTTTTGTCAAGTTTTTGGAAAGTGGTGTTGAATTCGGTTTAAAACTCGGCCTGCTATTAAAAAAAAAAAAAAAAAACTTTTGAATTTTTTACAGAAACGTTAACGTCTTGACGAATATACGTGCTATGCTTACACAAATGCACACAAATGTTGAACAGGACCTACATAGTCATTTGCTACAGTGACAGACCATTTTTAGCATTTTTTGTTACTTGGGTGATCAAAAATATTATTTTATTATTAATATTATTATTGCCCCCTCCCCCCAATTGTCCGTCACGACAAAATATTCTCTGATAAACACGAAGTCAAACATGTTCTTTACATTCTCAAAGTTTAAGGGCATTTCGGGCATTTCCTCTCGAGTTTCAGTAGATATTCGACAAAATGTCTGAAATTGGTCACTGCCCCTTAATTTCTGGATACCAGTGTATAGTGATGATAAGTAGTCAGTTGTAGATTAAATACAGATTTAATGTATGGATATTTCTTGATTACACTAATATTTAAATAAATATTTAGACTTATTTTCAAATAGTTAACATTAAATTTGCGACTAACTGGCCGAACCGTCGGTCGTGAGATTACATCGTTGGGGTGGTGGGGAGTTCTGCACTCTCCCCCATCCAGTCAAAAACTAATTTACATTACATCTATTGTATTGTTCTCAGCGTTTAAATTGCTGATTCGTTCTTTCTCTTTATGACAAAATCTCTACATCATTATAGGCGCTCGTGGAATGGGAAAGTGCCACCGTCGCTCTGTCGCTATATGAGCAGTTTCCAGGAACCGATTTAGAAATTTGGGTGCCCTGGGCCAAGGCCATCTTGATATAACCCTGCCATATTGAGATAGCCCTGCCTGGGCACAGATGCGTAATATCGGGGGCCCATTTGCACCGATCTTTACAGTGACTTTGAGTAAAAAAATATATATATTATTGAAAGCGATAAGATAACCATTATTGACTTTAATAATTTCTGCAATATATCAATTAAAGAATTAAATTTGATAATCATTAATTTACTTTTAAATAATTATTATTGATAGATGTTTTATAATAAATTGTGCGGCGCTGATTACCTTTCTCTATGCAAGTCCATATATCTGGAATGATAAAGTATGCAGCAACTAATAATAAATTTTCCGCAGTATCAAGCTATAATTATTTAAAATATTAGCATATCCTATTAATCAAATAAATTTTTCTTTCAAATATAAGCTTTCACTGAAAAAATAAAAACTAAATTTATACAAGTACAAGCAGAACCACATGGCTTTGCCCATGTTAACCATGAGGCCTTAGAGGTAAAACAAATAAAAATGCAATAATATGGCATTGCAATAACAGAGTTCTGTACATCCCCGCACATAAATCGTTAAAAGGCAATCAGGAAAAAATGAAGTTACTAACACAGTCATGGTAAAAAAAACCTTGGCTTTATAAATGATAATGCATTTTCTTTGGTGCATGTAACAGAAAATATACGATTTCCCTGACAATACGAAAAAAAAAAAAAAAAATGGCGTAGCATTTAGCGAAAATTTTTCTTACCCCATCTAGTATATATATTATGTAACTAATGTCTTGCGCTAAATATCTAATCAAAAATCAGACCAATATCCAATCAAAAACGTCTTATTCATCTAATCTTCCATAATCATGTTCATAGCCGATATTGGCAACAAAATTGCTAAAATAACTATAAAATCGCTGAAATACGTGTTTAAATAATTTTTTAGAAGACTAAACCTGTAGGGTGCTAAATTTATTTCAAATCCTCTGAACCGTTTTTAAGATAAAATAGCTTGACCCATAATGACCCATGACCAAAATGACAAACTAATTGAATTTTCTCGAACATGTGACCTAGCCCAACAGTCTTCTCGTGCTCGAAAACCATTGGATGCAAAATTTAGTGTAAATTGAGCCGGTTTTTAGATCTTGACCCACAATGACCCAGAAATGACCCACTAATCGAATTTTCTCGAACATGTGACCTAGCCCAATGATTTTCGCGTGCCCGAAATTCGTAGGATACAAAATTTAATCAAAATCGTTAGAGCCGTTTTTTAGATAAAATTAATTTGACCCGCTTTGACCCAAAAATGACCGACTAATCGAAAGTTCTCGAGCATGTGACCCAGCCCAATAGTCTTCTCGTGCCGGAAAATAGTCGGATACAAAATTTCGTCAAAATCGTTTGAACCGTTTTTTAGATACAATTAGCTTGACTATGACCCAAAATGACCCAATTATTGAATTTTCTGGAACATATGACCTAGCCCAACAGTCTTCTCGCGCCCGAAAACCACTGGATGCAAAATTTAGTGTAAATTGAGCCGCTTTTTAGATCTTGACCCACAATGACCCAGAAATGACCCACTAATCGAATTTTCTCGGACATGTGACCTAGGCCAATGATTTTATCGTGCTCGAAACTCGTAGGACACAAAATTTAATCAAAATCGTTAGAGCCGTTTTTTAGATAAAATTAATTTGACTCGCGTTGACCCAAAAATGACCCACTAATCGAAAGTTCTCGTACATGTGACCCAGCCCAATAGTCTTCTCGTGCCCGAAAATGGTCGGATACAAAATTTCGTCAAAATAGTTTGAACCGTTTTTTAGATACAATTAGCTAGACCATGACCCAAAATGACCCACTAATCGAATTTTCTAGAACATGTGACCTAGCCCAATGGTTTTCTGGTGCTCCAAATCGGTAGGATACGAAATTTCGTCAAAATCGTTAGAGCCGTTTTTAAGATAAAATTTGCATATATATATATAACCACACACAAGATTTGCTCGTATTAGAATATATGATAACAAACCTCTTGAATATTTTAATGAGTGGAAATTTAATGTAGTAAACAAATTAAACGCAGAACTTTATAAACATTTTCAGTATAATCCTAATTTAAATATAAAATAGTTAAATTGTAACATTAAGAATTACAAAATAAATTTATTATAACATATGTTGACAAATCACAGAATAATTATGCCTTTATTTGCCAATATTTTTACAAACAACTGATTTCTAATGCAATTAACTCAAGTACTATATTTAAAAAAAAAAAAAAAAAAAAAAAAAAAAAACATCTCTCTTTACAATTATCAATAATAGACGCATACTCAGTTTTTATAAACTCTTAAAAATGAAATCCTACAACTATCATTATCCTTATACTGTTATCATACCTAAATTTCACAAAAATCTAATAACATTTCTTACTGTTACAATTTAATGTTATACTTACAATAATAAAACTAGCAATTTATTATTAACTAACTATACTTACTAAATACAACAAATATTGCATTAAAAATAGCTTTCAACTTGTGAATAATATTAAAAATCTAAATAATACAAATTATTTTATTACTGGGAAATTTTTCCATAGAAAATTTCTCGCGCTTTGCATTCATAATATTTCAAATTTTAATTGCTATGCTATTTACGCCTTTTTAAGCAATTAAAATTTAAAATAATATAAATTATGTTAAAACTTTTGATTTTAATGATTTATTTAATAATATTGATATAAAAGATTTGTTTAAAATTATTAATTTGTTATTCAAAGAAAATCAGAATAATTTAAAATTAAACTTTCCTTTTTCTATTTCTTATTTCAAAACACTAACTAGCTTCATTTTACATCATGATTACATAAACTTTAATGATACACTATATAAACAATGTACAGGTTTTCCACAAGGCAGTAAAGCTTTAAGCATTCTTGCAGATCTTTATCTATATTATTACGAACAAAATATTTCCCTTAATGATTGTTATTTCTTCAGATATATTGATGATATAATAGTTTTTTATACGAAAAGTCAATCCCATTATCAGTTACCCATAAAACATCACAATAATTTAAAATTAAGCAAAAATGATATTACAAATAATGTAATTAACTTTCTTGATCTCAGGTTGATACTTACTGATGATAAAAATCTATACATTGATATCTACGATAAACGCAATGACTTTCCGTTCAAAGTAAATTTATTCACTAACTATAAATCCTGTTTACATAAATCTGTTATGTTAATATCTTACTAAACTTTGCACACAGAATAAAATCAGCTTTGTTCAAAGTTCAAAATTTAAAATCAGTCTTTCTACAAGCTATTGATTACGGGTATCCTCCACGTCTCATTAAATGAATATTAAACATATAGTTTTTTTTCATAATTTTCATATCTCCCCGCCCCCCCCCCCTCCCACACACAAACACAACAACAACAGCAGCAGCAACAACAAAAAAGCTATATTGCTCTAAAATGGAGAATTAATTAGTGTTAGGAAGGAAGCTACATTCATTCGAATGATTATGGGGGTGGGGTGGTGTTGTCTGGAAAACTTAAGGCAAGTTTAGTTAAGTACGGCTGCATCCTTTTGATTGATTATGTAGGTGGGCTGCTCTTGTATGGGTTAATTTATATATTTACCTTATTTAATTAGTTAAAAAAGGGGAAGGGTATAATGCTTTAAAATGAAGGATAGATAAGTGCAGCCATACTCAACCTGCGGTCCTCGGGCTGCATGTGGCTCGGCGACCTTTCATGTACGGCCCGAGACACACAATCATTAATCCATATTTCTGAAATTAATTGAGATGTGCATAAAAATATTTAAGATCTTCTTTATTGTTTATAAATTTTCATGGGAAAACAAAATCTGTCCTGTTATTTATAATTAATTTAAAATTATGTTAAAACATCTTAAATGCCGTTTGCTTAGTCAGAAGTTCTTTTTACATGTAGTCGTATTTGTGCTACAGTGATGTATACCTTTCTTAATCTTCAACACCAATCAAACATTATCCCAAATGAATTAAATTTGCGCTACATATTTCTACAATGAAAGAGATAATAAAAAGGTTTTTGCATTGAGCAAAAGACTGACTTATTAGAGAAAATCTCCTGTTTTTTTATTTTAGAACTTGGAACTTCTGCATTGTTATATTATTACGTTTTATGCTCATTATATGGCTGCTGCTTTTTAGGATTAAGCATTTGTCACGGAAAAAATTGGCACAAAAAAAATTTTACACCGCTATTTCCAAACAATAAACTTTGCGCATATTCCTACAACATTTGTAATAGAAATCTATCATGAAGTTTATCGTTTGGAAACAGTAACGTATTAAGTTTTTTTGGTAATATTTCTTCCGCTATAAACGTCCAAACGTACTGATAATATTAAATTTGTTATATTGTTTTTTATACTTACTGTGTTATTCTACAATTTTGCGTCCCGCCTAACGTCACAAACATGTCTTTGAGGCCCGCCTAACATTACAAATATGTCTTTGCGGCCAACGAGTAAAAAGGGTTGAGTATGGCTGGATTAGCGTTATGAAGGTACATTCTGTTGAATGATTATGGAGGTGGGGTGGCGTTGTTTGGTGGACTTAAGGTAAGTTTAGTCAAATACAGCGACATTCTTTAGAATGATAATGATGGGGGTGGTAGTGTTGTATTGGTTAATTTTTATTCTTACCTTGTTTAATTATTTTCTTTAAGGAAGGTTAAATTGCTGGTTATTAGTTTTTAGTGGATAATATTCGGTGTATTTTATGGTAATGATGGTTATGGTATAGTATAGGAATATCCATTAGTTGTTAGCTCTTACATTTAATATCTTATATATATATATATCAATATATTTTAATCTATAAATTATCTAAACTTTTATTAGATAAAGTTATTTACAATATTTTTCTCACATTATTATATTATGTTTAATTATAGTTTAATTATAAGGTTTGTAATCACATAATAAGATTACTAATTATAATTAAAATATAGATAAAATGCTAAGTGATACAAAGAGGAACACAAAAGGCTTATAAAAATCTTTTAATGATCGACATATGTTTCAGCGCTTATATACGGCGTCATTTTCAAGATACATAACGATAAACAAAAATATTCTCGCAAATTTTTGAAAATAAACTTGAAAACATAAATCACGCGATCATATATGTAAAAAGCAGGTGCTTGAAATAGTCAGCTGTAAAAAAACATTAAGGAAATATTAATTTTCACGTTTACAGTTGACTATTTCAAGCACCTTCTTTTTACATATATGATCTTGTGATTTATGTTTTCAAGTTTATTCTCAAAAAATTGCGAGAATATTTTTGTTTATCGTTATATATCTTGAAAATGGCGTCGTATATGAGCGCTGAAACATATGTCGATCATTAAAAAGTTTTTATAAGCCTTTTGTGTTCCTCTTTGTATCACTTAAGCATTTTATCTATATTTTAATTATAAGATTTGTTATTATACGGATCTGTTTATACAAAAGATTATATAGCAATATACGTTTCTAATTAATTTTATTTTACATAAAATATAATCTTATTATACTATTTAGGTTGCATTCTCAAATTACTATCATGAACTTAATTTCTAGATTCAAACGATGTTATATTACTTGTAAATTGTTTAATATAATTTTTCAGTAAGTAAGAATAACTTCAATTTTATACAATGTCTTAAATTATTATTATTATTATTATTATTATATTTTAAATCTTAAATTTTATATTTACTAATATTTAATTTTAATATTAGCTCATTCGTTTTATTTTTATTTAAAGATTCTTTTTTTTTTTTTTAATGATACAAACATTTTTATTTTAACATTATAATTCATTTAAATTACGTAAATGTTACATATGTTTCATTATAGATGGCAGTATACCACATTAACGAGTTCAAAATACTCAATTAGAATCTAAAGATTTCATATTTAATTACTTTGTAATATGTTCTAATATTGATTGGAATTTATAATTTCTCAAAAAAAAAAGGTAATAAATGTAATTATTTCATAATTTTATATACTTTTGTTTTATTAAATATTTTAATTAATATATGCTTTTTACAAATTAACAAATTGTAAAGCTACCTTCTTTTTTCTTCCTCGTAGATGGTGCTGCTATAAATATGCATTGACATATCGTAGTCAATATTCGATTCATTAAATATCGTATCATTTCAGTTTTTTTTTTCTTGTGGTGTAAAAATTTTAATTAAAAAATTCCTTTCATTATTATTATTATTATTAAGATTGGATATTGTTTTCAAATAAGATAAAAATAATCTATAGGTGTATATGAATTATTTTTTAATTTGTAAAAATAGTTTATTTTAGTTTATTTTATTAACTGTCAATGTAATGGTTCTATGCAACGTGCATTTGTAACGGATAGCGTGGTTTTTAATAGCTAAAATGTCACTAGTTCGGTATGTTTTACTGCCATTTCTCTTTTTGTTTAACAATTCCTTATTAAATACGTTTTTGTATTATGCTCCCTATTCATTGATTTTTGCACATATCATGTTCAGTTACTCAATTTTTGTCCATTTTTATTCAATTTTCTTTAAATTGGACTCTGTAATTGATCGGGCAATTTGAGTTAATAAATTTGGCTCATGGCTATAACTCAAACAGAAATCAATTGCATTTTACTTATATCAGTGGAATATTGCCCTTGAAAAAGTATTCCACTATATAAGTTTCGAATTGCTTCTTGTTATAATTTTCACTTTGAGCACATTGTATTTTTTCTCTACGTATCTTTAGTATTTTCCCCACTTATTTTAATTTTGAAAATCTTAAATTTTGGATATATATATATGTATTGTTGTGTAATTATCGGTTTATCTATTGTCGATTATTTATGTGGTTTAATGGTTATGTATATATATATATATATATATATATATATATATTATATAATATAATATATATATGTTATAATATATATATATATTATACATATATATATATTATAACAGTTAATGTTCCATTTAAAAATATTTTTGCTTTGTACAAAAATAATGCTTTTGGGACATGATAAAGTAAAGTATCTAGTGGTTCGTATATGTCGAACTGGGACAACGAAGAACTCATCTGCCATATGTGTAATTGACTCTGTGAATGAAATGCATAAGTGTAATAACCACTTTCTCTTTTTATTACAAATAGTTTCATAACGATTTCTTTGCAGGAGAAAGTCAACATCACACAGAAGATCATGGCAAGGCACCAGGCAAGTGGTACCATCACCGAATTTATCCGATTATATCCACAGACATACCACCCACAGCAAAACCCATCTTTAAAATGCCAATGCGTGGGAAGCATTTCTAGGCCTTGTATAAAAGAGAATCAGAATCATTCATCAGAACAAAGTTCGAAAAGAAGTTGTTTTATCGACATGAATAAAGCAATGGAACAGCAATACATGGTCAAGTCAATTCCTTCAGCGGGAAATTATTATCGCAATGAATTTGTACAAATGAAAAATCCTGTTGTGCGCCAGACACATTTAAAACAAGACGTCACAGTTTTATGCAAGCCCTCAAACTCCACTTATTCTTCAGTTTTTCCAACTCCGGCTAATTCAACGCTAGAACCTGACAGTGGTCATCAATTTCGGTCTACCATAGTTCAGTGGATGCCATCCGGAAGCTCTTCTCAAACAAAGACAGTCCTCAATAGTATCCAGAATATGAAAATAGAATCATCACAACTAAACACACCTATAGAGCCCACAAAGTAATATAACATTTTCTTAATTGATATACCGTATTTACTCGCGTATTTTGCACACTTTTTGTGGCATTTTTTTCAGTGCTAAAAATAGGGGTTGTGTAAAATACGCGATTTTTTTTCAGATCATTCATTTATCTCAAAACATTTTTATTCCTTATTCAAATCTCAAAAATCAAGCAATTTTTTTTTTCATTTTGTAAAGCCTTTTTCAAAACATACTGTCAAAGTTTCGGAACCTAACAATTATGAAATGCGTGCACGTGCAGTGTTGCCAATTGAGTGGATTTTTTTATTCAGACATTCCAAATTCACGTTAGAAGTTTGAATAGTATTTTTCGCGTTATTTAATCACGGAATGTCTGTCATTAGATAAAGAAAAAATTACTATTTGCAATTTTTTATAACAAAAAGAAATCCGCTAAATTGGCAACATTGGATCCGTGGTCCTTGATAGAAAACGACTATAATTAAAAATGTATATCATAAGAAAAATTTAAAAAATGCATCCGATTTTTTTTTTTTTTTTTTTTTATCCGAATAAGTATAAGTGATTTTATTTTTTTCAAAACCAGAAACGAAAACGCATTTTGTAACTGGGACGAAAAACTTCATCATTCGGGCATTTTCGGGCTGAAAAAAAGTGAAAATATTGTGAACACCCACATCATAAATCGTACTTGATACATTATCTCATTATAGATTTGAAGATTCTATTTGATTTTCTCAGATTATTCAGTTTTGAAAGAGACACGCACATAATAGAAATGCATAATATAATGCAAGTGAAAAATTTTAAATATTTGTGTTATTGTAAGAAAAAAAAATCGGGACTTTAGGAATATATTTACGCTGTGTTTCTGTACGCTGGGTGTTTCGGTCCTTAGGAAACTCTGATGTCCAGCATAAATCCTGGCCTGGCATCACTGTTGAAGAAGCATAAAAAAGATATATACATACAGTCAGGGCCTGATTAACACAGGGGTACATGGGACATGTGGCAGGGACTCTCATTTTTAAGGGGCTCCAAAATGCATTTTGTCCACTCTCTGAAGATACAAATTAATGCAAATTTCCATTTATATAGTTCATAGAAAAAATTATTTTTTCCCGTTCATGTAAACTAAACTGTCTTAGTGTTCTTCACCAACGGCAATGAAATGTAATGTAAACTTTGAAATTCTGAGAAGAACGGATATTACATCAAACATGTTTCAGTCAATCCCTTTTGTTTAGAGTTTTACTCTCTTTAAGTAGCATATATATAGTGAAAAAGATTTTAAATTCCCATAATTTTTAATGTATGTTTATATGTATACATAATACATTCCTTGTTTTATAAAACAATGGTTCAAATTTTAAAGCTGCACATAAAGCTATTTGTCATGTTTATATTACAATTTTCTAACGAAGGGGGCCCAACATGGCCTGTGTGCCCCGTGTCCCACATAGAGTTGATCAGGCCTTGTATATATAAGTGTGAGTTAAAATTGTACGTGTACAGACTTTAAGGGGTGGTAGATCACACTACAATAAACAATTTTTCTTTAGAAAACTGAGATCACAATCCATTTATTCAGTCTAAAAATACAGGGTGTCTCACTCCAGTCCTAATTTGGATTTTTGTACAAAACTTGAAGATAGTTTAATGAAATTTGCAACAAATTTACCCCTTTTTTTGGTGCGTGTGAAATGTAACAGTATCACGGAAAGTGGTCAGGAGTCTATCCAGATTTTTGTCACAGGGTAAAATTGGGAACAGATTTTTACTTTATTCTATCTATAATAGAAGAAAGTATTGTAACCGACATTTTTTCGACGGATTTACACGTTTTAGGGGTCAGAGATTCCGAAAAACATGTTTTTACAAAATGTCTGTGTCCGTGTGCGTCCTGTTTGTACCATCAAAAGTTGTATGAAGTTATGCCTAGAATTTAATCAGATTTCATTTATAGATTTTTGGCTATGGCCAGCAGGTCCCACTTGAATTTGGGGATATTTCGACGAAAGGGGGCGCTGTGATAGCGGTTAAAAGATTTCAAACTCAAAAAAATTTAGAAATCCTAAAAGTTTTTTCCATTAAATGTTCGGCCTTGATCCAAAGATTCCGCAGGAATTTTTGTTTTGCCTCTATCTTAGAAAATGGCTAATATATAGCAATTTGAAATTTTAGGGTGGTCTGAGTTTTAGTGAACATGTTTTTTCGCAAATTTTCTTTCATTGTTCTAACCATCGTTCCAACTCGTACGTTTAACACTATATATTCATATTCGCTATCGTCAAATTCTCGCCAAGCTCAGCGAAATCTCGCCAATTTTTGCGATATTTGGCGACATTCTCATTTAAATTCAATATTGACGAAAACTGAGAATGAATCTTCTGTAATCGGGTTCCACTCATTTTACCTTCGTATTTTCCAGTAAAATTTGCGAAAAAAAAAATCTAAGGAATATAGGGATGCTATCTATTCCTGCCAGTACAGACCAAAAGGACTTTTCGTAGTTTGCAGTTGCATTGTACATCGTATGCTAGTGCAACGCAGGGTGCTCGCATCCAGGTGACCAGACGATTCGCAAGTAGCTGACGTACAACAGAATGACGAAAAATATTGATTTTATTGGCGCTGTGATAGCGGATTTTGAAGTATTAACATGCACATGAGGTAGAAGAAAGTTTCGGGATTGGCACATCCGACAAGTTATATTTGAGAAAAATATAGTTATAATTTTGTGAATTTAAAATTTTTCATATATATATATATATATGTGTGTGTGTGTGTGTGTGTGTGTGTAAAAGCTAGGTAATAGGGTTCTAACGGTAGCTTCAGCTGCATTGTGACAAGTCAGATTTTATTTAAATAGATTAATATTGAGAAAGGTTCAGACAGAATGAGAAATGTTTTATGAAAGGTGTATTTTTAAGTCAACGAATTTTGTGAAGGGCCCTGGTGTAGGGTGAAAAATTTTGCGAAGGATCCCATTTTAAGCTGGAAATTTTGTGAAGAATCCTTTAAAAGACCCAATTTTTTTCCTAAAGAGATTCCTGGTGGTAGAAGTTAAAAGTAGCCAAAATACGCATCTAAGATTCCATTTTGATTTTTCTCAGATTTTTTAGTTTTGTAAGAGACAGAGACATGCAGATAATACAAATGCATAGCATAACGCAACGCTGAACTAGACACTCCATGTTTCCCAATGTAATTACTAGTTCATATGCTTTCACTTACCAAAATACTGCGCACTTAAATCAATTTTTATGATGTTTTACATTTCACACGATGAAAAGCAAATCTGCAGCCTATTGCAAATTCTGTTAAAATATTTTCATTATTGTTAAAGTTATGAACAGTAGTCATGTTCAAATTGGAGTGAGACACTTTGTATTTTGAGTAATTTGATTACGACACTGTTTTCCTGTAATAAAATTATTTGTTACTATGCTCTACCATCTAGAATTTGCATTTTCGAATCACCCTTGTATATTGTCAAATTGAATACCCCCTCACCCCCCTCTTTTTTATTTTCTTCTATCAATACGAGACTAAAGTAATAGTATTGGATTCGTCAAAATTTTCGACTTCCGGTTTTCGACAGATTTGTATGTTTTAGAAGATCCTGAACACGATTTGACTGTTTTTAGAAAATGTCTATCTGTGAGTTTGTGTATCTGTCTGTCTGTCTAACTCACGAACTACTGCGTATAATAGGGCGGAATTTCATATAAAGTTCTATCCTTGTATGGACTGGTGCTGATTTGTTTTTGATCAATATCTCCAAAGAAAGGTGCCTCAAATCGATAATTTGTTTGATTTATGGGATGCTTATATCTCCATTTTATGTGCGTGGAATTCAGATTTAGAATCATTATGATAAGGAATGGATTGTTATTCATTTTTGGTTGCGGTCATCTAAGCAGGGGTGTCGAAATTCGACGATTTGTTCGAAATGTGACATGCTTGTATCAGCATTTTAAATTCATCGAAACTTCAAGCTTAGCATCCTGAATATGAGAATACATTGTGTAGTAAACACCTATTTGCTACACTTTAAAAAAAAAGTGTTGAATTTACTGTATAATACTGGCATCCCAGCTGCCAGTATTATACTGTAAAATCAACACTTTTTTTTTTTCTGCAGTGTACATCGATGTAATTTCTTGTACTTATTTAAATCCTTTAATTAATCAGATTTATGTAGAAGAAAATTTTGTGATGGTCACACCATACTAGTTTTTCAGCCAGTTAATAAATGTAAGTTATTATTATTATTTTTTTTAAAGATAATTTTGTAACCATTTTTTATTAATGTTACAGTGTGAGAAAGGAATCTGAAAAGAGCAACTCAACTCAGAAGATGAATTTCAGCAAACTTCAGTGGTTGTGCATCATTCTAGCCTGGTTGATAACTGCCTTGGGTGTCGGCATTTATCTCTATGTGTTGTTTGTTGTTTTTTCTGGAAATCACAAACTTTTATCTAAAGGTTCTATATTAGTTCTCGTCACTGTTGTGAGCAATATTTGCCTATTGTCAGCCGTATACTTTCATAAAAAAATTAGGAAATATTTACTATGACAATGTTTATATATTTAGTTGGTGTAAATTTTATACAATGTATTATATCTGTATTAAAATGTTATGTAATGTATGTTTGTGTCTAAAATTTTCCTAATAAATTAATGCTAATACAGTGCATGCTTTATATAACACACGCCCATTACACTGAAAAAAAATTATATATATATTAAATTTAATATTTTAAATATATATATATAATATAATATATATATAATATAATATAATAATATATATATATATAATATAATATAAATATAAATATATATATTGATTTTACAGTGGCAGCTGGGGTGCTAGTATTATATTGTAAAATCAACGTTTTTTTTTTTTTTCAGTGTAGAGCGACCTTTGAATTATAATGACCCAATGCTAAAAGTTCGAATCATTTATCCATTCCCGCAATGTTATTTTTACATCCAATATACAATATGTTTTAATATAACGAGTATTTCCAATTTCTCCATAAAATATTGTGTTTGATTTTATTTAAGATAGTAGAAACAGAACAAGAATACATTACAGCTCTTCAAAGAGAGAAAAATGTCTCTGACAATACTTTAAGCATACAGAACTTTCATAAAAAATAAAATAAAAAAAATGGTACTTAAGCATTATCCGGGCCAGTTTTAAGTGAACTGGAGCCAATATTACTAATTATAGTAACCCTTATATATATTTTTTCTTTCTACATGGTAACTCCATTTAACACACTAGCGACTCTTTCAAAGAGTGGTACACAATTGGAGATTTCAACTACGCATGCCTGGGAATAATCTACTTTTTTTAGTAGGGGTCATTATTTGTATAGGTAGTAAGATTAACAAAAAGTTTTTTTTTTTTTTTAGATATTGCATTTATGAGTAAAATATAAATATTTTATTTGACAAATTTAATAAGATAGATATAAAAAAGATAATATGAGCAGTACGAAGCAATGTTTTATACACATTTCATCAAAATTACGTAAAAGGTTAATAATCAATGAAAAATGAAAAAAAAAAATAATAATACACGAAATTCTTTAATGCAGCGATCAATGTACCGCATGTATGATCGTTTCGCGAACATGAAACCGAAAAAAAAAAAGCATCACTAGATGCAGCAACTTCGTTGTATTGAGATCCCAAGAAATACACGAAATTCTTTAATGCAGCGATCACTGTACCGCCAGGGCCCGCTTATGACTTAGAAGTAGGGGAAGCCCGACGTCACACAGGCTTTTACTCTGCCAATTATGCTTCAACAATTTGAAATTTTACCAACAAAACTTCGAGTAAACAATACTTTTAATATTAAACTAAAATTAACTACATATATCCATATAAAATATATTTTATTAATAATTATACATAACAAATTTAATTTTGCAAATGAATTTATAAATATGGAAAAGGTGTGAATATTTGAGCTTCAAAATATATTTTATGCTTCACAAATTGCAGGATTTACTAGTGCTAAGACCAGTGTAGGGAAAACAAATATTTGACGTAAATTTATACTTAGCTGCAACACAATTTTGCTTCTATTTTATAAACAGAAATTTGATATCACTGAATGCTAATTACTTTCACCTTTATTTAAATAACCCATTCTCCATATTTTATATCATTTTTCCACTCTTTATGAATATAAACAAAATATAATTATGCAGATTAAATTTTCTGTTTATTTTTAGCATGTTTGAAATAAAATGTAAAACATAAGAAAACTGAAAATAAGTTGCATTTAGTCACTGTTTTTATACCATTTATTATAGCAACAGAAAAAAAAAAGAGTATAAATGTGTCAGTAATAGTCTGAAGGATACTTTAGTAGCTATAATTAAGAAGAAAAAAAATACATCTTTTATCCTGACTGAAATTTGTTTTCCTAAAAATTAGTTTTGAAAAGTAAATTTGAGGGCCTCTTTGTATTTCGGTGGGTAAGCTCTGGCTTCACGGGCCTATTCGGTAAACAGGCCCTGTGTACCGCATGTATGATCGCTTTGCGAACATGAAACCGAAAAAAAAAAAAAAAAAACATCACTGGACGCAGCAACCTCGTTGTATTGGGATCCCAAGCAATACATGAAATTCGTTAATGCAGCGATCGCTGTTCCGCATGAATGATCGCTTCGGAAACATGAAACCGAAAAAAAAAATCCCTGACGGCTCGGCCTACAGGCACAGGTAGATTTCGAAGACGCAGACCGTGAGGCTCCTGTTTGTTGGGAATTGCGGAAGAAATGACCTTTTTGCCATGATGCGGCAGTTGGAACCGCCTACTACAAAACCTAACTTGTTTGCAGGCGGAGACAGCAGGGATTTTTTTTTTTTTTTTTTAAGCTATAAGAGTTGGTCCTATAAAAAACTTGTCAATATAAAAGTTTTAGATAATATTAAGAGGATTTATAATAAATTTAAGCGGATTTAAAATCTTGGGAATTGACGAAGTTATGAATTTTTTTCTTCTAACCCCCCCCCCCTCCCCCCCTTAAGGCAATTTTTAATTATATCAAAAATCTGTCATACATAAATTTTCGTCCCTTTTCCTAGAAGTAATAATAACTTCAAACGGATTCGATGCGTATCATAATTAAGAAATTATGGGGGGTTTTCTGTTTTCACAAAAAGCTCCCTCATCCCCCCCCCCCCCTTGGTTCGATTTTGCCCATTAACGAACTTGACCGAGATTTTATGTATCAGTTTCGAAAAGATGCGGGAGTTGGAACCGCCTACTTCGAAAAATAACTTGTTTGCAGGCGAAGCCGGCAGGGATTTTTTTTTTTTTTTTTTTTTTTTTTTTGCTGTAACGGTTGGTCCTATAAAAAACTTGTCAATATAAAAGTTTTAGATAATATTAAGAGGATTTATAATAAATTTAAGCGGATTTGAAATCTTGGGAATCGCCGAAGTTATGAATTTTTTTCTTCTAAAACCCCCCCTTCCCCCCCCCTTAAGGCAATTTTTAATTATATCAAAAATCTGTCATACATAAATTTTCGGCCCTTCTCTTAGAAGTAATAATAACTTCAAACGGAATCGATAATTATCATAATCAGGAAAGTGTGGGTTTTTTGCTGTTTTCACAAAAAGCCCCCCCCCCCCTGGTTCGATTTTGCCTATTAACGAACTTGACCGAGATTTTATGCCCCTTGATTTTATGTATCAGTTTCGAAAAGATGCGGGAGTTGGAACCGCCTACTTCGAAAAATAACTTGTTTGCAGGCGGAGCCGGCAGGGATTTTTTTGTTTTTAATTTTTTTTGCTATAACGGTTGGTCCTATAAAAAACTTGTCAATATAAAAGTTTTAGATAATAATAAGAGGATTAATAATAAATTTACGCGGATTTGATATCTTGTGAATTGACGAAGCTATGATTTTTTTTTCTTCTAAAACCCCCCTTTTCCCTCTCCCCTTGGGGCCATTTTTAATTATATCAAAAATCTGTCATACATAAATTTTCGGCCCTTTTCCTAGAAGTAATAATAACTTTAAACGGATTCGATACGTATAATAATTAAGAAATTATGGGGGGTTTTCTGTTTTCAAAAAAGCCCCCCCATTTCCCCCTCCTTGGTTCGATTTTTCCCATTAACGAACTAGACCGAGATTTTATGCCCCTTGATTTTATGCATCAGTTTGGAAGAGATTTATGCAGAATTTTTCCAGTTATCGTGGTCATAAAAAAGTGACATAGATAGATAGATATATAAAGTTTTGAACTGGGGGTGTTTTTGGGTTCTGGGAGTCATGATCGGCGCAGATCTGCAAAATTTTTTCGTTAATTCAGCGATCACTCTACCGCATGTATGATCGCTTCGCAAACATAAAATAATAATAATAATAATAAAACATTACTGGATGCAGCAACCTTATTGTATTGGGATCCCAAAAATACACCAAATTTATTAAGGCTGCGATCACTGAGAAATAGAGTATTTCTGAGATCTGAAGAAATTCAATTTCGGAACCGGTTCTGAAAGTAAAAGTACCCTTATATAAAAAAACTGGAACCAAAATCAAAAAAGGAAAAACTTACAACGTTAGAGATCGACCTCACCTAACCTATGCAAAAAAAATAAAAAAATAAAATGCGAGCGAGAAATCGCGCAAGAACCTTCCCATAGACTTAACATTAGCTTGCGCGTTTTTTCGCATGACTGATGTAGGCTCTTAAGAGCCTACACTAGTCATGGTCATACGACGATTCACGCAAGCTAAGGTTAAATCTAAGGGAGCGCTCTTTTCAACTATCTCGTTTAGATTTCAATACTTTTATTTTATTTTATTTCTCTCTTTTCTTTTCTTTTCTTTTTTTCTTCTTCTTTGACACAGGGTAATTTAGGTTGATCTCTATAACCGGGAACGTTTTTACTTTTTTGGTTTTGGTTCCAGAATTTGTTTTCTTTATTTATGAGGTCAATTTTTATTTCCGAAACCGGTTTCGAAAGCTATGTACCCTCATAAGAAAAATCTGCAACCAAAATCGAAAAAGCAAAAAAAGGCATGGTTAGAGATTGACGTAAGCTATCCTATCTAAAAAAAATAAAATAAAATAAAATAAAATAAATTAAATTAAATTAAATTAAATTAAAAGTATCGAAATGCAAACGAGAAATTTGAAAAGAACGTTTCCTGGTTTGCGAGTTTTGTCATGTGACTAGTGTAGGCTCTTAGCTATGGATTCAAGTGTGTCCTGGTATAAAAAGGTTGAAAATCACTGGTGAGTAAAAAGGGAAATTACCTATAATATGAATGTAAACTTTATAAGCATTTTAATGACTGAATAATTAAGTGTAGTAACTCCTCTATACCGACCCGATAAAAGATGGTGAGTGGTAGCGAGATCGGATCGCTGGCACAGAGAATTTCTCGTATAAATTAGAAAATAGAATTTATTGCATACCAATATTAATTCTAATGAAAATATGTACAAGAAAGTTAATTACAGCATTTAATTATTTTTCGTGAGTCAATCGCTTATAAATTAATGACCTCTTGACTCCAAGTGTAACTGAAACAAACAAAAGTCTCTAAACATTACAGTCAGTCGTGACTACAAAACAAAGTTCATTCGGACCAAGGCTCGTCCGTTCCTTCTCTTAGGAAGATCTACTAATACTCGTTAATTCTGAGTCTAAGAACTCTCACTCTCGCACTTGGTGTGCTTTTTCACTTCGCTGGGATTTTCACCGGATACCTGCTGTATCAATTCTCGAGGTCGGACCTCACTAGCGCTTACACCACGCTGAGTTCGAAACTCACGTTTCCTTTTCCCTTCTCCAGAGAGTCAACACTCTCCTTTTCGATCTCTCCAAAAACTGTCCTCTCTCACTTTTTCATTCTCGCAGGAGGACTTCTTCTGGGGGCGGGGGCTTTGTCGAGGCGGGCCCCTCGAAACTCTCCAGCCTCTTAGCAGCCTTGAGATCCCTCTGTTTCGTTTTCACTAAGTCCGTCATTGGACGTTCTAAGACAAAGGGCAAAGTTTCGGGCGCAAACCTAAAAATCGTGTGCAGAGATCGCTTCTTTCGCAGATGAACTCTTCCCCACGAACTCGGCAAGGATCAAAGCATAAGACCCCTTTTTGGGTAACGCCTTACCACTTCATCACTGTCCGAACTTTCAGCTCACAGTACAATAGAATTCGGCGTCAGCTAGTCTTCAAGGCAAAAATAGGGAGGGAAGGTATGCAGTTAAGTGCACTCACAGGAAATGCTAGAATGACACATAGTGCAGCTGGATGTCGAAGCTCAAATTCTTTACAGCACCTCCTCCTCAAACGATTCTTAAGGGTGAAACACTAAGAATCTCTAAGAGTCGGATAAAGAATTGCAAGCTCAAATTACATCAGAGTGGCAAGAAATAAAACATACATGAATAAGATAATACTACCTTCCTTTTTTTTTTTTTCGCGCTCTGATAAGAAATCATGAACATAGAATGAAATAAAACACAGTGAAATAAAAAATAAAAAATCTTAAAATAATTATATACAAAAGTTTATCAAGAAATCTCCTTAAACTCGACTCAGACAATCAACATGCGGAATGTCTTTGCCTGCGCGATGAGAAATGGCATAATTATAAGGTTGCAGAGCTAAGGACCACCTTAATAATCTGGGATTATTTCCAGAATTTCTTTTTAGAAACACCAAAGGATTGTGATCGGTTTCGATAGAAAAGTTTTGTCCATCAATATAATGCCTTAACTTTTTTATCGCAAAAATAATCCCTGCACACTCTCTTTCAGTGGCGCAGAAACTTTTCTCACTATCAGTAAATTTTCGACTTAAATATATTATGGGGTGCTCTTCCGATCCCTCTCTTTGAGCCAAAACCACGCCAATACCTAAGTCACTAGCATCAGTTTGTACTATGAATTCTTTCTGAAAATTAGGAGCGTAAAGCACCGGTTCTTCAGTAAGCTTCATTTTCAAAGTCTCAAAGGCTTTTCCCATTTCGTCGCTCCATGCAATCTTTTCTTTTTTATTTTTCCCTTTAAGCGCCCTCGTTAATGGTTCTACAATCACTGCATAATCTTTTATGTACCGGGAATAATATCCAGCCATTCCCAAACATCTACGAATTTCAGTTTTCGATTTCGGAACCGGTAATTCCTTAATTGCCCTTACTTTCGCCTCAGCTGGCCTCCGTCTGCCCTCACCTACAATATGCCCAAGATATTTTACGGTTTTCTGAGCGAACTTGCATTTCGCCAATTTGATTTTTAGTTTCGCGTCATTAACCCTTTTCAATACTATTTCTAGATGACGCATATTGTCCTCCCAACTATCTGAAAAAATCGCCTTAAGTGCGTTTATTTCCCGCGTTAAGATATCTGCTAACTCCACCCGTTTTCTGTAAGGCTTTACTAAACTCAAGTGAGAAATCTGAGATTTCTGTCGCCTCCCAGGAACATTCACAATATAATTTGTTTCCGTAATTATTGACTCCTTTCTTCCCGGCCCTATCCGACTATCTGACATTTTAATTGGCTTTCTGGTAGTTAAAACTAAAACCTCATCTTTCACATTAAGCTTCCGTTTTACCGCCTTTCTGTCAAACCAAAATTTCCTCTTTTCTCGTTTTTCCGACACATTTTCAACGGCTAAAACTCGACCTCTTTTTAACCTGTTCGTGAGATTAAACACACTTCCCTTCACGAATTTATTTTCCTCCGTTTCTCTTATCCATTCTCCAAATACTAACGCTTTCAAAAGCTTCCTAACTTTTCGATGCCAACACGCAATACTATCGCTTATTGTGCGACACACTCTCGGATTTTTCAACTTAACACTGAACCTTTTTAGAAATGCGGTAGTTAAATCGTTTATCAATCTTTTCCCAAGGCCCAAGTATTTTGACACATTTCCTTTAACCTTCCCTTTCCCTAAGTGTAATGACACTTTTTCTAGGCACGCGCCAAAAATATCTACCTGATAAGGCAATGGGACAAGCACCTGCTTCCTCCCACTCACGCGATTTTCTCTGGCTTTTGCCACTATCAAAGAATTTCCCGCATTACAATGCGTTTCTTCAATTTCCCCTTTCCCTCTAATCTCTTCGAATGATGGATACCTGTCATGTTCCATTTTACTAACCCCTCTTTCAATGTTTGCTAAGATCGAAGAGTTCTCATATATCGACGAAGGCGATAATCCCTTATCTACACCAAGCAACTCAATAACACTTTCTAAATCCTTAACCTCGTTTATCTTTGCCAGATCCGTAAATCCGTCTTCGATCAATAATGGCAGCAAACCTTTGTCTAAACTATCGAACTCAATGGGATTATCTATCTCCCCACCCTTTTCTTTGGAATTCAACGTTTCCGTTTCACTGCCTCCGCTAGAATTTTCTCCCTCTTTTTCTGAATTCACCCTTTCTGCCTCATTTCTTTCGCGAAAATTCCCTTCTTCTTTTTCTTTTACCGAACTCAAAGTTTCCGTTTCAACACTCCCGCTGGAAATATCTTCTTCTTTCACGGAATTCAAGGTTTCCGCTTCACTGTACTCGCGAAAATTTCCCCCTTCTTTTTCTTTTACTGAATTCAAAGTTTCCGCTTCAACATTCCGGCTAGAAATTTCTTTTTCCCCCTCGGAAATCATAATTTGTTTATTTACCGGATTCAAAGTTTCCGCTTCATCGCGTCGGTGAACATTCTCCCCTTCCTTATCGGAAAACATAATCCGCTTATCTTCCAGCCTTGGAGTATGGTCAATTTTTTTCTTTTGAGCCCGCGTCAAAACTGCATTTACTAACTCGAGTTTTATATTCGCCTGCTCTAATAATTTTTGAGTGTGATTACCCAACAAATAGTAAAACATATCTGAATCTTTATTGTTAACTCCCGCTTTCGTTTCAATAACCCCCACGCCTTCAATTTCTAAAGTGACCTCTGCTATAGGCAAACAGTATAATTTACTGTCCAGCGGAGTCTTAATCCATATGTGATCTCCATTCAATTTATCTTGACTGACCAAGTCGTATGCGATGATGTCAATTTCACTCCCAGTGTCAGTTAAAGCAGTTGTCTGAATTCCATTCACTAACACTTTACTCAAATAAGGGGAGAAGGTTTCTTCAAGTGTCGGTTTACTTATTAAGTGACCGACCCGCGCAACATCTCTCTTTTTAATTTCCGGACAATCTACTTTGTAGTGACCGCTTTGAAAACACGCGTGACACTTGACTTCTCGCCTTTTCTCGTAAACTCTTTCCCTTTCTTTATGATCATCGCGATCTCTCCAGTTAAAGTTAGTCTCCGGATTTCTGTTACTGTTTCGCCCATTTTCAAAAGTTTTGTGTCTTTCAAATTTCTTCTCTAAAGGGAGTTTCGGATTCCACGTCTTTTTAGAGGGGCGCTTGATTGCCTCGTACGCATCTAAAAGCCTTACTAATTCTTCGGGATCTTTAATCTCCGCCCAGTTATCTATAAAATGTTCGCGCATTTCTGGAGACGCTCTCCGTTTGATTTGGTCCGTGACAAGCAAATTTTTCAAACCCTCAAAATCCGAAACTTGTAAGCATGACAGCCAACCTTCTAAAAAACTATTAAGTTCGAAAATCAGATCCTTCCAAACTGAATTAGGATTTCGTGGATGTTGACTAAATTTTTGTCGGTATGTCTCTGCATTCAAACGATAGCGTTCTAACAGTTTTTCTTTCACATATTGAAAATCATCAATTTTGTCTTCGGGTTCTCTTAAAATTAACTCGGCCATTCCCACAGGTAATAATGATAGTAAATTCGTCACCAACTCATCCGAATTTAGATTACATTTTTTTGCCTGTCTCTCGAATAAATTCAAAAACAACGAAATATCCGAATTCTTTTCATCAAAGCGATGCATAATTGTTTTTAGGGGTAAATGATTCGTTCTAACTGAGATGCTACTAGATGCGGTACTCCGGTCATCTGACTCTTGCGTCGCTTTTAACGTAGCTAACTCATGTTCCCGCTCCACTTTATTTTCCCTATCTTTTTCTATAAGTTTAATTTGTGCTAAAGCTAGCTCTTTCTCAAAACCCTCTGACGACTCTATTTTTTTTATAATTTTCGGTACAGTATCATTTTCCTCTAAAATGACCTCAAATTCGTAAGCTAACGTTTGCAAATCAGCTTTCCTAAAATATTTAAGCTCCGACATTTTTAAAGTATAAAATTAGAAATTATCTTTCCCACAAATATAAAACAATACAATAAGATTAAATCAAATCCTACCAAGTGCGTCAAAATATTACCAAAATATACGCTCATAAAAAAAGTACGCTTAGCAATAATATAGGAAATATGCAACATATAAAGATAAGCAACTCTATCCTAACGTTTACATTCACCTTGGTATTTGGTTATAAAATACATATGGGATAAATTCTACACAAAACAAAAATTTCAAATTCAAAAAGTACAGTAAAAATATTTTAAATTGCAAAAGTCTCATTCAATTCCTTTTTTTTTTTTTTAAATCAATGGTGGTCTTAATCTCTGCATCCACTCTTAAAAAATTTAAAATAATTCACAAAAAACATATAAAATCAACTCTGTTATCGTAAAATATGAAATGCGTTCAATACTTTTTTTTTTCAATGAACTCTCATTTATAGATTCAGCTAAAATTTTGTAACACTGCACAACTCTCAGTTTGCATTAAATTAATTCAACAATAATTTAATTTTAACTACAAAATTTGTCTATTAAATAAGTTACAGTAATCTCGGAAGTATCTCATAATGCTTTTTTTTTTTTTTTTACCGGAAAAATTTCTCAAAAATTTACTCTCACAAAAATAAACATACAACTTTTTTTTAAAGCCTACAACACCTATATAAACACTATTAACACTTAAAGCCACTCTGAATATAAAAAGAGCTTACCTTCATTACTAAGAGTCTTTCAGGGCGTCAAAAGCACAGACTTCAGAGATTCTCGGGAGCACAGACGGGGTTCTCTGTCACACTTTTCGGATGGGGACTCTTCCGGATGGGGGAACACTCTCCAGAATTCTTGATAGATTTCTCTTTCTGATGGGGGAACACTCTCCAGAATTCTTGGTAGATTTTTCTTTCTGATGCTGTGATGATCCACAGGGGCGTCTAAGGAGACTCAGGTCACAAGTCACAAGGAGACTCTTTCTTGGAGCACTTTGATGATTTAAATTTCAGAGTCCACTCTTTGTCTTTAGAGAATGTCATTAATTTTTGCTAATTAATCCATCACCGCAAGCCACCAGTTGTAGTAACTCCTCTATACCGACCCGATAAAAGATGGTGAGTGGTAGCGAGATCGGATCGCTGGCACAGAGAATTTCTCGTATAAATTAGAAAATAGAATTTATTGCATACCAATATTAATTCTAATGAAAATATGTACAAGAAAGTTAATTACAGCATTTAATTATTTTTCGTGAGTCAATCGCTTATAAATTAATGACCTCTTGACTCCAAGTGTAACTGAAACAAACAAAAGTCTCTAAACATTACAGTCAGTCGTGACTACAAAACAAAGTTCATTCGGACCAAGGCTCGTCCGTTCCTTCTCTTAGGAAGATCTACTAATACTCGTTAATTCTGAGTCTAAGAACTCTCACTCTCGCACTTGGTGTGCTTTTTCACTTCGCTGGGATTTTCACCGGATACCTGCTGTATCAATTCTCGAGGTCGGACCTCACTAGCGCTTACACCACGCTGAGTTCGAAACTCACGTTTCCTTTTCCCTTCTCCAGAGAGTCAACACTCTCCTTTTCGATCTCTCCAAAAACTGTCCTCTCTCACTTTTTCATTCTCGCAGGAGGACTTCTTCTGGGGGCGGGGGCTTTGTCGAGGCGGGCCCCTCGAAACTCTCCAGCCTCTTAGCAGCCTTGAGATCCCTCTGTTTCGTTTTCACTAAGTCCGTCATTGGACGTTCTAAGACAAAGGGCAAAGTTTCGGGCGCAAACCTAAAAATCGTGTGCAGAGATCGCTTCTTTCGCAGATGAACTCTTCCCCACGAACTCGGCAAGGATCAAAGCATAAGACCCCTTTTTGGGTAACGCCTTACCACTTCATCACTGTCCGAACTTTCAGCTCACAGTACAATAGAATTCGGCGTCAGCTAGTCTTCAAGGCAAAAATAGGGAGGGAAGGTATGCAGTTAAGTGCACTCACAGGAAATGCTAGAATGACACATAGTGCAGCTGGATGTCGAAGCTCAAATTCTTTACATAAGATTAAACAAAACGTATAATAGTTACAAAAGTTGGTGAATAATTTTTGAGCAGGAAGAAAACAGTCCCAGGAGCATACAATATCCCAGGAGCATATAATATGAAAAGGAAAAAATTTCTCTAAGTTAGCAAACAAATACAGGAGAATTTTAATGGCATTGATAGAAACATTTAATGTAACTGTAACTAAATATTTTGCTCTTTAAAGAATGAAAACATTTTAGCGTATCTTATTCAGATTTATTTCTCATATTCGGGACCACAATACGGTGCGCGGTAAAAACGCCAACAGGTAAAATAAAGATTCATTACTTCATTGAACATAAAATTGCGATAGATTATTTATTGAGATACACATATGTTCAGTTATAGAAAACCGATTCTATTTATTTTCTAGTATAGCACGTGTATCTGTATCCCTAAGATTAAAAGCATTATATTATACACATCTTTATACTAAAGTATAAAATATAATAGGCGTTGTGTATATTGCAAAAATATTCGCTCTCCCGAGATGTCAGCTATTTTCGTTAAGGAGTCCCTGGAAGAAGAGGGGGGGGGGGGGTTAAATAGAAAATACAATCTATAGTTTCTTTCAACACGCTACGTGGATAGCTTATTTATATGGACAGAAACTTTTATATATTTATAGAAACTTTGACCGAAAGTAACCTTTGAGAGGAGGGGGTAGACATGAAATTAAAAGAAATAAAACTTTACATGCTGAGATTTCAAAGAGGTTGAAATTAAGACAAAAAAATGAACTTTTTTGAAAATGGAAATTTTTTTATTATCTTTGCCTTTACAAAGGAGAAGGACAGTGTTATTGTAGGAGGTATAACAGAAAATATGAGTCTAAATTTAGAGATTTGGTTAAAAAAAAAAAAAAAAAAAAAAAAAAAAAAAAAAAAAAAAAAAAAAAAAATTTATGCAACGTACGGCAGAAATAAAAATGTTTTCCCAAAGATAATTTGAAAGAAAATTTAGGATCTAAATTAAATGATTACGGTGGTTCTAAAAAAAAAAAAAAAAAATGAGAGAGAAAGAGAACATTTTTGCCCGGTCAACAACGAGAGATTTTAAAAGCATGACAATTGCAGGCAACTATTGCACTATGGATATGATTTGAGATCCAATAGTTTTTCTTTTTTTCATTTTTTGACAAATGAAGTCTTGAGTTATAGGCGAGTTTTTTCTCACGCTGATATTTATCAGGCTGTCGCGTGCAGAAATTCTATTTAAAAGGACAACTTTCACAGCATTTTCTAAAAAAAAAAAAAAAAAAAAAAAAAACTTTTAGTATATATGTGATTTCTAAGTAACCTCAAATAAAAGTATTGTTTTAATCATATTTATCATATAGTATTAGTACTAATTCTAATCATATGCCTATATGAGCTAGGTGGGGTAAAAAATTGGATTTTCAAGATTTAATTTGTCATTTGGCCAGCATGACTGTGCAAAGTACAATAATGATAATAACAATAATAATTTTAAGATATATAATACATTCGTATGTGTTATTACTAGAATCTGCATGACAGTGCCCTTCCCTGTTTTTATTTATATTAAAAACATATTTTTTTTGTCATTTATTTATATGTGTTATTTTAATTGCGTTTAACCTGTTGATATTTGGGAATAATTCGATACTTGCACTGCCCATTAGTCTCTTATTAAACAATATTCGTATATATTTACAGCTTTACAAAGAATTTTTGTGTCTAATTGTGAGGGAGTCCTAAGAAACTTGTTGCTCGTATCTCACAAATTCTTTGTTTTCAGAAAAAATATTTTAGGTAAATACTAAAAGCAAATATACTAACATAACTAAACTATTCTATATATATATATATATATATATATATAAACACTACATGATTTCATTATTAAATAACAAGGAATTGAACAGTGTTTTTAATATTTAATAAAGTTGTTTTTTCCTCCTTTGTGCGTATCTGTTATTTTTATCTTCGAAATATTAATGCTTGGTCCTATATTTATTTAAATATTTAAAAAGATTTCTAGTTGAACATTATATCATATGTAAAATATTTAAAAATCGGCTTTGGAATGGAATTTTATTATTTTTTTCTCTCTGTCTTTAAATTTAAATGTATTATCATTCATGATTTTTTTCTCATGTGGTCGCTTCGTTTTCTTTTAAACTCTCTATTAGATAAAAGCTATCCCTTAAGGCTGTGCTCAAAACATAAAAAAGCCACTTTCTGAACTCATTATCGTTCGGAAACGCATACAACTAGAAGGTGTTCTTATTCAAAAACTTTGTAATCGAAGAAAGTTTTCCATTTTTTGGTAAAGGCAGAAGATATTTCAGAAAATATTGTTAAACTCGGCGCTCTGAACTGCATTTCCGTCGCCACAGCACGAGAAAAGAGAAGAACGTGTCGTCACGTGACACGAATCTCTTGTAACTCGATTTATTTATCCAAAAATGGAAAATTCATTTCGATTCCAAATCGTTTCAATAGTCAGGTCTGCCAATGCGTTTAAAAATGAGTCAGAAAATGTGTCAAAAAGGCTTTCGTTGTTGAGCAGGTCATTTGAGAACCACCTTACTTAGTTACTGAAAGTTCGAGCAAGGAAACCGCATTAGTTACATAATACCGCTTACAAAGAGTGCAGCTGAAAGAAAGAAGAAAAAAAAAAATCAGGGGAAAAAAATGGAGAATTTGTTTCTAAAATCCGAATTAAAATATTGTGAAATGAAAGTCGTTAGAATACACGCGGAGATTAATCATTAATTTAAATTATATCATATTCTACAGGCTTATGATTACAAGAATCTTTTTTTAACCTCTTAATTGTCGCGCCCGATATGTGTATGCTACTTTTTTAAAATTCAGATTGCTTGATTGCCACCAGTTTTCTGAAGTAGAAATATTCGCCTTATGTAAAGGCAAATAAAAAAAAACTGGTTTGAATCAAACATACTGAATTTTAAAAATGTAGCCAACACTGCCTATTAATGTCTCGGGCACGACGCTTAGGGGTTAAGGACATTTTCTTTCAAGAGTACAGTACGAGAATAAAAGGGCGTAAATGACATGAGTAAATTCTGTATCTATCAGCGCTTAGTCAGGAAGAAGGGATTAACTATGTAGAAAATATTTTGTTTACTAAAAGTATTCAAAGCTCTTCTTTTCTGGGAGAAAAGAGAGCTAAAGGCCCTAGGTATTGCATTTTCGGAAAATCCCATTCCCCATTCATGATTATTATTAGTAGGTTCTTGTCAAAACTTATCTTGAATTAATCCACTGACGCATCGAATACAATGGAGCCTGTCTAAAAGTGACCCTCCTTCAGTTCGAGATAACAGGTCATACTCAATAAGATGATCGGGTCAATATACCAGGCAAAACACAAGAATTGAAATTTTTAGAAAAGAAAATACAACACACGTGTTAAAAAGTTAAGTGAATACTAGCTGGTGTAGCATCACGATGTGTTATATTTGCATTGTATGAAATGTCTTTCGATTTTTAAGGGGAAAAAAAGGATTTCTAATTTAATTCTTCATTTAGAAAAGATTTATAACATTAATTTTATTAAATTTCTTATTATACGCAAGAAATAATATTTACAACATAAATGAACTGAGAATGATGAAATTTACATTTTAAAAGTTACGTGATTTTGATACAATTATAGTAGAATGCTTTTATAAAAAAAAAAAAAAAAAAAAAAAAAAAAAAAAGTAGCGTCATGCGGGTGATGAAATTCCATTGCTCGAGATGATTTTGCATAAAAATTTAGAAAGCTTGCCATGCTAATGTTTGTTTAATTGTTACTATCGATAGAATCAGTTATTTTCATGCATTAAGTCAAAGAAGTTGGATTATACTATCCTACTTCTATGCATTAAGAAACTGGGAGGGGGGGGGGGGGATTTTCCTGCATATTGTAATGAACCTTTAATTTATTGAAATTTTGATTAGGAAATATTTGCTTAAATGTCACATACTCTAATAAGGAAAAGGCATTTTATGAATTTTTAATTAAGTAATTTTTTTTACCTTATCATTAATGCTACATCTAATTTATAATAATCGAAGTTTCCTTAAAATATGTATTAATAATCTATTAATGAGGTTTTTGCTGTCGGTACGTTTGATAGGGTCTGCTTTATATGTAGTTCATAATTTAGTAACATACATAGCAAAATTGGGTAATCTTGTCATTTTATTACAGTGGTGTATCATTCTTATGAAATTCATTGGAAGATTATTATTTGATTATTATAAGATTATTATTAATCGTATAGATCGCAATGAAATTTAAATGGTGGACACCAGTCTGCATACATTCCAGAATTTCTTCTAGTAATAACATACACACACATATATAACACATGTGGGAACCTATGGTACGTAGCAGAATTTCTCTGGCGCGCGAAAACTAAATTTGTTAATCAGTATATAGCTTTAAAAAAAAAATTTTTTTTTGGTTAGTCGTTTAGTAAGAAATAAAAATTTATGCCACATGTAGAAACTAACACAAATAATACAATTATTTTTGAAATAATACAATTATTTTGTAAGATTTAAGACATTAGAAAATGTTCATTTTCTGTTATGTTATGCAGCGTTTTCGACAAGTTACTACTTTCTTTAACCTAAAAAACAGCCCATTATATATATATATATATGGCTGTTTTTTAGGTTAATTATAGTTATTTTCAAGCTAAATTTCTATTTATTACGGCAGTTTTATAATGATTCACTTATTTTTGGGGAAAAAAGTATTGTTTACGTGTAAAAAATTTCTCAATTACAATAACATTTCTTTTTTAATTTTTGAACTTTTGTCATATATGTAACATCGCTCGACAATTTTCTAGGTTATCTTTTCATATTTTAGCACATCCTTAGTATATTATCTTCAGTAGATACAGGCGTATATATCATCTTTAGTTTCTTTCTTTTTCTTTTGTTCATTGCCTGAAAGGCTGCTCTTTCAAGAAGCTAAACAGCAGACTAAGCTTTTTGAAATATATTAAATAATTATTAGATTTTGAATTCTTTGAGAAAATAGAAGGAGAACTTATTTCTTTTCCCCACCAGACAATTTGTAAACTGACAAACGTAAGTTTCGAGTGTAATTAATTAGAAGCTCTTTTCATCAGGTGATAATAGCAGGGAAATATGAAAAGGGGAACTTCTTTTTCCTTAATTATAAATTTAAAGAAATAGAATCACATTCTTTAGACTGTACTATACAGGGTGTCCTTTCTTATCGTTGACCAATAGCCAATTCCTAAATTGTTATTTTTCGAAGTATAGTTAGTTCCATTTGCAAAATTTATCTCAAAACTATTATTTTAAAAAATGTTACGAAATTAAAATTTTTATACAGTCCCTGGGTCATATAAGTTATATTTACAAAAACTTTTCAGATGCTCTGAAAAGTAAAACAGTAAAAATTACATTCTTCTACGACGAAAAATTATTGAGTTATGATACTTTGGATTTTATGAATTTTAGGTATCTTCTGGTATTAAAAATGGAAAAACTCGTCTTTTGTATATTGTACTTTTTAGTTTCATTAATAACTCCACTTACACTAACTGTTTAAATGAGGCTCTGTATGAATTTCTAGATATAATGTATTGTTACCAGGGATGGGGAATTTTCAGAAAATCTTACCAGCCAAAGACTTATTTTACCAGCCAGAATAGAATTGAAAATTGTTATAACAAAATGTAGTACATGACTTCAAAAATAGTCAATTACTACTGCTACAATGCATTTTCATATTTTTTTCCATAAAATTAAGAAATATATACAACAGAGGAAAGTTTAGTATAGGAGTGAACATAGTAAATACCATGCTTATATCACAGTAAATTGGAAAGTTACAAAATATAGTGAACTAGAAAAAAAAATAAAGTTTTTGTCATATCTTCTATAGTCTGCTATTTTTCAAAGACTTCCTAAACATTCACTCGCCCTGTCAATAAATCCACTCGCCAGTAGCGAGTAAAAACATGTATTTCCCCACCCCTGATTGTTACAATATAAAGCATCAATATAAACATTTGAAAGTTCTTGAGCCCAAAACATTGCACCATCACAAGAAATTTGATTAAAAATAATTTATTTAAATCATTATAATATACAGGTTTCTGGATATTTTTACAGTTACTTTACTGGATATGTTTACACTTACTTTACTGCATATTTTTACTGTTACTTTATTTGATATTTTTACAGTTACTTTACTGGATATTTTACAGTTACTTTACTGCATAATTTTACAGTTACTTTATTGGATATTTTTACAGTTACTTTACTGGATATTTTTACAGTTACTTTACTAGATATTTTCTTATTGCTAATCGAAATGCTGCCCTAAAATTTAGAAAAAGGGTAAACAATAGGTAAGCCTCCAAAATAATATAAAAACGTTGTCGCATTCACAAATTTCACTACATATTGCCAGGCTCAACAAGGAAGCCTTTGTAAAAAAAATGAAAAAATAAAAAAAACTTTCAGTACATACGCATACCAGAAAGAAAAATTGGAGAATTTTGGCAAGTGGTGACTGAAAATATAGCAGGAACAATTCTTTCCCTCCAGTTAATTTGTAAATTCAGAACTGTAGCTTCGGGAGTAATTAATTTGGAGTTATCTACATCCAAGCTATAAAATGCCTTAATAATCTAATGAATCAAGCCTCTAATTTATTGCTCCCAAAACTACTTTCTCGATGAAAATAAATCTCTTTATTTTATTTCACTGCTATTACTATCTGATGAAAAAAAAAAAAAAAAAACTCTAATCAATTGCTTTCGAAACTGCGGTTCTCAGTTTACAATATTTCTGCAGGGAAAAAAAAAGTTGACATTCTATATTATTAAATAATTTGAAATTTGATCTCAGAATCGGGTTTACACTTGGCGAGGTAATTCTTCTCTGCTTTTATCGTCTGATGAAGGTATCCGCTAAATGATCGCATGACAAACTATATTTCTAAATTTTAAAATTATAGAAAAAAGTTCTCCTTCCATATTTAAATAAGTAATTTCACTTTGCAGGTTAAATTAACATTGACGTAATAAAGTATCCGGTCATTTTGCATTATTCACGGCAGTATTGCCAGTTTAGCCTCGTTTGTCATTGAGAAATTCTGAATTTATACTGAAAATTCCGAAAGAAAATTTTTCTTCTCAAATTTATCACAAAATGTCTGTCATTAAAAAAAAGTGCATATTACTACATTCGGAATTTCTGGTGTGAATTTCGAATTTCTTAATAAAAAAATAATGCCAGACTGCGAACCCCGATTCACAGACACAGCCCCACTTAGACAATTTTGGTTCCAAGGCATATCAGGAATCCCCCCCCCCCCCCGCGCACTCTCATTTACTTGCATGTTGGATTTAAGACTGTTTTCAAATCCAAACTGGCTACTTTATGACATATTTTTAATTCATATTTGTTCAGAAACGCATGAAATTGGCAGGTGTTCTTATTCAGAAACTTTGTAATGGAAAGGCGTTTTCCATTTTTTGGTAAAGGCAGAAGTTCTTTCAGAAAACACTGTCAAATTCGCGATTTGAACAGAATTTCCGATGCTTCAGCCCCAGAGCCAGAAAGGAGTAAAACATGTTGTCACGTGACACGAATCGCTTATAACTCGATAAGTACTTTATTTATAAAAAAAAAAAAAAAAAAAAAAAAAAATAGAAAGCTCATTTCGATTCCCATTCGCATCAGTAGTTATGTCTGCAATTTTTTGCCTTTGCGTTTAAAAATAAAACAGAAATTGTGTCAGAAAGTTTTGCGTTGTTCAGCAGATCATTTGAGAACCATCAGGTCGTTTCACAGCAACTCCCCGATCGCGAAATTCCATGTAAACCGATGAGAAGCACGATTACTAATTTCCCAATACAATTATTAAAATATGGTTTTCACCCTCAGAAAGTATGTAGAAGTAGATGCCAGATGCCGACGATGTGCGCTTTTAAAAAATGTCTCCTTAAATTTTAAGTATAAAAAAATCATATCAATTTTGAAATTTCCACTTGAATAAAATTTACTATCTTCTTACAAATACTTAAAATTTAAGGAGACATTTTTTAAAAGCGCACATCGTCGGCATCTGACGTCAACTTTCTGATGGTGAAAACCATATTTTAATAATTATATTGGGCAATGAGTAATCGCTCTTCTAAGTTTTTCCATATAGGTTAACATGGGATTTCGTGATCGGGGAGTTGTTGTGAAGTTGAGTACTCAGTTTCCTAACATTTGTATGTAGTTTACGTAATTATAAATAATCTTACTGTTTATTAAATCCAACTAATTTGCAAATACCCATTTTATTATAATCTAATAAAGGCATAAGGGGACATTTTTCAATGTAATGTTTATGAAACAAAATTATATTTTTGCGAAAATATGGTCACTTTATTCAAGTAGTCATTTCAATAAGGTGGTCAATTTAACAGGCTCCAGTATGTACATTAGATTCCATTATTTTCACCTATTTTAATTATGCTCTTCTAGAAGGAAGGGGTGAATTTTTGAAGAGAGTTTCGCGTAAGTTTTAAAGAAATATATGAAAAGCAAAATTGTTTGTTTAATGGATGTTTCAAAAAAGAAAAAGAAAGCTAGAAAAAGAAAATCAGACTGAATTGGGAGTTCGGATTATTGGTTAATCGGCACTCTACAGTATTTTAATGACCTGGATGTCTTAAAGTCCTTTTTACGCTATTATCCTAAAAATTGAAATGCATTTCACTGTTGATTTAAAAGATCTAATGAGCCTGATACAGGTATAATCAAAAGTAGAACCGCCTATGAAATACAGGTATATAATCATCTTTAGATCTGCATCAAATAATGATTTTGCAAAATGCAGATCTATTATAGCTCTTTCTCGGGTGTGTGTGTGAAAATTCCGATTTTATCAACACGTCATCCAGTTTTCAAAAAATTAGTCATGGTATAGGTATAAGGATATTAAATTTAATAGTGGTTTCTGAACGAAAATACTGCTAATCATAGGGCCTCTAAACACAAGGGGTCGTGGGATACACTGATTTTTGGAGGCTTCCTATACATAAAACTCTATTTAATATCATCATCATCATCATCATCATCATCAACCGTTTTCAATCCACTGCTGGATGTAGGTCTCCCCCAGATTTTTCCATTGTTGCCTGTCTAGTGCTTTAGTCATCCAATTAACACCGGCCACTTTTCTGATTTCGTCACTCCATCTTACTTGAGGTCGTCTTCTTGGTCATTTTACATCTCTGGGATACCACTGTAGGGTGTTTGTGCTCCATCTATTGTCTTGTCTTCTTGCAATGTGCCCAGCCCATTTCCATTTTAGCCATTTAATTCTCTCGATAATGTCAAAAACTTTCGTCTGACTTCTTATCCACGTTATTCTCTTTCGGTCTCTTCTGGTTATGCCTAGCATACATCTTTCCATACTGCGCTGTGTTGTTTGTAATCTTTGTACCATCCGTTTTGTTAGTGTCCAAGTTTCTGCTCCATAAGTTAGTGCAGGCAAAACACATTGGTTAAACACCTTTCTTTTCAAACAAAGAGGCATGTTACTTTTCAGAATAATATTGTTCTTCCCAAAAGCACTCTATCCATTTCTTATTCTTCTATTGATTTCATTCATGATACTGTTGTCTGAAGATATTTCTTGTCCAAGGTACACATAACTTTCAACATCTTTAATCTCAGTGTTGTTGTAGACGATTTTCTTTTTTGATGCAAATGAATTGAACATCACCTTTAGTCTTTTCCAAATTTATTTTTAATCCCACATTAATGCTAGCTTCTGCCAAATCTTTTAGCATATTTTGCAATTCTTCAGGGCTATTACTGAAAATTAAAATGTCATCAGCAAACCGGAGATGGCTTAAATATTCCCCATTTATTCTAATCCCTTTGTTTTCCCAATCCAGCTTCTTGAAAATACTCTCTAAGATAGCAGTAAAAAGCTTAGGCGAAATGGTGTCTCCTTGTCTTACTCCTCTTTCAAGCTTGATCTTCGCTTTTCCTTTGTCCAAACGGATGGTGGCTGTTGCTTTCATGTAGATCTTCTTTATGATATTGATATAAGGTTTGTCTATACCAATGTTCTCCAGAGAAGTAATTACTGCAGATGTGTAGACCGAATCAAATGCTTTTTCATAATCAATAAAGGCAAGACAGAGAGGTAAATTATATTCTTTATGTTTTCCTATAACTTCCCTTACTGTTTGAATATGATCCATTGTGCTAAATCCACTTCGAAATCCTGCTTGTTCTCTAGGTTGAGCTGAGTCCAGAGCTGATTCAAGTCTTGTCGTTAAAACTTTGGTGAAAATTTTATAAATCACTGACAGTAAGCTGATTGGACGGTAGTTTTTAATGTTTTCCTTTTCTCCTTTCTTATAAAGTAACACCATCACAGCATTATTCCAATCTTCTGGTACATCTGATTTCTCGAGACATTTGGAAAACAGTAAGGCTAGCATTTTTGCAAATTCTTCTCCTGCTTCTTTGATAAGATCAATTGTAATTCCATCTTCGCCAGGGCATTTACCTTTTTTCATGCCTCTAATGGCTTGTACAACTTCATCTGTCATCACTGGGATTATCTCTTCAGTTTCTGTTATGTTTACTAGTGGATCACGTAGGTTGATTTCCCTTTGATCTTCACATTTATATAGATCGTTATAGAATTTTTCGACAATGTGTACTATTTCATTATTGATTTTGGTGATTGTTCCATCTGCTGTCTTCAGTGCAAAAATACCTTTTCTTCCAACACACAGTTTGCGCTTAGCTGATTTTAAACTTTTGTTATCTTCTAGAACTTTTTTGACAAGATCACAGTTAAATTTTCTGATATCTTCTGTAACACATTTTCTTACCGTTTTACATAATTCTGCATATTCAACTCTTGATTTAGGATAGTTTTTCTTCATTTTAAATTCTCTGCGTTTCTTCATCAGTCTTCTTGTTTCTTCTGTTATTTTCTTTGTTTGCTTTACTTGTGCTTCACCAGCTATCGTCCTTGCAATTTCTTGTAGAGTATTTGTTATTTTCTTGTTCACTACTGTAACATCTTGTTCTTCTTCTAAGATTGATTGAAGTACTTGAAAACGATTTTTAAGTTCTAAATTAAATTCTTCTTTATGTTTCTGGAGATTTATAATATCGACTGATTTCTTTGAGCATTGCAAAAGCTTCATTCTTTCCACTTTAGTATTTAAAAGCAGTTTGCATCTAACTAACCTGTGATCGCTTCCTGTATTGAAGTTATTGAGAACGCTGCAATCCTGAATAAGATGCTTTTTGTTTGTCAAGATGTAGTCGATTTCACTTGTTGAGCCATTTGCACTACGCCATGTCCATTTTCTTTGTGGCTTTTTCTTGAAAAATGAATTCATGATATACATCTGTTCACATTCTGCAAATTCAATCAATCTGTTTCCTCTTTCATTACGCACCCCATATCCATGAATTCCTACTGAGAACTCACCTTTCTTTTTTTCCCCAATTCTAGCATTCCAGTCTCCCATTATTAATTTTATGTAGCATTTCCCTTTTTGATGCATTGAAGCTACTTCTTCATAGAAATCCTCAATTTCTTCATCAGTATAGCTAATTGTTGGTGCATAAACTTGGGTAATTTGCAGTTTGTATCTTTTTGACACTTGTATAACTAACCTTGCAACTCTATCTGATGCACTATCATATTCTACGATGTGATTCTTCCACCTTTTATGAATCAGAAATCCTACACCACTTGTTTTTCCATCTTCTGTACCTCTGTAGTACAATACATGTCCACTGGCAAGATCAATCTTCTCTTCACCTTTTCTTCTTATTTCGCATAATCCTAGGATGTCCCAGTTGATTCTTTCTAATTCTTCTTCAAGTTCCTGTAAACGACTTTCAGAAGATAAGGATCGTCCATTATACGTAGCCAAGGTCATCAACTTATGGCAGCCAAACCGAGCCCGGTGATTCTTAGCACCCTCTGTCTTCATGTCTTTCTGATCGCTGCCGTAATCAGGAACATGCAGACTGCCGGGAATTGAGGGCCTCTATTTAATATATATATATATATATATATATATAATTATAATATCTATGAATTTCAAAAAACATATCAAGTTCTATTCTACTTAAATCTCCAAAGAGATAATCAATGATACTGTGTATACAGAATACCACATAGCAAATAATTAACATGTGCAAACATAATATTACCATAGCTGATGCTTCAATGGTAATTGGCCAAATTTTACTCATACCAAAAGAATATTGAAAAAAGAAATAGAGAGAAAGGGGAAAAAAATTATAAATTGGAGTTGCAATATATATATATATATATATATATATAGTTACTGAAGGGATATTATGCGTTTTTTAAAAATATAATTATTTTATGCATTTATTATAAACAGATTTTACTGACATAAAGCAAAAACCAATAATCGCTAAAGTACAATATGTTTCCATTACCATGCCGATATAAAAGTGTATGATATTTATAATAATGCTGGGGAAAACTCCGTACAATTAAAAAAATTATGTTTTCAGTTATTGTAGTTTAATATGATTGCCCTTTTTTAAGTTTATTTGAAATCTAGATATTCCTAGTCCAGAGCTTGTTTGAGTTGGAATTCTACTGGGATATATAGGCTTTGCTGGTCTATCAAATTCTAATAAATTCCGACTTCATATTTCCATAAAATAAAAGAAGAAAGAAAAATCATGCGTCAAGTATAGTTCTAATAAATTTCTAGCTTCATATTTATCGAGTAATAAATAAATAAATGAATAAAAACAGAAATACTACAAATTATAAAAAAATATTTTAGATCACGTTATCGGCAGCTAACTGAAATACAGAGTGCTAGGGGAACAGGGATTGCAATTACCTTTACCCTAAATTTTCAAATTTAGTCAACTATAATTTATTTTCCTCTCATGAATTGGAAAAAAAAAAAAATCTTCACAAGTGATTTAATAAAACTAAGCAAAACAGAACCAAAAAATTTTCGTCGGGGAACTCTGTCCCCCCAGTCCCTCCGTGGAAGACAATTTTTTGTTATGTTTTTCATTTTACGGTCATGTCTTTAAAATTTATTTCGCCGACTCTGATGAAAAAAATATATATATACATTGTTTTAATTTTTCATTTCGGGGAAAAAAAAAAAAAAAAAAAAAAAAAAAAAGCCGGTAGAAGTTAATTTTTGGATTTTTAATATATATATACATATATATATATTGTTTACATTACTGTATATATTGCAAAAATCACATCAACATAAAAATGTTGATACGTTTACAAATTGTCTTGCATGTAGCACTCTGACAGAAAAATTCTTAGTTTAGTTTACTTCATGTTCATATTTCCATAAAATAAAAGAAGAAAGAAAAATCATGCGTCAAGTATAGATTATGAAACGCTTTCCAACACATTCCGATAATTCTAACAAAACTTCACCGTTAATAAAGTGAAAGTTTTTAAGTACACAATTTGTTAAACAGATAGCACATTTGAAAACCCAATTTCAGCAATTTCCATCTATAGTCGGAAAAATATCCGAATTCTGTCGTGTAGCTCTGTATATGATCTACGTGAGGATTTCTATATATATTACATAGTATGCAAAAATTTAGTTCAGTTAGGAAACGCATAACACGGTTGAAAATTCACCTTCAGCAATTTCCGTCAATAAGCGAAAGAAGTATTCGAATTCTTTTGTGCAGCCCTGTATATGATCCAGTGGCGCATCCACGGGGGGAGCTAAGGGGGGCTGAAGCCCCTCCCAGATCCAGAGATTAGATTAACGATTTAAAGTTTCCTAAAATTATGAAAAGTTTATTTATTTATTTATTTAAGTCTTTAGAAAAACGGAAATTTTAGGAAATATTAATTTTGCTTCAGGATATTTCGCATTTTAAAACTTTCTTTTTATATTAAAAATATTTACATGTTTATTTGCATGCTAATTGAAAAGCTTTTCATTTTTCTCATATTCATTACAGCCATAATATGAAGTGTAGTGGTCGAATAGCCAAAATATTTTTACAATAGCTTGATTTTGCCTAATTTTAATTGACTGTCAGCTGATCATTAATCTACTCCTGAAAAGTATCAGTCAAATATAGTCTCCACTGCCCGAAATTTTCAGACTCAAGTCAAGTTTGGGACGGAAAAAAAGCTGTCTTGTCATCATCTTAGTGTAAAAGCTATAAGTTCGCCCCGAGCAAAATTCAGTAAAACAACTCCGGACTAGCCAATTTCTTCAAAATATCCCTATATTTCTTAACCAACAGTACTTATAAATTTAAAATTATTTTAAAAGAATATTGAACTCATAGTTATACAAACAGTTTAAAGTACAGCATATTTCAGATTATATGTTCGCGAGCCATGGTATAAGGACTTACAACACAGAAAATCACATAAAGAAGTTCAAATGAAGATTCGGCAAAAAATTGAATAGTTTAAAGAGAAAGAAAAATATTATTAAAAATATGCTTTTAAAGCTCTATAAAGAGAAAAAAAATAGATTTAAAAAAAAAATAATTTTCGTTTGTGTATTAAATCAAAATAAATTTCTAAAGTTTCCGTCAAGAAATACCTATTACTATTTGTTTTACGGAAAAAAACTGCCTGCCTGGCATGACCCGGAAAAAACAAAGTCTGAGCATAAGTTTAGTGAAAGAAAAATGGCTGGAACACAGCTCCCTACATACCGATAAAATATACTAGCCCTCCCAAAGCTTAATCCTGGATGCGCCAATGATATGATCTATAAAATTTATACACACCAAGTAATAGGCAAAAAAATTGTTAAATTTAAAAACGCATACCGTAATTGAAACGGCACTTCCAACAGTTATCGCCCATAGACAGTACTGTAACCGAATACTTTAGTGTATCCCTGTAAATGAACGTTTACGAACTATGCAAACCCTATTATTATATAGTAAGTGTAGTGCATCTTGTAGTGCACCTCAGTGATGCATATCAATTTTAATATGTTTGAAATACTGCAACATCATTAAAATACATTGCAAATGATCCCCCCCCCCCCCTCTATAGACTATAATGTAACGGATTGTTGTGAGTGTCTCTGTAAACTTACTATAAATGTGTCACACTTCAGTTCAATACTGAACATGCCATAGTAAACCTCAATGATCTATATCAATACGAATTCATAAACACTTTTCAAATATGTTAGTCCCTGATCTTTCTTTTGCCGGTACCCCAACGGCAGCGGAGTTAATAAGTTTATAACCTACCCTACCTTGTCCATAAATAGGAACGGAAACGCTCCTAAAATATTCCAAGACTTCTAAAATATTCTAAACTGTTGAAATCTTTATTGTACATTATGTGTGGATTTTCATTTTTCTAAGATTGCACCCCTCTGGGAAATACGCCTCCATTTGTTTCTTGGTAGTACCACAATGAAAATGTTTAGAATAATCTATCATGCGTTCACTAGGGGGCTTTCATAAAAGGATTAAAACCTACTTTCACTTTTTATGAATACACTTCTTCAAAAGTAAGGGTAGTCAGGGCACCTCCCACGTGAACCCTTCCCTCACGTGGTAGAATTCTTTGCCATTAAACACCAGTTCATTTTTGTTCATAAGTTTTCTATTGCTAAGTGCGTATTGCAAGTTTGTTAACGTTGGATTACTCCGTAGAGAAATTTCTACTGGAAATTGAACTTTTAAGGTATTTATTTGCATACTATTAAATTATCTTATGCTATTTATGATAACATTATCACATTAATTTTTATTTTTCAGATAGTTTTCAGGAAGTTGATGTTTTAAATATGTTTTGCCCCTGTACTGATTTATAATCAACATGTTTTACTTTTAGAGTTAGGATAATATTTTTAAAAATATATTTATATTTATTTGAATATCTCTTTATATATGCATACATATATTGTAGGACATTGAAATGTTTAATATTATTGTTTTAGTACAGTATAAACAGGGAGGTAGGGGGAGGGGGGGGGGGCTTCAAATGAATATCCCAGTCCTCTCTTTTTCTTTATCGGGCCTTGCTCTCTCTAACATAAGACATTTTGCATTTATTTCTGACCTTTCTTTGAACTTTACTAAATTTTCTTATGCCTTTACTTAATTATTTTACTCCCTTCTCTCTTGTATGCTATTTTGTATGCTCTATCTAATATTTGAATTTTCACATTTCAATTATTTAATTTTCTTCTCTTTTGAAAGCTATTTTGTATGCTCTTTATAAGGTAACAACGAAATCTTATATTAATTTGATTTTTCTTATGCCTGCACTCTACTCTTTCATTTTTTTCTTATCTTGAATGCTATATTTTGTATGCTCTCTCTAATATAAGAATTTTCACGTTACTAATTTTTCTTATATCTCTAATCGATTATTTAATGCTCTTCTCTTTTGAAAGCTATTTTGTATGCTCTTTATAAGATAACAACAAAATGTTTTATTAATTTGATTTTTCTTATGCCCGCACTCTAATCTTTCAATTTTTTTCCTCTCTTGAATGCTATTTTGTATGGTTTTTCAATTTTGTATGCTGTCTAAATTATTTCATTTCCTTTGCTCTCGAATGCTATTTTGTATGCTCTCTCTAATATAGGAATTTTTACATTACTAAATTTTCTTGTATCTCTACTCAATTATTTAATTTTCTTCTCTTTTGAAAGCTATTTTGTATGCTTTTTCTAACATAACAGCGAAATTATATATTAATTTGACTTTTCTTATGCCTGCACTCTTTTCTTTTATTTTTTTCCTCTCTTGAAGGCTATTTTGTATGGTTTTTCAATTTTGCATGCTCTCTAAATTATTTTATTTTCTTTGCTCTTGAATGTTATTTTGTATATCTCTCTAATATAAGAATTTTCACAATTGTTTCGCATTTCTAAATTATCTTATATCTCTACTCAATTATTTAATTTTCTTCTCTCTTGAATGCTATTTTGTATGCTCTTTATTAGATAACAACGAAATCTTATATTAATTGATTTTTCTTATATACCTGCACTCTATTCTTTCATCTTTTTTCTATCTTGAATGCTATTTTGTATGGTTTTTCAATTTTGTATGCTCCCTAAATTTTTTCATTTCCTTTGCTCTTGAATGCTATTTTGTATGCTCTCTCTAATATAAGAATTTTAACATTTATTTCACGTTGATGGCTCTACTCAACGATTTAATTTTCTTCTCCTTTGAATGCTATTTTGTATGCTTTTTCTAACATAACAACGAAATCATATATTTCTTTCTACAAACCTGTATGAATTAAATTTTCAATTACTTTACACGTGTTAAAAACAGCTATTATTATTACTATTCCTTAAAAGTCTTATATCTTTGTTTATATATTTTGTTTTACTATACGATTTTGTATATATTTCTAGTCAATGCCCTATAACCGGCAAGGCACTTGGAGCACTTGCCCAGGGCTAAAAAAATTACTGCGTTTAAGTAGTAATTTCACTGAAAAACAGCTTTTGTAATAAAAATTTAAATTTGTTTGATTCATTACACAAATTATTTAAATTAAAAATTCTTAAAAAGTAATTATAATAAAATTGCTACAAGGTACTTTCCTTTAAGTTTTGTGAAGAGTCTTGTTTTAAGATGAAAAATTTTGTGAAGGGTCCTTTTAAGGACACCAAAATATTTCTAAACAGACCCCTGTTAAAATAAATAAAAGTAATATAAATCTTATGCTTAGATTAGAAGTAATTGTGTTTTTAAACTACAATTACAACTAACTTTTATTTCTTCTGCATAGTAGCAGTTCAAGTTTTTAAATATATTCCAAGTAATTTCTAGTGTCTTTGTATTTATTGAAATTTTGCATGATTATTTTAATTTTAAGGGTATTTTATCTACGGATTTTGTATTTTCTTTTGGCATACATAGGTTTTTCAACTTTCTGTAGAACTGATTCATGTTTATATTACATAACATTAGACTTCCAAATTCATGTATACATTCTATGTAAAGCGGGATAATATACGATTAGCGCCCAATATAGTTTCTTCAGAAAATTTTCATGGTCAGGACCCGTCTCTTGGCCCGGTGTTTTATTATTCGTATTATTATTACTATTTCACGACAAATTTGAACTAATGACAAGAAAGTATGCATTTATTATGTACTTATTAACTTAAAAAAATATTACACCGATAAAATCGAAAGTGTCCAGTTACTTTTGGCTGTATAGTGTAGTTTGTAACGTGTAAAAAATATTTCTATTACTTTTATTTATTTTAACAGCGATCTGTTTACAAATATTATGTCCTTAAAAGCACCCTTCACAAAATTTTCCATCTTAAAACAGGGTCCTTCACAAAATTCTTTGTCTTTAAAATAAACCTTTCACAAAACTTTCTACCTCTAAACTGAACCTTTCTCAAATATAATAATTTAAAAATAAAATCTGACTTGTCACAAAATAATTGAACTCGTCAAATAACATATTACTTAGTTTTCTTTATACGTAAAGAATAGATACGTCAGATAATAATAATAATAAAAGGATAGTTTCAAATTGAAAATTATGATTAGATTTTTCACAAATATAAAACTTCACAATTTCACAAAAACAGGACGCTGTGAAAAATATTTGGACAGATCACTGTTTAAGTATATAACTTTTTCATTAAAATATAAAAGTATACTATTTTGAAAAATACAGTTTATTCTTAATCATATTTGTTCAGATATTGACGAATTTAGCAGTTTTTAAAACGGGTGCATCATTTGACTCTCTCAGTGTCTGTTATAATGATGTCCAGTAAAAAAGAAACAGAAAGTGAAGAAATGCAATCATGTTATAAAATACTTTAGATCCATTAGCAGGGATCTGTTTAGGAAATTTATGGGTCTATAAAAGGACTCTTCACAAAAATTCTCATCTTAAAATAGGACCCTACCCAAAAATTCTCATCTTAAAACAGGACCCTTCACAAAATTTTTCATTTCAAAACAGCACCCTTCCCAAAATTCTTTACCTTAAAAATAGACCTTTCACAAAACTTTTACACCTCCAAACTGAACTTTTCACAAATAAAATCCTTTAAAAGTTAAATCTGACCTGTCACAAAACAATTAGTCATCAAATTACATATTACTTAGTTTTATATATATATATATATATATATATATATACATTAAGCATATACACAGAAATCTGAATATAGCTATATTTTCAAATTCACAAAATTATGACTATAATTTTCACAAATATAAAAAAGACTTCACAATTTCACAAAAACAGGATTCTGTAAGAAAAAGTGGACAGACCCCTGATTAGTAAATATTTCAGCATGGTGACCTCAATTTAAATTAGTTAAATCAGTGCTACATAAATTTACTGAAGTATCCTGAGCTATTTTTAATGAAAATTTTCATTTATTTTTCACGAATATAAATTGATGATTTGATAGTAATAATTTGGGTAACTTTATTAGTATTGTATATGTAACACTGCTTATAATAATGAAGATTTGGGCAATGACGTTTTTAATTTTTGGCCTTAAAAACTATAAGGATTCTTCAAAAATATTTTAAATTTTTATTCCAAGTGAAGCATGGGAACCCTTTATTTCGCGTTATATAAATTATTAAAAATATAATTTTGTCCTTAAAACGTTCTTACAAAGTCCTTATTTTTCATTTTCGAAAAAAAAAAAAAAAAATTAGAATCTTGGATGATCAAAAAAATGATCTTCAAATACTTTTGTTCACAGTGGCAATCGCGGATCAGCGGTTGAAAATCATTAGTTATTCTAACGCAAAAATGAATCTTTTTTTTTTTTTTTTTTTTTTTATCGTCGAATCAGTCACGAATTAAGATATTTTTTAAGTATATTATCTATACTAATAAAATAAAGTTTCGCTCTGTGTGTGTGTGTGTGTGTCTGTTGGCGATGGCTAGGAAAATTTAGCGCACCTAGAAGTCTAAATTTAGATTTAGGTAGTCCAAACCCTCTCTTGGTGCACCTAACCCTCAGAATTTTAATATTTTGATCATTAGCCTAGATATTAATTAGATTCTCATTAACCATCGCTTCTAAAATGACATCTTTTAAATCAAAATGGCGAAAGAAACGAACCGGCGCATTGGATTTGCAAGCGGAAATGAACGAATTCGAAATTATTTTACTAATTAGCGAATTTTAAGAAAACTAATTGAGATACCAATTTGAAAATTTCTGAGCATATGTAAAAAAAAAAATCTGCATCCGACTATGTGATTTTTGAAAAATTCGGTTGGTGATTTTTTTTAATTTATGCAAAAAAATGCCAAAAATCTTCCGGCGCCAGTGAAAACAATCCGAGAAAGTTTCAGTCAGGGATCTGCTTTCATTAAAAACTGAACTACAAAGAGATCAGTTTCTCTGGCCGATCCCTCCATTTAGAGTGCGAAAATTAAAGGAAATAATTGCCAATTTTTACTAATGAACAAAAATTTAGGTAATAATTAAGATATAGATTTGAAATTGAGGTCGGGAAGGGGTGTCATCTGCCGGCTATTTTAGCGTAGCGTCTTCGTTATGTTCTAATTATCAGAAAAATGTAATCCTTTTTTTAATGATCGCGTTAATGTAGGTGACGGTGGTTCTCTTAAACAAATTATTCATTATATTTGCGGGTATGGGGAGGGAGGGGGTTAACGCGTTTCTCTGAGTAAAAAGAAAATGTTAACAATTTTCTACCACTTTTAAAACATTTTATTTTAATTTTTTTGAGTAAGTAGGCATTTGTACAGTAATTATAATAACATTGCATTTCTGAATTGCATTTAATCTGACAAACACATACTTTGTCTTGTTATACTTGAATAGAATATGTAAAAGGCGAATTAGAAAAAAAAATACTTTGGTAATTTTGTTTATAAGACATTCATGAATTTTCATACTAAATTTAATTTATTGTTTTTGAAAGTTCTCTTGAATTTAAAAAAATAATAAAGTATTGTAAATTTTCATATTGTAATCTTACTTTTCAGTTATTTATATGTTCATGTAATCATTTATTTAATTACTAATACAAATGACAAAATTCGTATTTTATTTGTCTGTATTTCTAAAGGTGATTTAAAAGTAAATTCAGCAAAATAGCATAAAGATAAAACAGCTTTTACAAGATACTAGTTGACCCACCCGGCGCTGCCCGGACCCGTGATAAATTCTTAAATGAACCCCAAATAAACAATACTGATAATTAGTGATAAAAGTGAACGTAAGAAAACATTAAAATAAAAGCTTCTGTTGTCCAAAAACTTTGAAAATGTTAATGGTAATAAATGTAAAGGCCCGTGTAAAATTTACGTCAGAAATTTTGTTATTTGGTTGTAAAATAAATATGTTTTCTTCCCTGGAAAACAACCCTTTTTCAAATCTTATAGAAGGGGAAAACTCCCATTTCCCTTTCCATTCCTGCCTTTAAAAAAAGTGAAAGCGCCTCCCTCCCTTTTCAATCCCCCCTTTCCATTGCAATCCCCAATTCCTTTTGTTCATTACTCTCCCAAACAAAGCAGGTGGAAGAATGGATGCTCGCTCCGGGAAGGAGAAATGAGCATAGAATTAAGAAAAATTTAAAAGGAGTATTTCCTAGCGGCCGAATTGCGAGCAGTGCAGGCCAATAGACGAGCTATTCTTTCTCCAGCACTCTTTTATCTTCTAAATTCTATTTCCTTCTTTATTTACCGTTCAAAAAAAGTTCAGGCATGTGCAGTAAAGTCGAATTTGCACTGAAAAATTAAGACTTTTGTTTCTCGCTTTAATATATAAGAAAAATTAAGACTTGCTTCTCGCTTTAATATATGAGATAGTAAATTTGCTTATGATTTAAACAAGAAGTGTTATATATTTTGTATTTAGCATAAAAGGTTCAAATGCTCGTTTGTATATTCCAACAAGAAAAATATTTTTATAAATAATATTCTCTATAATACAATGTTTCTCATAAATAATATTATATACTTACGTGAATGTATTATGCAATTTAAAATTGAGTAAATGTTAGAAGATTGTCTAACAGTTTTTAGTTCTGGAATATTCTTCTTAAAATATGTTCAAAAGCACAATTTAATTTATTATTATTATCATTATTATTATTATTATTATTATTATTATTAATATTATTATTTTCTTGAAATTATTATCTGTTCAGAATTTGGCTAGATATAAGGCCGAAAAGGCAAAAGGCATTAACATCAAATATTGGCTCATATTCGTCACTTCTAATGATGTATACAAGTAGGAAACCATTTACCCGTTTCTTATTGGCGCGTTTTCTATTTAATCAATAATGCCTATCTGAATTCATTTTTATTTTTTAGAATCCTAAAATATTTTGTTATTATTATTTTTAGTTAATAAAATGTATTCATTAAAAACATTTATATGTTTTTAAATATTGGAGTAATGGAAATTTTACCTATCAAACAACAGAAATTTACGTGTCCCAAATCAAAATACCTAATTTAACAAAATCTTTTTCAAAGCTTTACACAGACTAGTTTTGTATTTGAATGAAAAGTGTGTCAATCCATAAAAATGTAAAGCTTAAAATTTGGTTTTAATATTTCTCCTATCTACATCTCATGAATGTTACTATAGTTATTTTACATGAGTTTTGATTTTGCAGTTAACAATAACAAAAAAAGCTAAAGGAAGCAATTTAGTTCCCTTTTTATTTAGTCTAAACAAAGAATTGAAAAACTACTACTGTTATTTAGATATGATAATTTATATTTATATATTTTTGGTTCCATTACTTAAAAAGTAAAAACTGAACCATTATAAGATCAATCGTGTGTCTGGCCGTCTGTCACGGCCGTTTTTTTTTTTCGAAAATTATGAAATGTGGAGAGTTCAAACTTGGCAGAGTTATAAAGGCTATTGACCCACATATTTATAGATTATTAGCCATTCACAAATATATTTAGGAAAAAATTAAGGGACACTAATTAACTTACCGTATGTACTCGTGTATAAGTCGACACCTCCAATTCTTACGCAAAATTTTGAAAGAAATTGAATTTTCGTGTATAAGTCGGAACCCATTTCTGGTAGTATGTTGAAAAATGATTTGTAATCGAGAATTTAAAAATAATAATAATAAATTTTCATTAAATTAGTAAAAAAAAATTTTTTTAACGTTTTTAATCAGACTTTTTTTTTTTAATTCAACGTTTTAAAACTCTATAATTATGTAAAACTGAAGAAGCTTAAACTATTTTGAAACCTATTCACATTAATTTGATGATACTTAAAAAGAAAAAAATCTTTGAAAACTCTATTCAAGCCTTATTTAACTAAGAAGATAAACAACTTCTAGATAGACTGCTAAAAAGTAGTACTTCATTGTATTGTAGGACTTTTAGGAGAGAAATCTAGAAGCATTCTCAAGTTGAACTCTTTTTAAAAAGGGGATTAAAATGTTGAAAAGGAATGTCCCTGTACTGAAGGGACTTTTATCCCTATAGAGAAAATGGGTGCAGAACAATTACAAGGGCATTATTGTTGAACTTTTTTTTTTTAAATCAATCACAGGGAAATGACCATTGTCCGCTTTTATTTCTCTCTCCAACCTATATGATCCGGTGACTCTGGTATTTCACACTTCTTTCGGAGTGTGAAATATCCTTTTTTTTTTTTTTTTTTTTTTTTTTTTTCCTCGTAAGTCAACCCCCCCCCCCATTTTTAACTCTCAAATTTTGTCTAAAATTCTTCGACTTATACACGAGTATATACGGTATTTTTTTTTTTTTTTTTTTAATTATTGTGTGGGGTAGTTCGAAAGATCTCATAACAGCAAACTCAAAATACATTAGTTTTAATTTTAGGTGTTATATTTTTAGAGATCTCGTCGAAACTGTAACTGAAAAAATATGTTCCTCCATCCTATTTCCGAATTTAACGAAACTAAAATTAGGGGTAATAGGAGTTTATTTAAGCCTTGCAGGAAAACTATAGCGATTATTCTAGGTCACACAGTTTTTGAGAAAATCGCATTTTCCCGCTATACACAAACTTTACTTTGTGGGCGATCAGCGGGGGAATTGAGGGGAGCTCCAGGTACCTATATCGACGCGGAATCATCCAAGGATTTTTGATAATGATTTTCTTTTAAAAAAAATCGTCGCTAATTAGCCGAGTTTGTACACACATAAATGCACTCTACGCGCCATCGGCTTTTAAAACTCAAATACCAACTTTTAATGATATATTTGTGTAATGCAATGCCCAGTAGTGGTATAAAAGCAATAAACATCAAATTGTTTAAAAAAAAAGCACTAATTTAAACAGAATTAATCACGTTATTACTTAGGGATTCGCAACTGTGTTCCATTGAGTGGCGCATTCAATACACTGTAAAAAATTACCAGTGTTTCTTATTTTATGAAAATATACTATAACCACGAACGAAAATATAATATAATCTTCTGAGTTATCCGAAATTCCGAATAGCGTGTTCCATTGTCTTTTGAATCCGCAGAAACCAATACATTTCCAAAATTTAAAGAATTATTTATAAAAACAAAGTATTTTTTGCTGCCCGTATTTTTCAGAAACGTTTCCGAAGGATTTTTATAGTGTATTAACAAGTGTCCTCAGCCTGAATACCTGTTTTTCGAATGCTATCAATTCTCAAGTAAACGTTTTCAGCCACATAAGTTAATTTATACATGAAAGAGTAAAGAAATAATCTTAATTTTAATGTTATTGTTAACGCTGTTAATTTTGCATGTTTGTTAAACATATTTTTTGAGCATGAAAATGTTTACTTGAAAATTAATAGCATTCGAAAAACAGGTATCCCAGGCTGAGGACACTAATTAATACACTATAAAAACCCTTCGGAAACGTTTCTGAAAAATACGGGCAGCGAAAAATACTTTGTTTTTATAAATAATTCTTTAAATTTTGGAAATGTATTGGTTTCTGGGGATTCAAAAGACAATGGAACACGCTATTCGGAATTTCGGACAACTCAGAAGATTACATTATATTTTTGTTCGTGGTTATAGTATATTTTCATAAAATAAGAAACATTGGTCATTTTTTACAGTGCATGCTACCCCTATCTTTAAAGGTTAATTAAAAACCTATCTAGAAAAGCGGACTCAGGCAGCGTTGCAACTTTGCGACCTCTTTTCGAAGCGCGCTTGGCACAATGTCAAGTTTAAACTTTGTACAAGATCTTTGTTTTAGCTAAGGCAAAACGTAGTTGTTATTCGTCAACGTTTTTCATTCTAATTAAATTCAATTATTGAGGGCAATTATTGAAAAATAATTCATAGAATAATTCCGAGACGTTAAAAATCAAGAGTTTTGAGACAACAATCGCTTATAACTCAATACGTAATTCATTTATAATGAAAAAACTTTTCGATTATAAATCACCTCAATAATCATCCACCGCGTATCCTGCTTTTATTATATTTAATAAAAATGAGTCAGAAAGCTTCGCGTTGTTCAGCGAATATATATAGTACATATATTTTTAACCAACAAAAAGTTGTCTACCGTTACGTCAAATATAATTGACAGGTGACTTCTCACCAGCAAGTCTGCGACCTCTTTCCGAAGCGTGATTGGCACTCTGCCAAATTTAAGCTTTGTAGTAGGTCGTTGTGTCAGAATGAGAAATATTCGTCGTTTTTCATTCCAACAGGATTCAATTATGACATGTAGTATTGTTTTACGTACACGAGTATATTGTCTTTGAACAGTTCTGTTACTTTGTTTAGCCATCTGCTTTTTTATTAAGATTTTTTTTTTCCCGAATGTCTTGCGTTCTACCATATTTCCATCACTCAGACATTACTAGGTATGTCGAGTATTCTTTTAGCAGCGATTTTTGGTAATATTGCAATTAGTAATTAATATATTTAGTGTACGGAACCCTTTGTGTGCGAGTAAAACTCGCACTTGTCCTATTATTTTTAATAATTATACGCAGTCTTTGTCCTGAATCCAATTAACTTTATCTTCCTATGAATCATAAAAATTTTCCATCGTTTCAAACTTTTTTAGAAAATCTCATGATAGTTACAGAGATGCAAGTGTGTCACTTTTCTCACTTTTCGTCACTTTTTTTTAAAAATGGTCACTTTTAGTCACTTTTTCTGACTAATAATGGTAAAGTGAGAAAAGATTTTGAGTCTACAAAAGCTGGCTCAATCATTTTTAGTCAGAAAATGGGATTTTTTATTTGTTTCAGATTTGTAAATATTCTCACCATAAAAGTTGCTTCTACATTTATTCAAAGTAATCTTGAGCTCTATCACCATTTGTACCGATATTAGTACATAATTGCCAGAGCCAACATAAGATACAAACCACAATGCTTTCGATAGGCTGGCTTCAACCAATTGTTGAACTATCATGTGATCAAGATAACCTGAAAAGCAGCCGAAAACGGTGGAGTACTGCAGCCTGTCTCTTTTACTGGGTGTGCTAATTACGCTTCACAACTGAGTATGAAATAAAGATGAGATGGACTCAGCTTCATCTCTGCCCGAAAAGAGACTCTGGCTTGATTTTGATACCAGTGTTCGTGTAGTCTAAGTAATTAAAAATAAATTACCAATGATTTCATTCTTCCCAAACATACAAATGATAAATATTTAAAGTTTTTAATTTTTTGAAGTTTGTTTTTTCTATTTGTTATTTTGTATAAATGATAAATAAATAATTATTTAAATCTAGAAAACACCCCCCCCCCCTCTTTAACTGCATACAAAGACCAAAAATTGCTCTAGTTATCTTATTTTTTACTTTGAAGTAACAATAGATAATCATTTTAAATTCTCCTTCCCCCCCCCCCCCATCCACACACAGAGGCGATTTGGTCAGCCGCCAATTCACATTTAAGTTCAGATAAAAACAAAAAACATGGACAACGATTGGTGGTATAGAATTGACTGCGCTTTCTCTCTTTCGCCAATTCGTCCAGCTGCAGCTGGTGCTGAAAACGTGAGGCATTCTGAAAAAGCTTCCCATACTGTCGCGTCCAGAAATTCGGTTGACAGTATTTTCAGAAAGATCTTTTGCCTTTACCAAAAAAAGGAAAACGTTAAATTCGATTACATAGTTTCTGAATAAGAACACTTACCAATTTCAGACGTTTCCGAACAAAAAGGAATTCAAAAATGTATCAGAAAGTAACTCCTTTGGATTTGAGTGATATTTTTTATAATGGGATATTCTTAAGAAGGGTATATAAGGATATTCTTAAAAAGAAAAAAATCGAAAATTTCTCAAATCTTAACAGGCATTTTTGGACATATTTTTGGAATAATTTTGTTCACAAACACATAAAATCAGAAACTATGTAATCGAACAGCTCTTCTATTTTCCTGTAAAGTAAAAAGAGCTTTTAGAAAATGCTCTTACAGTTGGTGTTTTGAACTGAATTTCCGGACGCGGCAGCACAAAAAAGAAAAAAAAACAGCTTTCACGAGACAACAATTATTCTCCAGATATAATTGAGTAAGTATTAAAAAGAAATGTAAAAGAAGGAAAAAAACTGTTCGATTGCAATTTTTTTTTCAATAACACTACCTGCAAGTGTCGTACTTTTACGTTTAAATATGAGCCAGTAAATATATCAGAAAGTTCCGTGTTGTTGAACGGAGAATCCGATAATCGAATTACAGTGCTATTTAATTTTGTCTATTTTTCTTCCCTATTTAGAATTTTGCAAAAACAATAAATAAAAAAATCAATCATCTAAATTATTTCCTCTCTTCATTCAAAATTTCCCCTTCCCCTCCCTAGCATAATTGCTTTAAAAAATATTATTATTATTTTCTAAGAATTTTCTCTCCCTATTTACTATCTTGAAAGAACAATAATTAAATAATAAATCATAAAATTATTTCCTCTACTTCCCTCTCCCAAATTTCCACCCTCGTCTTGGTCCCTCAGTGCATAAACTATACACTTTAAAGCTCTTTAATTTTTTCTTCACTGTTTATTTTATAGTAATAATAAAGTGTCATAATTAAAAAAAAATTCTTCTCTGTTTATTTTGAAGTAATTATAAATTATCATTTTAATTTTTTTTTCTGCTCTGTTTATCTCCCCCCCCCCCCCCCCCCCCCCCCACACACACACACATACACAATTTTTTTATTTGCAGTTTGCAGTTTGGTTGTTCTCACTCTGGATACTCACTCTGCACACATATGATTGGAGCAGTTTTTGGAAATGTTATAGTAGTCCCAAATTTCTAATCTCTTCTTGGTACCTCAGCGCACAAATTTATACTCTTTAAAGCTCTGTGATTTTTTTTTTTTTTTAAAATTTCTGCCTTCTTTATTTTGTACTAATAATAAATAATCATTGAAATTGCCTCTTTCTCCCCAAAATTTCAGTCGACTCCATTGTTCTCAAACACACAGATATTTTTTAAAAAGTGGGGAAATTCCATTTTTTTTTTTTTAAATGGAATTTCCCCACTTTTAAAAAAATATCTGTCTTATTTCCTACGTTATAGTAGCCATAAATAAATTTACTCCCGTTAAATTTCTCATCCGCTCCCTCGCAAAACAAAAGGATGGATTTCTAGATACAAGGAAAGGAAGTAAAATTTGTCTTTTTTTTTTTTTTTTTTTTTTTTTTTTTTTTCAGTTAGATTGTTCTCACTCCTGATTATCAGCACCAGCACGCATACAATAGGAGCAATTTTCGGATTCTATTTCTTTCTTTTCCTCCTCGTGCATGAACTATGAATATTTTAAGGGCTAAAGTTTTTATTCTTTCCCGCTCAACGATACAAATGTTTTTGGTAAAATCACTATCAAAATTTCATTCCTATTTTTCTGAATATTTCAGACACTATTGAAACTTTGGTGCTTAAAGATAACATTCAGGTGCCTGTGAAGTTGTTCTTCCTCCATTATTTTTTATATATTTGATGCTGTATTTCTAGTTTTCAGTTTATTTCTTTTTTATTCGGCGGAAGACATTGCATATCTAAAAAATAAATTCTGTTTGGTGATATTTTAATAAAAAATTATCAAATTATACGTATACAAATTTTAACAGCGTGAAGAGCATGAATAATAACCCTTTAAAAAAATAACAATAACCTTTTTTTCCCTGCAGGTCCTTATCGGTACCCTCGTCTATAGCATAAGATGGCTGGCACTGACTGCGTAATTGACATTCCTATTTCAATGAAGCTGGATCTTATATGGGTGCCTGTGGTCACCAGCACACCAATTATAGCCAGTAAACGTGAACATGGACAGAAAGAAATATCGGAAGGTGCAGCAGTAATTAATGAATCCAACCATCATGAAAGTCAAGTTTTAGAAGTTCCAGTGATGTTAGAAGATTCTGGTGTCAGCATGTCTTCAGGAAGAAGCGAATCCAGTGGTGGTACTCCTACTCATTCGGTTTCCTCTCCCTCGCATAATTCTGTCGCTGATTCTGCCTATGGCAGTCCATGTCATCATGCTTACAGGCACAATGCTTTTTTTAATGGACTGGATGATGGCTTCTGGCCCAGGCCAATAAGGTAAATATAGATTAAACTGAAGTTTTATTTATTTTATTCTGTAAGCACGAGCGTTGGCTTGGAGGGGGGGGGGGGGGGGGCTGCAAGACAACTAGTGGCAGTTGCACTTCAGTGGATTTTATGCTTTCTACATATTGTATTGCCTTCATCTTAAGCATTTTTTTTTTTTTTACATCAAGGCAATTTTGAATTCTGTTTTCCTATGTTCATGTGTTAAATATTATCTAAAAGAGGATGTTCAGAACTCAGAGAGCAGAGCAGAGACGTAGATCAGGTGCCCCTATTGCAGGGGTCTGTCCAGACTTTTTTCTCAGGGTCCTGTTTTTGTGAAATTGTGAACAGCTTTTTAGATTTATGAAAAATCTAATTATAATTTTGTGAATTTGAAATGATCGTTATATTCCGGTTCTTGTTTATACATTTTTAAGAAGATATATGGGTGTAAAATACATATTTTTTTCTTTATATATGTAAAAGTGACAGGTCAGATTTTACTTTTAAATGATTAATTTGTGAAATGTTATGTTTAAAGATGGAAAAATTTTGTGAAAAACCTAACTTTAAGGACAAAGAATTTTGTGAAGGGTCCTGTTTTAGGGAAAAGAATTTTGTGAAGGGTCCTTTTTTAGGGAAAATAATTTTGTGAAGGGTCCTGTTTTGAAATGAAAAATTTTGTGAAGAGTCCTTTAAAGGACCCAGTTTTTTTTCCTAAACAGATCCCTTCCCTAATGTCAACCTCTGCAAGTCGCGTCACATTTCGGGTTAATTTGATTTAATATTTGAAACTCTCAGCCCTTAGTTTCATTTCTTTCATACAAAGTTTACAAGTATAATTATAAATAATTTCAAGAAATTTAACTTGGGATTTGTCAGGCGGAATACGATTGCATTAACTGATATTTAGGACTGTTTATTTTTCTGTGAAAACATCTTATTAAATTACATGTGCTCTGAACCCCCTGCTGAATCTGCTATTGTCTCATTAATTTGATAATAATAGTTCTCTAGAATGTAATATTTTAAGTCTTCTATATAAAATAATTAAAATATTGGTTTTGTGATAATCATAGTAATACTTTATTGGAACGATTAATTATTGTTACAAATATGTATTAAATTATTAATTATAATCCTAAGTTCAATTTATTTCAAAATGATTACCTGAGATCCTCCTATAGTTTTTTTAATACTTAAGACGTTGGGCAGAAACCCTCAGACGGGAAAAAGAAAATAGAATCTTTATTTGAGACAAGAAAATAAAATCATGCATCAAGCATAGATTATGAAACACTTCCATAGTTTTTTTAATATACCTTTGCTGTTTAAAAAGGTAAATAAGATACCTAAGTAAATATTTTAGAAAACGTAAAACACATTTGAAAATCACATTTCAGTTTTTACAGGCCATAGACAGACAAGTACTTCAATTCTTTTCTGCAGCCCTGCATATAATCTATAGATTTGTATACACTCTTTATAGTATGTTAGAATTTAGTTTAGTTCGAAAACACAAAACACAATTGAAAATTCATCTTCAATAGTTTCTACCAATAGACGGGAACATATTTGAATTCCTTTGTACAGCTCTGTGCATTAACTAAATATTTTTACACACGATATATATAAAGCTAAAGTTATATTAAAGATATATATATAAAGCAAAAACACGTTGTAATAACTACTGAAATCACACTTTCAGAAATTATCATACATAAGCGGTCATGTATCCAGTTCTTTGCTTGGCCCTGTCTATGATTTTATTTATATTCAACAAACATCTCTTAATATACTAAACATATTTCACATTCAAAATGCATAACTTGATTAAAAATCCCCTTTAAGCAATTTACGCTAATACAGAGTAATGCTTACGAATTCTTTTGTGTGGCCTGGTATATGATTTTTAGCATTTATGCATACCACATAGTATGAAAAATTTAGTTTAGTTATTTATAAATGCTATGCACATCACATTATACAACAGGTATCTTGTAGTAAACCACAGTAATGTACTATATCAATTTAATTACATTTAAAATAGTGTAACGTAATTAAAATGCGCTGCAAACAATTTTTCTCCGTAGACCATTATGTATGTAACCGAATACTTTTGTGTGACCCTGTAAATGAATGATACATGCTTTACACACCATGTTCTACAGAAAGCCTGTTTTAATGTACCCCAGAAATTGATATTATAAATTTCTTTATGTTTGTAATAGTGTAACAGGATTAAAATGCACCGCAAGCGATTTTTCCCCATAGACTATAGTATAACATAATTACTTTGAGTTTCCCTGCAAACTAATTATAAGTGCTGCACGTATCATATTCGATAGTAAGCATCTTGTAGTGCACTTCAATGATGTATATCAATTTCAATATATTTGAAATTGTCTAACATCATTAAAATACACTGCAAAGGATTTTTCCCCACAGACCATAATGTAATGATATTCTTTTGAGTGACCCTGTAAGCGAAGTATAATTGCAACATACTTCATTTTCAATACCGAACATGTCATTGAATATATCAAATTCAAATTAAAACTTTAAATTTGGTAATTAAGTTTCAGCGATTTAAGTTAAGTATATCTATATATGAGAGGGTTAAAATGACAGTTAAGTAAGTCAAAAATTTTAAAAATCTAGATAACCATATTTTTACTGAACGTATATTAATTTCTGTTCAGTGTGACAGTCAAATAAGTCCTAGTTCACTTAGGGAGTCGCTAGAGGACAAAACAAGTTGGACCACTAAATGCAACGGCAATACGACAAGTTTCACAAAAGCCTTCATTTCTCAAATTACTAAATATTGACTTACTCCACTGTCATTCTAATCCCCTCATATGATATTAGCAAATTACATATATTATGTAAATACCTCACTAAAAAAATTAATAAATAAAAATGAACTAGTACCCATTAAACGTTTAAAAAAAAAAAAACTAAATTACTGAATTTTAAGTACTATTGCCAAAAAGAGAGGGCTTAAGACGTCATTCTCTGCTCATTTTTTAAGGACTTGGATTATACACATTATTTAGTGAGCTCAAAATGAGGCAAATACAAACTGGCTACTTTATGAAATATTTTTTCATTCGTTTTCATTCGGAAACGCCTGACATTGGCAGGCGCTCTTATACAGAAACAGTGTAATTGAAAGATGTTTTCATTTTTTTCCTTTTTTGGTAAAGACAGAAGATCTTTGAGAAAATACTGTCAAGCTCGGCCTTTTGAACCGAATTTCCGACGCGCCCTCGCGGAAAAGGGGGAATAACGTGTTGTCACGTCACACAAATCGCTTATAATTCGATAAGTAATTTATTTATCAAAAAATGGGAAACTCATTTCTATTCCAAATCGTTTCAGTAGTCAGGCCTGCCAATTTTATGCCTTTGCGTTTAAAATTAAGTCAGAAAGTGTGTCAGAAAGCTTCGTGTTGTTGAGCAGTCATTTGAGAACCACCTTAAATATTTATTGAAAGTTCGAGCAAGGCATGATGCCTCAGGTCACAGAAAGGATATTTTCGATTGGCCGAAACAAACATTCCCTACCACTTTTTAATAAGTCATTTTTGATATAATCAAAAATAGCTTTTTTTTATATCTTTTAAAATTTGAGTATATATTTAGAAACATCCTGCTTGTTGCATGATGTTGCATTTGAAAACTTTTCAAATACTACATTTACTGAATTGCTTTCTCTTTTATTTTATAGGGAAGACGCTGCACCTGCAAGTCCCAATCCCAATATGTCCGATGTCGAGCTGTTGAAAAACACGGGGGTGTTCGCGCTGCTGGTATTGATGATATTCTACTTTATGATATTTACACTTTGTACTGCTAGAAATTATTCCCTTATGGCAGCTAGTATCTCAATGGGACTGATCCTTCTGATTTTCACCTGTCATCATTTTTATAACACCCTTGTAGAGTTGTACACTAGAACTAGACAACGTGCAAATATACCTCTCGTCATATACAATCGTCCACGCTTGCCCCAAATTATTGCTAATTAAACATTAAATATTCATAATGTTTTTATTTAATGGGGAGTTTTTATTTAATATTTTTTCTTCTTTTTGTGTAGACCATAAATAAATTACCAACAAAGTATAACTGAAAATATGGAACTATAGCCATCAATTAAAAGTTTAGATCATATTTTAATTGTTCCAAATTTCCTATTGTATAGAAATTTACATTATGCTTTTCCATGATAATTCAATTCTTTTAATATTTCTCTTTTTCATCGCATATTTCATGTCATTTGCGATTTGGTTTTATTTGCGCAGGTGAATGGATATGTTTAAAGTTTAATACCTGTTCACTGCTGTCATAAAATAAGAGCTTCAATGTAGTAAAGATTAAGATTTTATATATATTAAAATTCTCAGAATTGTTTAATGTAACAATAAAAGAAAATAAAATAAAGTTTTGAAAAACACTAAAACAAAATAAATAATTTATATTATTAAATTTATATGAATCTCTCGTAAATAATTTCTTTAAATTTCATTTAATTACGGATACCCTTTACAAACTGAGGAAAAACCGATCTAATTAATTTTGATGTTATTATTTTTGCAGGTGAATGGATAACGAATGGATATGTTTAAAGTTTAATACCTGTTTATTGTTGTCATAAAATAAGAGCTTCAATATGGTAAAGATTTTATACATATTAAAATTCTCAGAATTGTTTAACGTAACAACAGTAATAATAATAAATATTGAAAAACATTAAAAGGAAATAAATAATTTATATTATTAAACTTATATGAATCTCGTAATTTAATTTGTTCGTGAAAGGATTGAGGAATTCACTTCTCCCCCCTCCCCCAATTCTTTATCCTAATATCTTATTTTAAAAGTACTAATCGTTCATGATTTCACGTGGTGTTCACAGCTGTTTGACTGTTTTGTACTGTTTGTGTAATTCAATACACAGTTATGTATGATATTGTAATTATTTTGTTAAATTATCAATAAATATAACTTTGAAATGTAAAACAGATTGATCATTCTTCCCATTTTTCTATTCAATATTTCATACACAAATAAGAAAACGAGACCTATTTTCATTGATTTACAGGAAAAGATATTCATAAGTAAGTTCTGTCTATTACCAATGGAGAAATAATACAGTAAAATCTATTAAAACGGAACCCGGTTATCCCTTGTTTATAAGAATTTCTTCTGATTTTAGGAATTTTTAAAATAATTTTTAAAACTATTTTTCAATGACTATTAAGAGAAGAGAATTTTGAATAATAAAAATTTAAAAATTTTCTATAGTAATTCAAGGGTATTTTTATTTGATAAGAATTTTTAGGATATTTTGTTGATTACAAAGTAATCATAAAATTTGAATAATGGTGCTGATCCTATTTTCTTTAAAATTTTCATGATCCCGATAAGGGGAATTAAATATTTGCTGATGACCAGTTGAGTCGGTAAACTGTCTAAAATGGGATTTTTCCTGTTTTAACGATTCCGTTTTCAGAGGTTTTACTGTACATAGAAATTTTACAGACTGAAATCAGTACCCGAAAATCATTTTTATTAAGAACTTTTGAAATTTATTTTGAATTATTAATATTGCAATGTTATAAAAAATAAATTTTTATTTTTCCTGAAAAATGCAAAAAAAAAAAAGGGAAAAGTCAGCTTTTCATTAGACAGAATTTAAAATCTACAAAAACAACTTTTCAAAAGTAAAAAAAGCCAAGCATAAAAAAAAACCCGAAAATTGTGGCTAAAAAATGGTGTGATATCAAATTTCCAAGCTATTATATTACTTATCTAACTTTTTTCCATTAAATAAGTTATCATATTGTAAAGAATTGGGCCTCCTCATCCAGGTGCACGATGTGTCATTCTAGCATTTCCTGTGAGTACACTTAACTGCATACCTTCCCTCGCTATTTTTGCCTTGAAGACTAGCAGACGCCGAATTCTATTGTACTGTGAGCGGAAAGTTCGGACAGTGATGTAGTGGTAAGGTGTTACCCAAAGAGGGGTCTTATGCTTTGATCCTTGCCGAGGTCGTGGGAAAGAGATCATCTGCGAGAGAAGCGATCTCTGCACACGATTTTTAGGTGTGCGCCCGAAACTTTGCCCTTTGTCTTAGAACGTCCAATGACGGACTTAGTGAAAACGAAACAGAGGGATCTCAAGGCTGCTAAGAGGCTGGAGAGTTTCGAGGGGCCCGCCACGACAAAACCCCGCCCCCAGAAGAAGTTCTCCTGCGAGAATGAAAAAGCGAGAGAGGACAGTTTTTCGGATAGATCTGAACGAGAGTGGTGACTCTCTGGAAAGAGTGAGATCTGACCTCAATAGATACAGCAAGTATCAGGTGAAAATCCCAGCGAAGTGAAAAAGCACGACAAGTGCGATAGTGAGAGTTCTTTAACTCTGAAGCATCGTGATTTAGTATATTTCTCCGAAGAGAAGGAACGGACGAGCCTTGTTCCGAATGAACTTTATTTAGAAGTTACGACTGACAGTAATTTTCTGAGACTTTTGATTGATCGAGTTGCACTTAGAGTTAAGAGGACTTTAATTTATAAGCGATTGACCCACGAAAAATAATTAAATTGCTGTAATAATATCTTGTACATATTTTAACCAGAATTAATATTGTTATGCAATAAAAATTCCATTTTCTAATTTATACGAGAAATTTCTCTTTGCCAAAGATCTGAACTCGCTACCACTCAACATCTTAATCAGGTCGGTATAGAGGAGTTATTACAATATATATAAGTCGAGTGCCTACGTATATGTTAATAGAAATCGTTTTCTCCTGTACTAAATACATCCTAACGAGTTTCTGAAAATTCAATTTTTTTCAAATTATACATGATGGGCTTGGCGGCCATCTTTGCATATTATTCACGAAATTCTAAGCACCCAAATCCGTAGTTAAAATCCGAAGTTCAACATTGTTATTTAAGCAAATATTTTAAACGTTTCATTTATAGACTTGTATGCTCTGAAAATTGTGTCTTAAGATAATGATGACTTATCTTAAAGATTCATCTTATGATTTACTTTTTAGAGTAATTAATAATTTCAAACTAGTAAAAATCAATTTCTCAAAATATCAGTCTTATCTAATTTATCTGTCCGTGGTTAAAATCTGAAGTTCGAAATTGTTATAAACATATTACATTGCAAACATAATACCCTTTTACTTTAGAAATTTGGGTGCTAAGAAATATGGAAAGATGGCCGCCAAGCCCATCATGCATAATTTGAAAAAAATTTAATTTTCAGAAACTCGTTAGGATGTATTTAGTACAGGAGAAAACGATTTCTATTAACATATACGTAGGCACTCGACTTATATATATGATAACTTATTTAATGGAAAAAAGTTAAATAAGTAATATAATAGCTTGGAAATTTGATATCACACCATTTTTTAGCCACAATTTTCGGGGGGGTTTTTTATGCTTGGCTTTTTTTACTTTTGAAAAGTTGTTTTTGTAGATATCATTTCTTTTTTTTTAAATAGATTAAACATAATTTAAATAATCTAAACATGAGAAATAATTTAAAATTACATTTTACTTTCAGTCATTGTTTAAAGGGGTAACTAGAAATACGAATCTTGTAAAACCTCGAATCAGATAAACCTCGAACCGAACGAACCTCCGACCCGGTTCCCCGCTGCCTTCGGAACCGGATAATCCCTTAATTTTGCACATCGAATAGTATAAACCTCTAACCAAACGAACCTCCGACACGGGTCTCCGCTGCCTTCGGCACCGTATAGCAGTCGTGCTGCGCACGCTCAAGTTCCATCTTCCACCCCCAGGTAGCGCAATCTGTTCTATATGAACCTCGGGCACTGAAATCGTTAAGGCTATCGATGTCGAGTCGAATGGGCCATACCCCGTCATGATCCGACCCATAGAAACAAAGATAGGAAAGCGGCTCTTGGTGGTGAAAGCTAATCGCGTTTGGGGGGCAAAGTGGGGAGATGGACACCGGAGATGCATAATAGGATTAAGGGGTCACAGACCTTTCCAACGATGTATCACATGAGGGGTATGTGCAAAATTTAGAAAATAACTCCCCCCCCCTGTATAATATGATTAAGAGTTCACAGACGTTTCCAACGATATAAAAGTAGCCTGCGCCGCCAGCCGCCCACCGGGGTAGCCGGCGTCACGAATACGACCATCGCACCCAAGCCTCTAAAGGGCTTATATCGCACCAGGGGCTTTGTCTCGCCCCGGCGCTGCAATCGGCCTGGGGCCGCTCCCCACTGCAGACCCCCAAGACAATTTACCAAGGTCGATGACATAGGTCACCGCGACAGTAACCCCACATCTCGGAGGAAACTTCCGCAGAGACGGAACCTTGATGAACCGTCGAGAACCCCCGACGACTTCGTTCGCGAAACCCCATAGGGGGAGATGGTCAGTAGGCCATATGTCAAGCTACCACGACGGCTCTTGCTTTACCACAACTCGAGGGGTGTGAAAACCTACAAAGGTAGTCACGTTCCCTCTTGCAGTGGATATTTCCAACGATATATCACATGAGAGGTGTCGGCAAAATTTAGAAAAGTGCCCCCTTTGGGGCAGTTTTCGGGGGGGGGGGATGAAAGTGGGAGGATGGACCCCGAAGATACATAATATGAATAAGCGGTCACATGCTTTTCGAACAATATATCACATGAGTAGTGTTGGGGGGGGGCGCAAAATGTGGGGGTGACACCTGTGGTGCATAACATGAATAAGTGGTCACAGCCCTTTGTAACTATATGTGACATGACGGATATCGTTAAAATTTAGAAAAGTGTCCCCCCCCCCTCTTGTGTAAGCAAAACGTGCTCCACCCCTCCCTATAATTTTTGACGCGGTTTTATTTTTAAAATTTGTGTTATGTGTTATAAAATATCGTAAAGTTTCAAACAAATAGCCTTAATATAACTTCCTAATTTTGATCACGCCCCTCCTCATCCCCACACCCAAATGGGACGCGCCATTCTTTTTTATAAATTTTTTATCATGTGTTATAGATTATCTTAAAGTTTAAAACAGATCGCAAATGGAATTTAATATATTTGCTGAAATTACTATTATATATAGAATAATATAGAAATAAACCCTCCTTTAGCTTGTAATTAAGATACATGAACAATTTTTAGAATTTCTGAAAGCTGATTTTTATTTATTTATTTATTTATTTATCTATTTATTTATTTTTTGTTTATTTATTTATTTATTTTTTGCGTTGCCCTGTGCATGTTTGGATTTTCTTAGCAATTTCTTACAAGGAGAGTGCCAAGCTTGGTAATCACAGATTTTGATTATTTTTATATAAGTTGTAGGGTAGAAGCCCCTTAGTCTCAGGTTCAATGGATTTTATACAACGCTCCTTAGTTTTCGAGAAATGGGGGGGGGGGGGTCAAATATTATAACACAGCTTAAATACTTACTTTGTAACGAAGTAATTGTGTTGGTAGTAGCTCAGTTGGTATGGCGTCCGCTCGTTGTTCCGAAGGGCCCAGGCTCGAAACCGGAACGTGCTACGTTTGTTGTTCTCATTTTTTTAAATAAATATACTTGTAATTATAATTTAATAATTTCAATAAAAAATTTTTAACATAATTAAATTTTAATTTAGCATTTTTGATTTTTTTTAAATCACTTTTAAAATGTATTCCATATATGCTTTATCAATGCAACGATATTGAACAATTGTGTCAATTCGTTATTATAAAGAAACATCATTTATAAATTGCCTTAACAAGGGAAGTCAATGCGATGATAATACTGCTCTGTTTTTAAAGTAAGAAACATAATTATATTAAAAACTAGCATAATAATTAAAATGACAACATATTTATGTTTTATTTTATTGTAACTAGAGGGCGCCACGACAGACTTTGGTTATTTTACTTAATTATTTTTTAGTTTGGCGCAGTTAAGTGGTTTTTGTTTTCAATCTTTATCGCACAAGTGCGTATTATTCTATAACAGCTTATAATCGTATAAAAATGGAAAAAGCAAGCTGTAGTTCACAAGAAGATCAATCTGAAGTGTCGGGATTCGATGAAAATCAGAAAAGTGATATCACAAATTCGTTGAAGTACTTTAAAATTTTATTGCAAAACAATGGATTTTTAACAAATAATCCAGCATCTGAAATATCTTCGTTTTCTATTGCGATGGGAGAATAATTATTTAATTCGATAGTAAATATGCTGATTTTGTAACGATTTATGAATTTTTACTAGTCAATAATAGATCCAATTTTTTTAAAGCTCTTTAAATGATGAGAAATGTTTAATAATGGCTTAAAAATCAAAAATGCTAAATTAAAATTTAATTATGTTAAAAAAATTTATATTGAGATTATCTTAACATAGTATAAAACAAAGTCGCTTTTTCTGTCCCTATATCCCTATGTACGCTTAAATCTTTAAAACTACGCAACGGATTTTGATGCGGTTTTTTTTTAATAGATAGAGTGATTCAAGAGGAAGGTTTATATGTATAATAACATCCATTAAATAGTGGAGAAATACTGTTCTTTTTGAGGTTTTTAATGTGATGTCGTAAATAATTTCATTTTTTCCGCTTATACATTGCAAACGCAGGCTGAACCCTACAAGATTTATCAAAATAATGTACTAATTATTGTACACATTAAAAAGGTCTACAGAAAACACAAAGAGATGAAGGTTTTCAAGGTTAACCCGAAGCAAAGCGAGGGAGGGCCGCTAGTTAAATTATAATTACAAGTATATTTATAAAAAAAAAAAAAAAGAGAAAAACAAACGTAGCGTGCCCCGGCATCGAACCCGGGCCCTCGGAACAACGAGAAGACGCCATACCAATTGAGCTACGACCAACGCAGTTAATGCGTTACAAAGTAAATATTTACATTGGGTTATAATATTAGACCCCCTATTTCTCCAGAACTAAGGAGTGTTGTATAAAATCCATTGAACCTGACACTAAGGGGTTTCTACCCTACAACATATATAAAAATAATCAAAATCTGTGGTTACCAAGCTTGGCACTCTCCTTGTTAGATTTACATTATTTTATTCAATTAAACATTTTACTGTTACAATACATTTAAATGGAAACTTCACTTCTAAAACAAAAATAATTTAACAACTGTATTTCATTAATTTATAGGAAAATGACGTGAAAGGTATTCCTGCGAACAAAATGTCTGTCCATTACCGTGTTTTTTTTTTTTTTGTGTTTTTTTTTTTTTTAAATAAATGAATCACATTTAATTTATTTCAAAAATTTTGTTTACGTTTGGAAAGAAATTTTAAATGCCGATAACAATTAATGTTTACATTTTAGAAGGTACATCTTCCCTCAAAAACTAATTTATTTTTAAAGATCTTTCTAAAAACATAAATTATATATTTAAAATATCTTTTAACGAATAAACACTACGTCTGATTACTTTATTTTACAATATTATAAGAGCACGCATTTTATCAGACGATTAAATATCATGAGTGAAAAGTTGACCTGGGGAAGGACTCGAACCTGGGACCTTGTGCGTGCGATGCGGACGCGCTGCGACTGAGCCACCTAGATCGATATCCTTGACCACCAATTTCTCATACTTATTCATGTTGGAAACAGTCATCTGCCACAGTTTGCAGTCATATTTAATTGTCTGATAAAATGTGTGTATTCTTATAATTATGAAGTTTTATTTATTTTTTTTAAATATCTTCAGAAGAAAATGGCTGACTTGCAGATGAAATTTGTTGTGGTTATAACCTGTAACTGATTTGTGCTATTATAATACATAAAAGGTACATGGTTGTTGGCGGGTTTTATCTCTGTTTTGGCATATTTTTTTAATCGCCAAGTTAATTAACAGTTTTTTGCTAATTAAGGATAGAAATTTTTTTTTTACGTAGGATTTTATAAAAGCACATAGATTACGTAATTACTTGTCCAAAAATGCAATCCTTTTTTTATTCTGTTGAATATTAAGGTCTGTAGGTTGTTTGAAAAAAAAAGTTTGACGAAGAAAAAAGTGATCATTTTAAGTAACTCGACGTTTTTTTTAAAAATCTATATCTCTGTTTATAAATCACTTATGAAGATGAGTTTGGTCTTAAATTGAAGAAATTCTTCATTAGATTCTTCTAGTTTTCGTTTTTTTTTTCTGCGACGCTTGGTTTATTTGATATCTGATATTTTAATCTGGCATGTTTTGTCGATTTAACATTGCGAAGTTGTTTTCTGTAATTAAGCAGTACGGTCTTTAGTCCAGTTCTTGGCGTTGTTTGTGTGGCGTTTTTTTTTTTTTTTTTTTTTTTAAGCTTGGCTTGGCAGAGCGACCGCCCTGCTTGATATTACTCTTAGTTTGTTTTTATATATTTTTTCATATATTGTCCATATTATTAGCATACCCAATAAATTTTTATTGAGTATCGTACTCCATTTAATTACACCAGTTTCTAAATAAAGACAGTTGAAATAAAAAATAACGATAATAATAAATAGTTGCCAAAAGAGAAAAATAAAGAGAAGATTTATTTCTCTATACTTTTTCATCATATTGATACCAGATAAATTCAAATATAATAGACATTCTGGATATACTTAATATTTATGTGGATTTAGTATTCAGCACATGAGATATTAATTTGCATTCTTCTGCCTTTCTTTATTTCTCTTTTTAAGTTTACATTTCCATAATAATCTTAAAAAGCAATATTATTCTACTGATCTAAAAAAAAAAGTCAAATCTATAAAGATATTACATTTAAGTTTCCTACGAACGAACAAAGTTACTTTGTAGCTATCAGCGTCTTTTTTATAAAATTGGAACCTGGTAATTATTCAAAAAAATTTGAATGGATAACATAAGTCAAAAAATAGATTAACACTGAATGACATTTTAAAAATTAATAACAAAATTCAATTATATAAATTCAATTTTTTGACATAGTGTATGTCACTAAATGATTTATTTAGTTGCATCGTATACATATAGCTAAATTTCAAGGTCTTAACTTCTGAGCCAAATTAATGCTCTTAAAGTGGTCCGGGATACAAAATTTAAATATTGTATTAATAAATATTTTTTATTCGTTTTCCCCCCCTTAATATATTATATATTCCTTTTCAAATGTAAATCCTTAAAAAAAAAAAAAAAAAAACAAAAAAAAAAAAAAAAAAAAAAAAAAAACTTGATCTTTAATTTTTAAAGATTAAATGTTATTAATTTTTAGATTTATTTAAAAAATTATATATCTTCATTCTAAAATAATAATATTTTGCCCACCTTTATTTTTGAGTACAGAAAATAATAAATACTATTTTGTCTTCAGAGTTTCCTTTTTTTTTTTTTTTTTTTTTTTTTTTTTTTTTTTTTTTTTTTTAATGTAACAATTTTTTAAGGGGGGGGGGGGGAAAGAAATTTTATCACTAATTTTTACTACGTGAGTCCTATTTTCAAAATCGCCCATTATAACAGAAAATCTTGAAGACAAATTAACAAGCATATAACAGTAAATAAATGTAAGTCTTGCATATTTTTCTTTCACAGAAATTTAGATTAATCAATTTAAGTATGACGAATCTTGGAATTTTTTAAAATGTACAGCGTGTTTCTAAATGAATATCGGGGTTTTAACGCTCTATAGTATCTATTATAAGAAACTTAAAATTATACTTAATACATAAAATGAAAGAGCAACTCAAACAGTTTTACCTACAAGCTTAATTAATGTGAACACCTTTCGTCACACGGCACCATCAAGTCGATAGCTCAGTTCTTCCCAAACGCCACTCTACGCTCACCCGATATAACCATTGACTAGAAATATAAATAGACAGCGGACCAGCAACCCTGTCTTGAAGAAAATATGTCCTTTCCTCCAGCAGGTGTGGAGGAAGAATATTATGCCAAACAGGGTTTTTTTTCGCGCCAAACTGTCACGGAAATTCCACAACTCCCGATAGAATTTAAGGGCCCCAAAGTGCCTGCAAAATGGGAACACTAATTACCATTTTATATTTTACATTGCATCTTTTTAGAGAGGAAAGTTTGTATAATCCAAGAAAACATTGGAAATATTCCAGGAAACGTATCTAACAGGTAAATAGGAATGTGATCAATAGGCTGTTAACCAATCATATGACACCTTGATGTACTAGTTGGGGACCACCTGAGTAACTTAACATACAACAACTATATATATATATATATATATATATATGAGTATATATATATACTCATATATATATATATATATATATATATATATGAGTATATATATATACTCATATATATATCATAGTATATATATGAATCATAGTATATATATATATATATATATATATATGAGTATATATAGTATGTATGTATATATATATATATATATATATATATATATATATATATATATATATATATATATATATATATATATATATATATATATATATATATACTACAAATATACTCTTGTAAAGTATATACAGGGAACTAAAAAGAAATAAACTTTTTACTGAAATATATATGTAAACTCAGCTGAGTCACTCCTGGGAATAATCTGTGTACAGACTGATGAGATTCCATGCATGTATAATGTAGAAAACTTTTCCTGAATAAAAGAGGATGCTAAAATGATAACGTGCTTTCTCTAGTTTCAGGGGTTATTCGAGCCCTTTGGGGTAGGGGGATGGTATGCAATTCATGATAACATTTGCACTTTCAGGCCATTTATAAATCTAAGCCCTTCATTGTTCTTACTAGACATACGGAGACCGTGGCTCCAGGGAATCTGAATAATGAACTCGTTCCAAGTTAATAAATAAAAAAAAAACTGAAGATTTTCAAAAGGGAGGACAATTTGGTGTCTCTTTACTGAGATACCAGAGTGGCCAGCCGACCTCGAAAACCTGGAAAAGTCAGAAACATTGACGCTCGTATTCACGAATAACTTCGACCCCGAGTTAAGCCGAAAACCCGGGTCGAAAGCTAAAATGGTATTCATCGTCTACCTGACTGGACCGGTTTGAAGGCGAAATCTAACGCTGGGTTCAGTTACTGTCAGTTACCCCCTAACTCACCGTCAACCTCAACTGGCGAGTTACGCTGTAACTCTCGGTTGACCCTGAAATCAAATTCTCCGCTAACTCAACTAGCCGAAAATGGAGGAGAAAACGAAACATAAGTTCAGTAACTGAACTAACCTATTCGTCTACAGTTATTCGACACGCGCATGTGCAATTGAAGCAAAGATGGCGGTTGCGTTGACAAGTGTTTTGACGTTTATTTCGTTTCAATGCTATTTGTGATGCAGAAAGCAAACGAAATGTTAATTTAAAAAATAATAATAATGTGAAAGAATGTGTTACTTTTAATTATTAGCCCTTTTAGGATATTTTAACTCTGTAAAGTCAAGATTAGAGTGATTATTAAGAAAGTTTTCAAGACGTAAAATATCTACTGAGAATATTTGGTAGCGCCATCTAACGAATTTAAAATCAAATGTTCTTACACTCAAATATTGTATATACGATTCAAATCTTTTTTTTTTTTTTTTTTTTTTTTTTTAAGAATAAAAAACAGCAGTTTTTCTTAAATTTCAGATTTATTCCTACACTTCACGTTTGTTTAAAAAATAAAATTATAGAAGATGGAATTTTGCGTTAAAATATCGTTATAATACATAAAAATGTATATCCGTTTGTAATAGATAAATAATTTGAACTAATATGTACTTGTTAGTTAAAAATAATTATTTTTGTTTGAAAGAACATGATATTTTTAAGAGGATTATTTGAAAATTTTCGCAGTTCACGAGAATTTTTTCAAACAGCTCTTTAAATTATTATATATGAAATTAAAAAAAATATATATATATTAATTATAATAATTTACACATAAAAAAAAACCCCACCTTTTTGGGTCTCATATAAGGGATAAATGCTACCAAGCATGCAATTTCATCCAAGATAATTTAATTGAATCTGTAATCAATTATTTTAGTTAAATAAAAAACATACATTAGAAATATATGAAAATATCTTTTTATATAACATTTTTGCAAAATAAATTTATCCAGCTCCCTATTTGCTTTTATTCCACTTATTAGTGTTAGCCTGGTCATAAAATTGTTTATTAAACGTAGATAATATATATATCTTTTTCTTTAATCAAAAAACTTAAAAAAAAAAAAAAAAAAAAAAAATACTATAAAATTTTGTAAAAATGAGCATTTTATGACTGTGACAATATTTCTAAACCACCAAATCAAAATGTTAATTCAAAATTTATTTGTAAATTTATTTATCAAAAAGTAAACACTCCAATTATGCTCTTTCAATACTCTGTTTTGTTTCGTTATTGAAAACTGAATCAAGGGAGGACAGAACCCATAAAGACTATTGCTACGTCATGTGATCCTTTTGGCCAATGAGATATACACATTTCAACCTGCCGTCGAGTAACCCAGAGTCGAATAACCATGTCCCTGAAGTTAACGAACGCTCGTATTCACGAATAACTTCGACCCCGAGTTAAGCCGAAAACCCGGGTCGAAAGCTAAAATGGCATTCATCGTCTACCTGACTGGACCGGTTTGAAGGCGAAATCTAACGCTGGGTTCAGTTACTGGCAGTTACTGGACCTGGCTTTACAGAGGGTTGAAGTTCAAGTTTTTCAACCGAGCATGCGTAGTTAACAAAAAACAAGACGAGAGAGCAAGTCTAGTCACATTTTACAATAATGGCGGCTTACGAGCTTACGTACTGAATCAAGTGTCTGTGTATAAGATATAATAGAAATGTATTACTATTATAAAACAAAAGAACAATATGCAAAGGTATGTGATCTCATATATATGTATTAGCTTCAATTTTTTTTATCTGGTTTGTTTATATTTATATGTAAATCCTCTATATTTTATGTTCAATTGTTTGTTTATATAAATAAGCATGGTCGCGAAGAATTTTATTTGCCATAAAAAATAGTCAACATTACATTAATGGTAGATAAATTGCTATTAAAATAAAAATTGTTGCATTTAAGGTTATTTGTTTTTGCAATTTTGATCTTAAAAAGAATTTATGAATGTATTTTAATAGTAGCGAAATAAATATCGTACGTAAGTTCTAATTAAAATTTGAGACATCAGACTAATTTGCATTTTTCTTTAAGTAAAAAATACTTAGATTATGTTCAAGTATCCATCGACTCAATGTAGGTTTTCGATTTTGGTACTCGTAGAATATGGGTAAAAGTTAAATTTTGTGTCTTGTGTGAAAGATACACTATTATTATTTATGTACGATCTGTTATATAAATATAAGATTTGCTCTATAAATTAGATATTGTGGTTTTAAACTAAACAATATATCATCTGAGTTGTATTTATCTATTGAAGATATTTAGTAGGTTTATTCTTTGTTTAAATCACGAATATGTTTATATTAATTAAACAACTCTATCATTGATTAACACTATACTATTGTTATTTCTGTTTTTGAGCTTTACGTTATATTTCCCAATTTTTGAGAAATTTGAAATATTTATTTAATTACATTTAAGTTTCAACTGTGTTTTAATTTCAAAATCATATATAATTTAAAATATTACAATAGAAGTAAAGGGCTGAAATACATTGATAAAAAATTGTTCATTTTTAAAATAACACCAGGCAAAAAATCCAGAAACACCTTTGTTTTAAAATAATGCTTCTCTTCAAATAAACGTTTTGTCACTTCCAATTTTGTCTATCATGACAGAATTGATATGACCTAAACCATTGATTGTACGGTATATAAAAAGTTATAACAGCTGTACATAATAAACTTACAGAACCAAACTTATCCCCTCCCCCTTTTCCCATCATGTTTTCACATATACACATACTAAGGATCAATCCAGACAAAATTTGGGGCCTATTTAGGGCCCCTTCACAAAAATCCATGTCATAAAACAGGGTCCTTCATAAAATTGCTTTTAATAAAACAGGGCACTTCATAAAATTGCTTTTAATAAAACAGGGCCCTTCATAAAATTGCTTTTAATAAAACAAGCCCTTCACAAAACTCCTTTTAATAAAACAGGACCCTTCACAAAATTCAATTCCACAAAAACATACTCTTCATTAATTATTTTTATTGTGTTAGCTTTTAAAATGTGTAATCTACTAACAAAACAAATTCACCAAAAAGTAAAACTTTAGCAGAAGGACTTAAAGAAGTTATTTTTAATAAATGCTTGGTTGAATTTGAATAACTGAATTTCCTCTTTTGTTACAAAATGTTTTTTTCGCAAAAATATAATACATTTCACAAAAATAACTTCTTTTACTTTTCACAAAAATGTCCCCCCCCCCCCCCCCCCCAAAAAAAAAAAAAAAAAAAAAAACCTTGAATTTTTTTACTTTAGTTGGTAAATCGAAAATACTAATTAGTTTGATATCTGAAATTTCATTTATGTAAACAGGAGTCATTTCGCTACTGTTAAAATACATTCGTTATTCCTAATTTTTTTTTAAATGAAAATTTGAAAAAAATAAATAACCTTAAATGCAAAATATGTTATTTTAGTAATGTTTTATTGGCCTTTTAGGTAATGTTGACAATTTTTTAAGGCAAATAAACTCTACTCTTCATGATCTTGAATATTTATGTAAGCAAATAATTAAACATATAATATATGAGTTGTATGTATAAATATAAACAAACCAGCTAAAAAGTTTGCAGATAATATATATATATATATATATGAGATTACATACATTCTATTTTTAATACTTTAAACTTTCTTTTTATTTCTATATCTTACATAGAATCTTGAGTCACGTTTTAATTTACTTTAATTAACTTATAACACTGACAAAAAAAAAAAAAAAAAGAAAGAAAGAAAGAAAAATAGAGTGATGCACGGGTAGGGTGGGGCAAATGGGGCACTTATTCTTCTCCACTAAATCACATTCAAAAAAATTATATTCCTTAAAATTCAGTACTATAAAATTATCTCAAATTATCGTTAATAAATTCAGATTGTTTTATCAGATTACCAACTATCATTATTTTCCCTATCTAGTCTAGAAATCTATAGCCATTCATTCATAAAAAAATATTTAAAAATCTTTTTTTTTCTCTCTCTCATAAATAAAATTGTAATTGAATCTATGAAGTGACATCTAAATGAGTGAAAAAAATAAAATTTAAGAACTAGAAAGCATATAGAAAATGAAGTATAATTTTCTATATAAATACATCTTTTTCAATGATATTTTGTAATTACTTAGGCTAATTTATTAAAAAATATTCAAAGGCAGTCAAGTGAATACCTTTGAACTTGTAAATCTGATAATGGAAAAATTCTTATACTTTATTAAGGGGTAAAGAAAGGGGCTTCTAAAAACTACAATTTAAAAAAAAAAAAAAAAAAAAAAAAAAAAAAAAAAAAAAATCAACTTTTTGTAATATTTCGCAGTTTTATGTCCAGATAGTATACAGAATTCATTTATCATTATTTAGAAAAGACTACTCGATTCTGTGTTGAATGAAAATTTATATAGTAGCCTTAAAAGGTTTTAAATATTAGTGTTCATTAAAATAACATCTAATAAAATAGCAATATATCCATGGTTGACAGTTTAAACTAAAAACAAGTTTGGAGTTTATTATTTAGCGACTAGTTAAAATAAAATGTTTGTTAACCGATCGGAAGCGATAATTGAATGCGCCGTTGGAGCTCCTGAAAAACTTGGGTGCCTGGTGCCAGGGCACTGTTAGAACCACAAACACCACCTTTTAAGCACTCTTTGAAGCTCTGTTCCTTTGAAGCTCTGTTGATATTATTTCCAGTCTTTTGTTGTTGTTGTTTTTGTCAATGTGCATATTAATTACTATCTAATTGTATTAGAAATAATCATTTTAATTAGATTGCTGAAAATAAAAAAAATCAATACATCTGGATATCATTTAATATATAAATTGATTCGACAAAATAAAAATAGTACTAGAGGCTACTTTCTGGAATTTTTTCCTTTTTCTCCATTTTAATATTTTCTTAATTAGAAATTATTTAATTAATTACTAATTATAGCTATTAATAATAGAAATCAACATAATTGCTGTTGAAATAAAATTTTCGTTTTGATCAAATCAAGTTTTCGTTTAGCTACTAAGACAAATTTTATTTGAAAAATAAATTTATAAAATTTACTTTAGTAATTAACACATTTCATATCCCTTTCTTAACTCACATATATGTTTAAAAGTAATAATAATAATACATAAAATTTGAATAAATTGTTAAAAAAAATATTAAACTTTGTAAGAAATTAAAATAAGTTAATCTCCATATTTAGTAATTACGAGTTTTTATTTTGTGCATATATTTTGTAAAAAATAAAATAAGTACTACATTTAATTTCCTTTTTTTTTTTTCCCGGCACTTTTCTTCCATAATATAAACAAACAAAGCTTCAACGAGAAACCGAAAACGTCATCTGATTTTTTTAACCAATTAGCACGCTTTATTCAACCGGGGTCGAGTAACTCTGAGTTGGGTAACTTTTCGTCCGAAGTAGACGGTGAATACGAGTTTTCAACTCTCGGTTGAAAACCTCAACCTGGGGTTACTGGACCCTCGGTTCAACTCTCGGTCGAAGTTATTCGTGAATACGAGCGGAAGAATTCGGAAATATCAACCGGCAGTTAGATTCGCGAACCTCGGGTTACTCAACTGAGAGTTGTACGGGAAGTTGAAGGTTGGTGGTGAATTGACCGGTTACTGGACCTGGCTTTACAGAGGGTTGAAGTTCAAGTTTTTCAACCGAGCATGCGTAGTTAACAAAAAACAAGACGAGAGAGCAAGTCTAGTCACATTTTACAATAATGGCGGCTTACGAGCTTACGTACTGAATCAAGTGTCTGTGTATAAGATATAATAGAAATTTATTACTATTATAAAACAAAAGAACAATATGCAAAGGTATGTGATCTCATATATAAGTATTAGCTTCAATTTTTTTTATCTGGTTTGTTTATATTTATATATAAATCCTCTATATTTTATGTTCAATTGTTTGTTTATATAAATAAGCATGGTCGCGAAGAATTTTATTTGCCATAAAAAATAGTCAACATTACATTAATGGTAGATAAATTGCTATTAAAATAAAAATTGTTACATTTAAGGTTATTTGTTTTTGCAATTTTGATCTTAAAAAGAATTTATGAATGTATTTTAATAGTAGCGAAATAAATGTCGTACGTAAGTTCTAATTAAAATTTGAGACATCAGACTAATTTGCATTTTTCTTTAAATAAAAAATACTTAGATTATGTTCAAGTATCCATCGACTCAATGTAGGTTTTCGATTTTGGTACTCGTAGAATATGGGTAAAAGTTAAATTTTGTGTCTTGTGTGAAAGATACACTATTATTATTTATGCACGATCTGTTATATAAATATAAGATTAGCTCTATAAATTAGATATTGAGGTTTTAAACTAAACAATATATCATCGGAGTTGTATTTATCTATTGAAGATTTTTAGTAGGTTTATTCTTTGTTTAAATCACGAATATGTTTATATTAATTAAACAACTCTATCATTGATTAACACTATACTATTGTTATTTCTGTTTTTGAGCTTTACCTTATATTTCCCAATTTTTGAGAAATTTGAAATATTTATTTAATTACATTTAAGTTTCAACTGTGTTTTAATTTCAAAATTATATATAATTTAAAATATTACAATAGAAGTAAAGGGCTGAAATACATTGATAAAAAATTGTTCATTTTTAAAATAACACCAGGCAAAAAATCCAGAAACACCTTTGTTTTAAAATAATGCTTCTCTTCAAATAAACGTTTTGTCACTTCCAATTTTGTCTATCATGACAGAATTGATATGACCTAAACCATTGATTGTACGGTATATAAAAAGTTATAACAGCTGTACATAATAAACTTACAGAACCAAACTTATCCCCTCCCCCTTTTCCCATCATGTTTTCACATATACACATACTAAGGATCAATCCAGACAAAATTTGGGGCCTATTTAGGGCCCCTTCACAAAAATCCATGTCATAAAACAGGGCCCTTCATAAAATTGCTTTTAATAAAAGAGGGCCCTTCATAAAATTGCTTTTAATAAAACAAGCCCTTCACAAAACTCCTTTTAATAAAACAGGACACTTCACAAAATTCAATTCCACAAAAACATACTCTTCATTAATTATTTTTATTGTGTTAGCTTTTAAAATGTGTAATCTACTGACAAAACAAATTCACCAAAAAGTAAAACTTTAGCAGAAGGACTTAAAGAAGTTATTTTTAATAAATGCTTGGTTGAATTTGAATAACTGAATTTCCTCTTTTGTTACAAAATGTTTTTTTCGCAAAAATATAATACATTTCACAAAAATAACTTCTTTTACTTTTCACAAAAATGTCCCCCCCCCCCCCCCAAAAAAAAAAAAAAACCTTTAATTTTTTTACTTTAGTTGGTAAATCGAAAATACTAATTAGTTTGATATCTGAAATTTCATTTATGTAAACAGGAGTCATTTCGCTACTGTTAAAATACATTCGTTATTCCTAATTTTTTTTTAAATGAAAATTTGAAAAAAATAAATAACCTTAAATGCAAAATATGTTATTTTAGTAATGTTTTATTAGCCCTTTAGGTAATGTTGACAATTTTTTATGGCAAATAAACTCTACTCTTCATGATCTTGAATATTTATGTAAGTAAATAATTAAACATATAATATATGAGTTGTATGTATAAATATAAACAAACCAGCTAAAAAGTTTGCAGATAAAATATATATATATATATATATATGAGATTACATACATTCTATTTTTAATACTTTAAACTTTCTTTTTATTTCTATATCTTATATAGAATCTTGGGTCACGTTTTAATTTACTTTAATTAACTTATAACACTGACCAAAAAAAAAGAAAAAAGAAAGAAAGAAAGATAGAGTGATGCATGGGTAGGGTGGGGCAAATGGGGCACTTATTCTTCTCCACTAAATCACATTCAAAAAAATTATATTCCTTAAAATTCAGTACTATAAAATTATCTGAAATTATCGTTAATAAATTCAGATTGTTTTATCAGATTACGAACTATCATTATTTTCCCTATCTAGTCTAGAAATCTATCACCATTCATTCATAAAAAAATATTTTAAAATCTTTTTTTTTTTCTCTCTCTCATAAATAAAATTGTAATTGAATCTATGAAGTGACATCTAAATGAGTGAAAAAAATAAAATTTAAGAACTAGAAAGAATATAGAAAATGAAGTATAATTTTCTATATAAATACATCTTTTTCAATGATGCACTGGATCTAAAAATAGATGTCTATGCATGTAAAAATATTTTGTAATTACTTAGGCTAATTTATTAAAAAATATTCAAAGGCAGTCAAGTGAATACCTTTGAACTTGTAAATCTGATAATGGAAAAATTCTTATACAAAAGGGGTAAAGGGGCTTCTAAAAGCTACAATTAAAAAAAAAAAAAAAATCAACTTTTTGTAATATTTCGCAGTTTTATGTCCAGATAGTATACAGAATTCATTTATCATTATTTAGAAAATACTTTACTCGATTCTGTGTTGAATGAAAATTTATATAGTAGCCTTAAAAGGTTTTAAATATTAGTGTTCATTAAAATAACATCTAATAAAGTAGCAATATATCCATGGTTGACAGTTTAAACTAAAAACAAGTTTGGAGTTTATTATTTAGCGACTAGTTAAAATAAAATGTTTGTTAACCGATCGGAAGCGATAATTGAATGCGCCGTTGGAGCTCCTGAAAAACTTGGGTTCCTGGTGCCAGGGCACTGTTAGAACCACAAACACCACCTTTTAAGCACTCTTTGAAGCTCTGTTCCTTTGAAGCTCTGTTGATATTATTTCCACTCTTTTGTTGTTGTTGATTTTGTCAATGTGCATATTAATTACTATCTAATTGTATTAGAATTAATCATTTTAATTAGATTGCTGAAAATAAAAAAAATCAAATCAATACATCTGGATATCATTCAATATATAAATTGATTCGACAAAATAAAAATAGTACTAGAGGCTACTTTCTGGAATTTTTTCCTTTTTCTCCATTTTAATATTTTCTTAATTAGAAATTATTTAATTAATTACTAATTATAGCTATTAATAATAGAAATCAACATAATTGCTGTTGAAATAAAATTTTCGTTTTGATCAAATCAAGTTTTCGTTTAGCTACTAAGACAAATTTTATTTGAAAAATAAACTTATAAAATTTACTTTAGCAATTAACACATTTGATATCCCTTTCTTAACTCACATATATGTTTAAAAGTAATAATAATAATAATACATAAAATTTGAATAAATTGTTAAAAAAAATATTAAACTTTGTAAGAAATTAAAATAAGTTAATCTCCATATTTAGTAATTACAAGTTTTTATTTTGTGCATATATTTTGTAAAAAATAAAATAAGTACTACATTTAATTTCCTTTTTTTTCCGGCACTTTTCTTCCATAATATAAACAAACAAAGCTTCAACGCGAAACCGAAAACGTCATCTGATTTTTTTAACCAATTAGCACGCTTTATTCAACCGGGGTCGAGTAACTCTGAGTTGGGTAACTTTTCTTCCGAAGTAGACGGTGAATACGAGTTTTCAACTCTCGGTTGAAAACCACAACCTGGGCTTACTGGACCCTCGGTTCAACTCTCGGTCGAAGTTATTCGTGAATACGAGCGTTACGCTCGTATTCTCGAATAACTTCGACCCTGAGTTAAGCCGAAAACCCGGGTCGAAAGCTAAAATGGTATTCATCGTCTACCTGACTGGACCGGTTTGAAGGCGAAATCTAACGCTGGGTTCAGTTACTGTCAGTTACTGGACCTGGCTTTACAGAGGCGTAGCCTACGATGATGCACGTCGCTGTACAGCCTATCATTTTCGACTCAAAAGTAGGGGACAGGGAGTGGGAATTTTTCCCGGGACGAGCGCCATCTACTGGCAAACCATGGTTATAGAAATTCCCCCAATCTTTTCTAAGGGAATGGCAGGAATTTAGATTATTGTTCATTTTTTTATTGATATGTACTACATAATTATACAGAATTTTTTTCTGTGTGAATGGGAAAAGGGGGGGGGGGGGTCACAAAATTTTTGGATAGTTGACGAAATTAAGATGATTTTTTATTGTTATAATAAAGTAATAAATAGCAGCAGAAAACTTTTAAGAAAAATACTTTTTTTTTTTTTTTTTTTTTTTTTTTTGGGGGGGGGGGGGGGGGGGGGGTTGGTAAGTGCTTGATAATTTATTAATTTGTTTTACATTAAAATGAAATGTTAAACAATTTATTATAAATAATTTATAAAATTTATGTATAACAAGAATTTTTCACAAAACTTAATAAAATTATTACCTTCTTAAAATTTGTAGCACACTTTGAAAGAATTTTATGAATCAGTGCTTATAAGTCACACATAATTACAGACGAAGAAAAGGGGCACAAAATTTTTGGATAGTTGAGGCTATTATGATGATTCTTTTTTCATTCTGTTATAATAAAGTAATAAATAGAGCAGCAGAAAAGTTGAGAGAAAAAGTTTTCCTAAAAAAGTTATAATAAAGATTTTAAACATTGTCAATTGGAGATTCCCCCCCCCCTACCTTTCTTTTCTTTTCTTTTTTTTTTTGGGGGGGGAGGAGGAGAAGGGGGGGATTTAAGTACTTGATCATTTAGATCACATTAGAATGAAATGTAAAAAAAAAATTATTATAAATATTTTACAAAATTTATGTACATCTAGGATTTTTTTAGAAAACTTAATAAAACTGTTACCTACTTAAAATTTAATTTGTAGCACACTTTGAAAGAATTTTATGCATCAGTGATTATAAGTCACACATAATTACATAGGAACAAAATGTGCACAAATTATTTTTGGATAGTTGAAGATATTAAAATGATCATTTTTCTATATTGTTATAATAAAGTGATAAATAGAAGAACTGAAAAGTTTTAAGAAAAAGTAAAAAAAAAAAGTAATAAGGTATTTAAACATTGTAAACTGGATTTCCCCCCTTTTTTCCTTATCATTCTTTTATGAGGGGGTGGAGGGTAATTTAAATACTTGATCATTTACATCACTTTAGAATGAAATGTAAAACAATTTAAATATGCTTTTGGGAAAGAAGCGGAAATGTGTGCATATAAATATTGTACTATTGACTTGCAGAGTTAAAATGAAACAAGATTTGCAGTCATTGGCTTAAAAAAAATTATAAAACAAAAGGTAGGAGGTGCACAAAATTTTTGGCTAATTGGGGAAATAAAGATTATTATTTTTATTATTGTTAAAATAAAATAATAAATAGAGCAGCAGAAAAGTTTTAAGGGGAAAAAATTAAAAATTTTAAACTTTGTAAACTGGAGATTGTTTTCTTTTAGGTGGGAGGAGATTTAAGTGCTTAATAATTTAATAATTTGTTTTCATTAGAATGAAATGTAAAACAATTTCATATAAATATTTTACAAAATTTATGTACAACTAGGACTTTTCAAGAAAACTTATTAAAAATGTTACCTACTTAAAATGTGTAGTACACTTAGTAAGAATTATCAGTGACTATAAGTCACACATAATTATGTTTTTGAAAAAAGAGCAGAAATGTGTGTTTAATAAATATATTGTATTGAGATGTTGAGTTAAAATGGAACAAAATTTGCTTTCATTGGCTTAAAAGAATTTTTAAAATGGTATAAAGTGAAAGGTACTCCAGATGCATACATTACACAGTTTCTCATACTCAGTACATATAAATTTCCGATACACATCAACTGTAATTTATTATCAATTTTATAGTTTGATTAAAAAAGTAATAAATGCAATAAAAATCATTGAATATTGTTTATCGCAATCTTCTCTAAAACTACCAAGTGCAATATTTAAAGCTAATGACTTTCTGGTTTTTACCAGTACCAGATTATCCGGAAACTGGATTTTTTAAAGGGTTCTTGGGCTCTTAAAAACTACAACAAAATATTAAAAAACAAATTTATGTAAAAGGCTGTTGCACTTAGCCACAGAGACTCTTTGATCTGACACTGGGAAAATTAAACTGATGTATTAAAAAAAAAAAAAAAAAAAAAAAAAAACTTCGCCAAGATGCCCCACTCTCCCCTACACAAAGACTGAAAAGTAAAGGAGTTTCGTTTTTTCATGTAATAACAGGTCATAATTTTTTTATTTTATTTAGATACTTTTTGAGATATTTAATGAGATAATGTAACTAATAGTTTTCAACTAGATATAATATTTCTGCTCTCCCACCCCCCTCCCTCAACACAATATTCAAAGTTATGAAATTTCTAACAATTATTTTTAATTAAAGCATGTAGTATTTTAAGACATTTAAGAGTAAAAATTCTAATACTATTACACAGATCAAGCAATTACCTGTACCTTGTACCTATAAAATTTCTGTTCATTATAAATCAATTTAAAATAAATGTCTTTTAAAATATATGATAAATGTGCCAGTAATGGATACCCTCCTAAGTTTTTGGTTTATAAATAAATAATCAATATAAACAGTTAACCAGTGAATCTTCAAACTAATCAGGGAAGCACCTTACCACAATGAACCTATATACAAAATTTGAAGAAAATAGAATAATTCTGCATGAAAACACCATTTATCAAAATTGAGGGGGGGGGGGGAGTTAGCCCCCCGTTTCCTCTCTTTATACTTAACCAATGGATCCCCAAAACTAATCAGGAAAGCTCCTTACCACAATGAACCTATATACAAAATTTAAAGGAAATCGGAAAATTCTGCATGAAAAATCCATTTATCTAAATTAAGAGAGAGTTACCCCCCATTTCCCCCCTTTATACTTGATTATGAGATATCATGTTTTTTTCATTTTGTACTTTTCTAAGCTATCAAATCGTTCTATCACAACAGTATTCTCATTATAAAAATTAAATTAAAAAAATTAGAGATTGTTTTCATTGATTAAATTACAATTCTATAGTTATACTGGAGATTGACAATTTTAAATGCGAATATTAATCCATGACGAAGTAAAGTGTATATATCTTACTGAAATGCTTAACATATTTAAACCTTAACACTGGAATAGATGTTTTATTAAACTTATTATCTACGACTAAAAATTAGAAAAATAAATTGAAGCAGAAAATTTTGTAAAATTATAAAATTCTTCAGAGCAGACATCATAAAGTTAATCAATGGCTTTATATATCGATGTCAAAATTTCTCTATTAGTAATATATACTTTGCATTAGTAAAATATGTCGGTTTTAATTAGATATAATAATCATTAACAAAAATATAGCTAATTAAAGCGTCACACAATGCTAAAACGAACTCTAAGTAATGTAATTTCAACGTTTGTTTTCCCCGGGAATGACGCCCTCTACCAGATTATATTTAAACTATTTTCTTGACCCGTTTTTGCTTACAGAAATCGTTCAAAATGACAGGCTTTACAGCGCCGCGCATCATCGTAGGCTACGACAGAGGGTTGAAGTTCAAGTTTTTCAACCGAGCATGCGTAGTTAACAAAAAACAAGACGAGAGAGCAAGTCTAGTCACATTTTACAATAATGGCGGCTTACGTACTGAATCAAGTGTCTGTGTATAAGATATAATAGAAATTTATTACTATTATAAAACAAAAGAACAATATGCAAAGGTATGTGATCTCATATATATGTATTAGTTCAATTTTTTTTATCTGGTTTGTTTATATTTATATATAAATCCTCTATATTTTATGTTCAATTGTTTGTTTATATAAATAAGCATGGTCGCGAAGAATTTTATTTGCCATAAAAAATAGTCAACATTACATTAATGGTAGATAAATTGCTATTAAAATAAAAATTGTTGCATTTAAGGTTATTTGTTTTTGCAATTTTGATCTTAAAAAGAATTTATGAATGTATTTTAATAGTAGCGAAATAAATGTCGTACGTAAGTTCTAATTAAAATTTGAGACATCAGACTAATTTGCATTTTTCTTTAAGTAAAAAAAACTTAGATTTTGTTCAAGTATCCATCGACTCAATGTAGGTTTTCGATTTTGGTACTCATAGAATATGAGTAAAAGTTAAATTTTGTGTCTTGTGTGAAAGATACACTATTATTATTTATGTACGATCTGTTATATAAATATAAGATTAGCTCTATAAATTAGATATTGTGGTTTTAAACTAAACAATATATCATCCGAGTTGTATTTATCTATTGAAGATTTTTAGTAGGTTTATTCTTTGTTTAAATCACGAATATGTTTATATTAATTAAACAACTCTATCATTGATTAACACTATACTATTGTTATTTCTGTTTTTGAGCTTTACGTTATATTTTCAAATTTTTGAGAAATTTGAAATATTTATTTAATTACATTTAAGTTTCAAATGTGTTTTAATTTCAAAATTATATATAATTTAAAATATTACAATAGAAGTAAAGGGCTGAAATACATTGATAAAAAATTGTTCATTTTTAAAATAACACCAGGCAAAAAATCCAGAAACACCTTTGTTTTAAAATAATGCTTCTCTTCAAATAAACGTTTTGTCACTTCCAATTTTGTCTATCATGACAGAATTGATATGACCTAAACCATTGATTGTACGGTATATAAAAAGTTATAACAGCTGTACATAATAAACTTACAGAACCAAACTTATCCCCTCCCCCTTTTCCCATCATGTTTTCACATATACACATACTAAGGATCAATCCAGACAAAATTTGGGGCCTATATAGGGTCCCTTCACAAAAATCCATGTCATAAAACAGGGCCCTTCATAAAATTGCTGTTAATAAAACAGGGCCCTTCATAAAATTGCTTTTAATAAAACAAGCCCTTCACAAAACTCCTTTTAATAAAACAGGACCCTTCACAAAATTCAATTCCACAAAAACATACTCTTCATTAATTATTTTTATTGTGTTAGCTTTTAAAATGTGTAATCTACTAACAAAACAAATTCACCAAAAAGTAAAACTTTAGCAGGACTTAAAGAAGTTATTTTTAATAAATACTTGGTTGAATTTGAATAACTGAATTTCCTCTTTTGTTACAAAATGTTTTTTTCGCAAAAATATAATACATTTCACAAAAATAACTTCTTTTACTTTTCACAAAAATGTCCCCCCCCCCCCCCCCCCCCAAAAAAAAAAAAAAAAAAAAACCTTGAATTTTTTTTACTTTAGTTGGTAAATCAAAAATACTAATTAGTTTGATATCTGAAATTTCATTTATGTAAACAGGAGTCATTTCGCTACTGTTAAAATACATTCGTTATTCCTAATTTTTTTTAAAAATGAAAATTTGAAAAAAATAAATAACCTTAAATGCAAAATATGTTATTTTAGTAATGTTTTATTAGCCCTTTAGGTAATGTTGACAATTTTTTAAGGCAAATAAACTCTACTCTTCATGATCTTGAATATTTATGTAAGCAAATAATTAAACATATAATATATGAGTTGTATGTATAAATATAAACAAACCAGCTAAAAAGTTTGCAGATAATATATATATATATATATATATATATATATTATATATGAGATTACATACATTCTATTTTTAATACTTTAAACTTTCTTTTTATTTCTATATCTTACATAGAATCTTGAGTCACGTTTTAATTTACTTTAATTAACTTTTAACACTGACATAAAAAAAAAAAAAAAGAAAAAAAAAAAAAAAAGAAAAGAAAAGAAAGAAAGAAAGATAGTGATGCATGGGTAGGGTGGGGCAAATGGGGCACTTATTCTTCTCCACTAACTCACATTAAAAAAAATATATATTCCTTAAAATTCAGTATCAGTACTATAAAATTATCTGAAATTATCGTTAATAAATTCAGATTGTTTTATCAGATTACGAACTATCATTATTTTCCCTATCTAGTCTAGAAATCTATCGCCATTCATTCATAAAAAAATATTTAAAAATCTTTTTTTTTTCTCTCTTTCTCTCTCATAAATAAAATTGTAATTGAATCTATGAAGTGACATCTAAATGAGTGAAAAAAGTAAAATTTAAGAACTAGAAAGAATATAGAAAATGAAGTATAATTTTCTATATAAATACATATTTTTCAATGATGCACTGGATCTAAAAATAGATGTCTATGCATGTAAAAATATTTTGTAATTACTTAGGCTGATTTATTAAAAAATATTCAAAGGCAGTCAAGTGAATACCTTTGAACTTGTAAATCTGATAATGGAAAAATTCTTATACAAAAGGGGTAAAGGGGCTTCTAAAAGCTACAATTAAAAAAAAAATCAACTTTTTGTAATATTTCACAGTTTTATGTCCAGATAGTATACATAATTCATTTATCATTATTTAGAAAAGACTTTACTCGATTCTGTGTTGAATGAAAATTTATATAGTAGCCTTAAAAGGTTTAAAATATTAGTGATCATTAAAATAACATCTAATAAAATAGCAATATATCCATGGTTGACAGTTTAAACTAAAAACAAGTTTGGAGTTTATTATTTAGCGACTAGTTAAAATAAAATGTTTGTTAACCGATCGGAAGCGATAATTGAATGCGCCGTTGGAGCTCCTGAAAAACTTGGGTGCCTGGTGCCAGGGCACTGTTAGAACCACAAACACCACCTTTTAAGCACTGTTTGAAGCTCTGTTCCTTTGAAGCTCTGTTGATATTATTTCCACTCTTTTGTTGTTGTTGTTTTTGTCAATGTGCATATTAATTACTATCTAATTGTATTAGAATTAATCATTTTAATTAGATTGCTGAAAATAAAAAAAATCAAATCAATACATCATTTAATATATAAATTGATTCGACAAAATAAAAATCGTACTAGAGGCTACTTTCTGGAATTTTTTCCTTTTTCTCCATTTTAATATTTTCTTAATTAGAAATTATTTAATTAATTACTAATTATAGCTATTAATAATAGAAATCAACATAATTGCTGTTGAAATAAAATTTTCGTTTTGATCAAATCAAGTTTTCGTTTAGCTACTAAGACAAATTTTATTTGAAAAATAAACTTATAAAATTTACTTTAGCAATTAACACATTTCATATCCCTTTCTTAACTCACATATATGTTTAAAAGTAATAATAATACATAAAATTTGAATAAATTGTTAAAAAAATATTAAACTTTGTAAGAAATTAAAATAAGTTAATCGCTATATTTAGTAATTACAAGTTTTTATTTTGTGCATATATTTTGTAAAAAATAAAATAAATACTACATTTAATTTCCTTTTTTTTCCGGCACTTTTCTTCCATAATATAAACAAACAAAGCTTCAACGCGAAACCGAAAACGTCATCTGATTTTTTTAACCAATTAGCACGCTTTATTCAACCGGGGTCGAGTAACTCTGAGTTGGGTAACTTTTCGTCCGAAGTAGACGGTGAATACGAGTTTTCAACTCTCGGTTGAAAACCTCAACCTGGGGTTACTGGACCCTCGGTTCAACTCTCGGTCGAAGTTATTCGTGAATACGAGCGTTAGTAACGCTGGAAAAGGTCACGGAAGTTTGAATGAAACCTGGAAAATTCATTGCAATGTTGAAATTGACTGCTAATGGCAGATTTTTATTGAAGAGAAGAGTGCATCGTTTACAAAATTCATAGAAGATTTTGCTTTAAAAACTCCTTCATCAGTAGAATCAGTACTGATATTTTTCAGAACGAATCAAACTATTTATTTAACAAAGAACTTAATTTTTAAGTAAAATATAGCGTTTAATTGTGTAATCGGTTCAGTTTAGTTTATCGAAAGTCATATTGTTTGTATATTGAAAAAAAAAAAAATCGAAAAGGGTCATACATACGGGAAAAGTGGAGGAAGATGATCTCAAAAAGTAAGGAAAAATGAAAAAATTCAAATTCCGACATCTCGGATAAGAAGAAACCCATTTTCTTATAAAGGCAAAGGAACTTTCAGAAAATGTTGTCGAATTTGGCGTTTAAGTCGACTTTCGGAATACGATAATTCAGGAAACGTTTTTATGATCAATAGCGCCAATTTTGAAAAATATTGGATGACCTAAAAAATATCATGTCAAAATGTCACGCTCAGGAAGAAGGAACTATATCCCTTTTTCCAAGAGATTCCCCATTTTCAACACGGATCTGCTGGCCATAGCCAAAACATGTGTATGAAATTTGGTTCAATTCTATATGCATAACTCCACACACTTTCCGATGATACAATAAGGAAAATGGCTCAAAAATCGCTATCACACTGCTCTCTTCTGGTGGAATATCCCCAAATCCAACTGGAACCTGCTGGCCATAGCCAAAAACATATATGTCAAATTTGGTTCAATTCTATGCATAACTTCATACACTTTTCGGTGATACGATAATGAAAATTTCAAAAAATTGCTATCCCAGCGCCCCATTCTGGCGAAATAAACCCAAATTTAACTGGAGCCTGCTGGCTATATCCAAAAAATATGTATGAAATTTGGTTCAATTCTATGCATGCAGTTTTCAAATGAAAATAGCTAAGGAAGAACGGGTATCGTATCTGTTAAACTTATTAACATTGCAGATAGCTAGTATAATTACAAGAGAAAAATAACCAGAATTAAGCGACTATGAGTATATAAAAAAATTGTTATTGAAAAGATTCAAAATGTCACCAGAAGAATTTAGACAAAAAATCGTGACACACAGAAAAGAGGCAACGGATAACTGGCGTGATTTTGGTTTTCAGTTGAGAATATGCTTAATGATTGGGTGTGTGGAATGAATGTAACAGATTTTGTAAAATTAACGGAATTATTGGTCACAGATCATATTAAGCGAAAAATACGGTACTTAAGAGTTATTTGGGCCAGGAGATAGATCGCCAAAATTGGTTGCCAAGTACCAAGTTATCGTTGCCAATCATATTCAAAACAGTAATTTAATATTATTAAATGCATGCCATTTTTAAAAATGGTAAATAATATTAAATAAATAAATAAAATGTGTGGCGCACAATGGGAGATTTCAACTGCGCATGTCTGGGAATAATCTATTTTTTAGCAGGGGTCATAGGTACAGGTAATTATTTTTTTTTAGATATTGCACTTATGAGTAAAATATAAATGTTTTATTTGACAAAATTAATAAGACAAATATAAAAAAGATAATATGAGCAGTGAGAAACAACGTTTTATACATATTTCAGAAAAAATATATAAAATGTTAACGATCAATGTGAAATTGGAAAAAAAGAAAATACACGAATTTCGTTAATGCGGCGATCACTGTACCGCATGTATGATCGCTTTTCAAACATGAAAACAACAACAACAAAAAATTACTAAAATAACGAAAATCGTTAATGTCGCGATCACGGTACCGCATGTATGATCGCTTCGCGAACATGGAAACCAAGCAAACACATCGCTGGATGCAGAAGCCTCATTGTATTGGAATCCCCAAAAATGCACGAAATTTTTTAATACGACGATCACTGTACCACATGTATGATCAATTCGTGAACATGAAAACAAAACAAAATAACAACAACAACAACAAACAAACAAAAAAACATCAATCGATGCAGAAATTTTGTTGTATTGGAATCCCCAAAAATACACGACATTCGTTAACGCCGCGATCACTATACCCCATGTATAATCGCATCGTGAACATAAAAAAAAATCACTGGATGCAGCAAACTCGTTGTATTAAAATCCGCAAAAATGCGCGAAATTCGTTAATGCCGCGATAACTGTACCGCATCTATGATCGCTTCTCAAACATGAAAACAACAACAACAAAAAATTACTAAAATAACGAAAATCGTTAATGTCGCGATCACGGTACCGCATGTATGATCGCTTCGCGAATATCAAAACAAAAGAAAAAACATCACTGAATGCAGCAACCTCGTTATATTGTAATCCCTAAAAATACACAAAATTCGTTAATGCCGCGATCACTGAAAAGTAGTTTGAGTAATTCTGAGATCTGAAGAAACATTAGCCATGGTCCAGTCCGAGTCGTTATCAGGTAAACAATAATTAGAAAGAAAACAAGCCATATGCGAGAAAATCAACTATCACAAAAAATAACCAACCTATTAGCATTCAAAACTCGAAGATAAATGAGCAGAAATTCCAAATGAGTAGATTGTCTATGCCAATAGATTTGATTATTGAAGATATGAAGTTAAATTTGACAGAAGAGGTGATAGATTTGAAGATAAAACTAAACGCCGTAATAGTTCTCCAACTTTCAATGCAGATGAGCACAGAGCAAACAGACATGAGAATAATTATTTTTATAGAGGAAGTAGAAATTAGTTAGAGAAGGATGATGGATCATGTCAAACATATACATCCGCCGAGTATTTGAAACCCTGGCTGATGAATTTAATGTTGTGCATTATTATGCATATATGTGAATCGTTATGTTTTATTTATTCAACTATGTGAATAAAATTTGAAAATCTATTCCGTTGAGTCACCGGACTGTCCAGATGACCGAATGTGGTATAAGCCATAAGCGCGACCTACGTTATACACTATGTATAACGTATGTATGTATACTATGTATAACGTAAGTCGCGGTATAAGACAATTAAATAATACCGATCTATGCATCAATATTCACAGCACAAGCTCAATGATTTAATTAATATATACGTGATATCGCAATTCGCAAGATTATTACAAGACACGTGATAGATAAAATAGAGCGAGAAATACGATTGCTCCATAGTTTGTACCCATGTATGGTGGTCGTAATCTGATATATGTATAATAAGACTAGAAGTGTAATTCTAGGTGAATAACTGTTGTATACATATCATATATTCTAATATGAGCAAATCTTGTGTGTGGTTATATATATATATATATTTATATATATATATATATATATATGCAAATTTTATCTTAAAAACGGCTCTAACGATTTTGACGAAATTTCGTATCCTACCGTTTTGGGGCACCAGAAAACCATTGGGCTAGGTCACATGTTCGAGAACTTTATATTAGTGGGTCATTTTTGGGTCAACGCGGATCAGATTAATTTTATCTAAAAAACGGCTCTAACGATTTTGATTAAATTTTGTGTCCTACGAGTTTCAAGCACGATAAAATCATTGGGCTAGGTCACATGTCCGAGAAAATTCGATTAGTGGGTCATTTCTGGGTAATTGTGGGTCAAGATCTAAAAAGCGGCTCAATTTACACTAAATTTGGCATTCAATGGTTTTCGGGCACGAGAAGACTGTTGGGATAGGTCACATGTTCGAGAAAATTCAATTAGTGGGTCATTTTGGGTCATGGTCAAGCTAATTGTATCTAAAAAACGGTTCAAACGATTTTGACGAAATTTTGTATCCGACTATTTTCGGGCACGAGAAGACTATTGGATGGGTCACATGTTCGAGAACTTTCAATTAGTGGGTCATTTTTGGGTCAAAGCGGGTCAAATTAATTTTATCTAAAAAACGGCTCTAACGATTTTGATTAAATTTTGTATCCTACGAGTTTCGGGCACGCGAAAATCATTGGGCTAGGTCAGATGTTCGATAAAAATCGATTAGTGGGTCATTTCTGGGTCATTGTGGGTCAAGATCTAAAAAGTGGCTCAATTTACAATAAATTTTGCATCCAATGGTTTTCGAGCACGAGAAGACTATTGGGTTGGGTCACATGTTCGAGAACATTCGATTAGTGGGTCATTTCTGGGTCATTGTGGGTCAAGGTCTAAAAAGCGGCTCAATTAACACTAAATTTTGCATCCAATGGTTTTCGGGCACGAGAAAACTGTTGGGCTAGGTCACATGTTCAAGAAAATTCAATTAGTGGGTAATTTTAGTCATGGGTCATTATGGGTCAAGCTATTTTATCTTAAAAACGGTTCAGAGGATTCGAAATAAATTTAGCACCCTACAGGTTTAGGGAACAAGAAGACTATTAGGCTAGGTCACATGTTCGACAAATTTCGATTAGTTGGTCATGGGTCATTATGGGTCAAGCTATTTTATCTTAAAAACGGCTCAGACTATTTACACTAAATTTTGCATCCTATGGTTTTCGGGCACGAGAAGACTGTTGGGCTAAGTCACATGTTCGAGAAAATTCAATTAGTGGGTCATTTTAGTCATGGGTCATGATATTTGAACTCAAATTTAATTTTGACCGAGCATAGCTCGGTCTTCCCTGCTCATATATTATATTGTTCAGTAGTGTCATCCTCGAATTATTTGGTTAAGTAAGTAATAAAAACTGTTTAAAACTTAGATTGAAGAGCTAATAATCATTTCAAAACTATACGCCAAGTAGATATTTAAGTAACTGTGAGATTGGGGTACGGTAGAAAGGCGCAGTCCCGTCAGCCCCCGCAGCGTTTTCGTCTGCCTTGCAACTCGGCCCAAAAATTTTCCCCGATGGTACGACTTAGCTATTGGCTAATTATATTTTCATTTCAGTGGTTTCATTATCTAGTTAATTTCTTTATTTAGTTTCCTTCAAAATTCTCTCCCATTTTTCAAGCTAAGTTCAGTACCAACGTTTCGGCACTAAATTGTCCAGCCCCATTTCAACTGTCATGACGAGTACGTGGTGTGCGGCGTCAGATCTCAGAACATTTAAATTTAGGAGTGAACAACACAGAAAAATCCGGACTCAGTTGATTAGCCGAACTGGGTACTTGTCTTTGTGGACCGCCCCAATAGGGCGATCAGGCGAATTTCGCCCCAATGACCAGGCACTCAAACCCGTCAAACTGGGTCGAATCCCGGTAGGTAGGGGCCTGGTCAGTGGTCTCCAAGTAACTGTGAGATTATAAATAAGATTTTCTACAATACTTTCTTCTATTATAGATAGAAGAAAGTAAAAGAAATAAACATCGAGCAAAATAGTCATTGGTAAATGGTAAAAATACTTTTCATGTTAAAAAATAAATAAATAATGAAATTTGCGCAGGGATAGCAAAATATTGGGTGGACTCAGGTTCCACGGGCCTTTATCGGTTGGCACTACTGGTTATGAGGGATCAATCAGTTATCAATCAAGATGTGCCCCATTTCGATTAGTGATAGGAAAATATCAAACTGGCAAATGCGAAAAGTTGCTGGAGTCGAGAATCTAGAAAATAACTAAATAACCAAGTTTGTGATTATTTTCATTTGCTTTTAGTTTTCATCTTCACCCACTCTAAAAGTACAAAATATTGATTGTAATTAATAAAAGGTCAAAAACTGAATGGAAAATTCAGCAGATGAAATCTCATAAATATAGAATAGGCAAAATAGCCGAAATAGCAGAGAGACAAACATCACAAACAATAACATAATCGATAATTTGGGAGATGGATAATTAAATATATTAAAAAAAAGCGCAATATATGTTCAACTAGAAATCCTTTTAAATATTTAAATAAATATATGACCAAGCATTAACATTTCGAAGATAAAAACAACAGACACACACAAAGAAGGAAAAAATAACTTTATTAAATGCATATCAGGGTTTCATTAACCACACATCCCGAATTATAATTGATTGCTAACCGATGCCGACCTTTCTCTGAAAGTTGTGTGCCAAAAATTGACTTATAAAGATATCAATTTGATAATATATTACTTTCAAAAGACCATATGCCCTTATAGGAGAAAGAGAAACACTGTTCGATTTCTTGTTATTTGAATGATAAAACTATTTACGGTGGGGTTTTTTTTTTTTTTTTTTTGGCATAGTTTAATTATGCCAGTTTTTTTTTGCTTTTGGTAAGTATTTATCTAAAATATTTTTTTCTGAAAACAAAGAATTTGTAAGATGCGAGCAATAACTTTCTTCGGACTTCCTCACAATTAGACACTTTTTTTTTTTTTTTTTTGTAAAGCTGTAACTATATACGAGTATTGTTTATTAAGATACTAATGGGCAGTAAAGTATCAAATTATTCCCAAATATCAACAGGTTAAATGCAATTAAAACAACACATATGAATAAGTGTAAAAAAAAAAAAAAATGTTTTTTTGTTTATATATAACCATTAATGAAACATTACCGAAACACCAACAAAAACTATGAAATTATGAATTAGAATGTAATACTTAATTGACAACAATAGTGTTCCCCAACACTCTGAATATATTATTCCATATACATAGTAAAAAAAAAAAAAAGAAGAAGAAGAAATTAAATTAAAAAATGAAAAAATGAAATTTGTGGAATTTAGACAGAATCTTCAGGTCTTAAATGCCTAAATACCACAAATAAAATGTTAAAATGTGTGGTTTCATCATCATATTAGCCATAACATTGTTAAGGAATATGAGTTTGAGACTACCACACCAAAATAGAGAAATAAACTGTGAAAAAATCATAAAGTTAAAAAAAAAATAAAAACAATATTAAAAAGGAAAGAAACCTTACCCAGAAAAAAGAGAAAAAAAACTATGAAATATAATCATAAAGTTCAAAATACAACAAGATTAAAAAGGATATAGGGAAAAGAAAACAACAGTTACCAGATAGAATGCATGATCCAAACAGGAGTCAATACATAACACAGGCAATGAATTGCAGAAAATCATTGCATGTTGCTAAAATAAGTTTTAAAAGATGATTGACCAATGAATATTATTGTACAGCAAAGCCAAACACAAACCAATATAGTATCAGCTCCCTCTGTAGAAAATTTAAAATAGAACACAAAACCTTTTTTCAAATGAATTAATAAGGTGCGGCCATCTATGAGAAAATTATTGAATATTCTGTGATTTAATAAAAGCATTTGATTACTATTATTAGTTAAACATTAAAACAAATATTGTCTAAAAAATGATAACTGATAGTTAAATAATAAATAAATATAATTAAATAATAAATAAAATTATGTTGATAAATTGTTCAATTACATAAAAAAAAGTAATGGATGTATTAATGAAAAATTCTATGTAAAAATGATATGTAAAATGGTCAAATTAATAATTATTGATGAATGCTTCAGATAAATATTTGTACCAAGCAATGACATAGCCACAATTAAATAGCTTTGCCAGAAATGCAACATCACGTAAATTAATTTATAATCAAATTTAAATAAAAAATTATAAGAATTAAGATGCTAAGGATTTAAACTTGATATTAATTAAATATTGAAATTAATTAGTTACATATAATGTTTCTACAAACAATGTTAAAAATTAAATACACATGATTTAAGTGGAGAGGGTAGAACATTTAATAAAAATTATTGCATGTATTATATTAGCATTTAAGAAAGTATACATTGTATTAGAAGTAAATATGATATTGTCCACAGTGGGCATTAATCTACATACAATTAATCGAAAACATTCTTAAATATTAATGAATATGAATACATTAAAATTAATTAATGAATATGTAAATATAACTACATTAATTTGCATATAAAAGTATCAAATCATAGTCCATTATAAAATGTGTATTAGCAAACGTATTTGTAAATCAAAATGTCCTTTTTTTTTTTAAATAAATAAATTAACCATGCGTTTTACCAGACAACTCCGCCACACCTCCGTAATCTAACATCTCCCCACCCATCCGTCCTATAATAATATATTTTTTTTTTATTATTTTCTAATTTTATATGTTCTTTATAAAAATTTTTACGAATGTGTTAATTTGGTTTTTAAGATCATTTAAGTACTAATTATATATTAAAGAATATATGATTTTTTTTTTGGAAAACCATGTTGTAATGCATCATAGATTAGTTATATATATATATATATATATATATATATATAAGCTATTTAATTGTGGCTATGTCATTGCTTGGTACAAATAATTATCTGAAGCATTAATCAATAATTATTAATTTCACCATTTTACATATCATTTTTTACATAGAATTATTCATTAATACATCCATTTTTTTAATGTAATTGATTATTTTATCAACATAATTTTATATATTAAATAATTATATTTATTTATTATTTAACTATTAGTTATCATTCTTTAGACAGTATTTGTTTTAATCTTTAACTAATAATAGTAATCCAATGCTTTTATTAAATCATAGAATATTCACTAATTTTCTCATAGATGACAGCACCTTAGCATTCATTTGAAAACATGTTTGGTGTTCTATTTTAAATTTTCTACAGAGGGAGCTGATTCTATATAGGTTTGTGTTTGGCTTTGCTGTACAATAATATTCATCGGTCAATCATCTTTTAAAACTTATTTTAGCAACATGTAATGATTTTCTGCAATTCATTGCCTGTATTATGTATTGACTCCTGTTTGGATCATGTATTCTATCTGGTAACTGTTGTTTTCTTTTCCCTATATCCTTTTTAATCTTGTTGTATTGTGAACTTTATGATTATATTTCACAGTTTTTTTCTCTTTTTTAAGGGTAAGGTTTCTTTCCTTTAAAATATTGTTTTTATTTTTTGAACTTTATGGTTTTTTCACACATCATTTCTCTATTTTGGTGTGGTAGTCCCAAAATCATATTCTTTAGCAATGTTATGGCTAAAATGATGATGAAACCACATGTTTTATTTGTGGTATTTAGGCATTTGGGACCTGAAGATTCTGTCTAAATACCACAAATTTCATTTTTTCAATTTTTAATTTAATTTCTTTTTCTTTTAACTATGTATATGGAATCTATATTCAGAGTGTTGGGGGACACTATTGTTGTCAATTAATTATTACATACTAATTCATAATTTCTTAGTTTTTGTTGGTGTTTCGGCAATGTTTCATCAATGGTTATATACAGGGCTTTACAAATTTGATAAAATCTGGTAGCCAGAAAAAAATTCTAGTAGCCAGTAAAAAATATTTACCACCCCCTCCTTCCTCGTCATTAATTTTCAAAACGCACAAAAGTTTTTATGAATTAATTGAGGAAAAATAATAACAGGCATTGTTTAGAATTATTGGTTACATAGTTTAGAAAGGTAATATAAATTAAGTTTTCTAATGAAACTTATCAAAATCATATATCTTTCAAAAAATAAAAAAATACAGTAAAGTGTGAATTAACCGGCATGTTCAAAAAATGCTGATTGCCGAATGCTTCCAATGTACGGATAGTTGAATGCTACAAAATCTATATCTGCTGAGGAGCACATGGACGAAATAGTGAAGCAGGAAAACAAGTTTTCGCCTATTTTTCTGTCGAAGTCTCAAATAATTCTGATTTGATTATTTTAAAATTTACATTTGATGAACTTATTTTTGCCAAATTAAAAACAAAAGGTAAAAATATTTTTTGTGTGAATATAGATTCAAAGTTTATTTTTTAATATTGGGAAAGTGGGAGGGGATGGCGTTTGTGCTCATTTCAAGAAAGCTTAAGTCAAATTTTGTACAAAAAAGAAACAACAAAAAAATCCCCATTAGATTAAATAACTTGGTCGCCAGATAAAAATATTTGGTCGCCAGTATTTGTTAAGCCCTGGTTATATATATATATGTAAACAGGGAAGAGTCATTATCATAAGTGCATTATATATCTTAAAATTATTATTATTATTACTAGATAGTACCCGCCAAGATTTGACGGTAAATAACGTGAGAGTTCCTTTAGTAATATGTTGTTATTTTTAATTAGATGCTTTTAAATTAATTAAGTATTGAAAATTTTATGAAATGTTATATTGTGTAAGCGATCCCTATAGATATAAGACAATAGATGGTGTTGTCAGTCCAGCCTACTCAACTAATGAAGTGAAATAATTTTAAGCAAAATATTATTTGAATGATTTATTTTTACTTACTACAGGCTCAAAATTAAAAAATATATATATATCGATATTGTGCATTTTCTATATATATATATATATATATATATATATATATATATATATATATATATATATATTAATTACGCGACCTTTAAAATTTTTCATTAATTTTATTTTTATCGGCCTGACTCTAGAACCCAGATAAACCATGGATATCAAGGTGATTTCTTTTATATCAAGGTGACTTTTTTTTATAATTCTTATATGGATATTTTTGCTTCTTTCTTTTTTCTCTTCTTTTCTTTTCATTTTTTTAAGGAGAATAATCATATACTATTCTTAGTTATACAAACATATCTTATTAGTAATGGTCATACAAAATATAGATAAAAGTTTAGATCACTTTATTTAATCGATAATTACATGCAAAATCTTTTAATTCAGATATTTGTAATATAAAATAAGTAATTAAAAAATATTATCGGTAGTTAAATTTTATTTACCACAGTCCCAATATTTTGAAAAAATAACAGTATTTAGAGTTTCTGATTTTTTTTCTTTTGTTTTTGTCTTTTTTAACAACATGACCTTCAATTTTTTTCATTAAATTAATTATTATCAGTCTGATTCTAAAACCCTAAATTTAAACTTTGCTGTTTGCAGCTAACGATTTATAATACATATTTTTTAATTATACTTGAATTTATATTTTCCATTTTCACACATTGTTTAATTGTTAAATCATGGATATCAAGATAATTTAGCTTTCCTGTATGAATACACTTTCCTTCTTTTGCTTTCTCTGCTTTTATTTTTCTTTTTTCGCGAAAAATAACACATTATCTTATTATATAATATGACATCTTGATAATGGTCATACCAAATATAATAAAAATTGTAGACCAGTTCAATTTATTTAATCGATAATTACATGCACGATCTTGTAATTTAAATACTTTTAATATAAATTTAATAATTAAAACAAAATATTATCGAGTGTTAAATTTTATTAAATTATAAAGCATTCTAATAAAAAACAACTTTTAAAAAATAACTTTTCCTCTTGAATAAAATATGGCTTTATTAAAATTAATTATTGCAAAGAAAAATCATTCTGTCCAGAGAGGGTTTCGAACCGACACGATGATCGGAACAGAGCAGTACCACGTCGTACACCTTCTCGTTCGAGAGTACTCTAAAAACTTGTTAGGTTCTAGATTTAATTTTACGCATGCGCAAATGGGTCATTTTCGTGAGAAAAGTGGATTTGACAAACACCCCTTTTCGTTTAAATATATAAGATTACTTTACTTTGCACAATCATACTGGCCAAGTAACAAATTAAATCTTAAAAATCCATTTTTTTTTACGTATTTTACATAGCTATATAGTTTTATTACAATTAGTAATAAAACTATATGATAAATACGGTTAAAACAATGCTTTTATTAGAGATTATTTGAGATCACATAAAATATATTAAAACGATTTATATGTTTTTCAAATAAAGTAGAAAAGAAAAAGTATTTGACAAAAATTGCAACTACTTCTACTTTTGGGACACTAAATTATGGGAGCTCTGGGCAAATGGCCCACTTGCCCATAGAGAAGTCGTATAATCTTTTCAACCATATTGGAATCCAAAGTGACTATTTTCTGACAGATTTCTGAATTCAATTTCGCTCATAAACACATGGAATTGTCAGATGCTCTTATTTAGAAACTATACAGTTGAACAGTTTTTTCCATTTTTCGAAAAAGGCAAGAGGCCTTTTAGAAAATGCTGTGAAAGTTGTCGTTTTGACTAGAATTTCTGTTCGCGACTTCCCGATAAACGTCATCATGGGGAAAAAACTCGCTTATAACTGAAGATGTGATTTTAACTCAAGATTTCATTTGTGGAAAAAAAAAAAAAAAAATAAATAAATAAAACATACTTTTAAAGGCTCTTGTTGTTGACCGGACATACATGTTTTTTTTTCTTTATTTTTAATTTTTTGTTATTGAAGGGATATTATGCAATTTAAAAATATAATAATTTTATGCATTTATTTTAAACAGATTTTATTAATGACTAAGCTCATATGTTTTATTACTATGCCGATATAGAAGTATGATATTTATCATAATGCTAGGAATAACTTTATTTCATGTTTATATTTCCATAAAATAAAAGAAAAAAGATAAATCACGCGTCAAAACTCATACAAAAAAAGAAAAAAAAACTTGTTTTTAGTTATTGTAGTGTATTGTGATTGCCCTCTTTTAATTTTATTTGAAATCCAGGGCTAGTTTTAAAGTTGGTGCCTAGGCCTGGCCTGCTGGTCCACCCTTTAAGATGGTGTGTTGCTAATAAATTTAAATCTTCATATTTTTACGAGTAATAAATAAATAAATGAATAAAAACACAAATACTGCATATATATTATAAAAATATTTTAGATCAAAGTATCGGTAGCCACCTAAAATACAGAATGCTAGGGAACAGGGGATTGCAATTGCTTTTCCCCTAAATCTTTAAATTTCGTCAACTATAATTTCTTTTTCTGTCATGTATTTGAAAAAAAAATCTTCAGAAGTGATTTAATATAATTAAACTAAAAAATAAATACAATTTTTTTCATTTGGTAACTCTGTCCCCCTGAACCCCCCCCCCCCCCCCCCGGAAGACATTTTTCAGTTAAGTTTTTCATACTACGTTCATGTCTTCAAAATTTATTTTAAACGAAGAGGTTCCGCCGCCTCTGATGGAAAAATAATGCATTGTTTTAATTCTTCATTTCGGAAAAAAAAAGGTAGAAATTTATTTTTGGATTTTTTATATATTTTTTGTTACATTTCTGTATATTGCAAAAAATACATCAACATAAAATTTTTGATATGTTTAAAAATTGTCTGGATTGTGGCTTTCTGGCAAGAAAAAAAAAAATCTTAGTTTAGTTTATTTTATGTTTATATTTCCACAGTATAAAATAAGAACCTCTCTGTTATCAACAGTGTTGAAAAGTGTTAAAAAAGGCTCACTGTTCTGTTTTGCAACTTTGTTCTACAGGATCAGAGCAAAGATACTAGAATTATATATTAGAAGGTCTATGTCTACAGGTGTTCTGATGACAGCGGAGTTTATAACCTACCTTGTCAATCAAAGGGAATGGAAACGCTTCTAAAATATTCTAAAACTATTACTGTTGAAATTTTTATTGTATATTCTGCATGGATTTTCATTTTTCTAAGATTGCACCCAGGGCTAGAGAAAAGATTATCTATTATATTCTCTAGCCCTGATTGCACCCCTCTGGGAAATATCCTTTTATCTATTCTATTTGTTTCTTGTTCACCCACTAACACAGAGTTCCACAATGGGAATGTTTTGTCAATAATGCCTTCACTATAAGCATTTCAAAAAGGATTAAGATCATAAGACCTTTCAATTATTAAGAATACGTTTCTTCAAAAAGCAAGGTGTATTGGTAAGTTTATCTTCCCCTGTTTATTCCTCACGTGACAGAATTCTCTGCCATTAAAGCCATTTCATAAGTTTTCTTAGCAGCACGTGTGTTGTGGCTTCAGAGCAAAGATACTAGAAAGTATATTAGAAGGTTGTGGCTCAAACCTCAGTTAAGAAACGAATATTCAGTGCAGAAATTTCGGCTGGAAATTGAACTTTTGAGGTATTTATTTGAATATTATTAAATTATAGTATACTATTTTTACACTTACATCTTATATTTATATAAATATTATTAAACTCTTCATTTTCTTCTCCCTTGAATGCTATTTTGTATGCTCTCTCCTAGAGTCTGAATAATGCAAGTGCACAAATGGGTCGTGTCTCGGGCCCCCTGATTTCGCCCCCCCCCCCAAATTTTCTGTGTACTTTTCAGGAAGTTAATATTTTAAATATGTTTTGACCCGTACTGATTTATAATAAACATTTTGTTTTTACTTTTAGAGTAGGATAATATTTAAGCTATATATATTTATCTGAATATATCTTTATATATTCATACATATATTCACATTGGAAATGTTTAATTTTTAAAAAAATATATACAGTATAGGTAGTAAAGGGGGGGAGGAGGCTTCAAATGAGTATCCCGGTCCTCTCTTTCGCTTTATCGAGCCTTGCTCTCTCTAACATAAGACATTTTGCATTTATTTCTTACCTTTCTTTAAACATTACTAAATTTTCTTATGCCTCTACTCAGTTATTTCATATCATTTGATCTTGAACGCTATTTTGTATGCTTTTTATAACATAACGAAATCTTATATTTATTTGAATATTATTAAAATTTTTAAGGCCTGCGCTCAATTATTTAATTTTTTCCCCTCACTTGAATGCTATTTTGTATGCTCTCTCAATTATTTCATTTCCTTCGCTCTTGAATATTTTGTACGCTTTCTCTAATATAAGAATTTTCACATTTATTTTACATTACTAAATTTTCCTATGCTTCTACTCAAATATTTACTATTCGTTTCTCTTGAATGCTATTTTGTATTCTTCTTATAACATAACAACGGATTCTTACACTTATTTGTACAAACTTTAAATTTTCATTTGTGTTGTACGTGCTTAAAAATTTATTATTATTAGTATTAGTCATAAGTATATCTTTGTTTATATATTTCGTTTTACTATTAATGGTAAGGCAGATCGGAGCACTTGCCCAGGGCACAAAAATTTACTGGATTTCAGTAGCAATTTAACTCAAAAACAAGCTTAATGTAATAATAATTTAAAATCTGTTTGATCCATTACAAAGATTATGCAAATAAAAGATAATTAAAAAGTAATTACAAGGAAATGGCTACAATGGACATTTCAAAATTTGAATTACAATTACTTTTAACTTTTTTTTTTTTCGTCTGCATATTAGAAGTTCAAGTTTTTAAACATAGTGCACGTAATTCCAGGCTTTTTTTGTATTTGTATGTATGAATTGAAATTTTTCATGATTATTTTAATTTTAAGGCTATTTTATCTACGAATTTCGTTTGTTTTTGTTTTTGTTTTTTGGCGTACTTAGGTTTTTTAACATTCTGTAGAATTCATTCATGTTTATATTACATAGGAGCACGGTGCATTACATTACAATTCCGAATTCATGTATACATTCTGTGTAAAAGCGTGATAATATATGATTAGGGGATCAATGTATTTCCTTTTCACACTAGCCCAGGGCCACAAATTTCCATGTTAGAGCCTTGTTTCTTTTCTCAGTGTTTATTATTATTATTATTATTTTATGACACATTTTAGCTATAGTAATAAAATAAAGTATACATTTATTATGTATTTATTAACTTAAAAAATACACCGATATAATCGAAAGTGTCGGGTAACTTTTGGCAGTATAATGTAGCTTTTAACAGTTGAAAAAATATTTCTATTACTTTATTCTATTATTTTATTCTATTATTTATTTTAAGTATATAATCTTTTCATTAAAATATAAAAGTATACGCTTTTGAAAAATACAGTTTATTCTTAATCATATTTGTTCAGATATTGAAGTATTTGGCAATTTTGAAACGGGAGCATCCTTTGACTCTCTCAGTGTGTAATAATGATGCCCGGTAAAAAAGGAACGGAAAATACAGAAATGTTATCATGTTAAAATACTTTAGACATGTAAATATCAGTTTCCCCCAGGTTTAAAAAAGGGCAGGGTACTGCTGGTGAAAAAAAGGGCACTTTTTTAATTCTTAAGGGTACTTTTTGGATTCTTGAGGGCACTTTTCAGATTCTTAAGGGCACTTTTTTTAATTGTTAAAGGTATTCTTTTGGTTTTTAAAGCCACTTTTGATATTTCAAAATCAGGGCACTCTTTTTAAAACAACAATGAGTCAGTTTTTACTATAAAAGCAAATTTTGCAATGCAAAAAGAAGAAAGGGCACTTTTTTTTTACTGCGGGGCAAGAATGGGGCTAATTATTTTACTGGAGGGGGCAAGAAGGGTGCTAATTATGAGCGGCAAGAAGGGTGCTGTTTGGTAAACCAAAGGGCAGCCAGGGTGCAGCACCCTTCTGAAACTGTCTGGAGGAAACTCTGTAAATATAAATATAAGTAAAAATAGAATATAGAAAGAAAGAAATATAAGTAAATATAGAAATATAAGTAAATATAGAAATATAGTAGAAAGAAATATAAGTAAATATTTCAGCATGGTGATCTTTATTTAAATTAGTTAAATCAGTATAAGTTTTGAAGAATATAAATTGATGTTTTGATAGTAATAATTTGAGTAACCTTATTAGTATTGTATATTTTAACACGGTATATGATAATGAAGATTTGGTTAATGGCGTTTCCAATTTTCGGTCTTAAAAACTATAAGGAGTTTTTATTAAAGATTTTTTTTTTTTTTTTTTTTTTTCAAACGGAGCATATAAACCCTTTATTTCGTGTTATACAAGTCATTAAAAATATAGTTTTGTCCTTAAAACGTCCTTACTAAGTCCTTATTTTTCATTTTGGAAAAAAATGAGAACCCTGAATAATTAAAAAAAAATTATCTTCAAATAATTTTGTGCACAGTGGCAATTGCGGCTCAGCGGTTAAAAACCATTAATTAGTATTCTAACACAAAAATGAATCTTTTTTTTTATCGTCGAATCATACGTAATTTAAGATATTTTTAAGTTTATTATTATTATTAATATAGTATTGTTCAATAAATTTTCACCTAGTTTCTGTGTATCACTATGCATTGTGTGTTTCGTACAGATTTAAGGTGCTAAAAAGAAAATGTTAACAATTTTCTATCATCCTCCAGTTTTAAAACATTTAGTTTACATTTTTTTTAAGTATGTATTTGCATTTATACAGTAATTATAATAACATTGTATTTGAAATGCATTTAATCTGAGAAACGGCGAATTTAAAAAAATTACTTTGGTAATTTTATTTATAAGACCTTCATGAATTTTCATACTAAATTTCATTTATTGTTTTTGAAATTTCTCTTTATTATTATTCTTTTTAAATAAAGTATTGTAGCTTTTCATATTTTAATATTAATTTTCAGCTATGTAAGTGTTCATGTAATCATTTATGTAATTACTAGTACAAATGACAAAATTTGTATTTTATATTGCCCAAGGAATAATATATTAAAATTAGCATTGTGTTTAACTTTACTTTTTCAAAATTTGTGGGTATTAAAACTTTTCCTTTTTTTTTTTTTTTTTTTTTAGAATACTCTAAAATATAACAAAATATCGCTTAATTTATCAGAATTTATTATTATTTTATGTAACACTGTATCTGATAACGAAGGTTTGGTTAATAACGTTTCTAATTGTTAGCCTTAAAAACTATAAGGATTCTTAAAAAAAATAACAATAATTAATTACAAGTGAAGAATGGGAATCCATTATTTCGTGTTATACCAGTTATTAAAAATATAATTTTGTCCTTAAAACGTACTTACAAAGTCCTTATTTTCATTTTGGAAAAGGGTGTAATCCCTGAATGATTAAAAAAATGATCTTCAAATGCTTTTGTGCACAGTGGCAATCGCGGCTCAGCGGTTAAAAAGCATTTGTTATTCTAACACAAAAATGAATCTTTTTTAATCGTCGAATCATACACAATTTCATATATTGTTAAGTTTCATATAACATTGTTTAACAAATTTTACGAACTTTTTGTTTATCAATATACATTGTCTGTTTCGTACAGATTTTAGGGTGCTAAAAAGAAAATGTTAACGATTTTCTACCATCCTTTAATTTTAAAACATTTCATTTTTTTTTTTTTTTTTTTTTTTAAATTAGATAATAGACTCATAGATTTTGTTTTTACTCATTAGACATTGTATAGCACATTGCATTTACTCTGGAAACGCATATTTTGACTTGATACTTTAATGAAATATGTAATAAGAGAATAAAGAAAATTATTTTGGTAATTTTGCTTATTAGACCTTCATGAATTTTCATACTAAATTTTATTTATTGTTTTTAAAATTTCTCTTTAATTTAAAAAAAAAAAATAGTACCTGGACTTTTCATATTGTAATCTTACTTTTCAGCTATGTAAATGTTCATGTAATCATTTATTTAATTACTAAGTTCAAATGACAAAACTCATATTTTATATTAACTAATCTAATGCAATAATGTATTAAAATTGGCATTTCCTATGATTGAAACTTTTCAATGCCCCCCGCCCCCCCTTTTTTAAGCATCCCCTAAAATATAAAAATTATCGCTGTAATTATTGTTTCTTTTTCATAAGGTGGTACATTTTTAATTACTCTTAATTACTAGTTTATTTACCAGTTTCACGGTTTTCAATGTTCCATACTCCAAAAAGTATCTTAAAAATCGACTTTTTTTATTGATACAGAATACACATTTGAAAAAAAAAAAAAAAAAAAAAAACTTTTTAATACAAGCAATTTGATGATTAGTGTTCAATAATACCCACAGAATAGGTTCTATTATCTGTGATAATACCTGACCAGTGGTTCAACCAGGATTACTATTTGAAGAGGGAGAGGGTGGGATAAGTATTATTTTAGAGGTCTTCGCAGTTCTAGGCTTGCTCTTTTTCTGCAGACTGGAGAAGGCCTTTTTTATAAATTAATAATGTATATTTGTTAACGAAAGCTTAAGAAATTTAATTTGGTTTAATATTTTTAATATATTTGGTTTAAACAGGAATATTTAAAAATAAGTTACTTTTCCTCTTTTATATAGAACATAAAAAATTTCATTTCTTTAATCGTCTTTTCCTTTCTTTCTAAACTACATTATTATTATTATTATTTTCTCGCATTCCATAGCTTGCAAACATATAGTCTGAAAAATCCTGAATTTTAATACGTTTGCTAAATATGCATTCAGTATTCTTTCAAAAGAAGTTTAATTGTAGGATTATGTTGGTTAAGAAATATCAGCTTCGACTGGACCCGGGACTTAAATTTCCGGTCCGTGTACATCTGTAATATATTTATATGACATTATTCCAGAGCAGCTAGCATAATATTTATGTGACAAGCTGATCAGTGATCAACCGAGAGTTAACAATTAAAATTATGCAAAATCAAGCTACTTTAAAAGATTTTGAAGGGGCGTGGGGGGGGGGGGGATGTAACTTTTTTTCTGATAATTTAAACAGAACATAAATAAATTAAAACTAATGATTAATATATTTTATCGATTAAATTACTGGATCAGTCCACTTCATATTATGGCAATTATAAATGAGAGAAATGTGAAATTCTTGACCAATTAAATTTATTCTTTCTCTAATTGTAACATGTTTAAAGTTTTATTTTTTAAATTAGCAAATATTAGACATGTTAATGTTTTAAATTTAATAAAAAAATATTGAAAATGAAAAAAAAATTACAAACAAAATTAACATTTCCTAAACTTTTCATTTTTTTTCTGAGGATCTATTTAAAAAAATGATTCATTAATTTAAAGAAAATTTATATCGTTAGTCTAGTCTCGGGGTCTGAGGGAATGGGACCCTCTTTGTCCCCTTCTCCGTGGGTTCTTAATATGAAAATTTCATGCTTGTGTAACCGAAAAAAATTCGTGATTGTGTCAGAAAATGTTGCTGGTTGGACTGAAAAAAAGTCTTAATTAAAAATCAAATTACTGATAAACATTTTTTTTGGCCAGAATTAAGAACGTTTATTCGAAATTCAAATTTATTTCCTTATTATCTTCTGATATGTTATTACGTCCTTATTATCTTTTGAATGTATGAATAGTATTCATACATTCTGCCATAGATAGAAAAATATTTCGGGTGGGGTTTGAGTTAATATCTTATATATGTATTATGTAACTCGGAAGTATTGTTTTCATGCAATTGCATAAGTTATACAACACTATGTTAGACCACTTTTTCTCTTTCATAAAAAAGGCCTTAAAACTGAAATAATTCAATTTTTCTTAATAAATATAGATTTGTAAAATTTCGGAGGGGGTTTGAATCTTATAAACCTCTTCTCCCCCCTCCCCCCCCCCCTCCCTTGGCAATGGTCTGGATGCTAGTGGATGTAGCAAATAGTAATTTAGTTAAATACCAAATATTATGAAGCCGAATACCATTTGTTTTTTCTCTTTCATTATAAAAAAATGTTTTTGAAATTTCATTTAAAAAATAAAATTAGAATAATTAAATTGTATTTTTATATAAGTTGTAAAAAAATAAATAAATAAACAATCTTAACAGTTTGACACTTTGATGTCAATAATAACAAAGCATGACTTTCACGAACCTAAATAATTAGCTATACTGTGATTAAACCATACTTTTTTTTTAATAATGTATTTATACTATAATTCTTGATATTGTAAAGGGTAAGTATCATAAGGATATTTTAATTATGAATCAGAAAGATAGGTGGAATTAGATCTCTATTAAACAAAACTGTAAAATTCAGAAAAAAAAGATTTACAGAATGAAAAATTTGGTGAATTAAGTTTAGAACGAAATTTGGTAAACCTCCCACCAAAAGATTTATTACATGAAAAAATTCCTAAAAGATATATTTCTTATAGGTAAAAAATAGTATAAAATTTGTCACAAATAAGTTCGTCAAATCAAAATTTTAAATAATAAAATCAGAATTATTTGACGGACTTCGACAGGAAAATAGGCAAAAGATTGTTTACCTGCTTCACTTATTTCATCAATGACCCCCCCCCCCCCCCCTTATGAGATATAGAATTTTGTAGCATTCAACTATCCGGACATTTGAAACATTCGGCAATAAGTTTTTACCGGAAATGCCTGTTAATTCATCATTTGCAGTATTTCTTTTTTTTTTTCTTTATTCATAGATATTTTAATAAATTTCATTAGAAAACTTAGTTTATATTACCTTGGTAAATTATGTACTATTCCAAACTATGTGACTAATAATTCTAAGCTATGCGGAGGAGGTGAGGAGGGGTAAATAACTTTTACTGGCGACAAGAATTTTTTGCTGGCTGCCAGTTTTTTTTTAAATTTGTAAAGCCCTGGTTATAGGTAAAAATAGTATAAAATTTGGTAAATGAAGTTTAAAACGAAATTTGGTAAACCTCCCACCAAAAGATTTATTACATGAAAAAATTCCTAAAAGATATATTTGTTATAGGTTAAAAAGAGTATAAAATTTGGTAAATGGAGTTTAGCACGAAATTTGGTAAACCTCCCATCAAAAGACTTATTACATGAAAAAATTCCTAAAATAGATATTTGTTATAGGTTCGCTGGAATTTCTAAAAGTTATTATAAAGGTAACACTGTTTTTACAAGATACTAGCTGACCCCGTCCAGCGTTGCCCGGGCCCATGATAGTAGAGAGAAAATGGGGCTCCGGCCTCAGGAGGAGGTGCGAGGAGGGATCCTCCTCACGAAGTGCCCTCCTCCTCCCAAAGTGCACCTCACACCTCCTCCCAAAGTGCCCTCCTCCTCCCGAAGTGCAGCACCGGCTCCTCCTCACGAAGTGCCCTCCTCCTCCCGAAGTATCCTCCTCCACCATCTAAGATAAGGGGACTAATTAAGGATTAGTGTTAATTAATTTTAATTGCGAGACTTAGAAATTTTTCGAAGCAATTTTTTTTTTCGCGGAGAATTTTCTACTAGAGTACGAGGTGTGTTTCAAGGGATTTATTTTAGCGAATTAGAAATTTAATTAATTTTAATTGGAGAACTTAGAAATTTTTCGAAGCAAATTTTTTTTTCAACGAGAGTAGGGTATTCCAAATATATGTTAGAGTATATTTGAGGAGAAATTTAAAAGTCAATAAGGGTTTAATTATAAATGGTGAATAATTAATTTTAATTGGGGAACTTAGACATTTTTCGAAGCAATTTTTTTTTTCAACGAGAGTATACAGTTTGAATAGGAGTATATGCAGTAGAAGTGAATGATTAATTAATTAAAAATATTAATTAAAATAGTAATTAATTAATTCTAATTGCAGAACTTAAGAATTTTCGCGAGATTTTTTCAACGAGAGTAGTGTATTCGATATACATGTTAGAGGAGAATTTTAAAAGTCAATAAGGGTTTAATTAAAAATGGTGATCAATTTTAATTGGGAAACTTAGAAATTTTTCGAAGCAAATTTTTTATTTATTTTTTTTTTCAACGAGAGTATACAGTTTGATTAGGAGTGTATGCAGTAGAAGTGAATGATTAATTAATTAAAAATATTAATTAAAAATAGTAATTAATTAATTTTAATTGGAGAACTTAAGAATTTTCGCGAGATTTTTTTTTTTTTTTCAACGAGAGTAGGGTATTCGATATACATGTTAGAGGAGAATTTTAAAAGTCAATAATGGTTTAATTAAAAATGGTGATTAATTTTAATTGGGGAACTTAGACATTTTTCGAAGCAAATATTTTTTCAACGAGAGTAGGCTATTTGTTATACATGTTAGAGTATATTACAGGTGAATTTTAAAAGTCAATAATGCAGGGCTAGCATTCCCCCTAAAATTCCTAAATTTCCTAAATATTATTTTATCCCCTAAAATTCCTAAAATTCTCCTAAAATTTTCTTCTTGTTCCTAAAAATTCGAAATCGACAAAATTTCACCGAAAAATATCGCGAATTTCGACAAATGGTCGAAAACGGCACGTATTTTGTCAAAAGATCGCTAAAATAACGCAAATTTCGTCAAAAGATCGCTAAAATAACGCAAATTTTGTCAAAAGATCACTAAAACAATGCAAATTTCGTCAAAAGATTGCCGAAAAAAGCTAATTTCGACAAACAATCCTGAAAAAAAACTCAAAGTTCATCTAAGGATCGCGACAAAAACTAATTTCTTCAAAGGATCGTAAATTTTTGTAAAACATCTCGGGAAAAAAAACTAGAATTTCTTAAAATGATCGTGGAATAAACGTGAATTTCGATTTAAAAAAAATTGTGAAACACCCTTCCAATTTCATCCAAAAATCAAGGAAAAAAGATTTCGTCTAAGAATCACGGAAAAAACGTAAATTTCATCAAAAAATTGTGGTAAAAAACGCCAATTTCATTGAAGGATCATGAAATTTTGTCAATCAATCGTGCATATAAGGCGAATTTCGTCAAACGATCGCACAAAAATACAAATTTTGTCAAAAGATTGCAGAAAAACGTGAATTTTGTCAAAGGATCACGAAAAAAAGCAAATTCCGTCAAAAGGTCGCGAAAAAAAGCAAATTCCGTCAAAAGGTTGCGAAAGAAACACGAATTCTGACAAAAGTTATTGATAAAAACGTAAATTCCGTCAAAAGATCACGAAAAAACATGTAAGTTTGTCAATACATCGTGCAAATAAGGCAAATTTCATGAAAGAATCGCGAAAAAATGCATGTTTCGTCAACAAAAAAAACACGGAAAAAATGCAAATTTCGACAAAGAAGTGTGAAAAAAACCTTTCAGAAGTTTTTCTGTTAGTTTCAGAATTTTTTTTTTCTCATAATCACCCCTGCTTCCTGCCTCTTGTTCTCTAGGTTCACCGAGAACATCCAAAAGAGAGAGAAAGAGAGCATTCATTCTGGTTAGGCTCAATGATACAGGAATTAAAAATTCTAATTAATATAATTGCAGTAAGCATAAGTTGTCAAAACGGTTTGTAATATCAAGCCGGTTATTGTGCAAATTTAAATGCCCTCATTCGCAACAAACAACACAAGCACATGGAACAAGGGCTGAATTCATTGGAATGATGGGAATATTCTTTGTCAGTGTACCACATGTGCCTGTCTAGCACGAAAATACTGTTATTACATACTTGTAATGTTAAAAATATCGCAAATGCCCCTAAAATTTTCCTAAAATTTGGAAAAAAATTCCTAAAATTCCTCCCTAAAATTTTGAAAAATCCTAGTGCTAGCCCTGATAATGATTTAATTAAAAAGGGTCATTAATTAATTTTAATTGCAGAACTTAAGAAATTTTGGCGAGATTTTTTTCCCCTCAACGAGAGTACGCAGTTTGCATGTACAGTAGAATGGTAGATGCTAGTAATTGAAAAGGGTCATTAATTAATTTTAATTGGCGGACTTCAACATTTTTGAGGCAAACAGGCGCGTTTTAATGAATTCGATATAGGTTGTAGTAAAAAATATAGGGTCCCGCATGAATTATACTGTACTCAATTGAATAGCTCCCCCTCTCCCTCCCTCTCCCTTTTTTACCCAGAGGGGGCCCTTCGATAGACTAACAATACACACTTCCAAACGTATAGAGTACTATAAAAAGAATTTTAGCGTATATGTAAATAAACAAGTATGTAAAATCAGGCATAGCGGCATAATTCATGAATCACTTTCCAACATTATCGAAATGTTATGTGAACAAAATATAATTTTACCATCTAGTGCATTAGTTAATTAAAATAGTGAACAGTTACAGATCCCCTTTTTAATAAAAAGGCAAATAGCTTATACAGGAATACATTTATTTAGGTTAGCATGCAAAAATAGTTAAAAGTTATAGGGAAGCCTTCGAATGGAGTGATTATACGTTTTGGGGACCCTTCAAAAGAAACTGGAAACAGTTATAGATATTGAACCCTTCACAAAAAATTGGACAAATCCCCTTTTTAATAAAAAGGGTCCCTTCACAAAAATTCCAAAGAATTCAAATTATGCATAAATACTAGAACCCTTCATACATTCAGTTCATCGATCCCCCCTTTTTTTTACCCTTCGAAGTGTGAACTCGCATTAGACTAAAGGGCCCCTTCATAAAATAAATGAGATACGTGCCCTATTCAAATAAAAACCACCCTTCACAAAAAAAATTGTAGGAGTCCCCTGTTTGAATATAAAGTCTACTTCTCAAAAATTGAAATGTGTGTTAGAGGAATCTTATGATATAAGAAAATAATTAATATATTTTTTTTAAACTGGGCCCTCCTCCGCCCGCTATATATATTTTTATATAGCGCCCCAATATTTTTGCAGCAAGCTCTTTTTTTTTTTTTCAAGAGTATATGAAAACTATTATTCTTATACGAAAAATTCGCACTTAGGCGAAAAAAATGCAACTTATGAAGAAAAAAGAAATATTTTTTTAACTGGGCCCTCCACCGCCCGCTATATTTCTTATAGCGCCCCGGTATTTTTTGCAGCAAGATCTTTTTTAATTCAATGTTTCATATATGAAAACTGTTATTCTCATATGAAAAATTCGCACGTAGACAAAATAAATGCAACTTATGAAGTAAATAATAGTTATTATTTTTTACTAAAATCATTCAGAATTAATATCTAATTTTTAATTATTAATTATCTAATTTTTTATATGTGAAAATTAAATTATCTAACCTTTCCATGCTACACAAGTCCAGGCAGGCTTTCTTATCGCTAATGTCATCAGAGGTAATCCCCAATACTGAGTCACTGATAACAGGTTGTATGAAGCCCGGCTTAAGGGCTTTTCTCAAATCCAAAACAGGCTACTTTTTGACACATTTTTAAATTTCATTTATGATCGCAAATGCATGATATTGGAAGATTTCCTTTTTCAGAAACTATATGTAATCGAAACATTTTTTCATTTTTTTTTATAATTCTTCAAAAGATATGAATAAAGCACATATGTTTTACACTGAATACATTATTTAGCATAGCATTCAAATAAAATCTAGGAACTTTTCGAATAAACGTTACTAACATATTCTAACATATAAGAAATAATCGCATGCCTCAGATTTTTTTTTTTTTTTTTTTTTTTTTTTTACTAGTGAATCAATAACACTTCTTTTAATTAGAATTCAAAATAATATGATAGGAATGAAATATTTGTTTAAAATTTTGTGAGAAATCTATACGGTTTAGTTTTAGATCGACACTACCTTACATATTAATTAGTAAAACAAAATTAAATTTTATGCTTACGAATACAGAAATTTTAGTAATACTGCTTGAAAAAGATTTTTAAGTAAACTATATTTCTGTTTATTGAAACTTTACACTAATATTTTCTCAAGAATTTATACTAGCTGAAACAGTGACAATTAAAAAATATTAATTACTTATGCAAGAAATTATGTATTTGGAGGTTTGCCTTTTTCATTCAATATGTAAACTTATAGCATTGATTGCGTATGTTATGAAAAGAAAACATATGCAAATAATTTTACTTAAAATAAATACTTTAAGATTAGAATTTGCATTTAACTTACCCTATAATACATATGCAAAAATTTTAATTAATATAAATAGTTTACACCAATGTGATTAGCCCCACCAGTGGCTGAGAGGTTGTGCTCTCGAAGCTGGTAGACGGGAGGTGCTGGGTTCGATCCCAATCGCGCCCGTCGGCCTAATCGCTCGGAGTTTTCGTGGTTTTCTTTCGAGCCGTGGATTTTCTCCATGCGTAAATACGGATTAGGTTCCCTTAGAAAGACCCCCACGAAGGGCACTCCCCCTGGGCCTATATCCCTAGTGTCGATAATTGGCCGTCAATAATCAACCCAACCCAACCCAACCCAATGTGATTATAACAGCACGAAAATAAATTCATGAATAATAATAAGTACAAACTATGTCACTATAATGTGGGCATATTTTAAACTATAATAGGTTAACAGTTATATTATAAGGCATAAAGATTTACATATGAATATATCATTTTACACCGATATAAAATAAGCAATTTTAAAATAAAACATACATTATTAAAAACACAATTTAAAATAAAACATAATTATTAATAAAACATATATTATTAGGCTACAGCGTGACCATAAATTAAAAGAGGTCCCATTTTTTTTCCCCTAAAGGGCTCATTTTTCTAAAGGCCCCTTTGAGCGTAGTGAGACTAGTTCTATATATAGATAAATTAATACATGATTTTTCTATTATTTCGTAAAACAAGGTACATGTGCTATGTATTACGAAATAATACATAGAAAAATCATCATATTAATTTATCTACATATATTATACAAATCAATTAAAGGTAAATTGTTAATTGCAATTAGCAATTGGTTCTTTTATGACCTAGTCACGTGATCTCTGATGTCATTGGTGACGTATTGAATGATACCACATGGTCACGTGATATCACTTAAACAGTGACGTCACATGTCACGTGATCAAGTCTTATCAGTGATTATATTAGTTGATAAGGCCCTGAACAAGCATTCACTTTTCTCAGAGCCTTGGTGTGAGACGGTTGGGTGCTTAGCTAGCTGGCGTGTTAGGTAAGAATAGTATTTGTATATATATATTTTTAATATGACTTTAAATTAATTTGATACCTACTATGTAAAACGATATGAATATGTTTTGAATATTAGAACTAAAAAATAATACTTTGAAATAATAGACTTACTAAACAGTAAAATTTAAAGCTATGTAGATAAATTTCCTAAAACTAAGTTGAAATGAAAATGGTAAAAGTTTAGTCAGTCTCATGTTAGTGTTTATCATATTAAATCTACAAAAGAAATTTTTAAGTGGGAATACTAATAATCCAAGTTACCATATAGATATTATAAGTTAGTAGATTCATAAACTAATGAGAATGTATATAATTTTAATAAACTATGTTAATTTCTGCAGATATTTAATAAAATATAAGTGAGTTTTCGAGGTACATAGTTTACCAATTTACTTCCTAGCTTTATCTTACCATAGGCAATGGTCTAAATCAAGTTAGGACATATACCTTGGAAATCATATTCATGCGACTAAATAACCTGGGGCTCACTCAGTCCAGTAGTTAGCGTGATGGTTATAAAATACCCGGGGCTTAATCAGCCCGCTAGTTAGCGTGTTGACTATATAAAAGTGGGGGCTCACTTAGCCCTGTGGTTATCGTGGTAGCTATAAAATAAGCGGGGGCACACTAAGCCCAGTAAACGTGGTGGGTAGAAAATAGCCTGGGGCTTACTCAGCCCATTAGTTAGCATAGTGGGTATAAAATAGCCTGGGGCTCACTCAGCCTAATACTTAGCATGGTGACTATAAAATAAGCGGGGGCTCACTTAGCCCTGTGGTTAGCGTCGTGGTTATAAAATGACAAGTCTGATTATATGTTTGTGGGTTCGAAACTTGTGCGGTTTAGACGATGGGATTTCAAGTATTCAGAAAAGTCGAAAAAATCATGATGGTGCACCATATCCTTATAAATATTATTGGTTTTAATATGATAAGTTAAGGAATCTATATCCGTAATGAGTAAAACTGCACGATCTTTGTATGTTTTCTTTATAAAATTGTAATGAAAATCATACATAACTAATTTAGATAATACTAAAATAGAAAATCCAACATAGATGGTCGGTTCATTAAAATGCTAGTTTTTAGTCGTTCTACAGCGGTTAAATCTTCATCATATGTCTTGAATGATTTAAAAGTAGGCAAAGCTACAAATTTTTTTAAAAATACATTTCCAGTATGAATTATTAAATCTAATTCACTTATTTCAAATTCTTAACGATAGTCCCATAGCATTGGAAAGTGTTTCACAAAGTATACCATGACTCATGATTTTTCCTTCATATTTATTTATTGTCACTTATTGTAGATCCTATTTTATAATTTACGTTAAAATTTTTCATTCATTCCTATCATTTTTTGGGTACTCTGTATATATTTTTTAGGTGCGTATTGTTAGTCTAAATTTTATCGAAGGTATTTCTGACATTTCTGTGATAATATAGGTGAGGTAGCGCATTAATGCAGTATAATTAATGTGTATTATGTGTGGTCTGTATGTATTTGAGAAGAACTTTACACGAAATTCTACTTGTGAATAGGGGGTGATACACTTATTAGTCATGCGATAAGCATAAGTATGTGTTATCTCTCTAAGGCATATATCAAGTTAGTTCGGTGGGAATGAATCCTCTACCGTTTTCTGAATATAAAATAAGAGGTAATGTGATTTTTTTTTTATAATTCTGCAAATATGTATGTATCTTAATTAATTTTTTATAGTATGTATATATATATATATATAATAAAATATATTCGTATAGAACTAGTCTCACTACGCTCAAAGGGGCCTTTAGAAAAATGAGCCCTTTAGGAAAAAAAAATGGGACCTCTTTTAATTTATGGTCACGCTGTAGCCTAATAATATATGTTTTATTAATAATTATGTTTTATTTTAAATTGTGTTTTTAATAATGTATGTTTTATTTTAAAATTGCTTATTTTATATCGGAGTAAAATGATATATTCATATGTAAATCTTTATTCCTTATAATATAACTGTTAACCTATTACAGTTTAAAATATGCCCACATTATAGTGACATAGATTGTACTTATTATTATTCATGAATTTATTTTCGTGCTGTTATAATCACATTGGTGTAAACTATTTATGTTAATTAAAATTTTTGCATATGTATTATAGGGTAAGTTAAATGCAAATTCTAATCTTAAAGTATTTATTTTAAGTAAAATTATTTGCATATGTTTTCTTTTCATAACATACGCAATCAATGCTATAAGTTTACATATTGAATGAAAAAGGCAAACCTCCAAATACATAATTTCTTGCATAAGTAATTAATATTTTTTAATTGTCACTGTTTCAGCTAGTATAAATTCTTGAGAAAATATTAGTGTAAAGTTTCAATAAACAGAAATATAGTTTACTTAAAAATCTTTTTCAAGCAGTATTACTAAAATTTCTGTATTCGTAAGCATAAAATTTAATTTTGTTTTACTAATTAATATGTAAGGTAGTGTCGATCTAAAACTAAACCGTATAGATTTCTCACAAAATTTTAAACAAATATTTCATTCCTATCATATTATTTTGAATTCTAATTAAAAGAAGTGTTATTGATTCACTAGTAAAAAAAAAAAAAAAAAAAAAAAAAAAATCTGAGGCATGCGATTATTTCTTATATGTTAGAATATGTTAGTAACGTTTATTCGAAAAGTTCCTAGATTTTATTTGAATGCTATGCTAAATAATGTATTCAGTGTAAAACATATGTGCTTTATTCATATCTGTTGAAGAATTATAAAAAAAAAAAAAATGAAAAAATGTTTCGATTACATATAGTTTCTGAAAAAGGAAATCTTCCAATATCATGCATTTGCGATCATAAATGAAATTTAAAAATATGTCAAAAAGTAGCCTGTTTTGGATTTGAGAAAAGCCCTTAAGCCGGGCTTCATACAACCTGTTATCAGTGACTCAGTATTGGGGATTACCTCTGATGACAATAGCGATAAGAAAGCCTGCCTGGACTTGTGTAGCATGGAAAGGTTAGATAATTTAATTTTCACATATAAAAAATTAGATAATTAATAATTAAAAATTAGATATTAATTCTGAATGATTTTAGTAAAAAATAATAACTATTATTTACTTCATAACAGAGATGCCACTTTTCCGCGGAAACGCGGATTTCCGCTTTTTTGCTTATTTTCAAAATCCGCGGATTTCCGCTTTTTTTTTTTTTCTTATTTCTCGGGCGCATTTCTCTTTAATGCATCAAGCGGAACCAACCAACCAACCAACCCATTTGTCAGAAGAACTCCTGAACACTTTCTCCTCTGTGATTGGTGAGTACGTTTGATGTCACATCGTCAGTGGGAGTAGTCATGATTCAACTGACCAATGAGCACAAAGTGTCGTGGCTTTCGATAAGTAGTGTAGATGAGCCGTGCCGTGTTTGTTTACTTTTTACCGACGCTGTGCGGAAATAGATAGTAAGATTTGAAATCTCATGATGGATTAAGTGTTTAATCTCGTCATTTGTTTTTTGATTTATATTTAATTATCGCGCCGCAAAAGACAGATTTTGATAGTAATAAGTATTATGGGTGAAAAAAAGTCCGTATACTGAATGTACGGCACGTTGTTTTGATTTCCAATTTTGCCAGATATAGTAACGCCCGAAATCATATAGATAATCTACAACCCATCAAATTAATCGTAGATGGAATGGATCAAATAATCATTAAATCGGAATATTTATTTTCGTCTTTTTCAGTTTTAGTGGATCATAGTTTACCATTAAATGCTTTATAACATGCAGTATTCCTATTTAAAAAGATGTTCCTGAATGGTGCTGTAGTAAAAATAGTTATGCACAAGGACAAAAAGAACCACAATTGTGAAAGAAATGGCCGATAAATTGTAAATATCTGCACATGATAGAGTTCTGCATTGAAGATATATTCCAGCGACTATTTACTCTTGTATTACCTATTATGTTAAAGATAAATTTTTAGTGACTGCTAGTGTTCTTAGAGAGCACGATATGAAAAAGGTAAAAATTATGTTTTTAAAATATTTTTTTTTTTTTTTTTTTTTTTTTTTGTAGTATTTTCAGTTTCATTGCCTAAAAACTAATTTTATGTAGGAAAATATAGCTAGACCTTCATATAAATAATTTGCTACAACATTGATCTCACTAAATGCTTTTGTAGCTGTGGCACTGGCAGGTTAAACATTAGCCATATGTATTAACTTATGTTTTGAGTGAAAGCATGTAGGTTTTTAAATGTATTTGCTTATAAAAATTTTAAAGAATAGTTTTACAATTTTGAGGAATTCTCATATTAATATTTGTCATTTATATCAGATAATTATTGAATAAAATTTTGAATTAGCCATTTTTGTTATATTTATTAGTGTTCTTATTTTTGTATTACATGTATATATGTTTAAATTTGAATTCAAATAATGACAAATTTTATTTCGCGTATAATTTCACTTTTTTTGCTCGATTTTTACCCCGCGTACAGGTTTAACTTTTTTGTTCAATTTTCACCTCACGCATCATTTCCTCTTTTTTGCTCTTTTCTCAGACTCATCCCTGTTCATAAGTTGCATTTATTTTGCCTACGTGCGAATTTTTCATATGAGAATAACAGTTTTCATATATGAAACATTGAATTAAAAAAGGTCTTGCTGCAAAAATACTGGGGCGCTATAAGAAATATAGCGGGCGGTGGAGGAACCAGTTAAAAAAATATTTTTTTTTCTTCATAAGTTGCATTTTTTTTCGCCTAAGTGCAAATTTTTCGTATAAGAATAACAGTTTTCATATACTCTTGAAAAAAAAAGAGCTTGCTGCAAAAAATATTGGGGCGCTATATAAAAATATATATAGCGGGCGGAGGAGGGCCCAGTTTAAAAAATATTTTTTTTTCTTCATAAGTTGCATTTTTTTCGCCTAAGTGCGAATTTTTCATATACTCTTGAAAAAAAAAAGAGCTTGCTGCAAAAATATTGGGGCGCTATATAAAAATATATATAGCGGGCGGAAGAGGGCCCAGTTTAAAAAAAAATATTAATTATTTTCTTATATCATAAGATTCCTCTAACACACATTTCAATTTTTGAGAAGTAGACTTTATATTCAAACAGGGGACTCCTACAATTTTTTTTTTGTGAAGGGTGGTTTTTATTTGAATAGGGCACGTATCTCATTTATTTTATGAAGGGGCCCTTTAGTCTAATGCGAGTTCACACTTCGAAGGGTAAAAAAAAGGGGAATCGATGAACTGAATGTATGAAGGGGTCTAGTATTTATGCATAATTTGAATTCATTGGAATTTTTGTGAAGGGGCCCTTTTTATTAAAAAGGGGGTTTGTCAAATTTTTTGTGAAGGGTTCAATATCTATAACTGTTTCCAGTTTCTTTTGAAGGGTCCCCAAAACATATAATCACTCCATTCGAAGGCTTCCCTATAACTTTTAACTATTTTTGCATGCTAACCTAAATAAATGTATTCCTGTAGAACCTATTTGTATACTTCAATCCATTTAAGAATCCTATATGTTTTGGCTATCAGTAGGGTAAAGATTTTTCTTGAATCCTTTGGATTTTTTGTGAAGGACCTTAGGCCTTTTTATTAAAAAGGGGATCTGTAACTGTTCACTATTTTAATTAACTAATGCACTAGATGGTAAAATTATATTTTGTTCACATAACACTTCGACAATGTTGGAAAGTGATTCATAAACTATACCGCTACGCATGATTTTTCATTCTTGTTTATTTACATATACGTTGAATTCTTCTTTTTATAGTTCTCTATACTTTTGGAAGTGTGTATTGTTAGTCTATCGAAGGGCCCCCTCTGGGTAAAAAAGGGAGGGGGAGGGGGGAGCTATTCAATTGAGTACAGTATAATTCATGCGGGACCCTATATTTTTTACCACAACCTATATCGAATTCATTAAAACGCGCCTGTTTGCCTCAAAAATGTTGAAGTCCGCCAATTAAAATTAATTAATGACCCTTTTTAATTACTAGCATCTACCATTCTACTGCACATGCAAACTGCGTACTCTCGTTGAGGGAAAAAAAATCTCGCCAAAATTTCTTAAGTTCTCCAATTAAAATTAATTAAATCATTATTGACTTTTAAAATTCACCTGTAATATACTCTAACATGTATAACAAATAGCCTACTCTCGTTGAAAAAATATTTTCTTCGAAAAATGTCTAAGTTCCCCAATTAAAATTAATCACCATTTTTAATTAAACCATTATTGACTTTTAAAATTCTCCTCTAACATATATATCGAATACCCTACTCTCGTTGAAAAAAAAAAATCTCGCGAAAATTCTTAAGTTCTGCAATTAAAATTAATTAATTACTATTTTTAATTAATTAATCATTCGCTTCTACTGCATACACTCATAATCAAACTGCATACTCTCGTTGAAAAAAAAAAAAAAAAAAAAAAAAAAATTTGCTTCGAAAAATTTCTAAGTTCCCCAATTAAAATTAATTAAATTTCTAATTCGCTAAAATAAATCCCTTGAAACACACCTCGTATTCTAGTAGAAAATTCTCCGCGAGAAAAAAAAAAAAAAAAAAAAAAAAAAAAAAAAGGCTTCGAAAAATTTCTAAGTCTCGCAATTAAAATTAATTAACACTAATCCCCTTATCTTAGGTGGTGGAGGAGGGCACTTCGGGAGGTGGAGGGCACTTTGGGAGGAGGAGGAGGGCACTTCGGGAGGAGGAGCCCTCCACACTCCACCTCCTGGGGCGAAACTCTCATTTCTTCTCTACTCATGATAATAAAGTTAAAAAGAAATGTAAAGTTTTTATTATTGTATATCTTTAACCGGATTTTGTAGGAAATTATATTTTAAAATGTGTTTTTTTTTTTTTTTTTTTTTTTTTACGTGGGGTTGTTTCATAGTTTTAAAATAAAAAGTTATTTTTGTCCGAACTCTTTGAAATCTTTATTGGTGGTAAATAAAATGGTTTTACAGCCCGTGTAAAAATTTCGTGAAAAAATATTGTTATATAGTTATAAAAAAAATGTTTTCTTCTCGCTTTTTTTTTTTTTTTTTTTTTTTTTTTTTTGCGTTGGCTTTTTTAACACAGCAATAAAAAATGTTCTCATCTTCCGAACTCTCTGACATTTCAATCTGTTATAAATGTATAACTGTATCTAAGCTCTCTTTAAAATTTTGCGAAAAAATATGCATATTTAGTATTAGTAGAGGAAACATAAGTTCTTAAAAAAAACAGCTTTAGCTTTCAGTCTCAGAGCAAAAATATACTAGAAGGTCTATGCTTTCAATGCAATGGTGACTCCTTCCGTTTTCAATCAACCCTTTTCAATCCCCCTAGGCTAAACAGATGAGAACTAATCCATCAGGTTTCCCCTTTCTGTGGGGAGAAGCCTTAAAAAACATTGGCATATGGGCAAAGAGACGATATTCATGTGGAAAATTTGACAGAATGCGCTTTTCGTTTTAAATACATATATAGTAAATTCGCTTATGATTTAAACAAGAAGTGTTGTATATTTTGTATTTAGTATTGGAGGTTGTAATGTTTGTTTGGATATTGCAACAAGATTTTTTTTTAAATTATTATAAATAATATTCTCTATAATAGAATATAACTCATAAATATTATTATACTTACGTGAATTTATTATGCAATTTAAAATTGAATAAATGTTAGAAAATTGCTTAAGCACAATTTAATTTATTATTATTATTATCATTATTATTTTCCTGAAATTATTATCTGTTCAGAATTAGGATAGATCTAGATCAAAAAGGCAAAAGGCATTAACATCAAATATTGGCTAATATTCGTCACTTCTAATGTATACAGTAGGGAACTATTTATGCGTTTCTTATTGGCGCGTTTTCTATTTAATCGATAATGTATATCTGAATTCATTTTTCTGTTTTGGAATCCTTAAATATTTTGCTAATGTAACAGAATACTTAAGGCTGTTTGTTCTCAAATTCCAGTTGGCTAGTTCCTGGTACATTTCTGAATTTATTTTTATTCAAAAACCGCATAGAATGTCCATGCGTTTTTATTCAGATACCAACAAATCTAATACTGTTATTCATTTTTCGATTAAGAATCATTCAAAAAAGTTTATCTAGTTTGGTAATTTAAACAAAATTTCCGGACGCGAAATTCCAAAAAAGGTCGGCATGAGTCATCAGTCATTCATAACACGAGATGCAATATATTTATTTCGGGATATCTTTAGGGATAAATTGGGTCCTTTGAGTAACCTTCAAAACAGGACAATTCACAATTTTTTTCATCTCAAAACAGGGTCCTTCACAAAAGTTTTTCATACCAAAAATAAACTTTTCTCAAATTTAATAATCTTAAAATCAAATTAGATCTGTCCCAAAACAGCCTAAATCACCAAAGAACCTATTATCTAGCTATATTATAATGTAAATATGTTTACATATAAATATATCCAATTTTGATGCATTTATAAAATTTTTGTGCATTAAAAAAAAATAGGAACTCGTTTTAATTCAATTGTTTAAAAATACCCGAATAGAATGCTAATTTCAGATTCACAAAATTATAATTAGTTTTTTTTCAAATTTAAAATGTCATTCACGATTTTCACAAAAACAGGAGCTTGTATGAAATGTCTGGAGAGACCACTGATTCATTGGAAAATGCGAAACGCAATTCGATTCCATATTATTTCGATAGTAATGTCTGCTAATTGCATGTTTCAATGCTTAAAAATAAGTCCATGAATATGTCAGACAGAAAGTTTCGCGTTGCTGAGCGGGTGAAGATACATTTTTGAGAGCCGCCTTAAAGTTGTTTATACTTTTTTTGGAATATAATATTATAATTATGCTTTGTTTATTGTCTACCCCCCCCCCCCCTCAAAAAAAAAGAAAAAAAGGGTTGGAATTCTATATATAAAGGAGGGGAGAAAAAAAAAACATTTTTCTTTGCAGTTTGACTGTTCTAACTCTAAAGATAGCACATATATAAAAAGAGCAATTTTTGGTAATGTTATAGTAGTTCCAAATTTCCAATCTCTTCTTGGTATCTCAGCGCACAAATTATACTCTTTAAAGCTGTGTAATTTTTAAAAATATTTCCTGCCTTGTTTATTTTGTACTACTAATAAATAATTATTGAAATTGCCTCCTCCCCAAAATTTCAGTTGCTTCCATTGCTCTCAAACGCACAGAATTTTTAAAATGGACTGTCCTTATTTTTTAAAAAATATATCTGTATTATTAGCTATTTTATAGTATCCATAAATAAATTTAACCTCGCCCCCGTTAAATTTCTGCGCCCCTCCCTCGCAAAACAAAAGGATGGATTTCTAGATACAACTGAGGGGAGTAAAAATTTCCTTTTTCTTTGCAGTTTGGCTGTTCTCACTCCTGATTCTCAGCACGCATACGATAGGAGCCATTTTTCCATAATGTTTTTTTCTTTCCCTCCTCATGCAAGAACTATGATTATTTTAAGGGCTAAAGTTTTTATTTTTTCCCGCTCAACAATGCAAATGTTGAAAATTCTGAGAAAAAGTTAGAAAATTTTGAACTTTAAATAAAAAAATTTTCCTTATAAAACTAAGGATTTGAAATTTCAATGCCATTAAAGTCAAACTTTGCTCTTTATAAGTACTGTAAAGAGTATTTCAACCTCTCTTACAAACCATTTGGTCTAACCCCCTCTTTCAGTCCTTCTTTGTAACTCGGCGATTTTCATTTCCAGTTTCACTGAAACTTTCTACTGAATGTTGTAGGATTGATTAGGTGTTTCACTCTGCTTACTTATTTTTGTTTGGGAACTGAACATTTGTTAGCTTAATTTATTGAATATTTATTATTTGTATTAAAATATGTTAAAGCAATATCTGTATTTAACTTTGACTGATGTGATAAACAATATCATCCTGATTTGACAAAATGATAGAACCTAATGCTAAAAGTGTGTATCTGCAAAATGTTTAGCATGTAAAAAGTTCAACAATTTGTAAATTTTGCAAAAAATCATGTAACAAATCAGTAATTAGGGCCTCAGAATCAGTTGCGAAAGTTTAACTCTCAAATTAATAACTTTTAAGATTTTTTATGTGTAACATCACAAAATCTCGATACCTGGAATTTTGCTTTTATTGGTATGGAAAACCTGGAAAAGTCAGAGGAAATCATTGCTGATATGGAATAGACATCCTGATTTGAAATCATTTCTTTTTCAGAAAAGTGTTACTATATTTCTCGCTACATGGCGCTTCTGAAAAATCGCTAGACTCTTGTCGGTTTCAAGATCGAGAAATTCCTTCAAATGCAATGCAGAAAAAACATAATATGAAAAAAAGTTTTCTACATTTTTTAGACTTTTTCATGACATTTCACATTCTAGACGTTGTTGTATGGCATTCATTTGAAAATTGGCAAATATGAAGTTTTTTTGCATTATAGAATTTTATATAATTTCATTTTGCAATTTTCTTGAGAGGTGCTTGAATTTTTTCCTGGGAAAAGAGTATAAACCTTGTTATTACGATACAAATTTCTGATTTAATTTTTTTTTTTTTTTTTTTTTATGCTGCTTGTTATTTTGTGTATGCCTGTTTGGTCATGGAATTTTTTTGGATTTGGTCAGTGAAAATCATGGAAAGTCAGGGAAATTGCCAGACATGTTTTGCTGGGAACCCTGCTTCAGGTTGAGTTCTTCCTCCATTAATTTTTATATATTTGATATTGTATTTCTAGTTTTCAGTTTATTTACTTTTTTATTCGGAGGAAAGCATTGCATTTCTAAATAATAAATTCTGTTTTGGGATATTTTAATACAAAATTCTCAAATTATACGTAGACAAATATTAACAGCCTGAAGAACATAAATAATAACCCCTTTTTTAGAAAACATAAATAAATAATAATTTTTTTTTTCCCCGCAGGTCCATATCGTTACCCTCGTCTATAGCATAAGATGGCTGACACTAACTGCGTAATTGACATTCCTATTTCAATGAAGCTGGATCTTATATGGGTACCTGTGCTCACCAGCACACCCATAATGGCATCTAAATGCCAACATGAACAAAAGAAAGTATCGGAATGTGCAGTAGTTAATGAATCTAACCATCATGAAAATAAAGTTTTGGAAGTTCCAGTGATATTTGAAGATTCTGGTGTCAGCATGTCTTCAGGAAGAAGCGAATCCAGTGGTGGTACTCTTACTCATTCGGTTTCCTTGGTTTCCTCTCCCTCGCAAAGTTCAGCAGCTGATTCTGCCTATGGCAGTCCATTCCATCATGCTTACCTGCACAATGCCTTTTTCAATGGACTGGATGATGGCTTCTGGCCCAGGCCAATAAGGTAAATAATAGATTAAACTGAAGTTTTATTTATTTTATTCTGTGAGCACGAGCGTTGGTATGGAAGGGGGGGGGGGGGTCGATGAAACTTTTTTTCTTGTGGCCTATTTTGTGAAAAGTAAAGGTTATTTTTATAAAATTTAATATATTTTGTGAAAAAAAACATTTCGTAACGAAATGTTTGATCGAAATGAAATCCAGTTACACAAATTCGAATCAAGCATTTATTAACAAAAACTTTTTTAAATCCTTTTGCTGAAGTTTTCCTCTGTAATGAATTTGTTTTTTACAAATTACACATTTTATAATATCACAAAATAATAAACAATTAATAAATAGTAAGTTTTTATGGAATATAGTTTTGTGAAAGGGCATATTTTATTAAAAGTAATTTTGTGAAAGGCCGGTTTTATTAAAAGGAATTTTGTGAAGGACACCATTTTATCAAATTGATAAAATCATTCACGTCATTCTCTTATCATTTTTTAACGACTTAGATTATACACATTGTTTAGTGAGCTGATAATGAGGTATATTAAGGCTGATCTCAAATACAAACTGGCTACTTTATGACACATTTTTTAATTAGTTTTTGTACGGAAACGCGAGAAATTGGGAGGTGTTCTTATTCAGAAATTTTGTAATCAAAAACGTTTTCCATTTTTTGGTAAAGAAAGAAGATCTTTGAGAAAATATTGTCAAACTTGGCCTTTTAAACCGAATTTCCAACGTTCCCTCGCGGAAAAGATAGAAAAACGTGTCGTCACGTGACAGGAGTTGCTTATAACTCGATAAGTAACTTATTTATCAAAAAATGGAAAACTCCTTACAATTCCAAATTGTTTAACTAGTCATGCCTGCCAATTCTATGCCTTTGCGTTTAAAAATGAGTCAGAAAGCTTCGTGTTGTTGAGCACGAGCAGTCATTTGAGAACCACCTTACTTATTTATTGAAAGTTCGGGCAAGGAATGACACCTCACGTCACAGAAAGGATATTTTCGATTGACCTAAACAAACATTCCCTACCACTTTTTAATAAGTCATTTTCGATATAATCAAACATAGCTTTTATTTAATTATCTTTTATGATCTTTTAAAATTTGAGTATATATTTAGAAACATCCTGCTTGTTGCATGATGTTGCATTTGAAAACTTTTCAAATACTACATTTACTGAATTGCTTTCTCATTTATTTTATAGGGAAGACGCTGCTCCTGCAAGCCCCAATATGTCCGATGTCGAGCTGTTGAAAAACACGGTGTTGTGCATGCTGTTGGTATTGATGATATTGAGCTTTATGATAACAGTACTTTGTACTGCTAGAAATTATCCCCCTATAGTAGCCGGTCTTTCATTGGGACTGATCGTTCTGGCTTTCATCTTTTATCAGTTTTATAACACTCTTGCAGTGTTGTACACTAGAACTAGACAACGTGCAAATATACCTCTCGTCATAAATAATCGTCCCCGCTTGCCCCAAATTATTGCTAATTAAACACTAAATATTGATAATGTTTTTATTTAATGGGGAGTTTTTACTTAATATTTTTTCTTCTTTTTGTGTAGACCATAAATAAATTTCCAACATTTTATAACTGAAACTACGGACCTATAGCCATCAATTAAAAGTTTAGCTCGTATTTTAACTGTTCCAAATTTCCTATTATATGTTTTTTTACATTATGCTTTTCCGTGATAATTCCATTCTTTTAATATTTCTCTTTTTCATCGCATATTTCATGACATTTGCGATTCGGTATCTTTTGTGAAGATGAATGGATAACGAATGGATATGTTTAAAGTTTAATACCTGTTCATTGTAGTCATAAAATAAGAGCTTCAATGTGGTAAAGATTTTATACATATTAAAATTCTCAGAATTGTTTAATGTAACAATAAAAGAAAATAACATAAAGTTTTGAAAAACACCAAAACAAAATAAATAATTTATATTATTAAACTTATATGAATCTCTCGTAAATAATTTGTTTAAATTTCATTTAATTACGGATATCCTTCACAAACTGAGAAAAAAACCGATCTAATTAATTTTGATGTTAAAGAGATTTTAATTTAAATAATTAAATTAATTATACTTGATTTTTTTTATCCTTTCATGCAATAAGATGCTTGACGAACTTCGTGAAAGGATTGAGGAACACCCCCCCCCCCCCCCCAATTACTAATTCTTTATCCTAAAATCTTATTTTAAAAGTACTAATAATTCATGATTTCATTTGGTGTTCACAGAAACTGCACTGTTTGTGTAATTCAATACAAAGTTATGTATGATAATGTAATTATTTTGTTAAATTACCAATAAATATAACTTTGAAATGTAAAACCGATTGGTCATTCTTCCCATTTTTCTATTCAATATTTCATACACAAATAAGAACACGAGACTTATTTTCAATGATTTACAGGAAAATATATTCATAAGCAGAGTTTCCCCCAGACAGTTTCAGAAGTGTTCTGGACCCTGCCTGCCCTTTGGTTTACTAAATAGCACCCTTCTTTTCCTCATAAAAATAATTGGAACCCTTTTTGCCCCTCAGTAAAAAAAAGTGCCCTTTCTCCTTTTTGCATTAAAAAATTTGCTTTCATAGTAAAAACTGACTCAATGTTGTCTTAAAAAGAGTGCCCTGGCTTTTACATATCAAAAGTGGCTTTAAAAAAAACAAAATAATACCTTTAACAATTAAAAAAGCACCCTCAAGAATAGAATCCAAAAAGTGCCCTTAAGAATGAAAAAAGTGCCCTTTTTTAAACCTGGTGGAAACTCTGCATAAGTAAGTTCTGTCTATCACCAATGAATAAATAATACAGTGAAATCTTTAAAAGCGGAACCTGTTTACCACCATTTTATTTGTTCACAAGAATTTCTCATGATTTTAGGATTTTTTTTTTAAATATATATTTTAACTACTATTAAAAGAAGAAAATTTTTAGTAATAAAAAATTAAAAAGTTTCCATAGTAATTTAAGGGCATTTTTATTTTGATAAGAACTTTTAGAATATTCTGCTGATTACAAAGTAATCAAAACATTTTAATAATGCTGGTGGTCCCATTTTCTTTAAAAGCTTCACGATCCCGACAAGAGAAACTCTAAAAATATGCTGAGGACAGTTATACCAGCTGATTCAGTAGCCTGTCTAAAATGGAATTTTTCCTGTCCTAGCGATTATGTTTTCAGATGTTTCACAGACTGGTATTAAACTGTTATGTGGGAAATCGGTACCTGCAAAACATTTTTATTAAGAGCTTTTGAAATTTATTTGAAATTATTATTATTGGAATGTTATATAAAAAAATATATTTATTTTTCCAGAAAAATGCAAAAAGGGAAAAGTCAGGTTTTTATTAGACAGAATTTAAAATATTACTCTAAGCTTGTTTTTATTTTTTTTTTTCATATATTATCAATATTATTAGTATACTCAATAAATTTTATTAAGTATCGTACTCCATGTAATGACACCAGTTTCTAAATAAACACAGTTGAAATCAAGAAAAAATAAATAATAAATAGTAGCCAAAAGAGAAAATAAAGAGAAGATTTATTTCTCTATATTTTTTATCATATTGATACCAGAGGAATTCTAATACAACAGACGTTGAGTCAAATCTATAAAGAAATTCCATTTAAGTTTCCTACGAACAAACAAAGTTACTCTGCAGCTTTAAGTGTCTTTTTTTTTTCCCCTTAAAATTAGAGTTTGGTAATTGTTAAAGAAAAATTTGAATGGATAATATAAGTAAGAAAAAAAAAAAAGATTAGTACTGAATGACATTTCAAAAATTAATAACATACTAATTCAATTTTTTGACATCGTGTATGTCACTAAAGGATTTATTTAATTGCATCGTATACATATAACTAATTTTCAAGATCTTAACGTCTGAACCAAATAGATGCTCTTAAATTGATCCTAGATACAAAATTTAAATATTGTATTAATAAATATTTTTTACTCGTTTTTTCTCCTTAATATATTATATATTCCTTTTCAAATGTAAATTCTTTTTTTTTTTTTTTAAACTTGATCTTTAATTTTTAAAGATTACACATGATTAATTTTTAGATTTATTTAAAAATTGATATATTTTCTTTCTAAAATAATAACATTTTGCTCAATTTTATTTTTAATTTTTGAGAACAGAAAAGAATAAATATTATTTTGTCTTCAGAATTTACAAAAATATTTTTTTTTAAATGCAACAATCTTTTAAGAAACAATCTTCAGGATAATAATATCAAATAATAATAACAGAAATATTTCAAAGCTAGATTTGTGTTACCCATTGGAATTTTCAATAAATGTGAACAAAAGATAAAAAGTTGTCAAATTAAAATGTACTTATTTTATTACGGAAATTAGCCATATCATAATAACAGACGATTTAATTCATTTCACTGAAACTAGTTATAGCCCGAACGCACCTCATTTATCACGTTTGACGTACAATTTCCAACTTGTTATATTTTTTCATTGCATTTTTTTGGAAAAGAAAGTTTGTATAATCCAAGAAAACATTGGAACTATTCCAGGAAATGTATTTAACTGGTAAATATGAATTGGATGAATAGTCTGTTAACCAATCATATGACACCCTGATGTACTGGTTAGAAACTACCAGAGTAACTCAACATACATACAACAACTATATATATACTACAAATACACCCTGTGTGAAGTATATACATGGAACTAAAAAAAACTTGTTAGTGTAACATATATGTGAACCTGAGTCACTCCTGCGAATAATCTGTGTACAGATTGATGAGCTTCCATTCATGTATAATGTACAAAACTTTTCCCGAATAAAAGAGGGCTCTAAAATGATACCGTGCTTTCTCTAGTTTCAGGTGTTAATCGGGTCCTAGGGGAGGGGAAGGTTATGCAATTCATGAAAATATTTGCACTTTCAGACCATTTATAAATCTAAAATCCACATCGCTCTTACTAGAGATACGGAGACCATCGCTCCAGGGAATCTGAATAATGAGCTCGTTCCAAATTAATAAATAAAAAATCTGAAGATTTTCAAAAGGGAGGACACTTTGGATCTCTTTACTTTTCGGAGTAGCCAGCCGACCTCGAAAACCTGAAAAAAAATCAGAAACATTTAGTAAAGCTGGAAAATGTCATGGAAGTTTGAATGAAACCTAGAAATTTCAATGCAGTGTTGAAATTGACTGCTCATGGCAGAATTTTATTGAAGAGAAGAGTGCATCGTTTACAAATTTTGTAACAGATTCTGCTTTAAAAACTCCTTTATCAGTAGAATCAATACCAATATTTTTCAGAACGAATCAAACTGTTTAGTTAACAAACAACTTATTTTTTTGTAGTAATCAAGTAAAATATAAAGTTTAATTGTATATGGGTTCAGTTTAGTTTACCAAAAGTCATATTGTTTGTATATTGAAAAAAAAAAAAAATCGAAAAAGTCATATAGCAGGGTAGCTACAGATTCTGGAAATCGGGGAAAAATGAGGAAGGTTTATCAATATGGAAAAAATCAGGAAAATTCGTAAAAGTACTTGAAAATCAGGGAAATTTGTCTATATGCGAAAATATTTGTTTTCACACGAGACTGATTCGTCGACAAACAGGTGATATTTAAGCCAATAATAGTGCGCGATAAAGAAAAATGAAATTATGTTTTTAAAAAGATGCACATGATATGAGTTTTTGGTATTTAACACAAATTAAGGTGATCAGATGTTCTCATTTTCTGTGGACAGCGCTTATAATGAAGGCAATTTACCCATTTAAAAAAAAAAAATATGATACATTAGCATAAGCTGACCAGGTGGCCAGCTTAATCCAATTAGCTATCCCGTCAGATATAGCTATGTCTTAGAATTGAACATTCTTCAGAAAATGAGGAAAATTTCTGGTCGCCAAATATATTCATTGCCATATGAAGTTGTTATTTGAGTTCGGATTTATGAAACTGTGAACCGGTAATTTATGAATGTTATGCAATTTTTATGTTTTTTTTTTTTCTACCAAATGAGGCAAGCTATGTATAAGTGTTGTTATACGAGGAAGTGGAATATGTTAAAAAATACCGTATGTGTATCGTTAATAATGGAAATCAAGGAAATCTGATCAAGGTAGTCAGGGAACTTATTTTTGCAATTTCTGTAACCATCCTGTACGGAAAAGTGGAGGAAAATGATCTGAAAAAGTAATGAAAAAATTCAAATTCCGGACATCTCGGATAAGAAGAAACCCATTATCTTATAGTCCAGTAGAAATAGCGCAAAAAAGGGCCTTGCCTTGCAAAAATTCGGGTAACTGATTTTTGGATTGCACAGGTTGACCCTTTAATAATAAAAAAAAAAAAAAAAAAAAACAAGTTTTTGACCTTCTGGACCTTGTGCGTTTTTCACAATACAGAAAAAAACAATATTTTTCTGCACTTCTTTTGATTTTTCTTAAATAACTCGGTTTAAGTGCATTTTACAGAAAAAGCGCGTTTACCATTTTGTAGAGGATGATAAAATTCTCTACAACATGCACTATTCATGTTTGTAAATTGTCTAAATAGGGGTGAGATACGGAGCCGGGAAAATAGGGTAAAATTTGCAAAAAGTGCAAAAATCCACAAATGACGTTAGCTTTTGCTTAATAACCCACTGTTAGTACATTTTAGAGATAAAAGTGTCAAAATAAAGTTTGTAAAGCATGCAGTAGTCTATAAGCTTTATTTATTAGATCATTAAATATCTGTAATAGACTCTAAAAATCAGAACAACACGATTTATGGTTAAAACTGAAAAATGCCGCCTGACAAGTCACTAATTTAAAAACGAGCTTTTATTTTTGATATTGGTTAAACGATGCAATTAATTAATTATAGTATGTACAATAAAAGGTAACTGTTGAATAGGTGAGGGGGGGGGGGGGGGTCGAAGTTAACCAAAAAACCTAGTCGGTAGATATAGGTGTGGCAAAGAGGTTGGGCCAAGAATTCAAAATCGAAAGTAAAATTAATAGCTGGGAATAATGTAAAAAAATACTTGAATGATAAATAAGTTATAATTTAGAAATTTTAAACGGGAAAAGGAGTATCTAAGGCCAAAACTAAGGGAGGTGGGAGCAAAAGGAGTATGTGACCCGGACGCTAGAATGGAAGGAGAAGAGGGCACACAATGAAGATTTAGTTTGCCGTGTTTGTATTAATTTGTCCCACATATTTTTGTTAGTTAGTCAAAGTTTACATTGATGGTAAATGTATCTCACGTTGCGAATGTTAGTCCGAACAGTAAGAATACCCATAATTGTACCTGATAAGACGAAAACCTGTATAAAGGGGTATTGTTTTCCGGGGTTTGAAACTTCCTCTTTTCATTGGTATAAAGATTTCATTGGTTCATTTTGGATTTGTACTTTAATAAATACAATTTTTTGAAAATGGGTTCATCATTTAGAATAACCCTGTAAATCATTAAACAAACTATAGATAAGGGCATCGATAATATGTGTTCCGAGTACGCTTGAAAATAATTTTTAAAAAAATACGATTTAGTGAATAATATTACTATTAATCGGAAATAATGATATTCAAAACACGTAATATTTGGGAGCTATCACTTAATGTCAATATTTAACCCTCAATTACTCGTGCTGGTGTATTTTGTACATTATTGGATGTTACAAAATTTAAATATGCATGTTACAGATGCGTATCTAAAATATTGTCGCATATGCCATATGTTAAGGGTTATTTTTTCTTTTTTAATATTGTATACTACATAGTAATTGGATTTGACTTAAAATTAATGTTATAAAACATAAATATATTTTCCTAGAAATTTAGTAATGTATGGTGTACAAAATACACCGCATGGGAAGTTTTGCTGTGTAAATTTGCGGGTTAAGATGCAGACGCATGCATATTTTGTCAAATAACTAATAAAAATCTGATTAATATCCTCCTTTTTTCATATTATTTCTGGTGTACTAAATCCTATTTGCTGCAAAGGCGTAATTAGAGTTTCTTTTTTCTTCCTTTAAAAAAAAAATTATAATACTTATCAAATAAACAGCTGATAACTGATAAACATGTTTCAAAGTTTAAGAAATATTGTGAGTGAGTATAGAAAAGTTCTTAAAACATCGAACATTTGTGTGTAGCACAGTTTTATTGATTCCTGAAAATTTTTAAATGTTGGACTGCTGCAAATGTAATTTTTAGAATCACCGATTCAATTATTTAAGGTTTTTTTTTTAATACTAATTTTTAATTAATATGCTTTTTATTACCGTGCTTTCACCAGGTTAGGGTTGACTGTTAAATCAAAGTGCTAACATGGGAGCCAGCAAGGAGGGGATTCAAAATCCATTCTAGATTTTGAAATTTAATTAGCAAATTTTCTATATCTCTTTTCTAACACTAAGAGAAAAAGAAACTATGTATTATTTATCAGTTGGGGGGGGGGGGGGGATTCTTAGTTTGGCCTATTTCAAGTTTATATTCTCCATTAAAAAAAATAAAACAGAGGTTTAAGGATGAATTTAAAGTAATTGCTATTTTGATAACAGGTTTTTTTTTTTTTTTTTTTGACTTTCAACTCGGCGGTCACTTTCAGAAAGGATGTTCTGGCGAGTTCTCGGTAAAACCAGGCTGCGGACTGCATCTATTTCAAAATCTTCATCCTTCCTAGATTTGGTTTTCTTGTTGTGAACAAGGAAAAATAGCAAACAGTGGTGTATCAACGTATCTAGACTTATCATTTCGGACGGGAGCGGGGCTGAAATACGGTAAAACTTGCTAAGACGGAATCGCAAAAGACCGTGTAAAATTTCTTTTTCAACAATGTTTTTATAGCAGATTTTCATTGGAATTTTTTATTTTTTTCATTGGAACCATAAAAAGTCCCTCTATAAACCCGGTTTCCTTCCGGCAGCTTCCCCGTTTGTCCTTGCGATAATAAGTCCCTGTTCGATATGGAGGTTTATGTTTATTACGATATGTATATAATTCTCTCATCGTTTCTAGTACAAATACACGTGATTTAGCACGTGCTTTACTTGAAATTATTATTCGCTTAATCAAAGATATCAAAGCTGTGTTATTCATAAATGTGTGGTCTTTTTCCACCTTAATTAACGTGAGCCCCCCCCCCCCTTTTTTTTTCGGGGAGCTTTTTACCGAGGGTGATATTTACTGTGGGAATTTTTTCTGGAGTGATTTTTACCGATTGGGGCTTTTTTTCGGGGGTGATTTTTTTCCGGAATTCGAATTACAGCCACCAAACCGTAGCTTAATTACTAAATTTTCTGCAATGTTCACCAGTTCAAACAACACCACTTTTAGAAAAAGCATTTAAAAGTATTCTCTAGAAGAACTATAGCGTGGTTTTACTTAATTGAGCGCTAAGACAGCGTTGGAAATGGAAAGAAACGCGCAATTGTTTAAGGTGGTTCTCAAATGACCTGCTCAACAACGCGAAACTTTCTGAGACATTTTCTGACTCACTTTTAAACGCAAAGGCATAAAATTGGCAGGCCTGACTATTGAAGCGATTTAGGATCGAAATGAGTTTTTCATGAATAAATTACTTATCGAGTTACAAGCAAAAAGTTGTCACATGACGACCGGTTTTTTTTTCTCTTCTCACGCTTTCACTCAGAAAATTCGATTCAAAGCGCCAACTTTGACAGTATTTTCAGTAAGATTTTCTGCTTTTACCAAAAAAGGGAAAATGCTTTTCGATTTTATTGTTTCTGAATAAGGACATCTATTAATTTCATGCCTTTCCGCACAAATGAATTTTAAAAAATGTGCCAGAAAGTAGCTCTTTTGGATTTGAGAAGAGTAAATGTCAAAACAAATGTCTTTTGATTTTTTGAAGGTTTTAAATGGGGCCAGATCTCACCCCTTAACCGAAATAAAATGACAAAAATCTGTTATATAGTCGTAACTTCCAAACAGAACATTTAGTGCATTGCATGAAGCATTAATACCTTCATTCCACCACACTCGTTACTGTTTTCTCAGAATTCTTTCAATGTTACTCGAAATCTAGAAATACATTCCATTTTTCTTTGGACACAAAGATAATTTCAGACAGAAACAGGCACACTCCTGCCCATTGGAAATCAGACCTGTGTTCATAATCCGACAGCTTACCATTATAATATCGTCAAAAGCCAGGTGAACTTTTCTGCGATGACAGTGAATGGCTAATAAGAAGACATTTCACCCGTGATTTCTCCCTAGGGAGTAAAATTCTTGCGAGTAATTGAAACTACAGTTCCTATTTTCAGGTTTGCTTTGCTTTAGAAGTGGAGAAAAAGATTCTGATTCTGAAGCATTTCCCGGACAAAAGTTTTAACTGGAACACGTAAGTTTTTGCAACCGAATTAATGATGTTTATATTTTAAATAATTCTGTTGGGAACGAATTAATTAATTTGCATATAAAACATAAACATTATATTTAAGAACAGACTATTTTATAATATCCAGTGCCTGATTTACGGCAGGGCATTCGGGGTACGGGGCCAGGGCCCCCGATTTTCAGGGGGCCCCAAATGCTACTGAAGATTTTTCAATTATTGGTCAAAACAGTTTTAATTGTTAAAAAACAAAATTAATATGGAAAAATCTGTTTGTCAAAGATTGTCTATGATTTTTCAAAGTAACTTCATTTTTTCCTGATTGTCTTTTAACAATTTATGTGCAGGAATGTACAGAACTCCGTTTTTGGGATCTCCATATTATTTCATTTTTATTTATTTTACCTGTAAGGCCCTCATGATTAACATGGCCAAAGCCACGTGGTTCTGCTAGTTACTTGTATAAATTTAGTTTTTTGTTTTAGTGAAAGCTTGTATTTGAAAGAAAAAGTTATTTGATTAATTAATAGGATATGCTAATATTTTAAATAGTTATTGCTTGGTACTCCGGAAAATTTATTCTTAAGTGCTGCGTACTTTATCATTCCAGATATATGGACTTACATAGAGAAAGATATTCAGCACCACACAGTTTATCATAAAATTCAATTAAAATTTTAGAATTATGAAATAATTATTTAAAAGTAAATTAATTGTGATCAAATTATTTTTTAATTGATAAAGGAAATTATTAAAGTCAATAGTGATTATATTAATAAGTGCTACTTTCAATGTTATATAATTTTTTTACTCAAGACCTCTGTAAGCCTCGGTGCAAGTGTGTGTGTGTGGGGGGGGGGGGGGGGGGGGCTATACGCATCTGTGCCCAGGGCCCCCAATTTTGTGAATCGGTCCCTGATAATATCAGTTTAACTTAAGTTTAAGAATATGTTACTTTAACCAAAGCCGGATATATAGTACTATATATATAAGTAGTACTATATAAGTGCTACATATCCAGCTTTGACTTTACCTCTCCGTCAGGCGTACCTCTAGACCACCGAGTTCGGGCTCTGTGAAACTGTTTTAAAATCGTCCTAAGAACCTAATTAACTGAATTCTAACTATCCTTAAGTGATTAGTGACTTTCATTAGGAAATACAAACAGAGAATATTTGAAATCGATTCAAGAAACTTCATTTATTAATCTGAAAACAAGTAAAACACTAAGCAGTTGACGAGGCTGCCTTCACTAAATCTTCGCAGCACGCCTGTTATTAGACACGTTGCACCCGACCGATGGTTGGTTAAGCATTTATTCTATATGTTGAAAAACATGTTATTGTGTTTTTAGTTGAATATACCTTGACCGGTTGTATGTTTTCATTTATTTGAAACATTTAGACTACTAAATATTACTGCTATGGAGTCGAATTCAAACGCTTATTAATTTTTTTTTTTTTAAAGAAAAAAAAAACCCTTTTAAAAAGATTTTTTATTTTTCCGAATCATTTAACTTTTATATATCTAAATTTTAAGTATTAAAAATTTTCAAGGTGTATTTTTATTTTGAAAATAATTATAATAGTATAACTTGGTTAAAAAAAAAAAAAAAAATATATATATATATATATATATATATATTGTGAAATTTTATGAAATATTCTGTGTCTGACAATGCTTATTTAAATGTGCAATGTAATAAATACGTTTTAATATTTCATTGCAGATATCGTTGAAATTCCAGTCTTCAAAACAACGCTATCTTATTTTTCTGGATACAAGGAGTGAAACATGGATGCCAACAGCCAGTATGTAAGCAGAAACCTCCCAGATGTGGTCGATGTTGGAAACTACATAAATGTGCATCAAATTAGACCTGGAGATCACATAAGTATATTTCAAGAATTAAATCAACCTATTGAAAATAATAGCAAGGCCGACGAGACAATAATTGTTGAGGATATTTGCTTCGGTGCTCCTTGGTAAGACTTTTAATCCAGTCTTCAAAATTAAATGAAAAACAAACACTTAATTTTTTACTTCCTGTGTTCTTTTCTAACTTGTCTTCGTATTGCTCCCACCCCAATAATTTACTAATAAAACAAGATATTCTATATTTTCTGAACAATAACGTTTAAATAGATTATCAAACAATATTTCAAACTTTTGGTTCTATATCTTTTGAAGGGATAGTTTCAGCCTAGAAATCCACGTTAGATAAAGCATTTTTGAGAAAAATAGTTCGTTAACAATAAAATACCGCTGGTAAAATAGATAAGATTGTAAAACTTCTCGAAATTCATTCTGAATTACAAAGCAAAAACACATCCATGAAATCATATTGACGGTGGCAACACATGACCCATAAATTTAGCTTATACAGCAGTTCTTTTTAACTTCTAAATATTCAATAGCACAATTTCAATTTTTACACCGTCGAATCTCTCCATTCTAAAAGAAAAAAAAAAGTAAGTAACGCTGCTGCCGTAAATGAATTTATTATGACCTTTTGACTTTCTCGGCTCATAATAATAATAATAATAAAAATATTGCATATAAAAACATGAAAACTGTCAGTTTTATAGAAAAATATGTGATGAATACCCTGAAGCTGACAGCTTTAAAATCAAAGAATTATTTTAAACAATATTTAACGTTAAAATTGCTCAAAATAGTTCATATAAAAAGTTTTGTAGGATCAAAAGCTATGCATAGCAATTTAACAATCTTTCACAGGCACATACTTGACTAGTTTGTGGTGTGCAGTGTGCAATAACTTTTTTAATTTGTGTAATTTTTAATTAAAAAAAAAATTTATTCAAAATTTAATTTCTTGAAAATAGATTTAATACATAGTTTGAAACAGCCTTTTTCACCAACTGTTGTCAGATTTTAAAAGCCTAAATAATAATATTTACAAACACTTCTCAATTAAAAAACATATTTACACGTGGATATTGAAAAAAAAAAAGAAGACAACTTTAAAATAATTAAATCATTAAGTGCCAAAAGTATTTAATGGTGCAAATTACGTCATATTTAAAATTGTGTATTTAAATTAATGATCTTAGAGCATCTAAAAGAATAGTTCAGCTATAGCATCTAAAAAATAGTTCAGCATTTGTCTCCGGATAATATTCCAAATTGTCTTACATCTTCATGTAAATTTAATGCTTTTAGAGAAAAATTATCCCTCAGGAAAAAAAGGCTTAGAATATAAAAATACAGTAGAAATGTTTGAAATAGTGATATTGTGTAATGTAGGTAAAATTCTTTGAGAGAAAACTTTACAAACTTTAGATACATTTTATATAACTTTTGAAGAATACATCCGTCCACTAATGCTTGACAAAACTTCTTTAGATTAGTAGAGAAGTAAGTTTATTTCAAATGAGTTTAAATTTATGTCAATGAATTTAAATGCTACAGAAGAGAAGGAACAGAAGAAATGGCAGAATTTTGCGGGAAAAAAAAAAATAATAAAAAAAAACGGATTTTACAGTTTGTGGGTTTTTTCTCAGTTCTGAATTTTTCAAATAAGATTACACAAAAAATCCTCCGCTCGCATCATTATATACAGGGTGTCTCAAAAGGTCGTTTACAAACTTAACATGCTGGTCTGCCATATCATGATAAACAAGATTTACATAGGAACTTGTGTTCGAAAATGCAAACTGCGACCGCTAGAGGGCGATGACAGCAGGCTTACGGTAGGGATCCTACATTAGAGAGAGATTGGACATTGACGGAAAGTCCGCCATATTAGTTACAAAGCAGGTGGAACGCCGTAGAACGCAATGCATTTTCATCCGCGTCCAACACTTTTTATTCTATTAAAATCACCAGAAATTCATTTCATATGCCTTCACAGAGTCATTCAGAACATAAACATAAGCATAATTCCGTTTAAATGAACAAGAATTCTCAGAAAATTCTTTTTCTTTTATTCGGCTGAATTGCAGGGTTAACATTTCGGGACTTTACATTATGCTTAAAATATTCGAATTTTATTATAAACAAATATTCAAGTTTTTGGGGGTTTTTTTTCACTTAAAATAAACATTTTAATTTATGCATAACACAAGAAATGCTACATAATGTAATTTTTTGTAGCGAGGGTATTTATTTTTTACTTTTCTCTGTTTAAATGGTCATGACTCATGATATAGATTAGTTAGGTTACTTTTTTAAGTAAATAAATAAAATTTCTTAGAGGGAACTCTTTTAATTTTATAAGGTTAAAAATGTATTATTTAATAGCAATAAGAAATTAAAAAAAATACTGAAATATTCAGAAAAGTATAAATTTTTTAAACTTATTCCTAATATACCTTCTTTATTAATGTATTTACATTAATAAATTTAGATAGTTTTAAAGAAACTAATTTGGTTGTATGAAATTAAAAAGCTTCAATTTTCTAGAATAATACACTTTATAATACTAAGTATATCTAAATATGCAAAAAAAAAAAAAAAAAAAATACATTCCGAGAAACTGAATAAAAAAATTTACACACATATGCTTAGTAATGTTTATTTATTATAGAGGTTTATATATTGTGAATTTATATATTTTTGCAAGTCAGCGCTTTTATACATAGATATTTTTTTATGCGGAAAATTTAAATGCTTACGTCTTGTGCTCTCAAATTCCGCGGATATGTAAAAAAGAAATTATTGAAAAATGAACAGTTTAACAATTTATTCAATTATTCCTTATAATTTATAAACAATTTCATATTTTAAAAAGAGTGCACTATATACAATTTTATTCTGTATTACGTTCTTAAAATAAATGTTTCAAAATGTAAACAGAAATTCATCGCCAATAACGTTTGTCAATTACCTCCAACTGTGTCAAACTTCGAAACTCCAAATTATTTACACGTTTTGCTCACTCACTACAAAAAGATTTAAATCAAAATTAGTTTTAAAATGTAAAACAAGAGACGCAGAAACGAAATTGCTTTGTTTGTGTTACTCATTTCGATAGTTATTATTTAATGAAACTGTTTAAAGTTGACCGCATACTCAACAATTGAACTCTGACAATTTAAAATATGTTACAAAATAAATGAACATTACTAAATATTAAAAAGTAACTATAAACAACAAAAGAAAATTATCTATTAATAGTGTACTAAGTCTTGATACAATATTTAAAATGTTGAATCTTTAAAATCCAAATTTTCTTTAGAAAGCAATACCAGCGTATACATACGACGTAACTAAAATGGCGGATTTGTCAAATCTGCCGGCGACGCAATGTCCAATCTCTCTCTAATGTAGGATCCCTAGCTTACGGTAGGGATCCTATATTACAGAGAGAATGGACATTGAAGAAATGTCCGCCATATAAGTTCCAACGCAGGTGGAACGTAGTAGAACCCAATGTATTTCCATCAACTTTTAACACTTTTTATTATATTAAAATCATGCAAAATTCGTTTTATATGCTTTCAGAGAGTCATGAAAATACATTCCGTTCTACTGAGTTTCACCTGCTTTGGAACTTACATGGCGGGCATTTTGCCAATGTCCAATATCTCTCTAATGTAGGATCTCTAGTTTATGGCAGAGTGGGAAGCGTAATCATTTCAGGCGAGGACGTTGCAGGAAAAGGATGAATCGGTTTAGTAACGCAAAATTGGCCGATATGCATTATGTGTATGACGCCGGGGATGGAACTGCACGAGCCGTGGTACGGATGTACCTTGAGCTCTTCCCAAGTAGACGTCAGCAAAGTCATGTTTTGTTTGGACAATTGCACCGCAGATTGCGTGCAGCAGGAGCTATCCAAGTACGTAGCCACATTGGTCGAGAACGCACTACACGCACACCTGTCGTAGATGAAACCGTGCTCCTGGAATTTGACAGAAACCCGCAAACAAGTCTACGATCAGGCGAACGCGTCTTGGGTGTTACATCGTGCCAGTATTATGCGCATACTGCATGAGGAGACGCAACATCCCTACCATTTACAAAGAGTACAGGCATTGTGCGTTGACGATTATCCCCAACGCGTTGCATTCGCACGCTGGTATTTGCAACAGCGGGTCGCACAGCCGGATTTTCCATCGTGGATTTTGTTTTTGGGTGAATCGTGTTTTACACAGGACGGTGTCCTGAACCTGCACAACATGCACATATGGGTGCATGAAAACCCAAGGTGTACACGTGCCCATGCACGTCAACAACGTTTCGCCGTAAACGTCTGGGCTGGTATTATCGGTGACATGAAAATTGCCCTCTAGCGGTCGCAGTTTGCATTTTCGAACACAAGTTCCTATGTAAATCTTGTTTATCATGATATGACAGACCAGCATGTTAAGTTTGTAAACGACCTTTTGAGACACCCTGTATATATGTGTATGATGCGTGTGTCTCATATGCAGTGCTATGATATGTATGTCTCATACATATCTATATTATTATTATATAAGCATTATATATATGAGAAACGAGCTTTACTTAGACGAATAATATTAAAAATAATAATTATAAATCCAGACTAGATCTTTGAGAAAAAATTAAGAGTAATGTTTATTAAAAAAAAATAACAGTTAGATTTTATAAAATGTTAATTTTGAGTTGCCAACCCTCCGAATTTTTGAGTGCCACTATTTTGGAATAGAACTCTTTGTCTTATTTAATCGGAGAATTTCTATATTGAATAAAGCGAAACTTTCTGTTTCAAAATGATTAGTATTAAAAAGTCCGATGGATTAGCAACTCAGTTAATGCATATTGAAAAGAGAAATGTAAAAATAGTTTTTAAGAATTTTAATCATCTTATTACAAATTATAATAAACTATTTTGCCCCCCTCCCCCATTCTGATGGAGTGTGTTTTGTTTGTGTTATTAAGTATCTTTAAAAATACATATTTCTTTTATATGTTTTTATAAGCATAATTTTAATGTGTCGCGAAAATTTTTTTAACCTTCAATTTAAACGTGCTATTAAAAAAAAAAAAAAAAAAAAAAAAAAAAAAACTTAAAATATACTTTTTGCATTTAATATATATTTTTTTAAATGCCCACTAATAATATTAAAAAGCCTATAGCTTTTTCATATGAAAAATGCAAATTATGTATTTAAATAACGTTTTGAAATTTATTAAAAGCTATACTTTTGTATTAGCCGCATGTCAAGGTTTAATAGCAGAAGAAATCGCCAAAGATTTCGCTACTTACAACAACCCTTTTTATTATTCTAATTATTTCACTGGTTTAAGCGCACAGTTCGATTGCACGTCCGTTAAATTTTTGCTTTCTTTTTAAAATTGTATTTGTTTTCTTTTTTAAATTTTATTTGTTTATTTATTGATGAAGTTTTAATTTCGTTGAACATTTCTACTGTATTTTCATATTCTAAGCCTTTTTTCCTGAGGGATAATTTTTCTCTAAAAGCATTAAATTTATATGAAGATGTAAGACAATTTCCATACTCTTTTAAAGAGCGCACAAACACTAACAATATTATCCTTTTGAACTCCAGGTTATTAAAATTTAGAAAATATGCTAAAATAGCACTATAAATGCGATTAAGGAAAAATCTGAAATTGGATTATATAATTTAAATTTTTTAAAATATCCCCTTTATGCTGGGTGTGGTGGGAAGTTTTTTTTTCTCCATCAGAGTTCTACACCATCAATTCAGCATGCAAATACAAGGAATGACTTTAAAAATTTATTTAAAATTACCATAATTGTAATTTTTTTTATATTATTAATTACTAGAAGTGTTTAAGAAAAAAACTTAGTCACTCTGTTTAATAAGTCATGAGTTTTCTCACTCTGTTGGCTGTACGCTGTGTAGCAAGGGAAAATTCACGTCCTTTGTATTCATTAATTTCCAGCGTAATTTCAGCTCTACTGAAAATTTTAATTAGATATATATATTCTCCGATGAAATGAAATTACCCTCTCATGGAGATCCAGTAGTTAAGCATAGGAACTTTTCTCCACGAGGGGAAATGTTTATTGAAAATTCATATTTTAGAATACAGAAACAGATATTGAATATTACATTAGAGATTAAAATAAAATTAATCTCCGATGCTGGGATTTAGTTCGTCTCATAAGCGTACAGTTTTGAAAATTATTGGTGGGGCTCAACTCTTTTTGTACACAAATATGTGTATGAGGGTGTTAAAAAGATAGATTACCAATTTAATGTTGCTTTTTTAAACTCACTTTTAAAGAAATTAAACATAATCGTATTATAAAAAATCGAATGTATGACCCGTTTATAAAATGATATATTCGCGAATCGTTTATAATAAAATCACAACAAAAGTTAACCTTAAAAAACGTCTTATATATATATATATATATATATACAAATTCAAACGTTGAGCATTTTATTCTAATTAAAAAATAACATAAATATTTATTCTAATTTAAAAAAAACATGAAGTGAAAAAGTTTTCCTAATGTCGTTTATCCCTATATAACAAAAGAAAAGTAGGAAAAAATGGAACATTTAAAAATTCTATAAAATACTAGAAAAAAAAAACGAAACTTTTTATATTTTATATTAAAAGGGGAAAAAGTGTCCATTTTAGAAATTATTGGTGGAGTTCGAGCCCCACGAGCCCATACAACTCTACGCCCATGTTTCGTCTCATGTATGCTACTAAGATGTGTGCTCATGTATGACTTTCCATCTTGTGCTGCAAAGTTGCAGCCTTGCCAACGTATAGGAGTGAGAGATGCCAGACTGGATGTCGTAGCTTAAATGGCAAAGCACTTGGTGCGTTACACCAAGGAATCCGGGTTCGATTCCCGGTCTGAACATTTTTTCACTCTGTTGGTTGAACGCCGTGTAGAAAGTGAAAATCCACATCCTTTGTTATAGTAAAAAATAAGCCCTGTCTTATAAAAATCTTTCTCTATAGAGCTAAAAAAACATAAAATTGCTAACTCATGTAAATTGGAAAGTTTTAATTCATCTCGGAAAAGCAACTAAACACTGGCAGAGAATGCTGCTGACCATGTAGGTGTGAAAAAGCGGAGATGTAAAACCTGTAAATGGTGTTATCCATTTTAATATCAGAGAAATTTTATTGTAAACATATTTTTCTTTTATTTATGTGGGAAGAAATTCCCCTACCAATCGTATACTGTGAAATCCCCATTCCTATTATCGTTGTCCAATAGTTAATTCCTAAAAAGTCAGTCTTAAAAGCTATAGTTTCAGTTGTAAAAATATTTCAAATGTTCTTCATCATTAAAAGCCATTTACGACAAAATATTCTTTTATTATTAAAAAAAAAAAAAAAAAAAAAAAAAAATAGGTAAAAAGGTTTACCCTTAAAAAAGTCTGTTTACCTTTTAAAAATTATTAAAATTGCTAAAAATGAATATTTTTGTAATTCCTGACGATGAACTGATATTTATTCTTTACTGTACACAAAAGAAAAGAGAGAGAGAAAAAAAGAATAAAATGTATGCAAAACGAGTTATTCTTTTGGAAGATACGTATATCAAATAATGTTTAACTTTTTATAATTTTTTTTTCAATGTAAAAAGCAATGTATATAAAGATACATTTCAAGAAAGGAATAGTTTTTAAGGAAGTATTAAAATAATAAAAAGCATTTATAGCGAAACTTTCGTGTTACACAAACTCGAGAATATGATATGCGGGGAAAAAAACCCAGTTTAGAAATTATTAAAACTAGAAGGAGCGCTCGCAAAGTTTTGGATATAAATGGCCGATTGTGGTAACGCTACACTGCAAAACATAAAGTGTTGATTTTACAGTATAATACTGGCATCCCAGCTGCCAATATTATACCGTAAAATTAACAGTAATAAACAGTAAAATAAGCAGTAATACGCTGCCGCGCATGCGGTATAATAGGGGCAGCTGGGATGCCAGTATTATACTGTAAAATCAACACTCTTTTTTTTGCAGTGTATCATGACTTTTTTCTTAGTTTTGCATATTTATGCTGTATTTACTTATGTGTTTGTAAATGTTATTTTACATTGTTGTAACAAACAAATATTTATTGTTACTTCCCGTATTGATAGATAAAAAAAATCACATGCTGGAAACTATTAAAAAAAAATCGTAAGAAAAGAATGAAATTATGTGATATTTAGACGTGGAGATATATGCGATCAGAATGAAAACTATTATGCCATGTATCAATTACTAGAATCGCTTGTTTGTCCTATTAATTCAGACATCACATTGCTTTAAAACACACTAAAACAGGGTGCATGTGTCTAAAAGTTTTAAAAAATACTTTCAAACACACTAAAAGATAGTGCAGATGTATAAAAGCTTTAAAAAATATTTTCGCCTCCTTCTGTCCTGAGGCATCATCAATTAATGCAATTCAACGACAGTAGCTATAGCGACGAAGATACGGAACAGCATTAACTAACTGATGATGCCGCAGGACAGAAGGGGGTGAAAGCATTTTTTAGACATATGCACCACTTTTTAGTATGTTTTAAAGCAATGCAATGTCTGAAAAAATAGTAAAACAAGTGACTGCAGTGTTTTATTTTATTTTATTTTTTATTATTACCAGGTATAAAAGAGCTTACCAAGAAAATCGATGCCTTATTAAGAGTCTGAGTGGTGTTGTACTGGCTGCTCTTGCTCTGATGCTGATGTCTACTGTTTTATATGTGAGCATCGGAAAGATCGAACATGAGAATATCTTTTCAGCCTTCATTGTTTTTATAGCCATAGTTCTTGCAGCTTCTTTAAGTGCTCTTTTGTGTTTGTACATTCCACAGTGAAAACATATTTGAGCCTATTTCATGCTTATAAAAAACAGAATATCCTGTTTCCCTGTAAATACTTTTAAAATAAAATAATATTTTAACAAAATGTTACGACAAGTGTTTCTGACTCCAATTCTTGCTACCATTATTACAACAAAAACTAAAATATTTACTCAAACACGTCAAATCTTTATTGGTAATTAACATTATTACAGTAAATGAAATCTCCATCTTATGTGAATTGTAAGTGGTGTAAATAATTAGTTTTAAAATGTTAAGGCGATTCTCCAATTTAATGCTCAACAACGCGAAACTTTCTGGCACATTTTCTGATTCATTTTTAAACGCAAAAGCATAAAATTTGCAGGTCTGATTATTGAAGCGATTTGGAATTGAAATGAGTTTTTCTTTTTTTAATAAATAAATTGCTTATTGCGTTATAAGCGATTCGTATCACGTGATGACAAGTTTTTCCCCTTTCTCGCGCTGTTGGGAATTCGGTTCAAAACTCCCACTTACGCTGTATTTTCTGAAAGTTTTTCTGCGCCTGTACCAAAAAATTTTAAACTCCATCCGATTTCATAAGTTTCTGAATGAAAAAACCTGCCAATTTGTTTCTGAACCAAAATTAATTCAGGAATGTGTCAGAAAATAGCGCCCTTGTATTTGAGGACGGCCTTCAAACAACTTTAAATACATTTTTTTAAATTCTACTCCTTCAAACTCTGAATTCTCAGCATGGCCAATCACTTATCCATTATCGAAAAAGTATTTATTTTAAGCAGTGGCGCAGCCAGAATTCAGTTCTGGGGGGGGGGGGGGGGGGTTGAGTTTCTGATAAAGGTGGTTGCCGGTTATCTGAATCATTGTTAATGGAATCAGTCAGAGTTACAAACTATAAAATGCACCAATGAAATAATACAAAACTAGGTTAGATTTATAAAGTGTTTAAAAATGATGAGGGGAAAACTTTAAGATGGAAGAGCACAGTAACAGCAAATAATTTTTACATAGAAAATAACAGAATTGCAATCCATTTGTTCAATCAAAAATACACAAGGTTTCATTACAAGAGAATCGCGAATTCTCATTCCTAACTTTAATAATAATGAAGCAATTTTAATAAAATTTTCAATATAGACTTACTTACCTTGCTTTTTGCCAAATGTAACAACTCAATTAGGTAATCGATGTTTTGGAATGTAGTTGATATTAAACACGGTATTGTAGACTAAATTACTGTGCCCTTCCAGTACTTTACATGACATCGAATTTCGCATTAAGTAGTGTAAATCAGATGAAAATTTCGTTAAAATGTATTTATTATTGTTAAAGTTCTCTTAAAATATCCGAGTTTGAATTAAAGTCGTATCTATACTAATATTATAAAACAGCAACGTTTGTTCTTTTTGCAGGGATTAATTCTGTAACTACAGAATGGATTAAAAAAAGTAATTGGTCATGTGAGTTTTATTCTCGTAAAAAGGGTTCCACACAAAATATCAGAACTGTTCAAAGACAATATACTCACATACCTAAAACAATACCACATGCCATAATTTAATTTTATTGGTATTGAACTGAAAAACAATTAATATATCTCCCTCTAAAACCTTGTACAAAGTTTAAACTTGGCAGAGAACCAATCACGCTTCGGAAGAATTCGCTGACTTTCACACGAAAAGTTACTTGTCCATCATATTTGACGTAATAGTAGAAAATTTTAAAGCATTTAAAAAAAGTATCTTGAACAACGCGAAACTTTCCGATTCATTTTCAAAAATGAAAGCATATGCAGGCATAATTCAAGTGATTTGTTATCGAATAGTTTTTTCATCATAAATGAATCATATATTCAATTATAAGCGAATGTTGTCTCAAAATTACTGACTTTTAATGTCTTGGAACTATTCTATGAATTATTTTTCAATATTTGCCTTCAATAATTGAATTCAGTTGGAATGAAAAATGTTGACTATCACTATGATTCGTCTTACCTAAAGCAAAGATCTTGTACGAAGTTTAATCTTAGCACTGTGCCAAGCGCGCTTCAAAAGGAGGTCGCAAAGTAGCAACACTGTTTTGATTCATGCCGTTGTTTTCTAGATGGGTTTTTAATTAGTATCTCAGCTAGTTACTGATACATTTTTTTCGAAAATCATTACCAACAATCCTTAGATGATTCTACGTCGATAACCCTCAACTCCACCGCTGAGCGCCAGAAAAATAAGACACATGAGTGCTCTTATAATAGTTCCGTTTTTACTTTTTAAGTATGGGACTTTAATAATGGTGTCAAAATTCTGGTAACTATCTGCTCTCTAACAAAGGCTATATTTTATACAACAATTTCTAAACAATTTTTTCGGTACAACAATTTCCAAAGGGGTGCAAGAACAAAAAACATGCTAAAATTGCGGTTTCTACGATATTGTTGGTTCAAGAGATTTGAAATTTGGTCTAGCGGTTACTTTAAAAAGATGTAAATGCTCACTAAAAATGATTTCTAAAAAGTTCGAAATTTAAAAAGGGGAAAGGAGCAGGAAACGTTCTAAATGACAATTTATTTGTAACAGTTAGGGCTAGAAACATGAAATTTGGCATGGTTGTTACTTTAGAGACTTAAATGCTAGCTTAGAACAGTTTGCAAGAGCAAAAAAACGTTCTAAAATTGCGATTTGTGTTATACAATTGGTATAGAAGCTTGGAATTTGGCATGGTGGTAATTTTTGGGATATAAATGCTCTCTAAGAACGATTTCTATAGAAATTCTAAATTTAAAAAGATGAAATGAGCGGAAAACGGTCTGAAAATGATCTACAAACAATTAATTAGGAATTGTTTGTGCTAGATATGTGAAATTTGGCACGGCTGTTACTCTAGAAATGTAAATGATCATCCAGAGTAGTTTTCTAAAAATTCTAAATGTAAAAGGATGCAAGAACAAAAAAGTACTAAAATTGCGATTTGTGTGATACATTTGGTATAAATGCTGGTTTTTGACATAGTGGTTACTTTTAAAATATAAATACTCGTTCAAAACGGTTTTTTAAAAATTCGAAATTTAAAAAAGTGAAATGAGCAAAAAAGTTCTAAAAATGTTCTAAATCATAATATATTTAGAACATTTAGGGCTAGAGTCTTGAAATTTTATATGGATGTTACTTAAGAGACGTAAATCCTCGCCCAGAATTTATTTTTTCAATTCAGAATTTAAAAGAATGCAAGAGCAAGAAGCATTCTAAAATTGCGATTTATGTGATACAATTGGTATGGAAACTTGGAATTTGGCATTATGATTACTTTTATGTAGTAAATGCTTCCTTAGAACATTAAAAAAAAAAAATCTTAATTTAAAAGGATGAAATGAGCGGAAAACTTTCTAAAAGCGTTCTAAATTATGATTCAGTTGAAACTGTTAGCGGTAGAAACTTGAAATTTAGTATAAAGATTACTTTTAAGATGCAAATGCTCGGCATAAAGAGTTAATTATAAATGGGAAATTTAAAGGTGTGAAACAGCTAAAAGCATTCTAAATTACCATTTATTTAGAACTGCACGTCATATCGCGCCTTTCGAAGACGATCTTTTTTCTATGCTAAAAGTAACTAAACGTCTGTATTTCGACACAATCTTCGGAAGATCAAATTTACAGTGCCTACAATAATTTTGAAACGCTCTGATGAATAAAGGTATTAAAAAAAAAAATCTCAGAATTTTTCGATGTAAATGCTAAAAGAGTGCGGTGTCAGTTCTCTCGGCTTCGGCTCATATGTTTTCATTATTAAATGTGACTAAGTCTTTTTTGATGTGACTCTGTTCTCTTGGACTTTAGTCAAAGACTTTTAAAGAGGAGTTGGATACAGTTATATTTACAATCGACTAAAATTTCAGAGAGTTCGGACAATAACTTTTTTTGTTGTTGTTATTTTAAAGGACCCTCGCACCCCCCCCCCCCCCCCAAAAAAAAAAAAAAAAGAAGAAGAAGAAGAAGCGAGAAGAAAATATTTCTTTCATGGCTAGATGTCAATATATTTTTCCACGGTCTGTAAAACCATTATATTTATAACTGATGAAAAATTTATAGAATTCAGACAACAGGGGTTATTTTTTTAAAAACCTATGAAACGAGAGACCCTTACAAGAAAAAACAAACAAACAAACAAGAAAGTGTCTTTTAAAAATTCTTTTCCCTCTAATAATCAATATTTTTTAGCGAAAATTTCATTTAAAAATATAAAATCGATATAAGATATATGATCATACAAATTTCAGGTAATTATCATGGGCCCGGGCACTAGTATAGTTTTAATGACACACAGGTCGCATTTGTTAAAATGTAATAAGTGTAAATCAATGTATAACTAATTTATTGCTGATCAATTTAAATTAATGCATGATTAGCGTAAAATTGTGTGTAATTACAGATAGTATTTTTCTAAGAAAATGCCTCAAATTTAACGCCTCTTTTTTCAAAATCCATACTCACAGGCAGGGTTAAATTCTATCAAAAAGAGCACAGGAGCTCTAATTTTCAGCAGTAATAACAACCATCAACCCAAACCCCCTTTCATTAGAAGGAGGGATGCATTATGGTTGTTATCCCACCCTCATATTTATATTTCATACATTATTTGCAAAATTTAAAGCATTTTCCTCTTTTGTAAAAAAAAAAAAAAAAAAAAAAAAAGAAAAAGAAAAAAAAAAAAAAGATCATGACTGTATCTATATCAAATTGCACATAATAAAATTTAATAAATGAATAGAGCAGAAAATAAGCAAAAAATAGAGCCAGAAAAATAATAATAGAGCAAAAAACATTGAAATCGGAAATGAGAAATTTTCAGAAAATCCTAAAAAGGAAAACATAATTTAAGCTTCGACTTTTCAGAAAGTCTCTTCCGCTGAGCACCGGAGCGCAATGTTTATGAGCTCAGGTGAAGTCTGACCAATATTTAAACATTAACGAAAAACAAAGAAGTATTAGGAGCTGAGCTCCGGTAAGCTCCGGCGCAAATTGAGCACTGCTCACAGGCATGTATCTTAAGTCGATGAAAATACAATTAGCGCTTCTTTCCTCCGAGGGACAGGATGCAGTGCCTCCACGAGAGCAAAACGTCGTTGTTACATTACCAACAAATGAAATATAGATAACACTTTAAATTTGTGTACAGACTCCCTACGAAACAAATGATTCGAAAGAAACACTGATTGCGAAAATCTGTTCAATCACAATCAATTTTAAAGTACTTTTTTGCAGCCGTTCAGAGGAAAGCAGTTCCGGAAAATTTTGATATATTTTCACCGATCATGACCCCCAGACCCCAAAACCACCCTCCGTTCAAATGTTGATTTATATATATATATATATATATATATATATATCCATATATATATCTGACCTATGTCATACGATAACGCTCGTATTTATAAATCAATTTTGATGAAAGTAATTGTGTGTATTGAGCTCACCAATGTCTCGACCGAGTTCGTTGGCCAGCTTGGTCCGCCATTTTGTTTCAAGATGGCGGCCATTTAAAAATTTAAAACTAAAATAAATATACATAAAAATTACAATTTATTTTTTAATTAAGTGTTAGGCCTTGATACGAGGATTGCAAAGCATTTTTTGGTTTACCTCTATCTTAAAAATTAGCTGAGATAGAGCAGTTTGAAATTCTAGGGTGGCTGACATTTTGAAACAAGACAGCACATTACAAAAAATTTCATTGTTGTAATAATTTTCCCAATCATACGCATAAAACTATATATTCATATCTGTTAGCGCCAAATTCTCGCCAAACTTGGTGACATTTGGCGAAATATCGCCAAATTTGGCGACCAAAATAAGTCTTCATAAATGAAGCCAACTTGGCTATAGCTCAATAATTTGGCGAATTTCTTATTCAAATTCAGTATTAACGAAATCTTTTGTAAACATTTTCTTTGCATTTTAACTTGCTGTGTTCGTGTAACATTAGTTCAAATTTTAAAACGAAGATATAGGAAAGCTACCTTTTCCTCCCGGTACAGGCCGGAAGGACTTTTTTAATTCTTACTTTTGCAAAGATTTTTTCCTGGGTGCGCACATAGCTTGGTCTTAGATATAACTGAGAGCAAAAAACGCAAAAAAAAAATGCCATTTGAAACTGAGAGAGACTTACAAAGTGTATGTTTTATTTTTCCCCTGAAATTCGATGGTCTGTTATTGTTTCGAACATGGAACAAAGACAGAAATGCAATTAAGAAACGGCCCACTGTACATTATATAACTCAAAGAATCTGTGTGGCAGTATATGACCTTTCTTTCAGTATAAGACGTCTCGACAAAGTGACGCAGTCCAAATAACCAATTTTGACATGCATGTAATATGCGCTTTCACAGTTTTAAGTAGAATTTCCGCCGTTTAATTGAATCACATTGTTGAATAGAATTTGATTTAACAAAGCGGCGGATTCCGCCAAGGCGGAAAGGCTAAATAATTTAATTTTAACTTTAGTTTTGATTCATATAAGCGGCAACCACAGTAATTCTTTTAGCTTGGCTGCGCCACTGTTTTAACCATTATGCCATTATGGTATTTTAAATATTTCCTCCGAAAATTAATATTAAAAAAAAAATGAAAAAGAAAAAAAAAAAGTGTGTACTCTTCTTAAAGACGTCTCTTTCTTTTTTAGTTGAAAAAATATTTCTAAAATGCTTGATTTATTATTTTACGTCTCACGAGCTGTGAATATGTTTTTAACAGTTCAAATAAAATTAAGTATATATTCTAAAAATATAAAAAAGAAAAAAAAACATCTTTTAAGATAAGTACACAGAAAAAAAGAAGTTCAAAATATTAATTTCTTGATGTGATATTTTATAAATACGAATACCTTCCTCGCCCATGGGTTTTAACATTAGCAAGGGGAATTTGAGATCGGACTGGCCAACACCCGGCAGTTTTCATTTTTCTTTTTTTTTATTATTGATAGACAGTATTTTAGCTTTTTCTTATTACTAAATGGTTTCAGAAGATTTAACTCGTGCGAATTGCAATGCGAAACACGACTGCATTCACTGATTCATCAGAATAGTTTATTTATTTACCGTGAAAACATTTTAATTATATCAGGGGACTTTGCTTTTCTAATCCCCCCCCTACCCCCCCCACACACACATTTCATTGTATCATTTATTTGACAATCGTAATTAATTCTTTAGAATTCAGCATCTTAAACTTTTAATGTGAAATAATTAAAATATATTAAAATATATATTATTTCTCCTGTCAACATCCCTTTTACTCAGAAAATATGAAACGCAGAACAACGAATGAGATACCATATGAAAGGTTTTAGAACAGGCTTCTGACATAGCCCACTTAACAAATCATTCAAACATGTTTTTGATTAAAATTTGCTGAAATTGAAAAATTAAATCGGCATTGTTTTCATGAAAGAAATGAAAGGTTTTCCTGAAATTATTGTTGCCAAAAAAATAAAATACCACATTATATGATGCTCATAGCAATTATTATAAAAAACACCGCACGGGTTTATTTTATACTTATGATTAAAAAGCGAAATTGAAATTGAAATGTTTAGATTGATTAAAAAGTCCTAAGTCCCATGGTTTTCCCGAAGCGGATGACGTCATCCTCTAATGCAGTCAAAATACGATTGTTAATTTTTTTTCACGCGCGTGCCTTTAGCAATCTTGGATCAGTTTTTAGTCTAACTTTGATGGAATAAATTAGATGATATTCTGGCTTGACTAACAACTAAATGTTGTTTGCAGATATTTTTATCCTTGCTTTTTCTTTAGAAGTTTAAACCTGCATCTAATAAATATTACATATTGATAAAAAATGATACTTCTTTATTATCCCGTCGACCACTTTTCATAACAAAAAACTATCGCCAAATAAACGGGAGAACGTTGCCATTGGAATATCAAAAAATAAATAAAATATAAGAATTTAAGGACACAATTGTTATTTTAATTAATAAAATAACTACTAAATCAGTAAAACATAATGAAAAATACACGCAAATGTCGAATGTAATACCACTAGATGACGTAACAAACACGCATAATGATTCTGACATCAAGTAAATGGGACTGCATTTTTGGCGTTTAATCTTACAGTTTGTCGGTAGTTTTTTGTTATGAAAAGCGGTCGACAGGTTAATAGAGAAGTACCTAAAAATATTAGATTTCAGTGCGAAATCTTCGCACGGGCCCTCTGGTTAAAATATTAATTTCGTGTTAATGACATTAATAAATACGAGGGAAAGTCATTAAGTAAGTCACAAAAGATAGTTAAATAATAACTTACAATGATATTCACTTCAAAACTATTTTTATTTCTCAACATATTCTCCACCAATATTTATGCACTTATATCACCATTTTATCAGTTCCCCAACACCAGCTGCATAACATTCTTTGGGTTGCTGGTCTCAGTCACATTAGGACTTCAAGTTGAACCTTTTCATCATCTGTGAACATCATCTTGCTTCCAAGATGGTTTTTTAGTGGACTGAACAGATGAAAATCGCTTAGGGCTAAGACGAAGCTGTATGGTGGATGTTGAAGAAGTTGCAAGATGATGTTCACAGATGATGAAAAGGTTCAACTTGAAGTCCTAATATGGCTGAGACAGCAACCCAAAGAATGTTATGCAGCTGGTGTTGGGGAACTGATAAAATGGTGATATAAGTGCATAAATATTGGTGGAGAATATGTTGAGAAATAAAAATAGTTTTGAAGTGAATATCATTGTAAGTTATTATAACTAATTTTTGTGACATACTTAAAGTGTTTCCCTCGTAGTTTAAACGACTATTTATAGTTTAACAAATAGTTTATATGAATAGTATAAACGATAAATCTCATATGTATATATATTTAATATTGTTAATCCTAATTATTTAATTTATTTGTAAAAGACTACTTGTGCTTCTCCCATAATTGCCAGGCCTTTGCTTTCAATACTGGAAATCCACACCTTCATTTAAAAGATTTGAAATAATGTACTGAAAACTAGTTAAAGGACTCTGGTTCCATAGACTACACTTAAAAATAAACTGCTTTTATTAAAACAAACAACGTCTACAAAGACAGCAATTGTAGGAGTGGAGAGAACATTTTCTTTTCAGACTTTTTTTAAACAAATATTTTGAATTAAATTGCACCTTACTCAAAAAGTTAGATTATAAATCAGTGAGCCCAAAGTAAATACATTATCAAACAAGCAAAACATCTCATAATAATCTTCATTGTGTATGTAGCTGATGTAGATTCCACATCATATTCCAAGTTGTCAGACACTGACCTGCTGAAAGAATAAAAAAGTACAATAAATATCATAGATTCGTAATCATGCTATATACAGTGAAACTTCTTTTAAAGGCCACCCCTATTCAAGGGCCACCTCTATTAAGGGCCAATATTTTTAGGAACGAAAATTTTCCCCATAGCCATAATGTTAATTTTACTCCTATTAGGGGCCGCAGCCGCACCCACCACTCATAAAGGCCATTTTTTTTTTCCCATGTGCCAATCCTAAACAGGTTCAACTTTCGAAAGCTGCTGAAATTGAATATGATCCAGATTTAGATAAATATGAAAATGTGGTTCAATGCTATGAGGATTTATCAGAAGATTGGGGAAAAAGAATTATAGATGAAATAGATAGATACACGTAAAATTATAAACATTTATTGTTTTAAACTTTATAAAAATGTAATTTCATTTTAATTCAGATAATGATAATGAGTCTGCAGCTGTGAATATACCCTGTCAGAAAATGCTAACAAAAATAAATAAACTAATATCTCATTCTAAGGTATTAATAAATGATGCAAATTTAAGTAATTTGTTCCATAAAGTAAAAGAATCATTAGAAACTAAAATTGTCTACGAAAAAAATATGAAAAGTAAACAAACTTCAATAGAAAATTTTTTCAATCATGTATAGAGTTTTAAAATGTTAATAAACAGTTTTTCCCCTATATAGGTTTTGATTTCCTTATTTTAGTTTTTTTTTTGTCACCCCTATTCAAGGGCCACCCCTCATAAGGGCCAATTTTCAATGGAACGGCAGGTGGCCCTTACAGAGAGGTTTCACTGTATTATTAAAAAAGAAAAAAAAGAGTTGATTTTACAGTATAATACTGGCACCCCAGCTGCCAGTATTATACCGTAAAAGTAACAGTAATAAACAGTAAAATAAGCAGTAATACGCTGCCGCGCATGTGCGGCAGTGTATTACTGCCTATTTTACTATTTATTACTGTTAATTTTACAGTATAATACTGCGCGGCAGCGTATTACTGCTTATTTTACTGTTTATTACTGTTAATTTTACGGTATAATACTGGCAGCTGGGGGTGCCAGTATTATACGGTAAAATCAACATTTTGCACATGTGCTTACTTTTCATTACCAGTTTTTCTTAAATGTAAATTTTGTCTCATTTTATTGCAAGGTTCTGTTATTAAACAAAGCGGATTTTTCCAAAATTAAGTTTGTGGAATATAAATAAATTTATATACAGGTCTACGCAAAGAAAAAGAAACGTCGTTTACGGTTGGTAATTGATGCGAGTGAGTTTTAAATTGCCTTTTAGCTTAATATGTGGTGTGTACAAAAGACTTCAGATAATAAACAGGGCTGTACAAAAGATTTCGAGTGCATTTCCATCGATTGTAGAAAATTGCTAAATGTTAATATTCTAACTGAACTAAATTTTATCATGCTATATATCCACATCTATTGATCATATACAGGGCTTCACAAAATAATTCGACTACTTTTTTGACACTGGGAGGTAATTTCGACACATTTTTCAATGTGTTATATGTTATCTAAACTGTTTACTTACATATCTTCTTTCACCTTATTTAACGGTGAAGTTTCGTTACAGTTTTCTTAATGTGTTGGAAAATGTTTCATAATCTATGATTGATGCATGATTTTTCGTTCTTGTTTTTTTTTTCTGCTTAGATTTTTATCATGGGTGCAAGAAGTCCATCAAAGCCAAGACTGAAAATTTTTCTGAGTATTAGGGGCGGGCCAGAAGATTTCATCTTGTCTTGCATTATTGCTAAAAATTGATCATTTACAACAGAATAATTTTTGCTTGTAAAATTACTGTTATTTAAATATCATATATATTATTTCTGTTGTCACCATCCCTTTGTCTGCACATTTATAAAACGTACAATGGTGAATAAGGTGTCATTCGAAAGGTTTTTGAACATACTTCTGACACAATGCACTCACATTTCGTTAAAATATGTTTATTGATTAAAAATTTCAGTTAATTAGAAATCAAATCAGCATTGTTTTCATAAATGAAATGAAAGGTTTTCCTCAAATCAATAAAATTGCTTAAATCAGCATAATATCGTGCTCAACAATGTTTATATATATATATATATATATATATATATATATATATATATATATATATATATATATATATATATATATATAAAGTAGTACAAAAAAGATAAAGTGGGATTTCTCCGCACAGGTATATTTCATATTTAGGATTAAAAAGTAAAATTCCAATTCAAACGTTTAGAAGAAAAAGACACCATCGATCGATCGAAGCAGTGGTATCTATATATATAATTGTCTTACGTGGCGCGAAAATAGGGCTGAATTTCTACCTTATCGTTGGCAACAGCCGTAGTTTCCAGAGCTCAGACCAATGAACAGACAAGATTGTGTTAGCTCCTCCTCCAATATGGCGCCCAGTGTCAATGCACTGAAACTCAAGCTAGCAATTATTAAAAATAAAATAATATGAACGTAATCCAAAGCGTCTGAGATGATTCCTCATTTTAATTATGAGTAATGTTGTCGTTTAATTATGAGTGATATTGAATTCTCAACTCTTATTTAGAATTTATTTACGAATTTCACTCACACAAAAAATCAGAGATGAAAAAATATAAACTTTCTAGAACCCCTGCTGCCATCTGTTGATGTTTTATTGAAGTAAAAATGATTTTTCTTCAATTTCAATGAAGTAAAAATTTCTTTTGCAGAAATCTATAATCAATTAGAATAGTGAAATGTTGAACAAAATTTACACAATCATTGATGATAAACTATCTTCCTACCACGTAGTGGTTTTTTTTTTTTTTAGTGAATTTAAGCAGTGCTGTACAATATTATAGGTGCAATAAGTTTTAAACTAATTATGTTTCCAAGATCCTTTTTTCATAGTATTTAAATGATTTATATGTCCATTAGTAGCATCAACTAAATGCATTTTTAGTTGTGTTTTCAACGGAGTTTTCGATTACTTTTTTACATTAAAAAAATTGTCAATTTCATATGTTCAAATGATTTATTGTAGTACTTATTCCGGCTAGAATTATTAGAAAAATAAAAAGGGGCGAGCGAGCGAAGCGAGCTGGGACCGCGTAGCGGTCTCAATGTGAATTGCTTTGCAATTCACGGGGGGTTGGCGAGCGTTAGCGAGTAGGGGGCTGAGCCCCCTAGTTTCATCTATCGCCTAAAATGCATGCTTTGTTAGATTAAATTGTATTTTATATATATTCAAGTTATTTTTATTTGTCCCGTGTTTTTCCAAAGCGGACGACGTTATCCTCTAATGCAATGCAGTTAAAATATGATTGCTATTTTTTTTTTTCTCACGGTGCTTTTTGCTATCTTTGATTAGTTTTTACTGTAACTTTTATTAAACTGTAGTACGAAATCCTCGCACGTGTCCACTGGTATAAAGTATAATTTACTATCAGTAAATATTTCTGCAAGACTGAAATCATTCCTGAGACTGAAGGTCTTATGCATCCATGATTTTAATTGCTGCAAATAGAGAATAATCATACATATGCTATCATTTGAAGTTTTTTTTTTTTTTAAACATCTCGGGCGAATTTCCTCTTTCACACTTGTGTCACATACACCCACATGTGTCAGGCCGGTATAAAAGATTTTCAAAAGCGAGGAGTCAGATGTGAAGTATTTTCTTAAATTTAGATTTTTATAAAAAATTACTATCTATAATGTGCGTTAATCATGCATTAACTTTAATTAATTAAACATTAAATAAATTGAACTGATCTACAATTTTTGATATATTTGGTATGACCATTATCAAGATGTCATATATATACTAAGATAAGTACGTAATTACTTTTCGGAAAATATGAAAAATAAAAGGAGAGAAAACAGAAATAATCTTGATATCCATGATTTAATAACTAAACAATGTATGAAAATGTAAAATAAAATTCACGTAATTAAAAAATATATATTATAAATCGTTAGCTGCAAACAGCAAATTTTAAGCTCAGAGTTTTACAGTCAGGGTGATAAAAATAAATTAATGAAAAAATTTAAAAGTCACGTAATTTAAAAAATACTAAATATTGATATTTTAAAAAAAATGAGACTGTAGTAGTTAAAAATAAATCATTCAATTAATATTTTTAGGTAAACTCTCGCTAAAAGTCAAGCATAATAAGATGTAAATTACAAGCTTGCAATTCTTTCACTTCATTAGTTGAGTAGGCTGGACTGACAGCACCATCTATCGCCTTATATCTATATAGGAATTGCTTACACAATATAGCAGTTGATCAAGTTTTCATCACTTAATTAATTTAAAAGCAACTAATTAAAAATTAAAACATATTTCTAAAGAAACTTTCAGGTTATTTACCGTCAAATCTTGGCGGGTAATATCTAGTACAACTTTTAAAGGCATACATAAATTTTAAGACCCTGGTGTAAAATTTAAAATAAAAGCTATTCTTGCGCTACCATTGTTTAATTTTTTTTGCGGTTTTTTTAAACTTAACTAGGTTCATGTATATAACGATGGAATTTTGTAATCGATGTGCTAGAATTCTAGTAACTATGCACAGTTTGAAGTTATCGGTGGCAATACAATATAATCATACTCTCAGAAACTAATTATACCTCTAAAAGATTAATTTTAAGTACATTTTTTAAAATTATTATTAGTTGAGAAAACAATTTAAAACTACGAGCTAGCTTAAGTAATATCCAGGTATGCATTTTGTTTAAATATATTGCCTTCATAAATCATAATCTATGCTTGACACATGATTTTCCTTTCTTGTTTCTTATTATATATATATATATATATATATATAACCATTAATGAAACATTACCATAACATCAACTTAAACTATGAAATTATGATTTAGTATGTAATAATTAGTTGACAATGAAAGTATTCCCCAACACTCTTAATATAGATACCAAAAACTTATTTAAAAGAAAAAGTAATTAAATTAAAAATTGAATGAATGAAATTGAATGTATGAAATGAAATTTGTGGAATTTAAACAGAATTATCAAGCCCCAAATGCCTAAATACCACAAATAAAATGAGTGGTTTCATCATCATATTAGCCATAACACTGCTAAAGAATATGATTTTGGGACTACCTACTCATAAACAATGAATAAAACCTGTGAAAAAAATCTTAAAGATGAAAAATAAATACAATATTAAAAAGGAAAGAAACCTTACCCATAATATACAGATTAAAACTTGAAATAGAGTCATAAAGTACATAATCCATTTGGATTAAAAAAGATACCGGTGCACCTCATGATCCAGACACATGAGCTCAACCAAACAAAGGGAATTAATTGCAATATATATATATATACATATATAATATTTAAGATTATTATTTACTTTTACTCAAAGCAGTTTCTTACTGAAAATAATATGGTGATGAATTTATTTGGTCGACTAATTACACGGATTCATTTTTAAAAGGTTATGGCAGAACAATCGCAATGTTTATATGAAGTGTCTATGACTCTGAAATGGGGAAGTTGCACCCATTCTAGATTATGCCTTCTTTTATGTTTAATTGATGAAGATGACTTGACATTCCCCAAAACTTAACTCAGAAACGCAAAAATAATTTTAAATAACTAGTTATTGGAGTTTTAAACTGCGCTAAAAGCAAAACAAAACCACGTGATCTGAAAACGCGACGGGATTGGTTTGACGTCACTACACATGAAACGCGGATTCTGCTTAGAGTCGAATGCATGCAGGCTGTATTGTATTATACTTTCTATTTATTATAAACGTCTTTTAAAGACGCATTGACACAAAAACAAAAACAAAAATTAAAGTCAAAAGATTATTTTAACATATGTAAATATAATGCCCTATTTATTTATACATTTGCATTAATTATCATTTAGAAAAGTGATAAAGTTGGTCGGATTCAAAAAATACAAAATTATGTCTTTCGGATTTTTTTTTTTTTTTTTTTTTTTTTTTAAATTTACTTTTAGAGCAGAAAAACTGCATTTCATGTGAGTAAAAATACAGTAAACTAAAGCTAAAGGGGACGTATATATTTTACTTACTCTTATTTATTTAAACAGAAAAAAGAATGATAGTTTTTTTACAAAAGAAATCGTAAGTAAAATCGCATTTAAATAGTTCTTGAAATGCATTATTTTCTTAATTCCTTTTAATGCTTAATGATTCGTTTTGATATGAATATAATTTCGTGTTATGCAGGTTATATTAAGGATAAAAATGGGCTCAAATTAATTATAAGAAAACGAAATTTTGAGCAATAATGCAGAAAACAAAAACAAAAAAATCTTTATTTAATACTGATTTATTGAATAAAAACATTAAATTAACTACTGACAATAATAATTGTGTATTCACCGATCAGAAAAACAATTACTGCAACATACGTGAGTAAATTTATCGCTATTGTCTTTTATTTTCTCTTTTTATGTGTTTACTTAAAAATAAGTATAAAAGTAAAAATATATTTTTTAAATACACATCTTTTATAAGCATCCAATGTCTATCTTTATACTCACGCCTCATTTTATGATTGTAATTCATGATTTTTCCAAAAAATGTCCAATATAATACTGTAATTTGGCGTAGCCACCGAACCCGATCATGGAAAATTCAGCATTTTTTTTTTTTTTTTTTTTTTTTTTTTTTTTTTTTTTACGTTTGGTAGAAAATGCGAGCTAGTAAATTTATTAAAATAAATGTATAATGTTTGCTTTATTTCTGTAAGGTACGGAAAGAGGAAAGAAAAAAATAACAGAAAAGAATTATTTAAACTATCTTTTTAGGATTTCTAAATTGATTTCTCAACGTATAATCATAATTCAATTAATATGAAACTTTTAATTTATTATAACGTATTTTTTCTAAATTAATAATTTAAACGTATATTACTCTCTATAGTTTTTATTTATTATTTTCTACTTTTTAGTATGTAAAATAGTTGCAGCTTCACACCCATTTTGCCTTTTTTTGGCGACCGTGGTTTAATGCATAATAAATCCACTGTTGTTGTAAGTCGCATACAATTGTAACCACAAAGAATATTTTTCGATTTATCAACTGTAGCGGGCTAACGGAAAAAACGCGTCAAAATTAATGTATTAATTTATAATTAAGTTCTAAAAATATTAAAATGTTGTACTGTCATCGGAAACACACATTTGCACATAATTTTTATGTTTCTTAATTTATCAGAAAGTGGATAAACAACCGATAACATGATTCCATACTTATGCACAAAAACCAAGTTGAGTTAAATAAAAAAGTGTAAAAATAATTTAATTACTGTTTTATTATTATTTTCTTACGTATAATTTTTGAATGGATGCAGTACTTTTTGTTTGTTTGAAATATGGTTTCTCAGAATGTCCTATTTTAGATTAATCAGGTTTAAAAAATTTTTATCAGTCTTTTCCTCAATGCTATAACTTTCGTAGAAAAAAAAAGAAAATATTTGAATATCTTGTTAAAGAAAGCAGTATCTTAATTTTGAAAATAAGCATTATACTGTACAAAGCTTTTTAAAAAAAAGAGCAAGATGTGCTAAGAATTTGAATATGTTGTTTAAGTAGAGCCCACTCTTTTCACTTTCGAAAACAGTCATATCATTACACGTAAACTTTTTATAGTGACATATAAAGAAATAAACATATATTATCATTTAAGGTTCATTCTTTGTTTCAACACATAAGAGAAGGGCATTATGTTAAGAGATATTATGCTATAATATCACAAAATTTATAAACAAGAACCTGAATGTAACAGTTACTTTAAATTCACAAAATTATAGTTAGTTTTTTCACAAATATAAAATACTCCTCACAATTTCATAAAAACAGGAGCCTGCCTGTGAGAAAAATGTGGATACACACCTGGAAACAGTTTTTGAAAAATTATTAAACTTTTCCCGTGTATATTTATATAAAAATTCTGTAAGGCTGTCTTAAAGATACCTCAACACATTTCGCTCTTTCTAATAAGTTTAACTGTTTTCACAGATTCAAAACTATTTAACAATTGAAGAGATATAACATATAGTGAAACCAAGCCAAATTCTTAATTCAAGTATAAAATATAAATACAAAAACCCTTTTATAAGTTGATTCCACTCTTCCTAATGAAATAAATTCTATTTGTATCAGTTTATTTTATATTGTGCTATATTAATACCGAAAATAAATAAGTAAAAGTATACATTTTTCTATAAAATACAATATTGTAGTACGAGTATTAACATGTACGGATACTTTATTTCTACATCGAGATCTGGAAATGAAAATTCTTAGAAACGTAATGAAATAAAAATCTCACCTGGAATTCACAGTATTATTTATTCATTACAGCAATTTACAATACTTTTAATTTGTTATACAATTCATTTTTAAGAAAAGAAATAAATCATTCAGCGTAAAGCAAGCCATTCCCCATAGAAAATAACAGGGAGAAAACAGCGAGGGTTTGTTTACATGTGTAGTGACGTCAGAACAGCTTTTATCACGTGACGCGGCTTTTTCCCGCGACGACAAAAACTGCGTTTTAAAAGTTAATTTAATGAATTATACAACTTTCTAATATAGGTAAAAATGGTATCAAAATGTTCGTATTTTTACACTCTATCAGATATAAGCTAAATTGAAAAACGTGCAATTTCCCCATTCCGAACTTTCACATAATAATTATGCTAACTGAAATATTACCCACTCTTCACTTCTATTTTCCAGTTAATATATGTCTTAATATGTACGTACTTTATCGTTCGTTCCTATATGTATTAAACTTAAATGAGATTTTAATATTATCCTTTTAGACCTTTAAAAGAGGGAGTGATAGGTGTATACTCAATTTTGGGTGAAATAAATAATTATTAACGTTTAAAATTTCTTAGTAACTTTTGAATCACCGTGTTTAAAAATGAAATTTAAAGAAAATATCGTTCTATTACCTTCTCCTTATTGGATGTTCCCGATTTCCTTTAGTCTTATTTGAACATTCAGTTTCGGCTACGGTCTTTTTTTGTACACGAGGGCTTGAAAAAAAAACTACGTACATTCATGAGAGGTTGGCAAGTCATATACGAGAAAACTGGCTGCAGCTGTTGTAAACAGTCAGTGGGGAATATAATACAATCCCCATGTACGACTTCATGCCAGGCATTATCTGATTTTTCCTTTAAAAACATTACTGTCATGTAATTTTTATTACTTTGAAGCGCAGGCAATCCATTATTCGCATGATACAGAACTCCACTAGATGATTTAAATGGAAAAGAATCTCTGAAAAAAATAAGAGAAATATATATATATATATATAAAGAACTTGCTAATGTAGTTTGAAATCCAAAGGTATTACAATTATATATATATATACACACACACATATATATTATTTACAAAGAAATATAATTGTATAACAAAATAGCATATTTTCTCTCATATGTATTGAAATACGTAATAAATCCTAAAATTTTGTCAATCTATATAGATGGCTACAATCGTTTGTGGAAGACTAACAAAAAGAGCAAATACTCTGAGTAAATGTCATTGTTTCAACGCAAAATAAGCAAAAAGATAGCATCAAGACAAATTTTCAAATATGTGTATTTATCCGAAGGCTGTTCTTAAATCCAAAGGGGTTACTTTCTGACGCATTTTTAAATTCATTTTTGTTCGGAAAGGCATGGAATTGGCAGGTGTTGTTATTCAGAAACTATGTAATCGAAATACGTTTTCCATTTTTTAGTAAACGCAAAAGACCTTTCAGAAAATACTGTCAAATTCGGTGTTATGAACCGAATTTTAGGACGTGACAGCGAGAGAAGGGAGAAAAATCGGTTGTCACGTAACACGAATCGCTTATAACTCGATAACTAATTTATTTATAAAAAAAATGGAAAACTCATTTCGATTCCAAATCACTTAAAAATCAAGCCTGCCAATTTTAGGCTTTTGTTTTTAAAAATAAGTCAGAAATTGTGTCTGGAAGTTTCGCGTTGTTGTGCAGGTCATTTAAGAACCACCTTTCCAACGCGGTTGAAAAGCATGTTTATCCACGCTTTACGATCTAATTTCCATATAAACATATTTCGATTACTATAGGAAACAGATATGTTATTGAGGTTTATTATAGAATGTTTCTATTGAAAATGAAGTACTTAGCCATTTTTAGTTCGTTTACAGGGATACCCAAAATAATTCGGATACATTATGGTCTATGGGCGATAATTGTTGAAGAACTTTTTAATGATGCTGCAATATTTCAATAATTTATAATTTGATAATTACGTTAATAGATATTATTGGTTATTTACTTGAAAAACAGCTAATTTTTAATTTCTGGCTCTCCATAAAAAGTGAATGCCCATTACTGAATCAGAAGCAACGAAAATTTGTTCAATTTTCAGCAATATATATTTGTGCGAAAAGGCATTTTCATCTTTTTATTTTTAACTGACATTAAATTATTTTTTTTATATAAAATGTTGAATATTTATTTTTAAAGAACAACGTTGCGCAAAGGTACATCAGACTAAACATGTACAAATATTTCTATGTAGTGTTTACATATTTCGTTAATTGTTAATGTTAAATTTGGCTTAAAAACTTATGAGACAATTTCCCATAATTTTAACATTGAAGAATAAGAAACTGTTGAAATTCAACTTCTGTACTATCCCTGTGAGACCCTCTACCATCCATTTAATAGTGAAACAGAACAGGGACGATAAGGAAAATTACCACCTATTTTTAGGCAAGTCATGTTAAGCCTAAGTGGTAGCCAAAATGTTCACTAATTTTTAGAAACTGTTGTTTACATTGAAAAAAATAACAAAATTCTTTTAATTTATCTCTAAAAGTTCAGGGATAAATCTTGGGGACGGTAAAATTACAAATAAAGCCACAATGTTTGAAATTGTTATTTAAATGCTGATTTAAATTTTGCAGAAAATTTCCTGTCAAAGAACTACAGACATTTTTTTTTTCTCTAGCATAGTTCTGTGTGAGAAAAAAAAAAGTGGAAAAAGACTCTGTGGTTGCATCTGGAGTGATTTTCTGAATAATTTTAGCAAGAGGGATGGTAAAGAATCTAAAATCCCGGGCCAGAGTTTTTTTTTTTAAGTAATAATAACCGTAAACAGTGTGTGCCAGCCTAATATTTGTTATATATTTATATAAAACAATAGTTCCAGTTTTGTTTTAAAAAAAGTCCTTCCGGCCTGTACCGGGAGGGAAAGGTAGTTTTCATAGTCCATGTTCTTAAAAATTCAACTCATTTTACTCAAACACCCGAAGCTAAAATGCTTGGAACCAGATTATAGAAGATTCAATCTCGGTTTTCGTTAATACTGAATTTTAATGTGAATTTCAGCATGAGAGTTACAGCATACACCCAGAAAAAAGTTTTTTTGAATCAACAAAAATTTGGTTGACCAAACAAAACTTTTTGTTTAAATATAGGTCAATGGAAATTTTGTTTGAATCAACAAAAAAAAAATTTTTTTTTTTTGCAATTCCAAAAAACAATTTTGTATCGTCAGCAAAAAATGTTTTGTTAATTCAAGTAAAATGGTTCAATTTTACTTGAATTTTGCTAAAACAACCAAAATGTACTCAACAAAACATGTTTTGTAGTTTTAATCAATTCCTTTTTCTGGGTGTAACAAAAATCAGATTGTTTCAAAATGTCAGCCACCCTAGAATTTCAAACTGCCATATCTCAGCCATTTTTTAAGATAAAGACAAAAAAAAAGTTCCGGAATCCTTGTATCACGTTCTAACACGAACAACAACTCTAACAGAAACTATTATTTCAATTTATAATTTTTTTTTGTACATCTTTTTGAATTTTTAAAAATTGAAATTATTTAACTTGCCGCCATTTTGAAACAAGATGGCACATGAAGCTGGCCAACAAATTCGGTCGAGACCTTGGTATGTTCTGTACACATGATCACTCACATTTATATCGATGTATATATACGAGAGTTACAGCATAACAAATATCAGATTGTTTCAAAATCTCAGCCACCCTAGAATTTTAAACTGCCATATCTCAGCCATTTTTTAAGATATAGCCAAAACAAAAAATGTTCCAGAAGCCTTGTATCACGTTCTAACACTTAATAGAAACATTTTTTTTTTATTATTTATAATTTTTTTTGTACATCTTTTTGAATTTTTAAAAATTTTAACTGGACGCCATTTTGAAACAAGATGGCGGATGAATCTGGCCTACGAACTCGGTCGAAATCTTGGTATGTCCTATACACATACTCTACTCAGTCACATCTGAATCGGTTCATAAATAAGAGAGTTACAGCATGATATGAACAGAGGGTCGTTTAGGAGTCTGAGGGTCATAATTGGTGAAAATATACCAATTTTTTTGGAATGCTTTCCTCCGAACGGCTACAATGGGTAGCTTTTTGTAATGAAAGCTACCTAAAATTTAGTAGAACTACTTTTCTTGAACAATTTTATCCAGACAACTTCAAACTTAAAAATCGACATCAGGGATAAGGAACGGTAAGGAATTTAATGCTAAATTTTGACCCCCCAAAATCGTCCAACTCTTATTTATCTTGTTAATGTTGTTATATTACAATCATGCAATGGCATGTTTTATAATATAAGAAATAAAAGAAAACCAAGAAATAAAATAAAAATTATTATTAAGGGACTTAAAAGTTAAAATTATTGGAGAACCGCTTTTATATATTTTCATTTATTTTATGTTTTAGATATTTGTTCTGAAATTTCTGAGTATTAACATTGTAAATACCTTGCCATATATGAAACCTACTTGACTATGTCTGTCTAATTTGGCGATATTCTCATTCAAATTCAATATTGACGAGAACTGGGAATGACTTTTCTGTAATCGGTTTCCAAGGATTTTTACTTCGTATTTTTCAGTAAAATTAGCTAAAATCTTAAAATCAACCAATAGGGAAACAATCTTCCCTGCCGGTACCTTAGAAATAGGAACAATAAGGATCTTCCTAGTTCTATGGTCCGGGACAGGCCAGAAGGACTTTTCGTAGTTTAGTATAATACATCGGTTGATCGCATCCAGATAATCTGACGATTCGCAAGCAGCAGACGTATGCAACAGAATGACGAAAAATATTGATTTTTTTGGCGGTGTGATAGCGAATTTTGAAGTATTAACATGCATGAAATAGATGAAAGTTTTGGGATTGGCATATCCAACTAGTTGTTGTTGTTGTTTGTAATTTTAGGGAACGTTTCCAAGTAATTTTTACAGTGCATGAATCAGTTTTCTCAATCCCGTATCAACATGAAATATCTGTTTTTTGGATGCTATGAATTCTCAAGTAAACATTTTCAATTGCGTAACAGATATTTGTACATGGAAGAGTAACAAAATAACGTTCATTTTACTAGAGCCGTATACCGAGTACTCGGTATATACTCGGAACTCGGCCAATACCGAGTATAGTTATAAGAATTTCATTTTTTAAGCCTTATTCTCATTATTGAAGGCAATGGAATTTATAACTGATCGGCAAACATTTATTCGAGTATAAATGTACAATATATGCAATTATTCATAAAAAAATTTACTTGGTACATAAAAATATGTCTACAAAATATAGAAAAGGTAAGAAAAATCCAATGTAAAATTAATGCAAAAAAAAAAAAAAAAAAAAAAAAATTAGTTACACGTAAAAATAGATCATTTTTAAAAGTAAGAAAATACTATTATATTTTGGATAAAAAAAAACAGTTTGTAGAAACAAAATATAGAATAAATGAAATTTAAAAAAAATAATAATCAAATTTGTTATATCACAAATTATGGTGCAGAGGTACCAATTGATCTACATTTTCAGGAGATAGGGCATTTCTTTTATTACTGTAGATTTGGCCTCCCTCAGAAAAAATTCATTCCCTGCTAGCACTGCTTAAAAGTGCGCATAAGAATTTTCTTGCAAGCTTGCACATAATGGGAAAAGTTTTATCAGATAAACCAGATTTTATTATAAGCTGCACATTGCGAATAGTGTATATATATATATATATATATATACATACACACACAGGCGAGTTACTCTTAAACTCAGTTCATGTGCTCAATCAGTGGTTATTTCTTATACCCAACTACGGTACTCGCCCAAAGTACTTACTCGGTACACCATTACATTTTACGCTCGAAATTTAACATGTTTGTTGAACATCGAACTGTTTACTTGATAATTGATAGCACCCGAAAAATTGATATTTCTTGCTGATACCGGGTGGAGAAAACTAATTAATACTCTGCACAAACTACTCGGAAACGTTTCCGAAAATTACTGTTAATAAAAGAATTCAGAAATGCTTCTTTAATCTCGGAAATCTATACTTTTTAGTGCAGGTTTTTGAAGATAAAGGAACACTTTTCGGAAACGTGGGCAATTCGGAAGAAGTTATATTATATTTTTGTAAACTTTCTTGCTTTACTAAGAAACATTTCTCTTTTTTTTTCAACAGTGTAGGCTCTGTTTTTACAAAGCACTTTTTATAAAGATACATATTGCTATCTATTGACGACTTTTTGGGCAGATTTTTAAAATATGTCTTGAGATCATGATTTCAAGTGTATGTTATCATATATGCAGAGATGAGATTGACAAAAAAGCAAAAAAGCTGAAAACTGCGTGAACGACGTTTCAGCAATAATAGTTATGAATTTCAAGCCAAACAAATATTATAATTGGCATTAATAGCTTTGAGTAAATTAAAAAGAAATTATTTACTGACTAATAAAAAGTCTATTTTACCAAGATACAGCACATTAATAAAAGCTTTCATTGGCTTTAACATTTTTTAATTGAAATTTCGAGAATAGTAAGCCACCTTTCTTGAAACAGCAAATCAAGTATATGCTAATAATTGCAACCACCTTAAATAAATGATAGACCAGAGTTGCCACTCTTTTTTTAAATAAAAATAAGTTTTTAAGGAATTAAATAGATTTTCTAAGGACATTATCAGTGGCACCAACTAATCAGTGCATGGTTATTCCAGGTTCCAGGTAGGACATTCAATTTTACCAGTCAGCTTAAAGCCAGTTTTTGGATTTTTTGCATATTTTTTAAAAATTTAATTTGTTTTGGCATTTTGTGGCGAATTTTCTATGTGTTTAAAATAAATCTGGTTCCAATCTTTTAATCCAAAGCAGTAAATTTTGAAGAAATTCGCGCTTTTCCAGCAATCTTTTGAGAAAATTTGACTTTTTTCAGAAATCCTTTGAAAAAATTCGCGTTTTTTCGCTATCTTTTGGCGATTTTTGCGTTTTTTCAGCGATCTTTTGACGATATATGCGTTTTTTTTCGCGATCTTTTGACGAAATTCGCGTTTTTTCGTGGTCTTTTGACGAAATTCGTGTTTTTTCGCGTTATTTCGCATTTTTTCGCGATTTTTTTGGCAAAATTAGCGTTTTGCATACGATATTTTTTGGCGAAATTCGCGTTTTTCCGCGATCTTTTGGCAAAATTCGCGTTTTTTTAGCAATGCTTTCACGAAATGCACGATTTTTAGGTGAATTTCGAGTTTTTTCCGCGATCTCTTGGCGAATTTCGCGTTATTTACACGATCCTTTGACGAAATACGCGTTTTTTACGCGATCCTTTGGTGAAATTCGCGTTTTTTTTCGCGATCTATAGGCGAATTTCGTACTTTTCGGAAAATCGAAAAATGGCGAAAAATCGGAAAATGACAAAAAAGCAGATAACCGCGGAAGAATCTCATGCCTGTATATATCAGTTTTGTCGTGAACATCCCTTTTTCTATGAATATACGAAATGCACAACAACGAATGAGATATCATTTCATTCGAAAGGTTTTAAAAGCTGCTTCTGACATAGTACACTCACATTTCATTAAAACATGTTTTTTGATTAAAAATTGCTGTTAATTAAAAACTAAATCAGCATTGTTTTCATAAATGAAATGAAACGTTTTCCTCAAATTAGTGTTGCAGCAAAAATAAAATACCGTATTATATGATACTAAGGGGCTCAGCTCCCTACTCGCTAACGCTCGCCAACCCCCCCCCCCCCCCCCTGAATTGCAAAGCAATTCACATTGAGACCGCTACGCGGTCCCAGCTCGCTTCGCTCGCTCACCCCTTTTTTATTTTTCTAGTAATTCTAGCCGGAATAAGTACTACAATAAATCATTTGAACATATGAAACTGACAATTTTTTTAATGTAAAAAAGTAATTGAAAACTCCGTTGAAAACACAACTAAAAATGCATTTAGTTGATGCTACTAATGGGCATATAAACCATTTAAATACTATGAAAAAAGGATCTTGGAAACATAATTAGTTTAAAACTTATTGCACCTATAATATTATACAGCACGGCTTAAATTCATTTAAAAAAAAAAAAAAAAAAAAAAACCACTACGTGGTAGGAAGATAGTTTATCATCAAAGATTGTTTAAATTTCGTTCGACATTTTATTATTTTAATTGATTATAGATTTCTGCAAAAGAAATTATTTTTACTTCAATAAACCAGCAACAGATGGCTGCAGGGGCATTCTAGAAAGTTTATATTTTATTATCTCCGATTTTTTGTGTGAGTGAAATTCGTAAATAAATTCTAAATAAGAGTTGAGAATTCATTTGAAACTAACAATACTACTCATAATTAAAATGAGGAATCATCGCAGACGCTTTGGATTACGTTCATATTAATTTATTTTTAAGAATTGCTAGCTTGAGTTCGCTGCAGTGACACTGGCCGCCATATTGGAGGCGGAGCTAACACAATCTTGTCTGTTCATTGGTCTGAGCTCTGGAAACTACGGTTGTTGCCAACGATAAGGTAGAAATTCAGCCCTATTTCCGCGCCACGTAAGACAAATATATATATAGATTCAACAACGATTATAAAAAAAAATAGTGCAAAAAAGATAAAGTATGATTTCTCCGCACAGGTTTATTTTATAATTATGTTTAAAAAGCAAAATTGAAATTGAAATATTTAGAAGAAAAATACACCCTCCATCGATCGATGCAGTGGTATTTCACGTGTAGAATAAGAAGTATGCTTTATTAGATTAAATTATATTTTAAATGCATTCAATTTATTTTTCTTTGTTTCATGCTTTTCACGAAACGGATGATGTCGTCTTCTAATGCAATTAAAATACGATTGTTAATTTTTTTCATTTTTATTCTTAATTTTTATTTAGAAGTTTAAGAATCCTAAACAAAATATTAAATATTGCTAACCCTAAAAAATATTAAATATTGCTAAAAATTATTAGACTGCAGTGTGAAATCCTCGCACGGGTCTTATTTTATGTCATTAATACACATACATCACTCTACACAAACCTCCGAGTTTGAGAAGTTTAATTTCAACAGTCCGACGCAATCGCAAAACTGAATTCTTCATCTAGAAAATAAGCAAAATTATTCAATCATTTCTTACCTGGTTTGTTGGAAAATATGCCAGTTACTGAAATAAAAACTTGCTTTTTCGATTGCCGCTCCTGAATTTGTGAATTTTTCGTGAAAGAAGATGCATCGCCCTTGTATTTTCAAGCCTACATTGGAACACTCTTCATTCGATATTATGTGTGCCGGTCCATAAATGACTCTAAAAATTATATTAAAAAAAATATATATATAACGCTAAAATAGTTAATTCAATAAAGTCGAGAAATAAAATAAACATTCTAGTAGTGCACAGCAAAAAACAACTAATATAAAAAAAAATTAAGTCAATTCCTACTTTTTAATCATAAATATGTAAAATAAACCCGTGCAGCATTAATGTCCCACGTTATCTTTATTGAACATTATTTTATAATCATCGTTGCGGTATTTTATTTCTGTGGTATCACTCATTTCAGATAAATCTTTCATTTCATTTATGAAAATAATGGGAGGAATTTTTTTCTCCCATTTAAAACTAAAATTAATTAATTAAATTTAATTAATGAATTAATATTTGAAAAAACTGTATTAACATAAAGTGTCATCCACTACAAGTTAAAAAATTTTTATTTGAACTGCAGTGGATGAATAGAAAATATTTTAGTATCGATTGAAAATTTGAACAAGATATATATAGAGAGAGAGTGTGAGCTAAAAGTAGGAATTTAATAAAACCCAATTTGGGTCGAAAGATTCTTAGGTATGTGTCCAAATTGGGCCATGCCTGTTTTGGTTACCACTGTGTATCCATTTTGGACACTGTTAAATACCCATTTTCAAAAAAAAAAAAAAAAAAAAAAAAAAATGCCCAAAATGGACAGGGTATATACCTAAGAATCTTTCAACCCAAAGTGAGTTTTATTTTTTTTCTCTGTGCCGCCCATACAATGAAAATAGCTTATGAAAAATTATACAACTGGCAGACTTGCACGGGATTGCCCGTTGTAACATATCTGATCCATTGAGATGTTGTGCTAGCGTGAATATGAATCAGTTACAGCATATCATAAAATAAAGAAAATTTATTAATAACCTCTAGATTAAAATGTAAAATACGTAGCGTTTGCACGGTTACAACAGAGTAGAGTAGAATAATTCTCAAATCAATCGGTAATACAACATCTGGGGCTTTTTGTGGTCAGGTCATTATGTTAGGTTTTTTTTTTTTTCTGGTGATCAGCGGATGCTATCTCTGCTGCGAACTACTCTAAAGTTCCGTAAAAATAATTAGTAACAAGTCGATAGTTGGTTGATAGCTGATACTATTTCCTGACTTGAGTTCAGGGTGAGCTCGATTCTACACAAGTCTTGAACCGGACTCCAAAATTTTCACCAGCGGCTTCCGTGGTACCCTCTCTTACCGACTGTCAAGATTTTTAAGAGCAAACGCTCTTCTCTGGTTAAAATCACTAACGACTGGCCTTCCTTCAGGTAACTTTTCGATTCCTAGGGGTTGAATCCAGCGGGTTTATTTTCTGCTGAGCTCGTGACTACTGAGGGAGGGGTTTTACCGATGAAGCCCTCCAATTTAACCTCGCAATTTTTCCACGCTGCTCTTCAGCGCCACACTGTCTGGCCCTAATGCTCACTTGACTTTCTTCCGGAGCTACCTCCATCCGTCAGCTCATGAACTAGGCATTCCACTATTATGTTATAGTGACACGAGGCCTTCAAATACGAGGCGAATCGTCCCCTTTTAAGTTCTTAGGGCCGATACGCGTATTTATTTTTTTTTATCTTCAACATTGACACTATGGGGACTGATAAACTTTCGCGGGGGCTTGTTGGGTAAAATACACAAAAACGATCCTAAAAATACAGCGATCACTGTAACTGAGCCATGTGTGCTACGCGCCCTTAAACTGTTAACGTTGATGTCCTCTTCTGACTATAACGGGGCACTATGCGCTTCGTGCGAATAAATAGCTGGTGCGGCGATCACTATAACGGAAGTCCTCACGAAAATGGGACCTTGTGTTCTTCGCACGCCATAAATCGATAAAACGACAATCACTGTAAAGGCGGGCATTGCTATAACGAGGCTTGTCATATTCGAGATAACATCTAATCTAAAAATTAAATTAGGGTTTATCTGAAAGATTTATTCTTGCTAAAATTAATGATCGTTACTAAACACTGAAACTTGGAATTAATATAGGTAGTAATTAAAAAAAAAAAACTGATGCTTGCTTATTAGTTTGCATTTTCTGTCCCTCGCAAATTAAAGTAATGGAAAACCGAATCAATAAAGTTAAATGGACATTACAATTTACATGTTAGGAATTTATTTACCTGAAAGGTACTTTCACATTCCAGCAACCAATTTGCAAACATTGATCCAAATAAGCTTGCACTTCTTCGAAAGTTGTTGTGTGTATCATGTAAGGGCCTTGAAGATCTAAACCCGATGTAGAGTGAAAAAGCTCCACACGCTCCTGTTCTTCGTCTGTTTCAATGTCTTCCTCCATACAAACATTACCCACACTTGATTTTGTAGAACTTTCTACGTCTGATGTGGAGCATTCTTCTGATGTAGAACTTTCTACGTCTGATGAGGAACATTCTTCTGATGTAGAACTTTCTACGTCTGATGTGGAACATTCTTCTGATGTAGAACTTTCTACGTCTGATGTGGAACATTCTTCTGATGTAGAACTTTCTACGTCTGATGTGGAACATTCTTCTGATGTTGAAAAGGTACCATCTTTTTCCGATAACTGGTCAGGACCTCCATTACTGAAATTTATGTCGTTGGATGACATTTTTCTGGAAATATATTTATTTATTTATCAATTATTTTAGATTCTCATTAAAATAAACTATAGCTCATAACTAACAGGTATTATTAAAATTTGTATCTGAAATAATAATAATGCAGTAAAATGAAAATATACGGTTAGACTTAATAACATACACCTCAGAAATGAGTTTAGAGCATTTTACCATAAAAAAACAATAGAGAATATGGATAACTTTATTCTCTTAGAAACATACAAAACGATGTCATAGAATCTATTATATTAAAATCCGCCTATTTGTTTGTATTTCTCTACTCCTCCTTGTAGAATATGAATATCGAACGTTGAGTGATAAAATTAACACCAGTTATCCACATGGATCCGAGGATGTCATTTAACGTCTCAGAATTTTAAAATTTGAATTAATTTCCGATATATTATTTTTTTCTAATTTTTAGTGACATTTCTGTAAGGTCGGTAGCTAAATTACCCCATTATTGTGAATAAAAAAGAGAAAAGAAGAAACGATCAACACTTATAGACATCCTATCTATAGGATGGTGTTGAAACAATGGGGTTATTAGATTATTTTTTGACGTCCTTTTCTCATTAAAATTGAAATATGGAATTATCATATTTCCAAGAAAAATTGAAGAAATAAAAATATAACTTCACCTTTTCAAGCTTCATTAATCAGTTTTTTCTATAAAATAAAAAATCTTTGACGACCAAATTAATCCATCATAACATTTTTGAGTTTTACATTAATCAAAGAGTTTAAACATGAACAAGTTCAAGCTCATTGCGCTTAATTGGGCAATTATTGTCCTTATTTAAAAGTAATGAATTTAAAGAAGAAACATAGCTTTTCAACTAATTATTTTCTAACGATGGTACTTAAAATTTGTTACAAAATTGGAATGATGAATCGAGAGTATATAACGGCAAATTTTTTTCAAGCATTTATCTTAATTCATAAATCTAAAATATATTTGTATAAGTTCATGAAAATGATGTATATTTGATTAAAAATGTTAAAATGAGATCATTTGTATTACGCCAGCTCCAAAATTATAAGCTAATAGCCAAATCTTGAAAGTACGAAATTGTTTGACAAATCAAGTCGTTGAAAACATGCACTTTTATTGAGAAACGTTTTAACCTGCATTGTAATTATGATTTCATAGTTGATACTTAGTATTTAATAAAATTAGTGTAATAAATATTTTCTAAATGTTCTAATGTTTCCCTAATCAATCGAAAGATCTCGCGCAATTCATAAGGAATATATAGGGTTACTATGCAATTCATAAGGAATACATGTTACTATGCAGACAGTATTTATTAAACAAGTGTTACCCACTTGTGTGATCGAAGATAGCACAAAGGGTTTCGTTTATATTCCTTTCAAAACACTTTATCCTTCCTTTAATAAATCCGAATAAATTTCATTTTCCAAAAAAAAAAAAAAAAAAAAAAGGGGGGGGGGGGTTATGTTTTTTATAAAGCAAAAATTTACTGATCTATTTTTCTCGTTTTTTCGAATATCTGAACCGGCCCGATAATAATATCTGTCATGTGGACTAAATGCGATATTTAAAAAAAAATCAATCTCAAAATTAAACATTAGAGACCTTCAAAATGTTAGACGACAGATTAATTTTCTTTTTAATTCTCTAATGACGCCATATTAAGCTGCTTTCTGTATTTACACATACTCATACTCCTTGTATTATTGAGAAATGTTTGAAAATTCCCGTTTTATTACCAATATGACGTCATATTAATCTTTTTTTCAATTGGTGAAACTTTTTATTTCATTTTCATTTTTCACGTGGAAATATTTCAATAAACAATTTAATTATTTTAGAAAGAATTTTATTGTGGATTTTTAATTGTTGGCAACTGCTATAACGAAAAATGTTTAAATCTAATAGGAAAAGGCTGTTAGATTTTTGGTTTTTTATCTCTATATATTAAAATAATACGATCTTTTCAAATTTTATTATTTTGAGCTTCATAGTAGGTATTCAGCTATAAGTACACAAAATTTCATTCCTGCGAGTTATATAATTTCTGAGAACCGGCTCTGTGACAGACAAACAACGAAGCGGGACTAATAGGGTTTCCTAATAAAAAGTAATTACAATTGAGAAAAATGTTACATGGTAAGTGTGGGCGGTAGTATAAATGAACAATACATGTAAATAACTAAATAATAAAAATTATTAATATTTCATATAAATTATGTGTACACAGAACATGATAAATCATTTCTGCGGATTCTTTGTACCACTAACGGGCCTGTAAAATTCTTAACAAATTTTAGTAATTATAAGAAGTATATCATTTTAAAACTGTTTTTTCATAATACATTATATTACGTAATGTTAATTCATTTTTGTAGAGCTAATCTCAGGTTCAGTTTCAAAGGGTGATCGTGATTATTTATAGTTTTATTTGATAAATAATAACTGTTACAAGAAATTGAGTTTTGTCGGTGGACAGAAATTAACAGTTTTTAAAAAGCTCAACAGATGGCAGAAAAAAACTTCAGTGTGGAAGAGAAGCTTGTTAGTCATTTTAAACGTGGCAATACGTTGCAAGAGTTATCTGTGTAATAATAATTATTATTATTTTAATAACAGTGAAAAAATCATTGAACTTATATAGATCAAAATATGAGTATCGTGAACAAGATAAAAATCGGTAATGATTATAAAATAATTTAGAATTAAATAGGTTAACATTTAATATTAACTTGTCAAAACTTAATTCAGCAGCAACATTCAATTCAGTGTCATATTTAATGTGTTACAAATAATTTACGAAAGAAAGTCAGGTCTGTGACAACATAGATACGAACACAGGATCTACATGTAAAAATTAAATTTTTTATAAAATATTCCTCACGATCTGTGAAAATACTAGCATATTGTTAGATAAGTCCAAACATTTTCCAAATAAATAAATAAATAAATTAATTAATTAACCCTTAATTTGGAGATTTTTTTTTTCCAAAAAATTTTGCTCTGAAAATGTATACGTAGTTTCTGAGAGGATGGCCCATACGGGCATAAATGATAATCTCAAAGATTTTTGCTTTTGATCAAATTTTGGTGAATAACCAATTCAAATCAATGCGCCTTAGGAGTACGGGAAAGCAAAGCGAACATACAGGTGGAAAATTCTAATTCTATTTGCATTGAAAATGTGAAAATTTGAGAGACTGTTTACAATTCATTCACCTCGCTTCTAGCATATTTACCTTTTTATATTAAAAAAAAATCTAATAATTTAATAGAACTTATTTGAGTGGGTTCACTCCACATGAAAGACATTGCGCCGTACCTTTTCTGGAATGAGATAATTTAATAAAAAAATTTCAGAGAATAATTCTTATTATAAATACAAGGAAAGCTATTCATAATTTTTAAATGTTAGCATTCTAAACTTTCACTTTCAGTATTATCTTCAATTTCTTCATCTGATTTTGTTGTACTCTTTGTCAGTACTGCATCAAATTTCTTTTCTGGATATTTTTTCACAGATTCATTTGTCCGCTTCTTAGATTTCCTTTCTTTTGTTAAAGTGTTTTGTTCTGTTGAAGCTGCTTTTTTAACAGTGTAACAATTTCATTAAATCTCTCACAGTCTGCTAATTAGGCAGAGTAATCAAAGATAGAAGTTCCCAAGAGTTGGAAAACTTTTCTCACACTTAGCTGTGGTGTGACAAGAATGCCGTTTACTACAATAGGAAAAGATGAGCTTCGATCAATCTTGCGAAACTGAAATTGCTAGACAGCAAATATTTCTCTGATCTGACCGTCTATATGTGGGGTCTCAGATCGTGGGAATTTCCTGCGTGAACATTTAAAAGTTCAGTAAGACCTCCCTAAAAAAGGCTTTATCCAATGATGTAAACTAAAACTTTTTTGATTGGTGATCGGAGAATCTTTTGTTCGAGCAAGCGGACCGGAGAAGAGAATCGAGGGGAAAGGAGTTAGAGTTTCGGCAGGAGAACGAGTGTTGGTGGAAAACACTCATCTCAGGACGGATTCCCTTCTTAGTAGGGAAGGACAGGTTTGCTGACAGATTTTTGAATGAGAGAGTGCGATCTCTCTGAAGTCAACGCAACAGCCTTGGATTTGACCTTTCGGGGAGAGTGAAAAATAGCACTAGTTAAGACTTTAAGATTCTAAAACTACTGTAAAAGACTGGACTATTTGGTGATTTGCTATAAATTACAAGTCGAGCGAACTCAGCTAAAAAAAATTGTTGTAAATAATTTTTACCTCTAGAAATTTCAAGAACGCTTTTTAAATAAAATTTGTTCTGAAATATTTAATGAAGGTGATCCATTGTGAAACGGTTCCACGCTACCCCATTTCAAAAACACACAACATCGTGGATTCTTTACAGCTGGTGGCAGCGGTGGGATATTTTGACAAAAATTTATTAGCATTAGTGAAGAGAGTCCAGACAGTAGCAGTGACGCCCGCCCGCATCTAAGCGCGCAAGATCTGACGCCAGTTCAGGAGAGGAAAGCAGAGACCGAAGCAAGCCCTTGCATTGTCACGACAGACCGCAGTTCCGTCCTGGAAGCAAGCCCGTGTTTACAGAGAACAAGCCCGAAGCAAGCCCTTGCATTGTCACGACAGACCGCAGTTCCGTCCTGGAAGCAAGCCCGTGTTTACAGAGAACAAGCCCGAAGCAAGCCCTTGCATTGTCACGACAGACCACAGTTCCGTCCTGGAAGCAAGCCCGTGTTTACAGAGAATAAGTCCGAAGCAAGCCCTTTCTAGGAAACATCAGGAGCCGACAAACCGAGATAACCTGTGAAATCGACGACGTCTAGGCCAGACCCGAAACCGGCGACAGATGATGCAGACAAAGACTGTAGAAAAGGTAAGCTCAATTCATTTTTGAGTGGCTCTCATTTTGTTTACATATTCTTTGTTGAGGAAAATTCATTTCTGAGAAATTTTTTATTTGAATATTGATATATGATAAATTATGATAAATTTTTAAATCTAATAACTTTGAACATATTTGGAAAAATATATGTATATTTGTTATCAGCATAAAATTTGATAGTGCGAATTTTCTTTTGGCAGTAAAATAATATAAGGATTGTCAGGCTAAATGTGTATATATATAATTTTTTTTTCTCGAAAAAAAAAAAGAGATAAAAATTTTGATTTTTCAAATAAGTCGATTGTCTAGTTATTCATGATTGAAAGATTTCAAAGGTGTACTTTTTTATATTATTAGTGAAACAATAGATGTTGTTGATAATCAAATATTTTGCATATGTGATGTTAGGAAAATTTTTTAGCAGTTGCAAAAAGTGGTCATTTTGTTACCTGCGGAGTCAGAAATATCAAGTATTGGTTGAATTATGTGCACAGAATTTCAAATTTCTAAATTTGTTTTAAATGTGTATGATCGACACCAAAACGTGTCAGTGTATTGAAAATTTTACAATATTGAAAATCTATTTTTATATGTATACTATTTTTATTATTCCTCAAATTGAATTGTATTTAAAATTGTTAGTATTATGTGGGTAGTTACAGAAAATTTTCCATAAAGTGTTAGAATCCCTATTGTATAAGTTAGCGAGCGAAACTATCATTTTCATCTTTATATTGTATTTACATAAAATTTTAAAATGCAAGAAGTAACTGATCTGAAACAGTGCAGGAAAATTGATTTGCAGAATTTAGCGGAAGAATTGGGAGTGGAAATAGGGAAAAATGACAGGATACCGGTAATTATCCAAAAAATCGAAGCTGCCGATGATTACGATAAAGATTTTGCATTTACGCAAGCTGCGTATATCATGAAAGATCGCGAAGACAAGATAGCCGCGGATAAAGAGGAAAAACAAAGGGAATATGAGAGGGAGAAAGAAGAAAGAGAAAGAGAGGAAAAACAAAAAGAACGCGAATTTACGTTAGAACAACTTAGATTGACGCAAGATGCAAATAGACGTAGTTCAACTAACAGTACCGGGTCGGAACGCCCACCTAAATTGCCGCTTCGAACAATCATGCATCGATTTGATCCAGAACGCTCGGATATAACTTTGTTTTTAAATTTGTTCGAACGACAGGCGACCAAAGCGGAAATAGAGACAGGTGACTTAGTGACGCATTTATTAGCTTTAGTGCCGGTAGAAATTGCAGAGTTAATTTTAAGGGAACCGCAAGATCAGACGGATAACTTTGAATACGTCAAAAAGTTTTTGCTTGAACGATTCCGTATGAGTCCAGAAGCGTATCGTCAAAAATTAATGAAACATCCACGCAATCCAGATTCCCCATGGAAGGACATTATTTTCGAGATCAACAGTTATTTAGAGGGTTGGTTAAATGGGTTAGATGTTACGGATTTCAGTAGTCTGAAAAATTTATTGATAACTGACCAGATCAAGCTCCGTGCTTCTAGTGAAATGAAAGAGCATTTCATTGATTCGTGGGCAAACTACAAAGACCCGTTAGTTTTGGCAAAATGTCTGGACGAATACGAAGCAGTGAAAGGGATTTCAGATAAAAAAGAGAATGCGAGATCTGTTTATGATAGGAAATCTGAAGAAACGAAACTCGAGGGAAATTCTGGAGATGAAAAAAATTCCGACAAAAAAATAAATTGGCGAGACAAAGAAATTAAAGACAGGGAACGTATCTTTGAACGAAAGAGGCGTTGCCATACGTGTGGAAGCGAATTTCACCTAATGGCACGTTGTCCGAAAAGACAAAGGGATATTACGGAAGTAAAATCTTTCGAGAGCATAAATCACTTAGGCGATATAAGCGAAGACAAAAGCTTGTTCCGACCTTTTTTGAGTGAAAACAAAATAAATGGGAAGAAGGCGTGTGTACTTAGAGATTCAGGTAGCTCGTATTGTGTTTGCCCATGGAATTTGGTAAATAAGAGCAAATTAGGCAATGAATATGTTTGGCTTAAACAGACATTTGATAAATATCCAAAACGATTTAGAGTGGCACGTATAAAAATGGAAATAAAAGGTCTCGGATATGTAAATACGAAAGCGGCAATCCTGCCTAGACACTCTAAAATTAAACACTATATCTTAGGTAATAAGACGCAGGCTTTAATAAATGAAAAGATAAAGCGAAAGCAAAAATCGCAAACTAATTCCAGTTTTGAGAACCCGGGGATTGAGATAAACCCTTTAACAGATCCACAAGGGCAGGAAGAAATTTTTTCGTCATTCCCCCCCGAAATGAAGAACCACCGTTCTCAGTGTATTGGGGAAAAAGAAACCCTTTTGAAAAGGTCAAGGAAAGTAGATGAGTTGGTTTTCGACCGGCAGGGTAATTCGAAAAATAAACGCGAAAATATGGAAGTGAGTGTTGACAGGAAGGGTTATCATTCGAAAGTTAATCTGGAGGAAGTGAGCGGATTCACAAAGAGTTTTCTAAAATCCTTCGAAATTCTGTTGAAAGAGAGTAGGGACAGTGGAAATTCACGCCTTTGTGACACTCTTGTTAAAGAAATCGAACGGTTGTGTAAAACGTATTGTTCGGCAAACACAAGTAAAGAAATTCAGTAGTAAGTTTTTGAGTAAAATCCAATCTTTTGTACATATTTGATTATTTTTAGTTTTATTGTTATTTTGGCATGTGTAGTAAAAAAGTATCTTTCAAAAAAAAAAAGTCTCTAAAGCTAGATGTTCAAGCAATGGTAAACAGTATATAAGAAATTGGGTCACTTATGTATATTGTGAGGTTAAATTGTAATGTTATTTGAGCCACTCAGATATGTTGAGCTAACTCTTTTTTTTGCAGATTTTCCGTGTTTTAACCCGGAAAATGTTTTGATGGTGGGGGTGTTGTAACAATTTCATTAAATCTCTCACAGTCTGCTAATTAGGCAGAGTAATCAAAGATAGAAGTTCCCAAGAGTTGGACAACTTTTCTCACACTTAGCTGTGGTGTGACAAGAATGCCGTTTACTACAATAGGAAAAGATGAGCTTCGATCAATCTTGTGAAACTGAAATTGCTAGACAGCAAATATTTCTCTGATCTGACCGTCTATATGTGGGGTCTCAGATCGTGGGAATTTCCTGCGTGAACATTTAAAAGTTCAGTAAGACCTCCCTAAAAAAGGCTTTATCCAATGATGTAAACTAAAACTTTTTTGATTGGTGATCGGAGAATCTTTTGTTCGAGCAAGCGGACCGGAGAAGAGAATCGAGGGGAAAGGAGTTAGAGTTTCGGCAGGAGAACGAGTGTTGGTGGAAAACACTCATCTCAGGACGGATTCCCTTCTTAGTAGGGAAGGACAGGTTTGCTGACAGATTTTTGAATGAGAGAGTGCGATCTCTCTGAAGTCAACGCAACAGCCTTGGATTTGACCTTTCGGGGAGAGTGAAAAATAGCACTAGTTAAGACTTTAAGATTCTAAAACTACTGTAAAAGACTGGACTATTTGGTGATTTGCTATAAATTACAAGTCGAGCGAACTCAGCTAAAAAAAATTGTTGTAAATAATTTTTACCTCTAGAAATTTCAAGAACGCTTTTTAAATAAAATTTGTTCTGAAATATTTAATGAAGGTGATCCATTGTGAAACGGTTCCACGCTACCCCATTTCAAAAACACACAACATCGTGGATTCTTTACAACAGAGGTAGTTGATTTTGGCACGATTTTACCCATTTTGAAGCAACTTTGAAAAATAAAAGAAATAAAAATAATAATGGAATTTTGTCTTAAGATATCTGATGATCTTCCTTCTTTGCTGATCAAATCCTCTCTTATTTTGAAAAAAGTTTGAGCCAATATTTAACCAGATTGGTATTCCTTAAGTGCATTTAAGTTTCTTCAATTTCTAACAAATGGAATTTAGACAAAATCAGCTATAGTCTAAATTCATATAATTTGTGCAGTTTCACTTTAGTTTAATTTAATACTCCAATCAATGCCGTGCCGAAAATATTCTGCCGCATACGCGCGCCATAGGTTCGCGGTCCCTGACCTAGATTACATGCATACTCTGATGTGATGCTCAGGTGTTCGTATTGAAAATTTTAAAGTGTGTTTGTTTATCGTTATGAAGAGGCACAGACGGCTCCTTAATCTTAAAGAATACATAATTCCCAATCCCCTCCCCATTTTTTCCTTCTCTCCGTCTCAGGATTGTAACTGCATTGACAAATATTAAAATTTTAAATTCAAAAATGTATGTACCGTATATTTCGTTGTATAACGGGCACTTTTGAAACAAGTGGGTAAATGTAATCGAAGAGTTTCGTTTAATATTCCTTTCAAAACACTTTCATAAATCCAAATAAATTTAATTTTCAAAAAAAAAAAAATCATGTCTTTTATAAAGTAAAAATTTACCGGTCTATTTTTCTAGTTTTTTCGAATATCTGAGCCGGCCCGATAGCGGGCGAATCCCGCTATTATACTCTGTCATAATAATATCTGTCATGTGGACTAAATGCCATCTTAAAAAAAAAAAAAAAAAAAAATCAATTTCAAAATTAAGCATGTTGTATAGAGACCTTCAAAATGTTAAAATATGCCAATATTTCCATAATCTGGTTTTTTATCATGATTTAATACGTTTCCCAAACTCATATCACGTTATAAATAATCACTTACTGACGTAATATCTACTTGCTTTCTCTATTATTCATATTGATACTCTCTTTGTATTATTCTCAAACATTTGAAAAAGTCCGTTAAACTTCCAATATGACGTCAGATTAATTTTCTTTTTAATTCTCGAATGACTATTAACCGGCTTTCTGTACTTATACATACTCATACTCCTTGTATTATTGAGAAATGTTTGGAAATTTCCGTTTTATTACCATTATGACTTTTTCAATTGGTGAAACTTTTTATTTCATTTTCATTTTTCACGTGGAAATCTTTCAATGGAAAATTAATTATTGTAGAAAGAATTTTATTGTGGATTTTTAATTGTTGGCAACTGCTATAAGGAAAAATGTTTAAATTTAATTGGAAAAGGCTGTTAGATTTTTGGTTTTTTTATCTTTTTATTAAAATAATACGATTTTTTCAAAATTTTATGATTTTCAGCGTGACGACAGTACACTGTAAAAAATGATCAATGTTTCTTATTTTATTAAAATATATACTATAACCACGAATGAAAATATAATATAATGTTCTGAGTTATCCGACATTTCGAAAAGCGTGTTCCATTGCGTCTTTTGAATCCCCAGAAAGCAATACATTTCCAAAATTTAAAGAATTATTTATAAAAACAAAATTTCTGTAGCTGCCCGTATTTTTCAGAAACGTTTCCGAATTGTTTTTATAGTGTATTAATCAGTTTCTTCAGCCTGGAATACCTATTTATCGAATGTCATCCATTCTCAAGTAAACGTTTTCAGCTGCATAAGTTAATTTATACATGAAAGAGTAAAGAAATAATCTTAATCTTAATGTTAATATTAACGCTGTTAATTTTGCATGTTTGTCTGTTAAACATATTTTTTGAACATGAAAATGTTTACTTGAAAATGGATAGCATCGGAAAAAACTATATTCCGGGCTTAGAAAACTGATTAATACACTTTAAAAGCCACTCGTAAACGTTTTCGAAAATTTTGGGCAGCTAGAAAAATTTTGTTTTTCTAAATGATTCTTTAAATCTCGAAATGCCATTGATGTCTGAGGTTTCTAAAGATAAAGAAACACTGTTCAGAATCATGGTTAAAAAGGATGAGATTATATTATAAATTTATTCGTCATTATATTATATTTTCGTACATTCAGAAACATTCGTCATTTTTTACAGTGTAGGTATTCAGCTGTAAGTACACAAAATTTCAAGTCTGTAAGTTATATAGTTTCTGAGAACAGGCTCTCTGACGAACAGACAGAGAAGCGGGACGAATAGGGTTTCGTGAGATGAACGAAACCCTAAAAAGAAAATTACTCAAATTTTACAGCACAGTATAAAAATGAAAGCTTAAAAAATAAGCATAAGAATTGAGATTTCCATATTAAGGCTGTTCACAATTTCAAACAGGCTACTTTATGACATATTTTTAAATTTATTTTTGTTCGGAAAAGCATGAAATTGGCAGATGTTCTTTTTCAGAAACTTTGTAATCGAAAGACGTTTCCAATTTTTTGGTAAAAGCAGATCTTTCAGAAAATACTGTCAAAGTTGGTGTTTTGATCAGAATTCCCGATGCGGCAGCCCGAGAAACGAGAAAAGCGTGTCGTCACGTCACCAGATTAGCTTATAACTCAATAAGTAATTTATTTATCAAAAAATGGAAAACTCATTTCGAATCCAAATCGCTAAGCCTGCCACTTTTATGCCTTTGCGTTTAAAAATGAGACAGAAAGCAATGGCCAATCCAGGAAACATTTGGGGCCTATAAGAGTCCTTTCACAAAAATCCATTAAATAAAACAGAGCCCTTCACAAAATTCATCTTAATAGAACAGACCCCTTCACAAAATTCCTCTTAATAAAATAGGGCCCTTCACAAGATTCCATTCTATAAAAACATACTCTTCATTAATTATTTTTATTTTGCAAGGTTTTAAAATGTGTATTTTTTAAACTAAACAAGTTCACCACAAAGGAAAACTTTAGAAATCTACTTAAAGAAGTTATTTTAAATTAAATGTTTGGTCTGAAAGTTGGAATAGCTGGATTTAATTTTTTGTTACAAAAAGGTATTTTTCACAAAAATGTAATAAATTTCACAAAAATAACTTTTTACAAATGGGCCCCAAGAAGAAAAAAAAAAAAACCCTGCATCGACACCTGGAAAGTTTTGCGTTGTTGAGCAGGTCATTTGAGAACCACCTTAATGAACAAGAGAAGAAGACGTGATTATTTGAATATAGACCAACATGTGATGATAATTAGTATCACATGTTGGTCTAGATTTGAATGAAAGAGAGTATGAATCCAAAAGCTCTTTGGGAATTCGAGCAAATAATGTTTGGAAGAAGCGCATGACTTTATTTTGCATTTGTTTCTTTTCTTTATGTCTGTACCAGTTATTATGCTTTTTAATGCTATTATATTTTTATTCTACATATCACATGAAGGTTTTTCTGCAGGAAAAGAGAAGTTCGCGTAATACTAAAAATGGACAGTCTCAAATCATAGATGCGCGTTATATGCTCGAATATATGGTAATTAACACATGAAACGAAAACAAATAAATGTTATGAATATGATAAAATTAATAATTTGCGTATCAAACAACATTTTAGGTCAAAATAAATTAGTATCAATGTTAACATTAGCATAGAATTAATAAGAATAAAACAAATCTCGAAAAATTTTTGCATGTTTTCAAAAGGAGTTTTTTTTTTTTTTGAAAATTCTGTTTTAATTTTGTCTTTAACATTGTAGTCCATTCAAAAATGCATGTATGGTTATAATTCTTTGAATAGTTTCAGAGTAACGAACAATGCGTCAAAATTTAGGATTCATCATTTCGGGAAAAAAAGTAAGGTCAAAATAAAAATTAATTTTTACTTGGTAACATGAATCAGTAGTTAGAGTTTCGTTTATATGCCGGTAAAATTTTAAGTGCTTTTTCACACTCTTTTATTTAACTCAACTTGGTTTTTAGGATTCCGTACTTAAAAAGTATAAACGGAATCATTATAAGATCACTCCTGTGTCTGTCCGTCCGTCTGTCACAGCAGTTTTTCTCGTAAACTATGGGACGTGGAAAGTTCAAACTTGGGAAAGTTATAAAGCCTTTTTACCCACCTATTTTCAGATTGTAAGCCATTCACAAATATGTGTAGGAAAAATTTAGGGGGCTAATTAAGTTACTTGAAAAATAAAAGTTTTATTTTTGTATGTCATGTGGTGTGAAAGATTTCGTAATACCGAGCTCAAAAATATATTTGTTTTAAAGTCAGGTAGTATATTATATTTCCCGAGATATCCTCGAAAATGCACTGCAAAAATAGGTGCCCCGCCCCCTCTATTTCCGAATCTACTGAAACTAAAATTATGAAAAAATTAGGGGTAGTAGGAGTTTATTTAAACCTTGCAGGAAAACTATAGGTACTATAGTTTTTGAGAAAAACGCATTTTTTCGTTACATATATACTTTACTTTTCAGGCGTTCAGAGAGAGAGTTGACGGGCACTCGAGTTATGTATCGATTTGATAATGATTTTTGCGAAAAAAAACTGTCGGTAATTAGCCGAGATATTAATTAAGTTACTTGAAAAAAAATGTATTTTTATATATCGTGTAGGACTGTAGGGTATCGTTCGAAAGATCTCGTAACATTGAACTCAAAAATGTATTTGTTTTAATTTTAGGTTATTATAATTTCACAGATATCGTCGAAAGTATACTGGGAAAATGTGTCCCGCCTCCTCCTATTTCCGAACCTATTGAAACTAAATTTATGAAAAATAGGAGTAGTAGTTTATTAATTAATAAATTTAATGTACGGAAAACCTTTAAGAGCGAGTTATACTCGCACTTAACCGATGTATTGTATGTAAAGATAGAATTTTGTGATCGATTTTTAACTCACTTCCTGATAGGCTAGAATTATAAAAAAACATATTTACAAAGGTGCATTTTCCATGACAATACAACATTAAAAATTTTTTTAGAACTTAAAATCTATGTCTGATGAGGGGAGTATCGATGAACTTATAAAGCAAGAAAACAATTTTTGCTTATTTTCCTGTCGTTAGTCAGTCAAATAATTCTGTTTTTATTATTTTAAAATTTGAATTTGCTGAACTTATTTTTACCAAATTAAAAATGCCGAAAAAGAGGGAAAATGCCGTCTGTGCTCATTTCTTGGGTAAATTTTTGTACAAAATATCATAATAATACTAATAAAAACACCAGATTAAATAAAACTTGGTGGTCAGATAGAAAAACCTGGTCGCCAGTGGCCACCTGGCGACCGCATTTGTCAAGCCCTGAATTATGTTAAATAATGCTTTTTTTTCTTGTTTCCTCTTGACATATCTTAAAAAAAGAAACAGCGTAAAAATTATATATATATATTTTTTTTTAAAGTAAACTCTCTAGCTTGCGTTTACTATCAAACATAAACAAAGAGGTGAATTTTCCGTAATCGGGTTCGGTGCCCATGCCAAATTCATGAATTGTTGCAATTTTTTTTTTTTTTTTTTTTTTTTTTTTTTTTTTTTTTTTTGAAGAAATTATGAATTGCAGTCATGAAATGAGGCGTGATTTTCAAGATAAACATTGAATGCTATAAGAGGGAGCAATAATAATAATAATAATAAACTATTTTTACTTTCATACTTATTTAGCACAGTGATTAAAAAAATTATATTCCTTTCTTTTCAAAAAAAAAAAAATAATAATAAATATTTTATTACTAATTATATTACTTTATTGTATATTATGTTTTTGTCGTAAACCTTAATCTTATTTTATACAAAATAAATACACGAATAATTTTTATTGTTATTTCTCACAAATGTCATTAAAACTTATAGTTAAAGTTGAAAAATAAAATTTGAAACATGATCTATAACGTAGTGCTTTGTTTCTGAACTCCAAGTATATGTCTATGTAATAATATAGCGTGACATGTGACAAGGGGGGGGGGGTTATGGTGAAGAGTGACACTTTGTGACTAAGGGGGGAGGGGGATCAAAAATATTGAAAAAAGGTGTGACATCATTTATGGACAGCCCCTTAGTAAAAACTTTCATTACAATGTAAAATTATTTTTACCTCACTTTTCCAACATTAAAAAATAATAAATAATAACATAAATTATAAATATAAAAAACTATTACAAATTAATTTTTACGTGAACAGAACTGCGGGTAACAATTAGTTTATAATAAGAATATGTAACGTAAATTTTCAGCCTAAATATAAATTAAAATGCAATTCTACATACAGTAAAGCCTGTTAGAAGGGAACTTGTCTATAACGGAATCCTGTCTGAAATGGAATAATTTCATGGTGCCGTTGAAAAGAATACCATACAGTTATATCTGCTAAAATGTGAATTGTTTTCAGGTTTCCCTTGTGAATCTGTCTTAACAGATTTTACTGCATAAAAGGGTACACATTTGGAGATAAAAATACTTAGATAATTTATTCACGCAGTTGATAACACTGCGCGTGAAATGCAATAAGACAAGCTAAATAAAAGATTTAAAGGATATATAGATAAAATTAAAGGATTATATAGATAAAAATTATTGACATTTTTTTTCACAGTCAAAAATCTGCGTAATTAATAAAACAAGCTAAATAAAATATCTAACTGTTTTTATAATATACTAGGGGGCCTACCCCCTGCGAGCTACGCTCACCAACCCCCGCCCGCTCAGACTTCGAAGCCTCTAAAAACATGACAGCGTGCTTTGTTTTAAAAATATTGGTAAATCTGTAATTGGGTTGCCATGCTTTTAACGTTTTAATGGGGCATTTTATGATTACCATGGCCTCATACACAGCTGTTGCGACAACTGACGACTGTTTTCGGGATTGATAAGTAAAATCAATTACAACTTAAAAACCAGCTTGTATAAAATGGTTAGGTTTAAATTGTGGCTACCTCTCGGACTTTTATAACAACGATCTGTATTATATTCTTCCTTTGGGTTTATGGATGAGAAAAATTCCATCTGCTTGTGAATAACATTAAGAACTACGGTATTGAAAAGTACTGTTAAAGACATTTTCAGTAACAGGTTTTAACCCTTTCCGGCGCGGAGTAAGTCTATTTTTAAAATGATGAAATTATCGACTGACACCAGAATTTACAAAAGAATTTATTAGAAAATAAAAATTTGCTTATTTTCCCGTAGTTTTTAAAACGAAAAATTTAGTCAAATATTCCTGGTGTCGTTTGCCAGTTTCGGAATTAAAATTAGGTGTCCTTTTTTGTGGACACCGCCCGCTAAAGGGTTAATTTTCTCTCTATTTTAGTGCACCATCATGCACATTTTCATGTTATTTTAAATATGTAAATTATTTATTTTAATTAATACGTATATACAAATTTTCTAATAATTATTTATCATATAAAATTACCTAAACATTTTGTGCATGCATGCCAGCATTTATTCGGCATCAATTGATGACATATTTAAACAAATTTGCTGTCCGCGATAATTTTACACCTTGTTATGTCACTTGAATATTGTCCATAAGAAAATCGGGTACTTTTCCAGTATAGGATCCTTTGCTTTTAGGTTTGGCGTAATTCGAGCTTCGAACAGGGATAGATTCGTTAATATACATAGATTTGTTGCCAAAAGTTATGAAAACAAACCCAATGAGCTTTTGGTGCTTTTCTATTATAGTGGTCTTGACGCTTTTTTAAAAAGCTTGGCGCAATTCGGGCATCAGAAAGTGAGATTTGGTGCCAAATGACATAAACAGCCATGGAAACAAATTCGACGATTTTTTTTGTTTATATGCGTATTTTAATTATACGTATATTATTATTGTTTTTCTATACAAATTACTTCTGATTATATATAAAATAGGATAAATGTCATTTTATACTAAACAAATTGTATAAATATTTTTTTTGCTCCTTTCTTTTGCGTTTACATAAATGACGTCATTTGGACGAATTTATTCAAAATATTTTCAGTTTATAAATTAAATTAAATGCTGACAGACAATTGAATCCTAACGATAGAAATGTGATTTTTTTTTTCAAATTTTCCTGGAAAACATAATTTAATCACAATCTTGTCTTCATTATCCATTGAAATAAAAGATAAATTCAATTTCAATTTGAAAATGACAAATAAAAAGAAATCAATAATCCCTATCGGGATCCTTTTCATTTTTTCCCTTTTTTGTCCCAAAAAAAACAGAGTAATTAGTTGCCATCATTACAGAAATGTCATTAAAATTAGAAAAAAATTAATATCTCGAAAACTAAATCCAATTTCAAAATTCTATTACCAGTTTTGACATCCGCGGATTTTTATGGACAAGTGGTATTAATTTCACCATCAAGCGTTTAATATTTTATTAAAAATAGCCCTGAAACATAATCAGTCGTTTAATCAGTCGTTTCATAAAATCGTTTCATAAATTCGTTTCATAAAATCGTTTCACAAATTTGTTTCATTAGGATTTTATATATATAGGGTAGATTTAACTGATTTCAATAGAAGGTGTGTACTTCAGAATTTTTTGTATGAAAAAAAGAAAACTAATAAATAAATGAAAGACATGAATGATCGAGGAATGATTCTTCATAGAACAAATAATTCTTAATAATTCTTCATAGAACAAAGTTTTTTTTTTAATATATTAAAGATTTAGAATTCGATTTTTAAAAAATATGTATTAAAGGGTATCTGAATAACTGGTATATTATATAACAATGTCATGCATTCCAAGGTCCATCCAGGGCTTGATTACCAGGGCCGGCACAACGTCGCACGGGGCCCTTGGTAAATCACTTGACGATACCCAACGCCTCTGAACTAATAAAAAATATTTTTAAATTGTATATATAATAGAATAATTTATAACTGGGATTATGACATGTATGAAAAATACCAAGCAAATTCTTTCACGTGATGTGTAATGAAGGGTCGATCCAGGCAAAATTTGGGGCCTATTTAGGACCCCTTCACAAAAATCAATTTAATAAAACAGGACCCTTCACAAAAATAATTTTAATAAAATGGGCCACTTTACAAAAATAAATTTAATAAAATGGTCCTTCACAAAAATAAATTTAATAAAATATCCCCTTTAACAAAATTCCATAAAAACTTACTATCTATTAAAATTATTTAATATTTTGTGACTTTTAAAATGTGAATTTGTAAACAAATAAGTTCACCAGAGAGGAAAACCTCAGCAAAAAGATTTTAAAAAGTTTTTGTCAAATGCTTTTCTGTTTTTCGAATTGTGAATTTGAGTAACTGGATTTCAATTTTTGTTACAAAATGTTATTTTTCACAAAAATAACATTTATTTTTTACAAAAAGGGGTCCAAGAAAAAAACCCTGCATCGACCCCTGGTAATATACATAATTAATATACACGATAAGTACAAATATGTATATTCCCCGACAATTATATCAACTTTGGCTGTAAGAAATGAGGTTCATAATCATACTCGCCTTTTTACAAAAAACAATTTTAGAGCAAAAATATCATTATTTTACACATAGACAACATTATTTCGAATTGTATAGAGATGTTCGGGGCCCCTAACAAGACCACAACTGGCGCGGTGCCCAGTTTGCCCGATGGTTGCGCCGGGCCTGCTGATTATCACAGGGACACATAGAACACGTGCCGTTGTTATCACTGAACCATACCAGTGTTGCAAATAAGTTTAAAAGAAACTGCCAAATTTCTGAAAATTGAATATTACATCAAACATGCATAAACGAATAATTTAAGTCATTAGGATTCTAATTAACATCACGAAGATAAATAACGCTTTTTTTAAACATAACAACAATGTTGTAAAATTTTAACTGCACCATAAAGTTGTGTGTTTTGTAATGGATTAATTTTGTAAATCGATATTATTTTGAGAAGGGGGGCCCTCAAATAGTATGTGTGGAGTTTGTTGGGCTCTGGATCGAGAGATCCTATTAAAGTAGAGTTAACAGAAATTACCTGGAGAGTTGAAAAAAATATATAAATGTACAAGTACTTAGTTGAATTACCTTGTAGAATAGTCCTTATATCCAAATGTCGATGAATATTCCTTTCCAGCAGCTTACACGCACAGAAATTAAACGATACCTACTAATTTACAACAGAATGATTCGTATTTTTACACCAAACATGGACAAGACAAGATAAGATCTACTTGGTAAGATAACTGCACCATATATATTTGAAGAATGCTTCTGATATCAGTTTAGCTCTCTGAAGACTTCCCTTTCTGTCTCGTCTGAATAGAATAGCCCTTTGAAAATTATGCTAAGCAATAGAATAAACTGAACCCCCAGGCATATTCGGGTACGACTTCCCCTCTTTTGTCATTTATCTCCCCAGTGTGTCAGAAATGGGAGAGATTAAAGATAGGTTGTTACTGGCCTACTATAGCTGTGAAATTCCAAGATTAAACTTGACCATGGGCGCCGGCAGAATGAAATTCAGTGACGGGCAAGATTTTGAAATATAGGCAACTGTGTTTCATAGTCTGAAAGGCATTTCATTTTATTTATTTATTTATTTTTAAGGCTATTCTCAAATCTTAAAGAGCTACTTTCTGACACATTTCTGAATTCATTTTTGTTCGAAAACGCACGAAATTGGCAGGTGTTCGTATTCAGAAACACGTTTTCCATTTTAAGGTAAATTCAGAAGATATTTCAGAAAATACTCTCAAAGTCGGCGTTTTGAACCGAATTCCTGACGCGGCAGCACGAGAAGCGGGAAAAGAGTGCCGTCACGTGACAAGAAACGCTTATAAATCGATAAGTCATTTCAAAATGTTATCAAAAAATGGAAAACTCATTTCGATTTCAAATCGCTTCAATAGTCAGGCCTGTCAATTTTATGCCTTTGCGTTTAACCCGACAGAAGGCGCGCACCCAGTACTGACGTTGGAGATCGCGCGGGGTGACTGAGTCATCCCAATCAGTTTTATACAAATATTGTGCTATAAACAAGAAAAATATCATTTGGTTTTAACAATAAGTTCATTAAATCATTAAGAAAGTATACTTAGTTAAAAAAAACTTTTGTAATGTTTAAGAAAACTTTACAATCAAAATAATTACATACCTTTATCAGGTTTTAAATCTACATACATTTCTGGTAAACATAAGAAGAATGATTTTTACAGGTAAAATTTTTTACCATTTTTTAACCATTTTGTACAAGCTGATTTTCAAATGTGTGATAGATTTTACTTAATCAATCACGAAAACTGTCGTCATCTGTCACGACAAATGTGGATGTATCCGTGCGAAAAGCATTTAATGTTGAAAATTACGACACTTTACACGTGAATCCTGAGAAAAAGAAAACTTTACGTGCGAAAAGTATTAAATGGGGATAATCATGTCATATTTAAAACGTTATATTTAAAATGATTTTCTTATAACGTCTAAAGAAAAGAATTCTTCTACAGTTCATCCACAATTAAGATATCCTTCTATATATATATAAAAAAAGTAATGGTTTGGAAATGGACCAAAATGAAAATCTGCGTAGATACCGCGAAACATATCTGATTGGTCAGAGCTTTTTGACTTTTCTTAGGGGGAATTAACATGAAAGTAGGGAATTTAGATAGGATTGGCGCTATTAGGGGGGTTACCAAGCGGAAAGAACCTGGGTTTGGCGCCAACTTCGCGATATATCGCCAAATTTGGCGGCCAAAATAACCTCCAAAATTGGCGCCAACTTGGCGTTATTTCCAGTATTTCGCCAAATTTCCACATTTGGTTTCATTTGGTTTTAACAATAAGTTCATTAAATCATTAAGAAAGTATACTTAGTTAAAAAAAACTTTTGTAATGTTTAAGAAAACTTTACAATCAAAATAATTACATACCTTTATCAGGTTTTAAATCTACATACATTTCTGGATTTGTAGATTCTCAATTTGTAGAAAATCTACAAATTGAGATATTGCAATGCAACAAAAATTAATATTAGCTTATGAATAGAGCTTAATTGAACTATTTACATTATTTTTAAGCACAAACACCAACTTGCTAGGTGGTTGGCTAGGGCGCGATTATGTGGGGGGTTGGTGAGCGTAGCGAGCAGGGGGGCCGAGCCCCCCTAGTAATTTAAATAAACATAATGGTTGTCAATCTACGCCACAGAGTTTTAGTTGTGCGAGTTTTTTCACTTATTTGATGTTTTTTTAAATATAAATTAGTAAATATTTGTTTTAAAAAAATATTTGAAAATGTTATTGACAAATATCTAATGTTTAAAATTTAACTCAGCAAAATAATAATTACAATCAATGTTTGGCTGGCATTTATTATAGCCAAAACATCACAAAATCAGCAAATTCGCAGATTTTTAGGGGTTTCGGCGATGAAGCCGTTCGACAGTCCCTACGGTTCATCGGGTGTCACGTGGGGAAGTCTCCTCTAAGAGTTGGAATTTCCGCCGAATCGCAACGACCTATGTCGTCGATACTTGGGCAAAGATTGAGAGGCTTCGCTGGATCGCGATCCCTCTGAATCGGTCGGAGCGCCGCGATGAGACAAAGCCGCTGGTGCGTTAAAAGTTCTCCAGAACTTGGGCACGACGAGGAGGAGTGTTCGCTCGGCGCCCTGAGGGCGCCGGTGGCGCTTTCTAGTTTTATCTCTTATTTTTGAATAGACTACAGACGGTATTATAAAAGTCCGGGAGGCAGAGACATTTTTTACTTAACCATTTTGTATAAGCTTATTTTCAAATGTGTGATAGATCTTACTTAATTAATCACGAAAAGAGCCATCAGCTGTCGCGACAGTGGTGGATGCGGCCTTGGCAACCGAAAAATTTCCCCCATTCAGAAATAAATGAATAGCAATCTGATTACAGAAGATCGCCGCTGGTCGTGAGAATATCATTCAATATTCCGTAATCGTTTTTTTTTTTTTTTTTCTAAAACAGAGCAAATTAGTCTGTTTTTAGAGTTTGCGGGGTCTGGACGAAGGTTAGCGAGCGTATAGCACGTAGGGGCAGACCCCCCCCCCCCCCCTAGTAATTAAAAAACAAAACACTGTTTTATAAGCATTCAATCTTTATCTTAAAAACCATGCGAAATTTCATGACTGAAATTCATGTTGTTCCAAAAAAATTCCATTTCAATATGTTAATTTGGCGTGGGCCCCGCAACTATGGAAAATTATCGCTTTGATTTACGTTTGGTAAAAGCGAACTAGTGAATTTATTTTAAAAATTATAATTCTTGTTCTTTTTTTTTTTTTAAGATATGGGAACAGGAAAGAAAAAAAGCGTAATTCAAACCTTAATTTTTAAACTATCTGTTCAGGATTTCTAAATTATATTTCCAAACTTTAATCATAATTTAATAAATTTGAAACTATTAATAAAACTATTGATAAAAACATATTTTTAAAAATTAGTACACACTCTTTATTTTTTTTATTTATATTTTATTTTCTACATTTCAGTGTTTAAAGTATTTCATTGTTACAATTTCACAACCAGTAAACATACTTTAGAGACCTTAGAGTATAAGACTGCTTGTTTCTTTATATCTAAGACCAATTGTAATTCAGTAAAGAATGTTTTGAAAGTTATTAAAGAAACATATATTCAGTAGCTATGGGATGCTGACTGGAAAAAAAAAATTAAAAATAGTTTAGATAAATCGGTTAGAGGTCTACACTTTCCGAAATTTACAGATCGGTCCGAGTTCAACCTGTAAAAAAAAATATTGGCCCGTTATAAAAGCTAAAAGTTCGGCCCGTTACAAAAACTTAATTGACAATTCCCGGCCCGATTGAATTTCAACAAAACATGTAGATATTTCTGAAGCAACATTATCCTACAATTAAAATTATTCATAAAGCACACTTACTTATGCACATATTTTATTTTCTATGTTCGAAATCGTGAAAAACAGATCACAGCAGCAACGTCTGCTGCGCGGTGTGCACCCAAACCTATAAATATAAACCTATATATTATAATAAGTATCTATTTATGTCAAGATCTAACAGAATATGAAGTCTGATGAAATTCCGTTTCATTAGTTTTTAAGGTATAGCTATCGCGGAAATCGTGAAAAATGCAGTATAGCAGCACCACCTGTTTGGCGATTTACGCCAAAACCTATTCATCACCAATTTATGTACACTCTAACTTAATATGAATTTTTATTAAATTTCGAGCATTAGTTATTGAAATAGAGCGCCCACAAAATTGGTGTCACATACAGACAGACACACAGACTCACGGACAGGCATTTTCTAAAGACAGTCAAACAGTGTTCACGTGTTCAAAACCTCCTTAAATGTATAAATCCGTCGAAAATTTTCACAAATCCAATACTTTCTTCTTGTAAAGATAGAAGAAAGTAAAAATGCCAGTCCAACATGACATGGGCTCGGGGAACAGAATTTAGAGGTATGCACGAGCCGAGGCAAGATTGTTTCTTACACGGGTTGGGTCGGACCCGTGCCGAAGAGAACACTTAGCTTTTATACCGGACCAGGCCCGGATTTGGAAATTTCGGTTCGTGCAGACCTCTAGGAAGAATGAATTCCACGCTAGGCTCGGCCAGGAAAAAAATATCTCTGGTTCGGCCCGAATCTGGAGATCGGACTTTGGGTCAGGCCCTTTTCCGTGCAGACCTCTAATGCCGGTTTGCAGACCTTCATTAGCCCAAAGGGGGGTGGTCATTTCACCCCTCTCCCCCTAGATCCACCCAAAGTGCGTATATAAAATATAATAATCCCTTATACGCACTTTGGATCCACCATTGGGCCCCGGAAAGGATCAGGGTCCATAAGCATTCTTTTTTGGCCCATGAAATAAGCCTAAACTCGATTTTGTTATACTGACTTAATTATTTCACTTTTTAATATTAGAAGGTTTATCCTGTACGATTTCAACAATATTTTTTGCATTTTGTTCGGATTTATATGACTTACACAAGCTCAAAGTTCGTATTATTCGTAGTTTTTGATGAAAAATACGCAATTTCTCCTAATTTTACCTCAATTATTTACTTGAGCGCAATCGTGTAACACTTTCTTATTTACATATATTATAAAATACATCAAAATGTACAATATATGTAAAAATAAAAGTGTTGCGAAGCTGCGCTCATGATAAAATATTTAAAAATATATTAAAAATTGAGGTAAAATTAGGCGAAATTGCGTATTTTTCATCAAAAACTACGAATAATACGAACTTTGAGCTGGTGTAAGTTGTATAAATCCAAAATGCAAAAAATATTGTTGAAATCGTACAGGATAAACCTTCTAATATTAAAAAGTGAAATAATTAAGTCAGAACAAAGTCGAATTTTAGTCTTATTTCATGGGCCAAGAACAAGGCTTATGGACCCTGATCCATGGAGATATAAATAGGTATTCTATTACCATGCCCTGATCCTTTCTCCTCCTCTCAGCTCCAACTGCTCCTTCCTTATTCCCTAATTGTGCAGATTGTTATAGTGCTGCCATCTATTAATCTCAAATTCAAAATTAATAACAATTCGCAATAATGAAGGGAGCTAAAGCGCGTAAGGCAACAGGACCATGCCTTGAGGCCTCTGGCTTTGGTTGTTATTTTAAATCTGTTTCGTCTTGTAGTAGTGAATATAATCCATATTTTGTACTTTTAGAGTACGGTAAGATTAAAAACGAAAAATGTATTTATATATATTCATATCTGTATTATGCGTATAAAATGTTTATTTATTTTTATATTTTCATAGGAAATGGAGGGGGGGGGATGAATACCAGGACCTGGGCGCGTGGGCCTTTCTCTGGCTTGATCGGGAAATGGCCCGAGCTTCAAGTGCATCTCTGCGCCACTGAGGCAGAGTAGGGAAGGACAACTGCTCCTCCTTATACCACGATAGTGGGAATTGCTATAGTGCTGCCATCTATCAATCTCAAATTTGTAAAGAATACCAAATATAAATAATGAGAGCGAGAGGCGCGTGGGCCAACTTCCGTGTGTCCTGCGACCCCAGACCCAGACTTGGGGGGGGGGGGGGGGGGGCGAGCAAATGTGGTATGCAATGCCCAAATGTGGGTATGCAATGCCCAAATGTGGTATGCAATGTGTTTTAAAGCTGATATTTTAAATCTGTTTCGATCTTGTGCTGAATATTATCAATATTTTGTACTTTTAGAGTAGAATCATATTAAAAATGAAAAATGTATTAATATAAATATGTTTTTATATATTCATATCTGTATTTTGAGGAGTAGAAAATGCTTTTTTTTTTGTGACACTATAGGAAAGAGGTATTCGAATGATTACCAGGACCCAGACCTCTCTTTGGCTTGATTGGGCCCTGTCACAAACATTACAGAAAAAAAAAAAAAAAAAAAAAAAAAAAAAAAAGAAAAGAAAGAAAGAAAATGCAAGATTTATTAAATGCAATCACTTTTGAACTGACAAAATTAACTCGAGAAATTAAAACCATTCCTGAAAATTTTCAGAAAAGCATAAATCTACTCTTTTAAGTAGCACCTATATGCATTTTTTCCCCTTTTTCTATGTTTTCATTATAAATTTGGTTATTTTTCTTTCTTTTTTCAATAAAAAAGTACTCATGTTTTATGACAAAATTATATCTAATAATATTGAATTTTTAACTATACTCACAAATCACTACTTCATTCCATATGATCAAAAATAAAATTTATTTTCCCAGAATTTGAAAATTAATGAGTAGTAATTTTATAATACTGGTAAATATCTCTGTTCATATACGCCGTAAAACATACTTATTTTATTTCATTTAATTGTTTTAAACCGACGAAACTATGCGCGTCTGCAAAGAAAAAAAAAAAAAAGAAAATTAGATTAAGTAAACTTCAAAATCCAAGTAGGGACAATCCCTCCTCCCAACCTCTCCCCCTTTCGCCTCGCCGGTGCCCCTGAACGAAACCAACACAGTAGCGGAATTGTTAACTCTTTTTTTTAAACATTTTTCAGAATGAACTTCATTCGAATTAAATAGAAAAAACAAACAAGATTAAAATTAAATTGAAACGTAAGCTTCTGTAGCATGAAACTCATCTCAGCCAATAATTAACATCCCATAATTCAAAAAACAAACAAACAAACAAAAACTATGGGATATTTTTCTCAAATGCTTTAAATCAAATTTGTTTTAATTTAGAAAAAAAAAAAAAAACTGGATAATAATGATTTCTAATTTTATACATATTTTCTACTTTTCGGAAATTAGCATTACTTTTGACAACAGATTCTTCTTAAACTTTCATATCAAAAGAATTTTTAACTCCTAAAAGTATTGTCATTTCATTGTATACTAGTATTTCTGACATAATAAAAAAAAAAAAAAAAAAAATAATAATAATAATAATTATATACCTATACAACAATAACGCGATTTTTTCCCTTATTAATAGAATTTTAAGGGGGTTCTTAAAAAAATATTCCCCTACGCGCAACAACGCGAAACTTTCTGCCACAACCACGGACGCACTTAAAAGCACAAAATTTGCAAGTATGATTACTTGGGTGATTTGGAATCGAATAGCGTCTTTCATTTTTTTGATAAATGTATTACACCTACAGTTTTAAGTGCTTGCTCTTTCATGATGACCTTTCTTGTAATGTTGTATTTGTTACAAAAAATCAAACTTTGACAACATTTTCTGAAAAATTCTTTTCGTTTATCTAAAAATGGATTTATAGCTTCGAATAAGAATGCCTGCCAATTTTGTGCGTTTATAGATAAAAAGGAATTTTGGATTGCGCCACAAAAGAGCCATTTAACCGTTTTATACAACCAAGTGGTAGATGCGGCCTCGGGAACCGTAACATCTCCCAGTCAAAGCTAAATGAATTGAATCCCGATTAGGAATGACTACCACCGTTCGATGTTCGTCATCGGAATATCCCTGATCGAATTAATTTTCCTTTGACTGGGGGATGTTGCAGACCCCCCTGAAGCCGCGTCCACTGCTGTCGCGACAACTGACGGCTGTTTTCACGATTGGTTAAGTAAGATCAACTACGCATTTGAAGAACAACTTGTATAAAATGGTTAAGTAAAAAATGACGCTGACTCCCGGACTAAGAGCTTTAATAAAGAGTCTAATATAATCAGTAATGTCAATTTGATAGTCAACTATGAAAATTATTATTAAAACTAAAGTTTAAAAATAGAGAAAAAAGCTGCGTAGTGGGGAGGATGGGAAGCCTACACTGCAAAAAATAATTGTTGATTTTACAGTATAAAACTGGCACCCAGCTGCCAGTATTATACCGTAAAATTAACAGTATTAAACAGTAAAATAAGCAGTAATACGCTGCCGTGCAAGCAGTAATACGCAACCGCGCATGCGCGGTTGCGTATTACTGCTTGCACGGCAGCGTATTACTGCTTATTTTACTGTTTAATACTGTTAATTTTACGGTATAATACTGGCAGCTGGGTGCCAGTTTTATACTGTAAAATCAACAATTATTTTTTGCAGTGTATAGGGTATGCATTTGGTCGTAGTCGGAGTTTGGAGAACATCAGCTGACACGACATGCAACGTGAGGACAGAACCCTCCTGGAGGGTACAAATAATAACTGAAAATACTCGTTTTGATTAACAGTTTTATACTTTATCCCATTTCTAACAATCATTGCGCAAATAATGATGCGTAATTTTTAGTTGCATGGACTTCGTCGGAAAAATGTAACTGTGTTATATCATTATAGAAGAAAATTTCGTTATGTACGACTATATTCTAATGCTGTTAGAGTCATTCAACATAGATGATGTTTTTAAAATTTTCGAAGAATTAAATAAAAAGCATGTCACACATTTGCGAAAATAAATCTCTCTTTTTTATAAAAGATTCAAATTACATAATGAAATTTCATTTGAAATATACAGCAAAATTTCTTTTACGTTTGTAATAATACCGCAATTGAAACTGTTTACCAAAAGGATCAAACTAGAGCTGAGAATGATATTCTATTTTGGTTAAATATTTTAGTTTAAAAATGACAAAAGTTTTTCTTTTAGGAATAATTCTTATAGGATTTCTATGTAACAACCTCACATGGTGTTGGGTAAGTTTTAAAATTTAATTTTTGTAAAACATATAGCTATTCGATCAACAATTTTTACACATAAGATACAGGATGTTTTTAAAAAAGAGATAAGCTTTTACACTGCAAAAAAAAGAGTGTTGATTTTACAGTATAATACTGGCACAACAGCTGCCAGCATTATACCGTAAAATTAACAGTAATAAACAGTAAAATAAGCAGTAATACGCTGCCGCGCATGCACGGTAGCGTATTACTGCTTATTTTACTGTTTATTACTGTTAATTTTATGGTATAATACTGGCAGCTGAAATGCCAGTATTATACTGTAAAATCAACACTTTTTTTTTCAGTGTAAGAGGCGAAATAATACATTACAACAAACAATTTTTATAAAGGAGACCAGTATGAAAGAAATTATCGTGTTCATTTATGCATATAGAAGAGTTTATCGTGAGAAGGTAAGTTCAGGGGGTTGATTATTGAGAAAATGTTGTCAAAGTTGGCGAATCCTTTTAAAAGACCTAAAGGATTTACTTTTACGGAGTGAAACAATTTGTTAAAACAAGAAGGTATAGTGGCACTTGGTTGTTTTGGCAATCCGCAGAGTGCGTTTCCTGGGTACTGAAGTACTGAACCGGAGTGCAGTTTTTCCTTTTATTTTGTATGATGAAGCAAAGAAGACGAAAATCACTTCATTAGAGTTAATAGTCTTTAATTGGAGAAACATGTCACGATTCACAATCTTCCATAAAAGTGAGATTTTGATCAATCAAAGTTTCAGATTTTTAAATGAATCTGATGAATATTGGTGAGGTGACATTTTAAATTTAAAGTCAGGGGTGAAGAACACAAACATAATCCAAAGAATAATCCAGAAATGCTGTTGAACGGGTCCGATCAAGTTCACGTAATCCAAAGAGTTTTAAGAACAGCAAGGTGATTTTTCGTCATAAAACCAAAGGGTGGCCAAAGGGGCCAAGACATTTTTAGATGTTTATGAGATGAAGATCAGAGGGCAAGTGTTCTATCCGATATGAAAGTGGGCGCAAGGAAAAACACGCCAAGCGAGATACATTTCAAGCCAAGAGAATCGCATTTTTTTGCGTGGGAAATGTAACCGTTACATATATACATATCAACTTCATAATTGACGTCATTGGAAGGGAAAAATCTTTTGGCGAAGATTGCACTTTGGCTAAAAAGAGAGATTAAGAATTTTACCGTTAATTATTGTTTTGGGAACAGGGCTTTCGAGGAATGCAGCAAAGGCGCCGTTTAAATGTTATAGACATCTGGATACAATATGCAAGACACAGCTGACCATGAAAAGGAAAACATTTTATGCCTTGTATAATTTCATTTCTTTTGATATGTGGGAGACCGAATAAGTACGTTAATGATAATTTAAAAACAATATGCATGATTTTGACTAAAAGTCTTTCGTTGAAAGAGAAAGATAAAAAGGTTGCGCTTTTTAACAGCCGGGAATGTATATGAATTACGATTATGCAGAAAGGGGAAAATATATTTGATAAAATACATAAAATATAGATTGCTTTAATTTTTTGAAAGGAATATATATGGTATCTTTACCATATATATATCACCCCTTCACAAGATTTTGAAAAATTTAGAATGTCACCCTGTAAATATAATACAAAATATCAAAGCAGAAAAATAATAATAAAAATAAAATAAGTATGCATACAATAATGTAAATAATAATATGTAGTACTACAATAATATCTTCATAATAGTATAATAAATGGTCATACATTTTTCAAATTGCAGCAAAATATACTTTTAAAGTCTTTGAAAAGTCTTTTATCCATATTTAGTACTAATGTTAGCTGCAAACATATTTTTTTTTGTTTGTTTTCTTGCAAGTTTATTCATTTTACAATATGATGGTGCACCTATATAAATAAACTCTTAATTGTTCATTTTTTTTTTTTTAACACAGTCTTTAAAAAGAGTTCAAGAATGAAAAATTACAGCTGCATTTTTCCTTGAAGGTTTTCTCACGTGATTTTATTTATCAACAAACATGAGCATGATAAATGAGTCTTTAGTGCACAAAATTTTTTTTGTATTTGCTTAAAAAGTTCACAAGTTTGCACTATATTATTAAAAATCTTAAATGAAATGTAAATACAAAAATTTCAAAATAAAAGAAACACAATTACAATTATACAATGATAATATAGAGATTATAAAGATTATAAAGATACATATATAAAATATTAAACGTAAAAAAAGTTTTCGTGTAAAGACACAGGAGAGATAATAATGATGCAAGACATGGGCATCGAAAAAAATATCTCCCCTTAAACTTGTTGTAATAACAAGGAAGAGACCGCAGTTTAGGACATTGGTCATATTCGGGACAGGGCGTATTTAGGGAGAGGGGTTTATTTTTGGTAAACCCCCCCTTGCTCCGCACATATTTGGAAACTCCGCCTATGATTGGAGCGACTCGGGTTCATCTACGGGTTTGAAAAATAGTAAAATTGGGTATACCAATTTTAACAAAGTTTTGCTCTCATACACAATGGAATAAAGACCCCCACATGGGTGATAATTTTGAACGGGGCTTATTCCGCAAGGGCGAATAAAAACTAAAAAAAAATGCAAAATAAATCAAAGTTTTTTTTGTTCAAAAACCTAAAAATCCTTCCATAGACACGTTCTAGAGTGAAGAGAGCATAAAGTCACATTCGGGATAAATATATATTGTTTCGAAAATTAAATTCTCAAAATAATTCATTTATTTTAAGTTATTTAAAAATTCAAAGATTAAATTAAAAGGAAAATGAGTATTAAATTCAAATGAGATAATTAATTTTTTTTACAAAATGCTAAGTATACTTACAAATGCAGAGAGTGTTAATAGAATTATGAAATGTTTAAATTTATAACAATACCTATTATTCTTAATTTATATTATCTATATATTTTATTTATTTATTTATTTATCCATTTATTTATTTATTTTTATTTTTATTTTATTTTTTTAACAGGATTTTAAATTATACGAACTTGCTAAACAAGAATATGGGTGGGAAAAAAAATCTTTTGCCAAATAAACAAGTTCTGCAGTACTGCTACATAACACATAAACAATGGACCAGCCATATCACAATAAAAACAAATAATACAATACTACATAACATGCATGCATAAATACACCTGTTACCATGGATAAGGAGCATTTATGAATCTGGCAACAGAAAATTTTATATTCATATTAATATTTTATCACCTTTCGAGGACGTAAATTATAGGAATGAGCACTTTGTTCAATATTGTTATTACTAGGAGTATTGTTATGAACATTATGATAATTTAAGTCAAATAAATGGTTATTTCTAGGAGGTGCAAGTAAAAGTCTGTCAATATGAACTCTGAAAATTGAATTGTTAATATGAGAATTCAGTTGTTGAATTGAAAAAGAAACAGGTGAGTGTTTCTTAACAACTACATAAGGTCCTGTATACCTTGGCTTAAATTTATCTGATGATTTTAGGTATACAATGTCTTTCTCAGTAATTGGCCTGAGTTTTGCCTTTTTTATGATATTCGTTTCTTTTAATTTGAGATGCTTTTATGTTGTCATAAGCTTTGTTGTAAATACCATTTAAATCATGAAGGAGATTGTAAAAGTCTACATTTTGGTCTAGAAAGGGTTGATTAGCATTTAAATCATATGTATCAAATATTAGAGATAATTCGCGTCCAAAATGTAAAAGATTCGGAGAGAAAGAAGTAGAAGAATGTTTAGAACCATTATAGAGATTTTTATGAATAGCAATGGCATTTTCAAAGGAATGTCCTTCTTCTTGCAACTTAATTTTAATGTCCGAAGGTAAACAAAACATTAATTTAACGTATTTTATTTTATTTAATGCATCCCTGTCATGAATGTCGGGATATACCTTTGATACGAGGACATTAATTCTATGAGCAAAATTTTTTTACTGTCTCCTGTGGTAACATTGTTAAACAAATTAAATCATTTAAAGTTGCAGCCGAAGAATTCTGTGAAAAGAATTTTTGAATGCGATCGCGAATGAACTCAAAATCTTGTGCGTTATAAAGTACAGGGTCCTCCAAATAATATTTTTTGGCGGGACCTTTCAGTTTAGTCTTAAGATAATCGACGGTTTGTTCATTAGTTATTTCCTTAATTTTCTGATAAGTTAAAATTTGGTTAAAGAAATGGTTAAGTAATTCGGGGTCGCCGTAAAAATCATCAACAACGTACACAAAATTCTTAGAATTAGCCATGATGATATCACCTTAAAAGTTTAACTTTTTTTTTTTTTTTTTTTTTTTTTTTTTTAGACACAGGTAAAATATCATAAAATAAGCAAAATAAAAAAAGCAACAATTTTAAACAAACCACACTTGATAATTTATTTAAAAATCATTAAATATTTAATCTTAGAAGTATTAAAGAAAAATTAACTATAAATCATAAATAGTGGTTTCAACTACAAAAATAAATATAATATACCAAAATATAACACGGAGAAAAATATACTTTTCCGTCATGAAAAATTTTAGCAATAAAATGCAATGTTTATAAATATCAAAATTTGAAAGTCTATGAATGTTAAAAAGCCATTCTGTCTTACCTGAACACAATTATACCTTTTAAAACCTTATTATTATATTTTTAAACATCTACAGCAAAAAAAATTTATTAAATAAATAAAATTCAATGAGTGCTTTTTAATCGTCTAACATATATTGCACATATTATATATCTAGATCCTCTTAAAAATATAAAAACATTACTTGAAACTATACGGAAAAAATATTTCATCAATGTAAAAGTTCTAGCAAAATTGAAAATTTCCTTTTTTTATCAACCTTTTACAAAAATAAAGACTTACCTCTATAAAATATATCCATAGCGCTTTTTTTTTTTTTTTTTTGCAAAACATATTAATAGAAAAAGAAAGCACAAAATACTATATTTAAATTAATATGTCGGATCCTAATCGATAAACCTTGAGTCACTGGAAGAACTAACAAAAACGAAAACAAAAATTTTCTATGTGGTCGCTCATTGAGAAATATGTTACTTTCCTAACGTGAATTTTATCTTGTAGCTGAATTAATTAGGATTGTCTAAAAACAAAGTTCACAAGAGTTTGCTAAATTGTGGCACTCAGCTAAACACTAAAGGTCAGAAAGCAGCATTGAATTAGATGCAGAGAATATTTATTTCTTGTGTTTTAATTGTTGAACGGCGATGAAAATCAGTTTTTTCGATGACTGAGAAGAAAATAAATAAAAGAACACAGTAGAAGTTCACGATAAAATAGGATATTGAATGTAGGTGCGGGCGCAGATTTTATGAATGAAAACCTCACTCATTGAAGAAAAACCACATGTTGAAAATCACAGATTGCATTAGGGCTTTTTGAATATCATTTTTCAGAGAACACGATGCAGCCTAAAACACAGAGATGAAATAATTCGATGGTGCTCCGACGCTGAATAATTTGCGACGAATAATTAAATTAATTTACTTCGATGAAAATCACATCGCATATCTCACACAAAAATGGTTAAGTTTGAAGTCAGCAACTTTCGATGATAGGTAAAAACAACAGTCACAGGCAGGCTCCAACAAAGCATTCTCAGAATGAAAAATATATGTAATCAGAAAAGTTGCAAATAAATAGGATTTTTTTTTTTTTTTCGTTTCGTGGCCCCAATGACACACCCTTTAGAAATTGTCGTGCGAAAACGATCACATCCAGTTCAAAAGTCCGGCACCAATGCATATGAAAGAATTTTATCGTTGGTTGATTTATGCATATAGAAGAGTTTATCGTGAGAAGGTAAGTTCAGGGAGTTGATTATTGAGAAAATGTTGTCAAAGTTGGCGAATCCTTTTAAAAGACCTAAAGGATTTACTTTTACGGAGTGAAACAATTTGTTAAAACAAGAAGGTATAGTGGCACTTGGTTGTTTTGGCAATCCGCAGAGTGCGTTTCCTGGGTACTGAAGTACTGAACCGGAGTGCAGTTTTTCCTTTTATTTTGTATGATGAAGCAAAGAAGACGAAAATCACTTCATTAGAGTTAATAGTCTTTAATTGGAGAAACATGTCACGATTCACAATCTTCCATAAAAGTGAGATTTTGATCAATCAAAGTTTCAGATTTTTAAATGAATCTGATGAATATTGGTGAGGTGACATTTTAAATTTAAAGTCAGGGGTGAAGAACACAAACATAATCCAAAGAATAATCCAGAAATGCTGTTGAACGGGTCCGATCAAGTTCACGTAATCCAAAGAGTTTTAAGAACAGCAAGGTGATTTTTCGTCATAAAACCAAAGGGTGGCCAAAGGGGCCAAGACATTTTTAGATGTTTATGAGATGAAGATCAGAGGGCAAGTGTTCTATCCGATATGAAAGTGGGCGCAAGGAAAAACACGCCAAGCGAGATACATTTCAAGCCAAGAGAATCGCATTTTTTTGCGTGGGAAATGTAACCGTTACATATATACATATCAACTTCATAATTGACGTCATTGGAAGGGAAAAATCTTTTGGCGAAGATTGCACTTTGGCTAAAAAGAGAGATTAAGAATTTTACCGTTAATTATTGTTTTGGGAACAGGGCTTTCGAGGAATGCAGCAAAGGCGCCGTTTAAATGTTATAGACATCTGGATACAATATGCAAGACACAGCTGACCATGAAAAGGAAAACATTTTATGCCTTGTATAATTTCATTTCTTTTGATATGTGGGAGACCGAATAAGTACGTTAATGATAATTTAAAAACAATATGCATGATTTTGACTAAAAGTCTTTCGTTGAAAGAGAAAGATAAAAAGGTTGCGCTTTTTAACAGCCGGGAATGTATATGAATTACGATTATGCAGAAAGGGGAAAATATATTTGATAAAATACATAAAATATAGATTGCTTTAATTTTTTGAAAGGAATATATATGGTATCTTTACCATAACCAGGGTCACAATCCGTTTATTCAATCAACAAGAATGAAACCTCCTGCATCGAGCACAGATTGTGAAACACTTTCCACCACTGACAGAATATTATTTTTTTTTTTTCATATAATATAATGAGGTATTTAAATAAGCCCCTAAAAAAACACATAATTCAGTAAAAATCCATTTTCAGCAATTGCTGTCCCTACCAGGTAGTGTGTGCGAATTCTTTCGTGTAGCCCTGTATAGAATTTATACGCACCACCTAATACACTTAAAATTAAATAATTTTAAAATGCATAGCACAGCGAAAAACGCTCTTCCAGCAATTATCGATCTTAGTCAGGACTGTTACCGAAGTTTTTTGTCTACCCCTGTAAATGAACGATAAATGCTATGCATTCCACAATCTATAGAAAGCATCTTGTAGTGCCCCTTAGTAATTCTTTTAAATTTCATCATATTTGAAGTATCATAGCATCTTTAAAATGCACCGCAACCGATTTTCTCCATAGATCATAACGTAATGGAACTCCTTTGTGCATCCCATGTAAACAAACTATAACTGCTACTTATTCTATACTCCTAAAAAAGAATCTTGTAGTCCATCTCAGTGATGCATATAAATCTAATTATGTTTGAAATATCGCAACATCAATAAAATGCACAGCAAATGATTTTCCCCCTAGACCCTAATGTAACGCAATTCTTTGGTGTGTCCCTGTAAATGAACTAATAAATGATACACACTTCCTTTTCAATACCAAACGTTTTATAGTAAATCGCAATAGCGTATAAAAATTTCATGGCAATCCGAGCATGTTTACGAGAGTTAGAGTACGGACAGACAGACGGCAGACCGACACCATAAACACTTTTCAACTATGTTGGAAAGTTTTAAAAACATATGGTGTCTCTAGAATCCGATCAAGTCAAAGAACGATCCAGGATCTTTTGTATTAGGTATTCATTTGGAACCGGACCCCTTTCCTATACTGCCACACAAGTATTAATTAACATTTGTTAAAATATCAACTATTACACGTGTAATTACACTGCAAAAAAAAGTGTTGATTTTACAGTATAATACTGGCACCCCAGCTGCCAGTATTATACCGTAAAATTAACAGTAATAAACAGTAAAAGAAGCAGGATTTACTTATTAATTAAGTCAGAAATACGCTGGTAATACGCTACCGCGCAGTTTTTTTCCAGGGTACGTATCCACCGTTTACCGGAGTTCTATTACCTGAGATTTACTCTGTTGAGCTGATTCAAATATCAGACTAGATTCTATGATCAATAAGGTTAACTGGGTGAATTAGGTCATCTAGATTCGTACAGGATAGCTCAGTCGAAAGAACATTAGCAGCTCCAGCGAACAGATCCCTGGTTCGAATCCTGACTTGGACATTTTTCGCACAGTTGGAAAATTACAACTCATATGATTTATTTACCAATTAGAATAATTATGTTAAAATTAATCTAGTGTAAATTATAGCAGTTTATAATATCCTTTAAAATTATATTGTTTATAGTTATTCCAATATGAAGGACAGATTTTTTTATGCATGTGTCAAAAATGATATTTCTCTAGGGGTATTCATTCCTATTTTTGCAACGTAAAAAAGCAGTCATCTTTCCTTCTTAATGAAAAATAATACAGTATGCAACTTCCCATATATCTTCATTCGTAATTCTTGCAATATTTCGTCAATAAAAACAAACGGTTACTTTCATAGGTAACAAACATAGGCACGGTACAGTATGGACAATTGGTACCGTATGACAGTCATTTTTAAGATATGATAATTTTTAAATATTCTATATTTATATATGTTGTTAAATATTATGTTTCCACAGTTATTAAATCCCAATTATAGGAAATACTTTAAAAAATAAAAAATAGTGGCAACACTAATAAATTAATAAAATCATTTTTTTTACATTTCATTCGAAAATGTAATAAAACGATTCAGTCATCGAAACAGTCATCTTTCCTTCTTGATGAAAAATAATACAGTATGCAACTTCCCCTGTATCTTCATTCATAATTCTTGCAATTTTTCATCAAAAAAACAAACGGTTACTTCCATAGCTACATAACAAACATAGGCACGGTACGGTACAGTATTGACAATTGGTACCGTATGACAGTCATTTTTAAGTTATGATAATTTTTAAATATTCTGTATTTATATTGTTAAATATTATTATGTTTTCACAGTTATTAAATCTCATATATCAAACTATTATTAAATATTTATTTGTTTAAAAATAAGTACAAGTTATTAATTTTTAGTAAATGTGATGTTTATTTTTATTCTTGCAAAGAAGAGGAAAAGTAGAACAAGAGAATGCGGTAAGCAACATCTTATGTTAATTGAACCTTTTTACAATTATGTTATTATACTGTAATATATTTTACCATTATTTTATGCTTGACATAATTATAATTACTTCTATAAGATCTGTGGGGGTAAAGTATAGTAAGTGCAGAAAAAACATTCTCAAAATAATAATAATAATAATAATAATAATAATAATAATAATAATAATAAGAGTTTTGTTCCTTCTCTTAAACATATTTCTGCTATAGGAATTACTTTAAGAAATAAAAAAAATGGTGGCAACACTAATAAATTAACAAGTTGGAAATTGTACGTTAAACGTAACAAATGAGGTGCGTTTGTTTTATAACTAGTTTCACAATGTGAAAAAAAAAAGCATCGTTATTATTTCAGTGAAATGAATTGTATCGTTTGCTATGAGCGAAATGAGCATGCCTTTTTTTTTTCTTATTACGTATGCCACGTTTACAAATGCGATTTTTTTTTTTTTTTTTTTTTTTTTTTTTTTTTTTTTTTACACTAGACAGCACTGCAAAATTCACCATGGAGATATTGCTTTGCGAATGATTACCTCCATGGCTTAATATTTTCATGACTCTCAATGAACGAATCTCCTGTGTTTATTTACTCTAATGGATTGAGATATTCGACTGTTAACCTAATTTCAACTGAAGTTATCTCAGAATCTGTCCGTCTGTCTATCTGTCTGTCCGTCTGTCCGCATATAACAGCGGAAAAACTACCCAACCGAATGGTTTGAAATTTAATATATATTATCGTTGCAGAATTTTGTCGAGTCATTTCAAATTTTAGGAAAATCGAATCAAAACTTAAAAAGATATTAATAAAAGTTTCCTTTATTCTATTAAATCTTATCATACGTAATCTATATGATAAAAGCGCAAGTCATGTGACAGAGGAAAACAAATACGGGCTAACCACATCTTTTTCCATATGTCAAGTGGCCATTTTTATTCAAAATTAATTTTTCGAATAAAATTGCGTAAAAGTTACATTTTTAGAAAGATCGTTCAAAAAAATTGTTTGCTTGAGACATGAGTTACATTAAAAAATGTATAGATTCTGTGATAACTTCAGTGAAAATTAGGTTAACAGCCGAATATCTCAATCCATTAAAGTAAATAAACAAAATATTAATTCATCGTGAGTCATAGAAATATTAACCATGGAGGTAATGATTCGCAAAGCAAGATCTCCATGGTAAATTTACAGCTCTGTCTGGTATCGAAAAAAAATTCGCATCTGTAAACAGGGCATACGCAATAAGAAAAAAAAAAAAAAAAAAAAAAGCATGCTCATTTCGTTTCTAGCGGAAGATATAATTAATTTCACTGAAATAATAACAATCATCTTTTACATTGTAAAACTAGTTATAGCACGAAACGAACGTACCTCATTTGTCGCGTTTAACGTACAATTTCCAGCTTGTTTTAATATTATATTTATCTATCAACAATATTTAACCAATCTCACAGTAATAATTCCCACTTGTGAACAAAAATTTGATTGTAATAACAGATAAAATCGCCCAAAATTTCAGTAATGGACACCCTACAAAAAACAATAGATAATGATTTTTATGGTTATATTTAGAACCAACACTTAATGTAAAATACTAATGAAACGAAGTAATCATTTTTAAATAAATTTAACATATAGTATATCAATAATTAATTAAATATTTATGATAATAATTAATTGTTCAAGTTAATAATTATTAATGTCATTATCACAATATCAATATTTTAATTATTTTAGATGGAAGATTTAAAATACTGAACTCCAGAAAATTGATTATCAAATTATTGAGACAATAAGGTGTTTAGAGGGGGGGGGGGGTGAAAAACAAATCAGAGAAAATGTTATGGAGTATCAATGCATGGAATCGTATTTCTCGTTACAGTTCTCAAGAATTAAATTTCCAAAAGCTAACTTGATATATTACTTGTAAGTAATTAGTATTACAAGAATTAAAGAAATAAAACTGCGTGTTGAATGATTTAAATACTAAATATTTCTTACACCTTGTCATTCATGACAGATTTTCAACTAGTACATAATAAATAAATACTTCAAAACTAGTTGATCATTTTTTGTTGTTTATTTGATAATTTCAGATTGTGGAGTTCACAATTACCCAAATAAAAGGTTCTATTTCCCGCCACAACATACCAGAAGGCGGAAAGCTAGAATAGTTGGAGGATATACTGTGACTCCTCCAAACAAATATCCTTGGATGGTAATTTTTTAGAATCATATCAAACATTTTATCTTTAAACATTCTTTCGACATCTTATATAATATAATATATATATATCTTATATTTTTGTCTCTCTCTCTCTTTGTGAGTATATATATGTGTATATATACTGTGTTTTATTGGGTTTTTTCTTTTATTTTTGCACATGTGATTTTATTTTAATTATATATATATATATATATATATATATATAATTATAATATCTATGAATTTCAAAAAACATATCAAGTTCTATTATCATTCTACTTAAATCTCCAAAGAGATAATTAATGATATTGTGTATACAGAATACCACATAGCTAATAATTAACATGTGCAAACATAATATTACCATAGCTTGTGCTTCAATGGTAATTGGCCAAATTTTACTCATACCTAAAGAATATTGAAAATATATATATTCTTTTCTTTCTCTCTGTCTCTCTATCCACTACCCCTCCGCTCATCTCTCTTTCTATATATATCAAAATTACGGTACTTCTCTATTATCCCGTCGACCACTTTTCATAACAAAAAACTATCACCAAACTGCAACGCCAAATAAGCGGGAGAACGTTGCCATTGGAATATCAAAATAAATAAATAAATAAAATATAAGAATTTAATGACACAATTAGTATTTTAATTAATGAAAAATACACGCAAATGTCGAATTAAAAACCACTTGATGACATAACAAACACGTATAATATGAATGACATCAAGTAAATGGGACTGCATTTTTGGCGTTTCATCTTACAGTTTGGCGATAGTTTTTTGTTATGAAAAGTGGTCGACGGGATAATAGAGAAGTACCAAAATTACTTAGCAAACCGCAAATTTAGTCGTTTCATATGTTTGATTTCTATATTCGAATATATATATATATTAGTCCTTTCATAAAATCGTTACACAAATTCACTGTAAAAAATGAAGTACTCAAAAATGAGTAAGTCCATGTACTCATTTCGAAATGAGTATTTTTGGATCAAAAATGAACATGTGTATTCTCAAAAATGAGTAAGTCCATGTACTCATATCGAAATGAGTATTTTTGGATCAAAAATGAACATGTGCATTCTCAAAAATGAGTAAGTTCATGTACTCATATCGAAATGAGTATTTTTGGATAAAAAATGAACATATGTATTCTCAAAAATGAGTAAGTTCTTATACTCATTTCGAAATGAGTATTTTTTGGATCAAAAATGAACATATGATCAAACCCAACATACTTGTATATTTCAGAATGTGTAATGACGAAATTTCGGAGCCTAAAAAGCTATTATTTGAAGGAAAAACGAAGAATAAGAGAAATGAAAAGTGGATCTGGTTGTTCTGGATTTTCATCAAAGTGGATCCACTACAACACATTTACACTTTTTTTTTTCCCTCACATTTTACACATCTACTTTTTTTTTTCCTTGATAGTACTTCAAAATTATGATTTTTTTCCCACTAATTTTTTTAAAATTTATTTTAACTTTTTTAACGTGAGGCAATATTGTGTTATTTAAAAGTTTCATAACATAATCTTTACAAATTATAGCTATGCAAATTGGTATTAAACTAAGCTGATTTGGCTTACAAATTTATGAATTACGCTAAAAATTTTTTATAAATTATAATTTTGCAAAGTTTATAATTTTTTCCTTAAATTTATAAAATTAGTTAATATTTTTTCTTTACTTTTATAAAAATAAAGTTTTTAACTTTATAACATTTTTAATTTATTTCTTTAGCTTATATTTTTATAAATTAAACTAATTTAATTTAAATAAAATCAATAAGTCCAGATTTAAACCTACCTATCCCAAGGTCATTAATTTTAAATTTGTCTCTAAAAATCATTTTTTTAAACTATTTAGTTTAACCGAACCGTACGCAAAAGCTCTCAGCATAGCTGAAATATAATAATTTAATTTATTATAAAAAAATTTATTTACATAATTTCTTTTAAATAAGACATTTAAAAAATATATACTTTAATAGCATGTAATAAATATGTCTGATTAAGATAATTGTTGTTTTTATTAGAATTGATAAATAGATAATCAGGCAAATAATTTAAAAAAAGTATATGTTCGAATAAAGAAATTGTTGGTACTGTTGCAAAAAGAAGCAAGTTTTAATGCAATGTTTTACGCATATAATACATAATAAATTGAAATTTATCTGTTATAAGGCACCAAATCATACAGCAAAATATTGAAAATTATGAAAAGAAAATATTAAAAACATTGGAACTGAAAATATCCATCTACAGATCCTCAAGTTTTTGCAAGTTTTGCAAAGTAACTAACAACATTTGAGAAGGAGGCGTGACCACTCATGGAGCGTTGGTCTGAGTCGTCAGGTTAATAAACAGGACATCACAGGTTCGATTCCTCTCATGGGCAAGGGTTGGTTAATTACTATAAACTCACGCAGGAATGAAAAAAATGAGCAGAAATGTATGTATCCCTTATAAGGTTGTCCTCGCGAAGTAACTTTTTTTTTAATCCTATAAATTTTATTTTAACGACATAAATTTTTTTTAATTTGAATACATCCATGGGATCAAAAATGAGTACATAGCAGTTCATATTTGAATACATCCATGGGATAAAAAATGAGTACATGTGTTTCTCAATTTTGAGTACATTTGGGTCGGAGCTATTCAATTTTGAGTACCCATTTTTTACAGTGTTCGTTTCATAAGGATTTATATATATATAGGGTAGATTTATTAATCATAGCTCACTGTAGCTCGTAAATAAAATTTGTCAATTAGGCAGTTTTTTGTACGCTTTCATTTTTCTGTTAAGGTAAGTGCAGGTAATATGGCCACCTTAAGGATAGAAATTTTTTAGCGATAGTAGTAACTGATTTAAAAAAAATAAATCAAAATTGTGTAAAAGAGCAAAGTATTTTTAGTACTGGAAAAACATTTAAAAATTTAAATTAAGCGAGATTTAAACCTGCAGGAATTTAAAAAATGTGTTGTTGATGAAGGTAATATCCCCATATGCAGGTAATATTCCCATAGGTGAAATATAATGAAAATATTCATATTAAACGCATGAAAAACATCATTTATTACAAAACTAAATTTAATTTTGGAAACTTTACAAAAAATAATAAAAAAATTAAGTAAGAAGAAAATTTAGAAAATCATGTTAAACAATTTTAAACAATTTTAAGAAAAATTTTAAGCAATTTTAAACTTTTTACGGTAAAAAATGTTTTAATTTTTTTTTAACTTCACATCTAGGGCAAGTAAAAACTTCCATATATTTCTTGGCAAGTCCGACACATTCCTCGTGTGCACATAATTATGATACAGAACACATAATCTCATATCCATAACTTTTTCCTTGTTGCAAATACCACAAAACCAACTGTCTTTATCACTTTTCTTTGCTCGGAACCCTTTTCCGCTATTCTTCGCAGACTGACGTTTTCGTTTGTTTAATCGTTGTTGTGATGTTTGAGTGTCTTCGGTATTACTTTGAGAATCTTTGGGAAAGAGGTCTTTTTTTCAAAATTAGAACACGATAGTTCACTGCAGGTTTTATGACACGAGTTGTTTTACGCTTTTTCTGTGGTGATGGCAGTAATTCTTGAAATGATGAGTCATGAACAGACGCACCATTTCTATCATTATGTTCAGAAGATGAAGAATCACAGATGGAGTCTGAAGAAGAGCCTATATACTACTATATAGAGCTACTTGAGGGAGGAGGAGTACGACGTCCTTGTTTTTCAGAAGATGTCTCTGAGGTAGAAATTTCTTTTCCACTTTTGGCACTATTCTTTGTTGGAGGTGGGTTTTCAGAAACAGAACTTGGAGCAAAAGCTTCCTCGGGCTTCCCTATCATTTGGCTTGAAAGGATAGATACCTGTCCCTTTGAAGCCACCTTTAACGTTTGCAGGTGCCATAGCTTTGTCCCAAACTGGAGAAAATATTCTTCCAAATCGAGCCTTTGTAATGTTGTCATGGTTGGTTTGTTCCAAAAGCAAAAGAACTTTTTGGTCCCAAATTTACTCAAACGGCCTAAAACAGGATTATCCAACTCATGGGTTGTATTAGAAGATAAACAAAGTAGAAGAATGTCATTTTTTTTCAGCCTCATCCACAATTGAGTAATCAAGATTGAACTTGACCCCATCAAAGATGAGATGACAGCGTCCTTGTGGTTTAATTTTTGAAAAATGACTGATCCATTTGACAAATGCCTGTGTTGTGATGCTTCCTTTTGGTGTCATTTCACATTCAGAACCTACAGGCAAATTATCTACCCCCTCTGGTTTAATTTTTTTACCTTTATACAAAATCAAAGGGGGGATAGTAGACACAGTTGCACTGCCACAAGCCACAATTGTTACACTTTCATCATGCTCTTTAGCAATCAAATACATTATTTTTTAGCCCTTTTCAGCATAAACAGTTAGATCTTTATGCAAACTAAGACGATACCCTTTTTTGTCCATATTAAATATTCGTTCTGGAGAGATTCGTTCTTAGAACGTTTCGTAATTTACTAAAAAAAACCATGAACAATATATTTATTGAGCTTTGCTGCTCTGGCAGGATTCATTCGTTGACTTTTCTTCCTGGAAACATTCGGTTTTCTTGCTGATAATGCTTTAAACCAGTACTGGCCAGTCATGCCTTTTCTAAATGAAAAATTGTGGGTTATTTCATTTCCGCTGCAAAATTTAAAAACGCTGAGTTTAATGATTTTTGACTTAACAGGATAACCGACATCAGCAAGCCTAAAAATTCTTGTGGCGAGATCTTTTTCTTGATCTGGTGTGAGAATTGGTTTTCTACCCAATACGGATTTATGTCTTATTATTAACAATACAACGACGAACAGTTTTCTAGGAATTCCATACCGTTTTGAAGCAGCCTTTTGCGATAATTTACCATCTTTTATTGCTCTCAAACACTCATTTAGGCTTTCCTCGCTCCAAAGGCCTCTTTTCTTTTCGGGATTCACAGTCTAAAACAAAAACGGGAGAGAATTTTAGCTAAACTTGATTCAATTCTATGTAACCTAATTTATTTTAACATTATTATATTTGATTTCTATTGTGTTTACTTAGTATGTAATATATATTTTTAAATGTTTATTGATTTGTTATTTAATGCCAGTCGTGTAATTAAATTTTTAAACTGGTTATGTACATAAATAAATAAATAAATAAATAAATAAAATAAATTAGAGAAATTTATTTATATGAATGTAATATGGCCATTCGTGCAGGTAATATGTTCACCTGCTTGGGCATATTGCTAACAATAATGAGTTTTTTAAATAAAAAACATTCGTAATTCTGTCTGAACACTCTGATATTGAATTTATTTATACACTTTTAAAATATACACTAAAACACTTTTTATTTTGCTTAAAAGACGTCCACATAAACATTAAAGATGTTAAAATTTAAATGTTTCGATTTGTTCATCAAATCGTCATCAGAATATACACAAACCACAAACACAATGTACATAAAAACCAGAGAGTCTGAACAGTCACTATGTGAAAGAAGGTACAACGCCCTCTATACTTTTAATTTTAACACCGCTCTTAGCTCCATCTACAGACCGCTTCCCACTATTATTCAACCACTCAACCCAAATCTTCGGAATATTAAATGACAACGTATCATTACATGCTTTCGAACTTCCTAAATAAATTTCAATAGATTCCCTCACAAAAAGTTGTAAATAAAAACTTGAACTATAAATAAATTTAGCTTCATTAAATAGGATGTTGATGCTCTCTCTATTATTTAATCTTGATAAGGCAGCATTCCCTCTCCCATACTTAATATCTGCAATATGCTCCTTACATCTAACATTGAATTTCCTCTGTGTCATACCAACATAATAATTCCTAACACCCCCCCTCCCTAATAAATGGAATAACATAAACACCCGAAAAGTCACCCTTATTGACAGGATCAATTCTTGTGCTCAAAACCGTCTTTAACTTCGGAGGAGCCCTCGCGACTAAACTCAAACCAAACGCTTTTAAAGGAAATTTTATAAACTCAAAGAAACCCGGATAATAACTCATAACCACTTTCTTAAACTTAATATCACTATCCGCTTTATTTTGCCCAATACCTTTGTTCCTTTTAGTGATAAAGTACTAAATTAATTTATTAACCAAATTCACGCGATTTGTAGTGATGTTAAGTTGAAAAGAGTGGTTATGAGTTATTATCCGAGTTTCTTTGAGTTTATAAAATTTCCTTTAAAAGCGTTTGATTTGAGTTTAGTCGCGAGGGCTCCCCCGAAGTTAAAGACGTTTCTCGTTTTGAGCACGAGAATTGATCCTGTCAATAAGGGTGATCTTTCGGGTGTTTATGTTATTCCATTTATTAGGGAGGGGGGGGGGGTGTTAGGAATTATTATGTTGGTATGACACAGAGGAAATTCAATGTTATAGATGTAAGGAGCATATTGCAGATATTAAGTATGGGAGAGGGAATACTGCCTTATCAAGATTAAATAATAGAGAGAGCATCAACATCCTATTTAATGAAGCTAAATTGATTTATAGTTCCAGTTTTTATTTACAACTTTTTGTGAGGGAATCTATTGAAATTTATTTAAGAAGTTCGAAAGCATGTAATGATATATTGTCATTTAATATTCCGAAGATTTGGATTGAGTGGTTGAATAATAGTGGGAAGCGGTCTGTACTTGGAGCTAAGAGCGGTGTTAAAATTAAAAGTATAGAGGGCGTTGTACCTTCTTTCACATAGTGACTGTTCAGACTCTCTGGTTTTTATGTACATTGTGTTTGTGGTTTGTGTATATTCTGATGACGATTTGATGAACAAATCAAAACATGTAAATTTTTAATTTTAACATCTTTAATGTTTATTGGGTTGACGTCTATGTATGTTATACGTTGTAATATGTTGACGTCTTTTAAGCAAAATAAAAAGTGTTTTAGTGTATATTTTAAAAGTTAATTTTAATGGACGTATTTCGACTCTCCACTTTATTTGAAATATAATAACATTTATTTATACAGTTAGAGAGACAATTAAACCAGATAAAACATTATGTTTAAGAGTAAATACAAAAACTTTGTTTAAATAAGAGAAGTAACAAACTTACCAGAGACAAATTTATAATATGTCAACGCAACTAACAATAAATCAACAATGACTGCCCTTCCGTGCATGTGATCAAGGATTGCGAGCAACGCAATGACACCTCGTTTACAGTGATACCTCGTTTTTCGTCAATAATCCGTCCGAAAACAATCGTCGAAAACCGAGGCAATTATTTCCAAATGTATCTATGTAAATACAATTAATTCGTTCTAAACACTAAAAAAAGTACAAAAAATACATTCTATAGAGAATAAAAGTATAGCGTTTAATACTAAAAACCATAAGAAATGTTCTTGGTGTATGGTTTCAAGGCACTATATCTAGGGCCACTTTCTTTTTGGTCTTTTGGCAGTAGTACTAGCTTCAGAATCAGAAGACCTGTGTCCAAGGGTGTAAAGACTGGGCGCCACTGTGCCGATTGCCACCACAAAATTTTTAGTATGCTTCGCCTAACAAGAGTGCTAATGCAATTTAGGCGAACTATACTAATAAAATTCTGATAAAATTTAGTGTTAAAAATCGAATCTTTGGTGCTTAGTTTTTACACCCCTGCCTATGTCGCTCAAAAAGCTTGTCTAAGGTGGTCTGTTTCTGCCGCCTCTTTAAGATTTGCCCAAAATGGGGAAATACATTATCATTAAACAAGTTGCTTATAAGAAACTTTCCTTGGTCCCATGATGGAGCACTCGCAATCAGTGAAGAAAGCATAAAAATGCACTGGAAATAAACGAAATCCGAGGCAACCGACGAAAGCCGAAACAAATTTTTCGCGGAAAAAATCGTCGAAAACCGAAACCGACGATAACCGAATTCAACGAAAACCGACGTATTATTGTATATTCTTCTGACTTCCAGCGCAGCGACTAGATTCAAGCGCCATCTTTTTGGATTTCACTGAAATTAATAACAATTATTGCGGGTTGGCCGTATTACCTACATTGACCATATTTTCATCACTTACCTTACATTTCCTATTGCATTTTAGGTTTCAATCCTCAGAAACGGGCAGCATCACTGTGGAGGTGTCATCATATCTGAACATTATGTGATGACAGCAGCACATTGCCTCGTTAAGTAATAAAATTTCCCTCTTTTTCTTTTGAAAACAATTAAAATGTATTTTAAGAAACTCATAATGGTAGGATAGACAATAATGGATTACTGTGAGCAGTGCCCGATTAAGCTAAAGAGAGGCCCAGGGCCTGGTATTCATTCGGAGCAAACACACACACACACAAAAAAAAAATTCTTCATAATTTCTTCATTTCACATCACTTTCTTCATATTTTTCTTCACAAACAAACACACACACAAAAAATATTTTTATGGCTTAGCATACATATTTGAATATGTAAATATATATTTAGGCAAATATATCTTTTATTTTTTTTATCTTATCTTACTCTAAATTAACAAAATGTTAATTATAATCAGTACAAAGTCAAAAGAGATCTAAAATACCAGCTTTACGAAAATTAAAAACCAAATTTGGAAAGAGGCGGCAAAATCAAAGGCCCCAGGGTGATGGACCAGTTGTCCCATGCTTTAATCAGTCCCCGGGAAGAAGAAACATTTAATGAAGAATTTAAAATTTAGAGGAGGTCACAGAATGATACTTCCGCTTATTTATATTATTGTTTTATTTAAAAATTAATATACAGGGTGCTAAAGTCCTGTCAACCACAATAACTTCAGAAAGGCAACAGTTTTAGTAATGAACGTGATGTCTAAGCATATAAAGTGACTATCCACTACCCCATGAGATCTATGAGATCACTTACAGCGCCACATAGAAGCAAACTACGAAGTTAGCGTTCTTATTTTGAAAACGGCACGAAATACGAGAAAAAAGTCACATATGAAGTTTCAGAGCGTCCTGGATATAGCATGAAATGTCTTACACATTAAAATAACTTTGACCGGAGCCCTGAAATACACATTTTGTAAGGAAGAGTTAGAGTAGGGTAAAACCGGTTCGGCGGGTCAAATCGGGTAACCTGTTTTTTCGCTGCTTTGTGGGCGGGTGATGCCTTGGGGACAGCACCCGTTTTAACTACATCCCTTAGTGTACCCTAGCAGTGTGCTATCGGCTTTTTAAGTGAGTTAACCTCTGTGTTCGTGCAGTGCTAATGTAAAGAAATTCATCTCAAAAGTTTTAATTTTTCGCCCTCTTTTCTGCTATTCAAATAAATCTAGCCTGACGGATCGATTTAGATAAGTAAACCACTGTTTTCCATAGCTTTCAATCAATATTTTAATGCCAAGTAGAAGTGTGTACGTCCAGTTATCCAGGAGAGCGACCATGTTGATTTTTAGTCATCTGTTGGGGCAAAACGGTGTACCTATGGTTTTGCATTGAATTCTGCAATGAATTGTTTCTTCACTCAACAGGTGGTAAAGGATAGATACAAATGGTCAGTATGCAAAGAGTGGCCACGTGAGGAGTGCAGCGGATACGAAAATTAAAAGCTGAGAAAGCCATTGCATGAAAACATTTAAAATTGCTTGAAAACCGGAAAAAAAAGAAGTTGCTGACCCTAAAAAATGTATATATATTATAAAGTTTGATTCAGAATTTATTACAATAAAGCTTTTTGTTACTGGAAGTGTAAAAACTTAATTTCTGATTACAGTTTTACCCTACCAGCGAAATTCGGAGCAGTTTAAGATGGTCCTAGAAAACGCCTTTTCCCAAGTATAGAAAAAAATTCCTGTGACAACAGGTGTGGCTTTTCAATAGCTCAGATGTCCCCCAAACACTTTTGTGGGGTGATCCAATTTTTCGCCATTCTAGACTTTAGTCAACAAAGGAAAACCGTTAGGCATCCGGTTTTACAACTACTTTCCCTATATTCAATCACCAGCTTAAATACTCCACTAACTGCATTATAACGCAGACGCACATTTACTAATAAAATTAACACATGCAAGCAAGGTACAGCTTATTTTAATAAGAAAATCAAATTAAATATACGCAATACGTTACTATCGGTAGCAATGTATTATGTAATCTGCATGCGTTCCCACACGACTTATTTTGGGCGTCAAAATTGTCAAGTGTGGACGTGTATGCCTACGAGGAGGTATGCGCGTATATGTGCATACATACACGCAAGTTCGAGGAAAGTTCCATAAGCGAGACCACGGCCAGTTGGCATATTTTAATGAGTATGGTTTGGGTGCATAATTAACTCTTAGTTGTTATAACTCTTATACAGTTGTAAACAAATTGTTACCAGGATCGTTATGAAGTATTCACATTGTGACTGACAGTCATTCTTACTTTAAGTATTGTTAATTCAGACTGAAGCACGGAATGTATGGAGGTTTTGAGCATTGTCCTGCAGCAACAATGGAAGTTTTGCTACCCAGTAGTGTATGCTCTAGGTAAATGTACTCTAGGTACGTAGTACGTATGTGCAGTAGGCTCTAGGTATGCAGTAGTGAAATCGTTGATCAGCTGTTTTAACAATGTTCGATTTTGCTACAGTTTATGAAAACTGGAACGGAAGATAGTGACGTCAGAACTGACTACTACGAGAAATTAGAGCAGCCTAAACCCCGTTCAGATCGCATATTTAAGATATCTTAGACCGCCGAACTCACGTAGGTAGTTCTACAAACTCCCTCAGTGATTTCGAACTTTCTATTGCTAAATACAGCAACTACCACTCACTTTGATTAGTTCTGGAGGCTAGCTTTAACTGATTGACAGTTAAGGCTGGCTTTAACCTATGCGCATGTGCACATTGGCACATTCTATGTTTGTTCAGGTCTCAGACACAGTGACGTTCAAGTGAGTTATCTTGATGAGTTTGGCGTTGTGAACAGGTGCTCTAATTCCGGTGTGTAGGTGTACCACCTCCAAAATGGCAGTCTTTGATATCTTAAATTACCGATCTGAACGAGGTATTAGGAGAAGTGAGGGTACACCCTGGTGAAGGCATGAAAATGAGTAATAACTGATTCTCGAGACTTTGAAAACAATGATGAGCAACGGCATTGGATGTTTGGAGTAGTTCCGTGTATAAGAAACTAATATACTTTACGGGAGAGCGTAAGCGTGCATGTGTAATGCTTATGACATAGAGATTTTGCTCTGTACCCTGAGCAGTGTCTCAGAGATAGGTTTGTTATCTTTTTACCTAAATTAAAAACCTAAAGTTTGTTGTTTTTTAATTGTTAGTTCTAATAAATAACATTAATTGTTAACTTTGGCTATATCTCTCTGATACAAGGCGACACTTTCCTTGTATGTATTCACGGTAGCTGTGAATCGCTACACCACAACGTCAACATTACTAACGCATACGTTTGTTCTTTATAATATAGATTAACTTTAGTGACATCAATCAGTGAAAAGCCTGTTACTAATAGAGCGACGAAACAAATTTATAAAGTCACTCTAAACGTGCATTAATTTTTGGTGAATTTATCCTTATGCACCCTTGTCTCTCTCTTACCTTAAACCAATATGGTTGAAAGGATGCAAAAACTTTTATGTTGGCAACTCCTCAAAGAACTTTGCAGAAACACGATTTTCTTTTTAAATCATCGTTCAAAAGACCACAATGACTACTATTTCTGTTTTCTACTGCAATCCGAATATTTTTTTTCGTGATATCCAGTAAATAATTTCGAGTTAAACGGGAAAATCCATTCTTATAGAATGTTGCAGTTTTAATTTAATGCATGTTGATTAATTCAACCACGTTTAGCTTCCTCCTCTCTAACTGTATAATATATACGAGGGTCACGCTGAAATTTTTTAGTTACGGCTAATTGGTACAAGTTAAACTTACCAACTCTTAGGAATGTTCAAAGTAGTTCCCTTCAAGATCAATGCACTTTTGTAGGCGATTTTTCCAATACCTCAAGCCCTCCATTTGTCTTGAAATAGATGAAAAATATGCTTTTATAGCCTCATGAATCTCATTTTCGGAATAAAAACGACGCCCACGTAATTTTTTTGGATTAAAAAATAGACCAAAGTCACACAAAGCAAGATCAGGAGAATAGGGTGTATGTTCTATCACTTTGACGTTTTTCGTTCAAAAAATTTGACTGTAATGCTTGCTGAATGAGAAGATGCATTGTCATGGTGAAGCATGAGCCCCTAAGATTCACCTCTTGAAGAATTTCTAGAATACACTTAGTGGTGTATCAGTTTAGCTGTAACTGTCTTCTGTCATTCTAGTTTTATGACATTGACCAGTCCTGTACTTCTGAAAAACACGGCATACATTACGTTTTTCATAGCTCGATTGTCGATTGTTGTTACGATTGTTGTTTCGGGGATCATCTTCAAAGATCCATGCTCTACTTTCATAACGTGCTGGAACGCCAAAAAAAGGTAGGTACGTCTCAGAACCAGTTATAATTTTAGAAATAATGCGATGCCCACTATCATTAAGTAATTTTAGGGTTTCTTTACTGATTCTCACACCCTCCGCTTTTTGGTATTCTGTTAAATTATGGGGCACCCAACGACAAACTATTTTTTACGAGTAATTGTGTGTATATCGGCAGATTCAATATTAAGTTCTTTCTGTATCATTTGGTGGGTACAGCAATGATCATCGATTAACATTTTCGTACGGCTGACGCATTTTCTGGGACTGCTTGACAAAGGTCTTCCTGTGTGTTCTTCATCTAGGAGAGAATTTCGACCTCTTGTAAATTCTTTAAACCGTCTGAATATAGTGGCACGAGATGGAGTTTCATTTTCATATGCTAATTGTAGACGTTGAAGGCGTTCTTCTTGATTTAGCCTCACTTTAAAATCATAGAAAATCATAGATCGATAATGATCACGCGCGAACTCCATTTTATCTTCTTTCAAAATTTATTCTACGATAGCTAAATTACAATTGCAACCGCAAATTATCGCCTGTGGACATATTTGGCGCATATCATCTGATGTTGTCTCAAAAATTTCAATTTTATCCTCGTATGTACAAGGGTGAATCAATCATACGAGTAAAGGAGACATTTTTTTAAATACCAAAAGAAATTTTTTATACTTATTGTTAGGGCATATGGAAATCATGGTAAGTTATTTATTTATGTTTCAAGCATTTGTTTGCCATCGTTTTATTCTTCACACTTTCATTACTTTAGTCGATAGGATTATGAGTATAAACACAATGTATCTAGTGCGGTTGCACAAAATATAATTTTTAAAACTTTGAAAAAATGAAAATGTCAAATCCATTGAAATATTGCACAGAATTGTCTGTACTAAATTAAACTTTCCGAATCGAATGCACAATTCTAAAACAACATCACCCCATCGAGATCTCAAGTATGCATATGGCATAATCTATTTAAAAATGTGCGTGGAGAAGTTTGGAACAAGACGATCTATTGTGGAATGGCACACAAAAAGTGAAACTGCTCCAATGAAACAAAAACTGGGAAAGCAATGCTCTCACTAACATTTTTAGCGATTTACGGAGTATTGCGTACATTAATTTTCTTCATGGGCGATGTACATATAATGCAGTGTAATATTATTCATTTTTGGGGAAGATTAAAGTAGCTCATCGGTCCTAAAAATGCTCCATTTCGATCGCAATGGTCTTATTCTTCGGGACAATGTAAGACCTCACACAGCAGGTGTTAACAAAACAAAATTTTATTGTTGGAGACCCTTAAAGAAACGTTAGGAGGAGAAAGATTATCACCAAATGCAGTAAAATAATTTTTAAGAAATTGGCTTCATACACGTCCTAATACCTTTTATTACGTAAATAAATAAATAAATACAAATCTCAATAGGTTGGAAAAAGTGTGTACATGTTAAAAAAAAAAAGTTATATAGAACAAGTAATACAAAATTTTTTAAAAGTCAATTCCTACTTTTTAATCATAAATATATAAAATAAACCCGTGCAGCATTAATGTCCCACGTTATCTTTATTGAACATTTTTTTATAATCATCGTTGCGGTATTTTATTTTTGTGGCATCACTAATTTGAGGAAAATCTTTCATTTCATTTAAGAAAACAACGGGCGAATTTTTTTTTCTCCCATATAAACTAAAATTAATTAATTTAATTTAATTAATGAATTAATATTTGAAAAAACTGTATTAACATCAAGTGTCATCCACTACAAGCTTAAAAAAAATGTATTTGAACTTGAGTGGATGAATAGAAAATATTTTATTAACGATTGAAAATTTTAACAAGATATATAAATATATAGAGAGTGTGAGCTAATAGTAGGAATTGAAAAAAAAAAAAAAAAAACATTGGTGCAATTTTGGTGAATAATATTTTAAAAACCCTCCTTTATACTTAATCAATTTCCGAAAATATGCCATGATTTATGGTTAAACGATTATCCTTCCTTTTTTGTATTTATGTGTATATTATAAACGATGATAGTTACTTCGTAATCAAATCACTGATGTGGATCTAATTCATTTAATTTCTTTATAACAGAGAGGAGTGCTTCAGCACTTCAACAAAGTGGACTAATTGCTATGTGGAACCTGGCAGACTACAGATCTCTTATATCTGTGCGAAACCTGAATGTCCTGTACATTCAGTCGCCTCCGTACAAGCCCATAAAAAATTTAGGCCAGAGACAATTTCGTACGACATCGCTCTGCTAAAAGTAAAAAAGAAGATACCTTGCAATCACATGACCGCTCCAATATGCCTGTCCATATGGCACAGATTCGAACACAGCGGCACAGTAGGAATCATTGCTGGCTGGGGGCAGACGGTAATAGATAGTAGTAAGTATAACATACAATGTACCTTCGATAATTCGACACAGGGCCGAAACTAGGGGGGTCGGGGGGGGGGGTGACAGAGGGGCATGTGGCCCGGGCGCCAGAACAGAAGGCGGAGGGGGCGCCAAATAAAGATTTAGTTTGTCGTTTGATAAATATATATATATATGTATATATATATATATATATATATATATATATATATATATATATATATATATATATATATATATATATATATATATATGAAATTTGGTTTAAAATGTTTGGCAGATGGAAAATCCAAAAGAAAAACTGAGCCAAGTGCATTAAAATTGACAAATAGATAAAAATATTGGTGAGGTCAGGTGACTGCCTGGGACACTAAAAACAAAGTGGTGGAAAACACGCAATTTATTTATTTTTTATTTATTTATTATTATTATTTTTTTTTTTTTGCCCAGAAAACCAAACACTAAGAGGTGGAAAATTCACAAAATAAAATACTTAGCAAAAACTTGATAGTTTTTTTTTTTTTTTTTTGTTCCAAAACACTATTATAATTTTAAAAATTAGCGTTGAAATCAGGAAAACATCTAGACATATCAGTCTATCATTAGGATTTGCTGTAGTGATAGTTCCATGAAACTAGCTGTAGATACCATACAAAGATATTTTACGGTATTGAGATTAATTGTTATGCCTACAAAAAATACTGTTTTTTTAGTTCCTAAGACATTGTGATTCATATCAAAATGACTTTAAACGCCCGCTCAATTTTAATGTAACACTACGACTACAATAAAATATGGTGAAAATCAAATCTGTCTATAACGGAATCCTGTTTTAAAAGAAAAAATTACATAGTTCCATCAGAAAGAATTTCAACAATTATACATGCTAAGACGCAAAGCGGTATTTTTTCGTGTTCTTTTCGATTCCGGTTTCATAGTTTGTATTGAATAAATATTTGACAAAGCTGATAACATAATTCAATATTACGTATTTTATGATTACATATTTTTAATTTAAAAATAAGTTGGCTATTAGAAAATTAGTAAAATTCTCTTTGTAAATTTACTTACTGAGGGGGTGCCAAAATCAATGTTTGCCCTACGTAAAAAAAAAAAAAAAAAAAAAAAAAAAAAAAAACTAGTTTTGGCCCTGATTTGACACTTTAAAGAAGATAAGAAAACATGTCGAATTCAGTGAATGTAGGCTTTGTGAGCATCTACTTTCTCAACCATCGTTAACCCTGTAGATCTATCAGATCATTTTCCTTTCACATATGCTAATCCTATGGAACCGAAGTATTTCTAGTTTCTAAAGATATATCACGGAAAAATTAAGCTTGTCGACTTTTTTTTTTTTGTAAGCAATTGTTTAAACTTGTCACTATTTATTGTAGCTTTCAATTTTTATTAAAAATAAATTTTAATATTGCATTTGCATAAAATACTTAGAGCTTGGTTAAATTTTAACAAGAACGAAAAATCATGCGTCAAGCACAGATTATGTAATACTTTCCAACGCTTCCAAAATAATTTTACAAATCATACCGTTTAATAAGCTGAAAGATAACATCTAAGTAAACAATTTGGAAAACGCATAACATATTTAAAAACATAATTTCGGGAATTTCCAACATATACAATATTCCGAAAGATATCCGAATACTTTCATTCAGCCCTGTATATGATCTATAGATTTGTATATACACTACATAGGATGCTACATTTTAGTTCAGTTAAGAAACACGTAGCACAGTTTACAATTCTCCTTCTGGAGTTTCTGTCAATAAACGGAAATGTGTTCGCGAACTTTTGTGCTTAACTGTATATGATCTATAGAATTTATACACACCACGTAATAAACAAAAAGTGAGTTAAATTTAAAATCGCGTTCAGTAACTTAAAACGCACTTCCAGGAATTATTGTTAACAGACAGTAGAGAATTCTTTTGTGTGTCCCTGTAAATGAACGATGACTGCTATACACACAATATTCTGTAGTAATCCTCTTATAATGCACCTTAGTGATATATATAAATTTCAAGGCGTTTAAAATAGCGAAACATTATTTAAATAAACCGCAGACGATTTTTCTCCATAGACGTAATGTAACGGAATTCTTTTGACTGTCCCTGTAAAGTAACTATAAGTGCTATGCACACCCTATTCCATATTAAGGTTCTTGTAATGAACCTTAGTGATATATATTAATTACGATGTGTTTGAAATTGTGTAACATCATTAAAATAAACCGCAAACGATTTTTCCCCATAGACCGTAATGTAACGGAATTCTTTTGAGTGTCCCTGTAAAAAAACTATAAGTGCTACATACTTCCGTTGAAATAGGGAACACGCTATAGATAACGACAATAACATATAAAAATTTCAAGACAATCTGAGCATATTTACGTGAGTTAGAGCACGGACAGACGGCCAGACAAACCGAAGTCATAAACACTTTTCAACTAGGTTGGAAAGTGTTAAAAAAAACGGGAGATCCTAATTCATGCATTGATATGAAAATATTTTATGTTGATTAATTATAAAAGTAAATATTCTTTCACTGTTTCATTCTAAGACATTTTCAGTTTTCCATTACACTTCTTTTCCCTTCTAAGGTGATCAGTCGTTTCACAAGAAATCATAGCGCGTCGCACAGTGGAGTATTTGACCCGAAATCCTGGCCAAAAATATTTTTCTATGGAAATATAGTCCGATAGCCTTGAAATTGTCAGATGTTATTGGATATCACTATGGCATGTTTGGTATTGTAAATGAAGTCTATAGCATTGTCAGATGTTATTGGGTATCAATATGGCATGTTTGGTATTGTAAATGAAGTCTATAGCATTTACGTTTCATTTACAGATACACCCGAAAGAATTCCCTTACATTATGTCTATGGGAAAAAATCGTTTGCTCTGTATTTTAATGATATCACACTATTTTAAACGTACTGAAATTTATATACATCACTGAGGTGTATTAAGGCACTTATTGTAGAATATGGTGTGCATTGAATATATCGTTCATTTACAGGGACACACAAACGAATTTGGCTGAAGAATAAATTTAACTATTGAAGTCTATGACCAATAATTGCTGGAAGTGCACTTGTAGTTGTGATATGCATTTTTAAATTGAATTTATTTTTAATATTACTTGGTGTGGATACATTCTATAGATCATATACAGGGTTGCCCAAAAGTTCTCAAGCACATTTCCGTTTATTCCCTGAAATGGCTGAATGGAAATGTTTAACTTTGTTATGCGTTTCACTGAACTAACTTTTAGCATACTATGTGGTATACATACAAATCCATAGCTTAGTTTAATATTTCATATCTTAAAAGCTGACGAAATGTAAGTGAAATTTTAACACTTCACATAATAATAAGTATACATTTTATAAATATTTTGACAACTAAAAAAAAAAAGAGACATCATTTAAGAAGAGCACAAAGAAAAAAGGTTAAAATATTAATTTACTAAGTAGATAATTTAGAAATAGGAATACATCACATGCCCATAGACTTAACATTACCGAAGGGAGTTTGGAAGTCGAGTGACTAGCAGCCTTAAATGTTTACTGTTTATAAGAGAAAAGTAATTGTTGATAGATTTTTTTTTTTATTTACTAGTAATGTTTAATTATAAATGTATTTAATTGTACTATCTATAAAATTTATTATTTACATTTAATTTACTTTAATAATAATTACTACTTTTAATTTACATTTAATAAAGATTTTTTGCATTTGATAATACATTTAATACAGCGGAGTCTCTACAGTATAGAGATGCTGGTTTTTCAGTGTATTTAATAGATTACCAGTTTCAATCTGATTCTTCAGAACTCTGTTTTTCATCTGCTTCATCACACTATTCTTGGCTTTTATCAGGACTACCATCAGACCTGGCTGGAAGAAGAAGTTGTAGGGTCTGGCTACTGTATGGCTTGCTCTTTTCCCTTGGTTTTTGTCTAGAGCAGTTTATAAAAGGACCACTGCTTAAAAGAAGCCAATTTGGAACATCTCTATAGCAAACTTCTCTATTACGAACTTTTCTATTGCACTTTCTTGAGTACTTTGTACGGTACTGTCTAAAGTGTTTGTTTCTGGACTCGGCAGCTTCTCACCGTTGGCCAATGGGTACGACTGTTTTCTTAATTACAGTGCCACCATGAATATAACCTTGTGCCTTCTTGGAATCATGGGGTACCAATGTAAAGGTTCACATACAGTCTTGCTGTTTCATCAGCAGATGTTTGGAACTTTTTTTCGTCAATGCGATGCCCACTTTTTATGACTTCCAATGTTACTTACAACCTTTTAATCATTTCTGCGTCTTCTCCAGACTTCTTTAATTCTCTCCTTTTTCCCCTTATTTTCTACCTATGAGCCTCCGAAACTAATTGGAGACACTTTTTTCACTAAATAAGTATTTACAATTTGAAGCCGATCTGATATTTCTATCAAGAGGTATCGAGTTGCGTAGGTATGTACGTACTTACATAGGTACGTACATGCATACATACAGGATATGTAGGGGCAAAAGCTCTCAGGCAATATCCTGTAAGCTAAAAACCTGCAATACTAGAGTAAAAATTCTTTTAAAAGTTCTCTTTAAAAGTTTTTATCTTTTTAATTCGGTTGACGCAAAAAATGGAATTTAAGTAGTCCATCCGAAAAAAAGTTATATAAAAAAATGGCAACAATATATGCGGAAGATTTTTTTGCAGAAATTGGCACTCAAGACTATAACTAATACGATTATAATTCAAACATGGTCCGGCAAAGCCCGGCACATATTTAAAAAGCTTTCGATATGTTTAAATTAGAGCGAAAAACGCTTTAAAAATTACCCTTTTACACATTTAATAATTTTTTATTACATTAAAAACCAAACTATTTAAATTTACACATAGTTTAACAGTAAGCTCTGATCTTTGTTAAACACGCAAGCCCTGTTTAGTTTCAATTCAACAATTCATTGAGACACAAAAAAATTATATTTAAACATAACAACAATGCCTAAAATCAACAAAAAACACGTCTTCTCACAAAAAAAACTTCCTCTTCAACTGAGGCCAGGAGCCACTAGATATAACTTAGGTTCCTAAGATAGACATAGATCGACGCATCAATTAGTTAGCTATTAATAAATATGACTTTTACAATTGTTGACGAAATTTTAATTTTTGCATTTTTGGCCGGGTTTTTGGGTCAAATACTCCACTGTGCGTCGTGACGTGTCAATGTATTAAGCTGAGTAAGTCTTTGAATAAAGATGTTTACATAGAGAGATGTTTGGAGAGTTTCAAATGTTTTCTATTTTGTCCAATAGAGATGTTTATCACACGTCTGACTTTTTTTTTTTTTTTTTTTTTTTTTTTTTTTTTTTTTTTTTGTGTGTGTGTGTGTGGGGGGGGAGGCATTTTTATACATGGACGGCAAAATGCGAATTTGTTTCTGACTGTCCCACATCACAAAAGTTTTTATTTGTTTTTATAAGTCACACACATGACTTTTTTTTCGTTTCATAATCTAAATAATTAAATTTTCAATTATTTTAAGGTAGTACTAATTTGGAATTCATCAAATACTAACATTTTTAATTATCACAACCATGCAAGTTTGTAAGCAAAATAACCCTAGATTTTATTATTATTATTATTATTATTATTGAAAACACACTTGTCTTATCACACTTTAACTCCCTGGAAAGCACAAACAAGAAAGAAAATTCATGTGTCAACCATAGAATCTGAAGCAATTTCCAATACATTCAGAATACTGTAACAAAACTTAACTGTTTAATAAGGTAAAAGATGATATCTAAGTAAACAATTTGGAAAACTTATAACACATTTGAAAACCCAATTTCAACAATTACCATTTATAATAGGAAAAGTATCCGAATTTTTTGCGCAGCCCTGTATATGATCTGTAGATTTGTATATATGCTACATAGTATGCTAAAATTTAGTAGTTAGGAAACGCATAACACGGTTGAAAATTCCCATTTAGCAATTTTTATTAATAAACGAATTGTACTCAAATTCTTTTGTTCAGGCCTGTATATGATCTATAGAACTTATATACACACTAAGTAATATGCAAAAAATTAGTTAAATTTAAAACTGCATTACCACAACTGAAAACGCACTTCCAGCAATTGTCACCCATAGACTGTAACTCAATTATTTTATGTACCCCTGTAAATGAACGATAAGAGCTATGCACACGATATTCTACAGTAAGCATATTGTAGTGCACCTCAATGCTATATGACAATTTTAATATGTTTGAAATAGTGTAACATCATTAAAATACATGTCCAAAGATTTTTCCCCATAGACCATAATGTAACAGAATTTTTTTGAGTGTCCCTGTAAGCGAACTATAAATGCGACACATCATCTTCCTTTTTCCATTCGGTCTGATATTTTTCAGGCTTATTGCAAAGAGCATGTGGAGCGTTAAGGGCACTTGAAAACGCACTTGAAAACACCCGCTCGCTAATGTTAATCCTATGGGGCATTATTTTTCTAATATCTCGTTTACATTTCAATATTTTTAAACGATTGTTTTTGCATTGGATAGCAGAGATCAATCTCTATTTCCGCCGTTGATTACTTTTCGATTTTTTTTTTTTTTAGGATTTTTTTTTTTTTTTTTTTTTTTTTTTTTTTTTACAAAGATACTTTTACTTTCGGAACCGATTTCGAAAGGGAAAGTATCTACCTAAAGAAAAAAAATACCAAGCATGCGCGGCAGCGTATTACTGCTTATTTTACTGTTTATTACAGTTAATTTTACGGTATAATACTGTAAAATCAACATTTTTTTTTTTTTTTGGCAGTGTAGAAATAATATATTGCTTAATGAGTAATCTCAGGCACATTGTGAGCTTATTTTTATTTTAAGTGCGCTTATAGACTTAAAATAAAGTTAAAGTAATCAGTAATCTCCCAGGTAATCAAAAGCATAAATCATATTTGCCAGTACGGCAGTTTCCGTATATATTTGCTGTGACTAATTTCATACAGCATCCCATCTTTTCCACGTGATGCTAGAAAACATTAAAAATCTGCCTCATCCGCAGATTTTATTGATACTTCAAACACGGGTGCTTGCGAAAAATATATAATCCTTAAAATAAAAATACAGTATATTCACTAACCTTAGACACCCAGTCGCGTTAATGAAATCTGCCAATAAGACAGTTATCTTATACATTTTTATAAGCACTTTAAGTTTCTTCTATTTTTATTACAAATATCAATAAACATTCACAACCTTGGACAAACAGGAGGTAATATTCTAATTAGCCTAAAACTGCATAGGCTCATTGTCATTGCAATAAGTCTGACCAAAGAAGAAAAAAAAAGGCTGATTGAGGAATAAAGGACATTTTTCAATTAGCCTAACGCTCCACAGGCTACTTGCAATAAGCCTAAAAAGTATATTAAGCTGATTGAGAAATAAATGATCATTTTCCAATTATCCAAAAAGTGCTAAGGCATTTTGCAATAAGCTAAAAAATATCAGGCCGATTTGAAAATTTTTGTAAAATGCACTTTGCAAAAAGTCGGATTTCTCAATTAGCCATGGCATATATATTTTTCCTTGTGAGTGGGGAACAACACTGCATTTACTTATCTATTTTTATAAAAATATACACCGGTGTCGAAATTATATTATAAACGCCAGCTATATAAAATGAGATCCGTTGATACTCACGTGTTCGCATTATTGATGATTGAAGTTTAAAAAACTTAAAAATAAAATGTTTGCAAAGAAATTTATAATGTCGTATATTGTATTTACTTAAAAATTATTTTTATGACAACTTTGTTGATAATGTGTTACATTTATGCTCATTTCCGAAAAAAAAAATTGCTATAATATATGATGATTAGCTATAATATTTGCAGCTAATTATCGCAAATCGAATGTGTTGAAAGAAGGAAAAATGGAAATTCAAGATAACAACGCCTGTGGAAAAAGTTTGATGCAAATCAAAACACATTTTTGTGCTTTTAATTTTGGACAAGCCATTTGCAAGGTATTTGTGAAATCCTATCTCTTTATTTTGTATTTAAACTTTTCCCCTTCCTTGTATAAGTGATGTATAAGTCATTATCCTTATGAATAATAAAAGATTAAAAACATCTGGAAGAAATTCGTCTGGATTCGATGTAAACTTAATCGAAATTATCAGGAGATCGATATGTAAAGATAATTAACGCTCTTTAAATAATTTAGAACTCTGTACTTGAAAGTAAATAAAATGCATAAAGTTCTTAAATCTATAAGAATGACAGAAACTTTCGCTCTGTCTGTGTATCGGCGATGGTTAGGAAAATCTACCATACGAAGAAATCTGAAAATTTGTAGGAGGAAAGTCCAAGGCAGATTCTGATACACCTGAAGTTCAGATTTTTAACATTTTGATAATTAGCCGAGTATTGATTAAAAACTCATAGAAAACGCATTATTTTTCTGACAATCAGCAAGTTACTTCTTAAACGTCGCAATCAGCGCGAAAAAATATTTTTGTTAACCCTTTGATTTTTTTTCTTTCAAAAAGGGTCTTTTCGTGATTGACTTTTACTCACTTATGGCGACGTTCCCCTAGGGCTCGGTTTCAGAGGTAGCGGTTCACAAAAGTAACTATTTAAAGCTGAAACTTTATTCTGTTTGACGGTGCAATCGTTTTTGAAAAATATCGATTTTAACCCTTTCGTAAAAGTTCGCGACACAGGTCACCTCGCGCCTTCCAAAGACGAGATCTTTTACTTACCTATCATACGTAGTATAGGGCAAGTCTTGTAATCGTTTTGAAAATCGAAAAAAAAAAAAAAATTGACGGATTTACACGTTTCAGACACAGGAGATTCCGAAAAACATATTATTAGAAAAAAAAAATTGCCGTCTGTGTGTCTGTAAACGCTCTATCTCCCGAACAAATTGAGATAAAGACTAGAAATTTGGTATGTACTTAGTATGTAATAATGGGAAGAAGCTTATTGAATATCAGTAACCTCGATTATCCGGAACTATTTTTTTCGGACTCGAAATATTCGTTCTGATAAAAGGTATATAATTTTTTTTTCTTTTTTTTTAAGAGGGAATATATAAGACAATAAAAAAACAAATTTTGCATTAAGAATGAATTCGATCGGATAATTAGTTGCCGAGATATTTTAATCACATTTTCCACACTCTTTGATTTTTCATGACCCTGTATTTCATTCAAATTTCAATTCAAAGATATATTTTAATTAGTAAAGAGACGCTTAATCCGACGCAGTAAACTGTTAGTTAATAGGATTATCATTTTTAGAGTTATAAAAATGTTTCTCTTACGCAATTCAGTGATATAGAATTTAAAGTTTATGACGTCATCAAGTCAGGATTTTATTCGAATTACAATGCATTTATAAATAGTTTACACATGTTTTACTTTCATTTTTATATTATGCATACCCATGATGGGTAAGTATTACGGTCGACCCCAACGACTAGTTTTCTATGCTAAAAGTAACTAAACGTTGGTATTTCGATACAATCTTTTTAGAGCATCTCGGCAGACCAAATTTACATCACCTAAAAAAATTTCGGAAAAACGTTCAGACGAATAGAAGTATTTAAAAATAAATAAATAAAATCTGACTGAGAAATTGTCGATGAAAATGCTAAACCACCTGTTTTAGCGCCTTCGGCTCATGTTTTCACTACTAAACATACGTTTATTTTTCTTTCAGGAAATTTTAAAGAGGGCTTGAGTTATATTTATAACCGATTAAAATTTCAGAGAGTTTGGACGATAAAAAGTATTTTTTTTTATGTTAAGGGACCATAACGCGAAAAACCACCACCACCCTTAAACCTGATCTTAGCCTAAATAAAAAAAGATGACTTTGAAACATGAAGCTTTTATAAGATTTTATGATTTTTTTAATGAAATTTCATATCATAACTTTTATATTTTGCTCCAGTCATGTAGAATAATTTTTTGCTGCTATGCTTAAGAAATTTATTATTTGACCTGACTGCAACATCTGAAACAAATATGTTTGTATGCATCAAACATGAGTCTATGTAGAATACATATTTTTGTATTATATACAAACATATATCAGTCTATGTATGTATATATGTCCATTACGCCTTATAGTTTCTGCCAAACAAATGTGTCATTAGAATCGTATAAGAAGTATGTATATTTTAGATGTCAATAAAACTTCAATAATATGACAGACACATTTTTTTAAAACACCGAAACAAGTATTACAGGTCTTGTCAAGATGATTGCAAACAAATATCTATATTTTTTATGAAAAACAAAATTGAAAGAAATTAAACTGTTTGGACAGAAAATGTAATTTTTCCCAATCCATGCCATCCATTCTACTTTGATCACTGTGCTTTATAACAGCTACTACCAATCAGCAATTAAGTTTTGAACAGTTATATTTAGCTTCCATCCAGGATCTGATTATCACACGGGCCCGTGGGGCCTGTACCTTGTTCACAATTTTTTTTTTTTTCATTATGCCATTTAATAGGTTTAAGAAAATAATGTATTGTGCAAAATCTTAAAATGTCAGCACTTCTAATTTATATACAACAAATCTGCCACCTAATTTATAAATGTATTTTTCATATGCTCCTCCTGTATAATTTTTTGTTTCATTCCATGTAAGCCGATTCTGGGCCCTAACCCTAAACACAGAATGGCGGAACGCTTTCACCAATGGAAAATAAAGTCATGAATATAGAATCGGACAAAGAGAGAGAGAGAGAGAGAACACCTCATACACTTTTAATCTCCAAATTGTTACAGAAAAAAAACAAAAATTTCCATTCAACCGGAAATGATGTTTGTTTTCACTTTATGTTAAAAAAAAAAGCTTAGGGGGTCGTCTTCATGCTGAAATTGTACCAAACTCTGAAATCTTCAATACGAACATTTCATTTGGCCTTTTTCAGTAAATTTTACCTTAGGATACCAAATGGGAAGTCATTTAATCAAGTAATTTAGGAATTATGAAGATTTAAAGACTGGAACTCCTAATATAAAATTCATTTGCAAAACAGATTGGGGAAAACTCCCATATCCTGTGCCGAAAATTTTGGCGAGTTTTTTTTTTTTTTTTCTTCTGGCAATAAATGTTTTGATGTGGTTGTTGCCATCTTTTGGCGTTTGGCATGACAATTTGATAAATTTATAAATAAAGTATAATATATAATATAATATAATATGATATATTATAATATGTAATGATATAATGTAATATATAATATGATATATTATAATATGTAATGATATAATGTAATATATAATATGATATATTATAATATGTAATAATATAAATATAATATAATATAATAAAAATAAAAATTTGCTAAGATACAAAAACGGAATTTTGGCGCATTCTGGATTTTTTTGGCGGCACAGTATACAGAACTCACAGATTGCAATGCTGTTAGTTTTTTTTAAAGAATAACTCAAGAACTAATTGACGGAATGAGCTGTAATTTTGGATTCGCACATTTCAAACGTCTAAAAATCGATTGCTGTTTAAAAAAACCACAGGTTACAATTCCTAAATATCTTCGACAATTTAGTTCAAAAATATGTTTTGTGAAATTGATTTTCGAAAAAAATATGAATTGTAACCTATCGATTTCTTAACAAAAAAAGATTTCTAGAAATTTCAAATATGCGAAACTGATATTACAGCTCATTCCGCTAAGTAGTTATGCTTATAAAAGTACCCGCAATACAATCTATTTTGCAACGATTACAAATGAATCTAACATTAAGAGCTCCAAACTTCAAAACCTTCATAATTCCTAAACTACTTGACCGAATGACTTCCTGTTTGGTGACCTAAGGTAAAATCTAACCGAATTTAACAGATAAAGCGAAATATGACATCAAAATTAGGTGTTCGTATTGAAAATTTCAGAGTTTGCTACAATTTCAATATGAAGACGACCAGTACTGCAGTCGTAAAATAATCAGAGGGTATACGATAGAGGCAGATAGTATATGCTAAAGGGTATACGCTGTAGGTTTACGTGGAGAAACAGAGTAAAGCAAGTTCCTTAAAAAATCCAGTTTGTATACGGCATTTATCACTGTACACTCGCCACTACATCCCTGAAGACAACCCCCTACGCTTATTTATTAAACATAAAATGAAAAAAAGACAATTTCCAGTCAAATGGCTATTTTTTTTTCTGTGACAACATGGAGATTAAAATGTATGGGGTGTTCTCTACTGAAAAATATAACTATAATTGTATCAAAATAATAATTGTATAATTGTATCTATAGTTGTATTAAAATAATAATTGTATCTATAATTGTATCAAAACTACAAAAAATATTGTATCTTTTCGTTCTGCTATCCTGTGTTTATTAGGGTGCTTGCAAATCAATTTGAAATTTAAAGTGAGCTTAGCCAATGTCACATAATAACGTTAGAATCACTTCCTTCCAAAGTTAGATACATAAAAACTTCATTTTTAAATAGCAAATTGTTCAATTATCTATAAGGTCACAAATATTTCACCCTTTTCATGATTTCTTAAATGATAGCTTTCTACAGTTTAACGAGCAGAAAAAAGTATAAAATTTAAAATTACAATAGAAAATATTTTAACAGAACCATGAAATTTGGTTCACAAATAGTTCTATTCTGTCATCAATATATTTAATACAGATAATAGCAATTTGCTGGCAGACAAGTGCCCCCCCCCCCCCCCCCCCATTTTTTTAAAAGTAGTTAGGGAACTTTCTGTTAAATCAAGAAATGCAGAGTTTGAATATATTCCGTGCAAAAAATAATGGCAGTAACCTTCAACCAACTTACCAAATAAGTTTATATGGTGTAAAGAATTTGAGCTTCGACATCCAGCTGCACTATGTGTCATTCTAGCATTTCCTGTGAGTACACTTAACTGCATACCTTCCCTCGCTATTTTTGCCTTGAAGACTAGCAGACGCCGAATTCTATTGTACTGTGAGCGGAAAGTTCGGACAGTGATGAAGTGGTAAGGCGTTACCCAAAAAGGGGTCTTATGCTTTGATCCTTGCCGAGTTCGTGGGAAAGAGTTCATCTGCGAGAGAAGCGATCTCTGCACACGATTTTTAGGTTTGCGCCCGAAACTTTGCCCTTTGTCTTAGAACGTCCAATGACGGACTTAGTGAAAACGAAACAGAGGGATCTCAAGGCTGCTAAGAGGCTGGAGAGTTTCGAGGGGCCCGCCTCGACAAAGCCCCCGCCCCCAGAAGAAGTTCTCCTGCGAGAATGAAAAAGTGAGAGAGGACAGTTTTTGGAGAGATCGAAAAGGAGAGTGTTGACTCTCTGGAGAAGGGAAAAGGAAACGTCAGTTTCTAATTCAGCGTGGTGTAAGCGCTAGTGAGGTCCGACCTCTAGAATTGATACAGCAGGTATCCGGTGAAAATCCCAACGAAGTGAAAAAGCACACCAAGTGCGAGGGTGAGAGTTCTTAGACTCAGAATTAACGAGTATTAGTAGATCTTCCGAAGAGAAGGAACGGACGAGCCTTGGTCCGAATGAACTTCGTTTTGTAGTCACGACTGTCTGTAATGTTTAGAGACTTTTGTTTGTTTCAGTTACACTTGGAGTCAAGAGGTCATTAACTTATAAGCGATTGACTCACGAAAAATAATTAAATGCTGTATTGACATCTTGTATATATTTTTCATTAGAATTAACATTGTTATACAATAAAATTCTATTTTCTAATTTATGCGAGAAATTCTCTGTGCCAACGATCCGATCTCGCTACCACTCACCATCTTTTATCGGGTCGGCATAGAGGAGTTACTACAACTGGTGGCTTGCGGTGATGGATTAATTAGCAAAAATTAATGACAATCTTCAAAGACAAAGAGTGGACTCTGAAATTTAAATCATCAAAGTGCTCCAAGAGAGAGTCTCCTTGTGACTTGTGACCTGAGTCTCCTTAGACACCCCTGTGGATCAACACAGCATCAGAAAGAGTAATCTACCAAGAATTCTGGAGAGTGTTCCCCCATCAGAAAGAGAAATCTACCAAGAATTCTGAAGAGTCCCCATCCGAAAAGTGTGATAGAAACTCCGTCTGTGCTCCTGAGAATCTCTGAAGTCTGTGCTTCTGACGCCCTGAAAGACTCTTAGTAATGGAGGTAAGCTCTTTTTATACTCAGAGTGGCTTTAATTGTTAATAGTGTTTGTATAGGTGTTGTAGGCTTAAAAAAAAAAGTTGTATGTTTATTTTTGTGAGAGTAAATTTTTGAGAAATTTTTCCGGTAGAAAAAAAAAAAAGCATTATGAGATACTTCCGAGATTACTGTAACTTATTTAATAGATAAATTTTGTAGTTAAAATTAAATTATTGTTGAATTAATTTAATGCAAACTGATAGTTGTGCAGTGTTACAAAATTTTAGCTGAATCTATAAATGAGAGTTCATTGAAAAAAAAAAAGTATTGAACGCATTTCATATTTTACGATAACAGAGTTGATTTTATATGTTTTTTGTGAATTATTCTAAATTTTTTAAGAGTGGATGCAGAGATTAAGACCACCATTGATTTAAAAAAAAAAAAAGGAATTGAATGAGACTTTTGCAATTTAAAATATTTTTACTGTACTTTTTGAATTTGAAATTGTTGTTTTGTGTCAAATTGATCCCATATGTATTTTATAACCAAATACCAAGGTGAATGTGGACGATAGGATAGGGTTGCTTAATTTTATATGTTGCATATTTCTTATATATTATTGTTATGCGTACTTTTTTATGAGCGTATATTTTGGTAATATTTTGACGCACTTGGTAGGATTTGATTTAATCTTATTGTATTGTTTTATATTTGTGGGAAAGATAATTTCTAATTTTATACTTTAAAAATGTCGGAGCTTAAATATTTTAGGAAAGCTGATTTGCAAACGTTAGCTTACGAATTTGAGGTCATTTTAGAGGAAAATGATACTGTACCGAAAATTTTAAAAAAAATAGAGTCGTCAGAGGGTTTTGAGAAAGAGCTAGCTTTAGCACAAATTAAACTTATAGAAAAAGATAGGGAAAATAAAGTGGAGCGGGAACATGAGTTGGCTAGATTAAAAGCAACACAAGAGACAGATGACCGGAGTACCGCATCTAGTAGCATCTCAGTTAGAACGAGTAATTTACCCCTAAAAACAATTATGCATCGCTTTGATGAAAAGAATTCGGATATTTCGTTGTTTTTGAATTTATTCGAGAGACAGGCAAAAAAATGTAATCTAAATTCGGATGAGTTGGTGACGAATTTACTATCATTATTACCTGTGGGAATGGCCGAGTTAATTTTAAGAGAACCCGAAGACAAAATTGATGATTTTCAATATGTGAAAGAAAAACTGTTAGAACGCTATCGTTTGAATGCAGAGACATACCGACAAAAATTTAGTCAACATCCACGAAATCCTAATTCAGTTTGGAAGGATCTGATTTTCGAACTTAATAGTTTTTTAGAAGGTTGGCTGTCATGCTTACAAGTTTCGGATTTTGAGGGTTTGAAAAATTTGCTTGTCACGGACCAAATCAAACGGAGAGCGTCTCCAGAAATGCGCGAACATTTTATAGATAACTGGGCGGAGATTAAAGATCCCGAAAAGTTAGTGAGGCTTTTAGATGCGTACGAGGCAATCAAGCGACCGTCAAAAAAAACTTGGAATACGAAACTCCCTTTAGAGAAGAATTTTGAAAGACCCAGGACTTTTGAAAATGGGCGAAACCGTAACAGAAATCCGGAGACTAACTTTAACTGGAGGGATCGCGATGATCATAAAGAAAGGGAAAGAGTTTACGAAAAAAGGCGAGAAGTCAAGTGTCACGCGTGTTTTCAAAGCGGTCACTACAAAGTAGATTGTCCGGAAATTAAAAAGAGAGATGTTGCGCGGGTCAGTCACTTAATAAGTAAGCCGACACTTGAAGAAACCTTCTCCCCTTATTTGAGCAAAATATTAGTGAATGGAATTCAGGCAACTGCCTTAACAGACAGTGGGAGCCAGATAGATTTGGTCCCGCACCATTTAGTCAGTCAAGATAATTTGAATGGAGATCATGTTTGGATTAAAACCCCGGTGGACAGGAAATTGTACTGCTTACCTATAGCAGAAGTCACTTTAGAAATTGAAGGTGTAGGAATCATTGAAACCAAGGCAGGAGTAAATAATAGCGATTCAGACATGGATTATTATTTGTTGGGTAATCAATCTCAAAAGTTATTAGAGCAGGCGAATATAAAACCCGAGTTAGTAAATGCAGTTTTGACGCAGGCTCAAAAGAAAAAAATTGACCATACTCCAAAGCTGGAAGATAAGCGGATTATGTTTTCCGATAAGGAAGGGGAGAATGTTCACCGACACGATGAAGCGGAAACTTTGAATCCGGTAAATAAACAAATTATGATTTCCGAGGGGGAAAAAGAAATTTCTAGCCGGAATGTTGAAGCGGAAACTTTGAATTCCGAGGAAGAAAAAGAAGAGGATATTTCTAGCGGGAATGTTGAGGCGGAAACTTTGAATTCAGTAAAAGAAAGAGAAGGGGGAATTTTTCGCGAGTGCAGTGAAGCGGAAGCGTTGAATTCAAAACTAGAGGGTGAAAATCTAGAAAGCCCTATTGAACTGGTCAGTGTGGATAAGGGATTATCGCCTTTGCTGATATGTGAGGAATCTTCGTTCTTAGCAAACATTGAAAGAGGGGTTAGTAAAATGGAAAATGACAGGTATCCATCTCTCGAAGAGATTAGAGGGAAAGGGGAAATTGAAGAAACGCATTGTAATGCTGGAGATTCTTTAATAGTGGCAAAAGCCAGAGACAGTCGCATGAGTGGGGGAATGCGGGTGCTTGTCCCATTGCATTGTCAGGTGGATATTTTTGGCGCGTGCCTAGAAAAAGTGTCATTACACTTAGGGAAAGGGAAGGTTAAAGGAAATGTGTCAGAATACTTGGACCTTGGGAAAAGATTGATAAATGATTTAGAGACCGCATTTCTAAAACGGTTCTGTGTTAAGATGAGAGATTCAATAAGCGATAGTATTGCATGTTGGCATCGAAAAGTTAGAAAGCTTTTGAAAGCGTTAGTATTTGGAGAATGGATAAGAGAAACGGAGGAAAATAAATTCGTGAAGGGAAGTGTGTTTAATCTCACGAACAGGTTAAAAAGAGGTCGAGTTTTAGCCGTTGAAAATGTGTCGGAAAAACGAGAAAAGAGGAAATTTTGGTTTGACAGAAAGGCGGTAAAACGGAAGCTTAATGTGAAAGATGAGGTTTTAGTTTTAACTACCAGAAAGCCAATTAAAATGTCAGATAGTCGGATAGGGCCGGGAAGAAAGGAGTCAATAATTACGGAAACAAATTATATTGTGAATGTTCCTGGGAGGCGACAGAAATCCCAGATTTCTCACTTGAGTTTAGTAAAGCCTTACAGAAAACGGGTGGAGTTAGCAGATATCTTAACGCGGGAAATAAACGCACTTGAGGAATTCTGTTTACCGTATCTAGATGATATGGCGTTTTTTTCAGACAGTTGGGAGGACCATATGCGTCATCTAGAAATAGTATTAAAAGGGGTGAATGACGCGAAACTAAAAATCAAATTGGCGAAATGCAAGTTCGCTCAAAAAACCGTAAAATACCTTGGGCATATTGTAGGAGAGGGTAGACGGAGGCCAGCTGAGGCGAAAGTAAGGACAATTAAGGAATTACCGGTTCCGAAATCGAAAACTGAAATTCGTAGATGTTTGGGAATGGCTGGATATTATTCCCGGTACATAAAAGATTATGCAGTGATTGTAGAACCATTAACGAGGGCGCTTAAAGGCAAAAATAAAAAAAGAAATTCTGGAAATAATCCCAGGTTATTAAGGTGGTCCTTGGCTCTGCAACCTTATAATTATGCCATTTCTCATCGCGCAGGCAAAGACATTCCGCATGTTGATTGTCTGAGTCGAGTTTAAGGAGATTTCTTGATAAACTTTTGTATATAATTATTTTAAGATTTTTTATTTTTTATTTCACTGTGTTTTATTTCATTATATGTTCATGATTTCTTATCAGAGCGCGAAAAAAAAAAAAGGAAGGTAGTATTATCTTATTCATGTATGTTTTATTTCTTGCCACTCTGATGTAATTTGAGCTTGCAATTCTTTATCCGACTCTTAGAGATTCTTAGTGTTTCACCCTTAAGAATCGTTTGAGGAGGAGGTGCTGTAAAGAATTTGAGCTTCGACATCCAGCTGCACTATGTGTCATTCTAGCATTTCCTGTGAGTACACTTAACTGCATACCTTCCCTCGCTATTTTTGCCTTGAAGACTAGCAGACGCCGAATTCTATTGTACTGTGAGCGGAAAGTTCGGACAGTGATGAAGTGGTAAGGCGTTACCCAAAAAGGGGTCTTATGCTTTGATCCTTGCCGAGTTCGTGGGAAAGAGTTCATCTGCGAGAGAAGCGATCTCTGCACACGATTTTTAGGTTTGCGCCCGAAACTTTGCCCTTTGTCTTAGAACGTCCAATGACGGACTTAGTGAAAACGAAACAGAGGGATCTCAAGGCTGCTAAGAGGCTGGAGAGTTTCGAGGGGCCCGCCTCGACAAAGCCCCCGCCCCCAGAAGAAGTTCTCCTGCGAGAATGAAAAAGTGAGAGAGGACAGTTTTTGGAGAGATCGAAAAGGAGAGTGTTGACTCTCTGGAGAAGGGAAAAGGAAACGTCAGTTTCTAATTCAGCGTGGTGTAAGCGCTAGTGAGGTCCGACCTCTAGAATTGATACAGCAGGTATCCGGTGAAAATCCCAACGAAGTGAAAAAGCACACCAAGTGCGAGGGTGAGAGTTCTTAGACTCAGAATTAACGAGTATTAGTAGATCTTCCGAAGAGAAGGAACGGACGAGCCTTGGTCCGAATGAACTTCGTTTTGTAGTCACGACTGTCTGTAATGTTTAGAGACTTTTGTTTGTTTCAGTTACACTTGGAGTCAAGAGGTCATTAACTTATAAGCGATTGACTCACGAAAAATAATTAAATGCTGTATTGACATCTTGTATATATTTTTCATTAGAATTAACATTGTTATACAATAAAATTCTATTTTCTAATTTATGCGAGAAATTCTCTGTGCCAACGATCCGATCTCGCTACCACTCACCATCTTTTATCGGGTCGGCATAGAGGAGTTACTACAATGGGTACAAAATATGAAGAGTACCTTGGGCACAAAAATCCTTTAATTAGGGCTTTCCTTTAAAATAGATTTGGATGCAATGAAGTGCAACTTATTTTTCAAAAGGTTGAAGTATTTGATTATATCGAATTGAAATCATTTTAGATTAGTCGCATCTTCGTCCAGCTTATTATTCCTTATGTCTCAGCCTTGTAAGATTCAAAATCTCTTATTTTTGGTACAACTTATAATGTGTTTATTGTTTTTCTCTGCCATTTTTCCAGCAGTTGGCTGGTTTTTATGATTATTACTATTAATCACATTTTTTTTTTTAAGGGCGATTCTGGAGGACCTTTTTTTGTTCAAAAGAGAGGACGCAGTTATGTAGTGGGAATCTCGTCATTTGGTAATACTCCTGACTGTAGACATGTTTCTAAAGAATATTTTACCAAAGTGAGGCCTTTAATACCCTGGATTGTACAAAAACTGCGAAAAGGTTGAAGAAAGTAGAGCTATTTTTTAGAAAACTGTGTAAAATAACATATTTAATTCCTTTAATGTTGCACTTAAACTGCAAATTTTTCTTATGTAAGCACTTTGTTGAATGCAATAAATAAATAAATAAATATATATATATATATATATTATGTATTACTTTGAATTTAAATTCTATTTCACTTAAAATTCCCTTAAGGAGAAAAAGAATAACCGAGAATGAATTCATAAATTTAGTGAACCATGCAGTAAATATATTAAAAATTTTATAGAGGGTGTGAAAAACTAACATGACCAACTAAACATCACTAACATCACTAAATCTTCAGGGTTTTTTTTTTTTTTTTTAAATATTGAATTTATTAATTTAACTTCATTTAAATGAATCCGTATAATATACAAACACTAAAAAGTATTTTAAATGCTTTTTGTGCATACGTGTGTGAGGGGGGATTTTGCACAATGAAGCAACGGCTAAAAAAATTTGTTCTATTAATTTTATTCTAACTGTTTTCGATTTTATAAATTCACCTTAATAACTTTTGTAAAAACTATAGTAAAGACAATGCAATGGAAAATGCATTAGACGAATTAGTAGTGTGTGTGTGTGTCTTTGACAGTTTGGCACCACCTGGGGTGGGCTGTGAAGTGTGGAGGTCTGTGTGTGCTAGTGGAGGTGGGTATCGGCGCCACTTGGGGCAGGAGTTGTGGAGTGTGCGGAGGACAAAGAATATATATATATATATTTTTTTTTTTTTTCGAAAGAAAATTTGAAAATTTAATAAATTTTTGAGCAAAAAAAAAAAAAAAAAAATTCGCGGTGTGTGTACTCTAGCGCGATGTGAGATTCAATATATTAATTTTAAAAAATTAGATTTTTTTTTTTTTTTAATTTTTCGAAAATAATTTTGGGGAGTTAGAAAATGTTCGACTATTTTTCTTTTGCGGAGGAGAATTTTATGCTATTATGCTATATACACTGATAGTTTAAATTTATTTTATATGTGGAGAATTAGAAATTTTATTTTTTTTAATTTTTGGAAAAGAATTTTCAGAACTTTTTTTTTCCGAAAAGAATTATTTTATTTTGGGGAATTAAAAAAAAAAATAAATAAATAAAGGATTTCTTTTTTTTTAATTTTGTGGGGAATATTTTTTTTAATTTTTCGAAAAAAATTTTGGAGAGTTAGAAAATTTAAGACATTTTTTTTTCCGCGGAGAATTGTGTGTACTCTAGCACTATGCTATTTTAAATATATTTTTGTGTGGTGTGAGATAGAAAAAATGTTGCATAAAATTTTTGTTTTATTTAATGTTTTGAAAAGAATTATGAGAACTTAGAAAAAAAAAATTCGATAATTTTTTTTTTTCACGTAAAATATGTGTACTCTAGGATGAGATGAAAATTTTGTGGGAAATGTTTTTTTTGGTGAGGTGGAATTTTTAAACAGATTAATTATAAAAAGCAATTAAAATGTTCATTAAGAAACTGATGATAAAACTTAAGAAATTTTATGAGATTTTTTTTTTTTTCTGCAGCAATATTTTTAGAATTGGTTGAATGTGTTTCAGTAAAATGATAAACACTTTCCACCAGTAACGGAATGTTATGTGAAATAAAATATACTTTTTTAGGGGAGTTTACCATCTAGTGCAAAAGTATCAGTTAGATTTTACATTTAAATGATTGAGTTTGTCTTCGGAGAAGGAAAATTTGTGTAAAAGGTCTATTTTTAAGACAAAAAATTTTGTGAAAGGTCCTGTTTCAAGGTGAAAAGTTCTGTGAAGGGTCCTATATTTAAACATTAAAACGGATGATTTAATGGCGCTGCATCTTTGCATATAGATGGATTATAACACAGAAATGAACATAAGGTAGGTGTTATATATTATTTTTAAAAATATTTTTCAATAATTCAAAATTTCATTATTTTCATAGAGAATCAATGAATAATATTCCTGTAAAATTTAATTAACCTTTTTAGGTTGCTAAGCATTATTGCTGCCAATAAATACAAAACCTGGAATAATAATTTTTCTCAACAATTATTTTTCAAATTAAAAATGAAATAAAAAATATTAAGAATTACAAATAAGATTAAATGACAACATATCTATCTATCTATATAAAAGCCGTTCTTGGTATGTATGTTAATTATAAAAATCTACAGTTTTTGTCCGATTTGAATGAAACTTTATATACATATGTTTTAGAACACGACACAAGTCAAATTACTGTCAACTTAAAAAAATTCTCAGACCATTTTTTTTTTCAAACGTCTCCCATAGTCTATCATTACAGAAATCTTTTTTTTTATCAATTTCTTTCCCATTACCGTAAAAAGAAATCACGTATGGACAATATTTTTATAAACCAATAAAAATTCAGATTCTCTCACTTTAATTTGAAATAAGAAACTCACATCAATTTGGGCAGATAATGTGATTTTTTTTTCGCATATTACAAATATTACTATAAGTGCATTTAAAGGACACAGTACATTTATTTAAATGTGTTTGGAGATAAAAATAAATAATTTAGCTCCTAATTTTACAAAGGCAAATTGTTTCCACTGATTTGTTAACATTAAAGTAAATTTTCTAAGAAATAAAAACATTTTTTGCGTATTCAAAATTCATGATTCAATTTATTCTACATAATCAAAAATCATCTGTCAAATATTGACATTTAGAAATCATTACATCATAACTTTTTTCAGCTCGAGCTTCAACCAAGGCGACATATTTAAGCTCCTTGGATGTAGGTGGACAATAATTGTCCACTATTAATAAAAATTGGACTTAAAGTAAACAGTGTTTTCCATTAATTATTCTTCAAAGATGTGTGTTAAAACAAATGGGATTAAAAGTAAAATGGTTTATCAGAAAAAAATGACACAATTTTTTAAAAATGTAAAACATTCATTTTAATTTTAAAAACGAATATATTTTTTATAAGTTTGACAACATGGCAACATTTTTATTTCACCAGCTTCAAAATTATTATCCAATTTTTAAAAGAACTTCAGAGTTAAATTCAGTATTTAATAATATTGTTTAAAATTTTTCTATGAGTACAATAGTATGGGATTTCTTTAAATGCTTTTATGTTTTAAATAGATAATGTGCATGTGACATCATGCACTCAAGTAAAGGCGTTTTTCTCAACAACCTGTAAGTGAAAAGTAACAATTCTTGCACAGTTAGTAATTCATAATCTATTATTTATTACACATAACGTAATGTAATCTAATTACTTGAAAATTATGAGAAACTTTGTGAAACTTCAAGCAATTTAGCTCAACGCTTTGCCTACATTAAGTTGACAAACATGCACATTATCTATAAATATAAATGCCTATTTGCACATGATTCATTAAGTGAAATTTTTTTTTTTTTTTTTAACTAGATATGTATCGATTCACAAGAAAATCTATCCCTGGTGAAAGTGTTGTCATATTTTAAATCATGTGCCGGTTTTCATTCACAAAATATTAGTATTTTATAGCTATTACACAAAGTAGCGTACTTTCCACAGAATGTATTGGTTGACAAAGCATAAGTTTAACATCTTTTTACTGTACAATCTTCCAGAATATTAAATTTCGATAAAATTTAATAAATAGATCAAAGTAGATATAAAAGTTGTTAACATATGCAATTTTCGTTGGAGAACGGAATTTGCATTTGACATCTTTCACGTGAAATTTAAAGAAGAGTCAACACTGCGAATAAAACAAAAAAATCTCCTCTGTTATTTTTTAAAGGCACCATGATTATGGAAAAGAGCAAGAGAAGAGCCAGTTAAAAATCCAGGTATTATTAGTTATCTTTCTCTGATACTTATATAATTCCTTATAATTTTAAAATATCTAAACCTATAGTTAATAAGTATAATGGCCTTTAAAAAAAAATTACATGCTCTTTTTTTTTTTTTTTCTGTCTAATGGCACTTTATAGAAAATAGTAGGCTATGCCAATGGAAGAAGATTATGGAAGATTAATGAATTTAAATGGAAATTAAAAAAATTAGCCAGCTATAGCAAGTTGCCTTCATATTTGGCAGCTTATTTTTGACCAAAAGTTGGCGCTATTGTGGTAACCCTGTCATTAGTACTTTTCAACAAATACTCATTACATTCACATGTATTCATCAATACATACCCATTCATATATTATATTTCATATAAATGCTGATGTTGTAATGATGCAGGCAACAATGTCATTAAAATGGATGAATGTTGCAACAGTTTTTTTTTTTTTTTTTTTTTTTCAAATATATTAAACAATCATAACATTATTTCTATGGGGAAAATGCAGGTTTTAGGGCAACTTTGCTCCCCCCCGCCTTCCTTAGGGATTGAATTTTAAAAAATCAATGTCCAATTCATGTATTGCCCTCAGGAATACATATATATTCTAAATTTCAAAGCAGTATGTCAACAGGAATTGGGTGAAAAATGAGTGACAAGATTTGACTGCCACATACAAACATAACTGTAAAGTAAAAGAAAGCATGTAAAAATATTTCTGCAGGGTAATTTTTGTCCTTCATTGGAATACATTCCTGTCAAATTTTGAAACTCCCATACTCCTAAACTACAACATAACAATCAATATGACAATGCTCCATAATTGGGGTGCTTTTTTCAGATTGTTTTTGCCATTCAAATAAACAAGCAACTCTATTGCTCAACAAATAAGCATTTGGGCTTTGAAAGTTTTTGGAGCATGATAAACATTTTGATTTTATTGGTAGATCTACAGCTGTTAAAAGTGCGCACTGTGAAATAAAAATAGCACAAATATATGAGAGTTAAAAGTATTTTTTGCTTATTTTTAAACTTTTATGTTCCACCACATTTTAATTTCTTTTTTTTAAATATCATATAACTTTAAATATCATATAATAATATCATATCATAAACTGTTTTGGAAAATAAACATAATTTATGTTGATTTTTAGAACATTCTAATCAAATAAAAATCATATCTAAAGTGACATGTTTCCTCAAAAATATTTACTAATATAATCACTTTGAAAAATGTTCTTTGACACCGAAACTTAAATTAAATCAACTTCTATGAACGGAATAAATCGGATATAGAATAAATAGAAATGCTAAAATAGAATAACAAAGAAAAAAATTGTATTCCATACTTAACCTTAGTGAAAGAGTATGAAATTTTAAGCTCATGAAAGAAATTTGAATGATCATATGCATAAAAAACAAAAATATGCAAATTGTGATTATCAGAAGTATTATCTACTATTAAATGTGATATAGAGTTTGTTAATTGTATATGTTGCTTAATTAATGCATTAATTTTCTTTAAATGTTACTTGAACGAAGTCACGGTTAACAGCTAGTAATGACATATGCTTTATTGTAATGCTTATTGCTAAAATGCTTTATTGTAGATTTAATTATTTTTGTTAGAATATATTAAGTATTTTATTTACTCTGTGTAATTTGTAAATTAAAAAAGAATCCATCAAGAAATAAACATTTTATGATTTTTTTTTCTTAATTTAGCTTAAGGCTCGTTTTCAGTCAGACCACAAATTTTCTTTTACCAGGAGCTTGGTATGCATTCGCATTTTTCAAATTTCTCACCAGAAAATAGAAATGTTCACTTTTTCTTCTTTTTTCTGAACACATTTCTTAAAGGATGTTTTTTTACTTTTCACTTGGCAAAACATTTCTAAAATATATCCTTAATTTTACGTTTAGTTTTAAAATGTCAATGAAGCTGTCGAGCTGCAAATATGCTTTTAATGCTTGAAATAAAATTAAATACATATTTTAGAAACATCTTTTAACCCTCCAGCTGCAGGCAACGTGGATATTGCGTTCAACTTTTTCTATACAATTTCACGGATCATGCAATTTTTGCGTGACACAGAATTTTAAGGATATTTAAACCGCCGGAGATGCTTTTTCACCATTGACACTTCAATTCAGTGTTTTCTTCTTTCTCTGCTATCTCCCCTTTAGTATGAATGGTATAGTCCTGGCATTTTGCCAAGAGTACCGCTGGGAAACACGCGAAAACTATTCGGGACCGAATTTCTATTATCTAACGTAATATAATGTGGATGTTGGACTTGTTCTGTCAGATACAGATATAATACACTTTTTTTTTTAAAACTTTTTTCAATCATGTTGAAACGAAAACATACAATATCTTTCCTAAAAAAATCTGACATTGAAACTTTCAGTAGTGAAAGCAGTGACTGTGAATCTAGTGAAAATGAAACTTTAAATACTGAAAATAGTGAATGTGATGAAGAAACAGAGGAAGAATAGGAAGATGATGGTTTGGATAGTACTAATGTGTGAAACAAAATTGACATGACAAATATTCCACCTGCACCACCAGCATTCCTTTTGCAGAACACCTGTGTACAGATAAATATAGATCCAAATGCAACACCTCTTACGTACTTTGAAATATTTTTTTATGACGATTTACTTTACATACTGGTAACAGAAACAAATAAATATACCACACAGGAGTTTGCAAAGCCGTCCAAAACTAAAAATTCCAAATCAAAGAAATGGATGGATGTAACTGTAGAAGAAATGCAGATTTTCATTGGTATTTTCTTATTACAAAGTATCATAAATTTACCTGAACAAGAAGGGTACTGGTCTAAACGTGAATCAATTCACATTCCTATTTTTTCAAAGGTGATGTCTCGTGACAGGTTTAGACAGATCATGAAATACTGGCACTTTTCCGATAATTCTACATTCAATCCAGACACACATCCCTGTCCGAAGTTACAGAAACTATATGAAGTTATTGAGAATTTACGCAACAAGTTTAATTCAGCATTAGTTCCAGAAAAAAATATCAGTGTTGATGAAAGTTTATTATTATTTAAAGGGAGATTGAGCTGGAAGCAATATATTCCATTGAAAAGGTCACGTTTTGGCATCAAATCATTTGTGTTATGTGAATCCCAATCAGGATATATATGGAATTCTTTATTTTACATTGGTAAGAGTATGCAATTTATGGATAAGTAAAAAGAGTATCATATGTCTACTAAAGTTGTGTTACATCTAATAGATCCTTTATTAGACAAAGGTTACTGCGTAACAATTGACAATTTTTATAAATCTCCCAAACTTGCTGATTTTTTTATACAACACAGAACACACATTTATGGAACTATTTGATCAAGTAAAAAGGATCAACCATCAACGTTCGACGCAATAAATCCCCGAAAATCAACAAAAAAAGTATTACAAGAAGGTATTTTGGCATCTTATTGATCAGTCTCTATTCAATGCATTTGCTGTTTTCCAAAAAGTTACAAACAACACAAAAAAGAGTTTTTTGGAATTTAGAATAGAAGCAATTGAAGAGATTTTTGAAAAATATCTGCAAATTAAACCCCGACATGTTCAAGGAGAAAGAAGTTTAACACGATTGACAGAGAGACACTCCATTTCCCACATTCCTCCAAATCCAATCAAAAGAGAACCTTGCAGAATATGTGCTGTATGCTGCTCGAAAAAAAGTGTAGACAGAAAGAAAAGAAGAAATGAAACAAGAACCTGGTGTGAGGAATGTCGGTTTGTGCATGGAACCCTGCTTCAATATTTACCATACTCTGAAAATTTTCAGTTAATGTTTGCTGTATTTTACATTAAACGTGATAATCACATTTCCTGCATAATGTAAATCTTGGATAATAAATTCTTGAGTAATTACGTAAGAAATTAAAATTTTGTTTCTCTTTTTTTAATACAAACTTTATAATTATTATAAACAATGAATAAAAATTGTCTGCAATTTTCTATAAAAAATAAAAAATCACCCGTGGGTGGAAGGGTTAATGTACAGATTAATAATTAAAAAAAAAGTTAAAACTTTTACTTTTTCTGAGGAAAATTTTTTGAAATATAAATGCATTCTAAGCCCATAAAATTAAAGTTGGAGAGGGTAATTTCAGATTTTACTGACAAGCCCTGACTCTTCAAATTCATTTGTCTTATTGTTAGCAAAATACTTTTCAAATGCAGGCTCATAATGAAAACTTTGCTTCAAATGATTTTAAATCTTTCAAAAATTTATCACAGTTTGACTAAGTTAGGGTAGGTAATATCGCAGCAAAGAATAAAACTATAAAATATATTAAAATATAAATGAGACAAAGCCATAAAGTATTTTAAATTTTATTTCACAAAGATAAACTTTAGATAAATTATTACAATTTTATTAAAATATCTTCAGAAAAGTTTTATAAGAGGCAGCAACATTTTAAAATTTTCCATTAAAGCTCATGATGAAATTACTAAAAGACATTTTCAGAAAATAATATTAATTACATTTAATTCTGTGTTGCTGTTTTTTTTCCAATTAAAATATTAAAGCAATATTAGTAGTATTTTAGTCACACTAAAATATAAAAATAGTTCAAACATTACAAACATTTTATTTAGTAAAGTTTTCATCCTAATTTTTTTTTCTGAAACATTTTGATTAAGCTATCATGTAAAAGATCTGTTCAAAAATCTAAAAAGTATTTAAATGAATACAAGATTTAAAATTTTAAAACCATAAAAGGAAAAAAAAGAAAAAGAAAAGTAACTTTTTGGGATAATCAATGGAGACACTTGATTATAAAAAGAATGTATATTTTCTACATCACTTTTAAAGCTCATACTCTCCAAACAATAATTATAACTTCCGGTAGTAACTTCACTTTTCCAAACGCAGTTCAGTGGTAAACTTTATTACTGCTTTAATGGGAGATTTAAAATTAGAGCTTCCTCTTAATCTGGTAAACAATACATTAATTAGGAATGTTTGTCAATAAATACAACAGTGGAATTCTTGCTAAAAAAGCTTATATTTCATATATACAAATCTATAAAAAGTCATAGAATATATATCTACAAACAAGAGCAACAATAATTTATACATGTAAGTAGAATAACTTTTTTTTTTTTTTTTTTGTCTACACAGATATATGCACATGTGTTTGAGACCTAAATAAATCCAGGCTTCATTTTTCACTTGAAATTTAAAGATTATTCTTTAGTTCTGAAACTGTCAAACGTAAATGTTCAAATCTTTCTTTTAAAAGTTTCAAATAATTTTCTTTATTTGTTTGTATTTTACACATTAGTTGCAAGCAGATCATACTTCTTCAAAGTTTCACTAAATAGTATTTCATCAGGTGTATAGAATAAACTTTAAAGAAGGATAAGGTGTACTACAATCGTGATTGGAAATCAGTTGAAATGTAAAATAATAAGTAAGCAGCAGATGTCTGTAAAAAAAAAAGAAAATATTTTAAGAGTTCTAAGCATAAACTTATTTTTACAAGATTATTATTATAGAATCAAATAAAACAGAAAAATGTTTCTAATGTAAATAAATGTAAATGAAAAATGTAAATAAAAAGGTATAAATTACTGCACATAGATAGGGATTGCAATCCCCTGCAACATGGAATCCTGTGATTTTTAAATACCACTAGAATCACACGGATACCACAAATTTCATATGCGGGACCCATACAGATCCTAAGAGATTCCATGTGATCTAAAGAATATCTTATACACAAACAACAAGTATTAAACTGAATAAAATTGTTTATTTTGTTTTGAAAACAAAAAAAAATCCTGTAATGTTTAAAACAACTACATTTTATTGCTTGAAACTAATTAAAATTCTTAAAAATGTAATCTACTTTAGTACAGCCAGACTGTAACATTAACCTCGAACATATTGAATTTCAATTACAATAACTTTATTAATATAATAATAATAATAATAAAAAGTAACATATACCAATGAAAAAAGAAAAGACATAATATAAAAGTAGTTGAATTAAAAAGCCTGTTTAAAGAAGGAATTTGTCTGTTATGTATGAGTGGATATTTTTAAAATGCCAACTAGTGTTGAAGCTGAGAAGGCTTCCTTCATTGCTGCATTTTCAGATCTATGAGAAAGCTGGGTGAAAATAATGAATGCAGTCTATTTTTTTATATCATATTTTCAGAAAAAGAAAAAAGATTGAGCAGGGTATTGTGATTGTATTTTATTAAATTGTTATAGTGTAGATAAAATCTATTGCTGGTATCTTGATAATTGTATGTTATTGTTATTTGTTTCCTAAAATGAATATCTTAATTTGTTTTACGAAAGAATCCGGGAACTGCGCTTAAAAACTTAAGGAAAAATAGTAGCTTTTCTTTTATTTTTTATAAAATTTACATAAAATATGTAGATGTTTTAAAAAAGCCTTATTTTAACAACTGAATTTGAAAAAGAGAAACAAATTGGGGAATCCTACAGTATTGGAAACTTCACAGAATTCTAATCTTTACACTCACTACACCCCTATTTATATTTACTTACATGAAAAAATACTTTTAGATTTAATTTTTGCACAAAATTTGATACTACATAACAGTATTTTATTAATACATTACTGTGATTTTATACACACATACATATATATATAATACACATTTGAGATAATAAAAAACCTTACAAATATAAATATATATATATATGTATATTTTATATTTCTGATTATATATTCTTTATAAAAATAATTATATATGGTCTTTTTGTCTATATATATGCTAAGTTGTTCAGAAAATAATGGCAGATTTAAATGTAAGGAATGCAAAACAATTTGTATAACAGTTTTGTAGTAATAGAATTAAAAAAAAGTAGTAGTTTAAATAAAAAAAAGTAAACAACTTTGTTTTCTTCAAAATAGACACCACGGTCATCTAAAAACCTTTGCCAATGAATTACTAATACTTCAATACCAGTTCTAAAGAAATTAGCAATAAAATATACAATAAAATTAAAAAAGGCATTTTCTGTCTTTTCTCGATTTCTGAATGTTTTTCCCTGCAGATAATTGATCAGGTGCACAAGCATACAGAAATTAGAAGTTGAGAAGTTGGGGGAATGTTTCAGAGAAAGATTAATGCAAAAGCAAAAGAGTATTTCAAATTTCAAATCGACATTGCTTCTGCTGTTCAGTTGATTCATCTGATATTCATGTATTTATCAAGTCTCTTAGTTTTTTTAGCAACATCCAAAGGTAATCAGTAGTGATTAATATTGATACACCAAGCTGTTTGGCTAATTCCTTGATTGTGAGTCAAGGATTTGCTATAGTTTCTTTCAGCATGTCGTTATCAAGAACGGAATGTAATACTGTTTTCAGCCTTTCTTAATCTTGAAGAAAAGTGTTGCCAGCATAAAATTTGCAACCCATTGATTTATGGTGCATTGGGATGTTGCCTCCTTGCACTATGCCAACTATATTTTGATAAACTAAGGTTGGATTTCAACCCAAATTGTATCAGTGCAGGAAAAACCTCATGCAATTCTTCTTATGTCAGCATAATTTTTGAAGCACTCTCAAATGATTAAGAACTATTGTAACTTAACCAACTTTGTCATATATGAAACACATTGAGTGAACCTACTACACATATGATTAGTTCTGTAATTGGATTTATCTACACATATTTGAGGGAAATTAAATGCGGCATTTATAAAAATCGGCCATTATTTTTTGAACAGTCGTCACTAAGTTAGTAGTCGTGAACTAACAGACGTCAAATATTTCTACCTATTGAGTTTATGTTTTTTACAGCTACACATACCAATTACAACACATCAGATTAATATACCATTTCTCAAGTGCTAAATAATATTTCATTATATCACAACTTTTTCTTTATAACAATTTAGAATGCTAATGGGCAAAATTAAATAAATGTATATACAAACTACTAATATATTTTAAATTGTATTAAGCATTTTTTTAAATTATGCAGGTAATAAATTAATGTTCGATGACACTGTCTATTCATTAACTTTACTTTAAATTTGAAAAAAAAAAAAAAGAGATTAACTTTATTTAATATACACCACGTGAAAAATTACTTTTTAAATTTATTATTAGTTGTGAATTTTCATGCAGTGTAATTTTTTATCAGAGTTGAAAGTGTAAATAACAGTTACAAATACCTAAATAGTTATGATAATCAAAAATAATATCATTATTATAAACAATGAGCCCAGTTTTTTAAATGTATTCTTATATGAAAATTGATTTAATTGAAAAAATACTTTTCATTATGAAAACTTTAAAGTCATCTTAGAACACATTAAAATTTTATTTTGTGAAATTTAAAAAATACATACCTAAAGAGTCAGAACATTAGTTAAGTTATATTTAATTTATATTTATGATGCAATCAAGTAATTAAAAAAAAGTTATAGGTATTAAATTTAAGTTATTTTACCTTTATATCTGAAGAGCTTATTTCACCAACTTCATGATCATCATATTTAAACCATTTTCCAGTGTTTGTTTTGCAGTATGCAGTGTCTAAATATCAAAGTGAGTAAAATACTTAAAGGTTGAAATAAAAATAGTTAATTTAATTTATTCATATATAAAGCATACAGATCTCTTGAAAAATTAAATAAATATTTTTTTACAATAAGAAATTGTAAAAAAATTGTTAAATTTATAATTTGGAAAAAACAGGAAATGTATTTGAGTGAATGTCTCAACCAACTTAGCCTTTTTTCTTAGGGAATGAATCCCTTTCTTAATATCCAAAATTTATAAGCAAACAAACAACAACAAAAACACCCCTTGATAATATTAAGAAGAAATATTTACTGAATATAATGACACATGCCATAATTTAGAAACCAACAAAATACTCCGGAATGTAACATAAAAAATAATATCCCCCCTACCCTTTTCTTAAGGATAAGCAGATTTTAAGGGTATTTATGAAAATTATTAGAAGCAACAAGTTAATATATATATATATATATATAAACAGTTAATATAAAAGGTTCATTATTTGATTTATTTTGCAATAAATTTTACCAAAAAGTTAAATATGTACAGAAATTTTAATAACAGTAGTTTTAATATGATTTATTTTATTGGTGAATTTTAAGGGTTCACATTATGTTGCCAAGCATTCCAAACTTTTAAAATAAATTCCAAATAACAATGAAAATTAATGATTCAATGTAATGCTTTACTTAGTTTGACGAACTGTGTGAATGCATAGGTGTGTGTGTGTGTACTAAAGGTCTGCACGGACCCGGGCCGACAGAATAAAGATAAATTTTTTAAAGGACCAGGCTGGGCTTATGAAAAAAATAAACGGAGCAGGGCGGGGCGATAAAAAAAAAATTAAATGGGCCAGCAAAACAGATAAAAAAAAATTAAGCTGGTCGATTGGTTCGATATAACAAACGTAAAGGGATCAAACTAAGCTGATAAAATATGAACAATTTTCAATGGACATTACAGGGAGGAAAATATGTATAAATGTGCTGAATGAGCCGATGCTAGCTTGACAACATCAATACAGAAATATAACATGTTTAGCGTCGGCATCGGACATCGTGTCTGAGCCCGGCTTAATTTTTTCTGAAGACTTGGGCCAGGCCAGGATCAGGCATACATTTTATTCTACATACTCGGGCTGCGCCTGGACTGGACTTAATTGTTCCCAGGACGTGTCAAGCAAGGAATTTTTTTTTCTTTTTTTTTTTTTTTTTTTTTTTTTGTAAAAATAGCAATAGCAATAATGAACTCTTGTTAATGGAATTTTTGGATATATATTTACTTTAACAAATTATAGAGAAACATTTTCAGAAATCTACTTTTTTATTATTATACAGAATGAAAAGTTATGATATTTTTAACCATCTTTTTTCTTTTATTTTAAACTACATTATTTTTTTTTAATATCTTTATTTGAATGTAATAATCTAAGAGTCTAAGTGATCATTAATGTTGCTTTTCTGTATTATATGACTTGCAAACATATAGTAATTAAAAATATACTGTAAAAATTTCCCATAAATTTGTATGCAATATTCATTAAATCTTAATTGTATGTTAAGAAAAATCTGATTTTTCTGTAGAAACTGAGTCGGACTGGGCCGGCCTGTTTAATTGATTTTTGAATGGGTCGGGTCTGTTTCAACAGATTTTTGAATGGGCTGGGCCGTGAACTGCGAAATTGTAATCGGGCCGGGCCTGGCAATTTTTGGACCCGTGAAGAACTCTAGTGTGTACACATACACAAGGGAGGAATTTTAAAACAATGTGTGACAAAATAGAACAAAAATTGCATTTAATGTATAAAAATTGCATTTAATGTGGATATTAATAATAATATAAAAAAAGAGCATAAATACAATAAATTATTCTAAAATTAAAGCCAGCTATTTGAAACAGAAATTAAGAATGCTTATAGTACTCAGGTAGAAATGTAAAAAAATATATTTTCAACATAATAATAACAACAGTAACAACTTACAATGTCCTCCTTCTAATGTGCCATAATGATTCTAAAAGGAAAGAGATTTTTTCATTAGTGTCATAACATGTTAAATAATTTATTGCATTAGAATTTATATTTATTTGTGCCTAAAATAATATCAACAGAATGACAGTAATTTAAGAATAAATACACTTTAGCTTGTAAGCTATTAATTAGAAAATATTTTATTTTTCTAATCATTTATCAAAAATCCTAAACAATAATTTTCAAATCATTGTTTGAGTATAGTATGCAGGTTGCATTTTCTATACTAAGCATATTAGGATTAAAATAAATTAAAAATATTAAATCTATTACTAAAATATATACATAAAATTGTTATCATAAACAGAATAATAAAAAGATCCAAATATGAAAAAATCACATTCATTAGATTCATTAAATAGTTTATTCATACTAGCTTTTGCTAATTCATACAATGAAAAAATAAGGAACTTATTTAACCTATTTGAGGCTGGTGCAAGGAGAATGGAAAGCTTCCCCCAAGGATGGGATATGCACACCAGCCCAGCTTATTTTAAATGCTAATCCTAATTCACAAAAAAAAAAGACCTATTTCTAACATTAATGTGCTGATATTTGATTAAATAATGGTATATTACACAAAAAATAATTTTTTTAAAACAAACGTTACATAAATTTAATATAAAACTACCTCACAACAACTATATTACAGAAAAAAACCCCCATAGATATACATAATGTTTAAAAAATACTGTACTAAAATGTCATTATATATATGTATCATAACATACTATAACACTTATAACTATTGCAGAATGCAATCCTACGCTTACATTAAAAGTTCCTGTTAAAAAAGCCCTTTTAACTTCTTATCAACACAAAACTCATAAAACTTTTCCTATAATGAAAATAAAAGCAAAAACATGCTTGTCAATAAAGCTTTTTTAAATTTCAATATCCATTCAATATCTATTTCAATAAATATTCATATCTGTTAGCACCAAATTCTCGCCAAAATTGGCGACATTTGGCGAAATATCGCCAAATTTGGCGACCAAAATAAGTCTTCATAAATGAAGCCAATTTGGCTATTACTCAATAATTTGGCGAATTTCTTATTCAAATTCAGTATTAATGAATCTTTTGTAAATGTTTCTTTGCATTTTAACTTGCTATTTTTGTGTAACATTAGCTAAAATTTTAAAACGAAGATATAGGAAAGCTACATTTTCCTCCCGGTACAGGCCGGAAGGACTTTTTGATATTTAAAATATAAAAAATGAAAAACAGTTAAAAATATACAATTTGGATGGATTCAATGTAACATTTTATTGATATACAGTATAGGATCCGTTATCCGGCGTCCCAGTATCCGGACCGCTCCAAAAACCGGAATGAATGCAAAACAATAAACGGGGGGGGGGGGGGGGGGGGGGGGGGGGGGGGAAATCTTAAAAAAAAAAAAAAAAAAAAAAAAAAAAAAAAAGTAAAAATCAAAGTGTCAGTGAGAGAAAAAATAACAAAATGATATTGCCTTCATTCCAGGGGTGATTCTGGTCCGAATTTTCCAAAAAATTAAGGCACTGATTTCCGAAAATTAAAAAAAAAATATCGGTCATAAATCCGAAAATTCGGACATAAAATGTATCGGTATTTCGGCAAATGATTGACGAAAAAAATCAATCTCGTCATTTGTTCGAAGAAAAGTCGCCAATTTTGTCAAAGGATCGTGGGAAAAACGTGACTTTCGTCAGAGAATCGCGAAAAAACGGCAAATTTTGTCAACAGATCGCTGGAAAAACGTGACTTTCGTCAGAAAATCACAAAAAAACGGCAAATTTCGTCAAAACATTGTGAAAAACGGCAAATTTTGTTAAAAGATCACGAAGAAAACGGCAAGTTTCATCAAAAACATTGCGGAAAATGGCAAATTTCGTCAAAAGATCGCGAAAAATGGCAAATTTTGTCAACAGATTGCTGGAAAAACATGACTTTTGTCAGAAAATCGCGAAAAAACGGCAAATTTCATCAAAAACATTGTGAAAAACGGCAAATTCCGTTTAAAGATCACGGAAAAAAAAGGCAAATTTTGTCAAAAACATTGCGGAAAACGGCAAATTTCGTCAAAAGATCGCGAAAAATGGCAAATTTCGTTAAAAGATCGCGAAAAAAGGCAAATTATGTCAACAGTCCGCAGGAAAAACGTGACTTTCGTCAGAGAATCGCGAAAAACCAGCAAATTTTGTCAAAAAATTGCAAATTTTATCGACAGATCTCGAAAAAACTGCAAATTTCGTCAAAAGATCACGAAAGAACACAAATTTCATCAAAGGGACTCAAGAAAAAAAGGTGTCGGGAGTGGACACCCCCCCCCCCCCACTCAGTTTACTTTTCAGAAAATTTGCTGTGAATTTTAGAATTTTTTTTTTTACTCAGAATCACCCCTGCTTCATTAATTAATTTATAAATTCAATAAATAAATATAAAAAATTATGATATGAAAAACATTACGATAAGAAAAAATTAAAAACAATTACGTTAGAAAAATAAAACATGTCTGTGTACAAATTTTATTTTGTTACAAGTTTCATGAAAAAAAGTTAAACATAGTTTAATGCCATGGTGTTATTCCGGAGAAATATGGTGAGCAGAAAACTGACTAACATTTCTTTTTTGTTTTGTAATATTCAGCCTAGAAAAATTATTTCTATGCTAAGAATCGTCGAATCCGCCATTGCGATGAGCATCAATAATAACAGGTTATGGAAAGTTGCCAGATTACGCATTGATTTTAACATTTCCTTTTTATACATAAAATAATAGTTACTTGATAATTTGTAAATTTAGATTTGAAAAATTTTTCACAGTCAGAGGGATTTTCTCTGAATAAAAAACTAAATTTCTTTTTTAGAATATACTTCCAGTAAATTTTATACACATGACGTCACACTCCAGTATGCGCAGCTGCCTCCAGCAGATGATCTTTAGCCTCAATCTAGGGTACTTGTATAAATTTTAAACAAGCTGGATAAATGACGGCAGTTGATGCCGTCGCTATCTCCAAATCAAAAGATTCTGCTCCCAACTCCCAAAATGAAATTTTATTTATTTTTTGTAATTTAGAATGTTTTTTTTTTTATTTTGTGCAAATAATGTATTAAATGAACAAATTTATAAGTAATGTATTTACATATATTATTCATATTTATCACTATTTTATGAAATTATTTCGTACATTTTTTATACTTATAAAAAAGTGTTCTGAATTACGTAAAAACCCCTTATCCAGAATGCCCCAGGTCCCAAGCATTCTGGATAACAGATCCTATACTGTAATTAGATTTCACACATCAACTATTCAAATATTTTTTGACATTTCTACTACTATGTCATTTGTTTGTGTTGTTTCAGAAACAGTTTGTTATGTAACTTTAAATTTTTTGTCTTTTAACAATTTAATTTTAGCTACAACTTTTCTTTTTTGCTTGCTTTATAATTTTCTTTCTTTTTCTATTTAAATATTCATGATATTTCATCCTAGCCACCTTAACATGGCTCAATATTTCTTTCGCAGAAGTATCTATTTAGCAACAAATTTGTATGGCTAAAACATCATTATGTTAAACATATGAATGTATCAAAAATACTACTTGCTAGTAAAAAATCTGAATTTTTTGCAGACTGAATTCGGAACTCAGAAGAATCTTGACAAAGGATAGCACATAATTTTTTTTATTTATTTATTTAATCCCCGACTTTTCCAGGTTTTAGGGAAAAAATGCGATTTTCCCTGACTTTTTGAGCACTTTCACATTTTCCCTGACAATTCCCTGTTTTCCATATTTTCCAGTCGCGTAGGAACCCTGTTTAATATTAGCGAGCGGGTGTTTCCAAGTGAATGAAGAATCCCCTTAATGCTTCTTCCCTGTTTTCCATATTTTCCAGTCGCGTAGGAACCCTGTTTAATATTAGCGAGCGGGTGTTTCCAAGTGAATGAAGAATCCCCTTAATGCTTCTATTTAGATTTTTTACCTTAAATATATTTCTTTTTGTTGCAATGCCAAAAAGCATTTTTATATGAAAAATACCAATTATTCAAATAAAGTTTTGAAATTTCTTAAAAGCGATATGTATGGATTAGCCGCATGTCTGCAGTTAATAGCTGAAAAATTTTCTAATATTTCACTCTTCACTTTGTATATAAATGGCGCCATTTTAAAGAAACAAATTATTGTAGATGTGACATTATAAATATTATCATTTTTATATCTTCTATTGCTTAAATATTGATAATAATTTACAATATTACAATTGTTTTTCGTACAATTAGAATTTTCATTTCTTGTGTATTTAGTTTTGGTATAGATTTCCAGTCTAAACCTAAACCAACCCTATGTTTTGGTTTTAGTTTAAGTTTTAGATTCTTAATAAGAAAGTAATACCGTAAAATCCTGTTAATCCGCCCCCCCTAAACGCGACGGAAAATTGTAAAATAATCAGGGGGGGGGGGGGGGGGCGCTTACATGGTATTAAAATTGAAATATGATATTTATAGGTGGTGGTGGGGGGGAGATGCTAATGTAAAGTATGCATTTTTAATAAAGTGACAAAAGAAAAACATTTTGAAAAAAAAAATTATATACAAAATAGAAAAACAGTATAACTTCACGATTAATGGCGATTTCAGATAATAGAAAATTCTGGATTTCAGAAGCTTTGAAACTGTAATGCATTTAGATAAATAATAACACTAATATCTGCCATTAATATGGTAACAGAATAATAAATGGAACTTAATAATTTAAAATAATTAAAACACAATGAGAAATTGCAGTTGAAAATGACCTGAATTACTTTCTAGAACTATGGTGTCACCATGTGTTGTAAATTAGGGACATTAAATGACCATTTTTTTTAATAAATAATACAAATCACAAAAATTGAGAACATACAGAACGAATAGGTAGTGTTGCCAGATTTTTAAAACGAAAAACATTGCTACCACAAAGAGAGCACAAAATACACTACAAATTCGAATGTGGTGCCATCTACTGATCAATCAATTGATACATTTTTTGTGATTGGGTTTCATAATAACGTTAAATACGACTATAAATTCTTTGATAAAATAAATAAGATTATTTTTTAATCAAAATATTTCACACACAGCGCTCAAATACACATTTTTTAACTTATTTCATGAGAAACTTTCACTATCGGTATTTTTATTACCTTCATATCACCAAGGAGATAAATTTACAGCAAAACTAATGTTTGGTTATATTGCTTTTTCAGATTGACAATAGTTGATGTTGTGTATGTTACTTTTGTGTTTGTACACGTTTGCGATATATCAAAGAATCGTCACGCCTTTCTGATCCATCGGGGAAAAAAAACACTCGTGAGATAAAAATTTTCGGTGTTGATCTTGACGTGCGTGGCGAAATTTCTTTTGGGGGAGGGCGCTTACTCAGGATTTTTTAAATTTTCCAATTTGTTTACAAAGTGGGAGGGGGGCGCTTGATCGGGAAGGGTGGATTAACGGGATTTTACGGTATATGTATGTATGTATATTTCTTTAATGGTGGATTACAGGTGGATTTTTTAATACTTCGAAATATTTAGTTGAAAACAGTTTTTATCAGAAAATTTACATTCTCTTTGCAAAGTTTATTTGTGTGCATTTATATTAAAAAAAAAAAAAAAACAGTTAGATAAGTCTTACAATCTATATTTAAGGAAAAGGAAAAGAAAAAAAAAGCTTGAAAACACTAAATTTCAATTGCATGTTATTAAAAAATAACTTGTTTTTAATAATAGTTAAATATTTCTGGTGATTATTATCTGATTACATGAAAAATCGAAGCTGTGCCAATAAAAATAAATGTATGTTTCAAATTTTATATTAAATTTCTGGTATATTATTGAAATAATTTTGCACATGAATTTTCATTTTTAACAAGAGAAGTTGCATTGGTCTGCTTACATTTTTTTCTTTTTTCATGAGATCCTGTTTTTGTGAACATTTTGTATTAAAAATATTGCCTTATTAAAAAAAAATCATAAAATTGTCATAAAAAAATAATATAAATTTTGGGAATTAGAAATTATCGTTATATTTAGGTTCTTATTTAGATATTTTTAATATAGTCCTTCATAAGTACAGTAGCGGCCAAAATTGTGGAAACCTCTTGGAAAAAATGCTTTTTTGAAGTTTGATGGCTCATAACACCCAATATTTCTTAGTAATACCATAAAAGCTATATACCACTGGAAAGATAATTTACCCAAGAATATCATGCAGTACAGTTTGATCAATTATAATTATTTTATGAAACGTTATAGCCAAATAATCATAAAAAGGCAGTAAAACCTGGTTAGGTTGACAATAATTATTTTTCTTTTTCTTGAATGTAGCCAATGCACATGAATGTTTGGAGTGTCCAGACAGATTCCATTTTATTTGGTAATGTGTCAATCAAAGATAGGATAGGATTTCAAACAAAAAGTATGCCATATTTTAGTATTTATAGGGGGACTTTTATTACTATTTTTTATGATTGCTATCAAGTTGCTAAAGTTCTTTGCCACCTTTCAATTTTTGAGCTAGTAAAGTATAATAAAATTAACAAAACATCATAAAGAGTTGATTAAGTTATCCAGAAATCAATGTGTAACAATATTTTTAAGTGTAGAAAGCTATGATTATGAAGAAATTTGAAGTAAAATTAGAAGTAAATAAACAAAGGAATGTCTAAGTCAAGCAAAACAAGACTGGTAAAGACAGGAAAAGGTGCAGGAGAGCAATTGGCAGTAGAAGAGTAAGGTCCCTCTGTACAGGTCACAGAAAACAATCATCTCGCTATGTGCAACATGAAATGATGCACTGTAATGGGGAGCTGAAACAAAGTACAGTTCTGTGCAGAGTGCAGTATTTTGGTCTAAAAACAAAAACAAAAAAACATTTTAACACTCCAAATAACATGACCCTACTATTTCTCTGCCTAGTAAACATGCCTTTTAGCTCAGTTTAATATTTTCAACCTTTATTTGATTCCTAATATTTTGTTCATGAAATTCTAGCATTTAGACTAAAATACTGCATTCTCTACAGAACTATACTTTGATTCAACTTCACATTTCAGTGCGCCATTTTATGTTGCATTCACTACAGCTAGATACGAGATTCATTGGCAATTTGAGCTGTTATGTGACATGTTTTGTTATTCTAAAATCATCACATTTCTGGAGGATTCAGAATGGAGATTGAACAAAATTCCGAATTTTTTGAAGGGTCCTATGTTTTAAGGCGACAAAATTTTAAAGGATCCTTTAAAGGACTCAAGTTCTTCCTAAACTGCTTACAGATCATATTTTCTATGTTAACATTTTCATGGGAGACACTGAACATGAAAAAACATTTTTAAAAAAATATCAGAATGCAGCCATAACATTTTTAATATATTATTTTATAAATTAAATTTCGATTTTTCCAATTTAGAAAAATTGAAAAATATCCCTTTGGAAAAAAACAGAAAAAAAAAAACAGTTTTTTCCCCAAAGTTTCCGTTTTTTTCCGAGCATTCCCATCTCTACATATATGTATATATATATATATATATTTTTTTTTCATGTGCAATGTGTGTAAAGTAGACATTAAACTGCATTTCAACATAAATATTAAGCAAAGGATTAAGTCAGAATATAATAAAGAAAGAAAAATGAAGTCATACCACTATGCCATATAAGGAATACATGCGGTAACATTCACGGCCATTTAACTCATAAGGCACTTCCATATTAAAGTCAAAATCAACATGTGTTTGTAGTTTTCTTCTCCACAAACCTTCATAAGAAAACCTATTTGAACAAAATAACAGTTTATTCATTTCAGTGGAAGATAGCTATATAGTTGATTTTTTTCTTCTTCTTTGTAATAAATATTAAGAAATATAAAAGGGGGGGGGTGGGATGACCACAGTTACAGAGATAAAGTAATGTCATGTTGCCAATGAACTAAGATAGAAGCAATCTTCATTCATGACAGTAAATCTGCTTAAATTATTTAGGCATCATAATGTCATACTTAATTAAATCTAATAATAAAACTTTAAGAGACATTTAATCAGTATAGAGACAGTTAATAAAGAATTATTGAAAACAATCATTCTTTTCTTAAAAATTATTTAAGTAACTGTGGTCATTTTCACTGGTGATTAAACATTTCAAATTCAGAAAAAAAATAAAAATAAACAAACATTTTAATTTTTTATATGTTATATTCCTAATCTAAACAGGTATTTAATGCCATGTTTTAAAAGATTTCAAAACATTTTAATTGTAAACATATAATTAAAATTATCAGAACTTCTATTTAAATCCACAGAAAGACATGGTGCAGTTGTATTTTGAAATTTTCAACTCTGACATAAGTTAAAATTTTTATGGTTCATTTTCAGGAAGTAATGTTCTACAACTTCTAATAATGCATTAAAATTTCTACATTCAAAGGATTTTTGCAAGATTTTAGCACAGTTATAAGCCAAATACATCAGTGTTTTTCCTTATCTTTGAACAAATAAATAAACAAACAAAAATGCCCACCAAATTAGTAAAAAAAAGATACCTTTTAGTACAAAAAAGATACCTTTTTAACTGAATGATTAAAACCTCAGGTGCTCGACATATACGTAGTCGCTTTTCAGCTTCTTTTTTCTGTTTACATCTAGGGCAATCCCAAGCTGCTTCTCCAGATATTTTTTCTGCTCTCAGAAAATGTTGAAAACATTCCTAATAAAAAAGTTTCATAATAACTATTTCTGTTTACACATATCAGTACATACCTAATTCAAGTAAACAATAAATAGCAAGCCATCAAATTTAGGATAATGGAAGGCTTTGTGTCACAATACACAGAAAGTAAAAATATGAAAAAAAAAAAAAAAAATTCTGTAAATGCAGAGTTGTTGAAATTAAACATTTTTAACTCCAGACTGGGCGAGTTTAAGTATGGAGGGGGAAAAAAAGGGAGGGGAGGGAGAAACGAAGAGAATGAATTAAATGAAAGGTAGCCAGAAATTTGAAAAAATTGGCGTTGATTGGACATATCATTATTATTATTATTATGATTGGACATATCATTAATTAAGTTGCCTGAATTCTTCCATGTATGATAAGCTTCCCAAAAATCAAGGTCGTAAATAGATGAGCATTTCTGAATTATTGAACCCTCTGAAAAATTAAAACTGTGATTGTTAGACCAACAATGGTTAGCAATCGCAGATCATTTAGTGTCACAATTTTTAACAAAGTTTTTATGTTTCCCCAAGCAGACCTTAAGGGGTCGCTTAGTTTGACATATGTACATTCGATCACACTTGCAATATATCTTATAAATTCCCCAATGTGAAAATCTGTCAATTGGATGTTTGAGATCTGTAAATTTGATTTTGTTAAATGGTGCATAAATTACTTTAAAATCAAATCTTTTCAAAATTCTAGATATTTGATAGCTTATTCTCGGAAAATATGGAAGTATAATTAAATTTTCATTGCGAACATTGTTAACATTGGTGAATCAACGATTTCAACAGGATGACCCCGGTCAATAGAGATTGATTTAATGTGGTCTAACTCTGCTTTAAGTAAACTCCCAGATGAACAAATTTTTAAGGCGTGATGAACTTAGGTATTAAAAGCAGCCAATTTTTTATTAGGGGGGTGAGATGAAAGACGATGTGGCAGTAAAAAAACTGCGAATGGTTTATGACAAACAGTGGTTTGGGATGAGTAATTTTCGCTGTAAGCCATAACATCAAGGAAAGGTAGTTGGTTATTATTTTCAAATTCAGATGTAAACTGTATATGTTCATCTACAGAGTTCATAACAGAAAGAATATGAGGGATATCTTTATCGCTAGAATCCAGTAAAGCGAAGCAGTCATCGACATAGTGGGTGTAAAATGGAAAATTTAACTTATTGAAAAGGTTTGACTCGAAATAATGCATATAAAAATCACTGAGGATTAGGCTCAGGGTCGAGCCAAATTCACCTATTTTAAATGAATTTTATAATGGAGATTTTTTTTGTCGGAGGCCAGATGAACTTAAAGGATACTTATTTTTAGAATTGTACATTGCATAATAGTTTAAATTTCAACAACTTCAATAAGAGTCCTGAAAAAGCTAACATGAAGTAATTCCAACAGTGGTAATTGTCATTATATTTCTTTATTGGAAATGGAGAACATCAATCACTTAAATAGTACATATTTTTAAATATTGAGATAGGATGGACCGAAAGTTACAACATTACATGATGAGTTTTACATTACAAGTGATTTTAAACAATATTCATTCTTAACATCAACATAATATTTTATTGAGCCATGGTGGAATAAAAACTGGCCAATGAAAAAACTGTTACCATAAAGTCAATAGTAATTTAAAAAACTGCAGCATTGTAACTTGGTAGTTTTTATCCTAGCCTTGAAAATGAAATAGATTATGGTAAATCTAATACATAACTGCCATTTAGATATGAAATAATAATTACATGTTTATTAAAACAGTCAAACAATTCAATTGATTGCATTCTAACTTATATATTATCCGCTTAAATCTATAATTTTTGACTAGAGGCAATAGACATGCCATTAAGTAAACATTTAGATAAATATCCAAATCATTAATTTGAGTTATTTTTAGTGATGTTTGACAGTTATATTTCAGAAATTAATTGTAGATGTTATTAAGATTTAAAGCAGTCATTATTAAGATTAAATATTATCTTTTAAACAAGCTAAAAATTGAAAGTGAATAGATTAATTTTATTTTCCTTTTTAATTTAATTTTTTTTTTTGTTTGATTATATGTCAAAAGAAACTTAAAAATATTAGAAACAGATTGATGACCTTATATTAAGAAAAACACTTTGAATAATAAAAAAAGTAAATTGGCTTATAAGTTAAATTAGAAATATGATTTTATTTTATGTATAAGTAATAAAGAGGGGTACATAAGTTAGGATTAGTTTAAATTTAAAATATATGATACTAGCTGTTACCCGTGACTTCGTTCACGCAACATAAAAAGAAGAATAAATACATTAATTAAGCAAAATATTTCACTCCCGATAGTTAAAAATGTAAATAATTACCTAACTCTTTATCACATTTCATAGGAGACATTATGGTATTTTTGTTATAGGATTTTGACATAACTCAGTCTGAAAAAAGTGAAATTTTGTGCCAAATAAACGCGAAAATGAAATTGCAACCAATGCAAAAAGGAGGGCCAAATAAAATCGTGGAAATAGACGAATTGGGTGAAAACAAATGTCAATTTTACCTGATAAACAATTTTACTTTTAACGCCATTGTGAAATGTTTTAACAGCCAACCTTCAAAAATAATTAATTGGAAATAGCACATGCTTTTTCTTTAAATTCAATTCTACCTGTTCAATTCTGACAGTTTGTGTGACATCCTAGGATCAATGATTAACAATGTTAATTAAATCGCATTGCGTTCGATAGTCTAGGAGTAGTGGCGAAATACAAACACATGGTCAAATTTTAATATAATAGATTCGTGTTCATTTTCCTTTTCTTAAAACTGTGATTTGATTTTTAGCAGAAAACTCTCATCTGTATATAATGGATACTCATGCTTAATAATCAGTATAGATAAAAAAAATAATATTTCAATTTAAATATGGCGTGAAACTCATTTACTTTCTATACTTACTGATCCTTGTATTATTAATGTACGGAATTGATTCACACTCCTTTTAAAACATATTGGTAAATTCGCGTTTTGTTTCAAATATGACATCACTTTTCCCCCAGAGAAATCCCTTTTTAATGACATAATTCTTATTAATTTTCTTTTCCAGGCAATCAGTACTAAAATTTAGCAGAAAGCTCACATTTGTATGTAAATGATATTCAAGCTTATTATTAATCAGTATCAATAAAAAAATATTTCAGGTTTTCATCTTAAATATGACGTTCATTATATACTGATATTGATGCTCCTTGTATTATGAATATTTGAAAATACATGTTTTATTTATGAGGTAATATTTGTCTAAGCCAAGGACAATCCTTTTCATAGTTCCACGGTCCAAGCGAAATCTTTTCTTAAAAAAATAATTATTGTTCATTTTTCCTTCTAATTATAACACAGTCTTTAACAGAAAATGTCTTCTCAACCTAACCGATATTCATACTTCATGTATAATAACAAATACTCCATATTTCCGTTTCAAATATCATGGAAATTCATCTTCTTCTGAATTCTGTTGAATTTTCATTTTATACATGGAGATCGTTCAATTGAAAAATAATTGTTGAGGAAAAATTATTATTCCACATTTTGTATTTATTGGCAACAATAATGTTTAGCAATGTAAAATGTTTAATTAAATTTTTCAGAAAAATTATCCATTGATTCTCTATGAAAATTATAAAATTTTTAATCATTAAGAAAATTATTTTGACCTGAAATTATTCTTTCGAATATTCTTTTGAATTGAAAAAAATTGAAACCTTGTATTATTATCAAAATCTAAAAAAAAGTACATTTTATTTCTAGTAATGTTATTTAATCTTCTTTTTAATTCTTAAATTTTTTTATTTCATTTTAATTTTTCACGTGAAAAATTTATTTGAGTAAAAATTATTATTTCGGTTTTTGATTTAGTGTTGGCAACGATAAAATGTTAGCAACGGTAAAGTAAATTTAACCATTTTAAAATTTTATAAGGAAAAAAATGTCTATTTATTCTCTATGAAAATAATGAAATTTTGAATTATTAGGAAAAATATTTGAATAAAATAAACAAAAACCAGCCTATGTTCATTCCCGGGTTATAATCAACCTATATGCAAAGATACAGGGTAATTAAATTCTCCATTTTGACGCTGGCTTCAGCCTAACATTTGCACACAATCAGATTTATAATATTATTAGGATTAGGATGTATCACAAATTTTGCCATTTATTTGACATTGCCATACAAATAAAATAAATGAAGAAAAAACATTCACCATATAAAATTTTTTAAAAGGATTACAAAATAAAACTTATATGTTTAAAATATTTTGTGGTTATTTATTTTTAGTCTCAAGGTTTTAATGAAGTAACTATTACATGAATGCTGTTATTTATCGTGAGGACAGAGAAAGATTGAACACAGCAAATCATAACTTGCCAATCAACAGTGAATCAATGTCAAAGGTTAAATAGCTTTCAGAACAATAAAAAATTGGGAGAAATATGCTGCAAAATATTTGGATGGGAGCAGACCTAAAGTTGGTAGTTCCTTGGGAAAATCAGGACAATTGGCATCTTTGTGCTGTATTTAGATTGAAAAGAATATATACGTGTATATATATATATATATATATATATATATATATATATTTTTTCCAATGTAAGTTTTTATAGATTGAATGGAAATTGATAATGAAGTAAAAAAAGGAGATAAGGCTAAGGGGGAAAAATTTGCAGCTCTGGGATTGACAAAAAATCTGTTTTCAATAAAAATAATAAATGGAAATGAAAAAAAGTTTTTTTTCCCCCCTTTGTTTTTGATGGGTTTTAGGCTAAAATAGTAGTCATAGTTGCCTGATACTGAAAATAGTCACTTTTAGTAGCAAATGGCAGCCCTGTACATTGAGTCCACTATCACCAATATTACATAAAAAATATTATTTTGGATTAAAAATCTAAATATCTGAAGTCTTATTATTTTCCCCCCCAAAGAAATAAAAACACACTTCTTAATTATTTTTTACTTAACTGACAATCAGACTTCATTCTACAATATGACATTACCTTTAATGTCATAAGATTGTGCCATCAATGAAACATCAATATATCAGTAAAGTGTTTACTTTTAGAAGTTCTTGATTTCCTGACAATTTTTTATTATCCCAAGCATGAGCGGCATTTTGACATTTCATTTGGATGTGTGACATATGTATGGAGATCCACTATAAACGAAGTCTTTAAGGGACATTTTTCAATATCTTTAACTTATCAAAACTCACTTTAAAATTTTTACAGATGGATCTTCTGTGATCAGGCTACTTTCTAATCATTTTTCAAGATACTGGGATATCACTTGTTCTATTTTCCTGACAATGCAAAGTTTCTTTTTGGAACAGGTAAAGAAGTTTCAAGTGAAAAATCTTGTATAAATTTAATGTTTTTTAATGCAAAATGCTTCTTTGATGCTTTAAATTGGAAACAATGAAAACAAAATTAAAAGAAAACCCTCTTCTTTGGGTAAAACAATTTAAAAACTAATAAAAATAAAAATTCTCTCAGAACATATATGCTCTTCTATGTCTTCACTATTTGCCGTACTTATCTCAAAATTAAATTAATTAACTGGTGAATGGTATCATTAAAAAATATCACATAACTAAATATAAAATATATAAAGATAGACAAATCAGCCATAATAATTCATTTTAAAGACCAGATTTAGTAGTTTGAAAGTGAGGAAAAACACATGCAAATATAAATTATTAATACTGAAACATAAATATTGACATTGCATTAACATATATAAACAAAAATTGGTTCTTCTGCATTATCCCACCAACCACTTTCCATTAAAAAAAAAACTATCGCCAAACTGCAACGCCCAATAAACAAATGAAAGAATGTTGCCATTGGACTTTAAAAAAAAAAACCAAATAATTTGAAAAAGCCTCATTCACAGCGCAGTCGTTTTTGAAGAATTAAATATTTGTAAAAATGACGGTATTTAAAAACAAGAACGAAAAATCATGCGTCAAGCATAGATTATGTAACACTTTCCAACGCTTCCAAAATAATTTTACAAATCATACTCTTTAATAAGCTAAAAGATAACATCTAAGTAAACAATTTGGAAAACGCATAACATATTTAAAAACATAATTTCAGGAATTTCCAACGTATACAATATTCAGAAAAATATCCGAATACTTTTATTCAGCCCTGTATAGGATCTATAGATTTGTACATGTACTACATAGGATGCTAAATTTTAGTTCAGTTAAGAAACGCGTAGCACAGTTTAAAATTCTCCTTCTGGAGTTTCTGTCAATAAACAGAAATGTGGTCGCAAACTTTTGTGCTTCCTGTGACGTGGATTGTTTTGATGGGATGGAGAATAAGGAATATATCGTAATAGTGAACTTTTAAATATTATTGCAGTTGTGATTTAAATAAGCAAATAACCCTGCACGAATTGTGCATGTGTTCTTTTGGTCGATTTCTTTGAAGAAAGAATCAAAGCAATAAAATAAATAAAACATTCTTACTTGTTCTTTGTTGAAAAATAAGAGACTCATACTCATAAAGAAAATGCTCCTATAGGATTGGATCCAACATTTTTTTTATTATCTTCTCATGGAAAAGGAAGGTTGAGGATGATAGCTGCACATCTTGGCTTTATAAAGGTTTTGGCTCAATCATCATGAAATTCGAAGAATCTCTAAAATATTCCTTCTGGCCGAAATTCATTAAAGGTTGTAGAAATTAATGCAGAAATAATTAAATTACCGGTTGATTTTTACTTTTAAAATATTAAATTTAAAACAGCATTTTTATAAAATAATTAAAAACTTTGAAAACGGGAAGCTGATCTCCAAAGAATCCGCGCAGCGAAGTTTCTCGAACATGAGAGCCGGTACAGGTCTGGCCTCAGATCAGACGACGTTTTGCATAAATTTACAGCATCATTTTTATTAAAATTCTGTTTGAAAAATGCGCAACATTAATATATATACCCATAAAAGGGGTGCACAAATGTGACAGCAAGATTAATTTAAACTAATTTGTTGATTAGGAATTACGTGAAAATTAAAATAACAAATCAGAAACTCATTAACATTTAATAATTAAAAGAACCATTCTAATTTGTATTTGAAAGACACGCCCCATTTGCCTGCAGCGCCGAAATATGAAATACATCCAAAGTCCGGAGAACACATCGAACAAGAGCGATGCATGCGTAAAACACAGGAGCGGGATAGCCGCCGAATACGATGACGTCACAGCTCAAAATCAGCGCTGATTGAAATGAATGCAGGGCGCGAAGTAGGGAGAATCAGCCTTGCCAAAAAAGCAACGTACAAGGCACGCGATCTCTGGTAAAAAGGCATTTTAAAAGAACAGCAATTAAACTGGAAGGGCTATAAACTACAGAAATACGATGAGCTGAAATATAAAGTAATTAAAAAAGATAAAACTGTGATATATCTTTATCACACTTCCCTGTATATGATCTACAGAATTTATACACACCACGTAATAAACAAAAAGTGAGTTAAATTTAAAATCGTGTTCAGTAACTTAAAACACACTTCCAGGAATTATTGTTAACAGACAGTAGAGAATTCTTTTGTGTGTCCCTGTGAATGAACGATGACTGCTATACACATAATATTCTGTAGTAAGCCTCTTGTAATGCACCTTAGTGATCTATATAAATTCCAATGTGTTTAAAATAGTGAAACATTATTTAAGTAAACCGCAGACGATTTTTCTCCATAGACGTAATGTAACGGAATTCTTTTGACTGTCCCTGTAAATTAATTATAAGTGCTATGCACACCCTATTCCATATTAAGCTTCTTGTAATACACCTTAGTGATATATATCAATTGCAATGTGTTTGCAATTGTGTAACATCATTAAAATAAATCGCAAATGATTTTTCCCCATAGACCGTAATGTAACGGAATTCTTTTGAGTGTCCCTGTAAAAAAACTATGAGTGCTACACACTTCAGTTGAAATAGGGAACGTGCTATAGATAACGACAATAACATATAAAAATTGCAAGGCAATCCGAGCATATTTACGGGAGTTAGAGCACGGACAGACGGACAGACAAACCGAAGTCATAAACACTTTTCAACTAGGTTGGAAAGTGTTAAAAATGATTAACTATATAAGGTACTTACTCTAAAATTATCAGTGATTAAAAAGAAAATTTAACGCCATGGCTGTAGCATGTGGTGCATGCATAGTACAGACAAGCGAAGCGATGCAAAGAGAAAAAAGCTCTCAGGTGAAAAACAGTGGTATTGCACGCCGGTAGCCGATAATAGGCTTAAAGGAATGGCGAACTATCGGAAAAAGAAGCTAGTGCGTAATAAATGTAGAACTGCGCTGAGCTGAAATAAAAAGTAACTAAAAATAAAGAATGTGATATCCGTATCACAAACAGCAAAAAAATAATTGTCAATATTTATTCATTTACATTATTTTTCTTAATTATCCTGGTGGATAAATGTTTGCAATGTCAGTTGAAACTGATTTATTGTACGTAACTATGCTACACAATATTTTTTCAATACTTTTCTCTTTCAATATCATGACGTCGCAGTTTAAAGACGTAATTGTTACGTTAATTAACAAAATAACTAATGAATCACTAAAACATCATTAAATATACAGATAAACATCAAATTAAAAATCACTTAATGACATAACAAACATGCATCTGACGTCAAATTAATATGATGCCACAATCATGCATTTTTGGCATTAAATGCTTTAGTTTGGTCAGTTTTTTTTTTAGTGAAAATTGGTCAATGGGTTAGTAGAAGTACCCAAAAATTATATAAAAAAAGGGAATATTTAAACAAAGAAAAATATGTGTCATTACCTTTAATGAGCACTTCGATGTCATAATAGGTAGTGAAAGGCAAGAAAAGACTTCAAAACTATCAGATGTTTTCCGACATGAAAGACAAGTTAATGTTGATTTTAGTAGACCATCAAAAATATCAGATATCTTTGAGCTATTGTAGTTTTTATGATGTTGCCAAAATGCATTCTCATTACAATTAGGATCTAGCTTGGGTGGATTTTTTATATATTTCTAAAAATAAAACATTAATGAGAGAAAAACACATTAATAGGAGAAAGACATAAAACATGGGGGGTAAAAAGAAGCCAACATAAAATGACGTATTATTGAAATTGTTCATCTAATTATAAATAAAAACAAACAAATATTTGATTTTACATTTTAATTAATTATTTCTAGATTAACCTGTCATTGGTCGCATCTTTTTGAATGATGCCATTGGCAGCGTGTATGTGATTCTGTCACACTACGCTCTTCCATTGTATAAGCAGTGTGCCTAATGAAAAAGTTATAAAATCATTTTTAGGTGAAATATAATATAATTTATATTTAAAGAAAGCAAGGGAATTTGAAGGCCATTTCTAATAAAAATAAATTCTTCTAAATAAAAAACACACTTTTTAAACCTAGGATGAGAAAGATGCTTATAGTGTGACCAACGATAGGTTAAACCAAACTAAAATAACTGACAGGCAGAATTAAATATACATACAGCAATACATAGCTCAGCATACAAGCTGTACAAATTAGCAGACTTCTACTCTAGTACTTCTTGAGATGTGTTATCCTTTGGAAAGTCGTTACAAATTTTGTAATTAATGTTCTAATCTTTACTATTAATTATGCTACAAACTTTTTCCCACATGCTTAATCCGGCAGCAGTCACATGTTGTCGTTTTGCCACCGGAATCCATTATCTTTCCATAACACATCTCCTCTTAAAGTTACAATGAAGAAATGCCACATAGCTGACCTTGACTGTTGATTCTTTTGTGTAGCAAAATTGAAAGTCTTTCCTGTGTTTTCTAAGCATTTTATGTTACAGAATGCGGGATTTGAACCCAAACAGAAAAATCTTGAATCCAGTGCACTGCCAGCCAAGCTGTAGAGCCACTTGCCATAAATTTATCAGATTATAAACTGTGATGTAAACTTTGAGACATTTTTTCTCAAGACTCCCTCTGGATATTGCACTTTATGGCGTTCATATATTTATATACTAACTATATCAATACACAAAGGTTCACCACATTCTGTGAACCCAACATTGGAACCTCTCCTTTTCAGTTAAATGACACAGAGAGAGAGAGTGACAAAACTGAAGTCATATGCATATTTTTCAAAAAGCAAACTAAGGTTTTCATGAATTAGGAAACTTTTAATAATATTTGCCCTGTAAAAAATATAAATGCTCTTATACACCATTTTCAATAGGAAATATACCATAGGTGTTTATAACAACTTATTAAATTTTGGTGCTAAATCCTCCTGTAATATAATGTTATAAAAATGTTACAACAACTATTACTCATAGATAGTAACATATCCAAATTCTTTTGTAAGATTTTTTAAAAGTACTATAAATGATATACACATCTATAAAAGGAAACACACTGTAGGTGACTGTATATTTAAATTCCACTGCCATGTATATATTACAAATTAATACAGTAAAAGCTCGATTATCTGGCATTCAACTAACTGGAAAAATTCAGAGAGCTCCTTTATTTTTCTCTTTCCAGAAACAGTTGAAAATTTTTCTCTGCTACTTTAGGAACTTTACTGTTAGCATTCTCAAATCATCAGAGTGACTGATTCGGCGTAAAACAAAGCTATGTATGTTCATGACAGTGAATGTTATAAAAGAAAAGTATAAGAAAAATATAGCTCGATAGCACAGAATACCTTCATGTTGCATCATAGTCAGCAATCGTCCGCCAGCTGTTTTTCTCGGCAAAAGAGAGAAGGAGGGGAGGTGAAGGGGAAGGATGATGCGAGGAGAGAAGAAAGCCTAATTAATCCTTCTGCTCTTGGTGAAATTGGACGGGGAGGATCTTAAAAAAAAAAATTTAGCTTTCAACCTCAGAGCAAAAATAAATTAGAAGATCTATGCTTTCAATGCAATGGTATGGCTTCATCTGCTTTCAATCAACTCTTTTCAATCCCGCTAGGCTAAACAGGTGAGGGTTGGGTTAATCAATCAGGTTTCCTGTTTCTGAGGGTAGAAGCCTTAAAAAAAAACGTTGAAGCATGCACAAAGAGGCGATTTTCATGTGGATTTGACAGAATGTGCTTTTCATTTTAAATATATAGATTGATTTGACAGAATGTGCTTTTCATTTTAAATATATAGATTAGGCCACTTACAAAATTTCTATTTAAATACAATAAGTTTTCAGAAAATTAGTCCCCCCCCCCCCCCCCCCAAAAAAAAAAGCTCACTATCCGAGCCACTCCAAGAATAAAATGCTGATAACTGTAGTTTGTTTTTATGGTGATCGGAGAGGCGAAATCGGACGTTTTTTGCTTGCATCTGATAATGTTCTTAGCTATGCTGAAAGGATTCATTATTACGGTGAGTTGCTGCACCTTTTTTGGCCTGCGTAATGTGGGTGTAATTGAGGCAACAACAGAGATTCATACAGAACTTAATTTTCCAAGAGTCCATGCGCTTTTTCCGGAAAGAAAAAAAAGAACACCATTAAAAAAAAAAATACAGGGCGCAAAGTTGATGTTTTAGAAAGAAAAGGGTAGAACACAGTGCCCTTTGAAAAACGTCTAGTTGATAAGTTGACTTCATTAGTTTTGTTATTTCCCATGTTGAGGTTTACTTTATTAGTACATAAAGTAAGAGCAGCATCTGCTAATCATCTTAGTCCTAAATAAAAATCTTTATGAGATGTCTAAATAAAAATAATGTAACATTATAAAAGATTAATAAATAAATTTAGAAATGACATCCTAACACAAAATACGATTTACTTTTACTTTTAATTTGTCAAAATTAACTATAATAAAAGAATTATTTGACTGACTTCTCGATAACAGAAAAATAAGCCAAAAAATCATTTTCCTTTTTCATTGTTACATCAATGCACACCGTCCCCCTCCCCCCTCTTCTTTCATGACAGATTTTGTAATGCTCAACTATCAGACTTTTGGAAGTATTTGTTAATCGGCACTTCCCAAGCATGCCGGTTAGTTGAGCTTTTACTGTATTTAAGAAAATACTTATTTTAGCTTAAAATTATAAATATAGACAGAATATATAAACTAACAAGTTTTAGGCATAATACATCAATAAAGATTAGAAGACATGCATTTCAAATTAGTCATTATCAGGTATGAAAAAGTATATTAAATCTACTATCAGTAAAATAAGAACAATGTGTTAAAATATGAACATTTTAAATCTAATTTTCTGAACAAAAGTTATAAGTGTATTTTTATATTTTATTAAAAAATAAATAAATAAATAAATAAAACAAAAAAAAATCTTTGAATGAAATGAAAACTTTTGCAACTTAATATTGCTTTCAAAGGCTGAAAATGGATGAAAATACACGGAATACAGAATGATAGGAAAATTAACTAATATCTTAACATAACAAAATACTTTTACATCAGATGCAACAAAACAATTTTAGAACTAAGAATTGCTTTTTCCTTTTTATTTTATTAAATATAATACTGTTTATAAACATATTTGAAATACACTTTTATTTTTAAATGCTTGTTAAGAATATAAACGCATAAATAAAGTGTAATTTTTTTTAATTAAAAATTTTTAAAAATTTTAAAACTTTTTTCCCGCGTTAAGGCTATTGAGAATTGTGAGTTTTCGAAACAATTAAATATTTAATTAGATTATATTAAAAATTGATAATCAATATTTTTATAATTTAATTAATATTACAATTACTAATTATAGAACTAACTAGGGAAGCACCTGCACAAAATTGAGCTTGGGGGTGGGAGGAGGGGGAGGGATGGTGTCCTCAACAGATTTACCAAATTGGTAACATATATTAGTGGTCTATACGGGTCTGAACCTGTCCCAAAGCCCAAGTTAAATATGGGCTTAAAGAAATTTTCTTTCATCAAACTCGGAACGGGCTTAATTTTTAACTGAAGACTCGGACTGGGCCAGACTTATCCTTATTTCATTCTTTACAAGTTGTTTCGTCTGAGATTTTTTTTAAAGAAGTAATATCATGACAGCTTTCCTTTGTAATTAGTACAGAAAGTGAATGATAAAACATATTTTTTTTTCCTTTTTTCATTTTTAAAACAATTTTTTATGTTGGTTAATCATGTGAAGATATTTTGCCAAAGTGCTGTGTCTTTAAAAATTCTTTCATGTGCTCAAATTTTATCAAGGAATTTGAGAAAAAATTTGGACATTTAAATAGATTTTTAAGCAGACAAAAAGCTTTAAATAATAACATAAACAAGTTATTTTTAATTAAAAAAAATCTTTTATATGTTGTCTTCATCATTTTTGAGAGAATGACTAAGACGGATGCTAAAACTAGTTAATTAGCACTGGTAGCAAGTAAAAATTAGTGCAGAAAATGAAAACAAGTCCTTCCGACTCAGTTGGTACAGGTTTATTTCTTTATTTGTTTAATTTTAAGGTAGATACATCAGATTTAAATTAAACAAAGTAATCACATTCCTTCTAAGTTTGCTATTTTGGCTAGAAAAAGTGATTTGCAGGGAAATTTTAAATTAGGCTTTTAAAATGTAATTGAAAGAAAATAAGGCAATTACAACAAAAATGCTAAAAAATTGTTCAAATCATAGTTTAAAAATCACCCACAGACTTTAGTATAAACCCAAATCATTCAATGAATGATTTCAAAAACTTTTGTGTAACCCTGTAAACAAACTATAAGAGCAACATACTTGATTAATGAATTCATCCAAGATACTTACTAGATCAATACACTGCCCTAATTAGGTTTGAATTGGTTCAGTATTTTGGACAATATTGTGATGACAAGTTTTGCATATTTTGCTTTTGTGTGTTCCTATAAACAAACTATAAGAGTTACATGCTTGGTTAGCTAACTTGTCCAAGATACTTGCAAGATCAATAAATTGCCCCAGTTAGGTTCGAATTGGTTCAGTATTTCATATGTTATGATGAAAAATTTTACATATTTTTGCTTTTGTATGTCCCCATAAACAAACTACAAGATCTATATACTTGGTTAATGAAATATATACCTTAGGGCAAGATCAATACACTGCCCCAATTAAATTTTAACTGGTTCAATATTTTGTTATAGTGATGACAAATTTTGCATGGTTTTTGTTTTTGTGTGTACTTGTAAACAAACTATAAGAGCTACATGCTTGGTTAACAAACTCATCCAAGATACTGGCATGATGTTAGATTACACTGGTTTACAAATTTAAACATTTCTTATATACTTTTGATGAAACCCCTATTTTCTTATTATACTACCTCTTACTAATGAAAGACGGTATTTGAAAAAAAATCTATCATGCCACATTTTTAAAATTTTTAGATTTTTCAATATTCACATTTTTAATTCTATAATATATCTATCACATCACATTCAACCTACCCGCATTATCAATGTGGATTCTATATTCTGTTTTCTTGTGTTTTTGTGAACTAAAGTGGTTTTGTTTTTGATAAAGTCTAATAAAGTGTGTAAATTAAATTCTGAGCGTTTTTGTTACGTATGTGGACAATTTATATTCGCAAAACAAGGAAGACAGATATCGGAATGTCTTAAAACAGCATATTTGCATTATTTTGGATTCTCAGTGAGTAATCAAGATAAAAAGTGGGCCCCACATGTTTTTTGTGAAAGCTGTAGGCTTACTCTTATATGCTGGGCTTTGGGAGAAAAAAAGTATCTTCAATTTGGATCACAAATGCTGTGGAAAAAAAAAACCCTTCAAATCACAAAAATGACTGTTATTTGTTGGACAAAAACTGCAGGTTTTAATTTAAAAAAAAAAAAAAAAAAAAATTCAATATCCTGACATTCCATCAGTCTCAAAACCGATATCAGATTCGGAAACTCTGCCACATTCCGTATGTCCAAGTATGTCAAGTGTGAGTTGCCAAGATAGTGACGATCTGTTTATGGAGGATGAAAGTGATGACACGTTCGTATTCGAAGATGATAAAACGCCACATTTAATAAACCAAAATGAGTTAAATGACCTTGTGCGAGACTTGCAACTATCTAGATCTAAGGCAGAGACTCTTGCCTCTCATCTACAACAGTGGAACTTATTGACACCAAATACCAAAGTAACTTATTACCAAAATCTATTTCACAAAAAAGGATGAGTTTTGTTTTTGCTATGATATTCCCAGACTTTTTAATGCGATGAATCAAAATTATGATCCAAATGAATGACGTTTATTTATCGATTCATCTAAATATAGCTTGAAAGCTGTATTACTTCATAACGGAAATATAAAACCATCTTTACCAATTGGCCATGCCGTAAACAGTAAAGCAACCTATCAAACAATGTCTCTTTTAATGAAAATGATACAATATGAACAGCACAACTGGAAAATATATGGCGATTAAAAAGTAGTTAGTATGTAACTGGGCTTACAGGGCGGGTATACCAAATATTCATGTTTTTGTGCCTGTGGGATAGTCGAGCTAAAGAACACCATTACATAAAAAAATATTGGCTTGTCCGAAATGAACTTACTCCAGGTAAAATGAATGTGAAATATACATCTTTAGTAGATCCACAAAATATAATTTTGCCACCATTACACATGAAATTGGGCCTAATAAAAATTTTCTTCAATGCCATGGATAAAAACAGTGCTGCTTTTAAATGTTTACACAAATATTTTCCAAGTATTTCAGACGCAAAATTAAAAGAGGGAATGTTTGTCGGTCCACAGATAGGTAAACTGATGCAAGATAAGGACTCTGAAAAACTTTTATCTACTAATGAAAAAAAGGCTTGAGATTCCTTTAAAACGGTCGTTCATGGATTCTTAGGAAATCATAAAGATGAAAATTATGAAAAAAATATTGCTGTTTTATTATTCAACTAACGTTGGAAAGTGTTTAAAATGAAAGAGTTTTAAAGACTTTAAATTTCTGTGCTCAGTACAGTGGCAGCAAAAGAAAACTGGCAATTTCAAGGAGAGAGGAGAAAGTTTAGATGGTTGATTACTCATTGCTACAATAAAATAACAAACAGAGTCAAAGAAAAAAATAATAATTTGAAATACGTTATGCTTTGTGTGCTGGGGAAGATAAAGAAAATCAGTAGAAAATTTTAAGAGTGGGGTAGGTAGGATATAAGTTTAAAAAAAAAAAGGGAATTCTGCCGAAACACATAAGATTCTCACCCCTGGCTTTTAGATTATGATGTTTTTAAAGTATTTTCAAAACTACATTGATTTTTTATGGAATCTCCTTTTGTATGTAATTGTCTAAGTGATCATTTTGTTAATGTATATTCCAAGATTTAGAGACATAAAAACCTGATAAATGCTATAGTTTAAATTCTTGTACATAAATTGTATGCTAAAACCTTTAGTCTTACGACAGATTTAATTAAATATCAATTTTAAATAAAAAGTTTTTTAGGCCTGATAAAAAGTTACTATCTACAAATTTATTGAACTTTATTTTTACAAGCTAAATGAATTTTTTAAAAGCGTCTTTCAGTTATTTAATATGCAAAATATCCTTATAAAGATTGCAAATTATGTTCATTTTAGATTTTAATACTTTTTCACATCATTTTAAAAATTGAGAAAATTTATGATAATCAACGATTTTTAAAAAAATCATCTAATTAAAATCGTTGATACTTTATACATACACAACTAGCTCCCCCCCCCCCTTTTGAGAGAAAGACAGGGATAGAAAGGGCTAGAAAAAAACATATATTATTTCTAATTTATGAAGTTTTATCATCTGAAGATAGTATTAGAAAGAATCAAATCAATAACATATTTTCCAAACACTTGCTTAGTATTTCAACTATTTAGAATAATCTCATAGTTTTTCTCTAATCAGTAATTATAGAGTATTTTCCCCCTCCATCTGTGAACTTACTTTATTTAAATCTGCATGCAGTTTTTCCATCAATACTACAAGAAACTCATGTGAATCTTGCTGTTCATTTCCAATACAAACTGCAAGGCACTTGCTGACAGTATTCTGAAAAGTAAAAATGTTTAAACAGTGAATTTGGAAAAGACGTCTCATTGTCCTTCAAAGTGTGCAATTATATAAGATAAAACATAAAAGAATGCCTTCAAAACGAAAACTGATAATAAATATTAGATGAATGATGGAAGTTTTTGGAATATAAATATTCACTAACTACGTGACAACCTGGTGTGTTGCATTTATACTGCATGAGATCCTTAGATTTCTTGAGGGAAAAAGTAATCCAATATTATTGTACATTTAGGAAAAATATATACTAGTAAATCTGCAGATCAGGAGCCTCAACGTCAGCTCTGAAAGTCATTGTTTTTTAATCTTACTTCTCATATTATTTAGAATCTTACAATTCGCAATTTAATTTTTTTTTGTTACATACATATTTATAGGCATATAAAATACTTCGGATGTTTCAGAAATTAGAAGCATTAAATTAAACACGATTTTATGCAATGATATTCTGAAATTCTTATGAACTTCTTAATCTTGTAACTTTTTAGATAAAAAAATGCATTTCTTATTTTGATATTCTTTGAAATATGGTTGCTAAGCAACTGATAAAATAAAGAGGAAAGAAAAAGAAATGCATTTTAACATTTGTAAAAAATAGGAAAATAAAATGTTTTATATTTCCCGAACAGTTTCAAAAAATTTTCCAATAATTTAAACAATTAATTTCTAAATTCTAATAGATGTATCGGCAAACTTTCAAAGCTATTGCATATATTTAAGACCTGCATATCGAAAATTTAGTATCCGTCATTTTTCATTTAAATCCATTATTCAAATATGTGATTTTCATTTCAATTAAAAATGAAATTTGAAAAATCGTCTGCATCCCCATAGGAAAGCATTATGACCTAAAAAGAAATGTTCCATATTTTTCGGACGAATGAACCAAATGTAACTAAAAACTATACAGCTAATTCCAGGTACCTCACCAACATACCTACCAAAAATAAACCTAATCGGATCACTTTTACAGCAGTTATCGCAGAACAGACAGACAGACAGAAACCAAAAACTTTTCGCGTCTCCACAGTGAGCCTTCACTGACGTTTTGGCAAATATTAACTTTATTAAATACCAAATTTTAAGTAAATTTTCTCCTGGTTGAAGAACAAAGGATACCCCAGAAATGGGCAGGAGCGATTGGTTTTAAGGCTAGTAAAAATTTGATGAAAGTTTTAAATTAATATCGCAGTTAATTACGGTCCGATTCCTTAGCAAATGGGTAGAATAACTTTCCTGGATTTTCTGGATCGAATGATACTGTTCTGGACCTTGTATTCCTGGTGGTTTTGGGGGAGATAGTTGTACAGACACTCACACATACATAGATTTTAATAGTATAGATACTGTTCTACTTTAAATAAAATTGCAAAACATAATTTTTTCCACTGTGAAATAACAATGGAATAAATTGTGAATGGATGATAAAGTACTATATTTCTAGTGTTGTCATCTATTAGTGAAAAATAGAACTATTTTCAATTTGAGGAAGCAAAATTTTAAATTTCAGGAAGAGAAAAATCTTTAGGTAAAATGCAATGTTGCATTATCTGTACCTTAATTTTACAAGTCTTACTTTGAAGGAGATAATCCACTGATAATCTGATGAAAAGCACGATACTTTTAAATAAATAATAACTGTGCTTTTAATTTTTAGCAGTGGCAGCCTGTCTGGTAAAATGCTTTTTCATCTGATAGTTTATTGAAAATATTTTGCTTAAATAGTCATATTCTGTTTCTTTTTTTCAATTTATTTACTATGCATTTGCACCAAATGTTTAATAAAAAACAATCACAAAGGGATTGGTGCAATAAAAGCAACGTTTTCTTTAGAATCGATCTAAATGAAGAATTAAGTGAAAATGCATACAGACTACACCAGCTTAGTCCAGTTGCTATGGCAATGTGATGTCAGGTTTTCTAAAAGCTCTAGGGTGTGAACTGAAGAGCTAAAATGCTACCTAGAGCTGTCGTGTCTCGGAAGAAGATGCGAGTTGATACTCAAATATGACATGTTTCTTCTGTTTTCATTTATTTGCTAGAAACTGTAAATACAATATTTATTGTTGTATTTTATAATGCAATCTGCTAATGACATTGTGTTTCATTTATTATAAACCCTATTTAATTGCTGAGAAAATGAAGATAAGCAGTGATGCACTTTGTCATAAAATAATAGAACCATTCACAGTGGTAATTAAAAAAAGGAGAAAAAATACGAGTAATAAATTTTATAAGATTAAATTTAAAATCTCAAAGCTAATTGTTTTCTAAAATGTTAATTTGAGAAATATAACAAGGACTTAAGTGAGAGATTCATGGAAATGTAAATATTTATACAGACATTTACAAATTGGTTTTGATCATTTTATTATTACCATCTTCAAGTATGTTAGTACAAAGAAATTTATCTTGTCTTAAAAAAAAAAAAAAAACATTTTGCAGAAATGGAACGTTGCAGGAAAGACTTAAAATTATTTTATAACAGCATAATCTACATTTTTGTACATTTATAAAGTGGAAGAATTGATAACTTGAGATTTCATATTAATTTATTAAAGAATGTTTGCTATGCAGGTATTTTTATTAATATTGTTTTTCAACAGCTTTCACAACTATAAATGTTTATTTATTGTTATTTTTTTACATATTTTTAAATGTAATTTCTGTACATTAGTATAAAAATCAGTGTTAAACATGGCAATATTTTGCATGCAAACTGGACTATTTTTAACAGATTTTCAATCCTTAAGACCAGGGCTCGACAAATGCGGTCATTAGTTCGCAACTGGCAACCAAAATATTTTATCTGGCAAGTATGTTGTTGGTAAGATCTTCAACTCTTTCATTTTCTTCTTTTTTTATCAATATTTGTGAAAAATTGACCTAAAAATGAGCGCAAATGGCATTTTTTCTACCCCCCCATGTACGGCAAGCAGCGATTTTCCTCTTCTGTTGTAGACTGTGTTGTACTGTTAACCCCTTCAAGGGTGGTGGTTCATTTTTGGAACACGTAATTTTAATCCCGAAATGCAACATTGACACCAGAATTTTGGAATGCAAATTTTCCTTTTATCATGTACTTGAATAAAAGCTTCTACTTATTTCCAAACAAATCTGTTTTTAAATTCTGGTGTCACTCAATCATTTCAGCATTTTATGAATATACATACTTTGCCCCTGAAAGGGTTAATGGAAGAATCGGGCTTACATGGCATTTTCCCTCTAATGCATAGAAAGATAAAGCAGAGATGTAAAATTCTTTACATTAAATAGTTTTGGACGGTTACCTGCACCCAAAGACAGCCCAATAAATTTGGCACAGACTGCAGTTATTATGAAACTGAAGTTCTGGATGAGTCAGGTGATCACATGAACATGACGTGCTTTGACTTGAGCCCAACTTGAAATAAAAGAAAATTAATTGATATTTTAATGCACTTATTGAAAAATAGTCTATAATTCTATCTTTAATATGAATTTTATCATTTATATTCAAAATTATATGTATCCATTTATTTTCAAATATATAGCTTCTTTATCTGAAATATTCTACTCTTTCTTTTAGAAAATCAGTTTAACCCAACACTGACCAGCATGAATCAAAATCCAATCAAACAATTTGTGTCAACCCGATTGTCTAGAATCCTGCGTGAATTGTGTTATACTTGATCTGAACCCCAAATATGTATTTAAAGTCAACTCACAAATCGACTTGACTCTGACAAAAATATTCCACTGACCCACAGCCCAACCCAAATCAAACAACAACAACAAAAAAATTATGATCTGTAATCTGACACAAACCCAAAAAATCAGTCCGCAATTTAAATATTTCAATGACCCACAGCCTAACCCAAATCAAACAAAAATTTTTTTGGCAATCTGCAATCTCACACAAACTTAAAAAATCAGTCCACAATTTAATGTAATTATGAAAAAATAATCTATAAAGATATAAATATCTTTAATATCAAATTTATCTTTTATATCAAAAAATGAACATGTAAAGAATCATTCATATTCATACATGTGGTTTTTGATCTAAAACAGTATTTCAGACTTTCTTTTGCAAAATCAGGTTAACTCGAACTTGACCAGCAAGAATCAAACTCAATCTAATTCCAAAACAATTAGTCAACATGAGGCACAATGAAAAAAATTAGCCCAGACATGACTTGCAGTTCTTGTCATGTCTGGTGTGGGTAAAATCAGGTAACCCCCAATCTGATACAAGACTCTAATACAATCCAAACTGCTGGTCAGGTCGGGTTGTGTAAAATCAGGTGATCTGATGCAGGATTCAATATGGAATCAAATAGTATCAATTCATTACTAAAAATATTCATGTAATAGGAAAAAATTTCTTTTTACATTTTAGTCTCTATCTTTTTTCAGGAGTGGATAAATATTTTTTACTGATGACAAGAATTGTTTGCTGGCTGTCAATTTTTTTTTCCAAATTTATAGAGCCCTGCTTAAGACCTCTTCCCATTAATGTTGGTGTTTTTCACCTGCTTTTCAAACCACAAACCACCACTGATTTTTAGTCAATAAAAAATATTTATATGTGCTACTAACACAGTCTTTGTGTAGCTTTTAAGGCTGGAAAGCAGAGCAACAATAAAATAGCATTTTAGGAACTATAACAAAATGCAAAAAGTGAATTTTCAACATACTTTGAAATCTCTTGGGTAGAATGATTTATATTGCCCCATCCACAAAGCCTTAATAACAGCAGCAAATTCTTCAACAAGTTCTCCTCCTGTACCTTGCTTGTTATCTCTGTTATAGAAAAAAAGGAAATTAAACTTATTATAGAATTTACAGAGGTTTGCATGGATTTATTATTTTGAATACAGTAGAACCTCGATTGCTCGTTTCTCAAGGGACCATTCGTTTCAAACGATAGTTTCGGGAAAACGATTAATGCAGGTCAACGTAAAATATTTTCGTGTGAAAAAGTATATGGCATAAATAAATTTATTATATTGAAATATAGAAAATTTGAAGGAGAAAAATACTTACTTACTACAAAAAATTTACGAAGTCAATCTAATTTAAAATTCAATAATGGTAATTCTTTTGATTATCTTAATTACATTTTTCTCATTTTTTTATTTATTAAAATTCATTATATTTAATATTAACAATATTCGTTATAACATTGTTAAATACATACTTTTATAATTAAAAAATTTGGAGGAATAGATCAGAATAAAGAGGAATAGATCTATTTATTTACTGGAAATATTGGGACATTTTAGCTTGTACACACTGTTTTCTTCTTAACCCAAACCATAAATTTTCAACATTAGTGACATCTTTCTACTCTCTTTCGCTTAATGCATGTGAATAAAGAAAATTTCTCATTGTTTCAAATCTTTTAAGTGCTTCAACAAACGTAGAACTGTATTGACATTTTCGTCTTCATCGGTATCATTATCCATTTTTTCCTTCTCTGCGATCATTTCTTGAACAGAAATCAAGCCACATGTCGCAACCTCTTATCAATTGATGCATAATCGTCAAAGGTAATATTCGAGACATTTGCCACAAACTATGATAAATCACTTTCCTCTTCATCATTAGTATCAGCAGTTACATTTTCGAGTTCTGTGATATCCCCCTTAGCCTTATTAAAAGAGTTAATTATAGTTTCTTGGGTTACTCTCTCCCAGACAGAGACAACGAAATAAATGGCTTGTAAAACATCAATTTTGATGCTATTGCATTTTCCTTCATCCATCATAGCTAGAGCCTTTCTAACTAAATTCTTTCTGTAATGGCGCTTGAAACCGTGAATAATACCCAAATCCAGGGGTTGAACCCTACTAATACAATTAAGGGGATAAAAATGAACTGTCACATTTTTTAATGAAAATATATCCGGAGGATGCGCTGAACAGTTGTCAATGAATAAAACTACTTTTCTTTTTTCTTTTCTAACTGACTTGTCAAAATTATTCAGAAATTCAGAGAAAATTTCATTTGTCATCCATGCTCTTGAATTAGCACGGTACGACACAGGTAAATTTTTTATGTTTTTGAAACACCTTGGCTTTTCCGACTTTCCAATTACAATCGGCATTCTTTTATCGCTTCCATCACTATTTGCACACAATAAAACAGTCAGTCTTTCTTTAGAACTTTTGCTTCCATGACAATCCTCTCCTTTTAGTGCCAGAGTATGGTCCGGCAAACCTCTATAAAAAAGCCCCGTTTCATCTGCATTGTAAATGTCACAAGAGTCATATCCTTCAATTAATGCCGGTAATTTGGAAAACCAATCTTGAACCACTCTGTCATCAACAGCTGTGCTTTGACCACACAATTTTTTTAATTTTAATTTATGTCGCTCTTTAAAGCATGAAATAAATCCATTTGAGGCTGTGAAATTTTCAATACCTTTTAAAGCAGCGATTTCTAGGGCCTTTTTCCCACAGAATTGTTCCATCTATTGGAATTTGTGATCCTTGAGCTTGACGATACCAGTCATGCAAAACAGTTTCTAAATCTTTGTATATTGATTCTCGACCAGTTTTTCATTGTTTTTTTTCGCCGAAATACCGTACTTATCAAACTGCCTTCTAATTTCGGCTTTTTTTGAAATTATAGAATTCAATGTTGAATGTGTTAAATTTAAACGTTTAGCAATTTGAACTCTTTTTTCCAACGGATGTTTTTCTACTTCTTCAATGATACGAATTCTTTCCTCTAAAGTACGAATTTGTGTAGCCATGTTTGTTAGTCACAAACAAGTGAAAATAATGAAAACAATAGACACACAACAATAGCTTATCACAGCCAAAACTGAAATGAGAACCTAACGTAAAGTGACAATGTCTTAACTTCTAGAAGCTATTATGTTTGCAGCTAATCCCTGCCCTCTCTGTCAATCATTCACTTTTTCAACATTTTTCTCTACTGCCCTCCTTAATTTCATTGGTTGAAAGGCCTTCATCCCCCCTCCCTCCCTGTCTCGCTCTTAAGGTGACTACTTTAATAAATACAGATATCAGACGCCACGTTGTTAACTAAAACTAAGTTCTTATTCTATTTTTTATAAAGACAATTCACTGCTCATTATTTTACTTTTTTTTTTCTATTGCAAACTTTTTGTCATTCCACCTGTACACTGGAGGGTTACCACTTACAGAATGGCACGTTTATCGCCCGTTTGGGGATTGCATTTAAAGATCACCACACTGTCATGGAATCGCTCTCGTTTATCAATACGCACGTGCATCCAAGGTCACAATTAGAACAACTTTTTTTCTTCTCTTAAACATGAATTGAATACAATGGGACAAATTCTCCATTTTTTTCGAAGGTCGATAAAATTTTTGAACAATAGATACGGGAATCTGCATGTTTAAAAAACGACCTAAGGGGGTATAATTAACATTATTTAAATAGTATTCGTGATGGAACCTTTAAAACTAGACGATACATACGGGATAATGAAAGATGTGGGAACGATGAATCGAGGTTCTACTGTATTAAAATAAACCAAACATTTAAAAAGTGATTACATCACCATTTACATAAATTAAAAAGTTTTTTGGATACTAAATGTAATAAAAAAAGAAACAATTTCTTGATTTTTATGACAAAGACAAAACAAATATTAATTTTATAATTATCATTCATAATGATATTATTTATTATATTACAGTAAAACTTGGTTATAGCAAGCTCATATGTAACAAGAACTCTTGTTTTAACAAGTAATTAATGAGTAAATGGTTGGACCAATATGAAAATACATTGCAAGAAACAGTGTTATTATGAGTGAACCTTGAATATAGTGAGCAAAAAATCTGTAAGCTCACGGAAAAGTTGAAACAATCTTAGTAAAGAAGAACTTCTTAAAATATATATATATTTTCATAGGGCATATACAATATTGCAGAAAATGATGAAGATGAGGAAGGTGTTTCTGATACAGATGATTACGGATTTTTGATTTCTACGTGAAATTTTAAAGCTTATTAAAAGTAAATGAGTTTCTGAGACTGATTGAGTTCAATTGGACAAAAACTGTGCATTGAAAAAGATTCTAAACAAAGTTCAGAGTATAAGAACCCTTTTCTCCGAATCTTGCATATAATAATAAATAAATAGCAAGAGTGATTTCTTTACTTTTTTATAGCATTTTTTTTTATTCACTTATGTGAGATACAGTTTTCTCTGGCTATGTTGTATAGTGTAGATATCAGAGGACTTGTATAAAAACTTGAGACCTCGTACCACGTGCAGGGATTGCTACCCCTAACTTGCACGTGTAACCGTACAAAGACATCAAACGCCAGATTCGAGGATTCGCTAATTGTTGTCCAAAAAAAATTCTGATTAGGAGCATAAGAAAATAAGTTGTACTTACAGTTTCTGGAAAACGAACGATAGAAATGAGTGCTACTGAAGAGATAAGCACAGACTTTATAGAGACCACAATTTTTCACATGTTGAGACACAAGAAATATAACTCAGGAATTGCTAGCAACATAACATTTTTATTGTAGTTGAACAAATTATAGGAGGGCACTGACGACATCGCTTTCACGATTATTCTTGTATTGTAATTATTGTAAATGCCGAGCGAGACGATCACAGCCAGTTTGCGCTAAGCAGCACGGCATCTGCAGAGCGTGTGGCTCACCGAGCCCGGAGGAAAAACGAAGAGACTTCTTCCCTAGGTGATTTGTACAGCAGCTGAACTTCCCACTTCGCAAACGCTCATCTCGATGATACCGGCCCACGGTTCATCCAATCCGCAATGATGAGATGAAATGGCTGCACACGCATCACCTGAGAAGAGTGAGGGATGCACCTCTAGCGATCAGCACGGGGAATAAAGCTATCTTTTCGCCCGCATGAGAGCCAGAAAAATGGTGATTGTTAAAAGACTGAAAATGAACAAATTATAAAGTGATAATTACGTCGTTTGGAATCGAACTCGAAAATTGAACCGAACGACGTAGAACAATAAGTAATATGTTAAAATGACGGGAATTAAAAACTGTTAAGATTAAAAATATTAATTTAAGAGGAAAATAATGAAAAACTATTAAAATAATTAAAATTAATGCTGAAAACGGGAATTAACCACATGGATACGCAAGGGGAAAATGAATGTCGCATGTCTATTATGACATTACAACTTACTTTAATAATTACAAGGAGAAAAACATGGGTTTATCTATACTGTTATATAAAGAGAGAACACCTGACTGACTCATCAATGCCCAGCTGAAATGACTAAAGCCAGGATCATGAAATTTGGACAGTAGATTGCTATTATGATATAAGAAAGGACTCTTAAAAATTCCTCCCCGAAGGGTATTAAATGAGGAGGGGGGAAGGGGGATCGAAAGTTTTAGGTTATTTTGCAATATCTCAGCAGCAATTTTAGGTAAGAGCACGAACTTCAGAAAAATAAATCTACTTAAAAAAAAATGGTTAAACATGTATTTCAGCGATTTTAGAAATTCACCCCCTAAGAATGGTTATAAATGGGGGTTTTTTAAATAAAAAAAAAAAAAAAAAAAAAAAAAAAAGAATTTTGCAACAATACAGTTACAAAAATAAAATCGCAACAATAGTTACAACAATGAAATTATAACAAGGAAATTACAACAATGAAATACATAAAATATAGCTAAACCAATCTGCTAAAAAATAATTAAGCACACATTTCAGCTATTTTAGCGATTTCGTTGCCAACATTGGCAATGAACCCGATTATGGAAGATTGTACGAATAAGAAAACTATTGCTGATTTTTGATTAGACATTTTTTTCAAGGAGGTCGACACATTGTCTATCCGAGCGAAGCTGGGATGGGCCGCTAGTAATTAATAATTTGCTTTTGTACATTAATTTAAAGGACTAAAGTTACCTCTACAAGTGTGTTAATTCAGCTGTTTCTGCTGATTTACTTAAACTTTCACATATTCTCTCTTTTCCAATTAGAATAAATGAACAGAGGCTTGAATTTGCATATTTGGAAAACTTGGTTATAACAAGCAAAGGCACTGGTCCTTTCATAATTGTTACAACTGAGATCAGCAGTACAAGGTTTTGCAAAAATAAAACACATGTTCAAAAATAATTTTACTTTAGCAAAACTAATACATGGGCTAAAATATTTAAATACCAGTGATATGTTTTAATTGTACATAAGAAAATATTCATTAATAAGAATACTTAAATAATTTCTAGATTAGTCTGAATTGTAATAATATTTTAATGTAACACATATAATTCAAAGTGATAAAACTATAAATCTTCCATAAAATATTTTGCTTTACTGAGTATAAAATTTTTTAAAAATAATTTTGAATACTTTTCTACTAATATTTAGTAAAATAATAAGTTAACTTTCAGTGTGCTTTAATAATAATTCTTTATCTGAATAAATTTTAGTAATAATTGAGCTATATCAACTCAACTTCTTTAAAAAATCTTTTTAAAAAAATTATGAGGCATTATTATAATTTTTCTACCACAAAAATGATTTAATCTAAAGTTGATAAAAAATATATTACCTGCTAATATTTTCGACATACTGACCACTATTGATGTAATCAGCTAAAGGTAGTGTATTAGACAAGCACTGAATAACAGAATTCATAAAGCAAGTATTCCCTAAATTCCTCAAACCTGTCGCTGGACGCACCTATATTTATTAAAACAGTAAAAAATAATTCAATATGACATTTTATGTAATTTTTACAAATATTTTTTTTTTTTACCAACCTGCATTTCTAAAAGAAATATTAAAATCATAAATTAATAATGAGAATAAGAATGTCTACATTCTAACATCATTCTTCGTATACACAGTTTTGACATTAACACACTAGTTGGTTCCTTGTGAATTACATTCAAAATAACTGGCTACACCCACATTTAGCATATTACCTTTTTTCATCTGCCATATTATATTACCTTTTTAGGCAATTAAATAAGAATAAATTATTTCTGACATTACTGTAAATTTAATCATTGCTTTATTTATCACAATTTTTATGAAAAAAAAAAACTGTTATAAAATAACATTAAATTTATCTGTTAAAAAAATAATATTTTAGCTATTTATTTCATTTTTAACCATGAAATATTTTTTTAATGGAATTTCCAAATAAATCAAAGCTGATGAAGATGCATGTCAGGATTCAAATCCACAATCACCATATAAATGCTTTTATCCATTTGGTCATAAATTCTTATCTATGAAAGGTCTTAATAATATATAAATATTTTTTAGAAAATGGTCTGTTGCTGCTGTGAAAAAATTATAATAAATTCATTCTAAATTGTAACTTTAAGAAACTTTCCGTGCTTAAGTGATAGAATTCTCATTAATCCTTGACAATTAATAATTTTGTGTTGAATAAATAATACTTAACATAACCTTTAATATAATTTGCATAAGTGTTGTTCATTTGCATAACAGAATAATAATAAAAAAACCTTCTGTTGATTTTTTCATTTTTCCCCCTTTACTTTAATGTGAAATATTTTGGTTCTATTACTATCAGCTACTATTTATTTGTAAATTACCTTGCAATATATTAGCATAAATTATTTGTTTTTTATTTGGATATTTCCATTCACTGTGTGTATGAATTCTGCGACGGGCAAAATGACGAAAATTTTTAAACAATTTATAATTAAAACATCTTTTTATGGATGACATTCATCTATTTACAGTTAAAACATTTTATATGACTATTTAGTCATAATTTCTAGGAGTATTTTGATCTATGCAGTGAGTAATTTGACACACATATCTGATTACAGTTCAACTTCTAGGAAAATGCCAAATCATCAAGACATATTCCAAAATGACAAGTTGAGACCATAGTTTCACTGGTATTATTTAATTGCAGCATGGCATGCCACTTTTCAACGTGAATATTCTGTACTATTATTCTATGATTAACGCAAAATGTGAATTTAAATAAATAAAACTTAATAATGTTATTATGATGGTGTTAAATTCATGCCATTTCCACTCATCGGCAAATGCAAATAATCTCAAAGATTGTAATGAGAAAAACTTACACAGGTTTACTAGTCATTACTATAATTTCATAAGAAAGAAATCATTATCTATATTCAGGGGAGAACTCTATTTCAGGGGTCATTAATCACAAGCCTCTGTAGGTGGCACTTGCACACACCACTTTTCTTGAACTGGCTTATTTTAATGACAATTTTATCTATTATCTGTAACTAATAAAAATTCCTCCAACAGTGCAAACTTGGATTTTAATATGATTTTTAATTATTGTAGTTTAAAGAACTTAAAAACTATAACTGTACAGTTACATTAAATTAAAAAAATGGTAAGTATTGTTTAAAATAAACAAATAAAAAAGAAGAAAAATCCAACTACAACACTTACTGGGCAATTTCCATAAAGTGGATTAAGATTACGTTGTCTTGCTCTATTTATTTCACTTAATGCAGAATTAACATTGACAACCCTAAAACAAAGATGCATATAACTAACAAAAAATAAATTCATAAATAGTTTAAAATTGAATAAATGATACATGAAGTGAGATTGCAAGATGTTACTTTCTTCAAATTATAGAGTCTGGTGAGGTAAAATGTGTAATTTTTTAAGGTGTAATAATTTGAAAATTGATTAATTTTTGATGACATTTTCATTGCTATTTCATTTCCCTAATGACATTACTTATCTTTTGTAATACACTTTTTGAGTTGTAACACTCAAATTTTGAAATTAACCATACTTGTGTATGTTTTAACACATGTTTTAGTGAATCTCTAAAGCTTTTATTTTTTACAACAATATTATTTTCTTAGTTAATTGGATTCAACGAACCTTCAAGAAAGGATTTCTGTTTAAATGAAAGCTAAATTTACATTATTTTACTTTTCAAAATATATTTAGTAATGTAGGGGTAAAATGTATATAGTTTTACAATAATGAAAGTACATTGTGAATATGTATATTTTTCTTTTTTGTTTAAACTTTTATTTGAAAGGGTAAAAACTACCAGGTAAAAATTTTGTATAAGGTTTTCAAGGTTGTAGGACTATTTGCAAGTCAACAGAGAGGAAGTGAAAAACAAATTGTCTCTAGTGAAATTTTGCAAAGTCAACCAGTTGTTGAAGAATCTAATGTGCCTTCTTCATTTCATCAAAATATGCTTCAAAAGAACACAAAATTTACTTGTAGAAAAAAAAAAAAATCAGATCTATGATAATTCATTGCAAAACAATGAAATTACAAGACCAGACCAAAAATAATACAGCAACTAAAAATCCACATTTAAAACTTAAAAAACAATAGCTTAGAATTTCACCATCTCAACATTCTGTATAACTCTATAATTTTTTTAAATCACTTAATGATTTCTACTGGCCAAGCAGAGCATTATCTTTCAAATAGAGATATTTTAATATGTTATTGAGTTAAAATATTTTTTTTATAGTGAACTCCCATTAGTGCGGACTTCCAAGGGAGGCCATTTTTCATCCACACTAACTGAAGACCACATTAAATGTTGTAAAATAATTCCATGCATTGAATAAATTGATTTCAGTTTTAATAGTTTACCAACTGTAAGCTTAAAGAAACAACTTTTTCTTTAATTTAGTAATTTTAATAATAATAAAAAAAAAAGTAAATGGCAATTTGTTAATACAAAAGAATAAATTACTCTGGACAAATAAAATGTGCAAAGAAATTGATGTACTTATATAATTAACCTTTAATTAATCCATTTTTTTGTGATAGTTGACCAATTTTTCTTTTTAATACATCATTTTCTGGTTTTGCAACACACTAAAATTTTGTCTGTTCACATTTTGATTGACAAACAGCCATTGACAAACAGCCAGGAATGTTTTCTTTCTTTTCATCACCGACACCAATAATATCTTCATCTCTTAACACTAGAATGGCAGTAGGGGTCATTTTGACCCCTGAGCACTTTTATCTGTTGTTTAATTTTGGTTGGTTGGAAGAAATCACTTGAAATTTTTTGATTTTTCCTAAATAGATAACAGATATTTCTAAAAAAAAAAATTCAGCATTCTAGATTTGTCAGTTTTTAAAATATTGGAAAATATTGAAAATATATATGTATATAAAAAAAAATATGTATATACGAAATATTGATGAAAAAAATAATTATTTTACAAATTGTGTTTTATTTTAGTTAGCATTAACTTTAATTTGTGAAACCAATCAATTTTTATATCAAAGTTATGAGTTATTTGAGTAATTGTAGTATGATCCAATTTATCGCCCTGCAGGGGTTACATTTACAGTACTTTAAAAATTCAATAAATTGTCAAGTAATATTAAATATAAATTATGAAATACACGTAAATTACATATTTTTACCAATGTATGGCATTTAAAATTGTTTTATCATTGTTATTTCCGTAGTCTCATTGAGGGGTCAAAATGACCTCTTCCCGCCATTCTAGTAGGTAAGATTTTTATGCTGTTCTAGCATTAATAACCAAAATTACATCAAATTTGCTTTCAAAGAAATAATGTACAAAGCCAATTTCGATTATGCCTTTATAATTTGTAAAAGATTGCCCACATTATCTGATGGGTAGCACGCACTAAGCGATGTTCTTTGCACTAAATATAAATAGAAAATAATGAGGAAATGAAACTGTCTTCATTAATCTGAGATATGTCTTAAGCAGAGACGTATTAATGAGAGTCCACCGTACATTCACTGTAAAAATACTCAAATTAGTATGATGTTTGACAATGTTGTTGAAGTAGAATATCGAATTTCAATCTTTGAAAAATAGTCATTGTATCAATTGCATTTAAAAAAAAAAAGAAACCAAATATCTATCATTAGACATATTCTTTTAATATTTGAATACAGTCTAGCATCACAAGATTTTTTATTTTCTACAAGAAATATGTCATTTTTTCAATTTTGTATGTAAGAGGTTTTTTTTTTTATAACTTTTAATAATTATTTTAGGGTTGGTTGTACTTTTCCATGTCCAGTATTGTTGCTGGGACTCGAATTAGAGTAATATATAGTAAAATATTATGAGTGTTGAATAACCCACCTCTTATTCGGTAAAAATTTATATTTTTGGCCACTCATCACCCTTTCTGCACATATTAGGTTGAATTTGCAGAACTCTGCTGCATTATGGATTCTTTCCAGTATAATCATTTAAAAAAAAATAATAATAATAAATAAAGGAAAAGAAAATGAGTTTAAGCAAAGTGAAGTTTTTAGCAAATCAAGTGTAACAGAATGTTTATCAAGAAGCAGACAAAGAAAAATTATATATTAAATTAATACACACACACACACACATATATATATATAATCAACAAATGAGAAAAGAAATGTGGAAACATCAGGTTAATAAAATTTCATCAAAAACTGTCAAACCCATAAAAATCGAGTCATTTTTTTCACATTTTTTAAAAAGGTATGTATTTTTTAGAATTGTTATTTCATGTAATATTTTATTTCAGTATGACAAAAATTTTAATTTCTATCATACTTATTAATCAAAGCTAATTTTAAACAGATAATGAAAATGGAAAATTTTAAAATAAGAACTTGAATAAGAGACTAGACAGAATAAGAACTTGAATTGTTTTCAATTAATTTTTGTTCATTCCTACCTGGGTTTTAAGCTGCGATCAATAGATGGAATCTTTTGCTGAGCACATTCTTCTTCATTCATCATTTGAGCTATGTTTGGAGAGGAATGTGATCGAACCAATCCTCGACCAGAACTATCACCAGGTATCTCTTTAGATAATGGCATAGTATATTCAGAAGGAATTGCTGAAGCTGCTAAATTTAAAATGACTTTCAGTTAAAACTAACATCGCTAAATAAATTTTTAAAGAAGCAGAAAAATTTATTTTATCAGTTAATAATGTTTTAAAGTATTACAATTATTAAACATTTACAAAACATATAAAACCCTAGATTTAACTAAAGAGCTATAAATTTGTACATACAATTGCAAACAAAATTTTTGATAGTTATTTTGAATAAACATAAACTAGTTAAAAAAGATTTTTTTTAAAAAGTTCTGTTTTAAAAATGCAAACAATACACAGTAAAGAAATAAAACTTTTCAAATAGCTCAGATATTCTTTACTTAGGTAGTCCACTACAGTAGAACACGAAATGTTGCAACAAACATATGATGAAGATATTTCACCAAAATGCATAGTGTTTCAATGATTTAAACAATTTAAGGAAGAATGCCTTTTGTTTTCAAAACAAGGTAGTTTGAGTGTTTCTGCTAACTCAAAGACTGACATCATGGTTAGGTTAATACATGCTGTCAATGTTCAAGATCACCAAATAACAATGAATGGTTGCATGAACTTAGCTTTGTACACATAAACACATACACAAAAATATTTGACAGAATGAAACCAAATTTGATACCAAAAAGAAGTCTCCATAAACAAGTCAAGTTGGTTGCAGTTGGTTAATTTTGAGAAATTCCCATTCAAACACAATATTAACTAAAACTGTGAATCTTCTATAATCAGGAGCTAAATCAAACTGGTTTCAGCTGTCATGTTTTGGTGCAAAATTTACCGCCATTTTGTAAGAAGGGGTGAATCTATGTGGCAAATATTTAATATTTAATCAAATCATAATCTTGTTAATGTGGTTTAAATGATTTAAACAACTTAAGAAGAAATGTCCTTTGTTTTCAAAACAAGGTAGTTTGAATGTTTCTGCTAACTATTCTGACATATTTATCCCTTGTTCTTTATGATGGTTATATTCAATTATATTCTTGTTGAGTGCACATATGTTTGTCACAAACTATTGACATTCATCCCTAATTATACAAATTTAGTCTTAAAATTTAATGAAAGAAATTTTTTGATACCCTTGAAATAAATATAAGAATTTTAAATAAATTGTGATTAACCCCCTCCCAAACTATTTTCATTATGTGTATTGCGTATGCAACATGTACTTTTCATTAAATTTAATGGGAGAAATTTTTTTAACACATTTAAATTTTTTCACCGGTCATACTTGATAAGGTTTTACTAGTACAGTAGATTCTAATTACATTGGTCGGCATTAAAATCCTCCCTGTAAAAATGATAATTGTTTCTGACAAATTTAACGATACAATGTTCAAATATGACAATCAAATTGCTCCATTACGTACCAGTTTTTTCTTTGGTGGTTGTTGGTGGTAGTGGTGGTTTTGGGGGGGAAGGGGGGGGGTCTTCTTTGAATTAAAATTAAAATTAGTTTTATCTTGCTAAAACATTAGCGCTAATCACATGCTATTATTTTATTTTTGGATTCTCCTGCTTTTTTTTTTTTCTAGTCTCTTTTGAAAAAGATGTTAAACGTCTTCTGTAATTCAACTATGAAAATTTTCATATATTTAATCCCAAATGAGATAATTTGTGTAGTTTCGCTGTTGAGAGGAGCACACACAGTCTATTGTTTAATTTAATAAATAATTAGTATTGCTAAGTGAGTTGCAACAAGGTTTCATAAAATCCAATTGTTTTTTTACTTGAATGGAACAGCTGAGCAAGAGTGTCTGTGTGAGCATGTCTGTGTGAAAACATGGACATCGCAAGGAGAAAATACTCCTGGCCAGGGTTGTAGTGGGCAGCTGCCCGGGCTGGGTTTTTTTTTAAAAACCCGGGCTTTTTAAAAAATATATTTCTGGAAAGGAACAAATGATATATTTGTTAACAGTTTATGGTTATTTTGTTTTATTTATTCTCTTCTTTGAATCTTAGAAAATATATTTGTACTAATTTACTTGCACTTTTAGATTGGGATCCCTGTAATTTTAAAACGTTTTAGATTTTAATTTAAAATGTAAATTTAAGCTTTTCAGTTAGCTTCAAGAGTATTATATTTACTAAACTTATTATATTTATTAAATTAATTAGAATAGTATATGCAAAGAAAATATTTTATTCATAGTTATAAAAAGGAAATTTAGTTACAGAAAATATTTTATTCATAGTTATAATAAAAAAAAAAAATAGTTATAGAATTACCATTAAAAAACGTTTTATAATATATTGCAATGCCATTAACCAATCAGAGAGCTGTTTTGGAATTTTAAATACAAGTAATAACAATGAGCAGTGATGATAATCCTTCTACAGATTGCATCATTTTTTAGTTGTTTTTTTATTGAATAGTGAAGGCAAAATGTAAATGTTTAAAACTAAACTTAACAAATGATCATTTGCAATATTTAGTCTTATTGCATCAGCCTATTAAAAATTAAAGTAATCTACTTTGTGTTTGTGATATATATACATATATATATCTTATTTATAATGGATATAGTATTTTTTTTTTTATTATTAAAATAAGAATAGCCTATTAAGGATAGTTGTGCACAGCTACTGTTTTAATTCAAAAAGAAATGCATTTAGGCTAAGGCAAAATGGAGGTCACATGGTAATATTAGGTGAAGTTTTTGAATAGGAATAATTTCTTCTAAATGAATTGTATTAAAAACTAAAAATTTAACATATATGAATAGATTATACATACATATAAGAAAATATTTTGTTGTAAGATATTTTCTTTTATCAACATTTGCTAATCTTATGATAATTTCAAAAGAGTAATTTTTTTTAAAGTTATATTTATATTTTATTATTAAATAGCATGCAATTGATAGCTTTGCAATTTAAAATTTGTTTGTTATTTAAATTAAAGGGATCATATATGTATTTTAAGAAATATAATGTGTATTTTAAGAAATATTTTAAGAAAAATATTGAGATCATTATTAAGACTATGAAGTCATTCCCATCTATTAGACTATGAAGTGTTCACAAAGATTGTATTTGAGATCAGGATTGCTACTTATTTCGACAATTAAATTCCTTCCGCTTTCCTGAGCAAAAAATTTAATTTGCCCTCAATAATTCCTCTGAGAATTTTCAAAATTTCAATGGATAAATTTTACATACCAAAATTTAGTAAAATTCTTTTTTTTTTAATAGTACTCATTTTTAAATTCCCTCAGTTTTTCCAGTTCTCCCTATACAGTAGCAACCCTGAAGATTATTATTTGTGAGGAAGGTGGAATCATAGTCCACATTTTGGCATTTTAACCCAATTTACCCGGGAAAAATTGCCCATTTAACCCGGGTTTTTTAATAAAACCCGCCCGGGCTGGGTTTTTTACAACCCTGCTCCTGGCACACAAAATGTTGCACACCAGGTATTAGATGATAAGACAAAAATATGTTTACCTACTCTCCATATGAATCATGGATTTATAAAACAATTTTCTAAAGTGATTACTAAAGATGGTGAAGAATTTGAATATTTATTCGACAAATTTCCATGCATGAGCGAGGCCAAGATAAAATAAGGTATTTTTGTTGAACCTCAAATAGAACAACTATTTCAAGGTTCTACTTGAAAAAATAAACTGAATGCTGTCAAGAAAGTAGAACAAAAACCACTTTTGAAAAAGTATTTAAAAATTGTTTGGCAAACAAAGTCTTAAAATTATAAAGAAATTGTGGAGAGTCTACTCTCCTCCTCATTTAGAGCAATGGGATGTAATAAGTCATTAAATCTACACTTCTTACATTCTCAAATGGACTTTTGTCCAGATAATATGGGAGCTTTTTCTAATGAACATAGAGAAATTTTCACAAGGGTATAACTGAAATGGGAAAGTTCATAAAATCATACATCAGCAAATGGAAATAATATATGTTAGTAGATAGCTGCTGGAAACTTATATATAGGACGGACACACACACACACACACACACAAATTTACAAGAGAAAAATGTCAACTAAATCACTTTTCCATGTTAGACTGTATTCATTTCTTAAGGTAATGAAAATAAATCATGTTTTAGGTTTGTATTGTTTTGTAGTATGGTCAATGAATGTATTAAATTTTCCTTTCACACTTTAATTTTAGAACTATCTCTATTAAAAACGGTAAGTGATGGAGGAATTTCAATGACATATTTAGAATTAGCAATGTCAAATTTATAAAGTTACCCCATTTTTTTTTCAGGGAGGAAAAATTTATTTTGTGTTGCTGACTGGGACACGATAGTTCTACACAATTTGTCCCAATAAAGAAACTGCCCTAATTATTAGAGATAAATTTAATTATATTTTCAATTTTCTCTCAGACATTTTGTCTGAATTAAATGATTCCCAAACAACCAGAATCTACTGTATTTTATAAATGTATATTTAATTATTTATATTAAATATATCTTTATAAAATAATCAATAATAATAAATATTATAATAATTTTCTAAAAATTAATTTTAATTTAAGTATTTATGAAAGGGTAAGAAATAAAACTTGTTTAAAATTCAAAATTTAAATTCCCAGTTTTTTTTTCCCTAACTTTCAAATCTTATACTCATAACTATTTTTCCCCTGTTAAATTTGTTTTTTAGTGTGAGAATACTTTCACATTATTTCTTTTTGTCATATATAATTTGCCATTTCTGTGCCGTTTTTAGTGAGAACGCTCCATTGGCATTTCCACAGATTTGGCATTGCCATTGCGCTATTCGTCCCCCCTTCATTTGATCTGTGCATGTACTGTGTTTATTCTATCTCTGAGTGGATGGCTTTGGTTATGTTTTCTCCGTGATGGGAGGTGTGGCTTTTGCTAGCAAAGTGAATTAAGTTTGTCTTATTACTCTAGATTCATTTGATTTGTTTACAGATAATTTCTTCATCAATTAATTAACAAATCCCTTCAAAATATGCCGTTTATTAACTTTAATAGTCCCCATGTCATTCGTATATATATGGATGTAACATCTTTTTTAGTCAGAAGAAGAAGAAGTAAGTTTGACAATGTAATATTTTGCTGTTGTAGTTTTGTTTTTTGACGTAAGTTTCCATTTTAATTGGAACTTGCATTTAATTTGCCGATGTTCAAATCATCTTAATGAGTTGCCAAAATGATAAATTTTGTGATGTGATGCAGTAATTATTTTATTTTAAATTTTAAAGAGTTTGCCTAGTTATTTCACATTATTCAATATTTTCAACATTTTATTTCATCGTATTTCAACCTCTCAAAAAATAGAAGTGGTTCTATGGAATATTCAATAAGATTTCTATTCATTTTGAGAATGGAATGCAGTGATCAGGAAAGAAAGAAATTGAATTCCTTCCTTTCCAAATATGATATGAGTAAAGATGGATTGTACTACAAGTCTCCTTTTTTACGGCCTAAATTTTCATTGTCTTTCAAGTTTCCTATAAAGTAAGATGCTTTATTTAATTGATTTATATTTTCGCTTCATGCTACAAAGTAATTTTTGACCCCAAAGAACCATTATGTGGGATTATTGTTCACAATGAACCAATTATTTTATTTATATCACACTTGGCCTGACATTTATTATGTTCAGACCTCAAATTTGAATTAACTTTAAAATAGAAATTGCTGATCTTAGCACAACTTTAATTTATCTGTGGTTTGAGATGCACCCAGAGCTCGGACAAGCCTTGTTTCATCACAAACCCGGATGTCAATTAAAAATGATTAAATCATTTAAATTTAAGGTGCCTCCCAAATTAAATCCTTTGCACCCTACTGGAAAAAATTAGAAGTATAGAATAAAACTGCTGCACATGGGTAAAAAGATTTGTTAACAATCATTATGTCACCAGGACAATAGGCCTGACTTCAGCCTACAAATAACAAAAGTCAGGTCTCAACAAACTTGGTTTAAGTCTTGATTATCGACTACCACATTTTCCTAATCTCACATGATGACAACTACAAAGTAAATCAAGATAATGAAGTAATGAAAAAGTAACACCTGGATATCTCACATTTATATTAAATATGTATTCTATAAATAAAACTTTGTTACCTTCTTTCTTTGAAATCCATTAAAAAGATATATTAAAGCACATTAATAGAGCTAAAAATCATAAAGAGAATGAGATTATAACCACACATGAGTGTGTATAGGAACCATGAGACGTGGTACAACTGCACCTTTTGTCCTCTCTGTGCATACTCCTCTAACCACACACATAATATTTAACAACTTTGTTCTGGTCACAATATTTTAATATAAGTTTAACAACTTTGAATAATACAAACCCAGTTTTATAAAGAAACTTAATGCATAAAAAAACTTACATGCAGGATTAGTATCAGCTCTTCTTAGAACTGGATTAGCAGACGCTATATCTCTAAAGGGCAAAGGATGTATTTCCTTTTTCTTTTGATTTTCAGCTTCTTTTCTTTTCCTCTCTTCTCTCATTCTTAAAAATAATGATATGAATAAATACAAAATATTTTAAAGCAAAAAATTTTAAGCATAAAAACATAAAGCAAAATTTCAAAAAGTTTGAAAACATAATTGCAAAATATAAATATATCAGTAAAATTATATCAGTAAAAATTCTGATGCTCTGACAACTCATTCTACAGTTCATTTCAAGCTTCTTTTTTATATAGAAGCTTATTCCATTTTAAGCGTTTGCTTTAGATGTAATACTAAGCTTCTGATAATATTTTCTTAAACAGATATCAATAGTTGTCTGCCAAATCTTTGAGAAAAATGTTGGCTGGTTTTACGTGCTTTCTTTATCCTGTTTTTTCATATAACTTATACTAATAAAAGAAAGATGTTTGTCTATGTGTCTGTCCGCGATGGCTAGGAAAATCTACCACACATAGAAGTCTGAAAATTTCAATGAATATTGACAAAGGTAGGTCCGAATTCACACCAGATTTTTCATTTTTATGCAATTAGCTGAGATATTAATTAAAAATCATAATGAATATCACAAAATGGCACAACACCATCAGTCATGGGGATTTTTGAAGCTTTCTGGTGTTCATAAAGCAGAAAAGAAACAAAATGGAGAAAAAGGCTTCAGTTTTTTTTTTTTTTTTTTCGAAGGGGGGTGTGTTTTTACAAGTTTAATCAAAATATGAAAAAAAAAAAACCACAAAAAATACCCACATAAGCATCATACTTTCTGGTTCTAACATTGTTATCTGTTTTAAAAAAAATTAATATACTAGCTGATCTGCCTGGCGTTGCCTGGTCCCGCAAAAAAATAATATGAAACGCAAAATGACTCTAAACATCGCTGCACGAAACCATTCCTCTGGTAACTCTTTGTCTTTCGGAAATTAAATAGAGAGATGGATCCCGAAGCGGAAGTGAATTTAATACCACCCCCTCAAATGTCTGAATCATTTGATTCAAAGCGGGTCAGTTTTTGGTCAAAATTAAAAACAGGTTACTGTTTGATTTTCACAAAATTTGCATTATCGGAATTAGAAAAATAAACTACATACACAGTGCGAGTTTTGATTCAGTACCTCCGATATTTTTCTTAATACTCGAGGATGAGTGAAAATGAAACTACTTCGTTGTCTGGGATTATAAAATTGGTAACTTTCTTTTACGATTTTAATAAAAATAGCCATTTTTGGCACACACGCAGGAAAATCTTTTAATTCCACTGCCAGGGGATGCATTCTGTTCTAAATAAATTTTCCGACACGTATCCTGTTACCTATGATACCGTGTATAGCAGACGTGCTATACATGCACTGCAAAATCTTTTACAGTTCCAGTTTCCACCACCAGGTGGAGCATTCTGTTCTAAATAAGCCTCTTTACGAACAAAACTCTGGCACTTGTTCCCGCTGCTTATGGCACTGTGTAGAAGGCATGCCGGCACGTGTGAAAAATCTGTTAGTTCCACTTTTCAGCACCAGGGGATACCAAATCTATGTCTTAATTAATTAGCTATATCTTAATTCATTCATGTTAAGTTGAATGAACCAATTCCTGTTGAAATCTAGCCCATAGAACCCGAGAAAATAAATCACCCTCCTGGATATTAATATTCATAAATGGTGGTAACCAAGGGCTTTAAAAATGATACCGAAGTTTATTTAGTACATGGACGACCTCGGAAGAATGTCAGAAAATATTTCATTTGAATCAAGATTAAATGCAAAATCTTTTAGTTAAATTGATTTTCCACCGCCAGTGGGTGCACTCTGTTCTAAACAAGCCTGTATATGAACAAAACTACAGCACGTGTCCCCGCTGCTTATGGCAATGTATAGAAGAAGGGTTGTGCACATGCTGAAAATCTTTTTGTTCCACTTTCCACCGCTATGGAGCACCAAATCTATGTCTTAATTAGTTATCTATATCTTAATTAGTTCATATAAAATTGAATAAATCAATTCTTTGAATGAATCAATTTGAAATCGGTCCTTTGTTTGAATCGGACAAATTTTGAATGCAAAATTTTTTAGTTCCACTTCCCACCGCTAGGGGGTATACTCTGTTCTAAATAAAACTCTTTCCGATCGAAACTCTGGCATGTGTCCCTGCTGCCTACGACACCGTATAGCATGCGTGCTGCACACACACTGCCAAATCTTTTAGTACCCCTTTCTACCGACAGGCGGTGCCAAATCTGCATCTTAATTAGTTATCTGTATCTTAATTAGTTCGTATTAAGTTGAATGAACTAATTCTCCTTGAAACTGGCCCATAGAACCTGAGAAAATAATCCTCCCTGGTGATTAATGTTCAGAAATAGTGGTAACCAAGGGCTGAAAAAATTATATCGAAGTTTATCTAGTATCTGGGAGACCTGAGAAAAGGTTTTGTTTGAATTGGACTAATAAAAAAAAATTCTGATTTTGGAGGCAGGGAGGGAAGGAAGGAGTTTTGATCAGAGCATTAATGCAATATTTAAATTACAACCAAACTCCCCACAGAATTAAACCAACAACATAAAAAATTAGGAATTATCATTAACTTTTAAAACTGAAACAAAATGACTTTTTTTTTTTTTTTGACATAAAAAAATAGTAAGTTATTGTTGTTAATTTCTGAAATCAAATACATAAATGACGTCACGTACATGAAAAAACTCTAAAAATTGCATAAAACAAATCGAGAAAGATTCACAATTTGCTGTTCAAATTGCAATCAGCTGATAACCTTTTCATTAGCCAATCACAATTGCGCGATTGACTTCCCGCTGTGACTACAATGCTATCAGCTACCAATCACAACTACCCTTCAACAGTGTTTGGCTTCTAGTGGCATCAAGTGACGTCATACACTGTGAAACATGAAAAAATGCATAAAAAATGCAATTAAAAAACATCTTTTAAAAAAATATGGATAATAAATAATCTGCCCTTCCCTTTTAAAGTCATGATTTTTTATCTGTAAAGAATTAACTTTTTTCAAGCTAAAAAGAGAAAAAAAAAATGCCGATTCTGAGCGTAGCTGAGGTTGAAATGGAAGCATCCACCGAACCAATCAAGCATTCTGGGCAAAATTTCTTCATGTCAAAGGAAAAATTTCGCCAAAAATTCAAAAATCGCTGTGTGAATTTTGCATAAACTTTATTAAAAAGGGGACAAAATTTACTATATTGGGCTAAAAGATTGGAACCAGATTCCGGTTACTAATGTGGAAAAATCTCAGCAAAACGTGAAAAAACACTAAAAATTGCCTAAAAAATTTAATTTTAAAAAATCTATTCAAAAATTCCAAATTCAGGCTTCAAGGTTCAAAACTACATGCATAGAGGTACTGTCACAATGAATTATGCCATTTTCTTTTTCATAATTTATCCCACCAATTAGTTATTAAAATATTACTTTTCTTTGAAATTAAACTATTCCATATTTAATATTAATTTTTTTAAGAAAACAAAATAGATAAAGGTTCAGTTACAGGTATCTTCCCACCAAATTTTATAGCTCTGCATGCAGCGGTCTCTTCAGAACACAACCGAGAAGCACACACACACACACAAACTTCCTTCTTTATTATAGTTGGAGATAGCCTTCCAGAAACATTTTCTGTATGTCGAATTCATGGAATCACTTAATTTCAACTTTTAATTAAACTTAATTTCAAGACTACTTTGAATCAGAATAATACGTTTCTTTTAGTGTAAACAATTCTTTTTTTTTTTTTATGAAACAAATAGAAATGTAAATTCTAATTAATCAAGAATTATTTTCAAAATATTTTTTGTATGTCATAAAATTTGAAATTGAGTTTTCAGAGACAAAAAAGACAAACAAAGGCAAAGTGTAAGATAATATGAAATACTGCTAATAAACATTTTACAAAATTAATGTAAGTACAGAATATCCATTTAATTTTTTGAAATATTATTTGTATGTTTTTTTCTTTCTACTTTTCTAATATTTGGTAACATTTAACTTTAGGTTTATCTGTGGAGCTTCCCCTCTATTAGGTATATAATCATTGGCATCATAATATTATGATAATACTATCACATTGTTTTTATTTTGCGTAATTTATTCGCCATTTCTGTGCTATTTTAGTGCAAGCGTACTATCTGCTTTTCATCTCTTCGCAAAGGCCAGCATCTTCATTGTTTCTCTGTTTTCCCTGGTAGGCTTAAGCATTGGAAGCAGCGCTTTGCATCCTTTCTCTCTGACGCCATTCAACCATTTGATCTACATATGCACTAGTGCGCCGTGTTTGCCCTACCTCTGAGTGAATGGTTTCTTTTATGGTTTCGTTTCACTTTCTCTGTAATGGAAGTGTGGCTTTTCCTGCCAAAGCGTATTGAATTCATCTTTTTATTCTAAACTAACTGACCCGCCCGGCGTTGCCTGAGCCTGTGTAATAAACTTAAATCTCTTAAAAAATTAAACTCTGGCCACAGTCTTTGATGGCTTCGGCACAGTATACCGGGCATGCTTTTACTCTCCGGAAAATCTTTTATTTCCCCCTTCTACCGCCAGGGGAGCATTCTGTTCTAAACAAAGCTCTTTCCGAACGAACCTATGAGACAGGTCCCCGCTGCCTACGGCACCATATAGTAGCCGTTTTGGAAAGTCGTGTCCCTTTGGGAAAATCAATTCGTACCGGAAAATTCTGCCTGGTAATCAGATAAATAATGTCGCTTTTTTGGTCAAAATATTCCGCACAGGGCATTAACCCCCCAAAAAAAATTCTGCACTGAAAGGGTTAAAGATTGATTCATTTGGTTAAGTTAGGAACTTAATTTGAAATATGGCTTAGACTATTATTCGGAAATATTGGGTAACTGCTTTCTAGAAATACACCTTTAAAGCTATGAATGCTGATTTTTACGATAATTTAGTAAAAATGGGACTGGTTTGGAGAAGTTCAGAACATTATTAGCTGAGATTTCAAATAGCAGTATTCTTTATATAAAACAACAATTAAACACTATGGGTGAAGCTAAAAATGTTAAATGTACTTAGTTCTGTTAAAATCAGAGCAGTATATTTGGATTTATTAATAAGGGGGGTCAATTAAAGGAAATGCTGCTGCTAGGTGACGCATGGTCAAGTAAAATAAATGCAATATTTAATAAAAAGCTGTTTATCCTTAGCCCTCTCCATCCATGCAAATATAACAAATAATCTGTTAAATAAAGTTTTCTGTATTAGTAATGTCTATTATAATAATATATGTCCTGTTTAAAAAAAAACTTTAAACCCGTCCTGTTTAAAAAAAAAACCTTTAAACCCAGCTTATCATGAAGAAAAACGTGCCTGGAAAATGTTTCAAACAGGTGGCGTCTGTGTAATTTGCCATATGCCGGCTGTACGTCGGTAACTGCAATCTGTATTAACACTATTTCATTATAAGTTCTTATCTACGCATCGCTACTCTGGTTTATTTAATTTCTTCTGTGAAAACTCTATATAGAGCCAACCAACCAAAGAAAAAAAAAACCATATTTTTGATTAGTGTTCTTTGTGGATTTTAATTAATATTTCAGTAAATAATTAAAATTCTGAGTTGCAGGTGCACCAGGCCCGGCCTTGGACTATCCACACCTAAATTTTCAGACTTCTAGGTGGGCTAGATTTTGCTAGCCATCACAGACAAACAAACACTCACACAGAGCGAAACTTTCTTTTATTAGTATAGATTAATTTGATTTGTTTATAGTTATTTTCTTCATCATTTATTTAACAAATATCTTCAAAAAAGACTTTCATTTACTTTAAAAACCCCAGTTCATTCATATATATATATATATATGTGGATGTAATGTAATTTTTAGTAAGAAAAAGAAATGTGTTTGGTGATGTAATACTTTGCTGTCGTAGTTTCGTTTTGTCGGCGCGAGTTTCTGTTTTATGTAAACTTGCATTAATATGCCAAATTGCAATTTTTAAATTGTTCTTAAGATCTGGAAAAGTAATAAAATTTTCATGAAGTAATGCAGTGTAATTTATTTCGATTTTAAAGAGTTTTCCAAGCGAATTTAAATTCTTCAGTATCTTTAAGATTTTCATCATATCATATGCCAAATGTCAAATTTAAAATTATTCTGTGAAATCTTCTATGAGATCTCTTTTGAATGGAATGCAGTGATCTAAAAAGCAAAAGTACTTTATATGCCTTCCTCTCAAATTTCGATGTCAATAAAGATTGGATTAACTATAAAATTATTTGTCATCATTTCCTGCCTGCATTTTACTGTCTTCCTTAAATTAAGTAAGATCAACTTATTTTATTAATTTCTCTTCAAATAAAGTTTATGACCAAAAGAATGCAAGCACTTTGTGCTGGGTTGTTGTTGTAGATTCACAATGCAATAGTATGAATTCCCTAGGGGGCTCAGCCCCCTACTCGCTAACGCTCGCCAACCGCCGTGAATTGCGAAGCAATTCTAGCTGGAATGAGTACTATCATAAATCATTTTAACATATGAAATTGACAATTTTTTTTTAAACGTAAAATAAGTAAGTGAAAACTTTGTTGAAAACACAATTAAAAATGCATTTATAATGGTGCTACCAAATGGGCATAAATTATTTAAATACTATGAAAAAAGATCTTGGAAAAACAATTAGTTTAAAACTCATTGCTCCTATAACATTGTACAGCACCGCTTAAATTCATTAAAAAAAAAACACTACGTGATAGGAAGATAGTTTATATATATCATCAATCATTGTTTAAATTTCGTTTGACAAATTGCTGTTCTAATTCATTACAGTTTTTTGAAAAAGAAATTATTTTTTATTTCACCAAGACAGCAACAGATGGCAGCAAGTGCAATCTAGACAGTTGATATTTTTATTCTCTTCGCATTTCGTGTGAGTGAAATTCGTAAATAAATTCAAAATAAGAGTTGAGAATTCATTTGGAATTAACGATATTACTCATAATTAAAATGAGAAATCATCTCAAACGCTTTGGATTGCATACATGTTATTTTATTTTTAATTATAATTGCCGCAATAATTGCTGGTTTGAGTTTCACTGGTCTCATAATGGCCGCCATATTGGAGCTGGAAACTACGGTTGTTGCCAAACGATAATCTAGAAATTCAGTCTTTTTTCCGTGCCACGTAAGAGAAATATATATATAGATGATCACCCAATAATGCCAATATTATACTTTCTCTGTTCTTCCTTTTAAGAATAACACACATTGGCACTCAAATAATATTTATTCACATCACAAATATATGAACGTAGGATGATTGTTTTCTATATCAATAAATGAAATCATGAACAGATTATTTGTAAATATTGTTCAAAATTAAACATAATTATTAAGTTTTAATAAAAAAAAATCTGTTAGAAATCTTTTTCTCAAATTTTTTATTAAATATTTATTTTTCTCCAAATATGATATTAAAACTTGGATGTATGCAGCATATACGAATAAATATATGAAAAGATAAGAAAATAAAACATTTTTTTTAATTCGAAATTTAAATTAAAGTTCCCAGATTCTGTTTTCCGCTTTAAAATCTAATGCTTAAAACTAATTTGCCCCTGTTAAGTTTGTTTTCTCAGCCCAGCATGTATTACTTCCAGACTTGAACTAACCTTAAGATACCAATTGCTGAGGTAAACTCAGTTCTCCTTTTCTGTGAGACCTATTTCCTGGGAACCTCTGGACGGTTTGGTCTATATATCAAATCAATGAAAAGATCCTAATCTAATCAGTAATAGTGTAATGCATTATCACCATCCTGAGCAATCTACTGTGAAAAATTGGAAGTGTGTCATAAAACTGGCATGCACAAGGAAAAAAAAGTTTTTTTCTGAAAAATTAAGTGTTAAAATCATCCAGACTTTCTATACAATGGGCCTGTCTTAAAAAGTATGACATGGAACTAAAAAAGAAATAAAAGTTAGGTCAACAAACAAACTTGTCTACGTGTTTCATAATTCAACAACTCTCCACAACTACAACTGAATTAAATCAAAATGATGATGTGAATAAAGTATGCCAGCATATATTACATACAAGTATATGAATGTCAAATGACTATTTTCTATTTCAATAAATGAAATCATGAAAAGATATTTTGTAAATATTGTGCAAAATTTTTTATAGAATAAAATCTGTTAGAAATCTTTTTTTTTTTTTTTTTTTTTTTTGGCTTCAAATTATTGGGATTACATAAGATAATCCGCCCCCCCCCCCCAAAAATAAAAATAAAAAATAAAAATAAAAAATAAATAATAATAATAATAATAATAAAGTGGCAGAGTATATCCTAAAAAAGTCAATGAAAAACATAAATGCTGAAAGCTCACGCTTATGGTAAAAATAAGTTGGTCCATGAAATTCAAATAAGATATAAATCTATCTTAAGTTATGAGGGGGAAAAAAATTATATATATATATATATATATACTGTGTGTGTATTAAAGAACAACCAGGAAAATATTAAAAACAACTATAACATTTATTAATGAAAAAGGGTAAAACAGAATTAAAATAAACTTAAAAACAAAAACTCATATTTCTAGAATATACATATCTATATATGATTATGTATACAGATTATGCCTCAGGGAGCCTTCATCTTAAAACAGAGTATGAAGAGCTTTCAAACTCTATACTAGCATACCATCAGAAGAAAACAGGCCAGAGCATCAAAGACATAAAAAGCTACTACGGTAACATAAGTTCAAAAGAACGGCTTTCACTTTAATTGTATTCAGAACCCATAATCATTTTAATTATATAAGCATTGAAACTTTGGAAAAAAAATCCAGCTTTAAATATTAACATTATCTATAAACATTTAAACTTCATTAACTTTAACTATTGCACGCACTAACTTAACCCTATTAACTTTATATTTAAACATGTTAAATTTAAATCTATTAACTTTAAACAAATTTAAAAGATCAGCTTAAACAACATCTTGACCCAGCAGAATAGTAAGCCATGTAAAAGTAAAACAAACAAATAAACTTAAAATATGACACAGCGGCAAAAAGCGATAAAAGATTTCAACTCAGACAACATTCCCCCCCCCCCCCATACTTTCCTGAAACTAATATTCATAATAACAGCATATAACCCCATCATCCCTACCATTTACCTGATGACATACCAAGAAATGTTAACGGACACTTTCAACAGATAATTAACAACTTTATTACCCCTTAAAACTGAACACCTTAAAACTTCCCGTAATTCACATCATACCTAAAACAAAATACACATCTCAAGTACACATTGGGATGAAACATATGCCACCGGACTGCAGATTATTATTCCTTACAATAAGATCGGAACATCTAAAGCGAAAGTGTAAAAGATTTATGGAACAGAATACATTGTCAGTAGAAGAAAAATAAAACAAACTAAACCCATAAGAAGAACGTGCTGTAAAACTGCCATTGAATTAATCCAGTTCATTTAATACCATCTTTATCCTTTATGCTTCAAAAGGATTTCATAAGCAAAGAAGGTTACTCCTTCTTGACCAAGAAGATGAAAAAAGCATGTTAAAGACATTCTTCTTTGATGTTGACAGCCAAAGCACAGTTCATTTAATTTAAAGTAATTTAAAACTAAACTCCGTCAAAAACATCATTCACCTCACTAAGTTCTCCAAAGAAAAACTGTTCCTTAATGGGGTATCATTCCACTCTACTTCTTAACATTACTGTCTGGCTGTGGATTCCAGGTCATATCAAACCACAAAGTAAAAACAAGTTGAAGCTAATGAACATCGAGACACCACTATTTAAATACTATACTCCAAGGCATCTTGAAAGATCTGGGGAAAGAGGGACAATCTGCCATGAAGGAGAAACACAGATGAAAACATACATGCAACGCCATCTGTCTTTACCGTAGTGATCTAGAAGCTGAAGCATGGAGAAAAAAGGATGAATGGTAAGCAGGGATTTCGACAGGGAGTTTAGAAATAAGATTTAACAACAGAGAAAAAAGTTAACAACTTGGAAAACAAGGAAAGGGATTTGCTCGGCTATAATAGTAAGTAAAGAAACACACACACACACACACACACACACACACACACACACACACACACACACACACACACACACACACACACACACACACACACACATATATATATATATATTAGTATTGTTTTTAAAGGTAAACAAATGGGAAACAAAATCTGTAACTAAAGCCAGAACTAATATGTGTTGGAAATAAATAGAATATGAAACCAAAACATGGAAGGGAATTAAGGTTTAATAGGTTGCAATTGCAATAGAGTGATAAGAATTATATCAGGGACATCGGACTAGAAAGATTTTTCTTAACACAAATAAGATATTAAAAACTCTGAGTGCATGCAGCATACACAAATAAATAAGGTATTGTTTTTCTGTCCTTTGAAATTAATTACACAGTGAAAAAATTACAATAACTTCATCAAATGTAGAAAATAAGTTTAAAGCAACACATACCTTTCAACAGATTCACGTAATTCAATTTGTTTCTTTAAAGCATCTTTGATTTCTTGCTCTTTTTTCACTTTATATTCCTTATCAACCTGTTCATCTAATAACTGCAAATGATACAAAACAACTTCAAAATAATTTCATTGAAAATAACAAAATAGAGACTATTTTAAAGTAGGTGGATTTGACTTTATGCCGTTAAATTAAAAATAAATGAACAACATAAAATAGCACAAATAAAAATATATAAAATGGCAAACCACTGTTTCGGAGCCCCTAAAGCTCCATCATCAGTGCCAAATTTAAAAGATTAAAACTGATTCAAAATCTCAAGCCATGTAAATATGCTTGCATCTTCCCCACGCGCACAAGTACTCCTTTCGATTTACATCACATTACAAAATAATGTGCAGTATTTATGAGGTACTAAAAATGTATTGAAAAACTATCAAACAATGGAGCTAATTTACAATAATTAAAAGTTTGAAATAAATAAACAGCTTTTAAATAAGTAGCCTTAAAATTGACACATTTTTTTTTTTTTTTTTTTTTTTTTTTTTTTTTTGTGTGTGTGTGTGTGTGTGGGGGGGGGGGGGTGGAGAGTAAAAAATGTTTTCCTGATTCTTTGGAGCCTACAACATACAGGGTGGCTACTAAATACTGTTACACTACAAAAAATAAGAATTAATTTTAATCGTTTGGTAAAGCAAATTATTTCTCTATTTTAGTGTTTGGCAATTTTCTATTAGTACAGACAATTTTTGTATAAAGCAAGTATTTAAAATTATTTTAAAGATGGCAGCCAAAAGAATGATGATTAAACAGCTCATTGATCGCAGATTTTCCGCAGGTAAAATCTGTAAGCAATTAAAATGCCTTGTTTTTTATAGAACATTTATATATAGAACTATAAATCGATTATTGGATACTAATAGCTGTGAAGTTTGACTTAGGTCCAGTAATCCACGCTCAGTTTTCACAAAAGAGCGCAGCAAAAGAATTTGTGAAAATATATGAAGAAATCCACAACGTTCTGCAAATAAAATGGCTTCAGAAGAGAAAGTGAGACTCAGAACTATGCAAATTATTATAAATGAATACCTGTATTTCCGCCCTTATTGTAAAAGAAAAGTTCAAGGTTTGACTACTGCACAAAGAATAAAAAGATTACAAAGATGCAAGAAATTGCTGAAGCAGCACGGCAAAAAAGTATTGACAGAATAATGTTTTCTGATGAGAAGCTATTTTACACTGAACAGTGTTATAATGCTAAAAATGATGTCGTATACTCAGCAACCTTCGAGGATATACCTGAAAACCTTCAAACTGTTAAACGCTTTCAGAACAAGAATTCTGTTATGGTTTGGGCTGCAGTGTCAAACAATGGAAAATTGCCTATGAAATTCATCGATAAAGGGATACAAATCAATGCAGAATATTACAAACAGGACATATTGGCTACACATTTATTGCCACATGCTGACAGGTTGTATCCCAAAAAGAATTGGATATTTTAGCAAGATTCTGCACCTTCGCACCAAGCTAAATCAACACAGGATTGACTTCATTTTAATCGTCCGAACTTCTTCCTGCAAGAAGATTGGCCACCTTCTTCACTGGATCTAAATCCTTTAGATTATTGCGTCGGGGGAACTTTAGAGACTAAAGTAAATGGTAAACAACACAGATGTTTGGACTCTCTCAAAGCTTCCATATTGCGTGAATGGAACCGATTACCTCTTAAAATGGTTCATGCCACAGTCGGACAAAGGCATAAGACATTATCTTTGGTAATCGATAAAGATGGCGACCGATTCGAGTAAAATTATTTCCAGATAAACTTTCATCTCTCATGTTCATCCTATTAGTGTATTTATAATTTTTTTATTTTATATTTGTACAATAAAATGACTGAATATTTGTAACAGTATTTAGTAGTCACCCTGTAGTCAAACATGAAAATTTTGGAATTGAGATCATCAATTATTTTCATTATTTAGGCTAGTAAACATGTAACGTTTAATGAGCCCTACATGATCTTTATCTTTTTTGAAATTATTATTTAATTTTTACAAAGTCGTACTCACATATATTTTAGAATTTTTTAATGTTATTGTTGAAGTAAACGTTTCGCAATTATAAGTTTTATATTTCATGTTTCTTCATTCTCTTTTGTAGTTTGGCAACAAGTCAATTTTAATTCTTTATGTAACTAAACAACTCAGCAAAATGAGACAACTGTATACGTTTTGGCCTACGAGAGGTCGTTTTCTGTGTTTGTGAAAATAAAATGAGTACGTTTTCTGTAGTATTGAAGATATTCATTATGTAGTTTAAGATTCTATTTTAAATTGAGCTATACCGCATTGTAGAATTTTAAATTTGTGAGAATATACTACAATATCTTCGAGAAAGAACCATTTAAAATAATTTACTAAAGAACACTTGGTCCGTCTATCCTGGAGAGAATTCGGCAAATATTGGATGCGCAGACGAGAAAGTAAGAAATAATTCTTCAACTTAGAATGTTTTTATTTGAATAGATTAAGCTCGTTATTGATATTAAAATGAATTTATGAGCTCATATTTGTTATATTAACTATGTTTTGAAATATTTATGCAATTGTGAAAATTTATGAGTATTAAAAATGTTCAAAGATGCAGATAAAGATGATTTACGGCTTATAGCCTTGGAATTAGATATTAAGATAAATGACAAAATGTCTGTATATGAGTTGAATCAGATAATAAAAAATAGTGATAAATATAAGGAGGATTCCGATGCTGTTAATAATCTAGCTAATTCCATTATTGAAAGTCGTAAGGCAGAGGATAATAAAATGTTAGAAATAGAGAGAATAAAATTAGAAAGATCTAAAAATGAATTGGAACTTGCACGTATCCGTGCCAAAGCTAGAACTGAAAATGAGACAAAAAATGACGAAAAAATTGAAAATGTTGTTTTTATAGATAGTATTATCAAGAGTATTAAAACTTTAACTTTAAAAGTACCATCTAAATGTGAAGCTTGAGGACATTTTTTCTCTTCTCTGGAAAGAGCATTTTGTACAAAAGATGTACCAGAAAAAATGAAAGCAGAAATCTTGCTCAATTTATTAGATGAAAGGGCGAATAATATAATAACATATCTCAAGGATGATGACTTAGAAAATTATGAAAAGGTGAAAGAGATTGTTTTGAGAGAATTTCAGCCTACAAGTCAAATATGTTTAGAACAATTCAAAAGGGCTCAGCATTTTAACGAATCGCATGTCCAGTTTGCTTCTCGTCTAATGACTAATTTTGAGTATTATTTAAAGTTAAGAAAAGTTTCCAATTTTGAAACTTTAAAGCAATTAATTGTTTCAGATAAGTTGTTCGAAACACTTGACAGAGAAACTGCATCTCACATATCGATAAGGCAATCGGATAGTTGGTTTAATCCATTAGATTTAGGAAAGGAAGCTGACTTGTATTTCACTTCACGTGGAAAAGCTCTGTACCAAAATTCTGGCACTCTTCAGAAATTTAGTAATAATCCCAAAAACATAAAAAATGTTTCGAAAACATTTGTATCAGATGTAAAGAATAGAAAATGTGTTTTGTGTTCAGAAAATCACCACTTGGCTAAATGCTCTAGTTATTTAAAATTGCCAGTAAATCAGAGAATTGAAGTAGTTAAAAATAAAATGTTGTGTTTTAATTGCCTGAATTTCCATAATGAAATCTTGTAACTCTAAATATTTGTGTTTTTGTAAGAAGCGTCATAATAGGACCCTACATTTCCCTAAAAATCAATATCAAGATAAGTCAGTTGACAATCAGTTGGGAGAACAAATACAAATGAGGGGCAATGAAACGCAGATGGAAAATTCAAGTAGTGCACCTGAGTCACAAAATGGTTTGTCTATATCAGCTCAAGAATTTATTCTGCAAAATAATGTAACATTCATGAGTAGTCATAATATTTAGTAGTAGTCATAAATTTATTCTATTAAGTACTGCAATTTGTTATCTCTCAGATTAAAATGGAAGGGAATTTAAATTAAAATGTCTATTGGACTCAGCTAGTGTTTCTTCTTTCATCCCCCGTAATTGTGTAGAGCTGATGCAGTTAAAAAGGAAAAGAATTCATATTCTAGTATCAGGATTGAATGATGCCTCATTAGAGATTAAATACAATGTGAATGCATCAATAAGCAACGAAGATAAGAGTTACGTAAAAAATCTTGATTTCTTAGTCGTACCTAAAATTACAGCAGATTTAACTCCATCTCGTAAAATAAATGTCAACATGCAAGAGTTTAGTAATATAAAATTAGCTGATAATAAATTCAACATACCAGAGAGTATTGATTTGCTATTGGGTGCCGAGGTTTTTTATGAAATTTAAAAACCAAGCCAATTTCGAATTAAAAATTCAGAGTTAATGTTACAGAATACTGTATTTGGATTTATAGTTGCTGGTGGAATCCCAACAGCAAATGAAAATAGAGTGCACTGTGGATTTATAAAAGAAGAAATAAATGTAGATGAAACACTTAAACGTTTCTGGGAAATTGAGACTGTAGAAACAAAGAAGCCAACCAGCAAAGAATCTGAAATTTGTGAAGACCATTATAAACAAACGCATATCAGAGACAATACAGGCAGATATATTGTTACAATTCCTTTAACAGAAAATCCTGTTTGCTTAGGTAACTCAAGAGATATTGCTCTTAAAAAGACTGAACAGTTTATGGAATAGATTAATTAAAGAAACCGAGTATTTAAACTTATACCGTGAATTTTTAAAGGAATATGAAGAAATGGGTCACATGAAGGAAGTTAATTAAAGAAAAGAACCAGAAATTGTATACTATATCCCTCATCATGGTGTATATCGTCCTCATAAATCCACCACAAAGCTCAGAACTGTGTTTAATGGCATCAAGTTTGACATTGAATAATAATTCGTTAAATTCCATTATGTATAATGGAGGAGTGATACAAGATGATCTCTTTACCATAATGGTGAGATTTCGTAAACACATATTTGCCTTTACAGCAGATATACAGAAAATGTATAGGATGATAGAAATCAATACCAATCAAAGATCTCTTCAAAGAATTTTATGGAAAAATGACATAAATGAGTCAGTTAAAACCTACGAATTATCAACTGTAACTTATGGTACTGTTTGTGCACCATATTTAGCCACGAGAACACTTGAGCAACTTTCCATTGATGAAGGAAAAAAATTTCCGATTGCAGCACCAGTACTGCGTTCTGACTTCTACATGGATGATGTATTAACAGGTTCAGACTCATAACATAAGACCCATTCTCATATGAAGAAGAGACTACAACACTTGAAGTTTTGTGGAAATCCAAAAAAGATTGTTTTGGTTTTAAATTAAATTTAGAAAACAATGAAACTATCACCAAATGACACATTTAATCTACAATAGCTAGACTGTTTGACCCTATAGGAATATTAGGACCAGTAATTTCCAAGGCTAAAATATTTCTTCAAATGCTTTGGTTATTGAAGCTTAATTGGGATGATGTTCTACCAGAAAAAGAAGCCAAAAAGTGGAAACGTTTCTCTGCCGAACTGCAGCTATTAAATGATCTAGAAGTACAAAGATGCATTCTAAGTGCAAACCCTATTTTGATTGAAATCCATGGATTTGCTGATGCATCCGAGGTAGCTTATGGAGCAGTAATATATTGCAAATCACGTTCAAGTAATGATGAAGTGAAAGTCAGATTGATTACTAGCAAGTCAAGAGTGTCTCCAATAAAACGTGTCACTATTCCAAGGCTGGAATTATGTTCGGCTGTTTTGCTTGCAAAGTTGATGTCTCGAGTGTTATCTGCTTTGAAAATTGAGGTCAACAATGTATTTTATTGGAGTGATTCAATGATAGTTCTCCCATGGCTTCATCAAAAACCTTGTCAATTAAAAACGTTTGTGGCAAATAGAGTGGCAACCATACAAGAACTGACAGATGTGCATCAGTGGAAGCATGGGCCCTCTAGTGACAATCCTGCTGATCTAATATCCAGAGGCTTAGATCCTAGTAAACTTTTGGAATGTAAGTTGTGGTTCAGAGTAGAGCTACTAAATATATAGGCTGACTCGTCAGGCATTTCTATTCCCGCTGGACTGGTTCACGTAATGTGTTTCAATGGCGTTGAATTAGTTTCTGTCTATTTTTTAACTTTAAAGGTTTAATTATGGGTAGTTGTTCTGCTATTAATTGTACGAATCATTCAAGAAAGCATCCCTGCATGCTTCAATTTCCTCATAAACATGAAAAATTGCCAAATTTAAATATTAATTGTAGATTTTACTCTTCCCGAAATTTTTTGTTCGCCAGCTTGGCGGTAACGGCGATTTCATCTAGTTCATATTCGGGAATACGATGTTTATTTCTGATTTTTTAACTGCATAAAATTAAGCTGAAATTTTATGGAAAACTTAAGAATATTAATATATAATTAAAATTTATGAGAATTTTCGAAAGAACTATAATATAAAATAGAATATTTTAAAGGAAATTTATTTTAAAAAGTACAAATTTCTTTTCTTTTACTTTTTTTTTTTTTACATATTTATTTTTACCAAAAGAATGGGTTCTATTTTGAATTTCGAAAAAAAAAAAAATCCCTAAATTTGCTTAAAGATAATTTTATTATTAATATTTCATCAAAATACAGTAATATTTAAAAATATATATAAATAAATATTTTAAACAATTTTCATAATTAAATATTATTAAGAAATGGAGTATATTTTTATTGTAACTTTAAGATATAAATTTGTTTAAGGTAACGAAGAATATCTGGATACTATGAAGGATCATTACATTTTCCTCTAGGAAAGAACAGTTCTCATATTATTAAAGTAATGAAAACTTGCTACACATGAAAACTTTTTAAAAATTACTTTAAATAGAAGTTTTTAAATATTTTATCACAAAGTAAAAGATGAAATTATATTTTTAATATTATTTTTCTTCAATTATACTTTTACATCAGAAATTAATTATAATATTTTTTCATTACACTGTTAAGTAAAGAACACTAAAAAAAATCATTAAAATATTTTTTGGAAAAAGTACACTTGAAGAATAAATTTTAATTGTTACACTAAAGTAAGAAATTGCTGCTGACATTCTGAAAATAATAATAATAATTATAATAATAATAATAATTTTTCTATAGACAAAATAAAACTTTTAGAAATACGTAAGAATTAATTAGATAAATAATGCAAAAAAAAAGGGGGGGGGGAGTTAAATGTCAAATTTACATTGCAAATTGCAAAACTTGCGATGTCCAAATTGCAAAACTTGCATCCGATGTTTCAGAGATTTTTCTCCGGGGGGGGAGGAGGTTTAGAAAGGGGGAGGTGCATTTCTAGACTTCAATTAAACATAAAATCCGTATATATATACATATATTGATCTCTTGATGATTTCATTAATAATTAGTTAAAACAATTTTTTATAGATATTTTATTATTTATTTTGATAATTCTAAAATATCAATTTATTTGAAAATGAGTTATCTAGCCCCGCCACCCTAAAAATTCGTTTTTGAATTGCTACGCTACTGATTTCTTTCAACAAAGGATTTATGAACATAAAAATTATTTTATGTATTCACTAAAAGTTTTTTTTCATTTAGATTTATTACTAATGTTAAAATTTGAAATTGAACAATAAAATACTAGCATGCTACAATTTGCGATGAAAAACAATGATAAACAGTACGTATTTTATTTGAAGCTTTCATTCAATATCGTACTTTTTGATAAATTGAGCAAAGCAACGAAGACGGCGATAAATACGCCAAATAGGTCCTATCAGGTAAATCTCGCGTCAAAGTTTTCCCACTTCGGAATATTAATGGCAGACGACGAGCCAGCTCATATATACAGCAGCCTTAGTTCAGAGGCCCCAGTTTTCTGATGACTAATGACTATCCTAATAAGCCTATTCCTAGTGATGTGATCTCTCATGACTGTACTTCAGAACTTAAAATTTTAACTAACTCTAATTATGTCTTACATGCTATAGTTAAAACCTTTTTTTGATGATTTTTTAAACTTAAGTAATAATTATACTAAACTTGTTCGTATTTTAAGTTTTATTTATAGGTTCTATGGTAATTGTAAGGAAAAAAGGAAAACCACTGGCCAACTTAAAACCTCTGAATTGAAAAATGCTGAAAGTAAGTTAATTAAATTGTGTCAAGAGCCCCCTAGGTTCCTTCCTTCCCAGTCAACGTATTCAGTTCTGTTGGCAAGGATATATCAACAGTTTACGTTTGTATTTACACAAGAGATATAGCTAAGATTATTTTCAAAGAGTGAAAATGCTCCTTGACTTTATTTGAGGGAGTAAATTTAACTTTAAAGATTGCCAGTACCAAAAAAATTCTGCTTTCATGAATGAAGGTGGGGAGGAGGAGAAACATATATTATTCTAAATTGTACTTTTTAACATATTCAGTCATAAAATGTGGATATCAAGTAGGGGTGCACAACCTTTATAAAGGAGGGCCAGTCACAAAAATGACACTGGATTGTCGAGAGCCACCACCGTAGGGTGAACAAAATTTTGTTTCAGGGAAGGAGGGGGAGGATCAGCCTAAAAGTTCATAAAAATGCTAATTTTAAAAGGAGACTTATCTCCCTATACTCAACCACCTCCTTAGTCAGTATAACCCATTTCAGTTGGCAAGGATAGAAAAAGCTTGCATTTATTTTCCATGCGCGATTGACAATAGGGGAGATGGGGGATGAATGGGACATTTTCACAAAAATGTTTATTTTAAATATTTTATTTAAGTTATTGTTATTATCAATATTATATATCACATTTCATACATTAAGTGTTTGACTATATCTTATGCACAATATTAATTCAAGAATATTATTATACAGAAATATATTATGAAATTAAAAAACAATTCTTCTATGACCCAATCATCCCCACAGCAGGGATGAATGGGACACAAATATTTTCCTCCCTTTATTCAATGTTAAGGACTAAAAGCTGAAAAAAAATGCCTCCTGAGCAAAAGCTGAGAGTTTGTAAATTGTAACATGATCTCCAGAATTATTTGTTAGCCAATCATATTGGTCTCATCTCAGCTTTACCTTAAAAGGCCCATAAACGGAAGCATTCAATGGCTGAAGATGATAACTACAATGAGGATGAAATGTTAAAAGAATAATTACCATAAATTATTAATTTATCAAACTATATAATACTATTTAGCTAATAAATATATTTTTCAGCATTCTCTAGGGATGAATGAGACAATCCCATTCATCCCATTTGAAATGTCCCAATCATCCCCATGATGCATACATTCAATTGTCAGCCATTTTGTCCCAAAAATTATTTTGTCACAATGGTTAATATTCATTCATTTTAATTACCAATACTGAGCCTTGAAATAAAAAACTACAACATATCTTAATTGTTTATATTGCATAAGATATTTAAGTAACTTCAAATGAAAAAAATTTACTTTTAAGCAGAGTTTTCAGGAAATGACAATTTGGAGGAAACTGAAAACAGCCATGCTGTCTTGCTTTTGGTTTTGAAGCATACTATGGTAGTGAAATCTATGAGGATAGGAAGCAACTAAAAAAAAAAGTTTATTGCCTGAAGTATTGAGAACGTCCCATCCATACCCCATCTTCATAGTTTTTTTCCTAGTGATTGACAAAATTCACAATTTTTACGCACCTGTTCGGCGAAATTTGCGATTTATACGCATCCGATCGGTAAAATTCGAAATTTTTACGTACCTGACCGGCAAAATTTGCAATTTTTGCGCGGCTGATTGGCGAAATTCGCTATTTTTTACGTGCCCGAACGGTAAAATTCATGATTTTTACGCGTCCGATCGGCGAAATTCGTTATTTTTACGTGCTTAACAAACGAAATTTGCAATTTTTATGCACCTGATCGGCAAAATTCACGATTTTTACGGGCTCGATCGGCAAAATTCACGATTTTTATGCAGGTGATCGGCAAAATTCACGATTTTTACGCAGGTGATCGGCAAAATTTACGATTTATACGCACCCAATCGGCAAAATTTGCGAATTTTACTTTGCCTATCGGCAAAAATCGCAATTTTTACGGGCCCAATCGGTAAAATTCATGATTTTTACGCAGGCGATCGGCGAAATTTACGGTTTATATGCACCCGATCGGCAAAATTTGCGGTTTTTACACACCCGATGGTTGAAAATCGCGATTATTACATGTCCGATTGGTGAAATTTGGAAAATTTCGTGATTTCTATGCACCCGATCGGTGAAATTCGAGATTTTTTGCGTCCGAACGGCTAGTTTGATCCGCGGGCCACCAGTAATCCGATCGCGGGCCACAGGTTGTGCACCCCTAGTGTAGGTGTAGATTTTTTTGGAAATTTCATGATAAGGTATCCAAACCAAAAGAAAGGTAAATTGAATAAAGTTTATGTTTGTATTTTCATTTGTCTTGTTACAAAAGCCTGTCATTTAGAATTAGTAACTGATTCATCAAGCAAGGTATTTATCGCTGCCTTAAAAAGATTTATCAGCAGGCGTGGGAAATGTGCTCGTATCTTCTCAGGCAACGCAACCAATTTCACAGAGAGCAATACTGAGTTAAAACGATTGAAGGAATTAGCAGAAAATTCTAATGAAAATTTTGGTAATTTTTTGTCAAATGAAGGCATAGATTGGAATTTCATTCCTCAAGATCTCCCAATCATGGTGGTCTTTGGGAAGCAGGCATTAAATCAGTCAAATACCATCTTAGACGTGTAGTTGGCAATCTAAAATTGGCCTATGAGGAATTTTGGACGGTAATAGTCCAAATTGAAGGAATCTTAAACTGTCGTCCACTCTATCCTCTCTCAGTCGGTTCAGATGATTATGACGCCTTAACAACCCGCTCGTTTTTTGATTGGAAGACCTATTACAGCTATTCCAGAACGTAATCGGTTAATTGTAAATGATAATAGGTTAAAAATTTGGCAAAAACTGACTAAAATAATTCAAAACATTTGGAAAAAATGGTCAAATAATTATCTCAGTACTTTACAACAGAGAACAAAATGGTATTATGAGAAGGATAATGTAAAGTTAGGCACCATGGTTGTCTTGAAAGAAGACAATTTGCCAGTTTGTAATTGGTTATTGGGTAGAATAGTGAAATTACATCCAAGAAGGGATAATAAAGTGAAGGTTGTAAAAGTTAAAACTAAAAAAGGAATTTTTAAAAGACCAGTAACTAGACTTGGTGTATTGCCTTTTGAAAATGATAATTAGAAACAATGTAAATTTAAATATTGAAGTGTATATATACTTCTTTTTATATAGATTTTTTTTTTTTTTTTATGAGTGCATTTATTTAGTATTCTTTTGTCATTGCAACATTTATAATTATATCAATTTGTGTTTAAACTTATTGTTCTTAGCATAAAATTTCAAATTGTTGAATGTTTGTCAACATGTCAACGCCGGCCGGAATGTTGAAGCAAGCATTTCGCAATTATAAGTTTTATATTTCATGTTTCTTCATTCTCTTTTGTAGTTTGGCAACAAGTCAATTTTAATTCTTTATGTAACTAAACAACTCAGCAAAACGAGACAACTGTATACGTTTTGGCCTACGAGAGTTCGTTTTTTGTGTTTGTGAAAATAAAATGAGTACATTTTCTGTAGTATCGAAAATATTCATTATGTAGTTTAAGATTCTATTTTAAATTGAGCTATACCCGCATTGTAGAATTTTAAATTTGTGAAAATATACTACAATATCTTCAAGAAAGAACCATTTAAAATAATTTAATAAAGAACAGTTATGTTAAAGATGTGAATAAACACGATTAATTGAAGATGAACATCACGGATTTACAAGAGTAAACTTACAATACTTTTATTTTAAATAAAAACTGAAAATTTATGTTTGATATGTAAAACTCTGTTTCAGTTTGAAAAGAATGCGCTCACAAATATCTAAAAAAATTTTCAAAAAGATAAATTGTTGGATTTGAAACTATATCTTTAAAAAGGTGTATTCATAAAGCCTATTTAAAGATAATTTATCTGTTATAAAAAAAAGGTATTACATTTAATTGTGCACTAATCGAAATCATTCTCTACGAAATAGAAGAAATGATGTCCAGAGCAGTTAAAAGAAATTTTAAAGTAATATAAGCTAAATTATATAAGTGCCACTGCTATAAAGATTCATGATATACTCAGAAATTTCAATAATAAAATGAAATCTATAATTTTAATATTTGTTTCTTTTTATATTGAAATTCATGAAAATACAGATGCACGAAATTCCACCCTGTTAGCAGTTTTTATTCGCAGAAATGATGCATGATTAAAAATAAGTGAGGTGCTTCTGGAAATTATTCCTATGTTCGGAAGAACCACTATAATTGACATTTTTGACTCAATTATGAAAACTTTCACTGAATAAAGTTTGTTGTTCCAAAAGTAAGTTTATATTGCAAATAAGCATGCTCCTGAAACAATTGGTTTTATAAAAAGGAGCAATTACAAAAATTAAAAGAAAAATGCAAAGATCAGAGTAATACACATAATATATTTTTGTATAATTGTGATTGTGATTTAATTTTTTTAATACCAGATATGTGTTTAAACCTTTTTATTTTTATCTAAACGTATTTCTACCAATGTTTAGCGGCACATTTTTACGTGACATCCTTGCTATTTTGAATTTTACTTATAAATATACCTTTTCAATTTTTCCGGTGCGTGTTTTCTGTTTTTTCTATTGAGTAGCTTTTGAATTTAGTATGTTTTTTTCTTTTCTTCGTTTAAAACAAGGTTGTATTTACAAAGGTTGGTTTTACCCCATATGTGTAAATTTCATTCTGTGCGATGGTAATAAGTAAGTTTGCTTTTTTTTCTTTTTCTTTTTTGTGGGTGGGGGGGGGGGGGGGGAATGTAGCTTGCAGCTTTGTATACAATGCTTAATTTGGCCCTCGGTGGTAAATGAGTTTGACATACCTGATTAAGAATATAATAAATGACACACAATGCTTAAATTTTCAAATTGTGCTTAAGATGGACTCAGACAATTTTAAAAATAAATAATTTATATAATTTCACACTATATAAAAAACCCCTAAAGAGAGCTTTTAACAAACTTAAGCATAAAAAACTTTACAAACTATAAAAACTAACATGCTTTCTTAAACAAACAACATCACACATATATGTGTAAATCTTTTTCTCAGAATGCATTTTTTACAATTTAAAATACACTTTTTATAAAATCTATTAAAGTTAGAGGATTGAAATTTTATATGCTTAAAACTATCTAAAATTATAAATGTAACTAATATTACAGAAGATATACCAGAATATATTAATTTTTATAACGACTTTCTGAATGTTCCAGTAATTATTTTTTAAATTCATTTCTTTTTTGAAAAATTAAAAATGTTTATTATTATTAAATGATTATTTTTTAATATTTAATTATATGAAAAAGTTATCTGCAAAACATTTTTAGAAAAGTACACCTAACTGATCTATATAGTCAAAGATATTTAGACAGAGGTGAATAAAATATTAAACAATCATGCTGACAAGGGAAGGTTCTCAACCTGGAAATTCAAAAAGCTATGAATCTTTGAGGATATGTAGGGCTCATGGAGGTATGTAATATGCAATCATTTTTTGTTGCCCAAATTCACTTTAAAAGGATAAATTTTATCCCAGAATATTTTTTTACTTCATTTTATAACTTATTAATGGTAAGAGATACAGAAAAAGTTTTAAGTTAAAAGTTGCTTCAATCTTTTTATTAGTTCTATTGAATGCTAACAAAACATCAATTGTTAATAACATTTTAAAAAATTTCTGGATAAAATTTTTTTAAATGCCCAATATACATTTTGTAATGGCAATCTTTATTTTATTGTTAGTAGTGTGTATGAAAATAAGCTTTGTTGTATTGTTCAATTATAGTTCTTGTCTAAATAATAATAATAATAATAATAATAAATGCATACTATGTGTTTATTATACAGTAAAATTTGCTAAAACAGAATTGCAAGGGACCTGAGAAAATTCTGTTTTAAAAAGTTTTTTTTTCTTATTTTCAATTTAAATGATATAAACAAGCACTGACACTATCGAATTAACATAGAACAAATGATTTTTATTTTATATAGCAAAGCAACAATCAGCTATTTGGATAGCGTTGAAAATAGTCAAGGCATTGAAAAGTCATTTTTTGCTCATGCTTTTATTTATTTTCAGTCATTTTAAATAGACTATCTTTTCTTTTACACAATATTTTTTCTCTAAATGTTTTCAGCACTATTGACAATAATGCTTTGTAGAATTCTTAATATGTCTGTGAAGTATGGATGTTGTGAAGTTTTTTCTCACTGATTGTTGAATTGTGTAGTTTTCCTGATTGTTAATTGTGGATTTTTAGAATGATAATAGTAATATTTTGAATGCAATGAAAATTCACTTAAACAAAATAAGAATTGCTAGTTATTCTAATAAAAAACATTATTTTTGTTGTTGTTAAATTTATTTTAAAATATTATTATCAATTGATTTTTTGTTAGTTTTCAAGTAAAACTAAAAGAAGAAGCAACTTTTAACAAAAACTTTTTATCTCTTACATTAAATTGGTTAAAAAATAAAGTCAAAAAATATTCAAGGGTAAAATTTACCCCTTAAATTGAAATCGAGCAATAAAAAATAATTGCAACAAACAATATCACACATATATGTGTAAATCTTTTTCTCAGAATACATTATTACAGTTATACACTTTTTATAAAAAAAAAATCTATTAAAAGTTACATGACTCTATAAGCCTTACATATTTTCAAAGTTCTTTTTTTATTTTTTATTTATTTTTTTTTTTTTTTGGGGGGGGGGGGAAATTTTATTTAGCAAATAAAAAATTATGTATATATTTTTGTATTATAAATAAACTAAAGTACATCTATTTTAAACAAGAATTTTATTTCTTGTATATCTCTTTATAAATAAATTACATGATTATAATGCTAAATATGCTTCAATTGCACTATCAAGATGCCATTCCATGCCTAATGCATGCCATGTGGACATGTTCGCTTTGGCCTGCAAATGGCCTCCATTATAGTGATTGCCAATTTAATTTCTGATATTGAGATATATTACACTTTTAAGTCTGACCAATAGTTCTCCAAGAAAACCAAATAACAGAAAAAACAGCACCCCTTAGTAGCAGGGTCTATACCTATATTAAATAGTAGAGAATTAAATTCTGTATCTAACTATATAAAGCACTTTAAAATCAGCCAATTAAAACCGATATTATACAGTACCCTCTACTGAAATGAATGTAATTATGTGCCTCATTATAGGGATTGCTAACGATTTAATTTCTGACCAATATTTCCTGAGAAACCTTGAAAATTTTAAAAATATTGCCTTCTAGTTAAGTGATCTTCAAGTAACCTATTTTATTCTTTTCCTCTCTTTAAATAAAGAAATTTGGTAAAAAAAAAACTAAATATTTCAGTTAGCCGTAAAGTTATTGAATTTTGACATTTTTACACACACACAAAAAAAGGAAAGAAAATATGAAATGTGAAATATCTCCAAAAGCACTAAAAAAAAATTTTTTTTTTTTTTTTTTTTTTTTTTTTTTTGTGATTGCGATCTAAACTGCAGAAAAGAAAGAAAAATATGAAAATGACCAATTGAAAATAACGTTTTTAAAATAGTAAATATGCATCTTTTTTTTAATGAAAGGTATCATTGAGAGCAGAAAAGAATTTACCATAAAGGTGTATTTTTTTGTATTTCCATCTAGGCCATGCAGTTAGCAATATCAAACTCTAGAAAAAATGGTATATATAAAAATAATGTCCTTTTTTTTGTTTTGTTATAATAAATATGCATTTTTTTTTATGAATGATATTGTTGAGAGCAGAAAAGAATTTGCAATAAGTGGGTATATCTGTAAGCACAGCAGTGCCTCCACCAAGTCGAAAAAGCACAGACGTAAGCATCATTTTCTGGAAGCAACTCAGGGCACTTTTGACCACCCCTATATCTTTGCGCTGGAGTTTCCCAAAAACTTTGTTTATCTAGAGCAGGGGTTCCCAAACTTTTAGACAGGCATACTATTAAATCGAAGTTCATACTTCCGTGTACCACCAGGCAACAAACATAAAGCTAATATAAAAAACACTGCAAAAACAGAACCTGTCTAAAACGGAATATTTCCTAGGTCTTTTATGCTTCCGTCTTAGCAGGTTTAACTGTACTTTGAAATGCATGATTACATTACTAAATTGGTACTTAGATTGATTACTTTATATTAACATTCAAATTAAAAAAAAATATTATCATCATTACATTTTAATAATACATACCATGTCAAAATAAAGTGTTTTGGTTGAAAAACAACCACAATACTTATGATATATTGACCTACTGATTCATACATAGCAGCTTTATTGCAGTAATTCCCTAGTATGGTTAATGAGAAGGGTAAGCTTGATCTATCAAGCACAGGTTCCTCATGTCTGGTTCAATATTAATTAGTTGTAGTCGTAAGCCAGATTCGATGTTTAGTTCTTTCCTGTATTTGTTTTTCATATGAAGAATTGAAAAAAAAAAGTACATTCACATAGATATGTAGTTCTAAAATCTAGTAACAACAAAAAAAAAGAAAATAGCGTTCGAAAATTTCCTCGGTGATAAACTTAAGCCGTTTTTGATTTCATAATAATATGCTATATTTCATTTCACATATCAGTATCAGACTTTTGCGTACCAGTACTGGTATGCATACCATAGTTTGAGAATCCCTGATCTACAGTATGTGGCACACAGGACCAAAATTAAAAATTTCATGTTTCTGTCATTTCTAGTTTAGACGATATATGAACTCAAAGTTTCAATTTTTTGACACTCACTCACCGATCATCAAAAAGACAAGGTACATCCCGTAGTTTTAGAAACTCTAAATTTGAAATAAAGGTAGTGTTTAGGATACAAAGAAAGGAAAAATTTAAAAATCCGAAAAAAAAAATTCTAAACAAATTGAATAATTGAAAATAATTTGATCTTGTAGTCTTAGAAACTCAAAATTTATAAAAGTAGTGTTTAGAATTCAAAATAAGAAGAAATTAAAAACACAATAAAATTCGAAAATAAAATTAAAAAATAAAACAAAAATTCGATTTTGTAGTGCTAAAAACTTGAAATTTGGAATAAAGATAGTATTTAGGATACAAAAAAAGAAAAAATTAAAAAAAAAGAAAAATTCGAAAATAATTCAATTATGTAGTACTAGAAACTTGAAATTTGGCATAAAGGTAGGGTTTAGGGTACAAAGAAAAAAAAATTTTAAATCCGGAAATTAAAAAAAAAATAGATTAAAAAAAATCAAAAAAAGTTCGATTTGTAGGAATTTTCTGAAATTTTTTATTTTGTCTTTCTTTGTATCCTAAACAGTACTTTTATGTCAAATATCAAGTATCTAGGGCTGCGAGTAATACCACACTACCCCCCCCCCCTCCATAACTTACTACTTGCCTAGAAACCTGAAACTTCTTTTTATCTAGAGGATTTTGCAAACGGAACTAAAGCTCCAAATTTTTGATACCAACAAAAAATAAGGACAGAGGCTGGGCTTAGCGGCAACCAGCAGATGATGTCCAAAAGGAGCCCAAAATTAAGAAAAGGAGGATTACTTACAAAAAGAAGTGAAATCCCATCAAAAACGTCACATGTGAAAAATGAAGCCAAGTCTTGTGACTCTTACTGTAAAAAGTTCTGAGATCATTTAAAGTCAAGTTTAGCTATCTTATTAACTATCTTATCTAATTAATTTTTGCAAACAAACCTCGAATTTGTACTATCTTACATGTTTAAACAAAACTCTTTCCGAATAAAAATAGTGTTGGAGCCCCGATGCTTTTGACAGGCAGAGTTTGGGCATGCTATGTACACTCCAGTTTATTTTTGCATACAAACCTCGAATTTGTAGAATTTTAGATTTTTAAATGAAAATATTTCCAAATGAACTTAGGGTTGGGAGCTTCACTACGTTCAGCAAGACTTCAGAAAATTTTTTTTCTACATTTAACCAGATACAGCAAAAGCTTGCCATTGCCTTCTATTGATTTTTTTTTTTTTTTTTTTTTAATTTGCAAGAATATATCTATTCCATATTTTGGAATTTTTGTTTTTAAAATGATTCTTCCATACATGGATCTAAAATTTATCTTTGCATGACAAAGATTAGATACTGAGACTATTTGATACAGAAAAAAGTAATAAAAAGTAACTTGGGAATTTTTTTTTGTTAAATTCAAAAATTGCTGTACAAATATCCAATAAAGTTTATTGAAAAAAGGACAAAATGTACTGTATTGTGGTAAAAGACAGAAACTGGATTATTTTTATTAAAGTCAAAAAATCGCCACAGAACATCAAAATTTTCATACCAAAGAATTTAATAAAGAAAACCAAAATTCTGAGGCTCAGGTATATTTGGATTTGTTTTTGTTCATTCCAGAACCAAAATTGCAGGTACAAAAGATTTCCTTAACATTCGCTAATAAACATCTTTCTTTTATTAATACCAGACGACCCAACCCAGGCTACTCAGGTTAAAGATGCCCAATATACGTAATGTAGATGAAATTAGTTTTTTATTGAAAAAAGTATATATTTTACATTTAGTATATTTTCTTAAATTACCCACATACTACATCAAAAAGCATTTTTAATACTTTCATATTGGACACATGCATACGATCAATTTCGAAGCATTTCACTATTTATATCAACCTTCGTGATTCTGATTATTTCAGTGTTTAAGCATATACTTTGGTTACATATGATTTAAATTAGTGTTTTGTTTATTTATTTCTAAGTGACTATTTCTAGTGTGACTTCTATTTTGTATTTCTAAGTGACTTATTTCTAACTTTATTTGAAAATTTAGTTATGGAATATTACACGGAAACAAACAAATACTGAATTATTTACATTGTTTTAAAAGCAAATGGACTAATCATTAGTAGTCAATTTTATGCAATTTTTTGCCAGGCGGATTTTTAAAAATTGAAATTGTGCAATGTTTAGAAGTAAATAAATTTGCTATAAAAGCCACCGTCAATGTGCCAACAGTGTTGGACATGTTTTTGCTTTGAAATATAGATAGATACAAGCTTAAAAAAAATATAAACATATCTGTTTTAAATAGGGATTTTAAAAAAATTATGAATTTAAATTTATATTGATGAGATTAAAAATATTTGTAAATTTTGCTGTCACTGACTTTCATTTTTTCTCGCTTTTGATAGTGGGAAATTCAGTCAAATGTACACAACAGGGAGAAAGTGTGTTGAAGCATTAAAATATATGTATACAAAAAGTTTTGACAACTCACTTTTCTTATTTTGGAGTTTTCTTCTTTGACGTCTTTGAGTTCTGCTTCTTTTTCTGCACTCTGAATTTGAAGTTGTTTTATTTTTTGAAGTAATTTTTCTTCTTGTTTTTGAATTTCTATCCTCTTGGACTCTTCTGCTTCTAATTCTTTCCTCAAACACAGTTTTTCAAATTCTTCTTCCTTTTTCAATTTTTGATTAGCAATATCAACACTCTCTTTCACTAAAGATTGTTCTTTGTTAAAATAAATCAATACAGAATCTTTTGCATCACTGTTAAAGTCTGTCTCATCAGTAGCTGAATTTAAAACTGCACCTTTTGACCTTCTGTTTACAGGTGGTGGTAATTTTTTATCTGGCACTGAATCCTCAGTATTTCTGTTATTAGAAGGAGGACTAAAACTTCTGTTTGATCTGATTTCAGAATTTGAAAGTTTGTTAGGAGTATTAGTGGGTTTACTTTTCCTATCAAATGTTGGAGCAGAAACTGACTTTCTTGAATTAGTTGAAGTAGGAGAAACACCATTTATGATAAAGTCAGGAGTATGGCATTTTTTAAATAAGATATCACTGGAATTTTTCTCATTTAATATTTGTACTTCATTATTCATACTTTCATCTAAGTTTGGATACTCAATGTCTAGAACAAAAATCATAGTAACTCAAATTAATTATTATTATTACAACATGAATGAAAATTTTGCAAATATATGAAATATACATAAAAAAATATTGTGTATTGAAAAATAAAATTGTATTAACCCTAGAATGCTAACCTCATTGACATAAATTTCACAATGAAAAAGTAAGGTGCAAAGAATGTTAGTTTTCAAGGGTAAAAGCCATTCTGTTTTTCTTTAAAATTGAAAATAGCTTTCATTTAATATTAATTAGGAAAACAGATACTGTTTCTTTGTATGTGTACATTTTGGGGGATACATTTGATGAGATTAAAATTTAAAAGGAAACTAGCTCTCTTTTTGTGATTTAAATGAAAAGTAATTACAAAAACATTCTGCTCTTTCAAAGAAAAACAGGTGGAGGGGTGGGGGGGGGAGAGAGAGAGAGAGAGAGAGAGAGGGAGGGGGACAAATGAATATAACAAGAATGAAAAATCATGTATCAAGCATAGATTATTAAACACTTTCTAACACATTCAGAATAGTATAACGAAACTTCACAGTTTACTAAGTAAACAAGGTCAAGGTCAAACCAGGCACGGAGGCCTACCTTTTGGCTTAAGATCAACTCGCCTTGCCCAGTGCTAGAATTTTGTCATGATTCAGTATGAATTTAGTCACCAGTTTTTCAAGTTTAATCGCCGAGTGCTTATTTTCACCTTTATCTTGAGCAGCACATAACAGGTCGCCGGACTGCATGTTGAGTATGGCTGCCCTAGACCGTAATGTAACTGAATACTTTTGAGTGTCCCTGTGAAAGAACCATAAATGCTACACTTCATTTTCAGTATCAAATATGCCATAGTAGACCCCAATAAAAATATCAATTACAATGCAAACTGTGTATATTTATGCGAGTTTAAGCATGGACAGACGACTGACTGACAGACAGACAGACAAACTAACTTCATAAACACTTTCAACTTTGTTGGAAAGTGTTAAAAATGTAATATATTTGAAATGAAAAATGTTTAAAGAAAAAATGTATTAAGTTTTAAAGTATACTAGCTTTCAAAAGTTCAGGCATTATTAGCTTTCTGTGTTTGTATTGAAATGACAACAAAAATGAAGCATGAATATACGTATAAAGCAATTACTAGTAGATAAATAGAATAATGCATTAATCATTCACAATTTAAACTTATCTTAAAAAATCTTATTTACAATTAAAAAAATATATAGAGAAATTTTGATAAATTACATGATTAAAACATTACAATTAAAAAACTAACTTAAAATGTTAAAAAAAGTATTAAGCATTTCAAGATTCTGAATAGAAAGAAAAAGACATACCTGAAAAGTCAGTAACAACTGGATTCATTTGTAAGTTAGTCATAAGATCAAAATTTAATGCCTGAGTTGTACACATGGGGTACTTCCTCATAAAATCTTTATAGCCTCCACTTAGAACCATAGGTGTTTTCTTCAATACACAACTTTGATCCCACTGTTTGATATGAAATAATATAAAATCATGTAAAGTAATAAAGAAATATAAATCTATAAAGAATGAAAATAATAAAATAGCTAATAGAATAATAGAAAAGCACACATATATTTTTTATTTTATATCCTTTGCATAAATACAAATAGATTTATAATAAACTTTAATATTCAAAGAAAAATATTATATATATATATATAATTGGTATTTTTATATCATATTATCACTTAGAAAAATTGGTACAGTAATTAAACAGTTTGCACTAAACACCATACACTGTACTGTGAGAGAGTACGAGATCATACGAGTTACAATTTTCCATTTGGGTGAAAAAAGTGTCCAGGCGAGGATTCAAACCAGGGATCTTTTGGCTGAAGCTACTACTGCTCTGCCAACTGAGCTAGCTTGGATAAATCTAGTGGACATACAATTAATCCAGAAACCTTATTTATTAGACATCTGGTACGATATCTGAATCAGCTCAACAGAATAAATCACAGGTAAATGGAACTTCAAGAAGCATTAAATATGTAATTATACTTGATTAACTTTAACACAATTATTCTAATTGGTAAATAAATCACCCAAGTTGTAATTTTACAACTGGGTGAAAAAGTGTTCAGGCCAAAATTCGAACCAGGGATCTTTTGGCTGATTCAGATATCAGATTAGATGTCATAATCAATAAGGTTTCTGGATGAATTGTGAAAACATTAAACAGATGTGTAAAAGTATTGCAAAATATTCAAAGAGTTACAGAAAAATATTTACTTTACACATGGCCAGTTTTAGAGAATTTAAATGCACATTTTGAGTAGTTTCATCTTTAGATTCCCAGTCAACCAAAATTATGAAATCAGCATCCTTGCGTTTATACCACTCTGCTAATGATTCTTTCGGCAGAAAACCTTCTAATTTTGCTGCTGTTAGCCTGAAAATAGATTAAACACAAAAATATAGGACAGAAATGTTTGATATTCTAAGGAAGGATTCTAATTTATATTCTAAGGAACTGAAGGATTTTGAGCGTGTGCGCAGCACATTTGCTATACGGTGCCGGAGGCAGCGGGGACACGATTTGGAGTTTCGTTCGGAAGGTGGTTTCTTTAGAATAGGGTGTGTGCATGCACTGCAGGCAGCGGGAACATGTGTCGGAGGTTCATTTTTATCAGAATGTGCCCGTATCGGCGGAAAGTGGAAATAAAGGATTTTCAGTCGCTGTTTAAATAAATAATTTTATACAAAATCGGGTTAAAGATATAAAATCATACAAACTTTAGGTTTGTTTAATTTTATTATCACGGGTTCGAGCAATGCCGGGCGGGTCAGCTAGTCTATACTAAAAAAAGAAGATAGTTTGTCTGTTTGAGTGTGTGTCTGTTGGTGATGGCTAGGAAAATCTACCGCACATAGAGGTCTGAAAATTTGGATAAGGATAATCCTTGGAAGGTCCAAATGCATCTGAGACTCAGATTTTTCCTTTTTTTTTTGTTATTTAACTGAGATATTAATTAAAAACCACAACAAATTCTCAGCAAAAATACACTTTTTTTCTCAGAATGGCATGTACTGGCTCTTCCACAACTCCCTAGCATGGAAGATCCAAAAAATCAAATATGGCTGTTCTTTTGGGTCATTTTTCGAAATGTGCATTGGCCAGACTGTTAGAAATACGGAAAAGCTAAAATCATATTCTGAAATTTTGTACTCTTAGAATTTTCAAATGCTGCAAACTGCATAAAAAAATACAAATTTTAAACCTTTCCAAAAAAAAAATTTTTTAAGTCTAATTTTTCAGGATATCTCTTTTTATTTAAAATCGGGCTACAACAGGCATATCAAATATAACATATGAAAATTTATCCTGAACTTTAGAAAGGTTTTTGCATGTTGTGCTAAATCTCCTGGGAGATTTTCCCATATTCTAAACCTCATGGGAGGTTTTAGCAAAAATTAAAAAAAAAAAAATATCTAAATGGTTTTAAAATTTAAAAAGAAAGATGAAAAAGAAAAATTAGCATTATGTTTCTTGTTTTTGTGAAAATGCAGTGAAAGGTTTTTGCATGCTACCCTAAATCTCCTGACAGATTTTTGCATATCCTAAACCTCATTGAAAGTTTTAGCAAAAATTAAAATAATTTTAAAATATAAAACTGAAATTTGAAAAAGAAAAATGAACATGTTTCTTATTATGGTGAAAATACTTATATACTTTAATTGTAAGGGAGTTTACAATGTACAGACTGAGAAGTATTTGTTTTCCACAGTGACGACAGTAAACACATTCCTCAATTTAATAAACCATACCTGCATGTCACTATTAGCTCATCAAAGAGAGAAAAAAAAATTGTAGTATATATCCAATTCAAAAACCAGAGAACATTTTTCCTTACTTAAGGCTCGGTGTCTCCTTGCCAGCTTCCCCATTTAAATAGCAAAACTCTTAAATAAAAAGGTGTTTTGCTACTGGCAAGGGAAAAACAAAAGGGGAGTATAACCTGGGCCTAATCAAACAGGACAGTACTTAATTCTGAGTATATGTGGCAACCTGTTGACAACTGTATTTATTAATTGATACCACTTATTGTAGTTGCATGTCTGGGTGTTTAGTTATCAACAGTTGCCACATTTGTTCAGGTTATAAAAAGTCACTGAATCCCTTTTGACTAAACAGGTGTTTTTGGTTGGGTTTTAACAACTAAAAAAATTAAATTAAAGGTTTAGGATTAGGAATAGTAGGGTCGAACCATAGTAATCTCTAAACCCATTGGCCAATGAATGAAATTATAATATTTATAAAACAGTAGGGGTATAACCTACTTGTACAATATTTATAAAATGGTGAATATGGAACATACACATTTTGTCTTTTAAACATGGCAGGTGCAGGTACTGCTCATGAAGAATTAAAGAGATATTTGCCCTTTAGCAGGTGATCTGATTCAGTCTTTAATGAAATAATTAATAGAAATAATTAGAAATAATAAAAATTCAAAAATATTTAAAATAATATACAGCAAAATATAATAATATTCAATTATATAATAAATACTTAAAATGAATAATTATTCACATGGAATTCTATATATAAAAAAAGTACTTGCAAAAACTGATTGTTATCAATTCAGTATAAAAATAACTTTTAAATACAAGAAACATATAATGCGTAAACTATGTACTATACAAAATCTAACTAAAATCTCTACAAACATTTCAAATTCATCCATACGAATATTTAAACTCAGTGATGAAAATTTTTACTAATTTCCAAAAATACAAGAATATTCTTAGCTTACTGAAACTTTTTTTTTTTTTGGTTAATGGAAATTGAAAATGTTAAAGACCTTCAGATGAAAATTGAAAATTTATGAAATGCTCTCAGTGAGTGGAATTTGCAATGGAACTTTTCATTTTATGGAGTAAATACAATTAATAATAATTAAAAAAAAAAAAAAATGTAGTACAGCCAGTATTGTTACAACACAAAAAGCCTTAAAATAAAACAAAAATTAGTTTTTGGTGATTGCACCCATGTTTCCTCTGATTAAAAAAAAATTTACTGCTCTTAAAATATTTGTCACTTTTTAAAATATCTTTAAAACATTTACAATTTCAATTTTAAAAAGACCAGTCACTTTAAAAAACTCTGGAACAAATTTAACTAAAACTAATTAAAATTCAGAATTAACCAGAATGTATTATTATTATTATTATTATACCTGTTTTATATAACAAACTGCATAAAATAAATAATGCAAAGAAAATCATCTTCAATGTGCAATTTACTTACCTCTGAACATCCAATTTCTTTTACATGAAAATGCTAAAATGTTTAAATCTCAATTTTCAACTTTGTAGTAGTTGTGCGAGTTTGGAGGATGCCCCGAGAGGCATAAATATAAATTTAACGACCTACATGGTCATAAGGTTTGTAGACAAGATCGAGACTACAAAATTTCACCTTTTCTGTGTGAGTTCTGGCAATTTGTTAAGAACTTGCAATATTTTTCCGTGGGTGGCAAAAGTGTCAAATTGGGAGGCTACTAAACTTTAATTGGATTATTAGTTTTTGATTGATGTGTGGTCAAGACCTGTGCGATTCCTGGGCTCAGGCTTATCCAGGCCTCAACCACAATCAATTGCAAATTACGCTAATGCTTGCACTTTTAATCTTAAGAGTTAGTTACAATTTAATATCTGAAAGTAATTTTTGTTGGGCTAGGAAAACAACTTAAAAGAGACAGTTTCAGAATTAGCCATTAAAAGTTAGAAAATATTTAATTGGAAATTAATTTAAATTTTAGATTTAAAATGGATTTTAATACCTTTCATATATAAATGCATAGTTTAAAATAAGCACTGGATAATAATATCTAGCAAATTAATAACACCAGCTTTTGTAGTTTTGTTTTTATTGTTTTATGTCATTTTAAAAACAATTTCTAATGTGAAAACATTAATCAGTTACTTAATAAAACAGAAATTCCCTTTTCTATATGGAAAAATATATATATATATAGCATAAAAATTATAATACAGTTCTATTTCTTTACTTTAGCATAGTTACTTTTAAAAAAAATTAAGTGAATATAATACTTTAGTAACAATTTTATTTTTATTAATAAATTCCATGTTTTGTATTTTTTTTTTTTAAGTTGAAGAAACAAATGCACATTTTACAAGAAATTTAAAAAGTAAAATAATATAAAATACACATTAGAATATTCTTACCCAGGTTTTAAAACTTCTTGTGGGATGCTAATGCAACCAGAATATTTTATGTGGGACTCAGCAAAATCATTCGCTGGCCTAGTATCCATTATCATGATTGCAGATTGTCCAGCCATTATTAAAGAATAAAGTTCCGAACTTGATATGGATAACATCTCTTTATCTATATGTTTTAAACAAAAAAGTAGATTTTAAAGTTAAATCAAAAGGAAACTTTAAAAAAAAACATAATATAATTTATGTTTATACAAATCATCGGGCAAAATTCCTTCAATTTTAATTAAGATAAATCTTACATTAATAATCTTTAAGATTTTCAATTACATAGGTTTTAAAAATTTTCAATGAAATATCAAACAGAATGTAATTCAAATAACTACAGTAAGATTTCTAAATTTTAAAATTTACATTTTTTTAGAATAAAATTTTGTTTTCAAAGAAACTTAGTATTAACCTTAATGTCATATTGGTATTGAATAATTTATTTGTACAATGAAAGCTTATTACAACAATTGTGATGCTTTAAGCTGGATGACACTAAAGACAAAATACTTTATTTATTGTGGTTAAATAAGTTGTACAGAGGCTGTTCACACATTTTTTAGACGAGTTTGTTTGTTTGTAAAAAAATTGCTTGCATAGAGATATTATTTTTCACGGCTAATATGTTTCTGAAAGTATAAATTCTCGTCTGGCAACTAAAATTTTTGTTTACATGCAAAATGGCACTTTTAAAGAGCTGATGGATGGAATGCTATATTTCTGCACTTTCCAAAGAGAATTATTTGTATTTGATTATTAAAAAATGTTATGAAAGGCATGATATTTCTATATCTTAAGCCACAGTAAGTAATACTGTCAATAAAACATGAAAAAAAAAAATGTGAACGTCTAGCTTCAAGTGGAATTTTTTTTTTCCAAATATCTAACCACGAACAAAAAGGAACTCTCTGAATATTGCAAAGGACAGATCTTTTAAAATCTGTTAAAAGAAAATCCTTCAAGTCAAAGGACTGTTGCTAAATCATTAAAATGCTCAGTGTCAACTGTTAACAAAATCCTTAACACTGATTTGAATTTTAAAAAAAACCAAAAAAACACAATGTTCATTGTCTTTCTCTACGACATATTGCCGAGCATAGAACACAATGTAGAATTCTTCATTAGAAGCATTTATACGGAGAAAAAAGAAAAATGTTGTTGCAATAGATGAAACTTGGATCTATTTAAATGATTGTAATAAAAAGAGATCCATTTATTATCATCAAAGAAGAGAAAAAATCTTAAAACATGGTTCAATGTAGCTAAAGAAAGTTTTAGCAAAGGATTTATTATTATTGCTGGCGTGGCATATAACAGCAAATTAAAATTAAAGAGCGTGGAGGAAAATATTAAGATCAACTCCACATACTAGCAGAAACATATTTTGCTCCCAATCTTCAAACATGAAATGCCATCTCTTTACTCCCAGTACCACCAATCTGTTGAACTGTATCTAGATAAAGCAAGCAGCCACATATCACAATCCACTGTTAATTTCCTGGAAAAAATGGAACAAGAAATGGGTATCAGGGCTATACCCTTCACTGATATACCTGGTAAATACTCTGATGTATCATTACCCATGCATTGTGCTCATACTTGGAGTATAGACTATTAAAGATTGCAAAATTGACTTGGTTACACTTATCACTTTCCCCAAATTCCATATTATTATTGAAATTATTTTATTTATCATTAATTTTTGTTTATTTTATCTTTTGTTTATTTTTTGTTTTATTTTTTTTTTTTTTTTTTTTTTTATACAATTCTTTTTTAAAACCAAATATAATTTTTATTTAAACTGCATGTATAAGATATAACTGCTCCTATCTTTCTCTGACATTTTTTTTACTGTCAGTGTTTCATACATCATATGTAATAACACAATTCTATTATTTTCTTTTATTGCCTAAATTTTGAGTTTTTAAGTACATCATATTTAATCACTTTATCACTGGAACTATGTTATTAAATTCAGAAATCTGTATTTAGGTATACAAAATATAATTAGTCATTTTTTAAGAATAAATATTTTCAGAGACACCAACTCCCTATGATTTCCACATAGTTATTAAAGTTCATTTTTCTTATAAAAATAGAAGCATATTCCTATTTAAACCCAAAAATCAGATAATCTTATTCTGCTGACAAAATTACTAACTTGTTGAATTACTTACTTGTTGAAAATCATGGCAAGTATTATTAAGAGATATTTCAAAGTTTGGTAGCTCTCTGTACTTTTACACTTGGCATAAGCATCCTTTATAAAAGATTTCACATTAATGTACTAGATCAGGGTCGGTGAACCTATGGCACGTGTGCTGTAGCTGGCACGTGAGAGAATATTTTCGGCACGCTGTTGATTTAGTTTCTAAATCAAAATTCAGTCAAACTCCCCAAAATAATGGAACTTCGTTATTTTTTTTACATTAATGCACGAGCTTGCCTGACAATAGCTGTTATTTGTTATAGTAAGTACTTGTGTATTTGTCATGTCATTGATTTACCCACTCAGAAACCCTACCCACTCCATCCTCAATTTCATACAGCCGGCACCAGGGATTCCCATTGAAAGAGAGAGAAATGTAGCAAACAAATTATTTTTGCTTTATTATTTCTGAAATTTCTGCATCATTTAACGCAAGTTGATCTGCATATGAGACTTCATTTAACTGTTGCTGTAATTTGTTAGTTAATTTTTAGTCATTTAAAATGACAAAAATATTAATAAAACTAATAAAATTTTTTCAGATAAGTTAAAAAAAATATATAAGAAATCGGTTTTTAAAACAATTGTAAAATGAAATGAAGAAATGGGATTTATAAACAATTTAAAGATATTTCCAATAAATAAATACCAAAAAAAAGCTATTAGATTTTTACTGTCTTGATAAAAAACTTATGGTAATCATTTTTAATGATTTAATTAATAAGCACAAATTAAGATAATAGTAAATGAGAACACTAATATGTTTAATATTGAATAATGAGGAATATTTTTGTATTTTATGAATCAGCTTCTTGGAAGGAGGGGGAAGGAAACTGGGAGAAAACTGGCTGCCGACACAGTTCTGATATAGTAAACCCAGTGGCTAGTCATTTTATTATTATTCTTCTGATTCACACTTCTTCTAGTGGTGCTTTCTTCAAATCTATTATGCAAGATTTTTTTATTGTAAATTAACTTCACTATAATCAAGAACTGATTAGATTGCAACATTAAAGTAATATTTATTTTTTTGTCCAAATTGTCCATGTTTAATAAAATGCAAGATAGTAGAGAATTTCAAACATGGTGGACTGGGAAATATGATAAGGCTCAGTGAGTTTTATGTTCCGGGACAGTGCAGAGCGTCATCTGTAAAACTGCATTATGAAACAAATCATAAACCTCTTTCCCAAAAAAGTTATGCAGAACAAAAAGAATTCATTGTCAATACAATTAAAGAGGAAAAAAACTGTCGACATCTATGATTAAATATATCAGCAAGGATTCTCAAACTGATGTCGCAAGTTTCTCGGCTGTGAATGTCATTGCCCGGGATGATAAACTTTTCTGTGAGGGAGAGTTTTTGAAGGAAGACTGGTAACATACGCTCCATCACTTTTGACGACTTTGAAAATAAAGATAAAATAATTCAACGAATTAAAGATATTCCTTTATCAAGAAATACATTCAAAGATAGAATCCAGAAATAACAGAAATTGTAAAAGAGCATCCAAAATCTGATATCGTGGTCCCTTTTCATCTTATTATGTCTTGACAAAAGTACAGATGTAACTAAATCTGCTCGTTTCGCTGTTTTTGTATGATATTTCGTTGAAAATGACATTAAGGAGGAATTAATCTTGTCATTATCATTATCAGCTACAACCAAAGGTGAAAATATTTCTACAACAGTTATAAATTCACTTACTGAAAAAGACATAACTTTGTCTAAAATAGTTTCTGTTACAACTAACGGGGCCCCAATATTGTGGGTAAAATAAATGTTTTTTTTTAGTTTATTTCAAACTTACAGTGGACATATTGTTCCTGGATTTCACTGCATCATAAATCAACAAGTAATGGATGCCTAGGCTGGTTTTGAATCTCTTGGTGATATTATAGCCGTAGTCACAAAAATAGTTAACCTCATATCGTGACAGGCTTTAAATAAACAAAAGTTTGATGCTTTGTTAGATTTACCGTATTTCTTCAAACGATAGCTGCAAATTGATTGACGAAACAAACATTTGTGACAATGAGTTAAATGAGAGTGATAACGAACTTGGTGAAGAAAAGTTAACACTGAAATTCCAAGATGCTGTAGCTGCATTACATACCTTATGAAGTTTTTAATTTTCTTCTAAAAAAAAGATATTTTACTGCAATGCTTATGAAATTAGAAAATAAAATTCATTCAATAAAAACCACAAAGAAAACAGATTTCTTAGGCAGACTTTTTAGGTAATCATATATAGCATTTCTCTTGTCAACATCCCTTTTCTATGCATTAACAAAACGTACAACAATGAATCGGAATGTTTTTGAACCAGCTTCTGACATAGTACACTCACATTTCATTGAAACACATCTTTTGATTAAAAATTGCAGTTAATTATAAATTAAATCAGTATTGTTTTCATAAATGAAATGAAAGGTTTTGCTCAAATCAATGTTTCCAGAAAAATAAAACACTGCATTACACCATGCTCAACAATGGTTATAAAAAAAAAAAAAGAATAGTACAAAAAAGATAAAACATGATTTCTCCGCATGGGTTTATTTTATATTTATGACTAAAAAGCATAAATGAAATGAAAGGTTTTGCTCAAATCAATGTTGCCAGAAAAATAAAACACCGCATTACACCATGCTCAACAATGATTATAAAAAAAATGAATAGTATAAAAAAGATAAAACATGATTTCTCCGCATTGGTTTATTTTATATTTATGACTAAAAAGCAAAATTGAAATTGAAATGTTTAGCAAAAAAAGACATGATCGATCGAAGCAGTGGTATTTCACGTGTTGCCTAAAAGGAAGGCTTTGTTATATTAGATTAAATTGTATTTTTATTCACTTATTTTTCTTTGTCCCATGTTTTCCCGAACCGCATAACGTCATCTTTTAATGCATTTAAAATTTGATTGTTAATTTTTTTTTTCTTGTGGGTGACTTTTGCTATTTTTGATCAGTACTGTAACTTTTATGTAATAAATGAGATGATATTCTGACTTGACTAATGTTGTTCACAGATATTTTTATTCTTAATTTTTCTTTAAAGTTTAAATCTGCATCTAAAAAATATTAGATATTGCTAAAAAATATATTAGACTGCAGTGCGAAATCCTTGCACGACTCCACTGGTGTTTTTTTTATTTCTTAATTTCTTCTTATGCACTGTAATATATTTTAAAAATAATAATTTTCCATTTAATAGCAAGTGTAAAACAAATATTTTGAAGATATGAATCGTAAATGATTTTTTTTTAATGTTTCTTTTCTCATTGTCTATTTTAAAATAAAATTACCTCAATTATAAATCCACCACTCTGCTTAAAGTGTCAAAAATCAACAGATCTCAAGAGAAACACCATGTATTACCAAAATTATTACAGTCATTTGGCAAGTTGTTTCGATTTGAGATTACTATAATTATTTCTTATAAATTATTTTCTTTCAATAATTATTGCTATCATTAATTAATCTTTATTAATCTTTCATTAATTAATCTTTGTGACAAGTTGTTTTGCTTTGAGTTTTCAATATTATACATTATTTAATTTAATATGCATGTTGATATTACCTTAAAGTATGGTCCACTATGAGAGGGAACGTGACTAGCTCTGTAGGTTTTCACACCCCTCGAGTTGTGGTAAAGCAAGCACGGGTTGGAACATCCCGACTTAAGGCCTAGGGCCTGGTTTCCAGCTCCGAAGCTGTTGGGGGACGCTGGCCCGTCTCCAAGTGTCTTGCGGTGACTCCCTGTGGTTTCGCCGCGTGTCGCAATGACCTACGTCGTCAACACGTGGGTTCAAGGTTATAGGGTCCATATTAGATCGGCTCTCTGACCGGCCGAAGCGCCATAGCGATACAAAGCTGCTGACGCAATAAAAGTCTATCAAGACTTGGGTTCAGTGGTCGTCTATGTGTGAAGCGCCCCCTCATGGGTGCCTGTGGCGCAGCTTACTTTTACCTTAAAGTATGTTATCCATATCTTAATCCAATAATAATAAAAGTAATTTTATTGAATATTTTTATAGGTTTTTTAGGCGGGGATAGGTGGTAGCGGTGGGAGAGAGGAGGGTTGTTGGCATGCCATGGTCACTTGAAAATGTTTTTTAAACAAATAGCATGCGGATGTGAAAAGGTTCACCGACCCTGTACTAGATTTACATAAGTTCTGAGAATTTCTACAATTATTTGACTTCAACAATGAGAGTTACAAAACTAATTTCTAAATAAATGTTACATAACAGTGCTTGGGTGTACAGAAATAATAGCAAACTTCTAATTTTTAAAAAAGATAAAAGGGAGAGATGATATTTCTGATGAGTTAATAACCCCCCCCCCCCCAAGGAAAGAAAAAAAAACATACCTAATGTGTCAGAAGTAACTGAATTTCTTGAATCATTTAACTGATCTAAATTTAATACTTGAGTTGCCAGCATAGGATACTTTTTCATCCAGCTTTTATAGCCTCCCTTCACAATCAGTGGAGTTTTCTTCAAAGAAGAATTCTGTTTACAATGTTAAAAAGAAATAAAAACACAAATGCTAAAGAGTTACATTTATAAACATTAAGTAATGCAGTTGTAGGGCATGTAGAAAAATTCTTTGAAATTAAAAGATTGGACTAAAAATACTTCATAAAAGAAAGCAGAAAAAAAAAATCAAATGTAGAAATATATATATATATATATAAACCTGGTGAAAGGTGGGGGTAAAAAATAGTGTGATATCAAATTTCTAAGCCTACATTATGGTACTTAGTTAACATTTTCCATATATGTAAGTCAACTGCCTACGTATATGTTGATAGAAATCCTTTCTCCTGTATTAAACATATCATAACATGGTTCTGAAAATTAAAATTTTAAATTATGCATGATGGGCTTGGCGGCTATCTTTCCATATTTTACACAAATTTCTAAGCACCCAAATTCATAGTTAAAATCTGAAGTTCAAAATTGTTACTTAAGCAAACATTTAAGATTTTCCTTAACTTACTTATATATGCTTAGAAATTTATGTCTAAAGATAATGGTGACATATCTTAAGGATTCATCTTATGATTCCTTTTTTTAGAGTAATTAATCATTTAAAAGCATTGAATATCAATTTCTTTTCTCAAAATAAAAGTACTTCTCAGTTTCCTGTTCTTAGTTAAAATCAGAAGTTTGAAATTGTTACTAAAGGAAACATATTATGCTTTTCCTTTACGAACTTGGGTGCTTAGAAATTAGATTATATGTAATTTAAATAATTGATTCTCTCACATTAAAATGAGTTCTTGAATTTTATTTCAAGAATGATTATCTCTTTTTTTTTCTATGCTGATTGATAAGACTTTCTTAAGATTTTTTTTTTTTTCTGAAAAAATTATAGAATTATTTCTCTTTATATTGGCAGAACATATTTTTTTCAGTTATAAAATAAGATAAATTTGGAAAATTAAATTTTCTTCAGTATATAGTATCTTTAAATTAATTTTATTTTATTTTATAAAGTATGTGATATATGCGAGAATATGTCAAATGGCACATTCTAGAAACTGATTGAATCAATTGGTATATTACTTTTAAATTATTATATACTATTTATTTGAAGCATATTTATATTCATATATTTTTGAACTGTTGCATTTATTCCTGAAATGTTTTTGTATGCTTTCATCATAACTTAAAAAAAAAAAAAAACGAATGATTGTAACACCTTTTTCTGGAGATGCTGGACTTTTGGATTTTTTTATTGAACAAATTATTCTAAATATGATAATGAGCAAGCCCTTATTTTTCTAAAATCTAAACTTGCTGAGCAGGTATTAAAATTTTACATTTCTTCAACTGCTTGTAAAAATTCTTCTACCCCTGAAGAATTATTTACTATCTTCAAAAAGCACTTCAAAACTGAAGTAGCAAATAGAATAGCTATCAAATATAATAGTATAAAATTTCAGCCCTCAGAATCTATTCACGTTTTTGTAACAAGATTAGATAATATTGAAAGTAAACAATTTCCAAGTTTACCTGATATGATCCCCCCTCCTCTCAAAATTAAACCATTGACCTTTAACATTAAGAATTATCGTTAACTTTTGAAACAAAAACAAAAGGATGCTTTTTTTTTTTGTTTTGACATACAAATACAGTAAGTTGTTGTTGCCAACTTCTGAAATCAAATACATAAATGACGTCACATAGATGAAAAAATCCTCTAAAAATTGCATAAAACAAATCCCCGTTCGAATTCAGGATAATTTTTATTGAAAAGAGGACAAAATTTACTATAGGGAAGTTGCAATAAGCTGATGACTTTTTTTATCCGCCAATCACAACTGCCTGATAGACTTCCAGCCATGCCTACAATCCTCTCAGCTACAAATACAATTCCCTTTTAAAATCACAACTGCCCTCCAACAGTGTTTGATCTCCAATGGGCAATTTGTGACGTCATTTGAAATGACTCCAGTCCACATACACAGACAGACAGACACACAAACTTGCTTATTTATTATAGTTAGAGATTAGTGAACTACTTGTAAAAACTTACACATTTTGTAATAAGCAAATCAAAAAGTTGTGGATAAACAAAAATTATAAGTACAAGCTTTAGTAAAGTTCAGAAAAAAAAGAGAGAGAGAGAGAGAGAGAAACAGCCAGAAAACATTAAGAAAATGTAGCCAATCATAGTAATAATAAATATATTCAAAGGCAGAAGAGACAGAATAACAGTGCTAATTGTGATGAAAAAAATCTGATGATTGGTGTTCATTTTTTATTTTTCCATTGTGATGTGAGAAATATTTCTGAAAGCAACAACCCGATGCAACAAAGTTGCGATTCTTTCGGTCAGCATTACCTTGTAATAAGCAGAGAAATAATATATATTAATAAAATAATGCATCTTACTTTAGATGATGGTAGACAAATAAGCAGGCTTTAAAAATGAAGACAAAATATAGTGGTTTAAATCCAATTCTTTATTCAGACATCGACATGGAATAGGAAGGCAAAATGGAGAAATTATATGGATCTATTTGGAACTCTATAGAACATTTTTGAATTTTTAGACTGTTAACATATGATAAAAATAAAGTTCTGTAAAATACTGAAGAATTCCAATTGGCAAGGCAAACCCATTATAAAATTAAATAAAATGATTCACTGCATAATAACTTTTAATTTAAAATCAAACTGCTAGATCATGAAGATGTTAAAAATTAATTGAGAATTCAGCATGTTCGGTAACTTCCAATAAACGGAAACTTGTGCCGAAAATAAACTACATCACTTCTTGAAATTTGAATCTCTTCTTCTTCTAAAAATAAAATGCCATTACGTTTGTATTTATATGAATGATGTGGGGTTTCTAAAAGTGAAAGCACAAGAATAATTAAATTCATTAGTTAATTAAGAAATGACAATAAACGTTAATTAGCAAATAAATTAAACCGAAACTAGAACATAACTTATAATACGACAATGTAAACACACCCCTAGCATAAGCACTAATGTAGAGGGAATATGAACTAATAAGCCACGCCTCTTGGTTCATGCAGAACGAAAGCGATGTCATGGGTGGAACAACACTGGCTAAAAATGCTCCTATGAAACACTGTAGTAGGCTCAGAAAAGAGCGATGCCGTCGGCTGAAGAAAGGTTGCCGATGTTAGGCCTAAGCACATTGCACGCTAATATAAGACCGAAACATGCGATAAAAACAGAAATGTGATAGTGGTATCACACTAATACCCATCAAATATAAAGTTAATTACATCTTTGTTTTTGAAGAGCGTACCTGCAAGACTTTATTTCAGGAAACTGGTTAAAGTATTCACACGAAAGATTGCATTGCAATTAGAGATGTAAAATTTCCGGAAATTTTGAAATCGCGGAAAAAAAACAGTTTTTTTCCATTTTTTTTCTGGAAAAATTTATTTCTTACAAATGTTTCTCAAAAATGAGTTACATTTTCTTTAAAAATATAAAATAATATTCATTTTTAAAATTTCTGCATACTAAAGAAAATATTTTTTTGCACTTTACATGAATATATTACCAAAAAAAAGTCAGCCTTTCAGTTTCAGAATTTTCACAGTAGCTTTTCTTGCTTAATTTAACACCATTATTTGTAATGTATCATGTTTCTGTTGAAATGATTTTTCAGTTGCATTTGTTCAATTACCAGTAAAAAAAAATAACAAAATAAATCTTATGAGTTTCAACCAATATCACTGCAGTTTGAAAGCAAATTTAAAGCCTCTCTACACAGTATTGGTTTGTACATAAATGACACCATTTTTCTTTTTCTTGAATGTAACCAATGCATATGAATGTTTGGAGTGTCCAGACAGATTCTGTTTTATTTGGTAATATGTCAATCAAAGCTAAGATAGGATTTTTAAAAAAAAGTATTCGATATTTTGGTACATATAGGAGGACTTTTATCACTATTTTTTATTATTGCTATCAAGTTGCTAAAGTTTTCTGCCAACTTTCAATTTTTGAGCTAGTAAAGTATAATTGATTAAAATTGATTGCAAAGAGTTGATTAGTTATCCAGAAATCAATGTGTAACAACATTTTAAAGTGTAGAAAGCTATGGTTATGAAGAAATTTGAAGTAAAATTAGATGTAAATAAACAAAGGAATGTCTAAATCAAGCAAAACAAGACTGGTAAAGGCAAGAAAAGGTGCAGGAGAGCAATTGGAGATAGAAGAGTAAGGTCCCTGTGTATAGGTCGCAGAAAACAATAATCTCAGTATATGCAACATGAAATGATGCACTGTAATGGGAAGCTGGAAGCTGAAACAAAGTATAGTTCTGTGCAGAGTGCAGTATTTTGGTCTAAATTCTAGAATTCCATAAAAAAAAAAACATTTTAACATTAAATAACAAGACCCAACTGCCTACTATTTCTCTGTCTAGTAAACATGCCTTTTAGCTCAGTTTAATATTTTCAACCTTTATTTGATTTATATTTATTTTTTTCATGAAATTCTAGTATTTGGACCAAAATACTGCATTCTCTACAGAACTGTACTTTGATTCAACTCCACATTTCAGTGCGCCATTTCATGTTGCATTCACAGAGATGATGCTTTCTGTGACCAGGGACCTGTTCACAGGGACCTTACTCTTCTACCGCTAATTGCTCTCCTTCACCTTTTTCTGCCTTTATCAGTCTTGTTTTGCATGACTAAGTCATCCCTTTGTTAATTTACTCCCAATTTCGTCATAGCTTTGTACACTTAAAATTATTCTTATACATTGATTTCTGGGTCACTAATCAACTATTTATGATATTTTCTTAATTTTATTATGCTTTACCAGCTCAAAAATTGATAGATGGCAAAGAACTTTAGCAACTTGAGAGCAATCATAAAAAATAGTGATAAAAGTCCACCTATAAGTACAAAAATATGACATTTTTATAAAAAAAAATCCTACTCTAGCTTTGATTGACACATTACCAAATAAAATGGAATCTGTCTGATACTCCAAACATTCATATGCATTGGCTACATTCAAGAAAAATAAAAATAATTATCATCAAACTAACCAGGTTTTAGTGCTTTTTTCTGATTATCTGGCTATAACGTTTCACAAAATAATTATAATTGATCAAACTGTATTGCATGATATTTTCGATTAAATTATCTTTCCCAGTGGTATATAGTTTTTATAGTATAACTAAGAAATATTGGGTGTTATGAGTCATAAAACTTCCAAAAAAACATTTTTCAAAAGGTTTCCACAATTTTGGCCACTACTGTTTATACAGCTAGTTAAGAGATTCATTGGCGATTTCAGCTGTTATGTGACATATTTTGTTATTCTAAAATCATCACATTTCTAGAGGTTTCAGAATGGATATTGAAAAAAATTCCGAACTTTTTGAAGGGTCCTATGTTTTAACGTGAAAAAATTGTAAAGGATCCTTTAAAGGACTAAGTTCTTCCGAAACTGCTTACAGGTCATATTTTCTATGTTTATATTTTTATGGGAGACACTGAACATGAAAAATATAAAGAAAAAATATCAGAATGCAGCCATAATAATATTTTGAACATATGATTTTTATACATTAAATTTCAATTTTTCCAATTCGGAAAAATTGAAAAATACCCCTTCGGAAAAAAAAAAAAAAAAAAAAAAAGGGTTTTTTTCCAAAGTTTCTGGTTATTTTCCGAGCATTCCCATCTCTAATTGCAATTATTTTTAATGAAATCCTTTCAATTCAATTTAAATTAACTAGAAATAAATCACAAAAATACCAAAACTTTAAGTGCCAAATACCCCAGTATTAGCAAAACAAAATCTACAAAGGAGTCATAGCAACTGAAACCATAACTTATTCAGTTAAGTTAATATATTAAATTTTACCCTCTTATATCATAAGGAAAACACAAACTAAATATAAAATTTTAAAAAGGTTTTTTTCTTCTTTTACTTTTCATGCAGAAAATATATAAAACACATACAAAAAATACATATGGAGAAATTAAATACCTGGGAGATAGCAGATTTTAAGATGTTTAAACACATATTCAGAGTAATTTCATTTTCTGAATCCCAGTCTATTAAAATTACTTGATCAACTTCAGTATGTTTAAACCAAAGAGACAGAGATTCTATGGGAAGAGCACTTTCCAATTTAGTTGCAGTTAATCTGAAAATGATGTTAAGAAGTTTTATTTTATAGAAATGAAACAAAAGTTATGTGACAGAACAACAGACTTCTTAATTCTTTAGAATAATTTATCACACAAAATAATGCACATGGTAGAAATTATAATTTAATACAATGAAAATCTAAATTGTTTGTTGTTATACAAGGAAAAGCTTAAACACCAAACACTTGATGTTTGCTCATACTGCTGTAAGTACTGCCAAGCTCACAAAAACACACTTCATTGTCTTAGAAAGACAAGGTTCTAACTGCTTAAACCATTCTTTTGAGAAAAACAAGAAGTATAAAGGATACCCATAAATAAAGTTGCTTTTGAGAATGACAACTTTTGGTGTGTTTCTTAGGGTTGCTGTAGAATTAAGTTCATTCTAGTTTTAGTTCCTAAAATACACATGCATAATGCTTTCTGCTGAGATTTTTTAGAGATTGTGACCTTAGTGACATGAATAACAGTAAAACAGAAGAAACTCATATTAGACATTATATGTTCTTTCAGTTTAATTGTGGTCAATGGAGATTATGTAACTATGGCAATTGTGAATATCAATGACATTTAAGCAAATTATTTAGGCATTCATAAGTGCTAACAACGGTTCAACAGATTTCACAGCAGCAATTTTGACCTTGAAGATGTCCTAAGAAGTGATTGTTCAAGTTTAGCTTGTTAGAGACACTTTGCGGACTATTGTTTAAAAAGATACTCATCAAACATTTAACCCTTTCACCGTTTGAAGATTTTCCAATATTTCTATAAATATGCTTGTAAATCCCAGAATACATATTTTTTTTTAATCGCTGTTTGATACTATAATATCTTTTATAACTCCTCATTCTATATACGGTTCAAAAAAGTATAATGTTAAAAATATTTTTGTTTACAGCCATTTTAACATGATTACATGAAACGGAAAAACACGGGCCTAACGCTTAAAGGGTAAAGTAATTTTAGAAAGGACAAATGCTTCTTGGTCAACAGATCAACATCACTTGAAATCAATTAGAAAGCTTCAGCATTCTTGTATATTTCCATACTTTAGTGATGAGAACAAATTTCAGAGGTCCTCCATATGCAATTTGCTCTTAAACCGTCATAAAAAAGAAACATTTTTTAATTGTTTGATAACAGAAGACAAGAAATAAGTTATTTATGATAACCTCATGATGAAAAACAAAGGCTTTCCAATCGAGAATCAGCAAGAAATATAATCGATTTCTAGAAGCTTCAATTATGATAATATAAAATTACAGTTCATTCTGCAAAGGTGTTCTTGAGTTATGCTTAAAAAAAATATACCCACAATGCAATGTGTTATGCAACAAATGCAAATGAATTGAACATTAAGAGTTCCAAATTTTAAACCTTCATAATTCCTAAATTACTTAACCGAATGACTTCCCCTTTCCCATTTGGTATCCTAAGGTAAAATTTACAGAAAGAGCCAAATATGATGTCAAAATTAGGTGCTTGTATTGAAAGTTTCAGAGTTTGGTACAATTTCTGTATGAAGATGACCCTTAACCTTATTTTTTTAAAACATAAATTCATAAATTAAAGTTGAATGGCTATATCTGTTTTTATCTCTGACAATATTGGACATAAAAAATATTTCGTTGTTTTGTGTCAACTGCACCTCCTTGCATCAGTAGATTTAAAATATATGTTGCAAGATAGAAAGGACTAATGCCAGATTTTCTTTAAAAAATGTTTTCTTCATAATTTTCTTTTGCAATATAGATACAGGAAATACTTCTTTATATAATATATTAGAGTGTTAAGTTTTTTATATACTAAATGAATCTGATGTTTACTTCATTGAAGATATTTAATTGGTTCTACAACTGGTTTAAAAATGGAGACCATTTTTTTTCAATATGAATCCAAAACATATTTAAAAGTTTTCTCTTTAGCTGATCAGCTTCTTTCATTAACTGCCATAATTTGTAATATAAACTTATTATCTTTTATGCTTTTAATCCTTTATAGTTACTTTATAGTTACCTTTATAGTTAGGATAGTAGTTTTTTCCATAGATTAACTAAAGAGTTAACGTGCCTTATTGGTTCTTTTGTGCATTTAAAATTTAAAAGGGTGAAATGTACAAAAAGTATTCTACAAACGTTCTAAATTACGATTTATATGGATAGAAACTTGAAATTTGACATGGCTGCTACTTTTAAGATGCAAATCCTCGCCCAGGAGAGTTTTCTAAAAATTTGAAATTTAAAAAGGTGTAGAAGTAAAAAACTTTTTAAAATGGCGATTTATGTGATACAGTTGGTATAGAAACCTGGAATTTGGCATGGTGGTTACTTTTAAGATTTAAATGCTCTCTAAGAATGGTTTTAAAAAATTCGAAATTCAAAAGGGTGAAATGAGCAGAACGCTTTCCAAAAACAGTCTAAATTACGATTTATTCAGAACTGTTACGGCTAGAAACTTAAAATTTGGCATGGCTGTTACTCTAGAAGCATAAATGCTCGCCCAGTGATGTAAGAAGGGTAAATACCCAGCGGGTAGGTATTTATTTGTGGAGTATATACTTGGGTATTTACCTAAACCTGGGGTAAATACCCAATAATTTATTATTTTAATATTTCACTGTAGAAAATCAATCTTTTTAAAAATTTCTTGAAATCATTGGTTACAATTCTCAAATATAATAGCAGTTTTTAGTTAAAGAAAATACCTGCATGTCGTCTGATTGAGTAGTCTTGACCATCTTTTACATTTAGTATATTCTCATATTTTAAGATACCAGTCAGTTAAGCCTTTTTTTTTTATAAATGTAATTGATATAGTGAGGATTAGGATCCTTAAGTGAAGTAACCACTTACATACAATTTTCAGTCGAATTCAAGAGGAAAAAGGTAAAAAAGACCTTGAAATTGTCGGTAAAAACTAAATGGGAAAGTTGTTTGACTCAGACTGTCCAGCAAATGGGCAAAATTGGAATATTGTTTTCTCTGTATTTTATTTTAAATGCTAAAAAAAGATGATTATTCCAGCATTATATAAAAAATTTAATTATATATAGGAATGTAATCCTTGAGGTTATTAATCATCATTCAATCTATTAAATCTGCTCTATATCCATAGAACTATATTTAAATAATGCTTGTATTGAAGCGAAACCTGTAGCTTAGTGAACATAATTAAAACAGGCATGTCAGTGAGAGGGTTAAAACCTTTAATGCTCAATCTATTTTAATGCTTGTTATTAATAGAGATTTTTTTTTCTAAATATTGTTTGAACATCAAAGAAATAAGGACTTCTAAAGTTTATCTCGTAATACCAAAGAAAGAAACTTCTTAAATACTCAATAAAAAGGATCTAATGCAATTCGTTTCAAAAATCTTTCTTTATCAGTCATAAAAAAAGCCATCACACGAACCAGTACAAGAGCAGAAGGAAAAAAACAATCTTTTCTCATAGTGGTAATATATAATACAAGTAGGATGTATGTCATATCAATTGTAGCAGTTTGCAAGTGAAAACAGCGATTTACTACAAAAACAGAAAAATGGCGTTGTTAATGCCCGACAGTGGGCAGAAAAACTAGACTATATCAGTACCCAGCTGTATGGAGAAATGAGTAGGAATACCAAGGTGCATTAAACAAGTTTAATTTTAAGTTTCTAGCCTTAACAGTTCTGAATAAATCGTAATTTAGACTGTTTTTGGAAAGCTTTCTGCTCATTTCACCCTTTTGAATTTCGAATTTTTTTAAACCATTCTTAGAGAGCATTTAATTCTTAAAAGTAACCACCATGCCAAATTCCAGGTTTCTATACCAACTGTATCACATAAATCGCCATTTTAAAAAGTTTTTTACTCCTACACCTTTTTAAATTTCGAATTTTCAGAAAACTCTCCTGCGTGAGCATTTGCATCTTAAAAGTAGCAGCCATGTCAAATTTCAAGTTTCTATCCATATAAATCGTAATTTAGAACGTTTGTAGAATACTTTTCTTACATTTCACCCTTTTAAATTTTTAATTTTTTTAACTGTTCTGTGCAACTATTTATGTCTTAAAAAAAACAGCCATGTCAAATTTCAAGTTTCTATCCCTAACAATTCCATAGAAATTGTAATTTAGAACCTTTATGGAACACTTTCCACTCATTTCACCCTTTTAAATTTCGAATTTAATTAGAAACCATTCTTAGCAAGCATTTGTATCTTAAAAGTAACTGTCATGCCACGTTTCAATTTTCTAGTTATTTCAGTATCACAAAAATTGTAATTTAGAACATTTTTTTTTCTCCTGCACCCTTTTAAATTAAAAAAAAAAACTGTTCTGTGTGTGCATTTTTGTATTAAAAGTAGCAGCAATGTCAAATTTCAAGTTTCTATTTTAGAAACTGTTCTTAGAGAGCATTTACATCTTATAAATAACTACCATGCCAAATTTAGAGTTTCTAGCTCCTTCAGTATCACAAAAATTGCATTTTCAGTATGTTTTTCACTCCTCTGGCGATAATGGCAACAACATAAAAAATAGCCTATGTTGGAGCAGGGACTGCCACCATCAATTTGCGACCATTACTTTTGAAATTAGTTTGGTAGTTACAGAGATAACTCCCTACAAAAAAAAAAAAAAAAAAAAAAAAAAAAAAAAAAAAAAAAACGATACTTCTTTATAATATTAGTACAGACTATGGGGGGAGGGGGGGAAGAGACTACATAAAGACCTTATTTCGTCACTATCAATAAGAAACAAGTTCCATATTTTAAAAGCAAAATTGGTGTTAAATCAATTTATCACTAAATTGTGATATTAGATGGATGATAAATCAATTTCAGAAGTTTCTACATCAGCCAGTCCTAGTAGCTATCTGGTTGATTAAATGCTGCTTAAATAAATTAATAAAATAAAGAAATAAAGTTACATTTTACAAAAAAAACAAAATTACTTATGAATACTCCTAATATTATTTCTCTATAAGCAATGAATAATTAGATAAAGTTATACAATTTATATTCATACTTTGAAATAAGGCAACTGTTACTGTGCAAGTTTACTTACTCCTTTTAAACATAACAATCAATATTTAAAAAGGTAAGAGTATCAAGTATATAAAATATGTATAATTACCCAGGTTTTAAAATTTCCTGTGGCACACTAATACAGGCATGATATTTTATATGAGATTCTTCAAAATCTTTGGCTGGTCTAGTATCCATAATAACAATTGATGATTTCTCAGATGTTATTAAAGAATGAAGTTCAGAACTTGAAATAAATAATTTTTCTTTATCTATAAAAAATAAAAATGAAGATATAATTGTTTTAATTTAAGATTTAAAATTAATTTAAATATTAGATTTAGTTAATATTTTTAAAAACTTAAATATTGGGCATGATTAATGAAAAATAAAAGAAATTCAGAAAGCTACATTATTTATCAAGCTAAAATGCAATTTGTTCTGTGTAATAACTTAGAAGTTTCAACTTTTTAAATAAAAATGCTTGTTTTATGCTTATTATTAATTTTTCTTCTCAAACATATGGATACACTCATACTAATTAAAAAATTATGCCCTCTTCCTTCAAAAGTCTTTAAAGCATGCAAAAATAGTCCCATGAAAATCCCAGTTATTTAATATTATGTATGAAATAATAACTGAAATAATTTGAATATGAATAACAAACACTGTCATTTATGTAAAAATAAATATAAAAAGTTACAGAGTTGATTTTGACTGAAAAAGAGAGGCTCTTCAGATATATAAAAATATTATATATTGACATTTTTTTATTCACTTGCTAAATTTGGCAAATTTTAATATTAATAACTACATACCGGTAAATAATAAATAAAAACTATCAAAATAATAAAAAGAAAGTCTGGAAATTTATATATAATTTTTTTATCCTCTAACCCTTTTTACTTTCAACAATTTATTAAATTGACATACATTTTATAAAAGGTACAAAATAAGTGTTACGGTTGGGAATTTTTTTAGTGGAAAAGATAATTTAAAAAAATTACCCAGGGAACAAATATTTCTACTCTAGCCTAAAATGACATAAAAAGGAGAAAATAATAATTGTTCCAATAAGTTATTAACTAATTTTTTTCTAAAATGGAGTGGTAGTCCAGAAAGGTTTGGGACCATTAAACTATAGTTTTATTACAAAGTTTACACTTACAAAAAAGAATACACTCTAAGAAAAAGCCCACACAGCAGAATATTTTCTCTTTGATCATTTAATTATTCAGTGGCAGCTCGTGACTGACTGTCTTTTATGGGGGGGACTGCACGTTGTATTCAATGGAAGTTGCACTATAAACAAAAAAGAGCTCAAAAAACATGTTTTTATAAAAAATTTGAGGCTTATATGCATTTTAAAAATTAGAAAAGTAAGTCCAATTATTTATACTAATAAAGAAAATCTGCAGTGATAAAATTAAAAAGCATTGACACATCAGTTAATTATAAAAAAATTCATACAACGTCCCTTGTTCAGATTCACAAATGTATGAATATTTAGAATTTCTGGAAACACAGGTTTTATATGATTTTCGGTACTTTTATGTTAGCTGGACACAAATCTCACCAATAGTAGCTTTTATTTTTTGCATATGCAAATTAGTAATAATGCTTTAATGTTGAAATAAAATGTTTTGGTTTATGGTATTATAATTAAAATTATTATTATCTTCATTTGTATTTTAAATAAAATGAGTGAAAGATGTGTGTTTTAAATGTATGAAATATTAATGAAAGTTTTGTATTTTAAATAAAATAAGTGAAAGGTTTATATTTTAAAATAAATTAATGTAATACGAATGATGGCAATGTGAACAATATTTCGCAATTTATCACTTGTGCCTGGCTAACATAAAAGCAGCTTTTTTTTTTTTTTAACCCAACTTAATGTGTTATGTATCCAATCATATACCCATAAAAAGTTGAAAAGATAACCCAAGTAAAACCTAAATAAAAATAAATAAATAAATCAAAATTAATTGAAGATTAAATGTTGGGATTGTGATAGTAATAAATAGCATGAGACTGAATGCATAGTATAGGAAATGATATATTCCCTAACTGAATGTGTAAAACTGACCTATTTAAACTAATATTAAACATTTTCAGCACCTTGTCCCATCAACTAGTAAAATTTCAATACTGGACTAAAAATACTTCACATACATACAGTAATCCTTTTAAATATATCACTGAATTGAAAACAAAGGTACATTTTTTTAAAATAAAATATTATTTAAAAAAGAGAGAGATAGAGAGGAAACTTTACATTAAATTTTGTGTATTTAATTTAATATGTATTTAAGTACACAGGTAATGCTCCTGAGAACTGCTAAGATTATAGTTCTGAATCTGTCAAGTATTCTTTTTTATTACTGTTGCACAATGCAAACCACAGCTCTATAGTGGCTGCTCTAATAGCTTTTAGAAGCAAGATTAATTAACTTTCCAGAGCTATTTCATAATTTTCTATAATAGTGGGGTAAAATATTTGTGTCTTTTGTCTTTATGTAAAACATACATGAATCATCATTTAATTTTCGAGTATTTTATAAAATAGTCAATTATAACAAACAAAAAGAAGGCTCTTCAGCTCCAGCCACGAGCCACCACTAGAATTAATCCAAGTATTATCCTTATTACAGAAGAAAAGAGCTTTTCAATCACATGCTGACCTAGATAAACATGTGAAACAAGTCTGCAGTTTTTTCATCTAATGTTATCAATTAATAATAATTTTAAAACAATCTTTTCAATAATGATTATGGATATGCATACAGTAAACAGTTCTTGTTAAATTCAAGTCAGAATATGCATGAACTACAAGTGTAATAAATGTTTTGAGTATGGTAGTTATTTAAAACTACAACAGTACATGTACATGACTTACTATAACAATATATAACTGATTTTCTTTACACATATATCAAGGTTCTTATTAAATTTTGTAAATAAAAATGTAGGATTTTTCAGGAGTACTTTAAAAAAAAAAGAAAAATGAAAAAAAAAAATCAATTAATTTACAACAGCTGTAAAAACAGCCCAAAAAAAAAAAAAAAAATAATAATTTAACAAATTACAATAACCATTGGGAAAATGTTACAAAAGCTTAAAAAAATATATACCATAATTTTGTGTTATATCGGCCCCCACAGTTATAATTATGCCAAGGTTGCAGTTATGATTTCGCCAAGATCATCGCAAATCTTATCTGCTATAACACGAAAGTACCAAATTTCGGCTTTTTCGCATATCTGATAGTTTGCATCTATCCTTTTTGTAACGATTTTATGCATTTCTATGGACTATTCAAAGAAAAATTCTTCTAAAGTTACAAAATTTCGTTAAAAACTGTTAAAAGAGTAAAGTGCATACATCATTTGGTTCATTCTCAACCGAAAACAACAACCATTTTCCCAATGGTTAAAAAAAAAATGTTTGCCCTTCCTCCCACACACAACACACAAAAAGAGAGGAAGCAGAATTTATTTATTTTTGTCTCTGTGTGTGTGCAGGGGGAGGGGGGGGGGAGAAGATGATAGATATTTATCTTTACTACAAAATAACAAATAGGACAAGCATATATTTCTTTTTTATTGAAGCTTCAATGGTTTTAAACAATTGATTATCTATTTAATGTTACTAGTGAGCAAAAAACAAATTAGAAGATTAAAAATAATAATAATAAAAATACTTTTAAAGAATATAATAATAATAATTTTTCATTTTGTATGCTAGGGGGAGGGGGAGCAAAATCAGTGAAGCAAACCTTTTGGTGAGAGAGGGATAATTTAAATGACTGATTCTTAATTTAATGTTAATAGAGAGCAACAAATTGAGCAATATATATATATAGATTTTTAACTTTTGTATGTTGAAGGGTTGCAAAAGGGGAAAACAAACATTTCAGAGGGAGAGGAGTGTAATTTAGATAATAGATTATTTATATATTGTTATAAGAAAGCAACAAAGACAGATTTTTTAAACAATAACTTGAAAGATTTTTAATTTGTTTGCTAGGAGGGGGGAAAGGGAGGAAGAGGAAATTTCAAGAAGGGAAGTGAGGTTTCTCATATTGTTTTGTTGCATGATCAGCATTTACTCCTGCTGTCTGGCGCATATTTCATCATTCCTCCAGAGCAATCTATTTTACGCTTGTTTCTCCACTTCATGGGATGTGGCCGAACTGCGTCATTGATGACATGCACTGCGAGAAGCCTAGCTGGCTGCATCATATATTGACGTTCTGCTGTAGGGATGTTTTTTTTTATTTCTTCAAATCTCAGCCATTTCATTTTTCTGTTTATCAATTTAAAGTTTGCCTGTTTTTATTTCTGAAGTTCCATTTTTATAAAATTTAATTTTTGAATATCAGTTGAGTTTCCACGATCGTCTGTTGAATGAGTTGATACCATGTCTACGAAAATTGCCATTTTAATTTGATAAAGATGCTGCTGCTCAAGATTCCTTCATATATATAATCCATCAGGATAATTTAAATTGATTTGCTTTTTCTTTTTATGTCCAAGAAGAAAACCCTTCCTGCTATTTATAAGATGAAAATAAAAGATTTTTTTATAAAAATTTTTTATTAAAAAGTTTATCATCTTTGTGATCGTTTTCATTTCCATTGTTCAAGTTCACAAGTAAGAAATTTAATTATATATATTTTTTTTTACAATGGTTGCAAAAGAATAAGTTTGTATTATTGCTATTCACAACTTAAAGTTTCTTTATGACCACTGTATTTTATCTTCATAGGGTGAGGGCACTAAAAATAGATTTCTCTTTTTATAGTGGCTGAAATGCTGAAAAATCATAAATTCAAAGTATCTTGACTCATTAAGTTTTGTTGTACAAAAATGGAATTTTTATTAATTTTACTTTTTAGAGCAAAAGGAAAGTTTTGCTAAATATATAGCTTGTACGACCTAGGGATAGGATTCACAAAACTATTTTAATGTAAATGGTTTTTGATATGATGAAGAACAACATTTGAAACTAGTTGGATGTGCCAATCCCAAAACTTTCTTCTATCTCAGTCATGTTAATACTTCAAAATTCGCTTCACATCGCCAATAAAATCAATATTTTTCGTCATTCTGTTGTACATCAGCTTCTTGCAAATCGTCGGGTTACCGGGATACGATCAACTGATGTATACTAAGCTACGAAAAGTCCTTCTGGCTTGTACCGACATGAACAGATAGCCTCCCTATTCCTTGGATTTACGATTTTAGCTAATTTTACTGGAAAACACGAAGCTAAAATGTGTGGAACCCAATCAAAGAAGATTTATTCCCAGTTCTCCTCAACATTGAATTTGAATGAGAATACCGCCAAATTAGTCCTCTACAGCCAAGTTGGCTTCATTTATGGCAACCTATTTTTGTCGCCAAATTTGGCGATATTTCGCCAACTGTCGCCCAGCTTGGCGAGAATTTGACGTTGGCGACTATAAATATATATAGTATGAAGCATATAAGAATAGGAACAATGGTTACAACAATGAAAGAGAATTTGCCGAAACCATGTTAACTAAAACTCTTAAATTAAACCCATTTATGGATGAATTCTGCTGTCTTGTTTGAAAATGTCAGCTACCCTAAAATTTCAAACTGCTATATCTCAGCCATTTTTTAAGATAGAAGCAAAACAAAAATTGCTCCGGATTATCCGGATCAAGGTCGAACATTTAACGAAATTTTTTTTTTAAGATTTCTAATTTTTTTTTGTACATCTTTTTGAATTTGAAATCTTTAAATGGCTATCACAGTGTCCCCTTCCGATGGAATATCACCAAATTCAAGTAGGACCTGCTGGCCAAAGCCAAAAACATAGAAAAAAATTTGTTTTAATTATCTGCATAACATCATACACTTTTCGATGATACAATAGTGAAAATCGAACAAAAATCATGATCGCAGCGCCCCCTTTAGTCGAAATACCCCCGAATTCAACTTGGACCGGCAGTCTATAGTCAAAAACATATTTAAAAAATTTGGTTCAATTATCTGCATAACTTCATACACTTTTCGATGATACAATAGTGAAAATCAAACAAAAATCTTGATAGCAGCGCCCCCTTTCGTCAAAATATCCCCAAATTCAAGTAGGACCATAGTGCTTGCCATAGCCAAAAACATTAAAAAAAAAAATATGGTTCTATTTGAAGCCTAACTTCATACACTTTTCGATGATACAATGAGGACGGACAGACAGACATTTTGTAAAAACATGTTTTTCGGAATCTCTGATCCCTAAAATGTGTAAATCCGTCGAAAACCGGAAGTAAAAAAAATTCCGATTACAATACTTTCTTCTATTATAGATAGAAGAAAGTAAAAATTGTGCAATTAAAACTATACTTCTAAAGCTAACAGTTTAGGAATTGGCTCTATTGAAAATGATAGGAGTAGACACCATGTATAGATATTGTACATTTACTTCAAAAGAGACATTTAGAAATATAGCCATTTAAATGATGAGATTTTTTCAAATACAGGGTGGTTCTAAACTCATGCAACCCATATTTCTGTTCATATTTCACAAAACAAGAATAAAAACAAGTGGGTAAGTGTGATCAAAGATCGCACAAAGTGTTTCGTTTCATATTCCTTTCAAAACACTTTGTTCTTTCTTTAATAAATCAAAATAAATTTAATTTAAAAAAGAAGTCATGTTTTTTATAAACTAAAAATTTACCAGTCTATTTTTCTTGTTTTTTCGAAAATCTGAACCGGTCCGATAGCGGGCGAAGTTTATTATACTCTGTCATAATAATATCTGCCATGCAGACTAAATGCGATATTAAAAAAAAAATCACTTTCAAAATTAAACATATGACGTTATAATCACTTGCTGACGTCATATCTACTTGCTTTCTCTATTACTCATATTGACACTCTCTTTGTATTATTCTCAAACATTTGAGAAAGTCCATTAAACTTTCAATATGACATCAGATTAATTTTCTTTTTAATGCTCTAATGACATCATTTTAACCTGCTTTCTGTACTTACACATATTTATACTCCTTGTATTATTGAGAAATGTTTGAAAATTTCCGTTTTATTACCAATAAATATGACATCATATTTTTTTTACAATTGGTGACAGTTTTTTTTTTTTTTTTTTTTTTCAAGTGGAAATCTTTTAATAGAAAATTAGTTATTGTAGAAAGAATTTTATTGTGGATTTTTAGTTGTTGGCAACTTCCGTAACGAAAAATGTTTAAATTTAATAAGAAAAGGCTGTTAGATTTTTGGTTTTTTATCTCTCTATATTAAAATAATAAGATTTTTAAAAATTTTATGATTTTCAGCTTCATAGTAGGTATTCAGCTATAAATACACAAAATTTCAAGTCTGTAAGTTATGTAGTTTCTGAAAACTGGCTCTGTGACGGATAGACAACGTAGCGGGATGAATAAGGTTTCGTGAGATGAATGAAACCCTAAAAACAAATACTCACTGTAAATGCTTTAAAGTCTGCATAACGTCGTACATTATAAGCAAATGCCGAAAATGATAACATTTTGTGGCAAGCACAGTTCTACTCAACGACATTTGCAGCCACACAATGCAGCATATTGGTGCGAATGGAAGCAGTGATGTTGTAAGGCCTTGATGGTCTTTAGATTGTTTTCGTATACACATTCTTTGAGTACCGTAGGAACCATCCATTAACCCATAGAAAAAATTCAGGGGGTGTTAAATCAGGGGATCAAGGTGGCCATATTCCATGCGAAATGACTCTATCGTCAAATACTGATTCAATGACTGCAAAGGATTTTTTTTAGGTGTGTGCTGTGGCACCATTTTGTTGAAAATATCCGAATTAGCATTTTTTGTCCATTAACTGCTCAAAAAATTCCTGAAAAATGCCAATGTAAGCATCAGAGATCACAGTGCTCTCGGAAGAAAACGGAACTGATTATTCTGCTCTGTGAAATCGCACACCACACTGAGCGCCATTTTGAAACTATAAGAACTGATGCTGTGCTAGTAATGCCATCTATTGTGCATCATATGATGTATCAATAGCCCGAAATTCAAGTACGTAACTTTATATTTCTGACAGATAATAGCTGAGATATTGGTTACATGGCTTTATAAACACCCTGCATTATTATTATTATTTAATTCACAAGCAATATTTTAAATATCATGTAGGAAATACTGGTCTGTTATAAAAAGACAGGCCGTGCTTACCTTTTATATTTTCTGAAGGTACATCAGAAAGATTTCCATAACTCTGCCCACTTTTAATTACTGTAAGAAAGGTATTTTTTTCATTTTCTTTAGCAGCAGCTTTTTCAAGAATAGCATATCTAGATAATAATAAGAAAAAAATTGTAAAATTCTATAGAATTTTATAGAAAACAAAGATGCAATCAGATTAAGTTTTTAATTTCCTCTATAAAAATAAAACAAACCTTTTTCTAAGACTGTCTTTTAAAATTTCAGCTTTTGTAATGGCAGTGTTAGCTTGTTCTAAGAGTTGGTTACGATTACGATTTTCAACCTAAAGTTAAATCAAAGTTATGTTTATAATATGAATCAAATTACTTCAATTACCAGACAATGTAAACCAAGTATATTTATTGCTGGACTTAACAAATAGAAATTAATGTTTCAATCTATGAAACTAATATAATTCCTCATAATCATATTCATTTCCACTGTAATTAATACTTTTTCATATATAAAAGTGAACAAATAATGTTCGCATTTCAAAAGTGCTTAAAATTAAAACAATATTGCCAATTAAACATTAAAAACAAATAATTCAAGTCTGTTTTATAAAAGAATGTATATACTTTTTAAGCATGATACTTTTGATCATGACAAATTAGCATTATTACAAATTCAATTTTATCTATTGTATTTGAGACTGAAAATGCATAATTTTCACAGTTCGTCGTAATCATATTCTTCTCTTTTATACTAGTAACTTTTTCATAATCAAAAGGAATTAATTTAATAATCTTTAATTAAGAGAAATTAAAGAAAAATTATACATTTTGTATCAGCATCATCTAACTGGATGATTCTGTTTTCTACAACCAGTGAATATGGAGGCAACAAAAAAGTCTTACTGTCCTTTCCTTTTCGCAGAACAAAATTATTTAGCAGCCACATTGACTGATGGAATATTTTCACTATGCTTAGCCTGATTTCAACTAAATTTATGTAAGTAATAACAGTTATTATGAAAGCTTTAACATTTAAAAATATATAAGCATTTATATATTTTTTCTTTACAAAATTTTCAATTTTTTTAAAATCATGTCTGATATAGATCAGATAATATAAGACAGATAAATGAATAAGTAAATAATCTTTACTAACATATTAAAAATAAGGAAATATAAAGCATATACATACTTTTTTGAAATCAGGTCTCTTCTGTAACAGTAAAACTAATTCAATGAAGCGCATATATTGTACATAAGCTGCTTCTTCATCCTTATCTATATATTTCTCTTGAGCTCCTCTAAACACTTTGTCAGCAGAAGAAACTAGACTGTAAGAGAGATATTTGTTAGATATATATATAAATATTTTTTTTTTAATGTTAGAATTAAAATTAATAGACAAGAGAAACGGAAATTAGTCGGATGTGCCAATCCCAAAACTTTCTTCTATATTACACAGATTTTGCATACACTGAAAAGAATCAGCACCCATTTATATAAGGTCTAACTGAATCTAAAGTTTTATTAAATTCCGTGCATTAGTTCTTGAGATATGACTAGTGCTAAAATCGTGTAAATTCTTCAAAATGCAGCATAGCAGTGCCACCTGTTGGGAGATTTAGACCAAAACCTAATCAACAACAACTTATGTCAACATCTAACTAAATCTGAAGTTTGATGAAAATCCGTGCATTAGTTCTTGATATATAGTTATTGTAATAATGAAAAAAGTAGCATAGCAGCACCACCTGTTGGGCAATTTACATCAAAACGTAAGCAGCATCTATTTATGTCAAAGTCTAACAGAATATGAAGTTTGATGAAATTCCATGCATTAGTTCATGAGATATAGCTATCGTAAAAACCTAGAAAAAAGTGGTATAGCAGCGTCACCTGTTGGGATATCTGCACCGAAACATAATCAGCGTCTATTTATGTCCAGGCCCTATTTATGTCCTGAACCTGAAGTTTCATGAAAATAAGTGCATTAGTTCTTGAGATAGAGTTATTGCGGAAATCGCAAAAAATGCAGCACAGCAGCGCCACCTGTCGGGCGATTTTCCCCAAAAACTAATCAGCACCAATTTATATCAAGGACTAACTGAATATAAAGTTTTATTAAATTTCGTGCATTAGTTCTTGAGATAGAGCGCCCACAAAATTTTTGTCACATACAAACAAACAGACAGAGTCACAGGCAGACATTTTCTAAAAATGGTCAAATCGTGTTCAGGACCTTCTAAAACGTATAAATCCGTCAAAAACCAGAAGTCGAGAACATGTACAATACAATAGTTTTTTTGTTTATTTTTTAAGATGAAAAATACTGCTTTCAAGCTTAATAACATACCAAATTTCAGGAAAGATGGCCTACTTTTAGAAAAGGTAAAACCCACAGGGCAATCAAGTAGACAAACATTTCATACTAGCTGTTACCCGTGACTTCGTTCACGTAACATTTAAAGAAAATTAATGCATTAATTAAGCAACAAATACAATTAACAAACTCTTTATCATATTTTATAGTAGATAATACTTTTGATAATCACAATTTGCATGTTTTTGTTTATATATATATATATATGTATGATCATTTAAATTTCTTTCATGAGCTTGAAATTTCATACTCTTTCACTAAGATTAAGTGTGGAATACAATTTTTTTTTATGTTATTCTATTTTAGCATTTTTATTTATTCTATTTTACATTTATTCTGTTAATAGAAATTGATTTAATTTAAGTTTTTGTGTCAAAGAATATTTTTCAAAGTGATTATATTAGTAAATATTTTTGAGGAAATTTGTTAATTAACATGTCACTTTAGAATGATTTAGATATGATTTTTATTTGATTAGAGTAATCTAAAAATCAACATAAATTATGTCTTCCAAAACAGTTTATGATACGATATTATTATATGATACTTAAAGTTATATGATATTTAAAAAAGAAATTAAAACGTGGTGGAGCATAAAATTTTAAAAATAAATAAAATAAGTAGAAAAATACCTTTAACCCACAAATATTTATGTTATTTTTTTTCCACAGTGTCCCACTTTTAACAGCTGTAAATCTACCAATAAAATCAAAATGTTTATCATGCTCCAAAAACTTACAAAGCCTAAATGCTTATTTGTTGAGCAATTGGGTTGCTTATTTATTTGAATGGCGAAAATAATCTAAAAAAAAATATCCCAATTATGGAGCATTGTCATATTGATTGTTGTGCTGTAGTTTAGGATTATCGAAGTTTCAAAATTTGACAAGAATATATTGCAATGAGGAACAAAAATTACCCTGCAGATATATTTTTAACTATAGATTTAGATATTTTAAAATTATAAGGAATTATATAAGTATCAGTGAAAGATAACTAATAATACCTGAATTTTTAATTGGCTTTTCTATTGCACTTTTCCATAATCATGGTGCCTTTAAAAAATAGGAGGGGGATTTTCTTGTTTAATTAGTGGCATCGAATCTTCTTTAACTTTCACGTAAACAATGTCAAATGCAAATTCCATTCCCCAATGAAATTTGCATATGCTAACAACTTTTACATAAACTTTAATATATTTATTAAATTTTATCAAAATTTAATATTCTGGAAGATTGTGTGGTAAAAGGATGTTAAATTTATGCTTTGGCGACCAACACATTGTGTGGAAATTCAGCTACTTTGTGTAATTGCTATAAAATACTAATATTTTCTGAATGAAAACCGGCACATGATTTAAAATATGACGACACTTTCACTCAGGATAGATTTTCCTATAAACCGATACTTGTCTAGTTAAAAAAAAATTCTTTCACTTCATGAATCATGTACAAATATGCATTTATATCTAACATAGGCAAAACGTTGAGCTAAATTTCTTGAAGTTTCACTAAGTTTCTCGTATTTTTCAAGAAGTTAGAATACATTATATTATGTGTAGGAAATAATACATTATGAATTACTAACTCTGCGAGATTGTTACTTTTCGCCAACAATTAGTTTAGAAAAAGGCCTTTAGTGTGTGATGTCACATTCATATTATCGATTTAAAACATTAAAAATTTAAAACTTTAATATTATTAAATACTAAGTTTAACTTAGAAATTATATTTACAATGTAATTTAAACAGAATTTTCTAAAATTGCATTTTGAAATTATGTGATTATTGATACAAAATGTTATTTCTCAAAAATATATTGTTCTTTTAAGAATTGGATAATAATTTCGAAGCTGGTGAAATGAAAATGTCGCCACTTTGTCGATATATTAATTTTTAAAATTAAATTAAACGTTTTACATTAAAAAAATTACATCATTTTTTCTCGATAAACCATTTTACTTTTAATCTCGTTTGTTTTATCCCATCTTTAAAGAATTATTAATGGAAAATACTGTATTGTTTTCTTTAAATCCAATTTTTATTAATAACTTCAATTATTGTCTACCTAAATCCCAGGAGCTTAAATATGTGTCCTTGGTTGAAGGTCAAGCTGAAAAAAATTATGATGTAATGATTTCTAAATGTCAATATTTGACAGATGATTTTTGATTATGTAGAATAAATTGAATCATGAAGTTTGAATAAGCAAAAATAAGTTTTTATTTTTTTGAAAATTTACTTTAATATTAACAAACTAGTGGAAACAATTTACCTTGGTAAAATTAGGAGCTAAGTTATTTATTTTTATCTCCAAACACGTTTAAATAAATATACTATGTCATTTAAAAGCACTTATCTTTGTAATATATGAAAAAAAATCACACTATCTGCCCAAAATGACGTCAGTTTTGAATTTCAAATTATAGTGAGAGAATCTGAATTTTTATTGATTTATAAAAATATTGTCCATATGCAGTTTCTTTTTATGGCAACGGGAAAGAAATTGGAATAGAAATTGAAAAAAATATATAAATTTGTGTAATGATAAACTATGGGATATATTTTTAAAAAATGGTAAAGCATGGTCTGAGAAATTTTTAAAGTTGACAGTAATTTTACTCGTGTTCTACAACGTATGTACGTCTAGTTTCATTCCAATCGGATAAAAACTGTAGATTTGTATAACGAACATACACACACACATACCAAGAACGGCTTTTATATATAGAGATTCGTAGCATGGTAAAATTTATACAGGACTATTAGGGAAACTAATCCGTACCTTACTGACAAAAAAACCAAAGCTGTGTCACTAAAACAATCTCCATATTCTAACAATTTTAATAAGTAAACTTCAACATTTACGAAGAGTTTTTTAGACAAATTAGGGTTAAAAAAGAAGGAAAGTGTAAGACTTATTGAATAGCTATGAAAAAGAATGATGGAAAGTTTCATAAGTGGTATAGGTGCAGATTCACAGTCGCCACGTGGCGACTAAATTTTTTGTTTTGGTCACTAACTATTGATTTTTAAGTCACCAGCTGTTTTACAGGGATGCTCCTTTGTTTCTGCTTTTTTTAAATCAAATCCACAGATTGTCTTCCATAGTTCTGCGATATTTAGTGCATTTTTTCTTTTTTCTAATGTCTATAATTTAAAAATATGATTGGACATGGATGCAACAATTCTGCTGATTCACAAATTTCTCATTTTCTTCTTTAAAAATAAAAAATCTGCGATGTCTGCGAAATCAGCAAAAAAAAATTATGTTGATATGCACCACGAATAAACTCTGTGGCGCAATTAGGTCGTGACGAGAAGAGAATAATTTTGGGTCCACTCATTAAATTTGTAACTCTGGAATTTTTAGGTCTGTGAATTTCACTAATCTGTCACGGAAAACATCAAAAGTTTCATCAAATGATCATTTTATTTGGAAATATACATATACAGTCGGCCACTTAATCAGATAACGGATAATTGTACACCCCACTTATATGCATTGAATGCCGTGGAACGGACACGGCCTCCATAAGGATAATGTTAAATGTACTCGTTTTATTGCATAAAATATCTCCAATCTAGACCTCTGAGCGTCGGAGGGCTTTCCAGCATTTTCACAAAAATACTCATAAAACTAAAGTTTATTTAATTTTTTTTCGTGGTTTGTTTCTAAAATACACTTTTACATCTCTTTATCATACATATATCTTAAAATACAATTCTATAAAAAATATTTTGCCTACAGCCGATTTAAGGTGGTTCTCAAATGACCTGCTCAACAACATGAAATTTTCTGACACATTTTCTAACTAATTTTTAAATGCAAAGGTATAAAATTGGCAGACCTTAGTTTCTGATTAAGAGAACCTGCCAATTTCATGCATTTCTGAACAAAAATGAATTCAAAAATGTGTCAGAAAGTAGCCTGTTTTCATTTGAGAACAGCCTTAAGTTGTTTCGGGGAAATGGAAAAATACATGCAAAATGCTTAGAGAGCTAGTAATATGGATTTTAAGAATTCCTGTGATAGCGATGAATGGAGAAGGAAGGGCGAACGGAAATATTTTCTTTTGTAAAAATGTTTTGTTAGCAATTAAAGATGGAGGTGGTATACTTCTGGGAAAATCCTAGAGTTGGGGGAAAATATAATTGGGACGGTCAAGAAAATAAAATAACAATATAACAGTGTTTTCCTCCTCACTGTACGATAACTGCATCTCCCACTGTGGGCAGCAAGCATTAAAATCACTTTGCAGTGTCATTGACTACGCCAGTTCAGAAATTTCTTTAATTTATGTTGGTGCGATGGAAGTCAAATGAAAAGATTTATCTATCTCTGATAAAATTAAAGCTTTGGATAAAATAAAATTCAAAACATCCCAAATGGAAATAGCGAAAGAATTTGGAATTTCACAATCTCAAGTTTCTCGAATAAGTAAAAACTCTGAAAATATTCTTCAGGAATGGTGATATAATGGCAATTTAAACCAAAAACGAAAATGTAATTTGAACTATGAAAATGTGGATCGAGCAGTATTGCAATGGTTTTAGGATAAAAGATCAAAAAGGTGCATTAATTAATGGAGCAATAATTATGAAAAAAGCGGTTGAGTTATCAAAAAAGTGCGAAAAAGGTGAAAACTTCAATGCTTCGAAAGGTTGGCTTTACAGTTTGGCAGCAAAGGAATAATCTAAAATTTAAAAATTCCAATGGAGAATCTGCCTCAACTGATGATTTAGCCATTGACGAGTGGTATGACAACACATTAATTCCAATTTTGGAGAATTATAAATCGGATGATATCTTTAATTGCAATGAAACTGCATTGTACTATCGTGCAATGTCAGGAGGTACAATTGCAGAAAAGAAAGAAAAAAAATTTTGGGTTTAAAAAGGCAAAAGACTGAATCACTCTACTTTTTTGTGTTAACCAAACAGGAACAACAAAATTGGATCCTTTGATGATTGGAAACAGCAAAAAACCACAATGCTTAAAAAATGTAAAAAATTATCCCGTCAATTATTCATTTTCCCAAAATACCTGGATGACAGGAAACATTTTCAAAAGCTGGATTATGAAAGTCGACTCCGACATGGTGAAACAAAACAGGAAGATTGTTTTATTCATGGATAATGTATCCAGCGACAAAATTAACATTCGCCTTTCAAACGTGTGTGTACAATTCCTTCATGCTAATGCTGTATGCAAAATTCAGCCTCTAGATCAAGGCATAAAAAAATCATTTAAAAGTAATTACAGGCATCTAATCCTTAAATATGTTGTGCGTCTCTCTTAGATGAAGATCAATCACTGCTACATTTTTCTTCAATTTACAAAAAGATATCTTTGCTTAATGCAATGTATTTCACTAACCAAGTGTGCAACAATGTTTCTTTAACAATAGAAAATTGCTTTAAAAGGTCAAATTTTTTAAAATCTAAAGAAAATTGCGATGATTGTGACTCAGATAATGAAACTGTGATTTATGATTTTAACAGTGATAGCGAATTTAATTATCTTAGTGGTTTGCTGCAACTTACTGCTTCCGATTTTTCAGAATATGTAAAATGTGATGAAAATGAGCAAACAGAAAATGAACCTAGTGATGAAGAAACCGTGGCAACCTCTCAAAACTGCAAAAACACAGACGATAATTGTGATGATAAAAGTGTAGAGCCTCGGCCTCCTCCATCTCTCTCTGATGTTAACAAATCTCTGTGTGTTGTTTAAAGATATTTTGAAGCACATCATGGCGATTACAATTTGATTTATTCTTTAGAAAACGAAGTGGAAAAATGCAGCGTCCGAACTATTAAAAAACAAACTTCTATAAAGGATTATTTTATAGGTAACAAATAAAGGATTAAATGGCAAATAATGAAAAATAAAATGAATTTACACAGAAATTTATTTATTTTCAAAGGTATGATTTAAAAATTTCTTTGTTATTTTACTTTCATTTTAATTTGCACTCAATCAGATAAATTATAATGAAACTAGTCGTTGGGGGCCACCGTAATACTTACCCATCATGGATATGCATAATGTAAAATATTAAAATAAAAATGTGTAAACTACTTATAAAATGCATTGCAATTCAAATAAAATCGTGGCTTGATGACGTCACAAACTTTAAAGGCTCGATTACTGAATTGCTTGAAAGAGGTTTTTCCTTATAACTCCAAAAATAATAATCCTATTAACTAGCAGTTTATTGCATCTGATTAAGCATCAAATTTCCAATTAAAATATATCTTTGAAGTGAAATTTGGATGAAATACAGGGTCATGAAAAATCGAAGAGTGTGGAAAATAGGATTCCAAATATCTCGGCAACTAATTATCCGATCGACTTCATGCTTTATTCAAAATTTATGTTTTTTTATTGTCTTTTATATTCATTTCTTAAAATAAACAATTTCAAAAATTTTTATATACCTTTCATCAGAACGAATATTTCGAGAGTCCGAAAAAAATTGTTCCGGTTAATCGAGGTTATTGAAATGAAATAGGCTTCTTCCCATTATTACATACTAAGTACATACCAAATTGCAAGTCTCTATCTCAATTTTTTCGGGAGATAGAGCGTTTACAGACACACAGACACACACACAGACGGACGGCAAATTTTTTTTTCTAAAAATATGTTTTTCGGAATCTCCAGTGTCTGAAACGTGTAAATCCGTCAAAAAAAATTTTTCGATTTTCAAAACGATTACAAGACTTACCCTATACTACGTACGATGGGTAAGTAAAATTGAACAATGTAACATAAATAGTGTTATAATACATTATACTTTAGTGTATACATTATTATAAATAGTGTATTAAATTATTGATACAATAATTAATTTTTAAATTATTATATAAATAGTTATTGTCCATTATATTTATCATATCTGTGGTATATAATCAAATAATAACATATACTGATTACATTAATTACTGTCCTCGCTTAAATGCATATATTTCAGTGGAACCAACTGTATGCAATTAAGCGAGGCCCACTGTATCAAAATGAAGTGTTACACACAAAATTATGCAAAAATACACTTTCAATACAAATGAGCTCCGAAAACGAAATTAACCCATTAACCGCCAAAACTATGTGAGCCTTCAATATTTTTACTGAAATTCGTTTCCCACCAAAAATTCTGAAAGAGAATATTCGGTATCTTTAACCCTTTCCGGCACATCCCACTCCGGGCACACCTAATTTTAATTCCAAACTTGCATTCGGCACCAGGAATATTTGAATAAAATTTTGTTTCTACAATGAAAGCTTAAAATAAGGAGTTCTTATTTTCGAAAAAAGTCGTTTGTAAATTCCGGTGTCAGTCAGTAATTTCGCATTTTACGAACAAAATTTGTCTGTGCTGAAAAGGTTTAATAGCAAAGTTTTTGTCATTAAATAAAGTATTTTTTAACATATTATATTAGTGGTGGCTTGGCAGGATTTTTTTTATACACTTTTATTTTGAATGCTGCGTAAACGCAACACCAGCGGGTAATGGGTTAATACTTACAGATTATTAAAAGGAAGAATACTAACGTTAAAAATGCACAAATAATACATAAAAAACAGCAACCCAATCTTGCTTTTTCTAGCACGTTGTGCTTTGTTCTTTGTCGCACTGAAGAAGAATCTCGCTTGTGGATTCAAAACAGATGTTTGCTGCTTTTTTGTGTATTATTTGTGCTTTTTTAACATTGGTACTCTTCCTTTTAATATTCTTGCACAAAGGTTTTATTTGCTATTTTTATATACTTACAGATTAGTTGACTTAGTCTTTATATTCTGTTTAAGCTCAGTTTGAGACTCCAAATCTTTCATGCATTTAGCAGCATATAATTTTTTAAGGGACATTTTTCAAATCTGAAAAGGAAAGTTCAATTTTTTAATCTGATACTGCATATTTCCTAGATGCCAAAACATAATCTTTTAAATAGTAATTGCTAAGAAAATTATACAGAAATCTAAGCTGTCAGATGTTCACTTAAAAATCATAATAATACAGAAATACATATTTATAGAATGCTTAGAGAAATCTTGAAATTCAGATCAGTTAGTCCAGACTATTATCAAATAAATCTATGTCTGATGTATAGTTTTTAGAGGCGTAAGAAATAATATTTTTTCTTAACCTTCAGCAATTACAAGAAAAGAACAGAAGCTTTTGAGCTTAAATACTCTTTCCTGTAAAAATGACACATAAATTTCATGTCTGTTAAAAAAAGAAACCATTTATCTAAAATATCATATAGATGAATACAGATATGAATGGACATATATAATGAATATCCATAAATTGATATAATGAATTTCGATGTGTGCAATTTTTAGAGATTTTTTTTAATCTATTTAATTTTTTAGGTAGTACTAGTATTACTAATTTTACAAGTTATGGGTATGGACAAGAGCACAAAGGGGCATGGAAGAGGGTGGGAGATCCCTGAAGCCCCCCCCCCCCCCTCCCTAGGATAAGTGGCTCACTCGCTAATTTTTATCATCAATTTTATACATGTTTATGGGAAGAGTATTTTCTCAGAAGTTTTACAGTTAAAAAATAATTTTTTGTATAATAGGAATGAAAAAATGCACTGCTGAAAATTACAAATTTCTAATTTAATTCTGATCTAATACAGTCTATTTCAAGATTCATGGTTGATATTAAGCTTTCCAAAGAAATATTTCATATAAAAGTAATGCAACAAACACTTCAGTCTAAATAGGAAAATTACATCCAATGAGGAAATTGCACGTTTTTCAATTTAACTTGCATCTGATAGAGTGTAAAAATACGAACATTTTGATACCATTTTTACATACATTTTAAACTTGTATAATTCATTAAATGAACTTTTAAAACGCAGTTTTTGCCATGGCGGGAAAAAGCCACGTCACGTGACGAAAGCTGTTCTGACGTCACTACACATGTAAACAAACCCTCGCTCTATTTCTCCCTGTTATTTCCTATGGGGACGGCTTGCTTTACGCTGGACGATTTCTTTCTTTTCTTAAAAATGAGTAGTATAACAAATTAAAAGTGTTGTAAATTGCTGTAATGGATAAATAATACTGTGAATTCCAGGTGATATTTTTATTTCATCGCGTTTCTAAGAATTTTCATTTACAGATCTCGATGAGAAATAAAGTATTGGTACAAGTTATACTACAATATTGTATTTTATAGAATAAGGTATACTTATATATATATATATATATTGAACAATATAAAATAAACTGGGACAAATAGGATTTATTTCATTAGGGAGGATGGAGTCAACTTATAAAAGAGTTTTTGTATTTATGTTTTATACTTAAATTATGAATTTTGCTTGGTTCCACTATATGTTTTATCTCTTTAATTGTTAAATAAACTGTTTTGAATCTTTGAAAAACAGCTAAAGTTATTAGAAAGAGCGAAATGTACTAAGATAGCTTTAAGACAGGCTTACAGAATTTTTATATAAATATACATGAGAAAAGTTTAATAATTTTACAAAAAATGTTTCCATGGACCTATCCAGATTTTTCTCACAGGGTTCTTTTTTGTGAAATTGTGAAAAGTATTTCATATTTGTGAAAAAACTAATTATAATTTTGTGAATTTGAAATAACTGTTATATTCAGTTTCTTGTTTATGAATTTTTGACAAGATTCTTTATACATGTAAAAGCTACATAAACAGATTCTTTGATGGCTTCAGTTGTTTTGTGTCAGGTCAGAATTTTCTTTTAAATAATTAAATTTCTAAAAGGTTTAGTTTGGAGATAGAAAAAAATTGTGAAAGGCCTATTTTTAAGACAAAAAATTTTGTGAAGGGTCTTGTTTTAAGGTGGAATGTATTGTGAAGGTTCCTGTTTTAATATGAAAATTTTTGTGAAGGGTCCTTTAAAGGACTCAATTTCTTCCTAAACAGATCTTTGGACTACACTACACACAGGCAAAACAATCAAGTAATTATTTTAAATACTGTCAGTTTTGTGAAATTTTCATAATGTGGGATTGAATGTTTTATGCTTTATAGAACTATGCAGATTAGAGATGATGTTTAGTTTAAAAATTATCTGTTTTATTTTTTTTATAAATTAACAATATTTCTACGGAAATTAAAAAGGCCAAAAGAGAAATATTATGCAGAAATATGATAATTCTAAATGTATTTGAAGCAATGTTATGTATATTTAAATTTTATTGTTGTTATTAACATTTTAAACATTAAAAGAATGGTAGTATGTTTGAATTTTTGTTTATGATCTATAAATGTTTTCTTTATTCTTTGGTTCTGTGTTAAATTTTTGTTGCTAAATTAATTTATAATCCATACCTTCCAAATAATTAAAAAAATTAATCATGCAAATTCATGCCTTACCTGTGAATTGAATTTAAAAACCATTGTGATATTATAGCATAATATCTCTCAACATAATGCCCTGCCCTTATGATACTAATGCATTGTTCAAACAAAGAATAAACCTTGAATGATAATGTATCTTGATTTCTTTATATGTCACTATAAAAAGTTTACGTGTAATGAGATGGTTGTTTTCAAAAGTGAAAAGACTGGGCTCTACTTCAACAACATATTCAAATTCTCAGCACATCTCGCTCTGTTTTAAAAAAGCTTTGTGCAGTATAATGCTTACTTTCAAAATTAAGTACTTTCAAACTGCTTTATTTAACAAGATTTTCAAATATTTTCATTATTTTTATTTTTTACGAAAGTTAGAACATTGAGGAAAATAAAGATATAAAATTTTTAGAACCTGATAAATCTAAAAATAGGACATTCTGAGAAACTATATTTCAAACAAACAAAAAGTACTGCATCCATTCAAAAATTATACTTAAGTAAATAATAATAAAACGATAATTAAATTATTTTTACACTTTTCTATATTAATTGAATTATGATCATACATTGAGAAATCAATTTAGCAATCCTAAAAAGATAGTTTAAATAATGCTTTTTTTCCCTCTTTCCATACCTTAAAACAGATAAAAGCAAAGATTATACATTTATTTTAATAAATTTATTAGCTCTCATTTTCTATCAAGCGTGAAAAAAAAGCGGTGAATTTTCCCATTAAGCTTCGGTGGCTATGCCAAATTATAGCATTATATTGGACATTTTTTGAAAAATCACAAATTCCAATCATAAAAGGAGGCGTGATTATCAAAATAAATATTGGATGCTTATAAAAGATGTGTATTTAAAAAATATATTTAATTTAATACTTATTTTTAAGTAAGTACATAAAAAGAGAAAATAAAAGACAATAGTGATAAATTTACTCACGTATGTTGCAGTAATTTATTTTTTCTGAAGAGTGAATACACAATTATTATTGTCAGTATTTAATTAAAATTTTTATTCAATAATTATTAAATAATATTATTAGTATTAAATAAAGCTTTTTTTTCTGCATTGTTGCTCAAAATTTCGTTTTCTCATATAATTAATTTGAGTACATTTTTTATCCGTAATATAACCTGCATAACACGAAATTATATTCATATTAAAATGAATTATTAAACATTAAAATGAATTCAGAAAATCATGCATTTCAAGAACTATATAAATGCGATTTTACTTACGATTTCTTTTGTAATAAAAGTATCATTCTTATTTCGTTTAAATAAATCAGAGTAAGTGATCAATATATGTGCCTTTTAGATTTAGCTTCCTGTATTTTTACCCACATGAAATGCAGTTTTTCTGTCCTAAAAGCAAATTTGAATTAAAAAAATAAAAAACTATTTCCGAAAGACATAATTTTGTATTTTTCGAATCCAACCAACTTCAACACTTTTCTAAATGAAAATTAATGCAAATGTATAATTTAATAGTGCATTATACTTAGATATGATAAAATAATCTTTTCACTTTATATTTTGTTTTTGTTTTTTTGTGTAAACGAGTCTTTAAAAGATGTCTATAGTACATAGAAAGCAATATAAAACAGCCTGCGAGCACTCGGCTCTAAGCAGAATTCCCTGTTTCATGTGTAGTGACGTCAAACCAATCCCGTCGCGTTTTCCGATCACATGGTTTTGTTTTGCTTTTAACAAAGTTTAAAACTCCAATAACTACATAGTTTAAATTATTTTTGCGATTCCGAGTTAAGTTTTGAGGTATGTAAAGTTGTCTTCACAAATTAAACATAAAATAATGTATAATCTAAAGTGAGTGCAACTTCCCCATTGGCTTTTACAGCTCATAATACAAACATACAGTTCATTTACATGTTATTATCTAGTAGATGGAGAGCTAGCAACATTTTTATTTCAGGTATTTCAACAAGGCTAAAAATTTATTGAGAGGTGCTAAAAAATGTGGTAAATAGGAAATCATCCGTCTGCCACACAGAGGTGGTGGTGTCAAGGAGTCTTTAAGGACCTAAAAATCAGAATGCATTTAAGGTTATTTCAAAAAGGCTGATTTTTTTATATATTATTTATTATTCAGCTATAATTATTATATATTAGTTAACAAAGCAATAGACCAAACAGGTGATGTATTCCAAGCAGACCGACATATACAGGTTGCAAACTAAAGTCGCTACACTCAAATAACATTTGAATAGATAAAGATAGTTGTAGAACAAGCATCTACTTACAGTAAAACAACTAGATGTGCCACTGAATATTAAATATGTGACTTTTTATATTGCTAACAAAAAGTATAACCAACAGAGTGAAAATGTACTGGACAGGAATTGAACCCGGATCCTTGGAATAATGCTTCAATGCTCTACCATTGAGCTACAAGGACAATACCCAGTCTGACATCTCTTACTCACATATATCAGTAAGACTCCAACAACAGCACAAGACAAATAAGTCTTCATGAACACACAACCCTGCAGCATACATGAGATGAAACAAATCCTAGCATAGTAGAATACATATACTATAATTTTAATTATTTTTTCATTTTTTGGCTTAGATGCTTTACACTCACGCTAAAAAAAAAAAAATTAATCGGTTAAAAAAAAGAAAAAACTCGCCAAATTTAGGGGATTTTTTCCTTTAATGGCAACCTAGCCATTGTATAAAGTTATTCGTTTGGCGCAGTCTTGGAAATTGCGCCAACCAAACAGTCGCCAATCTTTTGTTTACATTTTAGCGTGAGTGTAACACATCTGTTCCCATTTTTTTATTAAAATGTGTCGTCTTCTTCTATGTTTTCTACAAATTAAAAAGTGTCATCTAACGAAACATGTGTCATCTTCCCTATGTCTAACAATTACCAGAAATTACATGAAGTATTTATTTCATATATTCCAAACAAAAATTTAAATAATCTGTTATTCTCGTTTAACTTGACATAAATGATTCTCTTCTATCTTTTGCTTTAAGAAGTAATTTGTTTGACAGTAAAACTAGCATACAGTTTAACAAAAATAAAAACATAATAGCCAAAATATCCTGAAGGTTTTGTCTGTAAAAAGCAAAAAACGCATGTCAAAGAATTAGTTGAACCCTTACATATGGAAGATTCTTTATTTGAACAAACACAGTTCCATTACAGTCTTTTTTATTAGATACATTTTGCTTATTGGGATGCCAATCGCAATTTTGAGCCAAATTGTCAAATGTGGCAGGCACTTATCTGAGCCAAAACAACATTGTTTGGCACCTGGTGCGAAAAGTAAATAAATAAGGGTAAAATGTTAACAAACGTTTGTCATACCTCTCCTCTTATAATCAAGATTTAAAAAAAAATATTATTGATTAAAAAACTGCTTTTATCATTAATTTAGAGGCAAAAAAGGTAAATACAGGGGAAAGGAATCATCTAACTCTGGTATGGTAACTGAAGGTACCAAAGGAATAATACCTATCAGCACAATAAAGTGCTTAGTGCATGGTGCGGGGGCACCGCCTGCATCACCCTTGCTGCAGGTCTGCTGCTTATTACAGTATGTTGCCCAGTTTGGTGACCTGTTTATTTTCCTTTCATGAATCATAATGCAATGATGGCATTTATACATTATTTTCTAAAATATACTACCACAAGTGCAATTATTATTAAGGGGCTATACTACTATAACTGCGATTATATTATTTACGTAAGGGTCAAAGTTTTAACACAATTGTTTTTTTAACAACAGACACAGTAAAAAATTACTTTTATAAATGACACGGAGAATAACAATTATTTTTTTTAAAAATAGCATCAGTCACATATTTGTAAAGTGCCTAAAGTTTGAGCAGTTTATAAAACATGTATTACACAAATTTCAAAAGAAAAAAAAAAACTCATTGCAATTAAACTCTGTATAATTCAATTTTAAAATTATTTTAAGGCGTTCACAAAACTTCGCTCTCGATGAATAAAAGGGAAAAGAATTTTTAAGAAGTCCGACAGCAACCATAATACTTAACACAGCAATATTTTAATTTAATAAAACTTCATTAGACGGACTAAATCCCATGAAGAAATGGAATAAATTTTAATATTTGCTAAATACAGCTTTCAAATCATGAAAAATCTATTTACAAAATGAAAATCAGTATAAAGAAATACACATTAGTTTTCGATTTTCGAAAATTATCTATAATTAGAAACAAAAATAATAAATAGCATACTTCAAAAAACTAAGTACATGATTTTTATAATAAACAAATACAGTCATCTGAAAAAACAGTTCAGTTTCGGAATGAGGCCATTAGTTGGAAACAAAAACAAACAGACACGGAAAATTTTTAAAGAAACATCTGTAGACGTAGTATTTTAATAAAATATTTTTTCAATTGTGAGATATATGTTTTTATGATGGTTATTAAAAGTACATATAATTCAAATCATGACCGAACAATCACCAATGTCATTGTCATAACACTGGCAGAGATCCAATTAGATTTTCGCAAATGCAATAAATAATAACATCACTTCATTTGTTCAAAGTAATCAAGAAAATTGACCAATAAATTGAGAGTATTTGACTACATACTTTTCGTATGACGTACAATTTTGCTTCTGCGAAGATTTCGCAATGCAACTGGTTCCTGACGTTGTGACATTATTGAAACAAATAATAAATAACTTCTACTTCAAACTCAACCTTTCTAATGTTGACGTTTTGGAGAGACGTGGCTTTAATTTTATGTCATTCCGGCTGTCTGTAAAATTTTTCCATATTTGAGCTTTATTACTTCAGGTATGGTAATAATTAATGAGTTAGTCCAATAATTCTCTTATATTAGATATAATCAGACATTTCTTGTGGTCTTTGTTCTTGTATGTTGTGAATTTTCATCCTTATGTTCCATAATGCAATTTTAAAAGTTATGTTTATAAATAATAAGGATAAATAGTAACACCTTTCTTTCATTTATAGCAATGAATTTTAATTGAATATGCCAATGTAATTTATGAACCAGAACGTTTATTACTTTATAAATAGGCACTCGATCAAAAGGTTGTTATAAAATCGTATTCTGTCCTAATTTTAGCTATAAAAAGTGATTATTTACTTTTATACATTCAACATAATTGTACTTCACAAGGCCAAGAAAGACAAAATTTGACAGTATATATGATTAAAACGATAAAGATAAAATTTATAAAATAATAAAGTAAATTTTATGTAAAGTAAATTTTATTTAAAAATGTATATAACAGTCACTTGAGTAAATTTAAATGTTTCACTGTAATCCTTTTTTATCTTGTTAATTAGAATCGTTTTATATATTAGTTTATGCAATTCTGTGTGTAAGCAGAGTTTCCATGATTAATATATTTCATTAAATCTTTTGCTACAGAGTGCTTTCGAATAACAAATGTAATCATAATATGCTTTATAGCGTACTCCTTTTAAAATCATTAATCTCAGAATAATTGTTTTTTTTATATATATATATACTATATCTACAGTGCAGTTAAATTAATTTTAAATGTGTGTTGTGATCGATAAATTATTTTATTGTAATTTTATTTCCATTGTTTTTAAATATTTTGCCTTGCTGCATATTTTTTTTTAAATGTTATTTTACTACTTCATTGAATCACTTTTTTAGTTATCTCAAGAAAAGTCAAGCTTAGTGGAGTTATGTTATAGATACAATTGCAATACTTTCCTTCAATGTAATTTAGCTACAATAATCTAAAATCATATTGTTAATCAAAGTCAAGGCAATTGGTATTTTGAATTTTGTTAGCAGTAGAATTATTGTATTTCATTATCACATATATCAAGTAAGCACAGAATGACTTACAACAACTCTTAGTACTTTTCTCCTATAGGGGCCTTGGCTCTTTTTTTTTTTAAGTTTGGCATATTTTGGGCTTCAGAAAGTGAGATTTGTTGCCAAATGATATAATCATCTATGAAAACAAACCTAATGAACTTATGCTTCTTTATATATGTACAGTAGAACCTCGATATTATCCGACCTTCGTTTAACTGGAGCTCTCCGTAAACAGACGTCAGTTTTCTGACCTTTTTATTCAGCGTTTTTTTTTTTTTTACACTTTCACATTCCTTGTGTATGCAATCTGTCCTTTCTGAACTATGAGTGCATATAAATATTTTGGTTCCTTTGAAATTAGCTTGAGCTCCCACAAGCTCCGATCTCGGTATAAGTGCACTCTTCCCCATCCCCACCCCCTGTATACACGTCCCTGTTCTAAACAAAAACACTCCTCCTCATTTCGAAAATTGTAAGACCGTACTGCCGAGTGTCACAATATTCGAATGTTATTGTACCCTCTGATTGTAAGCAAGTGCACTGAACGAAACCCCTTTTGTCATCTTTTCATGAACAGAAATGTTCACAACTGCAGGATTTTAAAAGGGGTAAGAGAAATAAGTTCATTAGGTTTGTTTTCAACAATGTCATATTTTCGCTACGCACTCGCTTGCTGTTCGATTAAGATTGGCACGCCTACCAAATAAAATAATTAATTTCAAAATAAAGTTATTTTCAGGTATAATTTGAATTTAGATATTTATTTAGCAGTTTAAATAGTCATAACAGTTCGATGACGATGTTTACATATTAAACTAGATGATTATTGATAAATCCTCAATTATCTGGAAATTTCGATTATCTGATGTGGGTTTGGTCCCAATTACGTCAGATAATCGAGGTTCTACTGTATTTATATATAAAGTGTTCCAGAAAAGTATATAGATTCATCCCAAGAAATCACGCCTCGAAATTCTGTACACAAAAATCAATAATATGACGTATAATGGGGAAAATGCAAAATCCAAATAAAAATTTTAGTTATAATCGATTAATTAACTAAACATTTGAAAATAATGAAAAAAAACATGTAGCTTAACACACAAATATAGGTCCATACAATCTATTAACTAATTAGGCTCCTATTTTTACGAATGAGATCAAAAATTCTATCTGTCATGCTGTAGACAAGGGTTTTCAAAGTGTTTTGTTCCAAATTGTCCCAAGCATTTTGAATAGCTACCTTTAATTCAGCAACTGAAGTGTAATTCAGGTTTGTATCGTAAATTCTGCGCACAATAATCTCCCAAACATATTCCATAAGATTGCAGTCTGGTGAACATGCTGGCCAATCCATTGCATCCACTTTTTTAGTAGACAAGCATTGTTTCATGCTGTTACTGGCATGTACCGATGCATTATCCTGTTGGAAGATAAGACTATTTCATTGAAAACGACATAAATAAGGCACAAGATTATTTTGAAGCATGGTTTGATATGCTTTGCTGTCCATTTTCTATGATACGAAGGCCAATGAAACAGTTCCTTGTGCAGTAATGGCTCCCCCAAACCATTCAGTTATCACCTTCGAAATTTCACTTCGAGAAGTACTTCGGCTCCTTTTTCCAATCAGATAATGAGACTTTTGTTTTATGTATCAACTTTTATATTTGTATCATCTATATATTTGTCTACAACGGAGCTCCATATTTATAGACAAATCCAGGTTTATTTTTAAGAGAGATTCAGGTCATTTACTGATCTGGAAAGAGTAGGAACTCATTGAGACACTAACTCAGAAACCACAGAATCGCCGTAACTTCCGTTGACCCTCAACATCAACACTCCCATTTAACACCAACATAATTTATGGCAATTTTGGGTTTTTTAAGTCCCAATCTGGATGGCATGAAAGCACCAGGAACTACTGGTCAAACATTATTGGAAGACACAAGTATAATAGAGATGGAATCATGGTTTTGACTGGAATTTCTCTGGTTGGCTACACTGACCTCCATATCTTTCATATAGGATTGACTCTGACTTAAAATATATCCAAAAGTGTTCCTTCATCCATATAAGGCATTGCAGATATTAAGGATGAGCTCAACAAAGGTTGATTTTAGATTTTTTTTAAACATAACATGGAAGACAGGAAGACTATACTAACTGCTATAATCTCTTACAAAAGTCCAGTTAGCCTCTAATCGTTTGAAATTTGCTGTATACAACAGACTGACTGGCGATATAGATATGTATCAGGGCTGAAACAAAAGAGAGAGGGATCATATGTCCATGCCCAGGGCACCAGAGTAAAAGGAGTTGCCAAAAGATTTGATTTGTTGTTCAGTATGAAAAACAAATAATGAAATTTAGGCAAAAAATGTCATGTATTCGTTAATTGTATGCTCTTTGCTTTGAACAGAGCATGTTTTTACATTGTGACCACCTAGGGGTGTGAGAAAAATACTTGATTAACGAATTCATCAAAGATACTTGCAAAATCAATAAATTGTTCCAATTAGATTTGAATTGGTTCAGTATATTTGAGACATTATCATGATGACAATTTTTACTTTTTCTATAGATATATACTATATATAAAGGATGAAAAATCATGCATTAGGCATAAATTATTAAAGACTAACATAATATTATTAAGAAATTTCATTTTTTCACAGAATGAAATATCTAAATAAGCAACTGAAAAAACACATAACTCAGTAAAACATATTTTTAGCAATTGCTGTCCATATCCAATAAGCATCTTGTGTATATCAATTTCAATATGTTTGAAATAGTATCACATTATTAAAATACACTGCAAATGATTTTTTCCCGTAGACACTAATGTAACGAAATTATTTTCAGTACCCCTATAAACAAACTATAAATGCTGCACACATTTTCAATATCGACATGCCAGGTAAACTTCAATAATGCATATCAGTTACATGGTAATCGGAGTATATTTACATCAGTTCAAGGACAGTTGCGATTTATGTTGTAATTTATCAGAATGTATTTTTTTAAATAATAATAATGAATTATTAAAAATTTTATTTTCAGATGGCTGCTTGTCAGACTTACCAAGATTTTATACAGCAAAATGAAGATAGGGATGGAACACGTTTCACTTGGAATGTTTGGCCATCCAGTCGTCTAGAAGCAACACGTTTAGTTGTACCACTATCTTGCTTATATACTCCTCTAAAGGAAAGGCCTGATTTGCCTTTTATTCAGTATGAACCTGTAGTTTGTGGTAGACAGACCTGCCGTGCTGTTTTAAATCCTTTATGGTAAGTTTTGAGATATGGGAAAGAAACTTTTATTTAGCTAATGCTTTTCCAATTTAAACTGATAGATTGTAATTTTTCTCTTTTCTAGCCAAGTTGACTATAGAGCTAAACTTTGGGTGTGCAATTTTTGCTTCCAACGTAATCCAGTAAGTGAACTATACATATTATTTGTGTTTATCTTTGTTTTTTTTTTTGTTTTGTTTTTGTTTGTTTTTTTAGTTTTTTTATTAAATTATTTATTTTATTTATTTATTTAATCAGTTTCCTCCACAATATGCCTCCATATCTGAACATCATCAACCTGCAGAGCTGATTCCACAGTTTTCTACTATAGAATATACAATTACAGTAAGTAAAATAGTTATACTAAAATCCATATAAAGAGATCTCATAGTTAAAATTTAGAAATACCAGCTAATAAAATTTCATTTAATTAATCTTTTCTGCAAATAATTGATTTTTAATGTATCCAGGTGATGTTGTAAATTAATGATTTACAAAAGACAAAACAGATTGTGAAACACTCATTCTATTTTATTCTACATTATTATCTTAATAGCTTGAGGTCTAACCCCATGGATATTTTATTTTCAGTTTGTTAAGAACAAAAAAGCTATGTTTAAAGTGTTTGCAATGTCCAGATGTGAACAAAATCTTTTGGCTTGGGTTGGGCCTTAAACTTGTCATTATTGCAATCACTTTGCACGTTCCACAAATCACTCTCACTTGATGACTATTTCTTTTTGCAGATGCGAAGACTAAGTGCTGCATTAAAGAGAATTTATGTCCTAATGAAATTCCTGTACTATAATATCAGTTCAAAAACCCTCAACTGGTTAAAAATTTGTGATGCAAAACTTTACCTTATAGTTTTAAGAATTTTAAATATGAGTCTTCAAAAATAATATCATCAAATTTTGAGTCACGATATGCTATTAATATATATATCATAATTTTTTTTTGTTATTCTGTTTATATTTAAATGTGCAAACATTATTTTCAACATGAAAAGATATGTAAAATTTATTCACTTATGCTTTTCATGTTGAAAATAATGTTTGCACCTGTGAATATAAATAGAACAAAAAAGAAAATTATGAAATATGTGGGGTTTTTTTAATTAATAGTATAGCATCACTCAAAATTTGATATCTATTTATTTAAAACGCTAAGCGTTTTCTTTTGAAAGTCCGTGAGAACAAACTACTGCATCAAATTAAATCATTCTTTTTTTTAAATGATATATTTGGCAGGGTTGGCAAAAAACCGGGTTTTTTTGAAAAAAACCAAAAAAAAACGTTTTTTTTTTTGTTTAAACCAGGTTTTTTTGGTTTAAACCGGGTTTTTTTGTATCTTTTTTAATTACATATATGCACATCAGTAAATAAAATTTAACATTGACAAGAATGATTAATATTACAATAACAATATATATATATATATATATATTCTGAAAACAGTTTAAACAAAATAAATAAACAATTGTTATTAATTATGTACAAATTCAAATCATTAAATTTTATTTAGAGCTGAGCTAACATCATTTACATTCAAATTCAAAACAGTTATATATATACAAAAGTTTCCTATGTAATACATAGAACATGATCACTGGTGCCGTCAGGTTCTACAGTAATGGTGATAAGTTTTAAGTAATTTTTAAAGATTACTTTTTAAAAAAGTTGAAGAAATAATTGCTGTTTTATATATACATATTTCCAAATGCAACCTGTAATTCATGTTTACCAAATGATTTAGCACACTTATAAAACATATTAATATGTTTATGTATTTCATATTGCATTCATAGAATGGATTCTGTATCTTAATGTTGATACTTAAAAGTTTTTAACAGTATTTAATTGCAAGATTTATATTAAATTCTTTAAAGACTTAATCTATTGCCTTCCTATATTTTTTCATTTTAATAAGCAACACTTAGTTGTGTTACATAAGAATATAAAGATATAATGTAGAATTTTACCTTGGTATGCTATACTAATTTTTTTTAAAAATAAAAATAATGCAAAGAAAAGAAAGTGAGACTTACTTTTTTATTCAATTTAAAAAAACAAATTGAATTTCAGTAAGAAAATTAAATTGAAATATATTTAAAAAATATATATAAAAGAAACATTTTAAAAACATGGAAATTGAATAAATTTTCAAAATTTTAAGAAAATGGAAGTACGACACATGTCTATAAAGATTCTATGTTAATAAACAGGATTATTAGGGTTTAATGTTTTAAACAAAAAAACAAGTTTTGCTGCTTTTTGTAAACCCAGTCTGTTGCGTAACTTTGATTGTACAACACCAAATGAAGAAAAAATTCTCTCTACATTTGCAGTAGTTGCTTTTGCAGTAAGAATCGTTTCAACTTCTTTCAACACACCATCATTGAACTTTTTGATTTCATTTTCTTGAATATGCCACCATTCTATAGCTGATACATCTTTACTAAAATCATTCTCAAAAAGATATCTTTGAAATGGAGAACTTTTGGCACAAAATTTTAGTATCAGAGATAATAAATTGTTTTTGGGAAATTTTGTTTTAGCATATTCCAATGCTTCTTTTTTTTCCTCCGATGACAATTCGAGATCAGCATCCTTGGCTCTTGGATCCAACAGATAAGCAAGAAGATGGGCTGATGTTATTGCCATTTTATAACGAGTATCTAGTTTTTTCATAATGTCTTTATTCAGTTTCAAATCTTCCATCGGTTTTTTTTAAATTTTTAAAAAGAAAAACAGTTTCTCCAATTGTACAATTTTGGCTTTGTACTTTATCTAAAGCTACACTAATTGGCTTTAATTGTTGAAAATAGTCTTCAGCATTTCTTTTCAATGAAATGTTTGAAACTAGACTTTGGATATTTTTTATCAATTTTGTCTTTATTATTTTCGCATATAGTTACAAGAACTGACCATGATTTCAGATAGCTGTCTAAAGCGTCAGCAAATGAGTTCCAGCGAACTTCACAAGGCATTATTAGTTTTGATGTACTTGCATCTTTTCTGAAACACGCATTTGCATATTGGTTGTTTCTGAAGTATTTGATTACATGCAAAATTTGTTCTTTTACATTTGGATAACTTATATCATTTGCCAGTAAATTTAAAATATGGGCTAATTCAAATAATTTGAAAACTTAATTATATAAGAAAAAAATCTTTAAAAAAATTAACAAAAAAACCAATTGGTTTTTTTCAGAAAAAAACCATTTGGTTTAAACCGTGCCAACCCTGATATTTGGACACATATTTGTTATTGTAAAATCGTTTGTTCGAAAATTTAATTAATTAGCCATAATTTTAAATTAAACTTTTACTTCTGTGTATGATGTCATATAAAATCGGCAATCAGATAACTTCCACTGTTGCACGGATGAAAACAGAAAAAATAAATATTAAAGACATGTGGCTTTTAGGCAGAATTTTTTTATTTGCAAGTTAAATTCTGGTAAAAATATTTATCCGTGTGCACTTTATTTTTTAAAGCGAATAAAAATTCATATTTATTGTGACGTCACAGGAATATTGTCCATTCATTGGGTTTATTTTATGATTATGCATTATAACTTTGTTGATGCCATTTTTTTCATTACAATTAAATACAAAATATATTTTTATTTGTATGCATGGTGTTTAAGCATAAAAGTGATGTATATGAAGTACGCATGGAAAGTTCGCATCGGTGAAAATGACATTTTGCTTAACTTGAAATGCATTTTAACAATGATAAAACTAAAGAGAAAAATTTATATGATTGTGTCAACATGGAGTAATTTTAACTGATTTTTCAATTTTTAATTATAAAGATTAGAATTAGAGCCTTTATTGATTGCATACCTTGATTACATGTTACCAATTACTTTTTTTTTAGGTTAGAAGATTTCATTTTTTAATAAAAAAATTAACAGTAAAGGATTTCAGAAAAATTTAAATTATTAAAAATAGTGTTATGGTAGAAAAAACGAACTTGAAATAATGATTGTATTTTTAGTTAGAATAAACAATGTAAGGATAATATTTTATAGGGATTATTTTGGTAGTTTTATTATAAGTTCATTTAACACTTCCTTATTAGCAACAAAGTCATATTTCTTTCACAGTGAATTTTTCTGTCGACGTCAAAAAATGGTAGTCTACTTTTGGATGCCAGTTAAAGCACAGTGGCAATTTTTAGAAATGTATAACGGTTGTGTCAACAAACAACACTATCACTTTTTCTTTCATCGCACTTACATCAGTTCTAAATACAGTAGAGTCGCGATTATCTGAGTCCCGCTTAACCGAGTCACACACAAAAAAAAAAGAAAAAAAATCCCTTTCTCTCATTTTTACTAGAAAATCAGAATTTTATGACTTTTCTTTCACGTCCACCTTACACTTCATTGATAATGACAGTTTTTTACCCTAAAGGTTAAACTCATCCAGTGGTGTACTCGTAGATTATCTATCTTTCAATTTAACAATGTAACAGAGTAACCATGTACAGAGGAGTATCAGTACTAAACAAGTGAGATTGTATTGAGTAATTGACAGAATTCCAAGGTCATGCAGAGCAGTCTCATATTGGTTTTATGAGCAAATTTTTTTAAAGAAAAGCAAGGTGGAAAGAAAAGCACTACTGCTTTCAGACAATGCCTCATGCCATCCGGATGAGGAGCAACTAGCAAGTGGAGACATCAAAGCATATTTTTTGCCTCCAAATGTCACTTCACTGACATGATTAAACGAAGGTGTTCTTGAGAACTTGAAAAGGAATTCGAGAAAAAACAAGTTGGAAAAATTGTATGTCAAACGTGACAAATGAGGTGCGTTTGTACCATAGCTAGTTATATAAATATTCAGATCTTGATGATTTTTAATTCTGTGAAATGAATTATATCGTCTGCAGATTAATTTCTGTCATAAAATAAGTATCTCGGTCGCTTGAAGATGAAACCTCGGAAGCTCCTCTAACAAGAAAGCACCGATTTTTTCTTTCTTTTAATTCAAATTTCTTAATAAATATTTTTATTAATATCTCCTAAAATTTTGAATCGATTTTAATAAAATTTGAAATGTCTCGACAAAATTCTGCAAAGATAATATATCTTAAATTTCAAACCATTCGGTTGGGTAGTTTTTGCGTTGTTATATGCGGATGGACGGACAGACAGACGGACGGACCAAGCGACGACAATAGGTGCTACGTATTTATATAATTACGAACGCACCTAAAAACTGTTAGGAAAGCTGATTGAAGATCTTGAAGAACGAACAGTTACAGAATGTCTGAAAGAGATTACACTAAAGGATGCTGTGTATTGGATTTCCAAAGCATGGGAAGAAATTGAATCAACGACTCTACAGAAATCGTGGCAGAAAATTTTGTCTGCAGAGCAATCAAATGATGAAAATGAAGCATCTGATGACAAATCTTTATTGAGCTTAGCACAAACATTTCCTGTTTCTGAAACCCTTACTGAAAAAGAATTGCTGAGTGGATGAATGCAGATGAATAGCAAGAAATTACAGATGACATGATTACAGATATGGTTGAAAATCGCGAACAAGAGAGCAGTGATGATGAAAGCTAAGTTAACCATTAAAAAATTACGCATTCTGAAGGTCGAAGTTCTATTGAAAAGCTATTCAATACATTGAGCAGCAAGAAGAAGCTACACCTACAATATTGATGACACTAAGAAAAAGGCGTAATATTGCAGAAAAAAAAAAGTTATCATCCCACAAACAAAAAAGTATCAAGGACTTTTTCAAATAAACAATTTCATTACCTGTTTTTATTGTACAAGCATTTGCAGTGTACATCACAGTGACTGTAAGCATATTATAAAAATTAATAAATTGTGTGTAAATTTATATTTTATCTCTTAAATTAGTAACCATTTATGTAAATCCTGTTTAACCGAGTTTTTCGCTTATCCGAGGTGAGCTTGGTCCACATTAACTCGGATAACCGCGACTCTACTGTACTGCAAATTTTAATTTTTTACTACATTTTATAATTTCAGTTCTTACATCAGCAATTAGAAAAATGTTAGCTTTCGAATGAAAATTTATTTGAAAACTGCCGTTTAATTTTATGACTTTTTAAATAATTTCTAAGCATGAAATATTTGTCAAATCTATCTCAACAATGACCACAAGTTTGCCTCAGTAGTGTAAAATAGCCACTGGGAATGTTGCCATAATTGAAAATGGATTACCCTAATCATCATAAAAAATGAAAAAATTTTTTTTTTTTTTTTTTTTAAACTGATAAATCATAAAATCAGATTATCCATAAGATAGAGCATTTTGGCGCTAAACTAAAATCTGCCCAAAAAGAAAAGCTATTTTTAGTTTATGTTGAACATAAAATTGATATGTTGAATTCATTGATGTATATGTTGCATCAGAATATGCTAGGAATGTTATTTTATTTTTTTTAAACTGATATCATTACTTTTTTGTGGTTAATGATAAATGGAAAAAGCACAGAGAAAAAACAAGTGGTTTCGGCCCCCAAACAACCCAGCAGTCTAAATGTAACATCACATGTCCGTGAACTATCAAAGTACAGATATGCAACCCTAGTTCCATGGCTCTTAACTAAATAATTTATCAGCTAAAATGTAATTGTGAACTGACAAGTGAATTTTAACCTTAAATATGCATAGACATTTTTATTCAGAAATGACTAAAGGTTTTTTCCGTTTAAGATACTAAAATAGAGGGTGTTCGCACATTTTTAGACAATTTTGGTGTTGTTTTTTTAACGTTTAAAATATGAATATTGCTTTCTGAAATAATCTATATGCTAATCTTGTTTCTTGATTCTAATTCTGCATAATGCTTTCAATGGTAGAAGGTTTTTTGTAAAATTTACAGGATTATTGCTTCCCATTCCTCTTTAAAAACTTTCCAGATTCGATTTATCGTGGTGGTTTTGTGCTTTAAAAGAGCTCTTTTCAGCAGACCAAATGCACAATAAACATAAACCATAAGAGAAACGTCAGGTGACTTCTTAGGAATATGTTGAAAGGTATAAATGCAATACCTGTGTGAGTTTTTAATGTTTTCAACGAATACAGCGGTAGTTTTTGAAGTATGAGCGGTAGCTTTGCTTTGATGCAGTTTCACCCTATTGTGTGGATTTTTAAATCCACATTCTCTTAATAATATAATGAATTGATTGTAACATTTTTGTCCAATATTCTTATTTTTATTTTCCCATTGTAAGATTAATTTGCGACAGTCTTAAATCCTTACCTGAAACTTCGTTTTCAGCGTTGAAATGGGCTCTTTTTTTAATGTATTTTTTTTTCCATTTTGAGTCTTTTTACTAAGAATAAGTACTGATTTTCGGGATAGCTCTTTCCAATTAATACTGATGTTTATTTTGCACTTAGAAATTTTTATACTATGCGCTTTACAATCATTGTAAACTTCCGAATAAGAATATTTCTTTTCGGGAAAAAAAAAAAAAAAAAAGTATCCTCTGATTCACAGCTTGTTTGAATGCGCCATCTTGATAGAAGAATAAATTTGAAAGCATCGGACAATAATATGAATTACAAATAATAAGTTGTTGAAAGAAAGCTTTCCTCTAAAATAATTCCATTTTTTAAAATCATTTATCAAATTTGTCTAAAAAATGTGCGAACAGCTTCTGTAAGCATAGAAATAGTCTCATGTTTAAACTGGTTTATATGAGAAACAATAGTTTTCCTATGTTTACAGAAAAACGTTACTTGCTTTATAGGAAAACAGTTATATCACATCATATTAATTTTTATTTTTTTTAATTGTCAGAGCGGTTTTCCAGATTTGTAAATTACACTATGACACTGCCTCTTTCCACTTAAAAATGGAATTCCAGATCTCAAAATATATTGCATGTAGAAATACATAAATTTCAGAATAGGCTTAGACAGGAGATATGAGACTGTTGTAAAAAATATCAGAATGATATGCCTCATATTTGCTGAGATATTAAAATGGTGTCTTTTTGTGTTTCTTTTTATCTCAAGTTAGGTGTATATGTAAGAGTGCTGGACTTCTTTGCTGCTATCACCCTGTATATGGATATGTAACATATTATTAATTTGTAAAAAAAAATAAAAATAAAAAATATTTATTTTGCCCATAAAAACAAGGTTTCCTGTCCATTAAACCAGTTTTTTTATTTATATATATACAAAATCCATCCAATCTGAATTTTTTTCAACCTTGATTTTCAATCCACATGGTCTTAGCAAATAGCTAGATCACACATTAAGCAGCTAAGGTATATAAAGTTGTAGGATTGACTATTTGATTCTTTCTCTTTCAAAACTTTTGCTGATGGCATTTTATCCATAGCAGTAAGACCTAAATTGACTGTTGCCTGATTACATGCACATAACTATCAATTTGAGTAATGCTTTTTGGTAAAATGTAATATCTTCATATATGTGTATGTAAGTTTTTTTATCTATAAAAAAAAATATTTTTTAAATATGTTGTAAAGTTAACAGTTAGAATTTATTTTCAGAGACAATCATGTTTACCTCCTATATTTCTTTTTGTTGTGGATACTTGTATTGATGAAGAAGAATTGGTTGAACTTAAAGTAAGTACAGCTTATTCATGTTTAAAGATTCATATTTGAAACAAATTATAAAATTATAATCTTAAAAAACCTAAAATTAGAAAACTTTCCCTTTTGAGTAAGTGTTAAATTTTTATTTATATTAAATGTAATTGTCTCAATATAGGAATCTCTACAAATGTCCTTGTCTTTATTGCCTCCAAATGCTTTGATTGGTCTAATCACATTTGGCCGTATGGTTCAAGTTCATGAATTAGGTTGTGAAGGAATATCAAAAAGTTATGTTTTCAGAGGCACAAAAGACCTTACTGGGAAGCAGATTCAGGTAATTTTCTTAGTTATTTAAGTATGTTATTAAATAAATTTATGTATATGTAAATATTTTAAATCTTATTTGTTTCTTCTTAATGGATTGTCTTTCAGATTCATGCAGTTTAAAAAATAAATAGATTGCACACATATTTTTATAAATGAGAACACTCCTTGATCAATTCTTGTGCATTCATTACTGCAACTTCAGTTTGTCCAAACAAGGGTGCTTTGCTGACACATGACACAACTGATAAATTAAAAAAGGTATATAACAGGTGCTGGGGATATAAAACATGGTATAACCATGTGCACCTTTAATTGCCTCATATTATCTAGACAATTTGCCAAAACCAGTGGATCTTTGCAATTTTGCCCATGAGTCGATAAAGTTATCTTCTAATTTACTTGGAGCATGCCGCTTAATTCGGTCAGTTATCATTAATTTTTTGAGATCATTGAATTCTGAAATTCCCAACCTATTCAGTCATCCTTCCAGATAACTATTTAATTAAAAAATGATGTCCTTCCAAGGGGTTCCTGCATTACGCATATGTTTCATAAATTGTGTATCAATTTCATTATGTTTCGAATGGCGTAACATCATCAAAATGCACTTGAAACGATTTTTTCTCATTGACCGTCAATGTAACTGAATACTTTTGATTGCCCCTGTACATAAACTATAAATGCTACACACTTAATTTTCAACAGGGATCATGCTATAATAAGTGCCAATCATGTACAAAAATTTCAGGACAATTCGAGTATATTTACGATAGTTAGAGCATGGGCAGACGGCAGACAAACTGAAGTCATAAACACTTTTCAACTGGTTTGGAAAGTGTTAAAAAGCTAAATGCAATTCTATATAATTTTTAAAATAAATTATGATGTTTATCTTAAAAAATAAATTTCATAATGTTTAAAACTCATTAATGCATTATTCGTATTAAATAGTAGGAAGCTTATTTGAAAAGAAAATTGAAAAATTTTACTTATCTATACATTTTAATAAAAAGCATTTTCTCAATTGGCTGATACATTCAGTTTTTATTACAAAGAATAATTATTTCATAATTAGACATTATAAAATATAATTAATATACTTTTTTTCATTCAGAGTCTTATTTAAGCAATTAAATTTTAAAGTTTCGTATTACAGATAAAATAAAATTCAAATAATAAAGCATAAAAAGTTTTAAATTAGCTACTTACTTTATCGGTTGATATCCAAACAAAGCATGGCATTTGTTCAGATTGCACTTGTCTAGGCAGCTGTTTTTTATTCTTCTTTAGTAATCAAAATGGCTAATGGAACATAAAACATGAAGCACGCATGCGCAGAATGTAGTTTACGGAAAAGTTGAAACCTCTCAAATATATGACACGAATTATTGCCGTAATTGACGTGGGACATAAAGAAATTCGAAATTCCGGTAAAATATGCAAAATGTTTCAGGATAATCTCCTGAAACGTTCTGAAAATTTTTTACAGTGTAAAACTAAAAAGAAAAAATTATATATTTGTGTCAACATGACGTAATTTTAACCAATTTTTCAATTCTTAGTTATAAAGATTAGAATTGGAACCTTTATTGATTGCATACCTTGATTACATGTTGCCAATTATTATTTTTTTAAATTTAGGTTAGAGAATTTCATTTTTTATAAAAAAAAAAAAAAAAAATCACAAAAGTAAAGGATTTCAGAAAATTAAAGAATTATTAAAAATAGTGTTATTTGGGGGGGGGGGGGGGGACTAGATTGTTTTTTTAGTTCGAATAAACAATGTAAAGCTACTATTTTATAGGAATTATTTTTGTAGGTTTATTATAGTTCATTTAACAGTTCCTTATTAGAGGCAAAGTACTATTTATTTCACTGTGGATTTTTCTGTCGACGTCAAAAAATGGTAGTCTACTTTTGGATGCTAGCCAAAACCCAGTGGCAATTTTTAGAAATGTGCAACGATTGTGGCAACAAATGCCGCTATCACTTTCGCTTTTATCGCACTTACATCAATTCTAAATACAATACAATTTCAATTCTTACATCATCAATTAGAAAAATTTTAACTTTCGAATGGAATTTATTTGAAAACTGCCGCTTAATTTAACTTAACGACTTTTTAAATAATTTTCAAGGATGAATTATTTTTCAAATCTATCTAAACAATGGCCACTAGTTTGCTTCATTAATGTAAAATAGCCTCTGGGAAAGTTGCCACAGTTTGAAATTTATTTCCCTAACCAACATAAAAAGTGGGGGGAAAAATGAAACCCTGGTAAATCATAATGTCAGATTATCCATAAGATATTTGGCGCTAAACTGAAGATCCATTGGGTATTTCACTGTATAAGAGAGAAAATATCCTGATTGTGGAAAAGGGATAATCATCCTGATTATGAAAAGAGACCGAAGAAACCATACAAATAAATTACACTTGAAAACATTAAAAATCTGCCTCATCTGCAGATTGTGTATTATTATTGTACAAAAATTTCTTTATTTTTACATAAAAATTTGTTAGCTTAAAACAATGGATGTGTTTTAGAAGATATGGATTTCAAACGAACAGTGATTAAAGAGGACATTTTAAAACTTTTTAACGTCATATTTTGACGGTGTCTTTTTGCAGATGCAATGCACATGTGCATAGGAATTTACTCGGTTGCATTATCACAGGTGAGGGGGGAGAGTTTTGTGCTTTTTTTTCTATGTTACTTAATTTACTGAATATAATATGGATGAAGGAATATACTATTTGTAGGATACTTCTTAGGTTCATGAAATTTTCTTTCCTGCAGTGGTGAATATGGCGATAATGTTAAACTGATTTGCATTACACTGTTGTGTATGGATTGTTTAGAGTTTGCATCAAAAATTGTACTGTATTATACTGGGGGGGGGGGGGAGACTTTTAAAATAAAATATTTGAAACACTGTTTCATATTCTCTTCCTCTTAAACTATAAAGAAGCTTATTTTACTGATATTGTTATAGTAATTTTTTCCCATCAAGTTTTGACGGGTTCCATATCTAGTTAAAAACTAAAATTTAATTTTGAGATTTTACACGCACAATGCAAACAGTAGTTGACATTTCCAACACAACAGGTAACAATTTTCCCAGTTTTTCTCAAACTGAACGCTCTCTGCATCCGCTATCAACTTTATTAATATTTTATATGATAAATATTCCTGGATAACAAACATCTACGTTCTCAAAATAATATACAGATACTAATTTCAATATTTCTCATTGAGGAATTTATTGCACTTACTAGTTAAATTTAAATTTCTACCTCTTTTTTTGAAAAAAGAAAATTTGCACATTTAATCTAACTGTACTTTTTTATACTATTTTTCTGCCAAAAGGAAATTTCACTATCAAATTTCATATACAGATAAACAGTGACAGTTACATACTTTCTTTGATTAATTAAATATCACTTAATCAAAATTTCTCACAATTTAATATTTTATCTCAAAAAAGAAATTTTCCTATACAGATACTACATAAATAAACCGTTTGAAAGCCACTTAAAAATGAAAGGAGTCTACCTTTACTGCTGTCTTTACTGAGAGTATGTGTGGTCTCTATGCATCTGATTAGAGGCTTTGCCGGTGTTGGTTCTCCCACGAGTGTCGTCGACGCTTGCTGCCAGGGGTTTGTAGCAAACTTTTCTGTCAAAATCTGATGGGTCTGTCGCAGAGTTGTATAATATAGACGCACGCTGTGCGCGAAAAATTTTCTGCAACATTCAGAACTTTGCAGAAAAAATTTTAGAAAAGAAAACGTAATTTTTGTTTTAATACCAAAAAATAAAAAAAAGATTCCAGTTTTATGTACGATTTATTTACTGTTTGCGCCCAATTCAAAGTTTAAAGATGCAAAACATTATTGTGACATTACAGAAGCTTGCGAAGAGGTCAAAATATTAAGGATTGGGCTGTGTCTAAATGCATTGACAAAATAATTGATAAGAGATCAGTTCTTCCTATCATGGATTTTTAGTTTTATTATTTTTTTAACCAAAATAATTATTCTTTAATTAATATTAATTTTAAATGGTAATTATTTTAAACTATTGTTTTTAATATAAATAATACAATATCCATCAGACAGAAGTTTTATAAGAAAACAGACGACAGACCAGACTTGTACAAAACCAAAAACTTTCTCTGCACATAAAAATTACGTGTTATATTATTTTGACGATATAAATTAAAAACAATAGAATCCATTTGGACACTACACTGTTATTGCTACCACATCTTTATTATAACATTTGGACCCACCACAGCTGGTGGCAGCTCGCAAGGATCAAGTAGCAAAGATCATTAGCAGCAATTAGGAAAGCCCAGGTGAAAGGCGTAACACTCTCCACATCTGAGCACCAAAGGAGTTCTGATGCCGGTTCAGGAAAGACAGTCAAAGAGAGTCTGGACAACAGCGAAGAGGACCTTAATAAAATACTATACGTAAATACAATATCCATCTTATTGCTGTCCCTCCCAGAAAATTGGTTGACTTAGTTTCATATAAATTAGATCCTATCCCCCCTGATCAATTCGCAGGTGTTTATGAAATCCCCATTAGCTTAAATAATAATAGTATAATATTTTACATTGGTATGACTAAAAGAAAGTTTTTGGAAAGATTAAAAGAGCATAAAAACGACATAAAATTTGGAAAATTATCCACTGCACTCTCCCGGTTTTACGCTAAAAATAATGATATTGTAATTAATTTCGATAAAGCAAGAATTATCCATAGGTTCAATAACCCATTTAAAGCCGCCATTAGGGAATCATTGGAAATTAAAATTAGAAAAGATTGTATTTGTAATGGTAACTTTTCTTTCAGCATACCTGGTTTATGGGATACATTTTTAACCCCTTGTTAATTCATTGTTTTGTTTTTCGCTCTTTGGCAACAAAGAGTGCCCGCTTATTTTATTTAAATTTTTCCATACTGTTGATTTCATTCTTCTCGTGTCGAAAATTAAAAGATCAGTAGTCGTTTGTGTTGTTCCTCTTCCCCGATGATGGCTTTAAGTTTGAAGCCGAAACATGTAGGATTTTAGCTCTTTTATGAGTTTAAAACAATTTTTACACTGATTTTAGCAACTAATAAGCACAATTTGTGCAATTTGTGTTTTTAAAATACTAGTTAACAGTGTAGTGTCCAAATGGATTCTATTGTTTTTAATTTATATCGTCAAAATAATATAACACGTAATTTTTATGTGCAGAGAAAGTTTTTGATTTTGTACAAGTCTGGTCTGTCGTCTGTTTTCTTATAAAACTTCTGTCAGATCTGTCGTCCAGACTCTCTTTGACTGTCTTTCCTGAACCGGCATCAGAACTCCTTTGGTGCTCAGATGTGGAGAGTGTTACGCCTTTCACCTGGGCTTTCCTAATTGCTGCTAATGATCTTTGCTACTTGATCCTTGCGAGCTGCCACCAGCTGTGGTGGGTCCAAATGTTATAATAAAGATGTGGTAGCAATAGCCATTAAATGAACCACTCTCATATATCACCAAAATGAATATTAAATTCAAAACATAAAACTATAAAAAAAACATTTCTGGATTAAATGAGATGTCACAACAATAAGTAAATAATTGAGTTCTTGCAACTTGTGATAAAAAATTAATTACAGAATAGTCCAGTGATTTTCAAAATCCGTTGTTTACAACGTGAAACAAATGCAATGTCCACTTTAAAATGTAAGCGGTAGAAACAAGTCCTCGCTAACAGGGCCCTTCCTAAACAGTCTAAGATGAATAATCTCTCGAAAAGAGGACGGGAATAAATACCTTCGCCGTCCTTACTGTACTGGAAACTGTCAACACTTAGTATGCAAGGATGTCTTGGAACACCCTCAAAAACATAAGCCAGAGAAATCCCTTCTCTACAGTTACCCAAGAATATATTTACCCGGAGCTATATGGCTCCATTTTTCCAGGATCAGATTGACTGAATCCTAACTCAGTTCTCTAACTGAACTAACTGCCTGACTCTGCCCTTTTTCTTTCTAATATGTCTCTTGATCATTATCTAGAACAATGGAGGTTCCTCTAGCCAATAGAAGCCTTGGAAGGTGAGATTTCTCCTTCCAAGGGAGGTTTCTCCCTGTGTCACACTGATATCACTTTCACTATGGGACCTTTTCTCCTTGTGGGAATGGGCGATGAAATGAAATGTTTTGCTCAGAGTGCTTTTATTATTCCTGTTGTCTCTAAACCTTCAAGATGGAAGATTGGTTATGATGATATGAAAGTTTTGATATTCACCGGCCTATTAGTGGAGTTAAAAATTTGAGGAGAATCTGTAATGCATTGTATTCTCCTATACTTTGATTTAGGCTGCAAAACAGGAGTTTTGAGTGAGATATAGGGAATTTCTCACATGGCATAGTGACATGCTTTAGGGAGGCTACTCTACATTTATTTAGGAGTAGCTGAACAGCAGAGTCATAAGAATTGATTGATTTCACATAGATGGACACTCCATAGTTTAGATGCATCAGCAAAGCCATGTAATTCTACACTCATAGACTTCAATGAGAATACATCAATGAACACTGATCATGTTTACAAACTTTAAGGAATTTAAAAAAATCATTGTATTTAACATTTTTCTTCATTGGGTGAAAAAGACCACACCCAATTTATTTCCAGCAACCATAATTTTTGTAAAAACACTTTTAGCTCTTATGATTATTGGACCTATCAGACACAAAGAGTCAAAGATTCGCGCTATTTCAAATAACACAGATCATTTTGTATATATTTCACTTTACTCTAATTAAATTAAACCCAGAACAGGTATCAGTTTCCACAATATTCCCAAAGTTTTTGTCTTATTAGTAAATAAATACTCGGTTTCTGAATCGTTGCATGAAAGAAAAGGATTAGTGGCTGACCATTTATGGAGCACCATGCTTTCTCTATTGAACATAGATCTAAGCTGTTATTGAATCTCCTTAGCGGCATAAAGATTATCAGCTCCTGTTAAGACTCTCAACTCTATCCCTCACTGACATATTTTTATAAGCAGATCATTTATGCATAAGATGAATTTCATTACATGACAAAATACATTTATAATTTTTATGTCAGTTAAAAAGACTTTAGCCATATTTCAGTAATAAGTACTTTTATTACTTGACCTAGAATTATCAATCGCAGATTTTCCTTTTGATGTTTAATATAAATTTATCTCCTTAGCTAACTCAATTGGATTAAATGAAGAATCTGCATATTTAACATTTATAAAACACATAACCTCTTTATCAAGTGTCTGACAAATTTTATAAGATACCAGTAATTGTTTTAAAGTTTCAAGGTCTGTCACATTTCTTAATTTTAAATAATAAATCCAACTCGTAGTTAACTTGGACGCAAAATTGTACATATTTTTCACTAAGTTGATGTTGTGTTTTCTTAAAATCTTTTGAGCAAGTTTAGGGGGGTTGGCTCAAATCCTCTAATTACTATTACAGCAATTACATTTTCTGAATAATCTCCCAATTCATCATCGTTAATGTGTGTAATAATGTTTGTTGCCCTTTTCCCTAACATATTTACAAGAAATTCCAATTCATATGTTTCTGGGACATTTTAGGAAAAAAGGCTCTTTCTAAAGAAGAAAAATAACCCAAACCTACCAGTCTAGTCAAAATTTCAGGACTCCCAAATGGTCCCCTTTTCCCCCTAAAGTCCCCTTTTTTAGAAAAAGCTACCCTTTAGTCCCTTTTTATGTGTTTTGGTCCCTTTAGTCCCTTTTTTATGACTGGAAAAAAAGTTGCTGCAAAATGCAAAAAACTTTAAAAATTGCTAAAAGTTAAAAAATTGTAGTGGGCAAAATTTATTATTTTAGGCTAAAACATTGTAACCAGAATTCTTTCACGAATGTCAAAAAATCACTGCAGAATGTAGAAAAACGTTAAAAATGCATTAGAAATTTCATTAAAAATCACTAAAAATTAAAAAATCTACAAGACAAAATTTACTGTCATAAAATCGCCGCAAAACATAAAAAAACTCAAATTGCATAAAAAATTAGCCACAAATCAAAAATCGTTGCACGAATTCAGAATAAATTTTATTGAAAGGAGAGGTCAAAATTTATTAAACTAGGCTAAAAGATTGAAACCGGATTCTTTCATTCTCAGAATGTCAAAAAATCACCACAAAACATGAAAAAAAGCTAAAAATCACATAAATTGCGCAAAATAAAAAAATTGCTGTACAAATTCCAAATAAACTTCAATAAAAAGAGGACAACATTTACTATATTGGGCTAAAAAAAAATGAAACCAGATTCCTTTTACTACTCTGTAAAAAATCACTGCAAAATGCAAAATATTGTAGAAGAAAAAATTTACTATAGTTAACACTTTAACCGGAATTCTTTCACAAATGTCAAAATATCACTGTGTAACATGGTTGGATGGGGGTGGGGGGAGGCTAAAAATTGGTAAAAATTTCAAATCAAAAAACGCAATTGCAGTACAACAAAATATAAAATTTTACAACTGAATTCGTTTTACGAATGCCAAAAAACTACTACAAATCACAAGAAAGAACTGAAATTTGCATAAAAAATTCATGAAAAATTTAAAAATCCCTATACAAATTCCGAATAAATTTTATTGAAAAAAAGAAAAAAATTACTACTGGGATAAAAAATTTAAACTGAATTCCTTTTAATGAATGTTGTGAAAAAATCACCATGAAAGATTTAAAAAAAAAGGGTAAAAATCACATGAAAAATTAAAGTTTAAAAAATCTAATCAAAATAATTCAAAAACTAACTTTAGACATACAGGTACCTTCAAATCTTGTGGCTATGTGCAACAGTCTCTTCAGCACACAGATAAACTTCTATTTTATTATAGATGTTGTTTCATTTTCAGTTTTGATGGAGAAGTATATCTCAGCTATTAAAGGAAATCTTAATTAAAATTTCTTCTTTTTTTTTTAATACTTTCTTTAATACAGTCGAACCTTGTTAACACGAAATCGCTTAAAGTGAAATTTTGCTTAACACGAAATAATACTGAGGTCCCGTCAGATAAGTCTGAAAATCAACGTTAATTAATTCGTTTAACACGAAATAGAATTTCGGAAAATCCCGCTTAAGGCAAAACTTTTGTTGCTCTAAAGTCAAAACATGTTTCCTTACGCAGAGTTTTCGATCTTTCAAACTTACATGTCACATCCTTTTATTAAAATGGAATTTTTCTCATGGTTTGAAAAAGATATGAAGTGAAAAAGTCTTTCAGAAAATGGTGAAATTCTGATTTCCTGACTAATTCCTGCTTTTCTTTGTCCTCTGATATACGGAAGTTTTTGCACGCTAACCATATGAGCTATTGATCGGTCACAATGAAAGTTTGGGTGAAGGAATTTCTTTTTTAAAAGTGATTGTTCAATTACTCGTTTGACTGTATTCACAGTGGCATAAACCATAAACAGAGTTTCCAAAATCCCCTATCTTCAAGTGAAAGAAGTGACAATCCCTACTTCACTACCTGACTAACATGATTGAAACTCTGTTCGCAGTTACTCCGTAGCTTTACTATGAAAGATGTGTCAAAAACTGTAAACTGTATCTTTAGAAACCAAACAAAAAAAAATTAAGCGAGGTCAGCGATTAAGTGCTGAAAAAATCAAAAATTGCAGCAAAGTACGGGATACTCAACAGCACACTCTCTACGATTTTAAGGAATCGTGAAAACCTTAAGCAGTGAGTCAATTCAAACCAGTATGAAAACGAATGTGTACAGGAAAGAATGAATAAATTGATATTGCTCGCTTTGTGATGGATAAAAGAGGCAAGAAGCCAGAACATTGTTTTAACTGGTGCAGTTTTGCAAGAAAAAGCGAAGTTCTTTACTGACGCTCTCAGTGAGAGCGATTTCACAAATGTTCTAACGTATGACTAACAAGATTCAAAGAGCGTCACAGAGTCTGCAAAAAGATATGTGGCCGAAAAATGGAGAATTTTTTCAAGTACATTTGCATATAGGAAGATGTGCTGATTTCAGATGTGACAACAGATGAAGAGATAATTGCTGCATTAGCTGAAAAAAATGATGACAACATCAAAGTGTCAGACAAGGATGAGGAAATCGACACAGAACGGAAAAGTTTACCGTCATTAGATGAATCTACCGCAGTATTAAAAATTGTACAACATTTCCATATGGAACAAGATGATGCTTCCCGAACTTTGGACAAATTAGATGAGATCGATAGTTCTTAAAAGAAGTACACTACAAATGTTATAGCAAAAGTCAATAACATAATTAAAAAAATGATTAGCAAGTAAATAACTTTATTATTGCCTAAAATGATGATCAGTTTGTTTTATTTCTTAATTAAATTTTCTATTTCTTATTAATTTATGATTTTAAGAGCATGGTTATACTTGTAGGTTAATTTATTTAGTTTTTATATCTAACATAGATGACACTACTATTTTGACGATTAACACGAAATTTTGGATAACACGAAAAAATTCGCAGTCCCTTCAATTTCGTGTTAACGAGATTCGACTGTATATATTTATCAAAAGAAAATATTGTAATCATGAAAATATGAGATGTAATTTTCCCAACTAAGTGAAAAAGTCCAGGCCAGGATTCGAACCAGGGATCTCTTGGCTGAAGCTGCCAATGCTCTACCAACTGAGCAATCCCAGACAAACATGGTGCAACTAATTCACCCAGTTAACCTTCTTGATCATAGCATCTGGTCTGATATCTGAATCAGCTCAACAGAATAAATCACAGGTAATGGGACCTCCAGTAAATGCTGGAAATGTGATTACACTAGATTTAATTTTGACACAATTATTCAAATTAGTAAAGAAATCATATGAGATGTAATTTTCCCAACTGAGTGAAAAAGTGCGGGCCAGGATTCTAACTAGGGATCTCTTGGCTGAAGAGGCTTTTTAAATCTAGTGTAATCACGTTTCTAGCATTTACTGCAGTTCCCATTACCTGAGATTTATTCTGTTGGGCTGATTCAGATAGCAGACCAGATGATATGATCAATAAGGTTAACTGGATGAATTAGTTCAATGTTCGTCCGGGATTGCTTAGTTGGTAGAGCATTGGCAGCTTCAGCCAAGGGATCGCTGGTTCGAATCCTGGGCCGGACTTTTTCACTCAGTTGGGAAAATTAAATCTCATATAAAAAGAAATTCTTTTTTTTTTTTAATGGATTTAAATGTTTTAGGTTGTCTTGAATAAGATTTGATATTTTTTTAAATATCTTTCTCTGTATGTGATGCACATTTTTTAGCTATTCTATATAAAAAACTGAAGCATGAAATTTCATCAAATGCCCTATTTAATTAGACTTTAGCACATAGAGGTGCTGATTATGTTTTGGCATGTATGGCCCAACAGATGGCACTGTTATGCTGCATTTTTTACATTTTACATGAGGTATTTTAATAAGGCAATCTAGGTGAAATTTCATCAAACTTAAATTAACCCTTAACATAAATTGATGCTGATTAGATTTTGGTGTATTTCACCCAACAGGTGGTGCTACTGGGTTGCATTTTTCACATCTTCCATGATATCCAGATCGCGGCATGTTTGGGATAGAATTTCACCAAATTTAATTTGCAAGATGATTACGAATATTGATTCAATATTAGTTTTGACCACTCTCCAGGGGACGTTGCCATACTATGCTTTTTTGGATGAACATTATAGCATCTCAGCTTCTATTGTATAGAAAGGAACTGAATTTTGTTTCAGTTAATAATTAACAATATATATGTTAATCTAATTTTAAATTTTATCACTTAACAGAAGGTGCTGTTATGCTGTCCTTTTTTTATTCACTGATTACTGTTACTACATATAGTCCAAGAAATGCACTATACTTTTATAATTGTTAATGTGTAACTCCGCTAACGATTGATTTAATATTTTCTTAGATGCATTAATTTTCATATTTTATTCTAAATCATTTTTTGCTATTCTAAATATAACCCATCTTGCTGTAGGATATTAAAGTGTGTTAAATAAAGCTATGTACCTTGTTTAATGACATCTTTGTAAAGATAATCAATTAACATATATTTTCTAAGGTAATTTTAAAAAATTTGCGTATTTAGGAAAACTTGGTGCAGTATTTTTAGACACATGGTCCCTTTTCAGTCGCTTTTTTTAATGTAAATGGTCCTCCAAAGTTCCCTTTTTTAGTATAAATGGTCCCCCAAAGTCCCCTTTTTAAATAAAAATTGTTCCCTTTCCCCCTTTTAGAGGAGTAAAATGTGTTGGGAGCTCTGAAATTTTGATTGTTAAATTTTTTATACTTTTGATAGTCTAGCGATTCTATGCTTTCTTTTTCCTCGAGATCACTTAGATTATCACTTTTTGCTTCTGCTCATATCTTAGTCAACTGAAATTATCATTTTGCATGCTCATTTTTTAATTTCTCAAGATGTAATAATTTTATCTCATCATTTTTTCTATTCTCAATAATATTGGCTAATCTTCTGCTAGTTTCTGATCAAATTTATATTTATCACTATCTTTAATTAAATTAGTTAAATCAAGTATAATCCATGTTGAATCACTAATATATATACCTAATTAAGCAGCTATATGCTAATAGTCATCTTTACAAGCACTCTTAAACATATTTTCTCATTCACAATTCACAAATAAATTAAATTTATGTACTTTTACATTAAAGTGAATCAATCTTTTAAAATCAAGTTGGAGTTGAAATGTTTTTAATATCACCAATCACTACACTGAATGGCAAAACATACACAAATTCTTGTTCGATACGCACTTATGTAATATAACAATCTTTACATTTTATCACGTTGACAAAAATGAAGCATTCATTTTGGAAGTTAATATTTAGACTTTCACAATGTATCCAATTACAATATGTATCCATAAATAACACAGTAGGACTAACTCTGTGATTCACAGCATTAAAAGCATCAACTCTAAAATCGCACTGCACTTGCACTTAAGTTGAAAATAAAATTTTCACAAGCTGCACATCACATTAAACATTACAGTACATATCTCCAGTTAAATGGACCACAAGATGTGCATGAAGCATAACTCAATTTAATCATTAATTTCATACAACTCTAATAAAATTGTGCAGACTGTATTTAACTTATTTATTGTCAATTACAAATAATTTCATGAGAGCAAAGCTTAAACACATCTCCTGATCAGCATCTCACCATAACTCAGTTTTCTAAACAAACATTTTTACATATGACGCCTCTAGTGGTAACATAAGGCTTGATAATCCACCTGAATTTTATTAATTTTCTTAAGGAATGTGTCAGTAGTATCATTTGTACATTAAATGAATGACCAGACTATATATGCATTTATAGTATATGATAAATTATAACAATATTGTTCAACATGTCTCCAGTGAATAAAATAGTTATGTTCAAAATAAGGATTAGTCATTCTTCCAATTGTTTCAAAATAGCATTTAATTTGTTTATAATATTTTCCTTAGTTTCTTACAGTTTTAATAAGTTTTTTTTTACTGTGCAATTAAGCTTTAATTTTGAAAGATTAAGAGAATTGGACCTCTGCTGCAGATCTTGTTTTTATCATCAGAATTGTTTAATGTTAGTCAAAAATCATTTTTAAAATATCTGTAATTGTTATTAAGATAAATGAGTCTTTGACAGATGATGCTTTTTCCTTCTTTAGGTGATCCAATCCTGCTCTGCTACTCTGTTTTGTAGCTTTAAGCATTTTAAAACTTTTTTACATCACTAAATATTTGCCTGTTCATAGATGTGGCACCAGGAGGACATGTTCCTCCCCCCACCACATGCACCCAAATATATAACATACACCTTTACAAGTACAGAATTTTTAGGAAGTGATACAATCAAAGAATTGTCTTCTATCCATCTGAAATCAAAAAGAAAATTATAGAGTCAATTAACTACTATTATTTTCATTTTCCATTTCTTCCTTTTATACTGGTTCACTCAGCTTAGTAGGCAGTGTGTTTGCTTTCTCCAAAATAAGGTGTTAAGTGTGGGAAGTTTGCTGGTTCGAACATGCGTAGCCCAAATAAAGTGATTGTGCGATGTTTTTATTATGTTCTGAATATGGCAGTAAGGATTTGGATTGCTTTCCCTTAGAAAGTCCTCCCTTAATTTATTCTGTCTTTTAAAATATCAAAATATAATTGCTGCCTAACTGGCTAATTAGTACAACATCAAACATAGAGAGCTTTTTCCTTACTTTGCGGAATTTAAAGACTTTACTCGATGTGGCAGCATAGATGGATCATCTTAGTAATAAGGATTGTTGAACAAGAGGTAACCACAGAGTTAGTGCAGCTGGAAAAGGAGTTGATGATATTGTAGAAAAAAATGCATATTTAGCTGCATGAAGTGATATCTTGGTCAGACTAGATTATTTTATGCCAGTGCAGGTTCCCAAATCATCAGAGATAGTACCAGAAATTGTTTCAGATTGACAGATGAAATACATTCTGATTGCACCAATTAAAAAATCTGAGATAAGCTGGCTTACCTATCATAATCTGGGTGGAGTATTATCCTTTATTGATCTAAAGAAGTGTAACTTGTATTTACAATTAAAATGAGCTGTTTTAACTGGTATTGTTTTGTACAGTCACTGAAAATGTCTATGCAAGGTAAATCCATGTATTATAAAAAAGTCTTATCGAGTAAAACCAAAGACCCTTTTAAAACAAACTTTTAATGTATCGCTAGATGTTTGATTCTTCAACTTTGTCTGAGGTGTTCATCGATCACATTTCAAGCGTGGATGTTTTTTTGGAAGTTATGAAAAGAAAATAAATTTTTGGGCCTGAAAATTATTAATTTAACTCTGTTACGTATAATATATCTTCAGTCGAATTGTGTGGTATTTCTGTTCAAATATCATGCATGCTGTCCCGCTTAATTCCACAGATTAAACTCCTGTAAAGATGAAGGAAGAAGTATGTAACCTTTTTCTTTTTTTCCAACAAATAGACGTGGTATAATACAATGAGACATAGAGTGCTGGTACACAGTGAAACAGTGTCCAACTTTGTAGCATTAGAATTATATTTATTGTATAATAATATACATTATTTATTATTTTAATATGCTTTTATGCCTTTCAGATATTGCCACCCATAGATAAAGAACTCTTTTCTTGCTTTACCACCACATAACAGCTACAAACTCCAGTCCTGTGTTTTATTAGTTTTTCAGTCCTTAAAAGCTTTTTTTTTTTTATAATGCCTCCATTGATACATGGATGCTCAGGAACCCAGGCACAACCATGGCATATACCAGAATGTGTCGGTGAAACACATAACAAATCCAGTGGTATATCATCAGATGATGCTGGATTAATTTGCTACCAGTATTATTATATATTAAATTTGACCTTATTTAATCTTTTCATATTATATCTATATATATAAAAGCCGTTCTTGGTATGTATGTATGTTCCTTATACAAATCTACAGTTTTTGTCCGATTGGAATGAAACTTTATGTACATATACTTTAGAACATGAGTAAAATTACTGTCTACTTTAAAAATTTCTCAGACCATTCTTTACCACTTTTTTTAAACATTTCCCATAGTTTGTCATTACAGAAATCTATTTTTTCCCCTCAATTTCTAATTCAATTTCTTTCCCGTTGCCATTCAAAGGAACTGCGTATGGGCAATATTTTTATAAACCAATTTCAGATTACTTGAAATCTGAAAGTGACGTCAATTTTGTCAGTTGTGATTTTTTTCGCATATTACAAAGATTACTATAAATGCTTTAAACGACATAGTACATATATTTAAATGTGTTTGGAGAATCTATATATATAAAAGCCGTTCTTGGTATGTATGTATGTTCCTTATACAAATCTACAGTTTTTGTCCGATTGGAACGAAACTTTATGTACATATACTTTAGAACATGAGTAAAATTACTGTCTACTTTAAAAATTTCTCAGACCATTCTTTACCACTTTTTTTAAACATTTCTTATAGTTTGTCATTACAGAAATCTATTTTTTCCCCTCAATTTCTAATTCAATTTCTTTCCCATTGCCATTCAAAGGAACTGCGTATGGGCAATATTTTTATAAACTAATTTCAGATTACTTGAAATCTGAAAGTGACGTCAATTTTGTCAGTTGTGATTTTTTTCGCATATTACAAAGATTACTATAAATGCTTTAAACGACATAGTACATATATTTAAATGTGTTTGGGAAAAAAATAAATAACTTACCTCCTAATTTTACAAAGGCAAATTGTTTCTACTGGTTTGTTAATATTAATATTAACAAACCAGTAATTATAATAAAGTAAATTTTCTAAGAAATAAAAACATGTTTTTTGCGCATTCAAACTTCATGATTCAGTTTATTCAACATAATCAAAAATTGTCTGTCAAATATTGACATTTAGCAATCTTTACATCGTAACTTTTTTCAGCTTGAGCCTCAACCAAGGAGGCATATTTAAATTCCTTGGATGTAGGTGGACAGTAGATGTCCTATTAATAAAAATTGAGTTTAAAGAAAACAATACGGTATTTTCCATTATTTTTGCTTTAAAAATGGGTGTTAAAACAAATGAGATTAAAAGTAAAATGGTTTATCGGGAAAAAAAAATTAAATGCATTTTTTTAAATATAAAACATTTATTTTAATTTAACAAAAATAATATATTTTTTATACGTTCGACAACGTGGTGAAATTTTCATTTCACCAGCTTCGAAATTATTATCCAATTCTTAAGAGAACACTTTATTTTTGAAAAATAATGTTTTGCATCAAAAATCACATAATTTCAAAACGCAATTTTAGCAAATTCAGTTTAAATTACATTGTGATTATAATTTCTTAGTTAAATTTAGTATTTAATAATATTAATTTTTTTAATTTTTCTTTGAGTACAATAATATTGAATATCTTTAAGCGATTTTATGGTTTAAATAGATAATGTGCAATGTAACGTCACGCACTCAAGTAAAGGCGTATTTCTCAACTAATTTTAGGCGAAAAGAACAAGCAGATTTAGTAATTAATAATGTATTATTTCCTATACATAATATAATGTATTCTAAATATTTGAAAATTACCGGAAAGTTAACGAAACTTTAAGCTATTTAGCTCAACGTTTTGCCTACGTTAAATTGAGTAAACACGCAACAAACCATTTTGCTTTTCAGAGGGTCAGAGGAAAATCTAAATGGTGAAAGTGTCGTCATATTTTAAATCATGTGCCGGTTTTCATTCATAAAATATTAGTATTTTATAGCAATTACACAAAGTAGCGTAATTTTCATGTATTGGTCGCCAAAGTATAAGTTTTAACATCCTTTTACCGTACAATTTTCCAGAATATTAAATTACTTTAAAAGTACTTTAAAATCCATAACACTGAATACATAAAATCCGATATATAAATTGAGATACGCTTTTCAAACGAATAACATTGAGAGTACATTTATTTTATTCGACCTCATAAAAATTGTGCTATGTGCTATTGTGCCTCATAAAAATGTGCTATGTTTAGAAATAAATGTCTTTACTTTATAAAGATCAAACAAGTTAATCTTTCGTAATTGGATTGGACACGAATTAAAAAATATACATGCTTTAAAATTACTTTAAAATCCATAAATAATCAGTAAATTGAGATAAACTTTTCAACTACATTTGAAAGTGCATTTTTTTCGAATTGATAGTTTAAAAAATGAAATTATGCGATATTTAGAAGTTACAAATATGCAGTTCAAGCAAAATTTAATGGTTAGGTCGGTGCTACCATCCATATGATGGCAACATTACTCACGGATATGTTTTTGTTTTATAATATAGATAGATGCCATATGAAAGCGAATTTCGCAAAATCTTACGACATTCAGTAATTTTTTTTCAATGTCAGGAAAATCGTATATTTTTATATTGTATGCGCAAAGAAAACGTGCATTCTCATTTATAAAGTTTAAAACTATTACTATGGTTGAGTTTAAGTAACGCTTTTTTTTTTCTAATTGTCTTTTTTATCGATTTATGGTTCAGAATCATATTGTCGTCATTGTTATTGTCGTATTATTGTATTTTAATTCATGTTAACCCGGGCAAAGCCGGGTGGTTCTGCTAGTAATTAAATAAGGCCAAAGTTAGTATACAATAATACTTCTAGTAAAGTGATGCAGCGTCCTCTGATGCTATGCCACTGAACAAATCAGTACTACCTCACTGTTTACTAAGTAAATGTTGTACACAGTGAGCCTAATGCTAATATTAGGAACGTTCAAAAAGTAATGAGACAGAGGCCTAGGAACAGAAACTTGTACATGTATTTCAGAAGTATTGGCCCTGGCTGTTGAGGCGCTTGTCCCACTGAAACACAAGGCGGTGAATGGCTGTCTCGTAAAATTACTGGGGCTGCGATGTGAACCAGTTCCGCACATACTGCTTGAAGTCGTTGTCTGAGATGAATAGTTTGCCCCGCAGAGCCTTTTTTAGAGGACCAAAAATGGCGTAACAAGTCCATCAACCAGCTGGACGATGTCATCAGTAATACGTTTTGGTGTTCCAGACCATGCATCATCGACTAAGGAAACCGTCCTTCCCTGAAATGCTTGTACCACACCTTGACCCTTGCAAGGGACATGCAGTGTTCACTGTACACTTGTGACATTCTTCGATGAATGTCCGTTCCCCTTACTCCTTCCGCTGTCAGAAAACGAACACCACCTCTTTGCTCTTCTTTTGATGCCTCCATTTCACTGCTTACAACACGAATGAGCGTTGGACGATTGATGCATGCTTCTGCTAGCTTTGTAGTCACGTGACTTGCACTCGTGACCTTCTAGCAGCGGGCATGTGGACTTGCGCGCTCTTGTCGGAAACCCTCTTTATTACTGATGCAACGATATTACCATTCTGTCACCGGTTTGCACATTCCAGACTCCAGCTCGTTTCTTTTTGAACATCCTTTATATTATTTTAAAGTGATTTGATTCCTGTTTCTATTCATCTTTATTAGTAAATTTGGTATGCAAGATACTCCTAATAAGCAGATTTATATATGCAATGACTAAACTTTCTGTAGTTGATTATATCTAGCTCTTAAAGTTTTATAAAAATCTGTCTCACTGTGTATACTCTCTGTTCTCTACTGTATCATGATTATGGTGTTTATAAAAGATCAATATTAAAAAAATAAAAAATAATCACATGCATGCTTTTATAAAAAATTGTTTTCTACTGTATTATAATTATTATTATTATTATTTTTACAATTTTTTAAAAATATAATACAAGCATAACATTACAACTTATTACTTTTATTAAAGGTAATTGTAATTTCCTGATGGTAAAAAAATTTATAATAAGAATTAATGAATCTCTAATTAAGATGGTTTGAAAATGTAACAGTATTACATTCAGATGTATTTATTAGATTAAAATTAACATTAACCCTTAACTGGCATCATGAAATTTTGGTTGGCACCTGGTATGATGGTGTGATTTCGTCTCCAGCTAATATAAATTATTTGTTTAAAAATAAAATGGATTTTTATAAAAACAATATTTTTTTATTACTCTATCAGTTGAATAAATCAGTAAGTATATCACTTACATACTTTATTTTTATCTGAATCTTACTGATTGATGAAGAAATAATACGGGTAGAAAATTAGGTGCACACTAAATGGCACCAAAAGACCGGTTAAGGGTTAAAGTTAAATTTACAATAATAACTTGACCTGATTTTTAATAAAACTTGTAAATTTTTCCTTTTAATTTGAAGGTTTAAAATTTGTTGATTAAATCTTCCTTTTGTATATTTTAGGATATGTTAGGAATTGGTAAATTTACTCAAATGCAACAGCCTGGTGTGCCTCAACAGCCAAGGGGACCAGCTGGTCCATCAGTGCCACCAGCAAACAGGTATAGTATTTTTTTATTCAAATAGTGTTTAAAAACTGAATTGTAAATTGCTTTGTTATGTTTAATATTAACGATTTTTTTACTGGCCCTTAAGTGTTTTAATTATTTTTTTAAGCAATTAATTTAAAATATAATGAATTTGTCTCTCTATTGAATTTATATATTGCAAAATGCAAAGCTTCATGTCAAAAAATAAAAATTGATAGCCACATCTCATATGCATCATATCAAGTTTTTATTTCATTAGATAAACTGATGTCTTCTCAGTAATTATAATTTTTAAAACAATTTGATATTAGTTTCATAATATTGGAAAAGTTTAAAGATAAATTAGAAAATGAAATGTTTTGCAGATTCCTTCAACCAGTTCATAAATGTGATATGAGTTTAACAGATTTATTAGAAGAACTTCAAAGAGATCCATGGCCTGTACAGCAAGGAAAAAGACCTTTGAGGTCTGCTGGTGTTGCTTTGTCTATTGCTGTTGGTTTATTAGAGGTTTGTTTTAATTTGTATTGTTAAGAAGATTATAGTAGTTAATGATTTTTTTTTTTTTTATGATAGTTACTCTAAAATTTTCAAATTTATAAAAAAGGAAAATGTTAAGAATATATTTAGTCCATATTCAATTTAGCTTATTTGTTGAATTTTGATATAATCAAAGTGGAGATCAAAAAAGGGGGACTATTTTTTTAATTATGAATTTTATTTGCTAAAAAATATGAAATTATTATTATATATATCTAACTGTCTGTATTTCGCAACCCCTCCTTCTAGAATATAGAATGTTGGGTGATGACATTACACCAGTTATTCTTGTGGATCCTAGAATGGCATAACCCTCAGAATTGTAAAATTTAAATTAGTTTCAAAGTTTCTTTTTTTTTTTTTTTTTTTTTTTTTTGGTCACTTTTAATCTCATTTCTGTAATGATGGCAACAAAATTATTCCATTATTGTGAAAGAAAAAATATAGACAAAGTTAAATAATGGGATATCTTCTGTTTTCCGAACTGCTGAACAAGTATTTTTGTTATGTTTGTATAAATTGTTTTAATGATTTTTAATTTGCATTCACTTTTAAAAAAATTTAATGTCTTGAAGGTCTTGAACACGATTTGACTGTTTTTAGAAAATGTCTCTCTGTGACTCTGTCTGTCTGTATGTGACAAATATTTGTGAGCGCTCTATCTGAAGAACTAATGCATGAAATTTAATCAAACTTTATATTCAGTTAGTCCCTGATATAAATTGGTGCTGATTAGATTTTGGTGAAAATTGTCCTATAGATGGTGCTGCTATGCTGCATTTTTCGTGATTTCTGCAATAGCTCTATCTCAAGAACTAATGCACTTATTTTTATCAAACTTCAGATTCAGTTAGACCTTGACATAAATAGACACTGATTACGTTTTGGTGTAGATGTCTCAACTGGTGGTGCTGCTATACCATTTTTTTATGATTTTTACAATAGCTATATCTCAAGAACTAATGCACAGATTTCATCAAACTTCAAATTCATTTAGACGTTGACATAAGTTGTTGTTGATTAGATTTTGGTCAAAATCTCCCAACAGGTGGCGCTGCTATGCTGCATTTTGCAGGATTTACACGATTTTAGTGATAGTCATATCTCAAGAACTACCGCACGAAATTCAATAAAACTTTAGATTCAGTTAGACCTTGATATAAATTGATGCAGATTCTTTTTAGTGTATGCGAAACCTGTGAGATAGAAGAAAGTTTTGGGATTGGCACATCAGACTAGTTTGGAATTGGATGTATGTTTGTCAGTGGTTTAAGAGATAATTGCTATAACCTGTATTTTGAATCACTTGGTATATAAGGATATTAATCTTTATTAATCTCACATTCTAAATATCTTACTTATATTCTTTCATAAATATTTTAACAGCTTATTAGAAAAATTGTTAATGATATTTTAATATTTTTAAATTCTTTTTATTCTTTTAATAAAATTTTATTTTTTTTTCCAAACGAAAAGTATCTGAATAAAATTTTATGTAAAGTACTGTTTTGTTAATATGCGTTAGAGTTGACATTAAGAAATGCAGATGATTACACTTGTAGATGTATGAAAATAACACAAGTTTCAGGCAGAAAAATAAACACTTTTAAGTAAGTTAAAAGGGCATTCAACTAACACTAAGCACACAACTAACACACTGCCTGAAAAAGAGACTTCAAACTATAAAAATATATAGATATATACACAATGTTATGTATCTAAAATATTTTAAGACTAAATTTATACAAAATGTTTTTTTTTTCCCTTAGTCTTCCTTCCCAGTCCATATGCTGCCTAGTATATTGTTAAATATTTGTCATTTCTTCATAGGGTACATCTTTTGAAATATTCTTTTAGGCATTGGTTACATTTTCTGCATCTGTTTAGTGTATCTATATTATAATAGTGCAAGTCATTTGACTGTCATAAGCAGTTATGGACTGACCGCTTTGCTTTTCATATGCCAGATGGCCATTTTTATTCAAAATAAAACTGCCTAAAAGTTCATTTTTTAAAAAGATCGTTCAAAAACAATTAATGTTTGAAAGATGTGTTACATTCAAATATGTATATATTCTGAGATAACTTCAGTTGAAATTAAGTTGACAGCAAACACAAGAGATTCATTCATTGTGAGCAATAAAAATATTAAACCATGAAGGTACTGTTTCACAAAGCAAGTTCTCCAGCGATGAATTTTGTAGTGATGTCTGGTCTAAAAATTAATAATTGTGCCTGTAAGCCAATCAAAGTTTAGCATGTTTCTGTTAAGTGAAGTGCTATATAATTAAACTTTCTTCACAATCTTTCCATGACCAAGTTAAATGCAAACAAATACGACTCATGTAATAATATTTAATTAATCAAATTTTGAAACGAATCATCAGTAATTTGGTACTTACATATTATCTGTGCTTGGAAGATAGATCGGAAGAAGATAGGAGAGATAAAGGGGGGGGGGGGGGTCGCTATATTAAGATTGCAATACTCATTATGTGTGTCTAAACTTTTTTTTGTACTGTTGTTGTACTATTGCTATAATATTGCAGTAGAATATTTTTTCTGCTATATGACTGCTTATATTGCATATGGAATGTTTTTTTTAAATCCATGTTCATATTCATTTACAGTGTACATATCCAACAACTGGTGCCCGCATTATGCTGTTTGTTGGAGGTCCTTGTACTCAAGGCCCAGGTGCTGTTGTAGGAGATGAACTAAAATCAACCATTCGTTCTCACCATGATATTGAAAAGGATAATGCAAAATATATGAAGAAAGCAATTAAAGTAATTTTTAAAAATTATTTTAATGTTACTAATTTAAGCTAATATTTCTCCATTCTATTGTGTTCTCAACCATCCAGTATTAAAAATGTATCATTAATGTTTAAAAAATGTTTCATGAACTAGTTAGTTCAGCCTTACACAATACTGTTGAAATTTTTAATTGAGTTTAAAAATACTGACATCTGCAGTTTGCTCATTTATTTTATTTATTGTCTATTTTGAGTGAAAATCTTGCAAATTTGTCAGTTCTTAGTGTTCAAATGATACTTTAAGTTGGACATCGAGGAGTAAAGATGCATATTATTAAAGTGTATTTAGTATTATTAAAGAGTAATAATAATCAGCTTCAAATTTAGCTTTTCACTCGATTAAATAAATCACTACTAATAGAGATATGGGGAGATTGTTTGAGTTATGATAAGTTCAAATTTGAAGAATAATTGAGAATATTCTTATTCCTTTTTTTTTTTTTTTTTTTTTTTTTTTTTAAGAAAAAGAAATTTATAAATAACATTTAAAATAGGATACGTAATTCATTAGTGATTGTCAAAAACATGGGATTTTTCTTCCCTCATGTAGGGAATTTTCTCTGAACTGTGACTCTAAGATATTTTGGTCAGTTGAGATACCTTAAAAAATCTTTAAAATGCATATGTTACAAAAAAAAAAACCCAAAAAAAACTTTTTATCCATTTGGAATGATTGCTCTGTCCACAAAATATCAGATTGATACCCACAAAATATCAGACAGTTTGGCAAGTCTGGTGCAAACCACACTCTGATAGAACAATTTGTTAATTTTTTATGAACTTTTGAAATGTAAATGGATTTTTGAGACACCTTGTATATATATATATATATTTTAAAGATATTCATTCATCTGTAAAATATTTAAAGAATTATTGTAAACAGTGTTGCTAACTTTGCCCTGTCAGGGTTAAAACTTGCCCATTTTTTGTCTCATTTAGCCCCCTCCCCCCTCCAAAAAAAAAATAAATAAATAAAATAAAACAAGAACGAAAAATCATGTGTCAAGCATAGATTATGTAGCACTTTCCAACGCTTCCAAAATAATTTTACAAATCATACCGTTTAATAAGCTAAAAGATAACTTCTAAGTAAACAATTTGGAAAACGCATAACATATTTAAAAACATAATTTCAGGAATTTCCAACATATACAATATTCGGAAAAATATCCGAATACTTTTATTCAGCCCTGTATAGGATATATAGAATTGTATATATACTACATAGGATGCTAAATTTTAGTTCAGTTAGGAAACGTGTAGCACATTTTAAAATTCTCCGTCTGGAGTTTGTCAATAAACAGAAATGTGTTCGCGAACTTTTGTGCTGCCCTGTATAGGATCTACAGAATTTATACACACCACGTAATAGACAAAAAGCAAGTTAACATTAAAATCGCGTTCAGTAACTTAAAACGCACTTCCAGGAATTATTGTTAACAGACAGTAGATAATTCTTTTGCGTGTCCCTGTAAATGAACGATGACTGCTATACACACAATATTCCGTAGTAAGTCTCTTGTAATGCACCTTAGTGATCTATATAAATTTCAATGCGTTTAAAATAGTGAAACATTATTTAAATAAACCGCAGACGATTTTTCTCCATAGACGTAATGTAACGGAATTATTTTTACTGTCCCTGTAAAGTAACTATAAGTGCTATGCACACCCTGTTCCATATTAAGCTTCTTCTAATGCACCTTAGTGATATATATAAATTTCAATGCGTTTAAAATAGTGAAACATTATTTAAATAAACAGCAAATGATTTTTCCCCATAGACCGCAATGTAACGGAATTCTTTTGAGTGTCCCTGTAAAAAAACTATAAGTGCTACACACTTCCGTTGAAATAGGGAACATGCTATAGATAACGATAATAACATATAAAAATTGCAGAGCAATACGAGCATATTTACGGGAGTTAGAGCACGGACAGACGGCAGACGGCCAGACGGCCAGACGGCAGACGGCCAGACAAACCGAAGTCATAAGCACTTTTCAACTAGGTTGGAAAGTGCTAATAAAAAATTGACACTTAGCTCCAAATCTAGTACTCTTTATTTTGTTATTTTAGCCTGATTTTTAGCACTTTTCCAAAACAGTTTTTTAAAATGTGCTAAAAGGGGCTATAAAGTTGGCAATGCTGATTGTAAGTAACTTTTAAGCAAATATTCACAAATATTAATATTTCTTAATTTTAGCATTATGAAAGTTTAGCAGGAAGAGCTGCTGCCAATGGCCATATTATTGATATCTATTCATGTGCTCTTGATCAAACTGGTCTTCATGAAATGAAATTTTGTCCCAATTTCACTGGGTTTGTATTACATTTTCTGTATCTTTTATTATCTCTTGTTAATACTGATAAAATTTCTTTAAAATGATTTTCTTACTTTTAGAGGCCATATTGTAATGGGAGACTCCTTCCATTCTTCTTTATTTAAGCAAACTTTCCAAAGAGTATTTGCAAAAGATCCGAAAGGAGACTTTAAAATGGCATTTGGGGCTTCATTAGAAATAAAAGTATGAAATGTATTTTTGATTTATTCAACTTACCCAACTTTAAAACAGTAATTTGTTTTAATTTCTGCATAATAAAAATGAAATGTGAAAAAATTTCTAAAATTATTTTTAAAAAAATACAGCATAATGATTTGTTCTAAAACTAGTGAAGTTTGACTGGAAATAAATTAATAACTGTATTGACAATAAATGTACTTGATGTTTCCTTTTCAATCTTATTAATTTCTCACTTTTAACTCAGACTTCTAGAGAACTCAAAGTGTCTGGTGCCATTGGATCTTGTGTTTCTTTGCACAGTAAAAGCAACAGTGTTTCTGATACTGAAGTCGGCATAGGTGGAACATGCCAATGGAAGTTCTGTGGAATAAATCCTGGAAATACTGTTGGACTATTTTTTGAAATAGTGAATCAGGTATTTATATTCAAATTTCGTTTGTACTTCAAGCATATTTATATATAATTACTGTATTTTCAAGTGAAATGCTTATAAAGATTTTTTTTTTTCTATATCTTGTAAATAAAAATTAATGAACTCACTCAGGTGTTATGCATAAACTTTGTGGCAATCCTAGTGAAATCCTTTCAATATTACACTAAAATATGTTGCAGCCTTGTCATTTTTAAGGTAAATGAGTATGATTCCTTTTTTTGGCAGCAGTACTGAAATTTTTCCCCTTCATTGAATTTTCCAACAGCCTTATATTTTTAAGGCACTTTTCAGAAATAATTATTTATAAAACTGTCAAGTTCTAAATTGAATACAAAGGCACTAATTTATGAACTTTAATAGTTATTAGAATACTTAACTGAAAATGTCAATTCTGGAATGGAAAAGCAGAATGAACAATCCTAAATAAACTGAATTCCTAATCTGAGTACTTAGCTTTTTTTTTTCTTTTCTTGCTTTTTTAGGTACATTCGTAATTATATAAATACGTAGCACCTACAGTCGTCATCTGGTCCGTCCGTTTATTCGCATATAACAGTGCAAAAACTACCCAACCGAATGGTTCCAAATATAATATATATATATAATCGTTGCAGAATTTTGTTGAGTCATTTCAAATTTTATGAAAATCAAATCAAAACTTGAAAAGATATTAATAAAAGTTTTCTTTATTCAATTAAATCCTATCATTAGAAAGATTGTTCAAAAAAATTGTTTGCTTGAGAGATGAGTTACATTAAAAAATGTATAGATTCTGAGATAACTTCAGTAGAAATTAGGTTAACAGCTGAATATCTCAATCCATTAAAGTAAATAAACACAAGAGATTCGTTCATCGTGAGATAGAAATATTAAAACATGGAGGTAATCATTCACAAAGCAAAATCTACATGGTGAATTTTGCAGTACTGTCTGGTGTCTAAAAAAAATTGCATCTGTAAATGTGGCATACGTAATAAAAAAAAGGCAGCTCATTTCACTCATAACAGACGATATAATTCATTTCACTGAAATAATAACTATGATTTTTTTTACATTGTAAAACTAGTTATAGTAGAACACACCTCATTTATCGTGTTTAACGTATGATTTCCAACTTGTTTTAAATATTGCCAGTGATAGGGGCATTGTGTGTAACAGAAAATGTGAATTTTTATACTTAATTGTAATATTTTGCTATATAATTATGTTTAAATGGTGAAATTTCCCATGCTTTTTTATTCCATGCTGAAATTAGGGTCTCTAGCTCTGTTCATACTGTAGCTCTCTTTATATACTGTGGATGGCCAACTTTTATTATGGAAAATTTATTTTTTTAAATTCTGAATATCTTACGGCCATATGCTGTTTATTTTGTGTATGCTGTATTATGTAAGTCTTAAATTATACATGTTATTATATTGAAGCATATTTTTTATAGCATAATGCACCTATACCTCAAGGTGGAAGAGGCTGTATACAGTTTATTACTCAATACCAACATTCAAGTGGCCAAAGAAAGATAAGAGTGACAACTATTGCAAGAAAGTAAGAATTGGCACTATTTTTATTGTTATCAATATTTGTTATATAACAATTATATATATATATATATATTATTGTTATTAATACTTGAAATATTTCAATATAGTATTTTTCAATTCATGTTATAGTTTTTTTCAACCTGTGGCATCCAAAACGGGGAAAAAAATAAGTTTTATCATGTACAGCTTAAAAATTGATGAAAGACACTTTATATATATTTTTTTTTTAATTGTATGAAACCAAATTATAGTTAGTGTTATCAAAGTAGCATATTAACAAGTTGACCGCCACAGATTGCGATGAAGTGGCTTTATTGGGAGACATTTACAAAATAGTTTTCAGTGTTTATAGAGTCGGGTCACAGTTCCCAACTGCAGCAATATTTAATTTTATACAAAATCTTAATTTTATAAATTTTTAATTAAAAAATATCAAATTTTAGTCATTTTTATGCATTTAATGCCAAACTGAAATCACTAAACATGACTTGCAGGAGAGGGCACGCAGCTCTTTTTTTAAATACATAGTAATAAATTATCAATAGTCTTTGTTTCATAGCAATAAATAGTCTTCAATGAAAATATTGATGGCACACGTATTCATGTGGTGTGACGTCCCAGGAAATATTTCTGACACACTTATTTGTATGCCATTGGCAGTCAATATGTTAAAAAAAACATTCTAACAGCTTCTGCGCATTTTAGTTTGTAAAATCCTCTTTTGTAATTTTAGAGCTATATTTATATTAATGAGTTGTCTTGAATATCCAATCTGAAGTTCTTGAATATCTCATCTAAAGTAATTTGTACAGATATTTTGCAATGTGTCTTTTTATTAATGCATAAAAATGTCCCATATTTCATCTGCATTATGAATAAATTATATTATTAATATTTATTTTTAAAATATCCTATTTATAGTTTTAATTAGAAAATTATTTTTTATAAATCTAAAAATATTTTGACATACTATTTTTACTCTGCACAAAAATAATTAACCCTTTACATTCCAAGCTATTTAAAAAGCCATATATTGAATGTCCCTGCCCCTCCCAAACAGAGCCACTTTAGTCCAAAGGGTTTGTTAGAAAATACTTATAACATTCTTTTTAAAAAAATTGCATAATAAATTGATATGTTTTGAAAGTTAAATTAATTTTATAATTAATTTTTTATTTAAATGATTCCATAAAATTGTTATTTTTAACTTAATATTAATTTTCTCTTTAACCACTTAATTGATTTGTATATATATTACACATGTAATATATAGGCAAATGAATTAAGTGGTTAACCCTCTGACCATTCTTCCTCCCATTCTTCTGGGGCTTTCTTCGTTTGCCAAAGCACCATGCTTTCTATAGTCTGTTCAGAATAATTTGGCAGATGACCTTGAAAGAGTTCACAGTTCAATAAATGCATTTAATTCAAAACTAGATTTTGCTAGCTGCTAGGTATTGATTGTCACCTTAATTAATAAACGAATTCATATAATTTTGCATTACTCATTGACCAAGTCACTGTGTGCAAATAATACAAGAGTTTACTTGCTCCATTACTGTTTTATTATATTGTTGTTACTAATTAGTTTCAGTTTATAATGCTGCAAATAGATCAAATTGATTTGTAAAAAAAAAAAAAAAAAAAAATAGTTAAGCGGCTAACTTTCAATAAGCCTAATATCATATAATGAGTATAACATTCTTAAGAAATCTTCATAATAAATTAATCGATGTTTTTTAGAAATCCAATTTATTCCGTTGATTTTCTATGAATAATATAAGTTCTTTATGGCAGGGTTAAATTACCAAAAATAGCTTATAACTTTTGTTGATTTTTCCTCCCCTTAAAGTTGGGCTGATGCTTCTACAAATATTCATCACATATCTGCTGGATTTGATCAAGAAGCAGCTGCAGTATTGATGGCACGTCTTGCTTGCTTTAGAGCAGAAGGAGATGATGGTGCTGATGTCCTGAGATGGCTTGACAGAACATTGATTAGACTAGTAAGCATCTTAGCCTTTGAGTTCTCATTATGTGTAAAATTGTCTTTTATGAATTGCCATTATGCTCCTACGTTTTCTTTTAAATTTTAATACTTTTTGTATGTCTAATTTTCTATGAGCTTTAGTATGCATGTGTCGCATTGCAGACTTAGGATTATTACTTTTACACGTGATTTCTACATAAATGTGGCAAGCATTGTGTTTAAGAAAGGACTTAATTACTGAATTCAATAAACACAGGATTCGTAATCGCTATGATCAATCATATGTAGGAACAGAGATTAATAATAAAATTAGAACACTCTCACCCATTTTAGTTGACAACTTGCTGAATGTCAGATCGTCATCAAAATGATGCAATAGCTATATGAAGAAGTAGTTTTTAAGGAAATAACTAAGCAGGAGAACTTGATTAAAATATATGATGTACTGTGCTTTATTTTCAGGATGATCTTCTTTAAATCAGGAAAAACATTCCAATCACTACTAATGGCTGATGAGACGTAACTGCCAAATTGAGCTTGAAAAATTGCAGGTTCGATCACACTTGGCAATAAAAACACGGGATCGACCAATGGTGATCCGCAAAAACCGGACAACCATCGAAAATGCACCAACTGTCACCTAACGCCAAACCGCACTCTCACTAACAGCCACACGCTGATACATGTGGTGAAACCATGCAGGATGGAAGATTTCTCCAGCCTTGAAATGAACGAACCGGAGAAAATGGCGGGTATCGCGAAATGCGATAGATTGAACTGATAAATTAATTTTTTTTTTAAACGATTGATGCTGAGAAGTCAAAATGGGAAAGAAACATCATAAAAACACAAATGATATATCAAAATAAAGGTAATTGAAAATGCTGAATAGGGAAAATAATTTGATAAATGAATTTTGGAGAGAAGATAATAGGGAATTGGAGCATGTCCAATCGTGAACGTCACAATTGTGCTAAAAATGTCACATTTACAATGTGACAGCACATTTTGTAAGGGATCTGTAATTTTTTTTCCTTTTCAACTTTAAATGCTTTATTAATATTTCTGTTTTTGTTGACACTTCTCATTTCTTGTTTTTTAGTCACATGATAGCATTTTTCAAAGAGTGAAAAGGTTTCTAAAGTTTGTTCTTGTATTCTTTATTTTTTTATCATAGTTGGTACTGTTTGCCACTGACTTTTTTTTTTCTTTTTCTTTAACACTTATTTACGAAATTCTGTACTAAATTTCTGAAAAAAATCTTTTAAATTACTCATGAATATTTGTAAAGTGAAAAAATTTCATGTAGGATTTAGGAATGACATGATGAATATGATATTAAAAATTACCAGCCTGTGTTACAAAAGTTTTAAAGTTTTTTTTTTTTTTTTTTCCCTTGCTTTTTGTATGTGTATACTAATAATCAAATAGTCATTTTGAACTTATGGTAGTGAAAGTTTTCACTGTGTACATAAGTAAGAATAAAGGTAGCAAACTTTATATGTCAGAATGGCTGAGGTGAGAACACAGAATATAAATGTGTTAAGAATATCACAACTACTTTAAATTGCAACCATCTACATATTGCTTAACATTCACAGATAAAACAAAATCTAAAGCATTCTTAAAACAAAACAGTGAATAATACTTTTTCTAAAAATGGCCTTTTTGTTTTTAGTTAAGTACTAGCTCACTCACCCAGCGTTCCCTTAAACAAAACTTAAGTTTGTAGGATTTTATATCTTCAGAAAATCTTTCAAATTAATCTAATTTCAAGGGGCCCCACTGCCTTCGGCACCTTAGAGTGTTTCAAATGAACTTAGTGTTTGGGGCCCCAATGCCTTTGGCAGTGTCTAGTGTTTTCCCAAGTTAACCTCTTTCTGAACATACCTGTGACCTGGGTCCCCACTGCCTTAGGCAGTATTTACCAGGAGTGCAACGTATGTGCCGGAGGCTGGACAATCGAAAACCAAATATCGGGCCCATAGAACCAGTGATAAGAATGCACCCGGGCTCAAAGAAGAAGATTAATATTCAAAATTGGTGGTAGCTGAGGTCCAAGATATTTTTTTGTGATTCATGTAGTAGCTGGAGGATCTAAGTTGTTAGAAAAAAAAAAGCTAGTAAATTGGATGATTTTTAAAGGAGCTATAGTAGGGGGCCCAAAAGGAGCCAACTGATAGCAGTGCCCTAAGATGAAAACATATTAAAAAGTCCTAGTACTTTGTGCTTTAGATCTTCAGTTAGTCGAAATTAAGCACAGGGTATGAATTAGTCATTAGAATAAAATATTAAAGAAATGTACCAAAAATGGGAGGAATGCTTAAAAAAGGCCCTAGGGTCCCAATAAAAAGTATATAAGGGTGGTTGCTCAGGGAGAGGAGTTCAAGACTCATCTTTAAAGTTATACATTGAGAGGGTGACACAATTAGGGGAAGGGGGGTGAAAAGTGCTTGGCCTATAAAAAGTTCAAGGGGGCCAGGGTCTTAACTGGAATGTAAAAATGGGGGAATAACTAAATGGGAAAAAGGCCCCAAAAAATGAAGGTTGGGTTGGATTAATAGGGGACAAGTTATTAACAATTTAAGGCGCAAAAACTTCAGGGGACCCGAGTCTTAAAAAAATTTAAAATTTGAGCCCCAGGTGCATCAGGAGTGAAAATTGAGATAACTAACTAAAATATAGCTTTGAATTTGAGGATGGGAAGGGGTGACATTTGGTGGCCATTTTAGGTTCAACTTCCTCTTTATTTACATTTAAAAGTATGCTTTCTTAAATATAGACTTCAGTTACTACCATTTTCGAACAGTAACATCGCATTCTTTTCTCTGATTCTATGGGCCTGATTTCAATGGGGATTGGTTCAATCAACTTCCCCTTTAGTTGCATTTAAAAGTGTGTTTATCTAAATATAGACTTCAATTACCACCATTTTCGAACAGTAAAGTCAAATTTTTCGCGAATATTTTAATGCGATTTTTAGGGGTTTTTTCGCAATTTGTGCCAATTTTTTTACATTAGAGAAAAGAATTTGGTATCAAAGTTTTAGCCTAATATAATAATTTTTGTCTTCCATAATTTTTGAATTTTAGTGATTGTCAATGCGATTTTTAGCGATTTTCAGCATTTTTTCATGTACCACAGTGATTTTTTGACATTCGGAGGAGGAAATTTTTTTTTCAAGCTTTTTAGCCTAGTATAGTAAATTTTGTCTTTCAGTATTTCTGAATTTTAGTGATTTTTAATTTGATTTTTAGACAATTTTTCTACATTTATAAAAACAATCTGGTCCTAATCCTTTTAACCCAATATAGTAAGTTTATTCGGAATTCAAACTACAATTTTTTAATTTTACGTGAATTTTTTAGTGATTTTTAGAATTTTTTTCGCATTTTGTAGAGATTTTCTAACATTGGTAAAAGGAATTTGGTTTCAAACTTGTAGCCTAATATAGTAAATTTTGTCTTCCAAGATTTTTGAATTTTTGAGATTTTTTTTGTTGTTTGTTTTTTGACATTTGGAAAAGTAATTTGGTTTAAAAATTTTAGCCTAATATAAACTTTGTCCTCCATGATTTTTGACATTCAAAAGAGGATTTTTTTTTTTTTTTTTTTACAAACTTATAGTAAATTTTGTCCTCTGTGATTTTTAATGCGATTTTTTGGCTTCCGCAGCAATTTTTTGACATTCATAAAATGAATTCAGTTTCAAACCTTTAACCTAATATAAAAAATTTTGTCCTCCACAATTTTTGTTATTTTTAATGCTATTTATAGTGTTTTTTCATGTTCCACAACGGATTTATCAAGATCTGTATAAGGAATTTGTTTTCAAACATTCAGCCAATTATTGAAAATTTTGCCCTCTGCGAATTTTAATGTAGTTTTCAATAACATTTTTAGCACTTTCTTTGTTTTTTTTATATTTTAGCAATTTTTAATGCAATTTTTGACATTTTTGCATAAATCACTGCAAATTTTTATTTTTTTTTTTTTTATTTATTTTTTTTTTAATTAAAAAAATAATTTGGTTTGAAATTTTTAGCCTAATATAGCAAATTTTGTCCATGATTTTTTGACATTTTTGGGATTTTTAATACATTTTGTGTCATTTGTTGGCATTCCGTGGTGATTTTCTGGTATTCTTAAAAGCAATTCAGTCGCCAACTTTTGCCTAATATAGTTTTGTCATCCGCGAGTTTCAAAAAGATTTTTAGTTTTTTTTCGAGTTTTGTGCTGATTTTTTGACATTTAATGAATGAATTCTGGTTACAATGTTTTAGCCCACTATATAGAGGGCTTTTAGTGTAATTTTTGAATTTTTAGCAATTTTTATGTGTTTTTGTAATTTTAGACTATCTTTCCACCTTAGTAAAATGCATCTGGTTTTAGTGTTTTAGCCCAATATAGTAAATTCTTTTCAAAAATGTTTATTCGGAATTCGTACAGAAAGGTTAATTTTTTTTGCAATTTTTTTATTCAATTTTTAAGTTTTTTCATGTTTTACAGAGATATTTTGACATAATGTATATGAAATTCTGTTTTAATCTTTTAGCCTAATATAGTAAATTTTGTTCTCTGATATTTTTGATATTTTAGCATTTTTTCAGGATTTACTGCAATTTTTCCACAATAGTAAAAAGAATCCAGTTTCAATCTTCTAGCCCAATATAGTAAATTAGTCGGTCACTTCTGTGTAGGGTCCAGATGCCTTCTGCAGCATATACGCTGGACTTCGGCCAGAAAGTGCATTTTACATGCAAACAGAAAAATATAAATAAAATACTTTATTTTAAACTATACAAAAAAATCTAATAAGAATATCAAAACAGCATGTAAATAAAGATTTCACAACAAATAATTTTTTTTCACAAGCTCCTGACAAAAGCTCTCTAGGCCCTGCCAGTGATTATCTAGGGGAAAGTGAGAGCTTTCAGATAAAATAAACAAATATGGAATATTTAAGATACATGACGATCAAAATAATGGAGCCTCGTGTGCTTCTCAGCCATATATCATTAATACAGCGATCCCTATAACGGAGCCCTGTGAATTTTGCATGCATAAATCATTAAAATGACAATCATTTTAACAGAGCCATGTGGGTTTCACACCTATAAACTAATTATACAGCATTCACTACAATGAAGCCTTTGCATGCCCGAGCCCGTAAATATGGCAATCAGTATTCAAATTGCAAATCTTTACTTTCAAAAAATGTATTTTGAGAAGAGGAGGAAATGTACTATATTTTGTACAAAAATTGAAATCCAATCGTTAAAAGACAAATTCCTCAAAAACAATTTATAAAATATGAAATAAAAATAAAACTTTCCTTGGAAAAATATAACACAAAATATCTAATAAAAATCAGCAATAGTTGTATTATTCGTTTAATCTTCCATAATCAGGTTCATAGTCGATGCTGACGACAAAATCACTATCACTAAAGTCACTGAAATATGTGTTTAACTATTTTTAATAGAATTTTTATGCTGAATTTCATGCTCCTACCTCAAACTGCTACATGGCGAAATGACCTAAAACTTTTGACCACCCCCATCCCCTTAGTGGTTGAATTTCTAAAATCGCTGAAATATGTGTAACTATTTTTTTAGTAGATTTGTTATTCTGAATTTCACGCTCCTACCTAAAACTGCTGCTGATATATGGCGAAAAAGCGAAATGACCTAAAACTTTTGACCCTCCATTTTAACCCCTTAGTGGTTGAATTTCACACTCCTACCTAAAATTGCTGCTAAGATATTGCAAAAAGGTGAAATGATTTAAAACTTTTGACCCCTTCCCTCGTTTTAACCCCCCCCCCCCCTCCTCCCTCCTCTTAGTTGATTAAATTTTTAAAATCATTGAAATACTTGTTTATTTTTTTTAGTAGATTTGTATCCTGAATTTCACACATTTTCTTTTAAGAAATGTTACTATTAAGCAGTATATCATACAAATGTGTTGTAAGTTAGAGTACTACTAGAAAAAATTCCACGGACATTTTTGTGTTTATTTTTTTTTTATATATATATTTTCTCAGATAGAGTGTATTGAGTTAATCTTTTGCTTGTTTGTCTGTTGTAGTGTCAGAAATTTGGAGAGTTCAATAAAGATGATCCAGCATCATTTAGATTTTCTGAGAACTTTTCACTTTATCCACAGTTCATGTTTCATCTACGACGATCACAATTCTTACAAGTATTCAATAATAGTCCAGACGAAACCTCATTCTACAGGTAATTTCAAAATGATCAAATTGTTTGAATTTAAGTGAGCAAAGAGATTGCTTTTATTTGTGTATAATTTATCTGGAGATACTGCTCTGAAATAAGCAAAACCAACAATTTTTTTAGCTTTTTAAAAAGGCAGAGTGCTGACTGAGGACACTAGAAAAGGCAAAGCATATATTTTTAATATTTTCCAATATAGTAGTCCTATTACACGTGGCATCAAAGTTGCCACTACTTTATGGTGGCATGATGTTAATCCATAGTTTCAAAAAGAGTTCCTCGAGCAAGCAACTTTTTACAGTTGGAGCAATTTTATCACTTGTAAAAGAGCAATGTTGCCCAAAATGCTTTATAAATAAATAGACATCACATTTGGCTGTAATTTCATCACTTTTCTATTTAGAGTGACGAGTACGAGCAGAAAAGGGTTCCAAATTTTATGACAACCCCAGCCTCATGCAGTGGAGAGATAAACCTTGATTGTTGTGTTTGAGCAATTTTTGTTGCTTCAAATTATAATAGGAACTTTAGTTACCTTAGAAAAATTTACTCTGAAATAATCCTTTCTTGAGGATTGGGGGAAAAGAAAGAAAGAACAGGGAAGAAATGAGTGTTGAGGAATTATTAGTAGCAATGCTATCATTCTGCTGTATTATATTCTAAATTTATCCAAGATCTGAAAATCTCAGTTATATATGTTACATATTTATATAATTCATATACAAGTAATTATTTTAATATGCACTTGTGTCCAAAAGTTAAGCGTAACTTGTAAAATGCAAAAAAAAAAAATTGGGAAAATAATAAAATACTTTGAAATCATTTGCGGATAATCATGAGATGAAGGTAAAAGATTTTGCATATGCAAAACATTTCAGTGTACGTCGACATGCACATAGCACTGGCACACATAAGAACTGGGATATAACGGCCTGAAGTGGCATGTTCATCTCAGTCATATTTTTTGCAGTTGTGATAAGAAGCATTTGTAAATATCAAAAAGGACGAAAGATGTGAGATGTCGCAAAGCTCAATGAGTTTCATTAATATTTATAAGTACTACAAAAATAACTAGTCTGTTTAATACTTAAGCTGATTTTGAAAAAGAAGAAACCACATTAAAATGATTGGAATTTGCTTGTTGACTGTCTCTGTCAAATGTGATAATTATATTAGTATAAATTATAAATCTATTTTTAAAAAAATTAGAGAATGGTATTATTAAGGGGGTATCTTTCAAAATTTCTAGTCTAAAGTGCTAATGGACTTCTAAAATTTTAAATTGGCACAATTTTTTTAACTAGTTTTATGTGTAAAATTCGTCAAGTTTAAGCTTAATTTCTCAGAAGAAAAATCTTGACATGACCACTATTGAGCCAAACTTTAAGAATACCTTCCCTCAACTATGAAATTAAAATGGAAACCAGATAGTTTTCTGTAAAAAGCTTGATCAAGAAGCTTCAGATTTCAGGTATTGGCATCCCATTTGAAGATTATGAAAACAAAGATATTAAATTATTGTTCTGTTTAATATGTAATTTTTAGAACCAAATGGAAAACCAGTCAAATTTTTAGAAGAAAATGTTGATCTGTGAACCGTTTTGAGAATGGCCTCTATCAACTGAAAAATTCATATAGAATTGCAGCTTTTACCATTCAGTAGAGATCTCTTTTCTCTATACTTTATTACAGATTCAGTTCCTTATTGTCCAGTAAATATATATAAAAACAGTAGTTTACAGCAAAGAACAGACACAACTCAAAGATCCAATGCCGCAATTTCTTTCAAATGCTTTAAAATATGAAAAGCAATATCGCAGTTATTACTTAAATATCTAGGCAGGTCCATTCGATCAGACACAGGAACATTTCTTCATTTAACTCCAAATCTTTATTACTTACCCATCATACGTAGTATAGGGTAAGTCTTGTAATCGTTTTGAAAATCGAAAAAAATTTTTGACGGATTTACACGTTTCAGACACTGGAGATTCCGAAAAACGTTTTTAGAAAAAAAATTTTGCCGTCCGTCTGTGTGTGTGTCTGTGTGTCTGTAAACGCTCTATCTCCCGAAAAAATTGAGATAGACTTGCAATTTGGTATGTACTTAGTATGTAATAATGGGAAGAAGCCTATTTCATTTCAATAACCTCGATTAACCGGAACTATTTTTTTCGGACTCTCGAAATATTCGTTCTGATAAAAGGTATATAAAATTTTTCGAAATTGTTTATTTTAAGAAATGAATATAAAAGACAATAAAAAAACATAAATTTTGCATAAAGCATGAAGTCGATCGGATAATTAGTTGCCGAGATATTTGGAATCCTATTTTCCACACTCTTCGATTTTTCATGACCCTGTATTTCATCCAAATTTCACTTCAAAGATATATTTTAATTGGAAATTTGACGCTTAATCAGATGCAATAAACCGCTAGTTTATAGGATTATTATTTTTGGAGTTATAAGGATGTTTCTTTCAAGCAATTCAGTAATCGAGCCTTTAAAGTTTGTGACGTCATCAAGCCTCGATTTTATTTGAATTGCAATGCATTTTATAAGTAGTTTACACAATTTTTATTTTAATATTTTACATTATGCATATCCATGATGGGTAAGTATTACGGTGGCCCCCAACGACTAGTTTACAAGAGGAACCATATTTGCATGAACCTTACAGCTGAATGTACTAAACCATTTCAACTAGCTGGTTCTAGTTACACTCAAAAATTAAGAGATTCATGGGGCTAAAAACCTTAACTTGATATTTGTTAAAAGTCACTTAAAATGAAAAGCCGTTTGTTCATAATTTGCAAAGTAACTTATGTATCTTACAAATGTCAAGTTTATTTTTCTGAATCTTTACCTAGTTGAATGCTACTCATAGTACCCAATGTGTTATGTTCTGAATATTATTCTCACATTTATGTTTATAATAATATGTTTACCAATTGATGAGTGAAAATATAATTAATGCTTATCTTCCTTTATTATTTCCATAAATTTGTGGTTTATTCTAAGGTTGTAAGTTCTTTAAGAAATTAAAAATAGCAGTAATTTTAAATTTTATTATCCAGTATTTTTGAAAGCTTTTAATCTGCCCTATTTTATTATTCTTGGTCTTACTATATATAATTTATATATGTCCTTTGTTTTCTTTTCAGGCATATGCTAATTAGGGAAGATTTAACAAATTCTTTGATTATGATCCAACCCATTGTATATGCTTATTCCTTCAGTGGTCCGCCAGAAGTATGAAAAATACCTTTTTTATTTACTCCTACTTAAATTATTTTTAAAATATGATTTATATATTTTAAAGACATTATTTTTATACTTAATTATCTTTACCTATAGCCTGTTTTACTTGATACAAGTAGCATTCAGCCTGATCGTATTTTGCTTATGGATACATTTTTCCACATTGTAATTTTCCATGGTGAAGTAAGTTAAAATTTTGAATTCTGGAGATTTATTCTTAGTTTATTTGTTTATTATTACACAATAATAAAATTTAAAGTATTGTTTATAAGCTTTCCAACACAATATAAATTTGCTCTTCTAACATAATTATTTATTTTACTAATTACTATTTGATGTGTATTTTCATTTAAAATTATGTTTGGAACTTTTTTTTAAAAACTGATGATGATAATAAAGTAATCAATTTCTATCTCCCAGTGTAATATTTCTCAGCAAAATTCTGCTATACTGCTGATTACTAGCAAGTACAAAGTGTTTTAAATTCTTATTAAATTTAAGTGATATATAATTTTAAACTATAATTACATAATGTTAATTTATAAAATCTGAAAAAAAAAAAAAAAAAAAAAAAAAGGTTCATCAAAGAATTGTGCAGAAATATATAATTCTTAAAGGTTGACATTTTGTTAAATTAGAATTTGAGTTTCATTTTTTAAATTATTCTATATGATTTTTGAATAACTTAATAGAAATAATTTCCAGATTGGGTAGATTACTGCAAAAATAATTTTCAAAGCTAATTTCTGATATTTGCTTTGTTCAATAATGGTTGAAAAAGTTTATTACTAGCGGTAAACCCGTTCTTCGGATGTTGAGAATGAAAAAATATATATACTGATCAACCTTAAAAATAGAAATATGAAATGCTTCCATTGATGAATATGACATATGTAAAAGTATATCAGTAATTTCATCAATAAAAATGAAATATATTACATTGATTCTTTAAAGGAGATGTTTTTTTCACTTTTATTTTCATCCTATACTAACAAGGGGGCCACCAAACATGCTGTACACTGATTTTCATGAATTTAAAGTATGTTGTAGAGTTCATACACTTAACTATGCAGGTGAAAGGTTTTCTTCAAATGGGTCTTAGCTTCTGGGAAATTGGATATTAAAGTTCAGCATACCTTTCAAATACCTATTAATTTGCATTTTTAACACTGCTTGCTGATCAGATGGTGTCCTTCCTACCTTTTCTTTTTCTTTCTTTTATTAATTTATTTTTTACATGTTAAAGTTTTAACCAGAATTATGAATTGCTGCAGCTTTGAAGTTTTTGATATTTTCCTAAAAAAAGATACATTTGTGTTTTTAATTTTTTCTTGAAAATTTATATTTTTTCTGTAATTTTTAAACTAACATAGCATCTCTGCCGACCAAAATCCAAACTAATTTATGTCTAGATATCTCATCTTTTTTAAACTTACTATTTTCATTTACATTTTTGCATACAGTTGAACTTTCTGATAGCGAGCACAAAGGGACTGTAATATTTGTTCATAATAATAGTGTGCTCATAAAAAATTGGTTCGTAAAAAGCTATAAAAATTCATGCATACTTACTTTCAGGGTTCGTTGATATATATCATGATATATCCGATATTTATTTTCAAAATATCATGATTTATGATATTTTCAAATATTTCAAATTTATTTTCAAGACATTGTGCATGATATTTTCAGTAAAAACAAGTGTAAATGAATTTTTTATTGGCTGTGTCAGTCTGCAAATAAAGAACTTGTCTATGGCAATATATATATATATATATATATAATAATTATGAGAGAGACTAATTATGATAACTAATAATTATGAGAGAATATTTACTTAGAACAGCTACTGAAAGACAAACTGTCTGGTTTATATAAGTTTTGCAGCTACATTAGAAAGAATCTTTTCTGGTTTTGGTTTAGTTCTATTTAAACTGGGCATAACAGGTTAGGGAATGAAAAAGGCAGAGAAGTTTAAAATTATGTTCAAAATTTTTAATAAAAACAAATTATTTCATATTTCAAATTTTTTTGTATAAAAAGGGTGCAAAACAACTTCGAGGTGCAAAACTACATATCTTCCCACCACATTTTGTAGCTCTGTGTGCAGCGGTGTCTCTTCAGAACACAGTGGACACGGACAGACATACACACCTACACACAAACTTCTTTCTTTATTATTATAGATTGATTTTTTTTTTTTTTAATTAATACATACAATGCATTATTTTATTTTTTTCCTATTCAAGACTATAGCCCAGTGGAGAAAAGCTGGTTATCAAAACTCACCTGAACATGAAAATTTTAGGCAGTTATTGCAAGCTCCTGTTGATGATGCCCAAGAAATATTACAAACTAGATTTCCAATGCCTCGTTACATAGACTGTGATCAAGGAGGCTCTCAAGTAAATATGAATATTTTTTTTTTTCATGTAACATGAATTAATCGTTTACTTTGCAGGTAATTGACATACAATTTATAACCATTCACATTATCTACATCTGTTAAGGAACTGTTCTAATTAGCCATACAAAAGTTTCATAGGCTTATTTTTCATTTTAATGGGATAATTCAGCTTTTTTATTTTTATTTTTTAATTACTATAATTGAGTTAACTCAATTTTGTGATTTTGTTCAGTGATCTACTGTCCCACTTTTATAGATTTTTTGTAACAATCTTGATTTATCAATAAATTATCATAATGTTATGATACTATTGCAATTAAAATATTATAAAAATAATCTACACAGTATTCTGTTAGCTTCATGCTAGAGTGTAAATTCATTTAAGAATGGCATTTAAAATAACCCTACTTCTCATACATCCTATTTAAAAATTTCGCTAATGTCTTAAAATCGCATATTATTTTTATTTCTTATGCATAGAAGGTTTAAAAATAGAAGAATGTATTTTTTATTTTTAGTGAATTTTATGAAGAAAGTTCATATATTCAAAATATCATAATTTGGTGAATTTTGGTCATAAAAAAATGAAATTTTTACTGTTTTACTTATTAGAACATAGCAAAAGTTTTTCTAAATATAATGTATAGGAACCAAAAACAAAAAAATAAAATTATAAAAATTTGAATTTCATAACTTTTTAAAAGATGACTATTTCAACATAAATGAATTTTCATATGATAAATAACATTTTTAAAATTGGAAATATATAAACTAACAGTTCAAGAATTAGCTATTTCTCAACGATAAGAATGAATGCCCAGAATATTTAAGTATTATGTAAACAAGAAGGTCGATCAGTAATTTCAGTCATTAACACTAAACTTAAAAGTCATACTGGATGTTGGGACTCTCAACATATACTGTTATCTTAGTTGCATATATCTTTGCTTCTAACCAGGGAACCATGCCTTAGTGTAATAATGAAAAAAAAAATCTAAGTAAACGGCAATCGAAAGAGCTTAGTGAAATGTGTTTTTTGACACATAAATCATTTGCCCTTGTCTGCCTGTTATCGAGATAGTCTTAAAATTTGCTAATTTATTTATTTAATTTAGGTGAGAAAAATAGAGATGTCGTGGTTCAGATTCAGAAAATTTAATAATCAGAGAAGCATACAAGTGGATTTTTCATTGCTAAACTAAGCGTTTAAATCGACAGTGAAAAATGTCCCAAGCCGGGAATCGAACCTGGGACCCCAGAATAGCTCTCTGAGGCTCTACCACTGAGCTACAAGGAACAATATACCAACTCGGCATCTCTCATTCATTCTTATATATGTCAGAACAGTTTATATATGTGACAGTTTCCATCTTGTTCTGCGATTGTAGGCTTTCTGACATATATAAGAATGAGAGATGCCGAGTTGGGATATCGTTCCTTATAGCTCAGTGGTAGAGCCTCAGAGCGTTATTCTGGTGTCCCGGGTTTGATTCCCGGCTTGGGACATTTTTCACTCTGTTGGTTTAAACGCTTAGTTTAGCAATGAAAAATCCACTTGTACATTCCTCATTAGTTTCGAGCGAATTTCACTCATGGAAAATTAATTAAAAAATTAATTGGAATTCCCTTAATAATCAGATTAATATAAAATACAAAACATATTTAGATATAGTAATATAAAAATGAAAGGAGCCTCCCAAAAAAAAAAATGTATTGACAAATATGGTACTGAACAAAAAAAATATTGAAACATAGAAAATCGTGACACCAAAAACATTTCAATCTAGTGCAGTGTTTACAATGGTCAACCTCCTGTGAAAAACAAAATTGCTAGTGCGTTTCAAATGGAAGTTGTCGAGTTTGCACTAACCCAGACTTGTACCAAGCATAGTAAATCATGTCTGAGTATTGTGGTGCATTAAACTGGAAATGGACAAGTGTCTGGAGTTTGATGTTGTTACGTTGAAAAATATTGGCTCCCCCTTCCATCAGTGCCCTGTCAGATATATGTCGAACAAACTGCTTCCAGGATCAGAAAAATCCAACATCCAAAAATTGAACTTTGCCAGTAGCACCTCCAGGAATTTTCTTTAATTCAAATGTTGTACCTTCAGGAATCGTTTCACTGATGTTGATGTTGTCAACGCATTAGGGCATCCAATGCAAGATGGGACTCACTACCAGCAGGGAAGAATAAACATCTTGCCGCCATGTCTTTATTAAAACTTTCGTCACCTTTCCTATAAAAAACAAATATAAGTAAAATCACCGTTTACTCAAACTTTCGAAACACTGAAAATAAGAATCTGCAACTCACCAGATTTTGTGGCTTGGATGTGTAAATTATCCGGTTTGAACATTGTTTATCTTACATACAGTCCTACTTCCCTTTGGAATCCTGAAGTATGACGAGCGTTGGTGAGAGCAGTCGACCATCGGCACTGATCACTGGTTGAATATTATAACTATGAGTCATACTGTGTTTTGATTGAGCAGCAGCTTCAACTTTCTTCACTCCACCTGTGTCGAGACACACAATGCATCTCTTTCTGGAAACCACTTTGATCTGAATTGTACAGGTAGCTGGATTGTTTGTTGCACGTAGGCATATTTCAGCGGTGAAGCTGGCGATTACTGCTTCTCATTGAGCTGTCTTTCTGTGTAGTAATCCTCTCTACGAATCTCGTGATTTTATGTGACACAATGTTGTACCGATTTTTAAATTCCTGTACCTAAGTAGGAGATGCTGTGAAATCCGTAACTTGTAGTACAGTACTCTGTTCTAAAGACCAAATATGTAAATCTTTGAAGGAATAAGGTTGTTCATGAACTTGGAGAAACTTTTCATAAACATGGCTGGAAATCACCTTGTACTTTCACCGTTTGAAACGCTAGTGCATGAGACTTGTAGTTGTTTCTCCCAATAGGATGAAAGAGATGTCATGAACCTGAATAACTTTTGTACTGTAGTCAAATTCAATTTTTTTAGTTTTTCCAGACTTCCAGTCTGTAACTGCCTGTTGCTTGTCTTCATTATTCACATTCCATGGCCTCTTTCTATCAGGACTTGAATGATAGCTTGATGCTGAGGATTCTTGTGACACTTCATCTTTGCTGCCTTCTAAAACTTCACCTTTATTGCTTGATATATCATCAAACTCTCCAAATTCGTCAATTACAAGGACTTCCTGTACTTCAAAATCAACACTGCTTGATGCAACGATCGCATTAATTAGTCCTAACCAGTGTGGTTCAAACAAAAGAATACCCTCATTAATGAAATATAAATTCTATTTGTCACTAATGAAAAATTAACACTTGTGTTTAATTTCGCTATTAATTCATGTTTAATTTTTTGTTTGTTATAATAATTTAAAGTAAAATTTGCAATAACATAAATAAATATGCATAACTAAGAGATGTAATGGGAATGTTACCACAATTTAAGAGCTTAGTGGAAGATGTTATGTAACAAAACTTTAATTTCGAGAAAATTGAAGGAAAATCTTTTCATTATAAATTTTGATTTATTTTTGTAGCATACATTTGAAATGTTAATAGGTAGTACTAAACTCTCTTATAGAAATGTATTAACATTTAATATTTAAATATTAAAAATCTGTTTAAATTATTGAATATTAAAAAAAATATTAAAATGTCTCATATCTTCAAGACTAATTATAACCTCAGTATTTTAGCTTTACCATATGATATATTACCTTATAACACCACCTTCTATATAACAAGAAAGAAAAATCATGTGTTAAGCATAGTTTATGAAACACTCTCAGAATACTATAACGAAACTTCATTGTTTAATAAGATGAAAAAAGATATATTAAACAATTTAGAAAACTCGTAACACATTTGAAAATCCAATTTCTGCAATTACTATCCATAATCAGAAAGGTATTTGAAATATTTTGTGCAGTCCTGTATATGATCTATTGATTTGTGTATATATACACTACATATTATACTAAAATTTAGTTCAATTTGAAAATGCATAGCATTGTTGAAAATTCACCTGCAGCAATTTCTGCATATAGACAGAAATGTATTCTAATTTCTTTGTACAACCCTGTATGTTATCTACAGATTTTTATGTATGCCGCATATTAACCCCTAACGACTGTCACAGAAGTTGTTGCATGGCTACTGTGAGCAGAATTTGAGACCACTTGATCGAAAGATGAATAAAAGGCTCGATTAACTCATACGATACTATTTCTATATGTTATTTTTATAATCAGAATTCACCTATTCAGAAGTTTCTTGTGACAGTACTAGGGCTCCAAACAAAACAAATTTTTACTACTATCTGTAGTAAACTGGAAGTTACAGGTTGAACTCTGAAAACTGAAAAAAACAGCAGTCTGTGAAATTGCTAACAACAATTAAGGGTTAAGCTAAAATTTAATTCAGGTGGAAAACGCATAACATAACTAAAAACACACTTCCATCAATTACCATCAATAGACGGCAATGTATACAGTTCTTTGCATAGCCCTGCATATAAATTTATTTATAGTCTACAAATATATTTTAGCGGTAGAATTCTGGATAAAAAACGCTGCGCTGTTGGCAACACTGTTGTATATAAACAGATCTAACTCAATTTTAAATTTCAGCTCTAAGAAATTGTGGATACAGAGATAACCAATTGAAACATAGCAAAGTAGAAGATCTAGTCTAAAAATTTAAATATTTGTACAATTTTTATAGTATTTTTATTTTTTGTTTTATGTTATAACTAATACTTTATTGCCCAAATGTCAGTTGGGGCTCACTGTGGAGATATGAAAAGTTTTTGGTTTCCGTCCATTTGTCTGTTTGTTCTGTGATAACTGCCGCAAAAATAGTCCAATTAGGTTAATTTTTGGTAGGTATGTTGGTGAGGTATCCGGAATTAGCTGTATAGTTTTGGGTTAAATTTGGATCATTCGTTCCAAAAATATAGAACATTTTCTTTTAAGTCATAATGCTTTTCAATGAAAATCAGACGATATTTAAAATTTTAACATTCATCGAATGTGGAAAATGATGCATTGGGATAATTGACATATTAAATTATGGATGCTGAATTTCCAGAATGGATATTTTAAATTAATACGATCCCTTTAAAATTTGCCAGTAATTTCTCAGAATTTTGTAATTAATTGTATAAATTATTGGGAAATTTTACGCATCAATTGGAGAGATATAAAATTATTTTAATTTCTCATTTTTTACAAAAATGTCATGCATTTCTTTTTTTCCTTTCTTTTGTTAAATGGTTGCCTAGCAACGTATTTCAGTATTTCAAAGAATATTAAAAAAAAAAAAAGAAAATTCAAGTAAATGGCATTACTTGGATGCAAAATTTTATTAACAAAATAACTGATTTTCAGGAGATTTTAGTTTTTAATATGCTTTTCTAATGAAATAGATGAGGGTTTATTTTAACTACTAAAGAACGATTACCAAATCAGTTTTCCAAACGAAAATTATAAAAATGTTGAATGTGTAAATTGAATAAGTATCATAAGAGAAATTTACATTTGTATAAGTATATTTAGTACACGAAATTCTATCAATTTTAGCAATATATGATTATTCTTAGTAGTTTAAAAGTGAGTGTTCATTTAAGGATAGGATACAATCTCCTGTGCAAGGAGATGGTGAATCTAATGAAATTACAACAGTAAATGCCTTCAGACATATACTCGAATAATGAACTAGCACAATTACTGGAAATTGAGAACATAAACTTAAAGCGAGAACGGGTGGGGGGTCAGGGGGGTGGAGCCCCCCCCCCTGCAGGAATGTATTCTTATTCTGAAAAAATACGATAAGTAGTTTATCATATCATTGCATTAAATTGTGTTTAATGTGATACTTCAAAAATTTCCAGAAGCTCCGATAAATCTTATATGCTTATGAATGTAAAAATAACTTAACAAAATTGAATTTTATGCTATCAAATATAATGCAGATTATAATAAAAATTAGTGAGATTAATGAACAATGATACGTAGGTCTGACGTTTGAGGTCGCTGATCTGTAGATTAACTAGTTTTACTGAGGATGAACATCACACTTTTTTAGGTGATTTGCTTATATTGTTTGATGTGTAAAAAACTCTTGGATTATATTTTGCAAAGAATGTAACCATAAAAGGCACAAAGTAGTATTTGCTTTATTACGGTGAATTTCTGTAAGTGGAAATCATTCACTTTGAAATGGGAGTAATGTCTAGAGCAATTAAAGAAATTTATAAACTTAAGTACCATTGCTAGAGAGATTTACATATAGCTGGTTATTTGTTGCTTGAAATCTATAATCAACATAAATGTATAATTTTAATATCTGATGCTAATTACATTGTAATTCATGAAAGTACAGACATGGAATTCCACTCAGTTGTTTTTTTTTTTTTGTTTTTTTTCTGTTTTTGAACTTAAAAATAATAGAGGAGTTCTGGAAATAATTCCTATGCTTGGTTGAACCACCATAGCTGATATTTTTTACTCACTTGTGAAAGTTTTGGTTAAATACAGTTTGTCATTTAGAATTTTAAGTTTACATTGCAAAGATAGTGTTAAGCAAAGACTGGTTTTATAAAAAAGAGTAACTACAAAATTAAAAAGAAAGATACACTGAGTCACAAAAATCAGAGTAATATATTTTTATATCATTTTGATTCTATTTTAAAAATTTAAAAGTTCGATATGTGCTTAAAAACTTATTTGAAATTGTCAATTATATTCGTACACATGGGCTTAATAATCATCAATCCAGTTAACTTGAAGATATGTATAGTGAAGATAAACAAATCTACCTTTTATGCAGAAGTTTTATGGTTTTCAATTCATAAAGTTTTAACTGTTAAATATTGAACACAAAGTTACTATTTTCTTTTTAAACGTAAAAATTATGAATGTAGAATACAGTCAAACCTCGTTAACATGAACACGCTTAACGTGAATTACTTTTAACATGAATTGTTTTCATAGTCCCCTATAAAAACGAGTACAAAGATTTGATACTGATAACATGAATTACTGTTAACATAACAAAATTTTGATTCCCCTTGAGGTTCATGTTAACGAGGTTCGACTGTATTAATAGACCAATGGACACATTGCTTGGAGTTTTCATTTGATATTAAAAAAAATCACCTTAGTAAGTAAACTTAATTTCATTGAAAATTTTATAATATTATGTTATTTAATAATATTAGCATTTTAAATGTTGCCAGGCATTATAATAAAAATCATTGGAATTCCAAGTTTTTTAGATTATAGTTAAGAATTAAGTTTTAAAAGATGGATTCAAAAGAAGATTTTTAAATTTCAAGAAATGTGAAAATCTATTTAATTTATTTACTTCACCTTTAATGCTTGATGTTGAAATTGTTTAGAATTTATTATTACAGTTAAATGAAATTCGGTATGATATTGAAAAGAAAACATATAACTAATTTTCTGGTTTTCTTCAAGTCAAATTATAATTTGAACCAAAAAATTATTTATAAATGAATTCAAATAATTGCTGCATAGAAACAAGACACATGTTATTGAATAAATTTCTGGTACAAAATAGATTTTCTTTTGCTTGAAAAAAACAATGTTGATAGCTATGCCTTTTGATATTTTCAACTTTACAGAATAATAAAAGGGCAAGATTAACAGACTAGCATGTACAATCAACAACATTCAACTGAAAACTAGAAATTAGTTTTTAATTTCTTACCTGGTGGTTGATATTCTAATCATTGCCACAGGCATTCAGCTAAGCGAATTAATGAGATTTTCAAATAATCTTTAATAAATTTATAAAATTTTTCAAATAGCTAACACATGTTCAATGAATTCAGAATCTCCTAATTTTTGTAACTGATTAAATGTACAGGATTTTTTTATTTAAAGACCCTGATCAATCTTGTTCCTTGTGTTAGATTGGAATAAAATGTTATTTTTTTAGAAACTTCAATATGTTTTATAAACAGTAACTGGTAGTTAAATACTGCCATGTATTATCCACCTATATCCATATCTCATCATGATTATTTATTTTTTAATGTTCAGTGGTTGCTGCAAATTGCCAGAACACTTTTTGCTTTGTGTACCTTAAAATAAAAAATAATCTAAAAGTCCTTACAAGGTTTTCAGAGCAAAAACTGTATGAAAACTCTGTACTTATAAAAATACTAGCTGGCTTCGCCCGCCAGCGGGCCCCTATTTTACATCGGTAACTAAAATCGATAAAATCCCTAATTTACATCGGTGCCTCGAATCTTTCGTATTCTCCGGCTCGCACCCTCCTCGAACCGAACGAACTTCCGACAAGGGTCCCCGCTGCCTTCGGCACCGGATAATCCCTTAATTTGCACATCGAATAGTATAAACCTCTAACTGAACGAATCTCCGACCCTGGTCCCCGCTGCCTTCGGCACCGTAAACCGGTCATGCTAGGCACGCACCGGCACATAGAATGGTATGAACCTCTAACTGAACGAACCTCCGGTTCGGATCCCCGCTGCCTGCGGCACCGTATAGCAGTTGTGCTGCGCACGCGCTGCAGTATACGTTAGTTCCACCTTCCACTACCAGGTGGCGCAATCTGTTTATAGATCATTACTGAAATCGTTAAGGCTTTCAATGTCGAGTCGAATGAGCCATACCCCGTCGTTTTCATGCCCGTAGAACCGGAGATAGGAAAGCGCCCCCTGGTGGTGAGACTCTGAGCAAAAATCAATAAGCTCCAGTATCCTCTATCGACGTTGAGTCGATTGAGCCAAACGGCGTCGTGATGTGACCCATAGAACCCGAGTTGGATGAAAAATCCTTTAATTACACCTTCCACCACCAGGGGGCGCAATTTGTTCTATACGAACATGACCGAAATCTGTAAAGCTATCGAAATCCAGTCGAAAGAGCCAAACCACGTCGTAATCGGGCCCATAGAACCCGATTTCCGGAAGCGCCCCCTGGCGGTGATGTTCCTGTGTTGACTCTATGGTTTATTTTACTAAGATCGAAATGAAGTTGATTCTTTACATAGTGCATAATCTCTGATCCATCGAATAGAAAGTTTCTATAACTCAAATGGCAACATTTCTTTCCGACGAAATGAAAAAAGGATGCGTTTTAAAATGACAAATTTAAATATATCGCACCCCCACACAAACACAAAATTATAAACCAGGTGTTAAATAAACTATATAGAATCCGATATATAAAAAATAGAAATAAAAAAAAATTATTTTGATATTTTTTGGAGCTTTTGAAAAAAGTAAACAAAGCAAGTATTCGGAGTGCAATCGGCTGCTTCAGAATACAAATATCCTAGTAGAATAGAATTTTAACTATGAAAATATAATTATTTCTCAAAATAAATCATATATTCGGAAAGCCCATTCAATTCTGTATGCAAAATGAACAACGATTTTTGATTTAAAATCGTTAATAAATAAGATAATTACGGCGAAAGCAAAGTCACTTATTACACTTTGATTAATCTGTGCTTGCGCCGAAAAACGCTTATTTCTAGAAACGGGTTTCACAAAACAATTTTTTTTAAACTGATAATACTCGAATTTTTTTAACTGAAAGGTGTCTTTCTAGAGCTGAATGTATGCACTTTTAGCTTCTTCTCTAGGAATTTATGTAATTCGATAAAAAATTGTTGCGGCAGGGGGGTATACATTGGCAAATTAGAGGAAACACGAAAGTGACGTACGGGAACGATCGGTTTCTAAAGGGTTAATGTACATATTTTTTAAAACTGAAATACATGTTTCGAAGAAGAAGAACGTGGCTATGATCGGGTGTATTTTATTTGTGTCTATTCACATTTTCAGAGTCGATGCGGATTTTTAAACATGGGCCGAAAAACGAAAATTCACGTGAGTGAGTTTCGGAAACCATTTTTTTAGAAGGGTTAAAAAACGAATATTTCGAAACTGATACCTGATTTTAAAAGGAAAAAGAACGTAGATTAGGCTCGGTATTTTTATTTTTTCGTATCTTGTTTAGAAGCCCAGAATTGAATTTTTAAAGATTGCAGAAATCGCTGAAAAACCGAAAGAGACTTACGGAAAAAAACGATTTCGAAAGGGTTAACTGAAATATTTTTTTAAACTAAAGGTTTTATATTAATCTTGAAAGAACGGAAATGTACTTGGGTGTGTTTGTTTGTTTTTTTGTTCTTTCAGAGAGCCGATGCGCGATTTTAAAAATTGCAGATAATCGGAATTTGCAAAAGTGAGTCTGCGCGCGAATTTTTTTCGAAGGGTTAATATTTATATTTTTCAAAAACAATCACATATTTCGAAAGGATAAAGAATGCAAATCTCGTCTGGTATTTTTAGTTTTCACTGACTCGTTTGGAACCGCCGATGTGAATTTTTCAAAATAGTCGAAATTGCCGAAATCGCGAAACGGTGTACAGAAAATATACGTTTTCGAAGGGTTAACTGACGTATTTTTTTAAATGGAGGTTAGCATTGGAGAGGACAAAGACCGATCTTTAATTTGGTGAAATCCGTTTATCCGAATCTTTCTTAGTCCGACGGATGCGAGGTTCGGACGAAGGGAGAAAATACAAAACACAAATTCGACGCTTTTTGATTATTTTTTTTTAAAGGGTTAATATCTAAATTTTGTCAAACCGATCGGATAGTTAGAGACGTAAAAGTACGTTCTTTGAGAATATGTTGACGGTTTTTTCGTATTTCAGTCGGTTCGCCGTCGGCGAGTTTAGACAGTCGGAAAACGAAACCGGCAGAAGCGATCTTTCCTTCTTCTTTTTGCGGAAGATGAGGATTGAGCTCTTCTGGGCATGCGCAGAATAATTTCAACATAGGTTTCTTTTTAGTAATTAAAACAGTTTTGTTCGTTAATAACTCCCTTAATTATGGGCCGATTTTTTCGAAACTGCAATTCCTGAAGGCCCGGATTTTTCTGAATTTTTTGACACAAAAAGCGCTTCGCTGCTCGCTGCGCTCGCAGAGTTTATCCGGGTACAGGTGCACACACACACACACAGACAGACGTTTACGAACATTAATAATAATGATATCTTTTATTAAAAATTTTAATAGTTTTTCCAATGTCTAAAAAAAAACAGTAAGTCCAATATTTTTGTGCTATATTTAATTTAGTTATTATTTTATGCCATAGATATTTGACTTTCTTAAATGTGTTTTTTTTTTTTCTTCCTAGGCGAGATTTTTACTCTCAAAAGTAAATCCTTCTATTACCCATAACAATATGTACAGCTGGGGACAGGTAAGGGCTATTCATTTCTATATTTACTGAAGCTCTGTTGATATTTAACAAATACAACAAACATTGTAATAGAAATGCGTTAAGAAAATTTGTGTATTTAAATTAAAATCCTATTTACAATAGAACTGTGGTTTCTAGACATATTATTTCCTAGCAAAATAGTTCCAAAAATACTTTCAAAATTACTAGTATGTAGATTTATTTTTATGTGAATTGATTTATATTTTTATAACTTTATTCATTACTGTGTGCTGTTCCTTATATAAATTATAATGTTAGAATGTACATTAATTAAAATTTAATATAATTAGGTGTAAAGAATAAATATCATGCAATATAATTTTACTTCAAGTAATATTTGTAATATTATTATAAATTTCTAATTAAAATGTCTTAATTTTCCTGTTTATCGAGAAATTAGTGTAATTATTTAAGAAAAATATTTTCTGACTTTATTCTAAGTTAATCATTAATTTCAATTTAATTAATTTCAGCTTATTTTTGGGGAATTTTATTTAAATTGTCGGAAATGGTGTATAAAATTAGGTATAATATATTAGTTTGAATCTTACTAACCTTAATGATGACATTTAATATTTTTGCTATCCTTTTGGGGGAAAAACTGTTGATATTTTAGCTTTGTCTTCATTTCAAGTACTTAGCTGTAGTATGAGTGTATAACAGCATTATGTCCCAAGCTTTTTTACTTTAAATTTTCTATTTCTTTGAAATTGAGGTTATCTTAAAATATGGTTTGAGAAGTCTGTATTTTTGTAACATTAAATGTTTAAAGTATAGTTGCTTGATTTTCAACATTAATAATCTACAGGATGGCTACTAAATACTGTTACACTCCAAAAAATAAGAATTAATTTTAATTGCTTGGTAAAACAATTTATTTCTCTATTTCAGCGTTTGAGAATTTTCTATTGGAGCAGACGATTCTTGTATAAAGCAAATATTTAAAATTATTTTAAAAATGGAAGCCAAAATAATGATGATTAAACAGCTCTTTGATCGCGTATTTTCTGCAGGTAAAATCTTTAAGCAATTAAAATGCCTTTGCTTTAATAGAACATTTATATATAGAACTATAAATCGATTGTTGAATACCAATAGCTGTAAAAATCGATCTAGGTCTGGTCGTCCATGCTCAGTTTGCACAAAAGAGTGCATCAAAAGAATTTATGAAACAATATGAAAAAATCTACAACGTTCTGCAAATAAAAAGGCTGCAGAAGAGAACATGAGTCGCAGAACTGTACAAGTTATTATAAATAAAGACCAGTGTTTTCGCCATTATTGCAAAAGAAAAGTTCAAGGCTTGAGCCTGCTGCAGAAAGAATAAAAAAATTACAAAGAAGCAAGAAATTGCTGAAGTGGCATGGTAGAAAAAGTGTTGACATAATATTTTCTGATGAATTATCTGATGACTATTTTGCACTGAACAGTATTATAATGCTAAAAATGATGTCATATATTCAACAACCTTCGAGGATATACCTGAAAACCTTCGAACTGTTAAACACTTTCAGAACAAGAATTCTGGTATGGTTTGGGCTGCAGTGTCAAACAATGGAAAATTGCCCATGAAATTCATCGATAAAGGGATAAAAATCAATGCAGAATATTACAAACAGGACATATTGGCTACACATTTATTGCCACATGCTGACAGGTTGTATCCCAAAAATAATTGGATATTTTAGCAAGATTCTGCACCTTCACACTGAGCTAAATTAACACAGGCTTGGCTCGATGTCAATTGTCAGAACATTATCATGCAAGAAGATTGGCTGCTTTCTTCACCGAATCTAAATGCTTTAAATTATTGCGTCTGGGGGATTTTAGAGGCTAAAGTAAACAGCAAACACAGAAGTTTGGACTCTCTCAAAGCTTCCATATTGCATGAATGGGACCGATTACCTCTTAACCCTCTCACTGACAAGCCCGTGTTAATACTAAGCTCCAGGTTTCACTGCAATATAACCATTATTTAAAGTAATAAAATTCTATTGATTTAATGTATTTTTAATGCACTGAGTAATGAATAATACTCTCAAGGATTACGTTCATATTTGTAATTAAGTTTTTTATATTCAGTGTTGAAAAATTAGTTTTTCTTAGCATTTAAAATAAAATGCAGAGAAAAAAAATAGATTTGCTCTTTTGCAAGACTGTCAAAGGGTTAAAATGATTCGTGCCACAGTCGGACAATGGCATAATCTTTGGTAATCGATAAAGATGGTAGTCAATTCGAGAAAATTATTTTCAGGTAAACTTTCATCTCTGATGATCACCATAATAGTGTATTTATCATTTTGTATTTATATTTGTAAAATAAAATGACTGAATATTTGTAACAGTATTTAGTAGCCACCCTGTATTACAGCTGATGTAATATATAGCTAAGAAGACAGAAATTAAGTTCATTTCAAGAAATATTCAATTTAATAATCTAGATTACAATAAACCACTGATACTTCATCAATCAGTCATTAAAAGGTAAAAATCAATAAATTGATTTTATGTTTCTTGAAGTATTTTTAAGGCCGTATCTTAGAAGCTTAATAGGTTACAATAGGTAATAGGAATTAAAAAAATAAATGAATAAATAGGATTAAGAAGGAGAAAACACTTTGGCACACAAATTTTGCATCAAGCATCACATGATGATAGCTTGCTATCATCATAACTAAGTTAATTTGTAATTTTTAAATCGCATTATTCAGGCAGTCTGAAGAAAATGTGCTTTTAATTTCAGAAAATTACTTACAAAAACTTTGCATGTCAAGCATGCACCTGTCTAGTTTAATGATCTCCAATTTCAGTTATTGCAAAACCTGTCCATAAAAATATAAACTTCATTTTTGCAATCTTGATTCTTTCGATCTTTTAAATCTTGATTCCTTTTAAGAAATTTTGAAAACATTTTGAATAACTGTTTTTAATAAATGAAATTTTCCAGAGCACTTTATTATTATTATTTGTGTAGATTTGCTGGTAGATTTTAAAATAAAATGTTTACACGAAACAAGAAAGGGTTAAAATGTTTACTTTTGCTTGTATTAAGTTTTACCTTAATAACTAGTAAGTTACTGCTCAAAACTGAATGAGCATCTGGCATTTGATTTTATAATTTTGTGATGTTCATGCTTTTTCTTTAATGTTGTACTGTATTTAAAATGGGGAATAAAGTCTTCCAAATTATCAGCTTTTGGCTTAAGTTCCTTGTTATTCAAAGTATGAAGAATTGAAGATCAACTCCAGATATGTGAAATTATATCAAATCTTCTAAATTGAAATTAAGAATTCAGTCATGTATTATGAGAAAATCTACTAACTGAAAATATTTTAATTGTAATTATAAAATATCCAACACTTAAAAGAGGATTTTTTAATTATTTTTTTTAATTTTTATGGCTAATTAACAGATCTAAAAATAACTTTAATTTTATTTCTTTTTTTAAATAAAGAAGAAAATTATTCCATAAAGTTTTTGTTCATCTGAAAGGAAATGTCAAATATTTTTTTATGTGAAGAAAAAGTTTGCATCATCCACACAAAGTTTGTATTGTAATGAGTTCAAGAAGTAAACCAACAGAAAAATCCTCGCTGGAAGATTTCAAAATTTCTTTTGTATTAATGGCTCGGATTGAATTCCACAATATCCTCTCCTAGAGCAGAATCCTCTTTTGAGGAAAAAGGTTTCAATTCACTACTAGATTAGAATATACCGTGACTGGGATTATTACTTTACTGCAAAGCAATGTAGTCATTTTCAAAAACAGTTTGTTATAATTTTTGTAAATAAACTTTTATATAAACTTTGTAGCACAATCTTCCAGTGAACATACTGAAACAAATTTTACAACTAACATTATTTTTTTTCTACACTTTGTTTTCACAAATGGCATCAAAATTAAAATTAAGTTTGTACTATTGACATGTATAGTTGCTTTTCTAACATGTTTCTTATTACTGTTATGAAATATCTTCCAGTTGTAATAGCATAACTGTTGCCTGTGTTATACAATTTATATATACAGTAGGCTCTCCAAATCTGCACAGCTTGGAGCCAGTGGTTGTGAGGATTTTAGAATTTTGCAGATTTTTTTGTTTATCTTTTAAAAATAGTAATTTGAATGTAGTAAAGCATTTCAAATTATAATGAATGCTTTCAATAAAGGAAAATATTAAAATAATTAAACTATTAAAATAATTTAAGTAAAATATTTAAATAAAATATTAAAATTGTGTAAAATAATAAATAATTAAAAAATAATTAAAATATTAAAATTGTGTAAAATAATAAATAATTAAAAAATAATTAAAATATTAAAATTGTGTAAAATAATAAATAATTAAAAAATAATTAAAATATTAAAAATAAAGTCAAGTGTAATAATTAAGGATGCAGTACTAAATATGCATAATAAGGATGAAATATCAATTTTTCTTGCTTTATTCAATGAAAACTCACTGTAAAGGAAAGTATAAGTTTTTATTACTTTTTTTACAAACTTCATTTATTTCTTTACATATATATTTTGTGAACATGGACAAAATTGTTGTCTGCTTAGGTTTTTTGTTTTGTTATTTTTATTTCTTAATGTCATACACCATTCTAGGGCTTATTCCATTATGATTGTACCAAAAATGAACCAGTAGATGAACCAGAATCTAGCCTTTTTTTATGATCTCTACTTTTTGAATTATTGTCAAACTTGCGTGTTTCCTTTTTTTTTCATTAGAAAGATTGGAATCAGCCATATTACTTATGAAAAAATAAAATAATTACATATTAAAACCGAAATTTGAATATCAAAGAATCAAAAGCAAAAATGTAAACATAAATAATACAGTATCAACAGTTATAGTTTCAGGTATTGTGTGAAAGCTATTATTGTGCCATATTTTTATCTTAAATACAAATGCCATCTTGAATTTTTTTGAAAATAAATTAATATTTTCTTCATGAGAAAGCTTGAGTTCGGTCATATTAACCAGAATTACAAATTAAAATGCATAGAAATATTGAAAATATAAAAATAAATATTGAAACATGGGGAAATGAGCACAAGAAAAATAAACAGTTTGGTTACAGTTTATCCTTGTGAATGTGCAGGACCTACAATAAGACGAATTTCCACTATACATAAGCTAATTTACATCAAAGTCACTAGTAATGTAATTTTATTTAGTAATTAATTATCTGTAATAGCCAAAAGAGCATGGTTAACAAAAAAATTAGTAAAAAAAAATTGTGGTCGCTGCTGCTTTCAGCGCCATCTTGAATTTTGTTCCTACAACTTAACTGTAAGTTTCACTGTTTACATCTGCAATGATATACGTATTTTAGGCATTCGTGGATTTTAGGGTCGCAGATTTAAGGGAGTCTACTGTATATATATTAGCTCACATATGATACTATCATTATTCAAAGTTGATGACAAACTGCTTTTCTAATTTGCATTTCTCCATACCTTTCACTTGTAAGAGATACTTTTCAAAGCAAAATCATTCATAACAGTGTATTAGATTTTTTTTTCTACCTACAATTTTTTTAAAGGCTTGCATACAAATGTATTAAATGCATTGCATATCATTTTGTAGTATATTAATTTGATATCAAATCATGCTTTTAAAAGTTGCTCAACTTAACTATTTTATTATAACATTTATTCTAGATTTTTTTTTCTTAAATTAATTAAAAGTAAGTAAATTTGCAGAGCTTCAGTTCATTTTCTTATAATTAAACAATAGGTGTTTTCAAATTTGTTTTATTGTATTTAAATGCATGTGTACTAAATATTTTTTTTTCTTTTCCATTATCACCACCTGACAACAGATGTCATCAAATACTACGGTATTTCTTTTTTTATAAATCTTGGTGGTGGTGGTTTTGTTCTTTTGTAATTGCTGTAGACTTTTAAGTTTTTGCAGAAAACATGATTTTGCATGTTTCATATTTTGTATGTTTTTGTCATCTTATAACAATTTTCATACCATGCTTTTATTTCAATTTTCTATTTAACTCCAATTGATTTTCAATTCTAATTCTTTTGGCTGCTTTCATATATACACTATGAAAACCTTTTTTAAACAAATTCTTTTTTGAGAATGAAGATTCCTAACACTATATTATGTTTTAGTGATACCACAAAAGTGGGTATACCAATAGAAAGACAGTTTAATCAACAACATAATGTAATACAGTTTATTTAATTATTAATATTTTATCAAAAGTCTTGGCCAAAACATAGCCAAACCAGAAAATGGCAGTAAAACTTGGTTTGGTTGATGTGAAATAACTTTCTTTCATTTGAGTGTAGCGAATGTTTGTGAATGTTTAGAATGACAGACAGATGTCTTTTTGTTTGGCTATGAGTCCGTCAAGCCTAGGATAGGATTTTAACTTTTGATTTCATGTATTGAAACTAATAGGACGACTTGTATCAGTGTATTTTATAATTGCTATCAATAAGGTAAATTTTTGTGTGATTTCAATGTATGAGCTAGTAAGGCCTAATAAAATTAAGAACACATTGTAAAAATTTGATTGGTTACTCAGAAAGCAATGTCTAATTATCTTATATATTAAAGCAAGAAGAAAAAGTAATAATTTTTCAGTGTAAATTTGACCTTACTGTGCATGTCTCAACTTTTTTTGAACTGTGAATAAAGAAGGAATAGAATTAAGGAGAATCAAGAGTGCTGGGGAACAAATAGCTCACCTATTGGCCTGCACTGCTCGCAACCCTACCACTAGGAAATACTCCTTCTGAATTCTTAATTTTATTCTTATTTCCCGTTCCTGGAGGAAGTATCCATGCTTCCACCTTCTTTGTTTGAGAGAGGGGTAAACGAAAGGGAATTGGGGATTGAAAAGGGAGGGAGATGCTTTAACTTTTTTTGAAGGCAGGAATGGAAAGGGAAATGGGAAGGAGAAGTTCTCCCCTTCTGTAGAATTTTAAAAAGGGTCCTTTTCCCAGGAAGAAAACAAATTTATTTTACAACCATATAGCAATATTTCTGATGTAATTTTTACACAGGCTGTAAAACCTTTATATTTATAACCATTAAAAATTTAGGGTTTGGACAATAAAAGCTTTTTTAAAAAAATGTTTTCTTACGAACACTTTATCACTAATTATCAGTATTTTTTATTTGGGGTTCAATTAAGGTTTTATCACGGGCCTGGGCAATGCCGGGCAGGTCAACTAGTATACAGTATGCCCACTAAAGTCCCTTGCCACCCTCTTAATTTTGGAACGGCTGCTGCTATATTCATAAAAGCGGTGTCTAGGTATAGTAAAGTAGCCATGCGCTACTGAATGAAACCGCCTATGGCGCCACCTGGTGGAAAACTGCAGAGTTAGCATTCGTATCTTGAAAACGGAAAGAGATAGGGAAAACAAGTGATTTACAAAGTTGTAGATCATCATCGATTTAGTACAAAAAACACCTTGTGGACATTAATGTGAAGAATAGAACAGTTAAAACGTGCATTTGTTTTTTTGTGATTTCCTACGCTGTGACGTGACAAAATGATCTTAGAAAGAAATAAACAACCAGTTATGAAACAGAAAGTGTATGCGACCCCTGCACAAATATTGCAGGACCTTAAACGATGCATTTCGGACACTTGTGCTAACGTGTCACCCTCTATGCTCCAACGTATGCAACGTGAAATTCAAACAAGGATCCAAATATGCATTGCAGCTGATGGTGAGAAGTTAGAACATCTAAAATAAATGTATATTATAAAAACTACTTGTATTTTTCTTTCTAAGATTGTTTTATCACGTCACAGCATAGGGAATCACGAAAAAAACAAATGTGCATTTTAACCGTTCTATTCTTCGCATTAATGTCCACAAGGTGTCTTTTCGTACTAAATCAATGATGCTCTACAACTTTGTAAATCACTTTTTTTCGCTATCTCTTTCCGTTTTTGAGATAGGAATGCTAGTTCCGCAACATTCCACCAGGTGGTGCCGTAGGCAGTTTCATTGAGTAGTTCATGGCTACTTTACTATACCTAGATACTACTTTTATGAATATAGCAGCAGCAGTTCAGAAGTTAAAAGGATGGCAAGGGACTTTAGTGGGCATACTGTATATTAAACAAGAAGTTTTAGATATCCAGGCGATCTCAAAAACAGCTGTGGTGATTTTCACAAAACTTGCCTCTTGTACTAAATCAAATGCAAGAAAACAATCTAATTCAAGAATTCTGAATTATTCTGAATTCAAGACAATTCAGTTTGTTAGGTTAAAACAAACTCAGCAGTAAAAATTCTGCTAGCTATAAATCGAAAAATGCTTAAACGATTTTCATGGCAAGTGTATCCTATACTAATTTGACCGGGAAAAAATGATCTAGGTTCCAAATTCAGGAAAGTTTGTTTTGATAGGATAAAACAAACTCAGCACTCAAAATGCTACAAAAAAAGATGTAGGTTTTAACAATTTTCCTGAAATAAGTCTTATATTCTATTTTAAATACAAGAAAACTATCTAATTTCAGAAAGATTAGTTTTGATAAATTAATATATATATATATATTGGTAATCCTTTGTAATCGAAGTTCTTGCCAATACTATTGGTCATTGATCAGCAACATGATTACAGACAATCTCAAAGATGGCACTATAACATGTTTCAGAGACTCTCTTCCTGTATTAATGTACATGTAAGAAAAAAAATCTAGCTAGATCCCAAATTTATGAAAATTTGTTTTTATATGTTGTTTTTATATGTTAAAACAAACTCAGCACGGAAAATGCTGCTATAAATCGAAAATAGTTCCATCGATTTTCCCAAAATAAGTCTTATGTACTAACTCCAGTACGAGAAAATCGTGTAACTACATCTCAACTTTGGAAAAGAAATGTGATATGCCAGACAGATACACCAGAATAGCAGTGGTACCGATAGTACTAATTACAGTAACCCTTATTTTTATTTATGTTGTATTGCATAGCTAATATTTTATAATTGCCAAATTAAAGGCATTTTTAGAAGTATTTATATATATCTCTATAATATGGTATAGTATAGATATAATAATCATAAATGTAGTATGTATATAGGAAATATATTCATTTCGTAGAGCATAACTTCCTAGATTAAAAAATACTATCAACTATTTTTTATCACTAAAAAGCACAAAAAGTGATGTTACGTATGTAGTAAATATTTATTAAATTATTCTGTATTGTTTTAGTTTGCCTTTATATTTACCTTTTTTAATGATGTTAGGGGGACCAACTGTTATAGCAAAAAAAATTAAAAACAAAAAATCCCTGCCAGTTCCACTTGCAAACAAGTTAGATTTCGAAGTGGGCGGTCCCAACTGCGCCATCATGGCAAAAAGGTCATTTCTTCCACAATTCCCAACAAACAGGCATCCCACGGTCTGCGTCTTCGAAATCTACCCATGCCTGTAGGCCGAGCCATCTGGGATTTTATCATAGTTTCTGTTTTCTCAGATTTTCTGTTCTTAAACCAAGAAACTTCATGGCCCCAAAAGAACGGAATACCATGCAATTATGCCTGTTAAGACTATTCTGTTTCACAGGTTTTAATGTACTTTTTGTAAATCATTATAAACACACATAGTACAGTAAGACTTTTGAAAATGGAAACTCTCTATAAGGGAGTCCTACCTTAAATGAAAAAAATTCCTGCAGGAATGTGATAAAATTATACCTACAAAGAAGTAAAACTGTCTAAAATGGATCTTTTCTTTGGATTCTAATGAACCAGTGGAATCTTAGTGATTCCATCTTAAGAAGTTTTCTGTTAATTTAACATTTAATAATGAACTACAAAGTACAGTGAAACATATGAAAACGAAGTTGTTAGGGACCAGAAAAAAATTCAGATTTAACTCTCTGACTGTCCAGCAAAAGGGCTAAATTGTAATGTTTCCTCTGTATTTTACTTTAAATGATAAAAAAAGGTAATTATTCCAAAATTACATAAACTTAATTATATATATGAATGTAAACCTTGAGGGCATCAATCATTAATCAGTGTATTAAAACTACATTATACATATAAAATTATATTAATTTAAAAAATGCTTGTATTGCAGTGAAACTAGAGCTTGGTGAACGCATTAACATGGGCTTGTCAGTGAGAGGGTTAAACAGGCTTTCATTTTAGTTATTAGATATGTATGATATTCCTTCAGTCAGGATCATGATTTATTTCCATTTAAGACAAAAATTTGTTATAGACGGGTACCGTTTTCATAGATTATACTTATGAATTACTAAGCAAAAATTATGACTTACCGTAAACAATAGCTCACTATATCGTTTTACATATGCTTAAAACTTCTGACAAATGAAATTACTCATACTGGAATAAAATTCCATTTTAGACAGGTTTCCTCTTAGCAGGGATAATTGTATAGTTTTCCCTCTGACAAGACAATGAAAATTGTCTGTTTAAAACAGGATTCTGTTATAGACGAGGTTTTGTTTTTACAAGTTTTACTTTACAATATTTTATTGATTATACTCTGTATCACCCCTCTCAAAAAGATTCTCTGGATCCACCCTTGATGTTCATGTCATATTCAGGGTGTAAATTCATATAGATTAGAAATATTTTCTGAAAGTGGGATGTTGCTATTGGAAATTAGCACAAATTTGAGTATGAAGATGGTCTTCAAAACAGGTTTATGCATATTGTTTAATAATAGACATTATTCCAAATTGATCTATTCCTGTTATTATTTATTTACAATTATTTACTGGAGATTTAGTAAAGGTATACTTTTTCTCCAGGATTGCATTCACATTCAGGCATGCTTTGTGTGTGTATATTATTTAGCTAATATGTAATACAAAATTGGTGGCCTACAATTGGCACCTGGTGGTTATTAAAGAATTTCAGATTATCACTTAAATCTTTAGTTTGCAAAATTAATTGCTAAAATTACTCGCATACTGGCTTTTAGAAATTATATGTGGTGACAAGTCTCACAGCTCACGAATATTTGTTAAATCATAATTGTTTCATGATTTTTTTTAATGCAAACCCTCTCATTAAAACTTGCATAACTTTTTATAGGATGGTGCTGGTGCTCCTGTTCTTACAGATGATGTTAGCCTTCAAGTATTTATGGAGCATTTGAAGAAACTTGCTGTATCTAGTGCTGCCTAGTACAATTTCAGAAACTGAAAAATCATTAGAACTGTTTATATTTTGATCACTATTGTTATATTTATGTACACTAAAATTTCTGTGAATATTTTAAATGTATGAAGAATGTACACGAATTATGATGATGTATTTATGGAGCACTTGAAAAAACATGTTATTTAGTGCTGCTTAGTACAGAACAACTTCGGGAACTGAAAAATCATTAGAACTGTTTATATTTTGATCAAAATTGTTACATTGTTCAGTTATTAAAATTTATGTGAATATTTTAAACTATTTGAAGAGAAATCTATAAATTTATTTCAAAAACTATTCTTTAATAAAATTTATTAATTTTCATCTTATCTTTTTGATGTTGCTATGGTTGATTTGGATTATTTTTTATTTAAAAGTCTTAAAAATGTGTTGTCAAATACTTTTATGTAAATATATTTTATATTTCTATATTAAAATTATTTGTATTATATAATTGACTAATTTTGTTCAAATGCATAATAGCAACATTTTTAGCATAAGCAAAGGAACACATTTCTCCTTTTAGCTAAGAATAAAGAAAGAAAAACATGTTGGATTTTCCTTTAATAAACTTTATCTGTAAATAGGTAAACCAATGCAGGATCCAGATATTCCATTTAATAATAGATAAAATAAATAATAAATGCATATATTGAATCATCTAAACCTAATTAAACCCAGTGTAACAATTCCGGTCCTAACCCATCCAAACAATGCATCTTAAACAATGGATTACTTTCCTTTGTTGCAGAGAAAAGAGAAATAATGAAACATATTCAGACTCGTGGAATTTTATGTTTTTAATTTCCAGTTAAATTCCAGTTAAAATATTTCTAAATGTGTACTTTGTTCTTATAAGGGAATAAAAATCAGGAGTCGCGCTAAGAATTTCAAAATGTTAGCCAGTAAATTAGTCAAATTTATCTATTATTAGCCAAAAGTGTATATGTATAGTATGTATGTGTATGTGTGTGTGTGTCAGTCAATACTTTTTCATAGATCTTATCAGAAGTGCAGCCATCATCTAACTGTTCTAAGCATAAAGAATTTGAAACTACCTTACCTTCAACTACTGCTCGAATATATATCATTAGATTTTGACTTGTACTGATATCTTTAGATTCATCAATTTCCAGACCATAAAATTTCGCAAACTTTATTTTGCCTAAAACTTCATCTTCAATAACAGTTTTTATTGCTTGAATGAAATCATTGACACATTCGTGATGGGTATAATGAATATTTTCTTCAGATTTTAGCATTTCAATTTGTTTACAACCCTGTTGTAACCAGGGCTGCGGAGTCGGAGTCAGGCCTATTTTGGGGCAAAAGAGTCTGAGTCACTAAAAAACAGGTCGACTCAGACTCCAGCTTGTTTTTTAGACGGTTTGAAGTGAAATTAAACCAATTCTATGTAATTTTAAATTTATAAATTGAATTATTTTTTTTATATTTGGACTATATATACAAGTAAACTCAGGTTAAACAGGCCTAATATACTGTCCAGTGTACAGCATATTTGAAAACTGTTTTGAATTGAAATCTCTAGTTTATATTTAGTATATAGTCTCTGGGTTTTTTTGGGGTTTGCGGAACCCGAGGTAATGCAAAAATTGGAAATTTTTCCCTTTTTTTCTTGTTTTCCTCAGATTATTCAGGTCTGTGGGACCAGGAGTAATGCTGAAATTGTAAATTTTCTCCCCCCCTCCCCTTTTTTTCCATGTGCATAGGAATCCCCCCCCCCCCCCCTCCAAAGAAAAAAAAAGTGAAATTGTAATTTTTTTTCCTGAGTCTGCAGTACTCAAAATAATGATGAAATAGTAAAATTTCTGTTATCTTTCTCCTTTTGATATTCAGGTCTTGCAGACCCGAAATAAAGCCAAAATTATAAAATTTATGCAGGAAATATAAAATTTGCATCTTTATTTTTATTGCATTCTCTCAGAATTTTTCAGGTTCTGTAAAATTTTTGTCTCTTATTTTTTGGGTCTGCAGGAATAGATATAAAACCAAAATTAAACATCCTTTCACCCATATTTTGGTATAATATATGTTTGATTTCGCATAAAGTATTTTAGTTATCGTCTTAAAATGGTATAACAACATGTTATATGTTGTTTGGATTCATCTAATACATCTTTGTGTGTGTTGTTCAAAGTAAATTTTGGAGATTTATTAGATTTCAACTGTTGTTTCTATCTAATAGCTTCAAATTTAACTTTTCGATTGTAATTTACATGCATATAAATATTTTACATGCAGTTTTGGCACAGTTTTGACATAATTAAATTTTACCACATATAAAATTTAATGCATATTGTGTTTTTGTGTGAGTGCATGTGCATAGAGTATCTGGGAGGAGGAAGGGGGGGGGGGGGGATGTTCAAAATATTTTAGTCTTGACCAGAGCCAATTAATGTAGGGGCAAAGTTCCACAGGCATTTTATATAAGAATATTTTTGCCTTATTTTTAAAAAAAAATCTGCATTTAAAAAAAGGTGAAACTTTTTATACTAAAATACTGTCGGAAGTTTGCCGCTGCAGTAAATGAGTCCTAGTCTTGACTACCTATCACAGCTTACACCCATAATTCATCCAAAAAATGAAACGTGAACAAAAAATTATCGGTTGATATGCACATTATATTCTTCAAGGTCAAACAAGAATCTAACAGCAGGTTGCAGTGTTGCCAGTTGAGGTTTTTTTTAAATTCAGATTGCTTGATTGCTGCCACTTTTTTAAAATAGTAATATTTCCTTTATTTAATCACATTTAATAAAGCGACTATTACTGTTTCAAAACAAATGACAGCAATGAAGCAATCTGAATAATAGGAATCAACAGGCAAAACTAGTACTTTAGCCATCCCGGAGTGGGAGCCGGTTCCTTTAAAATTTCAGGAGTCGGAGTCTGTCATTTTTCCCACCGACTCCGCAGCCCTGGTTGTAACAATAGCTCTTGTACAGATAACTTTTCTTTTGCAACTCTTCCTTACAAATAATGTACACATTTCTCATTGTACTAATAATAGCTTCTTTCACTTTTTCATAAGCTTTGCATTTTGCTCGATCCGTTTCTTGTCCTCCTTTGATCTTTCTGCTTCTGTCGCGAGTCTGTGATCCCCGGTTTTTTCATGTTTGGCAAAATCATCTGCTTTCGGAAAACTACTGGATTTACCAGTGGTAAATGTATTTGAACGTCCAGCATCAATGCACCAAGTGCAAACTAATATCTGCTTTTCAGAAGTATGTTTCAGCCATTTATGCTTTAAAAACCAACTTTGCTGAATTTTTCGTTTTTGTTCCGGAGGAATTTCCAAGTCTTTATTACATTTTTTCTTTTTAAGCCTTTCTCTTCTTCTACACTATCGGAATTATGATCTATTTTTTCAAAATACGAAAGAACTGAAGGTTATAGAGTCATTTTGACCGCCAGTTTTTTACAAACTTCGATTCAGAAACAAGCATTTCAAAACTAAACAAACGCGGTTCCGCGGACAGCGCAGCGCCCGTCATCGACACAAATCACCTGCTGTCCATGCGGTATCAAAGCGCATGCGCGCAAGGATATTCACTCCTCTCTCCCTCCAAGTTAGTGAGAAGTGGGCCCTAACAACGGCCGGAAAGGCACGAAGGGGAAGGAATACGGCTGTACACGAACTCGTGACAAAAACGGAAATTCGTTTACGTTTCAAAACATTACAGTACATATATTTGTACTGTGCAAAACATGATTACAACAACGAAAGAGTCTAAAAAAAATCATTCGCCAAGCTTTTCGCCATAATAAATATTTGTTCGCCAATTTCATAATGTACCCTGAACGGGCCCTGAAAATTCACATGTACTGTGATATCACTAGAATAGCGCCTATTGAGTTTATTTTTTTCTTTATGCATTATAACTTTATTGCTGCCATTTTTTTTTTTTCAATTATACAATTAAATAGAAAATATATTTTTATTTGGATTCATGGTGCTTAAATATAAAATACTTGTGAAAAGTTTGTCACTGAAAATGATGTTATGCTTAGCTTAAAATGTATTTTTACACTGATAAAATTTAAAAAAAAAAATTGATGCGATTTTGCCAACATAGTGTAATTTTCACTGAATTTTCAATTGTTAATTATAAAAATTATAATTGGAGCCTATATTGATTACTTCATCTTGATTGCATACCTTGATTACATGTTAGCAATTTCTTTTTTAAAAAGCTAAATTATATGTAAGAAGTATTAAATTTTTATAAAGAAATCAGAAAAGTAGGGGATTTTAGGAAAAATAAAATTATTAAGAGTAGTGTTATGTAAAAAAAATAAAACTTGAAACATTAATACGTTTGCACTTACAACAATATAAATAGTTCAGTTTTTGTTTCCAGATAATATACCGTAAAAAAAATTAAGACTTCATAATAAAACACAAATTTGAACTATATCTACATCTCTTTCCTTTTACTAATTCACCCTTTAAGCGTCCTAACCATGTTTTTCTGCCACATAATGTTTTAATTCAAAGACTGATTTAACACAAAATTGATTTTAATGTTAATTTTTGAAATTCATAAATAAATATATAAAGTTAGCCTCATACAAATACTTTCCATAGCTATAGATTTATGATTTGTTAAACATAGATGAAAAATTACACAAGACGTTTAAAGGGTTAAGAAAGATCTGTAATTTCTCCACTGTTCTGTCATCTTATTTACATAAATATTTGTTATTAAAATTCCAGAGGATCTGAACTTAGTGACTCAGGTAAGTTTTCCTTATTCTTGATTAATAGTATGTAAACATGTTTATATTTCTTAGTCTACAAGTCAGTCAGTAAAAGCTATTTGTATCGATTTTGCATTCAATCTACATCTGTTTCCTTTCACTAATTAAGATAAATCTGCAATTTCTCCTCTGTTTTGTAATCTTATTTACATCAGATTAAAAATTTGTTGTTAAAATTCCAGAGGCCCATGCATTAATCAGGCCCTGAACTTAACATTTCATGTCAGTTTGCGTTATTGAGTAGTAAATGAATATTTTTATAAATTCAAATTTAAAGTGAAAACCATGATTTCTACCCATCACCCTAGGACAGGCATTTACACTAGTTACTGACACTTTAAAATCTCCCATTATTACAACTGTCCCTTTAAGTTTATCTATAATATATTTTTATTATTATAGAGTTATTATGGTAAACTTTAAAAAATATTTCACGTTTAGAAACCAATGATTTTTAACCCTCTCATTCATGAATTTTAAATGGATGATTTAAAAAATGTTTTTTTTTTTTTTTTTTTTTCTGGCACTTAAAATAGATTATTAAGAACAAATAACGTTTATTACAAAATTAAAAATTAAGTTCATATGAGGTTTGAAAAACACTAGAAAAGTATTGTTGATAATTATTTTTTTTCAATAATTTAAATTTTGGAGACATCAACACAAAATAGAAAGTTTTTTAAAAAAAAAGGTTGTTTTTCCTGTACTTGTTTAGATCTAAGAGCAGAATTTATTTGAGGAAATCTTCTCTCATGCAGAACAGAAACAAATTTGTTAAAGGGGAGTTTTCTAGTTCAATTTTCATAAAGAAGATGGTTCCGTCTTTTATTGGTATATTGCACACATATTATTGAACTTCATTTCAAGTTTATATGCGATAAAGGAGTAAAAATGAACTATTCTCTGAAAGTTGTTTTACAATGCAACCTCATATGAGGTTATCATGCATCAGAGATTAAGTTGATATTCCAAAAGAAAAAAAAAACTATTTACAAATCTATCCATATTTCCAATGTATTTTTCTTTTAATAATAAACATCCACATTTCTTTTTATAATTTAAAATAATTTTATTTATAAGCAGATGCATGTGTATGTACTTAACTTATTTTCAGTTTTTGCATGTTTTGCTAAATGTATGTTGACTACTTTTTAGTTGCAGACAAAGAATTAAAATGAGAAGAAATTAATTTTATGAGTGTGTATTTATATACTGATTGATATTATTTTTAATACAGTAAAACCTGTGAAATTTTCACCTGTGTATAATGGATTCTTGCTAGTCCTTCCCCTGGTCGGGTTGTCACTAAGCTTTTTCATTGCGAGTTGGGTGACTTTAAATATTTCAGGTTGTGTTTTCATTCTTTTGGGTGGGGTTCAGGTTGATCCAATTTTTCAAAAAAAAGTCCTGAATATTCTTCAATTGAAAAAACTATGTATTTGAATATCAATGAGTATATATATGTTCTTTTTTGTACAAAAAAAGATAAAATTAATATTAGATGTAATTGTAGACTACTTTTTAATAAATGTATTAAAATGTGAGTTAATAGTCTTTCACTTCGGGGTCAGGTCTGGTTCAAGTTGAATATTTTGGGTCGTTTTCATGTTGAAGTGTGGGGAGTTTGGGTCAGGTTTTTTAGTCGACAAAATTTCTTTTGTTGAGTTCAAGTCTGGTATCAGGTTATGTTAAGCAGAATTTTTTGGTTCTGGTCAGGCACAAGCCTCTAATTGTTATCTTTAAAAAAAAAAATTCTTGAATCCAGAGCAAAAACTCTTTTTAAAATGAAATCTTGTTCCAGTTTCTCCATCTTAGCAGGTTTTACTGTATGTTAACATTTCGAACATCTAAATTGTAGAAAATTATTCTTATTGCACTATCAATAGATAAGGAGAAAATGCTTATCAAAAAAAAAAAAAAAAAAAAAAAATTGCACTTGGAAAAATTGTCATTTAGTAGCTGGCAGTGTATTAACAAGTAAATCCTTTTAATGTCTTCTGTTTTATTCAGTATATCAGTTACATAATATTTCCAGAAATGAAAGAAAGTCTAAAATATCCCATTTTATTTGCATATGATGGAAACATTTTATTTTGTAAAATGCCATTTTATAATCTGAAAAAAATATATTGTATGTTTAGAGAAATTTTTAATATAATCTATATATTTAAAACACAAGGCAGAATCTTTTGACAGTCCATGAAAAAAAAAAATACTGCATCAATTTACTTCATTTTAGTCTTAAATGAAGGAATTCTGTCCATAGATGTGTCAAATTTATTTTTTGTAACTATAATTACTATTAATAAGTGGTAATCCATGATTAAAAATTGCTTTCTGAACAATTCTAGCAATATGTTCAAAACTGACTTTAGATGTGTGCTCTTTAATGTGTGCACAATATATCCGGATTCTTTGAAGTAAGCATTCATTTGTTTATTCTGAGACTTTGTTGAGGAATAAATCATGATCTAGCACTTAATATTATTAATAAAAAGAATTATAGCCAGGGCTCTCAAATGGTTCCCTTTTCCCCTTAAAGTCTGTGTTTAGGGTTCCATACTTCAAAAGGAAAACTCTTATAGGATCGCTTTGTTGCTCGTCTGTTTGTCAAGACTTTTTTTTTAGGAATGGATGTCTATGGTGTTACTGTCTTGTGAAAATTTCAAACTTTAACTTAATGCAATAAAAAGTTACCTCCTTAAAACAAGTTTTTAAGGTCAAGTCAGACAAGTTTGTCACATAATAAACATAGAATTATAAATTAATGATTTTTGGATTTTTTCTTTTACATGTGCTATAAGACCTTCCTTCATGCCAAATTTCAAGATTCTGGGTCAATGGCAAGTATTTTATAAGATTTGAGAGTAAGTTTGTATGTTGTCTGTCTGTCAAGGCCTTTTATTTTTTCAAGAACTGCTGAATGTATCAAGTTGAAATTAATATCAAATAATAAGGTCCATGTCTCCACTGTTTGTAAAAATTTCGAGTTTCTAACTCAATACAGTAAAAAGTTGCTGCCTTAAAACAATGTTTTTCTAATACAAACTCACTCTCATAACCCATAGGGTACTTTTTGTTGGCTTAGAATCTTGAAATTTGGCACAACAGAATCTGGTTATACGTTCCTCCTTCCATGATTTTGTGCAGTTTGATATGGACAATATTCATGTGACGTCACAGTGAAAATCACATGGCGTAAAAGTAGTGACGTGCATTTTTTTACATGTTACTTGCAGCAGTGTCAATACAGACAAATACAAGCATAAAATATTTTACATTTATTTTGCATGAATTACTACTCTATAAATATCAGAAAATTCTTATATACTTAGTAAATTAACAATTTTATTTTATAAATAAAATGAAAAATATACATGAAGTTGCATTTAAATAGGAAAAAGAATTCATGTATAACCTGTACCTGTTCTTGAAAAGGTCTAAAACTTGATATAAAATATAAGTGTAAATTCTCTAATCTAACACCACATGATTGCAATCCTTCAGTATGTATACAATCAACCAAAATCCTCAATTTGTCATACAGCATTATAGCTCAACCAATCAAAATCGACAAAAAACAGTGTACAAAAAAACTGCCCATCAGGTTTTTCAGTTGATTGCTAGAGTGTCGGTTACAGCCTAACTTCGGCCTCTGATTGACTGCTTCTGAAGTGGGCGAACTTATGCTGTAGCATATCAGTACCAAGTTAAGGTTGATCGCAAGAATACCCATCCTACGATCAAGCAGAAGATTTACAATAGCGAGGCGCTACAATTCCAGCACAATTAGTAGCTATGAAGATTTTTTATTATTATTATTCAACGTATAAGCCATCAAGTTTCGACAAGTTCAAACTAGGGTCGTGACATACGGGACATAAAATTTTATTAATTCAGGCGCACCGCACACCAGGGAGACATGCGATAAAAAAGTGCGAGACAGGAGACAAATTTTGATATTCAAACAGTTTCTTCTTTAAATTAAAGTGTAATTACTACTTAAAGTGATAAAAGCATAACACAAAAGGCTTAACAATACCTTTTAATATATAGATGACATATATTACATGCGCTCTAACGGCGACTCCTTCAAGACCAAAATGATAAACTATTTTCACAAAGTTTTTGAAAATGATAAACACAAATCATGAGATTGCATGTCTAATGTAAGCAGGTGCATAAATTGGTAAAGCTGGAAAACGTGAAAATTATTATTTTATTGCTTTTTTAATTTGTAAATCCATTGCATGCCAAATTTTAGGCAATTCCAAAGAAGCTGATTCGTTGCACATGTTCTTGTTTCGCAAATATATTTCTATTGATTCACTGTTAATGGATGGGAAATAAACACTTGATGGAAAAATTATTTTACTATTCTTGAAAGCAATCTGCAAAGGCTCTATTCTATCTGGTCTAGCCAAGGCTGTAGTTCTTCTGTCATATTTGATATCTGCCATATGTTCTTTTATTCTCATTTTAAATTTTCTGTTTGTCATTCCTATGTAGTATTGTAATGTTCCATTTGCCCTGGTGAATGGGATTTCATAAAACCATAATTTTCTTTTTTTAAATCAATAAAATAATAATTTTCACGTTTTTCAGTTTGACTAATTTGAGCACCTGCTTTGATTAGACATGTGATTTGCGTTTATCGTTTTCAAAAACTTTACAAAAATAGTTTATCATTTTGATCTTGAAAAAGTCGCCATTAGAGCGCATGAAACATATGTTATCTATATATTAAAAGGTATTTTTAAGCCTTTTGTGTTGTGTTTTTATCACTTTAAGCAGTAATTACACTTTAAAGTTAACAAGTGATTTTATTATTTGTTTCTTCTTTGTTAACAGGGTGAAATTGTCTCCTGACCAAGGCTTTACAAATTTTATAAAATCCGATAGCCAGCGAAAAAGTTGTAGTCACCAGTAAAAAATATTTACCCCCCTACACACACACACACACATTTCATTGATTTTCAAAAGACACAAAGTTTTCTATGAATTAATCAAGAAAAAATAATAAGCATGGTTTAGAATTATTAGTTACATAGTTTAGAATAGTACATAATTTAGTTTTATAGATTTACTTCATATGAATTACTTATAATCAAATATATATTATTATTCGTTAAAATGAATTTGATAGATTAATTAGTTTTAATTCTGAATACAGAAACGAGTTTAAATTTACAAAAAAACTTAAGCATTTTTTATCATTGTATCCAATTTTAGGTGTCACAGAGGCTTCAGAGTTCCCAGCGTCATGGAAAGTCAGGGAAATTTTAAAATATATAGAAAAAGTCATACAGATATTTTCTAAAGTTTTGGAAAAAAAATGAAAAATGATGCGAAATTCATCATATAGTCTCGGGGAAAAAATAGAGAATTTTGAAGAGCGATCACAGAAAAAAAAATCGCTAATTTTTGACTAAAGATTGCAAAAATAAGTAACAAATTTCGTTGTGTGCCTGTTTGGTCAAAGAATGCTTTGAGATTTGGTCAGGGAATTTTTTGAGATTTTGTCAGGGAATTTGCTGGGAACCCTGGGCTGGATTGGCATTATTTCTTACTGTTTTATTGATCCTCCTTGCCGCCTTCCACATTCTAATCACGTGACTTGCTAGCTGGCTAGAGAGGTAAAGAATGGAGTTTTCTGTGTATAAGATGGGGAATGCCTTTAAACTATGTGATTAACAATCAAAACGACAATATAAAACACAGAAGACGAAGAGTTGAAGTTGTTTCTTTTCCGATACGTGGAGATTTTGGGCATCCGTACTGATAATTCCGCTGCTACGTATGTCCCCTGGACGATCATGGATAGTTCGACCTGATTCTGACATTCTCTGAACGTCTGAATTATGGCGTGTACAGGATCTGACGGTTGTAGGACCACTGGGATCTGTATGGGACGTCCAGAGGATGCTTTTGGTTGTATGGGTGATTGCAGATAGATATATTTAAAATTTTTATTTTGCTAAAGAAAAAAATTGCTTTAAATGTTGCAAATACATATAATGTATGAAATATAAACATACAGATTGGAGTAACGGAGGAGGTTGGGGGGGGGGGGGGACACGCTACGGTTATTAATACTGCAGAATATTAGGGCTCTGGTACTTTTATTGTTAGAAATTAAGCCCTGGGGGTATTACAAGAAAGGTGGTCACAACTTTATGAAAAATACTTGTAGGAAACTAGTAGAAAAAGTAATGGATTGGTTGACGGGTGTATTTGTTTGAAAACTTTGTCTTTGTGTATATGCCTATGTCATCTTATATCATCATAAACGTTTTACCTTGCCTCGTTAATAGGAAAACGTCAATAATGAAGTTCTCGAGGCTAACGAAAAAGACAGGCTACCGCGGTGCATCCAACTTATCTTTTTTTACAGACCGCTAGAGTGACGTGATGCTCTTTTCGTACACCTGCATTGGTGCATTCGATCATCACGTGACTCTGGCGGTCTGTAAAAAAAGATATGCGTAAACCACCGCTGTAGCCTTTCTGTTTCGTTAGCCTCGTGAAGTTCTCTTCATTGTTATAATAAAATTTTAATCATTAGTTTTATGATGTAGCTCATACTTCTTTTACAGGTTGGGCCCTGGCAGGACTGCACTAGATCTAGATACTGGGACTTTGTACCAATTGCTGGTCGCGGTTAAGACTCTTATAAGGGGAGCTGACGCATATCCATCTTGTTGCCCAAAATAACCAACATATTGTAACCGCCATATTGTATAGGAAACCGCCCGAGCAGGTGTTTACCGTTCCTGTTACTGTCACTCGCAGTCCACTACTACGGTAAGCTAACCGGTTTTAGCTTGGCTTTTGGTCCGTTGGGTTATTAGCCCCACCAGTGGCGGAGAGGTTGTGCTCTCGAAGCTGGTAGACGGGAGGTGCTGGGTTCGATCCCAATCGCGCCCGTCGGCCTAATCGTTCGGAGTTTTCGTGGTTTTCTTCGAGCCGTGGATTTATCCATGCGTAAATACGGATTAGGTTCCCTTAGAAAGACTCCCACGAAGGGCACTCCCCCCCGGGCCTATATCCCTAGTGTAGATAATTGGCCGTCAATAACCCAAATCAACCCGTTGGGTTATTAAATGGCGGTATGATTCAACCTGTAGTATAGGAGCTCTAGTCGCGGCCAGCCACTATTTCTGACGTCATGAGAACGAACGAACAAGTCCGGTATCTAGTGTTGCCTTGGCCATTGGGTACGAGAAGCAGAGAAAGGAAGGTGAGGACAGAATTCTCTTCCTAAATCTTTGAAAATGTTTTTGTCACTTTTGGCCAATTTTAACCATTTGGCCACCTTCTTAATGAAAATCCTTATTACTCCCATGAGGGGACCCTAAAATGGATGCCCCTGAATTAGCCAGCCTCTGCATGAAATGGGGAAATGGGACGATTTGATTGATCTACGTGAAGCAAATCTATAATATGACTGGCCTGCGTCGCCATGACAATTCCTGCAATGATCGCTACGACATAGAGTTGCAAAGACGGTAGAGTTGCATAAGGCCGGTTTAAACCTGGGAATAAACCGTAGTTTTTGGAAATAAACCGGTTTTTTGGGAATAAACCAGGTCATTGGGGAATAAACGGGGTCTATTGGAAATAAACCGGTTCTTTGCAACAGACGCTTTCAGTCGTGACGTCAATCATGACTACTACTACTACTACTACTACTACTATTTGAGAACATACATCTGACTTGTGTTACAGCGCCTAGAATACATAGTGTGGAAACCGGCTATCCTTGTAATGCTTTAAAAAGTGCTAAAAAGTTGTAGCCTATAAATGTGCAACGGTGCTCCTACTCGATAATATATTCAACCAGAGACAAAACAATGCGTATCACGTTTTTGAGCCATGCTTTCATAATTAAAAAAAAAATTATTAAAATCATTAAGTCAGACGAGAAAAGGATATTATTTAAGTATTTAAAATACTTACCACCAGCCGAAACATTCGAATACAATATTTAGATTGAGAAGATGGCGCTGCGATCCCATCATAATATTTTCAGCAACGTTGTACATTTATTGGATTCAATTTTTTAGTACTATTTTGTAGCAGATTTCCACACTATTTATTCTAGACGCTGTACTTGTGTGCTTGACATCAAGTGCCCGCTTATAAGTCATCGTCAATATACAGGGACGAGATAGCCACAAGAAATTTACAACACCAGAGAATTACATCCGAGAGCTCCACAAAGTGTGTGCAATGGAGCTGGCGGGAGTCGAACCCGCCGACCTGACTCCTACGCTCTGAAGCGATTAGCGGAATGGTGTCTTAACCACTCGGCCACGGAGGCCCCGTCAATCATGACGTTTTGCTTGGAAACTGACTCCAAATAAACGGTTGCTATGTTGTATTTTCTATTATATTTTATATATGTAGCTATATCTTATAGCTATATCTTACGGTAAAGTGTTTCAATACATTATATGCAGCGGTAACATTTTTTGCGATTTATATTTAATCAGAAATGAAACATAGCAACCGTTTGTTTGGAGTCAGTATCCAAACAAAACGTCAACACTGACGTCACACTGAAAGCGTCTACTCTACTACGATAAAAATGTAGCGGTAGTTTTCTTGACGGAAGTTTTGTAGCATAATTTCAGTCTCCACCGCCGATCGACGATTGGGATTTTTACGCTTTCTGATTATTTGTAAAATGAAACGCTTTTTAAGTCATTTCCGGTATTTTGGAGGATTATGAAGATATAAGAAATTAATATATATTATTAGATTATATAGAAATTAATTAGATTATATTACTATAATATTTATTATATTACAGTTATAAATTAATTAGATTATATAGAAATTAATTAGATTATATTACAGTTATAAATTAATTAGATTATATAGAAATTAATTAGATTATATTACAGTTATAAATTAATTAGATTATATAGAAATTAGAATACGTTATTATATAAGAAACCAAGTTCAACCAGCTAATCAGAAAGCATGATAATCGCAATCGTCTATCCGCGGTGGACAGGGGAATTATGCAAGTTTGTAAACATGCTCTTTTCACATTGGCGATTCAAGCGCTGGAATACGCCATCTAGTGGAGGAAGTGTACAACTTCTCGCTTCAGGAAAATCCATGCAAGCCTATTGCATTACATGCATTAAAAAAAATATATGTGTATTTAACGGGGCTAACGAAAAAGACAGGCTACCGCGTTTTTTTTACAGACCGCTAGTGTGACGTGATGCTCTTTTCGTACATCCGCAGAGCGCGACCTGCGTTATACATGGCCGGTGCATGATGTTTAAAACGTCACATGGAGTGGATCATTTTTATACAGTGATTGGTGCAAAACGGTGGGTGCGGCACTTTGCACCAATCACCATGTAAAAATGATCCACTTCATGTGACGTTTTAAACGTCACGTGTAGTGGATCATTTTAACGCGGTGATTGGTGTAAAGTGACGCGTCCCCCGTTTTGCACCAATCACCTTGTAAAAATGATCCACTACATGGGATGTTTTAAACGTCATGCACCGGCCGTGTATAACGCAGGTCGCGATTCGAGCAACTGGTGACTCCCGCGGTCTGTAAGTAAAAGATACGCGTAAAGCACCGCGGTAGCCTTTCTTTTTCGTTAACATCGGTGTTTAATTTGTTCATAAAGATTATTTGTTTGCACAATTTAGATTTCATGTGACATCAGTATTCTGTGTTTACAAGGTAAAAATTATCCAAATTTGAGTAACTGAAATCCTTTCAAACGCATTTGCAATAAATAAGTATTTCTTTAGCGTTAGTACAGCGCCTAGAATACATAGTGTGGAAACCGGCTACAAAATAGTACTAAAAAATTGTATCCAATAAATGTACAACGTTGCTGAAAATATTAGGATGGGTTCGCAGCGCCATCTGCTAGCTCTTGACATTGTATAAGGCAGGGATTCAGATGTCCGTTAAGGATCTTTAAACGGGTCGGAAAACCTTATTCCCGAGTGAAATCTCAAAATCGCTATTCAGATGTCCGTTTAACGATTCTTAAATAAGAATCCTAGCGTTAAAAGCACTCCGATTTAAAGATAGCTAAAACGCCGTCCTAAAAATAAGGTTGGTGGTATTTCGGACGCCATTACTATTTTGATATCGTTTTCTTGTTTTCTTCCTTTCTTATATTGACGATTGTAAGTTTAAAAATTTTTCATTTTTACATACAGTTTATATTATTCAACTTATTATGATGCTGAAACATTTATATATTTTTTTTTCTGTAATTATTTCGAATTTTATGTACTGATGCTCATGCAACTATTTGTCAAAATAAACCAAATTGCGATGGTTGTATACATTCAATTAAGGTATTTTATGTTATAAATACTGTTAATTATTTTATTTTGTATTATCGGCAATTATTCCGAATTTCTTATACCTACTTTATATGCATGACACCTGTTAAAATAACGTCAAGCAAACAAGTTATGTTCTGAATTAAATAAATAAATTAATGTTATAGAATTGCGACAATCGTATACATTAAACATCTTATTTTATTTATTTTTTAAGTACAGTTTTCAATGCATGATGATATCCTGATTTTAGGATATTTTATTTAATTTTGTCGATAGTTGTAAATGCATATTCCCATTATACGTAAACTTTAAATGTGCACTGAAATGTTAAAATAAATTATTTTAGATCAATTTGTATTTTCTTTCGATGATAGTTATAAATGCCCCATATCCCCATTACACATAAACTGTAGTATTATGTGCACTAAAATGTTCAGATAACTTATTTTGGCTCGATTAGTTTTTACATTTCTGTTAAGATTACACTAACACATTTTTTGCTTAAGAAATAATTATATAAACACCTATCTCGCCTTTAAAAAAAAACCTATCATTATGTACACACACATATATATTTATATACACAAGAAATACTTATTTTTTATTTCTAAATGTTAAAATTGAAAATGCATCTAAATTATAATTCTTCAATGTCGGTTGTTCTGTTGTATTATCCAATGATGGAATCAATGGGTGCCTGAGGAGAATGGGGAGTCTGAGGGATCTTTTATTTTGTTACTACATATAGAAATGAAATTCCTCCTTTCATGGAAAGTATTTATTTCAAATAGGTAATATATAGGTAAAAATATGTTCTAAACTTCCAGGATGTTTTTCTACTTGCTGTAAAAATATATAGTATCAATTTTCTGACATCAATTTAAAAAAAAAAAAAGTTATATGCATCCATATATATTTTCTAGTTGCAATCATAGAGTAAAGTAATTAATTAATATGGTTAATCACAACATTGTCCAATAAAAGAGAAAATATTGTTTGAAGCTATTGTTGCTCAGCTAAATAAAAAAGTTAACATTCAAGAAATTCAATTTTATTATAAATAATATTTTTTTAATCTATAGCTATAGGAGTAGAATTTCTCCAAGAAATTTTTTTGCTTTAATTTCTTTCTTCCCCCCCCCCCCCCTTCCCTGCCATTTTTTCCCTTCTGTGTTTAACTAATTTTTGAGCAAAGAGCAAAAGAAATATCTTAAAATTATTGAATCCTTTATTCAGTTTTAATGAATATTGTATTTTCCAATATTTAGAAAGCTGGATTTTCCTTTTTATAAGACTATAATGTATTGCTTAGTAATAATCTCTACTTACTACAAAATATTTATTTTATCCTGTGTTTATTTTCTTTCAATGTATTTAGCGGAGGTTAAATTGTTTACACATTCCGCAATATTTGTATTGGTTCATAATAAACAAATGGTATAATATCTGTATAGGATGTATAATGCTATTTTCATTTTGGCGAGCATAATGTCCCACTGGAGGTAAAAATATATTTTATCGCTAATAGCCTCTAACATGTTGATATGTATTTAATAAATGTATACATCATTACTTTTTTGTATTAATTTAGGTTGCAAGTTATATTGGTCATTTTTAACAATGTCATGCACTTAATTTACTCTTTTAAACACAAATAATGACTGATAATAGTTTTCTGGCATGAATAACACACATAAATAATATTTTTTTCTTCAAATAATTATTGATAAAGTAATTTTTATAACCACTATATATATATATATTAATATAACCACTATAAAGGTACATCTACCTTGCATGTATCGTATAATTTTATAAAATATGCAATAAATGTATTTATATATTTATAGCATTTTTAAATATTATTTATTATTTCATAATTAGCATCCTATGATAAATATTTACATGGTACAGTAGTATAGCTATGAATTCTTTTTTCTCGCATTGTTTCAAACAAGCACACACATTTCTTGGCTAATTAATAGTTAATTATTCATTAGTAAATAATGTTTGTTTTTCAATATTATGCATTTCTAAAACTAGTTTCTGTGCATATGTATGCATGTGTTAGTTGAATTTTTTCTCTTAGTTTTTCTAGTTGCTATAGCTGCTACAGTTGATGACAGAGATACAACAAGGCTGATGTCCGTAGATATTTAGCTGGATACTTTGTTCATCAGCAGCGTCAGTTATTGATATAAATAAGATGATGGTCAGTGCAGAAAGAAGCGAAATTTTTGTCACTAAAGTTGTTGCTGCATCGTTTACTTCTGTGTTGGCCCGTTGGAATGCGCCTAGGTGGCTATAGGTTAGAAATAATCTTTAGTCTCTTAGATGCAAACTTGCAGGCCAAATCACATTTTGTACGCAGCATGGAAGAATTTTTTGGCCAAGGATTATACTTTGCTGTTTATGAAAAGTAAGTCATTTACTGCTTTTTAGAAATTATTTGTGTTTCTCTTGTATAATATATAATGTAAGAGTAAATTCAATTTAATGTTTTCTGATTTAAGACTGATTAATTTTTAAGGGAATTTAGTAATTGCCAATTGTGTATATTAGTTCACGGTGTGTATATTAGGGTCGATGCAGGTTTTTTTTTTTTTGGGCCCCATTTTGTAAAAAGTAAAGTTTATTTTTGCGAAATTTATTATATTTTTGTGAAAAATAACATTTTGTAACGAAAGTTGATATCCATTTAATCAAATTTAAACCAAGCATTTATAAACAAAAGCTTTTTTAAATCCTTTTGCTGAAGTTTTCCTCTCTGGTGAACTTGCTTGTTTACAAATTACACATTTTAAAACATCACTGAACAATATATAAATAATAAATAGTAAGTTTTTATGGAATAGAATTTTGTGAAAGAGCCCATTTTATCAAATTGATTTTTATGAAGGGGGCTCATTTTATCAAATTGATTTTTGTGAAGGGGGCCATTTTATTAAATAGATTTTTGATAGATACAACAGTTATTAAGGAATATGTAAATCTTGAAATCAGGTTCACTGAGTATATCTCTTTTCTTTTGCCACTTTCATCAAGAAAGACAGCATAGCAGTTCTGCCTGTTGAGCGATATACACTGAAATTTAGTCAGCAACAGTTTTAGTCTAATTCTAACTGAAACAGTGAAATTCTGTGTGTTAGTTCTTGAGCTATAGAATCCACAAAATTCGCAACATAGACAGATAGACATTTTCCTAAAAAAATAAAATCATATTCAAGCATCCTAAAATGTGCCAATTCAACAAATAATGGAAGTTGAAAAATTTCATGATTCTAAATAGGAGTGTGGAAATGTTTAGGCATTTGGGGGGGGGGGGGGGGGGGGTGCAAAGCAAAAAGATTTCTCTTTTTTTTTGCAGTTTGGCTGTTTTTTGTCCTGTTATTACAATTATATTGTAATTAAAAATACTGATGAAATGAAAATGAGCTCATGCTAAATTTGGGCAATTAATTATTAATTACTATGTTATGTTAAATATTATTCACAGGATTCATTCAAAAATATTTGTTTATAAATAAGTATGCATTTTTTTATAATAAAAAAAATATTTTAAACCCCCTCCCCTTTCCCCTCGCTTTTAAAAAAATTGTAAATCTTTAAGAATTCATCATTGCTGATTTTAATTTTATATATTAAAAAATTTGCATTATGAAAGTAATAATATAAATGTTCATAAAATAAACAGCCACGGTATTTTTCCATATGCTGAATTATAAAAAAATAATTTCCTAAATTGGATAAAATCCCAGTTATGTGATTGTATAGTAAAGGGCAAAATTTTCCAAAAAAAAAAAAAGTCTGTGATCCACAGCTTCTAGTCTGTTTTTTTAAATGCAGGGTTAAAAGCTAAATTAAGATTTCCTCGAACCAGAACTCCTTGTGTAAGACAATTTAAACATATTAACTCTAAAAGCAATACAGAAATGTAACAATTAAGAAATAAACTGCCTTCCACTGGGTGTTCAGAAGCCCCGCCTGATGCTGACAAAAATTCTTAGTTCTTTTTTCTTTTGTTTTTTTATTATTCTAATTTGTCATAGTTTTTCTTAATTAATCTTTTTTAAATAAACAGAGATTAAAAAAAAATAGTCCTTTAAACTTCCAAATCTAGCTCCCCCCCCCCCCCCCCCCCGCCGTGCACTAATGAAAATCCTGATTATGTGTGTATATAAATTTGATTCTTAAATATTTTTTAGCCGTGGCTTATAAGAATCAAAACCTTTTGGTTTGAAATTTACTCAAATGCATAAAATGAATATTTAAAGAAGAATTATTCCAGGAAATAAAACGAAAAAAGTGCATGTAAATGTAAATATAGCTTAGCTATTATTAACATTATTTAATAATATTTAAAAAACAAACAGAGCATTTAATTCTTCATCGCTATATCGTTCTGTCTTTCTTTTTCTTTTTTTACATGCTGTCTTTTTTCTCAAATGATGATGAAAAGTAGAAAAATCAAATTTCTAAAAACGCGCAAAGCTGAGAACGGCAAATAATGCGCATGATTGATTGATTGATCTGCAGCGAAGCGATTCTGAATGCTGATTGGTTTATCTTCCGAGAACAGCCGAAGCCAGCTCGGGGAATAAGGAAAACCGAAGCTAGTTTAGGAAGACCAGTCTGAATAGCGTTTTAAGGATTCTTAATTAGTGATCACTAAATTTAAGTTAAGAATCGCTATTTAGATATCCTTAACGGACGGACACCTGAATGCCTGCCTTAGAATGTTTCGGCTGGTGGTAAGTATTTTAAATACTTAAATTATATCATTTTCTCCTCTGTCTTAGTGATTTTTATAAGTTCTTTTTTAAATTATGAAAGCATGGCTAAAAAACGTGATACGCATTTTTTTGTCTCTGGTTGCAACATTATTGTAGGCTTCGTAGGAGCACCGTTGCACATTTATAGGCTACAACTTTTCAGCACTTTTTAAAGCATTACACCATTTGCCGGTTTCCACACTATGTATTCTAGGCGCTGTAGCGTTAGTAAGTACAGTGCCTAGAAGTAAGTCTACTTCTAGGCACTATAGTTATTAAAGGGACAATTTTCCTGAACTCACAGTTGCGATTAGCGCCCTCTTTAGTCCTTTTTATGTCCACAAAGTTTACCACCATGGTTACTGTTATATTTGTTGATACAACTCAACTTCTTATTGCCAAATTTTTTTTTTAAATTGTCAATAGCAGACAGTACAAATGATGTAGTAAATAGCCGTCTTTTACATAATAAAAGACATTGTATATGAATGCCGAACATATGTGACTATATACTATTTAGTATCTATTTAAAAGAGACAATACATTTTAGGTATGTCACGTTACAACACTCCATTTTGCAGCGATGAAGAATTAATGAAGGAGCTGAATGAACTTGGTTATGATGAAGTACCTCCTGATGTTTTTGAAAAGATGAAGGGTGATCTCTCTGATCTAGTTGCAAAAGATCAGGATAGTCATTCAAAAATAGCAGAAAATCAACCTGATGCACCTATTTCTGAATATGACTACAATGATGAATCCCCACAGTCTTCTAAATATTTGCCTGCAACTTCTGATGATTTGGGTGAATGGCGTACAACACAAGAAAATTACAAGAAAGCAGATTCACGTGTCTCTCGAAAAACTAAAAGAAAGTCGCAGAAGTCAAATTTGAGTCGTTTGAAAAGCCAAGATGATGAAATATCTGGACTGGAATATAGCAGATTTCAGAATACCTATAATGGGTTGGAAGTAAGAAGTTCTCATGCATCACTTGAACGTAGTAATATCAATGACGCAGATGTTTTGTCAAAGTTCGGAAATTCACAAGATAAACGTGCCAAAGTTAACAAATCAAAATCAACCGATGTTTATGTATCTAGAAATTCAAAAATTGATCAAAATAGAATTGAAGATATTGGATATTCTAGCAACGCAAAAAAACTTTCACCAAAAGAAAATGAATTTGAATTAAATTATTCTTTAAAAGAAGATGGATTGGAATCATGTGTTTCTGTAGCAAAGATAAAAAATAAAGCAATTAAAGAAAGTAAATCTGCAAAGTGGGAAAAGATTCGAGAAATGTCTGATTCTCAAAACAGTTTAAATGATAATACTCTAAAGGATGTAAATGATGCTTTTAAAGCTTTTAATCTTGAAGAAAACTATTCTGAGCCATATGTATCTACTCTAAATAGTTACAAATGCTCAGATATCAATTTGAACACCTCTGATACTATAAGTAGTGAGAAAAGAACAATTAAGAGAAAAATCCTTAGACGTAGAAATGGAAGATCAGTTATTACCGAAGAACTTGTTGCAATTCCCAGTATTTTTGATACTTCATATCCTGAGACTGAAAACTTAAATAGTAGTAAGTCTTTTTCAAGTGATGATTTATCCTATAAATCCAATAGTTCTACGGGCAGTGTAACAGTTTTGAGTCCTGGTCCTGAATCATCTATAAAGTCGTCTCCTTCAACCTTTTCTTTATGTTCTCGTTCAACATCCTTGAGAATATCAAACACAAGGAAAAAGAAAAGCGATCCTGTTGCTATGTATAATTACTATAAAAAGTTTTGGGATAATTTTAAGCCACCTGGAGAAAACACTCGTGATAGGCTGAGATGGGCTGTTCGTGATAAAATGCTGGAATACCATATTTAAATACTTGTTTCTGCAAATTTTTCCTATATCCTGCAAAAAGATTCTACGTAAAGAAAGACTATTAAAGTTGTTTGTAAATTCAGTATTTTTAGTGCCACAACTGTATTCAGTGTAAAATCTTATCTGATTAAATGGACATATTCAGGAAAGTATATATTGTTGTATAGAGATAGAAAAACATGTATACATGCAGTTCATCTTTCATTATTTTTATGCATAGTATTATTTATATCAGGCATACATATGACACTTTTGCTCTGTGTCATTGATGATACTTTTTTTCCTATTTTCTTCTTAAGAAATAAAACTGTATTATCCTTGCCTTGACAGAAAAAATATCTATAATGAGAGAGGCCTGGATAACTTAGAGTTATGCTGTAAAGTAATTTATTGCATAAAAAAAATTCATTTTCAAGCTCTATTGAATTTTACTAATGCATTTTTTAGAGAAGTCAGTTACATCAACAATGTAAATAAGTTATTATTTATTTATTTAGCAAAGAAAAGTTATGTTTGATTTGTTGTTTCAGATTTATTTCGTTGTGTATTTTAATTGCACTTGAATACTCTAAAAAAATTTTTAGAAATTATATTTATCAATTGTTAAGTGATTATATTTTATAACAAACTTGTAGGTACAAACGATTTCTTTTTAAATGTTATTTATTGACTTATAAACTTCATGTATATATAGTATAATTCATATTTATGCAGTACATGTACATTTTCTTGTACAAAATGTCATTTTAATAATTAAAATTTCTAGCTAATTAGTTTTTTGTATTATTTATTTTAAAAAAAATTTCAACAGTAAAAATTTTTAATGATTATTTATAGGTATGAAAGTTTGAAATATTTATTTATATCATTCAGTCTAAAATTCATTGAAAAAAAATCTGACTATGACTATTTCTGTATTGTATTATATGTATAATATCCCAACACTCAACCAAAATTATTATTATTATTATTTTTTTTTTTTATGAAAATGTATTTTAAAGATTAGTTGTGAAACAAATTTCAATTAAACTAAAAATATTTTTTTTACTCCTTTTCTAAAATTTATATTAATGAGAAAACACAGTTAGAAAAATTTGGATGATCAGACATATACCTACTTTATTGTTATAACTAATCAAGGAAATTGAAATTGCTTACACAATTAGTTCTGTTTGTAGAAGAGATATAAGTAATAAAATAAAAAACTGCAGATTTAATGTATTCTTTTTACTTAGAATAAAAAATTCCAATAATTTCATACAGGATGGTTAAAATTGATTTATGATAATTCTTTCAGGTAACATGTATAATTTTTTACATTACTATTTTTCTTTTCATTATGATCTTATTAAATTTTGTAGTAATGTGAGATCAGTAGTTTGTTCAGAACTGAAAATAGTGAAATGTCAGTGATACTTTTTTTTCTGCTTATTTTGTGTTTTACTGACAAAATTTAATATTTTAAAGAATCTGTCTATAATTATCAGTAAATACTTTGTTATTCAGTTAATCTGTAGATAATAGTTTTTGAATCTTTCCATAATCAAGGTAGGTTAAATTATGTTAATTTTTCCTTTACAACTTTATGTGAAGTGAAGGCAGTGGCAGTGACAATTTGAACTCTGATTATAGACATAGAAATGGATATGAGCATTACACACTGTTTAAAAAAAGACAAATTATCAAAAAACAACAACAACAAACATGCTTGTCTGTTCATAATTCTCATAATATTTGGCAAGGCTTATTATGTAGATGTACAAACAGAGATGTTTTATTTCTTTTTATCTATTTATTTTTTTAGATACTTTTACAATTATTTTTATTACTTATTTATTGTTTTGAGGAGAGAAAAAACAATATATTATGTACATACATTTTAATAAGGATCACAATGATGTCTAAGGGACCATTATATCAAAACATAGAATTAATTTTCCATTGCATACATGTTGAAGTTGATTTAACAATTCTTTACATTGTATCAGTTTGTGAATTTTTAGCTGTTCAATATGAATATTACAAGAATCGGAGAAGATCAATTGATAATAAAACTGTTCATGAAATGATGACTATTGAACAAATTACTGTATTTCTCTGTGTATAATCCGTGGCTCAAATAATTCAGTTTAGATCCAGAAAATTTATTTAGTAATTGAAGTAAAGTATATTCCAAGTTCAAGAAAGTAGCATTTTAACAAATACAATTTATGGGTCTAAACTGAATTTTTCAGAGCCGCAGATTATAGGCTGAAAAATACAGTTATTTAAAAGCCATGTCAGAATGGTTTGCCAAATAAGCCAAAATTGTTAACTGGCATTGTGTCTGACAGTGCCATATCTTTAAGAATTGTGTGTTATCAAAATCAATGTTGTATAAAATAATGAAAATAGATTTACTTCCCTCCCTATCATAGGTATTTGAATTTATGCTAAAATATGCTGAGTTGATTTTGTTCCAGACATGTATAAAATAGTTTTATATTAAATCCATGATCTTAATGGTTTTAGGTTGTGTGTGCAAATACTTTTTCATTTTATACAGGCCTGATATTGCTATTTTACAGTTTTCTTTTTCAATTAATTGGTAAGTAAGTTGTTATTATTTTTAAAGAAATAAATAGATATAAATTGTAAGTATCTCATTACCATTTTCAAAAATGAAATATTTATAAATTTGCAAAATATATGTAAAGAAGTTAAAATTCATGCTAGTAAGTTGCTGAGGTTAATATGGTTATTGATTGTTAATACTTTACAACAACTATTAAAAATGCTTATATTGTTGTCATAAAAATTGACCATGAAGAATCAGTGATTGATTAGCGAACATTGTCTTTAGAACAGATTATGTTTGTGAATTGCTGAATTGTATTTTATAGAGATACACAAAATTTTTTTCAATGCATTCTGTGGCTGATTATTATTGAAAGTACATTCTAAAAGCATTAAGCTATTTAAAAAACCCATTGAAAAATATATATTTATTCACTGATACTCTATGGCATACTCCCTATTGGAAATGGTTTGTATTGCATTTGTAGTTTATATACAGGTTTAAGCACAAAATAACTGTATTGTATCACCATATATAGACAGTTTTTGCTTGAAGTGCATTTTAATGGTGCTATATTTTCCCCCCAGGTGAACAAAGCGTGTTATCTTATCTCCATTTAGTTTGTATAACATATTGTAGTATTTATTAGGGATGCACCGAATGTTCGGCATTCGGCCAAACTAAATAAACCTTTAAAAAAAAAATTTTTTTTAAGCCTTACACAACTTCTACTTTTAACTGCCAATTAATAAAAATATTCAAAATAATTAATATATAAAATCATATTTAAATAACAGACATCATTTACATTACATTACTTTTACATTATCTATTTGCTGTTTGAAAAGTCAAAAGTGACACTTAAAAAATTAATTTATTATTGACGACCATCATAAAAATGAATTATGTACAAATGCAAGTTCCTGAATATTGTCTGGTAATAATAATCTGATTCTTACTTTTTCATAAACAGGTGTTTCTAAACAAAATGGAACAAACTTTCTGGGGGTAATAATAGACATCAAAACAAACAGAGGAAACCAGGATCACAATCTATTTATTCAATCAAAAATACAGTGTATCTCACTCCTGCCAAACTTTTCTTTTCTTACTTTAACAATGAAGATATTGTAATGATATTTTTAACAAGAATTACTTTGATTTTTGTGAAATATGATGAGAAGTACTAGAAATTGCAACCATTCATATCCAAACAACGCTAAGTTAGACTTCAGAATTCAGTTCGCAGTGCGCATACTGTGTCACTGATCATTCAGTCACTTCCAAAGATGTCATCACATTTCGTACAAGCCAAGTTAACATGATAAAAATCTCGCTAATATTATTTTATTATTGTTAAAGTTCTGAACGAAAATTCAGTTTCAGCTTGTAGTAACACTGTAATTTTGGTGGAATAAGTGGATTGCAATACTGGTTTTCTGTGGGAAAAAAATAATGTTTGTCGTGACCACATTATTTCCTCTGAAAGTTTGTTCCAAGATTTTAAGAACACCCTGTATGTCTACAACCTCTGAAGATAATTGCCCATTCCAGACACTGCTCTCTGGTGCGTTTAAAAACTTCCTTGTTAAAACAAAAGGAGCATGAAAGTTATTCTTGCTAAGTTGCTACTATTTGAATAGATTGTATTATATATATATCTTTAGTTCCTTCCTGAAAAATAAACACTATACAACTGTAAAAATTTCCTTCGAATTCCTTCAAAATTTCTCTCTGATTTTAAAATATATAAGAAAATTGTATTAATTTATTTTAATTCGTAGAAGAAGTGATGAAGTTTAAAGTTTTATTAATAAAAAATGATTTGAGACTATTCTCTTTTTAAATAATAACTCAAAGCATAATTTTTTTTTAGAGTAAAGTTTACCTGTGAAAAGGTCTTGTTCATAAAAATGGAAGTATTTTTTTTAAATATTATGTAAAATTGTTTTACAAGTAGGGGAGACTGGTACACAGTGGACCACTTTTTCAGTTAAATTTTTTTTTTCTCTTTAGCAGACCCGATCTGTATGAAAATATTTTTGAATATTCCTTAAGCCTTTATACATTCATCATAATTTTCTCAGAACATAGTTTTCAATACGTTTTTCATAAAAAAAAAATTTATATACACACTGGTCCACCCACCGGGTACAGTGGACCACTATTAGGTATTATCTGAAATACAATATAAATCTATTTTTCATTAATCTAATTCTTTTTTATTTCCCCTTTACCACAAAATAACATATATAAATTTACAAGTAACATTTTGAAGCAAAAACAGAAACAAAAATAATTAATTATAGTGTGTACCGGTCTCCCCTAACTTTTCAATGCCTTTAAATTCTGAAATATAGGAGTATTCGGCCAGCTGAATATTCGGTATTTGACCTAATAGTTACTATTTAGCTGACTGAATATTTGGTATTCATCAAATCACTATTCAGTGCATCCCTAGTATTTATGTAAGATTAAGGGGGAAAAAAAATCAAATATGGACAGTTATAACTTAAAAAGCATTTTAAGGATGTTATATGTTTTCTAGCTTTATGGAGGATGTAATAAGCTTTTTGATGTGAGTAGAATTTATAATTCATATATACAAGGCTGTGTGAGGTAGGATTTTTCATTTTGGTTAACTAAAATATCCAGTTTTCACTTAAAAAAAAAAAAGAAAACCTTAGGTTATATTGTAATGAGTACTGTGCAAAAGCATGATAATTTGACAATCATCTTGATTATGGAAAATGTTTCCTATAGTTAACTGTGTTGTTCCTGAATTATTTTGAAATGCAATTTTCTATCTGTTCTTTTTTATATTTCTTGCATGATACTTTCTATCATAAGTATCATTGTATGTATATAAGTAATTGTATATAAATATTTTGTTTCCAGTATTAAATATTATCACACCGTATTCTCTGTATATAGCTACTTTCCATTAACCCATTTTTTTCTGATTAATGTAAATACTTTCACTATAGTTGTAATATAAATGAACAAATTTCTCATTAATTAAATTATTTTTATTAAAAAACTACTATTTGCTGTTTATGAAGATATAGAGATGGTGTTATTAAATAATAAAAAAATTGTAGCTTCTTGAATACATATATGTTTTCAATATGATTTACTAAAATTACATGACTATGATAAGCCTTTTTCTCTCTTTTTTTTAAAAATATTTTCTCCTGGATATACAACAGTGCTTAAAGTTGCTTTAGATAAATATGTTTTTGGAATTTATGCAAGATTTGTCTAAAATGTACAGGGCTGGACATGTTACATGAAAACTGGAAAATATTGATTGATCATGCACTGCCTACTTGTCAGTCTGTATAGTTATTGTAATATAAATGAGCAAATGAGCCTGCTTGTCAGTCTTTGGTTATCTAATTCAAAAAGCAAACAAAAAAAAAAGTTATGCATATTTAAGTATTAGTTTAAGTCCGTAAAACATGAGTACATTCTTTTGAGAATTGTCTGTGATTGATCAGTGGTAATAAAAACAGAGTGCTTGTGTAAAGTTTTGTTTCCAGTTTTAAAAAATATAGCAACTGAAGCTATGAAATGTTAGAAAATGCTGTATTGTTTCTTTATTGAATTTTTGAGTAACATTGGGATTGTTTCAACAGAAATGAAATCATAAGGAATTACCTGTATTTTAACCTTTTCAAAAATTATTTTAAAAGTTCGATTTCATGGGTTCTCCCCCTCCTCCCATCCCTTTTTTTTTCTTCAGAAGCTTGTAATTGGACTCAATTTTAAAGATACGGAAAAATGAAAAATATCCACTTAATTCAGATACTTTCTTCTCTACGATGGTGCAGTGAATTTTTAAAAATACAAATATTAACCTTTCCAAAAAAATTGACAACTGGGCATCATTTTGCACCTCCCGGAGACACTCTTTTTTTTCTATGCCAAAAGTAACTAAGTATCGGTATTTTAACATATATTTTTACATGTTCTTTGTACACTTGATTTACATCATGTATAAAACTCTTTAAACGTTCGGACAATTAGAAGTATTTAAAAAAAAAATCTGCAAAATTTTTGCTCAGAACGTGAATACGCAGGTAGCTTTTGCTCATGTTTTTACAACTAAATTTCCATATTTTTGCACAAAAATTATACGCAGCCTTCCGAAACATACTTATAACTCATAAAAATTTCAAAGAGTTTGGACGATAAGAATTTTTTTTTTTAAAATATTAAACAACTTGACATTAAAAAAAAAAAAAAAGCGAAGAAAACAGCCGTTTTACAACCAAATATTTTTTCTGGAGTTTTCTTTTTAAACACAGGCTTTAAAACCATAAAATCTATAGCTCATAACAATTTCAAAGAGTTTAGGCAATAATAACTATTTTTTTTAACTATTAAATGACCCGGTGTGGGAAAACAATCGTATATTTTTACATATACCTTTACTACTAAATATCAATATTTTTTCACGAATCTTTTTTGCAGGCTTCAGAACCATTACATTTATGATTCATAAAAATTTCAAAGAGTTTGGACAATAAGAACTTAAATATATATATATATATATATATATATTAAAGCACCTGATGGGAAGAAAAAAAAGTTCTGCACACTTTAAATTTCTGAATCTGCTATTTTTTGTCGAAATATGGAAAAGTATGTAACACCCACTTAGAGAGTGTACATATTACTTTAAAATGATGCATTTGGTTTTAAAAAATATAAATATTGCGGGTGCCCTCAGAGCCGTAACTAGCCATTCCTGGGCCCTGTGCAAGAATTCGCATTTGGGCCCCTTAATTAATTAGGTTTGGAAAAATGAAAAAAAAATATGTCGCAAGAAAATTTTTTATTAAGTTTTATTTTAATTGCACTTTTCTGGCTTTCATTTCGGCAAATACGTTAATAACATCATCATAATTAATATTTTAACTATATTGTATTCTATTGAAATAATAGACAGATCGGATAAACGTTCTTGTCCGATAGTTGATCGTAAATCATTTTTTATTAATTTCAGCTTGCTAAAACTGCGCTCGCACGAAGCAATAGAAATTGGAAGAGTTAAAAATATTCGAAGGGCGACACTGATATTTGGGTAAGATTCAATTAAACAAAAATCATGAAGAGTCTGTAGAATATCAAGCGGAGATAGAGTTTGTATGTTTTGTATAAGAGCCGTTACTTCTAACTTCAAACTTTCAATTTCACATGTGAAGTCGTACTTTTTTAAATCTTTGCTGTACTTAATAGCGAGATCTGCAGCCGATTTTTTTAAGTCAGCGACACTCATATGTTGTAAAGACGAGCCATACAGAAAGCAAAAATAATCACAGATGGTTCTCATTTTTTCATAACGCAAATGGCAAATCTGTCTGAGACAACAGAGTGTCAAGAACACTGTACATTTGTATTTTAAATAACTCTTCAGCTGTTAATTTACTTCCTTCATCTGATGTTTCATCTATTTCCATTTTCTTCACTCTTCTTTTCCTTTTATTAAGAAATTCCTTCTTCATATCCATTTTTTCAGCCAAACTTTGTGTTTCCTGGATATTTTGCTCAAAACCTGTATCTCGAAGCCCTTGTAATGTACTACGTAAACCAGCAATTAGTTTTGTTCCAATATCTATTGACAAATCTTTCTGTTGTAATGCTTTGTTTGTTCGATCGATGTATTGTAGAATTTTATTCCATATAGAAAGTGTACAGATAAACCTATAATTAATTTGCAGAATCAAACTTTGTGCATTCGATACAGCTTCCGGATTCGAAAAATCGTTTGTAATCATTTGAAGTCCTTCCATTACTTCAGGTAATTGTAAATTCAGCGCTTTTATTGCTCTGGCCTTTGATGACCATCTTGTATCAGAAAAACTTTTAAGTGATATTTTTAAGCACTTCATTAAAGTTTCCCAACGAATTGTTGAGGACGAGAAAAAATTAAACAACCTCTGCACAGTACCAAAAAAAGCAATCATTTCTGGAGTTGTAGATGCACCGTGGGCACCAGCTAAATTTAGATTATGAGCTGCACAAGGTACAAATATTGCTAAATCATTAATTTCCAAAATACGTGCACTTACTCCCTTATACTTGCCAGCCATATTGGCACCGTTGTCAAATCCTTGCCCTCTGCAATCCTGAATGTCTAATTTATCAACATTTAGTTTATTCAAAATTTCAGATGATAAACCTTCTCCCGTTTTTTCATGAGATTGAATAAAGTTTATGAAGTTTTCTTCAATCATTACCTTCCCTTTATAGTCAACATGGACATATCTTATAATCTGACTCATTTGCTCTTTTCTTGAAACATCAGGAGTGCAGTCGAATAAAATTGTGTAGTACTTTGCCTTCTTAATTCTGCAGATGATTTCATTTCTAGTTTTGTCCCCAACTAATTTTATTATTTCATTTTGAATAGTGGGTGAGAAATAAGACACTTAACCCTTTTTATGTTTTTCAATATGTTCCTTTAAAGTAGTATTATAATGGCTAGCAAATTCAATCAAATTTTAAAAAATGTCACAATTTGGATCTCCAATAATTTCATTTGAACCTCTAAGAGCAAGATTATATTTGGCACAGAATAGAATAGCATCCAATATTATTTTCAATATTTCACGCCATATCATTTTTTCCTTGTTAATGAAATTAATTACATAATCATCAATTGCATTTCCTGATTTTATATTCTTTTCCATTACTTTCCATTTCACATACGAAATTCGATGTTCAAGAGAATTTTCATGTCGTCGGGGAATAACCGGATGAAGATGCTTCCAATCATAAAAACCTTTTTGTGTGTCTGAAAGATTATGCGATTGTTTCCCAAAAAGCATGCAAGGAAAGCAAAATACTGCATTTTGATTAACAGAATATAAAATCCATTTTCTTTTAACAGTTTCTCCGTTAATTTGTTTAACATAAAACCAGTCCTTTGTAAATTTTCGACCTGAATCGTCTACTCGTTTTGGGGCCCTCCCTTTCAGATGGGCCCTGTGCGGCTGCACCTGTTGCACCTGCCTAGTTACGGCACTGGGTGCCCTGATACGAAATTCGTTTGTAAAAATTTTCGTTTAAAAGCATAAATTGTTACAAAATTGGGTTAAAGATATAAAGTCATACAAAGGCTTATTTAAAGTTATTATCATGTGCCCGGGCAATGCTGGGCATGTGAGCTAGTCTACTTTAAAACAGCATAATTTGAATTAAAAAAAAAAAAAAGCATTTCAATGAAATATCAGAATTTATCTTCAAATGACTATGAAATCTGTTTCAATAGTCTCACAATTATGTACTAAAGTATATAGCTGCTGAATATATTTATATTTAAATAGAACATTAAATGTGATTTTCATTATTTTTTCTCACAATACTACAGCATCAGTCCTGTAAATTGTTAGATAAACCTTGTGTATATTTTTAATTTAAATGTAAAATGTGATATTTTAGATTAAGAGAGAATATGTAATAATTAATGTTCTGTTTGCTTCTTTCTGAATTATTCTTCGTAAATATTGTTACTTGCATTTATTGCTTTGTTTCTTCAAAATTCTATTTAGAATATCAAAATTTGCTTGTTTGGAAAATCAGTGTTCAGTATTTCTGTAATGGTTCATTCCAGTTTAATGATCTTGTATTAAGATAATTTAAGTTGGGGTAAAACCACATACCTCATTATTACTTGCTTATTGAAGCCAGAATTTCCAACAGTTTAATGTAAGTTTGTGTACATATTGAGCACTTATCCTTGTATCATAATATCATTTTTAATGTATGATTAGTTTATTACATTTTTATCAATATATGATTAACTATAAAAAAGTCAAATCATCCGGCTTTACCCTACCATGGGGGGTGGGGTAAAACCACATGAATATGTCAACCTGACAGGAAATGAAAACATTTAGCCTCTCTTTTGGAAAGGAACAAAAAAGTTTATTTTACAACTTTAACTATGGAATTAAAGTAACAATATTTCAATTATAAGTCCATTGATTTAATATTTAACGACAAATTGATAATTATCTTTATTAAAATTTAAGAAACTAGAGCAAAGATAATCACTCTTGTCCATGTAATTTTGACTGCCTTTTCTTCAAACATTGTTTACAAGCTCTTCAATTATTGTTTTTCAATATGCTTTTATTCCATGTAGGATAGCTTATGGTAACCAAAGAGAATGTGGGTTGCAAAGCAAGTCAAAAAATTGCACCTATAAATGCTAGCAGCAATTTCATTGTGGAAAATAGATCCCTATTAAACACGCCATACACAATAATATAAAATATTTCATTCACTTTAAATGTGTTCATATTTAAGAATTTTGAAAAATAACAAGCATTAAAACAAAAAAATAATAAATAAACTTTCCAACACAGAAGCTACTCAAATGCCAGTATGGAAATACCATAAAAGTTGCTTCTTTTTCTTGTCTAGAGCTAAGTATTTCAACCATTAGCTGCTAGAGGGCTGCTCAAATTGAATCAAACTGAAATATCTGGTTTTCCCCGGACTATAAAGCTTTACCCTACTTTTCCCTATTAGATATTTAAATCTGCCATATGCCAATTTTTAATAATTTAATTTATTTTTATGGTACTTGCTCTGATTTTATAACAGTCGCTTGTATATATAGCCTGGAGAAAAAAAAATACAAGCAGTTAAATAAAAGTAAAAGTTATGCTATGTATGTTTTGGTCAGTATCCAAATCCAAAAAAGTGTCAACTTTGGTATAGGTGAGGTTTATTGCTATGTGCAAAGTAATTAATTAAAATTTATAGAAACATTCAGAAAGCCTTGTCTAGGTAGGACACTGTGATTTCTAAAGCAAATGCTGCTTCAAAATTTACTTAGTTTTCAAATGATAATTTTGTTAGTCAAAACATGAAATGCATGAGAATTAACTACTTGGGTTTTGATAAGTCAGTTCGTGCTGTATTTTGGATCATAGTCGGGATTTTTCTTTCAAGAGTATGTGTGTGGATGGGGGGGCAGGCTTGTGCCAGGCAGATCTTCCTTGTGATTATGGTTGGTTTTAAAAAAGTGGACAAACGTACTATTACAAAAATTGACAGCAGGTGTTAGGGACAGCTGGAAAAATATTTTTTGTCAAAGTACACTGATGTCCAGAAATTAAGGGGCAGTGACTGGACACTTTCGATTTCAGACCTTTTGTCGAATATCTACTAAAATTCATGAGGAAATGCCCTTGAACTTGAAGGATGTAAAGAACATGTTTGACTTCATATTTTTCAGTGAAGATTTAGTCTCAAGGACAATTAGGGGGATAATAATAAATTTAATAATAAAATAATATTCGAGTTTCCCAAGAAACAGAAAATTCCATATATAAGTTGGAGAGGAAATCCCATATAATCCTATGGGATTTCCTTCCCAATTTATCAATTAGTTCACTGCATTGACTGTATCTTTTTGAGTTTTCAAGATATTTGACTGGTCTTTTTATATGAGTTGCCCCATAGTATTGACTACCAAATCAGGACAAGAAATCTTTGCTGTAGTTTGTGCATGTGCAATTAAAATTTATTTCATACAAATACCCATATCTCATCAATTATTCAATATATTAATATTTTAATTGCAGTATACTATTTCTACTGTTCTTTGTCAAGTTTCTGAAAAGCAGTGTTAAATGCAGTTAAAAACTCTGCATGCTATTATAAAACAAGTAATTAAAAAAAAAAAAAAAAAGTCAATTCCTACTTAGGTCAAAAAAAAAAAAATTCAGCGATCTACACGCTTCACCACTGATGGTATTTATTCCTAAATTTATATCCTGCTAAATATCTTATATAAGAGAAATTTTTTAAATTTATTAAAAATTAAATAAAAAAAAATAGCTAAAACACCAAAAATTAATAGCTCGAAAAGTATTTCTCACAAAATTGTTAGACAAACTGCTTTAGAAAAGTAAAAAATTGTATTTTTCTTGATATAAATTTCAAATCTAATGATTATGGCGTTTTTCGAATATTGAATTTAAAAAATTACCAAACTTCACAATGAAGTACCCTAGCAAAACATTCACACGTAAAAAGATAATTGGGCTGTTCACAAACAAAGATCAGGCGGCGCGTGGGCGAAGGAGACTAAAATATGGAGTGAGTCTATACTTTTGAACAGAAATGAAATATAAAACTAATATTAATTAATTAATGATTATTTGAAAAACTGTATTAACATCAAGTGTCACCCACTACAAGTTTTAAAAAATGTATTTGAACTTGAGTGGATGAATAAAAATAATTTTATTAACGATTGAAAATTTGAACACGATATATAAATATATAGAGGGTGTGAGCTAATAGTAGGAATTGAAAAAAAAAAAATAAATAAATTGAATATTTCACAGAAATATTGACATCTTCACGAATATATGAGCTATGCTTACACAAATGCTGAACAGGACCTACATAGTCATTTGCTACAGCGACAGACCATTTTGAGCATTTTCTGTTACTTGGGTGATTGCAATTATTATTGCTTCCCCCTAATTGTCCTTGCTACAAAATCTTCACTGAAAATTATGAAGTCAAACATGTTCTTTACATTCTTGAAGTTCAAGGACAATTAGTAAAGAAATCCAGCAGATATTCGACAAAACGTCTAAAATCGAAAAAATCAGTCACTGCCCCTTAATTTTTGGACATCAGTGTATATCAAAACAGGCATGTAAGTGTATTTCATGCCTGTAAAATAACTTTAAAAATAAAGGCAAAGTTCGCTAATGTTTGATTTACTTGTTTAATACTTTTATGGTTGTTGTTATTTCTCTGCATGTTGCTTAGATTCTTTTGACATGCTAAATATGTCAAATAACATTTTTGATTAAGTTCTCAAAAGAACTTATTTTTTACTTTTACTTATACAAATTCAAGTATATCAACATCTCTTTTGTGGTATCTTCATGTGTACCTTTATGTGATTTTTTTTTTCCTTTTTATCTACTTGCTGTGTCCTATGTTAAGAGTTGTATCTTGCAATAGATTAAAAAAACGTCACTGATAGTTAAATAATGTGTTAGCCTATCTTTATGTATAATGCTGCTTTTTTTGTTTACTTAGAGCAATAAATTCTTTTATGTGCAAGTTCTGAAAAATTTGGTTCCTGCTTTTTCCTTGTTTATCATCTCTTTAATGATTAGAGAAGAGTTTATCCTGATAAATTATGCTAAAATTATTATAATAGCATAATAGAATACAAAAGCCTGTTAGCAGAATTTTCTGCACCATTCTGTTGAACCAAATTTATCAAAAGGTAAATTTTGGTTCTGCAATTTCAATAATGTCAGACCAAGCTACTAGCATAAAAAAATATTGTAACTCCATATAATAAGCAAAATTTGCATTTACAATACCTACATCAACAAGCCTACCATTACGAAAATATTGGGTTATTTGGGTAGAAAATGCCTTATAGACATTTATAATAAACGAAGAAATACTTTCCTAGGCATAAACCAGTGATAAGTTAATCAGTGATAGGTTAACATTGCTTGTAGCAGCAAGTTTAAGTGGAGACTGTGAGGTAAAACCATTGTTAATTTACCAATCAGAGAATCTCCTAACATTCAAAAAGTTCAACAACTTTAAATCCATCCTGTTGTATTCCAGAAGTCTAACAGCAAAGGATAGGTGACAAGAATAAAATTTAGTGATGGGATTTGCGAAGTGTTTGAATCAACTGGCAACGTCTATTTTGAGCTAAACCACCTTCCTCTGAAAGACATTTTAACCTTAAATAATACGGGTGTGGTGTACAAGAAAAGATACCAGAGCAATTAGATTTTATAAAGGTGATTTTTTTTTCTCTCAAAGTTAACATCTCTGATTCAACCTAAGGATAAACTGATAATTGCAAATTTTAAAACTTTGTACAAGGATAAGGGCACTTTATAGAAGGTGCTTTGCAATGCATGATGACATGAGCCCCAATAAAATTTTTGAAGGAATAATTCAACACTGTCATATGAATTAGACTAATTGTAAAGGTTTGGAAAGAAATAACAATGAATTGCCTCAAAACAGCATGTAAGAAACTGTGTCCTCCTTTTGGTAATGAAGAAACTTCAGATGAAAGACACAAATTGATAAAGGACATTGTGGCAACTCCTCGTGATATTAACTTGAAAGTAGTGGAAGAAGATGAAGAATTATTGGAATTGTAGATATACATGACCGTGATCTGGCAACTGACGCGGTAAAAGCATTTCTCTATCAGCAATATGAAGAAAAGAAAATGGAAATTTCTTCTAAAGATAAAGATGGGGAGAAAAAACAAATTACGACTGCCGAAATCAAAAAGATGTTTTGGCAAAGTTGGAAGAAGTTCGAAATGTTGATTTGAAATGAAATTCTAACAAATTCATATTATGTTATCGGAACTACATATCTATGTAATGAAAAATCCATGCAGTTTTTCAGAAAGAGTTTAAAAAAACAGGCAGTATCAAACAGTCATAGACATGTTTTTTACAGTTTGCAGACTTGTTTTTTACAGGTCCATTTGTTGAAAAACTACGAAGTGTACGGATTGTACTTCCGGTGAAGATTGGTAATTGCCGAAACTTCAGTGAAGGCTCACTGTGGAGACGTGAAAAGTTTTTGGTTTTTGTCTGTTCGTCTGTTCCGCGATAACTGTCGCACAAATCATCCGATTAGGTTTGATTTTTGGTGGGTGTGTTGGCTAATTAGCTGTATAGTTCTTGGTTAAATTTGGTGTATTCGTTCGAAAAACATAGAAAGTCATAATGCTTTTCAATGGGAAGTCTGACGATTTTTTAGTTTTAGGATTTACCGAAAAGAAAGTCATTCATTGGGATAGTTGTAAATGCTAAATTATGGATGCTAAATTTACGAAATGGAGATCTTAATTTAATACGATCGCTTTACAAATTTGCCAATATATTTATTAGAATTTCGAAATTAATTGTATAAAAAATTGTGGATTTTTACGCTTTAATTTGAAAGATATAAAACATTTTAATTTCTTATTTTTTACAAAAATTTCCAATGCATTTCTTTTTTTCTCTTTCTTTTATTAAATGTTGCCCAAACAACTATATTTCAAAGAATATCAACAAAAGAAAATTCAAGTGAATCTCATTATTTTGATGCGAAATTTTATAACAAAATGGCTAATTTTCGGGTGATTTAAGTTTTTAATAAGCTTTTGCTAATGAAGTAGATGAGGATTTATTTTAACTACTAAAGAAAGATGACCAAATCGGTTTTCCAAACGAAAATTATAAAAACGATGAATTTGTAAATTGAATATAAGTCTCAAAAGAGGAATTTACATTTCTATACACATATTAGTAGTAGGATAGTGGGGCTTCAACGACCACAGGCGCAGCCGCAGCTGGTGCAGCTGCACATCTGATGTGCAGATCTCCTATTTCACAGAAACTTTCTAATTATCAAACTCTCTTTATCTCACCAGTCTTTCGATCTCATTTTTTTGATTCATTTGATATTTTATTAACAAACGATTAAACTGTATATCTATGTTTGCGTATATGTATGTGTGTGTCTGTCTGTATATGTATATATATATACATATATATGTGTGTGTGTGTGTTTGTGTGTATGTGCGTGTGTGTATGTGTGTGTGTTTATATGTGTATGTATTTGTATGTGTATTTATATCTATATATTTATATGTTAGTGTACATGATTACGTATATATATAGGTAATACACTTATAAGTTTTACAAATTTAATCAGTTTTAAAAAATAAAAATTACTTAACAAAAAAAAAAAAAAAAAAAAAAAAGATTTATAAAAATTTAAAATGTTTAAAAAATTTTGCAAGTTAAAAAGAAAAAAAAGTTTTTGAAAAAATATTACTTAAAAAAAAAAAAAAAGTTTTACAATAACTTTAAAAAAATTTACATATTATTGAAAAGAGTTAATCCAAGTTAAAATTATTTATATGTTACCAAAATCATTTACAAATTTATAAAAATTTTATAAATCTTTCAAAAATATTTTACAAATTTATTACTTTAATATATTTTTCTAAGGTTTTTGAGTATGATAAACCTCATAGGTTGCTTTTATGCATGGTAAAAAAGTTTTTAATCTTGATAAACCGTTTTTGAGCACTGTAAACCTTATAAGACAGGATATGTGTGCGTGTGCGCGCATATAATTAACGTTTTGCTAGAAAGGTTTGTGTATAAATTTAAATAAGTACACGTATTTAAAATAAACATTTTTTTATTAAAACAAAATAATTTACAGAAAAGGTTTATATACAGAAGATATTTACAAATCAGCATTTTTCTTCTTCATTACAAGCTTGGTTAATTTCATAGTGTCCATACGCTAAGCTAGATATTCCATTTTCTAAAATGTATCTCTTGTCATCAAAAGGACTTAGACTAATTTTATTTTGGGTTAATGTATATAAATTATGAGAATCCTGAGCTATCCTTATCTGTTTCTCCATGCTTGTTTTTTGCTGCTGGAGGCACTCCAAGTAGTCCTCATGCTTTATTTTCTGTCGAACAATCTGCGTAGACACGCCTTTTGCGCGCTTTTTCTCGTCTTTAAAGGATTTCAGTGAGTACATTTTTGATTTCAGTCCGACAAACTCAAGGGCTAATTCACCATTAAGTTCATCCTTGAACTTGCCGAGAACTTTCTTATTGTCCTCAGAGTATAAATCATGTGATTTCGGGTACTCGGAGAAGTCAAACAAATTACGGTATTGTTCCATATCCTTATAAATATTGTTTGTTTGAATATGATAAGTTAAGGAATCTGTATCAGTGAATAATAGGGTTGCCCGATCTTTATATGTTTTCTTTATGAAGTTATAATGAAAATCATACATAACTAATTTAGAGAGTTCTAAAATAGCGAACCCAACATAGATAGGCCGATTCATTAAAATACTAGTTTTCAGTCGTTCTACCGCGGTCAAGTCTTCATCAAAGGTTTTAAATGATTTAAAAGTAGGTGAAGCTACTAATTTTTTTGCTCTTTTTTTACCATTACAAAGCACAATGTTTCTTCTTTTTCGAAGATTCTCCATTGTCTTCCCAAAAACAGAATTATTCAATAATTTAAAAAAGTCCTTTTCAAAAGAGGACTTAGCCTCTTTCCGTTTCTCAGTATTAAAATTAATATATTTCCGAAGCCAAGGGGTCTGTTTAAATTTTAAGGCTTTATGTACAGCTGTAATTTTTAAACCAAGTTCTAAATAAAATTTAAGATTACGATAATGAGTTATATAATTTCGTTTATTATTTAAATTAGGTATAAGTTTAGGGGTTCCCACGAATTTTCTATTGTTAAGTAAGTTTCTTGCATGAGAAGACAACATGGATTCTTCTACAGTGATCCTCTCGGGAGCAACAGGGTATTCATTGTGCAGAGGGTGTAAATGTTTTGGGTATTCCAAGTCTACCTCGAAAAGGTACCCAATTTCAGAGCTATCAGATAGAGATCGAACCCACTCTTCTGTGATATGACTTGTTTCACTCCATTCAAAACCGCCACAAGGTAAAAATTGACTCATAGCCCACCCATATAGATTGTTAGCATCCCAGTACATGATGTAGCTGGGTGCCTCATTTTTCCTATAATCGGGCGTATCGGGTATGTTTGCTCGAGCGTATCTTTGACTAATCATACTAATACCGCCTCGTATACCATTTTCAACCATAAGCAGCATATCTATATCACTAAGTAATTCTAAAGATGTTTCAGACATCTTCAAGCAAGCTTGCCATGCAAGTGAAGGTGCAGTGAACAGGTGAGCAGGATCAATTTCATAATACTGCTGACATAATTTCCTAAAGTTTTGAAATACGTCAGCAAGTAGTAGAACATCTGTTTTAACATAAAGGTTATGGTAATCACCAAGAGTCTTGATGTCAAATGTTTCCCATACATTCTGGGCGTGTTGATACTCTTTTTCATCTATTGGGTTATTGGTTAAACTATTAAAAAATGCAGAAGGCGGGGGAAGCTGCTTCTCATTAAATTTATCGAAAGAAGTAAAATAATCATAGGGGTAAACCCCTTTACGTATGAGTAAAGATAAATTATTATTTTGCGGGAAATTTTCTTCAAGTATAGTGAATTGATCAGGTTGAAGGTTTTTAACAAGTTTTTCCAATGACGTAGGCAAAAATTGAAAAGAATCGATAAAGACCATCTGAATAGAAGATGTAGGTTTTCTGATTTTAAAGGTGATATAGTTTTCCATAGAAGTAGCAATCACATCGATTTCATGATCTTTAAATTTTCCGAGCTTTGTCATAATATGATGACCATCATAGTTTTTCAAGTTATGGAATATAACAGGAATTGTTTTACACTGCTTATAGTTCAAGTTACATTCCACATGTGCAGCTCCTCTGTACGCACCTGACAGGTGATCATGGTCACGTGTACGTTTCTCATCTAAAGTTTTCTTGCAAATATGACAAAACTCTGCTTCTCGAAATGCCTTTTCTTCCTTGGTAGAAAGCTTCATAGGTTTAATATTTAATAACTTTTGCCCAAGTAATTCTTTTTCTTCCATCATTCTGTTTAAAAAATGTTCAACACAGTTTCTACCACGATATACCTGTGCTTTCTTCACACATGTTCCATCGGGTCCGATAACCACATAAGCGTACCCACACGGTAAGTGGTAGGTTGTTTTCTCAGTATAGGATGCTTTAGAAGAGGGTGGGGCTGATGAAATAGGTATAAGTAGACTCTCAAAGTCTGCATAAATCGTATAAGAAACAGGATGTTGCAGATGAATGCCAGAAAATTTTAATACATTATCATTTTCATTAGGCATCTTTATAGCTTGCGCAACATGTCGAGAACAATATTCACTATGCTTACCCAATAGATCTTGTCTTGAAAATCGATGCAAACATCGATAACAATAATAGGTGGTGGCTTTATGATTAGTCAAGTCTCCTAAAAGTCTTGAAAAGCTTCTAATTAGACAATAGTGTTGTTTTTCACCATCACCAACCAATAACAAATTAATCACATCCTGATTCTGCTTTTCAGATATATACAAAGGGCAAACTTCATGCTCTTCATATCCAAACACATTAATCCGTAAATTGTTGAGTTGTTCAATAATAGATATCTTCTGAAGGGGTACAGGGCATTCCACATTACCTAATTTAATATCTTGCTCATAGGGTCGATAATGACTGACTCGTTCGGGATGTTTTGTAAAATCTAAGTTTAGTTTAAAGGCCAAAAGGCACCAAACCAAACATTTATTGTCTTCATTTTTTATATTCAACACTGCTTTTTTATCATCCAGTTTTTTAGACAGAGGAATGTAGGAACTTGCAGCGAGGGGGTGGTATTTAGCAATCTTGAGTTCTAAATGATGAATTTTTCTAAGTTTCCATCCAGAGCCTCTTTGTACAAATTCTTCAAAGGATTTAATAATCTTCGAAAATCCTTCTTCAATATGTTGCGAGATAGTATCTTCGGTAAGTTCGATGAAACATGAGCATCGAAAATAAGATTCAATATCTTCTATCTCCTCATTATTACTCATACGTTCAAGTGTTATTTTTTCTACCATATACCATTTAATTGAACCTTTTTCACGAATTTCACTTATTAATCGTTCCTGTATTTCAGATTGCAAGTGAGTATGAAATACCTCTAAATCACTTTCCTCATGTTCATCTGGATACAACACGACTGTCTTAAATACATTAAGTGCATCAGAATGCTTTATGTTTTTCGACTTTACATTAGATAAAGTCATTTTTCGTTTTACACTCACAAGAGGTGCACGAGAGTGCTGAGTGCGTACGTGTTGTCTCAGTTCAAATTTTCTTCCGAATACTTTATCACAATCATGACAAGGGAATGTTAAATTTTGATGCGACCTTAGATGATGATCTAAATTATCCTTTCGTGTGAAAACTTGATCACATACCCCACATTTTAATGCAGACTGTCCGTCAGTATTATGGGTTGTCAAGTGTCTTAACAAATCTGATTTCCTTCCAAAAGACTTTTTACAGCTGTCACAAGTATATAATTTCTCATCTAAATGAGTCTTCATATGTTGTTTCAAATTGAAAGACGTTGTTAACATTTTACTACAAGTGGGACATGAATAGGTCTTCTTTTCGGTATTTTTAGAGGTCACAGTCTTTAGAGAAAAATCTTCTTCAGCTAGTTGGTTAAAATCCGAAAAACTTTGAGATATACTATCCATTTCTGTAGAAACTTCAGGGAATCCATCATTCTGTAACGATCCGACACTATCATGTGTCTTTAAATGTCTCTGCAGACTTGATTTCCGCCCAAAAGACTTCTGACATTTTGCACAAGTATATAGTTTCTCATCAGAATGAGTTTGCATATGTTGACTCAAATTAAAAGGAGTTGAGAATGTCTTATTACAGGTAAGACAGGTAAAAATTTTCTTAACGGGTGCAGAATCTCCCAAAGCCATGGCTTCATCAATAGGCATAATGACATCCATACTAGATTAGTAACAAAATACTTTAACTCTTTAAAAGCAAACAACAGACTTATCAAATTAAATTACTAATTTAGATAAATAGCGGAAATAATACCTTCGGTAAAAAGGCGGAAGCAGTTAAAAACACATCTAATCGCTATCAGAACAAATCATGAAATGATGCAAATTGCAATTTCCGTTGCTATTTATACTTATCGTCTTAGTTACACATACAGGTAAAATTCCTAGAATTTAAAGTAATTTCTCAAAGTTGAAGTTGTAGTAGTAGTTTAAATGGTTGTTATTAAAAAATCTCGGGAAACCAACCACCCTGATATACACATACTTAAAAAAAATTCTCAAGTTAAAAGTGGTGCTATTTAAAATGAACGCTATTAAAACCCAAAGACTACTAAGAAATCTTATAATTTTATTTAAAACTGTTAACCAAAGCCAGACTTTTATATATGATTACAGATTCTTAGGCACGAGTTTATAAATTAGCAGTTAAAAATGTTTAATTTCCAATGACATTCAATTTACACTAAAACTACTCATAGAATTCTTGAAATTTCATGCACAGAGATATGATTTTCTGAAATACTAATCGAACATTCTTTTATGTATTTCAAATTCACACAGAGAAATTTCTAAATCATTTATGAAAGTTAAAGTATTGCTAGTGAAAATAAGCGATATTAATACACATAGACTCCAAAAATATTCTATAATTTTCTTAATTACTACCCATATGCAAGTGATATTATTAAAAAAGTCTTTACTAAACACTAATAATACAGACTTTTACACATAATTTTATAAATTAATAGTTAAAAATGTTTGATTTCCAAAGAAATTCATTTTACTTTAAAACTAGTTTTCAGTGAATTCTTGAAAATTTTATCCACAGAGGCATGATTATCTTAAATATTAATTAAATATTTTATTACACACCTCAAATTTAAGCAAAACTCTTTAAAAAAATTTATGCATGTCTGCAGTATTCATATGAAATTGTTAAATAATCTTACACTGCTAGATCATATGTATAATCAAAAGTTCATGTTAAACGCTAATGTTATTAAAATTATTCAATTAATATTTTATAATAAAAATCCAAAAACGTTTTAAAATCAATCTGTTACTTATATGACATACTGAAGAAATTATATAAAATCTATACTTCGAGAAAGAATGACTAATAATCATATAGTAAATTAATTTAATAGCATTTACATATTAATACTTGTAAAACAGTCTATTATATTAAAACATGTAAAATTCATACTTATATTCTAGAAATATTAATATCAATCAACCATGTGTATAGCATATTTAATAAATTTACATGCTTCTTTTAAAAATATATAATATTATTAAATCTCGAAGATTACCATACATGTATATATATATATTACTTAGACGTAGCCCATTTTAAAATTAATCGATTTGTTATTTATAACACACTAATAATATACTTATTTTAAATCTATACTTTGAGAAAGAATAACATCTAACAACTATATATTTAATAACATTTACATATTACCACTTGTGAAACAATCTGTTATATTATAACATGAAAATTAAAAAAACATATTCTTAATAATATTCTCATTAAAAATAACTAAAATCCATACTTGTATTTAAAAAATAACACCATCTATAGCATTCATATGTGAAATATATTGTATAAAACCAGTTATAAAAATTAAAATCCATACACGCATTGTGAAATATAATACACATTTATTACTCTAAGAAACATGTTTATATTTAGCAATCATATTATTATTCTACCAAACATTGTATAATAAGAGAATCTTACAGAAATTCCAAGAAATTCTATACTTATAACATTTAAAAATCGGTAATATTCTTTACATGCTTCTTTTAAAAATATATAATATTATTAAATCTCGAAGATTACCATACATGTATATATATATTACTTAGATGTAGCCCATTTTAAAATTAATCGATTTGTTATTTATAACACATTAATAATATACTTATTTTAAATCTATACTTTGAGAAAGAATAACATCTAACAACTATATATTTAATAACATTTACATATTACCACTTGTGAAACAATCTGTTATATTATAACATGAAAATTAAAAAACATATTCTTAATAATATTCTCATTAAAAATAACTAAAACCCATACTTGTATTTAAAAAATAACACCATCTATAGCATTCATATGTGAAATATATTGTATAAAACCAGTTATAAAAATTAAAATCCATACACGCATTGTGAAATATAATACACATTTATTACTCTAAGAAACATGTTTATATTTAGCAATCATATTATTATTCTACCAAACATTGTATAATAAGAGAATCTTACAGAAATTCCAAGAAATTCTATACTTATAACATTTAAAAATCGGTAATATTCTTTACATGCTTCTTTTAAAAATATATAATATTATTAAATCTCGAAGATTACCATACATGTATATATATATTACTTAGACGTAGCCCATTTTAAAATTAATCGATTTGTTATTTATAACACATTAATAATATACTTATTTTAAATCTATACTTTGAGAAAGAATAACATCTAACAACTATATATTTAATAACATTTACATATTACCACTTGTGAAACAATCTGTTATATTATAACATGAAAATTAAAAAACATATTCTTAATAATATTCTCATTAAAAATAACTAAAACCCATACTTGTATTTAAAAAATAACACCATCTATAGCATTCATATGTGAAATATATTGTATAAAACCAGTTATAAAAATTAAAATCCATACACGCATTGTGAAATATAATACACATTTATTACTCTAAGAAACATGTTTATATTTAGCAATCATATTATTATTCTACCAAACATTGTATAATAAGAGAATCTTACAGAAATTCCAAGAAATTCTATACTTATAACATTTAAAATCGGTAATATTCATGTCTTAATACTATAATGCACACAAACAATCCTTATCTGAAAGTATTTCCGGTATCAAAGAATATAGCTAATTCATATTTTTATTATAACAAACATTACATGACAAAAATAATCCTAGAGAAATTCCAAGAAACTCTATACTTATACATTCAAAAATCGGCAATATTGACGTCTTAATACTATAATACACATAAAACAATCCTTATCTATGAGTATTTCCTGTATCAAATCTAAAAATACCATATAAGCAAGACTCTTCTAACATAGTGCTAAGGTACTCAGTTATAAATTTTAAATCTGAGCTCAATCTCAGTCACTGATCACAGAGATGAAGATACTTATTTTAATATATTAATTACTTCCAAAACAGCTCATAGAGGGCGCTGTTGGCGAAAAGTTTATTCAAAACTTCTTTAAATCACTTTTACTAAAAAATTAAGTCAAAATACTAACTAACACTAAGTAGATGGAAAAGGCGGGTTTTTGCCGCAGGTGGGGCACTTCCGGTGTTTACTTCCGGCAGGAACCCCCACCCCCCTACTATAACATGCTGCCCCCTCCTAAAACCCCCTCTCCTATAGCACACCCTTTCGCCCCACCCTCGATTTTAAGTTTGAATTTTATCATCGTAGTCTTTTACAACAATTTAGCACCGCCGCCGCACCACAGCACCGCCTCATGACCCGCCGCAACGCCGCCTCATGGCATGAAACCCCCCTTTTCCATCTACTTAGTGTTAGTTAGTATTTTGACTTAATTTTTTAGTAAAAGTGATTTAAAGAAGTTTTGAATAAACTTTTCGCCAACAGCGCCCTCTATGAGCTGTTTTGGAAGTAATTAATATATTAAAATAAGTATCTTCATCTCTGTGATCAGTGACTGAGATTGAGCTCAGATTTAAAATTTATAACTGAGTACCTTAGCACTATGTTAGAAGAGTCTTGCTTATATGGTATTTTTAGATTTGATACAGGAAATACTCATAGATAAGGATTGTTTTATGTGTATTATAGTATTAAGACGTCAATATTGCCGATTTTTGAATGTATAAGTATAGAGTTTCTTGGAATTTCTCTAGGATTATTTTTGTCATGTAATGTTTGTTATAATAAAAATATGAATTAGCTATATTCTTTGATACCGGAAATACTTTCAGATAAGGATTGTTTGTGTGCATTATAGTATTAAGACATGAATATTACCGATTTTTAAATGTTATAAGTATAGAATTTCTTGGAATTTCTGTAAGATTCTCTTATTATACAATGTTTGGTAGAATAATAATATGATTGCTAAATATAAACATGTTTCTTAGAGTAATAAATGTGTATTATATTTCACAATGCGTGTATGGATTTTAATTTTTATAACTGGTTTTATACAATATATTTCACATATGAATGCTATAGATGGTGTTATTTTTTAAATACAAGTATGGGTTTTAGTTATTTTTAATGAGAATATTATTAAGAATATGTTTTTTAATTTTCATGTTATAATATAACAGATTGTTTCACAAGTGGTAATATGTAAATGTTATTAAATATATAGTTGTTAGATGTTATTCTTTCTCAAAGTATAGATTTAAAATAAGTATATTATTAATGTGTTATAAATAACAAATCGATTAATTTTAAAATGGGCTACGTCTAAGTAATATATATATACATGTATGGTAATCTTCGAGATTTAATAATATTATATATTTTTAAAAGAAGCATGTAAAGAATATTACCGATTTTTAAATGTTATAAGTATAGAATTTCTTGGAATTTCTGTAAGATTCTCTTATTATACAATGTTTGGTAGAATAATAATATGATTGCTAAATATAAACATGTTTCTTAGAGTAATAAATGTGTATTATATTTCACAATGCGTGTATGGATTTTAATTTTTATAACTGGTTTTATACAATATATTTCACATATGAATGCTATAGATGGTGTTATTTTTTAAATACAAGTATGGATTTTAGTTATTTTTAATGAGAATATTATTAAGAATATGTTTTTTTAATTTTCATGTTATAATATAACAGATTGTTTCACAAGTGGTAATATGTAAATGTTATTAAATATATAGTTGTTAGATGTTATTCTTTCTCAAAGTATAGATTTAAAATAAGTATATTATTAGTGTGTTATAAATAACAAATCGATTAATTTTAAAATGGGCTACGTCTAAGTAATATATATATATACATGTATGGTAATCTTCGAGATTTAATAATATTATATATTTTTAAAAGAAGCATGTAAATTTATTAAATATGCTATACACATGGTTGATTGATATTAATATTTCTAGAATATAAGTATGAATTTTACATGTTTTAATATAATAGACTGTTTTACAAGTATTAATATGTAAATGCTATTAAATTAATTTACTATATGATTATTAGTCATTCTTTCTCGAAGTATAGATTTTATATAATTTCTTCAGTATGTCATATAAGTAACAGATTGATTTTAAAACGTTTTTGGATTTTTATTATAAAATATTAATTGAATAATTTTAATAACATTAGCGTTTAACATGAACTTTTGATTATACATATGATCTAGCAGTGTAAGATTATTTAACAATTTCATATGAATACTGCAGACATGCATAAATTTTTTTAAAGAGTTTTGCTTAAATTTGAGGTGTGTAATAAAATATTTAATTAATATTTAAGATAATCATGCCTCTGTGCATAAAATTTTCAAGAATTCACTGAAAACTAGTTTTAAAGTAAAATGAATTTCTTTGGAAATCAAACATTTTTAACTATTAATTTATAAAATTATGTGTAAAAGTCTGTATTATTAGTGTTTAGTAAAGACTTTTTTAATAATATCACTTGCATATGGGTAGTAATTAAGAAAATTATAGAATATTTTTGGAGTCTATGTGTATTAATATCGCTTATTTTCACTAGCAATACTTTAACTTTCATAAATTATTTAGAAATTTCTCTGTGTGAATTTGAAATACATAAAAGAATGTTCGATTAGTATTTCAGAAAATCATATCTCTGTGCATGAAATTTCAAGAATTCTATGAGTAGTTTTAGTGTAAATTGAATGTCATTGGAAATTAAACATTTTTAACTGCTAATTTATAAACTCGTGCCTAAGAATCTGTAATCATATATAAAAGTCTGGCTTTGGTTAACAGTTTTAACTAAAATTATAAGATTTCTTAGTAGTCTTTGGGTTTTAATAGCGTTCATTTTAAATAGCACCACTTTTAACTTGAGAATTTTTTTTAAGTATGTGTATATCAGGGTGGTTGGTTTCCCGAGATTTTTTAATAACAACCATTTAAACTACTACTACAACTTCAACTTTGAGAAATTACTTTAAATTCTAGGAATTTTACCTGTATGTGTAACTAAGACGGTAAGTATAAATAGCAACGGAAATTGCAATTTGCATCATTTCATGATTTGTTCTGATAGCGATTAGATGTGTTTTTAACTGCTTCCGCCTTTTTACCGAAGTTATTATTTCCGCTATTTATCTAAATTAGTAATTTAATTTGATAAGTCTGTTGTTTGCTTTTAAAGAGTTAAAGTATTTTGTTACTAATCTAGTATGGATGTCATTATGCCTATTGATGAAGCCATGGCTTTGGGAGATTCTGCACCCGTTAAGAAAATTTTTACCTGTCTTACCTGTAATAAGACATTCTCAACTCCTTTTAATTTGAGTCAACATATGCAAACTCATTCTGATGAGAAACTATATACTTGTGCAAAATGTCAGAAGTCTTTTGGGCGGAAATCAAGTCTGCAGAGACATTTAAAGACACATGATAGTGTCGGATCGTTACAGAATGATGGATTCCCTGAAGTTTCTACAGAAATGGATAGTATATCTCAAAGTTTTTCGGATTTTAACCAACTAGCTGAAGAAGATTTTTCTCTAAAGACTGTGACCTCTAAAAATACCGAAAAGAAGACCTATTCATGTCCCACTTGTAGTAAAATGTTAACAACGTCTTTCAATTTGAAACAACATATGAAGACTCATTTAGATGAGAAATTATATACTTGTGACAGCTGTAAAAAGTCTTTTGGAAGGAAATCAGATTTGTTAAGACACTTGACAACCCATAATACTGACGGACAGTCTGCATTAAAATGTGGGGTATGTGATCAAGTTTTCACACGAAAGGATAATTTAGATCATCATCTAAGGTCGCATCAAAATTTAACATTCCCTTGTCATGATTGTGATAAAGTATTCGGAAGAAAATTTGAACTGAGACAACACGTACGCACTCAGCACTCTCGTGCACCTCTTGTGAGTGTAAAACGAAAAATGACTTTATCTAATGTAAAGTCGAAAAACATAAAGCATTCTGATGCACTTAATGTATTTAAGACAGTCGTGTTGTATCCAGATGAACATGAGGAAAGTGATTTAGAGGTATTTCATACTCACTTGCAATCTGAAATACAGGAACGATTAATAAGTGAAATTCGTGAAAAAGGTTCAATTAAATGGTATATGGTAGAAAAAATAACACTTGAACGTATGAGTAATAATGAGGAGATAGAAGATATTGAATCTTATTTTCGATGCTCATGTTTCATCGAACTTACCGAAGATACTATCTCGCAACATATTGAAGAAGGATTTTCGAAGATTATTAAATCCTTTGAAGAATTTGTACAAAGAGGCTCTGGATGGAAACTTAGAAAAATTCATCATTTAGAACTCAAGATTGCTAAATACCACCCCCTCGCTGCAAGTTCCTACATTCCTCTGTCTAAAAAACTGGATGATAAAAAAGCAGTGTTGAATATAAAAAATGAAGACAATAAATGTTTGGTTTGGTGCCTTTTGGCCTTTAAACTAAACTTAGATTTTACAAAACATCCCGAACGAGTCAGTCATTATCGACCCTATGAGCAAGATATTAAATTAGGTAATGTGGAATGCCCTGTACCCCTTCAGAAGATATCTATTATTGAACAACTCAACAATTTACGGATTAATGTGTTTGGATATGAAGAGCATGAAGTTTGCCCTTTGTATATATCTGAAAAGCAGAATCAGGATGTGATTAATTTGTTATTGGTTGGTGATGGTGAAAAACAACACTATTGTCTAATTAGAAGCTTTTCAAGACTTTTAGGAGACTTGACTAATCATAAAGCCACCACCTATTATTGTTATCGATGTTTGCATCGATTTTCAAGACAAGATCTATTGGGTAAGCATAGTGAATATTGTTCTCGACATGTTGCGCAAGCTATAAAGATGCCTAATGAAAATGATAATGTATTAAAATTTTCTGGCATTCATCTGCAACATCCTGTTTCTTATACGATTTATGCAGACTTTGAGAGTCTACTTATACCTATTTCATCAGCCCCACCCTCTTCTAAAGCATCCTATACTGAGAAAACAACCTACCACTTACCGTGTGGGTACGCTTATGTGGTTATCGGACCCGATGGAACATGTGTGAAGAAAGCACAGGTATATCGTGGTAGAAACTGTGTTGAACATTTTTTAAACAGAATGATGGAAGAAAAAGAATTACTTGGGCAAAAGTTATTAAATATTAAACCTATGAAGCTTTCTACCAAGGAAGAAAAGGCATTTCGAGAAGCAGAGTTTTGTCATATTTGCAAGAAAACTTTAGATGAGAAACGTACACGTGACCATGATCACCTGTCAGGTGCGTACAGAGGAGCTGCACATGTGGAATGTAACTTGAACTATAAGCAGTGTAAAACAATTCCTGTTATATTCCATAACTTGAAAAACTATGATGGTCATCATATTATGACAAAGCTCGGAAAATTTAAAGATCATGAAATCGATGTGATTGCTACTTCTATGGAAAACTATATCACCTTTAAAATCAGAAAACCTACATCTTCTATTCAGATGGTCTTTATCGATTCTTTTCAATTTTTGCCTACGTCATTGGAAAAACTTGTTAAAAACCTTCAACCTGATCAATTCACTATACTTGAAGAAAATTTCCCGCAAAATAATAATTTATCTTTACTCATACGTAAAGGGGTTTACCCCTATGATTATTTTACTTCTTTCGATAAATTTAATGAGAAGCAGCTTCCCCCGCCTTCTGCATTTTTTAATAGTTTAACCAATAACCCAATAGATGAAAAAGAGTATCAACACGCCCAGAATGTATGGGAAACATTTGACATCAAGACTCTTGGTGATTACCATAACCTTTATGTTAAAACAGATGTTCTACTACTTGCTGACGTATTTCAAAACTTTAGGAAATTATGTCAGCAGTATTATGAAATTGATCCTGCTCACCTGTTCACTGCACCTTCACTTGCATGGCAAGCTTGCTTGAAGATGTCTGAAACATCTTTAGAATTACTTAGTGATATAGATATGCTGCTTATGGTTGAAAATGGTATACGAGGCGGTATTAGTATGATTAGTCAAAGATACGCTCGAGCAAACATACCCGATACGCCCGATTATAGGAAAAATGAGGCACCCAGCTACATCATGTACTGGGATGCTAACAATCTATATGGGTGGGCTATGAGTCAATTTTTACCTTGTGGCGGTTTTGAATGGAGTGAAACAAGTCATATCACAGAAGAGTGGGTTCGATCTCTATCTGATAGCTCTGAAATTGGGTACCTTTTCGAGGTAGACTTGGAATACCCAAAACATTTACACCCTCTGCACAATGAATACCCTGTTGCTCCCGAGAGGATCACTGTAGAAGAATCCATGTTGTCTTCTCATGCAAGAAACTTACTTAACAATAGAAAATTCGTGGGAACCCCTAAACTTATACCTAATTTAAATAATAAACGAAATTATATAACTCATTATCGTAATCTTAAATTTTATTTAGAACTTGGTTTAAAAATTACAGCTGTACATAAAGCCTTAAAATTTAAACAGAACCCTTGGCTTCGGAAATATATTAATTTTAATACTGAGAAACGGAAAGAGGCTAAGTCCTCTTTTGAAAAGGACTTTTTTAAATTATTGAATAATTCTGTTTTTGGGAAGACAATGGAGAATCTTCGAAAAAGAAGAAACATTGTGCTTTGTAATGGTAAAAAAAGAGCAAAAAAATTAGTAGCTTCACCTACTTTTAAATCATTTAAAACCTTTGATGAAGACTTGACCGCGGTAGAACGACTGAAAACTAGTATTTTAATGAATCGGCCTATCTATGTTGGGTTCGCTATTTTAGAACTCTCTGAATTAGTTATGTATGATTTTCATTATAACTTCATAAAGAAAACATATAAAGATCGGGCAACCCTATTATTCACTGATACAGATTCCTTAACTTATCATATTCAAACAAACAATATTTATAAGGATATGGAACAATACCGTAATTTGTTTGACTTCTCCGAGTACCCGAAATCACATGATTTATACTCTGAGGATAATAAGAAAGTTCTCGGCAAGTTCAAGGATGAACTTAATGGTGAATTAGCCCTTGAGTTTGTCGGACTGAAATCAAAAATGTACTCACTGAAATCCTTTAAAGACGAGAAAAAGCGCGCAAAAGGCGTGTCTACGCAGATTGTTCGACAGAAAATAAAGCATGAGGACTACTTGGAGTGCCTCCAGCAGCAAAAAACAAGCATGGAGAAACAGATAAGGATAGCTCAGGATTCTCATAATTTATATACATTAACCCAAAATAAAATTAGTCTAAGTCCTTTTGATGACAAGAGATACATTTTAGAAAATGGAATATCTAGCTTAGCGTATGGACACTATGAAATTAACCAAGCTTGTAATGAAGAAGAAAAATGCTGATTTGTAAATATCTTCTGTATATAAACCTTTTCTGTAAATTATTTTGTTTTAATAAAAAAATGTTTATTTTAAATACGTGTACTTATTTAAATTTATACACAAACCTTTCTAGCAAAACGTTAATTATATGCGCGCGCACGCACACATATCCTGTCTTATAAGGTTTACAGTGCTCAAAAACGGTTTATCAAGATTAAAAACTTTTTTACCATGCATAAAAGCAACCTATGAGGTTTATCATACTCAAAAACCTTAGAAAAATATATTAAAGTAATAAATTTGTAAAATATTTTTGAAAAGATTTATAAAATTTTTATAAATTTGTAAATGATTTTGGTAACATATAAATAATTTTAACTTGGATTAACTCTTTTCAATAATATGTAAATTTTTTTAAAGTTATTGTAAAACTTTTTTTTTTTTTTTTAAGTAATATTTTTTCAAAAACTTTTTTTTCTTTTTAACTTGCAAAATTTTTTAAACATTTTAAATTTTTATAAATCTTTTTTTTTTCTTTTTGTTAAGTAATTTTTATTTTTTAAAACTGATTAAATTTGTAAAACTTATAAGTGTATTACCTATATATATACGTAATCATGTACACTAACATATAAATATATAGATATAAATACACATACAAATACATACACATATAAACACACACACATACACACACACGCACATACACACAAACACACACACACACATATATATGTATATATATATACATATACAGACAGACACACACATACATATACGCAAACATAGATATACAGTTTAATCGTTTGTTAATAAAATATCAAATGAATCAAAAAAATGAGATCGAAAGACTGGTGAGATAAAGAGAGTTTGATAATTAGAAAGTTTCTGTGAAATAGGAGATCTGCACATCAGATGTGCAGCTGCACCAGCTGCGGCTGCGCCTGTGGTCGTTGAAGCCCCACTATCCTACTACTCATATTTAATACACGAAATTTTATTCAATTTCATCAACATATGATGTTTAGTGGTGGAAACATAAGTTTTCTTTTAAGGATAGGATAAAATCTCCTGTACAAAGAGATGGTTAATCTAATGAAATTACAATAGTAAATACATTCAGACATATACTCGAATAATGAAATAGCACAATTACTAGAAATTGAGAATATAAAATTAAAGCGACAACGGGGGGTTCAGAGGTGCAGAGCAACCTTTGAAGGAATGTGTTCTTATTCGGAAAAAATACAGTAATAAGTAGTTTATCCTATCATTGCATAAAATTGTGTTTAATGTGATATTTCCGGAAGTTTCGATAAATCTTATATTCTTATGTATATAGTCCAGTAGAAATAGCATTTTACCTTACAAAAATTCGGGTAGTTCTGATTTTTGGATATGTTGTAAAGGTTGACCCTCTAATAAAAAAAACCAAGTTTTCGACCTTCTAGACCTTGTACGTTTTTCACAATATTGAAAAAAACAATATTTTTTGGCACTTTTTTCGATTTTTCTTAAATAGCTCAATTTTAGTGCATTTTCCAGAAAAAACACTTTCACCATTTTGTAGAGCATAAAATTCTCTACAACATGCAGTATTCATGTTTGTAAATTGTCCAAATAGGGGGTAAGATACGGAGCCGGGAAAATACGGTAAAATTTGCTAAAAGTGCAAAAATCCACAAATGACGTTAGTTTTTGCTTAATAACCTACTTTTAGTGCGTTTTAGAGACAAAAGTGTCATTATAAAGTTTGTAAAGCATGAAGTAGTCTATAAGTTTCATTTATTAGATCATTAAATATCTATAATAGACTCTAAAAATCAGAATAATACAATTTATGGTTAAAACAAAAAAATACCGCCTGACAAGTCACTAATTTAAAAGCGAGCTTTTATTTTTGATATTGATTAAACGATGCAATTAATTAATTATAGTATGTACAATAATAGGTAACTGTTGAATACTTGAGGGGGGAGGGGCGAAGTTAACCAAAAAACCTAGTCGGTAGACATAGCTGCAGGGCCAAGAATTCAAAGTCGAAAGTAAAATTAATAGCTGGGAATAATGTAAAAAAACACTTGAAAGATAAATAAGTTATAATTTAGAAATTTTAAAAGAGGAAAAGGAGTATCTAAGGCCGAAACTAAGGGAGGTGGGAGCAAAAGGAGCATGTGGGGCGGGCGCTAGAATGGAATCGATTTTTCTTAAATAACTCAATTTCAGTGCATTTTACAGAAAAAGCATTTTCACAATTTTGTAGCAGATAAAATTCTCTACAACATACAGTATTCATGTTTGTAAATTGTCCAAATAGGGGAGTGAGATACGGAGCTGGGAAAATAGGGTTAAATTTGGAAAAAATGCAAAAATCTACAAATGACGTTTTTTTTTTTTTAATAACCCACTTTTAGTGCATTTTAGAAACAAAACTGTCATAATGAACTTGTTAGAGCATGAGATAGTCTATAGTCTCATTTATTAGACAATTAAATATTGGTAATAGACCTTAAAAATTACAGCAAAAAGATTTTGGGTGAAAACAGGAAAATACCGCCTGACAAGTTATTAATTTAAAAAACGAGCTTTTATTTTTGATATTGAAAGCACGATGTGGTTAATTAATTATAGAATGCACAATTAATTAATCAACAAATACACAGTAAGTATTATATAGTCGCTTTGTCATATATATTTCCTTTTTCTGCTGCTTGGCCCTGGTAATGATACCATCGTCTCAGATACTTCATCGTCCGTCTCCGTACTTGACTCGATTGGTTGTTCTAGGTCACCAAAGTCCTCAAGGTCCAGTATAATATCAGTAGCGTTGCCACATAGTTGGTTATGGCACTTCACACAAATAACTAGCACTTCAAGCCTGCCTTTCTAAAACTGAAATTCGTACTACAATTTTTTTTTTTTTTTTTTTTTTTGCATTAGCAAGATATGAAATCGAGTAGAGCTTGAGGAGCTGGTCCATTCATCATGGTGACTGGAATAGTCCATGACCACCCCACTTCCAGCCGCATTCGAGAGGATCCTTTTCGTTTCCCAGCCATGTCTGAATGCATGATATTCAGCAGCATCACGAGTAGGTGGTAGTCTAGCTAAATTTAATTTAATATTGTTAGCTGCTCTAGCGAAGCTGACATACCGCAATACATTCAAGTTTTGGTTGGGATCACCTCCATACAGGGCAAGAAGTACACCTTCTGTGGCTTCAACAAGTTTGTGCCTCTCTGCATTTAAGTCTTTAAAGATTTGAACTTTTTGGTTCAGGGATGGGTTCTGAAGAATTCTGCAATATTTCATTTTCCCATGGCTGTAGAGCACAGAAGTGGTGTTACTTACTGCATGAAGAAAAATAATATTTTGTACAACTTCCTTAAATTTGAAACACTCTTTGGAGTAGAGATCATCAGGGAGTTTCCCTCTCCTGGCCCTTCGGAAATAAACATTGTCTGCAGCTGGAGAAGCCACAAGAACAAGAAGGTCCATGTCTTCACCATTGACAATGGCAGCATCGTAATCACGGGCTTAGGAAATAGCTGTGTTCACCATTAGCACATCTGCATCTTCAATGGCCTGCGTAATGATCATTTGTGCTTTTTCAGATTCATTTCGAAGCAAGTTCTTTATTTTTTTTTCATTCCCCAACAATTTTTCTTGTGGCATCTGTGGAAACATAGTCTCATTGAACTTAACCTCAGCAGAAGTATGAATCTTCAAGCGACGAGCACTTTCTAATATTACTATGTTTCTAATATTTTCTTTATTTTAAAATTTAAAACTGAATTCAAAACACCAGAAAACAATTCTCCTTTATACAGGTTTCCATCTTATCAGGTATAATTGTTGTTATTCTTTCTGTTGGGACTAACATTCTGAAACTGAAATACATTTACCATCAATGTAAATTTTGACTAACAAAAATATGTGGGACAAATGAATTAAAACACGACAAACCAAATCTTCATTGTGCGCCCTCTTCTCCTTCCATTCTAGCGCCCGGGCCACATGCTCCTTTTGCTCCCACCTCCCTTAGTTTCGGCCTTAGATACTCCTTTTCCTTTTTAAAATTTCTAAATTATAACTTATTTATCTTTCAAGTATTTTTTTACATTATTTCCAACTATTAATTTTACTTTCGACTTTGAATTCTTGGCCCTGCACCTATGTCTACCGACTAGGTTTTTTGTTTAACTTTGCTCCCCCCCCCCCTCCAACTATTCAATAGTTACCTATTATTGTACATACTACAGGGTTCGTACGGATCAGGGAATTTTCCAGGAGTGTTACCAGTATTTTTTTTACAGAAAAAGAAATGTAGGTTAAACTCGCGAAACTTCGGCTTCTTTTAAGCATTGATTTTCTGTAAGAAAATACTGGTACCGAAGAATTTCCTGGTCTCAAAATTCCAGGAGGCGTACGAACCCTGTACTATAATTAATTAATTGCATCATTTAATCAATATCAAAAATAAAAGCTCGTTTTTAAATTAATGACTTGTCAGGCGGTATTTTTTTGTTTTAACCATAAATTGTATTATTTTGATTTTTAAAGTCTATTATAGATATTTAATGATCTAATAAATGAAACTTATAGACTACTTCATGCTTTACAAACTTTATAATGACACTTTTGTCTCTAAAACGCACTAAAAGTAGGTTATTAAGCAAAAACTAACGTCATTTGTGGATTTTTGCACTTTTTGCATATTTTACCCTATTTTCCCGGCTCCGTATCTCACCCCCTATTTCGACAATTTACAAACATGAATATTGCATGTTGTAGAGAATTTTATGCTCTTCCAAATGGTAAAAGTGCTTTTTCTGTAAAATGCACTAAGATTGAGTTATTTTAGAAAAATCGAAAAAAGTGCCGAAAAATATTGGTTTTTTGAAAATTGTGAAAAACGCACAAGGTCTAGAAGGTCGAAAACTTGGTTTTTTTATTAGAGGATCAACCTTTACAACATATCCAAAAATCAGAACTACCCGAATTTTTTTACGCTATTTCTACTGGACTAATAAATAACTTTTAAAAATTGAATTTTAGGATATCAAATATTATGCAGATTATATTAAAAATTAGTGAGTTTAATAAACAATGATTTGTAGAGAAGCTGACGTTGAGGCCTTTGATCTGTAGATTTACTAGTTAGAAAATGTTTTCATCCACAACCTGTCTATAATAACAAAGATAGGATGTCTGTGTGTCTATCCAGAGTACTCTGAAGAACCTGTTGCGTACAGAAGTACAAGATCAGGAAGGTACCTGTATGCCTGAAGTTATGCAACTATATATATACTAAATAAGTTATAATTTTAGTATCTTTTGGATTTTTTTTATGATAAGATTTTTTTAAAAAAATATATGCTTTTTTAGGGGTTTTTTACGTTTGAGATGATTTTTTCACATTAGTAAAAGGAATTCGGTTTCAATCTTTTAGCCCAATATAGTAAATTTTATACTCTTTTCAATAAAGTTTATTCTGAATTTGTTCAAAGATTTTTTGATTTTTCACAATTATTTTATTCAATTTGCCGGGTTTTTTTCACGTTTCGATGAAATGTTTTGACATCCTTAAAATGAATCCGGTTTCAATCATTTTAATAAATTTGTCCTCCGAGATTTTTTTTTAATTTTTCGGAATTTTTTATGTGATTTTTAGCGTTTTTTTTCGCGTTTTGCTGCGATTTTTTGACATTCGTAAAAGTGATCCGGTTTCAGTCTTTCAGCCAAATTTTGTAAAATTTCTCAGATTCAGTTTATGAAATTTTCGTGAATACTTTATGTGCTTTTTAGCATTTTTTTTTAAATTCGTGAAATGAATTCGGCGTAATTTATTAGTACTATTACAGTAAATTTCGTCCTCTGCGATGTTTGATTTTTTTCGCGAAATTTTTCTGTTATTTTTAGCGTGTTTTCTCGATTTGCGACGATATTTTGACATTCGTAGGAATTCGGTTTCAATCTTTTTATCCCCACAATATAATTTTCTCCTCTCCAATTTTTGAATTTTTCGCGAATATTTTATGCTTTATTTCGCGTTTTGAGGCTTTTTTTTTTATAGTAGTAAGTAAAAGGAATCTTGTTTTAACCTTTTGGACCAATATAATAAAATTTTTCCTGCAATTTTTGAATTTTTTTTTTTATGCGATTTTCGGCATTTTCTCATGTTTCGCTGCGATATTTGGACAAGCGATTTTTACTGAAACAGAAATAACTCTCCGATATGTTTTTCTACTGTCGTAATCAAATTCAAGTTGGGAGAATGTCAAATCTGTTTCTGCAGCAACGTGAACGACGATGCTGAAAATATTATTTTAAAAACGGAAATTATTATTTTTTCTGGCTGAAAAAAAAAAACTAATATGAAGGTTCATTTGATTCGAGACTTGAGTGGACGTAGCTCGCACGGGTGTACGCTGCCGACAGCAGTGTTGTCCCCTATTTAGGTTCCTTTAGTTAGAAGTTCGCGCTAGGAGAAAACCACAAGCATCTCATTAAAATCTAATACATTGAAAAAAAAATCATGATCATGACATCTCAAAAATGCGAAGAGATTCATATAGTAGGTGATAGTAGAAGATTGACAATAAATAAGAAAATAATAAAGAGAGAGCACCATATTTAACTATGCACAAAACATATTTTGACTGCATTGCCAAAAGTGGAAGGCCTTTAGAGAGGTATTTTTGAGGGAAAATATAGTGATTTCTCGTTAACGTGCAATTCTGAAAGCATTTCACAAACATTCCGTTCTGGCCAGCTCAGATTTGAACAAGCAAAGTTAGGTATCAAAGGGATAATGCACTGAGCTAAATAAATCCATAAAAAAGTAAGTAATATAAAATTTATATTTAAAATGGAAATAAAAGCAGTTCATTGTCATTTCGATTTCGGACAAAAACAATTTTTAATTGACTGTATTATTTTGTTTTCAAAAAGTTGAGGTACCCCCCCACCCTCCCCGTTTCATTGCCAATTACGCCAACAGACGATAAATCGCCCAAAAAAACTAAATCTTCATTATTTTTCTATGGAAGCTATATCGAGGTTCCGCAAGAATTTTTTTATAAACGTATATATACACATGAGAAGAATATTCTGTAATTTTTTCAAAATTTTCTGAATATGCGCTTTTGGAGACTTTCCTTAGGGCTGCCAGGCCAAAGAACTTATAACTTACACGTTATAGAAGTTGTTTGGCTATAGCTCAGACATCCTGACATTTAAGCTAAAATTAAATGTTCCACGCGGGACAACTAATTTCACGATTTCTTAGATTAAATGTTCAGGATCGTAGATCGCACATAACTCTGTCATTATCATGAGTGGTTATATTGCTTCCATATCAAAAGATCAGTATATGGGTTTTTGTCGACTATAAAAACACTATTTTTTTTAGCAATACCTACTTTTTTTTTTTTTTTTGAATGTTAAATAATTTCTGAATTTTTGTTTTCCGTTATAAGAGATTTATTTACACGGAATGATTTCGCAGAATTAAACATTCTGAAGTCTGTAAATATTATTTTAAATTTGTCCCGATTTTTGTGTTTAAATCACGATTTGTTTTTACTTCACACTCTTAAATTCTCGATTTAGTAAGATAATAATTTGGAATGCTACAAATTGTAGCATTCCAAATTATTATCTTACTAAATCGAGAATTTAAAAGTGTGAAGTAAAAACAGCTACAATAAAAAATATATATACATTATCGAATTTTATAACACACCTCCTTTGTTTAAACTTGGTTAAAAATTGTCAAGGCTCTTTGTACATCGAAAAAAAAAATTATGGTAGAAATGTTATGTCAAACGAATGTTCTATACAATTTCTATCACTGTCTCAACAACATTTTACAATATTTTTTCTCATGTTTAAGCTGCCGAATCCGAATGTATGGTATATTTTTGGAGCTTATCAAATTTACTAGAAGTAAAAAATTCTCTTTATTCCCAGATTCAATGACTTCTTAAAATAAACCATTCGTCAAAACAAATGTTAGAGGAAAACTATTCTTTTATAACTATCTAGAGTTCAGCATTATTTTTTTTATTTATTTTCATTGTAAATGAAATATCGATATCTTACAAGAGACTTCTCAAAAATATATAATAAAATAGCGGACAATCCCGTTTTAAAACAAGTTAAGCTATGTCTAATTTCTTTCTTCCAGAATATGTTGAGATTGTCGTAACATAGCAACAATGTCGGAAGGATATTTACGTCTTTATGTGTCACGTTGTGGCGTGACTAAGATAATGTATTTTTGTACAATTTTCAAACATGTCCTCGCAAATTAGATCTTGCTTCTTAAATATTGATTCTAATATACGGAAGTAAAGCGTTCTTTGGGTGACGTAACATTTCTGTAAGGTCGATAGAAAGTGTGTTAAGCAGTGGTGCTCGGTTCACAATTTGTACTAAAGAATTGTTCGAGGACCTAATCAAATTTTATCAAAACAAATAAATGAAAATGCGATTTCCTGGTTCCCACCTGTCAAGCTATCGCTGTATATACCGGTTTTAAACAATACTCTGTATAATACAATATAGTAAAAGGTAAAAATATATTACAGTTCTGTACATTAAATGAGACGATTATCAAATTTCATAATGACAATTTTATAACATTTTTGTAGAAATTAAAAAAAAAAACCCATATCATATACATTGCTTGACAATTGCTAAGGAACAGAGATATTTTTCATCATAACTTATATGATAGACATTGTTTAATGAAACAAAACTTTTCTACTTATTTAATAGAGGTCCTTGGATATTTTTGTTATTCAAAACGATACAGATATTATCACATGACAAAGGCAGATGCGCAAAAGAACAAAATATACTCTTTACAGATTTTTCAACAGTTACAAAAAAGGCTTGTTCTGCCCAAAAAATGAAAACATGAGAGTCTGGAGGAAGTATGACATCCTACGACACTGATACACATTTTGCATCGTTTGTGCATGCTGTTTACTAAACAGTTGAGGCAGGGCCTGATTAATGCACGGGCCTCCGGGGCCTCGAACCTGGGCCCACCAATTTCAGGGGCCCACAAAATATGTGGCGGATTTTTTTTTCCTTAATCAAATACTTTTCAAATATTGTTTTATAAAATATGAAACGTAAAATTTAAATATTCTGAAAGACTCAATAAAACTTTTAGAAGCTTTTAACCTAGGCACTTTTACTTGAAAAAGTGAATGACCAAGAACCGAACATGGACTTTACTCACGCTTGATAACTCCCGAATGGTATACTGTGTCTATTGGTTTCAAAATAAACGAGGGTTTTACAATGTCAGAATTATAGTTTAAAATGATAACTAGACTGTTAGGAAAAACATAATTTTTATGATTTTGGATAAGGCGTAAATAAGTTTTTAAAAAGACGTCCTCATTTATTCTGCAACATAAACTGTGGATCATAGATGTTTGTGAGTTATACAAATGCTTATTTGAGAAAGTGGACGGTAATTCATTTTCTTGATTATTCTTGTAAGTTAAATTTTTTTTGTAAACTTGCCCAAACTTTCACCCAAACAACTTTGTCAACTCATCAAATAAACCTACTTTTTTTTCTGAAAGTGTCGCCGGGAATGGGGGCAACTTTTTAACAGTCCCTGGGCCCAACTTTAGCTTATCGGGCTCTGAGTTGAGGAGAGCTTAAGGAATGCTTTCTCAATCGTTTTACAGTTCCTACACGGTTCAAGAACAATTTAGTCTTTGAGTAATACATCTACCGAGTTCATTTCAGGCATGCTGTGTAAGATTTATGACTGGAGAATACGCTAGGCATGTCATACGCTCAATATCGTCACCTGCTAGTGTGAAGGACACTTCAGCTGTCTTATGTGGCACGCACTGTTATCCATTAACAGGAATATTGGATTAACTGCACCACGGGAAAGATGGATATAACGCTGGGCTGGAGAATGCCTGTACAATACCATTGCGATGTCACTGTACCTTTTTCAAACATGTGAAGCAGAATTCTGCCATTATGCCTGATACCCGCTGACACAATCACTTTTTCATCATAGTTATCGATTTCCTGGACAATCTGGTGATGTGAATGAATTCCCCTCTCTTTCCACATTAGCTGGTGTTCAGAATGACTGTTTATGGTGTAGCGGGATTCATTGAGAACATTATTCTGGACCACTGTTTCTGACCCCAACAAATATGCTCTTTAAACCGAAATACACTTTCCCTATGATGATGTGCTCATATTGGAATGTATGTAACAAGCTTCTGTGCATCTAAGCCAACATTGTTTTAATCACCGAGATATGGTTCTCGCAGCTAACCAAGTACCAGTAGCTTTAGCAAGGTCTGAAGTTATCTGACATAGAATATCGTTTATGTTTCTCTTGATCACCAGGCAGACATATTGATGTTCTTGAGGTGTGATGTTCCTACCACGGCTTCCAGAATCCCTTCTCGTAGCACTTCCACATCCAGAGGTATTTTTTAAACCAAAAGATTTTACGCCCTTCGACACGTCTCTTGCTTTGGTAACTTTAGTGACACTTTGCCCTATCTTGAGACATCCAACTGCTCAACCATGATCGTACGCAAATCAAATGATGTTTTACAGGCATTTAACAGTCAATACCTGTCTCAAAAAATGAAATTTACAGTTCTATCTTCAAAACCGACAGTGTGATTTTTCTCTCAAAAGTTACTACTTGGAATTTCAAAGAAGTTAACCAAGAGGATGTAACAAGTTTTAACAGAGACAAGAGATCTTGCCGTACAATGTCCACTACCGTTGTTTTTTCTGTGATTGCGTGGCTTAATGAAACGCAATTTTGCACAAATTCATGGTTCTTTAGCAAGCATTGTATTTATAGGTGAAGCATTGGATAATTTGAGAAGGAAGAGGATTTCAGTTCTTAATTTTTTAGTTTATTAAAACCACTAAATTAACTCGTTGTTTTTAAATCTCGAAATTCGTGAAATTTCGTTACGCTACGATCAATATTATTACATTTCGCATGTATACGTGCTTCGCCCTTCGCGCTCATTAAGACTCAAAAACGGGAAAGAAATAAAAACCAGTGAATTCAGTAACCTGCTTAATAGGAATCTTAAAATGCATAAATTTTGTTAACACTGCGATCATTGTACAGTCAGACCAAAACAAAAAATAAGATGGACAAAAAAATACGGAAATAGTCATCCGACTAGAAATCATGTCTTCTTTCCATTTATGTTTTTTTTTTAAATAGTCGGATGTTCCAATCCCAAAACTCTCGTCTATCTCATACATGTTAATACTTCAAAATTCGCTATCGCATCGCCAATAAAATCAATATTTTTCGTCATTCTGTTCTACGTCAGCTGCTTGGGAATCGTCGGGTTACTTGGATGCGAAGCACCCTTCATTGCACGAGCAGCCGATGTGCAACACGACTACGAAAAGTCCTTTTTGGCCTGTACCGGTGGGAAAAGATAGCCTACCTATTCCTTGGTTTTAAGAATTTAGCTAATTTTACGGAAAAGCACTAAGCTAAAATGCGTGGAACCCGATTACAGAAGACTCATTCCCAGTTTGACTACAATATAGAATTGGAATTAGAATTTCGTCAAATTAGTCAGCTATAGCCAGGTTGGCTTCATTTATAGCAACCTATTTTTATTGCCAAATTTGGCGATATTTCGCCAAGCGTGGCGAGATTTTGACGCTGGTGAATATGAATATATAGTGTTAAGCATATAAGAGTTGGAACGATGGTTAGAACAATGAAAGAAAATTTGCCAGAAAGCATATTCACTCAAACTCATAAATTAAACCCTTTTATGGAGGAATCCTGCTGTCTTGTTTTAAAATGTCAGCCACCCTAAAATTTCAAACTTCTATATCTGAGCCATTTTTTAAGATATAGTCAATACAAAAATTGCTCCGGAATCCTTAGATCAAGGCCGAACATTTAACGGAAAAAACTTTTAGGCTTTCTAATATTTGAATTTGAAATATTTAAGTGGCTATCACAGCGTCCCCTTCCGGCGGAATATCCCCAAATTGAACTGGGACATGAAGGCCATAGTCAAACACATATACATAAAACTTGGTTTAATCCCATCATTGGATGACGGCGGAACAGCATTGAAATATTATTCACGCCTATACTTGTTTCTTTCTATGTACTAGTAGCTGACGTGACTTGGGTAAAGCCCATGGGTACGTGAAGTATCAGGATCAGAAATCCATAGCCACCTCGTGGAGGTCTATGGGGCAGATGTGGTGTTGAAGGAGACAGTGCCTCCAATTCCGTGAGGGCGTAAACAATTGCTGGACACACAAAAACCTGGACGGACGCGTACGTCAACTACAGGTGAAAACGTCAGGTTGTTGGATGGCATGATTAAAGCAAACAAGTGCATCGCCATCGACGAAGCCGTCGAAGAACTTGAAATCGGTAATGCGCGAGCTCACAAGATCACACACGACACTCTCCAATACAGTGTGGTAGCGTGAGACGTTGTATATATAATTAATAAATTCCATTTATCGTTTGAAACGAAAAAACTTTATTTTAAATTAACACATTAAAAAAACAAAAGTAAAAATGAAAAATTATGATAAGCATCCATGCTGTAAATTTACATGGTCAGCCAAATTCCGATTCTGACGTCCGCTCAAAGTGGAACCTCACTCTCCAGTATTCCAAATCCCACTGCCGTCTTTCGTATCCCCTCGCATTCCTTCCTCTCCGGCAAAACAGGTATTTTTTTCTCCATAAGGAAAGAAACGCCCTCTGGCCTTCCTATGAGTGACAGCTATCTTAATCCCCTACTTATCCAGTTAGAATTTCCAACTCATATGGGCTAGATCCATTGTATCCAAAGAATGCCATTCACATTTCTTATCCACCCATTCAGATAACATATCATTCAATACAAAGCATGTACTGCAGCTTGGCTTATCTCAAAGTGAAAATGAAATTCACACTATTGATAGAATTTTTCTCAATAGAGATCAATCTGTCAGATTATCTTCATTCCAGAGAGATTATCCTTTTTCCACAAATAAGGGAGGAGTTGAAACATCTCAACTCATCACAACACCTCCCCCTAAGAAAAAATTTCTAGAAGAAATTTGGCATATATATTAATAGAATAAGCTCCTTCAATCAATTTCTAAAGAGGTCAACAAAGTATAAAGGAATTTAGAATAACACATGAAAAATCCCTATAGAATACAAACACATTCCCATACTGAGTATTTGATAGACCACACTGTCAATAGGATTTACTATACTCCCTCACCTACAATACCTAAGTATAATTCCAGGAATAATTTATACAATTGATGCCCTAAGAAACAATTTTGAAATACTTCACATACATATAATACCAAATACAGATTACACTTTACATGATTCTAACAAAAAAATAATAATAATTAAAAAAAAGAATAAACCTATATACAACACAATGCCTAAACCGATTCTCTTAAGAAAACACTTGCTTAAAAGCTTAATTATGGACACTTCTACAAACAAAAGAAAGCATACTAAATTATGCAATCATTAAATTAATGAAGTTTTACTATTGCGAAAATATTAAGCATTAAATGATAAATAAACACAATATAGATATTACAATAATGAGTACTCCCAAATTTAGAATAAAACTTAATTTAGAGTATTCCCCCGAAAACCAATATCTAAATTACTTCTATCAGAAAATCTTTTCGACAATAAATTTCGCTTTACAACTTCATGATCACAATTTTTCTTTTCAAAATCTTGTTTGATTTTAATAAATCGTTCTTTATGGTCCGTTTTAAAAGTAGAATGCTCCATTCTTTTTAACTTTGAATTACCATATTCACTTTCTTGGCATTTAGCCCCCCAATTTACTCTATTATTTACCTTCATCCAAGAGTTATTTTTTCTGGCCCTAGTCATAGGTGAACTCAATTTCTTCCTAATTCTATCCTAACATGCTCAACTCCCATACTACCAACAAAATACCTGGGTATATTTACATCATGCTCAGAATTCTTTTCCCGAAATTGACCTCCTATACCTGACCTTTTATCACCATCCGTTTTAGACGCATCCTCTTTTGTATCGATGAATTTAGACCCTTTTTCCAAATACCTATCAGTCACGTCTTCCGATGAATTTACCTCTATCTCATTAACAGACTTATTATCCCTTTCACAGATTTCATTTACAACCATTTTTCTAACAAATATTTGCTCATGATCGTTACACAACCCGAAGGTTCCCTGCCCATTTAATTCTCTCTGATTTTCCACCTGTTTACACACTGAATTTTGCTTATCCATATTTCCTAACATTAATAATTCATAAACAGCTGGTGTTATAAGGGGCGGAGAATTTAGTTTTCTCACAACTGCAACCACCACATTTTTTTCAACATACTCTTTTTCACCTTCCATCAAAGCAACCGGCACAGACACCAAATCCGCTTTTTGTCTATTTCCGAGGGCCGGTATAAGAAAGACATTTCCCACTTTCTTAGCACTCCACGGAATGTCATTAGCATCAAAAACTGTAATTTGCGCACCTGTGTCCTTAATCGCTTTTACTTTCTTACCATTCACGCATAAATTAACCATAGGTAATTCGGTTTCCACACCTTCCCTATTATTTTCACTTTTCCCATCACTAGTAATGATCCAAGCTATACTTTTATCCTCATAATTAGTTTTACTTTTTAACAATTCCGGACAATTTGGACGGATGTGGCCCACAGCCAAACAATTATAACATTGGACTTGTCTTTGCTTTTCGAAAGCATTGTCCTTCTTAAATTGATCAAATTTCCCACACTCTTTCGTATTCTCAAATTCCGATTTTGGTTTAATTTCCTTTCTACTTTTAGAATTAAAGCTGTCTTTTTGCTTATCCTGAAAAGATTTATTTTCCCACGGTTTTCTATCCGACCTGTTAAATTCTCTTCTTATACTCTCAAATTTATCCGATTTTTCCGCGAGTTTAGAAGCAATCTTTATTTCCTCCTAATCATCCATAAATTTTTCTTTTATCTCAAAAGGGACACGTTTTTTCAATTGTTCCGTGAGCATTAGTTCTTTTAAGGATTCAAAATCTCTCACTTCTAATGACTCTAACCAATTATCCAGATAACCCCTTAACTCATAAATCAGATCTACCCATAATTCACCAGATTTTCTTTGATGAGTTTCAAATTTTTGTTTTAAGGCGCCTGTACTTAGCCTAAACCTATCTAACAAAACTTTCTTTATATGCAGAAAATCATCACATTTGTCTGCTGGTTGTTTTACTACAATTTCGGCAATATCAGAAGGTAATAAAGGAATTAATTGACTAACCAAATCTTCCTGAGAAACTTTAGCTTTCTCGGCTTGCCTTTCAAAAATCATAAAGAAAAGAGTTATATGAATTAATTTAGAATCAAAGCGCGGAACCAAATCCTTTAAATTTACCTTAGGAGTTCTATGAAAATCTACATTTGATTCATTAGATGAAACACGAACAATATCCGCAGAATTTTGTTAGGGTAGTTTTTTTCACTTATTCTAAATTTTCCATATTTTCTTTATTTTTTCTATATAAGTTGTAGCCCCCCCCTCCTTTTATAATAATCGTAATGTTTTTTATTTAATATTCTCTTTATTTTAGTCTGAAATAATAGAGTTAAAATACCTTTTCTTTCTTTTAAATGTCTAAGCTAAAACAAATTCATTGTCTCTTTTACTTAAAATCATAATTTTTATATTTCCCCTGTAAGTTATAATTTCACTGGGGTGGTCTTGTTACCATGGGAAATTTCCAAATGCTCTCGGACACTTGGGCAATAAAAATCCATTTCCCAGACAACGTATATTAGCTTGTATTGTCAGGAGTTTTATGACTTTAGCGGTGTTGGTCGCCTTAATCTGCTCTGTAGATCTTTCGTGGAAAAAGCAGGACTCGGGCGGCAGATAGTGGCCCGTATTGTTAAAGTTTTATTATTCGTTTTTACGAGCCCAATTATTCCGTTTTATGTAAACAACAGTTCACGTGGGAGGTCGAAAGAAGGGAGCGAAAACGGAACAGCTGTACACATGCCATCACCCCTATGCGAAGTAGTTCCACCCGCGAGAGAGAGCGACGACCAATGGTTTTACGTAACGTATTCGCGGGGAATGTTTTTTTTTCCCTGGTATAGTTTAGCGCGGGAGATTGTAGCCTGGGAGATACGGTATATGAGTTTTTTAGGGGAAGGCTGGGGCCTTTCCTCTCTCCCCCCCCCCTGGAGTTTTCATGGTGGTGGCCAGAGAATTTGAGAGGCATTCGAATGTAAATTGAAGAGATGGTAGCTAGAAAAATCATGCCTCGTGCCGCGAGGAATATTATGGATCCTGATGCTGAGAATAAAAAGATATTCTGATCGAGAAACTAGCGAGTCGCTATTGTAGTGGTGTTTGAAATCAAGATTTTTGCCATCGGGAGCTGTGATGGTTGAGAGTATTTGTCGTTGAAGTCGGTGGTCATTCGATATTAGTAAAACGTAGATCCGGATGACTAAAAGATTACTCTAAAGATCAGTGCCACTTGGAGTCTCATCGACTGGTCCCTTTTGTATTCGCAAACGGAATTGTCAGAAGATGCACTGTCAAATGCCTACTTCATACTATTCATGGAAGAGTAAAGATTGCTCTGAGAGTCGATGTTGCTGAAATATCTTCGATAAATGCCCTCTTGTTCTTTCGTTTTTCAAAAATAAAGTAGACTGCCAACCCTGGAACATTATTAACTCACCTATTACGGCTGATAAATCCCAGTCTTACGAATGCTGAACCTGCAAGTAAAATTTTGGTAAATATTTTTATTTTAATGAATAAGTGTCTTTGATTATTACTATTATTCTACATGAATATGTTTTGATACACCTGTGTATAATTTAGATCACCTGTTGTCATACAAACTAACCTAACACCTATAAATTTAAATATGTTGGTGTTTTATTTAACATTTTTTTTTGTTAATAAAAATCAAATTCGTGGTGATATTCTGTCTGTGACTTATTTGTATGCATCATAGAAATTCATTTGTTTTTTTATCTAAATTTAACATTATTATTTAATGAATAATGAATTTTGTTTAATTATTTTAACAATCAGAGAAAGTAATTATTTAATATTTAAACCTTGCTAATTTTAATTTACTTTGATTGTGACTTCATTTAATTTTCCTTCATCAATTAAAATAAAATAAGTAAAATTTAAATCCTTGATTTGTTTCTGAAAATACTTATTAATTTGGTTTTCTTTAAATATTAAATTGCTTCTTAAAAATATTGTGAAGTACTTTTATTTTCCTTTATAGAGAAAGAGATTTAATAAATAAAATAAATTTAACCTGCTTTTAATTGAAGTAAAAGAATTGAAGATGAATGTAAAAGAAAAATTTTATATTAACTATGTTTAATCCTTAAAGTTTATTAGCTGCATTTAAGGTAATTAAGTTACACCAAATTCTTATTAAAAAGGAAAACTATGTTTTATCTAGTTACTCTTGGTTTGTTACTAGCCACTATACAAAATCACTCGCATGGTTCTGGCAAATTGGTACATTGATATGATCATGTTTTGTAACTTTAATTAATTATCTGTATCCTTATTTTAATTAACTTCTTCCCCTTTTTTTTTTGCGCCTTTCAAATTCTGGAAGGATTACAGGACTCTTTTTTATGTCTTTCTTATTCCAAATCTGTTCTATAAAGTTTTAATGAGTTTCATTTAATTTACCATAGCAATGTTCCAATTCGTCAAACCACTTGTTGGGTATAGACGGTATGGTGATGAATGAGAATTTTGTTGATACCTTTTGGCAAATTTATTCATTTACTTAATTTATTTTAGTTATTCAAAATTTATTTGGTTTGCTTTGTTTATAGCATCTCTCTGTTTTGATTTTTAATTAGTAATTGTGTAAAAATTGTTTCAATTTCTGAAATCAACAAAATTCATTCTTTTGGTTATTTATCACTTTATCAAATACCCCAACAAGAAAATGGTGCCGTGACCAGGATACATTCCTGCGGTTACCAAGAATTAAAACTTTTGTTTTTGACTGTAAATTTTGTTTTACATTATATGATTGGAGCAACTGGGTATCGGTTTTTACTTATTATGAAATTGTTTACATATATTTGCCTAGTAAAAGTTTTCTCTATATATTTTTAAATATCTAGTCAACTATAATATTGATATTTTTTAAAATTTGTATAATGAAACTGGTGATGTTCTTGTGCTACAGAATTTTATAATCCCCATTTTCCCCTTCTCTGCCTTCTATTTTTTATTTTTTTGGGAGTTCTGTGTATCTATCTGACTTAATTATGGCCAAAGGAGATCCTACTAAGGAGCTGGTAGAGCTCCAGAAAAAAAATTCGTTAGTTGACAACTTGTGCAACATACCACCATTTAATGGAGAGGCTAGCTCAGTCTCATTTACTGACTTTTCAGAGAAACTGGATAGTCTCTCCACCCTTTTTGCTTGGGATGATAGTGAAAAAAAATTTGCCCTCCTTAACCGCTTAAATGGTACTGCGGCGAGATTAGTTAAGCCCCACAAAGATAAAACTAGTGCGGAATTATTAAGTATTTTAAAAAATAAATTTGTCCAAACACCTACTCCTGATGTTGCACTTGCCAAATTCCTCAACTTTAAGCAAACTCCAGGTATGTCAGTGCAAGAGTTTTTTGATGCTGCATCTGACCTCTCATCAAAGGCACTCGTTATTGATGGAGTAGCTGATGCCATTGTCAACAAAAGCCGTGAAGCCATGCTTCACTCTATGCTTTTAAACAACCTTGCACCTGAGATCAGAAAGGGTGTCATCACCAAAGATCCCAAAACCCCACAGCAAATTTTAACTTTTGCTCTCCTGGAGGAAAGAGCGTGCCGCAGTGTAAATCCTTTTTACACTTTACATGAGGAACCAAACCCCCTTTTATATCAACAAAATTTCCCGCAGAATCTAGCTTGTGCAGCTACTCAGCCAACTAGGGACAACAATGCAGAAATAGAAACTCTTAGAATACAGATTGAGGCTCTAAATTCCAAACTTGACAACCTAATAAGTGATAAAAGCAGACAGAGAGAGGTGCAGAGCCAGGAAAGAGTGCCCAGTAGCAGTATTACTTGTTTTTATTGTTCCCAACCCGGTCATTATGCTAGAGACTGCCCCCAGTATGTGTATAATTTTAATAGGAGCAGAGGCAACAATTTTAGGAGCAGGGGAGGATATGAAAAAAGTTACCGGGGAAGTTACAACAGGAGAGGAAACTTCAGGGGAAACAGAGGAAATAATTACAACAGCAACAGAAGTGGTAGGAACAGAGTACAAAATTATGCGGAGGGTCAGCAAGCAAATGATGCAACTAATAACCCCACTGGTGCAGAAAATAGTAATTTAAACGGGGATCGGCTGAATCAGAGGTAGTCGAACTGATTCCAAAAAAGGCCACCGACCCACCTGCGGTATATAGTGTTTTTTCTCCGCAGTCTTATAACTTGCCAACTGCCAGTATACTTATAGGTAATACTAACATAACTGCCCTCTGTGACTCAGGTTCTGCGATTAATCTTTTAAGCAGTGTAATTTTGAACTCACTCACAGACTATAATGTGCAACAATGTTATACGCCTATTCTGACAGTAACTGGAGAACAAGTTCCTCTTACTGAAAAAGTAGTTATGAATTTTAAATTCCATAACACCCAATGCCAAACTGTTTTTTTTGTAGTGCAGGGCAAGTTGGCGAAGGAATTTGATGCCATTCTAGGTATGCCCTTTTTGAAACAATACAATGCAATCATTGATTGTGCCACAAATACTGTTTCTCTTCAAGCTTCGGAGCAAACACTATGTAAACAAATCCCGCTTACCCCTCCTTGTACCAAAAACAGTAGTGTGTGTTTAGAAGAAACAAAGGTAAACAAACAAGGTAAGAGTAGTGACCCATGCATGCAATGTTATGAATTACCTGTATATAATAATCCTATTAATGTGTATAATTGTGCTAAATGTAAATGTATGTGTAATGTAAATAACAATTCTAGTGTAAATACTTGCAAAAATAACTATCCCATAGATCATAAAGTTGAAACTGAGGCTAAATTGATAGCAAAAAGTAGTACCCCTGACTATTCGAAAGATATTGAAATAAGAAACTGTGCAGAGAAAATTAAATTAGGGAATAGTAGGGAGATAAGGAAGGTTCATCACAGCCAGAATAATAGTGACGAAGAAAATAATGTTGATAAAAAGGTGTAACAGAGTATGTGATGAAAGTAATAGTGATTGCCAGGTTTTTATGATGGAAGAATTACCGGGTGGTACTACTGGTGATAAAATTGCTTCGGGAAATAGTAAACATTGTGAGGAAAATTTTCAAAATTTTGAACAATGTATTTCTCAAATCAAATCAGAATTTTATAGTGTAAATAATGTAAATGCAAATATTGGGGAGCAGTTTAGTGATAATTCTGAAAATTCTGAAATGGGTAGTTATGAATTTACTGAAAATGAGGAAATGCAAGCAAATAATATTAGTGAAAGTACAGGTAAACATGATGTTGAGAAAAAGGCGTGTAATATCAGTATGGCATCTTTGTGCAATAAACTTGAAATCCCAGCCCAGTCTAAAATTTTAGCTAAAGTCAGATGTACGAAGGAAAATTTCAATGACAAGGATAGTATTTTAATGTTAGAGCCCTTTGCTAAGAATTTACATGCAGGCCTCTTAATTTCTAGATCCATTTGTACCCAAGAACATGGCCTATTCCTATCCTTCGCTAACTTTTCTGATAACAATATAGTATTAAATAAGGGTACTTTAGTAGCAAAAGTTCAAAAATGTATTGATAATTCTAACGTAACCCCAGATAATTGTAATTTAGCATGTAATATCAATACTCCCCCTCCAATTGCAGATTTTGACCATGCCGACCTCAGTTGGAGTTCCGAAATTAATTTAGACCACTTAGAACCGCCCTTAAAATTAAAAATGCAAGAATTTTTACAAGAAAATAAAGATGTTTTTGCTGCGTCTGTCTTAGACTTACCCGGCTGTGACACCATACCCCATTCAATTAATCTAACTTCAGAAAAACCGGTTAAATGTAAAGCATATAGAGTCCCCCATAACTTACGACAGGAAATGGAAGATCAACTAAATATTTTACTACAGGCCAATATAATTTCCCCATCTATTTCAGAATTTGCTTCGCCGGTCATTCTTGTGAAAAAATCAGACGGATCGTACAGACTGGCTGTTGACTTTCGAAAATTAAATAAAAATCTAATGAAAGATGCCTACCCCATACCAAACATCACAGACTCAGTTGACGCCTTATCAGGCTCAAATTTTTTTTCCACATTAGACTTAACTAGTGGATTTTTTCAACAAACTATCCGTCCAGAGGATAAATATAAAACAGCTATTATTACTCACAAAGGGTTATTTGAGTGGAATCGAAACTGTTTCGGACTTTCGAATTCGGGAAACAGTTTTCAACGACTTATGTCTGCAATTTTTGGTGATCTAGGAAATTTGGGAATTTTAGTATACATCGACGATATAGTAATAGCTTCTAAAGATGTCGAATCCCATATAAATAAACTTAAGCTTGTTTTTGAAAAACTTCGGCAACACAAGCTTAAACTCAAACCCAGTAAGTGTACATTTTTATCCGACAAGATCCAATACTTGGGCTTTGAAATCCAAAAAGGACGAGTGTCACCAATCAACAAAAATATTGAAGTAATAAGGAAATTCCAACCTCCTAACACCCGAAAGGCTGTCAGATCCTTCATCGGTGCACTCTCCTTCTATAGGCGATTTTTGCCAGATTTTTCTAAAAGAGCGAGAAATCTTATCAACCTCACTAAAGATACGGGTCGATTCACTTGGAACCAAGCAGCACAGGAGGAATTTGAGGATTTAAAATCTGCACTAATATCCAAACCTTGTCTTGCCCTTCCTAATTTTGATAAGGAGTTTTACCTTTATACTGATGCGAGTGGCGAAGCACTCGGGGCAGTACTATCACAACTAGATGAAAATGAGATGCTTCACCCTGTCGCATTTGCTAGTAGGAAACTCAAAGACGCTGAGACGAGATACTCCGCCACTGAGAGAGAGTTATTGGCATTAGTATGGGCCACTGCACACTTCAAGTGCTACCTTGCCAATACTCATTTTTATATATACACTGATCATGCACCTCTTACATACATGCTCAAAATTCAGGATCCCACATCACGTATGGCTAAGTGGATCTGTACACTTTCTGATTTTACATTTACCATCAGATATATTAAGGGAAAATGTAATAGCGTTGCAGACTTTCTTTCAAGGTTCACCACAAATAGCAAACCAGATAATGTCACCAATTGCAACTTTTCTATACAAGTAGCGAAGGAGACAACTTTTATGCCACATTCCAACCTTTTAGAAAAGATAGGTGCATTACAGAAAACAGATAAAAAGTGCTGTGAAATTGCTCGCAAAATTAGTGAAAATCTTGAGGTTGCACCCAAGTATTTGAGATTTTTCTTTAGGGATGATCTTCTTGTATGCGAGGATACAAGGGAGTCACCCCTATTGAATAATCCTATCAAACTTGTGGTGCCGAAGAAAATGGTTGAGCAAGTGTTTGCACTAACCCACGAATCCCTAGCTGCTTGTCACCAAGCTTTCCAAAAGACAATAGACCGCATTCGTGAGCACTTTTATTGGCCAGGAATGTCGGCAGATGTCAAGCACCTAGTGGAGTCGTGCGTTAGCTGTCAAGAAAAAAGAGTGCACAAAGCAAATCAACTTGCACCCCTCCAACGTGTACCCACACCTCATTTCCCTATGAATAAAGTGAACCTCGATGTTATAGGGCCTCTTCCTGTTACCTTTTCGGGTAACAAATTTATAATTACATACATTGATGCATTTTCAAAGTGGCCTGAAGCTTATGCGGTATCCTCAATCACATCTGATGTGGTAGCCGATACTCTCGCAGACTTCATTTCACGTTATGGAGCTCCATGTTACATCTCAACCGACAGAGGACCCAATTTAATTTCTGCAGCTATCGAGCATGTGTACAAAATGTTTGGAATAAAACATCCCAAAACCACGGCATATCACCCAGCCGGAAATGCTCAGATAGAACGCCAGAACAGGACTCTAAAAAACGCCCTGTGTCATATTGTGAATGAGAATCAATCAGACTGGGACACCAAGCTTAAATTTGCACTTTTAGCCATGCGCACGGCTGTGCACTCTTCTACCAAACTAACTCCAGCAGCTGTTATGTATGGCAGAAACCTTAACCTACCCTATAATTTATTTTCTCAACCCCCCCAATTTAGTTATAATGATGCCCCCTCTTTTTGTGAACTTTTGATACCAGCTCTGCAAAAGGTGTACGCTGAAGTGCACAATCATTTAATAAAAGTATCAGAGAATCAGGAAAAGTATAGAGAAAAGACAGCTGTTGACAAGAAACTAAAAGTTGGTGATCTGGTTTGGCTTTTCACTCCAGCAATTGCACCTGGTACAACAAAAAAATTAAGTAAGTTGAATAATGGCCCCTTCACTATCTTGGAAAAATTAAATGAGATAAATTTTAAAATCGCCCTTGTTGCAAATCCCAAAAACGTTCAAGTTGTCCATGTGGATCGCCTCTCTGCCTTTAAAAACAGACTCCCGATTTGGTCCGACGACCCACAACAACAACAACAGAGTGTCCCAGATTCGATTGACGATCCACCTATCGATGTGCAGCAATCGATTCCCCATGCAGAGCAATTCGCTCAGCGCAGACGCCGTCGCGATTGCTGTGTTATACCAAGTTCTGACACTCAAGAGAGTAACCCTGGTACGATTACTCAAAATGAATTCAGCACTCACGGAAGCCAAGCGAATTCAGCTAGCGATCCAGCCGAGATCGACCCCCCTCCTCCTCACTCAAACAAAACTCCGGAGGTTGGAAATTCAGCTGATAACCATCAGCAGAAAAGTGAATCAGTGGAGGAAGCTCTATCGGAGGAAAATAATGAATCGGAAAGGGAAGTACAGGAGTGTGAAATAGCAGCAACGACCAGCGAAACTAGTGTTGCGGAAAATTCGATTAACAAAGCGAATAAGTCGAAATCATTGAATCGACCGCAGCCGACTTCGCAGGACGCTTACGGGCTACGTGAAAGACGAACTCGCCCTATTTATAAAATTTAGTTTCCTTATATTCTTTTATCTATGTGTATTTATAGTTTTATTTCGTAATATTTATATGTGTTTATGTGTTGCAATGTATTTTATAGTAATTTTATATATTTTTTCATCGTATATATTAGCGTTTTCTGACCCAAACATGGTTTGTTTTGGTTCACTTAGCGAAAATCGGAAACCCGATTTCGTGTTTTTTATACACCCTGTGTCGTGTATACATACATTTTTTAGTGGTATTTAGCTACTTGTATTAGTAAATACCCCTCCGCACACCTTTTTGTGCAGTTTTTCCTTCAAATTTAAGATGTATTCTGGGTACTTTGAAAATGGCAGTTTTTTTTTTCCTCCTTGTTTTAACAGCAAGTGTTAGGCTGGGTCGGTTGGCACTTTTCATCGTATGCACGCAAGTACGATATTATAGATTCCTAATTATGTATATAAAAATTTTTTCATGTGTTTTTATACCACTTTTAGTCTAGGAATGTAGTTTGGCATATCATAGTTTTTATTTTGATACTTAGGTGTGACATACCAATTTACCCCTTTGGTTTCGTTCATGAAATTCCTTTTTGTTTTTCTTCTAGTGCAATGTCAGCAGAGTGGTATTTTATCTAATCCTAGTGGGTAGTGATTTTTTTTTATAAATATTTTTTTTTTCTTCCTGAAAATTCTACCTTCTAAAATTTGTGATTATCTTAAATTTACTTTCTGCTTCTAAATTGTGTTCTTTTTTGTATGTATGTCTTCAAAATTAGTAATTATATATACTCTATATACATAAGCCTTTTTATTTCTATGGGAATTATGACCTTGTTTTGTTGTGACTATGTGTTATGAGTCACATCTGTTTTTATTTGGTTGGGTAGGTAAATTGGGTAGTCTGATGATACTGCATCATCACTGTCTGGGTTTTCTTTGGAAAACAATGTTTCCAAAAAAAAAAAAAAAAAAAAAAAAAGTTTCTAGGCTGGTTCAGTCTATGTGCGGGTAGCACAAGAACAGAACTACTTTTCCCATGCACAGTGTTTTCTTGTTGTAACTGCATTTATATACATTTATTCTACACCCCAAACACCACTTTTACAGACTTTAACTTTATCACGGGGTTCATTTTGCATTTGTTATCCTATTTTAAACTTTGGTATATTGTTACTCAATTACTTTGATGAAATATGTTGTGTCATAAGTCCATTACATGTGTAAATACCCAGTTGCTTATTTTTTTTTGTTATTGTATGTGCCAGTAGTACTGATATAGGTAAATGTATGTTGTACTTTGATGTTGTTTTCACATCAAACTGGCCAATTTATCATGATTTTATGCAAATGTTGTATATATTATTATGAGTAATGTATTGTTTTTCAGTTGGCAGTCTCGACACTCTTGCAATCTTTTTCCAAAATTCAAAAAAAAAAAAAAAAAAAAAAAAAAAACTTGTAAATAATTTAGTTTGTTTTTTGGCAAAATTTTGGTCGTATAGGTAGATAGATTAACGTATTGTAAATAGAACCTGCTAGGAGTTGCAACATACAGTGACAGTAATGGCATTCAGAGCAAGCACAGGTATGTTTATAGGTGGGATTCGGTATCAGGAGTTAGAAATGGTTATGCAGCGAAGGTGTCCTATGTAGAAACAAAGTGCAGTTTTCCCCGCCTTAGAACGCAGTACTCCTTAGGTGTCTTGTTACCCCCTTGTGGTTTTCCCAGTTGTAGTCGTCAGGTATTTCAGCAGTTACTTGGGAGTGGTTCATGGTGGGCAGCTCTTAGTGTACATTCCGGAGTGTATATCTGACAGCGGCGACTTCACTCTATAATTCATGATTGTTCTTCGGACCGATGTCTGGCCTGCTCGAACGGTTAGGTCTTATATTGTGGAATCTCCAGCGTACTGTGAACTACCTCTCAGCCCGGTAACCCTTGCGAATTTTTTTCTTTTTTTTTTCTGTTTCGGCCTGTACGTTTAAAAAAATTTAATTTTTTTTTATCAAAAAATTTTATTTTTTTGCGGTAAAGGGAGAGTCATGTTAGGGTAGTTTTTTCACTTATTCTAAATTTTCCATATTTTCTTTATTTTTTCTATATAAGTTGTAGCCCCCCCCTCCTTTTATAATAATCGTAATGTTTTTTATTTAATATTCTCTTTATTTTAGTCTGAAATAATAGAGTTAAAATACCTTTTCTTTCTTTTAAATGTCTAAGCTAAAACAAATTCATTGTCTCTTTTACTTAAAATCATAATTTTTATATTTCCCCTGTAAGTTATAATTTCACTGGGGTGGTCTTGTTACCATGGGAAATTTCCAAATGCTCTCGGACACTTGGGCAATAAAAATCCATTTCCCAGACAACGTATATTAGCTTGTATTGTCAGGAGTTTTATGACTTTAGCGGTGTTGGTCGCCTTAATCTGCTCTGTAGATCTTTCGTGGAAAAAGCAGGACTCGGGCGGCAGATAGTGGCCCGTATTGTTAAAGTTTTATTATTCGTTTTTACGAGCCCAATTATTCCGTTTTATGTAAACAACAGTTCACGTGGGAGGTCGAAAGAAGGGAGCGAAAACGGAACAGCTGTACACATGCCATCACCCCTATGCGAAGTAGTTCCACCCGCGAGAGAGAGCGACGACCAATGGTTTTACGTAACGTATTCGCGGGGAATGTTTTTTTTTCCCTGGTATAGTTTAGCGCGGGAGATTGTAGCCTGGGAGATACGGTATATGAGTTTTTTAGGGGAAGGCTGGGGCCTTTCCTCTCTCCCCCCCCCCCTGGAGTTTTCATGGTGGTGGCCAGAGAATTTGAGAGGCATTCGAATGTAAATTGAAGAGATGGTAGCTAGAAAAATCATGCCTCGTGCCGCGAGGAATATTATGGATCCTGATGCTGAGAATAAAAAGATATTCTGATCGAGAAACTAGCGAGTCGCTATTGTAGTGGTGTTTGAAATCAAGATTTTTGCCATCGGGAGCTGTGATGGTTGAGAGTATTTGTCGTTGAAGTCGGTGGTCATTCGATATTAGTAAAACGTAGATCCGGATGACTAAAAGATTACTCTAAAGATCAGTGCCACTTGGAGTCTCATCGACTGGTCCCTTTTGTATTCGCAAACGGAATTGTCAGAAGATGCACTGTCAAATGCCTACTTCATACTATTCATGGAAGAGTAAAGATTGCTCTGAGAGTCGATGTTGCTGAAATATCTTCGATAAATGCCCTCTTGTTCTTTCGTTTTTCAAAAATAAAGTAGACTGCCAACCCTGGAACATTATTAACTCACCTATTACGGCTGATAAATCCCAGTCTTACGAATGCTGAACCTGCAAGTAAAATTTTGGTAAATATTTTTATTTTAATGAATAAGTGTCTTTGATTATTACTATTATTCTACATGAATATGTTTTGATACACCTGTGTATAATTTAGATCACCTGTTGTCATACAAACTAACCTAACACCTATAAATTTAAATATGTTGGTGTTTTATTTAACATTTTTTTTTGTTAATAAAAATCAAATTCGTGGTGATATTCTGTCTGTGACTTATTTGTATGCATCATAGAAATTCATTTGTTTTTTTATCTAAATTTAACATTATTATTTAATGAATAATGAATTTTGTTTAATTATTTTAACAATCAGAGAAAGTAATTATTTAATATTTAAACCTTGCTAATTTTAATTTACTTTGATTGTGACTTCATTTAATTTTCCTTCATCAATTAAAATAAAATAAGTAAAATTTAAATCCTTGATTTGTTTCTGAAAATACTTATTAATTTGGTTTTCTTTAAATATTAAATTGCTTCTTAAAAATATTGTGAAGTACTTTTATTTTCCTTTATAGAGAAAGAGATTTAATAAATAAAATAAATTTAACCTGCTTTTAATTGAAGTAAAAGAATTGAAGATGAATGTAAAAGAAAAATTTTATATTAACTATGTTTAATCCTTAAAGTTTATTAGCTGCATTTAAGGTAATTAAGTTACACCAAATTCTTATTAAAAAGGAAAACTATGTTTTATCTAGTTACTCTTGGTTTGTTACTAGCCACTATACAAAATCACTCGCATGGTTCTGGCAAATTGGTACATTGATATGATCATGTTTTGTAACTTTAATTAATTATCTGTATCCTTATTTTAATTAACTTCTTCCCCTTTTTTTTTTGCGCCTTTCAAATTCTGGAAGGATTACAGGACCCTTTTTTATGTCTTTCTTATTCCAAATCTGTTCTATAAAGTTTTAATGAGTTTCATTTAATTTACCATAGCAATGTTCCAATTCGTCAAACCACTTGTTGGGTATAGACGGTATGGTGATGAATGAGAATTTTGTTGATACCTTTTGGCAAATTTATTCATTTACTTAATTTATTTTAGTTATTCAAAATTTATTTGGTTTGCTTTGTTTATAGCATCTCTCTGTTTTGATTTTTAATTAGTAATTGTGTAAAAATTGTTTCAATTTCTGAAATCAACAAAATTCATTCTTTTGGTTATTTATCACTTTATCAAATACCCCAACAATTTTGAATACGCAATTTTTCTAATTCAAATTGCTGTTGTTTCTCAAGTTTTTGTAATTCAAGTTGTTTTTCAAGTTTATCTAACTCAAATTTCCTAAGTTTATCTTTTTCCTCTTGCGCAATCCTATCTAATTCAATTTGCCTCTCTCTTTCTTTACGATCTTTTTCAATTTGTCTCTCTTGCTCTTTACGATCTTTTTCGATTTGTTTTTCCTGTTCTTTCCGCTCTGCCTCCTGTTCAAGAATATATTGCAAGCGAAGTTTTGCGTAACTTTCTTTATAATCTTCAGCACTAACAATGGCCTGAATTATAGCTTGATTTTTACACGTTTTTGACACACTGGTCTCAAATTCCTCTGCTAATAATAGCAAGACGTTTTTATTATATTTTACTAAATAGTCTGCCATATTTTCCCCCAAAATATAACAAATTTCAAAATAACAGATATATTCAATTTACAATAATACAATAAATACAGAAATAGAATTTTCTTCACTATACGTATAATAATGTATTCAAAAACGACACAATTTCAATATAGCAAATTCTCATGCAACAGTGACGTCTTTCAAACTGAGTATATCCCCCAAAATAAATTTATACCCAACAGTACAGTGTAACATCAATTTATTTTGAAACATTAATCATAATCATCCACAGTATATCCATAAAATTAAGCTATAACTTTATTACTGTAATAAATAAAATGTATATAAACAAAACTCTTATTTCCAAAAGTTTTATACAAAATTATGATTAAAATACCCTGATTAATAATCTCAATTAATCAATAACAATTTACTATACCCCAAGTAAATTTTAACATATACATAAGTATATAATTTTCTTAACCCAATATTATACCAAACAGATACCAGAAAATCAACAAACATAAAAATTCTAACCAAAATTTAAATACCAAATTAATAGCTTCCCTAGAATTCTTAAATTTCACATAGAGTTTTGTTCCCAAAATTAAAATTTATACACAAAATTCAATTTAAAACAGACCTCTATAGAAGATTTCATAAAAGAGCTTACCTCCAAATGCAGATATTTCCTCCACACTGATACCAGGCTTCCAAGCACTTTTAACGATGACACGCACACAGATTTTTGAAGATTTGAAGACACTCAATTTACTGATGAGGCACTAATTGCACCTTAGATCCGTATGTAGACAACTTAGACGGTATACCGCATATCTTCATTCCACTGATATAATTTGAAGCACACACAAATAGCACCAAGTCTATAGTTGACTGTTCATACACCTCACAGCTTTAGTCGATAAAGTTCTTTTACCAGTTCTCTACTTGCTAGAACTCCAAGAAAAATCCACGACTCCAATTAGGCTTCAAGACTCCACAACTCTGCTCGTCCGTTTTTCACTGGCTCTTCATCTGTTTAATCAGGTTAACATAGATCCGTAATCTAATTTACTCTAGATTACATATCCCATTTGCTGCCACCAATTTAATTATATATACTATTGCTGTGGTAGCGTGAGACGTATATATAATTAATAAATTCCATTTATCGTTTGAAACGAAAAAACTTTATTTTAAATTAACACATTAAAAAAACAAAAGTAAAAATGAAAAATTATGATAAGCATCCATGCTGTAAATTTACATGGTCAGCCAAATTCCGATTCTGACGTCCGCTCAAAGTGGAACCTCACTCTCCAGTATTCCAAATCCCACTGCCGTCTTTCGTATCCCCTCGCATTCCTTCCTCTCCGGCAAAACAGGTATTTTTTTCTCCATAAGGAAAGAAACGCCCTCTGGCCTTCCTATGAGTGACAGCTATCTTAATCCCCTACTTATCCAGTTAGAATTTCCAACTCATATGGGCTAGATCCATTGTATCCAAAGAATGCCATTCACATTTCCTATCCACCCATTCAGATAACATATCATTCAATACAAAGCATGTATTGCAGCTTGGCTTATCTCAAAGTGAAAATGAAATTCACACTATTGATAGAATTTTTCTCAATAGAGATCAATCTGTCAGATTATCTTCATTCCAGAGAGATTATCCTTTTTCCACAAATAAGGGAGGAGTTGAAACATGTCAACTCATCACAACAGGAAAGTGTCAGCATGATGGGTGCCCCGACAACAAACTCCGAACCTCATGGAACAGTGGATAGCAGTCAGCCTAGAGCATCACATGCGTTGCAATCGGCATGGAAACGAATTTCTCTTTCAGATTGTGACAAAGGATGAAGCGTGGGTCCACCACTTTACGCCCGAATCGAAAGCTGCATTTATGAAGTGGAAACATCCGTCAACTATTTTTCGAAAGAGGCACAAGACCACTCCCTCCGAAGGTAAGGTGTTCCTCACAGTTTTCTCGGACGCATTAGCAGTTTTATTGCTAAACTTTTTAAAGGTTGAAGACATCAATGCTTCGTGATACTGCCAAGCCCTATCAAAATTGCAAAAGATAATTCGGAATAAGTGGCCTGGTCTTCTCACATCTGGCTTCATATTGTTGGATGTGTGCAATTCGGGATCACACTCGTCGTCGTCGAGGACAACGCAAAAGCATCTTGAAACCCTTGGTTGGGAACGCCTTGGCCATCCGCCGTACAGTCCTGATCTTGCGCTTAAGGACTTCCATCTGTTCCCGGCTTTGAAGAAGGTGCTTTGGAAGCAATGCTGAAGTCACACAAGCCATCCAACATCTCTTCCGTATGCAGAACAGTCATTGTGGGCTTTTTAAAGGTTATAAAAACAGTATGACAAGTGTCTCAACGTACGTCCTTCTTATGTGGAAAAATAAAGTAAATCTTCTATTTATTGCATTATATTTTTTGTCTTTCATACGCATCTCTGTTCACAGTCGTCAGCGGAAAATTATTTTTTGGCTTCCCTTCATATTAATAATAAATTTATTATTACCGAGTTCAAAACTCTAAATGTGCATAATTCCTAAACTTCTTGCCGAATGTCTTCCCGTTTGATATGTTAGCTTCACTTTGGTTGCCAGCCTCACTAGGGTCTTCGAATTTCGGAGTTTTCTACTGGGGTGCACTTTGGTCCTTTTTTTCAGCTGTAACTACTGGTGGGCTTGCTGTCGTTGCTGCTGGATTTCTCTCGGTGTGTCTTCAGTGGAGAGGATTTCTTCGCGATTCCTTATTGGACCGCAATGGGATCATTCGATCCTGGTTCGGGAACTCTTGAGTGTTGTCTTATTTCGAGGTTATATGGCTTAAATAAATAATAAAAAAAAAATTCCGTGGTAGATCCTATGTGGCAACAGAAGGATTAAGGGAACTGAACATTTATGAGAAGGTTTTAAAAGCATATTGATGCAAAAAAAGTCAGAAATATCCCTGCATCAGCAAATTTGCTGATCCAAAATAGTTTTGCACGTTTAAACTGTAAAGTATAGTTCTTGCCGAAACTTTTGTGACAAATTTAGCAAACCTGTCCATCACATTTAGCACCAGACCATTTTCTGGAAAATTCCAGAAGCAACCGCGTAGAAGAAACAAGTACTGATATACCAATAAATCGAAGATTCGAGATATTCAGGATGTTGGAGGAAGGGGGAGGGGGGCAGAGCACTCCTGATGAAAATTCCTTCGTTCATTTTTCTCTTCGTGTTTAATTATTTTAAATCATTAAAGAAGAATAAATTTTATTTTATTTTATTTTTCCAGAATGGTGAGAGTAAAGGAAAATTTAGTTAACCAAACTGCCTCTTCCTGGACATTCGAATTTTATTAACTCCTAGTATAGGACCTTATCAGTACTTGGCGAAATCGGATTGGTGATAAATGTCTCTTTCTTGCAGCAGCTGTGTATTAAGTATCGACGACCAAGCCTATAACAAGGATTACGGTAGCTTGATTTAGTTAGTTTATTCAGATTATTGAGTTTTGGAGAAATTGATCATTAGGTAGTTTTGTTTCTTTGTGAGAGCATTTTTTTTGTTCGTTGACTTCATACGCCTTTATTTGGAGTCTAAAAATAATTAAAATACTGATTCAAAATTTTTAAATTTGTGGAAGCCCGGCTCTCATAAAAATAAAAATAAAAGGAAAGTCAGTTTTAATTTGCATTATGTGGTTAAAATATAGAAAAATGTTTAAAAAATAAAGTGTATTTTTATTATTTTTTTAATTTGATGAATTATGTTTATTGAATGATTTTTTTTTGTGTGTGTGGAGGGAGACAGGTTACTGAAGCGCTCATACGTGCGTTACTGATTACGGTGTCACGGGTCCTGATATTAATTATAAAGTGGTAGCATTGGTCTTCACATGCACCGCTCCCATATATCACAGAAATGAATTTAATAAATTCAGTACGTCAAACAAATAAAAATACATATTTCTTGGTTAATAAGATTGCACAACAATTATATTATAATGCGGGTTTTTTTAGCTTACGATTATAGTTCAATTGCAAAAAGTCCAGTGTTTATCAAAGTCTGCGTTTACAACACGAAACAGACGTAAAGTTCCCTCCAAAGTGGGCACGGGAGCTGAAAACGGATCGCTAGTCTGACCCTTCACAAAAAGAGTTTCCTGTCAATTTTCTCTTGAATCAGGGACGGGGAAAAGTGTTTTCGCCGTCCTAACAAAACTGGACCTGTCCATACTCAGTACACAAGGCTGTCACGTAACAACCTCAAAAATATAAGTCAGAGAAATGCTTTCTCTATCCGGGGATTCTAGAAATCACCCGAAAATTTACCACCTTGAGTTATAACTCCGTCTCCTTAGGTTCAGATGCCTGCAACCTATCTCGATCACTCACTCTTAACTAACTTTTTTCCCTCATATCAACTCTGTGTTATGCTTAGAACAATAGGTGTTTCTCCAGCCACTAGAAGTTCTACAAGATGAGGTCACGTAGAAAGTCTGTTATGATTGGTTGAAAAGGATTTCTCACGTTACCTCTCTACTGCTGTCACCTTGGTTACCACGTTACCTGGGCGCTCGTAGGCGTGATGAAAGACGCGCCACTCTACTCGTTCCATTCTTCCAGTTGTCTCGAAACCTTCAAGAAAGAAGATTGTTTATGATGGAACGAAATATTTGATGTACACCGGCCAATTTGTGGAATCAGTTTAAAATTTGAGAAAAATCTAAAATACACGGGATTTAGGCTTCAAAACAAGGGTTTCGGGTGAGATATAGTGAATTTATCACAGCGGTTTTGACGAGTTTCGTGCACTTTAAAAACTGCTACACAGCAAGATTGCTGCATCCAGCGATTTTTTTTTGTTTTCATGAGCACAGTGCACTCATACATGTGTTACTGATCACGCGTTTGACGAGTTTCTTACATTGTAGCGAATTCCATACAGCGAGGTTGTTGCATTCAGTGATGTTTTCGCTTTGTTTCGTTTTCATGACCGCAAAGCGCTCACACAGGCGGCATAGTGATCGCGTCATTAACGAATTTCATGTATTTTGGGGGATTTCAATACAGCGAGGTCACTGCATTCAGTGATTTTTTTTTACCTGTGCGAATCGTTCATACATGCGATTTAGTGAAAGCGGTATTAACGAATTTCTTGTACTTTTTTGAAATTCTAATGCAATCCATCGAGTGATGCTTTTTATTTTATCTGTGCCAAGCCCTTATACTTGTGGTAAAGTGGTCGCAACCTTAACGAATTACAATTTCATGTATTTTCGTTTTTCAAAACTTGTAATTGCGTAATATATTTATTCATAAATGCAATATATAAAAAAAAATCATCTGTTTTTTAGGATTTAATTTAATAATTCTGCATTTAAATTCTTAAATTATTCTTAGTATTTTTTTTGTCCAAAATCGACTGAACGAATCATATATCCGGTTATGTCGCTACACTTATATAAGGGCACGTATACTCTTCAGTGATGCTTTTAACAACTATTTAAAAATTTAGAATAGCAACATTTTTCCATTTGTTTATTCGGCCATTCGGTACTGGAACAATGGAAGTACAGCCGTGGAAAAAAAAACTGAACACCCCCTACTAACTCTGCAACAAATTATTGTAGAAGAAAGTTACTGGTACCAAACGATTTGAAATAAAGTCTACTTTTAAATTATGTATATAAATTTTGCTTAGGGGGCCATCTACATATTAAAACCAGCCTAAACTTTATTTTTGTCAATGGCAACACCCAATTTTGACATGATATTTTGAATCTTCGGTTCAAACTATGCCTAGATACTAAATTTTAAGTCATTTGGATGATAAGTTTTCGAATTATAAACATTCAAATTTTAGAGCTTCGAATGTTAAATTACATTTTCATATTTTTATTAATATCTCCTGAAATTATAATCCTAATGTGCTAATGTTTTGTTTTGTTATAATAATCAAAAACACAAACATTACGTAAAATTTGTAATTTTTATAATTTTATAATATAAATTATGAATTATGAAATTAATATTCGAAAAAAATATGAATTGCAACCTACAATTTTTTTGATGGATTTATATTTATTATGTCCTGCTTTATGCGTATTCAAAATTTCAAATTTTTCTTCCAAGTAAGTTTTCAAATTATGCTTAAAAAACGGCAAGATGCTGCTTTAAGGGGCCGTCTATGATGTGCATTAAAGCATAGTTTGAACAGGGATGAGAGCGCTCCCACTCAAATGCCCGATTGTCACCACTAAATTTTAATAGTATTTGTCACCTTATTCAAGGACAGAATTTCTGAATTTCATTACGGTGGAGAATACTATTAAAATTTAGTGGTAAAAATCGGACATTGGGTCGGTCTCATCCCTGTTTGAAAAAATATTATACTCATAGGCTGGGATTACAGTGACTTGATAAACTTAGAGATTAAGTCTGTCTTACGATATAAACAATGCGTAAACCGTATTTCAGTGCTTCGCGATCTTAGCCTAATTTGAAAGCTAGCTTAAACTGATGCGTAAGTGAATGCGCGCGCGAGCACAAGAAACCTGACAACGACATGTGATTGGCGTAAGATATAAGATAGCGAGGCACTAGAATCATCCCAGCCTTGATTAGTATATATATATATATATATAATTATAATATCTATGAATTTCAAAAAACATATCAAGTTCTATTATCATTCTACTTAAATCTCCAAAGAGATAATTAATGATATTGTGTATACAGAATACCACATAGCTAATAATTAACATGTGCAAACATAATATTACCATAGCTTGTGCTTCAATGGTAATTGGCCAAATTTTACTCATACCTAAAGAATATTGAAAAAAGAAAAAAGAAATTTGAGAGAAAGGGAAATATATATATATATATATATATATATATATATAAATTGGAGTTGCAATTAAGTAAATACAAATGGATTAATAAATTAAATATGAACCATATACAATGGAAAATTGGAGCACATGAGAATTAAATATGAATTGGATATGAAAAAACACATGCACATGTACTCATCAGCCTGGATGCACCCACATGTGTTTATATATATATATATATATATATATATATATATATATATATATATATTTCTTTTATTTTTCAATGTCTACTTTTAAATTTTTCATTAAAATTACGTAAAACGTATTTACATGAGATGTATGTTTACGTCATTTATGCAAAATAGTTTCGCTTTTATTGATAAATTAATAAAGCTCATTTTGGAAAAATATGAACAGTTCTACCTTCGAAAAAAATTAATCATTTTTGTTATCTTTAAATGAATTGATAGCTTATTTTCCAGTTAATAAAGCTATATTGTTTATTCTGCAGTATATATGTATGAAGTGAGATTTCTTATAAATGCATATGCGTGGTGTATTTGCTGAATCAAAATGGCCCCACAATATATTTTCCCAAAACATTCCCCTCCCCCCCCCCCCCCCCCCTTCGCTTCAATATTCAAATCCGAATTATCACTGCTTGCTCTAGAATGTTAATTGATTCTTTCATTAAATGAATTAAGAAAATATTTATAAATGCAACTTTATCTATATGCTATGCCATACCATTAGAATTAGTTTTGGTTTTAAAGAATAACTAGTTATTTTTAATCGCAATAAAGATTCTTTTTATGACAGGTGTGCAGATATAAATCCTTTAACTTGTCAGCTTTGGCACACATATCATATCGACAGCGATAAAACACGCCTTTCCACCATCTTTACAGAACTGAGTAAAAATTTTCAATAGAAATTTCAATAGAGGCATTAATCAGTTAATTGTAAAATTTCAAATAAACTACCAGAATAGGTTTAATCATAGAATTATTAACCCTATTCCGAAGAAGAATAACGGATGTAAAGTTATTTAGATGTCTTTATAACATAGATTTAGTTTTAGTTTTTCAAATAAATCGGAACGTAAATCCTGCGAACATATCTCAAAACAAGACACGCCCCCCCCCCTCCTACTAAAAAAAAGCAATGTCCGGATTTATTTTCAGACTAAAAAGCAATTTATCTGCGGTTTTTTTTTTTTGTTTTTTTTTTTACTTTGATTCCTTACGCTGCTTCATACTATTTTTTGTATTCTAAATTTTGTATTTGCCAATATTATTCACGTTTTTGCCAATAAATTTTAAAAAGAGCGAGTTAAATATATGAAAAATCTGAAAAAAGCATTATAAAAACACCTGTAAAATTCCAATAACATTTACATATTCTAAAACTATTTTAATTACAAATAATCTTATATATATATTTTAAATCGACTAATTCAACACTTGTAAACATTATTTTACCGCATATAACAATAACCGAAACTTATTAAGTGAGTAAAATGGTCATATCGCTAAAACATAATACACTGCTCAAAACAATTAAAGGATATTTGAAGTTTTATATAAAATAAAGATATAAACGAAATTTTTTTGGCCGAAAATAGAAGAAGAGAACCACAAATGCAAATTTTTCTGGTTTTCAAACTGTGGAGTATGCAAATTTTGAGTTCGACGTCAAGAACGTCGCTTCAGCGGCAGCGAATGAAATTTGACTTTCAACTGGATGAAAGAGAATGAAGACAAGGATGATCGGCATTCAGTGATTGCTTTGTTTCGATGAGTACGATGTCTCAGCGAAGTCATTTGACAGATTCAGAAGCTTGGAGAATTGTTGGTAGGTTAGAAGGGGGCCAAACTCAAGCCGAAGTAGCGCAAGCCATTGGAGTGTCACAAAGTGTCATTTTCAGGATCTGGAACCGTTTTTTGGAGAGTGGATGTGCAGGCCGAAGACCAGGGCAAGGTCGTAGACGGGCAACAACGCCCAATGAAGATCGGTATTTAGCGTTAACAGCTCGGAGACACCGAAACATGAACGCTACTCTTCTCCAACAACACCTTCGCTCGGCTACAGGCACCACGATTTCAACTCAGACTGTCCGAAACCGGCTCCATGCTGTAGGTCTGTATGCTCGCCGACCGATGGTATGTGTTAGATTAACATCAAGGCATCGTCGCGACCGCAGGGAGTGGGCAACCGAGCATGTCAACTGGAGGAGAAATGAATGGAGCAATATTCTGTTTTCTGACGAGTCCCGTTTTTCTGTGCATCCGGATAATAGGCGTATTTTCATCTGGAGGGACCGTGGCAGTAGGAATAATCCTGCGTTCGTGCACGAAAGTGTCAGATTTGGCGGTGGAGGAGTGTTGGTGTATGGTGGCATCTCCATTGACGGGCGCACTGACCTCTACATCATTCGAGATGGAGCTCTGACTGGTCGCCGATATAGGGATGAGATCCTCAGACCTATTGTAGTCCCTTACGCTGCAGCAATCGGAGATAACTTCATTTTAATGGACGATAACTGCAGGCAACATCGTGCAAACCTGGTGGAGGATTTCCTTTTCGAGGAAGGAATCGTTCGAATGGAATGGCCAGCGTGTTCTCCAGACATGAGTCCAATCGAGCACGTTTGGGACGCTCTAGGAAGACGAGTTTCTGGCCGCCAACAACCCCCACAAACTCTCCAAGAACTGGAAAGAGCTCTTCTGGAAGAGTGGGGCAGAATACCCCAACTCGTCATTAATAGCCTCATTGAGTCCATGCCTCAAAGGTGTTCAACGTTGCTGGCCGCCCGTGGAAACCATACCCCCTACTGAAAATGATTTTCTTTGAAGAAAACACCTTTTCATATTCTTTTTTTCTCATATGCACAAATTGTGTTTTTTTCCTTTTGTACACAAATGCGCAATAAAATGCATTTTTTTCTGCCAAACATGTGTAATTTATTCTCATATAACCTACTATGTCTGTCGACCATGTATCAATCAGCTAAAAAGTTTCCCAGATACAAAATCCACCTAAAACTGCAATATCCTTTAATTGTTTTGAGCAGTGTACATTAAAAGAAGTGACTTAATCATTCTACATCATTTCAACAATCGAGTACCTAACTTCAATTTGGATACAGCCCCTAAAATATGCTCATTATAAAGTAATTAATTTCTCTGAAAATAATCGTAGGATTTTCATGAAATTTGGTATCTAGGCATAGTTTGAACTGCAGATTTCAAATATCTTGTCAAATTTGGGTCTTCCTATTGAAAAAAAACAATGTTCGGGGTGTGTTTTTAAATGTAGATGGCCCCCTAAGGAAATTTTATATACATCATTGAAAAGTAGACTTTATTTCCAATCGTTTGGTACCAGTAACTTTCTTCTACAATAATTTGTTGCAAAGTTAGTAGGGGGTGTTCAGTTTTTTTTTCCACGACTGTACAGTCGAACCTGGTTAAGACGTTCACGGTTAATACGCGATCCCGCTTAATGCGTTGATTTTTTATTTACCCTTGAGTATCGCCCATAAGACTAATGCGAAAATATCACGTTTAATACGCGTTGAAATTTCGGTTCCTTAAGGCAAAATATCTCGCTTAATACGCGAATTCATAGACCAATATGCGAGTTTCTTGTCTCTTCTCCCAGTGTTGTTAAATTAGTGAGATTTCGCTATTCAGATATCCTATCCACCACAATTTCCTAATAGTAATATTTGCTTTATTTAATGAAAGATTTAATTAAGGCGAATATTACTAATCGGAAATAGTGGTAGATATTTGCATAAAAAAAATCCCGCTAAATTAGTAACACTGCAACTCATCTTTGATCCCGGATCCTAATATTCTTTCGCTCTCGCTTCGTGTATGTTTTTACTGAAGTAGATAAGCATAGACAAATTTTTGTTATTTATTCTTTCTTCTTTGAGCGATGCCTGTTGTGGATTCTTATTTTTTCCTCACGTACATTGTAGTTAATAAAACTTCCCTAGTGCTGTGTGCTTTTATGCATTGGAAGAGAAAGGGAATCATGTCATCTCTTATTGTGTTGTCGAGTTTTAGCAATTCCTCTGGTAATATGGAGAATATTCATAGAATCAACAGGAAGACACTATCTGTGTTAGACAAAATTCGACATAATACAAAAATATGACGCTGAAGTATATGGTAAATTTAAAAAAAACATTCGCAAAAGTAATAAATATTTCGAAATCAATGTTATGTATCTTGTTAAAAAAAATCCATACACAATCGCAAAATTGAGATAATTATAAAATGAGACTGATTATAAGGTAAGTTACTCATTATTCACAAGTACTAAATATGGTTTTAATAATTGGGTTGTTCTGCAAAGATTTAATATTTTTAGTTTGTGGTAAATAAATTGGGCTAAGCAGGAAAATTATTTTTGTTGTTTTATTTTTGGTTGTACCGTATTAATCGACAATAAAGTCATAGTTAAATTCATATATATTTTTTTAGTTATTGTATCAGTCGGTCCTATAAAAACAAACCGTGAGTTAAAAGTAAATACAGTTACATTTTAATCTAAATATGCGTTAAAGGAACAATTTTCGACCGTAAACATATAAATTAGAGCTCTGCAGTTCATTTAGAAGAATAGGTGTGTAAATAAACTCAGTTCCTGCAACATTATACAAATCACGTTTAATACGCGATCCCGCTTAATACGCGACTTTTGTCCAGTCTCTTGAAACGCGTTTTAACCGGATTCAACGTATTTCTAATATAGCGGTAAACTTTAAAATGTTGAGATGACGTGATTATTTTATCTAAAAGTTGTTAACAAATCATAATTTGAATTACCCTATTTTTACTTTGAGTAAAGCGTTAACATCGCCCTCTTTATTTACCCAATCATCTGTCGTAGCGCACGCGATCTGAAAAAGTAATATATATGAAATTCAAAGGTATTACAACTATAATATATATGTATATGATGCGCATTTTAACTAGGCGCAGGTGAAAAAACGCCAAAAAACGATGAGACCTCTTTCTAAGATTTAACCAGTTTTTATTACTTCTGCTTAGTGCATTACATTGTTTCATGAGTTTTCCGTCCCACCTGATTGTCTTGTGGCTAACCCTTACACTCCCAGTGGGACACTATGTCCCAGTGCAACTTCAAAAATTACTACTGGACACAGCAGTCACTGAAACGCTTGGAAAACCATGTCTGCTTGTCCCACTCTCTCACGTTCATTTGGAATTGTAGTTGACCGTTTGATCGGTAGATGGCAGCCCAAGGCGGGGTTTAGCGTGTTAGCGTAGCAAAAAAAAAAAAATTGGTTGTCAAGGTGTTAAGAGGCCGGATACTGGGAAAAGGGTGCCGGGGTCGAATCTTGACACAGGCATGGATGTTTGTAATGGATCGAATTGCATTTTAAACGGAAGCCCAGGCCTGTTTAGCCTCTGTGTGCAAAATAAGACCTTAGCACCCCCCACACACGCACAATCTACTCAAGTAGCACAAAATGGTTGAGCGAACGTTTGCTAATTGCTGGCAAATTATGGTTCCACATTGGCTCACAGTATGAAATGTCCGCTTTTCCGTACCATTAGCCAACAGAGGCCTAACTGTGGTCCTACCGTTCGCTGCTCAGAATCCTGCTCGGACACGCTCTATATTAAAAGGACCTCTGCATCTACCATTTCCCAACCATTTGCCAACACTATCATTCCCAATCCTATCATTTCCCGACGGTTTCCACAAACTTCCGACGATAGACCAACAAACTGTGCTACTTGGGCAAACCATTATTTTTGTGGTTCCAATTATGAATAATCCATCAAAATTCTGGATTAAAAAAAAACAAGTGTGCATTCATTTAAAGAGATTTGCCATTGTTTGCAAATTATTTTACACCGCATTGAAAGCCAAAATTTTGCAACAATGGTTTCGTTTGAATTAACCCTGTTAAATAATTTTAAAACAACAATGTTTAATTTTTACTTGTTAAAAATGCATTGTTATATGTTTATTATTTACTTTTTATTGTTGCTTTTTAAATAATACTAATAGAAATATAAATGATTATTTCAAATATTCATAGTTTACCATATATCTGTATAAAGATAAAAAAATATTTAGTTTGACGGCAAAACGCAATTTTTTTTTAATAGAATGGGTATGTCTTTCCTCAGTTAATGATGTTATAATAATTTAAGCATCATTTTTATGAAATGTATTTTGAGTATTGGATGTATTTTAAATTTTTAATGTTATCTAATATAACTGTGGAAATCAAATGATATGAAAAGTTATTTTTTTAATATGTAGCATGAATACTTCGGAAAAAAAACATATGCCTTACCCTAGAACTTCTATTCATCTGTTTTTGTGAATAAGATGAATTCTACTTAACAAACTTTTTTTCGCTTGAAGAAGAGTTATTTTTATTATTACTCAAAAAGTGCTTAACCACTTTATCCTGAATGTAACTATACCAAACCAATTATATAATAATAATATATTAAGGATCATTTTTGATAATTGTGCTTAGAGAATACTATAAATCGGAATGAAAATTTGAAGGCATTTATAATATCAATCTTTAATATCATTAACATATACTTTTTGTATTTATTAACACGAAAGAAAAATCATGCGTCAAGCATAGATTATGAAACACTTTCCAACATAGCCAGAAAACTGTAACGAAACTTCACCGTTAAATAAGGTGAAAGAAGATATGTAAGTAAACAGTTTAGAAAACACATAACACACTGTAAACTACAGTTTTCGAAATTACCTTCCAGTGTCAAAAAAGTAGACGAATTATTTTGTGCAGCCCTGTATATGATCAATAGATGTGGATATATAGCATGATAAAATTTAGTTCAGTTAGAATATTCACATTTAGCAATTTTCGCCAATCGATGGAAATGCACTCGAAATATTTTGTACAGCCCTGTACATTATCTGAAGACTTTTGTACACACCACCTATTAAGCTAAAAGGCAACTTAAAACTCACTTGCAGCAATTACCAAACGTAAACGACAATGTATCTTTTTTTTCGTAGCCCTGTATATGAATTTATTTATATTCCACAAGCTTCTTATTAGTCTACTAAATATGGTTCGGCAGGAAAATGCGTGAACACAATTAAAAACTACCCTTAAGCAATTCACTCCCATAGTCTGTAGTACTTACGAATGTGTTTGTGTAGCCCTGTATATGGTCAACCGAGTTTATAAACACCCACGTACTATATATATAAAAAAAAAGTTAAAAATGCAAACAAAAGTTGAAAACGCACTTATCACACATAGACTGTAAATATCGCACATGTATTGTAACCAATATCTTTTGTGTGTCCCTGTAAATAAACACAATGCACACAAGAGAGCAATTTATAGTGCACTTCAATAATGCATATAATTTTCATTATGTTTGAAATAGTGAAATATCACTAAATTACACTGCAGACGATTTTTCTCCATATAACGATGTGTAAAAGAATTCTTTTGTTTGACCCTGTAAATGAATAATAAATGCTTTGCACCCCGTATTCTACAAAAAGCATGTTTTAATGCGCTTCATAATTATATATCAATTTCATTATGTTTTAAATGACGTAGCGTCATCAAAATGCGCTTGAACCGATTATTCCTCATTGACTGTAATGTAACGGAATACTTTTGACTGACCCTGTAAAAAACTATAAGTGCTGCAAACTTCTGCTGGAATAGGGAACATGCTATAGTAAACGACAATAACATACAAAAATTTCGGGACAATCGAAGCATATTTACGGGAGTTAGAGCACGGACAGACGGCAGACAAACCGAAGTCATAAACACTTTTCAACTAGGTTGGAAAGTGTTAAAAATCAAAATGGCAGCACTGGAGGTTGGAGGTGTGGCAAAATAGTAATGTCAAAAACGTGGCCCTCCACGGCTTGCAGCAAAGTGCTCCCCAAATGAACCTAGAATTTATTTATTTATTTATTTTTCTTTTGTTAAAGGGGATCTGGGGGTTAAAATTTTATTTACTATATTTATAGGTACTTTTTAATTATTTTTTCACTTGATATGTATCTAGTATATAATGATTATTTTCAAATATAAAGTGTTTGAAAACTTTGAAATTTTCTTTTTAATTTTTTAAAAATTTTAAACTTATTTGATTTTTGATATAACTCATGAACCCCTTGCCCGATTTCATTACTTTTTTCACTGCTGTGTGCAGAAAGGGTTTCTTTTTAATTTATCTTCAGGTTTATAAAAATATTAATTAGAAATTTCCTAATTTTAAAAGTAAAAAAAAAAAAAAAAAAAAGAGGATTTTTGAGAGAGCATTTCATTTATCTACAGGACTATATTTTCAAAATTTTCACATGAAATTAAAAATTCGAAGACAATGTATTAAAAACATAACACAGAAACTCTGTACAAAATTTCATGCACATATCTGGCAAGGAAGTTTTTATATATATATATCCTTTTAAACATGACAAATTATGAAAAAATCCATTCTGAGATAAATGGACTTTTAGCTACGGGCGGGCCAGGACTGATTTACAAAAATTACTACAAAAATTATTATAGCTGCTGATGTAATCATCGTATAAATACGCGGTTTGCTTAATTTAATTTAGTTTACTTTGTATTAAATTTTTTTTAGAATTTTGACCTATTTGTAAAAATATGGCAAACATGCAAAAAATGATGACGATTCTTTCTATAGAAATTCGACTTTGTACATTGCTAAAAATAAAAATATTTGATCCATCATAATAAATCTTGTGTACTTCTCTTAGAAAAAAGTGCTGAGAATATGTGGTTAAAATTTATTAGGGAATCAGATGGAAATTGTTAAAGTTATGGTGCAAACTAACTTTTTGGCATCATTATGTTGCCGTAACTCATCACTTGATTTTTAATAAAAATATTATTTTTTTTTAATGATGTTAAAGATTGTTATATTATAAGCCTTCAAATCAAATTTCATTCCGTTGTATATTCTGAAGGGGGGGGGGGGGGGATGAAAAATCAGCGATTTTTTTAGGCGTGGTAAGTAGCATTATACCACTTATTGCGAATTAAGATGTCCTTGGATCGAGTCAAGTTGGGGTAAATTTTTAAAAGTCCAGAAGTTAGATGAAAAACTGTATAATTTGAAGGTGAATTGGTGTATATATATTTATATAACTTCATAAGAGATAATTGATATTAGATATATTAGATATATAATTGAGGTACAGTAAAAATATCCCATTAAGGGAGAGATATTTTGTCCCTTGAATAGAGTCCCTTAAATTTTGTTTGTTTATTTAAGAGATATGGATGAAAATATAAGTAGAATTGTAATATGTATGCATATAAATATCTGGTGCAATTTAAATTCGGTGAAGATATCCAATATATAATGAAAAAAAAAAGATTATGATGATGATAATAATTCAAAAGTTTGATCCTTAATTTAATAATGAGTATTAATTTATTATTGTAATTATATGAATTTAATACAATTTAATTTATGATTAAACATTCCAAGCAATGCATAAAAATATGAGTACTTTTATCTATTTATTTAATTCATTGGGCCGCCCTATTAATATAACAGTTATAAAAAGTACAGATAAGCTTTTTCATAATATTTTTGAAATAGACTTTAGTTTAATATGTTATTTTTATTTTAAAGAAGTTTTCATAAGCCTAAAGAGTAATGTTACTTTTTACTTTAAAGAGATTTAATATAGCTGTAATATTTATAGGACGATGGTCAAATACGTGTTAAAGAGTTGCCGTTAAAAGAGTTTGCCTAATTTCAGAAAATTTCATTTGAATTTTTTTTTTATTATTATTTAATCCATTATCGCCTCTACTTAAAAAGGATTTTTCTAGTTCTAGTTTATATTTTAAAGCACCATTTATGTTTTTAATATCACAGTTTTCTTGTTTCTCATCTTGTTTTTTATCATATTCTTCTCAAAAAACGATGAAGAACCGGATTATTGTTAATTGTTACATAGAAATAAATTCCCACAAATTCTTCATGATTTTAAAAGAAGGAATATCCGCTGTAACTTTAAAAATGCTTATCTAGTCTTTGAAATATTTTCATAGTTTTTCATCTTTGCATTTGCATTTTATTGTGTTTAATTTTTATAATATATTTTCCTTTGATTTTCACGACATGTGATTTCATTTTAAATATATATGTATGTAAAGTTCAAAGTATGTTTCTAAACAAAAAAACAAACAAACAAAAAGCGCTATAAAACTATGCATACTTATTTTTTCAAGCCGAAAAACTATCATGTGCTCTCTTAACCTTAGACATTTACAAATTAATGAAATTCTCCTATAATGGGATCACTTTTCTAATTTTCCGTCCAAATGCTTATCCATCCATCCATTCTAATACAAGAAAAAAATATATATGGTCATTTCAAAGGAATTTATTTGCCATTATTGTCTTTCAGATCAATATTAATATTAAATTTCTGACTATTAAATTCCGATCATACTCAGGTTAATAATTATTTTATTCCACTAAAATTTTTTAATTTATCTGCTTTTTATAAGTTTTATTTAATAGTACAGAGACGTTGTTTTTTTGTTTTTTTCGGTCATTTATCAAAAGACTGAAAATATGTTTGCGGCAGAATTTTGCTCTAATTAATTTTGCGTTTAAGAAAGTACATCTTCAAACAGGCCAAAAAATCGATTTTCTATTTTTAACTTATTTTGATACTTTAAAAATCTCTGAACACTCAGCAGAAAAACCGCATTTAAAAATTCGTGTTATTATCTAAGTTATGGCTAATATGAGGGTTTGTCTTTATTATAGTTATAGCTAATTCGAAAACAGCCGTTGTTTTTTATAACCAGATCTCAGGACAGACTTTAGAGGGGGGGGGGGGGTGTCACGGGCCCCGGCCGAACGAAATTCGGGTAGGAACAAGATTTTCGAACAGAAGTTCCCGAGTTTCCGCGGAATTATTCTTTATTTTAAAAATAAGCTAAACTAAGAATTTTTTATCAACACTCGCGTGCAAGACAATTTTTGAACAAATCTACGTAAAAAGCATCACAGAAATGTAACAAATAAGAAATCATTAAAAAAAAAATGAATTTCTACCAGTTTTTTTTTTTTTTTTCAAAATGAAGAATTGAAACTTTTTTTTTTTTTTTTTTTTGCCAGGGGGACTCTGTTCCCTTGAATCCCCCGTTTAAGATATTTTTCTAAACATATGAGTGCAAAAGGAAGACAGAACAAAATATAGTTTTTGATGGGGGTGGTGGGGTGTCGATTAAGAATTGTTTATAACTCAGGATGTATAACACTTTATAGGGAAAACACTGTTCGATTCCGTGGCACTTAAAAAGTAATAATCTACAAATTTCATGCTTTTACATTATTCTGTGAATGTGTCACAGAGATTCGCGTTGTGAATTGTCGGACAAAAAGAAAAAAAAATGAGATCAACCTTAACTTTTAAATGTATGCATAATTGGAATTTTTTTAAAACAAGATTTTTCATGATCTAGTATTAATATCTTGCTATAATATAACATAAAACGATGTAAAGTATGAAACTCAACTGCAATTTATAAAACTTTGTCTAGAGATTTGGGGGGCACCAAACTTTATGGATTTCTGCGTCACTGTCCCGGTGTCCATCCATACACTGAAAAAGAAAAAAAAAATGTTAATTTTACAGTACAATACCGTGCAGACTGCACGGTAACGTATTACCAGCGTATTTCTGACTTTATTAATAAGTAAATCCTGCTTATTTTACTGTTTATTACTGTTAATTTTACGGTATAATACTGGCAGCTGGGGTGCCAGTATTGCACTGTAAAATCAACATTTTTTTTTTCAGTGTATCTTAATTGGACCCTGTCAGAGTCTCCAAAAATCATAGTCGGTTTCTAGACATCCTTAGCTGTCTAATTTTTAAATTTCTTCTTTCATTTTTCTTTTTCAGGTGAAATTTAATGGATCATATCTTCCTGGTCATTCTGCTAACGTCCTTGCTAAATAGTTGTCATTGTAGGCCTTTGGGATCAAGGCAAAAAAAAGACTCTGCCACAGATTCACCGGCTGTACATTTCTCTTTGAATGAACACCACTTTAAGATTGAGCTTTTGTCAATACCGAAAATTCAACCAACTTTACCGAACGCTGTTACAGATGTGAAATGTGCAATAGAGGAACCTGAGACAGAGACAATTACAAAATTTGCCATGATTAATGTATCGCCGAAAATCGCCACTCGTACCGAAGCTAAACCCGCAGTAATTCCTGAAAAAAATGACGATTCTATGGCTATGTGGAATAAAGTGAAAAGCGTGTACAGAGAATTGGGAGATGTGCTACAAGAGCACGAGAACGAGATGCTGTCTTTAGCAAAGTAAGTTTTACATTTCTTCTTTAACCCTTTGTATCGCCGCGTTGCATACCTTCCAACATACCCAAAAGTCAATGTTACTTACGGACAGAAATTAATTTCTAAGAAAAGAAGTACCGGGGCCCTAATATTCTGCAGTACTAATATCCGTAGCGTACCCCTCCACCCCTTCCCCCCTGCGCTGTCACTCCATATTTATATTTAATAACAGTAATAAACAGGTTTAACAATTTTTAACAGTAATAAACAGTAAAATAAGCAATAATACGCTACCGCGAATGCGCGGCAGCGTATTACTGCTTATTTTACTGTTTATTACTGTTAATTTTACGGTAGTTTTGGCCGTACTTTTTTCCCCACTTACTCGTTAGAGAACATGGTGAAAGTTTTCCTAAATACAACTTATAAGATCCAATGACCATATAAATATTTAAATTTCATAATTTTCACAAAAATAAGCATTTTGACGTAAATGACTTCTAAGATGATGAAGAACAACATGTGAAACATTTTTGCAATTAGAAGTATACATCTAAAATTAATGGTTTCGAAATATTAAGGTATTGATGGTCAGCGATAAGAGAGAACACCCTGTATATAAATTGAAGAACAGCATAAGATTTTGCGCAGACGTTTGACATTACAAACACGACGTTGGAGCTCCCCCCCTCCGAATAATATTTTCTAAAAGTATCGAAAATAATCTAAAAATTTATAGTACAGAAAAAACAGCTGCTTATGTTTTAGAAATCTAAGACGAATTTTAGCAAACAGTTCTTTTTTATAATAAAAAAAAATATAATAATAATAAAATAAATGCATTGTAAGAGATATGTGTAGTTCCCGAAATACAAAAACAAAATAACCTTTTCCTGAAAGAAACAATTGAAAAGTATTCAAGGTTAACGAAAAAAGCTTTGTAAATAAATCAGCGGTATCGACAGTTTTCTATTATCAAAAGCAACTCGGTTTTCTAAAAGAAAAATTGCCTTGAGGGGGAAAAACTACTTGATTTTTCATTATTATTATTATTACTACTATTATGAATGGTCAAATATGTACTAGTACAGTAGACTCTCGACAATCCGGCCTAATGTGGCGAAAGGGCAGGGCGGATTACAAAAACGTCGAATAGGCCGGATTTCTGTTCTATAAATGCTCTATTCCTGCTCCCATCCCCTCCCCCCATACCGATTAAAACACAGCTTTTATATAAAAATCCTCTCTTAATATTACACTCTCTTATAGAACTTAATTTATTTTTTAGGATTCCGTGCTTAAAAGTAAACAAGAACGAAAAATCATGCATCAAGCATAGATTATGTAACACTTTCCAACGCTTCCAAAATAATTTTACAAATCATACCGTTTAATCAGCTGAAAGATGACATCTAAGTAAACAAATTGGAAAACGCATAATATATTTTAAAACATAATTTCAGGAATTTCCAACATATACAATATTCAGAAAAATATACGAATACTTTTATTCAGCCCTATATAGGATCTATAGACCTGTATATATACTATACATAGGATGCTAAATTTTAGTTCAGTTAGGAAACGCGTAGCACAGTTTAAAATTCTCCGTCTGGAGTTTCTGTCACTAAACGAAAATGTGTCTGCGAACTTTTGTGCTTCCCTGTATAGGATCTACATAATTTATACACATCACGTAATAGACAAAATGCGAGTTAAAATTAAAATCGTGTTCAGTAACTTAAAACGCACTTCCAGGAATTATTGTTAACAGGCAGTTGAGAATTCTTTTGTGTGTCCCTGTAAATGAACGATGACTGCTATACACACAATATTCTGTTGTAAGCCTCTTGTAATGCACCTTTTAGTGATATTTATAAATTTCAATGCGTTTAAAATAGTGAAACATTATTTAAATAAACCGCAGACGATTTTTCTCCATAGATGTAATGTAACGGAATTCTTTTGACTGTCCCTGTAAAGTAACTATAAGTTCTATGCACACCCTATTCCATATTAAGCTTCTTCTAATGCACCTAAGTGATATATATAAATTTCAATGCGTTTAAAATTGTGAAACATTATTTAAATAAACCGCAAATGATTTTCCCCCATATACCGCAATGTAACGGAATTCTTTTGAGTGTCCCTGTAAAAAAAACTATAAGTGCTACACACTTCCGTTTAAATAGGGAACATGCTATAGATAACGACAATAACATATAAAAATTGCAGAGCAATCCGAGCATATTTACGGGAGTTAGAGCACGGACAGACGGCCAGACGGCAGACAGCCATACGGCCAGACAAACCGAAGTCATAAACACTTTTCAACTAGGTTGGAAAGTGTTAAAAAGGAACCATTATAATTTCACTCCTGTGTCTGTCTGTCCAAGCTCTTTTTCTCGTAAACTATGGGACGTGGAAAGTTCAAACTTGATAAAGTTATAAAGCCTTTTTACCCACACATTTTGAGATTATTAGCCATTCACAAATATGTTTAGGAAAAAAATATAGGGGACTAATTAACTTACTTTTCTTTTTGTATATCATATGAGGTATCGTGTGAAAAATCTCGTAATATCAAACTCAAAAGTATATTTGTTTTAATTTTAGATATTATATTTTCAGAGATATCGTCGAAAATGCCCTGCAAAAATATGTTCCCCTCCTTCTATTTCCGAATGTACTGAAACTAAAATTATGAAAAAATTAGGGGTAGTAGGAGTTTATTTAAACCTTGCAGGAAAACTAGCGATTTTCCTAGGTACAATAGTTTTTGAGAAAAACGCATTTTTTCGTTACACACAAACTTCACTTTTCGGGCGTTCAGAGAGAGAGATAGTTGACGGGCGCTCGAGTTATGTATCGACGCAGAATCATCCAAGGATATTTGATAATGATTTTCGAAAAAAATTGTCGGTAATTAGCCGAGATATTAATTAAGTTACTTAAAAAAAACTTTCTTTTTATGTATGGTGTAGCTGTAGGGTATCGTTCGAAAGATCTCGTAACATCGAACTCAAAAATATATTTGTTTTAATTTTAGGTAATATATTTTCAGAGATATCGTCGAAAATATACTGGAAATATATATCCCCCACCTCCTCCTTATTTCCGAATCTAGTGCTACTAAAATTATGAAAAGTGGTAGTAGGAATTTATTAATTAATAAATTTAATGCAAGGAAGCCTTTGAACGCGAGTTATACTCGTACTTGGTCGATTTATTGCATGTAAAGATGGAATTTTGTAACATATTTTTTACTCACTTCCTAATAGGCTAGAATTATAAAAAATTATGCACACAGGAGTGTTTCCGATGACAATACAACATTTCAATATTTTTAGAACCTAATTATAAATTAATTTTAAGACATTTTTTTCGTTAGCCGGCCGCAAGTAATCCATCGCCAAATATTCTTTATCGTTACAATTGTTTATTAGTTAAACAAGCAATGGAATTAATTGAGGGGGTCGGGACATGAGAGTGGTAAAGCCACATTTTGAATTTCTGAGATATATCAATTTGAAAGGTAGATCAAATCAAAAATATATCATAAAGTTTTTTTGCCAATTTCTGAATAACATTTGAGATATTCTGAATAACAATATAACATTACTTTAATGATATACACTTTCTATCTGGTAAAAAAGTTCTAGAAACATCTGGGGTAAAAACGAAACCGTTGACATATGCTGCCATCTAATGCATTAGAAAATAATAATATGTAGGATATTATAATTTACCATATTAAGCAACAGATTACAGTGTCAGTTTTATTTCGCCAAAAATGAGGCTTGGCACTTTCTTGACCCGACCCCTACCAATTAAGCGCTGAACCACTCTCATCAAAATATGCCAAAGTGCTCTGAAACTTCAACAACGAAATATTTTAAACACTAAATAGTGGAAAATATAAATAAAAAATTAATAGTGTAATATATATATATATATATTAATATACTATTTTATCATTTAATAGTTTAATATCAATTAAATTATGATTATACGCTGATAAATCATTTTAGAAATTCTAAACAGATAATTTAAGTAATACTTTTTTTTACCCTTGTTGCCAAAAAAAAAAAAAAAAAAACTAAAATTATAATTTGTTTTTGATAATACGTATCACTAGTACGCGCTTTCTATCAAACGTAAATCAAAGCAATGAATTTTTAGGAATTCGGAACCTACGCCAAATTAACGTATTATAAGGAACATTTTTGAAACTACATGAATTGCAGTCAATGAAATTAGGCGTAATTTGTAAGATAAAAATTTAATGCTTATAAAAGAGTTTTTTTTTATAAAAAAAACTTCATAAATTCATGCTGATTTCATATATATATATATATATATATATATATATATATATACAGGGGGTGGACAAAATAATACGAACACTCATGAAAAATTCTGAAAAGAGCAATATCTAGAAAAATACATGAGGAATTAACCTGAAACTGCAGGTGTGTAAACAGTATAGTATAAGTTATATATTTCCGTGAAGATGTTTTCCCGAAAGCCCATAGGGGACTGTCAACAAATTGGAAAAAGGACGAATATCTTTTGGATAACCCTGTAAAAACTAATGTAGCAAAAGCGTTCAAACTCGAGATTATTAATAAGTTGCTTATTTTAATATACTGTGTTCATTTTTATGAGGATAGCATGTATACTCGTAGAGAAATTAAGGTTTTTATAAAAACAGTCCCAAATTTCGATTAGTTTTTTGCTTATAATTTGCAAAGTTTTTAATATAAAAAAAGTTCTTTTTAAAAAATATGACAAACAACATTGTACTTAATACTCTGCAATCAGAATTAAAAAATAATAAAAATTGGATGAAATATGAGCAGGTTTACTAAAAGATGTTTCACTGCGCATGCGCGAATGCAATCAAAATATAATATGCATAATGTATTAGCTAAGTATATAGAGCAACTTGTGTGAAAGTCTCAAAGTCATAGCTTGAAAATTCTGTAAATTATCGTCGATAGAATAAGCTCGAAATCCGTTGTTCCCAAAAAGAAGCAAAAAGATGAGGGGTTGTATCAAATATCTGTTGATTAGTGCTAAGATAGCGTACACAATATTGCACGTACTACTATATTTGGATACAACCCCTCATACTTTTGCTTCCTTTTGGGAACAACGGATTTCGAGCTTATTCTATCGACGATAATTTTCAGAATTTTCAAGCTATGATTTTGAGACTTTCACAAAAGTTGCTCTATTTACTTAGCTTAATACATTATGCACATTATATTTTGATTGCATTCACACATGCGTAGTGAAACATTTTTTAGTAAACCTGCTCATTTTTCATCCATTTTTTATTATTTTTTAATTCTGATTGCAGAGTATTAAGTACAATGTTGTTTGTCATATTTTCTGAAAAGAACTTTTTTTTATATTAAAAATTTTGCAAATTATAAGCAAAAAACTAATCGAAATTTGGGACTGTTTTTATAAAAACCTTAATTTCTCTACGAGTATACATGCTATCCTCATAAAAATGAACACAGCATATTAAAATAAGCAACTTATTAATAATCTCGAGTTTGAACGCTTTTGCTACATTAGTTTTTACAGGGTTATCCAAAAGTTATTCGTCCTTTTTCAATTTGTTGGCAGTCCCCTATGGGCTTTCGGGAAAACATCTTCACGGAAATATATAACTTATACTATACTGTTTACACACCTGCAGTTTCATGTTAATTCCTCATGTATTTTTCTAGATATTGCTCTTTTCACCATTTTTCACGAGTGTTCGTATTATTTTGTCCACTCCCTGTATATATATATATATATATATATATTAATTTACATAAAAAACAAAAAATTCAAAACACTAATACTCAAATGATTATAAGTTTTTCAAATCAAATCTTTAATAAAATTAATATTAATTCTATAATTAATGATGAAAACTGTTATTTTCCTATTAATAATCTTCAAATTTCAAAAACATTTAAATATCCTAATACAATCGGAAGAAAGATTTTTAACTATAATGCATTTTCAAAAAATACATCTGATGCAAGTACTTTTCCGTGTAAATGCAATGACCCCACTCTAAAAAAATACATTAATAATGATCATGGACATATAATCACTGGTAATCTTGTATTGTGAATGATTTTAAACTACAAAAACTAATGGGTTATGGTACTAAATATAGACTTCCTTCTAAATTTAATGTAAAATCTATTATAAAACAGTTTACATACGATATAGATATTTTTATTTATAAAATTTCAATCTCATATAATAAACCTATTGAATATTTTAATCAATGGAAAATACTAATTATTGAAAAATTAAGTTCGTCTTTAAAACATAATTTATCGCATTTGGTTAAAATTAAACAAAACATTTGTTCCAGCAAGTTACTAAATTATAAAAAAAACTATGTAATCACATACATTGACAAATCTCCTAATAATTATGCAATCATATGTAAAGCTTATTATCACAAACTACTTACATCCTGCATTTCTACTAACAATTCTTTTAAAAAAAACTAATGAAAATGTAATTGTAAACAATCGTAAAATTCACAGTTATTATAAATTATTAAATATTTCTTCTACTAACTTTAATTATCCTTATTTAGTTCTTATACCCAAATTTCATAAAAATCCAATTAAATTTAGGACTGTAACTATAGGATGCAATACATATAATAATATAGCCAATAAACATCTATTAAAAATTTTCAATCAAATTTATACACTGACAACATCCACTGATAATACACATTGTATAAAAAATAGCTATCAACTCGTCAATATTTTGAAAAATCTTAAATGTGTTAACAATATAATGACATATGATTTCAAAGATCTATTTAATAATATAGATTTATTAGATCTACATACTATTACAAATGCATTATTTAATAAGTATCATCATTTACTAAATTTATCAATTAATATAGATACAGCTTATTTTAAAACTTTAACGAATTTCATTATATATAATAATTATATAATGCATGATAACACGTTATATTTACAGAAAGTCGGTATACCACAAGGGGGATATACATCTAGTATGCTTTCAGACTTATACTTGTATCACTATGAACGTACTTTTATTAACAGTAATATACATTTATATCGTTATATTGATGACATAATTTTAATTGCCACTGATCACACTAATATTTCTATATTTCCAGTTGATTATCCTGCTAATTTAGAATTAACGGAAAACCTCCTTTCTAACAATACTATTAACTTTTTAGATCTTAAAACTACACTTAAAGAAAACAAAACAATAATTGATCTATATGATAAACGTAAAGAATTTAAATTTAAAGTTAATTCATTTACTAATTTTAAATCATGTCTTCATAATTCTATATATCGTAATATACTCCTTAATCATATTTATAGAATAAAAAGTTTATGTTCTTCCCAACTAATTAACAACAATATTAAAAAACTTATCTATGATGCATTACAACATGGTTTTCCAAAAAAAATCATATATTCTTTAATGTATAATTAGTACTTAAATGATCTTTGCAACCAAATTAACACATGCGTTAAAAAATGTATAAAAAAAAAACATATAATCTTAGAAAATAGTATATATAAAAATAATTATAATAGGTCGGTTGGGTGGGTAGATGTTAGATTGAGGAAGTGTGTGGCGGAGTTGTATGGAAAACAACGCATAGTTAATTTATATTAAAAAAAAAAAAAAAAAAAAAAAAAGAGGGTCATTTTGATTTACACACACGTTTGATATTACACATTTTATAATGGACTGTGATGTGATATTTTTATATGTATATTAATTTAGTTATATTTACATATTCATTATTTAATTAATTCAAATGAATTTATATTCATTAATATTAAGTATGTTTTTGATCTAATGCATTTGGATTAATGCCTACGGTGGACAATATCATATTAACTTCTAATATAATGTATACTTTTCTAAAGTGTTAATATAATTCATATTTTAAATTTTATTAAACGTTCTACCCTTACCACTTATATCAAGTGTATTTAATTTTTAACTTTGTATGAAGAAACATTATATGTTACTAATTAATTTCAATATTTAATTAATATTAATTTTAATTCCTTTGTATCTTAATTCAAATATTTAGTATTTTAAATTAATTTAATTTATGTGATGTTGCATTTTTGGCACAGCTATTTAATAGTTGCTATGTCATTTCATGGTACATATATTTTTATGTTGCTTTAATTATTAATTTTTCCATCTTACATCTTATTTTTAAAATAGAATTATTCATTAATACATCCATTACTTTAATGTAATTGGATATTCTATTTATTATTTATTAATTAATTTCATTTATTTATTATTTAACTAATTGCTATCATCTTTAGATAGTATTTGGATTAATTTTTAAATATTAATTATCATACAATACTATTTTTATTCAGAGTATATTTACTTTTTACACTTATAGATGGCAGCACCAATGTTTCTGTTGCTTTACAATAATATTCATATTATTCTAAAATCTATCTGGCAACATAGTAAACCATTTTCTAAATCTAAATTTGGCAACATGTAATGATTTTTTGCAATTCATTCCCTCTGTTTGGTTGAGTTCATGTGTGGTTCATTTGGTGTACAGGTATCTTTTTTAATCCAAATGGATTTTGTACTTTATGACTCTATTTCATATTTTATCTGTATATTATTGGTATGGTTTCTTTCCTTTTTAATATTGTATTTATTTTTTAATTTTACACAGGTTTGATTCAATGTTTATGAGTAGGCAGTCCCAAAATCATATTCTTTAGCAATGTTATGGCTAATATGATGATGAAACCACTCATTTTATTTGTGGAATTTAGGCATTTGGGACTTGAAAATTCTGTCTAAATTCCACTAATTTCATTTCATTCATTCAATTTCATTTATTCAATTTTTAATTTAATTTCTTCTTCTTTTAAATAAGTTTTTGGTATCCATATTCAGTGTGTTGGGGAATACTTTCATTGTCAACTAATTATTACATAGTTAATCATTATTTCATAGTTTAAGTTGGTGTTATGGTAATGTTTCATTTATGGTTATATATATATATATATATATTCATTTTTGTAAGGAAGTACAGTTGGCCATTCTTGCCTATAGCTGGTGGCAACTGTTGGTGTATCTTTATCTCACGTTTGATAACCGAATGTCCACTATCACTGAAATATCCAGTTTATCATGGGCACACGGCCGTAAAGAAAGTAGGGAAGCCATGGGGCTCAAGCCCTCCCTGATTGACATGAAGATTTTTTTTTAATCATACAAACTATACAAAAGACTATTATTTTCTATCTTTAGTGTTTGATAATTCATCTCTTAAAAAATAATTATGTACATACAGAAGTAATATTAGTATTGCTGCAAGCAAAATTTAAAATGTAGTTTCAGGAGATTTCACTCTTATTAATTGAAACGGGAAATACAGTTATATGCACTGATAATTCAAGACTGTTCCCCCCCCCCCCCTGTGATTTTGTTTTCTATATCAAATATTTTTATTTCTGAGAGGGACAGAGCCTTCCCTCCTTCCCTGCGTTCCCCGTTGTCTCTTAAAGTTGGTAATCACAATTCCCTAAAATTCAGTATATTAAATCTTCTATCAAAAATAATCTTTATTTTGTGATAAAAGAATTAATAATTACTTTGAACGATTAACAAATTAATCTGATAAATATTTTATTAATTATTGATAAACCTAGCTATTCAATTAATTTTAAAATTACTGCTTGGTACATCCTGCCATAATTTTTTAATTGCTACGCCGGCGATAATCATATTCTAGCCCTGAAATATACTAATACCTCCTAAATTTAATTAACGAAACATGTCAATCCAAATAATGTTTGCATGTATGAATGTTTGTCTGCAAGCCAAGCAAGGCATAGATGTTAACATTTATTAATATTTTGACTATATATTTGAACATTCATTTAAATGTTACAGAAATGTTATTTTCTCTTGTGAAACTTTACTGCTTTCATTCTAGGGGTCGAGAAAGTCCTAAACCAAAATTGGGAGTCAACACATTAACTGGAGATACATCTATTCAACTAAAGATAAATGCTCTTAGCAATGGAGATGATGGTCTTAAAAAAGATAATACACAGCCTAATGATAGCGGACCAAATATCGGTGATCCTAACAGTCTCAATATTCATGTGCATGCAGAACCACCTCTGAAGATGCGCATTGGTTATCCAAAGCCCGCTAGTGATGTAGACTCCATAAAGAAGTTACTCAGGTATATTCTATTTCGGGTACTTTTGGGTTATAGCGGACCCCGAGGATGAATCATCAAGCGACCAGGATTTATCGCCAAATTATAAAGCATATATGACATTATAATAATACGTGATGTCTATAACATTTCGTGACGCATATTGCCCAGTTATAGTCATTATGTCGATACATGACGTATGTATATATATGACATGTGTATAAGATTATATGATTTATATATGGCATATAAGACGTAAATAATATGTATAATGACGTATATGGCACATATATGAGCATTAGAAGTATATATATATATATATATATATATATATATATATATATATGCGCATATATGAGGTATATATAAGCTTTGCTATGGTCTTGGCGAAATCGCAATTGTGGAACCGCCATAACACGAAAGTACTACCCTACTTCTTTTATCAGATATTGTAAGGCGTTGTTATTACTTTTAAATGAAAAAATAATGGCTTAATCTCAGTGTGTTCGGAATAAAAATTTAGTAAAACTTTTTCCTTTTCATACAATCGAATACATACTCTTAGCTTTAGCTTTTATGAATGAAAATTCCATTGCATCATTTTGGATGGCGACAACTTTGCAGTACGTACATAGATTTGCGATCCTCATATCATTAATAAATGCATCCATACAGACGCGTATAGATGTATAACAATGTTTTAAATTTTTTTCATTTGAAGATACAGCGATATAAAGTTGATTTCGATCACTGCATGATGAAGAAATTTCGCAATCGAATGCGTTGATCTCATTTTCAATAGCCGATTTGAGGTCTGTGATTGAACTAGTTTTTAGAGACCGTTTTTATGAATTCTATCTTTGATTTAGCCCAATGAAAATAATCCCAATTTTTTATGGTTTGAGTTATATAGGGGGGGGGGGGGCATTCTATTCCAATACCAGTGAATTTGCCTGCGTTCAATTTAGTTGTTCAATCTACGCTATTAGCGATTCAAGCGCCCGAATATGCCATCTGGTGGAGAAAAGAAAAAACTTCTCGCTTCAGGAAAATCCCTTGATGCAAACCCATTGCATTACATGCATTTTTAATTTGTTCACGATGATTATTTTTTTGCATAATTTCACATTTCATGTGAGATTTGTGTGCTGTGTTTATATGACAAGGTAAAAATTATCCAAATTTGAATATCTAACACTGTTAAATGCGTTTACAATAAATAATGGTTTTAATGGCACTTTAGCATTAGTTAAAGGGACAATTTTCCTGTACCGACGGCTGCGATCAGCGCCTCTATAGTCCGTTTTTAAGTCCCAATATGTTCACTGAATATATAATACAGCTTTCGGAATCGGCCTAAAAAAGACATTTTTGTGTCTGTGGTGCCGTGCTCCATCTTACATAAACCAGTATTCCCGAATCATGTTGCGATGAAAAGCTTTTTTTTTTTTATGTTATTTGGACCACCATGTATTTAGTCACTGATAATACAAACATCGAGTTATAATTTGGCTGCTAACAAGAAAGACGGACTGCGAATTCTCTTATACTAGCATTTCTTGTTCTAAACTTACTTTTAAACTCATTATGTTGAAGCTACCACTTATTTTATTCCCATACGGCAGTTACTTCTTACCAGTCAGTACGTTATATAATCCGCACTGAGAAAATTTACAAAATGATTACAGTACAGATTTATAAAATATCTATTTCTTGGCCTTTCTATAATAATACAACTTTAGTTTGGGTGTGAACATCTTTAAACCTTGAGCAGAATATTCCTTTCCTTTAAATATCCCTGACCAGCTTACACTTGCGTATTTTGCTCTATCATGTTTTCTCGTCGACACCTATTCTTCGAATGTTAGGGTATCCAATGGATGATAGGAAAGGGTCATTCACATCTTTTAAATTATCTGCAGGAATCCCACACTTTCGTGAATATTCAGTCTTACAAACTTACACGACCAAACTAAGAGCGACGTTTTTTAGATAATTCATTCTGTTGAATGAACTATAAAGTACATAATGAATTATTGACCAAATTTACATTATGCAACTTATGTATAATAGATAAAGTTTTCAAAGTATTTTCATTGTGGTTATTTTTCTTTTAGGCTTTATAGTCGTGGAACATCTTATCCTGCAACGCAGCAAGATTCACCATATGAATTAAATACCCAAAGAAGTTCACAGCAAGATCAGTCAATTGAACAAGAAATGTTCCTTCGACGAGGTTCAAAAATATTACTTAGCATGTGGAAGCGGTTTACGGCACAGAAGATTAAAAATAAATCGCAGGAATTAGAATATCAGAATTTTCGTGAAGACGTAGATGATGCAAAGCTAACAAATCGGTATTTATGAAATCCAAATGAATGAAATGTGAATTAGTGTCTCCTACTCAATAAAATATTAAATACATTTGTTTCAAAAATATGCATTTTTATTAGAAATTTTATGATCACATTTTTTTTTCTGTTACATTTTTGAAAATTATGAGCAATTAAAATACAGGGTTATATACTGTGACCGACTGAGCGACTAAAATACAGGACAAGTCATAAATCTTTGAACTTCAGAAATGGAAAACAAAAAGAAATAAAACTAACTTGCGCCGCCAGGAGACCACGGGGGTAGCCGGCACGCGAAAACGACCATCGCGCCCAGGTCTCTAAAGGACCTATATCGCACCAGAAGCTTTGTCTCGCCTCGGCGCTGCGATCGGCCTGGGGCTGCTCCCCAATGCGGACCCCCCAAGCCACTTTACCAGGTATCGACCTCATAGGTCGCTGCGACAGTGACCCTGCTCATGGGAAACTTTCACATGGGACGAATTCCTGATGAACCGCCAAAGAACCCCCGACGACTTCGTTCGCGAAACCCCATAAGAGGAGACTGTCCCTAGGTCATATGTCGAGTTACTTCGACGGCTCTTGCTTTCTCACGGCTTCCGAACATTGACATGCATGGAGGGGCAAGCAACTAGTCTCTTCGGCCGTGAGGTTCACATGTTATTCACACTAAAAAAGAGCAGGAGGCGCCTCTCTCCGGACCAGGACCACGAGGAAATTCGGTCCTTTCCCAAAGAAGGGATGGATTCGGATAGGCTGTCCCTACGTTGATTGGCGCGAGGTTGAACCCACCTAGGCGAAACTAGATGGTAACCAAGCGACCCCCAATCAACGAGATCATCCACATAGCATATCACTCAAAAAACGGAAGGACCCTAAAGAAACCACTATCGGACTCTAAAGAACGTGGAAACTCCCTCTAAGCGCGCCAAAGAGACGGGCCCGATAGATATTAGTGAAGAGTTAGTAGGCGTGCCACTCGTCCGCCCGCCAGATGTGGAAACTCCTGGCTGTACGAGAGACGTGCTGGACTGGGGTTTCGGACCAGTGTCTCGAGATTTGGCTGATCGATGCCGCGTTAGTCGGCAGCCTCCGGCCCGGTTCCCCGTAATCCCATGGCAGAAAGCGGGTTAGTTCCTCCCTTTCAGAGAACGTTCGCGTCCCTGGCGAGCCTTGGTCCCGCCTTTGGATTGTGACCGTCTCTTTGAGTCGGGAACTTTCTGCGGTGACCTTTGGGGTCGGCTCACAACTCTCCATCTTCAGAGGATGACGTGGTTGTCATCTTAAACGGCTAATTTCACCTGTGCCGCCGTTACGTCGCAGATAGTTGCTACACGCCGTATCTCCCGACGCTCGGCGCACTACAGAGTCACCACCATCTTGCTCTACAGAGATCGATCCTGCTTCCGTCAATTCCTCGGTCAAGTTTTGGAGAGATCCGGCTGGCATTGGCTCCAACCGCTGAACCAGAGACCCTCATAGTCTCTGGGAACGGTCTTACGGGAAATCTTTCCACCACCTACGGAGGAGGCTCCGAGTATTGGCCTATCCTCGCGTCGCAGAGAATCTGCGCTTACGAGGGGGAGACCCATGGCCACAACCCATAAATGGGCGAACCCTATGGGCTATAGCGCGGTGTCTCCGGCTTTCAGAAATCCCTTCCACTGGCGGACCACGATGAGGAACCCAGATCGGTCTACCCCTGTCCCCGTCTCGCAACGAACGCAAACCATGGAGCGTCCGCACACTGTTCCACTCCCGGTCACCTCCTCCACCGAAGGAGTCGGGTCAGGACCACGGAAAGGGACCCGCCAGAAACAAAAAGAAATATCTGACTATCTCAGCAAATAAGGGAAGAGGGGACTTAAGCTTTTAGATTATGTCCCGAGCATGGCAGCCATCTTAAAATTTACTGTAATAGATCAAGGGCAATTTTTTAAATAGGAAGGGTGTCATGTTGCATATCAGATAACTCCGTCATGTTCTCAGAAATCGATTTCTTCAATCAGATTTTCCATATCCTTTAGTTATAATAGTTATGAATGCCGAAATTTAACGGGCTAATTCTTTGCAGTTTTTTTTCCCCAGCAGCGAGGTGAACTGTCAGAAACACGGCTATTGAAATGACAGTAACTCTACTCTCACTAGACGGATCCATCGAAAGCGGTTGGTGACGTCAAAGTACTGGTGGGGTTATGGCATATAAGACAAGTATCATGGGATATATTACTCGATTCTTCTCTAAATTCTCATTCATACATGAAAATGTTGCTAAAATGTGTATTTTCTTCCCTGCTGATTGAAGATGACAGTTTTTCTAATTATTATCAACAGGGTGGGGTTTCTCTCCATTACCGAATGGCTGTTAGCGAATAGCCCGATGTTAAGTTTACTGGTTATTTGATTGACCGGTGTTGTGCAGTAGAATGACCAGATCAACCGATATTACTCTTTTTTCAACTTTTATCTCTGTGGTCGTCTGACGAAATTGGTGTATGCTCCAGAAATACATGGCAAGTACATCCTTTAGCAACAGACCCTGAATGCTTGTATCAACTATCTTTGCTCAGATTTTGATGCGAGTTAATACAGAGTCGATTAAAGGCCTTCCATTATGTATTCAGCAGGGAGAACAATACACTGAACATATCCTAAAACTCTGCACACAGGTCCCTTATGCACTTGCTTTACTGACTTTCGGATTTTATTATTCCCATTGTAGAATATCTAATTGGAGTAATCGACTGTTGAGAACATGACTGAAAAACGGCTTTAGTTTTCATGGCGCCCTTGGGTGAGATTTTTTTTTCAGCTCAAGGGTAGTCTCTCAAAAAAACTTCTAAAAGTATTAAAGAAGTATTTTTTTATTTTCTGCACCTCTTAGTTCTCAGCGACCAGGTGGCCGCCCAACCTCGCCCCTTCTAAAGCCAACCATGCAGGACGGTGTTGTTTGATATTCAGTATGAAACCCTGACTATTTAAAAAATTCGACTTCGATCCAATATAGCGGATTTCAAGAACATTGCCATATTCCGGACATAGCTTGAAAAGGTAGGTCTTTTCATTACCTCATCTCATCGCTGAGGTAGTCGGATATATCCTTTTAACGTTTCGAAAGAAAATGCTTCTAAAGACTTTTGGCTCACCCTGTATTTATGTTGCGATCAAACTTCGCTATTAGAGATATCTATTTATAACGAATCCCTGGACATAACGAACATAAATTGTGTTCTTTTCAATTTTCTAAATATATTTTATACATTGGATACATTGGATATAGCAAATGAAAAATTCATTTTGTTGAAGATTCGTTATAATAAGGTTCGACTGATAAACTTTTGGTAATGTGATATTTAATTTAAGGTAAGTTACTATTGGGTGTATCCTTTGAGATGGTGATCAGAAATTTGAAACTTAACGAGAGAGGCAAGTTATGATAGTTGAATGTCATGAAATCAAGGTAGACTGAAAAGCAGTTCGACAATCAGCCTATGTGAATCACATGACTGCCACGATGGCTAGAAGTGCCGCGGCCTGTAGACGTTTCACAGCCAATTATTCGGGTTTAGTTTCTTCGGCATTATGGCTTACTTATTGATGTGCGCAAAGGAAAGTTGCACGACACCGTTACCAACTTAAAGACGCAGGGCATAATTGATAAATCTAATAGTAGTAACATACGCACGGTTTCAAAAATAACGCTATTCCATGCACTGCTTAATAAATTACCTAGCTTTACTGATACTTCAGCCTCCATTAAGCCACCGAAACACGATTTGCAGCATATTATTGAAACTAAAGGTCCACATGTTTTCTCTAAGCCTAGAAAAGACTTCCACCGGAGAAACAGGCGGCAGGAATTTCAATTTATGATGTCTGCCGGGATTTGCATGCCTTTCAGCAGCTCTTGGGATAGCCCACTGCACATAGTTTCCAAATCTAAGGAGGATTGGTTCCCGTGTGGGCATTATCGTAATTTAAATGCTGCTATGGTTCCGGATCACTACCCAGTTCCTCATATTCAGGATTGCACGCAAGCGCTCCACGGTAAAATTATTTTCTCAACGTTGAATCTGTCTAGAGCTTATCACCAGATTCCGGTGCGACCTGAGGATGTTGAAAGAACAGCAGTCACAACTCCGTTCGGTCGAATTTGTGTATATGCCGTTCAGTTTAGCCAATGCTGCAGCTGCAGCGATATTTCAGCGTTTTATCCATAGAGTATTGGATGGATTCGAATTTTGCATTTGCATTTCATATTTTGACGATGTACTGGTAGCGTCCGAGAATTACGAGCAACATACTCAGCATTTGCAAATAGTGTTCTAGCGACTATCTCAATATGGGGTACGTTTGAACTCATCTAAGTGTGTTTTTGAATAAGCTAATGTCAAATTCTTAGGGCATACCATCTCAGCCGACATTAGTCCACTCCATGATAAGGTTAACACGATCACAAATTTTCCTCGCTCCGATACCATAAAAGAGTTACGTTGTTATCTGGCCAGACTTAATTTTTATCGCCGGTTTATCAACCATGCTGCGCACACACAGGGGGTTTTAAATAAATATTTGTAAGGTACCAAAAAGAACGACAAAAGCCTGGTCCAGTAGACAGAGGAAGATAATGATGCAAGATAATGTACGGCAGATAATGTACAGAAGATAATGTACGAAGCAAGGAAGAACTTGCAAATACTGCCACGTTGGTATACTTCATACCAACAGCACCTCTAGCCACTGTGGTGGATGAATCGAACTTTGCAATGGGTGCAGCCTTGCAGCAACAGGTGAATGGCAATTGACATCCAATAGTTTTTTTTTTAATTCAAAGTCGCTGTCACCGTCACAGCAGGAGTATAGTGCGTACAACATTCAACTTCGGCGGCGTATTCCGCTGTACAACGTTTTCAACATGTACTTGAAGGTCGGAACTTTACAATTCTTACTGACCACAATCCACTTACGTTTGCATTCGGACAAAAAGCTGTCAAAAGCTCAACGGACATACAGCACATCAGTGGTTTGGAAAATGTTGTGGCCGATGCTTTGTCCAGGGTGAATATTTCCACTATTATGTCCTTGGTTGTCAATTTGGAGCTGATGGTCAAATTACAAACTACTGATATAGTCTACCGCGACCTACGTTATACACGGCCGGTGCATGACTTTTAAAACGTCACATGGAGTGGATAATTTTTACACGGCGATTGGTGCAAAACGGTGGGCGCGCCACTTCTTGTTTTATGCGCGTTCTTAAAATATTTTTTTTTATGAATATCATCATACTCTGTTCAATTTTTAATGCTCCATGAATTGGTGCTGTCGTTGGTGGTGTATATTTTACGAGTTGTTCAAAATCGAGCGATTTTCGTGAAAGTTGACCTCTTCCTGATATGACCATCAAGGTGTCCGTATCAAGTGCACCATGCAAACCGAGGATAAAGACATTTTTATTTGTTCCAATTGCGATAATTAATTTGTTTTAACAAATTTTTTAAACTCTAAAAGGATTTTACCTGTTTTTTCTAACTAAACACTTAAATTGTAATGTCAATTTTGTAAACAACTTTATTTTTGATGAAAAATCCCGTTTCAAATTCACTTTTGAATAACAAAAATAATTATTGAATATCATGTTTATTTATTTTAACACAAAATTATTTAATTTAGCAGAATAGCACTTTTAAATTGAAAACAATCACAATTTGTGAAGTATGACACAATGGTGGCCATATCATGTGCACACGTTCTTGTTATGGCAATACAGGGTACTTGGTAGACTTTTGGAATTCCGTTTTTTTTTTGGACTAGTAAAACTATTTTTATGGGGAATGCAATATTTTCTTATGAAATTCCATTAACCTAAAAACTTAAAAAAAAAAAAGTTTTGATTTTTTCAAAATGACGGCAGGGAAAATTCTTAAACTTTAGCATAGCTATATCAAGGACACCCACCTTATATATATAAAAAAATCATAGGTAAACATAATTTCTGTTAGCAGCAAGTACAAGTGGAAACTGAAAGGTAAAACTAATATTAATTTACCAGTCAGAGAATTCCCAAGAATTCAAAAATTTCAATATCTCTAAATCAATTCTATAGTTTTATGGAAGTCTAACAGCAAAGTCTAGGTCACAAGAATGAAATTTAGTGATTGGATTCGCGAAGTGTTTGAACCAACTGTCAAAGCCTATCGTGAGCAACAGCGTCTGTCTCTGAAAGACATTTGAACCTGGTATGATGCATTTGGCCATCCAACGGGCATACAAGAAAGGATACCAAAACTATTAGAATTTATCCGGTTGATTTCTCTTCCTCTTAAACCTACATTTCTGATTCCACCTAAGGATAATCTGATAATTGAAATTTATAAAACTCTTTACAAAAAAAAAAAAAAAAACACTTTTTAGCAGGAAATTTGGAATGTGTGATAACCCATCATGAACCTAAGAAAACTTTTGGAGGAATGCTTCAACAATGCCATAGCAATTGTAAAGGGCTGGAAAGAAATAACAATGAAATGCTCCAAAACAGCATGGAAGAAACTGTATCTTTCTTTTGATAATGAAGAAGTTTAAGATCTGTAAAGGTTATTGTGGTTCATGATCTTAACTTAAAAGTAGAAGAAGAAGATGGAGAATTACTGGAGATACATGACTGTGAGAAGACAACTGGGTGGAAAAAAAAATTCTCAATCAGCAATGTAAAGGTAATGAAAATTGAAATTTCGTCTAAAGATAAAAGGATGGAAATAAAAACAAATTACGACTGCTGAAATTAAAAAAAAAAATGTTTTGGCAAAAATGGAAGAAGTTCGAAATGTTGCTTTTAAATGAGATTCAAACAAATTTAAGATTATCAGAAGTAAATATCTATTTAATGAAAAATCTATGCAGTTTTTCAGGAACAGTTTAAAAAAATAGGCTGTATCAAACAGTTATAGACATGTTTTTTACAGGTCCATTAAAAAAAAACTCCGAAGTGAGCCCAGTTGTCTTTCCGGTGAAGATCAGTAATTAAAAAATATTATCGTGCACGATATCTATCTATGCTAATTAAATAAAAATGTTTGTATGTCCACGATGGATAGGAAAATCAACCGTACGTAGAGGTCTGAAAATTTGGATGAGGATAGTCCATGGCAGGTTCTAATGCATCTGGGGCTCAGATTTTTCATGTTTTAAGAATTGTCGAGATATTGATAAAAAAAAAAACACAATGAGTACTCATCAAAAAGACATTCTTTTTCTGAAAATGGCTCCCGGTGGGCATTCTGGAGCTTGCTAAGTGGGGGAAAAGCGATGGTCGAAAAGCGTCCTTTTTTTTTCTCGTCTTTCGCGGTGCGCATCGACTCGACACATAGAAATACGAAAAAATAAAAAAGTACCCACCGTATAAAGGTACTTTTATCTTTCTAACAGTGCATTCGTTAACAAAAAAGAATATTAACCCTTTGAAAAAAAAATCTTTTCCAAACGTCATTTTTATATTTTTCCACCAAAACTCTCATCGGCTCAACTATTCAAAATGCGAAAAAAAAAATACCCACTTAATCCACTTAGTCTCTCTATGAATGTGCAATCCGTTTAAAATATATATATATATATATTAACTATTCCAAAAAAAAAATCTTTTCCGAACGACGTTTCGGGCGTTTTCGCTATTTTCTACAGAATTTGAAAATCTGCATCTGCTCCAGAACTGGAAATGCGAAAAGAATAAAATTATCAGGCCATATCTATATTTGTTTTTCTTTCGAATGGTGGGTAGCCGTTTAAAAATTATTCATATTAACCTTTCAAAAAGTCACTTTGGGCGATTTCCGATTTTTTTGTTATGCTTTCTGTGTCTGCGCTTCTGATAAAAATTTTAAAAAAAATTACCCTCTTAATTTGCGTCCATTTTCCTTTCGAACGGCACAATACGTTTAAAAAATATACAGTGGTGGCCAAAAGTGTGGACATTTTTTGAAAGTTTCATGTTTTTCAACTTTGTGTGCTTGTAGAATATATTAATTTTCACTTAAATACAAACGTTTATATATCAAATTGAAGGTCATTTAATGTAGAATTTAATAATAAAAACAGTATTACAATATCTATATGACAAAAAAAGTTATGCTCATTTTAGTAGAACAAACAAACACAAATCGTTTTGAATAAGGACGTGTTTTGTAATAAAAACGTACTAGCCAATCACAAACACTGTTCTGATTGAACAATCAAATGTCTGTAACTATAGTTTAGGTTATTTGGATGGTAAAAGAGTTATTGTTGGGGAAATATTTTGTGGAATGATGCATACTAGTACAATTACATAGAGTATTGCTGTTTTTGAATATTTAAAGTCCTTTTTTTAATTAAACTAATTTTAAACAATGTCATCAACAAGAAGAACTAATTGGACATCTACAAAAAGAAGCCGAATTGTCATATTGAGAGAAAATGGCCTCTGAAATATGCTGAAATTGCAAGACAAGTTGGTGGTTCAGTGACTTGTTCTGGTGTACGAAAGTTCTGTTTACGTTATGAAAAAACGAAATCAGTGGAAAATAAGGCCAAATCAGGCCGAAAAAAATGCACAAGTGCTACTGCCGATAGAAAAATTAAACGGCTATGCCTTGAAGATAGAAAAATTTCATCAGATGCCATTAGATGTGAAATGAATGCAGCAGGTATTGCAGTAAGCTCAAGAACAATAAGAGGAAGGTTATCAGGATTTTCACTTAAATACAAACGTTTATATATCAAATTGAAGGTCATTTAATGTAGAATTTAATAATAAAAACAGTATTACAGACTACAAGCTAGAATTCCAAGGAAAATACCATATTTAAATCAAAAGCAACGCGAAAAACGAGTTAAATGGGCTAAAGAACACATTAAATGGTCAGAAAATCAATAGAAGCAAGTAATCTGGAGCGATGAGAGTAAAATATCGCTCTTTGGTAGTGATGGTAGAAAATACGTGAGACGTAGAGTAGGAGAAGCACTTCATCCTGATTGCATTGAAGCAACTACAAAAAACCCAACAAATGTCATGATTTGGGCATGTATGTCTGCAGATGGTGTGAGCCGAATTCAAGTGATTGATGGCATCCTGAATGCCAAAAAATACATCGAAACTGTCCTGGAACCAAAATTTATACCTTCCATCAGGGATCTCTTCCCCAACAACGCACCATTTATTTTTCAGCAGGATTCAGCTCCATGCCACACAGCAAAAGTATGCAAAGCATGGTTTCAAAATAAAGGCATAGATATATTACCATGGCCAGGAAACAGCCCTGATCTCAATCCAATTGAAAATTTGTGGCGACATTTGAAAATTCTTGTACAAAAAAAAACGTCCATCCAATAAAAGACAACTTATTGAAGCTATAATTGATTCTTGGCACCATGTGATTACGAAAGATGAACTCCAAACACTCGTTCACTCGATGAAAAGACGCTGTGAAGCTGTCTTAAAAAATAAGGGTTATCCTACTAAGTATTGATTGGGTAAGTATCACTTAAAACTAGTCGGATGTGCCAATCCCAAAACTTTCTTCTATCTCAATCCTGTTAATATTTCTAATTTCGTCATCACATCGCCAATAAAATCAATATTTTTCGTCATTCTGTTGTACGTCAGCTGCTTGCGAATCATCAGGTTACCGGGATGCGATCAACTGATGTATACTAAACTACAAAACGTTCTTCTGGCCTGTACCGACAGGAACAGATAGCCTCCCTATCCCTTGGTTTTACGATTTTAGCTAATTATATTGGAAAACACAAAGCTAAAATCCGTGGAACCCAATTAAAGAAGATTCTTTCCCAGTTCTCGTTAACATTGAATTTGAATGAGAATATCGCCAAATTAGTCTTCTACAGCCAAGTTGGCTTCATTTGTGGCAACCTATTTTTGTCGCCAAATTTGGCGACATTTCGCCAATTGCCGCCAAATTTGGCGGGAATTTGACGTTGGCGAATATAAATATATAGTGTTAAGCATATAAGAATTCCAAAATGGTTACAACAATGAAAGAAAGTTTGCCGAAACCATGTTAACTAAAACTCATAAATTAAACCCGTTTATGGATGAATTATGCTGTCTTGTTTGAAAATGTCAACCACCCTAAAATTTCAAACCGTTATATCGCCGCCATTTTTTAAGATACAGACAAAACAAAAATTGTTCCGGATTCTCCGGATCAAGGCCGAACATTTAACGGAAATTTTTTTTAGGATTTCTAATTTTTTGTACATCTTTTTGAATTTGAAATCTTTAAATGGCTATCACAGCGTCCCCTTCCAGCGGAATATCTTCACATTCAAGTAGGACCTGGTGACTACAGCAAAAAACATATTAAAAAAATGGTTTAATTATTTGCATAACATCATACACTTTTCGATGTTACAATAGTGAAAATCGAACAAAAATCGCGATCTCAACGCCCCCTTTCGTCGAAATATCCCCGAATTCAACCTGGACTTGCAGGCTAGAGTCTAAAACATACAAAAAAAAATTGGTTCAGTTATCTGCATAACTTCGTACACTTTTCGAAGATACAATAGTGAAAATGGAACAAAAATATTGATCACAGCGCCCTCTTTCTTCGAAATATCCCCAAATTCTGATAGAACCTGCTTGCCATAGCCAAAAACAGAAAAAAAATGTGGTTCAATTTGAAGCATAACTTCATACACTTTTAGATGGTACAATAGTGAAAATGGAACAAAAATATCGATCACAGCGTCCCCTTTCGTCGAAATATCCCCAAATTCTAATAGAACCTGCTTGCCATAGCCAAAAGCATAGAAAAAAAATTAGGTTCAATTTGAAGCATAACTTCATACACTTTTCGATGATACAATAGTGAAAATGGAACAAAAATATCGATCACAGCGCCCCCTTTCGTCGAAATATCCCCAAATTCTGATAGAATCTGCTTGCCATAGCCAAAAGCATAGAAAAAAAAATAAGTTTCAATTTAAAGCAGAACTTCATACACTTTTCGATGGTACAATAGTGAAAACGGAACAAAAATATCGATCACAGCGCCCCCTTTCGTCGAAATATCCCCAAACTCTGATAGAATCTGCTTGCCATAGCATTACTATGCTCCAGGTGGTTTGTGAGCGACCCCCCTCCCGCCGGCACTGCTTTATCAAGGATTGAGTGGTATAATCTTGGCTGCGGGCCCCTAAAACTAAGAAAGATTTTCGTTTAAAAATATCAAATCAAAACAGACCATAGCGTGCATGGCACGCGCGGTGTACACTGCCGAAGGCAGTGGGGCCCACAACTGTAGATTTGTTTGGATAGATTTTCTCTTAAAACATAAAACTATACAAATTCAAGGTTGTACGCTGCCAAAGGCAGCGGAGTCCCCAACGTTACGTTCTTTTTGAAATATTTTTGTTTAAAAATATAAAATCATTCAGCACTGATTTTAGGTATATTTAAAGTTATTGTCACGGGCCCGGGCTACGCCAGGCGGATCAGCTACTCTATAATCACAACGATAAAATGCTTATGTGTCCGTCCAGAATTTCCTGAAGAGTCCACTGCACACAGAGTTAGAAGTTTTGTCAAGAAGTTACCTGTATGTCTGAAGTTATGTACCTCGAAGCCAGCTTTTGGATTTTTTATAAGATTTTCTTTATGCCATTTTTAGCGGTTTTTTAATCGCTTTTGGAGACGATTTTTGTAAATTAGTAAAAAAAAAAAACAGTTTCGGTGTTTTGTCCCATTATAGTAAATTTTGTTCTTTTTTCAGTAAAGTTTATTCGGAATTCGTACAACGATTTTTGAATTTTGCATGTGTTTTTTCGAGTTCCGCGGCGATTTTTTTATATTCGTAAAATGAATCTGGTTTTATTCGTTTTAGTAAATCCGTTCTCCGAGATTTTAAATTTTTTTGGAATTTTTTATGCGATTTTTAGTGCTTTGGAGAGATTTTTCGGCCTTCGTAAAAGGAATCGTTACAAATTTTCAGCCCTATATAGTAAATTTTGTCATCTGCAAGTTCTGAACTTTTCCCGGAATTTTTATGTGATTTTTAGCATGTTTTCGCGCTTTACGATGAGTGTTTGACATTCGTAGGAATCCGGTTTCAATCTTTTAACACAATATAATAAATTTTGTTTTTTGTGTTTTCTAATCTTTACTGAATTTTATATTCAATTCTTGGCATTATTATTATTATTATTATTATTATTATTATTATTTGCTTTCACGGCGAGTTTTGGACATTTTGTTCACTGATACGAAGAGAACGCCCCGATTAATTTTAGTACCGCTCTTATTAAATTAAAGCTGGGAAATGAATGCCGAATAGGTTTCTGAAGCAACGGGAAAGACGATGGCGAAATTTTTTATTTAATCGGTGTCGAAATAAAAAAAACAAAATTTGATTCGTCGCGGGTATACGTTACTGAAAGCAGTGGGACCCAATCTCCATGTTCATTTAATTAGAGGCTCGTTTAGAAAAACTGACCAGCGAAGCTAGTTCATTTTATTAAGTTTTTTCTTTGTAACTAATATAATAAACAAATGACATTTATCAAATTTGTAAGATATTTTAAATTAGTTTAAACTGCATTTTGAAGATGTACTATTCTCGATAGTGGTTGCAAAACATTATTCAATAACTCTTTTGAGAAATGGCGCTTTGCATAACAACGGTCTTCGTTAACAACGGTAATCCTGGAACGGATTACCGACGTTAACTAAGGTGCCACCGCAACTGTATATTGGCATTAAAACTCCACATTCAAAGCTCATACCTTGAAAAAAGGAATCATGATCATAGCGTATCAAAAATGCGAAGATATAGTATAAGATTAATTATTGACAATAAGCAAAAAATAAAAAATAAAAATAAATAAATAAAGAGAGAGAATGATAGTTAATTATGCACAAAACGTGTTTTGACTGTACAGGGTTCGTACGCTTTTACAATTTTTTAATAGAAAATTTCTATTTAATATTCAAATGGCAGACGTTCCAAACGCCTCGTTTAATTGCAGGATTTGTAATACTTTTCTGCATTTAAATAGGGGGAAGAATTATATTAAAAAGTTGTGCTTAAAGCGTACGAACCCTGCTGTACTGCCAAAAGTGGAATGCCTCTAGAGAGAAATTCTTGAGAAAAAATTTCGTGATTTATCATTAATGTAGAAATAAATTCGGAAATGTTTCACAATCATTCCGTTTCGGCCATATCAGATTTGAACCAGCAAACTTAGGTACTAAATGTAGCTGAGTTACCAAGACTAAGTTGAGTAAATCCATAGAAAAGGAATAAATGTAAAATGAAAAAAAAAAAAAAATCACTGTCATTTCGATTTCGGATCAATGCAAAACAATTTTTAACTGACTGTATCATTTAAAAATATTTGGTGCTCAGAAAGTCCCCCCGACGCTATGCCTATGGTCTTAACAGGAACATCAGAAATAAATAGTATATATGGTAAGGGCCCGATTAACCTCTGAATCTAGGGGAGGCATGGTATAATTTTGGGGGCCCCTCTCATATGGCAAAAGTTTTCTTAATTTTTCATTCATGAAAATTCACCAATGATACTAATGTTATTCTCGGGAGTAGCTCAGCCGAGGTCACTTATACTTCATTAAACAGCTTTTATGTTCTCTGTGTATACTTGAGATATATTCAGTACCTGTAGCTGTATGCTCCATTTCCCGGGTGGTTTCTAAGCAGGCACACCAGGATGCTATATGATTAATGCTATATGAAAACACGATTTCCACGATAGCTATATCTCATGGAATGGAATATAATCAAATTTGATAGTCAGTTAGACCTTGGCATAAGTTGGAATCTTATTGATGACATTCGTATTTTTTCCTCTGGTTAAACTTTCTTTTACAAAAATACAATGTAAAAACAAGAACGAAAAATCATGCGTCAAGCATAGATTATATAGCACTTTCCAACGCTTCCAAAATAATTTTACAAATCATACCGTTTAATAAGCTAAAAGCTAACATCTAAGTAAAAAATTTAGAAAACGCATAACATATTTAAAAACATAATTTTAGGAATTTCCAACATATACAATATTCGGAAAAATATCCGAATACTTTTATTCAGCCCTGTATAGGATCTATAGATTTGTATATATACTACATAGGATGATAATTTTAGTTCAGTTAGGAAACGCGTAGCACAGTTTAAAATTCTCCGTCTGGAGTTTGTCAATAAACAGAAATGTGTTCGCGAACTTTTGTGCTGCCCTGTATAGGATCTACAGAATTTATACACACCACGTAATAGACAAAAAGCGAGTTAAAATTAAAATCGCGTTCAATAACTTAAAACGCACTTCCAGGAATTATTGTTAACAGACAGTAGAGAATTCTTTTGCGTGTCCTTGTAAATGAACGATGACTGCTATACACACAATATTCCGTAGTAAGTCTCTTGTAATGCACCTTAGTGATCTATATAAATTTCAATGCGTTTAAAATAGTGAAACATTATATAAACCGCAGACGATTTTTCTCCATAGACGTAATGTAACGGAATTATTTTTACTGTCCCTGTAAATTAACTATAAGTGCTATGTACACCCTGTTCCATATTAAGCTTCTTCTAATGCACCTTAGTAATATATATAAATTTCAATGCGTTTAAAATAGTGAAACATTATTTAAATAAACCGCAAATGATTTTTCCCCATAGACCGCAATGTAACGGAATTCTTTTGAGTCTCCCTGTAAAAAAACTATAAGTGCTACACACTTCCGTTGAAATAGGGAACATGTTATAGATAACGACCATAACATATAAAAATTGCAGAGCAATCCGAGCCTATTTACGGGAGTTAGAGCACGGACAGGCGGCAGACGGCAGACGGCCAGACGGCCAGACGGCAGACGGCCAGACGGCCAGACAAACCGAAGTCATAAGCACTTTTCAACTAGGTTGGAAAGTGCTAAAAATGAAAATGGGAATTAGAGAGAACTCTTCACGCAGTCATTTTGGGGCCTTTTTAACACTTTCCAACCTAGTTGAAAAGTGTTTATGACTTCGGTTTGTCTGGCCGTATGGCCGTCTGCCGTCTGCCGTCTGCCGTCTGCCGTCTGCCGTCTGTCCGTCTGTCCGTGCTCTAACTCCCGTAAATATGCTCGGATTGCTCTGCAATTTTTATATGTTATAGTCGTTATCTATAGCATGTTCCCTATTTCAACGGAAGTGTGTAGCACTTATAGTTTTTTTACAGGGACACTCAAAAGAATTCCGTTACATTGCGGTCTATGGGGAAAAATCATTGACGGTTTATTTAAATAATGTTTCACTATTTTAAACGCATTGAAATTTATATATATCACTAAGGTGCATTAGAAGAAGCTTAATATGGAATAAGGTGTGCATAGCACTTATAGTTACTTTACAGGGACAGTCAAAAGAATTCTGTTACATTACGTCTATGGAGAAAAATCGTCTGCGGTTTATTTAAATAATGTTTCCCTATTTTAAACGCATTGAAATTTATATATATCACTAAGGTGTATTTCAAGAGGATTACTACAGAATAGTGTGTGTACAGCGGTCATCGTTCATTTACAGGGACACACAAAAGAATTCTCTACTGTAAGTTAACAATAATTCCTGGAAATGCGTTTTAAGTTACTGATCGCGATTTTAATTTTAACTCGCTTTTTGTCTATTATGTGGTGTGTATAAATTCTGTATATACTATACAGGGAAGCACAAAAGTTCGCGAACACATTTCCGTATTATTTAACTCCAGACGGAGAATTTTAAACTGTGCTACGCGTTTCCTAACTGAACTAAAATTTAACATCCTATGTAGTATATATACAAATCTATAGATCCTATACAGGGCTGAATAAAAGTATTCGGATTACTTAGATGTTATCTTTTATCTTATTAAACGGTATGATTTGTAAAATTATTTTGGAAGCGTTGGAAAGTGTTACATAATCTATGCTTGACGCATGATTTTTCGTTCTTGTTTAATTTTAGAAGGGAAGCATGTGCTTCACGTGCTTTTTTTATAATCAGGCCCTGTATATGGTCTTACTCGATCCGTATGAATCAATGACTTCAAGGATTAGGAGAACTGTATACTATATAAGGATAGGGCATGTTTACAAACAAATACTTCCGTCAACCAATCTACCAGGAATCGTCATGGTTATGTAAACCAATCATATCATAGAGCTGTTTAACGTAGACCAATCGAACTGTCCCATTCATGTGTAAATGGGAGTCATAAAGAACGGAACGGTTTTTCTTGCTATCCAACAGTGACGTCAGCTGCCCTTTCCTTATACTAAGACTCCAATAAAAGGAGCGGACGCATATCCATTTTGTTTCGGATTATTGGTACCCAGTTCAGCATCAATCTACAGCAGCCAGAGCTGGGGCACAGATTAAATATAGTCATACAGATTTGACAGCGGAGCGAAAACCCGAACCAGCGCGATATAGACGCCATTACTGAGAACAGTCAAGCAGGGCCGGCGCTAGACATTTTACTGACTGAGGCGAGCATTATTTTGCCGCCCCTATACTGTGATTGTTTTTTCCCCACTTCTCAAACTGTTTTAAGAATAAGTAAATTAATTTTGCTAACTATGATTTATTTAAAAGAAAACAAATATATAAAAAATTAATTTACAATTAAGAAATTTAAAATAATCAAATTACTTAAGAAATTTTGCATCTATTTTGAAAATATAACAACATTTAACTTGAAATTAAATGAATAAAAATGTTATCATATTTTAGTAATATTTACAAACAAGTTAGAAATTAAAAACTTGAGCTATGATAAAACATACTCATTGAATCTATATTCACCTTGTACTATAAATACTAATTAAAAACAACATGTCCAAAAACATATACGTACCGTTTTATAAAATACTTTACTAAAGGATTTTTTATATATGTTTTTATATAATCATAGATAACCTAGCACTTTCGAGCAAACTTTTGCTCAGCCATTTGTCTTTTGTGTGCTTGCGTTTTGATTTGTAATTTATAAAACCCTGACGATGAGCAAAAGTTTGCTCGAAAGCGCTAGGTTATCTATGCAGAAATACAGTTTTGTATGTAAAAATACCTTTAGTAAAGTATTTTATAAAACGGTATGTATGTGTTTTTGGACATTTATGTTGTTTTTAATTAGTAAGTTATAAATTGTTCGTTAAACGTGACATATCAGGTGCGTTCATTTTATAAACAGTTTCACAATGTAAAAAAAAAATAATCATCCTCATTATTTCAGAGAAATGAATTATGTCGTCTGCTAGGAGAGAAATGAGCATGCCTTTTTTTTTTTTTTTTCCTTTTAGGCATGCTACGTTTACAAATGCAAATTTTTTTTTACCATGGAGATCATGCTTTGTGAATGATTACCTCCATTGTTTAATATTTTTATGACTCATAATGAACGAATCTCCTGTGTTTTTTTACTCTAATGGATTGAGATATTCAGTTAACGTAATTTCCACTGAAGTTATATCTCAGAATCTATATATTATTGATTGTAACTCATCTCTCAAGCAAACAATTTTTTTGAACGATCTTTCTAAAAATGTAACTTTTATGCAAATTTATTCGAAAAAATAATTTTGAATAAAAATGGCCGCTTGGCATATGGAAAAAGATGTGGTTAGCCCGTATTTGTTTTCCTCAGTCACATGACTTGCGCTTTTATTATATAGATTACGTATGATAGGATTTAACAGAATAAAGAAAACTTTCATTAATACATTTTTAAGTTTTGATTCGATTTTCATAAAATTTCAAATGACTCGACTAATTTCTGCAACGATTATATATATTAAATTTCAAATCATTCGGTTGGGTAGTTTTTGCGCTGTTATATGCGGACAGACGGACGGACGGACCAGACGACGACTACAGGTGCTACGTATTTATATAATTACGAGCGCACCTAAAAAAGCATCATATCAGAAATTAAATTGACGCTTCAAAATCTCATTCGCTTTGCTTTTCCTTTGGAAAATGCATTTATTGTATCGACGTTATGAATATTAGTTTTAAAAAAAAGTTACATCAGGTGAAGCTAAGTTTAAAATATATACATTATTAAGCCAAAATATGTCAAACATTTAAAAACAATTAAATTATGTATACAATTTGTATTAAATTTCAAATAGCAAAATAATGATATCAATAACAAGTTATATATCTTTTTGAAACATGCACAAAAATAAAATCCCTTATTAGTAGTATTAAAAAGAAAATATTTATTAAAAATAAAACAAAATTTCAAGATCTAATTTTCCTTGATTTTTCTTCGGCGAAGTCATTTATTATAATATGGAAATCAATATTATAAAACAATCACATTATCAAGACAAAAATAGATAAACATACTAACGCAAACTACGCATCACATTCTTGAAATTAAATAGGAAAATTATGATATGAATAGAAAATTACATGATCATTTGAAATTGTATACATGAAGATTAAATTTTAGATCAGTAATATTTACAAAAACGCAAGTATCAACAGTGAAATAAATAATTCGATGCTAATTGCCTTGATTTTTTTTTGTCAAAATCGTTTATTATAGCACCCTAATATTAAAAAATAATTATTTTTCATTTGCTAGAATAATTTAACTAACTGACCCGACCGGCGTTGCCCGGGCACATAAAAAAAATTGCACAAAGCGCGTTAAAAACTAAAATTCGTAATATAAAAGCGCGAAAAATATAAAAATCACTCCACGATGAAAAGAGAAAAAAAAATTACTGTATTGGGCTAGAAGATTGATGCCGGATTCCTTTTACTATAGTAGAAAAATCGCGGCGAATTGCGAAAAAAACACTAAAAGTTGCATACAAAAATCGCAGAGGACAAAATATACCATTGGGCTAAGAGATTAAAAAATATATATTTTACGAATGTCCAAAAATCGCCGCAAAACGCTAGAAACTCTAAAAATCGAACACAAAAATTCAAAAATCTCTGAACGAATTCCGAATAAACTTTGTTGAAAAGAGAACAAAATTTTCTATATTGGGTTAAAAGATTAAAACCTGATTCCTTTTACTAATGTGGAAAAATTGCCGCGAAACACACAAACAAACTCGCTAAAAATAAAAATAAAAATCGCAGAGGACAAAATTTACTACTATATGCTAATACATTCTAACAGTAATTCTTTCCCGAAAGTCAAAAATTGAAGCAAAAAAAGTTAAAAATCGCATTGAAAATCGCTAAAAAATGTAGTATATTGGGCTAAATGTTTGAAACCGAATTCCTTTTATGAATATCTAAAAATCACCACAAAACGCGAAAAATGCTAAAAATTGCATTGAAAATCGCACTAAAAATCACAAAAACTTCAAAAATCGCGGAGAACAAAATTTAATATGATAGGCTAAAAGTTTGAAACTGACTTTTTTTTACAAATGTCAAAAAATTCAACGAGAAACGGAAAACTCGAAAAAACTCCGAATCGCATTAAAAATCACTACAAATTCAAAAAACTAGGAGAACAAAATTCACTACATAAGGCTAAAAGTTTGAAACCGAATTCTTTTTACGAATGTCCATAAATCGCCTCAAAACGGTAAAAATCGCTAAAAATTGTAGAGAACAAAATTTACTAATAGTGAACTGAAACATTGTAACAGGGATTATTCACGAATGTCAAAAAATTACCACGGAACGCAAAAAAACACTAAATATCGCTAAAAATTTAAAAATCGCAGCGGTCAAAATTTACTATATTAAACTAAAAGTTTGAAACAGAATTCCTTTTACAAATGTCAAAAAATCGCAAAAATCGGCAAAAATTAACGCAAAAAAAGCGAGTTGAAAATCACATTAAAAATTCAAAAATTGCGGAAGACAAAATTTACTGTATTACGCTAAAAGTTTGATGCTAAATGCCTCTTACGAATGTCAAAAAATCGCTGCAGAACGCGAAAAATCGCTAAAATTAAAAAATAGAGGAGGACAAAATTTACTTATATTAGTCTAAATGTTTGAAACCGAATTCCTTTTTACAATGTCAAAAAAATCGCCGCGAAACGGGAAAAAACTCTAAAAATCGCATAGAAAAATTCAAAAATCGTTGCACGAATTCCGGATAAACTTTATTGAAAACAGGACAAACTTTACTATATTGGGCTAAAATTTTACTACCGGAATTCTTTTACTAAGGTAGAAAAATCGCCAGAAAATAACAACAACAACAAAATAAAAAACGCTAGAAATCTCATAAAAATTGCTAAAAATTAAAAATTCTCAGGGGAACAAATTTACTACAAATTTACTTAAAAAGGAATTATTTTCCGAATGTTAAAAAAAAGCTCGAAAAGACGCTAAAAATCGCGGAAGACAAAATGTAATATATTAGGCTAAATATTTGAAACCGAATTTCTTTTATGAATGCGAAGAAATCGCCGTGAAACGCCAGGAAATGCTAAAAATTGTATTGAAAATCGGAAAAATTTCAAAAATCGTGGAGAACAAAATTTACTATATTAGGCTAAAAATTTGAATCATAATTAATTCCTTTAACGAATATTAAAAAATCACCGCGAAACGCAAGAGAAAAAAATATCGTCAAAAATCACTAATAATTCAAAAATCGTCGAGAAAAAAATTTACTAAAGTTGGCTAAAACATTGTAACCGGAATTCTTTCACTGTAATTATATGCAACTTCTTTGACTGTAATTATATGCAATGTACTCCGTATTTTTATTTTAAATAAGAAAAAAATCTCTCTCTCTTTTTTTTCTTAAGTTTCCACACATACAATATGCGAGCCAAATGCTGCCCCTCTAGGGGTGCGCCCTGAAGCGGCTGCCTCACTTGCCTCACCCCTGGCGCCGGCACTGCAGTCAAGAACTAACACACACGCGCACGATCTATAAACTGTCAGATTGTCACGGTCGCATGTACCTGTTGGCAGTTTTGTTTATTTAATATCGACACGACAGCTATTTTAGTATTTCATTTTACAGTATTTCATTTTTATAAAAGTTCTTTTCAGAGCTATTTTTCTTGAATATAATTAATTTATATTTCCAAGTGCTCTTTTCAGGGCTGTTTTCTTTGCAATTAATTATTGCAAAATGTAAAAAAAATATGGTATTTTGTCAAGCACAATCATGTGCGTTTACGTTGTTTAAAATGTGGTACTAAATGGAATTTTTAAATATGCTATATTTATTACTTTTTAAATAAAAAATATTTAAAATCGTATTAAATAACACTATTTAAACTGTTTCACTAGATGGAATTTATAAATAAAAATTATTTAAAACTAGCTGTTACCCGTGTCTTCGTTCACGTAACATTAAAAAAGAATAAATGCAATTAATTTAGCAAAGCATTTCATTCGATAATTAAAAACATATATAGTTAACCAAATCTTTATCACATTTTATATGAGACAATACGGTATTTCTTTGCTATAGGGGCCTTAACATAATCAAGTCTTAAAAAAGTGAAATTTTATGCCAAATAATATATACAATCGCGAAAATGAAACTGCAACCAATGAAAAAAGAAGGGCCTAGTAAAATCGTGAAAATCGACGAATCTCTCTTCGTAAAACGAAAAACAACACAGAGAATTCTTCTATGCAACAGTGCATTTTAGGTGGTATTTGGTGTGAAATTTGTATATTTATTCATTTCTAAATGGGCATTATTATATTGTTTATTTGTATAGACATGTTTTATATATTTCTTACTACATTATTATTTTATGTCTTGTTTATGTATATATTAAATAAAGTGCTTCTCGCTAAGTGGTGTAAATAGTGAACAAACTGCTTGTGGATTTTATACATTGATAGATATTTCATAAAGATATAACAATCTGATGCGATTCTAAAATGTAAATAAAGGTTGCTAGAAAATACTTTAAATTTTGCCCAATTTAACCTCGATATTTTTTCTACTCTAAACAAATAACTACCGACAACACCAATCTAATGATCTAAATTTACATATTTTTGTTAGTATATATAGGATTATTTTAATTTATTTCGTGCGCTTGAAATTTTTTACCCTTTTTCTAGGGTTAAGTGTCGAATGAATGTACTTTCTTGTTATTTTATTTTGTCATTTCTATTTATTGTATTTTCCATTCATTCGATTAAAGGATATTGATTTAATTTACATATTCGTTTCAAAGAATATTGTTTAAAGTTATTATTAGGATTAGGCTAGGATACGATTAGGGTTAGGATTAAGATTATAAACTGGACGACAATGGTATGATTAATTCAGGTTTAAAGGATGAACCAGGATGTCTATTTACATCATGAAGTAATAAAAAAATAAAAAAATTATCGTCTGATATTTTTTAATATGTTTTACAGTCATAGTTGGCATCAAAGGTGAGCGAGGAAATGATCATCTAAAATACCATTAAATGTTTACCACGCAAAAACAAATCTGGTTACAACCATGTATTTAATTTTGCGTCAAATTTCATTTGATAAAAAAACGCGAATTTGTCGGTAAAATTGATTTTCGTTTCGATAACATTGTTGTTTTTTAAGTTTTTAAAAATATTGTAATTTTACTTAAACATTGCTTTAAAATCTATGCCATTTTTCTCAACCTACAGGATTTTACAAAAATCTATTATGAAATAGAACTTTAAAAAAAACTATATTTAAAAATGACAACAAAGTTTTTACTATTTTAAAGCTAAAAGAAATGTAAAATTAAATCCCGGTTCGAAACGACCATTTACAAATGTGTTTTGATTGTGGGAAAATGATAGAGGAAAAATGCTATTACTTCGACACAATCATATTAAATCTTTAGCTTTTATGAAAAAATGCAACTTTCTTTTAAAAAATAAAGTTATTCTTATTAAGATTTTCTGATTTTCTATACGGATAATTTTGCAGTGCATATTATTGACATTTGCCGTCCAATATCTTTTTAAAGTTTTTTTTTTTTTTTTTTTTTTTTTTTTACTTTTTAAAATTAAAATTAAAAATATGGTACCTTTATGTTAGCCGTGTGCAGACGATGAACCGCCAAGTATTATTCCTATCACCATCATTCGAACTGAATTCGTATTAAAATATAAATCTTTCACTCATTTCATTTAAAACACAGAACTTTAATTTAAAACACATACATTTAAAATAATTCATTTCATGTGAAATAGAAAAAGAACAAAAATAGAGAAATTAATCACAAATAAATTGATAACCCAAGATCATTTTATTTCAACATCAAAGCAAATCTGTTTTATTTTCGATATATGACAGCATATTCGCTTGATTATTCCATACTTACTCGTATTTATGCACCTTGTATTATTATGAAATAATTTGAAAACTCAAGTTTTATTTCTAATATGACGTCATTCCATATTCTGTTTCTTAAAATAATTAATTTCCTTTTCATTTTCCGCGTGGAAATTTTTCATTTGAAAATAATTTGTCGAGTAAAAATTATTATTCCAGGTTTTGATTTAGTTTTGGCAACGATGAAGTATTAGCAACGGTAAAGTAAATTTAACCATTTTAAAATACTATACGAAAAAATGTCCATTTATTCTCTATGAAAATAATGAAATTTTGAAGTATTAAGAAAAATATTTGAGTAAAATAAACAAAAACCAGCCTATGTTCATTTACGGGTTATAATCAACCTATATGCAAAGATACATGATCATTAAATTCTCCATTTTGACGATGGCTTCAGCCTAACATTTGCACACAATCGGATTTATAATATTATTAGGATAGGATAGTATTAAAATAACGTTATTTAATACTGATTTGTTTAAAATTTAATACTAAATAGTATTTCTAAATATGTTATACAGTGAAACTTCCATTTAACGAAGTCTCATTGTTACACTTAAAAACTTCGTTATGAAGAAAATTCGTTAAATAGAAATCAACTTAAATTCATGAAATTTTACCTTCAGATATGACAAACAGGTATTGGATTCAGATGCATTTGATTCAATTTCAATTATGAAACTGTCTTTTAAAAAACAGTTCTGTACAGTCGATGAAATCACGTCACATTCCCAAGGTTTCATCAGTTCTGATACACAGATTCTCAAACTAATATTTTCAGTACATTGTCTTTTTTTCTGTCTCTTTCGATAATGTATTCAAGATTTTTTATTATTCGTTAGACTAAAAGGCTGAAATTTAGAAGTTGTATTAGCAGGAACAAAAATAACTTTGATGTTGTTCTATTTGCATTTTAAAACGCATTCCTGTGGATGTAAAAAGCAATTGTCTAACAGCAATGGAGGGTCAGAATGGTAACTGTCTGACTCTAATTGATATTTTTTGCTTCAATGCATTTGACGCCATTACGTCACTGTATCTTCTATATCATTGAATGTAAAAAGGGGATTTTAACTTCCCCCAACTGTCAACGCTGGAGTGTCGTGTGAGAGAGTAATTATAACAAGTGATTTTCTTAGTGTGAAAAAAAAATTAGTACCAAACAGAATGGAACTTATTTAAATGTGTACATTTTTGTACAATCCGCTGAAATAAATTCTCATATCCATCTCAACAGCAACCTCTTAGTTTGAATTCTGTACATGTACAAAAGTGGAATAAACTTCGTTATATAGAATATATTTTTCGTAATATGGAGATTAATTTACATGCTAATGGTGTTCAAAGTCAAAGTTCTGCAGAAAATTTCGTTAAGTAGAAAACTTCGCTAAATAGGGACTTCGTTAAAGGGAAGTTCTACTGTATTTATTTACTTTTTAAATAACCACATATACATCGTTAAGAAATATAAAAGTGGTTTTACAAACTTTTCATAAGTATTACGATAACATAAACAAATTTTACAAGTATGGAGTCATTTAAATATTTGAAAGTTTCTCAGTTTAAATTATTAAGAAAAAAGTCTAAATCTGTAAGAAACTCTTGTAAATATGTATATTTGTAAGTATTTGTATGATAAAATAAAATTTGTTTGATGTTTTAAACAATAACAAACTGCGGCGATGCATTTATAAAGAAAAAAAAAGATAGATACTATACAAATAAGATAAGTAATACCTACCAAGCTCTACTTGGTAGGTGTTGGTACTTTGGTACCCACTATTATTATGCTCTTGGCCGCTGAAAAGCGGCCAAGAGCACCCCCAAACATCCCTGCGTGCGAGCCGAATGCCTTACACTCTAAATAGAAAAAAAAAAACTACAAAAATTGATTGATACCGGACAAATTTCAAAGTAAAAATGCATAAATTAAAGACACCAAAGAGCAGGAAGGGCTGGCTCGGGAAGTTTAATATACCGAAGGACCCTATGTACCTCCCGAATATATTTGTCTCGGAAGGTGGTTGGGGGTGGGTGGGTGGGTTAACAGTTGCGGTGATCGGCCAAATTGCGTCCATAACCTTTGCTACGTCCCGTACATTCAGGGGCGGATCCAGAGTGTCCTCTTGGAGGGGGGGGGGGCGATATATTGTTACATATAATGGGCATATGTATATAGCATGGGTATAGCAAACTAAAACCTTTGAAAATGGTACCTGTCTATAACGGAAAATTCTATGGTTCCGACACCATAGAAACACCATACAAATATGCCATCAAAACAAAAACCTGTCTAAAACGGAATCATAGTCTGATTTCTAGCGATTCCGTTTTTACAGGATTTGCTGTATGTAAAATAATACAGTGATTTATTGTTTACAATTATTTATTAGTCATAATTACTGTTGGTTAATTCATACAGTAAAACCTCTAAGAACGGAACTTGCCTATACCGGAATTCTATCTTAAATGGAAAAACTTTATATTCTTGGTGGAAGAAATACTATACAAATCTATCCTCTAAAACGGAAACCTGTACAAAATAATTTTTTTTCCAGCTCATAGCTGAATCGTTTTCATGAGTTTTTACTATAATTGTAGTTTATTATTAACTAGCTCACCCGCCCGGCATTGCCCGAGCCCCTGATAAATTAAAACAAACCTCAAGTTTGTATGATTTTATATCATTAACCCTATTTTGGGGTTTAAGGAAATTTTTAATAGTTTATAAAGTAGCAGGAGGACCCTACAGCTATGTTTAAGAAAAGTGAAAGATAATCGGATCATTTTTAAAGATGCTGCACCAAGGGCCCCAGGAAGGAGATTAATATTCAAAATTGGTGGTAGCTGAAATCAGAGGTTTTTTTTTTTTTTTTTTGTCGTTCATGTAATAGCTGAAGGATCTAAGAAGTTGTTAGAAAACAAAAAAATGCTAGTGAATCGGACGATTTTAAAGAGACTTATAGTAGGAGGCCCAAAAGGGTTCAAAATTGGTGGTAGTTGAGGTCCGAGAATTTTTTTTTGTCGTTCATGTAGTAGCTCGAGGACCTAAAAAGTTGTTAGAAAAAAAAGCTAGTCAAGCGGACGATTTTTAAGGGAGCTATAGTAGGAGACCAAAAGAAGGCCAATTGATAGTTTTGAGCAGGGCCCTAAGATGGAAACATCTTAAGTGGTCCTAGTACTTAGCGCTTTAGATCTTGAAGAGGATGGTCGCCCGGAGAGCGGAGTCAAAGACTCAAATTTAAAGTACTGCATTGGGAGGATGACACAATTAGAGGGGTGAAAAATGCATTGCGCACAAAACGTTCAAGGGGCCCCACGGTCTTAACTGGAGTATAGAACTGGAGGAATAACTAAATGGACAAAAGCCCCCAAAATGAAGACGTCGGATTAAAAGGGGGCAACTTATTGACAATTTAAGAAACAAAAACGTCAATGGGTCTCCTACCAGGCCCAGGGTCTTAACTAGAATATAGAAATGGGGGGAAAGCTCTGGAGAAAGGTCCCCAAAAACAAAGAAGATGGGATAAAAATAGGGCCAGCTATTAACAATTTGACACAAAAACTTAAATGCCCCCCTAAACAGGTTCTAGGGAGCGAGGGTCTTAACTGGAATGTAGAAATGGGGAAATAACTAAATGGAGAAAAAGCCCCAAAACAAAGAAGAACGGGTAGAAAGGGGGCAAGTTATTAACTATTTAGGGCACAAAAACTTAAAGGGGCGACAGAGTCTTAAGTGGATTGTAGAAATGGGGGAATAACTACATGGAGAAAAGGCCTCCAAAACGAAAACAATCGGAGTAAAAGGGGGCAAGTTATTAACAATTTAGTTCACAAAAACTTCAAGAGGTCTCGTACCGGGCCCTGTCTTAACTGGAACGTAGAAATGGGGGGGAAAGCTAAATTGAGAAAGGGCCCCAAAAACGAAGAAGATCGGATAAAAATGGGGCAAGTTATTAACAATTTAGGGCAAAAAACTTAAAAGTGCCCTAAAGACAAACAAAACTTAAAGGGGCCTTAAAGATAAACAACTTTATGGCTTAGCTTTACAAGCTAAATGGAAAAAAGGGCTCCAAAAGCGAAGACGATCGGATAAAAATGGGGTACGTTATTAACAATTTAGGACCTTAAAAACTTAAAAATCTGAGCCTCAGGTGCATCAGGACTTGCCTTAGACTATCCTCACTAAATTTTAAGACTTCTACGTGCGTCAGATTTCGCTAGCCATCGCACACACACACAGAGACAAACAACTTTCTTTTATTAGTATAGATTGTTTAATTAATAATAAAGTAATACTACTATGTGTAGTTTTAATGATTTACAAATAGCAATACAGTAAATCAGTGAAAACAAAATCGCTGGAAACCGAAAAAATCCGTTTTGACAGGTTTCCGCCTTAGCAGATAGATTGTTATGGTATTCCTTCCACCAGGACCTTGAAGTATTTCCGTTTAAGAGAGGAATTTATAAAGGACAGGTTCGATTTTCACATTGTGGAAGGAATATTAAACAATTATACGTATAGACGGAAACCCGGTTAAAACGGAACTTTTCTTTAGTCTCTAGCTATTCCGTCTTAGCAAGTTTAACTGTATTTGATTACCATTTGATAATGCTGCGGACTTTCGTAGAGGTAATAGTTTTTTCCAAACATTTCAAAGCGAGCATTAAAATAACCTTAATTTAAAAAAAAAATCAGTAATATTTATAGAGTAATTTGTGAAGGGAAACCTATCCCTAACCGCCCTAACGAAATCCTGTTTTAAATAGAAAAAATTCATAATCCCGTCAAGGATTTGCGTACGATTGTACCTGCTAAGATAGAAACCTGTCAAAAAGGGATTTTTTTTTCAGTTCCTAACGATCCTGTTTTCACATCTTTTACTGTATCATAACTATAACTATTTTATTACCATTAGAATTCCTTTTTATGAAATAATCTTAGTTCTTCAAAAGTAGAAAATGTATGCTTAAGCTATTTGCATAGAGCTAATATAGTATTTCTCGAAATACAATAAAATCTACGAAAACGGTGTATAAGGGAATCCTCCATTGTGTATAAGAAAGTCCTGCCTTAACCGGAAATATTTCATGGTTCCCGCAAAAGGAACAGCATGTAACTATACCTGCTAAGACAAAAATCTGTTTACAATGGAATTTTTTTTTGTCTCTAGTGATTTCGTCTTAGTAGGTTTTACTGTAGTTACATTGCGCACGCAAAGAGAGTATTTAAGACTTAAATAACAATTAAAAATGGATAATTACAAAAACTGTAGTGTTGTGATGCGTAAAAACAATGAAAAATAACTAAAACGAAAATGCTAAAATATCTAAAAAATTCAAGACTTACCTTTTCAGTGCAAAATACAATATAAAAGCTATTGAGAAACAGGAGCAGCACCTTTGCTTCTGTGATTTTTCATAAAGAAGGGCTTTTTAAAGCTGTGAAACAAGCTTCATACTCGTCATCTATATAGCTGCAAGCTTAATCTATGTGACTGTGTGTTTATTCTTACATTGGTTATTACACACTAGCAGGCTTTGCCCGCTACGCTGGTCGGTTCTCCAAACGAAATATACCCCTGAATTTGGTCATCTTGTGTTTTAAAGCAATATGCACCTTTACTTTGATTGTCCTTTCGCAATGCTGTAAAACGAAATAAACGTCATTGCTCTGTTATATTTTCTATTTTTTGCACAAAATTTGGCTATTAAAGACCAACTTCTTTATTTAATCATTTACAGTATGATTTGCTGAAGAATTATGTAACAATATGCAATATACTAAAATTACCCCTAGAAATTTATTAATGCAAGTTCAATCGAAATCCATTCTGCAGTATTTTTTATAAAGGCTAATGTTTCACGGCTTCAACTGATTATAGAAATTCCAACCCTAGTTCTATAATTAGACAACGTAGAACTATTAATAACGATAATCGTTACAAAAATATGCATTATCTCATTAACAATCGGACTTAGAAGAATGAACTTTATACCATTCTATTCAGCATACAAAAATACATTAAAATATATTGTAATTGTCACTTAACTATAATACTCGATTTTTAAGGAATTTTTTTTAAAAGTTTGTTCATTTTTTTACCTCCTTTAGGGTTGGAGTTTTTGAAAATCCCATCTTAGTGCGCCTCCACATACTAAGAAGTATTTTCCCCCCAAGTTTCGTGTTTGTAGGTTCAGTAGTTTGGGCTCCGCGTTGATCATCTACCCAGTCAGGATTTTCATTTATATATATAGATAACAGTTTGCGGGAACAGATTTCGCCGCATTATCTTATAACAATGAAAAGAAGTCCGTCGCGTTTTATCGACAATTTGAATTTCTTCCATTGCTATAATAACGCGCGTATGTACAGAAATTATCATTTGTAATATTAGAATTTTGTGGTTTTGACGCCAAGAACGTCGCCAAATTTGTAAAATATGCCATATCTCACTAACTATAGGACTTAGAAGAATGTACTTTGTACCATTCGATTCAGCATAAAAAAATACATTAAAATTAGTTATAATTTTTTTACTTAATTGTAATACTCGATTTTTAAGGAATTTTTTTTAAAGTTTGTTCATTTTTTTACCCCCCACCCCACTTCTTAGGGGTGGAGTTTTTGAAAATCCCGTCTTAGTGCACCTCTACATACTAAGAAGTATTTTTCCTCCAAGTTTCGTGTTTGTAGGTTCAGTAGTTTGGGCTGCGCGTTGATCATCTTCCCAGTCAGGACTTTCATTTATATATATAGATAATGCACTACACCAAAACTATCTCTGAAAAATTAACAATGCAAGTTTCATCGAAATCCATTTAGCAGAATCTTTTAAAAAGGATAATGCTTCATAATCGGGTTCAATTGATTATAGAAATTCCCCCTAATTCTATAACTAAGCAACGTAGAATGATATGTTATGCACTAAAACCTTGCTTCAAAATTTAGCTAACTAACAGTGCAAGTCCCAACAAAATTCCAGTTATAAGTGGCCGGATCGAAATTCCCCTTTGCATTATATATATACAGTAGATAGGTGAATGTATCTTTCATAATCATCTTGTCCTGATGATAGAAGTGGAATTTTCTTCTTGACCTTCTCGAATTTTCAAAAAGAAACTCTGCACACCCTCCGTAGCTGTAACATATACTCTCTAGTATACACCCTCTGTCTATAGCGTATATGCACAGTTTTTTTACTACACCACTGACAACTTTCTCCCATAGCTCCATAACTAAACAATGTAGAAAATCAATCCCTGAAATATTATCTAACTAACTGTGAAAATTCCATCAAAATCCGTTCAGTAGAACTTTAAAAAAGGTAATCTTTCATAATCTGGTGCACCTAATTTTATCTAAAACTTCCCCCCGTAGCTCTATAAATAAGCAATGTATAACAATGTGCTTTCTTTTTAAACCTTTCTAAAACAAATTACCTAACTAATAGTGAAATCCTATAAAAATCTGTTCGGTAGAACCTGAGTTTTAATCAATCTGATTGAAATACGAATTTGCGTTTTATAAATATTGTAGATGATGATGACATGATTTCTGTAATCGGATTCGTTGTCAAGCTTTTGCTTCAGAAAAGAAACGCAGAGGAAAACTTGTCTACAGATAATTGCCAACCATCTCCACAAAATTGCGTAACTAACTGTGTAAATCCCACCAAAGTCCGTCCAGCAGTTTTAAAATTATAAACAGTCGGAATGAAATACGAATTTGCATTTTATATATATAGTAGATATATCTTTCATAATTGCACTCATCTTTCCCAATCACTTTTCCATTAGCTCTATCACTAAGCAACATAGAATGATACACTGTAAAAAATGAATATGACTGATTACAACACAATGTGTGGGTAAAAAAATCGCCAACACCTTGTGTTGTAAATTTCAAGTGTGTTGTAAATGAATGTGTGCTTGAATTTTCAAGTACAGTGACGTAATTTTACAACACAATGTGTTGTATTTTTCAAGTATGCTGTAAATGATTATGTGCTTGAATTTTCAAGTATGGGGAAGTAATTTTACAACACAGTGTGTTGTATTTTTCAAGTATGCTGTAAATGAGCAAGTGCTTGAATTTTCAAGTACGGAGATGTAATTTTACAACACAATGTGTTGTATTTTTCAAGTATGCTGTAAATGAGTATGTGCTTGAATTTTCAAGTACGGGATGTAATTTTACAACACCATGTGTTGTATTTTTCAAGTGTTCTGTAAATGAGTATGTGCTTGAATTTTCAAGTACGGGATGTAATTTTACAACACCATGTGTTGTATTTTTCAAGTGTTCTGTAAATGAGTATGTGCTTGAATTTTCAAGTACGGGATGTAATTTTACAACACAATGTGTTGTATTTTTCAAGTGTGCTGTAAATGAGTATGTGCTTGAATTTTCAAGTACGGGGATGTAATTTTACAACATAATGTGCTGTATTTTTCAAGTATGCTGTAAATGAGTATGTGCTTGAATTTTCAAGTATGGGGATGTAATTTTACAACACAATGTGTTGCGCGAACACAATTAGGAAATACAATAAAGCGATCTGTTTTAAACATTACGATATTTTCAACACATTACATAATTTTTTTAAAGTGAGCCTGCGTCAAAAATTATGGGGAGGGGAGGGGGAGAAGGGCGCGAACACAATTAGGAAATACAATAAAGCGATCTGTTTCAAACTTTACGATATTTTATAACTAATAACATAATTTTTTTTAAATGAAGCAGCGTCAAAAATTATGGGGAGGAGAGGGGGGGGGGTTCCATTACATCCCCGTACTTGAAAATTCAAGCACATACGTATTTACAGCATACTTGAAAAATACAACCCAAACGGGGGGGGCACTTTTCTAAATTTTTCCGAAACCCCACATGTGATATATCGTTGGAAAGGTCTGTGACCGCTTGATCATATTATGCACCTCCGGTGTCCCTCCCCCACTTTGCCTCCCAAGGGGGGCACTTTTCTAAATTTTGCCGATATACCTCATGTGATATGTCGTTGGAAAGGTCTGTGACCGCTTAATCATATTATGCACCTCCGGTGTCCCTCCCCCACTTTTCCCCCCAAGGGGGGAACTTTTCTAAATTTTGCTGTTACACCTCATGTGATATATCCTTGGAAAAGTCTGTGACCGCTTAATCATATTATGCACCTCCGGTGTCCCTTCCCCACTTTGCACCCCAAGGGGACACTTTTCTAAATTTTGCCGAAACCCCACATGTGATATATCGTTGGAAAGGTCTGTGACCGCTTGATCATATTATGCACCTCCGGTGTCCCTCCCCCACTTTGCCCCCCAAGGGGGGCACTTTTCTAAATTTTGCCGATACACGTCATGTGATATGTCGTTGGAAAGGTCTGTGACCGCTTGATCATATTATGCACCTCCGGTGTCCCTCCCCCACTTTGCCCCCCCCCCCAAGGGGGGGGGTACTTTTCTAAATTTTACACACACCCCTCATGTTATATATCGTTGGAAAGGTCTCTGACCGCTTAATCATATTATGCATCTCCAGTGTTCATCTCCCCACTTTGCCCCTCCAAGGGGGTACTTTTCTAAATTTTACACACACCCCTCATGTTATATATCGTTGGAAAGGTCTCTGACCGCTTAATCATATTATGCATCTCCACAGTCCATCCCCCCACTTTGCCCCTCTAAGGGGGGTACTTTTCTAAATTTTACACACACCCCTCATGTTATATATCGTTGGAAAGGTCTGAGACTGCTTAATCATATTATGCACCTCCGGTGTCCCGAGAAGGGAAATATATCAAAATTATTTTATTTAATCAAAGCTGCAATAATGTTGCATTTTAATATTAAATCTTGTTCAGTCTATTTAATCTTAAAAAATTAAATTTAAATTTGAAACATGATATTAAAGCAACTTTAAAACATTTCATTTAGTTGAAATAAAATTTAAATAAATCTTCAACTTTTTAAATTATTTGAACTTCTCATAGTTCTTGTCTGTTAGAATTTGCTACAATACAAATTTTGCATAATGCATGTAAAACTGAAAAAAAGGGTTGAAGATTTATTTAGATTTATTTCAAATAAATGAAATGTTTTAAAGTTGCTTTAATATCATGTTTCAAATTTAAATTAATTTTTTTAAGATTAAATAGACTGAACAAGATCTAATATAAAAATTCAACATTATTGTAGCATTGACTAAGTAAAATAATTTTAATATATGTCCGCTCTTGGGCTTAATAATATGGAAATATTTTTTTTTTATTTGCTTTGCAAGTTCCTTTTTTTTTCCTCCAATTTTGAAGAATAACATTATAAAATTATTTTATTGTTCAAGCAGTTCATATAACTGTAATGTATTCATTTGTATATAAAGGTTTCTTTTGTTTTTCTTTCTTTCTTTTTCTTATAATTATTGACAGAGAATTTTTTATTGAAGATAATTAAGGCAGGTAATTATTATGTGTTAAGCTGAACATTGTTTATCATAATTGTAGATTTATTTGAAAAATATTTAGCATTGTCTTTAAAAAAAGCGTGTTTGCATAGGCGTACACAGAGAGAGTACCATCATCCTAGAAAAGTAAGATTTTTTTTCTTTTTTTTTTTTTTTTTTTTTTTTTTAGGTTTTAAGAAATATAAATATGTTTTCAAATAAATATAAATAATGTAAACATGAGAGTCTTGTTTAGGATTGTTATTGAGTTGATTATGCATGATTGTAATTTTCTTAGATGATTGTTTTATTTATTTATATTTTTTTTTCATTTTATTGGTCTTTTTCACTGCTGAAGGTACCGGCTCTTTTTCCCCCTCATTCCCGCCCCCAAAAAAAATAATCCTGCGTTCGCCCATGCGTATTTTCAATTTTATTTTAACTATTTTGATCAGATAAAATGTAATTGTGTGAATTTTAATTGTTAATTCTTAAGTCGAATAATGTTTTTCATAACATTTTGACACTGTATGATTTTGCAAAGAAATCGTATTTATTTTTAGCAATATATTCGCTTTGAAGTGATAAACTTGTAGAATATACAGTCAAGTATATATATATATATATATATATATATATATATATATATATATATATATATATATATATATATATAATTGTCATACCTTTGAATTTCAAATGAAAACGCTAAGAACCCACAATATTATCCAATTTAGACATGTCTCCATATTATCACGCATAATTGCACGGTAGTGCATTACACAGGACCACGTACTTTCTTCATTTTAAAGCAGCATTTCACCTTAGACGGGTTCTATTTTCAAAGGTTTTACTGTTTTAGGCATGTCTAAGTTTTTAGGTAAAATGTTGATAAATGTTGGTGTTATTATAGCTACGTGCGTACCCCTTTTCTTACCATTATATATTTTTAAAATGAGATTGTTGTGCTTCCCGAGATATAAGGAACTCGTAGATTTTACAAATATCTTAATTACCTTTTGTTGTTGTTCTTTTAATCAGGTAATTACTAGTCGTGAAATCAAGGGAGGAAGCTGACACACGAATCGTCATTTCCTTAAATTGTTCGCAAATTTACTCTGTGCACCTCTCAACAATCAACCAATTAAAACTACTGGCGAAGAAAGCTCAGTTGCCTAAATAGTTAGGTTGTTAGAGTGTTTATCAACATGATAGACCTTTACATTTTGCATGCAATATTAAACATGTCTTGTGCTAAGAAACAAGTAGTTTTTTTTTTTTCCTTTTGGGGATTTTAGAAATCATAGACAGAGTAACATAGCCTCTATTTTAGTGTGTGGAAATCGGCTTTAAATATTCAGCTGGACAAAAAACCTTGTAAAAACTTAATCTTCTCAAGTAACGTAAAATGCTGAACAAATTATATGAGGACATCGTAATTTTTTTTAATCATATCGATTTTAAGGAAATAAATGTTCTTATATCTTTACAGTTATATTTATTGATTTATTAGCTAGTGCTCATAACTTTAAAATTTCATTGCAGCATTTTAAAAGGTGTTTAAGATTAGTTGGAAACTCTCTCATGGTAAATATTTATCAAATTATTAAATATTCTATCAAATAAATAAATATTTTTAAAAAATCACATTTACGTTACATTCTACATCTCAAAAAACCTTAAATTTTAAATTGTGATAAATAATTTATACTAAGAGCAGGAGAAAAATATTCTCCTATTCCTAATATTTTTATTTCATTTGGTCTGAAATTCAGAGAAAAAGCCAAAGAAATTAAATTTGTCTTTTAAGCAGTTCTTAGTATTGGACTCTGAGAGTTTTAAAAACATATAATTGAACAAACACCTGCTGCTGGATTTAAATATTGTATGATTAGAATGTAAAAATTGGAAAAAATTTTATTCATAATAATTATTTGGAATTAATGTAATAATTCATAATAAAAAAAATCCCTGACGGCTCGGCCTACAGGCACAGGTAGATTTCGAAGACGCAGACCGTGGGGCGCCTGTTTGTCGGGAATTGCGGAAGAAATGATCTTTTTGCGATGATGCTGCAGTTGGAACCGCCTACTTCGAAACCTAACTTGTTTGCAGGCGGAGCCAGCAAGGAATTTTTTTTTTTTTTTTTTTTTTTTTTTTTGCTATAATAAGAGTTGGTCCTATAAAAAACATGTGAATATAACACATGTTTAGAAAATACTATTAATTGTAAATTCCATAAAATCTTTTAACTACTTGACCTGCCAAAACATTTTTAAAACATTAATAACATTCTAACCGCATTAATAACACTGGGTTAGCAAATTTTAACTAACTTTCTGTTTCTTAATGTATATAGTTTGTTTTATATAGATTTTAGGGCACTAAACAGAAAAACAATTACAAATTATCTACCATCTTCCAATTTTCAAATTTTTTACTTTCAATGTTTGAGCTACATATGCATTTATAACATTAAATTATCATTTTATTCTTGTTTAATCTATAATATTTTTTCTCAATTGAATATGTAACAAGAGAGTACAAACAAAATTTACTTTGATAATTTTGTTTATACGACTTCCATTAACTAAATTTAATTTATATATATATATAATTTTTCTTACTATTTTCTAAAAAAGAGTTAAAATTTTTCTTTTGCAATATTGTAATTTTACTTATACATATTGCCCAATGAAAAAGAAAAGAAAAAAAAATATTGTTTTTAAAATTTCAAACATTTTAATGCTTTCATAACCAACAATTTTGAAAAATTTTCCATTCTACGGAACCTTTTCAATGCTTCTTTTTCAACATTATACGGTACATATAAACATTATTGCTTACTTCATGAGAAACAGATACCTTGTTCAACAGTATAAAATACAAAATTCAAACTAATAAATATGTTATGTGCAAAACACATATTACTTAAAAATGATTATCTTACTGCTTAGATAAGTCATGCATCCATTTATCATCATATGTAGTTTATATTTTATTAATTACATTTATTAAAAATTTGACTTTTATATCCAAACCTCGCTTTGTAACTCAATGTAGAAATTGCTATATGCTTAATAAGGAATTTTTAAAAACATTACTAAAGACTTTTATTGTAAAAACAAAAATACGTACAATTTTCTTATCTATAAACATATATACAAAAAATATTTTTAAAACGCCTGAATGTTATTATTTCATTTTTAAAACTACTTTTAATGAACATAAACTAATACAAAAGTATAATGTTTGCTATAAAACACTTACTTGTAATAAATTGTTTTATTAGAAAAATGAATTAGTGAATAACTAACTGCCTGTTAACTGCTAAGATTTTTTTTTTCACCACTACTTTTTCTGTAAAGAAAATCACTGCCTTATTTAAATAAGCTGAAATTTAATATTAAAAAATGAGAAGATTTAGTTACAGAAAAAGTAGTGGACAAAAATCATAGTAGGTGGTAGAAGAGCTGTAAAGTCGAAGTCATGGACTCAGAGTCAAGTAAAATTTAACAAAAGTATATTTAACATTATCTTAAAAGTAAAATTTTAATATATATTATTTGACTATGAGATTCATATTATGAATTATTAATTTTTGGGTAGTCTAAATTTATGTACAAAACAAATTAAATATTCATAACACAATTTTAAAATATGCATTTATTAATACTAAAATATCATTGTCTGTTTGTATTTCACAACTATTCCTCTCAGAATATAGTGATGAAATTAACCAGCTATCTGTATGAACCAGAGTATGTCATATAAACTCTCAGCATGTTAAAATTGAAAGAAAAGGTAACATATTAATGAAGAGTTTAAAAACATTTATCAGATTTTGTCTGTTCACCTCTTGATTAATATATATATATATATTTATTTATTTATTAATATTTTCCAACTGGCATAAATCATATATTAACTTTTTTTCCCCCTTTGTCTTTTTTTTTTTTTTTTTTTTTTTTTTTTTTTTCAAAACTAATACTCAACTATTTTACTTAAATATTAAATTACTCATTTCTGAATATTTTTCTACATAAATAATCAATAAGTTTATACGTTAGAAGCACATCTGTTTGTAATGTGTTATCTAAGATAAAATAATCGAAATCGAAAGGCGCACTCGAAAAATAGCAGGACAAACTCTGCAACTGCTCGATGCATGCAATAAACTTGTAAAAATGAGAAAATAGTTTATAGTTTTTTCTGATTTGACAATAATATTTCCAATAAAACAGATGTTGTAAGAAATTAAAACTAAATCAATAATAGTAAAAAAAACTTTCTATACAAATATATTTAAAAATAAATATTTATTTGTTTGTTTAGGGAAAACATTCTCACAGTTATCATTTTTCTAAATACAATTAAAAAATAAAAATAAAATAATAATTTTCATTTCAGCAGATTTTAAATGTATTAAATAGAATAGTTTTAAGCTATTTTTACAACTTCTCCAGTAATACAAAACATTAAATGTCATTATGTAAATAATAATTCTGCATGCAACAGAAGATATATTGCTAGCCAAAAATTTTTAACGTTTATTAAAAAATACAATTTTAGGCCAAAAAAGATTTGACGTAATTTTTAAAATAATTTTTTTACATAAAATAAATACATTTAAAAAAATTATAGGCACTGTTAAATTACAACATTTAAAATATATACATCTTTCAAAATATTTAAATATTCTTACAACCGCTCAAAAATGTTGTTTGTTATTCCGATTTAAATAACATGCATTAATGTTAGGCTGTATATAGCCAATTAGGTAGTATATTTAATGTTTTAAAAGAAACCGAAAAGATTTCTGGAATACACATGTTTACATTAAATTCAAAAAATTATTTTCTACAGGCCAAAATGAACACTATATCTCCGATTTGGTAATCCTACTGCACTAAACTGTGTAAAAAGGCTTTCTAGCTTTTACCTTAATCGCCAGGATAAGTTTCCTGCAACTTTAGCTTGAGCAGTTTCAGAATAATCAATTTTGAACCGTTTTCTGCAAAATTATAATTTTTTTTAACAGTGAGCATGCATATGTTAAAACAAATGTACATACTAATTTCCAGATTTCTAGTGGCAGCATCTCTGTTGAAATCATAATAAAATGCTATTTTTAGAAGCTTTTCCACTTGTTTATCCCCTTTAAAATTTTGTAATGCGAAGCAGCTAGTGTTTTTCACTAGATCCTAAATTGTATGTATGCCATGTTTGGTCCAAATCGGTTAAAAATTGAAGAAATGTATAAAGAACATACAAACGTTGAATTACATATAGATTACATAAATCAAAAAAATATTAAAGTACTATATCTAATTTATATTCTATACAATTTTGAAAATGAGCAATTTTAATGTACAGCAAAATGAAATTAAGGAGTGACGGTTGCAGTCAAGTCAGCAGCTTCTTCTTCTGTGCTTGCATTAATAGCAATGTTTAAAGTGTATGTCAACACCATCACAAAAAATGTTTGTTCACTCCATGTAGAGGATCTACTTAAATATATTCGCCATTTGACATCGTACATGAATGAAACAAGGCTTAAAAATCAATAAAAACATACTAAATGAATATAAATATATATAGAAAATGAGCAAGATACAAAACACAAAATTTTGGAATAGGAAAGTGCCAGCATATTAAATGACTTTTTACTTTATTTTTCCTACACCTGTATATGAAACTCAAAGTTTGTATATTAGCATAAAAATGCTGGTAAGAATTTAATCATCACTACTAATGTCCCAAACGGATTCCTGTGATCTTAGATTATTGGCTAACTGAAGAACTGATGGATGAACGGCTGTTCTTTTTCACTTTCCTCCCCTTTTGTGTCCTCCTTCAACAGGCTCGATGTTCAGAATGCATCTAAAAAATAAGTATTGAACTAATCATTTAACAATGTTTAATAAAATATATTTGAATACATCAGACATTAACAGCAATATATTGCAGGCAAGTAATGTTTGGGTGTCTGAAGTAGAAGAAAATATTTTTATAGCAAATCATAAAACAAAACTTTGCAAAATTAATGCTTGATAAAGCAATTTATAGGATGCAGAAAATCCCATTTCATTTTAAGTTTCTACTAAAAAGCAGTATAGAAAACAAGTTTATGACAGGTAAATAATAATTATTTAATAAATAAATTTTATTTTTTTATCATTTGTAAAGTTCTTTTACCAAGAAAGTATCCAATTAAAGCTCTTTTCACCCCCCAGCAGTTGAATTTTAAATTAATTTTTTTTTAGTAAATCTGCAGATCAAGGACATGAGCTGAAAGGTCTGTAGTTTTATTTTGACAGCCTTTTGTTTAGTATTTAAAGCATTCAACCGGTAGTTTCATTTCTTTAATATTTGTATTACTAATTATATAAGTAAAATATAAAGTAGTTTCACGAAATTTAAATTTAAGGAATTGTAATGAGAAATAAGATTTCATACAGAGATACTACAAGAATATATATATATAAACATATTTTTTTTTTTTTTTTTTTTTTTTTTTTTTACAGGCTAGATGTACCTAATGGACAACTTTATATACGTATAGTAAAACCTGTTTCTTTCAATGTAACATTTCTTAATAAATTTAAATTCATTTTTATTAATGTTTTTTTTTTTTTTTTTTTTTTTTTTTGTGGCAGTATTTTCAAGTTTTAGTAGGGATTAAGTTTTCCCGTAACGTTAATAATCAATTACTTAAAAAAAAAATAAAAAAAAAAATAAAAAAAAAATCAGTGAGTAAGTTGTTATCTGCATCCATAAAAATTACTTTATCTGTTCATTAAAAGAAAATATAGTCTTTACTAGAAAGATTATTTCAGCAGTTTCATTTTCAATATAATTGTTTAATACCATTAAATAAAACTTCTATAAACTCAATTATTTTTTATATATTTGTATTTTGTTTCTCATTAGTAGTGGTTTGAAAATAAATATGACGAAATAATAATTAATAATGCTTAGCAAACTTATACAAATTTGAATTAGCATAAGATGTTTCATAAAAAGCAATTAAATTTAATGTGCAATAGCAATTTTAAAAGTAAAAAAAAATCACCTAAAAAAGTCTCATATATTTTACATTTTTCTAATTAATTATGAGTTATAAATAGACACACTCCAAAGTTTTTGTTTAAAAAATAATTAAGAAAATTTCCGGAGTTATTTTTTTAACATAAGATTCCCTTGCATGTTTGATAACTTGGGTTATTTTGACAATCTTAATCAAATCAGTCAGGACATAGAAAATAATGCTTCACAGTTCCACTGCCTTTGAGTGAAAATTTTACTGAACTAGTTTTAATTAATTTATTTATATCTACTTTAATTTCTTGCATAAATTGTATTTTTTTAATTTTGTAGCAAAATAAAATATTAAATGTTATATATTAATAGTCCATTACAAAAATGAATTTAATTATATAGTTTTAGGATCAGTTTTAATTATTGGCATGCTTAGCAATTTCCAATAATGGTCAGGTCACCCTGTGGCCATTATAAAACGTGTAATTTTAATAATGGTTATAGTGTATAATATATTTTGTTTTAACTGAAAAGGTAAGTAATCAAGTTTAATTTTTAAATTGCAGTTACCATAGTGTAATAAAAATTATTTTTTTAATTAGATGCTTTTAATTAAGTTCATGTGTTTATTAAAATTTTTATTAATAAATCTGATTAATTATTTTTTTTATGACTGTGCTTTGCATATTTTAAATTTTACAATCGATCAAACCAATCAAGAATCAAGGAATAATGTTTAAAGGGATAGAAAATAGGAGGGTCTTATGAGGCTTAAGCCCATAACCTTTAAATGAAGACAATTTTGTAAGTCAGACAATTTGTTAAAAAATTATTACGTTCCATCTTCAAAGTTTGATTATTTATCTCTGATAATAAATAAATAAATAAATAAATAAAAAATACTAAGAACATAAATTACATTTAAAATAGTGATGAAACTATAAAATCTGCAGATCAAACGCCTTAACTGAAAGTTCTGTAGTTTTATTTCGACAGCATTTTATTTAGTATTTAAAGCATTCAACCTGTAGTTTCATTTCTTTCATATTTGTATTACTAAATATATATATATATAAAAGTAGTTTCATGAAATTTAAATTTAAAGAATTGTAATGTGAAAATAAATTTCATGCAGAGATACTCCAAGAATATATTTTCTGAATTTATTTTAATTTAATATTCCCCCACCTCCCTTATTGCCTCTATAATTTGAAAACTGTAATTTTCTGAAATTCACTAGTTTAAATCTTCTATCTAAAATAATTATAATATTGATCTTCTGATAATGACAATAATTAATTTAAATAGAGAATTTTTCTCAAAAATATTTTATTATTTATTGATAGCCTAATTTTTAAATTTACTATAAAATGACTATTTTGTCTCAGTGGTATATTTTCATTAAATTCTTGGTTTTAAATACAATCATAAAAATAAAAAAAATCTATTAGTTTTTATAGGGTGTCCGTTACTGGAACAAGTCGTGTTGATTAATTTTAATTTCGAGTCTATTCATTTTTTATGTTATTTACAGTATAATTTTGATTCGCATTAGCAAATCTGACTATGCGAATTATTAAATATTGTTGACAAATTAATATAACATTAAAAAAACTGGAATATAATGGTCACTATTAATTAAAATTAATTTTTAAAGAAAATCCTTAAGGGTATCCATTAGGCTCATCTGGCCTTAATGTGTGTATATATATATATATGCAAGATATATGTGCTTAATAGACACTTAATATATAATATAGTAAAACAAATTTCTTTTTAATGTAACATTTCTTAATAAATTTAAATTCATTTTCATAATTAATAGGTGGTTTTTTTAGAGGCAGGATCTAAAGTTTTATTATGGCTTAAGTTTCCACGTATTGTTAAGAACCAAATACTTTTTTCTTTTTAAACAGTGAGTTCCTTACTTTAAAATGAAATATAGCCTTTTCTAGAAAAATTATTTCAGTAGTTGTATTTTTAATATAATTTTTTAATATAATTAAATAAAACTACAATAAATTCAATTATTTGTTATATATTTGTAAATTTTTTTTTTTATTATTATTAGTTTTAAAATAAATATGACAAAAAAAATAACTAATAATGATTAACAAACTTTATAAAAAATTGAATTAGTTTAATATGTTTAAAAAAACCAATTAATTTTTAATCTGCAATAGCAGTTTTAAATGTTTAAAAAAAATTCCGCCTAAAAAAAAAAAAAATCTCATGTACTTTCCTTTTCTCTATTTAATTATGAGGTATAAATAGACAACCACCAAATTTTTTTTTTCTTTTTTAAATAACCAAGAAAATTTCCGCAGTTATTTGTTTATTATTATTTTTTATTATTTATTATTTTTTTCATGAGATTCCCTTGCATATTTAATAATATGGGTTATTTTGACAATCTTAATCAAACCAGTCAGGAGACAGAAAATAATGTTTCACAGACAGAAAATAATGTGTTCTATAAAAAGTGTAATTTTAATAATGGTCATAGTGTATAAAACATTTTGATTTAAATGAAAAGCTAATTAATCACATTTAAATTTTAAATTGAACATACCATGATGTAAGAACAAAATTTGTAAAATTAGATGCTTTTAATTCTTTTAATGTGGTTATGAAAATTTTTATTAATAAACCTGATTAATTATTTTTTAATATCACGCCATGCATATTGTATAATCTTACAATCGATCACACTAATCAGGAAGCCGAGAATAATGTTCAAAGAAATAGAAAAAGGAGGGGCGTATGGGGCTCAAGCCTCCAACCTTTAAATAAAGACAATTTTTAAGTCAGACAACTTGTTAAAAATCTATTACTTTCCATCTTCAAAGTTTGATTACTCACTACTGACAACAACAGCAACAACTAAAAAAAAAAAACAATAATATAAATATATAAATATAAATTAAATTTAAAATAGCAATGAAACTAGTAAATCTGCAGATCAGGAGGGTGAACTGAAAGGCCTGTAGTTTTAGTTTGACAGCCTTTTGTTTAGTATTTAAAGCATTCAACCAGTAGTTTCATTTCTTTGATATTTGTATTACTAATTATATAAGTAAAATATAAAGTAGTTTCACGAAATTTAAATTTAAAGAATTGTAATGGCAAATAAGATTTCATGAAGAAATACTACAAGAATATTTTATTTTATTTTGTTTTACAGGCTAGATGTGCCCATGACAACTTTACATATGTATAGTAAAACCTATTGCTTTTTAATCTAACATTTCTTAATAAATTCAAATTCATTTTCATTAATAATAGGTTTTTTTTTTTTTTTTTTTTTTTTTTTTTTTTTTTTTTTGTGAGGCAGTATTTTAAGATTTAGTATGGCTTAAGTTGTCATGTAACGTTAAAAATCTATTACTTAAAAAAAAAAAAAGAAAAAAAAATCAGCGAATAAGCTGTTATCTGCATTCATATAAATTAATTTATCTGTTCATTACTTTAAAAGCAAATATAGCCTTTATTAAAAAGATTATTTCAGCAGTTTCATTTTCAATATAATTGTTTAATATTATTAAAAAAAACTATAATAAACTCAATTATTTGTTAAATATTTGTATTTTTTTCATTACTAGTAGTTTGAAAATAAATATGACAAAATAATAACTACTAATGTTTAGCAAACTTATAAAAATTTGAATTAGCATAAGATGTTTCATAAAAAGCAATTAAATTTAATGTGAAATAGTAATTTTAAAAGTTAAAAATAAGTTCACCTAAAAAATCTCATATATTTCACTTTTTTCTAATTAATTATGAGGGTTAGATAGACACACTCCAAATTTTTTGTTTTAAAAAAATAACCAAGAAAATTATAGGAGTTATTATTTTTTATTATATAAGATTCCCTTGTATATTTAATAATTTGGGTTATTTTGACAATCTTAATCAAACCAGTCAGGACACAGAAAATATTCTTCACAGTTCCACTGTCTTTGAGTGAAATTTTACTGAACTAGCTTTAATTAATTAATTTATATCTTCTTTAATTTCTATGAGAATTATTAAATATTGTTGATAGATTAATATAACGTTTAAAAAACCTGGAATATAATAATTGTTACTATTAATTAAAAAGTCCTTTTTGAAGAAAATCCTTAAGGGTATCCATTAGGTTCATCTGGCCTGTATGTATGTATGTATATATATATATGCAGGATATATATGCTTAATAGACAACTTTATATATTTAGTAAAATCTATTTCTTTTTAATCTAACATTTCTAAATAAATTTAAATTCATCTTTATTAATAATAGATGTCTTTTGTTAGAGGCGGGATCTAAAGTTTTATTATGGCTTAAGTTTCCACGTAATGTTAAAAATAAAATACTTTTTTCTTTTTAATCAGTGAGTTCCTTACTTTAAAAGGAAATATAGCCTTATTAGAAAAATTATTTCAGTAGTTGTATTTTTAATATAATTTTTTAATATAATTAAATAGAATTACAATAAATTCAATTATTTGTTATATATTTTGTAATTTTTTTTAAAAATTATTAGTAGTTTCAAAATAAATATGACAAAATAATAACTAATAATTATTAGCAGACTTTATAAAAAAATTGAATTAGTTTAACATGTTTAAAAAAACAATTAATTTTTAATGCGCAGTAGCAATTTTATAAGTAAAAAAAAAAAAATCCACCTAAAAAAATTTTCACATAGTTTCCTTTTCTCTAACTAATTATGAGCTATAAATAGACACCCTCCAAACTTTTTGTTTAAAAAAAATAATAATAATAACCAAGAAAATTTCCGGAGATATTATTTTTTAACATAAGATTCCCTTGCATGTTTATTAATTTGGGTTATTTTAATTATCTTAATCAAACCAGTCAGGACATAGAAAATAATGTTTCACAGTTCCACAGCCTTTGAGTGAAAATTTTACTGAACTGGTTTTAATTTATTTATATCTTCTTTAATTTCTTGCATAAATTGTATGTGTTTGATTTTATACCAAAAGGAAATATTAAATGTTATACATTAGTAGTCATTTACAAAAATGTACTTAATTATATAGTTTTAGGATCAGTTTTTATTACTGGCATTGTTAGCAATTTCCAATAATGGTCAGGTCGCCATTATAAAAAGTGTAATTTTAATAATGGTCATAGTGTATAAAATATTTTGATCTAAATGAAAAGCTAATTAATCACATTTAATTTTTAAATTGAAGTTACCATAATGTAAGAAAGAAATTTGTAAAATTAGATGCTTTTAATTATTTTAATGTGATTATTAAAATTTTTATTAATAAATCTGATTAATTATTTTTTAATACCATGCCGTGCATATTTTATAATTTTGCAATCGATCAAAACCAATCAGGAATCAAGGAATAATGTTCAAAGGGATAGAAAAAGAAGGGGCGTAGGGGGCCCAAGCCCTTTCCTTTAAATGAAGACATATTTTTAAGTCAGGCAATTTGTTAAAAATCTATTACTTTACAATTTCAAAGTTTTATTATTCAACTCTGACAAATAAATAAATAAATAAATAAATAAATAAATAAATAGAAAATACTAGAAATATAAATTACAATTAAAATAGTAATGAAACTAGAAAATCTGCAGTTCAGTGGCACTTAACTGAAATTTCTGTAGTTTTATTTTGACAATTTTATTTAGCATTTAAAACATTCAACCAGGAGTTTCATTTCTTTCATATTTGTATTATTAGTTATTGCAAGTAAATTTAAATTTACTTACATAATAATTTGTATTAAATAATAATATATAAATGATAATTTGATACATAAAATATATAAATAATAATTTGTACCAGTTATTTCACATTAAATTTTAATACATTTATATATTTTATAAAAAAGCATTACAAAATTTTTAATTATTTTATTGAATAAAATATACAAAGGTAAGTCCGCTTAAAAAAAAAAAAAAAGTTATTAACTTCTCTTTTTTTATCATTTTATTTAGTATTGAAAACATTCAATCTACTGTATAATATATTTCATATTTATAATATTATTTACTAAAAGAAATAAATCAATCACCTTCAGGAAATTTAGCTGTAAAGAATAACAGGATATTAGAATACTCCTTTTTTTTTTCAGATCTTTTTATTAATCCTTTTAAACCCCTCAATAATTTGATAAATCTAATTTCTTGAAATTTAGTATTTCAAATCTTCTACCCAGGGCTTAATTTCTATGAAAAAAAAGTACCGGAATCCTAATATTCTGCAGTACTAACAGCCGTAGCGTACCCCCCCCCCCCCCCCTACGCCGTTACTCCAATCTGCATATTTATATTTCATACATATTTTTTTCAAAATTTAAAGCATTGTTTTTTTTTTTAATATATAAAAATTTTAAATAGAACTATCTGTTCCAAATAACATTAAATTGATTTGAAATAGAAATAAATAAAATTTTGAATTTAAAACAGATTGAGCTCTAGCCTGTCCAAACCCGAAGACTGATATAAAAATCGAGCCTGTTTCATCTCCATCTCTTACGTGAGTGGCACATTACGTCATTTAGAAGTGTTTTGATACAAAAGAAGGCAAAAGATCGGAGATGGGAGGGAAAGGGTCATTTAGGATTCGTTTTTCGGAAGCGTTATTGCACTGGGTTCCGGAGCGCAATGTTTATGAGCTCCGGTGAATTCTGGCTAATATTTAAATATTTATTAAAAACAAAGAAGTGCCGGAGCTGAGCTCCGGTGGTCTCCGGCACAAATTAAGCCCTGCTTATACCTAAATTAATTAAGATATTGATCTTCTGATAATGACAATAATAAATGTAAAGTACTAAAAATTAATTTATGTTAAAAGTTAAAATAAGTATGGTACTTCTTAGAGAAATAGAAAATTCATAAATATTTTTTTTTTACTATAGAAAAAGTTATTTATTATTATTTAGAGCACTAAGATCATTTTTCAATGAAATAAAAAGTTTTAGGTACCAATTGTTGCATTTTAAATTTTAATTGTATAGTAATATATTTATTTATTTATAAAAGGCAATTTGTAAAAAGCATTAAAAAAGTTTAAATTATCTTATTGAATAAAATATATAAAGATGAGTCATCTTTGAAAAATTTTTACCTTTAACTTCTGACTTGGATTTACAGTAGAAAGTAGATGGTTCCTGATGACAGTCACTTCTGAAAAATAAGTGAGAATGAATTCTGGGCCTGGATTGTTATAGCATGGTAAACAACTCTCCCCCCCCCCCACCTTGGTCCCTTTTTGCCTACGTTTTAACAAATTTTGCCCAATCTAAAGATCCTGATATTTCTTGTGGGCGGATATCAATGTGTTATTGGCTTTGGAATCTATTTTCTTTGTTTTGTTTTAAGTGGAAAGTGTAACTTTGCTTGATTTGCTTTTGTAAGCCACCTGTGTCCTGTTTACCAGAAAGCGAGATTTTCAGAGGGTGTCCTGTCCGAACGAAAAGTTATCTGGAGGAAAATTTCACAAGTAGAGGGTGTCACATTCCGAAACTGAGTTACTAGCCTTAAGAAGCGTTGCGGACAAGAAAGGAATTGTGTTACATCGTTAAATCAGGCGGCAAAAGCAAGTGATCTTTTTCAGCTCTGTGTCACTTAACCGAAACGAAAGAATTAAGATTAACACTGGCACAGTGCCGCAGTATTTTAGTGAATAGGGCTATTCGGTTCTGAATTGCAGACTTTTTTCACTTTATTCATTAATAATTGCTTTATTTTTTTATTTGTTGAACACTTTCGCTTATTTTTGCCAACATATTAATAATTCCATATAAATAAACTGTAACACTAAAAATATTTCTTTTAAAAAATGCATGAAAAACTAATAATAATAATAATAATAAAAAAGAAAGAAAGAAAATCTGGAATTACGCCCCCCCCCCCCCCAAAAAAAAAAAAAAAAAAAAAATCCCCTCGAAAATAAATCTGAAATTACTATCCTTGACGTGCTGTTAGTTACGACAAAATTCAGACATATCAATATAGAAAAACGCATTCGAAAGAATCCCCCCCCCCCCTTTTTTTATATATATATATTGTATAGATTTGGTTTAAATCGAGAAAAAAAATTGTAAGAATTGGTACATTAATTCATGTAAAACCGTTTTTTTTTCTTGTGAATGAAATGATATTTTAAATATTTCCTACATTTGCTAAAGTACTTCCTAATGTTTTGAATGTCTTGTCATTCTCTTTTAGAATAAAAAGTTTGTACATAAACTAAACTTGAATCACAATGGTAAGTTAAATCGTTTATGGAATAACTTTTCTTCAATGGTTATGTTGAATGAGATAGAAAAAGGATTTATTATTCTAACGTTCATTTACGAAGTACAAGAAACAGTAAAGCGAAATATGTGATCTTATATTTTATAAATTAAAATACACTAAAGATATATAACCTACATTCACATAATGAAAAAATGAATCAAATATAAAATTAAAATCTAATTTGACTTACCTTGAATCGTTTTATTATCCATATCTATCCGTATCCGATAAAATGGCGGCCAGAAGACAACAGTGAGGGTGATTAAATGTAATTCTCTTTTTATCTCATTGGCTCATTAATGTCATGTGATAGCTGAACGTCAGCTTGAAAATGGAAAATACTGCACGATTTGCTTGAAAATATTTTACTGCGCGCGTGCTTTATTTCTTTACAGCAAGACTTGCTTGATTTTTGCTGTAATTTTACAATAATTTTTTACAGTGTATATAATAGGGTCATTAGCCATACTTGAAAAATCACTTCCATCAAAATTTGTTCAGTAGCATTTTTTTGTAAAGGTAATCTTTAATAATCGGGTTCACTTAATTTTAGAGCTTTCCTCTGTATCTCTATAACAGAGTAACGTAGAATAGCTATACTCTATAAAACCTTTCAAAAAACATTACTTAACTAACAGTGTAAAACCTAACAAAATATCATGAATAAACGGATTAAAATATGAATATGAGGTTTAGAGTCATAGTAGATGATAATATGATTTTCTGTAATAAGATTCATCATGAAGGTTTCGCTTCAAACGTAAGCGATGCTTTTGCTCATTGGATACTTCTCTATTATCCCGTCGACCACTTTTCATAACAAAAAACTATCGCCAAATTGTAAGATTAAACACTAACAATGCCGTCCCATTTACTTGATGTCAGAAGAATTATACGTGTTTGTTACGTCATCAAGTGGTTTTTAATTCGACATTTGCGTGTATTTTTCATTATGTTTTACTGATTTATTAGTTATTTCATTAATTAAAATAACAATTGTATCCTTACAGTCTTATATTTTATTTATTTATTTTGACATTCCAATGGCAACGTTCTCCCGTTTATTTGGCGTTACAGTTTGGCGATAGTTTTTTGTTATGAAAAGTGGTTAACGGGATAACAGAGAAGTACCCAACATGGTAGCTAAAACTCCAATTGGCGAGGTATCTGATTGCGGGAAAATTAGCCCGAAATCGTATGAATAACTAACAACCCAAAGAAAAGGGGAAACATGGATGAAGACTGAAAACAAATAAAGAAGCAATATACTTGTATAATACTAAACAGACCTTCGAAACTTTATTTTAGCAATCACGTTTTATTTTAAATCGTGGATTTTGTAGAATTAATAATTATACACAATTACATAAATATCCGTAAGAATAATATTCCATTCCCAATTGAACAGTTAATGTTTCTATCTGTAAAAATAAACAAAATAATTAAATAACAAAAAGATTTAATTTGAATTTCTTCCATTGCTAAAGTAACGGATGTATTTTTAGAAATTCTCACTTGTATTGTTAGAATTGTTAGATTATGACGTCAAAGACTTCGCCAAATTAGAAAAATTAAAATATCTCACGAACTACTTGACTTATGAGTATTTAATTGATACCATTCGATTCAGCATACAAAAATACATTAAAATATGTTATCATTTGTCATGTAACTATAATACCCGATTTTTAAGGAATTTTTTAAAAGTTTGTTCCTCTTTTTACCCCCCTTAGGGGTGGAGTTTTTGAAAATCCCTTCTTAGTGCGTCTCTACACACTAAGAAGTATTTTTCCTGCAAGTTTCGTCTTTGTAGGTTCAGTAGTTTTGGCTGTGCGTTGATCATCTAGCCAGAAAGGACTTTCTTTTATATATATAGATGACAGTAAAACCTGCCAAAACGGAATCGTTAGGGACCCCCTCCCCCTCTATTTTAGCAAGTATACTTGTATGACATTCCATTCCTTAGGATCATGAATCACAGACTGGTTACGTTTTCACGGATTTTACTGTATTTGAATTTTTTTTTCAGAAAGAAAACCTGTCCCGAAAGCTTAGCTGGAAGAGGGCAAGGGTAAGATTAAGCACATAATAGTAATAAAAAAAGAAAATGTCAATACAAAAGGTTCTTTTAACTAATCCGACTTCTTGTGTGTAACCAATTTTACACTCCCCTGTATGTTCCGGGAGATGATTTTTCTAAAGAAGGAAAAAGGGTTTCATTCATTGGGGCGGAGGCAGTTGTTTAGGTGGGTTATTGTTGATTGATGGATCTTTCAGCAATTTATTTAGGCTCTGAAAATACCGCACTATGACACTGACAATTGGAAAGAATGACATATTTTGATTCTTTCATGTTACCTTTTCTTAAACATTTCGCAAAAGTTCCAAGAAAAAACAAATGTAATTGCTTTTCATTATAACAATGATATGTTATAAAAACAGGTGAGTAAAAAAAAATTTTTTTTTTGGGGGGGGGGTTTGTCAACCCCCCCCCCACGTGGATCCGCGCCTGCGTACATTATACTCTCTTGCGCAAAGCGCTGCCGCTGCCAAGAGCTACGCCAAACAACCCTACCTACGTCCCGTATACCATACTCTCTTGCGCGAAGCGCTGTCGCTGAAAAGCGGCAAAGAGCACCCCCAAACATCCCTGCGTGCGAGCCGTATGCCTTACACTCTAAATAGAAAAAAAAAACTACAAAAATTGATTGATACCGGACAAATTTCAAAGTAAAAATGCATAAATTGATATACCGAAGGACCCTATGTACGTTCTGAATATAAGGAAAGGGCAACTGACGTCACTGTTGGTTAAACTACTGTTGGTTTGGGAGAAAAACCGGTTTTTCTTGTTCTTTACGACTCCTACAGTACACATGAGATGGAGCGATTTGATTGGTCTACTTTAAACTGGTCTGTGATATGATTGGCCTACGTAACCATGACGATTCCTGCAATGATAGCTGAGACAAAAATGCAGTGGTAGACTGGTTGATGGAACTGTTTGTTTGTAAACATGCCCTTTCCTTATATTTGTCTGTGGCGATACGCTCGGATCGTTTGCGACTGTTGTCACTAGGGGCTCTGAAGTTGCGTTTTAGTTACCATTGAGCTTATGGAAGTGTCCTATTTGTATGTAATATTTAAACTGTGAGCTGGGGTTGCCTAAGTTTCCTATAATAGTACAGGTTCTGTTTAGCTTGGTTTTTCGACTGGGCCTTTCGGTCGCCAAATCTGCGAGGATGCGTCAGCCTCTATTATAGGAGTTCTACCTTATACAGTTGTGCAAGGTGATGTCACGAACATGTTTTTGCTACTGCTGTAGGACAGATATCGATACCTTTATCAATGCTTTTTCTCTGTCTTACAAGTTTTTCAACGTTTTACGGTGAAAGTCACGTGATGTGAACTACTCTATTGTATTAGAATAATAATTTTTTAAGAGCATCTTTTTCTTGTAAAAACAAAAAAGATTTGAATCGAAGTTGATAATTTTAAACTGTGATTTTCTTAATTTTAAAATCTTGAATTAAGTTTACTTGTTGAGAAGAAATAATATTTTCGAGATCTTCATTTTCTGGAATATCTTCAATTTCATGAAGTGATTCCAAAATTGTCTTTTTGTTGATATGTACAGATTCTAGACATTCATTTGTTATAGGAACAGAAAATTAATGTCAGGATGCTTATTAGATTTGCATTTGGTTGTAGCGCGACCTACGTTATACACGGCAGGTGTATGACGTTATAAACATTACATCGAGGCTAACGAAAAAGAAAGGCTACCGCGGTGCTTTACGAGTATATTTTTTTACAGACCGCCGGAGTCATGTGATGCTCGAATGCACCAATGCAGGTGTACGAAAAGAGCAACACGTCACTCTAGCGGTCTGTAAAAAAAGATAAGTGGAATGCACCGCGGTAGCCTGTCTTTCTCGTTAGCCTCGCATTACATGGAGTGGATCACTTTTACACGGCGGTTGGTGCAAAGCGGCGAGCCCACCGTTTTGCACCAATCACCGTGTAAAAGTGATCCACTCCATGTGACGTTTTAAACGTCATGCACCGGCCGTATATAACATAGGTCGCAGTTGTAGGCTCTACAATAACTATGGGTTGATAAAAAGTGGTAGGTACTATTCTATTAATGCGTGGTTCCACAACATAAAAGGTTGAAGATACCAGATATAATCCTTGTCATATTTTTAATTTTAGTTTTTTAAGTCCATAACAAGTAATATAAAAACAATTTTTTAAGTCAATTCCTACTTTTTAATCATAAATATATAAAATAAACCCGTGCAGCATTAATGTCCCACGTTATCTTTATTGAACATTATTTTATAATCATCGTTGCGGTATTTTATTTTTTGTTGGCATCACAAATTTGAGATTAATCTTTCATTTCATTTATGAAACAATGGGAGAGTTTTTTTCTCCCATGTAAAAATTAAAATTAATTAATTAAATTTACTGAATGAATTAATATTTGAAAAAACTGTATTAACTTCAATTGTCATCCAGTACAAGTTTAAAAAAAATTATTTGAACTTGAATGGATCAATAGAAAATATTTTATTAACGATTGAAAATTCCAACAAGATATATATAGAGAGAGTGTGAGCTAATAGTAGGAATTTAAATGAAAATGCATTTTCATCTGTTCTCCTGCATCTCCTGCCACGGTAACCAAATATAAAGAAGATTAAAAAAATAAAAATATCACGTTTCACATGAAAAATATCCAAAAACTTAAGTTCCAGAAATATTAAGTATGCAAAATTAAAACATAAAATTACTTTTTAAGTAAAGAGAGATAGAGACATATTGACAGACAGGAATGCAAACATCACTGCTGTTTTTCCCGAGGCTAACGAAAAAGAAAGGCTACCGCGGTGCTTTACGCATGTCTTTTTTTACAGACCGCCGGAGTCACGTGTTGCTCGAATGCACCAATGAACGCGTACGAATAGAGCATCACGTCAGTCTAGCGGTCTGTAAAAAAAGATAAGGGGAATGTACCGCGGTAGCCTGTCTTTTTCGTTAGCCTCGTGTTTTTCCGTTCAACCGATGCAAACAACCGCCATGTTTAACTATCAGACGTTAAGCTACAGTGCCTAGAAGTAAGCCTACTTCTAGGCACTGTAGTTAAGCTAATGAGTTTTTAATAAATTTAACAAATTTAAAGCATAAAATAAAATGTTTGGTAAATTCATAATGAAAGACTTTGCAGAACAGTGCTTGAAAGTTCTTAAAACAGAAAATTATTACCTGTAGAAGATTTAGTTTTTACGACCATATTATTTTAATGGGCGCTTCAGTTTGTTTATGCCCATTGCGACATTAATGACGTCATGACTTCAGCGGGCAAGAGAAAAGTAAAGTTTTCGTAAAGTAAAAGTTTTGCTAATTTTGCGAAGAGTATATATTACTTTTACTTATTAGAGTTTGGCAACACTTATTCTGTTAAGGCAAAAGTTTACAAAACAATTTTGTCTTTTGAGTATGATGACACCCGAGATTGAAGATTTTAATATCCAGAAACAACTTTATTTAAAGCCAGTCTTAAATTAAAACACTAAAATATGTAGTTTTTGTTAAAATACGAACATGAATTTCTATGATCTTGAATTGACTTTTTAAACTTCTAATTTTGTGGGTTAATCAATATGGAACTAACAAAGAAAATTAAATCTCTGGTAAATTTAAAACAAGTTAGTATTCTTTGTACTGTTAATTCAGTAATATCATACATTTAATGATTTGTAAGTTATTCTGGTAAATTTTGTAAAATATTTTCCATAATTATTTGCAAATTTTAAATAAATTAATTAATAATTTAAACACAAATATACCCTTGCTGTTTTTATTTTCATCCCATTGCACACATATTTGTAAAATGACATAATAATAAATGAAGTGTTTTAGGAAATACTTTCCAGTATGAAAGTAAAATTATTTTTATTTATTATAGATCGGGGCTTTTAAATCCAAGGCCAATAATTATTTATTAATTTTCATACGAGCCATGTTACAGCTAGTTGCTAGTTAGGAATCATCAATTAATTACGTCACGCATATTTCGTGTTTTTTTTTTTTTTTTTACCCTTGTTTTTCTTCTATATTATGGGTTGTCACAATGGATAAATATTAAATCTCTGGTTAAATATATTAGATACCCTACTCCTGTTGTGATGTCACATTTTTTGCAACAATTAATTTAGGGAACTGATGCTTTACACTCACGCAAACATATAAACGTAAGTTTGGCAATTTTTTTGTTGGCGTGATTTTCAAGACCGCGCCAAATGAATAACTTAATACAATGGCTAGGTTGCCATTAAAGGAAAAAAACCCCTAAATTTGGCGACTTTTTTTCTTTTTTTAACCGATTAATTTTTTTTTCTGCGTGAGTGTAAAGCATCTTAGCCTAATTTAGTTAGAGTTAATTTTATGCCAGGAAAAGATATATACCAGGGTTTTCCAACAACTCGGTCGTGGCCCGCAGAATTACCTTTTTTTCATATAGTAACAATTGCCTTATTTAATTGTATTTCGAATTATGCAATTAAATAAGGTGAAAATTACCATAAGCAATTACTGGTATCTCTGTGGCCTGCAGTTGAGATGTTGGAAATCCTTGTCATATACAATTCATTAACTAATACTATAATACTATAAATATAATATACTATAATATAAATACTGTAAAATGTAACGATTGCTTCAAACTGCTGCAATTCAAATAAAAAGGGAAAATGTACACCTTACATTTACTATCTGAATAGAAGTGTATGTATTTTATAATGTACTATATTCTGCTGATTGCAAATAATGCGCAAATTTTTTAAAAATTTGGGTCGGGTACAACATTTGAACCCACCTGCGCAGGACTCCAGTGTCAGGCTGTGGAGATTTTTAAGAGCATACTGTATATATAATATCATTTAATAAAGCATATGATTTAATAGCATTATAACGATTAGAGTAAATATAATGTGACACTAATAAAACAAAATTACCAAATCATATAATTAGGAAATTGAATACACCTCTCCCATCCCCCCACCCCCGAAAAAAAAAAAAAAAATTCCCCTTAAATTTTTGGAAGAGAGAATTTATCACTAAAATTCTAGCCTTGGGCGTGATGAGTTTTCTTTTAATTGTGCTGTACACAGCTCAGAAGCAATTCATATAGAGTTTTTTCTCACATATATTTCTAAAACTAGCCAAAATACTCATTAATGATAAATGTCTCACTTATAGAATGTTGCAATTGGAAGGCTTTAGAAAACATTTCAATGTTTAAAGTGTTTATTACTTTCTTCTATCCTTACCAAAAAAAGGTATCGGATTTACGAAAATTTACCACTTCCGGTTTTCGACAGATTGATACGTTTTAGAAGGTCCTGAACACAATTGGACTACTTTTAGAAAATGTCTGTTTCCGAGTTTGTCTGTTTGTTTCATTCTCTGTAAGTGACAAAAATTTTGTGGGTGCTCTATCTCAAGAACTAATGCAAGGAATTTGATAAAACTTTATATTCAGTTAGACATTGATATAAATGGGTGGTTATTAGTTTTTGGTGTAAATCTCCCAACAGATGGTGCTGCTATGCTACATTTTTCATGATTTTTACGATAGCTATATCTCAAGAACTAATGCACAAAATTTCACCAAACTTCAGATTCGGTTAGACCTCGACAAAAATAAATGTTGATTACGATTTGGTATAAATAGCCCAACAGGTGGTGCTGCTATGCTATGTTTTGCACGATAGCTATATCTCCAGAACTAACACACATAATTTAATTAAACTTTAGATTCAGTTAGACCTTAATATAAATTGGTGCTGATTTGTTTTTGGTGTATGTGAAACCTGTATGAGATAGAAGAAAGTTTTAGGATTGGCACATCAGAGCAGTTTTTTTTATTGTAATCAAATCTGTGAAATCTGACGTTATTTTAGCTTTTGATCATATTTCGATTTTTTTTTTTGGTCTAACCTATGATAACTGATAAATTTTCTGAAATTAACCTAACCAAAAAGAACCCATTTTCTCAATAATAATGAGTATTTTCATTGAAAAAAAAATTCGCAATTTGTAGACATTTTCTTGGTAATGTGAGTAGTGTCATAATCTCTTTGACCTCCATTTTGATCCACCCTTGCATTTATGAATTTGTACTGTATTTCTTACATGTATTTAAATGATGGAATTCTTTATTAAATTATATATTATTTTTCTATAGCTTAGTCGATCATCTATTGATTTACCTGAAATAACATCAGAACCAGATGAATTGGTGATTGCTCGAGAAAAGGTAAAATATATTTTCTTGATTCTAAAAATCTTAATGTTTATGATTAAGCACTGACACAGTAAAGGGAGGATTTTCGGGTTAAAACAACTCCCAGAGCACTTAAAAATTGATAAGATGCATCCCCTTGTGTTAAGATAAAAATTTGTGTAAAAGCCAAAGTAAAGAAAAAGCCTAAACAGCATAATTTTTTTACCATTCAGGCATTCAACTGTTTCAAGACTTCATAATAGGAGTCTCTATTTCAACACATAATTAATGAAAGAAATAGTTAGGACTTAAAGCAGCGCTAAGTCACAATTGTCAGGAAAATATTTAAATTTTATTTTGAATATAACTATTTTCATATAGAATTAGCCGCTTTATTTAATTACAGGTATTATGTGATTAAATCAGTCAAATATAATTCTATATGAAAATGGAGGTATTCAAAATAAAATGTTAGTATTTTCTTGTTAGCTATGAGCTAAATAGAATGACTCTTTTTCCCTCTCTTGTTTATTTTTTTCTCTGAAAATTAAAGGAGATTTTTTTTTTATGAAACCTTTAAACACATAAATGCTAAATCCATTATAGTTGTTGGTGCTTTTCATTACATCGGTTTTTATGTTTCACATATTTGCCAAACACTACCTTATGGACATGTAATACAACAAAATTATCCATTTTATGCATAACAATAGTTCAAAGTTGATATGTTATTAACAGATTATGAGCCAATAAAAAACATAACCGAAAGCATGCAAATCAGAACATTAAAAAATGGTCTCTTGCCATATTCTTGCAGTTTGCTATAAAAAAATATCAAATGTTCTGGTACTGGAGAATTTAAGAGTGGATCCAACATTTGTAACTGGAGGGATATAATATTATATTTAATCTTTCATTAATTTTAACATGCTATTTAAATTAACCATACTCAATGGCAAAGTATCATTGAAAGAATTTATGTCAACAGTTCAGAAAATTTTAACCAAATGCTATATGCCCTCATTTCTTAATAATTAAATGGATTTCATAAAGTTTTTGAAGTCTTAATTAAATATAATTTAAAATAAATTAAAATAAAAATTTTAACCAAATGCTATATGCCCTCATTTCTTAAAATAATTAAATGGATTTCATAAAGTTTTTGAAGTCTTAATTAAATATTTGTCATTGCATTGCTTTGGTCACTTGATTTTTTTTTAAAAAAGCAAACATTGGGAAAATTTCTTGAGCAGGAAACTCTTACGCTCGTATTCATGAATAACTTCGACCGAGAGTTGAACCGTGGCTGAGAGGTTGTGCTCTCGAAGCTGGTAGACGGGAGGTGCTGGGTTCGATCCCAATCGTGCCCGTCGGCCTAATCGTTCGGAGTTTTCGTGGTTTTCTTCGAGCAGTGGATTTATCCATGCGTAAATACGGATTAGGTTCCCTTAGAAAGACCCCCACGAAGGGCACTCCCCCCGGGCCTATATCCCTAGTGTAGATAATTGGCCGTCAATAATCAACCCAACCCGAGAGTTGAACCGAGGGTCCAGTAACCCCAGGTTGAGGTTTTCAACCGAGAGTTGAAAACTCGTATTCACCGTCTACTTCGGACGAAAAGTTACCCAACTCAGAGTTACTCGACCCCGGTTGAATAAAGCGTGCTAATTGGTTAAAAAAAATCAGATGACGTTTTCGGTTTTGCGTTGAAGCTTTGTTTGTTTATATTATGGAAGAAAAGTGCCGGAAAAAAAAAGGAAATTAAATGTAGTACTTATTTTATTTTTTACAAAATAAAAACTTGTAATTACTAAATATGGAGATTAACTTATTTTAATTTCTTACAAAGTTTAATATTTTTTTTAAACAATTTATTCAGATTTTATGTATTATTATTATTACTTTTAAATATATATGTGAGTTAAGAAAGGGATATGAAATGGGTTAATTGCTAAAGTAAATTTTATAAGTTTATTTTTCAAATAAAATTTGTCTTATTAGCTAAACGAAAACTTGATTTGATCAAAACGAAAATTTTATTTCAACAGCAATTATGTTGATTTCTATTATTAATAGCTATAATTAGTAATTAATTAAATAATTTCTAATTAAGAAAATATTAAAATGGAGAAAAAGGAAAAAATTCCAGAAAGTAGCCTCTAGTGCTATTTTTATTTTGTCGAATCAATTTATATATTAAATGATATCCAGATGTATTGATTTGATTTTTTTTATTTTCAGCAATCTAATTAAAATGATTAATTCTAATACAATTAGATAGTAATTAATATGCACATTGACAAAAACAACAACAACAAAAGAGTGGAAATAATATCAACAGAGCTTCAAAGGAACAGAGCTTAAAAGGTGGTGTTTGTGGTTCTAACAGTGCCCTGGCACCAGGCACCCAAGTTTTTCAGGAGCTCCAACGGCGCATTCAATTATCGCTTCCGATCGGTTAACAAACATTTTATTTTAACTAGTCGCTAAATAATAAACTCCAAACTTGTTTTTAGTTTAAACTGTCAACCATGGATATATTGCTATTTTATTAGATGTTATTTTAATGAACACTAATATTTAAAACCTTTTAAGGCTACTATATAAATTTTCATTCAACACAGAATCGAGTAAAGTCTTTTCTAAATAATGATAAATGAATTCTGTATACTATCTGGACATAAAACTGCGAAATATTACAAAAAGTTGATTTTTTTTTTTAAATTGTAGCTTTTAGAAGCCCCTTTACCCCTTTTGTATAAGAATTTTTCCATTATCAGATTTACAAGTTCAAAGGTATTCACTTGACTGCCTTTGAATATTTTTTAATAAATTAGCCTAAGTAATTACAAAATATTTTTACATGCATAGACATCTATTTTTAGATCCAGTGCATCATTGAAAAAGATGTATTTATATAGAAAATTATACTTCATTTTCTATATTCTTTCTAGTTCTTAAATTTTATTTTTTTTCACTCATTTAGATGTCCCTTCATATATTCAATTACAATTTTATTTATGAGAGAGAGAAAAAAAAAGATTTTTAAATATTTTTTTATGAATGAATGGCGATAGATTTCTAGACTAGATAGGGAAAATAATGATAGTTTGTAATCTGATAAAACAATCTGAATTTATTAACGATAATTTCAGATAATTTTATAGCACTGAATTTTAAGGAATATAATTTTTTTGAATGTGATTTAGTGGAGAAGAATAAGTGCCCCATTTGCCCCCACCCTACCCATGCATCACTCTATTTTTCTTTCTTTCTTTCTTTTTTTTTTTTTTTTTTTTTTTTCGTGTTATAAGTTAATTAAAGTAAATTAAAACGTGACTCAAGATTCTATGTAAGATATAGAAATAAAAAGAAAGTTTAAAGTATTAAAAATAGAATGTATGTAATCTCATATATATATATATATATTTTATCTGCAAACTTTTTAGCTGGTTTGTTTATATTTATACATACAACTCATATATTATATGTTTAATTATTTGCTTACTTAAATATTCAAGATCATGAAGAGTAGAGTTTATTTGCCTTAAAAAATTGTTAACATTACCTAAAGGGCTAATAAAACATTACTAAAATAACATATTTTGCATTTAAGGTTATTTATTTTTTTCAAATTTTCATTTAAAAAAAAATTAGGAATAACGAATGTATTTTAACAGTAGCGAAATGACTCCTGTTTACATAAATGAAATTTCAGATATCAAACTAATTAGTATTTTCAATTTACCAACTAAAGTAAAAAAATTCAAGTTTTTTTTTTTTTTTTTTTTTTTTTTTTTTTTTTTTTTTTTTTTTTTGGGGGGGGGGGGGGGGGACATTTTTGTGATAAATAAAAGAAGTTATTTTTGTGAAATGTATTATATTTTTGCGAAAAAAACATTTTGTAACAAAAGAGGAAATTCAGTTATTCAAATTCAACCAAGCATTTATTAAAAATAACTTCTTTAAGTCCTTCTGCTAAAGTTTTACTTTTTGGTGAATTTGTTTTGTTAGTAGATTACACATTTTAAAAGCTAACACAATAAAAATAATTAATGAAGAGTATGTTTTTGTGGAATTGAATTTTGTGAAGGGTCCTGTTTTATTAAAAGGAGTTTTGTGAAGGGCTTGTTTTATTAAAAGCAATTTTATGAAGGGCCCTGTTTTATTAAAAGCAATTTTATGAAGGGCCCTGTTTTATGACATGGATTTTTGTGAAGGGGCCCTAAATAGGCCCCAAATTTTGTCTGGATTGATCCTTAGTATGTGTATATGTGAAAACATGATGGGAAAAGGGGGAGGGGATAAGTTTGGTTCTGTAAGTTTATTATGTACAGCTGTTATAACTTTTTATATACCGTACAATCAAAGGTTTAGGTCATATCAATTCTGTCATGATAGACAAAATTGGAAGTGACAAAACGTTTATTTGAAGAGAAGCATTATTTTAAAACAAAGGTGTTTCTGGATTTTTTGCCTGGTGTTATTTTAAAAATGAACAATTTTTTATCAATGTATTTCAGCCCTTTACTTCTATTGTAATATTTTAAATTATATATAATTTTGAAATTAAAACACAGTTGAAACTTAAATGTAATTAAATAAATATTTCAAATTTCTCAAAAATTGAGAAATATAACGTAAAGCTCAAAAACAGAAATAACAATAGTATAGTGTTAATCAATGATAGAGTTGTTTAATTAATATAAACATATTCGTGATTTAAACAAAGAATAAACCTATTAAAAATCTTCAATAGATAAATACAACTCAGAGGATATATTGTTTAGTTTAAAACCACAATATCTAATTTATAGAGCTAATCTTATATTTATATAACAGATCGTACATAAATAATAATAGTGTATCTTTCACACAAGACCCAAAATTTAACTTTTACCCATATTCTACGAGTACCAAAATCGAAAACCTACATTGAGTCGACGGATACTTGAACATAATCTAAGTATTTTTTACTTAAAGAAAAATGCAAATTAGTCTGATGTCTCAAATTTTAATTAGAACTTACGTACGACATTTATTTCGCTACTATTAAAATACATTCATAAATTCTTTTTAAGATCAAAATTGCAAAAACAAATAACCTTAAATGCAACAATTTTTATTTTAATAGCAATTTATCTACCATTAATGTAATGTTGACTATTTTTTATGACAAATAAAATTCTTCGCGACCATGCTTATTTATATAAACAAACAATTGAACATAAAATATAGAGGATTTATATATAAATATAAACAAACCAGATAAAAAAAATTGAAGCTAATACATATATATGAGATCACATACCTTTGCATATTGTTCTTTTGTTTTATAATAGTAATAAATTTCTATTATATCTTATACACAGACACTTGATTCAGTATGTAAGCCGCCATTATTGTAAAATGTGACTAGACTTGCTCTCTCGTCTTGTTTTTTGTTAACTACGCATGCTCGGTTGAAAAACTTGAACTTCAACCCTCTGTAAAGCCAGGTCCAGTAACTGACAGTAACTGAACCCAGCGTTAGATTTCGCCTTCAAACCGGTCCAGTCAGGTAGACGATGAATACCATTTTAGCTTTCGACCCGGGTTTTCGGCTTAACTCGGGGTCGAAGTTATTCGTGAATACGAGCGTTATTTGCAAAATTCCCTTGGGCAGGATTAGGAAATTTGGGCTTGAATACGTTCACATCAGATGAACTGGCCTGAAACAATTCACTCACATGTTGGTCCCAGGTTTGAATCCTGGCTTGGATGGGAAGTTTTTGTTTAACTTTAATAAAATAAAGTACAAACAAACAAACAATTTCTTTTCAATAATATTAGTATAGATCAAATCACTGTAAAAATTCAAATATCGATAAGTAGTAAGTTGTAAAACATTAGTTAAGTATATTTAACAATCATTTTTATACAGCTAATGGAAAAATATGAATTACTTGATTACCTAGTTGTCATTAACTTTTCTTCATTACTATTATTTAATTATAACAGTTACTGATACTTGCAGTTTATCTCGTTGCCCAGAAAAGTTTACATGGATTTTCATCATTATATGTAATACTAGGATGACAAAAAAAAAATGTACATATATATATATATATTCCTTCTCATTTCAATCTATATATATATTTGTCTTACGTGGTGCAGAAATAGGGCTGAATTTCTAGCTTATTGTTGGCAACAACCGTAGTTTCCAGAGCTCAGACCAATGAAAAGACTAGATTGTGTTAGATAGATCAGCTCTGCCTCCAATATGGCAGTCAGTGTCAGAGCAGTGAAAATCAAGCTACCAAATATTAAAAGTAAAATAACATGTACGTAATCCAAAGCGTCTGAGATTATTCCTCATTTTAATTATGAGTAATATTGCTAATTTCATATGAATTCTCAACTTTATTTAGAATTTATTTATGAATTTCACTCACATGAAAAATCGGAGAGAAGTAAAAATATCAACTGTCTAGATTGCACCTGCTGCCATCTGTTGCAAAAATCTATAATCAATTAGAATAGTAAAATGTCGAATGAAATTTAAACAATCATTGATTATAAACTATCTTCCTATTACATAGTGTTTTTTAAATGAATAAGCCGTTCTGTACAATATTATAAATGCAATAAGTTTTAAACAAATTATGTTTCCAAGATCCTTTATTCATAGTATTTAAATGATTTATATGCTCATTAGTAGCTCCAACTAAATGCATTTTTAGTTGTGTTTTCAACGGAGTTCAATTACTTTTTTACATTAAAAAAATTGTCAATTTCATATGTTCAAATGATTTATGGTAGTACTTATTCCGGCTAGGATTACTGTAAAAATAAAAAGGGGCGAGCGAGCAAAGCGAGTTGGGACCGCATAGCGGTTTCAATGTGAATTGCTTCGTAATTCACGGGGGGTTGGCGAGCATTAGCGAGTAGGGGGCTGAGCCCCCTAGTTTTTAAAAATTTGATTAAAGAAAAATATTGCTGTGCCTTTTTATGCCAAATTTGAAGTTTTCAGGCTTGACAGTTTCAGAGTAAGCATCCAAATGTTTTAAAAATCATTCTTAATGAGCATTTATGTCTTAAAAGTAACCACCATGTCAAATGTCCAGTTTCTAGTTCTAACAGTTTCAAAGAAATCCTAATTTTAGAATGTTTTTCACTCTTGCACCCCCTTGGGTTCAAGGGCAAGGAGATAAAGATTTACTATCATTAGACAAAAATAATTTTTGAAATCCATTGAATGGTTTCAGAGATTACCTCTTACAAGGAAAAACAAAAGAAACAAATGTTTCTTTTTTGTAATATTAGTATGAATTTCACAGTCTAGTTGATAATTTTGTTCTATATATTTGTTCAATTTTGATCAAAATCTTGTTGCAGAAATCTTTATTTTCGTTATAGATTTCATTATAAGATTTCATTATTTCATTTCATTATATCATCATAAGATTTCATTTTCACTTATATCATTATTAATAAGTTTATTTCATTAACACACAAAAGCTGTTTGTATAGTATATTAGATGGTTTAAGTAGTAGTTGTAGGGAAATATAAAGAAATGTGTACTATTTCCCCTATTTGTTATTTTAATAATTGATATTTTGTTATCTAAAGGAATCTCTGGACAAAAGTTTGAATGATCCTCAAGTTGAGCAAGAGATTTTGGATTCTATAGAAAGTATTTTTTTCTCTGATGAAACATTTGATGCAAGTGAATATAAATTGAAGGTAATACTTTTAACAAATATAATAAAGCTTAGATAATATAAGTTCTAGTTACATATGTTATAACTTTTACATTTTTAGTGCTGATAAATATTTTCTTTAGAATATTCCTGACATTCCTGACATCAGTCAGATAAATGCTGATCGAGTTCAGCTTATCAGCCAACTACATGTGGTAATTATAAAGTTTTCTTTGTTAAATTTTCACAAAAATAATTTTTAAAAGTGTTTATAAAAGAATAGTTGCCTTACAATTTGCTTTCTCAGTAATCATGATACAAAATAACTTAAATAAAACAATTTAAATCATATATTCACACTACTGTTACTGTTTACTTTAAAAAGTAAAATACATTAAAAAAAATGTATTAAAAATGTATTAATGTAATTAAAAATGTATTAAAACCTGTCATTTTAACTGGTCTGCATTAGAGTCCTGCATCGGGTCAGGTAATTTTACTCCTACTTGACATGCAATTCAGGTTAATGCTACTTTTTTCCATTGTGGGTCAAATTGACTTTAAATGTTTCGGGTTCGGGTTAAGTTTTGATTCTTTCGGGTCAGGTTTGGGTTGACCCAATTTTTCAAATGAAAATCCTGAATATTTTTCAATTGAAAAGGAGCTATATTTGAATATTAATAAGTTGTGTATATGTTTATTTTTATTTAAAAAAGATAAAATTGATATTAGAGATATAATTGTAGACTACTTTTTCATAATTGTATTAACACTGGAATCACGATGACGGGTCATTTTGACTCGTACCAATTAAATAATTGTTGATTCGCACCAGAAATTTCTTAATAAAATAAGTTAAATATAGACCGCAGAAAAATGAGTTGAATAAATAAGTTAAATAGTTTTAAATAAAAATTCTGGTGTGAAATATTTTTTATAAATCTTGAATAAAATTTCCTGCGGTTCTAGTGTTAAAATATGGATTAATTTTCTTTCACTTCAAGTTTGGGTTTGGATGTTTCAAGTTCGGGTTGACTTTAATCAGAATTTCCAGGTTTGGGTCAGGTTATACTGGACCAGTGCAGGACTCTAATCTGCATCCTGCCCTTCCCCCTTTTTATTTGCAATTTTAAGAAGATTTAATTTTCTTTAAAAAAGTTTTCTTTATAAATAAATGTAAAATTTACTAAAAGAATTTCATGTTTAAATTTAGTACTGTGTTTTATAATTATTGTATTAGTGTTTTATAAGAGTATGGAGTTAAGAGTGAGGAAATATTTAATTATACATTATCCTACTCCATTATTGATCATTTTGCCAAGTCTTATTTTACTGATTTATGGACATATAAAATAAATTAATATTAAAAATACATATGTTTGCAAATATTTATATATTTTTCCTGTTTTAGAATTTGTTATTTATTGTCATGGATTTAATATTTGTTTTTTGTAGGTTTCCAAAAAACTTTCTGACTTGATTCTTCAGAATCAGTCAGCATTGGCTGAAGAATTACAGCATGTGACTGAGATGCAAAAGACCTTAGAGGAAGCAGTTTGTATTTGTGTTCAAAGTAGAAGGTATCTTCTGTAGTTTGCATTGTGATTTGTAATAAAACATAACTTAATGAAGAAAACTGCCTATTATACCCTTTTCCAGCTGATTGTTAAAAATCTAAAATGTTTTATCTTTATCTGAATATCTAATAGTAGCTTAAAAAATAGTTAAGAATTTAGCTATGTCTTTTTCATTGTGATTGTTAACAAATGACTAGTAATTTTTTAATTATTGTTGCCAAAAATCATTTAATAGTGAATTCAGGATAAACTTTATTGAAAAGAGGACAAAATTGACTATATTTGCAAAAAGATTGAATTTAGATTGCTTTTATGAGTGGCCCTCAATCTCAATTGCCAGCAAAAGTGGAAAATCAGAATTTTGAAATATTCAATTTTTTCTGTTCAATAAAAGATAAACTGATGCTTAGATGCATTCTGTTTTTCTATCTGGAACCAAATTTGCAGACCTCTAGGAGCGATAGATTTCCCTAGTCATTGTGCACAGACACACACACACACACAGGCAGACAGACAGACAGAAACTTTCTTTTAGTATAGGGTAGCACAAAAGACAAACCAAAAAACAAAAGATCTTGACAGCTTTTTTACACCAGTAACTTGTAAAATCAATTTAATCACATAATTATAAACTCTTACCACTTATATGTATATTAACAACAGCAACAAATAATTATATAATCACACAATTAGATTATCTTTTAATATGCAAATACATTCAGACTAAATATGATCATAAGGATGACAGTTATATCTGAAGTCCATATTGATTTATCCAAATAATCAATCCAATGAAAAATCCACATTACTTACAGATTTTTCAGAATAATTTTGAGAATAAAATAAAATAATCTATTTTGTTTTTATATTTAATTTGCTTGCATTAATTCTGAAAATATTATTACATAATTGTAAAATTAAGATTTTTTGTGTTAGACACTTTACTTGAAGAGGCTGCCATATTAATGACTAGCAGACCTGCCCAGTGTTGCCCAAGGCCCAGATAATAACCTTAAATATACCTAAAATTAACTTACCGTTTCCTAAGATTACTTTAAATATATCTCACTATGCTAGTCGATCTTTCCAAACAAACCTCTTTCTATGTAGTGAATAATAAAAAAACTCCTGACTGCGAGGTCACGTGCATTGACTTAGCAATGATTTTTGGCGATAAAAGGGTTACATAGGGAACCAATGCTGTGATTTTTACATCATTAGAATTTTGTGATGTTTCTGAGAAAAAATTAATGGCCTTACTTTCTTTAATAATAACAATAAAAACTCATATTTTTTTTCATTTTATTTTAATTAATTCCTGAAAGTCTGCTTCATACAAGGTTATAAAATATAAGATTGAATGGATAAGGTATCAAATAGAAGTTGGTTGATAAAAAATAAACATCATTTTTGGCAAAATGGGGATTTTAATTATAATTAAAAAAATATATTATTTTGCTAAAACTTTGCATTATGTATGATTTTTAACTGTAAAACATTATAATGTTCTTTTTTCCCTTTTGTATTTTAATTACTTACATTTTAAATAGCTTACTTGCTGAAACAAAGCAAGATTTTACTACAGCAAGTTTGGGAATTTTAGCCAGTTATAGAAAGCGTGAACAGCTGAAGTGTCTTTTGCGATCTCTGCATATGATTAAAACACTGGTAAGTTATAGTTGTTCAACTATAATTTCTGCAATTGAGTATTTGAAAGTTGTTTTTTGTTTAATTCACATAATTCAGGGGTCTGTCCAGGGGAGAAATTGAGTCAGTTGACGGACTCTTTGCAAAATTTAATGATAGTAAAACGAACTCTTCACAAAAATAAATTTCGGAAAAACGGACTCTTCATAAAATTAAATTTCAGAAAAAAGGCCCTTTCACAAAAAACCCACCGCGGGAACCACACCTGTTTGGTAAGCGTAAAATTCTGCAAAAATCTAACTTTTTTTGTTTATTTTACCATTTATCTGAGTATAAACAAACAAAAGCCTCTTTCGTTTATTGCTAGCTGACTTTGCTCTCTTTCTCCCCTATATCCTCATCTGGAATTAACACCGTTTCGCTGATAAATGACATCATAGCAATAGTAGGTGTGGTGATCGTATTTTTGGTAATTTCTTTCACTTTCTAATTCGCCAATACTTGCTTTTATTTTGTGTGTGTGTGTGTGTGTTTGCTTCATGCATACAATTAAGAAGCGCATGTCTGCCGTGCTAATTCGAGTTTTTTGTGATTTCGCAACACCGTTCATTTTAATCTTTTGTTGTTTCATCTTCATGTGCAGCTTTTCTCTTATATTTCGTAAAATATGAAGCGTGGACATCCCTCCACAGGAGGAAATTCTCAAAATTCGGATTATTATGTTAAAAAAATATGATCATCTGATCAGATGCCAATGACTGTGATAAAATTTTTAAATATTTCAAAGCAAGCAATCAAGATAAAAATGTACCAAAACTTCCAATCGGAAATTCATCATGAAGAGATGATTCAATGATTGATAATTCAAAGTTATCACCTCCAGTCCAGACGATCCAATTGCAAATTCTTCTCCATGTGATCTGATTGAGAATTAAAGTTTATCCTCTGCCAAAGATGATAATTTTGAAAAAGAAAAATCGCCTACTGAAACATTTGTTAACTCGTAGTTTGTAGTTAAGCAAAGAATTACACTGGATGTGAAAAGATTACTATGTTTATTAGCGGATGCAAGATCCAACCTGCATACATCGCGACTGACGTGAGACTGAGGTCCGATCGCCGATCACGACCGGAGAACATTTACATGCGCATGTGGCGCCATCTAGTGATATACAATACAACTAATCTCGATTATAACATTCTCTTCCTTCTTAAAGAAAGCTAAGAGCAAATATTCAAAAGTTCTTTCACAGGGAACAGTTTAAAATCAACAGCAATGCAAAAGAGTTCTAATGTCTATAATCAGCAATGCAAAAGAGTTCTAATGTCTATAATCACAGACAATCAGGTTTCCTCCTTGGGCGATTTGAACGTCTGAGCTTTGGGGTTCTTGGGTCCTGCCTAATCACTTGTGGCGAGAATGCAGGAGGGTCTGCTTGCGAACTGGTCTCCCTGTTTAGAACACTTACCTGTGGAGACAGAAGGGGGGGTACCGGGATGTTTGGAACTTCCACAGTTGGTGATTCTTCACTAAGAACATCAGCCGGCGCTAAGTCCTCTGAGCATTCGGGTTGAAGAACAGTTGGAGCTGGCAGCTGTGGAACGAGAGGAACATCACTAGCACCTTTCAAGTCTGTGGCGAAGTTGGTCAATGTGCCGAGACCAATCTCCCCAACTGGTTTTCACGTTGCACATCACATTTCCCACTGGGGAAATAACAGTTCCAGCCACCCATTGTGGGCCACGGCTAAAAGAGTGCACCCAAACCGGGGTGCCTTCTGTAAATTTTCTTGCACTGGTTTCTGCCTTCGCAGGAGCTGGGCTACCGGAATCTCGAATTAGATCCAAGCGTGTGCGAAGAGGTCGTCCAAACATAGCCATAGCAGGGGATATGCCTGTTGATGCTGCTGGCGTGTTCCGGAAATTCAGCAGGAATCTAGCCAACCTCTCTGCAAAGCTTCCTTCCTTGTTTTTCCGCATTGCAGCTTTCACAGTACGCACCGCTCTTTCAGCTAATCCATTTGAGTTTGGATGGTAGGGTGCCGTTTTTATAGGCGTAATGCCATTTAGACGTAAGAAATTAGCGAATTCATCACTACGAAATCCAGGTCCATTGTCACATACTAAACTCTGTGGTAACCCGAAGCGTGCTAAAAAGATTACGCAGAGTCAGTACTGTTGAAGCTGCTGTTGTATTAGGAACAGGAATCACTTCCAGCCAATTTGTTTTAGCATCGACTACAATCAATAGCCAATGACCTTCCACAGGACCTGCATGGTCAATATGAATTCTCTCCCCAGGTTTCTCAGGTGCAAGCCAAGAGCTTCGTGTTGAAGGGGGAGCTGTAGCATTTTCTTGGCAGTCAACACAGCTGCGAACCTTTGTTTCTAAGTCCCGATCTATACCAGGCCGCCAAACATGTGAGCGGGCGAGAGCTTTTATTGCATTAATCCCTTGATGAGCACTATGAAGTTCATCCAAAACAAATTCACGAAATTTTCCTGGGATAAACACACGGGAACCTCTAAGAATGATATTTTCTTCCACTGATAGTTCATTCCGGATGTGCCAAAAGGCTTGTAAATTTTCTAACACTTTCTTCGGCCATCCATTCTGAATATGTGACCTCAGACGACTCAGTTCAGGACACTTGTCTATTTCCCTTTCAACTAGGTGTGCTGTCAGTGAGCTATCATTCAACTGTCTGATGAGTAAGACTGACTCGACTGGCACTGGAGGGTCTACAGAATCAGATTTTAGCAGAAGTCTACTGCAAGCATCAGCATTTCCATGTAACTTCCCTTTACGATATTCAATCTTGTAAACATATGCAGATAAGGTTAAGGCCCATCGTTGTATACGAGCTGCAGCAACTGATGGTACTGGTTTATCTTCAGACAATAAGGTCTACTAATGGGCGATGGTCAGTGACTAAAGTAAATTTGCGTCCTAACAGGTAGTTCCTGAAACGAGTCACTCCAAAAACTAAAGCTAAAGTCTCTTTCTCAATGTGACTGTAATTCTTCTCTGCTTTTGTAAGGGAGCGAGAAGCAAATGCAATTGGGCGGCCGCCATCTGATGTTTTGTGTGAAAGTACCGCACCAAGACCATAAGGACTTGCATCACAAGCCAGAATGACTTCTTTGTCTTGTTCAAAATGCACAAGTAAGGAAGAGTTCTGCAAGACATCTTTAGCTTTTTGAAAAGCTTCTTTCTGGGGTAATTCCCATTTCCATGGCTGCTTACTTTCTAACAACTTGTATAATGGTGCTAAAAAGGTAGACATATTCGGTAAAAACTTGGCATAATATGTTATTAAACCAATGAATGAGCGCAGTTCATCAACATTTGTGGGCTCAGGTGCCTCTGCAATTGCTCTCACCTTCGACTCAACTGGGTGCAGTCCATGTTTGTCTATGCAATGACCAAGGTATTCCACAGATGATTTCAGGAATTCGCATTTCTCAGGGTGTAATCTTATACCTGCTGCTTGTAGACGGCTGAAAACTTCCTCTAAATTTTGCAAGTGCTCCTCTTTATCTTTACCAGTTACTAGCAAATCATCTAAGTATATAGACGCTCCTTTTGTGCCTTGTAAAATCTTCTCTATTTCTCTTTCGAAAATCGCAGGAGCAGAGGCAATGCCAAAAGCAAGTCGAGTGTAACGGAGAAGGCCCCTGTAAGTATTTATCACCACCAGGCGTCTCGACTCTTCATCCAGTTCTAGTTAGCAATATGCATCCCGAAGATCTAACTTTGTGAATGCCGTACCACCTGACATTTCAGCAAACAAGTCCTCAATCTTTGGAAGGGGATATTGTTCCAGCTCTGTTGCCTTATTCACCGTCAACTTGAAATCACCAAAGATTCTTATTCTTCTATCTTGTTTTAGCACCGGAACAATTGGAGTTGCCCAATCTGAGGTTTTTGCAGGTTCTAAAATACCATCTGCAATGAGGCGATAAATTTCTGTGTCAATTTTCTCTTTGTAGGCATATGGAACAGGACGGGCTTTAAAGAATCTTGGAACCGCGTCCTTCTTACATGTAAGGTGAACTTTGACTCCTTTAACCAACCCCAATTCTGATGAGAAAACTTCACTAAATTTTTTTAGAAGACCATCTAATGTGGGTTGACTGGCGCTTACATTATGCAAACTGTGATTCATATTTGAGTCAAATGCATTCATAAGGCCTAGTGGAACAATCCAGTTCCAACCAGCTAAATTTGTGTTTCCTTCAGAAACCGCCAGTAAAGGCAAATGTTCTGTTCTTGACTGGAACACCACATCTACATTTGTCACTCCCAGTATGCCAATGGGATGGCTAGTAAAGGTCTGGAGTTTAATTCCTGTTTGCTCTAAAGGAGGGCAAAACCTTCTAATTTTTTCAAACATTTTTACAGGCATTAATGAAAATGGAGCACCAGAGTCAATTTCAAAAGATATGGGTTGTTCCTGCACTCTACATTTGATTTTAAGTGGAGGGTAATTTTCCTTAACATCAGATAAGTGATACATAGTATACTGATTATGTTCCAACTTTTCCTTTGATTCTGATAAAAGATTTACTTTTGGTTTGTAACTAACTTTATTTTTAGACAAACATACCTTTGCTAGGTGCCCAAGTTTCTTGCAGGTATGGCATATTGTGTTTTTATGCCTGCATTCTGATGCCTTATGTTTTGGGTCTCCACAACGAAAACAATGCTTTCCTGTATCTGCAGTGGATGCCGATTTAGCGTTTTCGTATTTCTGCGGCCTTTGCGCCATAATTTTCAGTTTCTGAACTTCAGAAATCGGAGATACCTTCAAATCCACTGCATCCCTTGCTGCTGCTTCCATCGAAACGGCGATTTCAGACGCACGCACAAGGGTTAAGTTCGATTCTGACAGCAATTTCCGTTGAATTCCTTCGTCCTGTATTCCACACACTATTCTGTCTCGTAGCATCATATCCAGAGTGACTCCAAAATTGCAATATTTCGCTAATTTCCGGAGTTCTGCGATGTAATTGGCCACCGATTCGCCCGCGCGTCGCATGCGGCTATTGAACTTGAATCGCTCCACGATTTCTGAGGGCACTGGATCATAATGTCTATTTAGTATCCCAATAAGTTCTGTTAACGTCTTGGAGGTAGGTGCTTCTGGCGATATCAAATTTCGGAGCAGTCCGTACGTGGCAGGTCCAACCACTGTTACGAAAACAGCACGATCGTGTATGCGATGAAGAATTGCTCAATTCTTTCAGCATATTCGCTCCAGCACTCATTTCCAGGGTTGAATTCTCCAATACAGCCAAAAGATGACATGATCACACGCAAAGAAATCCACCACGCGGTCGCCGAATGTCGATTAGGCTTAGCCCGCCGTCATCTGCCGAAGTCGCGATTTTTCTTGAAAATACACGAAAATACGTTATATTTTCAAAAAATACATCGATAAAATTAATCCTCGTCGCCACTGAAACATTTGTTAACTCGTAGTTTGTAGTTAAGCAAAGAATTACACTGGATGTGAAAAGATTACTATGTTTATTAGCGGATGCAAGATCCAACCTGCATACATCGCGGCTGACGTCACGACCTGGGAACATTTACATGCGCATGTGGCGCCATCTAGTGATATACAATACAACTAATCTCTATTATAACACCTACCAAAGAGGGTAATTTTGGAAAATGTGAAATATCTTCTATTGAAGATTATAATTTTGAAAAAAAGGAAATACCTCCTTTTGAAGATAATTTTGGAAACAACAAAATATCTCCTTTTGAAGTTAATTTTGGAAACAGTGAAATATCTCCTACCAGAACTGAAAATTTTGGACAAAATAAAATATCTTCTCCCGAAAATGATAAGATTTAAAGGAAAAATCTCCTGTCCAAAAGTGAAATGTTGTTAAAATCGAATAACCAAACCCAGATAGGTAAAGAAAAGTTTCCTCAGAAACAATAATAACCCCTGAATTTTCAAAAATATGATAAACTTAATAATTGGATTTATTACAGTATATCAGGTGAAGGATTTTTGTGTAAACAATGTTCAATTTGCATTTCAAAGAGTTCTTGGATTGACCAAGCCATATGTCTAGGGGATCATCCATCCAGATGTATAACCAGACATGAAGAAAGTCCAAGACATAATCAAGCAGTTGCTGCCTCAAAAATCATCAAACCTGTTTCTGAAAATTTAGAGGAAGGATCAAAAGTTGTAGCTCAAAAGGCTAAAGAAACTAGTCAAAATTTAATGGCTAATACATAAAAATCCTCTATTTTATGATAAAAAAGCAATGGGCAATTACAGAAAATTTTGCATCATTAGTAAAGTTCATTGGGCAAGATCTTGGCAACAAAGACATAGAATCTTATTTATGTGATAAAAATTCTGCATATTTATCAAATGTTTCAGTGTGAAATTTAACTGAAGCAATTTCTATCTTTCTTGAAGAAAAGACCATAACTTCATTGCAGTTAAATGAAAATTTGCATTGCTGGCAGATGAAGCTCAGTGAGAGCAGCTAGGTTTAGTAGCCTGATACAAAGTATCCGGACTTGCTAAAATCAACGAGGAATATCTTGAATTATAAACTTATCAAAAACAAATGCTGAATCTATCACATGTGTTATTGAAGGTTTTCTTATTGCAAAAAATGTTAAAATGACTAAATTGTTTTTTCTTAGCATTGGATGAAGCTAATGTAATGAGTGAGGAAATTTCTGGTATACAGAGTTGGATGAGACACCTGTTTCCTCATTCTCTATATGTAAATTGCAGGAACCACAGACTTGCACTAGTATTTGCACATGTTTTAAATAAATATAATTTCTTACAAGCTGTTGATGCATTGTTAGGGAGTTTATGGAAACTTTTTCATTATAGCCCTGCCAAATAAAATTTTTTTAAAGATATACAAAGTATATCTTTAAAAATTTGTAGAGTATATGCTACTGAGATACTGAAAATTCCGAAAGTATCCGTTACTAGGTAGCTTTCTCATGGTGTAGCATTCAAAAGGATTATTGATTGGTATCAACCTCTCATAGAAACTTTAGATGCTATGTTTCATAAGACGATAATTACCTAATTATGATAGATAAATAATCCAACTGTTTAATACGTACTTGTAAACAATGGTTTGAAACAGACTTTAACTCAAAAACGGTCTGACGTTTAGAAAACCTGTTTCTTCCTGATCTTACCTGTTTAGAAAAATAGATACAATTGAGTTTCTAGAAACCAGCATGATGATTCATTTCATTCGCTTCATACATGCAATTAATCAGGAAGCAGAAATATCAGTTAATGTTTAACCAGCACGATCATAGAGTCTTGGGCTTAAAGGGTTATACACATCTTTCACTATCACAGTGATTTTGAGGTATAAAAGGTGCTTTATGTATTTTAGAACGCTGTGATGGCTGTTTCAGATCACCAAACAAAATTTCTTCTTCTGGGATTAATACTTCAATTTTAAAATTAAATACAAAAGTATTTTAACTTAAAAAATAATTTAGTAAAATATATAATTTATATTATTATAATTTAGTGGATTATTTTTCTTTTCAGCAAGAAACAGATGTCAGATTAAGGGAATTATTAGAAGTAAGTAGCATTACTTTCTAAAAAATTTGTCAAAATTTTTTCATTTGTGTTAAAATGTTTTGTAGAGTAAAACCTTTTTGTAACAGTTATTTCTGAACAGTAGTAACTTTCAAACGCTGGTCATAGTTTCATGGGATATTGTCTGAGAATTGACAGCAGATCAATTTAGTTCTTGTTTACAATTAACCTTCCAACTATTGAAAACAAGGACTGTTCAAGAATTACCAATTGGCTCCATTAGACCCATATCTAAATATATATAATTACCAAACTGCAAATGAACTACTGATTTATATCCTAATAAATAAAACAACATAATCTATGCAAAATAGAAAGCAAAAATATATTGTACTGATTAGAGACATATTTTTATTATTTGCAATTTTTGTCCACATGATGAATGTAACAAAAATTGCTTTCAGGTCTAATGGATTTGCCTTGGTAGTCAGAAGGTTAAGATAAGCATAAGTGTTAGTTACAGTTGTTTTTATTTGTAATTTTTTCGAATCATCCCATGAATTCTTGTTATTCCTGTCTATTGCAGATTGTAGTGCAATCTTCAAAAATAAAGTAATGCATGTAGGAATGTTTAAGTTAACAAACTATCTAGTTTTATTATTATTATTGATTAAATGTAGTCAAAATGTATTTAGTTTAGTCATTATAGTTCAAATTCATGTTAATATACTGTCAAATGAACAGTCCTTATAAAATAATATTCTTATAAGTACTTAATTTTTACCAATTGTCCTTAAAAAAAAGCAAATTTTTCCTTGAAGATTGAGACAATTTCTTTCAGATTTTTTACCTCTTGTTTGCACTGGCAACTGGCACTTTTACTACACCAATCATATCAAAATTTTACCATGAAAATGTTTTAATTAAAAATATTTATACAAAAAACGGCTGATAAGTAATGTACAATTATGCATAAATCAAGAATGAATATAAAAGTTCCTTGGAATCAGTCATCATGCAGAAATACAATTTCAGATATATCTTTTGTTTTTTTCATTTTCTCTTGAACATATCCAAAGATTTGAAAACTAAACAATATTTATTGTAAATTAAATGAAAATTTTATTATAATTAAATATTAATACTTCTTTCAATAAATTAAAAGGAAATTTTAATTCACATTAGCACATACATGTTTTTCAATTGTATTTTTACTTTTACATATTATAAAAAATTATTATTATATGTTTTTATTCCATAATTTTGCATGTATATTAGTGCATTGAAATACGTAAATAGAAGTCAAATAAATGTTGATAAAAATTAATTTCACAACTTGTGAGTGAATAAAAATATATAGAAAATTCCATATAATAGGAACGCCAAATTCACCTTATCAAATTTTATAAAACACAATGTAAACACCGAGAATGGCCGAGAATGGGCGAAACCAAACAGCCTAAGGGGGCCAACTTCCTTCACTCCCTTCATTTCATGGCTGTTTGGTTTTGCCTATTCTCGCCCTGTCCAAAGCACGCCATTTGGAGCTGCGTCTTCTCGACTGCTTGTTATCATCTGAGGAAGGCTAATGTTTAGCCGAAAGCTCATGTATGTTAACATCTAGTAGTTTTAATGTTTTAAAACTGTGATTTGAATTATTGCACCTCAGTAGTAACACAAATTATCAATGTGTTTACATTGTGAGTGAATTTCAAGTTATGATTTGAAAATGAATATTTGTAAATAGTATATATTATTTTCTCTATTTATCATCTTTGCTTTCATGGAGCATCAAAACAAACACACACACACACACATATATATATATATTAAAAGAATCTCTTAAAAATAACCTGCATTTTAATTCTAATCGAATGTTAACAGTGAAATGAAATTTAATTGAGATTCAATAATTATAGTCAAATTATAATAAATAAAAATATTACTTTTTTTAAAAAATCTAATTCAATATTGGTGTAATGAAATCATTATAGTTATTTAGGTTCTGTTAAAATTTTGATATTTTTATTATAATTTAACGGTTGTGGTTAGTTAAAATTTCAGCATGCTTTTATGTACATCATATTAATATTTTTTTTAAAAATCCCCTTTCCTCCCTTTTTTTAAAATTAAATAATTTATTTATTGCCTGGATTATTCCAAGTTTAAAATTTTATTTTTTGTTTGCTATGATGCATTTGGTCTAGTAGTTGTAAATTGTTAGATTTGTGCTCATTAAGAATTTATTTCAGGAAGAAGATTATCCTGGAGCTATTCAACTATGTCTTGAGTGCCAAAAAGCTGCAAGCACCTTTAAACACTTTACTTGCATCAGGTATTATTATGATTATATTTATTTTTACAAAGTTGTTATCAATTTTCAATGTGTGCATTATTGATACGTGTTATCTACTATAAATATGTCTTTTGACTAAAATTTGAGCTTATATTTTAAATTTCAATTTACTTTCTTACTGAGCTTATTTCAAAGTGTTTTGTTGATAAGATTTTAATGCATTGTATATTGTTAAGCATTACCTGTGTAGACTGTCATTATTTATGATCCTTTTAGTAAAGGTATACTTAAAGTTTTGCACAAAGTCTGACCACTTGGCCTCATCTAAAATTTATCATGGTGAGTATATACCTTGAAAAAGTTTAGAGGATTTATTTATCTACTAACTAGAGTGGATGAGAATTCTATCTGCTTGATTTTTATGTAGATCTATCATCATTGTTACAACTTGTATTTTCTCATATCATTCTTGTAATAAATTTTTTCCTGTAGAATTTCACATCAGATAATAAAAAATGTAACTGAATTTCATATAAGTTTGGTACATGTAAAATACTTGTGAAAGATTTCCTTCTTTCATGCCATTTATTTCTTCTTTATAATAAGTTTGTCTCTTTATAAATTCACATCAGCCAACTGGTAATTGAACTAAGTACTGTCAACAAAAGTATAAAAATAACATATTATATGTTTATCCATACATTTACATGCATTATTACATCCATACTCCATACATTTTAATCCCCAAATTGTCCCAGAAAAAAAACAGAAATAGCCGTTTGATTGGAAATTATGTCTTATTTCAATTTATATATATATATAAAAGCTTAGGTAGTCATCTTCATACTGAAATTGTACCAAACTCTGAAATTTTCAATGCAAAACTTAATTTTTACATCATATTTGAATTTTTTTGGCAAATTTTACCTTGGGATAGTTTAGGAATTATGATGATGTAAAGTTTTGAACTTCTAATGTTAAACTCAATTTTTTTAACTGCAAAACAAGCTACAATGGAGGTAGTTTTTTCGGCATAACTCAAAAACTACTTGCCAGAATCAATTCTTTCAATTTATATACCATAAAATCATGATTGTAAGCACCCCCTTTTCAAAACCAAAAAGGGTTAAAGGTGGGAGGGGGCTTATAATCAAGATTTTTAAAAAATCATTTAAAAACCTGTTTTTATCATTAATTTAGAAGTAAAAAGGGGCGAGAATCTTCTGTATTTCGGCAGATTTTCACTCAAAAATAAGTATATATATAAAATCTAAATCCCCCCTCCTAAAATCTGACTAACCGCCCTCTAAAAAAAAAAAAAAAAATTGAAAATCTTTAAAAATATTTTTTTTTTATTTGATATTTTATTGTAACAATAAATAATCATCTAAATTCCCCTTTAGTACCAAAACCCCTTTATAACTCTTTAATTTTAAATTTCTTTTCAGACTTATTTAATACTCTATATTAACAATAAATAAACCTAATCTACCACCTAAATCAACCCCTCCTCCTAAAATCTCTGCTCCCCCCCCCCCCCCCCCCCCCCCCAGCGCACAAACCTTAAAATCTTTAAAATTATGTTTTAAAGATTTTTATGCTGTATTGTTGTTACTTTGTAGCAACAATAAATAAATGATCATGTAACTCTCCCCTTAAATTTCTATTCCCCATCCCCAGAAAAAGGGGTGAATTTCTAGACATGGAGGAGGGGAAGAAGGCAGAGAGAAATTTTTAGTCTTTTTTGCAATTTGACTGTTCTCACAGCTGGATATTTTGTTAGTGAGAGGGGAGTTATTTTAGAGAACATATTTATTTCAAAACATAAAATATACACATGATTCAGGGAGGAAAGAACAGCCAAACTACAAAAAAGATGAAATTTTTACTTTCCCCTCACATATTTAGAAATCCCCCCCCCCTCTCCCTTGAAAGAAAAGGACTGAACAAAAACTTCAAAGATGATGATTATTTTAGATGAGTGATACTTATATGAGATATATTGAAATCTTACTATAAAATAAAAAATAGAACAGTGTTTAAACAAATATATATTAAAGATTTTAAAGTATTTGCTGAGTGGGGGAAATGGAACTTTTGGGTGAATGGAGGTAATTTAGATGATTGATTATTCATTAATTGTTACTAAAAATAAACAAATACAGCAGATTTAAAAAAAAATAGTTTTAAGAATTTTAAATTTTGTGTGTGTGGAGGGGGAGGTGAGGACATTTTTGGAGTAGAGAGAAAACTTAGGTGACAAATTATCTATTTATTTTTACTAGAGAGCAACAAATAAAACAAAAGATTTCTTCAAATAAGAGTTTTACAAATTTTAAACTTTGTATTCTCGGGGATGAGGGGGGTAATATGAATTTCAAAGGAAGGGGGTTGTAATTTACATGATTTGTTATTTATTTATTGTTACTATAGAGCAAAAAATAGGACAAAATATTTTTTTATAAATAGTTTTTTTTAATTATAGGGGTTGGCAAAGAGGGGGGGGGGGGAAGCAGACATTTTCAATGTAGAGAGATAATTGAAATGGTTGGTTATTTATTTATTGTCACAAGACAGCAACAAATAGAGCATATATCTTTAACAAAGAGTCTTAAAGTTTTAAAACTTTGTATGCTGAAGGGGGAGGAGGAAACATACATTTTGGATGGAGGGGGAGATTATAGTTTGGAGGACTGATTATTTACTTATTGTTATATTACTAGCAAGCAGCAAGAAGGCCAGAAGAATTTAAGATTCTCAAGATTTTGAACTTTTTGTGTTGGGGAGGGCAGAGAAGGGAATCAGTTATTTCATGGTAGAAAGGGGGGTATTTCATTAACAAAATATAAAAGCAAAAGTAGAAATCTGCCAAAATTTTCAAAAGATTGAAAACTTACTTCCTTGGATTTTTAAAATCCATTTTTTGTGGGGAAAAAAAAAAAAAAAAAAAGAAAAAGAATTTTTTTTTTTTTTTTTTTTTTTGGTGTTGTATTTGGTAATGGAAAAGAAAATCAAAATTGCTTAAAAGTGAGAGGGTATATACATAAAAAAAACAAAAACAAAACATAGGTAGTCATCTTCATCCAAACTCTGAAATTTTCAATGCAAAACCCAATTCTTACATATATGAATTTTTTGGCAAATTTTACTTTGTGATAGTTTAGGAATTATGATGATGTAAAGTTTTGAACTTCTAATGTTAAACTCGATTTTTTTAGTTGCAAAACAAGCTGCAATGGAGGTAGTTTTTTTGGCATAACTTAAAAACTACTTGCCAGAATGAGATGATGTTTTAGATTTGCAGTTTTGAAGCTTCTAGAAATTGATTTCTGCTAAAAAATTTATAGGAATCGTCCAAAAATCTTTCAAATGAACCTTGTTTCGGGGGCTCCACTGCCTTTGGCAGTGTAAAATGGTTCAAATGAACTTAGTTTCGGAGGCCTTTGGCAACCTCTAGTGTATTCCCGACAAACCTCTTTTCGAACGAACATGTGACGGTCCCCGTTGCCTAAGACAGCGTATACCGGGAGTGCTCTGCATGCACCAGAGACAATCGAAAACCAAGTTGAATGAGCCAAACCCTGCAGTATTTGGCCCATAGAACCGGAGATAAGAATGCGCTGCCTGCTGATGGAAGGTGGAACTAAAATCTGTAAGACAATTGGAAAACAAGTTGAATGAGCCAAACCTTGTTGTAATCAGGTCCATTTAACCCAAGATAAGAATGTGTACCCTGGTAATGGAAGGTGGAACTAAAATCTGTAAAATAATCATAATCTAAGTTGAATGAACCAATTCCCATTTAAATCGAGCCTATAGAACCCGAGAAAATAATGCACTGTTAATGTTCAAAAATGGTGGTAACTGTGGTCTAAGATAAACTTTCATGATGCAGAAAGTAGCTGAATCGTAAAGTTGAATGAACCAATTCTCGTTGAAATCGCCCCCCCTTCCCCCCTGAAGTGTTTCTGTTAATATGGTATGGATTGGTAACCAAAACCATTTGTGTATTCTAGCTGTCTCTGAGCCTTTTGTAAAATCACTAATGTCGTTTTAGCAGCAAAGGATGCTTTACATGTTTTGCCACTCACTAGTTTAATGTTTCCTTGAAATGTTTCAAAGTGTTATTTATTTTACTATCTGAGTTCTTTATTTATAATAGTGAACTAATGTTATTTATTCAAATTATTAATTACCAATGTTGAAATCGTTTATAAATGTTAATTTGCTTCTTTGGTATCAGTGTGGAACTTGTCCTATTGAATTTAGCTAGAAAATTCTTTTGATAACTATATGATATTCATTCATCTGATATAAAATTTTAATTTGTGCTAGATTCATGGCAAATTTAAGGATTTATAATCCATACCTATTACCAAAAAATTTGCTTTGAACATAATTTTTAAGTACTAAGCAAATTTTTGCATGTTAATTTATATACATAGAAAAAATACTTATGCAAAAAATAGCTGCTATTATTATTTGTTAATCTTCATTTTTAGTTCTAAATTTGTCTTTGCAGTGAACTAAGTTCTAAGCTCCAAGATACACTTGAAATGACAGAAGAGCAGCTTGATGTTGCTTTATCTAAAGTTTGTTTAAAATTTGATGAAGTACATTATGAAAAACTTCAAGAAGCTTACAGTTTGTTGGGAAAGACACAGGTACTGTATGATTTTATTTAAGTTAAATATCTTGTTTCAGTAAATTGTCTTATCATTATTATATACATTTTTCCTGTTTGTATTATTGTTTATTTTTACTCTCTGTTAGATAGAAAGAAATATAAATTGAATTTAAATAGAATCAGAAAAAAGTGAATTTTGGATAATTAAATATTGAAAGAAAAATTGTAAGAGAGAGAATAATTTGGCATGTGATAAATAAAAGAACTACATTGCATTGTAAATTATATTAAGAAATCAAATATAAAACTAAATTACTGCAGCTTTTATCATTATGGAATAATAATAATAATAATAATAAAATAAAGGTACAAACTTGGGACTGGGCTATTCTTCATCAATCACATAAATATGAAAATTTCTAATATATAGGTAGGATAAATGCACCAGCACTTACTTTTAAAAATTGTATAAATTATTATATCAAAGTAATTAAACAACAATAGTTAGGGTAAAGATTTTAATTACATAAATCTGAAGGGTACATTTTAAATATAAACACCGTTGGCACATTTACTGTAAACACAGCTTACAAAATAGAAATAAGTAAAATGGTATAAGTCATAGAGTACACCATATTGATATTAAGTAATTTTATTTAAAAGGAATATAAAATTTTTGGCCGATTCTGTACAGCACTCCTTAATTAAAAAATTTTTATTAGACAATTTTTCCATTATTCAAAATTACCACATATTATATGAGCATAATATAAAATGACCAGATTAAAAATATATGAGCTTACTTTCAAAAGATTCATATAACATTTGGTACTCAAAATTATCAAATAAATTTCTGGGAGAGTAGAGTTCCCTAAATAAATTGACAGCATTCTATTCCAGCAATTTAGTACAAAAAGGAATTCCTATAAGAGAATTTGTTCACTTGGATATATTCAGTAGTTTCAACAGTGAAAAGAGTTTTGCCAATATTTTATGATTTCTTAAATACATTGTTCAATAAGTTACAGGAAGTCATGTCTCATTATTAATATTTTGATTGAAATTTATCTTAAAATGCAAATTTACCTCCAAATTACAAAAGCAAGAAAATGGAATTCTATTCTACCATGGAGGATGACTATGGGATATATTTTATTCATCTTTGACTATTCAATTTAAACTTTCTTACATCTTTTGGATTTATGAAAAGGAAGTTACCAGCACTCATCCTTCGTACCACCTGCAGAGACCCTCTAGCATCCATGCGGTACCAAAAGCAGTTAGGCTTCGTAATATAGAAACAATCCGCGTAGAATTAAAGATCCGTGACTGAACAAAGCTATTTTTAGTTAAAAGTTTGAATTGGCGATTGCAGTCGAATCGTGAAACTGACTGAAAATTTAGTAGGTTTGTGGATTCGATTACGAAAAATGAATTAAATAGTGGATTCGCCGATAACTCAGTAATTATTTATCACTACAAAAAAGAAAAAACACACAATCCCAATAAAAAAACTCATTAGCAGACTGTAATCTTTTTACTAATTCACAACACTAAATAAAAATGGTCGAGAGCCGAGATTTACACAACCTCTCTGATCGGCATCTCAAACCCAACTCACAAGTTTTAAAACATTTTTCATAGACGTAATTTGAAAGCATATTGTCAACGAAGTATGAAATTTTTTAAGTAACATACATTAAATTAAAAATGGTGTTTGTAGATCGATAAATTAACCAAAAAATGAAACTCATCACTTTGAGATACATCGCTACGGAATATTGAGAGAATTTTAGAATTCGATTTAACTAGTGAAAATGATTGTAAAGTATGGGAAATTGTATAAAAATAGATTTTAAAATAAAGTATTTAGAAGAATTTATTATTATTTATTTAAAATTAAAGATCACCAATTCGTAAAAGATTATTTCTTTTTATAATCGTTAAAATTAATATTTATAGTTTAGAAAATTAATAAGTTGTTAAAAAACTAATTAATTATGATTTTAATTAACAAGTTTCATATTTAATTTATTACTACCAAAAATTAAAGAAAATGTTATCTCATAACACTCTCCTACACTTACATTTGAATTTGTATTCAAAACTGTATCATTTATCAAAAAAAAAAAAAAAATAAATAAATAAATGTTTGTATTTAATTAATAAAATACCTTTGAGCTTCTCATTTGTTTTGTTTTTTCTGTATCTGAAATAAATTATTTGTATTTTGTCATAAAATAATAATCTTTCACATTTTATTTATTAAATTATAAATATTTATTTGTCTATAATAACTAATATATCCATAAGATAAATGCATTATTTTCACAAAATAACAAATAAAGCGTTTATATATAAAATGATAGTTATCTAGAACCTTTAGGAGTGTATTGATTCTGAATTCTTGGATTTATTGGATTATTGGCCATTACTGTTAAATAAGTAACAAAATAAAAATGCAACATTTATTTCAAGGATTTTTGTTCTAAAAATTTTGGCTTTTCATTTAACAATAATAATTTAAAAAATCTTATACATAGTCAAAATATGCAAATTTTGCATATTTTAGGAATTGTTGGACTTTAACTATTCTTTTAATTAATGAAAGACTTCAAAGTTAGGATCACCATCTTTATTATAAAAAAATAAAGGTCACAGATTATGCCATGCTTTTTCCAAAATATCAGAAGTTGTATTTTTCCATGCATGTGCAATGACCTTTTTTTTCTAATAGTAAGTTATTTAATGTAAAAAGTAGGTATGTTATTGGTATTGTATTTACTCATGCATATTACAACCAACTTTTAACAAGTAGACAGAGTATTGTCACTACTGATAATTATTATTTTGTACTCCCATGCTGTCATATTTGTTTGTTTAAATCATTTTCTTTGGTCAATATTGATTTTTATTTATTTTTCCATTTTTATAAATAAAATACATTTTTATTTGTTTACATTTTTGAATTTTTGTATTTCTATTACTTATTCCAGACTGCAATTGACCAGTTATTAATGCATTTTGCAAGTGCTATCCATAATACAGCTTTCATGATTGTTTTGGAATATGCTGAAAAAGATTCTAGTAATACTGACAAAGGCTTTCAAAAGAGGCAGTATGTGGATCTTTGTAAAGTAAGTTATAAGGCTCGTCTCACTACAACTGTTCAAATAATTTTTTTTGGCTGTTTGTGTATGTCATGATAGAAAAGCAATGGATGAAGTTGAGGATTTTAATGATTGGTTGATGTGCTTTTTTAGTTTAATTAATTTTTTTAATTACTGTGTGATCATTTAAGTATATTAGATTAAATTTTGAAGGAAAATGATGAAAAAAGTATTAAGTTTCCCCTTAGTATAAAATATTATCCGTAAAATATTAATTCTGGATATTTTTTACTTATATCAATATTCAATAGTTTATAAAAACATTTGTAAATAATTACATTTTTATTTATTTTAAAAAATATTGAAAATAATACTGATAAGTTAATTTGCCATTGATCATCCTTCATATATATATTTCATATTTATACATATTTTTTTTTTCAGTGTGTTAGTTCTGAAAATTTTACTTCCTGTTTAGAAGACTTGTGTAAAGCTTTATGGAGAATAATGCATAGTTATTGGTGTATATTAAATTGGCATGCACACCTTGAAGAAAATCAAAAGAATGATAAAACTGGTAAAAAAATATATATATTCAAATTAATATATATTATAGTAAATATTAGTAATAGTAGTAATTAAATAATAGTAAATATTATTGTTAAGAAATTATGTATATTTTCATGTTTTAATTTGGAATTATATATATATATATATATATATATATATATATATATATATATATATATATATATATATATATATATATTTATAAACGATCTAAGTATATGTAAGTATTGTGTTATCTTACATATCTCTGATAGTATTATGATTGTGAAATATTTAAGTTAGTTTTCAGAAATCTAAATGAATGTTTGATACATTTTATATGATATTAATTAAAGACAGTAATAATTATTATCACTATTAAAAAAAAAATAGCTAATATTTTTTCTTAACAACCAATAAAGACAAGAAAAAGTTATATTTTAAATGAATGCAATCTGTTATAATACCTATACATTTTAACTGCACATTGATTGCATTAAATAATGCATGGGCCATAATATCTTTAATTCAAGATAAGTTTATAAACATTTTAAGCATTCTACAGAAACTAATACATGATTTATGTCTTAATCATGTATTAAAGTGAGAGGGGGGGGGGGGATGGTAAATATTGTAAGTAGTAGCAATTGTTATTCAAAATGAGATATTTCTTTGTTTTTCAATATATTATTGCAAATTATATTTATTAGCCTTAATAACATGAAATTACATTCAGTCAGGTTCTTTTAAATATTTTAAAACTTCAAACATCAAAGCATGTAAATAGTTTGAATTTTTAGAATAAATCAAAGAAAGAGAGTTTAAATATGGCAAGAAATTTCACTATAATTGCTAACATTTATTTTTCAAAACCACATATTTATTTTTGTGTTTTAGTGTGTTATTGCAAATTTTATTTTTTTAGCAAAATAATTGTAAATTTAATCCAATTAGATTATATTAAATATATTTAAAACTTTAATATAAAAATGCCTGTAAATTTTAGTTTTTACAATAAAAATACTCTGATAATTTTCTGATTCTTAATTACTGGTTTTTACTTAAAAATTATATTTTAAACCACATTCGTGCTATTTGATGTGTTGCATTTTTTATATTTAAAAAATAGGTGATTTTTCTGCCTGTTTATATGAAAAAAAGTTGTATATTTAATGTATTTTGTATATTTAATTATTTGCACTTCAATATTGTTTTATCTCAGTTTCTTCCCCTATTTTTTATCACAATATTTAATGACTTACTAAATATCTATCAAAACCATGAAATCTTATTTGTATTTTGATTAGTTAGGATAAGCATGTTTGGTATAATTGTTGCCATTCTAATTTATTGAAAAATCATATCATTATTGTGAATGAAGCTGTTTTTTTAATCAAATTTTCATATGTAAATAAGGTAATAATGAGAAAATTTATGCTAATCTACTTAAAATTCACTGTACATAGATACCAAGATAAATTTATTGTTTTTATTCTTGTGATAAAATTATTTGAAATTTTCAGCTTCATTTTTTTTCATTAATGCTACTAACATCAAGTTTATTATATGATTAATAAAAATAAGCTTTTTTAAAATAATTTTTTTTATTTAAATTTAAGATATGATTTAATTTTTTTTTGTGTGCAGTTTTTATTTAATTTTTAAATGCTTACAATTTTGTTATTGTTTCTTGAATATATTTTTCATTTTCATTTTATTAATAAAATCTCAATTACTATCTCAAGAATTATTTGTGGTTTTTGTAATATTTTATTCACCCATTTTTTATTTAATCTGATATCTATGTTTTATTGTTTTTATTTTTTCTTAATTGTATTTTTCTAAATAGCTTAAATTAAGTACTTCTAAAATTGTTATAACATGCTAAAATTGTAAAATTTATTTTTCGTTCCCTATCAAAATTTTGTTTATATTTATTGAAATTGTAAGTATGTTTAAAGGATAATGTCTTTTTCATTTAGAACAGGCATGCCAAACACATGGCCTGCGAAGCCGTTGGAATTTTACCTGTGTTTAATTGTTGTCAAAAAATGCATGCTGAAAATTCACTTTGCACGAACACACTTGCACTAAACAAAGTCTTAGAGATGACAAACATAAGAAAGATATGTATATCAGAGTTATCAGTTTCGCAGGCTTTTCATTTTATTTAGAATTCTACCAATATTTTTGAACAGTAATATTCGTCTTATTTATTCTTTAATTAAATACAGGAAATATTTCTCTTCAGAATTTCGAAGCATTCTGCATTAAAAAAATCTCGCTCATCTGGCAACAGTGATGTATAGAGACAGATATAACTCAGTTTTACACTTTAACAAAAAAAAAAAATGGGATACACAGATAACCACTTGGAAGGTAGCAAAGCGTGGGATTTTGAGTCTGAAAAATTTAAAGATTTGTAAAATTTTTTAATTATTTCCTTATAATTTTATTTGTTTTATGTCGAAACTAATACTTATTTTTCTCTGATTTTACTCTCCTTTACAAAATATGATGCATTTATTTAATACTGAGAAATGCATTTTAAAATTAACAGTGTTCGGCATTAATGGAGAACAGTTAATTAAAAAAAAAATCAAAATATAAAATTACATAGCTTTTAATGAGTCGCTTTGAAAGTGGCACAAATTGCCACTTTTGTGCTTGACACAAAAAACCCGATTATGTCATCCAGGTTCTTCACTTGGGCTTTAGTTTAACATAAGGATTTTGGATTTAAGCACTTTAATTATTTTCCTTACTTATGTTAGTAATCGTGTGTGATATTTCTAGAGTCCTATGCATGAACTTTCTTTCCTTTCATTCCTTTTTTATTGATATACACACATTTTATTAACATATATCCCATGATTTATATTTAAAAAATGCTCTTTACCACTGTGAATAAATATGATAAACTGAAGATGAACACCACAGATTTTTAAAAGTGATTTAAAACACAATTCAATTCAAAGAAAAACTGAAATTTTATGTTTGATATGTAGACACTGTTGGAGTTTGGAAAGAATGTAACATTAAGCTGTGCAAAGTATAAAGAAAACTCACAAAAATATGGCTACACATCGGAAAGATAAACTGTCAGAACTGAAACTTCTTAATAGAGAATCAAAGTGCTCTCACCAATCCTATTGAAGAAAATACATTTGCTTTAAAAATTAATTATTGTCTTTATTACATTAAATGTTTCGCGAGTTGAAATCATTCCCTATAAAATTGAAAAAAATGCTGTCTATTCAGTTAAAGAAATTTGAAAATACTATAAGCATAAGTACCATTGTTAGAAAGAATTATATATAGCGGAAAGATTTATAAAAGCTCGATATGTGCTTTAAAACGTATAGTGCTCATAAATTTATATTTGTACACACATGCTTAGCCATTGTCAAACTAGAAAATATCTTGGAAATATATGTAGTGAAGATAAACAGATCTACCTTGTATTATACAGATATTTCATGGGTTTCCATCATTAAGATTTAACTGTTAATTTATAAATGTTAAACAAGGATACATAAATTTAATTTTAAATTGACATTTTAAATTATGAATGTGGATTATTAAAAGACCAGCAATAGACGAAGTACTTGGAGTTTTCATTTTAAATTACAAAGCATCTGAGTAAATTTCAACTTCAAGGCAAATTTCATAATGTTATCTTGTTATTTAATAGCATTATAATTTTCAAATAGAATTTATTACTTTGATAAAACAATTTTCAAAAAGAAAATGTATTTCATTTTAAATGTTGCTAGGCATTAGTACAAAAATAATCGGAGTGGAAATTTTTAGAATATACTAAAAATAAATTCAAAAGCAAATTTTTGAATTTGAAGAGATATAAAAATCAATTAAATCTATCTACTTCATCTCCAATGATTGATGTTGAAATTATTGTTCAGAATTTATTACTGCAGTTAATCAAATTTCAGTGCAATTCCACATTAGAACGCAAATATATGGATATGGGGCTTCCAAATTCGTGTAATTATTCATCAATCGACCGATTTATTACAGTACATGAAATTAGACATATTTTAACTATGTTTGGTGCGCACTTTTATACGACATCTTTGCATAGCTGCCAACCTTTTGTTATTTTTCAAGTGAAATAATGATAATTTGAACCAAAAAATGTATTTAATAAAGGATATCAAATAAGTAGTACATAAATACTATATATTTTATTAAATAAATTTCTGATTCAAAATTATTTATTTTTATTTTTCACTTGAAGAAAACGCGGAAGATTGACAGCTATGTCTTTGCTAGATCAAGATTAACAGACCAGCGTGTACAATCAATTTTTAAAATAAATACAATTTAGAAAAGTCAATTGAATTTTATAGATTTAGTTGATGAAAAGTAATTTTGAGTAAAATTATGTATAATAATAACTTTGGAACTTTGCATGAGTAGTTCTTTCAAATGGCTGTGTTTTATATACATACAAATTTTATTCTATGCAATGGTAATAATATTATCTACTTTTTTTATGTGGCTTGCTGCTTTGTATATAATGCTTAATTTGGCCCCTTGCGATAAACGAGCTTGACATGCCTGATTTAGAGCGTTAAATAGGCTAGAGATGTGTTTTCTAAGATATTGATTTAAAAAAAAAAGAGTTTTGGCCATTTACCTTGTAAAATGTGTAGAATGTGCACAATGATTGTGTATGTGTATGTTTATTTATTTAAAGATTGTAGTGAGAATTATCTTTTTAAACCATGTACCTATTTAAATAAATGCCAAGAAAATTATTTAAAAAATAATTCATTTTCTAGGGAGTCCAACTACATCTTCTATTGAGTGTTCTTTTAATTTGAATTATATTAGGCAAAAATTGGAACATGGTTTATTAAGAATATGGCAAGATGTTCAGCAAAAAGTTAAAGGATATCTTCTAGCCTCTGATATATCTCCATTCAAATTTGATGAATTCATCCATATTTTAGCTTTGATTCAGAGGTAAGAAAAATAATTGTTTAATTTGTTGTTTTATTTTTTCTTCTTTAAATTATTTTCAATATACTTTTTTTGGCATCTTTATCTTGGTATTTTATGAAAATCTTCTTCTTTTGTTTCTTTTTAATGACTATTTCTTAGTGCAGAATTGATGAATTTTTTTCTCCAAAATCCCTATTTTGTGTCAAAAATGTTTTATTTTATTTATTTATTTTTGAAAAAAAAAAAATCATGCCAAGAATTGTGTTTTTTTCTTTTATTTTAGCAATCACTATTGTATTTTTTATAGTAATTATAGGAATAATTCTTTTAAATCCCTTCTTATAATTTTAGAAATTTGTTATGATGGTAAAAAAAATAACATCTTTGATACTTTGCATGTTATTGGAAGCCATTCTATATATGGAACATTTTCAGCACAGAATTTTGTGTACCAATTATCAGATTATTACTGGGAAAGCAAAACGAAACAACAACACCAGTAACAACAACAAAAAAAAAAAATCTCCCAAGGACTGTGTTTCTTTTTAGAATTTAATAAAAGTGAGAATTAAAAGGTCTGTGTTTGCATTTGAGTTTGTTTTTATTTGTATAGCTCATCTGTTTGTCCTATGGTGTATTGATATTAAAAGGAAATATTTTCTGGTAATCTTGTAGCAATCTTGTAGTTGTTTGTAAGTTCTCTGGCATTCGTCAAAGTGCTGGCATTACCTTACTGAGCATCTTCTGTGGTTCCTCTGCAGTTGGGGTCTACAGGCACTCTTTCGGTAATCAAGGTCCACCAACCTGGCACTCTTCCATAATCAGAGTTCTCATTGAATACAGATGGGGCATTTGGCTATGATTATTGTCCATAGTACTTTCGTCCATAACCATTGCAATTTCATGCAAAATACCGTTTCATTTAATTGTTATCTAAATTTTTTGTAAAAAAGCCACTATAGTATTGGATTTTTAAAAGGGTGCATGCCATGCTCAAATCAACAGGAGCATCTTTAATAAACAGGAAGTCTGGATGGACTATCAAATTGATAAACTGAATTCATATTCACTTTTCAAGAAACATAATAAAATTTAGAGAGATTGAAATAGCATAAAATCATTAAAATAGATTTCATTCAGTAAATATCCATAGGCTCTAATGTATTCAATATCTTTCGAGTTACTCTGTAAACAAACTGTACATGCTACAATGCCCTTTTACAATAAGAAGCTTACTTTGGTTAACTGCAGTAACATATTTTAATATCATGTGTACACGGCTATTTTGAGAAAAGTTAGTCCATTTAGTATTTTTTTGCTCTATAGTAAATACTTTAAACTGATATAAATTAAAACTAATTAATATTTTTACATGAATCTTTAACGATTTGAACTACTTATAAAAACAAATGAAATGCAGCAAAACATAAAAATCTGATAATTACTTATCTTTGTAGCCCTGCCAAAAGATTTAGGCTGAACAAGAATTTAAAAAGGTGAATAAGTGCACTTTTAAATCTGTATTTACTAAAAACCTTTTCTTTGGATTCCAGTTTACTTTTGGTTACTTAGCATGCCCCAATTTATAGAAAGAAAAAAAATTGTTTCTATGACAAATAGAACGTGAGCTATAGATATGTCAAAACACTATTTTGTTCAGTTCGCAAAATATAAACTAAACAGAGTACTATTTATTGCCGGAAATTCATTTCTTTTGTTGTTCATTGAGTTGTTGTTTCTTGTGCTTGGTGAGAAACTCTGTTGAGCTTCTATGATTTCTTCTATCAGTAGATTTGTTGGATTTTTATTAACAAGTAATTTTTTAATCCATTATAAACATTCCATTAGTAGTAAGCTTACTTATTTACATTTATAGAATAAACTATTCATATATCTATGTGCAGTTGTATATTATTTTGCAGAAAATGTTTGGGAAAATAGTTGTGTTCATTGAAAATTTCCAATTTTATATTACAACAATGCATACAAACTGACACAATTGGGTAATGATACAATAAAAACTTTAGTAACCCTACTTATTGTTAAAATTTTAGTTTCCTGATTTAAAAAATTATTATTTTTTATATGTATACCCTTTTTTCTTGATTGGAAATTGTCTTTATTTTACTTAATTTATTTATTTTAATAAAAATGTTAAGGATAAAATTTTTTTAAAGGAAATTAAAAAAGAATAAACCATTAAATTTATGAATTTTTTTGCTTTCAGGCTTATAGATATAGGAGAAGATTTTTGTGGTAGTCGTTCAGAAGATTTGCAGGAATCTGTGAGGAAGCAATCTGTAAATTATTTTAGAAATTATCACAGGTATTTTAAAAATAGAAATAATATTTAATTTATTATACGTAAAAGGAAATAAAAGCTTAATTATTTATGAAATATACGTCTACCAAAATATTTACTTGAATTTACTATTTCAAACATAATCAAATTTTATTTATTTATGAAAATGTATTGTAGTTTACTTATAATTCAGTTTATTTTTCACCCCAATCCCCAATAAAAAATAATAATATATACATATGTTGTTATTGATTTTTTATTCCTAATTTTTGTAAAAGGAAACTTTAATTGAGAAAAGTTTGCTTTATCTGTTTCTGTAATATGATTATTTCTAAAAATTTTTTTTACTACCAAAATTTCTATTAATCTTATTAAATCTTAAGTGGCTGATTTTGAGCTGTCGGACCTCAATTACAATGGATAATTTTCATTTTATAAACAATCTGAAAAGTTGTAAAATAATATTTTTTATATAATTTAAAATTTTATTATTATTATCAATTTTTTAAACAATGAAGAGTGAGAAAAATGGATATACCAATTTTAAACACTCAAGAGGATAATAAATTGGTAAGTATCTGAGTCATTGTATTTTAATTCAGGTGTTACAAGTTTATTTAATTTGAAGGTTTGATTGGTTATATATATGGGTTTCCTCTCCTCCCTATCGAACAAAAAAAGTTATTTTGCTGAATCATACTAAATATTTATGTACTCAAAGAATTATTTTGCTCATTTTCTAATGCATTCTATATGATGGTACTTTAATTTTTATTTATTTAATTTATAGAGAAGAGGGGTTAAGAAGCATCTTATTGTCATATTGACAATATAAATTTTAAAGATAAATACTTGAATTTATGAGTGCTCCTCAGCAGAATGAATTTCAATATCCTGCAAAAAGCTTTTAAATGATGAAAAATGCGCTGTGGAAGATATGTGTGTTTTATCACAAGTTTTCTCTTTCATAATGTTTCTGCTATACCCACAAAATATATGTATCACACATTTTAAAATTTTGTAATTTATGCGTGTGTGTGTGTGTTTGCCTGTAATATTGCAAAATTACACCCACCCATATATAGATAGATAGGTAGGGTGTCCCAAAAAGATGGAAATATGCTTTAATTTTTTTTTTATCTAATAGATATAAGGCTGCACTGTAGATTACAAAAGAGTTCAAAATAAAGTACGAAATAAGATTATGTTAATAAAATTGCTAATTTTCAAAAAGTGACTATTTTTATTGAAGAAATAGCTTTTTAAATGGTGCGAAAAAGATATAATCTGTTTTTTTCTTCGTTATAATTCAGTTAATTTTAAAGATAAAGGTATACAGTTTTTAACACTTTCCAACACAGTTGAAAAGTGTTTGTAGATTTGGTTTATCTGTCTGTTCTAAGTTGCATAAATCCTTATATATTATTTCTCCTGTCAACATCCCTTTTTCTCAGAAAATATGAAACGCAGAACAACGAATGAGATACCATATGAAAGGTTTTAGAACCAGCTTCTGACATAGCCCACTTAACAATTCGTCAAAACATGTTTTTGATTAAAATTTGCTGAAAATTAGAAATTAAATCGGCATTATTTTCATAAAAGAAATGAAAGGTTTTCCTGAAATTATTGTTGCCAAAAAAATAAAATACCACATTATATGATGCTCATAGCAATTATTATAAAAAACACCGCACAGGTTTATTTTATACTTATGATTAAAAAGCGATTAAAAAGATTTATATTTCTAATCCCCTTGGTTTTCCCGAAGCGGATGAGGTCATCCTCTAATGCAGTCAAAAAACGATTGTTAATTTTTTTTCTCGCGCGTGCCTTTAGCAATCTTGGATCAGTTTTTACTCTAACTTTGATGGAATAAATTAGATGATATTCTGGCTTGACTAACAACTAAATGTTATTTGCAGATACTTTTATCCTTGCTTTTTCTTTAGAAGTTTAAACCTGCATCTAATAAATATTACATATTGATAAAAAATGATACTTCTCTATTATCTCGTCGACCACTTTTCATAACAAAAAACTATCGCCAAATAAACGGGAGAACGTTGCCATTGGAATATAAAAAAATAAATAAATAAAAATAAAATAAAATATAAGAATTTAAGGACACAATTTTTATTTTTAATTAATAAAATAACTACTAAATCAGTAAAACATAATGAAAAATACAAGCAAATGTCGAATGTAAAACCACTAGATGACGTAACAAACACGCACAATGATTCTGACATCAAGTAAATGGGACTGCATTTTTGGTGTTTAATCTTACAGTTTGGCGGTAGTTTTTTGTTATGAAAAGTGGTCGACGGGATAATAGAGAAGTACCTAAAAAATATTAGATTTCAGTGCGAAATCTTCGCACGGGCCCTCTGGTATACTCAAATTGAGATGTAATTTTTATATGTTAACTAACTAATCCACCCGGCGTTGCCTGAAACTGAGATAATAACAATCTCAGAGCAATGCGTTAACACCCTCCCTCCCCATACCTGCAAATATAACGAATAATTTGTTCAAGAAAACCACCTTCACCTACATTCACGCGATCATTAAAAAAGAAAATTTTTCTGATAATTAGAACATAATGAAGACGTTACGCTAAAATAGCTGGCAGATACACCCCTTCCTATCCTCAATTTCAGATCTATATCTTAATTAGTTATCTAAATTTTTGTTCATTAGTAAAAATTGGCAATTATTTCCTTTCATTTTCGCAAACTAAATGGAGGGATCAGCCAGAGAAACCGATCTCTTTGTAGTTCAGTTTTTAATGAAAGCAGATCCCTGTCTGAAACTTTCTCGGATTTTTTTCACTGCCGCCAGCAGATTTTTTGCAGTTTTTTGCATAAATTAAGAAAAATTACCGGCTGAATTTTTCAAAAATTGCATAGATGGATGCAGAATTTTTTTTTTACATATGCTCAGAAATTTTCAAATTGATATCTTAATTAGTTTTCTTAAAATTCGCTAATTAGTAAAATAATTTCGAATTCGTTCATTTCCACTGGCAAATCCAGAACAGCTGTTCTTTTCTTTAGCCATTTTGATTTAAAAGATGGCATTTTTGATATGATGTTTAATGAGATTATAATTAATATGTTGGGTAATTATCAAAATATTAAAATTCTAAGACTCAGGTGCACATGGCCAAACCTTGGACTATCCACACCTAAATTTTCCGACTTCTAGGTGGGCTAGATTTTGCTATCCATCGCAGACAAACAAACAAACACACAGAGCTAAACTTTCTTTTATTAGTATAGATGAGGATTACTATAGAATGTTCTCTTTTGAAAATGAAATGTGTAGCATTTATAATTCGTTTACAAGGACACACAAAATAATTTCTTACTTAGATATCTCATTTCATCGTATGAAAAAATGAAATTTCTGAATAATATTCTGTTAGTGTTGGAAAGTGTTTCATAATATACACTTGAGCATGATTTTTTGTTGTAATTTTGCAGCAAAAGAGAAACTTTTCTAAATGGGCAATTTTGTCTAAGGAAGGTTGTATAAAAAAAATTTAAAAAGTTTAACTTTTTGAAAAGTAATTGCATGGCATTTTATTAACATACTCTTATATCTTATCTTATTTTAAGCACATTTGCAATTTATATTGCGTATAGTAGAAGTCATAATACAGTAGATCTTTATAATGCAAACCTAAAAATTCAGGATTGTGCATTATATAGAATTTTGCATTATATAGATCACATTTCACATACCATTAAACTCACCTTGTAAACCTGGCCAAATATGTCTGAAACATATCAAAATACAGTAAAATCTTTATATTAGATTCCTTGGGACTAGGAGTTGTGTAGATTATAAATTTTTGCATAATATAGATCTTTTCATACATTGTTAAATTTACTTTATGAACATGTCCAAATATGCCTGGACCATTCATAATAATACTCATTTTCAAAAAAAAAAAAAATATTGTAATGATAGCAGTTTCTACATTAAAAAGCTCTGAATTAAGGAGATAAAGTTTAAGTAATACATCAAATGCAGTCCTCTAGAGTTTTGCAGTTTTTTACAGTGTGAGAATGCAGATACTTCTTAACTGCAAAATATATTCTTTACGTCTGACAAGTTGTGCATTTTATAGAGAATTGCATTAGATAGAACTGTTTTATAAAGATCTTATACTGTATACATTTGGTCATTTCTTGTGTCATCCACACCCTTCTGACATTTCTGGTTGAATGTTCCAGATAGAAAGTGGATCTCTTGTTTCGGCAGGTGTCGACTACTCCCTGCTATACACAGCAGTGTTTGTAATTGGCTGTGAAAGGATTGTTTCCTTCTTGGATTTCTCATGGAATTAAAACTTTGGCTTTCAGGGAATAAAAAGAGGATGGTGTTTTTAAACTAAATTGGTAAATGTTATAAGTTATACTATGAACGGTTTCATTTATTATAAAAACGTTATCCCAGATGCAATAGAAACATCTATGATAATAAGCCTGCGATATAGACAACATGAAATGTTTTTAAAACTGTTATCCATCATTTTTAAAAAGTTTTATTTCAATTGTTTTTATTTAAAGAATCTCAAAATAAGCTTGATTGATTCTCTAAAATTTTGTCATCATTCTCAAATGAACACTGCATAAAATAAGTCATATTTAAGCACATACATATTTTTATAGATTCTTCATATTTTTAGATTTCTTTTACAGAAGAATGAAACTCTTTTAGATCTTTTGATTTCTAGGCATGGACAACCAAAATTAGCTTTTACTGTGTATTTCAACTAGTATTGAAACTCTGCTATGTGTTACGAGCTTAAAGTTCATTGTGTTAAAGTAAACAAGCTACTGTAGGTGGACTTGTTTATCAGATATAATAAAATAACGACTCGGGACCTTGCTGATTGACCAAACTTATTTTATTATCCAGTTGAGCAGTATATCCAAAGAATTGGAGGTTTGATTATGTTTGGTGGAGGTCTCAAGAACCACATTATTGTTTAAATTACTACATGGTAATGTGGTAGGTAGACTTATCTCTGAAAATCTGTGCATGCTCTTGCTTTTTAAACAAGCACCTGTTATATTTTCCAGCAGGGTGCAAAGGTGTCAAGTGGGAAAAAACTTAAACTTAATTGGTTTAAAACTTTTGATTGATATCTATGCCAGTCTGTGCAGAACTTATCAGGAGTAGCTCATACAGATCTGACCACAGAAAAAAAAATAGAGCACTTACCTCAACAATTTTCATATTAAAGTTAGTTAGAATTATTTGAAGTTTGGAAGTAATAATTTCTGGGTTGAGAAACAAACTTATCAAGGGAAAATTTGAGCATACGATTTTAAATAAAAAATAATAATTTGGGAATTTAATTTAAATTTTGAATTTTAAAAAGCTTTTATTATATTATCCTTTGATATATATACAATAGATGCCACTCAATGTGATCACAGTTATTGTTATCAGTCGGTTAATGTTATTAAAATCAGTCGAGACTGATCACCTATATTCAGTCCTACACTAAAATCAATTGCTTTATATGATAATTTTTTCATATTTGATTGTTATTGTTTTTTGAGCAGACCAAATCCTGAAAGTGTGTAACAGAAAGCAATGTTCTCTTATAAAGCCCACTCAAAGCATGGAATTTAATATTCCTGCTGCAACTGAAATTTGTTTGTTAGTGCAGTATTCTGTGAAGTTGAAAAGATGATGTACTGATAACTTTAGAAAATTCAGAAAGTCTCCCCAATGATGTAGTCTCGACGACAATCAATAACAACGTTCCTGTATCAGTGAAACTCTTGAGAATTCAAATTTGCTAGAAAGCTTGTGAATATATGTAAAATAAAGGTAATAATCAGGAAAAAGAAAAAAAAGGTTTTGAAAAACCTCCTGCAAATACATCATCAGAGATTAAAGAATGTGTTCAGAAGATCTGTCCTGTAATTTCTTTATTTTTGAAAATAACAAAAGTAATAATCATATTAATATTTTATTATGTTAATTTGATTATAGGGGTTTTATGGAAGAACTGAGGACATTTTTGGAACATGAAAGTTGGGAAATCTGTCCAGTCCATTCTGCATTTTCTGCTGTCCATTTGCAGGTATAATATGTTTATTTATTTTCTGCACTGTAGAGCACTTGTATAATACTTATCTGCACTTTATTTTAGAGTATTTAATTTTTATGCCATATGGCAAATTGTATTTGGTTTTTCTGAACTTCTAAAAATGCACCAAACTTTTAATGAAGCTGATTGGCTATGACTTTTCCTTTTTGCTTAGGTAAAATAATCTTTTGTTGTTAAACTGTTGTAGAATACTTATTCATTGACAATCGTATTAAGAATTGCACAGTTTACTACAATAATTCTTAGTTATTATTGAATCCCTTTTTAAATAATGATAAGCTAATGCAGCAATATCCTAAAGCAGGGCACAAAATTAATGGTCACCAAGTCGCCATTGGTGACCAGAAGTTTGAGGTTGGTGACTAGAAGGCAGCATATGAATATACACAGTCACTTTCAGATCTTCAAGCAACATTTTAATTACAACTGCTAAACATTGATAATCATCATTCCTGACTTAGTCCCCCTCTTTTCTTCTTTTCCACAGAAAAGAGTTTTTCTCGCCCTTTGATCCTATAATTTATCTTATAATACCTAAACATATCATGTTATATCGTATAAAGGCAGTCAGAATGCTTCATACTGGACATGTTAAATTGGTGTACCTTTTCTTATAAACTACTAAAATTGTGCGATTGAAATTTTTTTATGCACCAAATAAATAGTTCTTAATAAAGTAAAGTCATGTTTATACACAAATATTTTTCCAGTTAAAAAAAAAAAAAACTGAAATAAAAACCATTTTTAAATAGACCCCCCCCCCCCCCCCCAAAAAAAAAGCATTTTTTAAGACTATATATATATATTTATTATAAAGCAAAAACATGTACCTGAGTAATGCTGGCATGATATTGATAGTGGAAAAAATCTGATTAATCAGTTTTGTTTTTTAAACAGATCTATTAACTTCTAAACAGCACACAATTTAAATTTTTACTCCATTGAACAGAAGAAAAAAAAATTACTTTCAAATGCAATTTGGTTGTAAAACTGTAACTTTATTTACTGATATTTTATGATTTAAAAAGTAATTTTAAAACAGGAATTAAAAAAAAAAAAAAAAAAAAAAAAAAAAATCTGTCCAGTAAAAAATGGCATAAAACCCAATTATGGAAAATTAACCCAATCACACTTAAAACAATGTAAATAATACATCATTTCTTTGTTTCCTTATAATATTGCATAAATAAATTGCTAAATGAAATTGAAACATCACAAGTAAATAAACAAAAATTTAACAGATTTGTAATTGAACTATGCACTTAAACACTGAAATAATCAAAATCAGTTGCTAAAGATAGTTAAATGTTTAGCAGTTAACCATGACATGTAGCTAATACAAAAGTAGCAAAAGTACTTTTTTGGTGTCAGTGGGCAATCTGAGAAAATATTCTAAATGCAAAAAAAGTAATTTTCAATTTACTAAAATATTAATTAATTTATAGTATAATTGAACTTTTTCTACCTTAATTTTCAGATTGATTATCATTAACTACAATTTATTAGCAGTTACAAAGGTTAACCTATATACTTATGTGAAAAATCAAAATAATGTAATATTTTATTAATTTTTCTTAATTGTAATGACATTGAATAAATTATGAGTGTTTAGTTTACCAGACACAGAAAGTCATTTAATCACATCTCATCAGAGAATGTTAATAGATCTGGAACTATAATTAAAAATCAATCTGTCATTTTGTTGGGCCTGCTTGAAGTTTTTGCTACATATTTTAACCTTTATTACAAACTAGCTGATTCGCCCGGATTTGCCCGGGCCCGTGACAAAATTAAACAAACCCAAAGCTTGTATGATTTTATATCTCTAACCCGATTTAGTATGAAATTATTTATTTAAAAGTGCTGCACACACGAGGAAAATTCTCTATTTCCACTTTCTATTGGAAATAGAGAAATTATTCAGTTATTATATCAGAAATTAATCTACTTCAGAAATTAATCAGTATTCATGTGTAAATATATGTTTCAGTTAAAAATACAGTGTTTGAAAATAATGTTATTTGGGTTTTTCAAAATATGAGTTAAAATATGAGTCTATTCAGCTAATGAAATTTTGAATTTAAAATTGAAAAAAACCTTAAAAAAATCGAACAAATTAAAAAAAAATGATTAGGCATTGCACACCACAATCTAATCAAGTATATGCCTGCAAGATATGGTTAAATTTCTATGGATAGTTCTTGATCCTATAAAACCTATGTATTTGAACTATCATGACCAATTTCAACATTAAGTAGAGCTTAAAATAATTCTGTGATTTAAAAGCTGCTTGCTTCAGCATATTTATCACATATATTTCTATAAAACTACCAGTTTTCATTTTTTTACATATTTGCAAGATAGCAGAGAAAGCTCACAAAGGTCACAATAAATTCAATTATGGCAGCAGCTGCAGCAGTAGCAGCAACTTTTTTTCAGAATACAGAGATACCATTATTAAAATAAAATATCTTTATACTTATGGAATGTGTGTACAAAAATAAATATGAAAATATAAGAAAAAAAAATATATTAGACATTTTATTCCTATGTATAAATGAAAAAGAAACATTCTTTTCACTTTTTAGTTAAAAAAAAATCTTTGTCACTTTTTCAGTTATTAGATTATGATCGAGGAAATTTCTATATTTGCTTATTCCCCTGTGGCAGAATGTATGCGACGCTGTGACGGGTGTCGCAGACTTTTCAGGGCACCTGTAGACTAAAAACATACAGTGATACCGCGGACGCGCTATAGCGCATAAATTACGCGAAAAAACAGCAAACTTCGTTGAAAGATCGCGAAAAAACGACGAATTTCGTCGAAGAATCGCGGAAAAAACATGAAATTCATTTAAATTTCACGAAAAACACGCAAATTTAGTCTAAAGGACGTGAATTTCGTCAAAAGGCTGTCAAAAAAACACGAGTTTCGTTGAAGGATCGTGAAAAAATGCGAATTTTGCCGAAGGGCTACAGAGAAAACGCCAACTTCGTCAAAGGATCGTGGAAAAAACTGTTAATTTCGTCGAAGGATCACGAAAACACGGTCAATTTTGTCAGAGAAACGACAAATTTCGTCGTCGGATCGCGAAAAAACAGCAAATTTCGTCAAAGTATCTCGAAAAAACGGCAAATTTCGTCGAAGGATCGCAGAAAAAACACGAATTTTATCCAAAGGCTAAAGAAAATACGTGAAATTCATCAAAGGATCTGGGAAAATGGTTAATTTCGTTGACAGATTGCGATAAAAATGCAAATTTCGTCAAAGGGTCGCAGAAAAACTTGATTTTCGTCATAAGACTAAAAAAATAACATGAGTTTCGTTGAAGGATCGAACGCAAATTTCATCAAATAGCCGCAGAAAAAAATGCCAATTTCATCAAAGAATCGTGGAAAAAACTGCTAATTTCATCAAAGGATCACAGGGAAAAAAAAACGCTCATTTTGTCAAAGGTTTTGAAAAAATCTTGAATTTTGTGAAATTGTCCCGGAAAAGATGCAGCATTCCTTTAGAAAACAGCAGACACACAAAGTTCTATGCTTATTAATATAGACATAGTATTTAATCTGAAACAATATACTGAACTAACTTTTGAAAAATCGGGTTAACCCGAACCCAATTTAAAAGAATATACACTCAGCCTGAAATCGATTCTAATCAAAAGCAGAGTTAATCCGACCTGCAACTAGAATAATTATTGCCAAGAGGGGATTTTCTCCCCTCCCCCCCTCCCCCCTGCTGTAACCTTTCAGAATATTTGCTGTGAATTTCAGAATTTTTTTTTACTCTGAAAGGCTGATAAATGCTGAAACTTTAATTAATTAGCACAACAACTACAGCAGCAGCAAGAATAGATTTATATCATATATTGCGTATTGCAGACTGTTTTTAAAAACATTATTAGCGTTGCAGACACTTGAAGATAGTTCTGTCACTGGGGCTTATTCTTTATAAGAAATGAGTTATCATAACTTTTATTACTAAATCTCTACAGTCTTGCGTTTTTGTATTAATTGTTTTGTATAAAGCTTAATCGTAAATATTTTTGAGAAACTGAAGAAAAATAATTTTTCCTCTTTCTGTTTTTTTTAATAATAGGAATTTCGTTTTTTGTCTCGAAATGTCATTAAACATTCTTCTTTTACTTCTTCACCTGAGAGGTCTGAAAAAGTAAGCAGCCCTAATAGAAGAGAGAGCTTTTTTAAAAAGCATACTGAAAGTAATAATCCTTTTGAAGTGAAATTTGAAGATGATGAAACAGAAGATATTTTAGCATCAAAAGAGGTGAGATTTGTTCTTTAGAAAAAAAACAAAAAAAACAAAACTTTCTAAGTCAAATATAAAACATTTTAATAATTGTTGAAATATTTAATAATTTATTATCATTATTTTAAAAAGCTTTATTATATTATATTTTATTATATTTCTACTGTCATAAAAAAATTGATGCAGAATTTTTAAAAGAAAAAAAATGCTCACTTTTTTTGTGTATTTTTTGTTATTTCTTTTTAACACAACTAACTTGTTAACTCTTTTTAACACTCTTTCTAACAAAGAGTTGAAAAGTGTTTATGACTTCAGTTTGTCTATCCATCTGTCTGTGCTGTAACTCTCTTAAATTTACTTGGACTTCTAGGACATTGGTATATTTTATAGAGGTTTACTGCAGTATATTTCCTATTGGAAATGGAGTTTGTAGCATTTATAGTTCATTTACAGGGAAGCACAAAACAATCCCATTACATTATGGTCTATGGAGAATTGCATTATGCTTATGATGCATTTTAATGGTGTTAATATATTTGAAGCATAATGCATTACTGATGTGTACTACAAGATTTTCTCTATAGCATATAGAATGTGTAGTATTTATAGTTTGTTTATAGTGACACAAAGGAATTCTATTACATTATGAAATATGAGGTTGTGGGGGTAATGTTTGCAGTTATTTTAATAATGTTATACTGCTTCAAACATAATGAAATTGAAGCAGTATAACATTATAGAGGAATATGCTTTACTCAGATGCACTACAACATGTTTTAATGGAAGATAGAGGTGTGTAGCATTTATCATTCACTTAATACAAAATAATTCAATTACAGTATTGAGAAATGTCAAATCAACGCACCTATTTTACCTCACCATCTCAGATTTTAATGAACTGTGGCACATAGTATTTATATGGACTAAGAAAAATACCAAATGTTTTTAAAATATATCAATTCATTTTGAAAATATGACTATATAAACTTCCCGAAAAATGTAAAAAAATGCCAGTCTGCTAGATTTTCAAATTGTCATCTTTCTTAATTAAGATAGGAAAGGGAAGGAAGTGTCATTTTGCAGCATTTTTTATGGACTTTAATTTGATATGCAACATAATAGAGGTTTAAAAAAATAAATGGAAAATTTAAATTTGAATTTTAAAATTTGAATTGCAAAAGAACATTTAAGAATATATTTTTAAATATATAGAAAATAGGTTGTAAAATAGTATACAAAGTATGAAAATGGGGCTATTGGTAGAATTTTAAAAGATGCAGGATATTTTAAATGAGCCCTCCTAACAGTACCAACAGTAAAATTTCTTGGAAATCATGGTGTTCAACAATTTAATGATGCCTAAACTTCCCAGACTTCAGTCATCTTAACATGTAACTAGTCACAAGTTAAAAAACCTCTTTCTAATTACACACACATATAATAATTAACAACATTTCTAATACAAACAGATTAGTACTAATACAAACAGAGAATTAACAACATTTCTAATACACACACACATATATATATATATATAAACCTTCTATTAAATGCACATTTTAGAATGAAGAGGATTCAATCAGTATTATAGAATGGAAACTCATTGTTGTGCATTTTTGGGATAATATGTATTCATTACCTTTGGAGGGTTTTTTTGTCACTATGAAAAGAAGATTACAAGAGTGTTTTTCTCGAAATTATTTAAAGATTAAAAAGGTAAACTATTATATATTTTGTAAATTAGAGCTTCTTGAACAAAATAATGTAAGCTATAATAAATGATTTCTTAATGTAGTTATGCATATTTATATGTTTACCAGTTTTTTTGCTCCTGCCGTAGTAGCTAAAAAAATTTTTGTTGTTCATATATTGTGTTTAACAGTTTAATTTTAACTCTTTGAAAATTTCTTGAATTCCTTATTTTTTTTCTTTTAAACTTTGTATGAACCCTGTTTAATATGCACACACACATATATATATAAACCTTCTATTAAATGCACATTTTAGAATGAAGATCTTGAAAGAACAAACTATGAATCTGACAGTGATGATTCTGAAATTCCAGAGGAACTAAAGAAAGATTTTATTGATGAGAATACTGAAGACATTCCGAAAAAAATGTATGTTTATAAGTTTGTGCCCTTTTGGTATCTCACTGTAATATTTAATTTATAGTTTTCTCATTTATTTTATTTTATTTCTAGACAGCCTAAATTATCAAAGAAAGGTGTTACAAGTGGAAGGAAGAAGCAAGTTCCTATTTTAACAAATACAGCTTTGAATGTTCTTCGATCTTTTGGTAATAATATGACTTTACTGTTTAAAATCTTCTATTGATAAAATGTGTGTATTTTTCATACAACACAACACATCTGACAACAACACATCTGATGCTGTTGCATCTTTTTGCCCTTCAATATATCGAAGTGCTGCATCTAGGATCTTAGTAGCCTCACTGTGTGTAATCCTGACATTCTCAATCTCTTCAGGATCTTCTTCTTCAGCATCAACATCTTGGTTCACTGCAACAACCATTTCCGCATCTGTCAATTCTTGCTCATCAGTGGTTGGGCCAAGCCAGGCCTTAACCTCAACTTCTGATATTTCCCCAGGAAGCTGCTTGAACATGTCCAAAAATTTTGGTGTTAGTATTGTCATCATTTCTATCCACAATTCTAGTGACATCAGTTTCTGTTTCAAAGATTAGCGACTCAACCTTAGGTCTTAACTTATGCCAAGATTTCACAGAACATTTTACTTTGAACTTCATCTGAAGAAGAAGCTACACAGGAGCCATTTTTTTTATATCTACAAGTTTCAAATGTTGAACAACTTCTGCTCCATCAGCCCGTCCTTCAATCAAAAACTGTATTAGCCTTTTTCTGTAATGTCTCTTAATGTTTTCAATAACTCCTTGGTCCATTGGTTGGATTAGAGAAGTCACATTCAGATGCAAGAAAATTGCTCTAATGTCATCCTTCATGAGCTCACTTTCTGCTGGATTCAATGGTGCATTATCCAACAAAAGAATAGCTTTCTGAGGAAGTTACATTTTTTTCAAAAAGCACTTTACCTCTGAAGCAACTTTTTTTCAAAAACATCATTTTTTTTTTCATCACATAAAAAGAACTTTTAATAATAATAATAAAAAAAATACAGTGAAACTTCTCTAAGGAGAATTAGCCCAAAAAATCTTTCTTTTAGAGAGGTGGTCTCTAGTAATGAAGGAAAAAAAAAATTAATGCAATACCTACTACAAAAAAATATTATTTAATTTTTTATATTTTGTGTCTATAAAGATTTAAAGAAATAATTAAATGAAATTTGTTTTGGTTTTAACAATTTCTCATTAACAATTTTTGTTTCTAAACATTCTTGAATATCTTTAAACAAATTATTTATTTTAGTATCATCTCTAACAGGTATTGGACTTTCTATCAATTTATTGATAGAAAGTTAATACAGTTTCGTTCAGCTTGCTAAATTTTTCCTTTTTCTTTTTTTACTTGGGCAAGATTTGAATTCCTCATACTCTTTTAACAGATAATCTTTGTTTTTCAATGTATAATTGAGCACTGTGTATAATTTTGCTATATTTAAACTGTGTCGCCAATTTCCTCTCCATTGTTCCTCTTGTGCTCTAGAAAATTGCACTTTGTTTTCCAAAATTAACAGAATTCTCTTAAATATCATCAAATTACTAAACACACAGCAAGAAAAACACAATATGCACTTTAACATGAATATGCATTGTGTTAACTTTCACTGTTAAACAAAACTGATGTGATAACAAGAATTGTCAAACTTTCCAAGAAAAGCAACAGAATTGAAACAAACTGGAATCTGCATCACCCCTTCCCTGTGAAAAAGACTCTTGCACTTCACAGGGTGTCTGTCACTTGACCAATTCCAGAAAAAGGGATAATAGTCCTTCTCCCTACAGCTAAGTTGTATGCGTTTTATGGAGGAAAGAGGAATTTCGAGAAGGGAAGTAATCCTAATCTTCGACTGAAAAGTGGTCTTTTAGAGAGAGAGAGAGGAAATAGTGCTCCTTTAATGGAGGGAAAATTAACATTAAGCCTATAGCCAAAACTTATAGACATGAAATAAAGTCTTTATGAGATGTGGTCTCCTTATAGAGGTAGTCTTTCATAGAGGTTTCACTATAGCTTGTATTGCTCGAATTCTTTGAAATTTTTATCAGTTATAAATATAACGGTTTTGAAGCCTGTGTAAATACTTTGTGTAAAAATATGGATATTTAATTTTAAAATCATAAGCCAAAGCTATTAGCGTGTTGAAGTTCTGAGCAAAAATTTTGCAGATTTTATTTTTTTTAAATACTCTTAGTCTTTCAAAAGATTCGAGATTTTTAGAGGTGATGTAAATCAAGCATATTAAGAAAGTGTAAAAATATTGTTAAAGTACCGATCAGGGTTGATAAAAATCATGATTTTTTAAAAAAAATCAGATTTATTTGATTTAAATCGTTTTTTTTTCTATTTAAATAAGATTTTTTTGATTTAAATAAGATTTTTTTTTTATTAATATTTTTTGTGTACTGTGCATGTATTTATTCATTTTCTCTGTATAGATTTACACATTTCTATTAATTTTATTATAGTTCTTAGATTAAAAAAAAAAAAAAAAAAATGTTGCAAACAAATTCAGATTTACTATCATATTTTTCTACTATTAAATTGTTATAGATAAGATATACCTATGTGTCTTGTGTGTATAATTTCTAGTTAATATTAAATTTTTCATTAAGGTATTACTCCAATAATATACATAATATCTAATCACATAATAAATGCAGCAAAAATGACATTGAGAAGCCAAGAAAAAGTTAAATGTTAAATATCAAATTAAAATCTTGTAAATATCTGGGTAAGTTAAGTATTTTAAAACGTGCAAATTAAATTCTTAAATTTATCAAAACAATTATAAAATATCAATAATACTCAACAGTAGATCCATATGATAACTTGGCATGGATGAAAATAAAAGATAAAGAAAAACTCACCAGTTTGAAGCTAAACAGATGTTTATTGACAGTGCACTGAATGATAAATCAAATTTAAAACTTCAATTCTTTCACCACAAGCATTTATACAAATCACATGCTTTCCTCAGTGAAAGTGGATATATGATATTACATGATTCTTGATATAAAATAATTTTAACATTCCTTAGGTTGATAATAACATGATATTATAGGATTCATGATATATAATAATTTTAATCTTCCTTAGGATGGTAATACAATAACTATTGATATTCAGAACTATTATGAAGTCAGTTAATGCAAAGTTCAGTCCAGTACTAGTTTGTTATTGAGGAAGTAGCAGAACAGTTAATGATTTAAGTCTATTGTACAAAAAGTTAATTTCCGACGTTCATTAAGCTGACAGTGTAGATATATAGGATACAGATTCTAAATGATGAAACTCAGAGCTCATTCTCTAAGTGAAGAAATTCATCGGGCGGTTTCCAAATAGAAGATCTTTACGATAATCTTAAAATGAAGATATTACAGCAATCACTTCACTGGAAGAGTATAACGAAATATTTGATGATGACCACACTGCTGAAATATTCCCAATACTTCACTGGAAGTTAATAATGGAATATTTGATGATGACAACAATGCTGGATATTTATTATGTACATTGAACAAATCTTCACGATGAATTACTAAGGGATGAAATCTGAGGATTAATTCGGGCTGAACATTAATTTTATATGAAATAAAAAATGGGGAACAACAGATCAAATTTACAATGATTTTCTATTGGAAGAAAATTGGCGTCACTCAGGAGCAGACGAGATTATAGAAATTCATCTCGGCATGTTACAGATCTGATCATAAGAGGCGGCATTATTATTTAGTTATTGTTTATTTAAGAAGAATAAATTATAGAAGAGGATTAACACATGATCTCAGAAAACACTTTGCAACCGCAACTCCTGCCACAGGCCGAAAATGGCTCAAGCCTCGGATACGGAACTACCGTACGTGCTACATCTTAAAAGATTCAGCAAGCAAGCGAATAATGCTTTCAATTTCCCACTCAAGGAAAATTATCCGGCGGTTACGGAACAACCAGTCAAAAATTGGGAAACGGATAACTACGTCATTAACACCGCGGAGCAAGCCCAAAAACAGTAGACAACTCCATACCATTATTGGCGAAAACTTGCTCGCAGTCACAGTTAGAAGTTTCACTGACGAGTCCACCCTAGCAACAGCACCTAAATTGCTTTTCGAATGTTCGAACGCGATCTTGGAACGTTGCAAATCCAACCTTGAATGAAGTCAGTCAATGACCGAAGGGGTACACATTCAAATCAGCTGGCGTTTGGTCGAAGAGGGTGGAAATTCCGTTGAAAAAGATGCAATGGCGTCTTTCTTGAAAAATCGTGTTTACATCTAAACAAAATAAGAAAGAGAAGCAAAAATTGATAACTCCTCTAAACTTATTACACTATAGAGATGAAATTTTAGCTATGGATATAATAAATTTAGTTCTTTCTATTTATAATGTTTTCAAGATAAAAATATTTAATTTTAAAGAATTTTGTAAAAGCAATATTGAAACTTAGAAAATACGAAAGATCGTGATTCTGAAACGACGAAATTTTGAGTGTATCAAAATATACAAATCCGAACTTTCCGAAATGAATAAAATTAGCGATCAACCATTTTTAATAATAATAATAAAAAGTAGATGCGCTTTAATTTTGCATATTTGGTTTTAACAAGATATTATTTAAGATTAGAAAAAGTGAGTGAGAAAGATTTTCTTTTAGATTTGAAATTAGATTTATTTTGCACTAAAAGTTAAAAATAAAATAAAAAAATAAAAAGGAATGTTTGATTTAAAATTAATTCATTGATTAAATATTATTGATTAACATAAATTTTATGAATTTATTAGAATAAATGAATAAATTAAAGTTCAGAAATTTAAATATATGAATTAATTAAGTCTGAGAATTTTAAATCATAACAAAGATCTTCTACTGTATTTTAAAACAGGGTTTTAAGGATTTTATTTAAATTACATTATTTCAATGTTTAAATCATAATTTTAACAGATTAAAATCAGTGATTTAAATTAAAATCCTGATCAACTTCCGTTTTATCCACTTTGTGCCACTGTCCTGACAAAAATACAAAAATGTATTTCCAAAATACATTTTTGAAAGGCAAAAAACCAACCTCATTTCAACAGATTCAGATTCACTGTCATCTTTATCCCATAGACTGTAAGTTTCTTTGTGTTTTTTTTATTTTTGTCACTATCTCCACCATTTCTACACTACATGGTTTACATATTGCTTTCACACATTTTCCTGATTATTTTTTTTTCTCCTGTAAAATAAAGCTACATTGGATCTTTCTTTTTGTCAGCCCTTTTTCTTATGTATCAATGTATCCTAAAGCTCTCTGTACTGATATTCTTGTCCCAACTTGTGTTTCACACTATACTATATTAATGATTACAAAACAGTTACAAGACGCAAAAGTACAAAGCTATTAATTGTCAGTGTTATCCAGCCCTCAGCCAATTTCAGCAATCAATCATGCTTACTTAACAGTAGAGATGACTGTTTAGCTTAGAAATAAGCTATAATAACATATCTTATATTTTCCATTGCAGTAAGCTATGAATTCTAGGAAAGGAAAGGGCAAAGGGATCAGTCACAGGGATTAAATTATTTTCAGTTTTAGAAGAAACATGAAACTGGAGTTCTATAATTCTGTGTTAGACCAACAGTCTAAATATTTATTAAGTTGCAATTTAGTCCTTGGATTGATCATATTATATGATCAATACATCCCCCATCAGCATATGGGATATTGAAATTTGCAGGTCTAAGCAACTAAACATAAAACAAACTTTTGTATTGTGTATAACCTATCTTACAGGAAGTAATTCCTCACTAAAAATGCTACGAAATAAACTACTATTATATTAAATACTTTTATATTGCATATATTTAACTTTAGCTGCAACATCTAACTTGCAAAAATGAAGTGATCATCTAAGAAAGACAAAAGTTTAAAAATGAGAGAGCATTTATCAGTATTTGTTTTGGAATACACCATGGATAAATAATATTTTGAATGTAGTGTTGCATTTACTTTTATAAGTTGAAAATAATTATTTTATGAAAGTTTTATTTAACATTTTTAAAAGATAATTTTAATCTGACATGAATTATGACATTTATTTGAACACGGATGATTAATTTAATCCTTATTCAGCTTGTAAATATCAATGTTAAAAATACTGATTTAAATCAAAGATTTAAAAAAAATCATTTGATTTAAATCACAATTTAAATCAAGCTGATTTAAATCAAACAACCCTGGTACCGATGTTTAGTTACTTTTAGGGTAAAAAAAAGAGGGTCTGTGGTAGTCACAAATTGACCTCCAGTTGTGAATTTTTTTTAAATGGTTAACATTTGTATTTTTGAAAATGAATAGCACCATCGTAAAGAAGCAGTGGGTATTGTGTGTTTATCCACATCTCTGAAATTTAACCTGATGCAAGCTTCGATAAAAGAGAGAAAATAAAGTCCAAAAAACAACTTTCAAAATTTAAATTTTTTGAAAGGGTTAACAATAATATTTTTCTAATGGATTATGGCATTTTAAACATAAAAGTGCGATCTTTAAGCATCCTAACCATGTTTTTCTGTCACATAATTTTTTATTTCAAAGGCTGAATTTACAAAAAAATTACATTACTGTTAATTTTTTTTCACAGCATAAGAAATATCAATATGTAATATAAATATAAAGTCTCACACCAATGCTTTTCATATCTATTATTTTATGAATTGTTAAACATACAAAAAAAATTCTGCCAGATGCTTAAAAGGTTGGTGCGGTCGGTTTTTTGATATTTCGAACAGTTTGACCGATGCACATTTGGAAAAACATAAAAAAAAAAAGTCATAATTCTATTCTTGGTTCTTCTCTGTTTTGGCAATTGCGGAGCAGGGTTTCTGGCATGTACAATGTGACATTTTTTCAGCAACCCCTTTTTAATTACAAGTTTTAATTAATATTTCAGCTAATTATCAAAAAATGAAAAATCTCAGCCTCAGGTGCATTTGGACCTGTCTTCGTCTATCCTCACCCAAATTTTCAGACCTCTATGTGCATTAGATTTCCTTAACCATCACTGACAGACACACACACAAACAAATATCTTTCTTTTATTAATATAGATTATATATTAAACAAAGAATTTTCCAAGAAACACTTTCTTTCTAAAGACAACAATGATAAAAAAAAAAGCTATAATGACAAGTAGTTTTTTTCTGATAATAACCTATCTTTATTAAAATTAAAATTACTCATTTTGTTATAAAAATACTCATAGGTACATTTTGTTTGTAATTTATGCAAGCGTCTAAATGATCCTCTGATAGTCCATTTAACTAAATGTTTTTTGTCTTGTTCAAAATCATTTTCAGTCATTTCCTATGCCAATTTTGAAAAAAAGATAGCTTTTTGATGAGTTTTTAATTAATATATTTGGCTAATTATCAAATAATAAAAAAATTTAGCCTCAGGTGCATCAGGACCTGCCTTGGACTATCTTCACTCAAAGTTTCAGACCGCTACGTATGGTAGATTTTCCTATCCATCACCGACAGACAGACACACACACAAACATGTTTCTTTTATTAGTATAGATAGATTACCTTTTTTTAGTAACTTATTATAACCAAATTTAATCAGATTCAGTTTGTATAAAATTAATTTCAATATCATGTAATATGAACTTAAAATATGTAGAATATACAATATCAAAATAACAATGAAACTAATGAAAGTTAATCTTTCCAGGAAAGTATATGCAAATGATGAGTGTATTAAAGCCTATAGCATTTGATGTTCTAATTTGTATGTCCCAGCTTTTTGACTATTATATGTATTCTGTAAGTATAATTTATTTTCAATTAAATTCTTGAAAAAATGAAATATATTTATTTTGAATGATAAATATATTATTAATTTTGTGACATTAAAATTCTGTAAATCCTTTACATTTTTTTTGTGAAATATTCAAACCTGGAAAAACCTAGAAAATATGGAAATGTCAGGGAATTTTGCCAACCTGGAATTATCATAGAAATATGGAAATTTGTGGAAAATTAGGGAAAAAATAACTTTAATTTCTATCACTTACCAATCATGGTAATAATAATAATTAAAAATCGCAAAATTTTACAAAAAATACGATAGATCCAGAAGGGTTTTGATTTTTTTCAGTGACTCATTTAATTCTCAGCATCTTTCACTGTTGGAAGGTTATCAATCCATGTAAATTGACTTTTCATTTTTAATATAGCCTCTTATTAGTTTTCATGTTGAATTAATGAGGTGGCCCAGCTGACCAAAATGTCCTCCTCTCAAATTTAGAATTTTCCAAAGCTATAACCAGAAGAGGGGTTTGTTTATACAGTTTTAAATGATAAAAAGTGCAGTTACTAATTTATTTTTATATGCTTACTTAGCACATTCTTTTACTTCTCCTTATTTTCATTTTGAGAAAAAGAACATTTCTTAAAGGCTTTATACATAGAAAATAACATGGTAGGGTACTGCAACATGTTAAATATACTTAGCATAATGACTGTAAATAAGTAATATGAAAACTATTTTTATATCAAAGCTAGATTATTTAATTTTGATGCATTTAAATACCAGAAAGACACCAAGAATTTTTTCAACAAAAGTTAGCAATTTTCTTATTTTTTTTTTTTTTTTGTAACATGCAAGGTTTAGTACATAATTTTCAAATTTATATTTAAATTCTACAATAGTCTGATGTCTGCTCACTCATATTCTAATATGAGAAAAAAATGCTAGATTTCCTCAAAATTTGAATATATTTCTCCTGGCGACCACTTTAGTCTCCCTTAAATGTATGCCAAGCATTGCAACATGTTACTTTTATTCATAATTTCATTTACTTGCTTAATCCTCCATCAAATCGGAAGATTCTGATAGCAAAATCAAGAAGTCTTTGCGATCATGACAGCATTTTGTATATTTTTTGCTGTTATGTATTTCATCTTTCTTGACAAAAGCCACTTAACTCTGTTAGGCATTTATGTTTCATCTCCATTTGCTTATCAGTTTGCTAATATAGAAATTTGTAAATCTGTTAATTAATCCTCCATAATTGGATCCACTGTCAATTCGCGTATTTTAGGTAATACAATTTGGTGCAATGAAATGTTTTTTGTGTAAAGCCTTTAATGATATACATTATATACATTAAATTATATTGTTGCTAATATTTTTTTTTGTTTCATGCTAACTTTAGCTGTATACTTGATTATGAAAGATTAGAAAATGTATCTTTATTCTCATCTAATTGTATTGGATGTGGTCTCATAATCGGGCTGCATACTAACTGATATATTTTAGCGAGCATGGTTTGGTGAAACATAGTACTTTTGGAAGCCACTTATGATAATCACATTCTCTGTAAACCATACTTGCTATCAGATTCACCCACTTTGGACCCTTAGCGTGCAACCTGATTAAAATTCACTGACTCTCTTCTAGATGCTAATCTCTGTGATGGAGATAAAACTACAATCGAAAAAAATCTTAGCTAAAAGTCATCAATCTGATGTTATGTGTTTAATAAATGTATAGTAAATTATTTTTTTGTATTATTTTAGTTTGTTTCTAAATTATTTACCATTTTTAATGATGTTAAGTAGTTAATAAATGTATATTAAATTACTGTTTGAACGCTATTGGCCCTTGACAAGGATAAATATGATTGACGATTAACAATAATTTTCGGTGATCTATTTTCTGGGTGCGGATAATATGTAAGTACCAAGTTAACTGACAGTTCTTTTTGAAATTTGATTCATTAAATTTTATTACATGAGTTGGTTTGTTTGCATTTAACTTCATGAAGAAAAGATAATAAAGGAAGTTGAGTTGTACAGCACTTCACCTAATAGAATTATGCTAAACTTTGATTGGCCTACATGCACAAATTATTTTTTTTATACCAGACAGTGCTGCAAAATTCACCAAGGGTCAACTTGCTTTGGGAAACTTGCTTACCTTCGTGTTTTAATATTTTAATTGCTGGAATGATGAACAAATCTCTTGTATTTGTTTACTCTGATGGAATGAGATATTGGACTGTCAACCTAATTTCAACTGAAGTTATCTCAGAATATATACATGTTTGAATGTAACTCATCACTCAAACATTAATTTTTTTTGAACGATTTTTCTAAAAATGTAACTTTTATGCAGTTTTATTCAGGGTTGTAGTGGGTAGCTACCCGGATACCACCCCCCCCCTCCCGGGCTGGGTTAAAAAAAAACCTGGGTTTTTTGTGTGTTTTAAGTGTTGTAATGGGTAGTTACCCGGGTATCTGCCCACCTACCTACCTGAACGGGACATTAAAAAAAAAAACTTTTGAGTAAAAATGGCCCCTTGGCATATGAAAAGCGAAGTGGTCAGCTCGTAACTGTTTACATATACTATGTCATTTTAACACACTTATAGTAAAATATTTAAATTTTATGAAAAATGCAATATTATCTGCTTTGAATGACATTGATTTAAAAATTCTACCGAGTGGATCTGAATTTTTATTGGTTTAAAAAAAAAAATACCCATGTTATAATTTTTTTTTTACTTCTTGTGCTGTTTTTTCGTTGTGATTACAAGAAAGGAAAACTTGCATTAGAAATTAGAAAAAGAAAAAAAGATATGTATGATAAACTATGGCAGGTAATTGAAAAAAGTGGTATTGAGTGGTCTAAGAAAATTTTAAAGTAGCCAGTAATTTTACTTTTATTCTAAAATGTATGTGTATCAAGTTTCATGCAAATTGGTGGAATTTTTTTAATTTGTATAAGGAACATGCACCCACGTACCGATTTTTATGTATTGTATATTCTGGCATGTAACGTGTACTTATGGAATAAGAGAATTGCTTAAATTTTACAGGTGCACATTATATGCCAGGTGTAAAAATGAAACCTTAAAATATTCAACATAAGAATTAACATTTTTATATTAATGACTGTGACTAATATGATATTTTTATATTAATACTTTGTGGGCATTCAAGTAAATATGTTCTTATTTTACATTTGCTTTTTTTCCTTCTTTTAAATATTTTTATTAGTTATTATATTTTTAAATTCTCTCTATAATATTTTCATGCTACATATCTCAGGAATTTTCTTTTTGCAAAAAAATAGTGTGTGCATAATATGGCGAATATACCTAAAAATAGAAAAATATTCTCAAATCATAGGTGCGTACTATGTGCCGAAGCAAATTATATGCCAGAGTGCATTATATGACAGAGACATGATATATGACAGAGACATGATATACGTCAGAACGCAATGTATGCTGGAGCGTGTTATATTCTAGAATATATGGTATATAGATAGTATTTGCTTTATTTTTGAAAAAATACAGAATATTTTGTTGTCTTATCATTGCATTCTTGTAGATTTCACATAATTTTGTTTATGTGTCTAAAAATTAAAATTTGAAAATATTAATAAGTTAAGCATGCTATACAGTTCAAGTAGTCAAGAATTGCAAAGCTCTGTTTTACAATAACTAAATTAGTTTATCAAAATTTGATACTTTGATATGTTAAATGGGAAAAGTTTAAGACCGTTATCAAAGTCATCTTTAGTTATGTTTTTAATGCTTTGTGAAAAAAATTAATAAATAAAGTTACATTATTGTTGGGTAACATTAAATATTTAAAACTTTGTTTTCTTTTCTTCATAGGTGTATATTTTCTTTGCTAAAGAAATGGTAAGAATAATTTAAAATATATACTTATCTTATTAGAAATATATCTGCTTTTTTTAATTATAAATGAACTTCTTTTATTCTTCATTAAATACCAAATTATCTATTGGTGTTGCATACCTGGCTCCTTTTCAAGAGAGACTCCCTTATCTTGACACTGTTTTGCTTTCTCCTTTACATTTAAACATTTTCTCCCTTTCTTGTGTATTAAAAAAAATACATATAATTATTTCATAAATTTGGCAATAATTTTTATATAGATGTTTTATTGAAAGCTAAATCTGTTGTTACAGTTCATAATTGGATGTAAATTTATTTTTCTGAAAAATAATATCAGTTAGCAATGACTATATTAATAAACTTAGTGCTTAGAAATAAGTTATTAGCATTAAAGAAAATATTTTTAGACTGTTTCTTATAATAAAATATATGTATCAAATATTTTCTGTTTAGAAAATTAGTACATATCCATTTAAAATGGATCTCTGTTTAGCTCCTCTCTCTCTGTTTGTTACTTTTATGTTTGTTTAACTATGTTTTTAAATTATATGCTAATTCAGAAAATGTCACTAGAAGAATCTCCCTTATTTTTTTCCTTCAAAATTGGCTGGTATGGTGTTGTTTCAACAATATAATTTTTTCTAATTCACAACCAAATTGATTTATGATATTTTGTATATTATTAGCATGAGTATAGTATGAAATAGCATTACTATTGCTATGTCATGTATGAATGTCAATCATACATGAAATAGCAATGTGATGTATGAATGAAGATAATTTCAATATCATTTTAGCAATGCAATTTTAAATATTAGCATTCAGGAATTAATTTAATTTGGGGTCTACATGCTTTTTTGGGACATCCCGACCATTTTTTAGACATGTTATTTTAGGGCCTCTTTGCAGTGGCGCAGCCAGAATTCGGTTCTAGGGGGGGTTTTGAGTTTATAATAAAGATTTTTGCCAGTTATATGAATCATCGGTTAATGGAATCAGTCTTTTAAATGAATGAAGTCATAATGCTTTTCTCCGCAATTACGTTGGTTATGATTCATTTAAACAGCATTTACAATATTAGAGTTACAAACTATAAAATGCACCAATGAAATAACACAAAACTAGGTTAGATTTATAAAGTGTTTAAAAATGATGAGGGGTAAACTTAAAGATGGAAGAGCACAGTACAGCAAATAATTTTTACGTAGAAAATAACAGAGTTGGAATCCATTTGTTCAATCAACAAGAACGAAAAATCAGGCGGAGGGTGGGGGGGGGGGGGTATGAAGACGGTTATAAAATTTATAAAATTCAACTATGTCCATCATAATAACAAGAACGAAAATTCATGCGTCAAGCATAGATTATGTAACACTTTCCAACGCTTCGAAAATAATTTTACAAATCATTACCATTTAATAAGCTGAAACATAACATCTAAGTAAACAATTTGGAAAACGCATAACATATTTAAAAACGTAATTTCAGGAATTTCCAACATATATTTCCAACATATACAATATTCGGAAAATTATCTGAATACTTTTATTCAGCCCTGTATATGATCTATAGATTTGTATATGTTACTATACATAGGATGTTAAATTTTAGTTTAGTTAGGAAACGCGTAACACAGTTTAAAATTCTCCATCTGGAGTTTCTGTCAATAAACGGAAATGTGTTCGCGAACTTTTGTGCTGCCCTATATATGATCTACAGAATTTATACACACCAAGTAATAGACAAAAAGTGAGTGATTATTCATCTTAGTGATATATATAAATTCCAATGTGTTTAAAATAGTGAAACATTATTTAATTAAACCGCAAACGATTTTTCTCCATAGACGTAATGTAACGGAATTCTTTTGACTGTCCCTGTAAAGTAACTATAAGTGCTATGCACATCCTATTCCATATTAAGCTTCTTGTAATGCACCTTAGTGATATATATCAATTACAATGTGTTTGAAATTGTGTAACATCATTAAAATAAACCGCAAATGATTTTTCCCTATAGACCGTAATGTAACGGAATTCTTTTGAGTGTCCCTGTAAAAAAACTATAAGTGCTACACACTTCAGTTGAAATAGCGAACATGCTATAGATAAGGACAATAACATATAACAATTGCAGGGCAATCCGAGCATATTTACGGGAGTTAGAGCACGGCCAGACGGCCATACGACCAGACAAACCGAAGTCATAAACTTTTCAACTAGGTTGGAAAGTGTTAAAAATACACAAGGTTTCATTGCAAAGAATCACGAATTCTTATTCCTAACTTTAATAATAATGAAGCAATTTTAACAAAATTTTCATTAGACTTACTTACCTTGCTTTTTGCCAAATATAACAAGTCATTTAGAACTTTTAGAGCTAGAGTCTTGAAATTTTATATGGATGTTACTTAAAAGACGTAAATTCTCCCCAGAATTTATTTTTTCATTACGAAATTTAAAAGAATGCAAGAGTAAGAATCATTCTAAAATTGCGATTTATGTGACACAATTGGTATGAAAACATGGAATTTGGCTTGATGATTACTTTTATGTAGTAATTGCTTATAACATTTTTAAAAACATTTAAAAATTTAAAAGGACGAAATGAGCTGAAAACTTTCAAAAAGCGTTCTAAATTATGATTTAGTTGAAACTGTTAGTGTTAGAAACTTGAAATTTAGTATAGAGATTACTTTTAAGATGGAAATGCTTATTGGCATAAAGAATTTATTATAAATGGGAAATTTAAAGGTGTGAAACAGCTGAAAGCATTCTAAATTACGATTTATTTAGAACCTCACGTCATATCGGGCCTTTCGAAGACTATCTTTTTTCTATTCTAAAAGTAACTAAACGTCTGTATTTCGACTAAATCCATTAAAAGCATCTTGGAAGATCAAAATTACAGCGCCTACAAAAATTTGGAAACGCTCTGATGAATAAAAGTATTTAAAAAAATCTCAGAATTTTTCGATGACAATGCAAAAAGAAATTTGGGTATTTTGGCGTTGGTTTGCTCAGCGTCGGCTCATGTTTTCAGTATTAAATGTGACTAAGTCTGTGACTTAGTCTTTTTTGACGTAACTCTGTGTTTCTGTGACTCTGTTCTCTTCGACTTTAGTCAAAGACAGACTTTTTTCACGGAATTTTAAAGAGGGGTGGGATACAGTTATATTGACAATCGTTCAAAGAGTTCGGACAATAACTTTTTTGTGTTGTTATTTTAAAGGACACGTCGCAAAAAAAAAAAAAAAAAAAAAAAAGAAGAAGAAAAAAAAAAAAGACGCGAGAAGAAAGCATTTCTTTTACAGCTAGATATCAATATTTTTCCACGGTCTCTAAAACCATTATATTTATAACCATGGCTTTACAAATTTGATAAAATCTGGTAGCCAGTAAAAAATTCTAGTTACCAGTAAAAAAATATAAACGGCTCCCCTCCGAAGTCACTAATTTTCAAAAGCACAAAAGTTTTTTATCAATTAATTGAGAAAAATAATAAGCCTATTGTCGGATTATTAGTTACATAGTTTAGAATAGTTACATCATTTAAAAAGATGGTATAAACAAAGTTTTCTAATGAAATTTATCAAAATTATTTATCTATGAAAAAAAATGTAAAGGCTGCATTAACCGGTATGTTCTCGGAAATGCTGATTGCCGAAGGTTTCAAATGTCTGGATAAGTGAGTGCTGCAAAATCTATATCTGATGAGGGGGGCATGGATGAAACAGTGAAGCAGGAAAACAATTTCTGCCTGTTTTCGTGTCGAAGTCAGTCAAATAATTATTTTTTATTAATTTAAAATTTGCATTTGTTAAACTTATTTTTACCTAATTAAAAATGCCGAAAATGAGAAAAAATGCTATTTATGGTCATTTCTTAGGTCAATTTTTGTACAAAAAATTATAATAATAATAATAAAAAAATCAGGTTAAATAACTTGGTGGCTAGATAGAAAAACTAGGTCGCCAGTGGCAACTTGGCGACTGCATTTGTCAAGACCTGTTTATAACTGATGAAAAATTTATAGAATTCAGACAACTGGGGTTATTTTTTTTTAAACTATGAAACGAGAGACCCTTACGAGGAAAAGAAACAAACAAAACACCCAACCAAACAAGAAGGTGTCTTTAAAAAATGCTTTTCTGTCTAATAATCAATATTTTTTTGTGAAAATTTCATTTAAAAATATAAAATTGAAATAAGATAGATAATCATACAAATTTGAGGTAATTATCATGAGCCCAGGCACCGCCGGACGGGTCAGCTAGTATAATTTTAATGACATGCAGATAGCATTCGTTAAAATACAATAAGTGTAAATCAATGCATAACTAATTTATTGCTGATCAATTTAAATTAATGCATGGTTAGCGTAAAATTGTGTGTAATTATAGATAGTATTTTTCTAAAAAAAATGCATTTAGCGCACATTTAACGCCTTTTTTTTTCAAAATCCATACTCACAGGTAGGGCTTAAATTCTAGGAAAAAAGAGTACCGGGGCTCTAATTTTCAGCAGTAACAACAACCATCAACCCAAACCCCCTTTCATTAGAAGGAGGTATGCATTATGCTTGTTATCCCACCCGCATATTTATATTTCATACATTATTTGTAAAATTTAAAGCAATTTTGTCTTTTGTAAAAAAAATAATAATACATTTTGACTTTTAATAATGAAATTTAATAAATGAATAGAGCAGAAAATAAGCAAAAAAAAAAAAAAAAAAAAAAAAAAAAAAAGTGCCCAGAAATAGCGAAAAAAAAAAATGACAGAAGAAAATTTGTTAGGGAGAAACACATTCTATTTTTTTTTTTTTTTTTTTTTTTTTTTAACGCAAACCACGAAACCACATTACCATATCAGCATCTTTATAACAACAGAAAACTAACTGTCCGAGCTTAACACCTGCAGGAATTTTAGCATGCAGATGTATTGAGAAATAGACATTGCATTTTATCTTTCTTTATTTATTCTGTGATCCAAAACGTATGCATTAGGAAGCACGCAGATGCCAAACTGAAAATGATTTCATTTCTCATATTAAAACCGCAAGCACATACGAAAGAAATTTAGACATGTACATTAATTGAAAAAGAATCACTTCAAGCTGCGATAAAAGATTCTGCCAAGGCGTAAAGGCCAAAAAACTTAATTTTAACTTTAGCAGTGTTGATTCATATAAGCGGCAATTATAGTAATTTTTTTAGCTCGCCACTGCCTCTTTGAGATTGAGGGCCCAGGGCAGGTGCATTGAGTTCTCTACTATAAATCAGTTCATGTTACCTTTACCCTTGTTACCTGGTGGTATGGCAGAAGTATGGATTCCAATTTAGTGACATGTCAGTCTAAAAGTTTGGGAACCTCTGTTCCAGTAAACTGTTAAGCTGTATTTGATTTAAAATAATATATATACTGTTCAATATGATATTTCAATTATATTAACTTTGTATTAATTTCTCATTTATTTATTTAGAGTGATTTAACAGAAAATATTCTAAGCAACAAATTAAGAACTACTCTAAAACGAATTCGAGAAAATCTCATGTCAGAACAAGATGCTGTTGACACTTATGATAACAGAAATAAGGTAAGATTTTCGAATAATAATAATAATTAAAAAAATTATTATAACTGGATTTTATAAAAATTGAATTTAATAAAATGACTGAATTTATAAAGTAAATAATTTTATTTGTTTTTTGGATTGCAGGACAAAATTCCTCCTCCTACTTTATCATGTGCCGTCAACTTGAAGAAAATCGAAGATTTATATGGTTTGGCAGAAAGAGTTGCTGCTGCTGAATCTCTGTAAGTGTTTTTAATAAAATGTATAAGTCATTTAATTTTTATGAGCTATTGCTTTGTCTATTTTAAACATTTGACATTTACACGTGGGCCTTTATGATTATGTGGGATTATTTGAATTTTCATTTATAGAATTTAGTTGCAGATTTTTTTATTTTTAGTTCAGTAGGGGAAGGTGTGGCAAAATCGGATACCATAAATGTTTGATTGCTCTCAAAAGCTGTCAAATGGAAAAACAAACAGTGAACACTGTTTCCAATATTAAATGAATGCTTGGCTGTAATAAAACACAATCCTTTCTATAAAAAATATAATTGATTATTTAAAAAATAGTTTTTTCTAGACATTTGCAGAAATCCAGTTTTACCCTACTGGTTGGGTAAAACCGCATATCTATTTAAAATTCATGGAAAACTCATTTTGGTCAATAAAGTCTTGTTTAATATAGTAAACAAAAATACATTTTTGTTATTTTTGACAAGACGAAATCACACATGTCTTATTCCATGCATCATATTAAATTAAATATGTGTGAAATTTTGTACAATAATATAGTCCTACCTACTTTACACTGAAAGTCTTGGTGTTCTTTTAACTGCAAAAATCGCATATGAATTTGTCTTTATCTTCTTCTGCATTTCTACATGCTTCGTGTGCCCAACCGTGGCATTTCAAACATTGTATTTAACCTTTTCTGGATGTAGAGTTGGAGTAAAGCTCATTGAAAAACATATATAGACTTCATTATCTTTTTCATCTTCTGAGGTTGTCTCCTCAAACCTTTGATTGCAGTATTTGCAACTGCTGTTCTCAAAAATGCAGATTTGAATAATTTTTTAATTTGTTAAATTGTTACACATCACCCAGGATTGGAAAGTAACCACTTCTTCACCTCTTGTTTGTAGTTTTAGCTTAGAGGTACCTCGAATGACACATCAAGGGGATGGAGTCAACATGTTGTGTGTGGATGGAAGCATAAGAGAATTACATTATTTTCTTTTGCTTGATTGATTAAATTCAATGCTTTCAACATGAGTTGAATGCCCAACTTTGCCTCATTGTTTTTCTTTGGTAATTTTGAGGCATTGTGCCACCTGAAAAGTAATATTATTAGAAATTAAGATGCTTTTTTGATATTATTTATCTTTTATACAGGTTGTTTAGAGTTTCTTAGGCCTATTATTATTTATATATGGGGCATACCTATTTATTAATTCATGCATTGCTTGTTTCATTTTTATTTGAGGCAAAAATCTTGTTACAGAATATGTAGCCCAGTTATAAGGGATTGCTATTTTATAAATTATTTATCAATTAGGGTAGATTATTTTATTTAAAAAACAATTTTAAAATATATTTTGAATTTTAAGTAGGCCTATAATACAAGTTATTACACCACAGATTTGAAAGTTATTTATTAAAATATAATAAGTATAATATAAAAATAGAGCTTAATTGTACCATTATTACTTACCCATCATACGTAGTATAGGGTAAGTCTTGTAATCGTTTTGAAAATCGAAAAAAAATTTTTGACGGATTTACACATTTCAGACACTGGAGATTAAACATATTTTTAGAAAAAAAAATTTGCCGTCCGTCTGTGTGTCTGTGTGTCTGTGTGTGTGTGTGTCTGTAAACGCTCTATCTCCCGAAAAATTTGAGATAGAGACTTGCAATTTGGTATGTACTTAGTATGTAATAATGGGAAGAAGCCTATTTCATTTCAATAACCTCGATTAACCGGAACAATTTTTTTCGGACTCTCGAAATATTCGTTCTGATGAAAGGTATATAAAAATTTTCGAAATTGTTTATTTTAAGAAATGAATATAAAAGACAATAAAACAACATAAATTTTGAATAAAGCATGAAGTCGATCGGATAATTAGTTGCCGAGATATTTGGAATCCTATTTTCCACACTTTTCGATTTTTCATGACCCTGTATTTCATCCAAATTTCACTTCAAAGATATATTTTAATTGGAAATTTGACGCTTAATCAGATGCAATAAACCGCTAGTTAATAGGATTATTATTTTTGGAGTTATAAGGAAAAACCTCTTTCAAGCAATTCAGTAATCGAGCCTTTAAAGTTTGTGACGTCATCAAGCCACGATTTTATTTGAATTGCAATGCATTTTATAAGTAGTTTACACATTTTTATTTTAATATTTTACATTATGCATATCCATGATGGGTAAGTATTACGGTGGCCCCCAACGACTAGTTTTGTTTATTAATAATTGCAGTTTATTTAATCTCATAAATTTAAGCTAAAAATTAATCCCACTTTATAGTATGAAAAAAAATCAAAACTGACTTTTTTCAGTTTAACTGGACAAATATATAATTAATAAGGTAACTTATCAGCATTAAAAATGCAATTTAAAACGCCGTACTAATTTAGTAACTGTACTAAAAAATTAATTCCATGAGTGTAGGACAAAATCGAGTATATCTGGTTTTGACCCACTCTTAGGCACCCAGTTTTACCCCAACATGACACAGATAAAAAAAAAGTGGCACCACTACTCTCAATCCTATCATAAAAGATCAGTGAAAATGCTAAAATACTAGTACAAAAGTGAAGAATTAAATATAGTACTTACCAATATTTAATATGCTGACAAACAGTGAGTATATGCATAAAACCTAAATTCAAACAACACATTTTTTAACCGTAATTTAAACGAAAACCTTCACACAAAAAAGAACTGCAATCGTACTATTCAAATTCTAAGGGGATTAATTAACTGAAATGTTTTTGCTAAAAGCAACTTCATGTTCCTGTAATAAGCTGAGAAAGTTTTAGTTATCCCATAAAAATAACACTTATCCAGAGGCATTGATCTGTTGGTACCATTAAAATTAGTGAATTTTTAAATAACTTGGTCATATTACATAGCTTCTGGGTGTGAGATTACATATCATTCTTCATACATGAATTATGCTAATCAATGTAACTGTCATTGTATTTCTTTAACTTTTTTTCTTTTTTAAATAAAGTACTAACAAAAGTATAATATACATCATATAAACAATATGAGAAATACCAAAGGAGTGAAAAAAAGAAAAAAAAAAAAGTCATTACACTCATTGTATTATAGGACACACCTCATTTTTAAGGTGCATTTTAAGGGCATTGAAACTCATTTAGTGGATGGAAGCTAGTCTTTCTTTTTTTAAATAATGAAAGAAAAAAATTATTTAAGTAAGAAAGGAATTTAAGAAAAATAAAATAAATGTGAAATTTATGTTTATTGATTTAGTGCAATCTTAAATCAGTTATTTCCCCTCTGTTTACTTAATAAAAAAGAAAAAAAAAAAATTTTTTTTTTTACCAACCATGAAATCTTGTAATAGTGTTTTATCTTATTCATGGGAAGTGATTATAAATTCCTATTTTTGTTTTCAGTGTTTTTTTAGCTGAACAGTTTGAATTGCTGCATCCTCATTTAGAAATTCTCATTCCTTCCACCAAGAGAGCTTTCCTTCAACAGTTTTGTTCTCAGGTAATGTGAAATATAATTTTCCTCTTTGTTTTATTTAAATTAGTTGATGTAACTTTGAAAAAAATAATTTTTATGACTATGTTAGGTAAAAGCATTGGTCAGAATAACTACTTTTTTTGTAGCGAACTATACCTACTTTATCGAAAATGTAGTTAATTACAATTATTTGTTTTAAAAAATAACAACTACAGACTACTTTTCAAAAATAGTGACTACTTCGCTACTTTCAGAGTTTGTCAAAGGATTCAAACTACACTCGAAATTGATAACACAGATTAAGTAATACAGTGGCCCTTCATTATATCACATCTGGCATGATAAAATTAAATAAATGCAATACAACAGAAAGTATTAAGAAAGGTAACGTGCAAGGAGATCCTATGTGTTAGTCTCCAAATTGTTAGTTTATATATACACATATTGCAATTTTCTTAGCAAAATTAAGAGATGGATATGTAATACCCAAACAAAAATCCAATCTGCAAAACACATTCTGGAATCGACCTGAACCAAACTTGACCGCCTGAAAAAAAAATTAGTCAACCCAACCCGTCCAGTGGCTTAGAACCAATTTGGGTAAAATCTGGTTACCTGATACGATGCAGGATGCTTGCATGAATTCTATTAAATGTTATGTATACATAGATCAAACACTTAACAACAATGAAAAGATGCATTAATGAAATAATTTTTTGCAGTAATAATCAATTGAATGAGAATTTTCTTAACTAGGAATTTTAATTTGAAAAAACATGATTATAAGCTTTAGATATTCGGTGCATGATGCTATCCAGTCAAGACTGCAGAGAGAGTCTACAGGCATCAGTGCTGACTCGAATACAGACCTTTAAATAGGATATTAAAAAATAAAATTGTTGAATAATTACTTTTTAAAATGTTATACACTTTCTTAAAATTTAAACATCACTATGTTAACAAAATATAGCAAAAAACTAACATCTGCAATCAAAACCTTTCAGTCACACACATTTTTAGCTCACTAGCATCCCTCTGATTCTATGGACTCCTGGCATGCATTTTGCCAGCTTAGCCACTCTATAATTGAACCACTGCTGATACATGGAAATTTTTATTTTAATTCATTTTTCTTTGCACTGTATAATAAAATTCACTTGCACAATTTATATGATTTAAGTTTTAACTGCTTAATTTTTTCATTTATTAGTTAGTTTAACTTTAAAATTTTATGTAAAAGAAATTCTTAGCGGGAATTTCAAGAAACAACAAAAACTAGTTGTCGGGGGCCACCGTAATACTTACCCATCATGGATATGCATAATGTAAAATATTAAAATAAAAAAAGTGTAAACTACTTATAAAATGCATTGCAATTCAAATAAAATCGAAGCTTGATGACGTCATAAACTTTGAAGGCTCGATTTCTGAATTGCTTAAAAGGAACATCCTTATAACTCCAAAACAATAATCCTATTAACTAGCGGTTTATTGCATCTGATTAAGCATCTCATTTCCAATTAAAATATGTCTTTGAATTGAAATTTGGATGAAATACAGGGTCATGAAAAATTGAAGAGTGTGGAAAATAGGATTACAAATATCTCGGTAACTAATTATCCAATCGACTTCATGCTTTATGCAAAATTTATGTTTTTTTATTGTCTTTTATATTCACTCCTTAAAATAAACAATTTCGAAAATTTTTATATACCTTTTATCAGAACGAATATTTCGAGAGTCCGAAAAAAATAGTTCCGGATAATCGAGGTTAATGAAATTCAATAGGCTTCTTCCCATTATTAAGTACTAAGTACATACCAAATTTCAAGTCTCTATTTCAATTTGTTCGGGAGATAGAGCATTTACAGACACACAGACGGACAGCAAAAATTTTTTTCTAAAAATATGTTTTTCGGAATCTCCAGTGTCTGAAACGAGTAAATCTGTCAAAAATTTTTTTTCCGATTTTCAAAACGATTACAAGACTTACCCTATACTATGTATGATGGGTAAGGTCCTTTAACCCTTTCCGGCACAGACAAAGTCTGTTCGTAAAATGAGAAATTACTGACTGACACCAGAATTTACAAATGACTTTTTTAGCAAATAAGAATTCCTTATTTTAAACTTTCATTATAGAAACAAAATTTTATTACAATATTCTTGGTGTAGTATGCAAGTTTGGAATTAAAATTAGGTGTGCCCAGAGTGGGACCACTGTGCCGGAATGAGTTAAGAGAACTGTTCCCTTTTAATTTGTACCGACTCAACCCCTCTTTTTGCAGCCTAGTATGAATCTAGTAATTTTTATTAATAAAAATGCTAACTTATCTCAATGTGCAGCTTCATATTATAAAAGACGATTTCAAAACTGAAAAACTTCCTTTTTAAATGAGCATACAAATTACAAGATAATTACAACTAATTTGTTCGATAACTTTAAAATGCTCATTACAGGCTAACCAGGGCAGTTCAATATCAATTTCCTCTATTATAATAAGAAAAATAAATCTATAAAAGATTTCCAAAAGAAAAAAACCCAGCATTAAAACTTGAAGATCTAATGAGTAAATGTTGCCAGCAACAAAATTAATTTCTTTGGTGGGTCAGCACTTTGTTTTATCAGAAATTTTTAATGGAAATATCTATGACATCATACAAAGCATTACTAAAGACTGCAGCCGAGGTCTGCTGCTGACATTTGCAAATTGTTGTGCAGAACAGATTTTGCATAAATGAAGCAAGTTAGGATCATACGATTTGAAGAATGGCCTTTTCCCCCCTGAAGTGATGTTAAAAGTAGTTTCAGGACTTGCTACAAACTACTGTATTTTTGTATCGCATTACTCACTACATTACATTTTTCAAATTTACATTTACACTACAAACTACTAGAAAAAGTAGCAACTATTTATTGTAGTTCTACTATTTGTAGTGCGCTACCTCCGATCACTGGGTAAAAGTCAAAATTGTATTTTATTCATTGCCAGATATGTCATATTTTGTTGCATGATTATGTTTTCTGTTGGTTTTATTATTTTTTTTTATTTTAAGCTGTAATGAAAGAAAGTAAAAATATGCTGACAAATGAGTTATAAATTTATTATACTATTAAGAAAAATTTTTACTCTTTGCAAAAAAATTCTTTAACTACTGTAAAATGCCAACATTTAAAGTCAAATTTAGTTACTTTGCTTTTTAGTAGTAATTTTAAGTTTAAAATCATTGTCTGTACTGAAGGTGTTTCTATAAAAAATAATTGAAACCATTCCACATTCAACTGCTTCTTCTCTACAAGGATAATAAAAAAATCATGTAATATTGTTATACAGGTTATGTCTAATTATGTTACTTTATTTCTTTATCAAATGAAAAAAGAAGCAGCAACATATATTTTGACAAATATCATACATTCTAATTGGTTAGACTGGTACTTACCATATTAAGACTGGTACCTACCACATTTACTTATATATAGTGAGCACACTGTTTTTGATAAGAAGACATAAAAAAGAAAAAGTAATATATATTGTACATAATATGCACCATGCTATTTTAATGACAGAAAATCCGGGAACTTGGGGAAAAATTTCTGTGGAAATTCTGATTCAAATTTTTCCCCCTTGAACCTAAATTACTATGTTCACTCATGTATATATTCCTGCTCATTAAAATACCATAAAATAAAAGGAATTCTGCAATGTGTACTTTTTTTACATTAAAAACTTAAAATACGTTTTAAAATATTTATCACCAACAGAAATTGTTATCGTATGTTTGCTCATAATGCACAAAAAAGTGCAATTATTTCATTTATTTAACTTACTACTTCTATACCTGTTGAGTTATATCAAGATATGCACATGTTTTTTTTTTTGTGATTATCTGAAAGCATGTGTGGTTTCATATTTATGTCAGAAATATTCTGTGTATTGTGTAATGCACACCCCCACCTCTTTGTATGCCTAAAATTATGAAAAAAAAAAGTGTGCATTATGCATGAGTAAATATGGTAGGTATTATCCTGGATTAAAAAATGTTGTCATTATTGCAGATGTTAAGTGCTAAATCTGGCAAACTTTTGTTTTACTTCACCATGCCAATTCTTGGGATTATATATATATATATATATATATATATATATATATATATTATATATATCATCATCATCATCAACCGTTTTCAATCCACTGCTGGATGGAGGTCTCCCCCAGATTTTTCCATTGTTGCCTGTCAAGTGCTTTAGTCATCCAATTAACACCGGCCACTTTTCTGATTTCGTCACTCCATCTTACTTGAGGTCGTCTTCTTGGTCGTTTTACATCTCTGGGATACCACTGTAGGGTGTTTGTGCTCCATCTATTGTCTTGTCTTCTTGCAATGTGCCCAGCCCATTTCCATTTTAGCCGTTTAATTCTCTCGATGATGTCAAAAACTTTCGTCTGACTTCTTATCCACGTTATTCTCTTTCGGTCTCTTCTGGTTATGCCTAGCATACATCTTTCCATACTTCGCTGTGTTGTTTGTAATCTTTGTACCATCCGTTTTGTTAGTGTCCAAGTTTCTGCTCCATAAGTTAGTGCAGGCAAAACACATTGGTTAAACACCTTTCTTTTCAAACAAAGAGGCATGTTACTCTTCAGAATAATATTGTTCTTCCCAAAAGCACTCCATCCATTTCTTATTCTTCTATTGATTTCATTCATGATACTGTTGTCTGATGATATTTCTTGTCCAAGGTACACATAACTTTCAACATCTTTAATCTCAGTGTTGTTGTAGACGATTTTCTTTTTTGATGCAAATGAATTGAACATCACCTTAGTCTTTTCCAAATTTATTTTTAATCCCACATTAATGCTAGCTTCTGCCAAATCTTTTAGCATATTTTGCAATTCTTCAGGGCTATTACTGAAAATTAAAATGTCATCAGCAAACCGGAGATGGCTTAAATATTCCCCATTTATTCTAATCCCTTTGTTTTCCCAATCCAGCTTCTTGAAAATACTTTCTAAGACAGCAGTAAAAAGCTTAGGCGAAATGGTGTCTCCCTGTCTTACTCCTCTTCCAAGCTTGATCTTCGCTTTTCCTTTGTCCAAACGGATGGTGGCTGTTGCTTTCTTGTAGATCTTCTTTATGATATTGATATAAGGTTTGTCTATACCAATGTCCTCCAGAGAAGTAATTACTGCAGATGTGTAGACCGAATCAAATGCTTTTTCATAATCAATAAAGGCAAGGCAGAGAGGTAAATTATATTCTTTATGTTTTTCTATAACTTCCCTTACTGTTTGAATATGATCCATTGTGCTAAATCCACTTCGAAATCCTGCTTGTTCTCTAGGTTGAGCTGAGTCCAGAGCTGATTCAAGTCTTGTCGTTAAAACTTTGGTGAAAATTTTATAAATCACTGACAGTAAGCTGATTGGACGGTAGTTTTTAATGTTTTCCTTTTCTCCTTTCTTATAAAGTAACACCATCACAGCATTATTCCAATCTTCTGGTACATCTGATTTCTCGAGACATTTGGAAAACAGTATGGCTAGCATTTTTGCAAATTCTTCTCCTGCTTCTTTGATAAGGTCAATTGTAATTCCATCTTCGCCAGGGCATTTACCTTTTTTCATGCCTCTAATGGCTTGTACAACTTCATCTGTCATCACTGGGATTATCTCTTCAGTTTCTGTTATGTTTACTAGTGGATCACGTAGGTTGATTTCCCTTTGATCTTCACATTTATATAGATCGTTATAGAATTTTTCGACAATGTGTACTATTTCATTATTGATTTTGGTGATTGTTCCACCTGCTCTCTTCAGTGCAAAAATACCTTTTCTTCCAACACACAGTTTGCGCTTAGCTGATTTTAAACTTTTGTTATCTTCTAGAACTTTTTTGACAAGATCACAGTTAAATTTTCTGATATCTTCTGTAACACATTTTCTTACCGTTTTACATAATTCTGCATATTCAACTCTTGATTTAGGATAGTTTTTCTTCATTTTAAATTCTCTGCGTTTCTTCATCAATCTTCTTGTTTCTTCTGTTATTTTCTTTGTTTGCTTTACTTGTACTTCACCAGCTATCGTCCTTGCAATTTCTTGTAGAGTATTTGTTATTTTCTTGTTCACTACTGTAACATCTTGTTCTTCTTCTAAGATTGATTGAAGTACTTGAAAACGATTTTTAAGTTCTAAATTAAATTCTTCTTTATGTTTCTGGAGATTTATAATATCGACTGATTTCTTTGAGCATTGCAAAAGCTTCATTCTTTCCACTTTAGTATTTAAAAGCAGTTTGCATCTAACTAACCTGTGATCGCTTCCTGTATTGAAGTTATTGAGAACGCTGCAATCCTGAATAAGATGCTTTTTGTTTGTCAAGATGTAGTCGATTTCACTTGTTGAGCCATTTGCACTACGCCATGTCCATTTTCTTTGTGGCTTTTTCTTAAAAAATGAATTCATGATATACATCTGTTCACATTCTGCAAATTCAATCAATCTGTTTCCTCTTTCATTACGCACCCCATATCCATGATTTCCTACTGAGAATTCACCTTTCTTTTTTTCCCCAATTCTAGCATTCCAGTCTCCCATTATTAATTTTATGTAGCATTTTCCTTTTTGATGCATTGAAGCTACTTCTTCATAGAAATCCTCAATTTCTTCATCAGTATAGCTAATTGTTGGTGCATAAACTTGGGTAATTTGCAGCTTGTATCTTTTTGACACTTGTATAACTAACCTTGCAACTCTATCTGATGCACTATCATATTCTACGATGTGATTCTTCCACCTTTTATGAATCAGAAATCCTACACCACTTGTTTTTCCATCTTCTGTACCTCTGTAGTACAATACATGTCCACTGGCAAGATCAATCTTCTCTTCACCTTTTCTTCTTACTTCGCATAATCCTAGAATGTCCCAGTTGATTCTTTCTAATTCTTCTTCAAGTTCCTGTAAACGACTTTCAGAAGATAAGGATCGTCCATTATACGTAGCCAAGGTCATCAACTTATGGCAGCCAAGCCGAGCCCGGTGATTCTTAGCACCCTCTGTCTTCATGTTTTTCTGATCGCTGCCGTAATCAGGAACATGCAGACTGCCGGGAATTGAGGGCCGTGATTTGTTTTGTGAATTCATGGTAAAATAAGGGGGGAGGTGGCCAAATTCCTCCACGCTGGCCAAGCGGGTTGGAGGAAGCCCATCCGCGTTCGTTCCCCATGCACTAGGCAAGAGTACTAACAGGCTGCACCGATGGAAGGTGCGGATTGGACATTAAGTCTCTGCTCCCAGTCGATTCCTTTAAGTCCTCCTCTGAGGCATTTAAAGGGTCTTCTCCTAGTTAACAAGCAGAGGCTATTAAACAGCCCATTATATATATATATATATATATTTCTTATTGTACATTAATTCGATTAATTTTTACATTATTTACCCATATTCTTTTTCGCTCACGTAATAAAATAAATATATTTAAGTTTAATGTATTTTTTCTTTCCAATATTACATTTCATATTTACTATCTTTTAATCTTTATTTATTTTTAAAGTAGTAGAATATTTTTTTGTGGCGAAACATTGGTATGATGGTAACCTTTCATTTGACTTATGAAAAGTTTGCTAATTGATCGCCAAGTTTTATACTTGTCAAAGAAAATAAGCAAGTACACCCAAAAATCTATATTCACCACAACATCCTATATTATGATTTAACATAAGAAATTTTTTAAAAATACAAGATTTATGTGGATTTCTTAATCTTATTTTTAATAAAAATCTTTGATCAATAATAGCCTTTTTAATGAAGCTCTTGATTCAAAAGAAAAAATAGTAGTGGAATTAGAACATGTTGCTTTAAACATACATTTCATATTTTGTTCTAAATGTTATTGATGTGAAAATCTATACTCTTCATATGAACCGGGCCCAGAAGTGTTAAATTTTTTCTGCAGATAGATGTAAAAATTTTATATTTGCACTGCAATTTTGTATTTTGGTATTTGTAAAGCAATTCTTCTGGATTTTTGTTGTTATTTTTAATATATTATTTAAAATGTACACAAATAGTGATTTTACAATAGCATGTTTAAAATTTTTAAGACCATACATTTTTTAAAATTAATTTAAATTACATATATATTTTAATAGATATTATAGTTTTAGGTTGGACTAGATGCTTTATTAATTGTTAGATACTTTTATGTTAGCCGGGTACCATTGATTGCCAATTTTTTTTTAAATCTCACCAATCCTTTTTTTCTCGCCAATCTTAGCTAATAACAAATAGCCAATATTGCAATATAATATACATTGCAATATAATATCTTTAAAAACTTACTTAAAAGTAGTTAAAATCTTATCACAATAAAATACATAAAAAAGAACTTATCAATACAAAGAACAAAATCTCACGTAATCGGGTCTATTCAAGGGCGCCCATATGATTAAATTTAGGGGGGGGCTGAGAAAAATCTCAACTTCCACCAAAGCTATCATACATTTTAGTAAATATTTAAGGTACTTTGCGTTTTTTTACTATCTTTTGGCAAAATTTGAGTTTTTTCCCGCGATCTTTTGACGAAATTTGCATTTTTTCGTGATCCTTTGGCGAAATTTGCGTTTTTTTCCACAAATATTTGAGTAAATTTTCGTTTTTACCACAAATATTGGACTAAATTTGCGTTTTTTTTTCGCGATACTTTGACGAAATTTCGTTTAATTCCGCGATTCTTAGACAAAATTTGAGTTTCTTTTTCCGCAATCTTTTGACGAAATTTGCGTTTCTCTCTACAAATCTTTAACGGAATTTGTGTTTCTTCTGCGATTCTTTCACGAAATTTGCGTTTTTTCCGCTATTGGACGAAATTTGTATTTTTCTCGTGATCCTTAAACGAATTTGCGTTTTTCTGCAATTCAATTAGAAATTTTGCGTTTTGCCCACGATTCTTTGACGAAATTTCGTTTTTTTTCGCGATTTTTTGACGAAATTTGAGTTTTTTCCCGCGATTCTTTGAAGAAATTTGCGTTTTTTTCGCAATCCTTTGAGGAAATTTGTGTTTTTTCACGATTCTTTGACAAAATTTTCATTTTTTCCACGATTCATATTTACGTTTTCTCCACGATTCCTTGACGAAATTCGCGTTTTTATCGCGATCTTTTGAGGAAATTCGTCTTTTTACCGTGATCCTTTGACGAAATTAGCGATTTTTTTCTGCGAACGATTGACGAAATTGGTGTTTTCTATGATCATTTGTCAAAATTTGTGATATTTTTCCGTGACATTTTTTATGTTCGAATTTTCGGAACCAAATGCCTTAAATTTTCAGACAATTCGGAACATAATCTCCTTCACCACTGACCTGAGGGTACTGAATAAGGGGCTCACAACCATAGTAGACAAAGTCCATTTTGAAAAGAAATAATATAGTCCATTGAGAAGGTGCATAAAATCTGCTTTATCCACTCCCACAGTAAACATAGTCTGTAAACAGATGACATATACAGGGCTGCCACGGGAGACTATTTTTCTATCCTATTTGCACCACTATTAAAAAAAACAGATTTTGCAGTACATTTACTTTCTTCTATCTATAATAGAAGAAAGTATTGTAATCGAAATTTTTTTCGACTTCCGGTTTTTGACGGATTTACACGTTTTAGGGGTCAGAGATTTCGAAAAACATGTTTTTACAAAATGTCTGTCTGTCCGTCCGTCTGTGTGTCTTCATTGTACCATCTAAAAGTGTATGAAGTTATGCTTCAAATTGAACCACATTTTTTTTTCTAGGTTTTTGGCTATGGCAAGCAGGTTCTATCGGAATTTGGGGATATTTCGACGAAAGGGGGCGCTGTGATCGATATTTATGTTCCATTTTCACTATTGTACCATCTAAAAGTGTATGAAATTATGCTTAAAATTGAACCACATTTTTTTCTAGGTTTTTGGCTATGGCAAGCAGGTTCTATCAGAATTTGGGGATATTTCGACGAAAGGGGGCGCTGGGATCGATATTTTTGTTCCATTTTCACTGTTGTATCATCGAAGAGTGTATAAAGTTATACTTCAAATTGAACCAATTTTTTTTCTATGTTTTTGACTATGGCAAGCAGGTTCTATTAGAATTTGGGGATATTTCGACGAAAGGGGGCGCTGTGATAGCCATTTAAAGATTTCAAATTCAAAAAGATGTGCAAATTCAAAAAAATTAGAAATCCTAAAACTTTTTTCCGTTAAATGTTCGGCCTTGATCCGGAGCAATTTTTGTTTTGCCTCTATTTTAAAAAATAGCTGAGATATAGCGGTTTGAAATTTTAGGGTGGCTGACATTTTCAAACAAGACAGCAGAATTCATCCATAAGCGGGTTTAATTTATGAGTTTTAGTTAACATGGTTTCGGCAAATTTTCTTTCATTGTTGTAACCATTAATCCTATTCCATGCTTATCACTATTTATTTATATTCGCCAACGTCAAATTCTTGCCAAACTTGGCGACAGTTGGCGGAATATCGCCAAATTTGGCGACCAAAATAAGTTGCCATAAATGAAGCCAACTTGGCTGTAGAGGACTAATTTGGCGATATCCTCATTGAAATTCAATGGTGATGAAAACTGGGATTGAATCTTCTTTATTTAGGTTCCACGCATTTTACCTTCGTGTTTTCCAGTAAAATTAGCTAAAATCGTAAAACCAAGGAATAGGGAGGCTATTTGTTCCTGTCGGTTCAGGCCAGAAGGACTTTTCGTAGTTTAGTATACATCGGTTGTTCGCATCCCTGTAATCCGACGATTCGCAAGCAACTGACGTGCAACAGAATGACGAAAAATATTGATTTTATTGGCGATGTGATAGCGAATTTTGAAGTATTAACATGACTGAGATAGAAGAAAGTTTTGGGATTGGCACATCTGACTAGTTCTCTTGTATTCTCACCACAGTCTTTGCTTTTCCACAAATCAAGCCATGTTCTTGCTTCCGACTCCAAATTCTCAATATTATAAAAATGAGATAGCTCCTTGATTTCTTTGACAAAAACATTTTTTTTCATATTTCTCATCATATTGGGATGAAGTAAAATTGCTTTGAATGACGTTTCATTTCGATTAAAAAATCTTGACTCAAGGGATATAATTAAAGAGTCTAAATATGGATTTAGAAATGCTGCTCTGTAATATTCAAGAGGAGTGGCCATAGGAAGGTTCGAACGATAAGATTCTAACGGTAGACGTTCTAAACATTTTGATTTCGATTTCTTACAATAACAATTCTCCATTAGCTCCATGAAAATTTCTGAAAATTCTACTTCTGATTCCATTCTGTGCATAAGAAAAATCTCAAGAAGTTCCATCTTTATGTTCTGATAAACCGAATGCAAATCTTAATCTACAGATTGTAATATGTTTACAACTGGCTCCAGATAGAAAAAATATCGAGAAATTATTTTGAGATGTACAATAAACTTTATATATGACGTTGCAGCATCTAAATGAATGGCTTGTGAACGTGTTTCTTGGTTTGTACTATTGTCTAGAGAAAGATTACAGAGATTTTCTTTAACAGTGGCAAAACAATTAGAAAAATATAGTGGGGACTTATACTTTTCTGACCACATTGTTTCACATAGACCAGGAAAGTGTGATTTACAAGAATTCGACGAAAATTATTTTGTCTTGTTCTGTAGACTTAAGATAGAATTTTCGAGTTCGGGCTGCGTACAATCTGACACATTCAGGATTTATTAGATTCGGGAAAAAGAATTTTTCAATTAAAAATTGCACTGTACCGTTCACATCTTATTATTAAATCTCTCTCTAATTTCTCCGCGTTTTGTTCATGCAAAATCAGTTTTACCTGTGAAAATAGATCCTGTCTATAACAAAATCCTTCCTTATGCAGAAAAAGTGTTACCGTCTTGTAGGAAAAAACTACACAGTAACACCAGCTAAGATAAAAATCGTCTAAAACGGAATTTGTTTCCTATCTTGTGGTTTTTCTCTTTGTTAGAAGCAGACTATTGGAAAGGACTAATTAAAAACTTATGAAAACAGAACCTGTCTAAAACAGAATCCAGCTTTAAAAGAAAAAAAATATGGTTGTGACAAAATGAATTCCCAACAATTATACCTGCTAAGACGGAAACCCGTCTAAAACGGAAAATTCTTCCGGTGCCTTCTGATGTTGTCGAGTCATATTTTATTATGCTTTGTTCATACAAGATACATTTTCGTATCTTGCAACTGATTTATATTAAAAAAATTTGACAAAACCAAAATCTAGGGGGGGGGGCTCAAGCCCCCCCTTGCCCCCCCATATGGGCGCCCTTGGGTCTATTAATGATTAGGCTCAGTCCATTACAAAAATGTTAAAATAGGACATAAACTAGAAATATTTTATTTCATAATGAAAGCATTGTACCTAATCTTATGTACATAAAAATAGAAATTTACGTTATATAAGATCACAAAATCTTTTAATATCATTTAGAATTTATAAAAAAAGTATCGTTAGTTTTTCAAATCATTGTTTGATGGATCATTATTTGTTTGTAATTCAAATTATGCCAATTGAAACAAGATTTGGCAAGTTATCACTGGTGCCCAGCTAACATAAAAGTACCAATTGTTAGTATATTAAAAAAAAAACTTTTTCAACCAATAATAATAAAAAAGCTTCTATCATGTCTGTTTTATTTATGAGAATATAAAAGATTTTTACAGTGATATATAAAAGATTTTTACAGTGAATAGCAGTTTTAAATTACAGTTTTAACTAAAAATATAGGTAGATTAATAGGTAGATTTTGTATCATAATTAAGTATGTGTACTTAGGATTTATAAAAGTGGCTTTTAATTTTTTATTGAAAATGAAATCTTTTTTTTCTCTTTATTTCAGACTGTGAGTCAGGCATCTGAGTTAAGACGCCCAATATACATGGCTGTTGCTGCTAGAACTGTTGATTATGAACAAGTGGTTACACTTATGGCTGCTGTCAAGTGGGATATTAATGAAATCATGTCACAGCATAGTGGATATGTGGATATTCTCCTTAGAGTGAGTTGTTTATAAACATGAAAATTTGATGTTATATGTCGTCGGTACCATTTAAAACTATCGAATATAAAAATAACTACTTTTCAGGAAGGCAAAAAAACTGTTTTAATTATGGATTGAAAATCAGCGCTAGGAAGAAGTAACCAATTATTATGTAGTTCTTGTTATGTTTAATATCCTATTTAAGCATGCTATTGAGATAAATCTTTTGAATAATTTTATTCACCAAAAAATCACATTCAATACTTTGACATGCTATGTTTATTTCTACTTTTCCCAGTTTCAGCAAAATTTTGCAAGTCAAAGTAGCGAATATGCCATGTTCAATAGTTTGACTTTTTGTATTTACATATTCAACGTGAATATGCCATGTTCGATAGTTTGACTTTTCGTATTTACATACTCAACGCAAATATGCCATGTTTGATAGTTTGACTTATAAAATTTTCATATTTACATATTCAACATAAAAGAATTAACAATTTTCTGTAATAATTTAAAAAACGAGCTTATTGCAAATTGATAAATGAAAAAGCTCATTTTTAAGCGTTATGTAAATTTCATAAAATATAAAAAAACAAAATAATAATCCACAAATAGAGGGATGGGCAGCCACAGGATGTTTTTTACTGCTATTTTTGAATAGTAACCTTTTCTTTATTTAATCGAATAAACCTGTGGGACAATGTCTACCACTATTTTCAAATAAGAAACTTTGCCTTATTTAATTCCATTAAAGTAAGTTGGATCAAATATTTGGAAGTCCTAATTCATAATAGACTCTTTTAATACAATAATTGCAAATGTTCTTTTGAACAATGGAGAATGAATAAGTGGTAACACCACTTTTTTAACACTTTCCAACATACATTTAAAGGTGTTTGTAATTTTGGTTTATCTGTCTGGGTCTCACCGTGCTTTAACTTTCATAAATGAACCCACATTGCCATGTTATTGATATATGTTTTTGATGTTTATTATAGCATGTTTTCTATTGAAAATGGAGTGTGTAGCATTTTTAGTTGATTTACAGGGGCACTCAAAAGAATGCTGTTACATTACGCTCAATGGGAAAAAAATGTTCGCGGTGTATTTTAATGATGTTACACTATTTCAACCATAATGCAATTGATATGCATTTATGAAGTGCATTAAAACATTTTTTATGTAGAATATGATGTGCAAATCATTTATCATTTATTTACAGGGTCACTCAAAAGAATTATTTTACATAATGATATATGATGCAAAATTGTTTGAAGCATGTATTTATAATATTATACTATTTCAAACATGATGAAATTATACACATTATTGGGGTTAACTACAAAATGTTTACTGTAGAATATGACGTGCATGATAGTTATCATTCATTTCCCATGATGCACAAAAGATTTTGATTATAGTGCTCTCTATAAGCGATAATTGCTGGAAGTGCGTTTTCAATTATGGTATGCGTTTTTCAGTTTACCTATTTGCACACTACGTGGTGTGTAAAAATTCTATGGATGTTATATAGGGCTACACAAAATAATTTGTAAGCATTACTCTGTATGGGCGTGAATGACTTAAAAGTTGTTTTTAGTTGAATTATGCAATTTTGGGCTGAACAATATTTAGTAGTTTGTAGAATATAAATAAATTCATAATATACAGAGCTACACAAAGAATTGGATACATAGTCTGCTGTAAATGGTAATTTCTGGAAGTGTTTTTTTAGTACTGTTATGCGTCTTTTACATGAATTAAATTTTGCCATAATATCTGATGTGTCCATAAATCTGCAGATAATAAACAGGTTTCTACTAAAGAATTTGAGTACACTTCTGTTTATTTATGAAATTGCTGAAGATGAATTTTCGACTGTGCTATGCATTTTGTAACTAAGCTACCTACATATGTATACATTGCATGCAGGGATAATCGAAAGAATTCAAATACCTTTCCAGTTGGGGATAGTAATTTGACAGTTGACATGAAGAAGACGAACTCAATGTATAGCATTGTTTAATTCCAAGACTTGTTCCATTGTTTAATTCATCTTGATATTTTAAAAATAGAAGCCGTTTTGCCATTTTTCTGCCATTACTGAGGATAGAAATGATTGGAATAAAACTAAACAAACTCAACCAGATTTAAGTAATAAATTACTCACTACCACTGATGATAAAATCTAGTATTAACGTTTATTAAAAAAACAGCAGAAAATAATATAAATTTTATTGAAATTATTGTGATAAAGAGAAAATTATTTTTACACTGTACATTAAAAAAAAAATGCAAAATTTACATTAAAAATGTAAGTGTTTGTAATGCAGTTATAGAAAAATGCTAATGTTTGCTCAGTGAAAGAGCCCGATTTTCAAGACGTCATATTTCAGAAGTTACTCCATTTATCAAATGGACTTTGTTGATAAATAATTTATGTCTTTTCTCGCAACATTAGAATTACTGAGTTGCCACAATTACAAAAATCTCACTAAAAATTTGAATAAGAAAAGAACATCACACGTCAATCACAGATTATGAAACATTTCTCAACACTTCCAGAATACTCTAACGAAATTAAAACATTTAATAAGGTGAGAGAAGATATTTAAGTAAATAATTTAGTAAAAGGCATTACTAAAAAATGGTTAGCATCTAGCAATTACCGTTCATAGTTGGAAAAGTACTCGAATTCATTTGTGAAGCCCTGTATATATGATCTATAGATTTGTATATCGTCTAGCTAGTATGCGAAAATTTAGTATAGTTTTAAAACACATAACACAGTTAACAATTCGCCTTCAAAAATTTAAGTCAATAAATAAAAGTTTACTTGAGCTCTTTTGTACAATCCTGTATATTATCTACAGATTTTTATACACGTCACATAATATGGTAAAATTTAATTAAGGCAAAAATCCCATAACACTATTTAAAAACTTCCAGAAATTATCATTCATAGTCTGCAATGCATCCAGTTCTTTGTCTAGCCCTGTATATTATGAATTTATTTATATTCTAGAAACATCTCTTAGTACACTGAATAAAATTAAGCAGGAAATTTCAAAACTTAGTTAAAAAGCTCGTTTAAGCAATTCATGTCGCATACAAAGTGATGCTTACTAATTCTTTTGACTAGCCCTGTATAGTAATCTGTATAATATATATATGATATAATAATATCTGGGTAATTTTTACACACCACGTAGTATGCAAAGAGTTAAACTTAATAACACATACCGTAATTAAAAATGTGCTTCCAGCAATTATCGCTAATAGACAACATTGTAACCAAGTTATTTTGTGTTCCCCTGTAAATTAACAATAACAAGCAAGAATGTCATACTCTCCTTTCTTGTAGTGCACCTCAATTACGTATATCAATTTAATTTCGTTTGAAATAGTGTAACATTATTAAATTAAGCTTTAAACATTTTTCCCGTAGACCATTATGTAACCGAATTCTTTTGAGTGATCCTGTAAATAAATGATAAATGATTTGCACACCATATTCTACATAAAAAATGTTTTAATGCACTTTATATATGCATAGCAATTTCATTAGTGTAACATCATTAAAATACACCACAAACATTTTTCCCAATTGAGGGTAATATAACAGAATTCGTTTGAGTGCCTCTGTAAATGAACTATAAATGCTACTCATTTCATTTTCAAAGAAAAAATGGTGTAGTAAACATCAAAAACATATGTCCAATTGTGCTAATTTTGAATCCATAGTTAAAACCGTTTTTTGTCTTCCTGAAAAGTTACTATTTTCATATTTGATAGTTTGACATGGTATGAATGATTATAAGAAGTAAAATAATACAGACATTTATGACAAAGTATTGAATATGCCATATTCAACACTTTGATATTGTAAGTTGTAGAAAAATATGCATATTCGACACTTTGAAACAGTCATTATCTAAGTTTCTAAGTAAGCTAGAAACGTGATGATTTTGCAATATATGTGTCATTCACAATATAAGAAAATGGCACGGAAAAAAAAATGCATTTTTTTTAAACATTTGATGGTTTGATATGGTAGCAACGATATCCATTAGTATTACTATTCAAAAATTTTTAAAAGGAAATTTTCCTTGATTAACAGATATATAAAATATATAATTATTTTGATCATGAATTCTTAATGTGTACACATACAGTGCATGAAATTAGTGGGTTGGCAGGATTCACACCCAAAACATTTGAAATCCTGCTCATGAGAATTTTACAGGCAAAAACCCAAGAAATTTCAGAAATGTTTGGGAAATTTGCTTTTTAGGAATAATGATCAAATGGGAGACATTGGGGGGAAGTAATGTAATAACTACTATGAAATTAAAGCCACAAAAACTGAATGAATTCCAAATATTAAAGCTACATAAAAACTAGTTAGAGGAAAAAAATACATGTATATAAAGCTTGATTAAAAAAATAAATATATTTTCAGCATTGTTTTTCTGAATTTTTGATACAAATTCTTTAAATAATAATTTGGTATATACTAATGTTTATGGTTAATTTAAATTGCAGGATTAAAGATAATTTTCTTTCCCTCTCAAACCATTTTGCTCACCACCATTTGCAAATGTTGGTTGGGAGATCTCTCCCTAAAATAAATAATGCATAATATGGTAAAAAATTCCAGTAACTCCTTTTAAAGAATTAAAACAATTATTGTATTTTTATTAATGCTGTGTATTTCAGATATATGTATGTTCCTAGATTAAGTATAAAAAGAAAAGTTCCCCTTCAGTGATTGATCTTTATCTAGATTAATATTTAACTGCATATTCTGATTTTTATCAATAAGTCTAAATTTATGGTGATGATTATCCCAAAACTTATTTGTCTTTTACACGTTAATTTTCCTATATTTTTATCTGCTTTTTTTACAAGTAGTTTAAAGGTCCTTCTAGAATTCTGTATTTGCGAACAGTATTTTATAATACAGTAGATTCTGCTTAGTTGTGATACATTGGTTCTACACGATTTGTCACTATACAGGGGCTCCTTCATTTATCCAGAGTAAATTTATTGATATTTTTCTATTTTGTTCTTGGCATTTTGTTCCATATAATTGGAATCCACAGTATTTGTAATAAATAATTCCCTGTTATTGAATTGATTTTAATGTTTTTACAGGAGTTGCAAGTATTTAGCATGAGACTATCTGAAGTTTCTAAAAGGATTCCAATCCCGAAAGAAGCTTATGATCTTCTGTGGGAGCATTGCATTAAGTTAGCCAACCATTCCTTTGTTGAAGGGTATGAATTATTAAACATTGCTTTTTCTGTTTGCATTATTAATTAAATATCTGATATCATAGAATCCCAGTTATGCATCTTAATTATGGCTATAAGGTTAAACTTAAGGTTAAACTGGCTAAACAAGTATTAAAAAAAGTTTAAATTTTATAAATTAAGCTTGGATTTATTTATCTATTTAATAAGAAAGAAATGTATCATATTTTAAAATAACATTTACGTTCAGTATACTGTTTTAGATACATAGTAGTGAGAAATTAAATTTCACTTTTTGTTTTTCTTTCTACCTTCTACAGTTCTTATTTTTTATCAGTGTAGTAAACCCTTGGACAACTTTTAAAGTTCATTCGTCTTGTATTATTAATTGATAAAATTATTTATTTTAATTGCTGTTAGACATAGTACATTTAAGTTATTAAAATATTACATTAAGGTAAGATCTATTATAAAGCAACACACTGAATAAAAACACACAACAGTCTTTTTTTAAAAAAAAAAAAAAAAAGAAATACATGTAAATTGTTTAATCAGAATATGCACATAAAAAAGGAAACAAAAATATCACAAGTGCCCAAAGGTTGCACATTTAAGTAAGTAATTAAAAGTATTCTTATACAGTCATTTCACATCATTTTAAAATGGCAAAAGTATAATGCAACTATAATTATTCAGTTTAAAATTATCTCTTTATATACAGTGTTAGAAGTAACTATATCATCTTCCATTACCTTCTTTTTTGTTTTCACTATCTGAAATTGAAACAATATGTTGCTGAAAGCATAGGGTAAAAATTTTAAAATATTGGGAATACTCAAATTATAACTCTTTTAGACACAAACATTTATCTGTAACTCTTTTAGTCAAATGTGTGCATGTATTATAAATGTTGATCTATTTTCTACTAAATCTTTAGTCCTCTTTTATTGATATTAAATACTATAGTATGTATTTAAAAAATAATAATTTGAGATTGAATGTACTATAATGAATACTAAATATTAAGATCATGTAAAAATTTAAATGATCAAATATACATTATGTGTAAAAATAATAACTTAATCTTAGAAAGAATGGTGTATACCATTCCTTTTAAATTCTTACTATGTTGCTTTACCCGTTGACATGAAAGAAAGGGTGGGGGGGGGGATGACAAATTAAAAAACAAAACAAAACAATTGTCTGCTGGGAAAAAGCTTATTAAAACTTTTTTTATGAACATTCAAAGGCATAAGGCATTTGATAGGATTTCAAAAATCTCATAACTTCTTTTAATATCATATAGAGAATAAAAGAGCATTTTAGAAATTATTGGAGAGGCTCAAACCTTCATACAATTCTATGCCTATGACTGAAAGATTGTACACTAGAAAAAGTTGCAAACAAGATCTGTCAAAAATAGTCTCATCTTTTCCATTATTTGATCTTGCATTCCATTGATGGTCATTCCAACTGCAACTTTCAAAGGAAATCGTTATCACAGATCCAAGAAGATATACTTCAGATCAGACATTCATTAGACTGCATTGAATTTTCAACAAACCATAAGTTATTTATGTTTAATGTTTTTAGTTAAAATGTATATTAAAACACAGCCATGTCTAAATCTATATACTTAAAACACAGGTCTTTTTTGTCATTTGCCTTGAGTTACTGAACCAATATTAATTTTTTAAACTGAAAGCTGTTCATTTGTAGATGAGCTTGCAGTAGCTATTTTTAAAAATAGTATTTCCATTTTTATGTTTTATCTTTAATGAAATTTCTTCAAAATGGTGGCAATCGGGATAGAAATTTCTGGTACTTTTATGTTATCCACGCACCAGTGATATATATACATGTAACAAACCGTTGACATCCTCTGTGGGGCTTGCTACTGTTTGAAGTCTGCGTACTAGTATGATGCCGTAAGGTTTCTATATATGTAGTGGAGGCTGAAAGAAAAACGGTCTTTTCCTGGGATCTGACTTTATTCAATTTTATCTACAAGATGATCCTTTTGAAGTCAGACCCTGGAGATTGAGAATCTGTTTAAATTAATGCCCATGCTTTGAAAATCATGCTCTTCTGAACAAAAGTGATTATTTGTTGAGTTTATTGTCAGGAAAAGGCCAAGCGGGCAGCAGCAAGTAATTTTGCAAGTAACTGACAAGAAAAAGGTCATGATTTTTTTGTTGTCTCGTCTGGAATATGAGATAAATTGCAATAATTTATTTTCAGCAGGGCACAACACTAAAGAAATGGGCAGGACTGTGGAGTCGGTGGGAAAATTGACCGACTCTGACTCCGGGATGACTAAAGTTCTAGTATTGCCTGTTGATTCCTATTATTCAGATTTCTTCATTGCTGTCATTTGTTTTGAATTGTAATAATTGCTTTATTAAATTTGTCATTAAATAAAGGAAATATTGCTATTTAAAAAAAGTGGCAAAAATCAAGAAATTGGAATGAAAAAAAAAAAAAAAAAAAAAACTCAACTGACAACACTGCAACTTGCTGTTACATTCCTGTTTGACCTTAAAGCATATGATGTGCATATGAACCGAAAATTTTTTTTGGATGAATTATGGATGTCAGCTGTGATAGGTAGTCAAGAATAGGACGCATTTCCTGCAGCAGCAAACTTCTGACAGTATTTTAATATAAAAAGTTTCACCTTTTTTAAATGCAGATTTTTTTTTTTTTAAAACAAGGCAAAAATATTCTTATAAAATGCCTGTGGAACTTTGCTCCTACATTAATTGGCTCTGGTCAAGACTAAAAAACATCACCCTCCCCCTCCTTCCAGATACTCTATGCACACTCACACAAAAATACAATATGCATTAAATTTTATATGTGTTAAAATTTAATTATGCCATAACTCTGCAAAAACTGCATGCAAAATATTTATATGCATGTAAATTGCAATCGAAAAGTTAAATTTGAAGCTATTAGATTGAAACAACAGTTGAAATCTAATAAATCTCCAAAATTTACTTTGAACAACACACACAAAGATCTATCAGATGAATCCAAACAACATATATTATTTTGGTATGTCATTTTAAGATGATAACGGAAATATTTTATGCCAAATCAAACATATATTATACCAAAATATGGGTGAAAGGATGTTTAATTTTGGTTTTTTATCTATTCTTGCAGATCCTAAAAATAGGAGGCAAAAATTGTATAATTTAAGCCAGAACCCGAAAAATTACAAAGGAATGCAAGAAAAATAAAAGTGAAATTTTTACATTTTTACAATTTTAGCATTAATTCTGTTCTCACGGCTTCATAAAAAAAGGGCAAAAATTTTATATTTTCAGCATTATTAATTGTACAATTTTGGGTCCTGCAGACCTGAAAAATCCAAATATTGAAATCTAAAGAAGTAAATAAAATGGAAATTTTACTATTTCAGATCCCACTGACTTAGAAAGGAAAATGCAAAGTGTTGCAATTTTGGAGTTATTGTGTCTTCCAGACCTGAAAAATTCCGATGTAAGGGAAGAAAAATAAAAATGAAAATTTCATATTTCCTGCATTAATTTTATAATTTTGGCTTTATTTTGGGTTTGCAAGACCTGAATATCGAAAGATAACAGAAGTTTCACTATTTCATCATCATTTTGAGTACTGCAGACTCAGGAAAAAACTACAATTTCATTTTTTTTTTTTTTGGGGGGGGGGGGGGGGGGGAGGGGGTTATGCACACAGAAAAAAAGGGGAGAAAATTTACAATTTCAGCATTACTCCTGGTCCCACAAACCTGTAGAATCTGAGGGAAAAAAGAAAGAAAGGGAAAAAATTTCTATTACAATGATATTTTGGATTCTGTGGACTCCAAAAAGAGCAGAAACTTCCAATTTCCACATTACCTCGGGTTCTGAAAACCCCAAAAACTGAGAGAAAGGACTATATACTAAATATAAAATATAAACTAGAGATTTCAATTAAAAACAGTTTTCATATATGCTGTACATTGGACAGTATATTAGACCTGTTTAACCTGGGTTTCCTTGTATATATATCCAAATATAAAAATAATATTTCAGTTCATAAATTTAAAATTACATAGAATTGGTTTAATTTCACTTCAAATTGTCTAAAAAACAAGCTGGAGTTGGAGTCTGACTGTTTTTTAGTGACTCTGACTCTGACTCTTTTGCCCAAAAATAGGCCTGACTCTGACTCTGACTCCAGAGCCCTGGAAATGAGAGGTACTTACAGTTAATTGGCCAGAAGATATCTAGACATCATGATGTTTTATGGGTTTGTTAAATCTCGGGTTCAGCGAGTAACGACAAGAAAGGAGAATCATGTAAAGTGAGAATTTTTACTCTTAAAGACCAGGCAATTTTGAAGTATGAAAGTGATAAATGTTAGGCTGGAAAGCAAAGTTAACAGGGGCACTTCAGATTTAAGTACAGGCTTTCAAAGTTAGAGAAAAATTTTGAACTTTTAAATTTTAAAAAGGTTTACATTTTTCTCCTTTCATACCTATATGTATATATATATATATATATATGTGTAAGATATGCTCTCTATAACGTACGCACATCGATCCCTCTGTAACGAATGGTCGATCGCCACTATAACGTATCCCAGTATTAGGTATCAAGATGTTTGAAGGACCATATTTAGCGCCGTTAATGTAGTTTCTCGGCCCTCGTTCTTCGAATCACCGTGTAATTCATAGGCTAGAAGATAAAAGTATGTAGTCGGGCGAATGTAGGAGAAATAAGCAGGCATTTTCCTGGGAACTAGCTTTTATTCCTTTGTATTACAAGTCTCTCCGTAAGCTAGTCCCAGGGGACAGTTTGAAGAGTCTTTCATCGGGAAAACATCGTTCTTGCCGGCCGGAGCTCGACAAATTACCGGACTTATAACGGCCGTATTTTTTGGGGAGAGTGATCAGAGCAAAAGGCCACGTAAAAAACGTGCGGAGCACGTTATATACGGCAGGACTACCGCTAGAGACCGCTCTGCAAATTATGAAATAGTGTAATTTAATTGGCTAATTAGCTTTTGACTCATATCTGGGTAAGCAGCCTGGGCAATTATTCATGCAAAATCTAACCACAGGGAGACGAGAGTTGCGCTAACGTCAGCACTTTTAAACTTAACGAGGATTCAAAATTGATATCTGTTCGTAATAAATGTATTGTAAGAAAAGTTAAGATACAGGGGCAACTAGAAATGAAGGCAGGACTTTAAAATTTAGACACACAATTTAGGGATTTTAAACTTTGAATTTTTATATTTTAGTTTCTGATTTGGAATGGGTTTAACTAACTATCCTTTCATATCAATCTACATTCGTTCACATTCAATATTCTTTCATACTTTTTCACATTCATTTCATATATATATATATATATACACACACACACACACATATATATACACATATCATTAGTGCTCGGCTAATATAAAAGTTCCGAATTTCTCTCTATAAAATTAATTTGCCTGATCACATTCCACCAATCAGAAGCATGTGTCCACCAGTGAAAATGACATCCTATTTAAAAGAAAACTAGCCGCCACTGGCGACCAGTTTGGTCGCCCTTAAATGTATGTTAAGCATTGTAACAAATTATTTTTATTCATAATTTATTTTTTTCCTTAATCCTTCGCCAAACCGGAAAAATCTAATAGACAAATCAAGAACTTTTGCGATCGTGGTGGCATTTCGCATATTTTTTGTTGTTATGTATTTCATCTTTCTTGACAAAAACCGCTTAACCCACTTTATAATAAATTAATCATTGTGTGTGTGTTTTTAATATAAAATAAACTATTTCATAATAAAATAAAAGTATATGCTGTTTTAGTAATCTCTAATAGGTACCTGAAAATGGGATTTTCTCGCCAAAATGGCGCAAAACAAAAATTCCGCCAACCCTGGTGCGTCCGTGACAGCTGTTCCAATTTAAAATACATGACGTTCACATTTTTCTTTAAAATAGAAAATAGATAAATAAGAAATTATCATAAATCAAAACATTTGATTTCAAAATTAAAATATCGTTTCTAATTAATACACACGAAAAATAAAAGCTGACAATTTGTTTCGAAATTTGATCCATTAAATATTATTACATGAGTTCAACCACGGAGTTCAACTTACATCAAGAAAAGATCCGAAGGAAGTTGAGTTGTATGGAACAGAATTATGGTAAACTTTGACTGTCTCACTGGTGCTGATTATTTTTTTTTACACCAGGCAGCGGTCCAAAAATTCATGGTTTAATATTTTAAACGTTCACAACGAATGAATCTTTTTTTGTTGTTGTTGTTTACTTTCATGGATAGAGAATTTGAACAGTGAACCTAATTGAAACTGAAGTTATTGCAGAATGTATACATAATTGAACGTAAGTCATCTCTCAAATATTAATTTATTTTGAACGATCTTTCTAAAAATGTAACTTTTATGCAGTTTTATTAGAAAAAATAATTTTGAATAAAAATGGCTGCCTGGCATATGAAACAGTGAAGCGGCATCCCGGAACTGTTGAGGACAGTCACATGACATACGGTTTTATTATAGAGATTTGCCACAAATTTCGTAAAATTTAAACAAATTAAAATGATTGCGTTAAATAATGTACTAATCTTGGAAGAGCAGAACACTGATTACTTTTTGAAAAAATGATATTAAGTAATCTGTGTAAATAAAATAACAATAAGTAATCTATCTTACTATGTAATATATGGAGTGAAATGATTCCAGTGAGAAAAATTACGTCATTTGAAAAAAAAAAAAAAAAAAAAAAAAAAAGATGCATTTCATGAATATAAAATATTTTACTATGACTGTGTCATACAATATCATATTCACTGATCTTTATTTATGTTCCTAAACAGACTTAACCCCAGCTATTTATTTAAAAATCCTTAGTATGCACGGAATAAAACATTTCTTAAAATTATGCCATTTGTAATAATTTTAATAAATATTTAATGAATCTCAAATATTTTAAAACATTTGTTGAAATGATGCTCTAATTTCACGAAGGATGAATGGTTCCGATGGTTAAAATGATATAATCTTAAAGGAAAAAAAAAAAAAAATGAATTTTCATACAGACTCTAAACATGTTACGTCATTTGGTAGAATAGTTCCAAACAAACAAACCTGTGTCTGGGTAGGTTTTCAGTCACCATTGTGTGATGGAGTTACCGCCAGAAAAAGTATAGCAACAGCTAAAAAACGTATAGCAACAATTTATTTGGAACTATGCATGATGTCATGACTTTTAGAGTCTGTAATGGAAGGAAAAAAAACAAAACAATTTTGAGCATATACTGATGCAACATATCTTTTAACCAATTTAAGGTGGCTCTTAAAAAAATATTTTCCCCTGTTCAACAACAAGAATCTTTCTGACACATTTTTAAACATAAAAGTATAATACCTGCAGGTATGATTATTTAAGATATTTGTAATTGAACAGTTTTTATCATTTTCCAATAAATGAATTACATCTTGAGTCATAAACGATTGTTGTCTCAGGAATCCAGTTTTTTTCATTTCCTGTGTTGTCGCATTCTGAAATTCGGTTCGACAGCATTTTCTGAAAAAATTTCTGCCTTTACTGAAAAACGAAAAGAACAGTTTGATTGTATAGTTTCTTAAAAAGAGCACCTGCCAATTTGAATTGTTTGTGAACAAAAATAAATTAAAAAATGTGTCAGAAAGTAGCCAGCTTAATTTGAAAACTGCCTTAACCTAACGTTAAATTAATTTTATGTTCAACATAAAATGAAATCTGTCTTTTCGTTGACAGATTTCAGTTTAGCACCAAAGTGCAAAGTCTCATGTTTAAATTGATCTTATGATTAATTTGCTTTATTTTTCTTTTAAATTTTCTCTGGGTAATCATTTGGCAAATGTGGTAACTTTGTTCACTGTGTAGATAGCCAAAAAAATATCTTGAAAATCATTTTAATGCCATAAAAAGTCACTAAATTGGGGTACATTTATAAAACACATTTGATTTAGAAGTACATTTCTTTCCTATTCGATGATATAAAACTTGAAACGATGTGATATTTAGAAGTCGTGTAAGATAGATAAAAGCAAAAGTGCAGGTTATTGCCATCATTGTTATCCATTTCTAAAACTAGCAACTGTGTTTGATAAAAAGTGAGCTATGAACTTCTGGAGAGGACAGAAAAATTCATAGAGATGGGAATAGGACTTTGTCCCAAAAACTTTTTAGTACAATTTGCCAATCTGACGTTATATTCACTGAACTTAATTTCTGCACATGAAGAGACTGAATACCCTACTACAGTGTGGGATCCGTTATCCGGCGTCCCCGTATCCGGAACACTCTGAGAACCGGAATGCAAAACGATAACCAAAGTTTAATTTGTTTCATGTCAAGAACATTAAAAAAAATCACAAAATTCTTCAGTCATTCACGGGAAAAATTGCGAAATTCGTCTATCGATCGCATGATAAAACTCTGCGAGTTTTGGCAGTACATCGTTGGGAAAAATGCTAAATGTGGCTGTCAGTCGCGAGGTAAAACGTGAATTTCATCCATCAATAAAAGGAAAATATCGCAAAATTCATCAATTGGTTGCGGAAAAAAAATCACGATTTTCGCCAATCGGTTGCAAGATAAAGTCACTAAATTCACCAAGCGACAGTAGCAAAATATCCCAAAATTCGTCACTTGATCGTCAAAAAAGAAATCTCAAATTCGCCAGTTTATTGTTGAAAAAAATCATGAGATTCTTCAATCGGTGCCGGAAAAATTATAGTGAAATTCTTTGATCAGTCGTGTGAAAAAATAAAAAATTGTGTCTGTAAAGTTCGAGGGGAAATATCAGATATTGCAATTAAAATTCGTTAATCAGTTGCAAGAAATTCATCAGTCAGTTGCAAAGAACTACTGATGAAAAGGGACTTTAAACAATCGAGCTCAAAAGATGTTTTTGGTACATGGTGCAAGAGTGTACTTTTTGAGAACAGTGTGTCCAAAATGCTTACAAACTATATGGAACTTTTTGTCATTCCGTTACCAGAATAAGATTTTCTTGCATGCCTCCATGCTTTTTTTTTACCACCATTTTTCTTTTTGTATTTCAGTCAACATAAAGATAAAAATAAATAATGGTATTGCTTGCATTCATTAATTTACAAATTCAATAAATAAATATAAAAAAATATGGTGCAAAAAATATTATGATAAAAAGCATTAAAACAGATGAGTAACTGGTATTTTTCACTGAACAACTGATTTGTAGAATACAGCAGGGCCATTCCAGGGTAACAGAATGACCGTTTAAGTAATAAGTAGATGTTTTAATCCTAGAATTAAAAAAAAATATTGGAATTAGAAATTTTGTTTTATCTGAACTTTAAACTCCACCATTAACTTTCTTTAAATATATTTACTAGTTAGGATTTTAGTGATTAAGAATAAAAATAACTGTAACTTTATTTATGGTAACGGAATGACGTGTTTTCTACACTAGTATTACTCCATGAGCTTATAATGTAAAATTCAGCCAAATGGTAAATAATAAAGCTTGTATGAAAATGACAGAACCAACAAGGTACTAATTATGAAATATTCTTAGGTTTTCGAATTTCTAAATCGATAAATAGTTATAGAGCAATGCAAAAAGAAAATCTTACTCTGGTAACGGAATGACAAAAAGTTCCATATAGTTTGTAAGCTTGTTTTTAATTTTAAATTTATTGAAATTAATACATAAATCATTGTAAACTGGTTACACATTATTCTGCAGCTATGCAGATGTCAAATACAAATTTGTTTCATATACAAGTGCATGACTCATCAGTTATAATTGATGGCTTTTTCAACTTCTGAATTATTTGGTTCTTATTTACCCAGCATTTATCCCCTTTTTCTGGAAATGAGTAAATTAGACCTATACTGTCCTGTTTTCTCATGCATGATACTTCATAGGTGTCATCTTCCACCGAAACAATCTCTGCAACATAATGGAGAACAGATTTTTTCCCCAGCCATTGAATCAATATATAGTCTCTAACACTGTAAACATTTGTGTCCTGTAAGTCTTGATTTTAATACAACATTCTTATTAGCTTGTTTTTCAGTGACGTGAGCTTTACCTTCTCTGAAGTTGAAGGATTTTTTTCTTCAGAAAACGAGTATTTTCCATATTCAATTACATATTTATCTATAGGCTTCAAATAGTGTGTGCTATGTGTATCTGGAAGAGAAAAAAATCCTTCCCACTTTTCTGTGAGCTCTTCAATTTATTCATTTACTGTAGATGATGAACTAAACTTTATTTTAAGATGTGGGCAATGTTTTGCAGCAGTTTCGACAAATTCTTCAGCAGTTGCTACAAGTTTTCCTGCTAATATTTGATGCCACACTGAGCGTTTTACTGAGCCTCCGATACCGTCTACAACCCCTTTACCGTGGCTTGTAGCAAAAAATTTCCAAGTGACAAAGATTTTATGTTTTTGAAACATGAAAGTCAAATTTGTAAACAAATAGCGCTGCTTAAATTGGCTTCATGCACCATCACTAAAAAATCCTACCTCTTCAATTTGTGGATGGGCAGCAATGAAATCAGAAACTAGTGTTTTTAAAAAAACATACGCAGAAACTTTTTCATGATTGGTATCATCACTTACAATGACAGCCTTGTTCTCTTCCATTTCCATGCCATATATTATGCAGTAAAAAGTGTGACCATGTGAGTAAAACCCAAACCATGTGCTCTGGCATAATACAAATAATGCTTAAACCAATTAGGGTTATTAAACAGAATGTTTATTTATGGTTACAGTTATAATAGAAAAGTAAAATATAATAATTGAATGAGAATGATATTGATTGGAATAAAAGGAAATGTTTCAACATCAAAACTTGTCCAACATAAAATTCCTTTTTCTTTCCCTTTTGTAAAATATATGAAAACATAAGAATTAACATTTAATTTATTTAAACTAGATATACCTTCACTTGGCATTAATACTCTTTGATTTTAAAAATTATTATTTTGACTATCAGTGCATATTGTTTGTTGCCTTGTCATTCCGTTACCATATTTTGTCATTCCGTTACCATGTTTGAAGCATGAGATTATTTAACTTGGATGTTGTGGTGTTTTTTCTTCAATTTACACTCAAAACTAGCTTTGAAGGAAAAATATCTAGTGTCTAATGCAAACAGCCAATTAGTAAGAATACTTTTTAGTAGTTTTTGGGCAACAGAATGACAGCTGAAACTTAGTTAAATAAAATCGTTAAGTTTAAAAATATATATCACCCACATTCAAAATGTCCTGTAGAATCTAAGAAAACAGTTCAAAAATGACAGTTAATATAACTATAAAACATGTAGATAGTAAAAGTTCATCAGATTGTTTAAGCAAATATGTGTGTTTTGTTTAGGGTGCTTTCAATCATTAATGACAACAACATACTTTATTGGCGTATACTTTTAATTTTAGAGATCATATCACTTAATACTGTCTGTAGCTGAATAGTTGAAGGTTTTCTGTTTAAAATGACATATAATACTAAGCATTTTAATAAGTTTGAAATTTCATGACCCATGTCTCCATTTTCATGGAATGGCCCATCAGTGAAACTACTTCCATGAACAGCAGATCATGTCAGTGTACAGGATACAAGAACAATTAGCGCAAGAGACATGCTATAAGTAAACAACTTTAATAGAAATATTCCAAAAATCCAGATCAATAGACTCTGCTCCTAAGTCCCAAAACTAATTCTTAATTGTTAATGTAATATTTTTATAATTTTAATTGTAATTCTGAATGTTTCTTTATTCTATGTAAATAAGTTATCAAATTAACAAAATTGTAAGTATGTATTTACATATATTATTCATGTTTATCACTAGTTGCGAAATTAGTCATTTTGTACATTTCTTATACCCATAATAAAGTGTACGGAAAAATCCCTTATCCAGAATACCCTAGGTCCCAAGTATTCCGGATAACAGATCTTATACTGTACTTATTTAGAAAGATCTTCGTTTGATATGCACAAATAAAAAGTTTCTGAAAATTACATCATTTCAAGTAATCATAATCATATTTAAAATACAAGCGAATTCTTTTCGTCATCTACTCACAAGGCCATAGCTAATGGGAGGATCAGCAGGTCATGTGATCCCCCTTGAAATTTCTTTCAGGAGGACTATAAATATGCCATTAACAAGAATATTCAAGATGGTCGAGATCAGACTTGTATAAAACCAAAAACTTTCTACGCACATAAATATTGGGTCAAAAACTTTCTGCAAAATAATTTAATGTTTAATAAAATTATGTGTTATATTATTTTGATGTTATGAATTAAAAACAGCAGTTTAAAATAATTACCATTTATATTAAAAATTAATTAATGTTAATTAAAGAATAATTATTTTGGTTAAAAAAACAATTCAACATTTCAGACAACATTGAAACAAGCATTTCAGAATTTTTTCAGAGAGCAGGCTTAGAAAAATCATCTAAGACTTTAAGAGTTTCCTCACTCCAGCAAACAGTGAATTCAGAGGAAATACTCCCGCCTTTAATATTTTCAGAAATGGGATCAATATTTCCATTTCCATGCCTATTTTGAGGTTTGACAAAAGCTGCAATTATTGATGTTTGATTTGCACTTCTTTTATCCACAGAACTTGCTTGACTGTGCTTACGTTGTAAATGCACACTGTAATTTTCCTCATCACAATATATTTAAAATTAATTTTAAATAAAAAAAAAAGAAATGAAGAATAATCCCAAAGTTCAATAGAACGAATGTATGGGCCACACTAAAACTACTTCACTTTGGAGCGAGTTGCATGTGTTTGTGTTTGATGGTGTGCTAAGATATGTGCTACATCCTGGCGGCGGCTTTGGCTGTGTTTAGAGTTGTGAGTTGCCATTCGAAAGTAAACAATTTTCTGCAAAATCTAATTTGAGAAAAAAAAAAACATTTGCCTAAAAATAATGATATTTTTCTTCTATTGCTATTTTCTATTATTATTTTTATTTCTATTTTGAAAATTTTCCAGTCACAGATTTTTTTTTTTTTTTTTTTGTCTAGCCGCCAGTCAGTCATTGACCCAGTGGCAGAAAGTTCTGTAGCTGTCTGCGACAAGATTTTAAAATTTCATAATCTGTCTGCAAATTTTGTGTTATTTTAATGAATGAATAATACTCTAAACTAGGAATTTTTTATCATTTTATTTAAAATAGAGTAAGCTTGATGCATTCTCATTAATTTTGCTTAAAACTTTTGATTTTACATAGCGTTTCATCATCTCACTTCTTGTGGGATTTCTAAAATGGGAAGGATAAGATTAGGGGGGGGGGGAGAAATTTCACTCCCCTGATGCAGCTACAGAAAGTCCTTCTGGAGAAAAATGTCTTAATTAAAGTCCTGCATCAGCTGCAGATCGGGTTAACACTGTTTGCAGTTTGAGCTGAGTTTAGATTCCTACAGGTTGGATTCGGGTTAACCCAATTTTTTAAAAGTTGGTTCTGTATATTGTTTCAGATTTAAAAAATTATGTATTAAACATAGATGTTTGTCTGTGTGTGATGTTTTCTGAAGAGACCGCTAAGTGCAGAGCTGCAAGATTTGGCAGAGAAAGTCTGAAGTGTTGTTTTGTTTGAAGTTATGCAGCTCAAAGCTCACTTTTGGACTAGTTTTCTTAATTTTTTATGGGGTTTTTTGCAGCGAATTTTCTACCTTAGTAAAAGGAATCCGGAATTCCTCCATCTATTTTTGAAATTTGTATGCAATTTTTAGCATTTTTTCTCGTTTTGTGACGATCTTTAGACATTAGTAAGAGGAACTGGGTTTCAATATTTTAGCAGTCTTTTTATGCAGTAAATTTTGACAATACTCACGATTATTTTTTTCCAAAATCGTTTGATGAAAATAACTTTTTTTTTTTTTTTTTTTTTTTTTTTTAACTGCAATCCTTTGCCGAAATTTGCATGTTTTTACCGCGATAAATGCAGAAAATTCACGTGTTTTTACTGCGATCCTTTGACGGAAATCGCGTGATTTTACCGTGATCTTTAAATTGCGTGTTTTTACCACGATCTTTTGGCGAAATTCGCATGTTTGTACTGCGATCTTTTAGCGAAATTTGCCTGTTTTTACCGCGATCTTTTGACGAAATTCCATGTTTTTACCACGATCATTTGCTGAAATTTGCGTGTTTTTACCGTGATCTTTTGATGAAATTCGCGTGTTTTTATCGCGATCTTTTGACAAAATTACGGGTTTTAACCGCAATCCTTTGACGAAAATCATGTGCTTTTACCGCGATCTTTTGACGAAATTTGCATGTTTTTACTGCGATCTTTTGGCGAAATTTACGTGTTTTTATGGCAATCCTTTGAGAAAATCGTGTGTTTTTATCGCGATCTTTTGACAAAATTCACGTGTTTTTACCGCAAACTTTTGACGAAATTCCGTGCTTTTACCGCGATCCTTTGCCGAAATTCAGAAGTTGCAGACAGTTTTTTAAATTAATTTCATTAGTGCAGACAAAAATTGTCCGCAAGAGATTTTCTTTGTCCGCGACTACGTCGCTGTGTCGCGTTGTTTTTGCCACTGGGGTCATTGATGTTCATTAAAATTTGATGCGTTTTGAAAATTTTAAATTTTGTTTTAAATCATTTTAAAGAAATTCAATTTAAAATGTTTTCTAACACTATGGAAGTATTCGATTTAACTGCCGCTGCCGGTTTAAAAAGTTCTTGCAGCTGCCGATGGAAAACCGATAGGCGCCAAGCTCTAGTCTGCAAAAAATAGAAATAAAAGCGTCTATGATGTCACAACAATGCTTTGCATCTTTAAACTTTGAATTGTGCACAAACAGAAAAAAAATTGTACATAAAATTGGGGAGTATTTATAATTTTTCAAAATTAAAAAAAAAAAAAAAAATTAATTTAAAATTTTTTTCTGCAAAGTTTTGAATTTTGCATAAAATTTTCTGTGCACAGCGTGCACGTGTGCATCTATATTATACAACTCTGGTCGAGATTCGAAAATAATCTACAATTAAGATTCAAAATCCTATGCATGCATATATTTATTGTTTGATTCTATTAGTAAGTTAAAAAAATAAATACATTTACTAAGAAATCTTTATAATACATTCAAATTTTTGGTATGGGACTCTGTAAAAGCAGAATGTCAAAAGAAAATGTCTATAACAGCTTGATGCAGATCATCAGACTTGTTTAGCCCAAATTCTTGAAGAATGCAATCAAAATCATTTAAAATATCGACAAATTCAGCTGTTCCAATGAGTACTACTGGAAAGACATTTTTGACAATAAAACATTTGAAAATGTGTACAAATTTTCAAACATTAATTTGATGGGCACTAATATCAATACTTCACCTAAGAAGCACTTTAAACCCTTAAATGAGATTATAATTTCATTTGCGATGATGTTTAAAATAATAATTGTTTTTTAAGTTAAATTAACCAATGTAAGACTGATTTTTTTCATTGGAATTACTTTTGTAGGGTTTATATATTCATTTAACAGTTCCTTATTAATTGCTTTTTTATTCTGTTGAATTTCTACGGGTGCCACCTTGTGTTTATAAAAACACAGCCATATTTATTTGTTTGTTAAAACGTAGCCATGTCTAAATGTTTATTAAAACACAGCCATATCTTAATTTTAAATGAATAAGTAAAATTTATTTTCTATGTTGGTTGTTTATGCTTTTCAGTTATGTATGTTACCATTATTTTGTTTTTTGATAATTTGTTATCTTATAGATTTTCACAAGCCAAGAAGTGTACTAATGGAGGCCGAGCCTTAATGCAATTAGACTATCAACAGTTTCTAAGCAAAGTTGAGCGTTTAACAGATGTACAACCAGTACCTGGAAAAGAGCAAGTGGAAAATTATATCAAAGCATATTACATGCTCGAAACAAATTTAGAGCAATGGATACGTTCACACAGAGTAAGTATTTGTCTTAAATGTAATCATTGGAATTCTTCTTGTGTTATTACATTTAACCACATTATTATCTTCTTAAGTTATTCTATCAGTTATTGTCAATTGAATTGATTGTACGTATAACAGTGGGAGATTGCTTTAATATTTTTGGTTATTGTCAATTGAATTGATTGTACGTATAACAGTGGGAGATTGCTTTAATATTTTTGGTTATTCATTTATTTATCTCCTTTTATTTTTGGAATCAGTATCTTTATTTAATTCTAGTTCTCAGTTTTTGTTATTGGAATTTAAAATATAACAAGAATTTATTTTTATTCAAAACTTAAACCATTTAGTTTAGCTAGTAATAGAAAATGTGTGAGTAATATAAAGATCTCTGCAGTATGTGAAATGATTAACATTGTTCACAAGAATCTTGTTACATTTTAATGCTGTGTCTATAAAAGTTTTACGATTCTACAAATTTTACATTAATCAACAATTCTTTTAAAAATTTAATGTATGATCTTTCTTTTGTGAATCTGTTAAAAATAAAAGTATATACAATTAAAGTATTGTCTTCATCAGTTTTATTTATATGCTTATTTAATTTAATTAAGAATTATGCAGATTTTATGTTATTTTATCCTAAAACCCATTAAAAAATGTTTGATTTTTAAAAAAAAAACATTTTAACCATTGGCATAGCAGAAAAAAGTACATCATCTCTCATATAAATGTACCTCTGTCTTTTGGAATAGAAATTTTATATAGAAATTGTGTGGATAATTGCACTTTATTATATGTTTATTAAAACTTAAATTTTGTATGTAAAAGGTGAATTTTGGAACTGATTTTTCACTTGCTTCTTGATATGCTAGAATTATAAAAATTATGTTCAGAGATGTGCTTCCAATGACAATACAACATTTTAATATTTTTAGAACTTAATTATAAGTTAATAAATTAATTTTAAGGCATTTTTTTATTAGCCAGTCACAGATGATAAATCACCAAATATTCCTCATGGGTACAGTTGTATACAGGGGTCTGTCCAGACTTTTCAGATAGGGTCCTGTTTTTGTGAAATTGTGAAAAACAAAATTTTGCAGAACTGAATTTAGTATTAAATTAATGTTCATTTTATACAAATTTTAAGAATTTCTCGTTTTAATGAACTATATATATATAATATACATTAAAAAAAATACAATATAGTTAATTTCAACATTTAATAAACTACAGTTCAAACAATTAAGTTCTTTAAAATATATTGATAATTACGTACCTTGCACACTGAAGTATTACGCAGATAAAAAAGCACAAAATCAGACATGCTACTTTTCCGCGGAAACGTGGATTTCCGCTTTTTCGGCACTGAATTTCATCATTCTTGGGTTCGATGCAAATCTGCATAAAAATTTGTGGACCATTTTTAGGGGGGGGGGTAGCAGACGGAATACAATAAACGGGCGAGAGCTGTGGGGTTTCTATCGCGGCTGAGTAAAAGACTGCAAGTTGTTTTTCCCTCGAGTCATCTTCCGTTCATTCTTCTTTGACGATCGCAGAGTTCGAGGCGTGACGTTATGTGCTGTGTAGCAAGCGCTTGTAAGGAGACCAATGGGAGCTCCTCTTACATATTGATCCCAACCAATGGGAATCTATTTTTCATTTTTTTTTGTAAATAAAGCATTCTTCGTATGCCTCTCCTTGTGTTTGGATGTGAGTTATTTTTCGCTCCCCGGCAAAAGCGCCGATAGCCGATGAAACCGAAACGAAACTTAAAGAGCGTTGGAAGATCCGCCAACAAGAGCAAACAGCGCGAAATTAGGTTTTTCTCCTTCGTATTTTATCTTTCTTTCCTCTGACCTGCTGCGCATACAGTCTGCGCACAGCAGCAAAGAGCGTCATGCGATGCAAAATTATCGTCTGCTAAACTAAACGGGTTGTCTCCGTAGCTCTCCTCCGTGCTTATCGGAATGACGCACCGTTCTCTTCTGTGACCGATTGCACATTTGTTCAGCGCATATCATTTGCCGTAGAAAAAAAATGAAGCAAGAAAGCGAAGCACAAACTCCGTGGAAGTGAAGTGAAAGTGACATCAGATGAGGGTGGATGCAACTCGATGCGCCAGTTGTAAGAAATTCTTTACTTCTTGCGCATTAACGTCACTTGGCGGACAGATTCTCTTGTTTACGTAGCATTTTACGTGCCGTTCTGTGCGGAAATTTTCTTTCAAGAATGTTTTTCTTATTTTATTCTAAAAGGCTTTAATGTAAAAATGCCTGGAGAATGCACCACATCAACGTTACGTGTTCCCATAACTACCGAAGACAGACAAGTTTGTATTTTATAACAGAAATAATAGAGCTGTGCAGATCCCATCCAATCGAGTAGATTCTCGTTTTAATCCTGATACTTCTCACGTTTGCTCAGTTTTATGCTTACTGTTATATAAGAAACTTACAAGCTGAATTGATGGGTTATGTACATGATAGAAAAAGGATAATTTAACCCTTTCAAAAAATTCCTTTCCGAAACTAACTGTGGTGACTTTAGTTTTTTATGCATATTTTAAAATTCTGTATATGGGTTTGATATCAAAATACGAAGAAAAAAAATTGCACTCACTTAACAAGCACACGTTTAGCTTTAAAAGGACGTCTTTTATGCACCGGAGGGGGTGTCCCCCCCCCCCCCCCCCCGCGCGCGCCACCCCTTAAATTCAACGTTGTATAGATAGCACACAGTATGGAAAAGTAAACAGTTTTATCATTATTACTCAGTAAGGCATAATATATAAGTGTAATTGCGTCTATTAAACAAAGTTCAAGGCTGCATTATAACAAGACATCCATCTATGTGCAATAAAGGAGATTGGTGAAACAAATTTTATACTGAAAACATCACAATTTTTACCAAGACAAGTTTTAATATCTGCAGACTATTTAATATCTTTGTATATATCTTTAAATAGACTTTCTAACCACATATTAATGGTCTGCAAAACTTCTTGCAGGCATTGTAGATGTGATGACATGAGTCACCATCCACATCCAACAAATGTGGAGCCTTTTCAACACTAATTCTGGTTTCAAGACCTGCTTTGGAACCTCTCATTACATTGCAGAAATCCAGAAAAACTGATATTAAATTTTCCTATGGAATATCATTCTTATCAAACAATGCTTGAATTTCATTTAATAAGTTTTCTGCACTTACTGCGTCTACATTTAGTGAAGCTAAATGTTCCACAACAACTCTATTTACCCTTGAGGAAAAATAACTACATAAAAGAGATATACTACCCGCATGTAGTTAGCACTTGTCAATTCATCAATATTTAAGGAAAATTTTGCAGTTTTTAAATTTTTAACTGTAGATTCAAAAAATTTTTTCCTAAACCAAATCTCATCAGCAGATCTCTTTTATTTTATAGGTATATTTTTATTCTGCCTGCAGTAGATTGTTTTTCTTTTTTGTAAATATCTTTTTTTTGTGTGTGTGTGTGTGTGTGTGTGTGTGTGTGTATATATATATATAAATATATTTAAGAACTAAGCTTTTTCTTTAATATAATTTTGGATTGAGTAGTTTTCTTTAAATGCTATAAAACTTGGACTCATGTTATAAATATCTTTCAGTAAGTAATATTTTTCTGCTCATAACATTTTTACAGAAAATTTAGTTAAATATATAAAATGTCACTTAAAATACATAGAACATTTGATTTTGTTTGAAGATTAGTTCAGAATGTTTCTTTATGCAAAATATTTTAACTCAGCAATGGTTCTTTATTCTGTAACAAAGCAAGTTAAAATGCAGATAAAAAAATAAGTTAAAAAAGTTATTAGTATTAATGCTGTTGCTGTATGTCAAATTTGTAATATTTGCTTGCATGTAAGTTTTTTTCTTACTAATTTAAAATAACATGTCTAATGTGACACATGAAAAATGCACGTATTCCGCTAAGTTCAACTTTTTTTGCCAAAAAACAGTATGTATTGAATATGTTTTTACGTTCACTGTATGCAATTTAAATTAACATTATACATAATTATATAATATTTACATATTTAAAAATTTGCATGACCAATTATATAACTTTCTTGTTTAGGGGTGGAAGGGGGCGGGGGGTTGCGTGAGGCTGTGAAAGTTCAGCTTTTTTTTTTGTGAACTTGTAGCATGTCTGCAAAATGGTAAAAGAAGAAGGAAAAAAAAAAGAATATTTATAACAATGTACGTCTATTGCCAGTAGACTTAAAAAAAGTCCTTCCGGCCTGTACCGGGAGGAAAAGGTAGCTTTCCTATATCTTCGTTTTAAAATTTTAGCTAATGTTACACGAAAACAGCAACTTAAAATGCAAATAAAACGTTTACAAAAGATTCGTTAATACTGAATTTGAATAAGAAATTCGCCAAATTATTGAGCAATAGCCAAATTGGCTTCATTTATGAAGACTTATTTTGGTCGCCAAATTTGGCGATATTTCGCCAAATGTCACCAAGTTTGGCGAGAATTTGGCGCTAACGGATATGAATATATAGTTTTATGCGTTTGATTGGGAAAATTATTACAACAATGAAAATTTTTGTAATGTGCTGTCTTGTTTCAAAATGTCAGCCACCCTAGAATTTCAAACTGCTCTATCTCAGCCGTTTTTTAAGATAGAGGTAAAACAAAAAATGCTCGTTTCAAGGTCTAACACTGAATTAAAAAATAAATTTGAATTTTTAACTTTTTTGTACATTTATTTTAGTTTTAAATTTTTAATTGGCCGCCATCTTGAAACAAAATGGCGGACCAAGCTGGCCAACGAACTCGGTCGAGACATTGGTGAGCTTAATACACACAATTAGTTTCATCAAAATTGATTTATAAATACGAGCGTTATCGTATGACATAGGTCAGATATATATATATATATATATATATATATATATATATATGGATATATATATATATATATATATATATATATATATATATATATATAAATCAACATTTGAACGGAGGGTGGTTTTGGGGTCTGGGGGTCATGATCGGTGAAAATATATCGAAATTTTCCGGAACTGCTTTCCTCCGAACGGCTGCAATAGGTAGCTTTATACTTTTTTGTATTGAAAGCTACCTAATATCAATTATTGTTTGACATTCTGAATCAGTCAATTTCTCTGGTCCATTTAACACTATTCACAAATGTCGATCTAATGTTTCCTGTTTCATTCTTGTTCTTAATTCAGAACAAACAAGATTCATCCTTGAAAAGTCTTTCGACAGACGCTGTGGATGTAGAGATTATAATGGAAAGTCTTAGGAGCTTCAGAAAATTTGGAAAAAGATTCCAGTTGTATGAATCTCTTTCAATCAAATCCAAAATCACAACTGGAGTAGCTTTTTTTTCTAGGCACTTTTTTGCTTCTTCTTTTTTATCCTTTCTTAGAAGAGATTTTGCTTCAGAATTCTTATCCAAATCATACGTCACCTTTGTAACTGACATTTCTTTTGCAAAACTATCTCTTTCTTTCTCAGCTGCTACAGAATCGATGATAGGAGGAGACTCTTTTACAGCTCCTTGAAACTCATTAGTCTGCTTTTGTCCATAAAATGAAAATAAAGTCGACAAACAAGTTTGGTCCTGATTACTGGGCATGTTATAATCGATGTCCAATGTGCTAAACATATCGAAAGCATCTAAAGCTTTATTGTTTATCACAAATGCAAAGGAAATCTCCTTCTTAAAGTCAGCTATAAATTTTTTTACGGAATTTTTAGTAAAACTTTTGATAGCATCAAATACACTGAGATTTTTAATAGATCGCCTTTTCATACTTGATTCTGTTCATTCATAAGTCATTACATATGTCAATAGTTCTTCTGCTTTTTTAAAATTTTCTCCATTTTGCAACAAATTATTTGAGAGTTCATCTACTTCCTTGCAGATGTTGGAGACTTTTTCCTTGACTGAGCTAAACAAAATTTTAGCAATTTGTAGCCAAAGACTTAATTTGTTGATAATTTTTAGAAAATCGGATAGGAATAAAATGCATAATAATACGTTTGCATTTAGTAGTTGTTCTGTGAGCCCTTTCATTTGTGGCTCTTTCTTTTCTCTTAATAAAGAGAACATCTAAAGTTTCAACAAGCTGTTGATACCGGCTGATGACTCTCTCACATGCAAACCCATGTGAGAGAGTCGTGAATGGACATTCTCATTTTTAGGGTTTCATACTTAAAAAGTAAAAACAGAACCATTATAAGATCAATTCTGTGTCTGTCTGTCAGAGCCCTTTTTCTCATAAACTATGGGACATGGAAAGTTCAAATGTGGGAAAGTTATAAAGTTTTTTTACCCACTTATTTTCAGATTATTAGCTATTCAGAAATATGTTTAGGAAAAATTTAGGGGGCTAATTAAGATACTTGAAAAAAAAAGTTTTCTTTTTATATATCATGTGGGGCAGCGTGTGAAAGATCTCATTATACGAAACTAAAAAATATACTTGTTTTAATTTTAGGTATTTTCAGAGATATCATCGAAAATGCACTGCAAAAATATGTCCCCTCCCCCCTATTTCCGAATTTACTGAAACTAAAATTATGAAAAAATTAAGGGCAGTAGGACTTTAACTAAATCTTGCAGAAAAACTATAGTGATTTTCTTAGTAACGTAGTTTTTAAGAAAAACACATTTTTCCATTACACACTAACTGTACTTTTCGGGCAGTCAGCAGGGGAATTGACGAGCGCTCGAGGTATCTATCGACACAGAATCATCCAAGGATATTTGCTAATTATTTTTGAAAAAAATTGTTGGTAATTAGTCGAGATATTCATTAAATTACTATAAAAAATTTTCTTTTTATGTATCGTGTTGTGTATTGTTCGAAAGATCTCGTAACATCAAACTGGAAAATATATTTGTTTTAATTTTAGGTGTTATATTTTCAAAGATATCATCGAAAGTATACTGAGAAATATGCCCCCCACCTTCCTATTTTTGAATCTACTGAAACTAAAATTCTGAAAAAATTAGGGGTAGTAGAAGTTTATTAACCTCTTCACTCCCAGGACGTATGCTGCGTACATCCTCTCATTTTAGCAATCAGCGACCAGGACGTATGCTGCGTACGTCCTCTCATTTCAATAATCAGCGACCAGGACGTACGCTGCGTACGTCTTCTCATTTCAGTAATCAGTGACCATTATGTACACCAATACATTCACTATACATTCACTATTCTTACGTCATTATAAGAAAGAATAAAAGAAAATAAATAGAAAGAAAATAAAAAAGTTTTATGTATATACAGGGGCTAGTGGTCAGGGGAAAATACAGTCAAAAAAGTGACAAACACCAATATATTCTTATAGAAAAATTCATGTTGATTATTCGATCAAATAATCAAGATGAATTTTTCTATAAGAATATACTGGTGTTTACCACTTTTTTTGGCTGCATTTTTCCCTGACCACTAGTCACCCTGATATACAGTATGTATGTATATCAGTGTATGTATATAATGTGCAAGTTTATATATTATTTTATACCTATTATGATAACGCTGTAAATCCTTTAACGACCTTACATTCATTACTATTAAATCACGGAAGTTATTAAATGATTTATGACACAAACATTTTGCACCGCACAACCTGGTATATAGCCCTTCACCAGCGAAATTATGACTGGGAGTGAAGTGGTTAATTAATAAATTTAATGTACAGAACCGTTTGTGTGTGAGTTATATTCGAACTTGACCAATTTATTTTGGATCATTTTCCCTAAGGCCTAATGAACAATAGGTTTATGATAAATCAAAGCTCCATTCTAAAAAACAACAACAACAACAACAAAAAAACACTTAATGTTACTTGGTTGAATGTTTACTTTCTTGTGTATATGCAAGTGGCAGTGCATGCAAAAGTTATAAAAAATATGGATTGTATTTTGAGGGGGGAAAATATGAGTAACAGCCAAATTTTTCATATGGATTGTCCATACAAGGGGAAAAAAAAAAAAAACTATGTGACGGGATAGGGTAAGGGGGGCAGGAAATAACAGAGCTTGTAGAAAAATAATCTTACTAAGTGTTAACCTTTTAAATCAGATTGCAGCAATATACAAAACCCAGAATTTTAACCCATAAGAAAGTGCTTCTATGTTAATTTTTATCTGTGTGAAAAAAACAGATGTGATATATGACTGAAAATGATGTGAATTTCTTAGGGAACAGTAAAACAAAATTGCAACATTGGACATACAATACAACCTTTGGCATACTGATGATCAAGCAAGGCTTAACTAGAAAACTGTTCAAATAGAACAAGTTTTTAACTGATAAGATAAACAGATTTTGGCTAGATTTGAGAATCAATTTTGGAATAATTTTAAGATGATGAAGCATTTGATTTTAGATATTTTGTCGAATATCTAATGAAATACTTGATAAATTCTTCTTAAACTTCAGGAATATAAAGAGCATGTTTGACCTCATATTTTCAGCTAAGGTTTGGTCCCAAAGACAATTAGGAGACCAACAACAAATAATATTTGCAATTACTTTGTAAATTAAAATGCTAGAAACAATCTCTAGCTATAGCATATGACTATGTGGGTCCTGTACAGCATTTGTGTTCATTTGTATAAGAATAGTAGGTCTATTCTTGGAAATAAAAAGGTTTCTTTAAAAAATTCAAGAAATTTCAGCATCTTTTTTTGTTTTAAGCATGCAGGGTTTTCAACCAAATTTAATGCCACTTTCAGGAAATTTGGCAAAGAACAGTAGAAACAAGTAACTGCAATTAGAATTTTTAATCTATTAATCATTTGATGAAATCGAAACATTTTTATGAAATAATTTTTAATTGTGCATGTGCAAATGGTAATAAAACTTATTTTGCATAAATTAATAGTTAAATATATAAAGAAACTCATACAAAAAGGTCAGTCAGATATCATAAAAATTCATGGAGATATTGGTGATATAGTGAGCTGAATTTCAGTTGCCTTTCTAAAAGTAGCTCAGTAGCTGTATGATGAGAGATTTTCCACAAATTGTCCATTTTTATAACTTGATTTCCAACAAAAGAGTATGTATTTAATGTATGTCCATGCATAGCTTATTAACAGATGGTTCGATTTTGATTTCTTTTTTTGTTGGAATGGTCTTGGTCTGTTAGTTTTTCCAAGAAGAATTAAACCATCAGTAAAAATTGAGAGTAAAAAATAGTATATATTGAAAAATGACAATTTGTGACAAAAAATTCCTTATCATCCAACCAATTTTAGAAAGCAACTGAAATTCAGATCACTATATTGCTGATATCTTTCTGAATTTTCTTGGTATACAGCTGGCTTTTTTATATGCATTGCCCTATATAGTTGACTACTAAAAAGTTTTGTTATTGTTCCACATTCACAGTTAAAAATTATTTTATACAAATGGTCATATTTCATCATATATTTAATTGCAATACACTGTTTCTATTGTACTTTGTCAAGTTTTCTGAAATTGGTGTTAAATTTGGTATAAAAGCCTCAATGTTATAAGCAAAAAACATGCTGGAATTTCTTGGATTTTTAGATAAACTTTTATATACTGTTATACGTGGTATTTTTATATAAATGAACATAAATGCTGTTATAGACCCACATAATTATGTGCTCATTTCTGGCAATTTACTTACAGGGTGATCACAAATATGAATTTTTTTTATCCAATTTGTTGTTGGTCCTTTAATTGTCTTCATGATCAAGCCTTCACTGCAAAAACATGAAGTCAAGTATTTTCTTTATTTTCTTGAAGTTTAAAAAGAATTCACCGTGTTTTTTTACTAGATATTCGACAAAACGTCTAAAATCAAAAGTGTCTGATGACTTTTGGCCAATATAGTGTATTAATAATTATCACTTTTTCATAAAAACGTATGGTAAAATATTTTATATTTTTCTTTCATGTCTTTTGCATTTTATTTTATTTTATTTGTATGTTTTACTAACATGTTTGTTATATTTGTAGGAATATACTAATCGTCAGTTGATTGGTTTAGTCAATTGCATACCTCAACTAAACAAAAAAGGAAGGCAGAGACTGATTAATTTAATAGAAGATGGTGATAAGTTGAAAAGATGACCAGATTCCATGTTTTAGGGCCAAAACTTTTTTGTGATAGAGAAAAATATCTTAATTTTTTAAGATGTGAACTAGAGTTTTAATAAATGTATACACTCATATACATATATATATTCTTGTTATATATGGACTTATACAGATATATTTAAAATAGTTTGTTTCAAATCTCAACATTTTGTTAATTATGTTAAAAATAAATTGTGTGCAAGTTATTTATTTTGTTAGATATTAGAATTAATGTTATATTAACTGCAATGAATAATCTCCACATAGCTATTAATGATCTGCAGTAAATGTTTACAGTTTGGTACATTGATCTTAGATTTACAAAATTTTATTAAAATTATTATAGCTATATATTATTTTCCCCTCCCTCCTTTTAGTGATGTTATAAATTAATTTTGTTACTGTTATATTAATTGAAAACTGTAAAATATGTTGAATTGTGCTTCAACAAAAAAGAAAATGCTAAGACAAGTAAAATTATAAATGAATGCATCATTTTGATTTTTTTGCACCAGGAATCTATTTTTAAGATTTTTGTATTTTTAGTCGGTACAACATTAGTATTTAAAAAAATGTTTCATATTTTTTCTTAGAACTTTCTGGTAACCTATATATCAGTACCAATAAAATGCTTTGTATTGTTTTAAAGCTTTGCATTCTGTTTTTTTGAATTTTAACCTTGAGTTTAAAATGTGTCATATTTTGTGATATTTACCTAATTAATTATGTATCAAGTTTGGAAATAAGTTTTTTCTTATAAACCTATCTAGTAGATTGATACATTCATCATCAAATTGTTTAACTGGAATGATCTAGTGAATGAATAAGAATATTTAATATATTTATATTGGGTACAATTTTTTTTTAAGTTGGGGAATATTTTATCTACTCATTTGAAAGTATCTTTAAAAGCTTCATTTACTGAAATTCCTCTATGTTAAGTTATGCAGAAATACAATATCACAATGAGCATCATACTCTTAAAATGTCTTTTTAACATAAATAAAGCCTTTTTTCTGCTTTTATATATTTATTTTAAATATTGAAAAAAAAATGAAATTTACAGTTTTGTAAAATTTATTGTAATGACAAATAAATGAAAGTAAAATAAAAACAAATGAAAAGTAGTTGTGTAATTGAATTTTGTGAATTGCTACTTTAACATAATAAAAGATAGGCAATTGTTTCCTTAAAAATTACATATGAGACCTAATATGAATTACTTTTCATTATATCTGCTGCTGAATTTTCATAATATCGACTTTGTTTTTATTTAACCTAGAACCAGTTGAATGTATAAATAGGAAAATAAATAAATGTTTATAAATGTAGTTTAATTTTATTTTTATTGGCAGCATACTAATAGATTTAATTAATTAATTTACATTGTTGAATTAAAGTAATAGATAGCTTTTAACATTTTCTCTTGAATGATGTATATGATTTAATGTTTTCTTTTCTTTATGCTTTGCACATTTGCTCAGTTGTTTCAAATATCATTACAAAGATTAACCAGAATACTTGTTTAAACGAAGCTTGTATTATTGTTATTTTATCTAGTTGTCAGATTCGGCCTGCATTAAGAATTGTTAAATAATAATTAATAAGGTTCTGGTATATTTATACTAATTATTTTATATTTCTGTAACAGCAGTTTGAAACCTATACATTTGAAAAATAAGTGCTTTATATATATGGCTCATTTTAATGTATATCATCCCATGTAGCATGTTTATATGTTGCTAAATTATGTCATTTATTTACTCATTCATTATTATTATTATTTTTGAATTCAAATAATCTTTTCTCTGTTTTAACCTTTTTTTATTCCATACTATTTTCACTAATATGCATGAATTAAATTATACCACTTATATCTGATAGTATTTTGTGTGTTTATAATTGTACTCAAACATTTTATTGTTGTTTATATTTTATAAATATTTTTGTATTAATATGAAACTGATGCAGTTTTAAATATGTGCCACTAGTTTTGTCTAAAACATTCAAAATTGTTTTTACATTTTTATTCTGTTTTGATATTTATTATTTTAAACTGGCATTAAAATCTAGTCTTATTTTTCCGTCCTTTATGTTACTACTTTTTGTAAAAAAAATTATTTGTAGAGCTGATTTTATATTATTGATTTTATTTCTGATTGCAATGTCTTCGTGAAATGGTAAAAAGTAAATCATAGCAGTATTTTTAGAATTTCTGTACTTAAACAAAAGTATAGCTACTGTTGAACTCCTTATTTACCAACTGTGTGTGTCATTAAGACAGTAATTAACAAATATGAAATCTTTTATGTCAGAATTACCATCTGAGTTTTGAATAGTTATTATTATTTTTCAAAATGGCTAGTGAATAGCCAGGGTAATTCTCAAACATAATAGCCAGAAGAATTCTCAAACTTTTTTTCCTATGAAATTCTGAATTGTATTTAAATTTATAAGCAAAGAAAAAAAATATAAAGTCTAAAAATAATAATTCTTCTAAAGAAAAAAAGAAAAAAAACCCAGCCTTTTTAAAGAAAAGAAAATTACATTGAGGGGTTACTTGTCAATTCAAAGACTGAAAGATAATTTTTTTTTTTTTTTTTTTTTTTTTTAAGAAATGTTTTATTATTGTATTTATTTTTAATTAATATATATATATATATATATATATTATAAACAGGTAGCAGTTAGTATAATTTTAGAAAATGTTGAATGAAAATCCTTTCTATAATTCATGAAAGTTATTTTTGTTTGGAATACTGAATATTACTTTCTCCTTCTATTAAAAAGAAAAGTTGCAAGAGCATGGAAAGTTAAGATACTATTTTAGCTTTTACTTCATATATATTTTTTAAAGTATATTTTCTGACAGAAATTTCTTGTTGAGAATTTCATTTATTTTTCTTTTGTCTGTAAATTTTGGTCAATAATTGCAAAATGTGAAATTTTATTTCATTAAATGCCTACTTAACAGTTAAAATGCTTGTTATAATCAATTAATTGTGGTTTGCACTAAGTTACAAAATTCTAAAATCAATTTTGATTGTAAAATTTCCTGAAAACTCGGTTTTAATGTTTTGGAAGTACTATTAACAAGATAGAACATCCACCTATTTTTTACTTTATTAATTTTCTTTGTTTAAATATTTTTAACAAATAAGCTAGATAATTTTAAACTGTGACTTTTAACTGCTATAAAATTATCTAGAATGGTTTTTTCATGAAGTTTTTGACTGATTTTTCCAAAAAGTTGTCGTTTAATTTATTTATTTCTAACAATTGTAAATTAGCAGCTATGGTATATTTTGGAACTGCAAATTTATTATTAACAACTCTTGAAAGTATAAAGACAGACAAAACAAAGGTAAAAACAAAACATCTTACAACAACTGGCAATAGTGGTCTTAAGATAGAATTTGATTAAATGTATATTCCAGGAATAGCCATGAAAGTACAATAAAAATTTTTCTACAGTAAAAACCATGATATATTGCATGCTCATAAATAAGCCATTTCTTTCTCTCTTTTTTTTTATTGTTGTTAAAAATTGTATTTTTATAAAAAAAACTTTTTTGTTTGATTGTAAAATAATTTACTTTTTGTTTGAACACGTCAAATAAAACTATTTTCTTTATATTATGTTGTTTTTGAGTTTCTCTGCTTGAACAAATATTGTTTTATCCTAATGTTGAAATCTGGGATTGATTAAGGCACTTCAGGACTCTAGGTACCGTATTTTATCAAAGACTTATGCAAACTTTAAGTTTTTCTGATATTTGAATCAAGATCCAAATTTTAAAACACAATAGACAAACGTTCAGCCTTGAATCTATACTAATATTATAAAGAAGTAAATGTTTGTTTTTTTGTTTGTTTGTTTGTTGGGGGTAATATCTGGAACTACCGAAGCGATTTCAAAAGTGATGGTGGCAAATTGATGGTGACAATCCTTGCTCCAACATAGGCTATGTTTTATGTTGGTGCCACTACCCCCAGGAGGGTGCAAGAGCGAAAAACATTCTAAAATTTTGATTTTTTTATACTGAAGGAGCTAGAAATATGAAATTTGGCATGGTACTTAGTTATAAGATGTAAATACTCTATAAGAAAAATTCTAAAAAGATTCAAAATTTAAAAGAGGGAGATGAGCGAAAAGCATTCTAAAAACATTTTAAATTACAATTTCTATGAAATCTCTGGAACTACAGAACCATTTTCAAAAGTGATGGTGGCAAATTGATGGTAACAGTCCCTGCTGTAACATAGGCTATATTTTATATCGGTGCCACTACCACAGGGGGGTGCAAGATCGAAAAACATTCTAAAATTTTGATTTTTTTATACTGAAGGAGCTAGAAATATGAAATTTGGCATGGTACTTAGTTATAAGATGTAAATACTCTATAAGAAAAATTCTAAAAAGATTCAAAATTTAAAAGAGGGAGATCAGCGAAAAGCATTCTAAAAACATTTTAAATTACAATTTCTATGAAATCTCTGGAACTACAGAACCATTTTCAAAAGTGATGGTGGCAAATTGATGGTAACAGTCCCTGCTGTAACATAGGCTATATTTTATATAGGTGCCACTACCACAGGGGGGTGCAAGATCGAAAAACGTTCTAAAATTTTAATTTTTTTATATTGAAGGAGCTAGAAATATGAAATTTGGCATGGTACTTAGTTATAAGATGTAAATACTCTATAAGAAAAATTCTAAAAAAATTCAAAATTTAAAAGAATAAGATGAGCGAAAAGCATTCAAAAAACACTTTAAATTTCAATTTCTATGAAATCTCTGGAACTACAGAACCATTTTCAAAAGTGATGGTGGCAAATTGATAGTAACAGTCCCTGCTGTAACATAGGCTATATTTTATATCGGTGCCACTACTACAAGGGGGTGCAAAGGCGAAAAATGATCTAAAATTTCGATTTTTTTTATACTGAAGGAACTAGAAACTTGAAATTTGGCATGGTAGTTACTTATAAGATGTAAATGCTCTCTAAGAACAGTTTCTAAAATGTTCGAAATTTTAAAGGGTGAAATTAGCTAAATGTGTTCTAAAAACATTCTAAATTACAATTTCTGTGGAATTTTTGAAACTACAGAACCGATTTTAAACGTAATGCTTGCAAATTTATGGTGACAGTTTTTAAAAATTTTGAAATTTTAATGAGAGCAGGAACAGAAAAGTTTTAAAATTGCAATTTCTGTGATATAGTCATTACAGAAATTTGCTTAATTAGTAATTTCTGAATTATTTGTGGCAGTAAAATTTCCTCTAATGAAAATAGGCCAACGAATACCACTTGGCATTTTTCAAGAATTATGCGAGCAAAGCCGCGGGTATTGCTAGTGTAATATAAAGACACATATTATAAATATACAGGAAAAAATAACATGTTTTCGAAGTATTTCTCCTAGATTCAACTGAGATTTCGTTAAAAATATATACACAGCATATTTCCAACCATAATAAAGAATATTTCAAGGATTTTTTTTATTTTTCCCATCAGGGATTTCTTTTGTCCTGCATTGTCTAAAAAAAAAAAAAATAACGGCAATTAGATTTTCATTTCATAGTGGTTTTAAAGGAATGACAACTAATAACTTTATTTAAAATATTCTTAAAACATTTTTTATTATGCTTTGTATGTACAGAAATATAAGTTTTTAGGTTCAAACTGTCAAATTTCTTTGGGGCGTAACACCTTAAAATCCCAGGATCCTAGTTACATGCCTACTGTGCCTAGGCCATAATCTACCCTGAATTAATGTCTACTTGATTTTATATTTATAGTTATTACTAGAAATACTGCATCAGTAAATTGAAAATCTACATTGATTCATAATATCAATTTAAATGTAGTGCAATTTGAGGAAAGTGAATAAAGCTGCTATCAGATTCAACAACTTTTCGAAATTTTTTTGAGCCAACTCTTGATTTGAGCCGATTTTCCGCAAGAAATTGCCTCAATTCCCAGTTTCATAGCAATCAACAATATCCCCAATTTTTTAGGCAGAGTTATAAAAGCTCGTTCATAGCAGCAACTTTTTATCCAATTTCTCCCTCTATAACTCAACTAAAGAGAGGCATTTTGGAATGTCCACAAAAGAGCGATAAACAATAATCACTGGTAATAGTAATAACCATTTTTTCCTCCAACTGTTGCAGTAACAATTGTAACCCTTCTTTCACTCTGCACGGCAAAAAGTTTGAGTTAAAATTGGCTGAAAAGTTGGTTGCTCGAAAAACTGTTGAATCAGATAGCAGCTTAATAATACATTTGACATAAATAATTTTTAAAAAATTGCATGTGCTTAAAAGATATTCATTGTTACTAAGAGACCATCGCTATCAGGTTAAATATTAAAGAGAATTTGTTCGGATGTTACATTAGTTCAGATGTTTTATAATTTCCAAAAAATATACTGTATTATAGCAGGGCTGTCGAACACAGCAACTACGGGTGCCATTGCACCCTTTAAAATGATTCTTGTTACTAGTGTTTTTTTAAATAAAAATTCATTTTAAAATATGCCTATTTAAAATCATTAGTGTTCTACATGATTTTTTATTATAAGCAGCGTTGAATTTTTGGCTCCTTTCTCTGCAAAATATTTTAATAGGCCTCTCTCTCAGGAAAATGTAATTCTAAATTTACTATGATTTATGCTTTTTTCTGCGATTATTTTTTACATTGAGCTTTGTATAGTAGGGGAACCTTATGGCATATATTGTGAGGTGTCTGTGCATCTTATAAGACGTCTGCATATCATACTCCCTACCAGGGTTGCCAGTATGCCCTCCTTTTTTATTCAGAAAATCCAAATTCATACCAGAAATTTCAAATGGTAATTTTTACTTTAATTAATGACAGGCATTTTAGTATTAATTAAACTAAAAATAATTCTTTCAGAATTTCCAGTATGAATTTGGAATTTCTGAATAAAAAAGGAAGCCAAACTGTCAACCCTGTCTCCTACTGTAGTGAGGTAGTATTGTTCTATTTCCCAGTCATGTGAATAATAGTGTCCTTCAATGCTATTCCCTGAATTAGGTGCGCCCACCCATGCTTACTCAGAGGTTCGACAGCCCTGCTGTATAGTAGTGCTTTTAAAAGTTTGTCTTACAATCCTGCTTCAAACTTAAAAATTACAAAGGACCCCTATAACCATGGCTGTGTGCAGAACACAGTTTGTGTGTGCATGTGGATGGGGGGGGGGGGGGACAGACAGACAGAAAAATTTAGAACAAAGTAATCTGTGTTCAGCTTCTAGAGTTTTTGATTATTAACACATGGGCTGATAAGTTGCCGGTCTAATAAAGAAAACACAACTTTTTAACAAAGCTTTACAACTTTATAACTTTAATAAATAACATAACTTTAATAATAAATAATAATAATTTAATAATAATAATAATAATTTAAAAATAACAATTTTATAATAATAATTTAATAATAATAATTTTATAATAATAATTTTATAATAATAATTTAATAAATGATTAATAATAATAATTTTATAATAATAATTTAATAAATGATTAATAATAATAATTTAATAATAAATAACAATTTTATAATGAAAAAGCTCCAAACAGTGCTCAGAACTCTATTGTTGTTTTTGGTCAAAAGTCAACACGCGCGGCAGCCACTTTGCCAACAGCTTTTTCATAGACAAATGTTCATTCAAAATAAAACCTACACGTTCCTTGGATATCTTCAGAGTCTGAGCTATCTCCTGCAACTTCACTTTACGGTTCCCCAAAACGATTTTGTGGACTTTTTTATGTTTTCCGGAGTAACCACCTCTTTTGCGTGGTGCATCACTGGTGTCCGTACGACCACGTTTAAATTCAGCAAACCAGTCAATAATGATGGATTTACCTGGTGCAGTGTCCGGATAACGCTTATCTAGCCAAGCTTTTGTTTGAACAGTATTTTTTCCCCATCAAATAACAATTCTTGAAATTCTTGTTATCCATTTTTTTGTTTATCAACAAAGTCGTTCAACTAAAACCACTCTAACGTTTTATCCACACGGCGAATCGTCATGGCATTTTTTCTACTACCTTTTAAAGGTTAGTATTTACTAAAAAAAACATCGGTTCGGTGATTGCAACGCCATCTGTGTGCCAGACCGGGAACTTATCAGCCCATGTGTTACATAACATAGTTTGGAAGATTGTGTAGCATTGTGTAGATTTGATGGAACTTCAAACATACACAGGGAATATAGCAAAGTCGTCTATCTAGACTCAGGAATATAATATTATGCTATTTTGTTACTTTGTGCTATGTAGATGTCAGATGTGTTAAAGCTTGTCAAGTCAGATACAACACAAATAAGTAAAATTGACTTGAGTTCGTTAAAATTTTTGCGCCCTCTGAAAATCCAAGGTCTATGCCCTTTCCCCTGGCCCAGTAGTCCGACCCTGAGTTTGAGCACGTTGCTCCACACGCGAGAATCATAAGGGCGCAAAATTATAAAGAAACGAAATTATTTGTGTAAATATTTTTTTTTACATTTGCCAGGATTGTGTTTTATATATAAAATATACTGTAAAACCTGTGAAAACGGAATCTTGTCTTTGACAGAAATTTTTCATGGTTTCCGTGGTATACCTAATACGAAAAACTGTCTAAAACGGAATATTTTTACAATGCTTTCCAATTTTGTTTTAGAAAAATAATTAAATAAATGAAACTACAGTATTCCTTGAACTTGACTTATCAAAATTTTTATTTAAGATAGTACACATTATAATTCTATTGTTTTATGTTTCTGAATTTGTGAACATTGTAAAGAATATTTAAAAGCACAACTAAAAGCACTTACATGTGCATTACAAGTTGTGTTTTATAGCAAAAAGATTGTATTAATTTGAAATAAGTAAAATGGAGCCTGTTAAAACGGAATCGCAATGGACTGGGAGAAATTCCGTTTTAGGCCTGTTTCTGTCTTAGCAGATATAATTGTATGGCATTCCTTTTATCAGCATCATGAATTTTTTCCATTTATGGCAGGATAACTTTCTAGACAGTTTTATTTTTACAGTTTTACTGCATTATATATGTGTATGCTTTAAACCTAAAAACAAATTTTGGGCAACTTTTTTTGGAAGAGAAGGGAGCGATCCGATTGTACTTGCTCCAGGGCGCTCTACGCCACAACCTCCTTCACTTTTTTTTTATTTGAAATGAAAAGGATCTGAGAATAGATTTTCTGCTCGACCTCATGCTATATTATTTTTTAAGTTAAAAAAATATATATACGTATATATATGTTTTTCTCTTGTAATCCCAAGTTTAAAAGAACTTATCAGATAGCATGTGAAGAATAATGGAACGAAAATGACATGCATTTTTTTTTTTCTGGGGGATAGTCAAAAAGTAGGTCAACTAAACTAACATTCTAACGATATAGTTAGACAGATATTGGTTGCTACAGAGCTGCAGATGTTGGTTGCGTCTGTTTTATATATCTCAAGGTACATGAAACAAAATCATTATCCTATAGAAACAAATTTTAGAGTAAAAGTAGATATTTATAAACCTATTTATATTTTTTCATTTTATCCATGTTTATATTGGAAGAATACAATTAAAAGGTCAAGGATAGTCTAGAATAATCTTAATATAGAAGAAGATACATGGGGCTTTCTAAGCAAAATTTATGCCATGATTTTACCTTTCATGATTGACCGTCAGACATATTGATAATTTTGAACAAAAAATAAAATGCATGGAGCATTTTTAAAGAACAGGAAAAATTTGCTACCATGCTACAAATAAAATCTTTTAAGCTGGTCTTAAACACTTTTTGTTTTTTTACTATTGTTTTCTTGTTTATTTTCTTGAAAGATTGATTTATATACAGGGTGGTCATAAAAAAAACTTTGCCGATATATGGAGCTCTAGCGGCCGGTTCGTTCAACCGATCGAGGTGAGATTTCAGATACAGTTATTCAGAGGTATGAGCTCGGGATTCTGTGTACGGCAACAAAGTGGTGGTCACGGTTACGGTTATAGGCACCGAAACTCGAAATCTTCCAATGGCAACGCCCATTTTTTTAGTCGCAAAATGCTCAGCGCATGCGAAAACCCCAAGGAGCGTTGGAACCGTACGTGCATCGCAAGAAATGGACTCGTTATGCATGCACAAAAAGCAACTCTGCAAACGGGAAAAAAAAAAATCACGATCGGGGCGCACGGAGGAAATTTGCATATGACACAGAGTCAGTACACCAATCACTGATTATAACACAGATCGGAGAAAAGAAAACTTTTATTTTGATTACACATTTTCACATGGGTGCCATCACAGGCAATTACACATTGCATGCGGGCGACTTGTGTGTGTCCAATACAGCCGAACGTAACATCGCATGAGGGATGTTTGCAATCTCACGTTTGATAGAATCTTTCAAATCCGGCAAAGTTTGTGGATTGCACATGTACACTCTAGATTTGAGATATCACCAGAACCAGAAATCCATAAGAGTGAGGTCGGGGGATCGCAGAGGCCACGGAAATGGAAAATGGTGCGAGATGACACGGTCTCCAAAATGCTGTTCCAGGACCCTGGGAACAGACTTTGCTATATGTGGAGGTGCACCATCTTGTATCCAAACAAAGTCATTCAGTGCATTTCGCTGCAGCAATTCTGGTATGATGTAATTTTGCAGCATTGCCGTATAGCGGAAGCCTGTTACAGAGCGAGTTACAAATCCCGTTGGTGTCGCTTCCTCAAAGAAGTACGGACCGAGAATAATTGCGCCTGCAATGCCGCACCACACAGTAACTTTGACATCGTATAAAGGTACTGGTGCCACAGCGTGCGGATTCATGTCTGCCCAGTGCACACAATTTTTGGTGCTGACGTTGCCAGTTAAGGTGAAATGTGCCTTGTCCGTTCATAATATGTGAAGAGGCCAGTCGTTATCTCCATCATATCGGCTAAGAAATTCATTAGCAAAGTCTATACGTTGTTGATGATCCCCCCACTTCCAACATCTGGATGCGCTGGTACTGGTAAGGAAACATGTGGATTACAGAGCGCAGTAGCTTTAGCACCGTTGATTTCGGTATATCCAATACACGAGATGCACCTCTTGCAGTTTGCATATGTCCTGTAGTCACTGTGTGATGCACTCCGTAACATTATCCTCAGGAACAGTTGGTCGTCCGGATCGCGGTCTATCACAGGTGCAGCCAGTTTCTTCGATTTTCTTTACTAAATCACGAAGAGCTTGCGGGCTATATGGGCCACGTATTTGGCGATGGTTTCGACGGTAAACACGCAAGGTTTTCGCAGCATTCATCACATTTTGATAATAGAGTTTTACCAATTCATCATGAACTGTCGCTGGAAGAGTCATTTCGTCGGCATGTGCGTGCTCCCTACTGAAGAACTAACATTCCCACCCCACTTTTTATCCGTTTTCTACGCTTACTATCTGGAGAACGGCGCTCCGTGATTGGTGTTTTGCCTCTGTCATATGCAAATTTCCTTCGTGCGCCCTGATCGTTTTTTTTTTTTTTTTTTTGGCTGTCCGCAGAGCTGTTTTTGTGCGTGCATAACGCGTCCGTTTATTGCGATACACGTACCGTTCCAATGCTCTTTAGGGTTTTCGCATGCGCTGAAAAAAAATGGGCGTTGCCATTTGAAAATTTCGAGTTTCTGTAGCTATAACCGTAAGCATGAGTGCCAATTTGTTGCCGTTCACAGAATACCGAGTTCATACCTGTGAATAACTATATCTGAAATCTCATCTCGATCGGCTGAACGGACCGGCCGCTAGAGTTCGATATATTGGCAAAGTTTTTTTTATGACCACCCTGTATATATATATATATATATATATATATTATTTATATATAGAGAGATTCCTTTACAAATGCAAATTCTTTACAACAATTTAATTTTTAATTAAAAAAAGTAAGAAATATTAATTTTAGCTATATGTAAAAATTGATATATCTCCTGATAGAGTATCACTTTTTGTTTACTGTTTCATTTCTGAATACAGAAAAGAACAAATATTAATTTGTTTTTAGATATTACAAAAAAACATGGATTTTTTCTTCATATTTGAAGCTTCTAGAAAAATATTTCTTTTAAAAAATTCATAGGTTACAATTTATATATTTTCTGAAAATTTTCATATAAATTTTTGAAAAAAATATGAATTGTAATATATGTATTTTTTAAACAAAAATCGATTTTTAGAAGCCTCAAATATGAGAATACAAAATTACAGCTCATTCCACAAAGTAGTTTTAGAGTTATTATGCTTAAAAAGCTATCTACATTGCAATGTGTTTTGCAATGATTAAAAATTAATTTAACATTAGGAGTATACCAAACTTTAAACCTGCATAATTCCTAAACTACTTGACCGAATGGCTTCCCTGTTGATATTCAAAGGTAAAAATTACTGAAAAATCCAAATAACATGTCAAAAGTAGGTGATAGTATTGGAGATTGTAAAGTTTGTTACACTTTCTATATGTTGACCACTCCCTGAGTAAAATTTATGTATAGCATTAATTAGTAGATGTTATTACTAACAGATTGGTATCAGTCACATTTTTATATGATGATTTGCTCTGGAGTTAGTACAGGGGTATCTTTTTATGATTATACAGGATGGTTATAATTAAAGTTATACTGCTCAGACCAATCTTTAGCACATTCTGGTTGACCGATTATGTTGAAACTTGGTATATACGTTATATGGACCAAGGCAAAAAGAGAAATATCCAATAAAACAACAGCTTAAATTTCGTCCATCAGGTGAAATATGGCACATAAAGAACCAGAAACACAAATTGGAAATACAAAAATGTATTTAATCACATTTGTTCAATGTGCATTCCATTTGTGTCAATAACATGTTCCACAGAAGCATGAAGTAATTCTTGAGGAATTGAAGCGACATGGAATATTGTGTTTGCTTTCTGTTGAACATGTTTTAACATGCTTTGAACATGTCACTGGCACAAATGGAATGCACATTGAACAAATGCTGTGATCAAATAAAGTTTTGTGTTTCCGGTACTTTATGTGCCATTTTTTCACCTGGTCGTCGGAATTTGAACTTTTTTTATTATTGGATATTTTTCTTCCTCATGGTCCATGTAACGTATATACCAAGTTTCAAAGAAATCTGTCAACCAGAACGGGCTCCAGATTGTTCTGAGTAGTGTAACTTTAATTATAATCACCCCGTATAACAAGACATTTTTGGCACTGACGTTCAATTTGTAGAATTTTTTTTTTTAAATATCACAATGTTCTTTGCTGAATTTTATATAATACTGAAATTTACACACTTTGTCACATAACATCCACAAATTAGATTTTTTTTCTGGGATATTTTTGCCTGAATAAGATTTGTTATGTTACTGGAGGTCACTACATTTCTAATATAAGAAGATATCATATGCACTTCACAAGTTCTTCACTAACAAAACACCTGAAGACGTGTAATTAAAATGTCCTACTGAAAACAGCCTTATTGGAAGACGGTAGTCAAAAAATGTTAATGTTCTACATTTAATTTAGATGGAAATAAGTTATTCCACCCAGAAATCTCCATTTAAAAAAAAATGCCACTTAACATGATCAAACACACAGCTTTTTTCAATAAAAGTATTGTAAAGACCTTGTTTGCACGATGATTTTCAAATGGTAGCGGTTGAAACAAACTAAGTCATTAGTTGTCCTTATAATAAATTTTTATTCTATTAAGATATAAAACACACAAAATAATTATGGGTTACACTGTTGGAGTCGTGAGTTCAATCAATTTCAATTAAAGGGGTCATAAGAGTTCTTTCTGATTAAAGTCCCAACTCGGAGTAAAGTTCTGTTCATGTTTTGGGATCTATACTTCCTTCCTGATGGGAGTCAGAAATTTGTATAAACAAGAGACAGGTGTCTCTATTGTTTTCCCTGCACTGATAGCGGTCTGCAAAACCTTTAGCATAGGGCGTGCCGTACTTTAGATGAACTTCTCTGTCAGATAAAGGGTTTCTCCCTTCTCATTCTCAGGTTCAGAGATTTTCGCTTTTTTTCCATTGCCTCTCAAATCTAGAGATCACAACAAACCTTTTTCTCAGGAGAATTGGGCGTTTAGTGTTTATCTAAGAGTTCCAATAAAGTTGCTCGCCCTTCCTGATTGGGAACTTTGAGTTTTTATCTGGCGCTATCATTGCCAACTCATGTCTAGGTTAGGCCAAAGAAAGCCTCCACTTCAAGTGTTTCGAGAGGAGAAACTAATTATTCACCTCCCCGCCGTAATGAATTTTTCTTGTCACACACCTTTGAATATACACGATGCCAAGTCTGCCTCATTGTCTATGAAGGGAGATGGTACTTTATAAGAGTGAGAAAAAATAACGTTTAAGATGAAAAGTCTCATCTAGTATCCACAAATAATTGAATGGAGACTTTACAGTATCTAAAGTCGTATTTCACAAATGCAAGAACGCTGTGAAAACAAAATGTCGAGCAACACAAAAACTAGTCGGATGTGCCAATCCCAAAACTTTCTTCTGTCTCAGTCATGTTAATACTTCAAAATTCGGTATCACAGTGCCAAAATTAAATGACAATCTATGCCTCTCATGAGGATTCTAAAGGTTCAGGTTCATTAAATTGCGTGCATTTAAAAAGGAGATATAACACATGGGCTGATAAGTTCCCGGTCTAATAAAGAAAACACAACTTTTTAACATAATTTTATAACTTTAAAACTTTAATAAATAACATAACTTTAATAATAAATAATAATAATTTAATAGTAATAATTTAATAATAATAATTAAATAAACAAATAATAATAATAATTTTATAATAACTAACATAATTTTATAACGAAAAAGCTCCAAATAGTGCGCAGAATCATCGACTCGTTGTTGTTTTTGTTCAAAAGTCAACACGCGCGGCACCCACTTTGACAACAGCTTTTTCATAGACAAATGTTAATTCAAAATAAAATCTACACGTTCCTCTTCGACACGTTCTATCTTCAGAGTCTGAGCTATCTCTTGCAACTTCACTTTACTCTTCCCCAAAACGATTTTGTGGACTTTTTTTATGTTTTCCGGAGTAACCACCTCTTTTGCGTAGTGCATCACTAGTGTCCGTACGACCACGTTTAAATTCAGCAAACCAGTCAATAATGGTTGATTTACCTGGTGCAGTGTCTGGATAACGTTTATCAAGCCAACCTTTTGTTTGAACGGTATTTTTTCCCATCAAATGACAATTCTTGAAATTCTTGTTTATCCATTTTTTTTGTTTATCAACAAAGTCGTTCAACTAAAACCACTCTAACGTTTTATCCACACGACGAATCGTCATGACATTTTTTCTACCTTTTAACGGTTAGTATTTACTAAAAAAGCATCGGTTCGGCGATTGCAACGCCATCTGTGTGCCAGACCGGGAACTTATCAGCCGATGTGTTAAGCATCGCAGTTTTCAAACAAATCATTCAATTTCGGCGCCCATTTATTAGATGTCTGCAACCAAAATTCCCAACCAAAGAGCATAAAAACGACACCTGTTGGACAGCATACACCCAAGCCTAATAAGGATCTATTTATGTGAAAATGCAACAAAATATGAAGTTTCAATTAAATTCTGTTCATTAGCTTTTGAGATACAGCTATTGCAAAAATCATGAGAAATGCACCAAAGCAGCGCCACCTGTTATAGGATTTACACAAAAACCTAATCAGCACCAACTTATGTCAAGATCTAACAGAATAGGAAGTTTGATGAAATTCCATGCATTAGTTCTTGAGATATGACTATCGTTAAAATAGTGTAAATCCTGAAAAATGTAGCATAGCAGCACCACCTGTTGGACGATTTAGACCAAAACCTTATCAGAAACAACTTATGTCAACGTCTAACTGAATCTGAAGTTTGATGAAAATTCGTGCTTAGTTTTTGAGATAGAGCTAGTGCGGAAATCGGGAAAATGCCACATAGCAGCGTCACCTGTTGGGCGATTTACACCAAAACCCAATCAGAAACAACTTATGTCAACGTCTAACTGAATCTGAAGTTTGATGACAATCCGAGCATTAGTTCTTGAAATAGAACTATTGTGGAAATCCTGAAAAATGCAGCATAGCAGCGCCACCTGTTGGGCGATTTACACCAAAAACCAATCAGCACCAATTTATACCAAGGTCTAACTGAATCTGTAGTTTTATTCAATTCTGTGCATTAGTTCTTGAGATAGAGCACCAAAAAAAATTTTTCCCATACAGACACTCAGGCAGGCAGACATTTTCTAAAAACAGCCAAATCGTGTTCAGGACATTCTAAAACATATAAATTCGTCAAAAACTGGAAGTCGAAATTTTTCATGAATGCAATACAAAATACATACTTTCTTGTAAAGACAGAAGAAAGTAAAAATCTGGAAAGAGCAATGTTTTGTTTTGAGATCTTGCTTTCTCATAAAAATAAAATGCTCAATGAATTTTTCTATGGATTATGAAGGATTTATATCTGCAGTCAGCTTACCAATTTTTTTTTTTCATGGAAAGACTATAAGAAGGAAGGGAATAGTTGCAGAATCCAGTTGAAATGGGGTCACAACCGAGACAAAATTATTGGATTGAGAAATGGAACTATTGTGCTATTAGACACTTAAGGATATTTTCGACAAAATTCCATTGATACATTTTTGTCTAGTTTGTCAACAGCAGCACTCAGCTTTATCTAAAAACAGCAAAAAAAATTCTGCATTTCATTCCAAATTATAAGTGTGAAGAGCACTGATATTCCTAAGCACTTTTCAACACTTCTACTCCTAAAAAATAAATATAGAAACACACTGTGAGTTGAGGTGGATTTAGAAATTAAACACTTTTTCTCAAAGCCTAAAGATTATTGTTAATAATAAACTGCATCACACTTCACATTAAATGGTTTGCATCATTCTTTTTATACTAGCCGCCACTGGCGACCAGTTTGGTCTCCCTTAAATGTATGTTAAACATTGCAACACGTTACATTTATTCATAATTTAATTTTCCCTTAATCCTTCGCCAAATCGGAAGATTCTAATAGACAAATCATGAACTTTTGCGATCATGGTAGCATTTCGCATATTTTTTGGGCACAAATGTCACATACGCACGTTGGCGCGATTCCCCCCCCCCCCCCTCCCCCGCCAATTTGGCGAAAACTTTGTTATGGAAATTGTTGTTTATTTACTTTTATTTTTTATTTTAATTCTATAAATTATTTTTGATATGTATATCAATATTTATTTACAACAAACTATCATTTATTTATTTTTATTCTTTTTTTTAATTATGAGTATTTTTGTTAGCCGGGAGCGGATGATAATTCGCCAAATATCGTTCCCATCACCGTCATTCATACTACAATTAATTTAATTTTAAATTATAAACCTGTCACTCATTTCATTTAAAATACTTAACTTTAATCTAAAATGCTTATATTACATAAATTTAAAATACTTCACACTTTTCATTTAAAAGAGAAAATAAATAAATAAATAAGAAATAATATCATAAATCAAAACATTTGATTTCAAAATCAAAGTATCATTTCTAATTTGTACACGCGATAAATAAAAGCTGTATTAGCGATTTTAAAAATGCTAAAAATCTGATTCATTAAATATTATTACATGAGTTCAATTTACGTCAAGAAAAGGTCCGAAAGTTGAGTTGTATAGCACATAATTATGGTAAACTTTGATTGTCTCACTGGTGCGAATTATTTTTTTGACGCGAGGCAGCGGTCCAAAAATTCATTCGCGGAGAACTTGCTTTGCGAATGATTACCTCCATGATTTAATATTTTAAATGTTCACGACGAATCAATTTTTTTTTTGTTTACTTTTATGAATAGAGAATTTGAACTGCGAATCTTTCGACTGAAGTTATTGCAGAATATATACATAATTGAACGCAAGTCATCTCTCAAATATTAATTTATTTTGAACGATCTTTCTTAAAATGTAACTTTTATGCAGTTTATTCGAAAAAATAATTTTGAATAAAAATGGCCGCTTGGCATATGAAAAAGCGATGCGGCATCCCGGAACTGTTGAGGACAGTCACATGACTTACGGTTTTATTTTAGAAGATTTTTGTAAGAGAAAACGCTTTTCTTTTTATTTAAATATGTGAACATTATGTGGCCTTTTCAAATATGTTTTATTTTAGCAACAGATTTTTACTTTCTTCTATCTTTACAAGAAAAAAGTATTAGATTCATGAAAATTTTCGACGGATTTATACGTTTTAGAAGGTTTTGAACACGATTTGACTGTTTTTAGAAAATGTCTGTCTGTCTGTATGTAACAAAAATTTTGTGGGTTTCTCTGTCTCAAGAACTAATGACTTTAAAACTTTAGATTCAGTTAGTCCCTGATATAAATTGATGCTGATTTGGTTTTGGTATAAATCTCCCAACATGTGGCGCTGCTATGCTGCATTTTTCAGGATTTACACGATTTTAGTGATGGTCATATCTCAGGAACTAATGAACGGAATTTAATAAAACCTTAGATTCAGTTAAACCTTAATATAAATTGGTGCTGATTTGTTTTTGGTGTATGTGAAACCTGTATGAGATAGAAGAAAGTTTTGGGATTGGCACATCCAACTAGTTTTACCTAGAGACATTATTGCCAAAAAAAAAATAATGACCAAAAAATTTTTAGTAAAGAGAAGTATGACAGTCTGGGCTGTGAAAATAAAAGTTTGGGAAACACAGCTCTAAAGCAATGCTTTATGTGCTATTACTTTTTTTTTTCTTAGGGAGAACTGAAAATTAAGAATCTCTTTACTGTTTTGATTTTTTATGTATTTTCAATATGCTGGATTCCAATATATCAATTATTTCACTTGAAAATTGGAACAGTAATTCTTTCTTAGAAAACTTCCTTATCGCAGAACTGAATCACATTATATAAACCGAGGTGAGAATAGACAAACTGTAAAGAACAGACAATTTTCTGTTTTGCTCCCTTACCCCCACCATGCCCAGAATTTTTCTCCTTTCTTCAGGGAGAGCGGAAATTTTAGTGGTGGAGGGGACAGAATTTAGAGGATTGATTATTTATATATTGTTGCTAGAAATTTTTTAAAAAATCTGGAATGACTCCCCTCAACTTTCTGAACACTTTAGAGAATACTATGTTTAAAAAAAAAAATAAATAAATACACAGATTCTAATTTTACATGTTTCCATTGGTGGAAATGACAATCTTCTAAAGAAAATGCGCAATTTCATAAAAATAAGTTCAAATATTTCTTTTCTAAAATTATGATAGAATTTTCATTGATTTTTCATTCAGTCCATTAAGAAATTATGGCCTGTAAATTAAAATAAATCTTGAAATTAAATTTACATAGCCTTACTAATGGGAGTTTTGGGTTGTTTTAAGTATCGATATTTCACAATTTTTTTTTCATCAACATGCAATACTTAAACTTTTCTGTCTGTCTGTCGGGGGGGGGGGGGGGAGGACAGACACATTTTGTATTCTCATATTTGAGGCTTCTAAAAATCGATTTTTGTTTAAGAAATACATATTATATTACAATTCATATTTTTTTCAAAAATTTATATGAAAATTTTCAGAAAATATATAAATAGTAACCTATTAATTTTTTAAAAGAAATATTTTTCTAGAAGTTTCAAATATGAAGAAAAAATCCATGTTTTTTTTTAATATCTAAAAACAAATTAATATTTGTTCTTTTCTGTATTCAGAAATGAAAAAGTAAACAAAAAGTGATACTCTATCAGGAGATATATCAATTTTTGGTACTTTTCGATTAGCCGGGCGCCAGTGATATATGTACATATATAAATACATATGCATATACATATATATGTATATATATACATACATATATGTATATATATGTGTATGTATATATATGTATACGTAGATATGTGTATGTAAGTGTGTGTGTATATATATACATGTATATATATCACTGGCGCCCGGCTAACCGAAAAGTACCCAATTTTTAAATATAGCTAAAATTAATATTTCTTACTTTTTTTAATTAAAAATTAAATTGTTGTAAAGAATTTGCATTTGTAAAGGAATCTCTCTATATATAAATAATATATATATATATATATATATATATATATATATATACAGGGTGGTCATAAAAAAAACTTTGCCAATATATCGAACTCTAGCGGCCGGTCCGTTCAACCGATCGAGATGAGATTTCAGATATAGTTATTCACAGGTATGAACTCGGTATTCTGTGAACGGCAACAAATTGGCGCTCATGGTTACGGTTATAGCTACAGAAACTCGAAATTTTCAAATGGCAACGCCCATTTTTTTTCAGCGCATGCGAAAACCCTAAAGAGCGTTGGAACGGTACGTGTATCGCAATAAACGGACGCGTTATGCACGCACAAAAACAGCTCTGCGGACAGCCAAAAAAAAAAAAAAAAAAAAAAAAAAAAACGATCAGGGCGCACGAAGGAAATTTGCATATGACAGAGGCAAAACACCAATCACGGAACGCCGTTCTCCAGATAGTAAGCGTAGAAAACGGATAAAAAGTGGGGTGGGAATGTTAGTTCTTCAGTAGGGAGCAGGTACATGCCGACGAAATGACTCTTCCAGCGACAGTTCGTGATGAATTGGTAAAACTCTATTATCAAAATGTGATGAATGCTGCGAAAACCTTGCGTGTTTACCGTCGAAACCATCGCCAAATACGTGGCCCATATAGCCCGCAAGCTCTTCGTGATTTAGTAAAGAAAATCGAAGAAACTGGCTGCACCTGTGATAGACCGCGATCCGGACGACCAACTGTTCCTGAGGATAATGTTACGAAGTGCATCACACAGTGACTACAGGACATATGCAAACTGCAAGAGGTGCATCTCGTGTATTGGATATACCGAAATCAACGGTCCTAAAGCTACTGCGCTCTGTAATCCGCATGTTTCCTTACCGGTACCAGCGCGTCCAGATGTTGGAAGTGGGGGATCATCAACAACGTATAGACTTTGCTAATGAATTTCTTATCCGATATGATGGAGATAACGACTGGCTTCTTCGCATATTATGGACGGACAAGACACATTTCACCTTAACTGGCAACGTCAGCACCAAAAATTGTGTGCACTGGGCAGACATGAATCCGCACGCTGTGGCACCAGTACCTTTATACGACGTCAAAGTTACTGTGTGTTGCGGCATTGCAGGCGCAATTATTCTCGGTCCGTACTTCTTTGAGGTTGGTTGGTTGGTTGATTGATTATTGACGGCCAATTATCTACACTTGGGATATAGGCCCGGGGGGAGTGCCCTTCGTGGGGGTCTTTCTAAGGGAACCTAACTCGTATTTACGCATGGATAAATCCACGGCTCGAAGAAAACCACGAAAACTCCGAACGATTAGGCCGACGGACTTCTTTGAGAAAGCGACACCAACGGGATTTGTAACTTGCTCTGTAACAGGCTTCCGCTATACGGCAATGCTGCAAAATTACGTCATACCAGAATTGCTGCAGCGAAATGCACTGAATGACTTCGTTTGGATGCAAGATGGTGCACCTCCACATATAGCGAAGTCTGTTCCCAGGGTCCTGGAACAGCATTTTGGCGACCGTGTCATCTCGCGCCATTTTCCATTTCCGTGGCCTCTGCGATCCCCCGACCTCACTCTTATGGATTTCTGGTTCTGGGGATATCTCAAATCTAGAGTGTACATGTGCAATCCACAAACTTTGCCGGATTTGAAAGATTCTATCAAACGTGAAATTGCAAACATCCCTCATGCGATGTTACGTTCGGCTGTATTGTCCACAGTCGCCCGCATGCAATGTTCTTTTCTCCGATCTGTGTTATAATCAGTGATTGGTGTACTGACTCTGTGTCATATGCAAATTTCCTCCGTGCGTCCCGATTGTGATTTTTTTTTTTTTTTTTTTTTTTTTTTTTTGCCCGTTCGCAGAGTTGTTTTTTGTGCGTGCATAACGAATCCATTTCTTGCGATGCACGTACGGTTCCAACGCTTTTTGGGGTTTTAACATGCGTTGGGCATTTTGCGACTAAAAAACTGGGCGTTGCCATTGGAAAATTTCGAGTTTCTGTGCCTATAACCGTAACCGTGAGCACCACTTTGTTGCCGTACACAGAATCCCGAGCTCATACCTCTGAATAACTATATCTGAAATCTCACCTCGATCGGTTGAACGAACCGGCCGCTAGAGCTCCATATATCGGCAAAGTTTTTTTTATGACCACCCTGTATCATCACATCAATCACATGTATCATCACATCAATCTTTCAAGAAAATAAACAAGAAAACAATAGTAAAAAAACAAAAAGTGTTTAAAACCAGCTTAAAAAATTTTTTTGCAGCATGGTAGCAAATTTTTCCTGTTCTTTAAAAATGCTCCATGCATTTTAATTTTTATTCAAAATTCTCAATGTCTGAAGGTCAATCATGAAAGGTAAAATCATGGCATAAATTTTGCTTAGAAAGCCTCATGCATCTTCTTCTATATTAAGATTATTCTAGACTATCCTTGAACTTTTAATTGTATTCCTCCAATATAAACATGGATAAAATGAAAAAATATAAATAGGTGGGGGGTCTACTTTTACTCTAAAATTTGTTTCTGTAAAATAATGATTTTGTATCATGTACCTTGAGATATATAAAACAGATGCAACCAACATCTGCAGCTCTGTAGCAACCAATATCTGTCTAACTTATATGGTTAGAATGTTAGTTTAGTTGACCTACTTTTTGACTATCCTCCAGAAAAAAAAATGCAGGTCATTTTCGTTCCTTTATTCCCCACATACTATCTGATAAGTTCTTTTAAACTTGGGATAGAAAAACAAACTTAAAAAATAATATAGCATGAGGTCGAGCAGAAAATCTATTCGCAGATCCTTTTCATTTCAAATAAAAAAAAGTGAAGGAGGCAGTGGCGTAGAGCGCCCTGGAGCAAGTACAATCGGATCGTTCCCTTCTCTTCCAGAAAAAGTTGCCCAAAAATTGTTTTCAGGTTTAAAACATACACATATATAATGCAGTAAAAATAAAACTGTCTAGAAAGTCATCCTGCCATAAATGGAAAAAATTCATGGTGCTAATAGAAGGAATGCCATACAATTATATCTGCTAAGACAAACACGCCTAAAACGGAATTTCTCCCAGTCCATTGCGATTCCGTCTTAACAGGCTCCATTTTACTTATTTCAAATTAATACAATCTTTTTTCTATAAAACACAACTTATAATGCACATGTAAGTGCTTTTAGTTGTGCTTTTAAATATTCTTTACAATGTTCATAAATTCAGAAACATAAAACAATAGATTTATAATGTGTACTATCTTAAATAAAAAATTTGGTAAGTCAAGTTCAAGGAATACTGTAGTTTCATTTATCTAATATTTTTGCTAAAACAAAATCGGAAAGCATCATAAAAATATTCCGCTTTAGACAGTTTTTCGTATTAGGAGGTATAATATACAACGGAGATCATGAAAAATTTCTGTTAAAGACAAGATTCCGTTTTCATAGGTTTTACAGTATATTTTATCTATAAAACACAACCCTGGCAAATGTAAAAAAAAAATATTTATACAAATAATTTCGTTTCTTTGTAATTTTGCGCCCTTATGATTCTCGCGTTTGGAGCAACGTGCTCGAACTGCTACACGGTAGCTACGCCCCTGGAAGGAGGACAAAGACAATTCAGACGAAATTATTTTTAAATAAATTATTCTTGAGGGAAGGTGGACTTTGAAAGGAGCAAAAATCTACCAAAGGTACGAATTTTTGTTTTTGTATTAAAATTTCTTTTCAAAAAGAAAAAAAAAAGTCATTATATGGCCATATTATTTCGTAGAAAGTATGCTTTCACACGCCTTAAAGGTATGTAATGAAAATGACTTAATCTATTTCAAATGTTTTTTTTCTCGAATCAAACTTTTTGCGTTCTTTAAAAATGCTTCATGCGTTTAAATTTTTGTTCAAATTCCCAATGTGTCGAAAAGACAATCTTGATACACAAGAAAACTAATCTGTGCATCCGTTGTGGAATGATGGTTTAATAAAGTTGTCAAATCTTATTTTAATAAAAGAAAGATGTTTCTATGTTTTTCTGTCTGTTGCGATGGCCAGATCATCGTATTCATTGCACGTAGATGTCTACACATTTTGATAAGGATACACGAAGACAGGTTCGAATGCACCGGAGATTCAGATTTTTCATTTTTTGATAATTAGCTGATATATTAATTAAAAACTTTCACCGAACGCTAATGAACGAGTTTAAGGGAGTTGGTCAGTCAGATCTCAAATTCCCCTCGCTAATGCTAAACCTATGGGAGTGGAATGCATTACTATTTTTAAAATATCTCCTCCCAAAATGAATATTTTTGACTTCTTTTTTTTTGTATTTTTCTTAAGGGATGTCTCTTCTTTTAATAGTTGTCAAAATATTTCTAAAATATAAGATGGGTGAACCAAAGGTGGCCAGTGTTCCTAAGGTAGCCCACCACCCCCCAAAAATAGAATAAATTTAATCGTTAATCACAAAATGGTGCTACTGTATTGTCAATCATATATCTGCAGTGCACGTGGCTGATTTAAAGAGATCACCATGATCGCCCGACATTTTATGTAGTGATTTCACTTTTGAGGAGGAGTCGTTCTAATTTCCAGGTAAGAAGATATTTTAATTTACAGGTGTTTAAATTCTTAGAACTTTGAGTTATGATAAGTTTTCAAAAAGCTTATTTCTTTCTCTTTAACCACATTTATTTCAATTCTAACAAATTTATCAGATTAATATTTTTACGTCGTGCAAATGCTACCATACGCATGTTCCCACGGTGGTCACCTTAGAAAACAAATGTGGAAATAAGTGTAGTAAGGGTGATTTTCAAAATTTCTACATAAATATATCAAAAAACTTATTACCATTTCTTGTTAACTCCAGAAATCACTGAAAAGAAGTAAGTAACTCACAGAAGAAAATCTCTGAACTACCGTGCACAAAAAGTGCTTCAAAGTATTTTCGTGTCATAAGATAAGAAGAAAAATTCGAAATATACCAAAGAAAGAAAGGATCACCAGAGCATAATAGTAAGCAAAATAGTTTGCAGAGTATTTTCCACATTTTAAAAGTGATTTCAATACATGGGCCACCTTTGGAACACTATGCGCCAAAGGTGGCCAACAAGCTACAATTTTGAAATTGTATTATAAAAGTAATTAAGTTTTATTTTACAAAGGAAAGTATACTTGATATGTGTTAGAGATAAGTGTAAAATTTTACAAATAAAAATTCAGCCACACACATTCAACCAGAAAATTATAAAAAAGCCTCAAATCTTAACTATGGCCATCTTTGTTTCGCCTACCTTATGCTTAATTTAATATTTTATGTGTTAAAATCGTACGAGATGTGAGTAAGATTTTAACACTTCAGATAAAATTAAGCATATATTTTAGAATTTTTTTAGAAATATTAGCGAGGGGAATTTGAGATCTAACTGACCAACCCCTTAAGTTTCGCTCAGTTTGCGGGTGTTATGATCGCTTCCGCATATGACCAGAGAAAACGTAGTTCTTGAAGCGAAAAGCTATTAGGCGTGTTCAAATGAAACCCGTTCAAAACATCAGCTCGCTAATGTTAATCCTACGGAACAGCTATTTTATAATATCTCGTTTGCATTTCAATATTTTTAATTTTTTAAAAATTATTATTATTATTATTATTTTGCATTGAACAGCTGGGGTCGATCTCTATGCAGGCCGTTTTTTAATTTTTCGAAAAAAAAAAATGATTTAAAATATTCAAATGCAAACGAGATATTATAAAATAACTGCCCTATAGGATTAATATTAGCGAGCGGATGTTTTTGAGTAAGTGAAGTAGCCTCTTAAAATGGGAAATGCGCATGAGGAAGTAACGTCATATGTATGATGCAGAGCGAGGCTAACGAAAAAGACAGGCTACCGCGGTGCGTTTTACTTATCTTTTTTTACAGACCGCTAGAGTGACGTGATGCTCTTTTCGTACACCTGCATTGGTGAATTCGAACACCACGTGACTCCCGCGGTCTGTAAAAAAAGATACACATAAAGCACTGCGGTAGCCTTTCTTTTTCGTTAGCCTCGTATGCAGAATGCATTGCGTTGCGAAACGGTCATCCTGTTTTCGTTGCTTGAAGGTGGCAGTACGTTAAACTTGGTTGGAGTTATTACGAACCCATCCAAGAAAATACAGTTTCTTATCTGCAGAGGAATGCAAACCTGTTGAGATTCATCGGAGATATGGTTGTGTATGGCAGTAGCGTAGCTAAGGGGGGGGGCAAGGGGGGCGGCCGCCCCGGGCGCCGCTGCTAAGGGGCGCGAAATCGAGAGAGGTTTTTAACCGAAATTATTTCACATATTTTCACAATAAATAAAAATTGTTGACCTTTTTTATTGATGTGTGTATGAATTTTTTCTTTAGTGAAAATATTTTATTGTATCCAAATAATAAAAGAGAAATCTTCTATAAATGTTTAAAGCGATGGCTTAACACACTTTGTACCTTGCATGATTGCGTACCTGAAAAGGAGGTACAAAATGATTAAATGGGTGCGGGGCGTCAACTTGAAAGACGCTTTAAACAGAAATTATCTCACGTATTTTGATAATAAATACGGATTGTTGGTCGTTTTGTGTGTGTGTGTGTGTGTGAAGAAATGCTTTGAATAAATTCGGCGAAGGAGGGGGAGTGGAGAGATCTATTATGTGGCAATCGTGGATGGAGGCTCCTGACTGTCTCCAGCTTATAAAACGAAGGGCCATGTGGCTTCACATTTTGATATTATAAGAGCATTTATTTATTTCTCTATTAGTTTTCGCTTTCATTTTTGTGTTCTTAGCATTTCATCTGAATATTTTCGTGTAATGGGGCCTTCTCTGAACCAGTGCAAAATGAATTTAGTTGAAGGAACTGCAAGTAAATATATTATTTCTTCTTTATTGTAAATTCCATTTTTCTGTGGAAGTGGTATTGAGAAAAACAAAATAATAAAATGTGGGCGACCTGCCTCAATTTTTCCCTTCTTAAAACGTATAAAAATCAAAACAGGACTTTTCAGTCTTCCAAGTACGGTCAGTACAGATGACTGCGTGAAAATGGAGTAAAATCAAAATTATTCTCTTAGCTTTGTTTACTGTTAAATGCAAATAAAATTGTGTAATCTGTGTAGGAAAAAAATTGCAAAAGTTAAAAGTAGCAAAATGTCAAAAAAAAAAAAAAAGGAACTGAGGAAAAAAATATTTAAAAAATTGAAACTCTGAATCATTTAAAGTGAAATATATCGATGCAGTAAAAAACCCTTTTCACACATTTAAAATCTTCGGATCTTTAGATAACTTTCCCAGAATATACTAGGGATGTCTAAATACATTTCTAAACAAAAATTGATTCGAAAATTGATATTTTTGGCATTTTTGCAAAGAAGATTACCTAGGCCCATTAAAGAGGAAATGTGCATTTTTATATTTCAAAGGTAAATTTTCTTCTATTATTTGAGTGACAGACAGTGTTGTTTTCATGATTAATCAGTCTTCTAATTTAAATTAATCAACAATAATAAAAGTAAAAAAAAAAATATATTTTTTAAATTTCACTTTTATAAGCATTCCATATCTTAACAATCACACTTTGCAGGACTGCAATTCATGTAGTTCCAAAAACTTTTATGTTACAATACGTTAATTTGGCATGGGCCCCGACAATTGAAAATTCACGGATTTGATTTACGCTTGGTAGAAAGTGCGAACTGGTGATTTTATTACTATTATTTTTAATTATAATGTTTGCTCAGTTTATTTATTTATTTATTTATTATTTTTTTAAAGCTATGCAATAGAAAATAAAAGCATTATACCAATTATCTATTCAGAATTTCTAAACTGATTTCACAACGTATAGTCGTAATTTATTTAATGACAAGAGGGTTTTTCATTATAATCAAATAATCAAATTTTAATTGCTTAATAGGTGTATAGCCAACATAGTGAAAAAGTACCCAAACCAGGACTCAAACCCGGGTCTATAGCGCATTGACGTTCTACCAACTGAACCATTTGGGAACGGTACTCAGCATGGAACTTTCTCAGTATAACATGTTGGCAAGGCTACAAACGCAGCACAAGATGGAATATTTTCCGTGAGCCGCCAACTTTGGGGCAAACACGAAATCAAAGAAAATCCAGCATCGATAATTGAATAAATTCATATTTAATACTTTGGAAAGTTTTCCATAGAAAATTTCACACGCCTTGCATTCATAATAATCAAATTTTAATTGCTTAATAGGCGTATAGCCAACATAGGGAAATTTTTCATTATTGCACCTTTTATTTTTTATTTATATTTTCTACATTTTAATCCTTAAAATATTTCATCGTTGCACTTATACAGCCAAATGGGATATTTTGGAAAGCTTGGTTTAGCGCATAATTAACTCGATTATTTTTGTAATTCGTAACAGTTGTAACCATAAAGATTATTTTTTGTCAATTTATCGTCTGTGGCTGGCTAAATACATGAATTTTTCATTTAGTTTTTTTTTTAATACTTATATTAAGGATAAGTCACCAGAAATTTTAAGATAGATTTTTAACTTTATTTAGTAACATATTTATGTGATTTATACATGATTAATATTTCTATATAAATATTGTGGTTACGAAGAGCTTGATTTATTTATTAAAAGTTAAATAAAAAGTGTTGCAAATTTGATACACAATGGCAGGGCTGTCCAACGAGGCAACCGCGGGCGCCATGACGCCCTTTGAAGATTTTCTAGGCGCCCCTTCTTTACGCCCCTCAATTTTTCTAGATTTTTTTTAAACAAAATTCCGTCTGCAAAGTTAATTTGCGTTAAAATAATTAACATTTGCATACTTTTTTTATTACAGGTGTTATTAAGGTTTTTGCCTCCTTTACATGCAAAAGTCCTTAAAATTGCTCCCCCCTTTTTTTATCCCCAAACCTCGGAAAAAATTAACGTTAAATTTACTATGATATGTTTTTTGTTAAATTTTTTAGATGAGCCAACTCCAACTTAGGACGCCAATGATTAACCACTGTACATACCATACCATTTTAATAACGCATACCACTTTGTCTGTGTATCCTGTAGACATGTGGGAATCACTATCACTGCTAAAGGGAAATAATATTCTTGCATTTTTCGAATCATATGAATAATGGCGCCCTTGATTATGTGCTACAAGCTAAGGTTCGCGCTGTCTCACTGAAAGGTTGGACAGGTCTGCACTATGCATTTAAGGTTTAAATATGCTTTAGTTTATAATTAAGTTCTTGAAATATTAAAATGATGTATTGTCATAGGAAATATACCTGCATACATAATTTTTATATGGTAGCCTATCAGTAAGTTACTGAAAAATCAATTAGATAATGTCATCTTTTCGTATAAAGAACAAGTTAAGTTTAATAAAAGAGTGTAATAAATAAAAATAAATTAATTCATTACGAATGAAATCTTTATTTATTGAATAAAGACACACAAGTAAAGAGATGTATTCGAAAGGTAAAAATAATGGTAATCATAGATAATTTTACAACTAAAATGTTTTTTCTAGATCTTAAGAAATATTTTTTTAAATAGAGAAAACTTTATAAAATTAATAAAAATTCATTAAAGCTACCAGAAAAACGGGGCAGACTATATACCACACTTTTGGGGGATTACTATATTGGAAATCAAATTCCCCGCTCGTTATATCCGGGATTTATTATAAGTCAGGTATGCTATTGCAGAGATCATCTACATACTTTTTATGGCTAAGCCTCAATATTATATTTTTATAGCCACAATATTATAAGTGTCGGGACGCAACCAAAGTTACACCGTTACTTTTAAACAACAAACTCATAAAGTTTGTAAATAGTTTTTTAGATTGTTTTTTAAACCAGAAATCACGATTAAAAGAAAGCAAAAAAGACAGAAAATAACGAAATTTCATCTGAATGGACAAAGATATATATCCATTTTTTTCTTTGTGATAATCAAAGTAAAAGTTTTACGGTAATAAAAATTTGCAAACAGGGTGTACCGTTGTAAAATTTTAAGATGTAGTTTTTATTGAAAATTATGAAATAGTTTTATGAAAGTTTTATTATTTAATAAAGCAAAATGAATTATTGTGATCCAATTGATAATGTGTTAAAAATGTTTGATTGAAAATTTTTTAAAGAAAATTTTAAAACTACACGTTTCCTACAATTTTTAACTTTTCGCAATATTTTTCTTTCATACTTCCCTTACAAATGTGCTCTATAACTGTAATGACCAGATTTTCAAAAAGTTAATTAGTTAAAATGTCATTACAAATTTTAAAATACAAAAAAAAAAAATACTTTTTACTTAATATTTTATTTTTAGAAACTAAACTAATTGTTCTACTAAAATTAATTTTACTAACTTTATTAACTTTTTAATTTTATGAAATGCACCTTAAAAAGTGTCAAGGAAAAAAAACGATGGTTGAAAAATTTAAATTCTAAAAGTGTATATAACTGTATGACGCGGTATTTGGCTAAATATCGCGAAATTTGCCGATAAAAGTAGGCCGCTTTACATGAAGTCATCTTGGACTAAAGCTAAGTGTTCACCTAATTCAGTATTGAAGCTAACTAGGAATCTTCGATAGTCAGGTTCACGCGATTTAGCTTCTTGTGTTTGAGTAAGATTAACTGAATTCTGAAAAACTAAGAAGAGAGAACTACCTTTTCCTCTCGGTACAAGCCGGAAGGACTTTTTCGCCTTTAGAAAAAAAAAATCGGTTATTTTTTTTATTTGTAGGGGGGGGGGGGGGGCGCAAAGTTTGTTCTTGCCCCGGGCGCCAAAAAATGTAGCTACGCCACTGGTGTATGGATAAAAGCGCTTATCAATCAAAGACAACTGTTACGAATTGGTCGCGATTATTCCGCAACGGCCGTGAGGAAACGACGGATTTGCTGCGTCCTGGTCAGGCGCACAAAGTTGTTACCGAGACACTGATTGCGGATATTGACACCGCATGTCAAGATGAACGGAAGACGAAACATCCGTGACTTGGCAATGAATTAAACGTTCAAGCAATAACCGAAAATTTTCTTCACCGGCGGCATTCGACGCCTTTCCAAACAATGTGATGTGTGTGTGTCTCTCAAAGCCATGGGTGACTTTTTCTAAACAAATGTGTATGCTGAAATATATGCTATTCTTTCTATTTCATTCAATTTTTGTGTTTCCTTTATTCATGTTCCGCTTACTAGAACTGTCGAACGGGTTTCATTTGAACACGCCTCATGCATTATTTGTTACTTGAATGAGATTTTATGTGTTTGAGTCATGGGTAGCCACATATAGGGAACACTTTTCTCATTTTACCGCCAAATAGCACCTCCAGACTCCAGTGTCTCGATTTATCAGTTTTTCGATCCTTTAAACAATTTTATAACGCGGGCATGGATACATGAATGCTAAAAAATCCAGACACAACCATGCCATCATATACAGATTGCGGAATGTATCAATGAAACGCATAACAAATCAACATTATCCCACTATGTACTATACAGTCGGACCTCGTTAACGCGAACACTCAAGGGGAAACTTTTTTTGTTCGTGTTATCCGAACTTAAATATATTACATATAACTGGACGGGGCAATCGGAAACAGTTCGTTCTAAAAGTAATTCGCGTTAAGCGTGTTCGTGTTAACGATGTTTGACTGTATATGGTTACACAGTGAGATGAATGCTAATATTCACCTTTAAAAAGACTTCCCCTCCCCCTGTTTCTACTTGTATAAGTAGATTCGTTATGCAAGAAGCTCCCAAATAAGCATATTTATATATATTTAGTGGCTAAAATTTCTTCAGCCGATTCAGGGACGTAGCAACCGTGGAGCAGTTGGAGCAAACTGCTCCAGGCGCAAGAATCATAAGGGCGCAAAATTGAAAAGAGAGAAGCGAAATTTAATTTTGTAAAAATACTTGTTAGTCCTATTTTTTTTTTATTACAAGTTATTATGGATGGATCATACTTGTTTTGATCGCATATTCCTATGATATTTTACCTTGTTTTAGCTTTTGGATCTCAACTTTCTCGATTTAAAACGCGCACTTTTATACTCGTTTAAAAGAAATAACTTCTATTCGCAAAGTTTTAATTCGCACTACCACATTGCCACCTTAAGTAACTTCTCTAACATTATTTTAGTATGCCTGATTTTATTTTAAATTTTACCGTTGGAGTAAACGATACAGCAGAATGAAGTTTTTAAAATTTACTTAAGCGCTTAGATACATTTGATGACTAACTCTCGTCATACATTTACTTTTTACAAATGCAAGATGAGAAATCTCAGTCATCATTCGAGTTAACACTAGAACTTTCCCATGGATCAATTAGATTAAGGGTCTTCATCTTGTGGCCCGTGGGCTACCAAGTTACCACTATTATATGGGGAGACATGTGCGTACCACGAATCGATAGCAGGACTGATAGTTGCAGCATTTTCCAATAAAATATAAATTCGTAGTTAAAACGTTAAGAATGTCACAACATCGATTTAGTTCTTTGTTCAGTATATTAATTTAAAAAATTAGTAGTGCCTTAATTTGATGTGGAGAAATTTAGTGACCATCTTACAAAGAAAAAAATCGATTTTTTTTTTGTATAAATTAAACATGCATTTGTCAATACAGGTTATAAAATACGTAGACATACGTTTGACATATGCCACATGGTCCCTGTACCAAAACGATTTTTAATTTAAAGATAGGGCAAATTTTAAAAGAAGAATTCATAAACATTTTTTTATCATAAAGAGAGAAAAGGTTTATCTTAGAAAAAAGGTTATCGTCACATGATTACACAAAAATGAAATGTTCAGCTTTTAAAATGCACGAAACTTCCTGATATGAGGGGGGTTAAAATGACAGTGGAGTAAGTCAAACATTTGAAAAATCTAGATAACCGTATTTTCAGGGAACGTATATTAATTTCTGTTCAGTGCGACAGTCAAATAAGTCATAGTTCACTTAGGGAGTCGCTAGAGGGCAAACCAAGTTGGACCATTTAATGCAACGGCAATACGACAAGTTTCACAAAACCCTCAAATTATCTAAATATTGACTTACTTCACTGTCGTTCTTACTCCCTCATATTGCGTAGAATTAATCTAAATTTTTTACCCTTTTTACCGAAATTTTATACCCTTTTTACCATTGTTATGTTAAAATGGCTAAGTCCATTAAAAAAACTTGATTAATATAAAGAATTAATGATAACTTTTTGATGACTGTAATTCACTTAAAACTCCATTGTAAGAAACCACTTATACTATCATTTTATTTTAATAAGCAACTTCTTATGCACGAAATTTTATCAGAAAATTACTCAATATATGCAATAAAATCTCGAAAATCCTGTAATATCTTGTAAAATCTCAAAAATCATGTGAAAGCTGAAGGATCTATGGTGTAAGGTGGAATTTATTTAAGATTGAAAATGAGTAAACGCAGTGTAAAATAAAGTGTAATTTTTTTCAAAAATACCTTTTTTAAAAAATTTGAGACGTAAAAGAATATTTTATATTTTTTAGATTGATATTGCATGTTAAAATGAAACGCTTATTAGTGAAAAAATGATTTTCTAAGAAATGTTGCTTTTTAGTATTAACTAGCTGACACCGATGACGGGGACCCGTGATAATAACCTTAAATATACTTAAAATCAATGTTGAAAGATTTTATATTTTTAGGTGAAAATCTTTCCACACGAATCTAATGTTGGGGAACCCACTGTCTTCGGCAGCGTACACCCTATACTTTATATGATTTCACATTTTTAAACGAAAATCTATTCAAACAAACCTGGAATCGGAGGCCCCAAGACCCACTGTATTCGGCAGTGTACATTAGGCGTGCTACATACGCTCTGTTTTTGCATACGAACCTCGAATTTGTATGGTTTTATATTTATTACACGAAAATGTTTCCAAACTAAGAGGGCCCCATTATAGTGATTGCTGGTTTAATTTCTGGCATTTAGATATATCAAACTTTGAATTCTGACCAAAAGGTCTCGAGAAAATATAAATAATATAAAATGCGCACACTCTTTTAAAACGCTAAAGAATATCTTCCAGTGTATTGACAACCTGTGTTGAAAATGTGGAGGTTTTACCGGACATGTATAGAAACGAAAACCCCTTGGAAAATGGTCAAAAGCACAATTCTCTTAAAACGGGAAACGCTATATTCAAAGGCACCAAGAGAGTGGAATCCGTGAAACGACTTAAAGAAATTAATTTTTTTGAAATAGTAAATTTTAATATTTTTTGAAACCACAGATATTGTAGAACCGGGAACATACTGGGAATAAGTGGATATCTTCTCCGAAAAAAGGAGATAACGTTTTAAAACTGGAGTAAAAACAGAATAGCGGCTTTAAAATGTAGAAAAAAAAAACAACAGAAAACTTGAAAAGGAATCTGAAAACACGAAAACAACTTGAAATCGAACTTCGGCTTTTTATATTTTTGTAAAGTAAATATTATTATTATTAAAGACTGTTAAAAAGGAAAAGATACCAGGAATAAGTGGGTATTTTTTCTTGTGTTTTCTCTCGGGAAGCGGATGCGACAGTTTCAAAATGCAGAAAAATGGAAAACTTGAAATAAAAATGTTTTTTGAAATACTAAATATAATTATTTTTTTTAACAAAAGAATGTTCAAACTAGGAATGTAAGGCGAAAATTTTTGTGTTTTTCTTTTTCTTTTCTTTTTTCTTGTAACTGTGTGAAGGATACCGTGATCGTGATTTCCAAAATGCATAAAAAAAACGAACGCTTCGCTTTCATCTGAGATCCGAGGACACCCGTAAATGCACATCCCCAATTCGCAGAACGACGTAAACTTTCCAGTTTGCGATGTTCATTAGAGTTTTTAATTAATATATCGGTTATATAGCAAAAACTGGCAAATCTGAGTCTTAGACGTATTGAGTCCTGTCTTCGTCTATCCTCATCCAAATTTTTATACCTCTACGTGCGCTAGATTTTGCCAACAGACAGACAGATAGATAAACATCTTTATTTTATTAATGCAGATAGTATGCTGCTTTACATATAGTTATTAAAAGAATCGTTAATAAATCTGTGAGAAATACTTTGAACAATAATTTTCCCCGTGAATTCAATAAGCGGTTTTATATTTCATTTAGAACTTATATTTTTAAGTATACTCTGCAGGTTATGGGCAAATGGAAGTTTCATAACCCCTTTTCCCACCACAAATTACATTAACGATTATATCTAATTCGGGGGCACTCTAATTTGAGGTATGCGAAAAAATGCTAGGTTCGCCCCATTATGTAATTAATATGGTCTTGCTATTGTGTTTTAAAAATAAATTCAAGTACAGAAAAAAAATTTGCACTATTTGTACAAATTTTATTTTTGGCAGTTTTGGAAAAGATGGTGGGGGGGGGGGGTGTCGAGGTTTGAGCTTAGTTATTAATATTATAGTTGGGAGGCCCACGGAATATTAAAAATACTTTTTTTCTATAGTTATAATTACAGTCTCTACATTGTTAGGATGTATAGGCATGTATTTGTTCTTCTTTTTCATCGAAATGCTTCAAGTAACGTGCTGTCAAAATTAAAAATTTCTGCACGGTAGTGTGTTTTGCTATTAAATTTCTTAAATCAGAAATTCTGGAAACGAACAACAAAAGTTGATGTTTGGCAGGTAGCACTGGGCTCATGACTGCACATAAAACGTAAATCCGGCCCCATTTGCTGTAAATATAAGGTACACTCGGTACTTAATGAATTATAATTTATTTTATTATTATATTTGTATTTATTGCGTTCAATATCTTACTGTTAAATTGCCTAGAATTTAGAATAAATTATTTGGTAGAAATTTAATTATTCTTCAATTATAATCATTACTTATTTGAATAGAAAATAAGTAATATTAAGGTTTCTAAGTATGCTTACTTTGGAATAGCAGTATTTCCTAAAAGTAATTTTTTTCTTATTTAATTGCAAGATTCTGCAATTAAATAGAGGAAAATTTCTTTATGGAATTAGTGGTATCCAAAATTAAGCATCCGTAAGAACTCTCTACACGAATTTTATACCTAAAATAAAATAAAAAATTTTCAGAGGCAAGAGGGCGCACTAATTTTTCTTGCTCCAGGGCGCTGAATATGCAGCTACGCCACTGAGCTGATTATATTTAGCTCTTAATTAATGTTTTTTAAAAAATGTGTCTCACTGTGTACGACCCTTCTCTACATCATGATGATTAGGGGGTTTATAAAAATAAAATATCAATATTAAAAAAAAAATAATAAAAACAAATCACATGCACGGTTTTATAAAGAGCATTTTTACTGCGATATTTATTTTGCAGTCCTTTTAAACATTAAAATAAAAATATTACAAGTTATTACTTTTATAAAAGGTAATTTTAATGTCCTGATGGTAAAAAATAAGATGATAGATTATTTCTTTTATAATAAGAAATAATCTACCTGTAATCATGGAGGTTTAAAAATGCAACAGTATTACATTCAAAGTTCTTTTCAGTGTTTAGTACATTAAAATTAACATTAACTTTAAACACACAATAATAACTCACAATTTCATGAACAAAAACATTTTCTGATAATATCAGAAATTTCTTTCATAAAACTATTTCAAAGAATTAAAACAGGAAAGAAAAATCATGTGAAACGAGTAGATCATGAAACACTCTCCCACAGTATCAAAATATTATTATGAAGCTTTTTATATACTGAAAAGATATTTATAAATAACTAATTTAGAAGTAGAATAAAAATGCACTTCCGTAATTACTATCCTCCTAGATCGGAATGAATCCAAATTCTTTTGTATAGCCCTGTTTATGAATGTATTTGTATTATAAACACCTTACAAAACGTAGTATAGCTAATTTCGGCTGAAAAATACATTGCACAATTGAAAACGCACTTTCAGCAATTCCCGCTCAAAACTCGTAAATTATTTGAATCCATTTAAGCAGCCCTATATGTTATTTATACAATTTTAAAACACCCAAATAAAGGAACTAAGATTTAATTAAACATAAAAATGAATAACACAAATTTAAATGTGCTTCCAGCAATTATCGCACATAGAAGATAATGTAAATGAATTTTTTGTGCAGCCCTGTAAAACAACATTAAATGTTACATGCACCATTCACTTTAGAGAACACATTATCGTGCATCTCAATAACGCGTAGCAATTTCATTAGATTAAAGTAGTATAGCATCCTTAAAGCACAAACGTTAAACAGTTTCCGCCTGTAGACAATAATGCAATGGAATTCTTTTGTTTGTTCTTGTAAATGAATAATAAATATATGTTTACCATTTTTCATAGAAAACATGATATAGCGCATATCAATAATGCATATACATTTCGTAATGCTTGAAGTAATTTAATATAATTAAAATGTACTTCAAATAATGATTGCCCATAGATTATAATGTATACGAATTATTTTGAGTGTCTTTGTAAACGAGCTAAAAATGCTAAGCACTCCTTTTTCGATAGGGGCTTTAATGAGTACACTTTAATGAGGTATTAAACTGGCACCGCCGAACCAAAGTTATAAAAAACTTTTAACGAGCACGTTACCAGGAGGAATCCTATGTGCTCTACGGTCGGTGGGGGAACCGCCACCTGCGCATCAGCCCTATTTTCCAAGTGATTGACAACATGGTCGCTGCGACAGTGGAACTCGTGCCCTAAGGGGAATCACCGCGCTACACTTGGGGACGTGCCGGAATCCCCCAGCAGCTTCGAGAACCATGCATCCAAAAGGGAGTTGGGCCCTTGGTCTTAAGCTAGGTTTCCCCGACCCATTCTTGCTGTACCAAAGCTCATGGGACGTTAAAATTTACAGAGATAGCCACTAGCCCCTTTCGCAATGGATTAAATTAATAAGTTATATCAATTTTGTGGCAATCCAAGAATAGTTACGAAGTGAGAGTACGGAGATACAGACAGTCAGATAAACTGAAGTCATAAATACTTTCAACTGCATTGGACTTTAGGATGGGCTAAAAAAAGTTTAATCAGCACAAAAATTATATGTCCCCCCCCCTCTTCCCCCAAAAAGAAAAAAATCTGATTACGTTACATATAATGATTCCTAGGATATATATATACTATATATACAACAGCTTCTATAAACCTATTTACATTAGGTGACGCGAAAATCTTTCAAACTTTAAGTTGGGTTACATAAAAATAAAGTTTGGGAACCACTGATAATAATAATTATATATTTTGTGAATACATATTTAAATAACTTGGTGAAAATAAAGTGATTTATTAAATTTTGTATAAAGTTTGGTTTGAGGCGAAATTTAACAAGTTTGAACTCTAACATACTCTTACGTTGGCAATGATGTCATAAATCCGCATTGACTTTTAAACAATATATAAATGATTTTTATTTTTAGCTATTCGACTTTCACGTTAAGTTGATTACTTCTTACGGGTTCCTTTTTCCGTATGTATGCTTTTACCAAAGTTCGTATTTTCCTTAGGTTAGGTTATAGTTATAGAAAATGCTCCGTACACCTACATATTAGGTTGGTCGCAAAAACTTTTCCATCTCTCAAGTGGGTCTCTTAACAATTAACTTTGGAAATTGCTGGTATAGACTATCATTTGCGGCACGGCGATTATTGCTTAAGCAATTCGTATAGCACTTCAGTGACGCAGCTGGGAACCCTTCATCTGGGAAAGGTTTTGAACGATTGTTACTCGTTACTCATAAAATGAACAATTTCCTTATGTTATATGTCCAGAAATGAGTGTTTTTTAGCAATTACACGACACATAAAAACCAACGTAATGGAAAGCAGAAACAACCATAAAAAATTTAGCAATTATGTGTTTAAAGGTTTAATAAAAGAGCATCTTCTTCAACCGTCAGAGAAAAAAATAACAAGTAGGTAAGTGTGATCGAAGATCGCTCAAAGGGTTTCGTTCAATATTCTTTTCGAAACACTTAATCCTTTCTTTAATAAACCCAAATAAATTTCATTTCGAAAAAAAAAAAAAAAGTCATGTTTTTTATAAAGTAAAAAATTACCGGTCTATTTTTTCTTTTTTCCGAATGTCTAAACCAGCCCGATAGCGAGCGAAACCCGCTATTATATTCTGTCATAATAATATCTGTCATGCAGACTAAATGCGATATTTAGAAAAATAATTTCAAAATTAAACATGTTATACACTTTCAAAATGTTAAAATATGCGAATATTTCCATAATCGGATTTTTATCATGATTCAATATGTTTCTCAAATTCATATATTTACTATTCTCTATTACTCATATTGATACTCGCTTTGTATTATTCTCAAACATTTGAAAAATCTGTTAAACTTCCGATATGACGTCAGATTAATTTTCTTTTTAATTCTCTAATGACGTGATATTAATCTGCTTTGTGTACATACACATACTCATACTCTTTGTACTATTGAGAAATTTTTGAAAATTTCCGTTTTATTACCACTATGACGTCAATAATTTTTATTTCATATTAATATTGTTTTTCAATGGGTGAAACTTTTTATTTCATTTTCATTTTTCACGTGGAAATCGTTCAATAGAAAATTAATTATTGTAGGAAGAATTTCATTGCGGATTTTTAATTTTTGGCAACTGCTTTAACGAAAAATGTTTACATTTAATAGGAAAAGGCTGTTAGAATTTTGGTTTTTTATCTCTATTTATTAAAATAATCCGATTATTTCAAATATTAATATTTTGAGCTTCATAGCTGGTATTCAGCTAGATATACACAAAGTTTCAACTCTGTAAGTTACATAGTTTCTGAGAATGGTTCTGTGACGGACAGACAACGCAGCGGGACTAGTAGGGTTTCGTGAGATGAACGAAACCATAAAAAGAAAGGAAGAAAGAGCAGAAGCAGTAACACGCATATTACTTGGCTGCTATTGTCCGTAAGTTTTTCTTTCATTAATTTTGTGTTGTTGAAATAGGGACTCCAGTTATGAAGCTTTGAAGCAGTTGAATCATAAAAAAATTATGCTTTTCTTTACTTTGGTTTTTATACATCATATGTTTAACTTAACACATTGGAGTTTGTATCCATTTTATCTTTTTTTAAAATGCTCTGTAAGGAGTTTTAACCCCGAAATTCCCTTCCTCACTGCGCCAGTAGCACTTTATATTGTAATTTATGTACTATTACAATGATACTTTGAGTATATACAGTTTAGTATATGAAAATAAAATTTTCAATATATAAAATTTATAAATGATGCGTTCGTTACATTTCTCGAATTCCTCAAACCATACCAAAGGCGGTAGGTAAGCCGATGTTTACGTCAACAAAACCGGATTATTTTTCTTTCTCTATATCAACCCTAGGGGCCAAAAACCGGGGTTCGGAGGGCGATGGACGTTTCTAGCATTTTTTCAGCTAATGACGAAGATGTCCTTCAGTTTTCTTCTGAATATCAAAGAGGCCACATCTCTATCTCCATTTGGTAAGTGGGAAAATACTGATATTCTTTTAAGACTGCATTAATATTAACGATTCTGTAGATTTTCTTTGTTATAAATTGGATAGTTTTTTGTGTTAATTTTAACGTTAACCATTTCGGGTCTATTATTTATTTATTTATTTATTTATTTATTTATTTATTATTATTATTTTAACTTTTGAGGGGGGGAAATACTTTTACGTTAATAATATTAAAAGTAGCTATCCAAATCACAAAAGTTAAGGTTTACGGAAATTTAACAAATATGTCATTCGTAAATATTTTACAAAAAGAGCTATAACTACCGATTTATTAAACTAGTCTTAATGAAAAACTAAATTTTTTATTAATATTATCTAAAATTTTTATTAATATTATCTAAATTTTCTAATATATCTTCAGACATTAAGGAAGGTAATTATTGCGATGAAGCAATTTTTTTATTCACAATTTAATGCGTAAAGAGTTAATATAACATCTTAAGCAGATAGTTGGTTATAATATTTAGGAGGACAGTGGACTTTAAAAAAAATATTTCTAATTATTTTTGTTATTCCAACAAAAAATTCCATTTCTTCTTTTTTTTTTTTTTTAAATAATAAATTTGTACCATATATACAATAAATATTTGAAAAAAAAAAAAAAAACTCAATTTATTGAAACTTTTAAATTTTTTAAAGTTGTTAATTATTCTTTATTATAGTTAGAGATTATTATTATTATAATTTTAATTAAAAAATTTTCCACGCGTTCTACTTTTCAAAATATTACATAAAAGGACTTCGATATATCGATTTGTATCAATATTTTTCTTAGCGATATTGAAGATTGTCAACAAAAAATAAAGCGTATGGAACATCTTAAAGATATATTATACATTGCGAAACATTTTTTTTTGAGAAAAATGCATTTGTATTATATTATATGTTATTTTCATTACTTACCTTTAAAACCTATGGAAACACATTTTTTGCCAAGTATATGGTCATATATATATACAGGGTGTCGGAAAAGTCTGGAAACGGTCTAATAACTCGAGGAATATACATCAGATTGAAAAACGGAGAAATGCATGTTTAATATTTTTGAAAAATCCATTTAAAGATATCAAAGTTGCCCCCCAACTCTGCCCCCTGGGGTAAAGAGGGGAAACTTTGAAATCTTAAATAATAACTCTCCCCTTTTTATTGCAGATTCGGATTCTACGGAAAAAAATACGTAACTTTTGTATTGAACATTTTCTTTGAAAAATCGTAGATGGCGCTGTAATCGAGTAAAATGCAGTGATAATCGTTTCCATTGAAAAATTTGGAAACGGTCGCATAACTCGAGAAATATACATCGGACTGAAAAACGAAAAAATGCATGTTCAATAGCTTTGAAAAATCTATTTAGGGATATCAAAGTCCCCCCCCCCCTAACTCTGACTGCTTGGGGGGAAAGGGGGGGTTAAATCTTAAATGATACCCCCACGCCCTTTTTTTTATTGCAGATTCAGATTCTACGGGAAAAAATATGTAACTTTTGTACTGAACATTTTCTTCGGAAAATCGTAGAGGGCGCTGTAATCGAGTAAAATGCAGTGAGAATTGTTTCCATTGAACAGTCTGGAAACGGCCGATTGAAAAACGGATTGAAAAACGGAAAAATAAATGTTCAATATTTTAGAAAAACCTATTTAGGGATATAAAACTTGCCAATTTTCCTAAAATATTGAAGACGTATTTTTCCGTTTTTTAATCCGGTGTATATTTCTCGAGTTATTCGGCCGTTTCCAGACATTTCAATGGAAACGATTCTCACTGCATTTTACTCGATTACAGCGCCCTCTACGATTTTCCGAAGAAAATGTTCAGTACAAAAGTTACATATTTTTTCCCGTAGAATCTGAATCTGCAATAAAAAAAAAAGGGGGGGGGGGTATCATTTGAGATTTCAAAGTTGCCTCCTTTCCCCCCAGGGGCAGAGTTGAGGGGCAACTTTGATATCCCTAAATAGATTTTTCAAAAATATTGAACATGCATTTCTCCGTTTTTCAATCTGATGTATGTTTCTCGAGTTATTCGACCGTTTCCAAACTTTTCGGACACGCTGTATATAAGCTAGAATTGTAGGTTCCACTGTGTGCGGTGATGCATTGGAATATCTCTGCTACTTATGATTTATAAATTGAATATATATATGAATTTGAATTCTAAATTTATTGTTTTTTTTATTTGGAGTTAAAAATTAATGGGGTTGATACAATGGTTATTCAATACAACTCTAATATATTAATTATAATAAAAAGATAGTTAAATATATTTCACTAATTATAATTTTAAATAAAATTATTATAAATAATAATTTTTTCTTTAATTTTTTTTATTAAAATGGAATTATAATAATTTTAAGTTCTTCTTGTAATAGAAGTAACATAGCTTTAATATTACCTCAATAGATGTCTGCATTAAATAATTTCGATATGCATTTTACGACTGAGTAATTTTTACAAATTTTTACATATATCACTAGATGGCAGAAATCGAAAACAACGGATATTATTTTTAGGTTTAAATTTGGATATTTAAGTAAATTTGTATATAATTTAATTTAGTTATATTAACATTATAGTATTTTAATTTATAGTCTTTATTTTCCCTTTCATCTTGAAAAAATGTAATTATCTATGTGTTTATATCTATTTTAACTGCTACCGATGGTTATAATTTATGTTAAAAAAAAAATCTCTTAACGATTAAATTAACTTTATTCGTTAGATACAATATTTGAACATATGCAAATCGGAATAGAATTAATACATTAGTAATTACATAGTGTAAGTAGTAAAAAACTATTTTTGTTTTATTATATTCCATTTAAAGACTATTCTTGTTTTTTAATCTTGTTCGACAATCGATAGAGCAGAGAGAAACACAATTTTTAGAATAAAACTAGTGTTTCTACAGAAATCGATTGTTCATTGCTTATATTTGTAAATCCTCTGCCCTTGAAGAAGTGATTTACATTATAAGCTTTCATTTGTGTTTATACTGTTGTTTTTTCATTTGAATTTACATTATTTCATTTCTCAGGACTACATAATTTAATTTGTAATTTGACTATGCTATTCGGTATTGTGTGATTTCGTTATATTTGGTCAATATCTTTTGTTTCAATGGATTAATTGTACAGAAAGCTTATATACATATATATATAAGCTTTGGAAACTATAATCCATTGAAACATAAGATATTGACCAATTACAATGAAATCACCATACCAAATAGCAGAGTCAAATTACAAATTATATGATGTAGTCCTAAGAAATGAAATATGATAAATTCAAATGAAAAAACAAGAGTAAAAACATATATGTAAAATTGTAATGCACACACACACACACACACACACACACACACACACACACACACACACACACACACACACACACACACACACACACACACACACACACACACACACACACACACACACACAAAATACGATCGATTTTTTTTTTTTAATTTCAAAATCCGCCATTTTTTTTAATTATGCTGCTAAAATTTCTGTTTAAGCTTATCATTGGTGCTGTTTTCGAAACATTATTATTATTTTTTTTTTCCTTCAAAAAGTTATTTTTAATGAATTATGTCTCACAATAACTTTTATCATTTTCATTCTTACAATAGCAAAAAATGTTTCAGATATTTAAATTCATTCAGATTCCAGGAAATTGAACGTTTATTTATTTATGTTTTCACTTATCAGCTGTTCAATTAGGATCTTTGTCTGGGAAGAGTGTTCACGCTAATATTTATTAAAACATACAAAGTAATAACAACAAAAAATAAACAATAAAAAAAAAGAAAACTGCCCAGTTAAACTGAGGGCATTGAGCTCACAGGCTATTCACACTAATTGTATATTATACACTCATTTCAAACAATTTGAAATAAGCCCCTCGAAAAATAAAGAAATCGACAATATATTAAGGGGGGATCATCCCCCCGTTCCCCCCCCTTATAGTTAACAATTGAACCCCAAACCTAATCAAGGAATCCTTTATTACAATGAACATATATACTAAATTCGAAGCAAATCGGATAATTCTGCATGAAAAACCCATTTATCTAAATTAAGGGGGATTACTCCCCCCCGTATCCCCCTTTATACTTAACCAATGAACCCCAAGACTAACCAGGGAAGCTCCTTACCACAATGAGCCTATATACAAAATTTGAAGAAAATCGGATAATTCTCCATGAAAAACACATTCATCTAAATTAAGGGGGGAGGATAAGCCACCCCCCCCCTTTACCCTCTTTATACTTAACCAAAGAACCCCCTAAGCTAATCAGGAAAGCGCCTTATCACAATGAACCTATATACAAAATTTTAAGAAAATCGCATAATTCTGCATGAAAATCGCAGTTATCTAAATTAAGGGGGGGGCAGTCCTCCGTTACCCCCTTTATACTTAAACAATGAATCCCCAAAACCAATCAGGAAAACGCTTTATCACCATTAACCTGTATACAAAATTTGAAGAAAATCGGATAATTCTGCATGAAAAACCCATTTACCTAAATTAAGGGGGGATTAGCCCCCCTTTCCCCCTTTATACTTAACCAATGAACTCCCAAAACTCTTCAGAGAAGCGCATTATCACAATGAACCTATATACAAAATTTGAAGAAAATCGAATAATTCTGCATGAAAACTCATAAACATCTGTATATGATCTATAAATTTGTATATATACTACATAGCATGCTAAATTTTTGTTCAGTTAGGAAACGCGTAGCACAGTTTAAAATTCTCTTTCTGGAGTTGAGTTTGTCAATAAACAGAAATGTGTTCGCGAACTTTTGTGCTTCCCTGTATATGATCTACAGAATTTATACACACCACGTAATAGACAAAAAGTGAGTTAAATTTAAAATCGCGTTCAGTAACTTAAAACGCACTTCCAGGAATTATTGTTAACAGACAGTATAGAATTCTTTTGTGTGTCCCTGTAAATGAACGATGACTGCTATACACACAATATTCTGTAGTAAGCCTCTTGTAATGCACCTTAGTGATACAGTAATCCCTTAACATTCGCGAGGGTTACGTTCCAGGAAAACCTCGCGAATGTCAAATCCACGAATGTTGAGTCTATCTATCTGCACTAAAATATGAGTTACGTTCTATAAAATTTTAATTGGAGTGGCACAGCATTTTAAAGAACTAAAGGATGATATGTATTAACAATACATTCTGCATAGCATGATGTGGTGTAGAAGGTGAATGTTCACACATGTTCATAAACATGAAATTTATTGATTGAAGATAATTCAAATTAACTGACTGGAGAAATACTTACAGCTAAAAAAGCCTATGTTTTTATATAAAGTAATTTCGACTATCTCTATTCGCAAATCGCAAAGAGATGATAATGTATTAGTGAGTCAGTATGCCATACAATATTAAAATACGATATTTAAATACAGCTAAATGATTCAGAAATTCTTTTATTTCCTCTCTAAGTGCAGCTTTAGCTCCATCTCTACGAGAACCTGCACATTTTAAATTAATAGATTGAAGATGTCGTTGACCCCATTTACAACTTTTTATTATGTATCATCTTTGCAATGAGTATTCCGCTGTTGTTATTATTTTGCTTTCTTACAACACTCGCTCCTTTTTCAGTTGACAACTGAAAATTGATTTGTAAATATATACTCAGAAAACAGGGGAAATAATCTTTAACAACTATAAATTCTGAAAAAGAAAGCGATAATAATTTTAAAAAAATCGCGAATAATCAAGTCAGATTCTCGCCAATGTTAAGTTTTTCCGCATTTTCATATTCGCGAATAATCGAAACTCGCCAATGTTAAAACCGCGAATGTTGAGGGATTACTGTATATATAAATTTCAATGCGTTTAAAATAGTGAAACATTATTTAAATAAACCGCAGACGATTTTTCTCCATAGACGTAATGTAACGGAATTCTTTTGACTGTCCCTGTAAATTTACTATAAGTGCTATGCACACCCTATTCCATATTAAGCTTCTTGTAATGCACCTTAGTGATATATATCAATTACAATGTGTTTGAAATTGCGTAACATCATTAAAATAAACCGCAAATGATTTTTCTTCATAGATCGTAATGTAACAGAATTCTTTTGAGTGTCCCTGTAAAAAAACTATAAGTGATACACACTTCCGTTGAAATAGGGAACATGTTATAGATAACGACAATAACATATAAAAATTGCAGAGCAATCCGAGCATATTTACGTGAGTTAGAGCACGGACAGACGGCCAGACAAACCGAAGTCATAAACACTTTTCAACTAGGTTGGAAAGTGTTAAAAAGTCGATAATATCATTACCATTGCATAGAATAAAATTTGTACGTACAAAACACAGCCGTGTTAAAGAAATTTTAACGCAAAGTTCCAAAGTTATTATACGTAAGATTATTTCATTTATTTTTCGAAAAAATACTCAAAATTACTTTTCATTAACCAAATGTATAAAATTCAATTGGATTTTCTAAATTGTATTTATTTTGAAAATTGATTGTACACGCTGGTCTGTTAATCTTGATCTGGCAAAGGCATTAGCTGTCAATCTTCCGTGGTTTCTTCAAGTAAAAAATAAAAATAAACATATTTTGAATCAGAAAATTTATTTAATAAATTCTGTCTTGGAATGTTGCCAGTGGGCTATTTTTTTTTAATTCGGATTTCTTGATTGCATAATTTTTTCGAAATTGTATAATTCGCCTTATTTTCGCCTTATTTAACCTGTCTAATATAATAAAGGGAATTTTACTTTATCATAAAACTGGTGGGTGGTGGGAAACCACAAAACTAAATAAAATAAAAGTAACCCACTGGCTACACTGGTGTCTTGTATCTATGAGCTACTTATTTGATTTCATTTACTAAATACATTTTCTAGTTCAAATTATGTTTATTTCACTTTAAAAATATCAAAAATTCGGCAACTATGCAAAGATGTCATATAAAAGCTCGCTACCGAACAATACCTAAAATATCGCTAATTGCACAATATACTTTAAAGAATCGGTCGATCGTCGAATAACTACCGAAATTTAGAAACCCCATATCCATATATTTCCTACTCTATAATATGGAATCGTACTGAAATTTGATTAACCTCAGTAATCAATTCTGAAGAATAATTTTAAAATCCATCATTAGAGGTGAAGTACACTGCTCAAAACAATTAAAGGATATTTGAAGTTTTATATAAAATAAAGATATAAACGAAATTTTTTTTGCCGAAAATAGAAGAAGAGAATCACAAATGCAAATTTTTCTGGTTTTCAAACTGTGGAGTATGCAAATTTTGAGTTCGACGTCAAAAACGTCGTTTCAGCGGCAGCGAATGAAATTTGACTTTCAACTGGATAAAAGAGAATGAAGACAATGATGATCGGCATTCAGTGATTGCTTTGTTTCGATGAGTACGATGTCTCAGCGAAGTCATTTGACAGATTCAGAAGCTTGGAGAATTGTTGGTAGGTTAGAAGGGGGCCAAACTCAAGCCGAAGTAGCGCAAGCCATTGGAGTGTCACAAAGTGTCATTTCCAGGATCTGGAACCGTTTTTTGGAGAGTGGATGTGCAGGCAGAAGACCAGGGCAAGGTCGTAGACGGGCAACAACGCCCAATGAAGATCGGTATTTAGCGTTAACAGCTCGGAGACACCGAAACATGAACGCTACTCTTCTCCAACAACACCTCCGCTCGGCTACAGGCACCACGATTTCAACTCAGACTGTCCGAAACCGGCTCCATGCTGTAGGTCTGTATGCTCGCCGACCGATGGTATGTGTTAGATTAACATCAAGGCGTCGTCGCGACCGCAGGGAGTGGGCAACTGAGCATGTCAATTGGAGGAGAAATGAATGGAGCAATATTCTGTTTTCTGACGAGTCCCGTTTTTCTGTGCATCCGGATAATAGGCGTATTTTCATCTGGAGGGACCGTGGCAGTAGGAATAATCCTGCGTTCGTGCACGAAAGTGTCAGATTTGGCGGTGGAGGAGTGTTGGTGTATGGTGGCATCTCCATTGACGGGCGCACTGACCTCTACATCATTCGAGATGGAGCTCTGACTGGTCGCCGATATAGGGATGAGATCCTCAGATCTATTGTAGTCCCTTACGCTGCAGCAATCGGAGATAACTTCATTTTAATGGACGATAACTGCAGGCCACATCGTGCAAACCTGGTGGAGGATTTCCTTTTCGAGGAAGGAATCGTCCGAATTGAATGGCCAGCGTGTTCTCCAGACATGAATCCAATCGAGCACGTTTGGGACGCTCTAGGAAGACGAGTTTCTGGCCGCCAACAACCCCCACAAACTCTCCACCCAAGAACTGGAAAGGGCTCTTCTGGAAGAGTGGGGCAGAATACCCCAACTCGTCATTAATAGCCTCATTGAGTCCATGCCTCAAAGGTGTTCAACGTTGCTGGCCGCCCGTGGAAACCATACCCCCTACTGAAAATGATTTTCTTTGAAGAAAACACCTTTTCTTATTCTTTTTTTCTCATATGCACAAATTGTGTTTTTTTCCTTTTGTACACAAATGCGCAATAAAATGCATTTTTTTCTGCCAAACATGTGTAATTTATTCTCATATAATCTACTATGTCTGTCGACCATGTATCAATCAGCTAAAAAGTTTCCCAGATACAAAATCCACCTAAAACTGCAATATCCTTTAATTGTTTTGAGCAGTGTAAATAGATTAAACTGATTTTCATATTTCTCGGAATTCAAAAATCTTTTGAATTCATTTTTAAATATATTTTTAGTGTATTCTAAAAATTTCCATTCCGATGATATTTTAATAATGCCTGGCTATATTTAAAATAAAATACATTTTATTTTTGAAAATTGTTTAATCACAGTAATAAATTGTATTTGAAGACGGTAATACTATCAAATAACAAGATAGCATTATGAAATTTGCCTCGAAGTTTATTCATGTGATTTGTAATTTCAAATGAATACTGCAAGTACTTTGTCTATTTGGTCTTTTAATAATTCACATTCATAATTTGGGGATTTAAAATGAAAATTGTAACTTTTTTTAACAGTTCGAAATTAACAGTTAAAATTTTACGATGGAAAGCCAGCAAATATATGTATAATACAAGGTAGATCTGTTTATCTTCACTACATATATTTCCAAGATATTTTCCAGATGGACGATGATTAAGCTTGTGCGTGAGGATTTAATATAACTTTATAAGTACACTATAAGTTTTTAATCACATATCCGACTTTTATAAATCTATCCGTTATGTATAAATATTTCTAGCAGTGGTACTTATGCTTATAGTATTTATAAATTTCCTTAACTGATCTAGACCTCATTTCTTCAATTTCGTAGTGAAAGATTTCGACTCCGAGGATATTTAATGTAATAAAAACAAAATAATTAGTTTTTTAAAGCAAATGTATTTTCTTTAATAGGCTTGATGAAAGTACTTTGGTTTTCTTTTAAGAAGTATCTGTTGCAATTCTCCGGATCAAGGCCGAACATTTAACGTAAAAAACTTTTAGGATTTCTAATTTTTTTGTGCATTTTTTTGAATTTGAAATCTTTAAATGGCTATCACAGCGCCCCTTTCATCGAAATATCCCCAAATTCTAATAGAACCTGCTTGCCATAGCCAAAAACATAGAAAAAAAATGTGGTTCAATTTGAAGCATAATTTCATACACTTTTCGATGATACAATGAGAACGGACAGACAGAATTTTGTAAAAAACATGTTTTTCGGAATCTCTGACCCCTAAAATATGTAAATCCGTCGAAAACCGGAAGTCGAAAAAAATTTCTACTACAATACTTTCTTCTATTATAGATAGAAGAAAGTAAAAAGTAAATGTAAAGAAAAGCTCAGTTGTAGCGGTTTATAAAAGAAGTTCCTTCTTTAGTGCAAAGTGAAAGAAAAAAGAGGGGGAAAGATTATTGCTTGCTAATGTTAATCCTATGAGACAAATATTTTTAAATATCTCATTTACATTTCGATATTTAGAAACGATTTTTTTTTTCATTGGATAGCTGAGGTCAATCTCTACGATTAATTTTGTTTGCAGGTTTTTTTTTTTTTTTTTTTTTTTTTTTTTTTTAAATGGGGATACTTTTATTTTTGGAACTGGTTTCGGTAAAATGTAAAGGTAGTAGAGTTGCTATCCGGATATTGAAGAGAGTACATTTCTTCAAATATCTGTCATTTCGGTACAAAATGTAAAAATAAAAAGTACGATGGTTCGGCTAATGAGTCGTAAATGCGATGCTCAAGTCTGATTATATTGTAATGTAAATAGCATTATTTTAATCTTTTAATTATATAACCAGGATATTTTAATTAAAGTACAATCTAACTCTTCAAAAACGACTCTTGAACGCAATAGTGTTAGTTAACATATGTACGTGTGTGTATTATTTTCTCTTCATAAGAGATAAAATTGGTATTACAGATATGAGTGTAGATTATTTTTTCAGAATTTTATTAAAATATACCATTATTTTTCTTTTATTTCCGTTCGTTTTCGTGATGAAGTGTTTCGAGTTCAGACTGGGCCGCGGTCGATGAAAATTCGGGTTGACTCCAAAACTTTAGGCTGAATTAGGAAGAGGAAATTATTTAATAATTTAACTTCCAACTATAATGGCTGCGTTATGTTTAAATATATGGCTGTTAGGAGTCATAAAGGTATCACAGTGTTTTCTAATAAGTTTATAAAAGCTATCTTTATGGGTAATAATTATTCCAATTAATCCACTTTGATTCTTCCGCAAGAATATATCGTCAAAACAGCGGAGAACGAAGTATGTTGAATGATTCGCATGATGTGAGTCATAAATGGTGAAAGCTACCGTGAGTCATTCGTAACAAAAGATTGACAATTGACTCGGAGAAGACAAGACGGGGCCCAAAGGCAATATGTAGGGAGAGTTTCTCTAGAAATATACACTTGTTCATAAAGCGTAAAATTAATTTTCATGCAACAATAATTATAGGTTAAATTGGTGGCAAATCTGGAAATTATTTAATTTCTTGTTTGAAATTTGGGAAGAATAATTTTTGAAAAGATCAGATTTGTAATTTTACTTAAGAGTTATACATCACATATCGAAAACGTGAACGAATAACCATGTAATTTATTTATTAACAAATATATAAGTTAACACATTTTTTTTTTCTGAATAAAACATAGATTTATTTCAAATAGATATATTTTAGTTCATATTTAACACAAAAATACCTGATACATGAGTAATTTTATGAAGTCGGAGTATTTAATTTTTACTTACTTGTGTGTGACCATAAGTCAGCTATGTATATTTTTCTAAAAATATATAATATATTTTCTTCAAAAAGAAGTGAATTTAAACTAATCGGATGTCATAATCCCAAAACTTTCTGCTACCTCATACATGTTAATACTTCAAAAAGCGTTTTTTTTTTTTTTTTTTAAATTACACCTCAAGTTTTTTGTTAATAAATGTTTCAAAACTATGTGAGTGAGGGGGGGGGGGGGAGGAGGAGGAGGAAAAAATATGTAATGATATATTCCCCGTTCTAATCAACGGATAATATATAAAAAAAACGTGAAAAATTTTGCTTATTACAAATATGCAAATTAAACCTCGATTGGACAGTTGGGTGATTTAGTATAATTTTTTTTCGACAGCTATCGCGCTCGTCCCGAAAATTAATTAAAATTCACTATCACAGCGCCTCCTTCCGACTGATTTTCTCCAAAATTTTATATAACCTAGGCCAATTATATTACATCTAAATAAAAAAAATTGTCGAGAAATATTAATAAATTCTTCACTTAACTTGCAAAAAATCAATAAAACAGCAAGAAAATCGCTATCACAGAGCGATTTTTTGTGCGGCGGAGTATCCCAATTGACCTGCTGGCCGTAGCTAAATACATATAATGAAGTTTAGTTCAATTCTATGCCTATTTTCATACAATTTTTGATGATACAAAGAGGACACAGACATTTTGTAAAAAGTGTTTCTTGGGATCTCTGATCCCTAAACCGTGTAAATCCATCCAAAACCGGAAGTCGAAAATAAATTTCGATTACAATACTTTCTTCTATTATAGATAACATAAAGTAAAAATTAATAAACTCCTGTATATCTATATATATATATACATATACATATAAAATTGGAGTGTATGTCTGTTATTTTCAGGAAAAAACAACAATTTCCAATTTATTTGGCTATTTAGACGCCGTATAGTCAAAAATAACATTTAAAATTTACAGATTTAAAAGTACTGGTTAATTTAATATTACTTTTACTTTTTCTTAATAATTATTTTTGTTAATATCTACATGTAGTCATGATAGTATATGTCTATATATTTTCTAATATAACTGCTTTTATGTTTCAAGACTTAGTAATAAAACAAAATTAAAACGTATGGTTAAATAAATTTGCACTTTTCTTGATTCTTTAATTTAAAACGTAAGTTTCATTCTTTAATTTAAAATAAGTGCTTTTTTCCGAACCTATTTAATCCTGTTGTAATACCGCATTTTACAAATGTCTTCAAAAATTCTTCCTTAGGCTATTGTCATATTACTAGTACGGAAAATAACTATATTTGTTAAATTTCAGTAAATGTCATACTCGCTAAATTTTAATAAACATTAACTTTTGTGAATTGGATAGTAATTAAAAAAAATTTTAACCTAAAAGTTATTTTATCAAAAAAAAAAAAAGTCTTGAAATGGTTAAAATGTTTTGTTTTTCTCTGTCTGTTTGTCTGTATTTTTGTCCGGAATCGGTTTAGAATCAGTTGCATAGCAGACACTAAATTTATCAGGGGCAGACAGAGTATGTTTTTGGCTACAATCTACAGTTTGTCGCATTCAATCTGAAATACATCGAAAATAGTTTTTGAGAAAACAGAGAAAAATTGGAAGAATAATCCAATCAACCAATCTCTCAATGATCAGAAACTCCAGAACTAATTGATCAATTTTAAAGAATCTTACGGCGATGAAAAGGTCTATTTAAGATTTATAAATGATAATAATTAAAATTTTTAGCTTAAGACAGACATATATTTTGATTGTAAATATGATTCCTTTACTTATAAGAAAATTGTTTATCTGTCATTATACATCGAATATATTTAATGCAATATATTTATACAATACACTTAAACATTGATAATTCGTCACCCTTGTAAATCTATGTTTTTATTCGAACAATTATTATTAGTCATTATGGTTATACAATACACTTAAACCTTGATAATTCGCCACCCTTGTAAATCTATGTTTTTATTCGAACAATTATTATTAGTCATTATGGTTATACACCAAAACCCCGATAATTCGTCACCCTCATAAATCTGTTTATATACAATCATATACCTAGATTTATGAGGATGGCGGCTTACCGAGTTTTATCTCAGATCAATGCGGAATTATTAATATTCGACTGAAATGATAGCTTTTTTTAATGAGGGTGGCGAGTTTTACTGTATATTATTAATATAATAATGGCATTCGATAAATATAAAATTAAATTTATTATTATTTTGTTTTTATGAGGTATAGGAACAAATAGAAACAATTATTGTTTGCTTCATTAATACCGTGTTTCCCCGAAAAGACATAATCTGAAAGTAAGCCCTAGCATGATTTTTCAGGATGCTCATAATATAGGCCCTACCCCGTGGGATACCCTGGATTTGAAATGCATCTAATCGTGATAGACGTTAAGTAATATGAATTTACTTTAAAGTAATGATTTTAAAATCCAATTTAATTTTCGTTTACAGTAAATATCATGAATAAACAGCAAAATATACTGTTCTTCCTTTATTTTCTTATCTTTTTCTTTTAATATTGTAAATTAAAATGTATCTTTACTTTAAACATGACATTTTCACGAACGGCAGAATTACGACCTTTTAAAATTTTGGGTCCAAATCTCATTACTATGCGAATAATAATAATAATAATAATAAAATTTAAATTAAAATTACATAATTTTGACTCAATGTTTTACTTTCTTCTGTCTATAATGGAAAAAAGTATTGTAATCGAAATTTTTTCCAACTTCCGTTTTTCAAAGGATTTACACGTTTTAAGGGTCAGAGATCCCGAAAAACACATTTTTACAAAATGTCTGTCTGTCCGTGTGTTTGTGTGTCCTCTTTGTATCATCGAAAAGTGTATGGAATTATTTATGTATAGAATTGAACCAAATTTCATATACAGTAGAATCTCGTTATAACGATTTTCTAGAGACTACCGATAAAATTCGTTATACTTAGAAATTCGTTAATGTGAAATTCCAATATGTCATTTTTTAAAAAGGAAATTTCATACACATTGAATTAAAAAATATGTATATTATTTCTACATATATATTGAATTTCGGTTAAAATGTCAGTAAATAATAAATATACTGTATATTACTACTATGAACTTACTAGTTAGGAATAAGATAATTATTAAGTTCATTGTTTCAAGATTTTAATCGTAACTATTATAAAGGAATTACATTTTATGTTACATACACATAAAAAACTAAAACCCAATTTGGGTCGAAAGATTCTTAGGTATGTGCCAAATTGGGCCATGCCTGTTTTGGTTACTACTGTGTATCCATTTTGGGCACTGTTAAATACCCAATTAAAAAAAAAAAAAATTAAAAATGGGTCTTTAACAGTGCCCAAAATGGATACACAGTGGTAACCAAAACAGGCATGGGCCAATTTGGGCACGTACCTAAGAATCTTTCGACCCAAATTGGGTTTTAGTTTTTTTCTGTGTACGGCGGATTAAAAAATCTCACCAACATCTGCCGTTAATGTAACTTTATTTCTTTACACACACGCACACACACAAAAAAAAAAAAAAAAAAAAAAAAAAAATCTGCATTGATGTTAACAATGCACTTTTCAAAACAAATTGTATAAAATGTTTTCGAAACATTATTTTGCTGGGATAATTACTCTTTAAGACTTTCAATGTTCCAAAGAGCCCCTTTTGATTCGTACAATACAATCTTCGGTACTTGGTGGATAATCATCGTCAGTTTCATTTTCACTGTCGTCTGCCTCCCCTTCGTTGAGTTTCCGACAAAAGTTTTCTTCCAAATTCTAGATTTTCAATAGAGATATTTTTTTCTTCCCAACTCAGCATTCGTAAATTTGAAATTACTATTCTTTTTAAGCCTTTAACAAATTCGTTAATTTGAAAAATTAGTTAATATGAAATTCATTAAAGTGAATATTTTTATAATGCAAATGCATAGAACGTTATTTAACAATTCAAAAAATATTCGTTAAACTGAAAAATTCGTTAAAGTGACATTCGTTGTAACGAGATTCTACTGTATATGTTATCAGCTATGGCCAGCAAAGCAGGTCGCAGTTGAAAATAGGGATATTCCACCGAAAGGGGGTGCTGTGATAGCGATTTTTGTCCGATTTTTCTTTTGTATCATCAGAATGTGTATGAAGTTATGCATAGAATCGCGACCAACGAAATACACGGCCGATTCATGATGTTTAAAACGTCACACGGCGTGGATCATCTTTACACGGCGATTGGCACAAAACGATGGACGCGCCGCTTTGTACCAATCACCGTGTAAAGATGATCCACACCGTGTGACGTTTTAAACATCATGAAACGGCCGTGTATTTCGTTGGTTGCGATAGAATTGAACCAAACTTCATATATACGTTTTTGATTATGGAGTCAGGGGCTGTACCACGAACGTGTCGAAATTCCCTCTTCCTCGGAAATTCTCCGAGTTTTCCGATGTGACGTCCGCCTTCCGATCACCTTGGGATAAATGCTACCACGATGACATCGTGAACGCCTCTCCTCGGAAAAACACATCGGACTTTCCCTTGAAATTTCCCGACACCATAAAATGCAGTGGAAAACGCACACATTGTCGGAAACGAGTCTTTGAAAGAGATTTTGAAGCGGTTGATATTGATTCGCTGTTTATTAAAAATGCCATCGACACACATTTAACTAAGATATTTTGATAATCTTTTTTTTTAAACAAGAGTGAAATGTTCAGATTTCCAGCTGTCAAAAGCTCAAAATGGTATGATGGGTAGTTTTATAAAAAATGAAAAATAAAAATGAAATTTCCTTTTTTCACCAAAAAAGGGCTTTAAAAAAATTAACAACAAATTAACACTTTACTCTAGAAATATGTAATAGCTATCATAAGAAAGGCCTTATTCTACACTTTTAAATGATATGAAAATACATATTTTATAAGTTCTTGTTAAATAATTATGAGTATGCATGCCGCAAATTTTCAAGAAATTCTGCTTAAATATAATATAACAGGGAAAATATTATAAGCTTTGAAACTAATTTTAAACGCTAATAATAAACCTCCTTTTTAAAATGTTGCAAGCAATTTTTTGTAGACTTAGATTGATTTTTTTTTTGTGGGACATTCTTTTTTCAAAATGAAAATTTACATTAAAAAAAAAATCCAATTTGAGTTTCAAATGGGGGTCGATGCAGGTTTTTATTCTTGGGGCCCGCCCATTTTGTGAAAAATAAAGGTTATTTTTATGTGAAATTTATTTTATTTTTTTTTTTTGAAAAATAACATTTTGTAAACAAAAACTTTTTTTAATTCTTTTCACTGAAATTTTCCTCTCCGGCGAACTTGTTTGTTTACAAATTACACATTTTAAAACATCACAAAATAATAAATAAATAATAAATAGTTAGTTTTTATGGAATAGAATTTTGTGAAAGGGCCCATTTTATCAAATTGATTTTTGTGAAGGGGTCCATTTTATCAAATTGATTTTTGTGAAGGGATCCATTTTATCAAATTGATTTTTGTGAAGGGGCCCATTTTATCAAATTGATTTTTGTGAAGGGACCCATTTTATTAAATAGATTTTTTGTGAAGGGTCCCTAAATAGGCCCCAAATTTTTCCTGGATCGACCCCTGATAATGCAGTGCTTATTAAAACATAGGCTAACAAAGAAAATGTTATTAATCTGCTTTAAATAAACAGATAACTATGCCAATAAAACTAATTATATCATAGTTCTCGCATAAAAAAAAATTAACGGAGTAACCTAGCGTTGCATACCCCAAAAATAATTGTCCAGATATTTTTACTAATACTTCACTATACTAAATATACCATTATGTTAGTCAAATTGGGCACTATCGTTGTTTACCTAAATAAAATAATTATCCCAAATTTTCACAAGTTTTTTTTCTTTTACTATTTTTTTAAAAATATTATTAAATTCTGTATCAATTGTAATGACTTATATATATGCATTATTCATATATATAATGCAATTTAAAAATGTGTAAAGCTAAAAACGAGCTATAGTGGTGGTAGATAATCAAGTAAATTTACCTTTCGTCCTTCCCATGTGTTTTCGTTTTTAAATAAATATATATATATATATATATATATATATATATATATATAATTATAATATCTATGCATTTCAAAAAACATATCAAGTATATATATATATATATATATATATATATATATATATATAATCTTTAATAATCTTTTCGATTAGTAGAAAATCAAAATATTAAACTTAAAATTTTTCGAAAAGAAAAAGAAAGTTTTACAGGTTTTTGAAGACTTTAAAATACAAAATTTTTGATACCGCATATTTCATTGCACATAAAATAAATTGTGAAGTTTCAAAATTACATTCACGATAACTTTACAGTTAATTTCGAAAAGCTTCCAAGATAAAAGATATATATATATACTATTTGAAGATGATGTAAATACGTCTTCTTGGCTTTTGTTTCTTTTCCCCCTGTTCATGGTTTCAATATAAAACTAATTTTTCAGAATATAAATTAAATAATGCTCAAATTTTCAGAAAAAAAAGTTGCTTTGACATTAAATGAAGCTTAATATCAGGACCGCATATGTATATTATATACATAGCGACTGTTTTTATTCTGAAAATTTGAGCAATTTTTAATTTATTTTTTGGAAGATTAATTTTATATAGAAGTCAAGGACAGACAAAAAAGAATCAAAAGCTAAGAAGACTAATTTAGATCATCTTGAAATAATATATTTTTTATCTTGTTTGAAACTTTTCGAAATTTACTAAAGTTACTTTATAGTATTTTATAATACGTTGCTTTCTGATGTCATGAGAAACTTTACAATTTTTTTTTAAATATCCAAAGAAATATGCCGTATTAAAAATATTGTAAATTAAAGTACTCAAAAGCCTGTATACATGGAAGTTATAAGTTCTTATACTTTCCAAAGATTTTCTTTTACGAATAATTTTAAATTTAATATTTTTATCTTTTAATACTTGGAAATTCTCGACGAATGTTATTAAATGATTTTATTATTTATACAACGAATTACAATCAGTAAAATTGAAACAACATTTTATAATATATTTTTAAAGAATTTTTTTTTTGGAAGTGTTGAATAATTAGTTTATTTGGGTACAACGATAGTGCCGACATGACGTTGATTATTTGCTCTAATGCTATATTTAGTATGGAAAAGTTTTAGTAAAAATATCTGGCCAATTTTTTTCCCGGTATGCAGTGCATCTTTACACTGCTAATTTTTTTTTATGCGGGAGCAATGGTATAATTAGTTTTGTTGACATAGCGCTCTATTTATTTAAAACAAATTAAAAACATTGTACGTGATACTTTGTTAGGTAATGTTTTAATAAGCACTGCAATTATTTTTTTGAAATTCATATTAGATTGTTTCTTATTTTATGTTAAATTTCCATTTTGAAAAGAGAGCGTCCAGCAAAGAAAAATTATTCTAAGTCTACAAAAAATTGCTTGCAGCATTTTCAAAGTATACTTATTATTAGCGTTTAAAATTAGTTTCTAAGCTTAGAGTATTTTTCCAGTTATTTTATATTTAAACAGAATTTCTTGAAATTCTTGGATATTTATGCTAATATATATTCAACAAAAACTTATAAAATTTTTATTTTTATATCATTTTAAAGTTTAGAATAAGAGCTTTCTTGTAATAGCAATTAAAAATGTCAAGCGTAATCTGTTAATTTTTTATTAATTTTTAAACGAAAGCCTTTGTTTGGTCAAAAAAAGTAAATTTCATTTTTATTTTCCATTTTCTAAAAAACTACCGGCCATACCATTTTGATCTTTTGACAGCTGAAAATCTGAATATTTCACTCTCGTTTAAAAAAAAGATTATCAAAATAACTTAATTAGGCGTGTTTTGATGGCATTTTTAATAAAAACAGAAAGCAATATCAAGCATTTCTTTTCTGTTTTCTTACAGGAGAAAAAGAGGGAATGACAGTGGAAACGTACTTTTTCTAAAGCACTCTCATTGGTCAGTTTGTTTTTTTCCGATATCTATTTGAAAAGGAATCTTCAAATACGACGGCTATAACCAGTTGCTTCGTGGTAGCATAATTTCCCTGTCCACCGCCGATCGACGATTGGGACTTTAACGCTTTCTGATTAGTTGTTAAACCGAACGCTTCTTAAGTCATTTCTGGTTGAACATGGTTTCTTATATAATATCTATTAATTTCTATATAATCTAATTAATTTATAACTGCAATATAATAAATATTATAGTAATATAATCTAATTAATTTCTATATAATCTAATCTCTATATAATCTAATATTTCTATATAATCTATTAATATATATTAATTTCTTATATCATATCTTCTTAAAAATCTTCATAATCCTCCAAAATACCGGAAATGACTTAAAAAGCGTTTGATTTTACAAATAATCAGAAAGCGTTAAAGTCCCAATCGTCGATCGGCGGTGGAGACGGAAATTATGCTTTCGTGGTACAGCTTAAAGTGTCTTTCGGATATTTTTTCCGAGAACCATGATAATCCGACATCGGAAGCTTTCCGTGTCGGGAGGATCTCGATGCGTTCGTAGTAGGGCCCCAGGTCCCAGTTGAAAAGGAGAATATTCCCCCAAAAGGAGGCGCTGTGATAGCGATTTTTGTGTGACGTACTCGGTTTTCTGAAGTTTAAGTGAAGAATTTAAGGTTGGTTGGTTGGTTGACTGGTGTTTAATAGTACAAAGTATTTTTAGGGACATGCGTGAAGAATTTATGAATATATTTTTCGACGAAATTTTATATTTAGATGCGTTTTAATGTCTTAGGCCGAGATTTGTATAAAATTTTGGAGAAAATCTTCCAGAAGATGGCGCTGTAATAGCGAATTTAGGTGCGATTTTTCTTTTGTATAATCGGGAAATGTGTAAAGTTATGGATAGAATTGAACTGTACAGTATATGTTTTACACCAGGGATGTCAATCTGTGGCCCACCAGATACCACTAATTTTTAAAAGAAATAGTCGACTTCTTGAATCGTTGAGATTCGATGATTAGATAAGGAAAAGATTACTATAAAATTTTAGTAGTATCCGGCGGGATACAGTTGACACCCCTGTTTTACACTATGGACGTCAGGATGTAGTTGAAAATGGGGATATTCACAAGGAAAAGGGAGCTGTTTCAGCGGGTTTTGTGCGATTTTCTCGATTTTTGCCAGTTTAAGTGAAGACTTTATGAATATTTTTCGACGAAATTTTTTATTTAGATACTATAATGTAATATCCGAGGTTTTTATAAAATTTTGAAGAAAATCGGTCTCAAGATGGCGCTGTGATAGCGAATTTTGTTCGATTTTCGGGACGGGCACGCGAAAAAAAAAATCGTATTAAATCACCTAAGTATCCAATCTAGGTTTAATTTGCATATTTGTAATAAGTAAAACTTTCGTTTTTTCATATATTTCGTTGATTATATTTCGTTGATATTTCGTTGATTAGATTTCATTACTAAATAATTTTTTATAGTGTAATAAAATAATAAATAGCGAAAACTTTGAAGTGTAATCAAAAAATAAATAACGGATATGTTATCTATTCATCTCCTGTTTCTAAAAAAAAAAAAAAAAAAAAAAAAAAAAAAAACCTACGACAACAATGTTTTTTGAAGCATATTAACATGAGAGCGAAAGAAAGTTTTGAGATTGGCTGGCACATGCGATTAGCTACTAATAGAAGCGGCTTTCTGTGATTACAACTCCACGGTTATTGAGTATAGTAAACGAAATATTTAGAACCTTTAGGGTTTAATTTAGATTTATGAAGATGTACCATATGAAGATAACGTAACTATATTTCAGTAAATGTAAATTTTTCTACATGAATGCAAATTCTTATACATGAATATATGAATAAAAGTAGATTTTTATGAATGGAAAAATTCTAAGTTTTGTGCATGAAAAAGAAAGAATAAATACTCGGCGTATATTTATTGGAATAAAAAAAGATGTTTTGCACCAGAAATTTTATTGAATAAATGAAATTAAACATGTACTAAATGAGAATAAATTACATTTTGATAAATAAAATTTCTGGTAGGAAACATTTGATTTGTTTGTTCCGCGGATTATACGCCGGGAATTACAGTAAAATCATCCCTTGAAAATAAACCTTAATGCAAATTTTGGTGAAAAAATTAATATATAACATCTAATCTTATTTTCGGGGAAACACGGTAGTTGAATTTAAAGTTATGAAAGAATGTATCTTGAGAAATTTCCTGTTATGTGGTAGAATGTGCAAAGTTTGTAGTTAAAAATTAAGAGAAGAGAACAATGCTTTACATCAAGAAAAATGTTATCTGTTAATTTAAACCGTGCCCTCTTATGATTCAATTCATAGTGGCAACATTCTTTGACAAAATATGTTTGTTTTTGACGTCTCTATCAATTTTCAAAATTTGAGTAGATATTTCTGATACATTCTGTATACATTTATTAATAAGAAAAGAAAAAGAAATAAAAGATGGCTTTTTTTTATTGTTTTGTTAAACATGTATTTTTTTTTTTTTTTTTTTTTTTTTTTTTTTTACCATTTTATGGCTGCATTTTTATATAAATATATTTTTATTTCCTTTTAAAGAAAGAATTGATGTTAATCATGGATTTGAAGGTTATCTTTCTTTTTACTGTCGGAATCGTAATGATTGCTGCCGGAAATTCTGAAGAAGCTACTGTTGACGATATAAAGGCAAAACTCAACAAAACGAATTTCGAAGATAACGAACTTGACACTGATGATGATTTTGAGTCAGATGAAAGACCGACATATGGGCACAGATGGTACAGATTTAGAAGGCCTGTGGACTTACAAATCAGAGTACCGTGAGTGTGTTTATTATTTTTGCAATTTTGTTACAGCTCGATGACAATTAATATAGCCCCAAATAGAAACGTCCAACGATTTGAAATCATATGATCTTAGTGGCCAAATAACAATTGACATCACTATTTCTTGAAATTACACACGTTGATAAATTACAGCACAACGGAACAATGTTTAATAAAATACTCACTAAAATAACATTAAAAATATTAAAGAGCATGTGGATGTTTCGTTCAAACAGTTAGCCCCTCACCAGTACAGTAAAAAACGTCCAAGTCATGAAAGATGAAAATAAAAACAACTTATAGAAGGAAGCAGCCTTGGCCAAAACAATTAAAATCGAAATTAAAGTCATAGCAAAACGTGTACTCTGAAGGTACAGGATTTTACTATGACTTTAACTTCGGTTTTAATTGTTTTGACATAGTTCCTTTTGTAAGTTGTTTTGATTTTCACCTTTCATGACTTGAACATTTTTTACTGTACTTATGGGAACTAATGTTCGTCCGAAACGTGTACTGTAGATACTCTTTAATGTTATTTTATTGTGTATTTTATTAAATTGTTTGAATTTAAAATGTTATTTTTCATATAATTATTTTGATCAGATGTAGTATGTTCAAAATTGAGATATATAACTGAGGTACACTACAAGGGGCTTACTATAGAATATGGCGTGCATAGCATTCAGCGTTCATTTTCAGGGACATACAAAATAATTCAGTTACAGTACTGTCTAAAGAACAAAAATTTCTGTAGGTTTTAAGTTGTGGTACGTCTTTAAATAAAACTTTTTTTTTTTGCCTATTACTTGGTGTGTATAAATTCTATAGAGGTTATACAGGGCAGCACAAAAAATGTCGAGGACATTGCCGTTTACTGACGGAAATGACTGAAGGGTGCGGAAATAACTGAACTAAATTTTAGCATACGTAGTATATATGTTACCGTCAATATGATTAATCCGGTCATTATTAATAATGACCGGTAATAATAGACGGTTATTATTAATAATGACCGGATTAATCATAGTGACCGTAACATATATACAAATCTATAAATCATATTCGGGCTGCACAAAAGAATTCGGGTATTTTTCCGACTATAGATGGTAATTCTTGAAATTGGGTTTTCAAATGTGTTAACTCTTTCCAACGTGTTGGAAAGTGTTTCATAATCTATTCTTAACGCATGATTTTTGGTTCTTATTTCAGTTTATTTTAAATCAACTTTTCTCTTCCAGATTCTTCCAGATGTACTTAAGAAGGCAACAAACAGGACCTTCAAAGTAATTATGAATTTTATTCTTTTAAGTGACCAGGTATCTGTAAATCGACCAAAAAATAAAAATTTCTTTTATTTTCTCATTAAAGTTTAATTAATTTTTTTAATATTTTAGACAAAATCGCATTAGAAATTTTTCATTAGAACAAAGGTTATGGATGAAAGAATTTCAGCTCTCCCCACATGTACAGTCATAGAAAAAAGCAAAGCTAAGCAAAGCAAAAACAAAATCCCTGACGGCTCGGCCTACAGACACAGGTAGATTTCGAAGACGCAGACCGTGGTGCGCTTGTTTATTGGGAATCACAGAAAAAATGACCTTTTTGCCATGATACGGCAGTTGGGGCCGCCTACTTCGAAATCTACTTGTGTCTGTCTGCGGAGATGGTAGGGATTTTTTGTTTATATATATTTTTTTTGCTGTAAGGATTGGTCCTATAAAAAACTTGTCATTATAAAAGTTGTAGAAAATATTAAGAGGATTTATAGTAAATTTAAGCGGATTTGTTACAATAAATTTAAGCGGATGCTGTGAATTGACGAAGTTATGAATTTTTTACCTTTTTAAACCCCTATCACCCCCCCCCCTTGAGGCCATTTTTAATGATATCAAAAATCTGTCATACATAAATTTTCGGCCCTTTTCCTTTAAGTAATAATAACTTTAAACGGATGTTATGGGATTTTTTCTGTTTTCACAAAAGCCCCCTTCCCATCCCCCCCCCGGTTCGATTTTGCCCATTAACGAACTTGACCGAGATTTTATGCCCCTTGATTTTATGTATCAGTTTGGAAGAGATTTGTGCAGAATTATGGAAGTTATCGTATCCATAAAAAAGTGATATAGATAGATAGATAGATAGATAAAGTTTTGAACTGGGAGTGGTTTTGGGTTCAGGGAGTCATAATCGGTGTAGATCTGCAATTTTTTTTTCAGAAATTCTAACATAGGGGAGAATGTAATAGGTTGTATTTCTTACGAAATCTACCTAAAAACGCAACACGCTTTCCTAACCCTGCCGTAAATCATTGTATAAAAATGTAACTGGTATCAACCGATTAGTAATAATGTGTATTAAATAATGCTATATTTACATTTTGCGAAAAGGGTTGTCATAGATAGAAATTGTAAATTTTCAAAACTAGCACCTAATTTTGACATTATATTTGGAGTCCTCTGTAAATTTTACTTCGGTTGCCAAAAGGGAGGTCATTTGGTGCAGTAGTTTAGGAATTATGCAGATTTATTTAAAGTTTGGAATTCCCAATGTTAAATTCATTTTACTCGTTGCAAAACAGATTGCAATGCAAGTAGTTTTTTTTAAAAATGTATAACTCAAAAACTACTTGGTAGAATCAGCTGGAATTTTCGATTCGCATATTTGAAGCTCCTAGAAATCGATTTCTGTTACAAAAATACATAGGTTTGTTATCTTTATCGAAAATTAATTCAATATACAGTAAAACCCGCTTAAGAAGTTTTCCAAGGGAATGGAAGGCAAAAACGTCTTAAACGGGAAAACTTCTTAAACGGGAAATTAAGAATGTTTGAAACAATCATTAGTTTAAGTTTTCATAGTCAGGAGAGGTATTTTACATTGTTAAAATAATACATAAATTTATAGAAAGTTGAGTTTTACTTAAGAAATTTAAACTGATTTGCACATTTTAAAAAATCTGTCAATCAAGTAAAAATGCATAATTACCTTAGAAACTCTTTATTTAATCCAATGTTTGAAGACAGAAAGGGGACATTTCTCTTTAAGCATCATTTGATATGCTTTTACAGAAACAATCGGTTATAGATTTTTGTTTGTTTTTTCTCGGCAATTTTTAGTTAATAACAGTCCAGTTGTCTTAAGTTTTTAAAAATTTCCTCAGGCACATTTTCAACACTTTCGATAAAATGGCGAAATGTTTCTATTCCTTTCACAGCATCCGAAAAACTAGGAATTTCCACGTGCTCTTCCTCAGTGTCACTCATTTCTTCATCTTCTGTAACCTCACAAATATCATCTACTGTAAGCATTTCACATGGCAATATCTCGTCATCTACTGACACATACTCTTCAAAAGATGCTGTGAAATCCATCCTTCTTTGTAACGTCTTCCAATCATCTTCAATGTCCAATTCATATTCTTCTGTTGATTCTCCTTCCAAAAATCCTGCTTTCTGAAAACAATTGGCAATTACAGATGGCGTTATTAACTCCCATGCAGATAAAATAAAATGAATAGATTGCAAAACGTTCACTTTTCCTATCTCTCCAGTATTGTCCAGTTTTTCAATCATCCAATTCACAAGCCGTTTTCTATAGTGCTGCACTTTAATAACTCCCTGATCCATCGGTTGCAAAACCGAAGTCGAGTTCGGTGGTAGGAAATGCACTTTTATGTTAGTAAAGTTACTCGTGTCTTTGGAATGGGCGGCCCAATTGTCTACAAAGATGATGATGTTCCGTTTAGCTCTCCTCATTTTAACATTTCATCTTTTCAAATAGGCTTCATAAATTGTAATCGTCATCCGCGCAGTTTTGTTATTTTCATAATCACAAGGCAGTGATTTCACATTTTGAAAACATCTGGGTTTCTTGGATTTCCCAACAACCAAAATTGGCAATTTCTCGGAACCGTCCGTGTTTGCCCCCAATAAAACTGTAAGTCGTTCCTTATTTTTTTTACATCCGTGACAATTTCCACCTTTATATGCATACGTTTTATCCGGTGAAAGATTATAGAAAAGCCCACATTCATCCATGTTAAAGACATCTTTAGGATGATAGCCGGTTATCAAATCTAGTAAGATTTGTTTCCATTCTTCGATTTCTTGTGGATCGACGCTTTTACTCTCACCTTTTATAGAATTGTAACTTAAACCAGCTCTTTTTTTCATTCTATCAATCCATCCATTTGAAGGCGCAAATTCAATCTCCATTTTTTGGCAATTTCCTCAGCCTTTTCTCTAAGAATAGGTCCACTTATAGGAATATTGGTGGATCTAGCTTGCTTGAACCAAAGTAATAATCTTTCTTCCACAGCTTTAATATAAGATTGCGTTTTGCTACAATTCCATTCAGAGTAGTCACCGGCATATTCAATCTCTTAGCAATTTCAACTCTTGTTACGTTTGGGTTGCTATGAACTTCTTTCAAAATTTTGATTTTGTCTTCAATTGACAAGGCCTTTCTTTTAATTCCCTTGTCCGACATTTTGAAGAGGAAAAAATAAATAAGAATTTTTTTCGTGAATTTTCCAAGAGAGATTTGACGCTTAAACTCACTCATAAACAGATTGAATGAGCCAAACTGAACACAGCTTTGGCTTGGAATGAACCAAACATAGCTTTGGTTCATTCCATTCCTGGAAAGGGGTGAAAGAGACTCTATTCTAAGAGAAAGCAACTGGTCAACTTAAAGAACTACCCCTGAGTAGGAGCAAACCATTTCTCTTTAATCCCTTATCAGTCACTATTGTTGCAGCCATAAGGGACTCGGACTTACCCTCTCTCTACATTTCATCAGACCACGGCCTAACTCGATCGTTCTCCTTCCTCTTATACGGTCGTAACAAAAAGTCATTTTCTCTTTGTTCAAGAGGAATAACATTTTCTGCCCGGAGAAAGTAGGGGGCGCTATTACTTACCATGGCTAATGGAGAATTTCCTTATTCTCGCCTTTCACTCTTGTATTTTCTTAGATATAACGTAAATGAAATTGCGTGTTCTTATTTTTCTTTTGTTGAAAATGGTTCATTGCTGTGTTCCACATTGTGCTTCAAATTCAGAGGAAAAAAAAAACCTGGAATTTCTTTTCATGAATAGACGCTTTTATTACCGATACACCAGCAATCAGTAGAAGTACAGAGCAAAATTTTCGAAATATGTGCCTTATAAAATTGCTGCGGCTCTCAATTTATTTGTAGATTTAAACTGAATTTTAATGTTCGAAATTATAAACCACTAAATTAATTTCTTTTTAATTGCTAGCACCACCAAGAGTTAATCTGAAGTTTGCAAGTATTGCCATTGTTAGCGGATAAGTAATCTTGCAAGAGTAATTCAAGAAAATTTTGATTGAGAATCCTGCTTATCAAACATAGAAACAGATCAATGTGATGCAACCATACTTCAGTTAATTGCCAATCAGGATAGAGGTGGATTGTCTTATCCTAAACTACAATTCATCAGTCTAATTTCCACAATTTTAGACTGAATTTTACTAGAATTTTAGGATTGTACCAATCCTAAATTCAAACGGAATCGTCGAAACTATTTATGAATTGATATATCCGAGACTAATAAAAAACACTATATGGGAATGTGACTTAAACAAGCATAAAATAAATATATGCTCATTAATATGTGCAAGATTTTTGCCCATCATTTAAAAAAAAATATGGCAAGGAATTTTACAAATGAAGCCAGTTCATCTGAATATACGATCTCTTTATCAAGAAAAATTTTAAAGTTTACTTAATTTTAATTATATAATATTTACTGTATATTTCGCTGTAAAAATTATCAATTTTTAAAGTCTAATCAAGAAATGGAATCTGCATATACCTTATAGATATATTTATATATACAAGCATGGTGAATAGATTTATGCATTAATATTTTAAAATTCTGAAAAAATATTCTGTAATTTCTGTTGCCCAATATTCTAAAATTTCCACGAAAACTATTCTCTTATAAATGGAGTGCATGATGTTACAGTAAAAAAGCTTGTTCATTGTATAAAATAACGAAACCTCTAAAAATTGTTATTATTTTGTTTACCTCTACTTTATGATCATCACCTACAGTATTTAAATTTACTGAAAATGTCCGCAATGTACAGACACACACACACACACACACACACACACACACACACACACACACACACACACACACACACACACACACACACACACACACACAGAGAGAGAGAAAAAAATCGATATGAGTTGATTGCCGGATAATGGCGAAATAGGTTTTCTTATTCTGTTGATATTATAAAACATGTAAATATATTTTTATTTTTATCATATACATACTTTTATACCATGAGTTTCCAGAATTGGAATATAATATTTAATTTTATATGTAATTCTATTATATTTCTATACGCTTATATATTTCAGATCAGCACCTATAATGGTTAAATTTATTGAAAATTGTTTTGAATGTACATATATATACATATTTTAAATAATTAAGAATCGTGTAAAAATAATCCATGTTTTGAGAAAAAAAAATCGATATGAGTAGATTGCCGGATATTGGCGAACTTGCTTAATTTTCTTACTATTATGAAACTAGTAAATGTTTTTAAAATTTTTACTGTGTATTTTACGCTCAGAATTATCAATGTTTCAAGTAATCAAGAATTTAAACGTGTATAAATATATAAATTTACTTATAAAGTTTGTTTTGCATTTATAGTAGCGTGTTATTTAAACTATTTTTAATTACTTAAAGAATTGTATTTATTTATTTTATCTCTAAATCTTATTTTTTCTTGTTTGTAGTAAAGATAAAGCTGAGGCTAAAGTTACATACGATATATATATATATATATATATATATACCTTTTATAATGAATACATTGCAAAGATTTTTGTATTTTTATGTATAGAAGTAACCTTTATTAAGCATTATTTATGGTAAGTATACCGCGCCATCTACCGGCGAAAGTAGCCTTTAACGATTCCGAAACTAAGGGGTGATTGTGAAGGCCGTATGAGGGAAGGAGAAAGATTGAGTTTGGCCGTGATCAGACAAACTGATATGAAGGTGAAATAAAGGTGACGACAATCCTTTTCAATCTTAAATGTGCCCTTTGAATAGCGAAGAATATAGAGAAATGCTTTTCCAGTACAGAATGGGGATGAAAAATCCCTCAAAAGACTGAAGTAAACGTGTTTTGAAAGTAAAATTAAGGGGAGAAAAAACTTCTTAAGCGGGAAAAAGTTTGGAACTAAACTTTTTAAACGGGTTATTTTAACATTGTAAGAATAGGAAAAAAATGGGAATCGAAAATATAAACTTCTTAAACGGGAAAACTTCTTAAGCGGGAACTTCTTAAACGGGTTTTACTGTATATATATATATATATATACCCTGGTGCCGGAGCTACCTTTTGACTCGGAATTTTGTCTACTTTCAGAATATGAACACAAATTTTGAAGTAGGGGTCATCTGCATATAAATAATTGAACAAACTTTGAATTTTCAAATGGTAACATCCATTTTTGACACCATTTTTGAGTTCCTTGATCAAGGAACCCTGGAAAAAGGAAGATAATTTAGCGAGTAAAAAGTATGAGGTGTTCTGTCTCTCTTTGAATACTTTCCAACATAGTTGGAAAGTGTTTATGAATTCGGTTTGTCTGTCATTCTTAGAGTTTTGCACGGGTGGGGTTGTGTCCAACACGAATCCGTAAATTCCATTCCAAGTCAACCCGTAACCTGACCCGAACACGACAAAAATAATTTTCTCGACCCGCAACCCTACCCGAACCCGCAAAAATAATTTTCGGTGACCCGCAATCCGACCCAAACCTGACATATTTCAACTCACACCCGGCCAGAACCCGAAATATACTTCAACCCGCAACCCGACACGAACCCACAATGAAAGGACAATAAATCATTTTTTAATGCTATTATGAAAAGTAATGCACAATTATATCTCTAATAACAACTTTATTTGTATATAGGAAAATGAACAAATCTATATTCTTTAATATTCAAATATAGTAAAACCTCTGAATAGCGGATACCTCGAGATCGTTGAATAGAGTCCTGCATCGGGTCGCGTTGTTTCTATTTTTTTTTTCGGGTCGGGATGACTAATTTTCTTTCTGCATGTCGCGTTCACCCTAGAATAATTCTTCCGTGTAATATTTTGGTTTTTTTCAAGTAGGATTGTTGGGAATTTCTCAGAAAGTTTGAACTGAACTAGGTTTCAGATGAAAATAAATACGTATTTGAACAGGAATGAGTATGTATTCAATTTACTGCATGAGGAAAAATAAAATGCAGATAAGAAATGTAATCATAGATTATTCTTTCTTTAATTTTATTATTTCTTATTCCTTTACGGTGCAGCTAAGAAACATTTTTTCTTTTCTCAGAATATGAAAAACATTACCAACATTTCGTTTATGATACACACAAAAACATATGTATAGAATTTGTGGTAGTTTATGCACACATATACACATGCTATGTGTGACCAGATTTGCAAGTGCCCAATATTAAGTTATAAGCAGGGCTTTACAATTTTGATAAAATCTTGTAGCCAGCAAAAATATCCAGTAGCCAATAAGACATATATACCCCCCCCCCCCCCCGACACACACACACGCCTGGTTTAGAACTATTAGTTACATAGTTTAGAATAATGCATAATTTAGAAATATAATATAAACTAAGTTTTGTAATGAAACTTTCCAAAATTATAAATCTCTGGAAAAAAAGAAAGAAAGAAAGAAATACTGTAAAGGTTGGAATCAAGCGACATGTTCGGAAAATGCTGATTACTGAATACTTCAAATGTTCAAATGTCCGGAAAGTCGAGTGCTACAAAATCTATATCTTATGAGATCGGTGAAATAGAGAAGCAAACAATTTTTTTGCCTATCTTCCTGTCGAAGCCAGTCATAGAATTCTAAATTTTTTTTATTTTAAAATTTGCTATTGATGAACTTATTTTTGCCAAATTAAAAGTAAAAGTTAAGAATATTATTTGTTTGAATATAATTTCTAAGTTTATTTTTTGATATTTTGTAACTTTGCAACATTCATAATGAGACATCTTTTGGAAATTTTAATTCAACATTTTGACTGAGCAGCAGATGCTGTTCTTAATTGAAATTGTTGGCAAGTAATTCCCGTACACATATTAATTGTCAAAAAATAAAATAAAAAACAGAACCTATACACAATCCGGCTCGAATAATAAAAATCTTTACGTGCTTATAAAATAAATCACAATATGAGAAATATCAAAACTAATTACGTTTGCAAAATCACTTACAGTTATTATTGTTTAATTAGATTAAATAACCTAGTCGCCAGATAAAAATACTTGGTCGCCAGTGGCGACCTGGTGACCGAATTTGTTAAGCTCTGGTTATAAGTGTATAAATATGTGTCAGGAATTGAAAAATACGCATGCGCGATAGCGTATTATCTCTTATTTTGCTGTTTATTACAGTTAATTTTACGGTATAATACTGGCAGCTGGGATGCCAGTATTATACTGTAACATCAACAATTTTTTTTTTCAGTGTATGATAGATTTCTTAATAATATTCGATTAGTATTGGAAACTGTGTTTTATAACCTATATCTGATGCATAGTTTTTATTTCATGTTTTTTCATTCTACTTTCTTACTGACAACTGCACTCGCAATCACTACAAGAGCAGAAACAGAATGCAGTTCTGCTTCTAATCTTCTAGTAACAACATTTGCTTTTGCTAGAATGTGAAAATGGATTCAATCTTTTGTATTAGTATTTTATTTTGCTACAGTATTAGCGTACATATTAATTCCTCAAGCTAATGCATCGCTTATTTATTTTTCAGACTGGGTCTTCAAGTATTTCCGGATTCACAGTATGGTGGCTTAGTGAACATCAACCACCAATGGTGGGGAAAGAAGTAATCACATGGTAGAAAACTACATTCTGAATGAAAAGTGTCAAGTATATGGAGCTATTTTTTCATTTTTTTCTACATCTGAATTAGAAACATCTATGATCTACGGCAATATTGTTTTGTTTTAATTTATGATGTGTAAGGTTTATCTGTTGTGGGCAATAAATATTTTTTAAAAGTAAAAGTTGCTCTGCTTTACAATAACATTTTTAATACGCAATTTTTTTTTAAACTAAAAGCTTTTTTATGCGGAAAAAATTTGAAAAAAAAAAAAAAAAAAGTTTTTTTTTTTTTTTTTTTTTTTTTTTTTAGTTTTTTTTTTTTTTTTTTTTTTTTTAAATTAAAAAATCAAGCAAGGAAAATAATGAAAAAAAAAAGAATAGAATATTTTTAAATTATTTTAAGATTACTTTTTCCTGAGACGCATGTTTTTAATGACAAAGTTTCTCCCTCTCTCGTTTTCTCTCTCACGCAATGATAGATTTATGAGTTACGGCTGAAGAGTTGGTTTAAACTGAAATTTTCTCTTTTCATCATTTTTAATGATGTTTTGAGAAGATATTTATTATACTCAAATTTTTTTTAATGATGCTTAAAATAGCTTTTAAAATCGAAAAAATTACCCTCAAATATATTCACAAAATGACCGAAAGATATCTTCCAATGCTCAAAAATGATATTTTCAAATGATTGAGTGTTTAATTTTGAATTTTCACTTTAAAAAAAGTTGTAATAAACACAGAGCATGTTTCTAGAAAGTATTTCATAAAGTGTTATGTCAGAAAAAGAATACCCGAATCTTCAAAGCAATCTTTTGTTGATTTTCCAGACTTAGAGTTACTCCAGAAGTGAACATTGGAGATTCTTCTTAATTTTCTGCTATCATTAAGCAGAAATGGATTATCAGATACCAGTGTAGGGACCTGACAAATTCAAACACATCTGATTTTCCGCTCACGCTATGTTTTAAAAGTAAAATACCTTAATATTAAAGTACTGTTACAGATGAAAAAGTCTAAACATATAATGTTTATCAAATCTCAAGGAATTTCTTCAGATTATTGTTAGATCGATGATAGAGTATGTGTCCACGCCATCTGACTTCGAAAATTTGAATTCGATGGTCACGGGTGGACTTGGTACAAATTACCAGCGCCCGGCTCTTTTAAAGTACCTGTAACGGGTCGTGATTTCTTTAAAGATAAAATAACAAAAACATAGAATCAAAAACTCCCCTTTTTTATGTAAAATTTTCAAGTTAAAATAACTATCAAGCAAGAAAATTAAAAATTCAGAACTTTATAAAGCACTAATAAGAATTGCATTTAAAAAAAACTTTTAACCTATAAATTATCAGCAGTGGCGCAATTATCGAGTAGCTATAGGATATCAAAATACCAGGGTTTCCCAGTTTTAGAGGGCCCCGTGGCAGGGGCGCGCCTACCCAGTGTGAAATGTGTGCTGCACACACATTCGCCGGAGTTTAAAAGCCGCTAAAGATTTCCGTTGAGGAGAAAATACTTAAAAAAAAAAAATCCTTCATTTAATTACATTAAAATATATAAATTTTTCTTGATATTTTTATTATGTTTTGTAGATTTATCCGAGACAAATTTACTTATAATTGCTTAATTCTCTCTCTCCCTTTTTTTTAGATTAATTTTTTTATTCTACTTCTAATAAGTAATTTGGAGAAGAAATGTAAAAAGTAGAACTTGTATGATTGTGATGTTTAATGTAGAGATTTTAGATTGGAGAGACTGGCGTCAGCTAGGTCTGTAAAGTTGTCCTCTACTCTCCTCGAATAATTTATAGAATTAAAAACTGAAACGGTATGGGTTTAAGCGCGTTTGAATGACAGAAAAAATTGTTTAAGCGGCAAAAAAAAAAAAAAAAAGAAAAAAAGATTTACAACCAAAATAAAAATAGGGAGCCAATTTCACATGAAGTTGGTCTTCCAAGTTTTACTTTGTTGCAACTCTTTTCTGTTTGTCGAACAAATGCGCTCAAACGACGTTCAAACATATACTATTTTCAGTTTTTAAATTCCATAAAGTTGAAGGGCCTTCTTAAGAACAATTTTTTAAAAATTGAATTAACAGAGAGTTTTGTTTGTTAGGGCGAACGGATTAGTCACTGATTTCTGCGAAAGGCATAAAATTTATTTTAGCGCAAATTATATCTACGTGAGAATGATTTTTCTTCTCTTCTTTAGACGAAAACAAAATTTAGTAATAAATTAATTATTGACTCGGATATGGCTAAAATGAAGAAATATTGAGCCATACATGAGACAGTTTGTTAAGTAAGCTCTCTTCTTGACAGCAGCGATGCAAGTCAAATTAAGTGTATGCAAGATAGTAAAGTATACCCTTAAAATATACCCCCCCCCCCTCCATATATACCTGATGTCCAGAAATCAAGGGCAGTGACCAATTTCAGACGTTTCGTCGAATATCTACTGAAACTCGCGAGGAAATACCCGAAATGCCCTTGAACTTTGAGGATGTAAAGAACATGTTTGACTTCATGTTTTTTCAGTGAAGATTTTGTCGCGAGGACAATAAGGGGGGGAGGGGGGCAATACTAATTTTAATAATAAAATAACATTTTCGATCAACCAAGTAACAGAAAATGCTAAAAATGGTCTGTCACTATAGCAAATGACTATGTAGGTCCTGTTCAACATTTGTGTGAATTTGTGTAAGCATAGCACGTATATTCGTGAAGATGTTAACGTTTCTGTGAAAAATTCAAAATTTTTTTTTTTTTAATAGCATGCAGAGTTTTTAACCGAATTTAACACCGCTTTCCAAAAACTTGACAAAAAATTATAGAAGTAGTATACTGCAATTAAAATATTAATATTTTGAATATTTAATGAGATATGTGTATTTGTACAAAATAAATTTTAACTGCGCATGCGCGAACTACAGCAAAGATTTTTTGTTATGATTTGATAGTCAATACCATAGAGTAACTCATATAAAAAGACCAGTGAAATATCGTTAAAACTCAAAAAGTTACAGCAATAATTGATAAATTGAGGAAGAAATCCCATATACCTAATGAGATTTCGAGATGGGAGACGAAAGAGTGGTATGACTAGGATCTGAAGACAATTTAGATTAGAAGGTTCCCGGCATTTATGACCATAGATAGTAATTAAAGAGTATATTCTGCACAATACCAACTTACTTCAATTGAATCATTTACTTTTATACACTGGGGTAAAAATGATAGGAACGATCACTTAATTACCTAAATAATAAATAATTATATTAATCCACATATAATTCGAAAGTCATGCCCATGCCAATATGAAGGAACCAGACCATCGAAATTAAACTTCTTTTCATGACTGAAAATAAATTTAGATCAATTGATTTACTGCTTCAGATTTAACATATTTAAGGATTCCTGACCTTTTTGTTGCTCTTCTTTTAGTCCATAGTGATGTTGGCGTTTTTATCTGCTTTCCAATTTCCTTTGATGCCATTCTTTTGCTTGCGATCGTGCAAACAATCAAACTTTTGAAAAAATAATTCTCGTTTCGAAAGAATTCTCGGCCTTCCTGTAAATTTTGCTGTATCATAAGTAGTTTGATTCTGTAAGAAATTAAAAAATGACAGTCTTTGAACATTTAATTTTATCAGCAAATCTTCTTATAAGCAAGAATTTGGACTTTTTTGAAGTGAGAAAGCATTTTCCACAGAAAACATGCTCCACAGAATTGGCCTCCTCGTCTAAGCAGTCCATCTTAGGCTGTAAATAACTAGGATGGTAATATGGATGAAAATTAGAAGAAGAAATAAAGAAATTGCTAAGTAAGTTGCTCAAGAAAGTTGGAGGTGGAGGGGGCTGTATCTTAAATTGGACCAAATTTCCTTCAGAGAAGTTGAGGGTGAATCGGAACTCATTTGCAAAACATAAAAGAGTGATATAACGCATCTAAACGTGCTATTTTTGCCATGCAATGCATGGGCGTATCGCAAGTGGTAAACCGCTAAATGGCGCTGATATTAAACACACAAAGCGCCAGTTTTTCAGAAACATCGTCATTTCTACCTTGGAGAACAAAAAGCGCGATGACTCATTACCCTGGAGAACAAAAAGGATGGTTGGTTTTACTAATCAGGAAAAGGCGGACCTGCATTTCATGCGTTGTGCTGCGAGTATGAGTGCTATGGAAGTCCTAATTGGGTAGTAAACAGGGTTTTCTCCACAATGAGAAAGCGCTCTGTAAGGATTCACTGCTTGATTTACAACCATGCTTTAGATGGTGTTTTGAGCTTGTCTATGCGTGTTTTATCACCCCTTAGAGTTTGGCCCATAGATTCGGGACACCCAGTATTTTAAACTAGATTAAATATATATATAAACAATTTTTGTAAATGACTGCATTAATATTAATTGAAATATCATGTTTCTAATTTTAACACAAACATTTGCGCATTTGCATAGCAATCGCGATCTGATTCCTTTGCTTTTGTATCGTTCCTATCATTTTGCGCCCCGCTGTATGTAGTTTAAAGTCGTATTGTGTTTGCGTGGAACTTCATTATTCTTAAGGCTGTTCGTCAGTGAACTTTCCGATTCCGCTCGCTAATGTTAAACCTATGATCGAAGGATGTATTCGTATATTTAAAATATCTCCTCAGGAAATTAATCTTTTTAACTTATGTTTTATGTGTACACTTCTTAAAGGATGTCTCTTTTTTTTTTCTTAGTTGTCAATATTTTTTTCTAAAATATATAGTTAATTTTATATGAAATTTTAAAATTTTATACAGTTTCGCTAAGATTTTAACACATAAAATTATAAATGAAGCACATATTTTAAAAACATTTTTACAACTAAGAAAAAAGAGGCATCCTTTAAGAAAAGCACACCGAAAAAAATTAGTTAAAAATATTAATTTCCCGAGGATATATTTTAATATATACGAATGCATCCTATGCCCGTAGGTTTAACATTAGCGAGGGGAATCGGTAAGTTCACTGACAAACAGCCTTAAGGGGCCGCTTCACTAAAACTCCCCGATTGCGAAATGACATGTTAGCCTATGGGAAAACTTAAAAGTGCGATGACTCATTACCTAATATAATTATTAAAATACGTTTTTCACCATCAGAAAGTAGGAGCCAAATGCCGACTATGTGAGTTTTTAAAAATTGTCTCCGTAAATATTAAGTATTTTTAAGAAGGTAATAAGATTTCATCAATTGGAAATGACAAAGTTTATTGGGATTTTTTAAATACTTAAAATTTAAGAAGACAATTAAAAAAAAAATGTACATCGTTGGCGTCTGACGTCTACATTTTGTTGGCAAAAACCGTATTTTAATAATTAGATTAGGTAATGGGTCATTGCGCTTTTAAATTTTCCCACAGGTTAACATGGGATTTCGCGATCGAGGAGTTTCAGTGAGGCGGTCCCTTAAGGGTGTTCTCAAATTCAAACTGGCTAATTTCTGACATATATATATATATATATATATATTTTTTTTTTCAATTTTGTTCCCAAACGCATGAAATTGGCTGATGCTCTTATTTCGAAACTTTGTAATCGAACTGTTTTTTCCACTTTTCGCCAACGGCAAAAGATCGTTTAAAAAATTATGTTAAGTTTTCGTTTTGTATCAAGAAACAAAAACTGATGTCATGAGACAATTATCGCTTATAACTCAAGATGCGAATTATTTATCGAAAAATGAAAAATAAAAACTGTTCGATTACAAATCACTTTAATAATCATGTCTGCAAGTGCCAGGCTTTTGCGTTTAAAAATGAGTCAGAAAATATGTCTAAAAATTTTTGCTTTTTTGAGCGGCGAGAAATTGTTTTTTGAGAACCGCCTTAACATCATATATGAGGCGATGCGGATATTAAAGAAAAACTCGCCAAACACAAGTCTCGAGAATCAGCAGTTTAAATATACACATCTATCATTATCTTGAGATAGTTTGTTTTATAAAGCAAACTTCAGGGTATTTGAAGCGAACTGCACTTTGTGAAAGATTGTACCGTTACTTACAGTCTTCCATGTTATGTTTAAAAAAAAGTCTATCTTCATCGATTTTGCCTTTAATATCCGCAACGTCTCACATGAAACATGAAATATGTTTAATAATGTGCAGTGAAAAGAAAAATCACACATAAACTTCAGTACATGAAATTTATTCACATGCTTTTGGCACACCAATAATTTATTTCTTCAAACTCCAAGTAAAATTGCACATATTAACATATAACAATAACAATAATTATTTTATGATATAATACATAAAATAACATTCGATTTCTCGTGCAACGAAAAAAAAAATTCGAGATGTATATAGATGAAATATGATGCAAACATCTTTTTCAATACTTTATTTTAAAAGTAACAGTATAAATAACAATATTAGATATTTAAAAAAAAAAAAAATTCTATCAAATATCAGATCTTCCTTTTATTGTTAAACATTCGTTTACATTATCAACGATTTAGTATGTTTTTGTACATAAATTTAACAGTTCTTGCGTGTTAAAATATGGTAGCTGTTTGCTTTGTACAGTTAGCAAGAAAAAAAGATGAAGAAGAAAAAAAAGAACACCCCAAACATTTTAATCACCAAATTAACGCAAAAAGAAAACAAATTAAGCCATTCCATTGGATTTTTTTTTTTTTTTTTTTTTTTTTTTTAAAGAAAAAAAAAAAGTCTTAGGCAGCCGCTTTTAAAGAGAAATTGTAAATTCTGAAATTCTCAATGCAAACACAAAATTTTAACTTCATATTTGTATTTTTCAAAAACTTTTACCGTAGGGTACAAAATGTGAAGTTATTCAGTGAAGCAGTTTAAAAATTATGCTGATTTAAAGTTTTGAACTCATACTAATAAATTCAGTTTTAATAAGTTGTAAAACAAACTGCAATATTTGTAGCTTTTTAAGCATACATCAAAACTACGTTATAGACGGAGCTGTAATTGTGGATTTATTTGTTTGAAGTTTCTAGAAATGGATTTTGGTCGAAACTTTTAGAGGTTACAGTACATATTTTTCAACTATTTATTTCATATTTCATATAATTTTTAATTAATTGGTGACAATTAAAAATTTGGTGATTATAATGCACGAGGCGTACTCTTTATTTTGACCGACTGTACACACTTTATATATACAATGCGTCATATTTTCATTTCACTATATTTTAAAAACTTGATACAATCTAATACAAATCTGACAGTAATCTATCATAAATCCTGGTTTCAAAAAAAAAAAAAAAAAAAAAAAAAAAGAAAGAAAGAAAAAAAAGAAAAAAAAAAAGGAAGGTATTGTTAAATTAATAAAAGAATTTTCAATTTACACTTTTTAGTTTTATTTTTTAATCTTTTATACATATAATTTGCTGAGTTTCCTCTATCCTCGTTTTGAAGTAAAAAGATAACTATTAATATAGTAAAGATATCAAACATATTTTCTTCATTTTAAAAAATACCATGGTACACTTCTTGAAGTTTTTAATTTACTTTTTACATATTATTTTTCAACATACATAATTCTGTGTTGAATATATGGGCCACAATAAAAATCTTTCATTTATAACAATTTAATATAAAAAAACGGCCAGGTAAAAAATATAAGATGGCAGTATTTAATGAAGATATCAAAATACAGATGAAATGCATGTAATAATACAGTTTAATTTAGTCAAAAAATGAAATATATGTACATATATTTGTTACCCGCCAAATGTGCTTGAAATTTATTTTCCTGCACAAAAAGTACTCTCTCTTTTTTGTCATCTTTCATGATGTAAAAGAGATGGCTTGGCAAAAATATCTTTTGTTTGCTGCTACTAAAAAATGATTTTTCTTTGCCAGTTTTTTTTTTTTTTATGTCTGTAGATGTTGTGACGATCATTTAACTGAGTAAAAATGGAAAATGTAAGAAGATAATTGTGCTAACACATGTCACAAAGATGTAAATACTACTGCAGCAACTTTTATCCACTGAATTTTGCATCAGGTACGTTGGATCTATATAAAGAAAGACAAGTTAAAACATTATAGAATCAAAATCTGAAAGTATTTATAGTTTCTTATACAAGTTATTAGTCAATTTACATTTATTAAGTTATGTAGTTATAGTGATTTATTTAAAGTTTTAAAGTTTCTTAAGTATTTATAATCTCCTTTATTGGAAATCTGATAAACAAAAAAAAAAAAAGAAAAACGTAACCTTTAAGATAGCTACGTATTTACATCTATTCAGCTAAAAATATAGAATACAGTAAAAAATGTTAGTAGGGTCATTCTCATATCCTTGGAAAATAAAATAAAAATGAATTAAGCAAATCAATTATGAATGTTTAAATTTTTTGTCAATATTTCTTTTCCAACACTAGAATGTGCACTAGTTTAAATACTATAAAATTTTTTAATATCGAAAACAATTGAAAAGTTTAAACATCAGTTACTAAGGCTCCTCCCAAACTTCAGATTTATTAACTGAAATCATTATTTTTATATGCTGAAAAGTTTCAAAGTAGGGGGTCTTAAACTTTTAATGCTCAAAGGCTTCATCAATAAATCCTTAAAGTTCCGCAGTCCACTCATAAGATATTTAAATGTATTTTATCTATTTACATTTTCAAAAAGTTTTTAATTTATCACCAGAAATTCTGTATAATTATAGGATTCAGTAATTATTGTATTAGTTTATAGAAATAATAAAATTAATATTACGTGTAGCATACAATGGAATGAAACACGTTAGCAACGTTGTTTACTAATAGCACCATATTGATACATGAGAAAGCTTTACATATAAAACATCGAGCTTATGATGTTGAATCATATATATCTTAAATTAAATTTATATTCTAAATTATATTTTATTTTTCATCCCTTCTTTCCAAATTTAAATCCCATTATTCTTAAAAGAACAAGGTCATTTTATTTAAACTCATCCCATAAGGGTTAATGTTATAAAATTCATGGTTTTCAGCGCTCCTGGTAGCTCAACGTCGCGCCAAGCAAATTCAAACCACCCCATTTGATTAACATTAACGAATCTTTTTCTATTGTTCTTTGGCATATTTTCGCAATCGCCATGACTCTATATTTCAATCTTGGCAGTAAAAATGTAACCGCGATTATACAATCACTTTGCCGCCTCTGCTCATAGAGTTAAGACTTAATTAAAAATCGACTGCGAGGCCATCCCGTGCTTGTAGCATAATTTCCATCTCCACCGCCGATCGACGATTGGGATTTTTACGCTTTCTGATTATTTGTAAAATCAAACGCTTTTTAAGTCATTTCCGGTATTTTAGAGGATTATGAAGATATAAGGAGATATAATATAAGAAATTAATATATATTATTAGATTATATAGAAATATTAGATTAGATAGAGATTAGATTATATAGAAATTAATTAGATTATATTACTATAATATTTATTATATTACAGTTATAAATTAATTAGATTATATAGAAATTAATAGATATTATATAAGAAACCAAGTTCAACCAGTAATGATTTAAGAAGCGTTCGGTTTAACAACTAATCAGAAAGCATGATAATCGCAATCGTCTATCGGCGGTGGACAGGGAAATTATGCGTGCTGGTATTGTGTTTATATCCCTTGACTTCAAACTTTGCTTTGTTGTCTTTCCAATAAACGATGAATATGCAAAGAAATCAACACGTTTGGACTATTATTTACATCTTTCCAGGATCTACGAACGTCTGATGGTTATTTGCGGGAACAACTACCGTGCTTAATGTACTCCTGCCACAATTTTTTACGGTCACCTAGGATCTTTAATAGATACAAACGAACCTTAACATAAAACTACATTTACATATTTATACCAAATCGGCTCTATACCATATAGCTCTACTAACATAAAGGGGTACTGTCCGCCTCGCAAAATTACGGCTTTTTAACACTTTCCAACCTAGTTGAAAAGTGTTTATGACTTCGGTTTGTCTGCCGTCTGCCGTCTGGCCGTGCTCTAACTCCCGTAAATATGCTCGGATTGCCTTGCAATTTTTATATGTTATGGTCGTTATCTATAACACGTTCCCTATTTCAACTGAAGTGTGTAGCACTTATAGTTTTTTTACAGGGACACTCAAAAGAATTCCGTTACATGACGGTCTATGGGGAAAAATCATTTTCGGTTTATTTTAATGATGTTACACAATTGCAAACACATTGTAATTGATATATATCACTAAGGTGTATTACAAGAAGCTTAATATGGAATAGGGTGTGGATAGCACTTATAGTTAATTTACAGGGACAGTCAAAAGAATTCCGTTACATTACGTCTATGGAGAAAAATCGTCTGCGGTTTATTTAAATAATGTTTCACTATTTTAAACGCATTGAAATTTATATATATCACTAATGTGCATTACAAGCGGCTTACTACAGAATAGTGTGTGTATAGCAGTCATCGTTCATTTACAGGAACACACAAAAGAATTCTCTACTGTCTGTTAACAATAATTCCTGGAAGTGCGTTTTAAGTTACTGAACGCAATTTTAAATTTAACTCACTTTTTGTTTAAATTCTGTAGATCATATACAGGGAAATACAAAAGTTCGCGAACACATTTCCGTTTATTGACAGAAATTCCAGAAGGAGAATTTTAAACTGTGCTACGCGTTTCTTAACTGAACTAAAATTTAGCATCCTATGTAGTATATATACAAATCTATAGATCATATACAGGGCTGAATAAAAGTATTTGGATATTTTTCCGAATATTGTATACGTTGGAAATTCCTGAAATTATGTTTTTAAATATGTTATGCGTTTTTCAAATGATTCTAGAGATATCGTGGTGGAAGATTATGGCACCAGAACAGTCAAATGATGAAAAAGAAACTGGTGATGATGAATCTTTTTTAAGCCTGCCACAAAAACTTCCTGTTTCTGAAACTTTTGCTGAAGAAGATATTGCTGAGGGGATGAACACAGGTGAACAGCAAGAAATTACAGATGACATGATTGCAGGCATGGTTGAAAACCACGAACCAAAGATAATTGATAATGAAAACAATGTCCATCAGAAGAAAATGATGCATTCCGAAAATCTAAAGTTTGAGTGAAAATTTTTTGAATACATTAAGCAGCAAGAAGAGGCTACACCTGCAATTCTGATGACACTAATACAATGGCATAACATTGCAGCAAAGCAAATGATCCATCTCTCAGCTTATTAAACTGCATGATTTGTAAATTTATTTTGGAAGCGTTGGAAAGTGTTACATAATCTATGCTTGACGCATGATTTTTCGTTCTTGCTACAGCACGAAACGAGCAAATTATCTTCAACTTCAACGGCATCCAATTTGATGAGGAAGAAAATTATGTGTACCGAGATTCCCCTCCTTTCTTCGTCATTTTTATTTAATCTAAAAGAGAGAATTACCCTAATAAAGCGGCTCGAAAGTTTTTTTTTCTATGTCACGGATAGTATACGAAATGTCACGGCAGACCAGCTGTGGCCCCGGGGACACTTGTTGAAGAGCCCTACATTACAGCAAAGGTAACGATTATCTGGGTACATTTTATTTCTCTCTCTCTTTTAAAAAATGTATATGGCACTTTAGCCATAAAAAGAGATGGCAACAAAATATCAATATCTAGCCAAAAATATCGATTTTTTTACAGCGATGTTAGATTCTTGATATATAGCGATACATTGGCATTTTACATCCGATATGTCGATACGTCTTACAAATTAATATTGTACACTGTGAAAATCAAATTTGAGAAGTTTTCACGTAGATTTTTATATTAATCTAACTAAATAAATTTTATTTTTTCTTAAAAAATAAATCATTGTTATTATTATTTTTAAGTTATTGGCTAAGTCGTTTAATATTTTCAAGATTTTTATGTAGAATGAAAGAAACCTCCAATCAGCCAAAAAATATCCCATCATAACTTACATGATTTTTGGCTAAACATCATTAGCGAAATTAAAAACAAAAGGGAAAAAGACCCTCAAACGCCGTTTTTGCTCGCCAAGGTGTCAAAGGTGTTTAGACGTGCTTTGTGTTTTATTTGTTTATAAGTCTTATCTGGTAGGTGGATTGTTGTATTTGTCCCGAATGTGTTAATGTCGTAATTTTGTTTTTAAATGATTTTATTCTGTTATTACTATTGAACAAGTAAGTTTATAGAAGTAATATGGCTCTTAAAAGGGATGTTTGAGTACCAAAACATATAAAACTGATGCTAAAGAGCATTTTAAACCGCAACAGCAAAATTTAAAAAAATGTGACATGTTATCGCAAGAAACTATTCAATCCTCAACATCAAAAAGATCAGACAATAAAATGGGTTTGATAACTTCATATGGCTGTGTTTCAAATCTCTTACGCAAATATGGATTCTGAGATACTCACACCCAGAAAAAGGAATTGATTAAAACAACAAAACATGTTTTGTTGAGTACATTTTGGTTGTTTTAGCAAAATTTTTAGTTGAAGCAAAAAAATTGGTTTTGTCAATGTCAAACAAATGGAATTCAATGGAATGTCATCAATTTTACTTGATTTAACAAAATCTGTTTTTTAATTTTACAATAATTTTGTAATTCCAGCAAAATTTTGATTGTTTTTGCAAAATTTAAATTGTTGTATAGTAGCCATAACTCTCTCACGTAACTCGATTTATTTGACTTATATAGCTATATAATTAAAGGATTAACATAATTTTTGGATAATTTAAACTTTTTTTTCCTTGGGACGGACGAAGGTAGTTTAAAAAATCCCCCGGTCCCATTTATTACTTTCTTCTATCTTTACAAGAAGAAAGTATTGGAATCATGAAAATTTTCGACTTCCGGTTTCGGACGGATTTTAGAAGGTCCTGAACACGATTTGACTGTTTTTAGAAAATGACTGTCAATGACTCTGCCTGTCTCTATGTGACAAAAATTTTCTGGGCGCTCTATCCCAAGAACTAATGCACGGAATTTTATAAAACTTTATATTCAATTACTTCCTGATATAAATTGTTGCTGATTAGTTTTTGTTGTAAATCGCGCAACAGGTGGCGCTGGTATGTTGCATTTTTTGCGATTTCTGCAATAGCTTAATCTCATTTTCAGTAGTGAATTACGCCTGTAATCTTTGAACGTAACTAGGTTTATTTGACTTATATAGCTATATAATTAAAGGATTAACATAATTTTTGGATAATTAAAACTTTTTTTCATTGGGATGGACCAAGGTAGTTTTAAAAATCCCCCTGTCCCATTTATTACTTTCTTCTATCTTTACGAAGAAAGTACTCTGGTACGTAAGTACTCTCGTACTGGAAGAAAGTACACTGGTAAAATATAACAGTGAATTTTTATCCTGCTTTTTCCAAGCGTAATTTACTGCTGAAAATGAATTAAAAATTAACTATGTGTTGCCGTATGCTGGGCTTTGTATTGTCGTCTCATGTTTGCCGCAGAAATTTGCGTGCTCCTGATGACATTTCTACGTTGTGCTGCGGTTGCAGCCGTTCCGACATACATAAGAGTGAGAAATGCCGATCTTAGATATCGTTCCTTGTAGCTCCGTGGTAGAACCTCAGAACGCTGTTCTGAGGACCCGGGATCGACTCCCGGCTTGGACAATTTTCACTCTCTCGGTTTTCGCGTGAAAAAAAGCAGGATAAAAATTCACTTGTTATTATTTAAGGTTTACAGGCGTAACTCACTGCTAAAAATGGATTAAAAAAAAATTAAAATTGCATGTTTAGATTGGTTCATTTAACGACAGGTTTTGTAGTAAAAACAAAACAAGTTCGTAATGTAACATGTTTAATTATTTAAATAAACAAAATATATTTTGTTGAAAAAAGAAAATAGATTGTTAAAATAACACATAGCATATATCTATGTAACAAAAATAATTTTGTTCATTCAAGTAAAATTGAACCATTTTACTTGAATTAACAAAATATTTTTTTGCTGACGATACAATTTTTTTTTTTTTTTTTTTTGGAATTGCAAAAAAAAAATCAACAATATTTTTTTTGTTGATTCAAACAAAATTTCCATTGACCCATATTTAAACGAAAAGTTTTGTTGGGTCAAACAAATTTTTGTTGATTCAGCAAAACTTTTTTCCGAGTGCATACTAACTTTTTACCAATACCTGTAGTAGAATTCACAAAGAAATCTTTTGGAAATGTGGGAAGACCTAAGACACATTTATCCAAAATTTATACTTTAGTTAGACAAAACTTAGGTGGTGTTGTGACTTCTGTCGCAGCTGAGAATCTGTTTTCTAAGGTCGAAAATACACTTACAAAAAAAAAAAAAAAAAAAAAAAAAAAAAATCGCTTGAGTGGCAACTTTTATTAAAGTTACTATTTTTAAACGGATTGCTTCAAAAATACTGGAAATAATTTCATCTAATTTATAAACATTTATGTTAAGGGAACTCGCACACCTCATTTTGAAAAAAATTACAAAAATATAAATTTTCCAACATTTTGCTTAAAACAAATTTAGGCATCCGTAGTACATACTCACGCAGTGCCTTAAAGATCCGATAGTTAAAAAAAAAAAAAAAAAAATATATATAAAAGCTTTTAAATGCAACAATTTGTCTTTAAATGATTTAGAATTGCAATCTTTAAATTTATTTTTCTCAATTTGTGATTTTTCAGTATATCGGTATGATCAAAATGTTAAAACTGTAGCATATACTTTTCAATTGATTGGCTATTTTTTATGCACAATCTTTGAGATGCATTTCATAAAATTAAGGATTTGATTTTCAGTAATATAAATAATTTATTTATTTTTAATTAAAAAGTGTTAATTAAATAGTCATTTTTACATGTCGTGACATTTTATTTATTTTTTCTTAAACTAATTAACGTTTGGAAGACTCGTCCTTACCAGGGCCTGATTACTGATTAAAGCATGGGCCAACCGGGCTATTGTCCTAGGACCTCTGACTGTGGAAGTCCCCAAATTTGGTCTGAAATCATTGTAAAGCTGATTTTAAATCTATTTGGACCTTGTACTAAATATAATCAATATTTTGTACTTAAGAGTAGGATAAGATTAAAAACAAAACATATATTTATCTAAATATGTACATATTTAGATATTCGATATCTGTATTCTTAGGCATAGAAAATGTTTAATAATTTGCATTTAGCTAATCTTTTATTAGCTGATCCCCACTTAAGCATCTGTAAAATGAGAATGCTCCCCTCTCCTTCTGTAACATAAATCTCTTATTATTTACATAGTGAACTCTATTCATACCGAGGAAGCCTAACAGATCATTAACAACTATTCATTTTATATATTATCAAAGGTGAATTTTCTGTCACAAATGTGTGTTTTAAATATAATTCTATAAATTCAATGAGGCTATGCATCTTCACCTTTATGCTGTTGTTGTTGTTTTACGGCCAATTATCTACTCGAGGGATATAGGCCGAGGTGGGGGAGATGCCCTCCGTGGTGGTCTTTCTAAGGGAACCTAACCCGTATTTACACAAGGTTCGAAGAAAACCAGGGAAAACTCCGAATGATTAGGCCGACGCGTGCTATTGGATTCGAACCTAACACCAGCTTTGAGAGTCTACCAGCTTTGAGAGCAAGACCTCTCAGCCACTGGTGGGGTCCTTCACCTTTATGCCAAAAAGAGTTTTGCTGTTCATTTCCTACTTACCCCAGTATTAAATAAAATTATTATATGGTCGGCATTTTTACCTTCATAAATTGTTTGAAGAGATTCTCACATTTAGCTTTAAAATGGATAACATTCACACACTTGATAATCCATTAACTAATAACTTATCAAGATTTGACAGAAAAGGTTTGGACATTAAACTTTCTTTCTATGAATAACACAATAGACAAGAAGCATTTCAAGATTCCCGTCTTCATGAATTTCACATGTAAAAGTTTCTCCATGTGACATATAGCAGAGCGGATAGAAATACAAGGCTCATTCAATAAATAGTCGAAAAAGTTGCGAAAAATTGTAAAATGCATGAAAAAACCGAAACATTATGAACATTTTTTAAAAAAGAAGAAAAAATTCTTTTTCAAGATTGTTCATATATTTAATCTCATATTAATTTTATTTTAAACTTTTGATTGAGAATTTTTTAAGTCAATAGAAAAAAAAAATTTTTTTTGAATTTTGTATGTATTACTTTTATTTTTAGTCTACAACATTATTTAAAACACAAGTGAGAAACACATTTGGAATTGCCTCCCTAAAAAGTCAAATTGCCCCCTTGTGGGGCATACGCCCCACGTTGGGAACCACTGATCTAGAAGTACGTAATATCAAAATTTTGTGCTATCTCATTTAATGTTCTATTAACTAGAGTGAAGTGTAGTTAAAATAAATGTTTGGTTGATAGTTGGCAAATAACAGCAACGATGTAATAGAACTTATGATTATAAATAAAACGTATGAATTTTTATAAATGGATAAGCTCCTCAGAGTAATCATATAATATATTTAATCTGATATAAGCTTTTTCAAATCGGAATAAGTAATTAATTTTTACCATGAGTGTATATTTTGCTATAGCTTTGTGTTTCGATGTAAAGTTTTTATCTATTTATTATATACTTATTTATTTTACCGCTGCCTTATTTCATCGCATAAAACATATTAATCTTTAAGATATAATGAACTAATAAATGATAGTTGTGTTTGAAATGTTTTGTTTCATTGACTTTTTTAAACTAAATGTTTTTGTTAATTCGAATTTTGGATAATTCAAATATTGTACGTGCTCCCTTAGTGATTAAATAATAATAAAAAAACTATTTGCTTTTTAGTTCAACCTATTATCTACACTCTACTGTTAATTTTTGTCATAGTCAGGTTTCATTTACTATTGAACTAATAGGTTTAGATATTAGTTTACTGGATTATAAATACCTTCATTATTAAATTTAATAAATTTAAGTTACCTGTAACATCCAGTTCTGCTTCATAGAGTGGCAAAAGGGATGGTGCTGTTTTTGGTTCTTCCTCTATCGCTTCTATTACTTCTGGCTCTGTAGGTGGAGGTTCTGAAATAAATTTATTCATAGTACTAGCAATCTATTCTAATGTCTTATTATTTGATTTGATACGTGAGTGAGTAAAAAAGTTAGTTGCTTTCTGATTATAGAGCATATTTCAACAAAACTTGGTCAGAACATAAGGTAAATTTTCATTTTTTAACGTGTGTAAAATTTATTCTTGTGGGTGCAGTTTGTTTTAACCCACAAAATACGTAACACCAACTGGATATTGCGTCCAAATTATAATTTCGTGCAGTAACTCGGTTCTGTGATCAGAAAGATATAACCCCAATAAAATTCAATGCCAGTATACAGTGAGCGATCATTTTTGAGTTACACAATTTTGCACATTGCTTGGTAATGGCTACATTGTCATTGAATATGATGATCGTTAAGGGCGGCTATTAACTGCAACAATGATGGATAACGCTGACCGTTTTAAAGAACTTATTATTGCAGATAGGTGAGCTTACATTTGAATTGTACATCTTACATGAACACTAAGTTAAAATACGTAAGCAACTACATCCAATTGGCGCGATATTTTCATGACTTGTAAAAGATGTATCGCTCAATCACGTGAAAAAATCTAACCCGACTTAAAAACAAGATTTTTACCAATGTTCCAATTAAACTGGATGGGGCTTGTTGTGCATTAGCCTAAGAGTAGGCCTCCCCACCTAGTTGAACCTGTTCCAACCAAATTTCGTCAACAAATGCTTTATAAACACAAAGTTACTGCCTATTGCAACTTTTTATTTATTTATTTATTTATTTATTTGTTGACTGATCTATGTCAGCTGAGATATTTACAAAAACAACAAACCTTCTCCGAATAGGAAAGTTTCTGATGGCCTATTCCAACCAAAATCATTGTGCGCTTGTAAAACCGCTTCATACTTAGTGTTAGCTTCGAGACCCGTCACATTATACGACTGTGAGTAGAAGAGGCTCTGTCCTTCTTGTACCATAGCAGGAATAACCACATCTGTCCAATGGTCATGGCTCTGCAGTAAATGAAATGTGTTAATGTTCATTTTTGTCTAATATTTAATTTTCAAAATACATTAAGCAGTTATAAAAAATTAAAATAAATATGGACATTACATTTTCAAAACTACGAGACATGCTCAAACACATTAACATGTGTTTGAATGCTGAATATAAACATATCTGCAATAATTCTTATTACTGCATCACAAAATAAAAGATTATGATTAATAATAATAATCAAATTCCGAGTTTACCAAATGCTTCTTAGGAATCTCAAAAAGTATTTTTATGGTATATGAAAAGAATTTCGTTAATTATATACAATACTAATTCAGCCAAACTGCCGAAAATTACAAAGTAAAATCGTGTATAGATAATGGTACAGAGCGAAAAAACCGAAAATCTGAAAGCTGGCTATATCTTTAATTTAAATTGGTGGAAAAAGAAAACAAGAAGAAAAGTATTGTTTTAATTTGTATAGAGTTCTTTATAATTGTATGTGGTTTATTTTGTCATAAGTTGTCATCTACATCTTAAAACTGAAATCAACTTTAAAAAGTTCAATAGCAATACCGAAATTTGAAAACATACTTATGTTTAGTATGCCAAAAAGTGCGGAATTATAAATTTTCACCTATTTTGAGTTAGTGAGATATGAATTGTTGAAAAATAAACCAATGGTTATTTAGACATGACTTTAACAGTAATTTATGCATTTCATTAACATCTGTCTTATACAATACTTTGTAGAAGCCGAAACATAAAGCAAATGCATATTTTGGATTAAACTTTTTCGAAATATAAATTATTAATTAATATGCGATTATGAAGAATTCACAAATAGAAATATGTACTTTTTTCGCACCACTAAAATCCGCGTGGTCAATCTCCCCAACCACATAAACAAAAAAAAAAAAAAAAAAAAAAAAAAAAAAAAGATGAATGTGTTTTTGTTTAGTTCTGACCTATGTTTGTGAAATTATGAGCAAACATGTAAAACGGACAACTGTAAGAGTGATATCGCTTTCAAAATTAGAAACAATCAGTAAATGACTGACAAACAACTTTTAATAAGAAAGAAAAATCATTCGTTAAGCATAGATTATGAAACACTTTCCAACACTTTCAGAATACAAAACGAGGATGTCTTAGTAAAAAATTTGGATAACACATAACATATTTGAAAACCCAATTTCAGCAATTACCATTTAGTTAAAAAAATATCCGAACTCTTTAGTGCAACCATGTATATGATCTACGGATTTATATATATAAACTACATAGTATGCAAAAATTTAATTCAGTTAGGAAATGCATGACACAGTTGAAAATTCTTCTTCGTCAATTTCCGCCAATAAGTGGAAATGTATTCGAAATCTTTCGTGCAAAGCTGCATATAATCTATAGAATTTATACGCACCAAGTAATATGCAAAAATTTAGTTAAAAGACAGTGCTGTCATCGAATTCTTTTTTGTGCTCCTGTAAATAAACGATAAATGAAAAGTACAACATATTCTACGGTAAGCAACTTGTAATGCACATCAGAGATGTATATGAATTTCAATATGTTTGAAATACTGTAGCATCATTAAAATACACTATATAAGCAATTTTCCCCCATAGACCATAAAGTAATGGAATTTTTTGAGTGCCCCTGTAAACGAATTATAAATGCTATACACTTCATTTTCAATATCGAACATGCCATGAAATCTCAATAACATATTTCAATTACATGGCAAGCCGAGCATATTTACGCGAGTTAGAGCGCGGATAGACGGACAGACACACGGTCAGGCAAACCGAATTCATAAACACTTTTCAAATATGTTGGAAAGTGCCAAAAATAGATGACAACAACCACTTAAACAAGAAAAATTATGCGTTAAGCATAGATTATGAAACACTTACGTGCACATTCAAAATATTGTAGCAAAACTTCCCCGTTTAATAAGATGAAATATGATATCTAAGTAAACAATTTAGAAAACTCATAACATATTTGAAAACCCAATTTCACCAGTTATCATCTATAATCGGAAAAGTATTCAAATTCTCTGTGAAGCTCTGTATATGATATAAAGATTTCAGTACATAATATGCTAAAATTTAGTTCAGTTAGGAAACGCATAACACAGCTGAAAATTCTCTTTCAGCAATTCACGTCAATAAACGGAAATGTACTCGAACTCTTTTGTGAAACCCTGTATAGGATCTATAGAATTTATACACACCAAGTAACATGCAAAAATTTATTTAAATTTAAAAATGAATACCACAAATGAAAGCGCACTTCCAGCAATTATTGCTCATAGACAGTACTGCAACCGAATTATTTTGAGTGTCTCTGTAAATGAACGATAAACGCTATGCACACAATATTCTACAGTAAGCCTCTTGTAGAATAGGAGCTCCTTAGTGATATATATCAATTTCAATATGTTTGAAATACCTAACATTATTAAAATAGATTGCAAACAATTGATCCCCATCGACCATAATGTAACGAAATTCTTTTGAGTGTTACTGTAAACGAACTATAAATGCTACGCATTTCATTTTCAATACCAAGCATGACACAGTAATCCTCAATAACAATATCAAATACATAGAATTCTGAGTATTTGAGCGCGGTCCGCAGATGGTCAGACGGGCGGCAAGACATACAGACGATCAGACAGTCGGCCAGACAGACGGATGGTTAGACAAACCGAATTCGTAAACACTTCTCACCTTTGTTGGAAAGTGTTAAAAATGGTTACATTGCTTTCTAAAAAGAGAGCATGATATATTCTGTTTAATCGAAACAGTCAAATTTCGTCCCGTTCTGAGCCATTTTAAAGAAAGATAGAATGATAAACAAAGTGAGCAACAAACAGTAATATACAATTTTTTTAACATAACATAGAAAGACTTGTGAAATAATATATATATAAATATATATAGTAAAAACTACATAAACTTTCTTTATTATACCTTATTTTTCAAGAAAAAATAAAATACGAAATATATATACCTTATGCTTTCGTATCTTCAGTTGATATTCAATAACGGGACTGTACGACTTCACTGTCCACTTAAGTAAAAAACTTCCTTCGCCAGATTCGTTACCGCGCAACTTGATCGGTTCGGCAAGACCTGAAACACAGGAATGTCAAGCATAATTTATTAAAGCAAGCCTTAATATGCTAGATAAGATTTATCTTTTACAAATTACAAATTCAATATGCGTATACTTTAATCAATATTAAATTGACTTTTCCATCTAAATTTTCTTCGGTGCTAAAACATTCTTAGATTTCTCTTGAAGATTATCAAAAATAGTTGTAAACCGGCAAGAGGAAGGGGGGCGGGAGATTTCCTCTGACTGGATTTTCAAATTCAATTAACTAAATTTTCTTTTTCTCTATAGATTTAGAAAAAAAAAGCCAATGAAATTTATACTTCTCAAGCGACTTAAAATAATTAAATACTTTGGAAAAAAATAACTAAGGATATTTCGTCAGAAAGGAGGGATGGTGCAGGGGGGGGTCAAAATTTAATTAGATTAACGATTAGAATTTTAATCATGACTAAAGATTGACCGATTAAAGTTCATTTCAATCCTAGTCATAAACTAATGATTATTGATTAATTTAATTTCAATCGATCTCTTTGATTAGCGATTGAATCAATTGTCAACCTAATTAGAAATCTAATTAATGAATTACGATTTAAAACGTCATGTGTTGTTCCGGCATTGAGGCCTTTCATTTTCTTTTATTTTCTTTGTCTTCTTCTGGTTTTATCACACTGGGTCGCTGCTAGTGTCCTGCATCGGGTCGGATAACACAATTTTATCCGAGCTCAACCCGACCCGACCCGACCCGCGGTTCACTTTAAATGTTTCGGGTTCGGGTCGGGTTGATACGAGTTTTCAAAAGAAAGTCCTGAATACTTTTTAAATGAAAAAAACTATATATTGGAATATTAATGAGTGCATAATGTGTTCATTTTTATACAAAAATGATAAATTGATTGTAGATATATAATTGTAGGCTATTTTTCCATAATTATATTAAAATATGGAATATTTTTCTTTCACTTCGGTTTCAGATTTGAATATTTCGTGTTTGGGCTGATTTTAAGTGCTCTTCCTTCACCTTTTCATTATCTTAATATAAATTGTACAGTATTATATTAGTAGTAAACTAATAAAAAGGGGAAGTAAGAGCACCCTCTACCGAAGAAGACGGGAACTAAAACGAAGTGGAGCAGGAAATGATTACAGGCGCAAAGGTGAAAGTTGCATGAAAATCGGATAATAAGAAGGCAAGAAAACTAAGAAATACTATGTGTATGGTAGCAAAAACGTCACATAGTGATGGGAGCAAAATCTGCTAAAGTTTATAAAAGTTGTCCGAATGAAATTAACTGTAGGAAAAATAGGGCATAGGCGCAGAAGCCTAAAAAGGTGAAACCCAGAATAGAAAAACAATATAAAGGGAGAAAGAGAGAAAATTTTGAAAATGAGGGGAAAAATTCCTTAATATCTCAGAAATTAAGGGCCCTATCGAAAAAGTAAAGGCAGATTTAAGAACGACGACCTAATGTCACTAGATACGGATACCCTACAAGCAGAGTGGAGTGCAGGGTAAAAATATTGTGTTAAAATACATATAAGGGAGGCGCCAAGGGGGAATAAAGTAGGGGCAAGCTGTCAGGGCCGTAATAACTGAGCAAAAGAAGGAGAGGAAGAGGAAGAGTGAGAAAAGAAGATTAAGAAAAACAAACGAAAAAGAGAAAATCTATAGAGGGACGACTGAAAAACAGCTGGAAGAAACGGGTTAAACGCCGAAAACGAGCCAAAAAAAAGAGCACTATAGAAAATGCATATGTATGCAATTGAAGGATAAATCCATTATATCAGCGATCCAGTGTGATAAAACCAGAAGAAGCTAGAGAGAAAAGAAAGAAAATAAAAGACTTTAATAATTTGCATATTTTAATCATGGTATATCTGAATAATTTTGTGTGACCATGCAAATTTTTCAATAGGGAAAAATCATATAGTGATCCTCAACAACAATCTCGTAGCAATGAAAGCGAATTTAAGAACTTTAATTGGCGGCCATATTTAATTTTCGTCTGAGCAATCAGATTAATGATTGAATTAATTCGGATTGAATTAATCATGACATTTTTTAAAAAAGAGTAATTACTTTTTCAATTTCAATCACGGTTGAATTCTTCATGATTAAATTTCATAGGATTGGACATTTAGAGTCGACTAATCAATCGGCTAAAAAAAGTAATTGATTAATGCCAACACTAGGAGGGAGGATCTACCCCTTTAAATCCACTGAAAGTATTTAACTCTAGTTAGTTAATAATCTTTCTTTAAAGTTCAGATGTTTAAAAATTATGTTAGGCGGGGGGGGGGGGGGGTAGGGGACGGAGACCCTTCCTGACAAAAACCAAAAAAGACTTTTTTTGATTTTTTCCATTTTATTTTAAATTTTAAATATTAAATTTTATTCACAATTCTCAATTTTGAAAAATAGACGGTAAAAGCTTTCTTTTGTGTTTTTAATTACTCCGTATTTGTTATACTTCTGTATTGGTGTTTGTCATTGCTATGATTAAAAAGTGTCCTGCACTATTTTGTTAAAAAATTCTTAATTTATCTTATTTCAAATCTCTGTTTTTCATTTGAAAAACTCGCGTCTAAGTTGCGGACCTCAGACACCTGTTTGAAAATCTTGTCCCTCACTGGATTTTGTTCTGCTGGCGTACATGTAAGCATATTATCAGTCTATATATATATATATATATATATATATATATATATATATATATATATATATATATATATATATATATATATAAAAACTACAATTAATTTATTTTCGAAAAGAAAGAACTCTGATAAGTAAATAAATCAAGGATGCTACAAAGATAATGTGAAACAAGATTTGTACGATATGTAAATTCATTTTATTATGATGAACCTATTTCAAAGCTAATTGAGTATATGCATTAGTATCTTGCTGACAGAATTTCCAATTAAGATAATTAAGACTTTTCGCTTTCAGCAATGTTCAAAAGAAAAAACTAAAGGGAAAGGGAAAGGAGAACATATAGAGTCTACTTGTAATCTGAAACCTCTTACCTTTTAAGAATTAAATTACGTAAATAACGATGAAAACAAAAGTTAAAAAAATGTTTTGCCCTGGGCCAAATGGAAAGGAGCCCCAAAGTGATAAGAATATCAACGATCTCACAAGAAAAGCGCCATTCTACGACAACACGTGAAGAACTAAAAAAAGCAATCCTCTTTATGAATATAACATGAGACGAAGTTCATTCATTATTTTTTCCATCGCGTTAAAGATTATCTTACTGAATTGGTATTTCAGAAGATTGTTTTTTCTTTTTCTTGGCAGTTAGGTGTTATAAAGAACTAGGATGGATAAAAATATAAAAAAAGGCCCAGCGACATTCATCTAAATTTTAAAGTATATCAGAAAATAATTATTAACTAGCAATGTCTAATAAAAAATATGTATGTAATACAATGAAATTAAATAATTAACTAGCAATAATTATAATAAATATTAACTAGCAATAATTACAAATACTTATTAACTAGCAATATGTAATGAACAATTATATTTGTAATAAAATGAAAGTGGCCACAGCGACATTCATTTAAATTTTAAAGTGTACCAGAGAATAATTATCTAGCAATATATAATAAAAATTATCTATGCAATAAAATGAAACTAAATAATCATTAACTAGCAATAATTATAATAATTATTAACTAACAATAATTGTAAATAATTATTAGCAAGCAATATGTAATGAACAATTTTATCTGTAATAAAATGTAAATGACCACAGTGACATTTATTTAAATTTTAAAGTATATCAGAGAATAATTATTAACTAGCAATATGTAATAAAAAATTATATATGTAATAAAATAAAACTAAATAATCATTAACTATCAATAATTATAATAATTATTAACTAACAATAATTGTAAATAATTATTAGCAAGCAATATGTAATGAACAATTTTATCTGTAATTAAATGTAAATGACCACAGTGACATTTATTTAAATTTTAAAGTATATCAGAGAATAATTATTAACTAGCAATATGTAATAAAAATTATATATGTAATAAAATAAAATAAAATAATTATTAACTAGCAATATGTAATGAACAATTTTATATGTAATAAAATAAAGTGGTCACAGCAACATTCATTTAAATTTTAACATTTTGCACTCCACTGACACTTATACGGTAACATACTAAGTTTAATCCGGAAATGTCACATTGACATCGGAATTTTCGATCAAATCTATTTAAAAATAAGTAAATGCATTTGTTCGTGTAAATAACAAACCGAAAATTTTGTTTCCAAAATCCGGTGCCATTGTGGCATTTGGGGATTAAACTTAGTATGTCACCGTATAGGTGTGTGAGTGGAGTGCAAAATGTTAAAGTATACCAGAGAATAATTATTAACTAGCAATAGTTATTAAAAATTATATGTGTAATAAAATGAAATTAAATAATTATTAACTAGCAATAATTATAATAACTATAATAATTACTAACTAGCAATAATTATAATAATTATAATAATTATTAACTAGCAATAGTTATAAAGTTATTAACTAGCGATAATCATAAATAATTATTAACTAGCAATAATTATAATAACTATAATAATTATTAACTAGCAATAACTATAATAATTACTAACTAGCAATAATTATAATAATTATAAAAATTATTAACTAGCAATAGTTATAAAGTTATTAACTAGCAATAATCATAAATAATTATTAACTAGCAATAATTATAATAACTATAATAATTATTAACTAGCAATAATTATAATAATTATAATAATTATTAACTAGCAATAGTTATAAAATTATTAACTAGCAATAATCATAAATAATTATTAACTAGCAATATATAATAAACAATTATATATGTAATAAAATTAAAGTGGCCACAGGACATTCATTTAAATGTTACAGTATATCAGAAAATAATTATTAAGTAGCAATATAAAGAGGTTCATTCATTATTTTTCCATCGCGTTAAAGATTATCTTACTGAATTGGTATTACAGAATATTTTTTTTTCTTTTACTTGGATTCATTTAAATTTTAAAGTATGTCAGAGAATAATTATTAACTAGCAATATGGGATAAACAAGTTATTAAAAAAAATCTAAGTAAATCTAAGTAAATAATATGCGTTAGGAATGAAAAATAAATTAATATGAATGGGCATTATAGTAAAATAACGTTTATAGACACTAGAGAAATATAATTTATTTATTGATTTTACGGAAACATTGTTCTATATAAATATATTTAAAGTATATAAAAATATAATAAATTTTATTTATCTTGTAAACGAGAAAGTTTTTTCAAGTATGAGCGGACTGAAGTATCAATTTTATTTTAACGTTTTATAACTCTTTATACCCCTAATATAAACATACATCAAAATCCTTATTCATTTTTGTTCTGATACTCATGAAATTAGCACGTATTATTATTAAAAAACTATGTAATCGAAACACGTTTTCCATTTTTTGTTAAAGTCAAACGATCTTTTAGAAAATACTCTCAAAGGCGACGTTTTGAACCGAATTCTCGCCGCGCCGACGCGACGCTAGCCAGGGAAAAAAATGCGCTGCAACGTTACACCAATCGCTTATAACTCGATGAGTAATTTATTTATTAGAAAATGAAAACTCATTTCAATTCCAAATCGCTTCAATAGTCAGGACAGCCAATTTTATGTCTTTGCGTTTAAAAATGAGTCTGAAATTGTGTCAGAAAGTTTCGCGTTGTTGAGCAAATCATCTGAGAACCACCTTAACTTAAACTCTTTACAATGAAAAATTTTGCAAAAGGATTTGTAAAAGGAAAAGGATTTGTAGATCATTCACTTGCTTAAAGCACTTAAATTTGTTATTTCGTGAATTTAGGTTATTGATAAATAAATTGAACATTTGAGGGGGAAGATAATTTTAGATCCATATATTTGTGAACCTAAATCACTAGTCCCCTAAAGTATGAATTTCCGAAAAAGGTCTCTTCCTGTTATCTACGGTGTTATTTTGTTTGTTCAAAAGCAAACAACGTGTATTTGTAGCGTTATTTTTAACTTCAATTTTCAAGAGGATAACGCAGGTAAGATTCGATCTTATAATTGTTACATTTTAATGAATTTTGATTTGCAGTGTATGCGTGCTATGGTGAAGAAATCAGTTTTCAGAATACTAACCCTTAACTGATATTGTGGTGCCATTTAATCCGCACGTATTTTTTTACTCGTGTCATTACTTCATCAGTCAATAAGATTAAGATATAAAATATAAATATATTTAAAGTATATAAAAATATAATAAATTTATTTATCTTGTAAACGAGAAAGTTTTTTCAAGTATGAGCGGACTGAAGTATCAATTTTATTTTAACGTTTTATAGCTCTTTATACCCCTAATATAAACATACATCAAAATCTTTATTCATTTTCGTTCGGAAACTCATGAAATTAGCACGTATTATTATTAAAAAACTATTTAATCGAAACACGTTTTCTATTTTTTGTTAAAGTCAAAAAATCTTTTAGAAAATACTCTCAAATGCGACGCTTAAAGTATATAAGTGGTATACTTACTGATTTATTCAGTCGACAAATACAGTCATGTAAAAACACCACTGTTTTATTAAAACTCATTTTATTATTATTTTTTATGTTATAAAACTAGCTGGCAGTGTGGAATTCAAGGGCTGACATCCTGTTATTTATATTTTTCACTGAGGTACTGTACAAGAGGCTTACTATAGAATATGGTACGCATAGCATTCAAAGTTCATTTACAGGGTCATACAAAATATTGCGGTTACAGTACGTACTGTCAAACAATAATTGCTAGAAGTACGTTTTAAGTTGTGGTAAACGTTTTAAAATTAATTAAATTGTTTGCTTATTACTTGGTATGCATAGATTTTATAAATTATATACAGGGCAGCACAAAATATCTCGAGTACATTTCCGTTTATTAACGGAAATTGCTTAAGAGGAATTTACAACTGTGCTACGCGTTTCCATATTGAAATAAATTTTAGGATACTATGAACTATACATACAAATCTATAGATCATATACAGCGCTGCACAAAAGAATTCGAATACTTTTCTGACTATTGATAGTAATTCCTGAAGTCGGGTTTTCAAATGAGTTATGCGCTTTCCAAATTGTTTGTTGCCCGGGCCGGTGACTCCCCCCCCCCTTGTTTGCTTAGACATCATCTTTCACCTTATTAAACGGTGAAGTTTTGTTAAAGTATCCTGGAAGTATTGGGAAGTGTTTCATAATCTAAGTTTAATGTAGTTCTTGTTCTGCTTTTACTTACCCATTATACGTAGTATAGGGTAAGTCTTGTAATCGTTTTGAAAATCGAAAAAAATTTTTTGACGGACTTACACGTTTCAGACACTGGAGATTCCGAAAAACATATTTTTAGAAAAAAAAAAATTGCCGTCCGTCTGTCTGTGTGGGTGTCTGTGTGTTTCTGTAAACGCTCTATCTCCCGAACAAATTGAGTTAGAGACTTGAAATTTGGTATGTACTTAGTATGTAATAATGGAAAGAAGCTTATTGAATTTCAGCAACCTCGATTATCCGGAACTATTTCTTTCGGACTCTCGAAATATTCGTTCTGATAAAAGGTATATAAAATTTTTCGAAATTGTTTATTTTAAGGAGGGAATATAAAATACAATAAAAAAACATAAATTTTACATAAAGAATGAAGTCAATTGGATAATTAGTTGCCGAGATATTTGTAATCATATTTTTTACACCCTTCGATTTTTCATGACCCTGTATTTCATTCAAATTTCAATTCAAAGATATATATTAATTGGAAATGAAACGCTTAATCCGACGCAGTAAACCGTTAATTAATATGATTATCAATTTCGGAGTTATAAGGATGTTTCTTTTACGCAATTCAGTAATAGAGCATTTAAAGTTTATGACGTCATCAAGCCACGATTTCATTCGAACTGCAATGCATTTTATAAGTAGCTTACACATGTTTTATTTTCATAATTTATATTATGCATACCCATGATGGGTAAATATTACGGTGGCCCCCAACGACTAGTTAATTTGGCATTGGATTTTTAATTTTGAGGAATTGTTTCTTGATTTCAGTGCATTTCATTGTAGACAGTCCAAACATTAAAGGGAGCCGTACGGGACGAAAATGTTTTTTGCCAAAGCTTTTCATTTATTCAAAGTATGGTCTGTAATTTACCGAAGGTGACCTTTATTAATACCACTTTCAATAATGGAAATTCAGTTACATCTGTGATAAATAATTCTTATAAAATTTCCTCAAATAAAAGCTATTCAGCTGTATTAAAGCTATAAAATCGCCGTGATTTCTGTTCGCATATGATAATGCTAAAGAATTCAGACACAATGGAACTCTTATTATCGACATCCTTCGTTGAAAAAAAAATTCAATCAAATGCAGAAGTCTCTTCTGGATCGTTACTGTATTTAATTCAGGATTCGACAACTTGCGGATGGGAACATCATTTTAACGAATGAGGAAACAGATGGAAAAGATTTGATTCAGTAGACACGTTCCCATAGACTTTCAATGGTATAACTAAACGTTCCCACAATACAAAAAAGTTGCATTGACGTGCTAGTATTATACCATAAAATTAACAGTAAAATAAGCAGTAATACACTGCCGCGCATAACAATTTTTTGTAATGCATCAGCGTCTGAAATTCTCACATATAAAGCTGTCTAAAAATTATCGTAAATCTGTATTTCAATTCCCATATGAAAATCAGTAAACAATAGTACATTTTCTTTTTCTTTTTTTTTTTTTTTTTTTTTTTTTTTTACTTTCTTTTAATTCTGTTAGATGAACGTGCGTATATATTTATACTTGTGTTTAGAAATTACTAAAAATAAATTATCAGAAATACATGTTTTGATTAATTTTCCTTCAAAATAAGATCTAAATTAAATGTCTTTGTAAGCTGTAAACTGCACATTATTTCTGCATTGATTCAGTACTTTAGAACCCATCTAAATTGAAGTTTTACGGCATTTTTTGAACATTTAGAATTCCATGACAACATTGTGATACACAAGTGTAACTGCATGTACTATATAGTATTGTTAACATTTTCCCAAGGCGTGCTAGTTTATTTTTTGTTCAAAATGTTTGGACTAAGGTTCCGGGGAAAAAAAAATCGTAGTTTCTTAAAATGGTGGAAGATTAATTTTACATGTGATTTATTATTATTTTTTTATATTTCTTAAATTCTATTTCATAAAATACAGGAATTGTTAAGAGACTACTTCACTCACGCGAAAACACCCGCTCGCTAATGTCAGTCCTAATGGGGGGGGGGGGGGAATATTTTAAGATATCTCGTTCGCATTTCAATATTTTAAATGATTTTTTTTTAAATTGGATAGCTGAGGTCGATCTCTATGCAGACTCTTTTTTATTTTTTCGATTTTGGTTGCAGTTTTTTTTATTTTTTTTATTGAGGATACTTTCACTTTCGAAACCGGTTCCGAAAGTGAAAGTATCTTAAGTTCATATTCAAATCCAAACTGCTTATTTTGAGACACATTTGTAAATTCATTTTTGCTCTTAAAATGCATCCAATTGGCAGGTTCTCTTATTCAGAAACTTTATAATGTCCGTATTGTCTCGATTTTTTGATAAAAGCAGAATATATTTTTAAAAAAGGCTGTCAAAGTGGACATTTTGAACCGAATTTCCCGAAGCGATAGCGCTGGAAACAAACAAACAAAAATATCGTACGGTGAAAATAATTGTTTGTAAATCAATTTATAATTCATTGAACGAAAAATAAAAACATGTGGCCCTTATAAATGTCTTCATAAATCACGCCGCCAAGTTTCAAGTTTTTATTTTAAAAAATGAGTCTGGGAATGTGTCTCAAAATTTTGAGTTGTTGAGCGTGGAAAACAATTCTTTTGAACAAAAGGGCCTGCATAGAGATCGACCTCAGCTATTCAATACAAAAAAAAAAAAAAAAAAAAAAAAAAACATTTAAAAATCTTGAAATGCAAACGAGATATTTTAAAATATTTCCCCCATAGGATTAAAATTAGCAAGCGGGGTGTTTTCGCGTGAGTGAAGTACTCTTTTTAGGGCTCTTAAGTTTTAGGACTCTTAAGAACTTGCAACATTTTCCAGCGGGGGGTAAAGGTGTCATATTGGGGGGGAGGGAAGGGTACTAAACTGTAATTGGATAATTAGTTTTTGATTGATGTGTGGTCAAGAACCGTACGATTCCCGGGCCCAGGCTTTTCCTGGCCTCAACAACAATGAACTGAAAATTGCGCTAACATTTGCACTTTTAATCTAAGGTTAGTTGCAATTTAATATTTAAATGTAATATTTTTCGGGCTGGGAAAACAACTTAAAAGAGGCAGCTTTAGATTTAGACATTAAAAGTTAGAAAATATTTAATTGGAAATTAATTTAAATTTTAGATTTAAAATGAAATTTCAATATTTTTCATATACATAAGTTAGAATAAAGAAAAAAAAAAAGAACTTAGAAAATATTAAGGGGTGAGCCAATTGAGCTCATGAAATTCTACGAAAACGAGATCACTTAATTTTTTAATTTTGCATTTTTTTACCTGAAATCTCCGCAGTTTTCCACGACTGACCAACGGAGTTCTTTGCTGTGCAGGTATATTGACCCAGGTCTTCTCTTTTTAACCTCTGTATTTTGAGAGTATATTCATAAGTAGTGGCGCTGGTCTGCTTGAATTTGAGTCGGATGCGTCCGTCATTTTCTAACTTCTGACCTTGCCTGTGATCCCCTCGAAGCCATGCAAGTTGCGATCCTGGGTAAGAACTGCATTTGCATATAAATTCCACTGAAGCACCCTCGTCGCCATGAGCCCAATCAGGCTTGACAACAAGTTCAGGAGCATCTGAATTTAGAACAAAAGTTATAATGCTGGTGAAAAACATTATGCAAAAAAGAAAACCTATTAAAAGCACCGTGGAAATGAATAAAACTCAGTGCGTTCTTAAAGATCTTACTACTGCTTTCAAAATGGTAGCATGCTTTTTTTGCACCTGATGAAGAAATACCAAGCTCATTCGAAAGATGTTGCCTCCCCCCCTCCCCCAATTTTAGGATGTTTTTAATAAATTACTGAGTTATTATATCTGAGTTTGGATTTAAAAACGAAAAATAATGCTATTGTAATAAGAAATAAAGATAAAATATCACAGTATACATGAAATATGAAAAGTTTTAAATAATTAAAATAAGGGCTTAAGGTATTTTTGTGTCTCTTCTTATGTTCCGTTTTGTATCCCTGGCTGGCTGGTTATTTTGTCTAAGAATATTGTTTTTTCTTTAATACGATGAATTCAAACCAGCCCTTTTTGAATAATAGAAAGCACCCTCTCTGAAAATATAGATGGGATTTCTGTAAACTTGTATTTATGTAATAAACATTTTTATGTTAGAATAGAACACATCGTCAACAAAATTTTATTGTACAGTAGAACATTAGTTACCCGAACCAAATATCCAGATCGATATTCAAGAAATATATATAATCTTTAAAAAATTGAAGATTTGGCCAGTTTTGTTGCTAGAACTTGCTTTTTTTTGTATTTTGAATTCAAAGGTATATATATATATATATATATCTTGAAATGTGAATTATATGTATTCGTTTATAAATTATAATTTCCTTATTTATACCAACGTTAAAATTTATGTTTAACTCTATTTCTACTTGTGTGAAATGACACTTTTCAAAGTTTTGATTTGTGTTTATTTTGCGTGTAATTTTTAAAGCTAATAAGTATAAAAATAAGTCTTCAGTGTATTAAAAATGATTTTAGATTGTTTTAATGAATAGTGTTAATTGGAATTTTGAAAGTCTGTTTTTGAACCGTTCTACTTCGGCATTTCCCAAATTTCAGAGATACTATAAATATATATTCTTATATTTTATAAAAATCCGAAAAATTCGCTTGTATTTTAGAAATTGTAACTATATTTTTAAGTAAAAAGCAGGTTGCGTTGGATATTGTTAATAGATGTGGTAGGAATAAGCAAGAAAATTTGTTAGGAAAAACTCAAATTTTGATTGAATTTTCAACTGCGGCAAAACAATTTACATTACTGGGTATGTTCACCTGAACCTCTAAATAGATGTAAATATTGTGCAGTATTTTTTTAGTTGCTCATTGTAAAAATGATCTTATTTTCAACATACATTAGGCTTATCTTTTTATTAAACAAATACGATTTTATACAAATTTTTACTACATAACATAGTTTGATTATTGTTTCAATTATCCGGACTTCTCCATATCCGGATTGTGTCTTGAGTGTATTAGTCCAGATAACTGGAGTTTCACTACATTCTTAAAATAATAAAAATTACTTTTACTGTAATTTAAATTTTTATGTTTTTGATCCTTACCAAACTGCAAAATATTATCTTTCATGAAGAAATGAATCATGAAAAAATTAAATACTTGTGACGTAGAGAGTAACTTTTTCACCTGATTTTGCTAAGCTTACTTCATATTTCTAAATGAGCTTGAGCTCCAAAATGAGATTGAAATTCTGCGTGCCTTATTACAACACAGAGTTATAAAAAATAATCACATGGAAAAGGGAGTTCATAAATGAACTGGTAGGTATGCTGCATAAAATGTAGAAGTGTTAGAGTTTTCCTAGTAAAAATTGTTCATAAACATCTATATTAATAAAAGGAAGTGTTTGTGTGTGTGTCTGTCGTGAGTGATGGGCCGAAAAAATTATTGCATACAGAAATTTTCAAACTTGGTTCCAGGGAGACACAAACATGGAAGGTCCATTATAGTGAAGGCCATCGTTACCATGGTTGTCGTTTTTACGGTTTATGGGCGCAAAGTGCACAGGGCGCTTTAGAGTGAGGGCAATCATTATAGTGAGTGTGAGGCGCATAGGGCCCGTTATAGCGCGTTCCCTCCTTGCAGTGATTATTGCTTGAAACGCACAGCTTCCCGTTACATTGAGAACACCCATTCTTGCAAGGGCTCTTTACAGTAATTGTCGTTTAAGCGATTTACGTGGTCCAGTTATAGTGATTGTCGTTTAAGCGATTTAAGGGGCCCAGTTACAGTAATCGTTTTATTTTCAGGCTATTTTATTTTGTTTATTTTCCACGGGAAGCCCCACCCTATATTAGCACGGTCAAAACTGGGAGGATTTGATAATATTAAATAAAATTTAAGAACATTTTAGTGGTCTTTGAAAATTTCGTGTCCAGAACACAGGTCTCCGCAGACATTTAAAATAATCAGGGTTTCATTAAAATTTAATTTTACGATTGCATTAAATTATTTAAAAAAAAAAAAAAAATGGAGATTATTTATTAAAGGCACTTGAAAAATGTTTTTCTCAAAATAAAATAGTTCCAGATGGGTCATTTAATATTAAAATCACATGATTTGGCAAATTCACAGGAAAGTAACAGAGAAAAAAAAATGGTGACCTAGAAACTACATCCGATATCATTTATAAAAATTTTGGGTGTTATAAGGGGGTTATTAACAGCAAAAACATTGATGAGATACATAGAAAGAATGTTCTATATCTATTAATATAAGAAACTTTGCTAAATAATCCTATTTATATTGTAATGTGTGAAAAGAAAAAAAAGAAAACATTACGCTCTGAAAGAAATTACCCCACTTCTTTCTAAAGATAAAATAGAGCTTTGATGGAAAGTGACTTGAATATGATTGGCAAAACGCATGTTAGAGTAACTGGTTAGTTGAGTTTGACACACTATTTAACATGAAAGAGTTATTGAATCTGATCTGAAAATAAAAGATATATATAAGGTAGAATTTTTCCATTTTTATTTTATTTATTTATTTATTTATTTTTTACCCTTACGTCACACTTGCAGAGATAGAATTATACGCAGGCTTGCTTTTCTACATTTTAGAACAACTTTTCATAAATAATTTTCTTCGCATATTTAATCGCAGAATTTTTGTCGTTAAATAAGGCGAGGAAAACGATTCGTAAAAAAGTGCTAAAATGTAAAAAGCGGGAGAACCCTGCGCATATTTCTCATCCCTGCATTTGAATGTATAGTCATACTTTTGCGGCACTCTAGAATATATAGCCATACTTTTGTGGCACACTTGCGTGTATAGTTATACTTCTCCGTCATATTTAGATTATAATGTTAAAATACAGGATAAAAGGGATAATCTTTTTTCAATTTACTCAAAAACACAAACAAAATGCACCTTAACAGGCAGTAAAAAAAATTATTATAAATTAGGCGTTTAACAAATAACAAATAGTAATTGCAAAAACTCTTTGGTTTTCTCTTTGGATATAATATACAGGGTTAGCAAGAAATAAGTTTCCCACTTCAGAGGTCTATAGAATGCGTTCTATTGGTTAAAATGAGAAAATTTGAACTACAAATAATTGAAACGCTGCGCTTGACATTTGAGGGGTTAGAATGATAGTGCAGCAAGTCAATATTTAGTAATTTGATAAATGAAGGGTTTTGTGAAACTTGTCGTATTGCCTTTGCATTAAGTGGTTCAACTTGTTTTACTTTCTAGCGACTTCCTAAGTGAACTATAACTTATTTGACTGTCACACTGAACAGAAATTAATATACATCAGTAAAAATATGGTTATCTAAATGTTTCAAAATTTTGACTCACTCCACTGTCATTGCAACACCCTCATTTATTAAATAAAAAAAGTATTATGAAAATTTACCAATAGATAGCGCTGTAACACAAATCGTATTTATTTGCATATATTGCAAATGTGAAACATCATTTGCGTTACAGTGCATGCCTATTAGCATTAATCTTTGGATAAAAGAAGGCGGATTCTAAACGAGCATTAGTTAGTTCTCTGCACATCATACCTATGTTTGAAGAAAAAGCGCTACTGGTAAAATTGTTCTATCAGAACCAGCAGAACTCCGTTTTAGTTATAAAGAATTCCACCGTATGAAGCAGATACGAAGAGGTCCAATAACTTCATGTGCCCTACGAAAGATGATAAAGAAATTTGAAACAACTGGGCAACTTGGCATTCTTCCAGGTAGAGGACGAAAGCGAATTCAGTCTTCTCGCGTCGAAAATGTGGTTATCGTGGTCGTTGAAGCCAGCAGTCAGTCGCTGCATGGTAGGGTAATTGTGACAGTTGTTTCCCGTGTATTGGATATGCCGTATTCCGCGGTACGAAAAATCTTATGTGGATTTTGCATTTTTATCCCTACAAAATCAAGCCTGTGCATTGCAGGACGGGGTCTCAGAGGTTAGTAAAACTTCTGCACTCGAGTTCTTTGCTCGAATGGTGGTTGATGTCACTTGGCCATGGAACATTTTGTGGACTGACGAAGCCCACTTTTGCTTCAATGGGCCAGTTAATACCCACAATTGTCGAATTTGGGCAGCGGAAAACCCCCACGTTATCCAGGAACAACCCTTGCATTCTGAAAAAGTGACAGTATGATGTGGTTTTACGGCTACTTTTATCATTGGACCGTATTCGTTTGAAGATATAACTGCAAATGGAATCCAAACCTGTTCCGTCACAGGACAACGGTACCCTGATATGTGGAGGGAGTTTGTAATCCCACAACTTCAACAGCGTGGATGTCTTCAGGACATCATTTTCTTGCAGGATGGCGCACCTTCTTACATTGACCGTTGTGTAAGCAATTGGGATTGCAAAGACCGCAATTGTGAAGACAGCATTTGCAAGTAGCATTTCACAGATGTACGGCCAAATCAGAGGCCATTTTCCAACAGTATAGCCTCTTCGTTCGCCGGATATCACCCCCTGCGACTTTTAGTTGTGGGGTTTCCTAAAAGACAATATCTACCGTAAAAGGCCAGAATCTGTGCCAGAACTGAAGAACAGCATTCGCCGCGATAGTTTTGATATTCCGGCAGACTCACTTCGGTCAGTTGTAGAAAATATGGTTATGCGATTAGAGCACATTGTTGACAATGAAAGGGGGGGGATATTGAGCAGCTTTAATGCTACATTTTTATATTCTTTAACATTTATAAAGCATATTAAAATTTTTTATGTGTATTACAGCGCCACCTATCGGCATATTTTTATACTATTTCTTTATTTAATAAATGTCAAATGCATCATTTGAATTATCTGTAGTTCAAATTTTATCTCATTTGGACCAATAGAACGCATTTTAGAGTCCACTGAAGTGGGAAACTTATTTCTTGCTAACCCTGTATTTAATGAGGCTAAGCTTGACATGTTTGGACTTTATGTTTTGTAAGATTGAATGTTCGGATAGAAGAACTCGTAAATTTTACACCAAGAAGAGTAGGTGGGTTGAAAATTATTCACAATTTGTGTGCAATAAGGTTGTGTGCAATGATCATTGTGTATGTATCATCAATGTAGTATGATCTAAAGTTTGTAAAATTAGTTCAAAAATTTTTTATTACACAGGATAAAAATCCTTAATTCCAATATTTCTACCGTATTTAAACCTCTATTATTCTTTTCGGAGCAATAATTTATCTCAGAAAGCATTAACTTTATCCGAAGGTGATTTTTCTTGCGTATTCTTATTAAAAGTATTCGAATACTGAAAAAAAAAAACTTACGCGAAATTATACTTTGTTGCACTAAATCTCGCCACAATGTAAATAGCGCTGCTTTACAACGCTGCATTAAAAAAATTATACTTCTGTTAGGTCGTTCATTTTTGATAGAATGTGAATGAATGTATTTGGGGAACACATGACATCCTTTCACGACACACAGTTGCACCATGGTACACCGCGCCGTGGAAATTAATTAGTAATGGAAATCAATAGTGGAAAACCGTTTTTGCCTGATAACTAAAACATCTAGTACAATTTGCGTTTGAATTTTTAGTGAATGAATCGATTTAACTTTTCTGTATGCCTAGAAAATTTTGTTTGATCTTCACTTATAAATTTTAATATTTGTTCCACCTGGAAATGTATTTATAAACTAATATCGTTGCGTTATAAAAACACTGTAGTACACACTCACAATACATAAGTTAATATTTATAGATTTCAAAAATATGTGTTTTTTATTGTTAATGGATACTATGGTTAGCTCAATTATACAGCATAATAAATTATTAAAGACCTTTTTTGCTTCTATATATACGAGGGCGAGTCAAATGAAAGTGATCCAATGCAAATACATAATAAACGGAGTACTTTATTTAAAAGTAATCTCCACGAGCATTTAGGCATTTGTCCCACTGACTAACGAGTCGCGTGATTCCCTTCTCATAAAAGTCTTTGGGTTGCTGCTTCAAAATGTCTGCAACTGCCTCCTTCACGTCATCTTTCGACACGAATCTGGTTTCCTTGAGCTGTTTTTTCAATTGCCCGAAAATTGCTGCCAGTTCATCGATGCTTATCCTTCATTCTTGTCTAATCAGCTCATTAACCTGTGCAATTGTGTTGCGGTTGATTGCACGGTGGTTTTGGCCAGGTCTTGGATCGTCTTTGCAATTTTCACGTCCTTCTTTGAACCGTATGCTCCAACGCTTCACACTCGCCAATGAAATGCAATTTTCGCCGTACACGGCAGCCCTATGGCGACTAAAGTTGGTGTTATACATAATTGAAAACACATCCTTCTTCACTATTTAATACAGCGATAGAATAAAAATTGTTTTTCAGCGTTTTTAGTACACTTAAAACAATCTATTTAGTAGCCACTCGGTTAAATCTGCCAGGAGATAATATATGTAGAGAGAAGAGATTTTAATAAACCCGATCCCTGCGAACTCTGCCTAACGCAATGTAGATATTGATTATGTTAAGTTATAATCAGTTTATTAATTTGCAACAGGGAAGATGATAGTAAACTAACAGTTCTCACCCTCTTTTAAACTCATGTTGAAATTATCATTTTAAATTGTTAATAAACAATAACTATTATTATGATTGTATTATTATTCTATCTTGCAATCAGAACATTACGCTGATTCATACGATGGCCCATGATGAGCCCATTTATTTGATCTGTGACCTAACTCATGAGCAACTGCATGAGCAACTTTAAATCATGAGCTGAAACGATACGCGCCCAATGAAACTCGCAAAACCTCTCTTTAAATATCTTTGACTATTTATGTTTCTCTAAAGTTGGATAAATTCAACTAAAGGTGCTTTTTTATCGACAATCATGCATAAACAAATTTTCGATAAGAGGCAATCATTCAGCTACAGTTAACTTCGCGTATTCATACCAGATTTCTCTCACTCTCTCTTTTCTCCCCCCAAGTATCCAATCTAACTATATTATGGGTTACTAGAATAGTAGCTAAACGATGGAATGTAATTAAAAAAAAAAAACTGTAAGTTCTATTCTGATAAACAATTATAGATTCTACTATGCTTACAGTGAACGTTGAGAATGAATGTAGCATTTGCAGGTCTCCCTACGTCATTTTCAGCAATGCACTGGTACACTCCAGCGTGATCGATATCAACGGATGGAAAATGCAACTGGGACCCCTGCACTTGCCTGACTCCAGGTGGGAGAGCAGTTCCCTGAAAGTAAAAAAAAAAAAGGAACATTGAAAAAAATATTCATAAAGAGAAAACTAATATTTATGTAGATAACTCTACGACCACTAAACTCACAGAAAATATTTTTATGCTCCCTTCCCTAATAAAGTAAAACAATAGTAGCGCTTTTCTTTTACTTCTTTTGGGAGCCTACATCTTTGTAGAATTCCGTGACTATATGTTCGGCTATCCTTTCGTCCCATCGGGTATGGATAAACATGAAAATTATATAAATTTTAATATCATAAAGAAAGTTTAGGGAAAGAACAAAAATTTCGGCTGGACTCTTCTATGAATCTTAATTTATTTGTTTAGAAGAAGAGATTTTTATGAATGATACTTTTTTTTTCAAAGCGTGCGTCAACCACCCACATAATCATAAGGTTAAAGTGGAGACTTCTGTTCAAGAAGATGTCATGTAGCAAAAGATGATACAGTATAAAACTAGCATGCCTGTACTCCAGCCCCTCACCTCTGTCTGTATCTCATGTTAATGATATTCATGGGGAATCGAACATCAAAGTTCACATTTCTCGTAGTTTTGGTATCTTTAGGATTCTATCTCGAGTCCACTAACTTAATAAGCTATAATTACACCACTTCTGCTTCTCGAAATCACGACTGTTCTGCCTGTCTCCTTCTTTTTTATTTTTAAATTTATTTCTTCTTTAAACGTTTTATTAGTCTCAGTATCTATATCTATGTATATATAAATATATTATTATTATTATTATTATTATTATTATTATTATTATTATTATTATTATTATTGAGGCGATAGTTTTCAGACCCACTGCTATTTTAATAAGAAATTTTCGCTCTACAAATAGAGAAATTAGAAGGCTTGACAGCTAAATAATAACTAACCAAAAAGAAAAATCATGTATCAAGCATAGATTATGAAACATTCTCAAACACTTCTATAATGCCGTAACTAAACTTCCTTGTATAATAATGTGAAAATATCGTACGTAAACAATTAAAAAAACGTATAACACATTTGAAAACCTACTTTAGAGAAATACCGTCCATAATCTGTAAGGTACTCGAATTCTTTTGTGCAGCCAGGTATATGATAAATAGATTTGTGTATGTATAACACATAACAGTCTTGAAAAGTCACCTTCAGCAATCTCCTCCAAGAGATAAAAATTGAATATTTTGTAAAGCCCTGTATGGTTATCTACAGATTTTTATATGCGCTACGTTTTAAGCTAAATTTTAATTCAGATAAAAAAAACCCGCATAATACAACTAAAAACGCTCTCCCAGCAATTACCATCCACAGACGGCAATGTATCTAGTTCTTTGCGTAACCCTGTATATGAATTTACTTAAAGTCTACAAACATATTTTAGTATACTAAATATAATTAATCTGTAAAATACATTACGCAATTAAAAACGACCATTAAGTAATTCGCGCCCATAGACAGTAATGCTTTCGAATTCTTTTGCAATCAAGTATTTCTCATAGACAGTATTGTAACTGAATTTTTTGTGTGTGTCTCTGTAAATGGACGATAAATGCTACGCACTCTATATTATACAGTAAGAATTTTGTAATTCATCTCAGTTATGTATATGAATTTCATTGTGCTTAAAACAGTGCAACATCATTAAAATAAGCTGCAAACATTTTTTCCTTGTAGACCAGTACGTAATTTAATTCTTTTGTGTGACCCTTAAAATGAATGATAAATACTTTGCATTCTATTTTCTATTGAAAACATGTTTTACAGTAGCTCATAAATGCATATCAATTTTATTATGTTTGAAACAGTATAACATCATTAAAATACACTGCTGCAAATAATTTTTCTTCATAGACGATAATGTAACGGATTTCTTTTGAGTGTTTCGTCTCTATGAACTAACTATAAATTCTACATACTTAATTTTCAATAGGGAAAGGCCATGTTAAAGCTCAACAACATAACGTATCAATAACATAGAAATCGAAGTATATTTATGAGAGTTAGAGCGCTCAAAGACGGACGGGCAGATAGACACAGACGAACCGAATTCATAAACACTTTTGAACTATGTTTGGAAAATATTAAAAATGAAGCTGCTGTATCACAAAAGAAAAAATATATATTAATTGTAGAAAATGATATCAGATCAAAGAAATTCGTGTGAAAAAAAAAGTTCTCTTTAGAATAATCTGTTTACAACAACAATATAAAAAATCTAAAATAATAGAAAGTTTCTTTTATGAATTGAACTCGAAATCCGGTATTTGATAAGCAGGTAAAGAAAATGTATTGGAAGAAACAACTCAGGATCGGACTTGATAACTTTTTAATGTGAACAATTAGTCTTCTGTAATCTTTGTCCACTGCGAAAATTTGCCGTTAATTGTCAGAGAGCACACGTCTTGTAAGCATCTGTAAGGAACGCAAACACACTCGAGATCGATTATTTTACGCCGCTTGTCTTTTCCAGCACAGAATGTTCAGCGGAATTCAATTGGGTATTCAGAACACTGTTCGTGCCACATTTACAATGTGGTTTAAAATTAACCAGGGATATCCGAGTTACAGAACATACTGCTTTGTGTGTAGACAAAAACCATTTTTCATTGAAAACTCTAATAGATTTTTTACATTTAATATATTTTTAGAGTGTCCACTAACTACACCAAAAATCAATTTTATATGACAAATATCAATTACGTCGGCTTCGAACGTTTACTTTCTGACGGTGAAAACCGAATTTCGATAATTATATTGGGTAATGAATAATTATATGTTTAAATTTCCTTATAGGTTAATATGTGGGATTTCGTGATCGGCGAAGAACGGTGAATCGTCTCCTTAAAATTAACGCAGTGAAAACTGCGTATGTTGACCACCAGTGGTGTAGCCATTTTCTGATCAAGTTAAACTTGTGGACAACTTATACAGGAACAAAATTTATAAAAGTATTATTTGGCGTACCCTTAAAGAGGTCTATTTAGACAGGTGGACAACATACAAGGGTGGTCAACTTAACAGATTTTACTATAATTTTATGTCAGTAAAAACTTCTAAATAATCTAACCTTAAAAATTCCTTTATGAAGTCTAAAAAATATCGAATTAATTAAAGACTGAATGAATTAACGATTTTGTTACATAAAGCTGCGCATTTTCTAATGAAATTCGTGAAAGAAAATTCAATAAAACGATAGAAAAATATTATTTCAGAAGCACTGCATTCGTCTTAATGCCAGAAGATAGCAATTCTCCTCATCGCTTAATATTAATGTATGCAGTTCGTTCTAATAAATTATTTATTTTAGGAATTCATACTGTAGAAAGTTACATATATTCATTCACAAGCCCAAAACAACGATCATTATAACATACGACAAAATCGATTAAGACAAGAGAAAAAACAATGGATAAGGATTGAGTTTCGTTGATTTTGAATAAAATTTCTAAAACTATGCGCATAAACACGTTCATAAATAATTTTTAAATCAAATAATTCCAGCTGTGTTTCCAGACGAAATTACAATGACGTCACTGAGAAAAGTTTCATAAATTTAATCAGTATAGCAGAGAGCAAAATAATTGGCAAAAATGCTTTTCATGGGAAAATCAAATAAATATTGCAATTACCACTTTGTTTTTAATAGTGAGAAACACTGCATAATCCAAATTAATGACAACGTGCAGTAATTTTATTTTCGTAAAGATACGAGTTACGTTATAAAGATATAATTACACTCAAACTGATAATAAAGTAGAAATCCGAAACCGACTCTAAGCAAATGCGGTATTAGTTCGGCCTAAGAGCAGAGAAAGAGGCTAGCTTGAGAACAAGGATACCCCTTTTAACATGTAATAGAGTGATGAAAAGTTTCGAATGGGATGAAAGCATTCAGTTACGGACTGGATCATGACGAATAACAATGTTCCCACTAATGATGGACGTCATCTAATGCAGTTTGCAGCTTTCCATGCAAAATACATTCTCGAAGTTATTGCAAAGGTTGCAGATGCAAACATAATGCTTTAGTCTCTTGATGACTGTTGGTAGAATTTTGAAAGATTCGGGTTATTTTAAATAGGTCTCCCTGAATGTAGAGTAGTGCAACCAGTAAGTGAGCAGCCCCCAGTGAATGAACAATTAGTAAATATTTTAATAAAACAATGTTTGAAAAACTCCGCACTAGATGGTGTTACAATATTGCCTTAATTCTATTCAACAGAAAGCTATCTCATTCCTGATTAGTTACTATAGTCACATGAGTTTAATTTCAGAACATGCTGGATTTTTCATGACTGAGCAGCACACGGTTTCTGTGATGAAATAATAAGGTAAGTGCTATGTCATTTCATAAGTTTGATAAGAATTGACTGTTTTTATTTGAATTATGCACTAATTTCATTGAACATACATTAAATATATATATTAAAGCTATATTTCTAAATTGTTTTAACCATTGTAGAATAGGTAGAATTGGAGTATAGGGGGTATTTAATAACAGGTTAGGCAAATATTAAAACTCTAATGAAAACACCTGTTCATTTACTGGGATTTGTCAGTGTATCTGTTATCCTCAGTCTAATGACTGGCGCTTTTATTATATATAGATGCATTTCGTATTTTTATAATACGGTTTTTAGGACTAATCCCCTTTTCATTTTCCAATTTTTTCATACGTTGTGTCTCAGTTGATCGGGAATTTGAAAATAGAAATTTCGGCTTGATCGCTTGCAATGTCAAAACAGAAATCATTTGCGACTTACTTATATTGTGGAATATTGCCCATGATAAAGTGTTTCACAATATAAGTTTCCATTGTCCTTTTGATAATGTTATTTCCTTCTATATTTGTATTTTTCCTACGCCCTTTTTTTTAAGTCAGAGTATTTAACAATATTGGGTGTATTTTTTCTATCGAATTCTTATTATTGATTAATTTATACTGTGTCGTTTATCTTCTGATTGAATAGTAATATTATGTGAAAAAAGTTTCATTATATATATATATATATACCACACTCACTTATATTAAATATATATATATATATATATATATAACCATTAATGAAACATTACCGAAACACATTACAGAAGACATTACAGAACATTACAGAAACGTGAAATTATGAAGTAATAAGTAATAATTTATTGACAACGAAATTGTAATCCCAACACAATGAATATAGATATGAAATACTTATTTAAAAGAAGAAGAAATTAAATTAAAAATTGAATGAAATAAATTGAATGAATGAAATTTGTGGAATTTATACAGAATTATCAAGTCCCAAATGCATATATATATACCGGGTGATCCAAAAGTCAGGACGAACTTTAAAAATGAATAATTCGAAAACGAATCAAGATACAAAGATATGGTTTGCACCAAAGAGATGGAAAAGAAACCGGGTTTTGTGTGGCAACGAAAAAAATAGTTCTGTTGGCGACCAACAGATGGCGCTATAGTGTTTTATTGCACCAAAAGATTTACAAATGAAAAAATGTTGACAACTTACAAGTCAGCTTAATTACAGTTAATTAGTACTACAGTAAATGTTCAATGTGCTGTCCATCATTCAGAAGTACAGTTGTGAGACGAGGCACCACACCGTTCACAGCATTTAGTAGCATTTCTTGCGTTATGGCAGACACATTTTGGCGGATCACATCTTTCAGTGCTGCTAGTGATGCCGGTTGATCGCGGTACACTTTTGACTTCAAGAATCCCCACAGCCAAAAGTCACAGGGTGTCAGATCGGGAGATCTTGGAGGCCATGCATGATTAAAGTAGCGACTGATAATGCGATCCTCCCCAAATGTTGAGCGTAGCAGGCGTTGCACGGGCAGAGCGATTTGAGGTGGTGCTCCATCTTGCATAAAGGTGACTGTTTGGAGTGCCTGTCGCGCTTGCAGTTCAGGAATAATGTTGTTCTGTAACAGTGCTACATATTGCTAACCAGTGACAGAAACTGTTTTGAAACACGTCTGTGTGACTTCCTCGAAAAAAAAAATGGACCAATTATCAAATCAGCATTGAAGCCACACCAGACTGTCGCTTTAGGCTGTTGCAAGGGTACCTCAACAAATGCATGTTGATTTTCTGTGGTCCACACTCGACAATTGTGGGTTTTAACAACTCCAGAGAGTGTGAAATGCGCTTCATCTGTCCAAAGCACAGTGTGAAGCCAGTCGTGCTGCTCTGCCATTTTATTGAATACCAAATTCGCAAAATCTTGGCGAGAGTCGAAGTCAGGAAGTTTCAGTTCTTGGTTATGTTGCAACCTGTATGGATACCGTTGCAAAATTATTCGCAGTGCTCTCCAGACACTTCCGTACCACACTCCTGTCTACCTCGAAACTTCTCGAGCACTGCACTCCCCTTGTGCAGCAACCGCCGACATGGATTGCACCATCTGTCTGCTCCACTGTCGTGGCGGAGACTTCCCAAGCCGCTCGCTTACTCCCCCCTAAGGTCAAGGAAGGGAGAAAGACGTAGATTAAAAGAAAGATAGCCTGAATTCGAACTCCGTAAATGATTGGGGTAACAGGGCTTCCTTTTTACCCGAAAATTTTCTATCTGGAAAGAAAATGAGGGATATTTTACAAATCAAAATACAGAAACGAGATTCCACTCTCTTCGCGGAATATAAATACCCTAGAAAAGAAAATAGGATCTTCTTAAATTTATTGGTATTTATGAAAATTAACAGGGCAAATTAATGTGTTTTTAGAGTCTACCAGGTGTGGACGAGTCTTTGCGATCATACTCATAGGGGGCAGAGAATACGTAGAATGCTAAAGGTGATTGATTTAAATCAATATTTTAAAAAATTTCTGCTGAAATATGTATTTTTGCTTTGATTTAGATTATAATAAAATTTAAGCGACCCACATGTTATTTATTTGGATTTAAAAAAAAAAATCTCCGCTTCTCTGAAATCTTTTTTTAAAATTCTCAATTTTAAATTTTATATTTGCAATCTGTACATATTGTTTTTTTTTTCTTCTAACTAATGATAGAACAGTATTTATTACAAAAAGGTTATCCTGATGGCATTTCCAGAACAAAAGTGGCCCAAAATTCATTTGGTCATTAATATGGCATTATTAAAAAGGCCATTATTACCCTTATATATTTCACTTAGATGCTATTTAACATGATATTGTTGTAATTTGTTTGATAAATCAATATTAATATTTATTTTTAAATATCTTGCAATTGTTTTATCCATGGCTGTGTCACACGCTGTAACAGCACAGAAAGGCAAAATAAAGTGGATGAATACTGTCAATCTACAGATCTTTATAGCTGATCAATTTTTGAATGAATTTTGAATGTTTTCTTTCTAACAATAGCTTGTTTCAATACTTCGTCACCAAATGCAGCAAGGATTGGTATCTTGTGGATTCTATTGACACATAAGAAAATTCACACAGAACCGAATATACCTTAAAAAATTGCTCATGAAGTAATATTAAAGTGCAAAGCTGAATGTAACTGTTTTATTGGTAGCCTTGTCCTTGTCCCAGATATTGCAGCAAATGTCAAGAGCATGCATGATGAATTAAAAAAGATGCGATTTGACTGAGATCGGAAATATATATATATTTTTTAAATTTTCTAAGAAGAATAAATTTACTAGTAGTTTTATAACTTTAATCATGAGATTCCTAGCTAAGGCAGATGCTTTTTATGACTTTATTTTTGAGCAAAATACTGTATTCGAAATGTCTCCTTCGGAGAGGTGGAGAGCCCATTTCAAGTCAAGTTTTTGTGAAATGTCAGGTGAAAAAGCAATAAAGCAACTCTGTATTAAGGACTATTTTCTACTTACGGTTTATAGGACATTCAAAACTTAGAAACAAAGTGGGGAATGAAAAAGCAGGAAAATTGTTTTTATTATACAAAGCCTGCTTGCATTCCAAACCCTTGAGTGTTTTGAAAAAATAATACATTTTTCATATTTTCTAAAGTATTCGTCTATTTTTCATTTCAATATATCTACTTATTAAAAGTCACCAAGGCAAAAAAGTAACAAGTAGTAACAAAAGTACAAAGTAATTTCTTTCCATTGACTTTCAATATCAGGTATTAATAAAATTAGAAATGAAAATGGAGGTGACTCTAAAATACTATTAATTGTTATATTTTTTAATTTTAATCTTTTGAGAAAAACCTTGAACATTTATGTCATATATTTAAAATTAATTGTATTAACCAATGTGTATATATGCATATTTTTTATGAGAAATGCAATTTCAAAAGATTTTAGATATTTTATATATTTTACACTTACACATTTAAATATTTTTTAAAAATAGGACATATCTTATATGCTGACAAATACTATCTAATATTGCAAAAAGGAAAAAAAAATCTGTTTTTCTTTTCTTCACATATTTTCATCCATTTAAAAATTAATTAATTTATAATTATTAGTTTTCATATGGTACTTGCATTTAAAATTTAAAAAATCATCAAGCATTCTTGCTAAATTTATATGTATAATGTGTAGAAAAGTTAACTTTCTAACATAATAATTTAAAATTTAAAAAAATCCGATTTAAATAACAAAAAAATATATGATTTAAATGAAATAAATCCCTTTTTTTAAAAAAAACAAAATCATGATTTTTGCGTACCCTGATTTGAAGCCTTCATGAATGTTTTAAAATGTATAATATCAATGATTTTTAACTCCCAATTAGTAATTTTTAACGTTAAGACATTTTTAGAATATTTATAAGACTATTCACTTTAAAAAACAATCTGTTTTTCCATTGAACTTAAATATTTTTCGACATCGAAGTGAATCAAAAGAGTATTTCTGAGATTTCAATTACCATCGATAGTATTTGTTTTCTATCCAAAATAAAAGTTATGTACATCTATAAATAAATCTTTTTTTTAAGGGGAGGGGCAACTTTAGAAATTATAATAATTATTTCTTTATTAAACTGGGCTAACGACTGATTATTGGCAAAATAATATAAAACGTTTTAATTGCTTTAAATATATATATTCGTTTTTCTTATGAATTTGGTTTGTCTGTCCGTCTGACAGTGTTCTAACTCACGTAAATATACTCGGATTTTCATGTAAATGATGTTATTCAGGTTTATTATGGCATGTTCTGTATTGAAAATGAAATATGTAGCACTTACGGTTCATTTACAGGGACACACAAAATAATTCCGTTACATTTTGGTGTAGTATCAGGAAAAATCGTTTGCGGTGTATTTCAATGATATTTCATTATTTTAAACACATTTAAAATATACATCACTGAGGTGTGCTACAAGACGCACTTACTGTAGAATTATGGTATGCATAGAATTTGTCGATTTTTCACAAATACACACAAAAGAATTTGGCTTGAGTACTGTCTATCAAAAGTAATTGCTGGAAGTGCGTTTTCAGTTGTGGTACGCATTTTAACATTTAAGTTTTTTTTTTTTTTTTTTTTTTTTGCATACCACTTGGTGCTTTCCCTCCGCTGAGCTTAATTATAAAATGTTGCATTTAACTGAGGAATAAATTTTGACATATATGTGTATGATGGTATTGAAGAATTCAGAAATGTATTGTAGTGAAAGGCTGCAATTGTTTATTGAATATATTGTTCTTGATTATTTTACAAATTAAGAATAAAAAACTATTATTACTTGTGTAAGAACGTTGAACTTTTCAAATTCATCAAAACGCACTTATAAAACATTTCTTATAAGAAGTTTAAAAATGTGTTTTCATAGAATAAGTTTTTAAAACCTGATATTTCTATTTCTTAATTCACTTTTCTTCTGATTTACTTACCAGATATATGCATTATGAAGATCTTTTAATAAATGGTAAAAGTTTCAGTATTTGTACGTGCAGAATAAAATCTATTGACTATTGACACAATAATAATAAAGTATTTTATTTTTATATGTCAAAAGTCATTTTTCTTCTTTTTAGAATAACTTCATTATCACTACCTAAATTGGTTACCTGAGTTAAGTATATTAATTATTTCAATCATTTTTAAATGTCTGAGTTTTATAGATTTACTTATTTTTATTTCAAGGAAATAATGTAATTTTCGGAAACTTTTTAATTTGGTGCATATAAAATTTATTTTTAAAAAAAATGGGGGGGGGGGGGGGAGGGAATATAAGTAGGAACTTTATTTGCAGAACTAAAAGTTATTGAATATGAGTTCATACTGACTCAATCATACTAAATTATTTCATTCTCATAAACGAAAATGATCTTTTTCTTTGAGAATGATGTCAATATCACCATCCGAACTAATCTGTCAATCAATAAGACAACTTGAATCTTTCTGACACATTCACGGACTCATTTTTAAACGGAAAATTGATGGCACTTGCATGCCTGATTATTGAAGTGATTTGGAATCGAATGGTGTTTACAATCTTTTGATAAATGAATATTGTCTATCGCTATAAGTGATTGTTGTCACGTGAACAAAGGTTTTCTTCTTTCCCGCGTTGTTACGTCCTGAATGTCGATTCTAAACACAAACTTCGATAGTATTTTGTGTCTTTATCAAAAAACAGCATTTGTTTGTATAGTATCATAATAAAAGCAGCTGCCAATTTCATTCGTTTCCAAACAAAAATGAATCCAGAAAATGCAATCTTTTAATAAAATTACAGTTTTATGAATGCCAATGCAATATTTCTTGAAATATAACGTCATTTTCATTTGTCGAAGCATGATTCTGATGGGTGATTTATGATCGGGGAATTTTATGTTATAGAAATATAGTCCTTTTTTATTATGTTACTTAAAGTAAGTACTTTAACAACTTATTTAACAGAAAGAGCAACAGAAGTTTACTGGCATATTTAAAATAACCTTTATTTCTAATTGCTAACATTCCTAAGCATGGTAAATTTCGTATAAATTCAGAATTGAATCTATGAATTTAACGATTATCGAATTTAACTTGTGAAATGGCGAAAGTTATAAACATGAAAAAATTAGCAAATACAAATCAAAAGCTATAACAGATAGGATTAATCAACAGATAGATATATATGAATGTAATTATATTTGCGCAAAATTAATGTGCAAATTATACTTTTGATTAAAATATATTTATATACAATTGGTTAATATATATATACGACCCCCTATATTTTACCATCTTACTTACTTTCAACTGGTAAGAAATTCGACTAGAAAGGAACAACCTAGTTTTCTCCCCACCGGAGTTCAGATCTGCCGGGAGATAAGAAAGGGTACTCTAATAGGGTTCTATTGTGGGGCTTGACCCAGCGCACCGTGGGAGTGAATCGTCGTGGCAACAGCAGCGGATGTTGAGGGACGTCCACTTCTTTGACGCGACGCCAAAGAACTTGTAGCTTCAAATTTCTTCATCATTTTGTTCAATGTAGAAGACGTTATTGGTCCTTTGCTATCTCGCATACCCTTCATGTAGCGATATGCTCGCAATGCCGCAATGGCACTTTCCGAATTCTTATAATACAGTTTAATTAACAGGGCTTTCTCAACTATGGACAGCATTTCGATGCATACAAGCTTCGACTACCATTACCTGCTGCAGTTGCTCCTTTTTATATCGTTTGTTGCTTTGCATAATCCTACATCAGAAATCCGACAGCGCCATCTGTTGGTCGCCAACAGAACTATTTTGTATTTCGTTGCCACATAAAACCCGGTTTCTTTTCCATCCGTTTGATGCAAACCGTATCTTTGTATTTTGATTTGCTTTTGAATTATTCATTTTTAAAGTTCGTCCTGACTTTTGGATCACCCGGTATATACTCATCTATATTAAATATATAGCTTTTTAGTTTTTTTCATCTAAAACAATATTGTGGTCATTCTTTTGAAAAACGATTTACCAAACCTGACCTCCGAGTCTAAACCCAACTCGAACCCTGAAACAATTAGAATGAACTCAATCCACAACAACAACAAAAAATATTGCCAATCCAACCAGACCCAAACCGCAGGTCGGGTCGGTTTCATGTAAAACCGGATTACCTGACCTGATGCAAGACTGTAATGCACATTCATTTTAAATCTTATGTTATCAACATTGTTTATTTTGACACTCAGAATGAATAGGCAATGGTATATTACAATTTTTGAGGTGTCCCAGTAAAGGAAAAAAAAAGTATACACGGTACGCTATTTTACAAGCAAAAAAAGTGCTGTGTTCCATACCACCCTATTAAAATTTCGTCATTACGAAAAATAATATTAGTATGAAACAGTTATACAGTATTCTCCATCAAACGTACAACAGCAAACATCTCAGAAATAAATTATCAATATTTTTTATGTAGTTTGAATAAGTTACATATTGCATTAATAATAAGTTAAAAATTAGTAAAGTAAAAATTCGCATCACCCCCTTCCCCCCCTTTGTTACAATATGCGCCACTGAAATGAAACATGTTTCCAAATCAAAATTTCATTAAATTAATGACCGATTAAAAAAAAAAATCACACTTTTATTTTTATATTTTGTTATTTAACGCATGAAAGCGATTAAATCTATTAACTAGAGATTCGCATAAGCTACATATGTTGCAATATTTTTTAAAGTAAAAGTTTAGCACGTTGCAATGTTGCTAGATATTGTTTGTTAATTGTAGGCATGCGTACGTAAAAAATTTGTTCGCTTTGCATGAAGAACCAACTATACACACTATACAACTATAAAGTGTGCATAAAGGAATACACACTATAAAGTGTGTATTAAAATAGTGTACATTAAAATTTCAGAAAACAACAAAAAGGTTAGTATTTCACGCAATTAGTCCCGCCACACCTGAAGCACACTCTCGACACACTGGTTAAGAAACACTAGGTTAATGTGTATTTCCATACAAAAGAGAGAGAAAAGTGCTATTTAGGGGAAAATTACTCTAGTTAAGGGGAAGGGAGAATTATGACCTTGTTCTGAATAGGTAGATTTGAAATACAATTCTTCCTAGGACTATATTAGTGTGATGGTATTGTAAGTAAATTTTACCTGCTGATTTTCGTTTCCATACGTCCAAACAATATGAGGTTTTGGTTCACCGGAAGGATTGCAAAATATCGTCGCCGAATCTCCTCTGCGAAATATAATCCTGCCTTCAGGTGGATCAGGCGAAACAGACGGCGGAACTGGAAAACAATTTAAGAGAGTTATTTCGAATAGAATGTTTTTTAAAAGCTCTTTTATTAAAGAAACACTTGGGTAAATTATTAGGCGTACGCTTGTTGAATACCATTTAATTGTCTAAAGAGACCAAACATTTATAATAAATAATTATAGTATAAGCATTAGTATTTTCCTGCCTAAGCCACTGGTGTAGCCAATATTTTTTTCAGCGAGGGATTAAAACTTTCCAAGTCAATGAAAATCCCTTTCATTTCATTGTGATAAAAGATATTTTAGCTTGATAAAGTGAGAAGACTCAGGGAAAACAAATAAATGTCTGAGTTCTGTTACAAAAAACATTTTAGAGTAACAAAAATAAAAAGTAGATGATAGTAATATTTTGTTTATTAACAATTGTAAATTTTAAATTTCATCGTCCGATGCATTCTCGGTTACAGTGTAAGTAAATAATAAAGTCATACCAACCAGTCTGTCTTCATTTATTTATTTATAAAATTTTATTTATCCTTTTTAAGTTGCAAAATGTCTTTCAGCTATACTTGTTTTAATGTACACATTTCGAAACTTATAAATCCATTGGATGGGTTGTCGTTACGAGACGTGATTTCTTTCGAGTTTTCAATTACTGAGCCGCAACATTGCTTGAAAAAAAAAAGAGTTTACCGATATTGTGGCAAGGAAAGGTCTAAAATCACTGTAGTCTGAAGACTCCTTCTGAGGAAACTTCTCATATGACATGCAACATCCTGGCATGGTCGATAAAAAGTGGACTTAAAATCCATGCTATGATATTACATGCCAAATGAAAAGTTTCCTCAAATGCAAATTACAGTGATTCTAAACCTTTTCTTGCCACAGTATCGATAACTTTTTGTTTGTTCAAGCAAAGTTGCGACTCGCCAAAATTGCACACATGCATCAATTGCTCACTGTGAAGATCACGTGCAACCCGCGCGGTTTATCTCACTCATATAGCAGCATCTTTAAGAATCTTCAAATATTACTTTATGAGCCACCCTACATACGCACGTCCATGCACATACTTGAGAAGTTGTAGAAAAACATAGAGATACATGACAACATTTTGTCAAACTTGGTGCCAAAAATTAAGTCACTAAAAGACAAAGTGAACTACTTGCTAATTGGAAAATTTAGTGAAATCCCCCCTGTGATAAGTGTAAAATGATGGGGTTTAGAATGACAGTAATTTGAGAAATAAAGGGTTTTGTGAAATTTGTCGTATTGCCGCTGCATTAAGTGATCCAACTTGTTTTGCCCTCTAGCGATTCCCTAAGTGAACTATGACTTATTTGACTGTCGCACTGAACAGAAATTAATATACGTTCCGTAAAAATATGGTTGTCTAGATTTTAAACATTTTTGACATCCACTGTCATTTTAACCCCCTTAAATAACATTGCGCACTTTATCGCCCAAGCTAAGCAAAGGCATTTTCTGGTTTATATCGAACACACATTAGCAGTTGTTTTAAATATACAAATAAAATATTTAGTCCTAATTAGCTTTATAGTTAATACATTATTTATGGAAAAAATAGGAATTTTATATTTTCCTATATAATTTTGTTAATTATAATCAGCAGAAAAGCCAAAGAAAGAACAACAACAAAAGCATTTAATATTAATCCTTATTCATTCACTTACCGTATTTTTCGTTTTAATTGATTAACTTGCGAGAAATGGGGAATGGAAATATTTTATTTTATGTTTTGTTTAACACTGCTGAAGTGAAAATATTTTTCAAAGTGTCAAATGAAGAAATATTTACATAATAAAAGCATTAAAAGAAAAATCACTATGTTCTGGTTTACATTATATTGTGAAATGCGGAATGAACTGCTATACAGTCACTATTTATAATGTTAAAATTAACGTAGATATTTATAGCAAAATAAAATAATTTGATAATTAAAAAAAAAATTAAAACCAAATGAATTTGGCCGGGTATCTTAGCTGGCCAGCCTTTTAATTTGCGAAATAGTAACATAAACTGACAAGAGCTTGAATATCACTTCTATAACTGTTTGAAAAAACTTAGAATTGAACTTTAAATGACAAGTAGAAGTAGATGAAATTGAAGATCAAGCTGTGATTCCCGATACATCACCGAGAGTTCAGACTTAGAGACTTTAGACCGGAAAAATAATAACTTTATATTTATGGCTCAAAATAAGCTATAATTACTAAATTATGGGATAATAGCTGAAAATACGACTAGCTAAGAATTTAGTGACTGCTTTTTTAAGTTTGTTTAATTACACTGATCAGCATGCATTTTGATGATCATATAAATATATATTTTTCTGAAAGTGTTTTTTATGCTGATTTCAAAAATGTAAAGCATTTTTGCACACCACGTACACTTTTTTTACAAATATTATTTTTAATTAATTTTATTCTTAAATCATAAATTACTTTATAATAGTAATACTAGATGGCGCCACCAAATTTTTTAGGAATTGATTCCATATGTATATACATTACATTAATTTAAATAAATGAGAAACTGTATTTAGGAAGCTGAAATTATTTATTAATATGATTTAATAATAATAAAAAAAATTATTTATGTAAAATTAAAAAGAAAAAGCGAAATCCATAAATTTAATTTTGTAAAAAATATCTAAATTAATACTTGCTAGGTGGCAGCACCAAACAATGTTTGATCTAATGCATAGGTTTTAACAACAATAAATTTCTTTGTTTATTCACGTCTGTTTCTTTCGATTTGAAATATGTGATATATTTCACATCTTCTTTAATTGAATAATGGCTTCACGTAAATGTGTAAATGATACAGATATATTTTGTTACATTTGTGGAAATTATACTGTAGTAAAACAAAGGCAGGATATTACAGATTTTGTTAAAAATGCTTATTATGCTTATTTTGGTGTGAGACTGGGTGACCAAGATAAGACATGGGCCCCTCATAAAGTGTGTAGAACATGTGTTGAAGGATTACGACTTTGGTTGAAAGGCAAAAAGAAATGTATGCCTTTTGCTATTCCCATGGTATGGAGAGAACCTAGAAATCATCATGACGATTGTTATTTTTGCTTAGCTAATGTTCATGGGTATAGTTCGAAAAATAAAAAAGAAATTATATATCCTAACTTGCCTTCTGCAATAAGACCTATATTGCATAATGAAAGTCTTCCTGTTCCTTCTCCTCCAACCAATTTGGAAAGCATAAATGAACCAAATAATTCAGAAGATGATGAAAATCAAGAACAAGATGTCTATAAACCAGAAGTAAATGATAAAGCTCCAATTTTATTTAATCAGCATGAACTCAATGATTTGGTGCGCGATTTAAATTTGCCAAAAATAAAAGCTGAACTTCTTGGTTCTCGGCTTAAATCTAAGAACTTATTATTACCAGAGACACAATTCTCTTGGTACAGGCATCGTGAAAAAGAACTTGTTCCATACTTTTCTGAAAAGGATAATTTAGTATATTGCAATAACATAAAGGAAATAATGAATTTTTACGGTATCCTTTATAATGCATCAGAATGGAGATTTTTTATTGATTCCTCCAAGACAAGTTTAAAAGGGGTTTTGTTGCATAATGGAAACCAATATGCATCAATACCTATAGCCTACTCAGTTCATTTAAAGGAAACATATGAAAATCTTGAACTTTTGCTAGACCAGGTCAAATATAAAGATCATGAATGGTTGTTATGTGGTGATTTAAAAGTGATTGGAATGCTACTTGGACAACAATCAGGATACACAAAATTCCCATGTTTTCTGTGTGAGTGGGACAGCCGGGATAAAAAAAATCATTGGGAAAAGAAAGATTGGCCATCAAGAATATCATTATCCCCTGGAACAAAAAATGTAATTAAAGATCCCTTAGTCAATCCTAAAAATGTTTTGCTTCCACCTCTGCATATCAAATTAGGGATAATGAAACAATTTGTGAAAGCCCTAAATAAAGAAAATGAATGTTTTAAATATATTTGCAGCAAATTCCCTTCTATTACTGATGCTAAGCTTAAAGAAGGTATTTTTGTTGGGCCTCAGATACGAAAATTACTGACAGATAGTGAATTTGAAAAAACAATGAATGATTGTGAAAAGGAAGCATGGCTGAGCTTTAAATGTGTAGTGGAGAACTTTTTAGGAAATAAGAAAGACCCAAATTACAAAATTATAGTTGCAGATATGTTAGAAAAATTGAGATTACTTGGTTGCAACATGAGTATAAAAATACACTTTTTACATGCACATATCGAATTCTTTCCCGAAAATCTCGGAGCAGTGAGTGAGGAACACGGTGAAAGGTTTCACCAAGACATCAAAGATATGGAAAAACGGTACCAAGGCAAGTGGAATAAAAATATGATGGCAGATTACTGCTGGATGTTAAAGAGAGATCTTTGTGCTAGTGGACGAAAAGCAACTAAAAGGAATTTTTCTCAAACTAATTGATTTTTTTAATATTAATCAAATTTGTCCATATTTAAATATATTGTAAGTATAATTATTATGTCTATACTTTAATTTTTCATACATTAATTTTTTAATACATATCCTAGTCTGTATTAATTATTTACCTTTGAATAATAATTTTTTTTTTATAAATTTATATAAGTGAAAGTTAAAAAATCATATGTTTTTATAAATTTACAAATTGTTAATTTGTAAAAAATCCTGACGTGATACGCAAATTTCGACTTTACTTTTGAAATCAGCTTAAAAAATTGATCTAAAATCACCTATTCATTTTTAATCATAAAAAAAAAAGTTTCAATATGCAGATCAGTGTTATTAATCCTTTCAGGGTCAAAGTGCGTCTGTTGCTAAAATGTTGAAATGATTGATTGACACCAGGATTTACAAACAAGTTTATTTGAAAATTAGTAAAAGATTTTCTTCACGTACTTTGTAAAATGAACTTTTTATTTTAAAATTTTGGTCTCAATGTGGCATTTGGGAATTAAAATTAAGTGGGATATATTATATGTTACCGCTCTTCAAGGGGTTAAAGGACGTATGTTTGCGTGTGAAAAGATAACGTTGTTACACTAATGGATGCGAAAAATCTGTTCTTTTCTAAACCAAAAAATTGTGTCAAAGTAGAATTAAAAATGATTTTCGATGCTTAGACCAAGTAGTTTAGACTTTTCTATTTAATTTCATTTTCGAGAAGTATGTTACCCGCTAACAGAAACTGTAAATTAGTTTTTTCATATATACGGATAATATTTCTTCATATGTTTTGACGATACAAAATGCCTAGACAGACGAACTTTAAAAAAATTTCAAATAATTACTTACACTCATATTATACTTTTCACATTTATAAGAAAAGAACTTGCAGAAATGTTAAGATTAATATTTTCTCTTGTAATGCTTCCAAGTCTACAGAAAAATGCTTTAAAGAAAGGAAAAATTACAAGCTTAACTAAAGACATACTTAATCTTTATGAAGGATATTTTGCGTAATCTGATTTGTACACTGATATCCAAAGTGTAAACAAGAAACAGAAACATAAACAAATTATAAAAATATTCAATGCTTTTTTGGAAAAAAATTCAATGTGTAACCAAAAACGTTGCATATGTGACAAGTAGACGCATGGAGAAACTAGTTCACACACACACACACAAACAAAAAATCATACCAGTATTTTTTATACCAAGTAATAGTAACCAGTGCTTTTTTATTTGGATCTAATGGGGTTTTTAATTTATAATTTATAACTTTAAACTTTAAAACGTTAATCTTCTATTTTTTCTTTACTTTTAATTTTTAGACATTAATTTAACTTAATAGCTTTTCCTTCCTTATATGTAATATTTTAACTATTTGTTAGACTTTTTTGTTTAAGGATCCTTATTGTTTCGGCAAGTCGCTTATACTTATTTATCATTATGTATAAAGTTGCACCCCAACTAGAAAACCCCAAAAATGGCCTTCATTGTTCCTTTGCTCTGATTTTCCGATTCCTGTATCGCAGTGTTGTGGGATTTCTGAAGGAAATTTGAGATATTTTGACAAATGAGTAGACGACATAATAGGAATAATAAAAGTGACTGGATATAATGAGCATTTTAAAGGGAGCCAGCGAAAGTCTGATATAGGCCGTGCTCTGAATGCCAATCGTTCAGATATTTACCGCTGGTGAAACCGCTATCATAATGAAGGAGCAGTGTCTCGAAGACTAGTAAGTGGACGTCTATGGAGCACTACTGCTCAAGTTAACTGTTTTCTGTTTCTGAATGCACGAAGCTATATGGTCAGAAATTGTTCAGACAAGTATAAAGTTGAACGGTCAACGCCGAAATTCTTACTTTTTTATGCTTTATTAGAATATATAACTTTAGGTCTTTTGAGTTCTTAGGGTGAAGAAGTATTGCTTGTATCAATATCAAATTAAAGTACAGAGTGATTACAAATGAATATCCCAACTTTGAAGGGCTTTATTAACAAAAGTATAGAAGCTACACGCATTTGTTAAAAATACATAAAAAAAGAAGATTGTGAAACCACTAATATCAAAATTTTATAAATGTTCAATGTGACCACCAGCAGAAACACGAACAACATCCATTCTGTAGGAGAATTCGTCCCACACGGTTTTCAGCATGTCGGGTGTTACAGTTGCGATAGCTGCAATTATCCTCATTTTCAATTCAGCAGTGTCAGATGGTAGAGGCAGAAAAACACTTTATCTTTTGTTGTGCTGTTGTCATCTCGGCGGCAACTGACTGAATAAACTCGCAACGGAACAGGCTGGTTCGCTTTCAACCCGTCGTTCTTTGCGCCATCTCTCGCCACAACAACTAACCTTTACATTTATGAAACTTCCTAACTTATCACTCACTTCGATGTGTGAAATGGAACAGTACCTTTTATTGTTCAGGATATATAGCCCTTCAAAGTTGGGATATTCATTTGTAATCACCCGGTACATTGCATTTGAGACGACATGGAATACTTCGGCTTTTTCTGTATGTAACATACTGGAATCTAGATACGATTATGTGAAATCTTACTCCAGATGTTCATAGAACGCAACAGCTTTTAACTATATATCTTATGAAGTTGTCGCTGAATTTATTGATGCAGACGTTGATCAATCTCTAAATAAAGTTTCAGCTGAATCTGCTAATCCAAGCACTGAAGCTGACAACTCATAGTCAGACAAAGAACAATGTTTTCAGAAAACTGCACTTCAAATTCAAATGAAATAATTGTTAGTATTCATTCATTTTTTGCCACTTCCACAAAGCAAAGTAAAGAAATTCCAAATCCCAAAAGGAAAAGATCTTCACATAGGATAAATTTAATGAAACTTTCAAAAGAAGAAAAGGACAGAGAAAGAATTAAAAAAACAAAAACAAAACAAAACAAAAAAACAAAGGCAGAAAGAACTGTTAAAAAGACATGGGAAGTAAGTGGGCAACATATAACGTCTAACAACAATAAATAAATTAAAAAAAACCACACAAAGTATAAAAATTTAAAAACGATGACCCAAATTCATATACAACTTAATTCCAAACAAGCCTTCCAGAAGACGATGACGATGAATGTACTTCAAGAAGGACGATGACGATGACGATGAATGTACTTCTTATCCTAGGACATGCAAAATCTGTATTTTGGAAACTGGATCCAATGCAAGCACACACAATGCGTGGTGGCACAAAATCTTTTCCTTTCATGAAGGGAGTAGTACATTTATTTCTGGATATTGATAGTGCATACACTTAATCACAGTACTTACGGACTCATCTTCTTAATAGGCCAAGAATAAGCAATTGACATTTTTAAAAAATTTCATTTTTGATTTCTGTATGTTGATTGGGAAGTTGATTGAAACTTCGCCTATTTTTCAAATACATACATATAAATAATTAAATGTATTCTATAAAAACTGTAAAAATTTACGTTGTTTTTATTTTTGAAAATTCAAATTAAATTCTTCTAACTGCGTATTTCTACAATCCGTTACCCTATATTTTTGTCTCAATATAAATCATAGCGTAATACACCAAATCTTAAAAATACATTATTTTGCAAACCTAGATGGCCTAAAACCTGCCACGCAAAATTACACGTCAGATACTCAGTTCGTACGAAGTATAATTATTTGAAAATTGTATGATATGCTCATGGAATCATAAAGTTTTATTTAACTTGTTTTTTGTATCATTTCGTAACATTGAAAAAATATTACCTGCACCAGAATACAGCATATTTTCATCATTGAAATATTTGGGCAGCTGAACGTCCGGATCTGGTTAGACGAACATTCCAGTTGAAGTTTGGAGTCAAAGTTAGTCTACACACGTCGAACCAGATTGCAAAGGTTTCTCATACTTTAGGAATGTTCTCTTGGCATCTCGATGTGGATGGCGTCCTTCTGCTGGTGTTCATCCAGAAAGGAACCTGTCGCTCTGAATATTTTAGCTATGTAGAATTTTGTGTGTCTGTATGTACTAAATCTGGTTCCAGACTTTACCTGAAGTGCTCATCTGACTCGTTTTGGACATTCGGATGTCCGAATATATTTTTTAATGTCGAACATTCACTGTGCTTGATGGTGTGGTTGACTTTTTTCAATCCCCAGAAATGATACAAAAATATATTAGCTTTGCTTCTATGAAACTAACATACAATTTTTTAAAGAATTACGCTTAGTACTAGCTGATGTTTAATCTTCGTATGTAGAGTTTGGTCCGACTTATCACATCCCTTAAATTTTTAAATCCAGTGCTATAGTCGTAAAAAAAACCAGAGGGTATACGCTATAGCTTTACTTGAGAAAAAGAGGGTATATGGAGTTTCTTAAAAAATTCAAGAGGATATACGCTGTATATTACAGTATAAGGTTTGAACAAGAATTAGGGTTACTAAAGTTTTAATTTTATTACTACAAAATTAATTATAGCTAATACTTATCACTCTTTTATACAGGTTTGTCAACTATTTGTTATTCGATTATTGAGTCAATTTACTAAAGTTTTAATTTTATTATTAGAAAATTAATTATATCTAATACTTATTACTTTCTTTTACAGATAATTCAAAGATTATTGTTTTATAATAATAATAATCCAAGATTATTGTTTTGTAATAACAATAATAAGAGATTATTGTTTTGTAATATAACGTTATTTTTGTTCATTTTGAAAATGGGTAACGGTCATTGCTTTATCTCTTCTCAGCAATGTTTTCCCAGTATTAAACAACACATTTTGCAAATGCTTCATTTACGTTTTGAAACGAAGAGAAAACACAAACATAATGTTGTATTACGAATTAATAATCACTGCGTTACCTGTGAAAAAAATAATAAGTATTAAATATAATTAATTTTAGAATGATAATATTAAAACTTTAGCAACCCTACTTCTTTTTTAAACTTTACCTTCCACTATAACTCTAGTTAAATCGATTTTCACAAATAAGGTTTCTGACTCTTAATTACACAATATTTTCCCCCGTAATCACAAAGAGAGCTGAACTTTTTAAATATTAAAATGATAAATAAGTTTGAAGAAGAAAATTTTACCTTTTACTTACCGTTTACAAATATCTTGTGCAGAACATTTAGATTAGGATGTTTGCTTATTTGGCATACATAATCACCAGCGTAAGCTGTCGTAATCTTTTCTATTTGAAGCGAATCATTGACAAGAGAAACTCTGGAATCTCGGGACACAGCTATGGTACCTGAGAATAGGATGTTGGACGGAAGCTGTTTCCATACTCTGACATTGCGCCCTAAAAGTAACAATATTAATAATACATTGTACATTTTATAAATTATAGCACTCATTTCATATGCAATAAGGTTTAAAGTATTTAGATAAAAAAGTAACAATATGATCGAAAGTTAAAAAAAAAACTTTAAAAATGATAATTTGCATCAGATTTTATAAGCTAAAAATATATGTATTATTTTTCTTCAATTTTTTTTCAGAGTTGAGTATTATCTAATTTTCTGCTTCAATTAGACTTATAAAATGTAGAAAGTCTGTGTTCAAGAAGAAAAGGTAGAAAATATATTGCATGATTACGTAAAGGGTTTTATGGTGACATATAGTTGCATCAAAATTTTATGGTATCTGCAAAACTAACATAAAAAGAAAAAAGCTTTTAAAAGCTTTATCGAAAAAGAGAGAGTGAAAACAAATTATTCGAGATAGTAGAATAGATTACAGGATAAGCAATACATATTTTATTAATAGTTTTATAAAAGCATGTGTAATATTTTGAGTTATGCATTGAATAAAATCGTTGTTTATCTGCATAACAATGAAAAAAGTAAGGAATATATTCAAGCTGCATTCAATACAAATTTTTAATAGCATTTTTATCTTTATTATCAGTAAGTAAGAATATTAAAAATAAAATAATAGGAAATTTATCCAGAGCACAGAAATGCAATTGATATGACAAGCTTAATAAAACAACATTTTGTAATATATTCCTTTTAAATGCTAAAGGTGTAAATTAACAACATAATACAAATTAAAATAACTTTTATTAGTTGTTTCACATGTTTCGACTCTTTACGAGTCATTTTCAAAAACAAAATGAGAATATTCCAAAATTGCACGGGCTTTGAAGTTATTATTTTCATGTGCTTTTTTAAAAATTACGCACGTTATCTATTATTTTTTTACTTGGTTGTTTATTTTCATATCTGTGACCACGGAGTAACTCGAGCCACAGTTTCGGTATATTAAAAGATGCCGCATCGTTACATATTGTATTTTTGCGTGTTAGTATCTCTATGGTTTCTCTTATTATGGACGGATTTTAATTTACCGAAACTGTGGCTCGAGTTACTCCATGGTCACAGATATAAAAATAAACAACCAAGTAAAAAAATAATAGATAACGTGCGTAATTTTTAAAAAAGCACATGAAAATAATAACTTAATTTTGGAATATTCTCATTTTGTTTTTGAAAATGACTCGGAAAGAGTCGAAACATGTAAAACAACTAATAAAAGTTATTTTAATTTGTATTATGTTGTTAATTTACACCTTTAGCATTTAAAAGGAATATATTATTACAAGGTGTTATAATTTATTATATTGCAACATTTTGTAATTTTAGAAAATATTAGACAGTTGTTTAGCAAAAATCGTACATCCTTTTATGAATTTATATATAAAAAAATACACGCCATTTCCAAAAATAAGACTGAAATTTAATTTCATACACCTTTTGATTACATAATTTTAAATATTTCATGCTGTCTAAAATAGATTTCTTTAAAGTACATCTTGCCTCCATACTAAAAGAAATGATGAAAGTTTTTGTTGAAACAGCTGTAATTTCTTACATAATATCAATACTTCTCTAACCCGAAAAAAACTGTTTATGAAACACGCAATTTGTTTATAATAGCATTTATTTATCGATATATTCCGTAACAATTTTTTTTTCAAAATTGTGATAAAACTACTGGACCGATCTGATCGTTTAAAGCTTAATATAATAGGTTTGAGCCTCCCCATGGTCGGTGTCGGATTCCCTCTAAGTCCACCCAACTTCGAAGAATAATCCGGTATTTTTTTATATGCTGCCACCACCGATATGACTACGTGATATCGGTCACGTTAGGAGAGGTATGTTGAGAAAAATACGAACTCTTTCAATTAAAATTAAACTAACACTTTATTTGCAATATTTACACTTAAAAATCGGATATAGCTTATCCGGTTCAACATTAAATAAAAATACAGAAAATACTTTCTGTGTACTGCTAAGCTACGTTAGTTTACTCAGATCAGAGATTTCTATTAATCTCACACACACTTTATCTCTTCACTCCAAAAAAATATCTCTCCATACACGTGTCTCAGAACTCACTCTCTGAACAACCTCTACGCTTCACTCCTACGTTAAAACTAAACTCACTCTCCGGTCCCCACCAGAGCACCCTTTTGTAAACGGGGCTGGTCTCCTGCTCGTAGGGGTTCCTAGACAGGACGTAATCCCCTATGATGGATCTTTCATCTTAGAGAATGGGTGAAATCTGTCTTATTTATGCACTTACCATCACAATAGAAAAACTTCTTCCACTATACTAAACATTCTTTCAACACAGATCGTGTCACCCACCTACCGGATTAAGATTTCAGTTAGGAAAAGCTTTACAGTACACAGTAGATAAACACACAAAAGATAATATCCCATAACAATAGTTCTAAGCCTGCAGCTGCCAGGTAAAACCTGACAGTCGGTAAAATATAAATTTTCACCTCTGTCTCCTCCAAATTTTTGTAGGATTATATTTATATGCAAACGAAAATCCCAATTATGGAAACGATAAATATTTTTTTTCCTTTATTCGCTTGTAAAGTATAATAATTTCTATTACAATAGACGTAAAATGTTATGAATAAAAATGAGAGTTTAAAAAAAAATATATTATTTATTAAAAAAAAAATTAGAACATAAAAAAAAAATTATTGACTGAAAGGTACTGTTTTCACATCTGCAATAAACAGAAAATTACGTACTTCTCATACATATTGTCAATTTTCTAATACATATAAAGTATACGAACTTACCTTTCTAAAAAATCTATTTTTGGACGTCTCCAGTTCTTTTAATGTGACAAAATTTATAAAGTTAATTGTAGTAATGACGATGCAAAACTGCTCAAATGATAAATAAAACTTATAGATTGCAGCAATATACGATAGCAGCAATAAATAAAATCGTATTTTAAATCCTACTCCATAAGTAATATTGACTTTTGGGTATGTTGCTGGTATGCAACGTGGCGATACAAAGGGTTAAGGTGAAATTTTTTGTCGAGGATACTGTTTTAAAGTGAAACATTTTGTGAAGATTCCTGTTTAACGATGAAAATAATTGTGAAGTGTTCTTTAAGGAACTCAAATTTATCCTAAAAAGATCCCTGATATTAATTCAGAAAATATGAAATATTTTATAAATCTTTGAGTTATTTGTAAAAAACGTGCAAAATCGCATTTTTGTGACACCTCTGTAATTAAAAAGATTTTTAGATGGATTATTTTAAAATAAGTTTTACCATCTTTTCTATACAGGTTTCCCCAGAGAAAATATAGAAAAAAAATCAAACATGATCTGTCAACCCACATTTCTCGAAGTTCTGTAGAATGGCACTAAAGAATAGGTGAGATAAAAAAATGTTTTACATACTTACATTTTCTGCAATTGATTGACATTCTGTACAGATATGATAAAATGATGCTTATGATAAAAAATATATATGTAAAAATAGTTTTTAAAAACACACTCTTTTATAAGCATTCAATGTTCTGAAAAATCACACCCAATTTCATGTTATTCCAAAGCATGTGCGTTTCAATACGTTAATCTGCCGTGAGTCCATACAATTTAATCAACATTAAACTATTAATTGATAAAGTCACAGTTTAAAAGAATTATTAGGACTCTTTATTTTTTATTTGTGTTTTATTTTCTACTTTTTAGTGTTTAAAATACTTCCTTGTTGCAGCTTCATAGCCAGTTGGCCTATTTTTGCGAGCATGATTTGGTGCATAATTAACTCAATTTTCGTTGAAACTCGTATACAATTGTAACCATAAAGGATATTTGGCGATTTATCACCTGCGCCCGGTAAACGGAAAAGCGTCTTAAAATTAATTTATAATTAAGTATCAAAAATATTAAACTGTTGTTATTGTCATAGGAAACACTCCTGTCATCGGTACATAATCTTTATAATTCTAGCCTATTAGGAAGTGAGCGAAACATCGATTACAAAATTCCATCTTTGCATATATGAACCAAGTTAAAATAAATAAAGGAGTGTAAGAATGTAACAAAATATGATTTGTTGAAGAAAACCCCCAAAATTAATGCAATGATAGTATTAATAAAATAACTTACATGATTAAAAAATTGAGCAGGCAGCCGTTTAAACAAGGAAGTAAAAGCGTTCATCATCTTGAAAGTTCTTTGGGCACTAAGAGAGGGACAGAGGAAAGAAACTCTTCTCTAAAGCATACCCAATTGGGAGGACAGGAGAATGAAATTACGAAGATGTCGTCTTTTCATCTTTACATAAAGCCGGATCTTTTAATTTAAATTTGGCCTTCAGCAATAACTAACCATAAAGTATCTACTATTGCCTTGAAATTTTCGTAACATGATTTTCTTTTTTCAATATCACGTCCAGTTCTTTTAGACAGACATATAATAAATTCAAATATATTGTCATATACGGGAATATATTATTTGAATAATTCGTATATCATTTGAAATTGTTCGCGAGAATTATACAGAGTGTTCGAAAAGTCTTTCCCTGATTACAGAAATTATTGATATCTGCTATATATAAGATAGATATGTGAAATTGGTGCCAAAATGTGGGAAACTAACCAAGTTTTTTGGTTGCAGGTTTGCGCTTGAAAAAATTTTATAAGTTAAGATAGCAGATATATTTATAATGATATTTATTATTTATTATAAATTAAAATCTATAAATATATAAAATATTATAAATATAAAAAATGATATTTTATAAAATATCAATATAATAATTAATATATTAAAAATAATAAAATATAATAATAATAATAAATAATATATATAAGACATACATTATAAGAATTGATAGTATTTGCAAAACATATAATCTGGATTGAGAAAATGGCTGGATATACTATAAAAACTATCCGGAAACGTTTCCGAAAATTGGTGGCATCAAAGATTGTTTTCATAAATGTTTCTTTAAAACTGGAAAATATATTGGTTTCTGACATTTCTGAAGATTAAGAATGCTTTTCGGAATGGTGGGTAACTCAGATGAGGCTATTGTATATTTTCGTTCGTGGTTATATCATATTTTCTCCTAGATTAAGAAACATTTGTCTTTTTTTTTTTTTTATAGTGTACACATACCTTAACGCAGATGTATGGTTGTATGAATTCAGCCTTTTATAAACTTTAAAGTCTCACTAGAGGAAAAAAATAAAATAAATAAACAGTTGTTTAAAGAACTTTGAATAAGATGCCTCAGACGTTAAAAAAATTGTTATTACCATGGAATTAAAAAAATATATATTCTGTAGTCCTTCATTCCAATCACATGTTTTACGATATCTCTACTGTATACATGCTTCAACATTGTGAATTGAGCAAATTTTATCGATTTTGAAGTATCATTGAACATAACGTTTGTTAAAGCACCTTTAGTAATATTTCATAAATTTTCGAAAACAATTAAATATTAAAAAATATATTTACCCACATTTTAATAACTGTTTTGGTTGTTCTTCACAATATTCATTTGATGTACGTGGATTTGAAATATTGATTATTAACGTACCAGATTGAAGTCAAAATGAATGTAAGAAAGAAGAGGGTTTTGATAAGTGTACTCGATAACAATTTGATTCTCAGATTGCTATGAAAATTAATATTTTTGTTATTGAAACAATATGTAGAACGTTCCCGAGTTAAAAATGCGTACTTTAAGGGGACCATGGACCTTTATTTGATCAAAAATTGACCCAAAAATCTAAATATATTTTTGTGTTCATTATTATTCTTCAGATTGTATTGAATCATTAGAGAAAAAAAACTGAATGCAGCCACGACGATTTTTCGCAAAGTTACAAGCGTTTGAATTATGCACACAATCAATTTTTCGGCGCTTTAGTAAACTTTATACCTGTTTTACACGTTTTTTAGATTTTTGAAATGCGTCTTAATTTGTCTTCAAAATTCATGAAATTGATATGGAAGAATCCTGATATTATTTACAAAGAAACTATGTATGCATTTTACAATTAGACTTCGTTAAGATAGTTAAATTTGATTTATAACTGATTAAAATGCTAAATTTTGATGAAAATCGGAATGGAATTCAGAAAACAATCTCTCAAAAATTAATTATTCAAGGGGAAAAGTAACTGATACACAGATTTGTTTGTAATATAGTTTTAAGTAATCCAAATGCCAAATCGAGGAAATATCTTAAAAATTAAGACGCAAGGAGCATTTTAAAATTTGTTTTACAAATTATTATTTTTTAAATCTTAAAATTATTTAAGATTATAGAATTTTTTTAAAGATATTCTATATACATATGGTGAAATATATATATGCACAAAATTTCATATATCTATGATGAAAAATAAAAAAAATCAATTTTAACGTCCACCGTCCCCTTAAGGGCTGTATTTTTAAGACGGTGGTATAAGGAAAGAATCACTTATTTTAGAGGTTATTTAAAAAAAAAAATGCTTTTTATTATTTTTTAAAATAAAATTCTACTATGGACTTTGACTAACCCTTAGCCCCAATAGGGAATCAAATTTCATAATACTTTCTCAGCAAATTCTATTATGTTCTCTGCGCGGAAAATAAAACTGTGCTCCCGAGCTTTTTTCCGCGTCTTTCATTGGAAATCATTACCCTTTGTGCTCACACAAAGTATAGGAAATATTTTATTCATAATATTTTTTCCCCATTCATATAGTTATGTTCGCATTATGAACCTTTTGTAAAGAATCTAAAAAGCTAAATTGTTGAATTTCCCCCCCTTTTAACACTTTCCAACATAGTTGAAAAGTGTTTATGAATTCAGTTTGTCTGTCTGTCTGTGCTCTAATTCTCGTAAATATACTCGGATTGTTATGAATTTTTTACAGATATTGAATTACAGTTATTGAATTTTACTATAGAAAGTTCGGCATTGAAAATGAAGTGTCATTATCAGTTCATTTACAGAGACACACAAAAGAATTACATATTATATTATGGCCTAAAGGGAAAAATCGTTTGCGGTGCATTTTATTGATATTACGATATTTCAAACATAATGAAATTAATATGCATTACTAAGGTGGACTACAGCTTGCTTTTTCTGGGGTATACAATTCTTAGCGTTTATAGTTCAATTACAGGGACGTACAAAACAATTCCTTTACATTATGATCTATGGGGAAAAATCGCTTGTGGTGCATTTTATACACGTTATGACACTTGAAACATAATAAAATTTAAAAGGATCACTAAGGTTCAATACAACCTATTTTTTTTATAAATTATGGAGTGCGTAGGATTTATCGTTCATGTACAGAGACGCACAAGAGAATTAGGTTAAAGGACTGACTATGATTGGTAATTTCTAGAAGTGCTCTTTCCGCTGTGATGTACAATTTTATGTAATTTTTAGTGCATTACGTGTTGTTTACAAATTCTGTAGAACATATACAGGGCTGCAGGAAATATTTCGTATATGGGCAGCAATGGCTAAAAATGAATTTTTACTGAGTTATGTATTTTTTAAATAGCTTATATAGCTATCTCATTTCATCATATGGAAAAATTAAATTTCCTAGTAATATTCTGTTAGTGTTGGGAAGTGTTTCATAATCTATGCCGGATGCATGATCTATTTATCTATCTATCTACACTGCAAAAAAAAAGTGTTGATTTTAGGGTATAATACTGGCAGCTGGGGTGCCAGTATTATAAGTTTTAACTTAAATTTCATTAGAAAAAATTGGTATGAAGGGAAAATTTAAAAATTTTCCAAAAATCACCTCCGAAGGTGTGCGGATACCTTAAAAAAGTATGAAAGGATTGGAAAACGATCTATAATCATCATTACTCTGAAAATATCGGGATTATAAATTTTAAATTTGACATGCAAGTTTATATTAGAACATGATGCCCGCAAAGAAAAGTAAAAAAAAAAAAAAAAAAAAATCAGATTTCACCTTGATAGAATGGGATGAAAACGTTCTACAATTATACTTTCACTATGATTTTTCTGAAACTGTCAGACTAGAAACTCTGGCATAGAGATAACTTCTAAGACGTAGATGCGCACAAACAATGTTTTTTAAAATTAAAACATTAAAAAATTGAAAAGAGAACAAAATCAATTATTTGCAATGCCAGAGTTACTACAACTTTTTCAAGCAATGGGATAAAGTGAAAATACCAGTTAGCTGCTATAATTAATTAAAATGATACTAATAAAGAAACATGGTTCCTAAGTTATTCTCCGCACGAAAATAACAATTAATATATTAAGTCATTGTTTTACAACTTATTGCATCACAGCATTTTAATTTTTATGATGATTCAAGGTGTACCAATACTGGTGTAAAAAAATTTTGCTTGTAGATTATAGACTATGAAACAACTGAACCGATTTAAAAGATTCTTTCACAGTACTATAGCTGATAAACAGAGTTCCCCAGTAAGACTGCATTGTATGTGTGTTTCGATGAGATGGCTGTAAATGGTTTGGAATGAAGATTTTCCCATTAATCCAAGTCTCACGTTCACTTAATGCAGTACAAGAATGAAGATTCCTCAAAATGTGACTTAATTCGTAATATTTAAATTATCCGTAGCAGCATAGTCCTCCCCCTCCCACTATTTAATGTAAATTGGCTGACAAATACCACTTGTCTATTTCAACAACCACATGTTGCAAAGCCGCAGGTTTTGCTAGTAATTAATAAAAAATACACATAAACTTGGAATTTGTTTTTAGTTTTTAGAAAGTACAATTTTTACTTTGTTACAATTCAATGAGTCTTATTGAATAAAACGAAATAAAATCTAATGTTAGCTTGAACAAAGATAAATCATACATTTCGCAATCATCGTTACTTAAGCTGCAATTTGTTGTCATAGTAAAAACAATCTGTGATTGACTTAAGAGCGGATTTAAGCTTTATTAGATGTGAAAGATGCTTATGAAATAAAATGGTTTGATTCCAAATGCTGCAGATAACAATGCTTGGAAGTGAGCTTTTTATCATTCATTGCACAAGGTTTATTTTAGAAGCAAATGTCATTTAATGAGGCTGAGCTTATCCTGCAAAAATTCAGTGAGATTGTCACAATTAATATATTGAAACACATATTTCTGAAACGAAACTTTCTTTTCTAAGAATCAAAATGTGTGATATTGAAACAAACAAAGAAGCATTATGACAATTAAATTTAAACTTACGAAAAAAAAAAAAGAAAAAAAAAAGAAAAAAAAACCCACCAGCCACGACCAGTTTGCACGTTAAGAATGGTTCATCATTTAAACTGCATTAAGATTTTTACGCTTTTTACGAGCTCCAAAAGTAGGATCACGGCTAATAGGAGCAAAACATCTGTTCATTTCAATTGGATTTTCGGCGAAAAGTAGGGTAGAATTAGGAAAGAAACCTGTTTCTTATTGAACGCTGTTCTCTCTCAGCGATAATATTTCTACTTTACAATTGTCAGTTAAATATATAGTAATTTAGCTGTTTTACCAGTCAGTATTTCAACCTTCAAAGAGACTGTCACCCAAGAAAATGCAAAGGAATGTCATGAGGTCTTGAAAAAAAGAAAGAAAAGAGATGAAGATATAAGGACTTTCCAAATACCTCTTCTTTGTAATATGTACAACTGAGCCATGAAAAGGACCTTTATTTATTTGTTTTTGTAAATCCGGACTCTCTGGGCCATATTAGCCAGCCTATTCATGTCTCTTATTGCACTGTTAAAATGAAAAAAATATATGTGAAATCAATAGTTCGAAAATTGCAGTGCCTATTGATATATTAGCCGAACTTTTACGGGAAAAAGGGAAGCGATCAGGTGCATTACTGTACTCATTTATGCACTTTGGAATTGTTAGTTCTGTAAAGGCGTTGATTTGATTACTGTCATTTTATATAAAGAATAGGACCGTCTAAAGAAAATGCACAAAGGTAAGACTGAATATTTTATGTTAACTTTATGATGTTAATTTAATTATAGCATTATGATAATTAGACAATTAATAGTAGTATTAATTTAATTATGTGTGTGTGTTTTAAGATTTTTATTATCTTGATGGGTTTTACAAGTAACGGTTAGCACGAGGACTTATATAATTCCTTTACTTTTCTCATTAACCAAGTTCCACATATATGTATTAGTTACGTAGCAACCCGATGTGTTGCATTTACATTGCATGAGATCTTTCAATATCTTGAGGGGGAAAAAGAATTCAATATAGTTTTACCTTTATATAAAAAAAAACATATCATTAATTTTTATTAAAAACTAAATTTCAAGTAAGAAGACATTTTTACAATCTAGGTTAAACAGAAATTGCCTTACATTTTGTATGTTACGTGATTTTTTTTTATGCAAAATGTTATGTGTCAAATTGATATTGTTCTTCCAAGATTTGGTTTCTAATTTCGGAGCTGGAAAAAGGAAAATAACGTCAATTTCATGAACGTGAAAAAATATATTTAATTTTTTTTAATTAAAATAAGTTCTTTACAAAAAAAAAAAAAAAAAAAAAAAAAAAAACATTTTACAGGATAAATTATTTAACATTTAGCGCCCTTGCGAAACGTATTAACGACCATCTTTCAAAAATAATTAATTAAAAATTGTATATCTAAATGTTTTTCAAGTTAAGATTTCATGTATCTCTTATACGTCTATGTCTTCATTAAACTTTTCAAACGCAATTTGAACTCACTTCCGAATTTCGCTTCAATCTTCCAAATTAGCTTCTTTCATTGTCAATTTTACGTTTTGATAAAGATTTTCACGTTATAGGGTATTTTATGCTAGTTAGAGACCTTGTTGGGAAAATGCATAGCAACTTAATTTAAACTTGCTTCCCATGAGCGAATTTCGCTTTAATATTCAGAATAAATATCAGTCATGGTCGGTTTTATGTTTTAATTAAAAAAAAAATCGCACGATAGGGTTTTTATGCTAGTAGCGCACTTGGAGAAAAATTGCAGAACTAGACAAATAAAACTTTCCACGAACGAATTTAGCTCCAATCTTCAAAATACGCTTCTGTCATGATCAACTTTATGTTTTGATAAATTTTCACGTGATATGTGTTTTAATATAATACTGGCCATGGTGAGAAAATGCATAAATACGTAATTTAAACTCGCTTCCCACGAGCACATTTAGCTCTAGTATTCAGAATGAAGATCTGTGATGGTGAATTTTATGTTTTGATAAAAAAGAAAATGGTGTGACAGGGTTTTTATGATAGGGTTAATCATAAATTAAACTGGCTTCCTAAGGACGAGAATTCTGCTCAGAACTTCAGAAAAACCTCTGCACTCCTGGTGGGAAATCAGATAATGCATAATCAAATTTATGTTTTGATATAGGATTTTACATGATTAGTGCTTTTATGCTAGTAGGGCTCCTGACGAGAATTTGCATAACTAAGCAATTTAAACTCACTTTCCAAGACCTAATTTACCAAATTATTCAAAATAATATTTTGCTGTGCTCAAATTTATATATTTATAAAAAAATTCGCATGATAGGTTTTTAATGCTAATAACGCTCCTGAATAACGTTCATACAAATGTTCAATATTTAACACATTTATGTTCTAATTGCAGTATCTTATTTCTACTGTACTTCGTCAATTTTCCTGAAAGTGGGGTTAAATTTGGCTGAAAATTGTGCATGCTATGAACAAAAAACATGCGGAAATTTCTTGATTTTTTTAAAGAAACCTTTATTTTTCCATGATTATACGTGCTATTCTTACGAAAATGAACACAAATGTTTCACGATGTCCAGAAAGGTATGTGCAACAGATAAGCATTTCAAGTGTTTTTTTTTTTTTTTTTTTTTTTTTAATCAGGGTATGTAATTATTATTTTTGTATTCACTTTGTTGTTCGTCCCTTAATAGCCCTTGTAATGAAACCTTTGCTGAAAAATATGAGTTCAAACACGTTTTTACATTCATGAAGTTTCAGAAGAATTCGCCAAGCATGTTTTTAGATATAAGACAAAACGTCTAAAATCGACAGTGTCAAGTGATTTTTAACCATATAGTGTATATTGCTAGCATTTTCTATTTGCTTGTTTTATAATACACAAATGAGCTTCATGTCTGAAGCATCGAAAATGTTTCTCATTATTTAATATTAATGTGTTACACATTGAAATGGTAGATTATATTAAGGTGATCTAATTCAAATGTAGGAATCAAAGTTGTGTGCTGTAAAACCAAATATAGCTTAGTTTTTCTTAAATTTACTTGTGATCTTTGGAAACAAAGTCATGTAGCATTATATTTTGAAATCAAATTATTAAAAATAAGTATTGCAAATTAGAATGTCCGATGCGCTCGAAAAAATTTGATAAGTTACTCTACATAGTCGTAAATAAGCGGCAACAATTAATTGCTGAATTCCAAGAAAAGTGTTTTTAAAAAACCATCCAGGTTGGCCGCAAAGTCTTTCCCCGATTGCAAAATTTATTCATATCCGTAGTGATATACTGTCAATCGACATGTAAAATTGGTGCCAAAATGTTGGAAAACTAACCAAGTTTTTTTGTTGCAGGTTACCGGAACGTGGCTGTAGTATAACAATGTCAGTGTACAGGAAACCGAACCATGTACCGAGAACTGGCCGATCAACACCCTCAATTGAAAGGGTAGAAGAAGTGAGATAGTATTTTGCTCTTTTGCGCGAAATCCCAAGAAATCAGTGCATACGTGAATTACAGATGCCAAAAGTGTCTGGTGATACCAAAGGATAAGCTAAGCTTTTTCCTGATTTGTGAACATTTCCGATTTCTTGGACATTGACACTGCTACGCTACATCCACGTTATGGAAACATGCAACAAAAAATTTGGTTGGTTTTCCACCATTTTGCAACCAGTTTCACATATATATTATACATATAGAGGATTTTGTAATCAGGGAAAACGCTTCAGACACCCTGTATTTTTGTGTATTAAAAAAAGCCAAATACATTAAATTTCTTTGCATTTCTTTTTTACACATTCCTTATTAGGACAGGCATATCGCAGTAATTTAGTGACAAAATATGTTGAGTTTGACTTTCAATACATAAAAATATAATATTTTTTTAATATAGCACGTCGCTTTGTTATTCAGTAGAAAAAAAATTACCATTGTATTCACAACCATTATATGTAATAACTTTACTTTAGCATTTTTTTTGAACGAATCGGATGGTCTAATTAAAAAGAAAAAAAATGATCGTAAGTGTAGTAGGCCAATTATTTTTTATATTGGCCGAAGTGGTCGCGAGTGTGCTTATCTGTATTTAAGCTGGCGAATCGTGAATTGAGGAAAGGGTGGAGATTCTCTTGTTGGTAGTCCTCAAACGTCTTCCGAGTAATTTCTACTCAACATCAATTTGTAAAACATTTTGAGAAAACTTCTTCACATCTAAAGATTGCAGCAACGTATTTGAGTATTTGATTTCAAATTATGGATAAATCTAGATAATCAACAACTTCAAATTGGATGATATAAAAGAAACTAGAGGCTTTCAGTTTATTTTAAGTATTTACAAAAAAATTTTAAGAAAAAAAAATAAATTCAACTTCAAGGGATTATTACTGCTTCGTAATTTTGTGACAATCTTCTGTTGTTATGCATATTAGAGTTCTGCATGGATCAGATTATACCACACCCGAAATCTAAAAATTCTATTTGAAGACGACTTGAAACCCGACCCGAACCCGACAAACTTCAAACAGAAACTCGAAATATAAGTAAATTAAACCATATTTTAAAGTAATTATGAAAAAATATTTTATAATTATATCTCTAATATCAATTTTCTCTCTCTCTCTCTCTCTCTCTCTCTTTTTTTTTTTTTTAAATAGAAAAATAAACATACATATGCACATTTACATTCAAATATATATTTGTTTTTCAGCTGAAACAATATTGTGGACTATCTTTTGAATAAACGGGTTATCAAACCCAACCCGCAAAAATCAAAACCTAATTCAACCCAAACCCGACTCTCAACGAAAGGAAAAAGAAGTTCCTCGACGAGCCAATCTGTACCAGGGGTCATGTTGGGCTTGGTTAAAGTTGGATCACCCGACTCGATGCAAGATTCTAACCCACATTTATTAACCGCCTTTCAACAAAGGCGGTTATACAATTTGTCTGCATTTTTTTCCCCTGTATTCCACGCATTCCTGTATTTTCCTGTTCCACGCATAACTGTTTGAGTATAGTCCGATTTTCATAACACTTTTTTTTTGTTTGTTTAAAAGCTCTCATTCTTCAGATGGACTCGTTATCAAAATTATTAGAATTTGAAATTGATATTTTTGTCTGTCTGTCTGTTTCCATGTCTTTTTTTTTTTACTTTATAAGCTTTAACATTCCTTAAAGTCTACGAATTTTCACGAAATTTTTAAGATACACAGCACTACTTCACATTTTAAAAATAGTCGTCGTATAGTTCTTTTACAGGAACACCACAAAATTTTAATATATCATCGCCAACCTGATCAATATCAACCCGAATTTACTCGAACCCGAACCAACTCGCAATTCGGGTCCGGTCGGATTTGGTATCTAGATTTCTCCACAATGTCCACAATATGAATATATAAGAACGTCTACAATATTGTTTAAGTTTAAGATATTAAAAAATATAAAAACTTTATATTTGAATATAAATGTGTATATATATAAATTAAGTGTTATAAATTATGCGTTTATTTTTTAACATAAAAGCTATAAAACTGATATCAGAAATATAATTACAGAGTATTTTTTTATAATTTCATTAAAATATGGATCTGGAATGCATCGGGTTCGTTTCCGGTTGTTTTCAAATAGTATTTTTGGGTTCGGGTTGATATTACCCATCCTGTGCAGGGCTCTAATCTGAATAACAAAACAGGATTGTCACAAGAACACGATAGTAAGGAACAATCTCTCGAGTTGTTTTTATTTTTTGTTAAAAATGCCTTGTTTTAAATTCCATTGTTGTCAATATCGCTCATTTTCACTCACAGTAGATGCTGATATATTAAAATTTTTAACGTTTCCCTGTGAAAAACGTACACTTGATAACGACGATTATTTTAAAAACTGAAAGTAGTATGGTGTATCTGTGGTTGTTCATGTGACAACAGCAGATGACGAGGAAACGGTCTTTTAACGTTGGAATTACTGAATTATTATGTGACTACAGCGTTAAAAATCCGCAGCAAACTGTCCAGTCATTCAATAGTTTTTATAGAAAACAGTTACATAACTGCAATTTATTTCTATTCTATCCAATGAGAACGCTTCATAATAGGGTCAAATAACCGTTATCTACAAAAACGATTGCATGACTGGACAGTTTGCTGATGATTTTTAACAGTGTAAATAAAGAAGCCAGATTTTTGTGACCGTGACACTTGTATCTATTTGCGACATCTCTGTGACTTCACATCTGCTATTACTGTAATAACTGCTATTAAAATAGTTTTAAATAATTAAAAAAAAAGTCTTACCTAAATTTAAGACATTACATGGCAGGATAACGGTATCTCCTTCCATTACTTTTAAAAAACTAGGCGTCGACAGCATTATGGGATCAGTAGTTGTTGAATATTGAGCTGTTAAAAAAGAAAAGAAAAAAATCATTTTATTCAAACTCTTTATAATACCATAAGTACACAGATGTTATTCAATTAATAGTGGTACTGAATTACAATATAACGATATTAATAGAAATATAGTGATTTTTCTTTCGTTTAATTAGCAATTTTAACTTCAACATGCATTTCAACTTTTGCATTTTTTGGTTTAAATCCTGGGAATAGAAGACTAAAGAAGGACAAGTAAAATGTTTGTTTAAAAAATTTAAACATGTTTTCTTTTCAGCAGCTTACAGAAAAAGGCATAACATTACGTTCAATATCCATGACCGCTATGATTAATTTTGTGATTAGCATTATGATAATAAAGTGACTTAGCAATTTACTGGTCAATAACGTGCATTTTTTCTCCTACAACAACAAAATTTCTTGATAAAATTGGAAAAATGTTAAGCATTAGCTTTGTAATGAGGTTCTTGGATTCGACTGTTTGACCACAGCATTCAAATGATAATTTTACAAATAGGCATATTGTATGTTCGGCGGAAAAAATAAAATAAGGAAGAGAGAGATGATAACCCCAGTATTATACTTTTTAATCGCCAAATTGTTTCAGAAAGAGACGCACAACATATCAATCGACTTGGAACTGTGCCTTTTTAAAATTTATGTATAAAAAACAAACTTAGGATGCCGTTTCCGTGTTAAAGACGGTGAAATTTGATTTGTTTTAAATATTAACCCCTAATTATGATATAAAATAAAACAAAGCCCTTAATTTAGAGTAAACATAAATTTACAGCAATTTTCTGTGAATATTTCAGTATCAACAAGAACAAAAAATCATACATCAGACATTGATTATTAAACACTTTCCAACACTAAGGAACTATTATTAAGAATTTTCATTTTTTTTCCTTTGAATATCATTTTCCTTTTCAATCATTTTCCTTTTCTTTTTCCTCATTCCTTTTCCATCTAAATAAGTAAAAAGAAACATATAACGTAGTAAAAATATATTTTCAGCAGTTGCTGTCCATATCTGATCATGCGTGCGAATTCTTTTGTACAGCCTTGAATGTGATCTATAGATTTATACACATCACCTAATGCACTCGAAATTAGATAAGGCTAACATGAATACCGCAGAGGAAAACGCACTTCCCGCAATTATCGATTTTAGTTAGTCCTGTAACCAAGTTCTTCTGTGTCTCTCTGTACATGAACGATAAATGATGCCCCCATAATCTACAGAAAACATGTTGTAGTGCTTTTCAATGATTTCATCATGTTTGAAGTATTATAACATCATCCAATGACTTTTCCCCATAGATCATAATTTAACGAAATTCTTTTGTGCGACTCTGCAAAAAAACTGTAAGTGCTACTTATTCTATACTCCTGAGAATGCATGTTGTAGTCCATCTCATTGGTGCATATTAATCTCATTATGTTTGAAATAGCGCAACATCAATGAAATGTACAGCAAACGATTTTTCCCCATATACCATAATCTAAAGGAATTCTTTTGTGTGTCCCTGTAAACGAGTTATAAGTGTTACATACTTCATTTTCAACACCGGATATTTTATAGTAAACCTCAATAACATATAAAAATGTCATGGCAATCCGAGTATATATTTACGAGAGTTAGAGTACGGACAAAAAGACAAACAGACAGACGGCACACACACAAACCAAATCCATAAACACTTTTCAACATAATTGAAAATTGAGCAAATTTTTGAAACACCATAATAAAAAAGTTTGGATCATTTCAAAGCAACCCAGTAATAATAATACAAAAAATCATTTTCATCAGTCATGTCTCATTATGATCTCTCAATTTGTTCTATTTTAGGCAATTACAGTTGAATGAATTGCACTGAAGTGAAAAAAATGAAAGAAAGTAAGTGCTAAATATTTAAAAAGAATCAGGACGAAGCAATTCTAAAAGAGATATGTTCAAGATTGTAAGAGACAATTTCATATCTTGGCTTTCATTCAAAATATCACCTTGTGGAAAAATCTGTTCTGGATGCGTTTCAAGCTGCCTGCATTACAGAACGATGGATGGATGGTGTTTGTTTTAAGTGGAAAGTGCAGGAAGTGTGATACTTAACTCCTGACATCCAGTTGATGACATGTATAACACGACATTTTTACTCAAAGGTACAGTAAGGTGTCTTTTATGTATGGGGCAATTCTCACCGGAAGCGTTACCATTCACCACCAGGTGGAGATTCGCCTACGCGTTTTATAGAAATCCGTTTTCTATCAACTATGGGCGCCGGCAGAACAAAGTTCAGAGTGAGGCAAGATTTTCGAGCATATATGCCCGTGGTCTGAAATAGGCGCGTTTTTAAAATAGAGATTATAAGCATGAAATAATCTGAAATAACTATTTTTTTACCCCCGCCCCCCTCATAAAAAACACTCCGTTAAAATACTGATATATATATATATATATATATATATATATATAATGAAATCACATGTGTGAAAATCAAAAGAAGAGATAGTATGAAAACCAAAGGAAAAGACACTACAGAAATCAAAGATATATGATTTTTGTCATGCGACAGTACTCGCATTTATAAACCGATTTGCATGTGGCTGACCATATGTAGAGGGCTTACCAAGATCTCGACCGAATTCTCAGGCCAGCTTGAAATAAGATAGCGGATGAAGCTGGCAAACAAACTCTGTTCAGACCTTGATAAGTCCTATACACATGCTTAGTCACATCCAAATCGGTTCATAAATACGAGTGCTATCAAATAACAAAAATCAAATGATATATATATATATATATATATATATATATATATATATATATATATATATCAAAATTTGAACGGAGGGTGGTTTTGGTGTCTGGGAGTCATGATCGGTGAAAATATACCGAAATTTACCGAAATTATTTCCCTCCGAACGGTTGTGTTACATTTTGTAACGAAAGCTACCTAATGAAGAGATATGTTCGAAGAGATTTGTTCAAGGGCAAGAGACATATATACTTCTCATATAATGGTATTAATAAAGTATTCACACGTACGTTAAGTCAATAATTATATAAGATTTATAAACCTAACTCCTTTGGCGAAATAATCATGGAAGAAAGATTTGTGTGCATATATCCAAAAAAATTTTATTCGATTGCTCTGTTAATAAACTTTGAAGGCTAAGGTAAGCGATCAAAGTGCTTAAGGTTCCGCCAAAGTCCTTAAAATCACTTACTGATTAATACTAAGAAGACGATAAGGGAATAATAATAATAATAATAATAATAAACAGCTGCCATTATGAAAATATATTTTTACAAATAACAGCAAGAGAGTGTAAGTTTGAGCTCTTGCCGTGCGTTGGATATTGTGGTGGAAACAAACAGTAATAGCACACACATTTGGGTATGCTGAAAAATGCACTCTTCCCTCTTGGCGGCAAATTTAAGATTTAGGGGGAGATTCAGGAAAAGTGTAGGACACACGATTCACCTATCGTGAGATCAGCTGACCTTTCAAAAATTATATTATGATATGTTAATAAACATCTTCAGACTAGGTGTGATGCAGATGGCATCAAATTTGGCGGTAAAAAATAGCGAGTAAGATAGAATCGTATTGCAAAGTAATATTTCATGATTTGGGAGAGCCACGTGAGTGAGAATTTTTTCCCTTTGAGTGCATTTGTTGCGCCGAAAACAAGTTGGTTTTCTCATTTTGAGACTGGGAAGTAATAAAGCCTAAAGTGAGTGTTATTCCGTTTTATAAAAAAAAAATCTTGAAAAATAACACATCCCAAAGTCATAATTGCTATGGCACCTAAATTTACGTGTTGGTAAAGAATGAGCCACTTGTATTAAAAATATGTGATATGCGAAGAACTATTGAAATGTTGTAATGTTTCTTTTTAACTGTCGAATTAAACAGAAATTTTAGGAGATAAAATCATGCAAAACACCGAAATTGGACTGTTACTTGTTAACACTAGTTATACCTTTCTTTTATGAAAACAATATGTGTGGGTGAGGGAAGTGTCAGATGAAAGTAAATGCATGTCTCAAAAAATGCCATGTTGAAAATACGTACTTAATTTGAAGCCGAAAAGAGAGAAATATAAATTAAATATTTTCATGTAATTTACCTGAAGTAATTAATAAAACTAGTCGTTGGGGGCCACCGTAATACTTACCCATCATGTATATGTATAATGTAAAATATTAAAATAAAAATGTGTAAACTACTTATAAAATGCATTGATATTCAAATAAAATCGTGGCTTGATGACGTCATAAAAAGGCTCGATTACTGAATTGCTTGAAAGAGGTTTTTCCTTATAACTCCAAAAATAATACTCCTATTAACTAGCGGTTTATTGCATCTGATTAAGCGTCAAATTTCCAATTAAAATATATATTTGAAGTTAAATTTGGATGAAATACAAGGTCATGAAAAATCGAAGAGTGTGGAAAATAGGATTACAAATATCTCGGCAACTAATTATCCGATCGATTTCATGTTTTATGCAAAATTTATGTTTTTTTATTGTCTTTTATATTTACTCCTTAAAATAAACAATTTCGAAAATTTTTTATACCTTTCATCAGAACGAATATTTCGAGAGTCCGAAAAAAAATGTTCCGGTTAATCGAGGTTATTGAAATGAATTAGGCTTCTTCCCATTATTACATACTAAGTACATACCAAATGGCAAGTCTCTATCTCAATTTGTTCGGGAGATAGAGCGTTTACAGACACACACACAGACACAGACACACAGACACACAGACACACAGACGGACGGCAAAATTTTTTTTCTAAAAATATGTTTTTCGGAATCTCCAGTGTCTGAAACGTGTAAATCCGTCAAAAATTTTTTTTCGATTTTCAAAACGATTACAAGACTTACCCTATACTACGTATGATGGGTAAGTAATAGTTTCGACTTATACGAAAATAAACTTAAAAATTTGTATTTACACGAAATATAAAGCTGAAATATGAAATAATATAAACAAAAAATTACAAGCATGCCTTTTATACAAATTCTGAATTAATAACTGAAAATATTTCATGTTTTTTTGTAAGTATGAATTACAAAATAATGCTTTATTATTATTTTAACTCAATCTTACTGAATGGTAAAGAGATCGTAGAAGTTGGATTTTTTCTAATTGAGTAAAAAAGTGTGTTTAGCCAGGAATCGAACCCACAGGATCGCTGGCTTAAATTACCAATGCTTTATTATTACTTTAACTCGATCTTACTGATTAGTAAAAAGATAGTAGAGGTTGGATTTTTTCCAATTGAGTAAAAAAGTGTGTTAGACAGGTGTCGAATCCACAGGATCGCTGGCTTAAATTGCCAATGCTTTATTATTATTTTAACTCAATCTTACTGATTGGTAAAGAGATCGTAGAAGTTGGATTTTTTTCCAATTGAGTAAAAAAGTGTGTTTAGCCAAGAGTCGAACCCACAGGATTGCTGGCTTAAATTACCAATGCTTTATTATTACTTTAACTCAATCTTACTGATTGGTAAAGAGATAGTAGAGGTTGGATTTTTTCCAATTGAGTAAAAAAGTGTGTTAGACAGGTGTCGAATCCACAGGATCGCTGGCTTAAATTGCCAATGCTTTATTATTATTTTAACTCAATCTTACTGATTGGTAAAGAGATCGTAAGAGTTAGAATTTCCGATTGAGTAAAAAAGTGTGTTAGCCAGGAGTCGAACCTACAGGCTTAAATTACCAATTTAAAGCAGAGCTGTTGGCCTGGACATTTTTTACTCAGTTGGAAAATATCCACTTTGTAGGATATCGTTACCAATCAGTATGATAGAGTTAAAATAATAATAAGATGTAATTGAGTATCTATATTTTATTGGAGCTCCTTTATCTGCGGTTTTTGCTTTTGGGCTAACAGACGGTATGACAGACCAGATATTTACCAAAAGGTTTCTGAGTGAATTGTGTCCTTCAGGTAGCTCAGTTGGTAGAGCGTTCGCATTTTAAGCCAGAGGAGCTGGGTTCCACTCCTTGCTAGGGATCCTACATTAGAGAGAGATTGGACATTGCGTCGCCGGCAGATTTGTCAAATCCGCCATTGTAGTTACGTCGTATGTATACGCTGGTATTGCTTTCTGAAGAAAATTTGCATTTTAAAGATTTAACGTTTTAAATATTGTATCAAGACTTACTACACTATTAATAGGTAATTTTCTTTTGTTGTTTATAGTTACTTTTTAATATTTAGTAATGTTTATTTATTTTGTAACATATTTTAAATTGTCAGAGTTCAATTGTTGTGTATGCGGTCAACTTTAAACAGTTTCATTAAATAATAACTATCGAAATGAGTAACACAAACAAAGCAATTTCTTTTCTGCGTCTCTTGTTTTACATTTTAAAACTGATTTTGATTTAAATCTTTTTGTAGTAAGTGAGCAAAACGTGTAAATAATTTGGAGTTTCGAAGTTTGACAGTTGGCGGTAATTGGCAAACGTTGTTGGCGATGAATTTCTGTTTACATTTTGAAACATTTATTTTAAGAACATAATACAGAATAAAATTGTATATAGTGCACTCTTTTTAAAATATGAAATTGTTTATAAATTATAAGGAATAATTGAATAAATTGTTAAACTGTTCATTTTTTAATAATTTCTTTTTTAAATATCCGCGGAATTTGAGAGCACAAGACATAAGCATTTAAATATTTCGCATAAGAAAAATATCTATATATAAAAGAGCAGACTCTGACAATTGCAAAAAAAATATGTAAATTCACAATATATAAACCTCTATATAAATAAACATTACTAAGAATATGTGTGTAAATTTTTTTATTCAGTTTCTCGAAATGTTTTTTTTTTTTTTTTTTTTTTTTTTTTTTCATATTTAGATATACTTAGTATTATAAAGTGTATTATTCTAGAGAATTGAAGCTTTTTAATTTCATACAACCAATTAGTTTCTTTAAAACTATCTAAATTTATGAATGTAAATACATTAATAATGAAGGTATATTAGGAATATGTTTCAAAAAATTATACTTTTCTGAATATTTCAGTATTTTTTTTTTTAATTTCTTATTGCTGTTAAATGATATATTTTTAACCTTATAAAATTAAAAGAGTTCCTTCTAAGAAATTTTATTTATTTACTTAAAAAAGTAACCTAATCTATGTCATGAGTCATGACCATTTAAACAGAGGAAAGTAAAAAATAAATGCCCACACTACAAAAAATTACATTATGTAGCATTTCTTGTGTTATGCATAAATTAAAATGTTTATTTTAAGTGAAAAAACCCCCAAAAACTTGAATATTTGTTTATAATCAAATTCGATTATTTTAAGCATAATGTAAAGTCTCGAAATGTTAACCCTGCAATTCAGCCGAATAAAAGAAAAAGCATTTTCTGAGAATTCTTATTCATTAAAACGGAATTGTGCTTATGTTTATGTTCTGAATGACTCTGTGAAGGCATATGAAATGAATTTCTGGTGATTTTAATAGAATAAAAAGTGTTGGACGCGGATGAAAATGCATTGCGCTCTACGGCGTTCCATCTGCTTTGTAACTAATATGGCGGACTTTTCGTCAATGTCCAATCTCTCTCTAATGTAGGATCCCTACTCCTTGCCAGGACACTTTTTCACTCAGTTAGAAAAAGCCTCAACTCACATAGAAAATAATACTTACAGAATAAAATAATTATTTACATTTTAGCGTGCGTCTTTTTTTTTTAGCTAACTTCGAAAAATTAAACAGCACTGCGTAAAGTGATAAAGACGTTGAATTGAAGACTTCTCTGATGTTTTGTACGCTGTGCACTTGTAATAATAATAATAATAATAATAAACATAAATAAGAGTTATAAAACAATTTAAATAATAATTTGAAAAAGGCAATTCCCAAATTTTTTTTTATGTAACAGTCCACTATTTAAAATGTGCCTTCATGGAACGTTTTAAAGTAATTTAAATTTCATTAATTTTAATTATTGCTAAAAAATATGATCCAGGTTAATGTAATTAACTCCCAATTATCCTAGGTGATTACATTTTCATTACCTGGGTAACCTATGTTCTACTGTACTTAGAAGGATTTGTCATTATACAAAATGTAGAGATGCATCTGTCAAAATGAATTTCATCGACAAAAGTATCATGTGTAATTTGTGGGGAGGTACGTCTCAAAAGTATTGAGTACACAAATGTACAAATTTGAAAAATATATACACTGCAAAATAAAAATTGCTGATTTTACAGTATAATACTAGCACCCCAGCTGCTAGTATTATATCGTAAAATTAATGGTAATAAACAGTAAAATAACCAGTAACACGCTGCTGCGCTCAGCAATTTATTTTTTGCATACCTTAGAAAATGAGGAAGAAAAATAAAAATAAAGATTTTTAACGGATTGGACGCAAATGATCTCATTGCATGTAGTGTAAAAAGAATGTGAATATAGAAAGGCTCTCAGCTTGTTTATTAAAATGTAACAAAAGTTACTAAGTTATGTATGTGAAAAAAATATTATTCAAATTATCGGCATAAAAATCGGTAATTAATTTTATATCTACAAGTATTTTGTAATAATTATTCGGAATTAGATAATCCGAGGTGATTACATTTCCTGTGATAATCAAGGTTCTACTGTACTTAAAAAAAAAGAAAAAAAAAAAGAAAAAGTGAAAAAAATGTGAACAGGCATTTTTGTTTCAAAATTCAACAGTCTCATTTCGCATTCATTTATTATACAGTTCGTTTATGCACGTGTAAACATAATATCTCGAACCCAGGCAATGTCTTTCTTATCTTTCATCCGTTACATGTTTAACCGCTTATTTGGATGTTCATCAGAGTTGTTGTTATTTAAATATTGAAAAAATTAACATGAATGTTAATTATTCATAAGGTAATGGTATATGCAGTATCAGTTAATAGATAACTTCACTTGATAATTGTCTTGATTCAGTAAATGAAGTAGTCCATGTTAACATGGCCATATTTGCCTTCGATTATAATCAAGAGTTTAAGTTTGCCTTTAAAAAAGCGTTGAGTAAACTCACAAGTTATCTCTTTTAAATAAAACAGTAGTAACAACGATATTATTTATAATTCTCATTGATTAGCTTTAGTATTATTTACTGAATTAAAATTAAAGTAACACTCAAGCCCGATCTTTGAAATAGATTTTTCACAAAGATAAAACGTATTCTTCTAAGCGAGATATTATATTAATTGGGATCATACTCGAATACCGAATAAAAATTTAAATTATTGATAAACTATTACGTAAAAGAAAAATAAGTACAAATATAAACAAAGTTTTTTTTTTAATTGCATCTTTTTATAAGCATTCAATGTTTATCTTAGCAATTACGCCTAATTTCATGACTGCAATTCATGATTTTTCCTAAACATTTCCCTTTCAATACGTTGGCGTAGGCACCAAACCCACTCGTTTACGAAAAGATTCACTTTTTTTTTTACGCTTGGTAGAAAGCGCGATTTAGTGAATTTAAAAAGAAAAAATATAATTTTTTCTCTGTTTCTTTTTTAAGATATGGCAACATGAAAGTCAAAAAGCTTTATTTAAACTATCTAATCGGGATTTCTAAATTGTTTACACAACGTATAATCATAATGTAATTAATATAAAACTATTAATTGATTAAAGCGTTTTTTAAAAAATATATTGCACTTTTTATTTTATAATTATATTTTCTACTTTTTAGTGTTAAAAATATTTCGTTGTTGCAGCTTCACAGCAAGTTGACCTTTCTTGTCGAGCGTGATTTGGCACATAATTAAATCCATCACTGTTGTAACTGGTGTACCTATTGTAACCATAAAGAAGATTTGGCGATTTATAAATTGCGCCCGTTAACAGAAAAAGTTATTAATTTATAACTAAGTTCTAAAAATATTAAAATGTTCTATTGTCATCGGTAACACACCCGTGCACATAAGTTTTATAATTCTAACATATCAGGAAGTGAGGTAAACTCGATTACAAAAATCCATCTTTGGGTACAAAAACCAAGCTGAGTTAAATAAAAGAGTGTAAAAAAGTAAACCAAACTGCTTATTTGACAGATTTTATTTACATATCAAATAGGTCTAAGATTATAAGAAATAAAATAAATATTTTTATTTTAAAATAAATATTTTTATTTTAAAAGCTAAACACGTCTAAACTTTTACTATCGACACAGTAATTTAATGCTATATGCTATAATAAGTGTTTCAAATTGGCGGATTCCAATGCCTATTCTGCGGTCCGCGATGCTCTTTGCAACAATTAATTTGGTCTAAGTAGACAAAATTTTCTTTGATAAATGAAAAGCATTAAATTGTAAGCAAACAACAACAACAACAACAACAACGAAAAATCTTTCAAATTCAATGATGTTCACAGGGGGGGATCACAGGATCACAGGGGGGACCCTGTGAATATAACACAGGGTCATTAAAATTATAGTTTCTCTTTCGAACCTTTACAATGAAAACAACTGTTCCAAAAGTTACTAAATTTGTAAATGTTATAAAAGAGCTTATAAGAAATTGAAAAAAAAATATTCAAAAAAGTCACCCCGGGGAAAATGACACTGTATACTGTATTGAGAATCAGAGGTTTTCTGTATACATGAGCATCCAGTATTTATGAAAATTCCCACTGGCTTCTCAAAGACAAACTACAAGTCACAAAACAAACACACTCATACCGGGGAAAAAATGCAACTTTGGGGATTTATGTGAATTTGAATTACACGTCATATGGCTTTTTAGCTATAAAGCTTTGTAGATTCTGCAGAACCTTCAGTTGCTGCAAATGAACTATGCCTTTATCTTTGAAATACTTATATTTACTCGTAAAATGCTATCCAATTGATCCAGTTTTGTATTTCATTATCCAATAGGGGACACTGTTGAACTATGCTTTATTTTATTCACTGATCACTGTAACTTCGAGTTAAATTCAAAGCACTCTGTTACATAATTGTTAATGTATAACAGCAGTTTTTAATTAATTTATTAGATTAATATAGAAGAAAGTTTTGTGATGGCTACAGCATACTAGTGTGGAATGTGAACGAATTTATGGGACAACTTGTATGATACAGCCTGACGAGAAAATACTGGAAGAGGGAAGACTAGGGTAGGAAAGGCTTTCCCAGATTATTATTATATATATATATATATATTGACAGACAATTAATAAACAGTTTTCTATTAATAGATGAAAAGTGTTAGTCATTTCACTAATAGCTCATGTTAATCAGCTTAATTAGTAAAAGAGAAAAAGACAATTTGTGAAATGAAATTTTGTTCCATTAGATATCGTTGTCGGGGTCTGTGGGACTAATGAGAAAAGTTGTTTAAAAAAAATGTGCTTGTGTAGTGCTGGTACCTGCTATCTATTAACAAAAGCCTGAACCTTTAACTGATTTATTTTATGCGAAAATCCACTTGTTTCATTCATCTCCAGTCTCCCTTACTGCAGCCTGACCAGAAAATAGTATGAAAAACAGCCCTTGCATTATCACTGCCATTAGTTACCATACAATCCCTTTTCCTATTTCAAGTATCTTTGCGGACTGCCAGGATATAAGACCGAAATTATCGCTGTTTAGAATATCGAAATTAAAATGTATCAATTAATATAAATACATAAACGAATTGTACTATTTGTTTAAAAGTATTGTTAGTGTTTCTTCACTTGAAAGATTTCTCTTAGGTTCTAGAGAGATGAAAAATTTAACAATTAATGTGGGATTTTCGTAAACTTCTTAAAATCAGATTCCCGCGCCTCACCTACGGAGCTCACAGTTTAAGAACCAATGTATTATCATTAACTTTTCATTTAATAATTATGAAAAGGTAATTGTGTTCATCCTTCTTAATACAATAATAATAAAAAACATATTAAATCAAATTAGTCACCGTATTTATGAAACCTACGTGATTTAATCTAAAGAAAAATAAAGAAATCGTTAAATAAATAATAAACAATAGCTCACAAATGTGAACGGACACTTAGGGAATCCAGAATTATCGAATCATTAAAAAGCATTAAAATAATTTTATAATGACTTGTATTTTTGTTCATAATAATTAGTTCATATCTTCGTTTTTACATGTTATGTAATTTTTCTGAAATCGAAAAACATTTTATTTTCAAAATTACTAATTTGTTTGAAATTGGTAGAAAATTATGTTAGAAAAGTCAGCGGACACTTTTTAGTTTTCAAGAAAAATAATCTGCTATCGATGCAAAAATGAAATGTATGATACTATTATTGAGCACACAATCATAGTTTCAAGTTTTGACATTTTTTTTTTATTGAAATAAATAATACATTATACAGAGTGTCCCAAAAAGATTTACTTGTTAGAGACAAGGCAATATAAATTGCAAAAGTGTTCAAAATAAAGTAGGAATTCAAATTACGTTGATGAAATCGTACTGCCATTCATTTTTAAAAAGTTAAATTTTTTACATTTTTTTTTTACCTTTTTGTACGGTCCTTGAATCTTATAAGTTATATTAAAAAAAAAAAAAAATCATGTTCTGACAAGTAAAGGAGTAAAAATTCCATTATTCACGATACTTTGAATTATGGGAAATTTTCTAGCTTTCTGGCACTAAAAGCTGACAGACGATTTTTTAGTGCCGGAAAACTCCGAAATTTCACATAATTCAAAGTATCACAACTCGGTGAGTTTTAGTCGACGAAAAATGGAATTTTTACTGTTTTACTTGTAGAGCGGGGAGAAGGTTTCTTTAAAAATAACTTATTAGACCCAGTAACAGTATGCAATTTTAAAAAGTATAACTTTTTGAAAATTAATGGTAGGACTATCTCATCAACATAATCTTAATTCCTACCTTATTTGGAACATTTTTTTAATTTACATTGTCTACGTATCTCCAACACGTAAAAAATTAAAAAGATTTTTAATCTTTTTGGGACATCCTACATTTTTTTTAGGCATGCTTCTAGAAAATACATTGTTTTTGTATTTTTCGAATCAAAATACTTAATTTGCATCTATAGGTAGAAGGAAATGTAGCAGAAAAATTGCTTGAATGTTGAATTTAAACTGTTTGACAATTTTTAAATAGTTAAATGAAAAGTGATAAAAGAGTGATAAGTCCAATAAAAGTGACATTTGGCTTTATTATTAGAAATATTTTTTAAAAATCCAAGACTAAGTGTTTTTATGCTTTCATAATAGCTTAATTAACTGCATAGATAAATCGACCACCTAAAATATATTGGAATAATGGTACACTGGAAGGGTTTCATAAGCGAATAAAATAATATAAGCAATTGAAAAGATAAAACATAAGCATAAGAAAATACAAGAAGACGTACAGTTTCTTCTGTAAAATTCATAGAAAAGGATAATTTTTAATGTTTCATTGAAGCGTAACTTAAAACATTTGGGTTTCATAATAGTTTTAAAAAAGCACAGGAGAACTTCGAAAACTCATCTAGCAGTGAAGTACTAAAGTTAGAAACAGTAGAAGGCTGAAACTCCTTTTACTTACCCATCATACGTAGTATAGGGTAAGTCTTGTAATCGTTTTGAAAATCGAAAAAATTTTTTTGACGGATTTACACGTTTCAGACACTGGAGATTCCGAAAAACATATTTTTAGAAATTTTTTTTTGCCGTCCGTCTGTGTGTCTGTGTGTGTGTCTGTGTCTGTAAACGCTCTATCTCCCGAAAAAATTGAGATAGATACTTGCAATTTGGTATGTACTTAGTATGTAATAATGGGAAGAAGCCTATTTCATTTCAATAACCTCGATTAACCGGAACTATTTTTTTCGGACTCTCGAAATATTCGTTCTGATAAAAGGTATATAAAAATTTTCGAAATTGGTTATTTTAAGAAATGAATATAAAAGACAATAAAAAAACATAAATTTTGCATAAAGCATGAAGTCGATCGGATAATTAGTTGCCGAGATATTTGGAATCCTATTTTCCACACTCTTCGATTTTTCATGACCCTGTATTTCATCCAAATTTCATTTCAAAGATATATTTTAATTGGAAATTTGACGCTTAATCAGATGCAATAAATCGCTAGTTAATAGGATTATTATTTTTGGAGTTAAAAGGATGTTTCTTTTAAGCAATTCAGTAATCGAGCTTTTAAAGTTTGTGACGTCATCAAGCCTCGATTTTATTTGAATTGCAATGCATTTTATAAGTAGTTTACACAATTTTTATTTTAATATTTTACATTATGCATATCCATGATGGGTAAGTATTACGGTGGCCCCCAACGACTAGTTTCTCTAGGTGTCAATTTTTAGGATTTGCTTGATCTTCTCACATTTTGAATTATAGCATGCATTGAACGGCGTTTTATTTCAAAGAGTAAGTTCTTTTAAATTCAACAACATTTATGATAAATTATCTTCTATCTAAATGCAAATTAATTATTATTTTTCGAAAAATCCAACAAATTTTCTTTTTAGAAGCATTCGTAAAGACAAAATATAAAGGATTCAATATTAAAAAAAAAAAAAAAAAATGTTTTTATAACTTGTACAGACAATTTTAACAATCACTGTCTTTTGCTTTTGATTACCATATAATATATTTCATAATTGTATGATTTTTCTTGAAAATCTTCTTTTCTCGAGAATGATTTTTCTTGAGGATGATTTTTCTTGAAAGTCAAAAGAGTCAACTTACTTTTTTGAGAAATTTTTCTACCATTTTTTAAACAAATTAGTAATTGTAAGGGTGAAATATTTTTCTATTCTAGGAAAAAAAACGCATAACATGTAAAAAGAAGGTGTGAATTAATTATTATGAAAGCAAAAATCATAATAAATTCTCAATAATTCTGGATGATTTGAGTGACAGCTTTTAAGAGCTACTGTATTTTAAATATTACTTCAATCTGGCGAGAAAATACTGGAATACGAAACACCGTCTTTGCATTATCATTTAAATTTTTATTTGGTAATCGTGAAAGGACTTTTTTTCTTTTAACTTCATAACACACTCTAAAAAGTAGAAGATAAAAAAAGAAAAAAAGAAAATACTCAGCATGTTTTCAGCTTCGGCCCGTTACAATACAAAACCCGAGCACAATCACATGATTGGTTCATTTGAACGCAATCGGAGGCATTCAGCCGAGAATAGGTTCTTTTGTCAGGATGCCAGGAAGAAGAAAGCAAAAGAAGCGGTGGAGCGGGTGGGTGGCGAGTTGACCTTAATTGACCCCCATCCCTCCTGTCGCATCGCGATCTTCTCTATCATCTGGACGACGACGAGATGAACCCCATGGTTCTGCGAATGTCAATAACATATTATACATGCTTGCTAGAAGATCCAATGCTCAAACAAAGAGAAAACCGTTCCGGAGAGATTGTTTTAATTCATTTCGCAAGATAAACAGAAATGTATAGCTTTATAAGACGGAATTAATTCGAGCCCTTGATCCAGACATGAACAGTGACGTAGCAATAAAAAATGATTTTCAAATAAACGGTAATAACAATTAGGATTATCAATAATTATTAAAGTATTTATGAGAATAATTAACAGCTCAAACTATTGAATAACATTAATACCAAATCCATATTTTAATTATTTTAGATAGAAGATTTAGTGTCCTGAATTCTAAAGAGCTACGATCATTAAATTAATGAGACAACGTAGGGATCAGGGAAGCAGAGCCTCACTGATATAACAAAGACGTTTCAGAAGAATAAACAGCTCTGGTGTATCAGTGCATGTAATCGTATATCGCGTTACAATTCTCAGAAATTAAATCTCCTGAAAATGCTTAATAATACTAATATAAAAGTAAGGAAACTGCAGTTTGAAAGTTTCAAATATTAAATAAAATTTCAAAGTAGAAGTTTTACTTGCAGAGGTGACGTTGAGCCCCCTAATCGGCAGATTTACTACTTAGAAATGTAATCAATATTTATAATACTTCTTTACGCACAGAATTATTTTCAGATATATATAAATTATCAAGCATCGAAGACAGAAAATAATAGTCTTTAGAACACGTGACTTAAAAAAATGTCTTCATTTGAATAAAGAGGGCTTAAGACCGATGAACCCCTCCCTTCCCTATTTCCTGAAATCAATAACATATTATTAATGCTTCCAAGAAAATTGAACGCTGAAACAAACATGAATAGTTCGGGCAGATTGCTGTAATTATTTTTTTCTAGATAAAGAAAAGTATGAATTCTTGTGAGACAGAATTGATTTTAGTCATTTTTCGAAATGAAGATAAGTATGAATTATAACTAGAACTGAATTGATTTGAGACCTTAATCCATGCATGAATTAAATGATGAAATACATGATGATTGAAGTGAAAATGAAAACCGATTCTCACAATTTTAACGAAAACGCAGATTAGAAACGTTCTTATGAAATTAAATTTCAAAACAAGAATAATTAGTAAAAATTGTCTATTTTTTTGAAATTTTTATAGATTTCCATCATGATATTAGATGACCCAAAGTTAAAACAAAGTAAAAATATTTCTGGGTAGATTGTTCTAAAGCACAACTCGAGCTAAACAAAAATCTGATTTTTTACGAGAATAGAGTTAATTCCGAGTTCTTGATCCACGCATGAATTAAATGATCTTCTTGATTTAAATATAAGAACTGAATCCTCAAACTTCTACGTAGATTATGCAAATTAGAAATGTTCTGGAAATTGAATTTTAAAACTAAAAGCTATAGTTAAAATTGTATATCGTTTGGAAATTTTGTAGGTTTTTATCAGATGATATGAAAGCATTGCTTTGCTAGAAGATCCAACGCTAGAATAAAGTCGGAATCGCTCAGGATAGATTGTTCTAATTCGAGATGAACAAGAATAGGAATTCTTGCGGGAGAGAATTAATTCGAGTTCATGATTGAATTTTAAAAAAAAGTTCATGAGATTAAGCGGAAAACTTATTCTCAAAACTTCGACGTACATTGTAAAAATGCCGAATGTTTTTCTTAATCTACGAAAATATAATATAACTATGAACGAAAATGTACAATAACCTTTTCCGAGTTATCCACGATTCCGAAAAGCGTTCTTTATCTTTAGCACCTTCAGGAACCAATAAATTTTCAAGATTTAAAGAAGCATTTATAAAAAACAAGTTTCTTTTGCTGTTACTGATTTTAGGAAACGTTTATGAGTAATTTTTATAACATATCAATCAGTTTTCTCAACCCAAAACATACTTTTTTTAGGATGATATCAATTTTCAATTAAACGTTATCAGCTGCATAATTCAATTTATACATGCAAGTGTAACAAAAATAGTATTAATTTCAATGTAATAGCACTGTACAAAAAAAAAAAATAAAATAAAAAATGTTGATTTTACAGTATAATACTGGTACCCCAGCTGCCAGTAATATACCGTAAAATTAACCATAATAAACAGTAAAATAAGCAGTAATACTCTACCGTGCATGCGCAACAGTGAATTACTGCTTACTGTACTGTTTATTACTGTTAATTTTACGGTATAATACTAGCAGCTGGGGTGCCAGTATTATACTGTAAAATCAACAATTTTTTTTGCAGTGTGTTAATGCTGTTAATTTATCATCTTTGTCTGTAAAACATCTTTGTTGAACATAAAACTGTTTACTTGAGCATTTATAGCATCCGAAAAACCTATATTCCGGTTTGAAAAAATTGATTAATGCACTGTAAAAACGACTCGGAAACAGTTCTGAAAATCAGTGGCAACAAAAGAAACTGTTTATAAATGCTTTTTTAAATATTGAAAATATGTACCAATACCTTATTTAACGTGATTGCCGGTTCGGTTAGCAGACATTTCTATTGATACTCGATCAATAGAGGATCAATGTATTTGATTTGTCTGAAAATTATGAATGATAGGAGTGATAAAAAAATTGGAGAAATCCAAAAATGTGGAAGGCTAAAATTGGAGGACACGGATGCCCAAACATGGTATATTTCATCACGACTGTTAACTATGAAACATATATTTATTCCATTTGTTTTCCAATGATAACGCAAAAAAAAAAAAAAAAAAAAAAAAAAAAAAAAACCTATGCAACAAATTCTAATTTGATGGTAGTCATGGATTTTCCAACATCATATAGGTCAGACATCCATATTTGGTATGTTCCAACATACATCTTAAACTATCAAATTGATTTTCAGAAAATAGTTATTACCTATTACCACTCATCTGAACTAGCGCGATAAAAAAGGCTGTGGAAAAATCCGAATGGTGACTGTGGAATGCCTAAACGTAACAATAAAACGTAAAGCGTAATGCCTAAACGTTTACCGTAACAGACTTTTATAATACCAAGACGATTTTTTTTCGTATTTGTTTTAGTGTGTGTAAATGTATTTTTTTATTTGCTTGCATGCGCACTGTTTTAATATTTTCAAGTCCACATCAAACAAGTTTAATATTTCTCCCACTTAAATTTTGAGAAGGGAAAAAATCCTCCACACAGTTTAAAAACTTACGAAGTAAACGAACAGACATTCGAAAAAACAACTCAAAGTGTGATTCTTTACTTTCTTCATACAGCGATACCTCGGCTAACGAATATAATTCATTCCGTAATTACATTCGTTAGCCAAAATGTTCGTCAACGGAAACTGAATTCCCATCCAATTAGAATGCAACACTCCTGTATTATATTAGACCACATATAAGCAGAATCCAGGTATGTTAGCCGAGTGAGAAAACAATGATCGTGTACCGAAACATTCGTTAGCTGAGCTATCACTGTGCGAGTACATTAAAAAGTGTTCAGAAAGACCTTTGACATCATCTAAAACAATGGTATTCGAAATGAATGAGCTGTGGTTTAATACCTCTTCTTGAAACAACATGACCCTTGGAGATTCAGAAGTGGCTAAATAGCTCATCAACATTCTCGAAGAACGGCTAATGAGTAACGTAGCTTTCCTCATTAAGCAATGGAATTCATTAGGTGAATGATTGCATAATTATCCTAACATTCAACCCTGGCGTAATAGCTCCTATAACTTCTCGGCTACTAGATATAAATTAAATATGTATCTCAGATATGTATAATGCATAAAGAGTTTTAATATGAGAGCATAGAAAATGAAATGCAGTCAAACTTTGACATATCGAAGAGCTAACGGAATCAGTCCGGAGTTTTTAATACAAGATGATTGGAAAGTTGTTTGGCGAACTTATATTTAATGAAGTTTTAGTTTTTTGCTTTTCTTTTGGACTGAAAATTTGAATTCTTCGCAGTTTTACAGATATATACGTTTAACAAGAAAATTAATTCTAAATTATTGATATCTATAAAGCATATTGCAGACATTTTCATATAAGAAATTTTCTCGTAGAGGTCAAAATACGCAATTTAATTACAGAGGTTTTCGGCAACAAAGTTCTCTAGCCAAATTACCTCGCACAGGTAGACTGAGTTCTGCCTTTATTTTATACCGGGTCTCGGATTTCCCAACAGACTAGTAAGTAGAAGCTTACGGAGTACAGTGGCGAAATTTCCCAAAGTGCTGGCAAAAAGCAAAAATAATAACTTTTTGCTCACAGCTTTGCATAATTGCATATCAATGTTCTTAAAATAAGTTTAGCTATTTATTGCGGAAAGTAAATGCATTACGGTATATTTTTTTCTCGTATCTTCGTAATGTTAAATATTTGGAAAATTAAGTATCTTTATTGTTCAAAACGACACACTGAAAATTAATCTTTTCGAAAATAATTTAGGGAGTTTTATGATGGCTTTTGTTTCACGAAAGATGTATAAATATGTTTTGATCGTAAGCACTTACGAACTTTTGAAAAAGTTACTGCATAATGAGCAATTTTTTATTTCTTATATATAGTATATAGGGTGCGTCAGAAAAATGTATGCACACTTTGAATGATTATAACTACAGTTTTTATTCACATATAATTAATATTTAAATTGCAAAAGAATCTACATAAAATGTATAACTTTTCCCCCTACCACAAATGTTCAAAATTATTATCATTCTGGTCAATACACTGAGTATAACGGTGGGCTATTGATTCACAAACTTCAACAAACATCTCATTTGGTGTTCTGGCACATTCTTGTTCAATTGCAATTCCGGAACGTTGCCTATGAACATCCATTCGTTTCAAACTTATCTTTTATCCTATGAATTGTAAGTGGCATAGGTGGATCTGCCTGAGGCTCTCTGCGATATTGTTTTTGTACTTCTGCTACATTTTCGTACTTACAGTACACTGCAAAAAATAATTGTTGATTTTGCAGTATAAAACTGGCACCCAGCTGCCAGTATTATACCGTAAAATTAACAGTATTAAACAGTAAAATAAGCAGTAATACGCTGCCGTGCAAGCAGTAATACGCTACCGCGCATTGTAAAATCAACAATTATTTTTTGCAGTGTAGCATTTTAAAATAATTTATCTTTTTTTTCAAAAGTTAATCTTGGTCCACTCATTATTTTCAATTAATTACACTTTGAAAAGAGAGAAAAATTAGAAAGTTATGACTGTGTATGTATACATTTTTTTGACGCACCCTGTAAAAAAGTTTGATATTCAACCGCAAATTGATAAAAAGTCAAATTAATAAATGAGAAAAGCCGTTAGCAATCATACACTGTAAAAAGAAATCGGTTTATTTTAGAGAAACAAACTGTCCAGCGAGGACGGTAATACTTAACCCGTTCGTTGCCAGCTCAAATTTTGTAAGTTTATTCGTAATTTTGTAAGTTCAACTTTCTGTAAAACCATAATAATAATTCTAAGTAAAAGTTGAATGTTTGTAATAAATTATTGTCTACAATATTATTTTCAAGCTTCTCACACTGCTATATATACCGGGTGATAATAATTAAAGTTAAGATTTCAAAAATTGATAATTTTAAAACTACTGGTCAGAATGACTTGATATTTTAGCAGAACAATCGTGAGGCAATGGAATTTTGTTTGGAAAACGAAAAAAATAGTTCCAAAATGTGCCGATAGATGGCGCTGTCAGGGTTCACATGGTCTGGGGATATGCAAATTACTAATACGTGGCAACTCTGGGTACCTGAAGAATGTTGTTTACAGCGGGCGAATTCAGAATCTAGCCGACTTGAAGGCAAGCATCACACACCACACCCATTGCATCAGTACAGATACCCTCCGATCTGCTGTGGAGTATGCCGTTTTGAGCTTCCAATTAGTAACGGAACAAGGCGGAGGGCATATCGAACAACTTATGCTTTAATCATCAATAAAGTGTTTGTTCCATAAAGCTTTTTTTTTTAGCCACACACAGGGTGGCTTATTCTTTCAATCTCTATCATTTTTCTTGTTTATGAAAAGTCACAGCAATCCATCGTTGCCACAGATTAATCTCGGAAAATGAAACATTTGAAGTTACTTAAAAAATTAATAACTCGAAAAGTATTTGTCACAAAATTGTTTTACAAACAGCGTTAGAATGGTAAAAAATTGTATTTTTCTTGATATAAATTTCAAATCTAATGATTATGTCGTTTTTCAAATATTAGATTTCAAAAATTACAAAACTTCACAATGGAGTACCGTAGCGAAACTTTTACGCGTAAAAAGATAATGATAAAAGCATTGTGGCTCGACGGGTATCGTGTATACTGGCCATAGCATGAGTAACGAATTATAGTAAACTTATTATTCTGTTAAAATATAAAAGTGAATTATGTATATACATTTTTAAAAAATAAAGAAAAACATTTTATCACAAACATCAACAAAATTTGTTCTTCTATTTATTCCCTTATTCCAAAGATATCGTTTTATCATCTGCTGCCATAGCAACATGAATTAAATTTCATTAAAAAAAATTGCTCAGTGGAAGAAAAATATTTTTCTAAATCGAATGGTTATTGAACAACTCAACACTTTAACAGGGGAATTTTTATTTGTTATTTAGATATTTTAAAATTGTTTGTTGTCATTGCGTTTTTATTCTGAGTTACAGCTAGTTTATTTATTTTTTAAATAAAAGCCGTGTGTGGCAATCTATATTCGGCCTTATAGCAGAATTTTCCCCTCTTGTTTTTCATTTTTTGTCATTATTGCTGTTGTTGCTGTAAACACGTATTCTTGTCTTTTCGCTAATACATTTTTAGTAAATACCTGAACTCTATTTTTTTTCCTTTTGGCAAACAACATTCCTGTGTTTAAAAAATACATTTTTGGTCTTTCCTCTGACATTACCCTGACAGCACCATCTATCGGCACATTTTAGAACTATTTTTTTTTCTTCGCCAAATAAAATTCCATTGCCTCACAATTGTTCTGCTAAAATATCAAGTCATTCTGACCAGTAGTTTTAGAATTATTGATTTTTGAAATCGTAACTTTAATTATAATCACCCGGTATGTGTGTAGGTAAAAGAGGAATTGCCAATGCGAAACGAGTATACTCGTGTTGGCGGCAATCCTTTACACCCTGACAACCACGAGTATACTCGTGGTTGGCAGCAAATGCGTTAAAATACAACTGAATCTTAAACGTTCTGACAAGTAATTTAGGTAGAATCTTTCATGATTTTCCGACTGCTATATTTATTTTGCAAAGCATTATCTAAAATTTTTTTCCACAGGACAAAAGAGCGTAAATAAATGTGATAATGTGTCTCGGGAAGCTTGGGTTGGATCTTCTGGTTATTTTAATAATGAATTAATATGCAATTATTCCATGAAAATTTATCAAAATTCTCGAAACTGAAAGCACCAGTGTAACTTGCAATATTTTCTTCACACATACGCAGGCGGTGTAATAATTAATATTAATTATATTCGTCTGGCACCTCTCATCTTCCCGGAAAGCTACGAATGAAGTCTTCAAGGTTAAAACTGATGAAAAAAACTTGTTACCTTAGCAAATAACAAAACTCGACACTGGGCAAATGTCAGGTGAAGAAGCTTGGTTTATATCAAACGACGACTGAGTACTATGACCGGGAATGAATAGGATGTTTCTAAAAAGAAATTGAGAAAGGTAATATTAAATAACACAACAAAGGAAGTATTTAATGCATGTTGTTCGTGTGTAGTGATTTCAGTTTCGTTTTTCTCTACCAATCGCTCTCATTATTTTCCTATAGTAATGCATACGTTTTAATTGTTACAGTTATTTATTTTTATTATGATTAGGGGGCTCTGCCCCCTGCTCACTATGCTCACCAACCCCCGTTCTGATTTCCAGCCTCTTAAAACCTGGTAATGTATCCTGTTTTAAAAAGAGATGATGATGATATCACGAACGGCGACTATCTTCTGTAATCAGGTTATCATGCTTTTTCATTTAACTGGTTATAATTCTTTTTCATTTAATTCATCTTTTTTATTTTTAATATTCATGTGTAAGCACAATTTTTATGACGTAATTTTCTTTATTTCTTGCTTTCAACACGTGATCATTTAATTATTATTTTAAACTTTCATTATTGTTTTTAATAGTCTCGCGCAAATACACTTTTTATTTGAGATAAAACATAATTCTTTGCGCTTATTTAGAAATTGGCAACAATATAAAAAAATGACTTTTCAATAAAAGATTTTTTACTCGTTTTTTAAGACTTTTTTGAGTTTGTAATGTCCGACCATGATAATTTTTTTAATTTCTGAAAGCTTGTTATATTTCGCGTCTGGTGGTATGATTTTCGAATCCGTAGGATGGCTGGAAAAAAAGTAACAGCTCCTCAAAAAAGTCCCTATTAAAAAAGCGATGAGAATAACCCTGAATATCTACGCAGAATTTGATTGGTCCATTTCTAAATCGTTTTTGGCTCAGTTCCAGATTACTTTTTTTTTTAATATAGAAGGATTTTAAAGAATTGTTGAAAGTACTAATTTACAAGCTCTAATGAACTAGTTTAATGACTATTGGCTTCAATTCCAATGCGAACAGATTAAAAAGGCTACAAAAATTACGACATTTAAAAGCCCTTCATAAAATTTCTAGTTTTATGAATGACAATATCCAATGTATACAGAATGTAATAAGAATGTATATTGAAACAGACGTTAACATTACATGCAGAAAATTTTCGTATGTATTTAGATTAGATTTTCTATATTAAATGAGAATTACATGTACCACAGAAGCATGTTTCATAAATAAAAAAAACTTATATTAATAAACTTTCATGATTTATGCATCAATTGTATCAGATTTTTCAGATTTACCGTATGTCAAATAATTTACCGTTATTTACTTCACTTACAACTTTTAATAACGATGAATCTGAACAAACTAAAAATAAATTGTTTTAAATATTTTTAAAAATCAGATTAGCACATTGTAGCTTAAGCGGAACTGAGATTAAATATAGCTATTAAAAATACATAAAAAAAAAGACATGTAGAGTAAAGATGCCAGTAATGGACATGGACATCTTAACGGAATCTACATCTTTAAGGGATTTATTTCTTTTAAAATTATTTTTTAATTAATAATTATAATTGTTATATTTCAAAAATTTTTAATATTATATTAATCAATCAACAATATTTAATTAATCTCATAGTCACATTTCTCATTGTGATCCCATAGCTCTAATAACAAGAATACAGAAAAAAAACCCGCAAAATTCTAGTAATGGACATCTACCATTCCAGTAATGGACACCCACTGTTCCAATAATGGATACCCACTATTCCAGTAATGAACACCCTGTAAAAATAACAGTAGACCTGAAAATTCAAATTTTTATTTAGTAACCACTGGCCGGTAGACTTTTAAGCTTAGTAGAAACTTTTTTGCAATTTTTTTGGGTAGTCACCGTGAGGCGAGTGGCGATTGGGTATTTTCAGATTTAAGTAATAGATAATTGTTTTCATGTTTGTATTTAGAATCAGAACTTAATGAAAGAATACTAATGAAACAAAATAGCCATTTTCAAATAAATTTAACAATTAGGATATCAATTATTGATAAAGTATTTTAGTATTTATGAGAATAATTGTTCAAATTAATTATTTTCATTATCACAAGATCTATATTTTAATTATTTCAGATAGAAGATTTAAAATACTAACTTTCAGAGAACTAGAGTTATTAAATTATTGAGACAATGGGAAGGGGATTAGAGGGCTTGTAAAAAAATAAGAAAATAAAATCTTAATAGTATCAGTACATAGAATCATATTTCCCGTTACAATTATTTTAAAAGTTAAATTTATTTAAACTACTTGATACATTACATGTAGCAATTAGTAAAACAAATATGAAAGAAATGAAACTGCGGGTTGAATGTTTTAAATACTAAATAAAATGATTTCGAAATAAAACTGCAGAACTGACGTTTGAGGCCTCTCATCGGTAGATTTAATAGTTTCGTTATTATAATAAATGTAATTAATATTTACAGTATTTTTCATGTAGAGCATTGTTTTGTCAAAGATGAATAATAATCAAACATTGAAGACAGAAAGTAACATATTTTTAACGACTAGTGTGACTGAAAAAATTATCATTATTTGAATGAGGAGGACTTAAGTCCCATGAGCCCCTCCTTTTCCTATGCTTTTGAACATTATTCTCTGCTTCCTGATCGGTTTGATTGATTGTCAGATTATAAAATATGAAGAGCAGAGTTATAAAAAATAATCTTGTTTAATATTAAAAATTTTGTTAACCACATGAAACTAATTAAATGTAATTTATAAGAATGTTGATTACATTCAGGTATATAAAATTTAAAATAAATTTGATTACTTAGCTTTTCAGTTAAATAAAATATTTTGTGCACTATGACTATTAATGAAATTGCCCTTTTAGTAATGGCCACATAGAATGTCCATTACTAAAAATGAACTAATTAAGCATTCCAGTAATGAACCCTGTTCTTAAAACCTTAAAAATAAATGAAATTCTGTAAATGGCAATTAGTATATAAAATTCAATGTCAAAATAAAAACATGCAATTTTTGCAAGAAAAGAAAGATATAAATTAAGTAAAACCAGGTCTTACCTTGCTCAGTAAAATTTTTAAGGAAAGACAGTGGAAATGTCAAACATTTTTTTTTTCTGCTTGTTGATTGGTTTGATAAAGATTGTCAACAATAGCACAGATTATAAAACATGCAAGGGAGACTTATGAAGAGAATAATATGAATCTGAATTTTCATTGGTTATGTTTTTTTTATAGATTAAACAATTTGGAGGGTGTCCATTACCGGCACATTTACTCTATAAGATAAATAATATCATGAACACCCCCACCCTTTTTTTGTATTATAAACTAAGATTTTATTTATACTGTGGTTTTATTGGCATAAATATTTAGTAGTCATGAAATTTAATGATATATAATGAAGAAACCCTTTTTTGTATTATAACATAAGATTTTATTTATAATGTGATTTAATTGGCATAAATATTTAGTGGGCATGAAATTTTACTCGATATTTTATCCAACCTGCAATAATCGAGTGCTGCCGACTGAACAACACGGCAGTATAAATTTTGTTAAAAATTTCAAGCATAATGACCTTTTATCAAAATATGATCGAATATGTAAATGAATTTTAATTCGTTTATATTTCAATTAAATTATTCCTTTTTGAGAACTAGTATTAGAAATTCATAATATGATAAATTCGTATTAATATAATTAAAAAATACTGTATATGATAAAAATCTCTTAAAAAATGATGCAATTTTTTTTCTCTTTATCTTTTTATCCAATGCTCAATAAAATGAAAGTCTATTTAAAAAAAAAAAATATTTTCAATAATATATTCAAACTTAATAACAGTTCGTAGACTTTCAGAAAAATTGATCCTTAAATTACAGAAATGAGGAATAGTCATTTGAGAGATTGTGGACAAACGTGTAATAGGTTATAAGCAACAAACGCTAAGCAAATGAATTGAAAATTATCTTTAGTAATAATCTTTTTGAAAATTTTAAATATATAATAACTATACAATTAGTACATGATTACAAAAGGAAGAAAATTAATAACTTATCTTCCATTTTTTATACATTTGAGTGAATTTTCAAATTTTACTTTTATGTTTGAAGCACGGTTCTCTCATTTTACCTCTTATCAAGTTCGAAATGTAGAATTGACATTAAAAAAAAATAACAATATCAAAACGGGAGTTTTGGAATAAATGATTTATTTCGTGAGCATTTCAGATTAATTTATTCGAAAATCAAACCATAATGTCTAATAATGATAATAATAATAATAAAAAATTTTAAAAAGTTATTTAAAAATATAATAAATGTAATTAAAATTACATTTTAAAACGCATTCAAGATACATTAAATAATTTCGACATTAGTAAAATGTAATTCTAATCATGTGAAAACCAACTTTAAATATTGAAAAAAAAAATCATAACTCAATATTAACTCATCTTTTTGCTGCGTTAGAAACACCACTGAAGAACTCAGAAATTGCGTACATACAGTGGCGGTCAAAAGTTTCCGGCCAGCATAAAATTTTTGGTTAATTTGTAAGTATACCCATATGAAGAGGAATCTCAAAGTGATACTTATACATTTTATTGACATAATAGTTAGAAACTTGCTTATGGAATAACAAATAAATATCAATAAATTTATTTGGAAAAATTAATTGCAAAGGAAAACGCATGTTCTCAAAAGTTTCCGGCCATCTTGACAAGTTTGGAAAAAAATGGTGTTATAATAGAAAATAACAGTGATCAACAACATTTACAATTAGTATTTTGTCGTCATACATTTAGCAATAAGTACTGAGGCACAGCGACATGGCATGGATTGAATGAGTGTTTGAAGATCGTCTATGGTAAGTTTTTTCACTATTCTTGCATTTTTTGGGGAAATTCTGCTGAATTGGAATATTTATAAATCCGCACACGTTTGTCAAGTTCGTTCCAAAGATTTTCTATTGGATTCAGATCGGGTGATTGGGCTGGCCATTTCAAACGCGGAATTATTTTGTGCGAAAGCCACTGCTTGACGAGCTTGCATGTATTCTTTGGGTCATTATTATGCTGAAACAAATAGTTGCGATCACAATTTTTCTTCCAATAAGACAGAAAATGTTCTTGCAAGATATCCTTATACACTGCAGTATTCATCTTGCCGCGGATTTCAACAAACGGACCGACACCTTTTCCAGAAAATGCTCCCCACAGCATAACGTGCCCTCCGCCATGCTTCATTGTATGAATAACATATCTCGAATCATATCTTTTGTTTTTAGATCGTCGGACGTAATGTTGCCATCACTCAAAAAAAGGTTGAACTTCGATTCATCGGAAAATAGTACTTTTTTCCAGTTTTCACTTGACCAGTCTTTGTGCTCCTTAACAAACGCCAGTCGGACCTGCTGATTTTTTTTTTACTTATGAAAGGTTTTTTTAACACTGACTCTTCCATAAAGTCCTGCGTCACGTAAGCGTCTTGACACGGTAGACCGACTTATTTCAGCAATATTTTCACTCCGTAAATCGCGAAATATTGCAGCGGCATTTTTATGCGGGTCATCAACTGCTTTTCTTCTAATAATTCTGTCCACACGAAAAATGGTTTTCCGGGGTCTCCCGGACCGTGGCAAGTCCTGAAGGCCATGACCATCTTTATATATTTTTTAAATATCGTTCACAGTAGATTTTCCGTTCGACAACTTTGCCTCAATCTCACGAGAGGATTGGCCCTTTAGCTTCAAACAAATCACTCGTTTCCGAACAAAAATTGTTGAACTTATCATTTCTGAATTTGAACTACGTTATTCATGTTGATTAATTAACAAACACGGCCAAAACAACACTTTACCGATAGCAAAAAATAATGAATGACAAGTGGCCGGAAACTTTTGCACACGCGAATTCCGAATTCCTCTCCTTTACATTGTGTCATCAGTATCCAATTAAAATGATCACGTGGTCAGAGATCATTTGCATATTCGTAACTTTTGGAGCAATTGTGCTTCTTCTTCGCTGAGACGTTCTGGCAAATAAATAAAAGAAACTGACTGGCCGGAAACTTTTGACCGCCACTGTAAACGGAAAAAGAAAAAGAAGAAAACACTAACAATCTGTAAATAAAAGATTTTTCATATAATTTTACTAACATAAAATGTGATTGGGTTATAATTTTTACTATGAATTCAATAAGGTAATAAACAAAAGGAAATTGAAGGAAAGGAATTTGAGAAAAGAAAATTGGAGTTACAAAACCTGGAGAGAAAATCACATTTTATTTTCTAATACGCATTTTAAATCTGCCATATCTTACAACTTTCAATTACACCTTTATATTATCAAACTAATTTTATTTATTAATGTCCTTCTTTATTTATCATTTTCTATGAAAAAATGAATAAATTTTCGATTTTATTTGATTTTATTGTCTATTTGTGACATCAGTTTCATTCTGCAAGTATTCATATTGCTATTTTAAATCACGACAACGGCTTAAAATGCTTCCATGACGCTTCAGACGTATTATATTTCTCAGAATGCGAATAAAAGTGGAAGAAAAATATTATTATCACTCAATGATTTCATTATAAATAGCAAAAATTTTAAAATATGAAAACTTAGCTCTGAGAAAGTTTACCTCAAAAAGTGAGGTAAGACGTGATACTGTTGTCAAAATGTAAAACAAAAAAAAATGCATCTATTTTTAAGTGAAGTATACATAAAAAAAAAAAAAAATCAAATTATGGATGAATGTTGCGTAAAAACTCATTAGATTTTCTTTATTAACATAATTTGGTTACTTTTTGGTCAGTTTTAAGTTTTTTAAATGTCCTATTCACTTTGACGTGAGTTTACTAAAAAAAGGTTTTATTTAGCTTTTGTAATAATTCAAAAATAAACAAATAAATAAATAAAAAACAAAATAACTTGAACAAGTTTTATTTGAACATAATTACAACGATTAAATAAGGCCATAGTTGTCGATGAATCTATCATTTAACATAAAAGCTATGTTTTATTATCATTATTATTATTATTATTACTATTATTATATAAAGACAGTTGTTTAAACATATTGCTTCTTTTATACGAACCTCTGAGCATTTGCTTTAAATTTGAAGATGTTATTTACGTACTATAGTTATGGATGAGAAAACATTGATGTTTCAGATATAAAACCTGTACCAATTTATCAAAATCACCATAAATTTAGAAAGTAAGGTATCATTAAAATATTATCGTACAAAAAAAAATATATTCAGTTGAAAAAAGTTGCTTTATTAATTAGCATTCAACTCATTTTTATTTGTTAAGCAGAGAGAATTGCTGTATTAGCAGGCAAAATCTTGCCCAGTAAAGTAAATAAATAAATAAAAATAAACAAATAAATAAAAATAAATACATAAATAAATAAATAGAAAAAAGAGTTTTGTGAAATTCATTTGAGTATAAGTATTTATTTATTTATTTATTTATTTTTTAACAGTAAACAATTTCTCTGTTAAATTACAATTCATGTGTTTTAAAAATAACTTCCAGGAAGAACTATTATGTTGTAATTATTATTTTCAAAACGATTCATTTCAGTTTCGGAAGTTCTGTTCGATAACAGATGTTAAATTGGCTATATCTTGGCCCAATCTTGGGACAATATTGCATTCATTGATATGAAATATTGTCCTAATATTGGAATGGTGACATTTTTCAAATATTGCGCCAATATTGGCAAGGAATATTTTGGCAATGTAAAGCCAAAATAACCAATATTGTGGCAATATTAGTATCCCATTGGAAATATTTCCAACGTAACGTTTACGCTTCAGAAATATTGACTTTACATTGAAAATATTTCCAATGAAATGCCAATATTGCGCTGATATTGTTTCATTGGCTTTATATTGATTAAATGTCTCTGCCGACATTGACAAAATGCCAACACCCCAGTATTGGAACAACGTTTCATGCCAATGAATGTAGTAACAGCCCAATATTGGATAAATATGTAGCCAATATTGGTTTGCTACTAGGGATGAAATGTGAAAGAAGAACAGAAGGACAAAGGTGGTTAAAATCGAATATAAAGCGTTACATTTTCAGAATACCTAGGCAAAGTTAATACAACAAAGACGACTTATTTAAAAAAAAAATGTTTAATACAAGGGCGAATCAAATATAAAATAAACTTTTTAAATATCAATAGAACATTTTTAACTTGTTGTCATGGCAATCATGGTAACATGGTCTAAAAATTCGCTTACCATATTTTTGTTCTTCATGCATTCATTTATTTAGTCTTTAGCTTTATGAAAAAACGCAACGAACTTAGTGCGGTTGCACAAAGTTTAATTATTGGACTTTCAACAAATGAAAATAATGTTAAATCTAGTGAATATTAGAGATTAAATATATAATTCGGAAACGACGCCCTATCAAGATTTTCAAGCATGTAAGTGACACAAGTTGTTTAGAAATGGCCGTGAAGAAGGTTAAACATGCGATCCAGTATAGAAAGGCCTACAAAAAGTGAAACTGCTTCACTAAAGTAAAAACTGACAAAGTTCTCATTAATAATTTTTACAGTTTTTGTGAATTTTGTACGTCAATTCTTCATGAACGACGTACATTTAATGCAGTATAGTAATGTTAATTTCGGAGGAAGATTAAAGCAATACGTTGGTCCTAAATCCACTCTATTCCAATCCAAATGCTCTTCTCACAAATGGAAAATGCAAGGGAAAATACAAGACCTCACAAGTCACAACAGGAGTAACGCAACAAAAAATATCACTGGACAATACTCGAACGTCCTTCTTAATCCGAACTTATCATCTTCGAATTAGCATTTGTTTTGACCCCCCTTAAATGCATTAGGGGAGAAAGATTTACACCAAATGAAGAAGTCGAAGAATTGTTGAACAAATGGCTTCATGCACCTCCTAATTATTTTTATTATACAAGAATAAAATAAAATGTGCAATATCTTCGAAGAAGTTTGTATATGTTAAAGAAAGCTATGTAGTAAAATAACATTGGTCCTATTTTATATCAATTCAACCAGACCTTGTAACCCTTCGACAGAAATTTTGGAGAAACTGTGTACACACTACCCCTACTTACGTATGAACCCATGTAGTTTTTTTTTTTCTAGATCTCATAGTTTTTGAGATACGGTTGTAAAAAATTTAGATTTTTCAATAAATCTGTATTCTAAGATTTCAGTTCAAATTTCGAAAAATTGTTTCTCTGGATCCAAAGCCTGTATGGGCTTGGGAATGTCATTGTAAATCAATAAAAATATACACATTTTAATTAAAAAATATTACAAATAATAATTTTTAATTTTTAAAAGCAGAAAAATAAACAAAGCTTTAAAGTTGTGGTTATTTTTCTCAAATTTTTCCATGTAAAAAATAAAATAAAATAAAATAAAATAAATAAAATAAAAAGGCAAATAAAAATTCTAATTTCTTACTGTTTTAAATTATAGTTTATACTTTAGGATTACTTAGTTAAGAAATAAAATTTATGTCTTTCTCACGGCTTATATAAATATTTTGCCCTATTTTGGGAAACTGCATCAAAAAACTTTAAATTCACTGTTGTCTAACTTTGTCTGTGGTACCTAAATAATTCCAGAACATTTTTAATTTTAATTAAATGCATTAACGGTTTTGTATTATTTAATAGTTCTGAGTACTTAAAATCGCACTGAATTATTTATTTTTATTTCAGAAAGAAATTTGCAATGTACAGTCTCGGTACATATCACATATATTATATGAAATTATGCTTTTTTCAAATATATTGCATATGTTTGCCACATAAAAGTACATCTGTCATTGGATACAGTGATATATTTCGATAAATTACTTTCGTAGTAATAGTATACATCAATATTGAAATAATCATTACTTAAATCTTAAAAAGTGCATTGAATAAAATAACTCATTAACTTAAAAAAAAAAAAATAGATTGCTTGCATTTTTGTATAATGATTGGAGAAATCGTTAAATAATTTATAGAATGAAGATTATACTTAGAACACTTAAATTTAAAAAGATAAGTGGACTAAATCTAAGCATGGGAAAAAAAAAAAAAAAAAAAAAAAAAAAAAACGTTTTTGCACTATAACTACTTTTTAAGATTTTTTATTTATCCAATGTAAGTAACATTTCAAATCTTATAAAATATTACATATTTCAATTTATCTTCATAATCTAGTGCATCTCTAAACGTAGAATAATAAAATATCCAATATATCAGGGGCCCTTCATAATTTAATATTAAAATACGATAATCTTTATATCTCAAAATCAATGCCTAACAAAACAACAACAAAATCTGAAGCAACTGCACTCGACTTTCCGAACACTTTGCAAAATGCTTTCAAATAAATAGTAATATAAAAATAAATAAAAACTTAAATCGTATAATTTTACAAAGTTGAAATGTTTTCACTTGTGAAAATGACCAGAAGAAAATGTCACATTCATTCATAAACCTTAAAATTTTTTTTTCTAAAAGTGTGACGTAATTTTCATTGAATTTTTTTTCCACCCCTGCTGAAATTTAGACTTGTTAATTAAAATAAATAATGAAATTGAATTTACATTAGTCTTAAAAAATAGTAGTTTTAAATGGTTTTAAATACAACATCATACAATATTTAAACTTACCTATTTTTTTTTTATCAAATTAATAAAACTAACTCTAATTCTTTTTCGTTGCTCTTTAAGGAAAAAAAAATTAATAGATTAAATCACGTTCTAGTAAAATATGATTGTTGTATCAAAATTAGATGAACGTGAACAATAAAAATATTTAATTAAGTAACTAAGTTTTAAAAAAAACCCTTTTTTTTTGTCACAAAATGGTTGAAAAGGGTTTGAATACCAAACCCGTTGAGATACTGCACTAAAATGAATACAGGTCTTGCGACAGTGGCTTCTAACATATTAATCAGATGGAAACCAAATCAAAAGCATTGTGTGGGCGCAATTGTGTTTTCTCCTACACACAGATACATACACACATCATAAAAAAATTACCCAAAATGGATTCTGGAAACAAGAAAACCTAAAATACCAACATATATGCATGCATACATACAGAAATACACACAAACATATATACATACTTATGGAATCATTGTAAAAAGAGCGAAAAAGGATTCAAGGAACCTCAAAATGTGAAAATATACCAATATTTCCATAATCGGGTTTTTATCATAATTAAAATACTTTCCTTACACTATGTGTGTACGGAAAGTAGAAAATGGATACAAAATTATATTTGTTTTAGTAAAATTATATGAACCAGTGTTTCTTCAGGATTATATTGCCTTAGAGTACAATTTATGTAATTGGCTCTCAACAAATTCAACATTTTTTTTTCTTTTTAAAACACTACATTCGTCAACAGTATTTTGTCAATAGTGCACACTTACAGTGCAGATGATATTGATAAGGCAAACTTCATAAGTATCTTCTCAATTTGTAGAATTAGCTGCAGCCAGTAAATAATTTTGATGGTCTTGGCTCGTGAGGGATGCGTGAAATTTATTGTTACATCATTTTCCTGTTGATTATTTTTTTATGTCATTCCAAAAAAACAATATCCATCACATATACAAGCTACATAAATTTTTCGCGTTAAGTGGGACATGGGAACAATAGCTCAATATGGTTCATCAGTAATTATAAATAGATAAAATGTAGCTCATCATAACTGATACGTTTTGCTTCATTAGTGTCCTTTGACAAGGGTATGAACTTCTGAAATTCTTGTTTTCCAGGGCAAGTCTTTGCTTTTGAAATACAACAAAATTTATATATTTTTCTTTCATTCTGAATATTTTATTTTAAAAGAACAAACACTGCCTTTTCAAAACACATTCTGACATGTTTCTTTAGCCTTTTCAAACATGTCAGAATGTGTTTAAAAAGACAGGTTTTTCATCTTGTGGAAATCAGCTTATACTTACTGAAATATATTTAAATGTTTTAAATTGATCAAAAACATTTTTAGACTGGTTAAACTTATTAAAAAAATAAAATGGTAGGTTTGAATGGTTTTTAAATAAGAATAAGTAAAATATTTTTAATTAAAAAAAAAAGATATAACGAAAATAGGGGAAAAAAGTCATTACTTCATTTTCTCTATACCACCAAAATATTTTTTGTTTACAATTACATTACTGAAAACATAATTAAGGGATTGTTTAAATTAATAAAAAAATGCTTATAAAAAATAAATAAAAAGGACTATGCACTTAATTTGATGGGGCAAATATTGCAGTCATAGCATAGATTTATTTTTTATTACTAAGAAAAAAAAAAGACTAAACTTTATTGTGCAAATAATAAACAAGAAAGAAAAATCATGCGTCAAGCATAAATTATGAAACACTTTCCAACACAGCCAGTAACGAAACTTCACCGTTAAATAAGGTGAAAGAAGATATGTAAGTAAACAGTTTAGAAAACACATAACACATTGAAAAATACAGTTTTCGAAATTACCTTCTAGTGTCAAAAACGCAGTTGAATTATTTTGGCAGGGCTGTATATGATCAATAGATGTGGATATATAGTATGATAAAATTTAGTTCAGTTAGAATATTCACATTTAGCAATTTTCGCCAATCGATGGAAATGCACTCGAAATCTTTTGTACAGCCTTGTATATTATCTGAAGACTTTTGTACACACCACTAAGCTAAATGCAACTTAAACTCAGTTACAGCAATTACCAAACGTAAACGACAATGTATATTTTTTTTCGTAGCCCTTTATATGAATTTATTTATATTCCACAAACTTCTATTAGTCTACTAAATATAGTTCAGCAGGAAAGTGTGTAAGCACAATTAAAACTACCCTTAAGCAATTCACTCCCATAGGCTGTAGTACTTACGAATTTTCTTGTGTAGCCCTGTATATGGTCAACCGTGTTTATAAACACACACATACTATGAAAAAAAAGTTAAAAATGCAAACCATAGTTGAAAACGCACTTATCACACATAGACTGTAAATATCGCACATGTACTGTAACCAATATCTTTTGTGTGTCTCTGTAAATAAACGCAATGTACACAAGAGATCAATTTATAATGCACCTAAGTAATGCATATAATTTTCATTATGTTTGAAATAGTGAAATATCACTAAATTACACTGCAGACGATTTTTCCCCATATAACGATGTGTAAAAGAATTCTTTTGTTTGACCCTGTAAATGAATAATAAATGCTTTGCACTCCATATTCTACAAAAAACATGTTTTAATGCGCTCCATAATTATATATCAAGTTCCTTATGTTTTAAATGACGTAGAGTCATCAAAATGCGCTTGAACCGATTATTCCCCGTTGACTGTAATGTAACGGAATACTTTTGACTGTCCCTGTAAAAAAACTATAAGTGCTACACACTTCTGTTGAAATAGGGAACATGCTATAGTAAACGACAATAACATACAAAAATTCCAGGACAATCGAAGCATATTTACGGGAGTTAGAGTACGGACAGACAGCAGACGAACAGACGGCAGACGAACAGGCGGCAGACGGACAGGCGGCAGACAAACCGAAGTCATAAACACTTTTCAACTAGGTTGGAAAGTGTTAACAGCTAGGTTGGAAAGTGTTAAAAAGAGAAATACTTATTCAAAAATTATCATTTCAACACCTCATAACAACCAGAGTAAATTCATTTCAACGTGCTGACTGTTGCAAACAATAACGCCATTGCATGCAGGGGATTGTTGACAACAATGACGAATGTAACATTGCAGGAGGAATCTGTATAACTTCCACGTTTTATGGCATCTTTCAATTCTGACAAATCTCTTGGATTTGATGTGTACACCTTCGATTTCAGATAACCCCAGAACCAGAAATCCATCGGAGTGAGGTCGGGGGATCGCGGTGGCCACGTAACTGCAAAGTTACGGGAGATGATTTTGTCACCAAAGTGCTGTTGCAGCACTTGTCGGAAACATATGCAGAGAAGCACCATCTTGCATCCATACAATGTCATTAACGGCATTTCGCTGCAGCAATTCTGGAATTACGTAATTTTGAAACGTTGTTGTATACTGAGCACTTGTGATGGACCATGTTTTCATACCTGTGGAATGGAAGTGATCTGTACGGACCGAGAACGAATGTGCTTGAGATGCCGCACCACATAGTCCCTTTAGCTTCGTGTAAAGGTGCTAATGCCACATCGTGAGGACTTTCGTCAGCCCAGTGAACGTAGTTTTTGGAGCATACGTTCCCAGTTAAGGGGAAATGTTGCTCATCCGTCCGTAATATCCGCAGTGGCCACCTGCTATCTTCATCATGTCTGATGAGGAAATAATTCACGAAGTCGAAACTGTTGCTCGTTTCCAGGTTGCAACATCTGGAAGCGCTGGAATCGATAAGGAAACATCCACAGAACAGAACGCAGAATCTTGAGGGCTGTGCTTTTCGGTACATCCAAATTGTGGGCAGCACTTCTTGCAGTATGCAATGGACCTGCAGTAATCGTATTATGCACTTCCGCAAAAATTTGAACAGGAACAGATGGTCGTCCGGATCGCGGTCTATCACATGTGCATCCTTTTCCTTCAATTTCCTCTACCAAATCACGTACAGTTTTTATGGAACATGGGGCTCGTCGTAGTTTATGATTTCGCCGATAAACTCGCACTGTCTCGGCAGCATTTTCCCAGTTTTGATCAAACAGCTTTATCAATTCACCTTGTTGTTTCCCCTTAAACGTAATCCTGTTGGCACGCTCGAACACCTGATTGAAGAAACAATCTTCCCACACTGCTTATTAAAGGTTTTCCACATGGTGTTCTGTGATTGTTGTTTCTGTTGTCTATCCCTGTGAATTGTGCAAAGTGCGTCAATGCACCTACTCTCTATTGTGTCATTTGTCCTTTAGAATGCTCTTTTTTGCAAATGTTTTACGCCGGCAATTTTTCGTCATACGTGTATCGTTCCAACGCCATTTATGGTTTTTCAATGCGTTGATGAATCTGCTCAGGAAAAAAGTGAGTGTTGCCATTAAAAAATTTCGAAATTTTTTCACTATAACCGTAACCGTGAGGGCTTTATTATTTTAAATCCTCACGATCTCAAGCGCATACCTTCAAGTAACAACTTCTGAAATTTCCTTTCGATTGATCGAGCGGTTAGTCCGCTAGGGTTTCATATATCAGGGAAATTTTCTTATGACTACCCTGTATATGTTGACTTGAACATGATCAGAACAATAATAACAGAAACAGAGAACACTAGGAAGATAATGGCTTAAAACAATTACATTTCTTTAACCGACTATGAAGAAAAGAGGGTTACTTAATATAAGACAATTCAGTATTTACTCATATTTCTTCCCCTCCCCCCTGCTTGTAATAGCAATTTTGAGAAATAAAATAGCATCATTACAATTTTTTTTTCAAATTTTTAGTAATTTTTTAGGCACAAAAACCACGGGTGCAAAAAATATGCGAATAATTGAAAATATTTATATGTTTATACCTTGAGTGAGGACTTTGAATAAAAACAAAAGGAAAATAAAAAGAAAGAAAGAAGAACAAAAGAAAGAAATTTTAAAATTTAGACCATTTTAAAATTTATGTGAAATTGTTATTTTTCTTATAAACATTAGTTGAATATATTTAATTTTTAAAAAATTTACATTTGCTTAAGTTTTCTGAGTTTAATTAAGGTTGATAGATTTCTAATAGAAAGAGCCTAATAAGTACCATAAAACAGACGATATTGCATTATTGGTAGGCTTAAATGCTTGTCGCAACACGAATTTTTCAATTTTTTTTTTTCAATTCCGCAAATTTTGCAAAATGCTGCAATTTTTGCTAATACCTTTTAGAGTTACATTTTTTGTAATTTTTTATATGTAAATATGTGTTTTTTTCATAATTTTTTTATGCTACCTGAAGTTAAACAAAAGTTAAATCATAAAGCAACTACTTTTGTGACGTAGAATTCAATAGAGATAAATATTTTTTTGCAGTACTTTATGTAACTCGCTTTCACAGTCTGTCTTTTAAGCAAAGGCAGATTAAGGGTTACCTTACCATTGTATAGGAGCCCGTTGCAGAGAGAGGTCCCTACTATGGGATACCGAGTGGAAGTAACATCCGTAATCGGGGTGCAATTCATTTAACTTTGCAGTGGACTCAGTGATGTTGATATGGCGACACTTCCCGCTCTGACTGGTAGCTTCATTATCTATGCCATCTAATATAGTATTATATATACCAAAATCAACGATGCTAAAATTGATTGCCAAAATGCGACGTTGCCTCCCAAACTAACAGTATTTATTTATTTATTTATCCATTTTTATACTTATGTATACAACCTATAAAAAGCAACTTTATGAATTGAATAAAATCAACTTCCGCTTTGAAAGAAAAGTCTTTACCCACCATTTAACTCGACATCAACACTGAAAGGAAAATGTGAAAAACTTATTTAAGTTCCGGAAGAGGGTTATAAAAACAATGAGATGACAGACAAACAAGAAAAAGAATTTTTTTCTTAAAAGAGCGATTGTTTATCTTAGTCTTAGAAACATTCTCACCTGTTTAACAAATGTTCGAATTAATTTAGTGTGATTTATATATATAACCGTTTCTCCTAAAGGAATAAAATAAGTAAACTGAAAAAATAAAACGAATGTTTTGGTGTCGGTTGCCCTGAAAACAATTTATTTCGCCCTCTTAATTTTTAATAAATTTAAATTTACACTTATTCTCCTAAAATAAATAAGTAAATAAATGCCCAAGCGGTTTAAGATCCATTTTATGATAAAAAGAAAAAATCTGTTATTCCTTTTTAAAGACATTGATACTCGCACTTATTAAATGTTGGTATTCATTTTTTTTTCATTTATGATTACAGATTGTCAACATTTTTGGTAGAAATTTACTTTTTACAATTTTTACAATTTTAGAAATAGTGTGACAATTTACCACAGTCATGAGTTGATTGTCCCAATGGAGGTATTGTCACGTGGTATATAGCTATGAAGTTTTGGCTTACAAATTTTAATATAAACAGTAGTGCTTCTTGAGTTGTGACTGCTTTTTTGCGGTTGCTGCATGTTATCTTAAGAAGAGTTCCCCCAGTCTTTACCTTTGTAAGCACTTTACTACTACCCTTATCGAATAGTAATCTTTGCATTATTTATTCGTGGCATATTCTACTATTGAATAAGCCAAAACGATTAGCATACGGAACTAGTGTTAATAAAGTGCTGGCAAAAGTAATGATCCTTAAAGTAACATGCAGCACCCCTAAAAACCAACAGTCATGAGCCGCTGCTGAATATAAAAATTCAATTTAATGTATAAAATATGTTAACCTATTTTTTCTCATCATACAACGACAATAGGTATGCAGTTATAAAAAAAGTTAATTACAATATTGATATCAAATTAAATCATTCATCAGTTGAAAAATTAGATTTTCTTGGATATCCAGTTTTGAGGGATGCTTAGCATATCATTTGATTCTCCTACACCATATATTCCGATTTTCTTAGTTCCTTTAGAGTTTAGACCAAAATAAATGTTCGACGATTGCAGCAAATTATTTACTAGCTCATTTTCTGATTCAGTTGAAAATACTTTTTGATTTTTCACATATCCTACATGTATTAACTGTACGTCAACATTACCGTCTATGTTTGCTTCCAATATTTGCTACACATAGCTAGATAACGTACTATAACCGATATTTAAATCATGGGATGCTTGGCAAATTGAAACGGACTTTATCCTCCTTATTTTTTTAAAAATTACTTGTAATCAGTTTTTTAAATATTTAATACTGTATTATAATTAAATAATGATTCATTTAACATTCATACTATAAACACTTTTAACTTTGACAATTAATAAGTATCAAATGAATGACCTATACTACATTAAATTTACCAAAACAGTGTTTTGGTAAAATGTATGTTCTACACTACAATTTCATAAACTATATTTTTTAGATTTAGAAATTTCTAGAAAGCTGTAGTCCTAGAATTTAATAATTGTGGTAATGCATAAATGCCAACATTCCGGTCTTTTGTTTTCACATCAGGTAAATATAATTTGAACCAGAAAAGACATTTAATAAAATGGATCTTCAAAAAAAATTATAAACTTCACTTCAGTGCAAAATTCACCTTGAATAAATAATTTAAAAATCACAAAAATGAAGTATAATTCATAAGTGTACTCATTGCTTAAAAGTGCTAAAATACATTTATTGTTGTCTAAATATTAAAAACAGCAAAAACACATACTCCAAACTTTTTCAGCCGACACTCGACCATCCTCAGGGTCATTCTGTTATTTATCCTCGATCTTGTTCGAGTTCCAGCCCGGGAGAGATAATTAATGTTCAAGGGTGGTACGGGAGGTAAAGGGTGGGGGGACGGAAAAGAAAAAAAAAATATTTCAACAAACTTTTACCTATTTTCTAACAATTCACTCCAAATTCCATGAATGTGATACCACAAAATATCATTACAAAATGCTTCATTTCTAGAAATTATCTCAAGAGATTCTCTTATATTGGCTTCTTGGCAATTCTTTGTACGGAAAATAACTTTGTATTTATTAAATTCAACTTTTATAGGTTGAGTTCGAACTAATCTCGCTAACGCTGTACGGGGTCGGTTCAATCTAAGGTTTGCTTCATGCTCCTTTAGTCTATCTCGAAATTTCTTCTTTGTCATTTCTATATAAAGGAATTCTTTATTATCCTTTATGTACACTCCTATTGTCAACCTGAACTGGAACAATTTTCACATTTAACAAATCTTTTAACTTTGGGGGAGGGACCGCGATTAACTTTATAGCATATTTCAAAAGAATATGTCTCATAGTCTCGAAGTCTTGGAATTTAATTTCAATTTTTACACCGACGAATAAATTAAGGAATGTTCTTTCAAATTCAATTTGTTTAAAAACTATCTCAGTTTACTGATTTTTAATGGTTTTAAAAATAATTTTAAAGCATACATTAAAAAAAATCTACATGTATTGCGTGGAATCCGATTGCAAAAGATTTACCCGTTTGCACCTAAAACAATATAATTTGTTCCGCATTTGTTTCCGGCTGATATTCCAATGACGAAATTGAAACTTCATCAATCAATAAATAAATAAAGAAAACACATATTTAATAGACACGTAATCAAACTGATGCGCGCTTAAAGAACTGAAATTATCAGATTCGAAAAAGGCTGCCGTAAGTAGCGAAATCCTTGCGATTTCTTCAGTTAATAACTCCTGATATGCAGTTTAAACAAAAGTACAGCTTTTAGTAAATTTTAAAACTTTTTTTAAATACATAATTGATATTTTTCATATAAAAATGTCTTTTGGTGTTGTTATTTGGCAATTTAAAATTTTTTTTAAATGTTAAAAGCAAATGGTTAAAGAAAATAGTTTTCATCTATCTTCTGAAACTCGGGAATCCCGGTTTGAATCCCCTAGGTTTCTATAAAACTAATACAGATGCCAGTTTTTTTCTTTTCTTTAGAAATAACATGTGATTAAAAATAACGGTTATGATAATTTCTTAAATCGCGGATAATTGCCGAAACGTCAGTTCAGACTCACTGTGGAGACGCTAAAAGTGTTTGGTTTCTGTTTCTCTGTCTGTTTGTTTGTCTGTTGCGCGATAACTGCCGCAAAAATAGTCCGATTAGGTTGATTTTTGGTAGGTATGTTGGTGAGGCATACCCGCAATTGTATAGTTTTTAGTTAAACTTGGTTCATTCATTCGAAAAAATTTGGAACATTTTTTTTAAGATCATAATGCTTTTCAATTGGGAAGTCAGACGAATTTTAAATTTTAACATTCATCGAATGGAAAATGATGCATCGGGATAATTGACATGTTAAATTATGGATGCTAAATTTCCGAAATGGAGATCTTAAATTAATACGATCGCCTTAAAATTTGCTAACAATTTCTTGGAATTTCGAAATTAATTGTATAAATTATTGGGAAATTTTACGCATTAATTGGAGAGCTATAAAACAATTTTAATTTCTCATTTTTTACAAAAATGTCCAAAGGATTTCTTTTATTCCTTTCTTTTATTAAATGGTTTCTTTTAGTAAACGTATTTCAGTATTTCAAAGACTATTAAAAAAGTGAAAATTCGAGTAAATCGCATTACTTTGATGCAAAATTTTATTAACAAAATAGCTGATTTTCGGGTGATTTTAGTTTTTAATATGCTATTTCTAATGAAATAGATGAGGATTTATTTTAACTGCAAAAGAAAGATTACCAAATCGGTTTTCCAAACGAAAATTATAAAAACGTTGAATGTGTAAACAGAATATTAGTATCATAAGAGGAATTTACATTTGTATAAGTGCACAAATTTGTATAAACTTCAGCAGCATTTGACGATGTTTAGTAGTTGAAAAATAAGTATTCATTTAAGGATAGGATGCAATCTCCTGTGCAAGCAGATGGTTAATCTAATGAAATTACAATAGTAAATGCATTTAGACATACACTCGAATAATGACGTAGTACAATTACTGGAAATTGATAACATGAAATCAAAGCGAAAACGGGGGGTTCAGGGAGACGGAGCCGCCCTGAAGGAATGTATTCTTATTCTGATAAAATACGATAATAAGTAGTTTATCTATCATATCATTGCATAAAATTGTGTTTAATGTGATACTTCTAAAAATTCCGAAAGTTTCGATAAATCTTATATGCTTATAAATGTATAAATAATTTTATAAAAATTGAATTTTAGGATATCTAATATTATGCAGATTACATTAAAAACTTCGTGAGATTTATGAACAATCACTTGTAGAGCTGACGTTGAGGCCTCTGATCTGCAGATTTACCAGTCTTAAATATACCTTTATAGAATCTGTGGAAAACACCTTACATCGAATTAAAAAAAAAAAAAAAAGAATGTAAAGAACAGAAACAAGAGATAAAATAATACTGCATGATGAAGCAAGCAATTAAATTGAAAACAATTTATTAAGAAAAAAGATTGATTTCCGAAATGTCAGTGAAAAGTTTTTGGTTTCTGTCTGCTTGTTTGTTTGTCTGTCTGTCTGTTCCGCTATAACTGCCGCAAAAAAAACATCGGATATCGTTGATTTTTGGTAAGTATGTTGGTAAGGTACCCGGATGTAGCTATACAGTTTTTGGTTAAATTTGGTTTATACGTTCGAAAAATATAGAACATTTCTTTTGATGTCACTATGGGAATGCAGACGATTTTCAGATTTCATTGTTAACTGAAATGAAAATGATACCTTTTTTAATAATGGATTTAAATGTAAACTTATGGATGCTAAATTTTCAATATGAAGGTTATAAATATGTCCAATATCTTTGAAAATTTGCCGATATATTTATTAGAATTTAGAAATTAATTCTTTAAATGATTGGGAAATATTTTGCATCTATTCAAGAAATATAAAACATTTTACTTTCATATTTTTTACAAATTTTAAAATGCATTTCTTTTAACTTTCCTCTTTAATTTATTATTTGCTTAGCAACTATTTCAAAGCATATCAAAATAATAATCGCATTATTCTGTAGAAAATTTTATTTTATAAAATAGCTGATTTTCCGGTGATTTTAGTTTCTAATATGCTTTTTTTTAATGAAATAGATGAGGATTTATTTTAACTGCAAAAGAAAGATTATCAAATTTGTTTTCCAAACGAAAATTATAAAAACATTAAAAGTGTAAATTGAATATAAGTATCATAAAAGAAATTTAGTTTTTGTATCATGTTTTTTAATACACTAAATTTTATTCAATTTCAGCAACATATGATGATGTTTAGTGGTTGAAAAATAAGTACTAATTTAAGGATAGGATACAATCTCCTCTACAAGGAGATAATAATATAATAATATTACAGTAGTAAATACATTTAGACATATACTCGAATAATGAAATAGCACAATTACTGGAAATTGATAACATAAAATTAAAGCGACAACGGGGTGTTCAGGAGACGGACCCCCCTCCCTGAAGGAATGTATTCTGATTTTGAAAAAACACAATAATACGTAGTTTATCATATCATTGCATAAAATTGTGTTTAAGGTGATACTTTTAAAATTTTCGGAAGTTTGGATAAATCTTATATGCTTATAAATGTATAAATAACTTTAAAATTTGAATTTTAGGATATCTAATATTATGCAGATTATATTAAAAATTAGTGAGATTAATGAACAACGATTTGTAGAGCCGACGTTGAAGTGAATCGCATTATTTTGACGCAACATTGTATTAACATGATTTTTGTGTCTATAAAAAGTACTTTAAGCGATAAAGAAAAAATAGCAACCGCATAAAAGCGAGATACATTACCTTAAATACATTGTCTGGTTCAAAACATGTTTAGCTTGGATTGTACTATGTAAGAATATAGAAATGTTGCCACCTATTACAAAGGTATAATGCATTTTCACAATGTATAACATCCCACAACTAATGGGATAGCTAAATTTATGCGTCTGATTAAGTATTTGAATAAATTCTAAACATACTAACACTTTTAATTTTCGTTATAAAAAGAGAAATGCAAAACTGCAGTATATTTTACAAAGAACAGATTGCAGTTAGAAACATGTTCTTCTAATATATAATATTAGACTTATTGCTACAATTTTTGCCTCCTACTTTAGAAAGAAAATTTCGGAAAAGAAAAAGTTTCGCGTAATTTTTGTGTCAAGAATGTGGGACAATTAAGGTTGATGAACGGGAATTTTACATTAATCTTAGCAACGTTTTTCAGGGATTTTTTTCATCTCTTCACTTGTCTTTAAGAACGTAGGCAGGTGTTTTTGTAGCCACTATTGTCTGTCATGTCATCTATTAACTCTGTCAGTTGACAGACAGTTTTAGAGTTTTAGTTGAATTCGAACATAAATTTACTTTGATCAAAATATCTAAAATAAATAAAATAAAATAAATAAGTTTAATGTCGTATTTCTAATTTAAAATAATGTGTTTTGTGGGGAGAATAGTGATGGAGCCACAGTCAGATAGAAAAAACAAAGATACTCTGTTAAAAAACGATAAATATATCTTTTTTTAATCTAGCAAATTCATAATATAACTGTGAACGAAAATATACAATAACGTATTCCGAGTACCAACGATTCTGAAACGTGTTTTTCATCTTTAGAAATCTCAGAAACCAATATATTTTCGAGATTTAAAGAAGCATTTATAAAAACAAAGTTTCTATTGTTGCCACTGATTTTTGGAAACATTTCCGAGTAGTTTTTATAGTGTTTTTAGCTCACCGGCTATCAAAGCCTGAGAACTAATATGCCCGCCGGTTATGTATGTACGTATGTTACGTAACGCGATAACTCTTGATAGAAAAAACCGTTTTACTTCAAATTTTGTTTAAAGGTTCATTGTGATAAGGCGCTTCCTGATTAGTTTTGATGGTTCATTGGTTAAGTATAAAGGGGGGAACGGGGGGATAAAGCCCTTTTAATTTAGATAAATGGGTTTTTATGCAGAATTATCCGATTTTCTTCAAATTTTGTATATAGGTTCATTGTGATAAGGCGCTTCCCTGATTAGTTTTAGAGGTTCATTTGTAAAGTATGAAGGGGGAAAGCGGGACCAATCTCCCCCCTTAATTTAGATAAATGGGTTTTTCATGCAGAATTATCCGAATGTCTTCAAATTTTGTATATAGGTTCATTGTGATAAGGCGCTTTCCTTATTAGTTTTAGGGGTTCATTGGTTAAGTATAAAGGGGGTAACGGGGGCTAACCCACCCCCTCCCTTAATTTAGATAAATGGGTTTTTCATGCAGAATTATCCAATTTTCTTCAAATTTTGTATATAGGTTCATTGTGGTAAGGCGCTTCTCTGATTAGTTTTGGGGGCTCATTGGTCAAGTATAAAGGGGGTAACGGGAGCTAATCCTCCCCCCTTAATTTAGATAAATGGGTTTTTCATGCAGAATTATCCAATTTTCTTCAAATTTCGTATATAGGTTCATTGTGGTAAGGCGCTTCTCTGATTAGTTTTGGGGGCTCATTGGTCAAGTATAAAGGAGGTAACGGGAGCTAATCCTCCCCCCTTAATTTAGATAAATGGGTTTTTCATGCAGAATTATCCAATTTTCTTCAAATTTTGTATATAGGTTTATTGTGGTAAGGCGCTTCTCTGATTAGTTTTGGGGGCTCATTGGTCAAGTATAAAGGGGGTAACGGGAGCTAATCCGTCCCCCTTAATTTAGATAAATGGGTTTTTCATGCAGAATTATCCAATTTTCTTCAAATTTTGTATATAGGTTCATTGTGGTAAGGCACTTCTCTGATTAGTTTTGGGGACTCATTGGTCAAGTATAAAGGGGGTAACGAGAGCTAATCCTCCCCCTTAATTTAGATAAATGGGTTTTTCATGCAGAATTATCCGATATGCTTCAAATTTTGTATATTGGTTCGTTGTAATAAGGCGCTCACCTGATTAATTTTTGGGGTTCATTGGTCCCCTTAATTTATTGTCGATTTATTTATTTTTTGAGGGGTATTATTCTTTGAAATAAGAGTATAATATACAATTGGTGTGAATAGCCTGTGAGCTCAATAACTGGGCAGTTTTCTTTTATTATATTAGTTTTTTCAAACCGAAAAAAGTAGGTTGATATCAATTTTTAAGTAAACATTTTCATGTTCAGCAAACATGTTTTACAGACAAACACGGTAAATTAACTGCATTAATATTAAGATTTAAATTAATATTATTTTGTTATTCTTACATGTATAATTTCAATTAAGTAGCTGAAAATGTTAATTCACGAATTGATACCGTTCTAAAAACCAATATTCCAGTTTGAGAAAACTGATTAAAACACTATAAAAACTATAACTCGAAATCGTTTTCGAAAATCAGTGACAGGAAAAGAGAGCTCGTTTTTATAAATGCTTTTTTAAACCTCAAAAATATACTAGTTTCTGAGCTTTCTAAAGATAAGGAACGCTTTCGGAATCATGGATAACTCAGAAGAGTTTAATGTATATTTTCTTTTATGGTTAAATCATATTTTCGTAGATTAAGAAACATTTGTCTTTTTTTTTAAATAGTGTATGACAATTAAAATACTACTGTTTAGGGAAAAAAAAAAAAAAAAAAAAAAAACAGAAAATTTAAAGCCTCTACTATCGAACCCTTTTAAAATTTAATGGTAATTTAACGTAACTTAGATATATATATATATTTTAAATCCTCGTATACATTTCTTCTTAATAGTTTTCATTCAATTAAAAGAAATCTAAATGCTATTTTACTGTAATATATTAAACAGAATAAATTTATAAATTTACTTTAACGATAACAAGAACGAAAAATCATGTGTCAAGCATAGATTATGAAACACTTTCCAACACATTTTCAGAATATTTTAACATTAAAACTTCGCAGTTTTCTAAGTAAACAAGGTCAAGGTCAAACCAGGCGAGGAGGCCTACCTTCCGGCCTAAGCTCAACTAGCCCCGCCCAGCAGGTTTGTTTACCTTTTAGAAAACGCATAATACATTTGAAAACCCAATTTTAGCATTTACTACAAAAAATCAAATAAACTATGCGATTTTTTTAAGCAGCTCTGTATATGATCTATAGATTTGTATGTATATTACACAGTATGCTGAAATTTACTTCAGTAAGGAAATATTGAAAATGCCCCTTCAGCAATTTTCTTCAGTAACCGGAAATGTACGTGAAATCTTTCAAGCAGCCCTGAATATGATCTGTAGATTTTATATGCACCAATTATGCAAAACATTAGTTACATTTAAAAACTCGTAACACAACTTAAAACGAGCTACCAGCATTTATTGTTCATAGACACTATACTGTAACCAAATTCTTTTGAGTTTCCCTGTAAATGGAAAATACATTCTATGCATACCATATTCTACAGTAAGCGCCTTGCAGTGCACCTCAATAATATGTATCAATTTGAAGATGTTTAAAATAGTGAAACATCATTAAAATACGCTGCAAACGATTTTCCTCAAAAGACCGTAATGGAACGGAATTCTTTTGAGTGTCCCTGTAAATGAACGATACATTCTATGCACCCCATATTCTAGCACCACCTCCTCTATCTCCTCCATTCTATGCACCACCATCATCACGCCTTGTAGTGAACCTCAGTGAAATGTATCAATTTTAATATCTTTAAAATAGTGTAACATCATTAAAATACTCCGCAACCGATTTTTCTCCGTAGGCCGTAATGTAATGGAATTAGTTTCAGTGTCCCTATAAAATAACCATAAATGCTACATTCTTCATTTTCAATACCAAACATGCCATAGTAAATCCCAATAACATACACCAATTTCAAGACAATCGGAGTACATTTACGCGATTTAGAGCACGGACAGACGACAAACAGACGGCAGACAGACGGCAAACAAACCGAATTCAAATAAACACTTTTCAAATATATAGAAAAGTAATAAAAATCAATAAATATGCAAATTTCCTTATTGAAATCCTTCAAATTCCGGCTGTGAGTCTGACAGGCGCGCCAAACATTTTTTTTTTCCCTTTCATATATATATGGTCTCATAAACGTGCAGTATGTGCAATCCTGACACAAGAAAAACAAGAAGGAAAAATCATGCGTCAAGCATAGATTATGTAACACTTTCCAACACTCCCAAAATAATTTTGCAAATCTTTATCGCAAGGTGTCAGATGATATCTAACTAAACAATTTTGAAAACTTGTAACATATTTAAAAATCCAATTTTAGGAATTACCAACAATATTCGGAAAAATATCCGAGCTCCTTTGTGCAACCCTGTATAGGATCGATAGATTTGTATATATACTAAATAGAATGCTAAATTTTAGCTCAGTTAGGAAACGCGTATCACAGTTTAAAATTTCCCTTCTGGAATTTCCGACAATCAACGGAAATGTACTCGAGAACTTTTGTGCTGCCCGTATACAATCTATACAATTTAGACACACCAAGTAATAGATAAAAATTGAGTTAAATTTAAAAACGAGTTCATCAACTGAAAAAGCATTCCCAGCAATTATTATTAATAAGCAGTATTTTAACAGAATTTTTTTTTGTGTTCCTGTAAATGAACGATGAAAGCTATACACACAATATTCTATAGTAAGCCTCATAGAATCCACGATAGTGATATATATCAATTTCAATATGTTTGAAATAGGGAAACATTATTAAAATAGACTTCAAGCGATTTTTCTTCATAGACCGTAATGTAACGGAATTCTTTTGAATATCCCTGTAAAGGAACTATAAGTGCTGTGCACACCACTTTCTATAATTAGTCTCTTGTAGTGCATCCCAGTGATATATATCAATTTCAATATCTTTTAAATTGTATAACATCATTAAAATAAACGGCAAACGATTTTTCTACATAGACCGTAATGTAACGGAATTCTTTTGAGTATCCCTGTAAAGGAACTACACTATATTCCCAAAGGTGACCGGTCCCTTGCGATTTTAGACGTTTTGTTAACTATCTAGAAAAATACATGACGAATTAACCTGAAACTGCAGGTGTGTAAACAGTATAGTATAGGTTATATATTTCCGTGAAGATTTTTTCACGAAATCCCATAGAAGACTGTCAACAAATTGAAAAAGAACGAATATCTATTGGATTACCCTGTAAAAGCTAATGTAGAAAAAGCGTTCAAACTCGAGATTATTAATAAGTGGCTTATTGTAATATACAGTGTTCATGTTTATGAGGATAGCATGTATAATCGAAGAGAAATTAAGGTTTTTATAAAAACAGACCCGAATTTCGCCAAGTTTTTTTATTATAATTTGCAGAGTTCTTAATATATAAAAAAGTTATTTTGAGAAAATATGTCAAACAACGTTGTACATAATACTCTGCAATCAGAATTAAAAAATAATAAAAATTGGATGAAAAATGAGCAGGTTTACTAAAAAACGTTTCATTGCGCATGTGTGAATGCAATCAAAATATAATGTGCATAATGTATTATCTAAGTATATAGAGCAACTTTTGTGAAAGTCTCAAAATCATAGCTTGAAAATTCTGAAAATTATCGTCGATAGAATAAAGCTCGAAATCCGTTGTTCCCAAAAGGAAGCAAAAAGATGAGGGGTTGTATCCAAATATAGTAGTACGTGCAAAATTGTGTACGTTATCTTGGCACTAATCAACATTTTTTAATAAACCTGCTCATTTTTCATCCAATTTTTATTATTTTTTAACTGTGATTGCAGAGTATTATGTACAATGTCGTTCGACATATTTTCTCAAAATAACTTTTTTTTTATATTAAGAACTCTGCAAATTATAAGCAAAAAACTTGGTGAAATTTGGGACTGTTTTTATAAAAACCTTAATTTCTCTTCGAGTATACATGCTATCTTCATAAAAACGAACACAGTATATTACAATAAACCACTTATTAATAATCTCGAGTTTGAACGCTTTTGCTACATTAGTTTTTACAGGGTAATCCAAAATATATTGGGTTATCGGTATTGGCGAATTGGGCTATCGGTACGTTCGTTATTACTGAAGGTAATTCACAGCAATCGGTTAGCAAGGCAGAATTATCATAATTTTTTTTTTTTTTTCATGGTCAATAGTTTTATTGAAGGTAGTTTTTCTTCTTTTTGTCTTGTTTTCAGGTAGATAATAGGCTAAGGATATTTCATCCGTGTTTCCGAAAAAATTTCCCTGTTCTGGATTACGAATCTTTGAAATTCCATAATCAATTACTTTCTCGATGTCTTGTTTTAAATTTAAACCGTGTTTTTTCTATAAAGTTAAAAAGTTTAAAGACTAAGATCACGAAATTAAAGCATCCAAATACGTTCGGAGCACTCTTTTTTTTTTTTTTTTTTTTTTTTTTGTAAGCGTGACATGAAAACACCTTAACCATTAACTACTTTTATATTTTAGTTTATGCATGGATTGACTATTCTAATTCTATTAACTATTTAAACATATATTTAAAACTATTCAGTTTATAAATTATTAACTATTCATTAACTATTAACAATCAAGTTTTATATATACATTAAACTACTTTAGTTTTAGAAAATTGATAAATATATAGAGAAATTTGAAGAAATTTTTAAAAAACTTCAAAAATGGTAACACGCAAATTTAATGACCTAATTCAAACAAATTAAGTATCAAAATAATCCTCACGCACTTGTCTAGCAATGAACTAAAACTTTTCGACTACTTCTATAAATAAACATTTTAGAGCTAGTCGAAGAATCAATACTAGATATTTGGCATATTTTCAACATCGTTAATTAAATATCATACCATAATTGGCAAAATATTTTTATTTTGCGAATATTCTTTTAGTTCATACCTTAGGATATATTATAAAAAAAAAAAAATATCTATCAAGTTTTAAAAAAAATGAATCTTAACATTTGGAGTTATCATTTTTGAAAAAAGTGATTTTGAGAAATTTGCATTTTTAATTAAAATGACGAAACAAGTGTTGCCAGATTTAAATTAAATTTTCGTTACTAGATACTCTCATAAAATGTTAATGATTTTAAATATTAAGAAAAAAAGTCTTAATATTTCTAAAAATATGGTATGATTTGGCAGCTTTACAGGATAACTTTCGGCCATTTTACTCTATTAACGATGACTTCCGGCTTGTGGAGCGTTATAAATTATTTAATATATTGGCTTTTAATTGGCGTAGATACAAAATCAAAACTGTTTTGGAAAGTCCTATTTAATAAATTCGAAAACTAAAAATGTCCTTTTTGCGGAAATGGACCATTTCAACTTATTGGGGCATCTTAAATATTATCACAATATCTTTGCTGTATTGTAACTATTCAAGTACTATCATATCATTGGGATTTTAAACCATTGCCGTTTACAGGTTTTCCTCGAATAGTGTCATTAATTGGTCCCGCGATATTACCGTACTAATTGAGGCATATATTTAATGAGGAAATCTACATTAGATCCACAACCAACTTTCTTAAAACCCAATTTAAATAAATGAGCAATATAATAATGTACTACCATATTGTTTATGAAGTATTATTGTTAGAAAATACATATTACAGCTTCACTGCAAAAGAAAAAAAAAATGTTGATTTTACGGACCGTAAAATTAACAGTAACAAACAGTGAAATAAGCAGTAATACGCTACGGCAACTCATATTTTATAATTTGACAATATACTCCTGGACAAGTTTGATTATACGAGTGAGACAAATCAACAAGCATTTGCTTAGCGATAATTACACATTCGCCAAGTTTATATGCAAAATCCTCTCGACCAATCAAATTTTATTGGCCGTATGCCGCCACACTCTTATTTTTTTCTTACTTTACTAAACTTCTTTCTCACGAAAAGGAAAATATTTCAGAACCACTATTACGGAGCCACCATTATAGAAACTCCCTTAAAAAAAAATATATATATATATATATATATATATATATATATATATATATATATATATATATATATATATATATATATATTACTATTTCAGAAATTAGATTTTGAAAATTTCAGAATTATTATGTCATTTTATAGGATTCTTACGAATAATAGACATTCGTTTCTGGAAGCAATTCGCCATTTTCTTGGAGGAGTGGATGTGAAATACAAACATACAAGCAGATTTTTAATACTTTCCAACATAGGTGAAAAACGTTCATGACTTCGGTTCACTTCGGTTCGTTTGCTTACCGTCTTTCTGTTTGTTTGAGTGCTAACTTTCGTAAATATTCTTCTATCACCATGCCAGTATTATAGTATATTATTTTACTATAGGACGTTTCTTATTGAAAATGGAGTTTGTAGCATTCATAGTTCGTTTACAGGGACATACCAAAGAATTTCGTTACATTATGGTAGGGGTGCACAACCTTTTTAAGCCAAGGACCACTTAAAAAAATGACTGGGTAGTCGAGGGCTACCATCAGTAGAATTTTGTTTCGAGAAGGTGTGACAGGAGGGGGGGGGGGGATCTAAGTCTAAATTTTGGAAGGGTAGTTTTAGCCCCCTAGATTCCTTCTTTTCCAGTCAACGTATTCAGTTCTGTTGGCAAGGATATATCAACAGTTTACGTTTGTATTTATACAAGAGATATAGCTAAGATTATCCCTGACTTTATTTGAAGGAGTAAATTTAGCTTTAAAGATTGCCAGTGCCGAAAAAAAATTCTGCTTTCATGATTGAAGGTGGGAAGGAGAAGAAATGTATATTATTCGAAATTGTACTTCTTAACATATTCAGTCATAAAATGTAGATATCAAGTAGGGGTGCACAACCTTTATAAGAGGAGGGCCAGTCACAAAAATGACTGGATTGTTGCGAGCCAACATCCGTAGGGTGGACAAAATTTTGTTTTGGGGAAGGAAGGGGAGGATCGGCCTAAAAGTTCATAAAAATGCTAATTCTAAAAGGAGAGTTAGCTCCTTATACTAAACCACTTTCTTAGTCAGCATAACCCAATTCAGTTGGCAAGGATGGAAAAAACTTCCATGCGCGACTGACAATTCATAGTTTTTCTCAAGTGATTGATGAAATTCACGATTTTTACGCGCCCGTTCGGCGAAATTTGCGTTTTATACTCACTCGATCGGCTAAATTCATGATTTTTACGTACCTGACTGGCACAATTTGCGTGTTTTTCGCACCCGATCGGCAAAATTCGCGATTTTTACGGGCCTTATCGGCAAAATGCGCAATTTTTACGGGCCTGATCGACAAAATTAGCGATTTTTACGAATCGCTAAATCGGGCCTTATCGGCAAAATGCGCAATTTTTACGGGCCTGATCGACAAAATTAGCGATTTTTACGAATCGCTAAATCGGGCCTGATCGGCAAAATTCCCGATTTTTACGCAGGCGATCGGCAAAATTTACGATTTATACGCACCCGATCGGCAAAATTCGCAGTTTATACGCACCCGATCAGCAAAATTCGCGATTTATACGCACCCGATCGGCAAAATTTGCAATTTTTACGCAACCGATGGGCGAAATTCGCGATCATTACGCGTCCGATCGGTGAAATTCGCGATTTTTTCGCTTCCGATCAGCGAAATTGATCCGCGGGCCACCAGTAATCCGATCGCGGGCCACAGGTTGTGCATCCCTACAGTATGGTTTACTGGGGAAATTTGCTTGAAGGGAATTTTAACACGTTCGCTACTAAGGACACGTATGTGGCATCGCTTGGTCACTCTTGTTTCCCATAACATGTTTAATCTAAAATTACGAATTCATACCGGATATTTCGAAAGAAAAATTTTATTTTATGTAATCAGAAAATGTGTGTCATTAATTAAATAAAGCTAATATTGTCATTAGTATTTTCTGGCATGAATTCAAAATTTTTGAATAAAATAAAATTATGTTAATTTAACCCAGTAGTGAACGTGTTACTGGTGTTACACTTCTTCCAAACGTTAACGAAATTGATATGCATTACTGAGCTGCTCTGAAAAGTAATTTTATTGAATTTAGGTTGCTTAGACTCCAATTAGAAGAACATACAAAAATTTAGATGACAACACTTGTGTAGCACCGATAATTGCTGGAAATGCGCTTCCATTTGTAGTATGCGTTTTTAAACTTACTAAACTTTAGTAAATTGCGTGACGTGTAATAAAATATATAAACCATATATAGTGCTATACAAAATAATTCGAATATTTAACCGTCTATGTGCGGTTATTGCTGAAATTGGGTTTTAACTGGGTTACCTTTTCTAATTTTTTTTTTTTTTTTTTTAATTCAGATATCTTCTTTTACTGTATCGAACGATGATGAACTTTCGTTACAATAGCCTGGGAATGTTGGAAATTGTTTCATAATTTATGCGTGATGCACGAATTTTCTTTCTTGCAATACATAAAATTAGTTCTGAATTCGTCAGTGGCTACACGGCAGATGTCGAGATAGAATGAAGAGCGAGATAAAACGGATGAAGTGACACTTGCACGTACCGGTACCTATCTTTAGAGTGATGCGTGGTGGAGAAAAAAAAAGTTTTTTAGAGATAGTTTTTTTGCTTTTTGGCCTCGCTTTCATTTCTTTTTATGCAACAGAAATAAGAAGAGATCTTGCCAAGGGAGGGGGACGGGAGGATTCACCGGGTTGTTCCCCTTTTGAGCGCAAATTCCACGAAAAACTGTTCCTATCAGATTGTTTACGTAACGATGAAGTAGTGTAGGGGTTGAGACCTACCTGTGAAAATTGTTTTTTGATGAAATTTTTGTGAAGTAGAAATAATATGAATATGGATTACGTAGGGTTTTCAGTGATTTATTCCAGCTTATGTAGGCTTATCAGTATACTATTTGTGAAATGTTAAAGATGAAAAAAAATGTGAATATTAACTACACGATTTTAATAAATTACTCTCAGTTTATATCTGCTTACATTATTTGTCCGCGAGAAAAAAAAAATGAGGACATGAATTTCTGAAATTTCTATATATTACCCAACTGATGTCCGAGTCTCAGTAATATGCCATGCTCGAAAAGGTAAAAGAAAATGAATCAGAACAACGGAAATTTGAATAAATTACTTCAGTTGCAACAGGGCATTAATAAGATTCGCGAGTGTTCATAAAAGAGAAAAAAATTATATGAATCACATGGGTTTGGAAAAATTATTTTAGTTTGTGCTCGGATATTAATATATTTTTATGGAATATCCCCAAAGGAAAAAAAAGAGAAATATGATTTACCAAAATGTAAATTACCAAAACTTGTGTTGAAGTATTATTACTTTTTTATAATGTCGGTAAAGCAGAAAGATTGTGAATATGAACCAGCTATATTTAGATAAATTTCCTCAAGTCTATCTAGGTATTAGTAATATTTATAAAATGTTTATAAAGGCGAAAAATATGAATATGATCTAAAGAGTATTAAATCTAGCGATTTAAATAAATTACTTTGTGTCCGAGCATCAGTACTTTTATATAGAGAAAAAATACGAACTACTGAAATTTCAATAACTTCCGACCTTGTGTTTGAGATTCAGTACTTTTTCATTATGTTCGTAAACCAGAAAGAATGCGAATATGAACAGCTGAGATAATTTTCCTCATCTGTATTTAGGAATTAGTAATATTTATAAAATGTTCATAAAGGAGGAAAGTGATCTGCCAAGATTCCGATAAATTCCTTTAATTTCCCAAGTTTTAGTACTTTTATGAAATATCTGTATAGCAGAAAAAATATGGTTTCACTAACATACCAACTTGTGTCCAAGGTGTAATTTTGGCACAATATTAGTAAATTCGAAATAATCATGAATGAAAAAAAAATCCATCAATTCAGGCCATTAAGTAATTACTTAGAGCCTTCAAACTGTTTAACAAATTAATGCTAAGTTCCTAGATGCCAAATAAATTGCTGCAAGCAGAAAAAACATGGAGAAATAACGAACTAAAACTTTGATAAATCATAACGAATGTATATGTAAAATTTATTTTTGGTAGTACGAGGGTTGTAAATGAAGTAGTGAAGACGTAGACCAGAAAGTTGCCGAAGATCGGTCATGGGCAAACAAGATATGGTAGCAGTGAGGTGGCGCTGTTGTCGATGTGTAGAGTGCATAAAACAGTCGATCCAGTTACTAGGGGTAGTGGCTGTGTGGCGTTGAACTGGATAGTGTCATTTTTAACGCTCTAAAGCCTGTTTACAAAAGCTGATCCGCGGTCGTGGATTAAAATCGAGGTTGCCCGTAGCAAAAATGCATCTGAATGTTACCAAGGTTAACGTGAAGCCTGTGGTGAGAATGCATTACCGTATAGGACGGTTGCACGATGGGTCAAAGCGTTTCGTGCGGTCGGAATGAGACTGTGGATTTGCACTACGCAAATTGGCCGCCCATTCTTCAAAATCAGATTGACATCGTGAGTGGTCTCCTTTCCATAGACTGTTGATGGATTATCCGGGAATTATCCGTATCTGGCCTCTGTGTTCCGAGCAGTAGGGCGCTCCGTCGCTGTCATCAACAAGAAACACCTTGCCAACGGTATCCTGCGGCTTCCCGATATTTGGCAAAAGGTACTAAACTTTGCTGGTGGTTATAGTGAAAGAATGTAATGCAATTTTACTTGAAAGTTCATAAAAAATTGTTCTATCTATGTTGCGTCAACTTTATTTACAACCCTCGTATTTATCAACAAATGCTTTAGAAGGATCCTTATAAAACATTTTTTTTTCTAAACAGTTGAGGGGGTAGGGGCAAGGAAGTGCCAAGCCACATTTTTGGTGAAATAAATCTAACATTGTAATCTGTAGCTTAATATTGTAAATTATAATATCCAACATATAATTTGCTTCTAATGTCACTTTGTGGCAGCATATGTGACAGGTTACGTTTTTGCCGCAGATGTTTATGCCCTTAATAAAGATAGCTAATTTACAGAAAACGTAATAGTAATATCATTAAAGTAATGCCATATTGTTACTCATAATATCTTAACTGTTACTAAGACTTTGGCGAAAAAACTTTAGGTTTTATATCTTGATTTGAGTGTTTGATCAAATTTTCAATTTGAAATATCTCAGAAGTTCAAAAATGTGACTTGGCACTTTCTTGCCCCGACCTCCTCAATTGCTTTCAAAATTGATTGTTTAAGATGAAAAAAAAGGGGGGGGGGAGCGGAAACCACTCAAGATATTGATTGCAAACTATGTGAATTACCATAGAATACATTTTTTTTTTTTTTTTTTTTTTTTTGCAAATATATCGCTTGCAAGAAAACGGAGAAAAAGAAATCATATAGGACGATGTAATTTCTAAAGCTAATTAAAAAAAAATCAATGAGAAAATTAGAATACAAGTCTAATTTTTTTTTTTTAAATAAAGTGACAAAAATAAAATAATATCAGATTTCGTTTGAAGCTTACTAAAGTTATTCAATAGAAAGATTAAAGTAACATAAACTAATATGATAAATGGCAAGTAATTCTATCTTTGTTATTTTTTACACGAATTTAAAACTTCTTAGTACATAAGGAAGAAACAAAATTACACTCAATATTGATAACTATAATTCTCAAACGAAATGTTGAAATGCTGATTCTATCAGTTTGTAGAATAGTTAACAGCAAAACCATTTGATCATAAAAATGCCTCTGAAATGTTTGCTTTACAACATAATACAGCCTAAAGATAAGTACAGCCTAAGAATTATTAATGTGAAAAATGATCTTATGAAATATGTTAATTATGATATTATAAGGTCAGTCTAAGTGTAACTTGATAATTGTATTAAAAGTAAAAGTTTCGCCAGATAACCACACCTAGACATATATGTATACTTGTAATAAATCATTTAATGCACCTATCTATCATTTCGCTGCTTCTCTTCTAACCTTTTTTTTTTTTTTATTTGTGTACAAGCTGTCCGAAAAAGGTTGAAATCTATTTAATTTTTTACCTGCTGAAGATTGCAAAAGGTTTTTGAATGAGGCAGAAAATAAGATTATGTGAATGAGCTGGTCCCGTCATTAACCCTTTGTATCACCGCGTTGCAAATCTGTGCAACATACCTAAAAGTCAATTACTTATACAGCGGACTTTAAAATACGATTTTATATATATTGCTGCTATCTTCCAAAACACAGCACACTGAGAAAAAAAATGACACTTTCAAATCTGAGTAAATAGATGTTTTCATTTTGTTATGAAACTTTTTGTTTCATATATGACGACCCAATCCTTTCATTTTTGAAATACCAGAAATACTCAGAATATTGAAACATGGATATACTCAAAAATGAGCACATATAGGTCAGTTCATACTCATTTTTGAAACATGGACATACTCAAAAATGAGCACGAATAAGTCAATTCATACTCATTTTTTAAATATGGACATACTCAGATTTGAGCACATGATATTTTATTCTTGAGTGTGTGCATGTTTTCGGAAATGACAAATGAGTATATGCATGTTTCGAACTTGAGTAATTTTGATTTGGAATCATTTTGACTATGCGACATACTCAGATTTGAGCACATGATGTTTTATTCTTGAGTGTGTGCATGTTTTCGGAAATGACAAATGAGTATATGCATGTTTCGAACTTGAGTAATTTTGATTCGGAATCATTTTGACTATGCGACATACTCAGATTTGAGCACATGATGTTTTATTCTTGAGTGTGTGCATGTTTTCGGAAATGACAAATGAGTATATGCATGTTTCGAACTTGAGTAATTTTGATTCGGAATCATTTTGACTATGCGACATACTCAGATTTGAGTATTTTTTGCTCAATTTTGAAAATGTCGTTTTTAGAGTGTAGTTAATATAAATTGTTCAGTTGATAGAATTCTCAACAGACGGCGATACTGAGTTCATTTTTCATGACAAAGTTTTATTTATCACTTAAGTAGTTTCACATTGTTTTTGCTAAAATGAACTTGGTAAATTTTGTCAAATTAAAAAGGTTGGAAATGTCTAAAAACAGATTTTTTTACAAAGGTAAGTTCGTATATTTTAGAATTTTGTTTTAGAAAATTGACAATATTTATGAGAAGTTTGTAATTTTTTATTTATTGCAGATTTGAATTCAAATTTTAAAACTGTTTCTTTTTTAGGTGTTTTTATTGCTTAAGGTAATCATCTATGAGAAAATGACATAACATTAGGAGTTGTTTACATTAGAAGTAATGCAAGTGAAACATCATGATGCTTTGATTATGCATTTAAGTTATATTAAAAATGTAATCAAACTTATTTATTACATATTTACTTAAAAAAAGGAAACCTATCCTTTTTTCATGCAATTTCAGTGAATATGTTTATTATTTAAAGGTTATTACTTTGATAAGTTGCATGGAATTGTGAGTATGTAGTATGTAATATCGAATGTGAAATGACAATATTGATTACAACATGTATACGACATATCCGGGGCTAATATAAGACATCTAGGGATTCTAATTACTGAATATGATTTTGATTGTTAAGACAAGACCGCAGGAAAAAAAAAAAAAAAGGTTTGTCAAACTATACCTTTTCATAAGGTGCAATTATTAGTAAATAGTTATTATGTTATTAATACAGTGTTAATCAGTACAGTCTCAGTACCGTGGTTTTCTTCGAATCTTGTCGTAATTACGGGTTAGGATCCCTTAGAAAGACCCCCCCCCCTAGGACCTATATTCCTCGAGTAGATAATCGGCCGTCATAAATCAACCAACCAACCAACCAACCGAAGACAATGGGGCGCCCAATCCTAAGTTCGTTTAATTCGAGGTTCGTTTGGAATAAACCGACCAGCGTAGCGGGCGAAGTTCCGCTAGTTATTCTTGAAGGTGAAAATAGGAATATATACAAAATACTCCTCTTTTGTTTCTGTTCGAAGCCAAAAATTTACATTTGAGTTTTGTGCAGACTGGAATTTTTAAAACTTTCTTCTTATCCTGACATACGAGCTAAAACTATTTGTTCTAAGACGTTTCTTGCAAATTGGTTCAAGTCAAATCCTATGTGTTGCAATTTTAATAGAGCTGTCACTTCCTGTAGATTGTAGCTGCTTCAGATACTATTACTTCCGCATTTCGCTTGATACAGAATCCAAACAGGAATAAGATAAATGTGCTCTTTCGATACGCAAATGCATTGCAAAACATAATTGTTGATTTTACAGTATAATACTAGCACCCCAGCTGCCAGTATTATACCGTAAAATTAACAGACTCAACAAGTGTTAAAAATCCTTTTCCAGTTTTCACATTATTTTGCAATCAGATTTTTTACAAAGTCGCCGACGCTAATTCACAATTAACGTTAAAAATCTTCACTAACAAATCTTTGTTTGATGCACTTAACATTATTCTATGTATAATATTATGTATAATTCTAGTCTATTTATAATAGTCTAATTTGCATCTTTTCAGCATATTTACTATTAATTTCGACATCTACTGTTGTTTTATTTTCAAAAATGTCTTCTTTATGAAAAGAAAGAAAGAAATATAAAAATGTGCACTTCACAAATCTTTTCTTTTAATCCGATCATTTTTTCATTTTTTAAAAATTGATTTTTAAAGTTTTCACGAATTTTCTGCCCATTCAGTATAAAATGAATTAACATGCTATTCTTCTTAAAAGTATACTTTATAAATAGGGATGTAACGAATAGTGATTTGGCTGAATACTGATTATCAAATATTCGGCCAAATTTTAGGCCGATTACCAACTTTATTTTCCAAATAAGAAAATAAATTTTTATTGTATATATATTTTTTAATTGAAAAAGAATTAAACACAAATTGATGTTTTATTATTTATTACAAATTTTAAAATTTGTTTCAGTTTAAAATTTTTAATAGCTTGATTATTTTTTGTAATATTTCAAACAGAGTTATGCTAATAATAAAACAGCTTTTACTACATCTAAATTATAATAGCATAATTTTATCTATAGGAACGTAATTCATAAACATTTTATCGAAAATAGGAGCTCGCTAGTACGAAAATAGGAATTCATTACTTCTGTTAAATGTACATTTTTTTTTTTTTTCTAATTAAGAAAATTTATCTTAGCACAAAAAAATTAAGAAATTGCATTTTATTCTTTTGTTCTTAGATATATCCAATTTATTTTCTGTAAGTCAGGATGGTAAGGTATATAAGTGTTACGGTGAAACACCGAAATTTGGAGAATGTCGACTTTCACCGGTGAATGTCAACAAACACATAGTCGCTTGGTGTATGTCCGAAATATTTGCTAAATACCCTTATTTCTGACTTACACCGGTAAATGTCGACATTCACCATGCACTAATGGTGAATGTTGAACATGTCAGAGATTTATATTTTTTTCTCCGCAATTCAGTCGCGATAAATTTTTCGCCTCTCTTTCTGAGACTAAAAACTTAAAACACACAGTACACTCAAAATGAGAAAGGAAAATAATAGAAGTTAAAAACTTACTTAATTATACAGTACATTCAAAATCAGAAAGGAAAATAATAGAAGTTAAAAACTTATTTAATTATACAGTACGTTATAAATGAGAAAATAAAATAATAGTAATAAAAAACTTACTAAATTATGAGATTCAAGCTCCTCTCTTTTCGACCTCCACCAGAGCATACCTGTGATTGTCGACATACACCGGTGAGGGTCCGAATGTACAAGAATGTAATGAAATATTCGATCTTTCACCGACGTATTTGGTGTTTGTTGACATTCACCGGTGAAAGTCGAAATTCTTCAATTTCGGTCTTTCACGGTAACATATGCATTAAAATATAAAGAGCGTACTTCACTTTTGCTATACAATAATAATTTTATCCTTTCTTGTATTCAAAATCACTGAAATTAATAATGATCTTTTTAGTAATATACTGAAATATTATATTGCAATATTTTATCTATACTAATATTATAAAGAAGTAATGTTTGTTTGTTTGTTTGTAGGGGTCACTCTAAAAAAAATTCGTGAAAATACAAGAGATTTTCCGTAAAATTTTACGAAGTTTCATTTCCAAAACAACAGTACAATTTCCGTAAATGACATTAGTTCCGTAAAGGATATTTCAAATCCGTAGATATGCAGAAAGTTTTCCGTAAATTTGATGGATTTTTTTTCAAAACAGTACAATGTCCTTATTTCCCCATTTCTGGAAATAACGTTCAGAGGTTTGTATACAGATATCGTCTTGTTTGAAATGCGAATTAAGATTGTTGTATTTGCTAGGGTCCAAGGTCTTCTAGGATCCAGGCCTGGATCGGTCCTACCCGTGGGCCTATTTTCTGTCATTAGACTCGGGCCAATCCTGGAGCTCATTCTAACCGGGTCCGTGTCTGGACGGTAATTTTTTGCGAAAATAATATTTTTTATTTTTTAGTGAAATCTTTAGAAATTTACTTTATTTATATAAATTACAGAATTTTTTTTTGTTGTAAATCTACTTTTTTTTTCTTGATAGTGCTTCAAATTATGAATTTTTTTACTGACATTTTAAAACTTTATTTGAATTTTATTAACGTGAGGCAATATTAGGTTATTAAAGGTTTCGTAAAATAATATCTTTGCAAATTATTGGTATTGAACAAAACTGATTTGTCTTATAAATTTGTGAATTAACCTAAAATTTATTATTTTATAAATTATAATTTTAGAAAGTTTATATTTTTTTCTTTAAATTTATAAAAATAATTAATGATTTTGTCTTTAATTTTATAAAAATGAAGTTTATAATTTTATAAAGTTTATAATATATTTAGTTAGTTTATAATTTTATAAAGTTTATAATATACTAGGGGGCCTACCCCCTGCGAGCTACGCTCGCCAACCCCCGCTCAGACTTTGAAGCCTCTAAAAACATGACAGCGTGCTTTGTTTTAAAAATATTGGTAAATCTGTAATTGGGTTGCCATGCTTTTAACGTTTTAATGGGGCATTTTAGGATTACATTGGCCTCATACACAGCTGTTGCGACAACTGACGACTGTTTTCGGGATTGATAAGTAAAATCAATTACGACTTGAAAACCAGCTTGTATAAAATGGTTAGGTTTAAATTGTGGCTACCTCTCGGACTTTTATAACAACGATCTGTATTCTATTCTTCCTTTGCGTTTAAGGATGAAAAAAATTCCATCTGCTTGTGAATAACATTAAGAACCACGGTATTGAAAAGTACTATGTTATAGACATTTTCAGTAACAGGTTTTAATTTTCTCTCTATTTTAGTGCACCATCATGCATATTTTCATGTTATTTTAAATATGTAAATTATTTATTTTAATTAATATGTATATACGAATTTTCTAATAATTATTTATCATACAAAATTAATTAAATATTTTGTGCATGCATGCCTGCATTTATTCGGCATCAATTGGTGACATATTTAAACAAATTTGCTATCCGCGATAATTTTACACCTTGTTATGTCACTTGAATATTGTCCATAAGAAAATCGGGTACTTTTCCAGTATAGGATCCTTTGCTTGTAGGTTTGGCGTAATTCGAGCTTCGAAAAGGGATAGATTCGTTAATATACATAGATTTGTTGCCAAAAGTTATGAAAACAAACCCAATGAGCTTTTGGTGCTTTTCTATTATAAGGGTCTTGACAACCATGGTCTTGACTTTTTTAAAAAGCTTGGCGCAATTCGGGCATCAGAAAGTGAGTTTGGTGCCAAATGACATAAACAGCCATGGAAACAAATTCGACGATTTTTTTGTTTATATGCGTATTTTAATTATACATATATTATTATTGTTTTTTTTTTTATAGAAATTACTTCTGATTATATATAAAATAGGATAAAGGACATTTTACGCTAAACAAATTGTATAAATATTTTTTTGCTCCTTTCTTTTGCGTTTACATAAATGACGTCATTTGGACGAATTTATGCAAAATATTTTCAGTTTATAAATTAAATTAAATGCTGACAGACGATTGAATCCTGACGACAGAAATGTGATTTTTTTTTTTTAATTTTCCTGAAAAACATAATTTAATCACAATCTTGTCTTCATTATCGATTGAAATAAAAGATAAATTCAATTTCAATTTGAAAATGACGAATAAAAATAAATCAATAATCCCTATCGGGATCCTTTTCAATTTTTTTCCCTTTTTTGTCACAAAAAAAACTGTCTAATTAGTTGCCATCATTACAGAAATGTCATTAAAATTAGAAAAAAATTAATATCTCGAAAACTAATTCCAATTTCAAAAATATATTACCAGTTTTGACATCCGCAGATTTTTATGGACAATTGGTATTAATTTCACCATCAAGCGTTTAATATTTTATTAAAAATAGCCCTGAAACATAATCAGTCGTTTAATCAGTCGTTTCATAAAATCGTTTCATAAATTCGTTTCATAAAATCGTTTCACAAATTTGTTTCATTAGGATTTTATATATATAGGGTAGATTTAGTTAGTTTATAGTTTTATAAAGTTTATAATATATTTAGTTAGTTTATAATTTTATAAAGTTTATAATATATTTAGTTAGTTTATAATTTTAGAAAGTTTATAATATATTTAGTTAGTTTATAATTTTTTAAATTAAACTATATCAATTTAGACTAAATTAATAAATCCAAATTTAAACATACCTATCCCAAGGTCATTAATTTCAAAATTTTCGCTAAAAGTCAATTTTTTTTTTGTTTTAATATTTTTAAGGTTTCATAAAATAATATTTTTGCAAATTATCGGTATGTAGGTGTTAAACTAAGCTGATTTGTCTTATAAATTTGTGAATTAAACTAAAATTTATTATTTTATAAATTATAATTTTACGAAGTTCATATTTCTTTCTTTAAATTTATAAAAAATAATTAATGATTTTTTCTTTAATTTTATAAAAATGAAGTTTATAATTTTATAAAGTTTATAATATATTTAGTTAGTTTATAATTTTATAAATTAAACTAAATTATCAAGTCCAAATTTAAACTTACCTATCCTAAGGTAATTAATTTCAAAATTTTCTCTAAAAATCTATTTTTTTTGTTTTGATTTTTTAAAATTATTCAGTTTAACAGAATCGTACACAAAAGCTCTCAGCAAAGATGAAATATAATAATTTAATTTATTATAAAATTGTTTATTCACATAAGTTTTTAAAATAAGAGATAGAGAAAATTTACTTTAATAGCATGTAATAAATACGTCTACTTAAGATAATTATTGTTTTTAGAATTGATAAATAGATCAACAGACAAATAATTTTAAAAAGTATATGTACTATTGCAAAAAGAAGCAATCATTAGTCTTAATATAATGTTTCACACATATAATACATAAAAAGTTAAAATTTATCTGTTATGAAGCATCAAATAATAAAGCAAGATATTAAAAATTATGAAAATAAAATATTGAAAAATCCGTCTAACTATAAAACCTTAAAGCTTTTGAATCATTAAAAGTATGTAAAATAAATAACAACATTTGAGGGAACGAAGTGTCCGGTCTTAGCGTAATGGTACAATCCGCCAGTTTACTACACAGAAGTTTCCGCGTTCGAACCCCTTCGTGGCAAGTGTTGGTTATTTACTGAAAACTCGCACAGAAATGAAAGAAAAAAAATAAAAAGTGTTATAAGATGTTCCTTGAGAAATATAAATATTTTTTTGGTCCTATAAAATTTATTTTAAAGATATAAAAATATCTAAAAAATACGGAAGATATCTATTAAAAAACGGAAATTTAAAAATGGATATTTCAGAAATCACGGAAAATTTCCTGGAATTTACGGAATTTTTTTTTCCGTTAAAATACGGAAATAATACTGGCGTCTTGATTGCCAGTACAATTTCCGTTTTTTTCAGGAAAATTATTTTACAGTGTAATCTCTGGGATTACCGAACCGATTTCAAAAGTAATGGTGGCAAATTGATGGTGATAGGTTCCTACTTCAACATAGGCTATATTTTATATCGGTGCCACTATCCTCAGGGTGGTGCAGAAGTGTAAGTTCTAAAATTGCGATTTTTGTGATATTGAAGGTGCTAGAAATTTGAAATTTGGCATGGTAGTTATTTATAAGATGTAAATGCTCTCTAAGAGCAGTTTCTAAAAATTCGAAATTTAAAAGAGCGAAATGAGGGAAAAGCGTTCTAAAAACTTTCTAAATTACGATTTCAATGGAACTGTTAAAGGTAGAAATTTGAAATCTGACATGACTGCTACTAATAAGACGCAAACGCATACAAGGAACAGTTTTTTTTTTCAAAACATTCGAAATTTAAAGGGTGCAGGAGAAAAGAAAAGTTCTAAATTACGATTTTTGTGATATTGAAAGGACTAGAAACTTGAAAATTGATATGGTAGGGCGGTTACTTTTAAGATACAAGGAATAGTTTCTAAAAAAATTCGAAATTTCAAAGGGTGAAATGCGGGAAAAGCATTCTAAAAACTTTCTACATTACATTTTCTATGGAATTGTTAAGGATAGAAACTTGAAATTTGACATGGCATGGCTTCTACTTTTAAGACGCAAATGCTCACTTAGAACAGTTTTCTAAAAAATCAAAATTTAAAAGTGTGCAGAACAGGAGAATTTCTAAAACTGCGATTTATGTGATACAGTGGGTATAAAAGCCTATTATTTGGCATGGTGGTTACTTTTAAGAATTAAATGCTCGCTAAGAACGGTTTAAAAAAAAAAATTCAAAATTCAAAAGGGTTAAATGAGTGAAAATCTAAATTACGATTTATTTGGACTTATTTGGGTTAGAAAATTTAAATTTAGTATAGTGGTTACTTTTAAGATGCAGATGTACGGCATAAACAGTTGCTTAATGACAGTTGCGAAATTTACATGTATGAAAGGGGCGAAAACCATTCTAAATTGCGATTTATTCTGAATTGTTAGGGATACAAACTTAAAATTTGACATTTCCGTTATTTTTAAGACGTAAATGCTGGCACAGAACAGTTTTTACAAATTTCGAAATTTAAAAGGGTGCAAAAGCAAAAACTGTTCTAAAATTGCGATTTTTGTGATTATGCTGATCTAGAAACTTGATGGCATGATGGTTATTTTTAAGGTGTAAATAAATGCTCGCTAAGAACGGTTTTTAGAAAATTCGAAATTTCAAATAAAAAATGCAATGAGTGTAAAATCTTCAAAATTCATTCTAAATTACCATTTATTTGGAATTGATTTTAGTTATTCTCATTCATTTAAATCTCATGTTCGCCTAATGCAGTATAAGAATGAAGTTTATTCAAAATGTGGCTTACTTAGTAATTTTTGAAATAACCGTAACAGCATAATTTCCTCTAATAAAAATAGGCACACGAATACCACTTGGCATATTTCAACAATTACGCGGGCAAAGTTGCGCGTTTTGCTAGTATTAAATACATTTTAAATGTCTTAAAAAATGCTGAACATTGCAAATAAATCTTTTTTGACACATTCCTACAGCCCTTTTTATGTGTGCATGAAATTTGCACACATTAATAAATATTCAACTGTTGTAGAATCGAACATTTGTTTTTATTAGGTGCGTTCGTAATTATATAAATACTTAGTACCTATAGTCGTTGTCTGGCCTGTCCGTCTGTCCGCATATAACAGCTCAAAATCTACCCAACCGAATGGTTTGAAATTTAATATATATAATCATTGCAGAATTTTGTCGAGTTATTTCAAATTTTATGAAAATCGAATCAAAACTTAAAAAGATACTAATAAAAATATTTATTAAGAAATTTGAATTTTTTAAAACTTGGTACTTCTTTATAGCAGCTTCCGAGGATTAATCGTAAAACGATCGAGATGTATCACCAAGTTATATAACATGTATGACGTTATAGTCATATATGACGTATGTGACATTTTATAACCTCTATGGTCAAGTTATAGTCACATTCTTCATTCTATTAAATCCTATCATACGTAATTAATTCAATGGTATCGCATGATAGGTATTGATACTAGATTGCCATGGTGATTACGCCCTATTTGAGATGAAGTCATATTATTTCCGTATTAATGAATTTAAAAACCGAATTTGTATACTAAAATTGTGTAATTATAGCAATCCTATAATCTATCGACAGTTTTTTGGATAGATTTTTCCGGAGAAGTAGATATTAAATAGAAGAGTCTAAATATGAATGTGTCAGAAAGTAATCAGTTTAAATTAGAGAGAGAAAAAAAAAACGAAACAAATTATTATTCTAAATTTATTGCGCGAGATATCTAGCAATATTCGAAAGATATCTCGCAATGTACGACCGAAGGTATTCGGTCAACTAACCTCCAATATTCGGCCAACCGAATATTCGGTAAAAGGGCCGGATACCGAATAATGGAAGAATATTCGTCACACCCCTAGTATAAATATAGTAAAAATACTACGCTGTATACCATAACAGAATTGTAAAGCATAAAATTCTATCATTTTTAGTAAATAGTATTACGGCGATTTCACGTATATCTTAGTAATAACACAAACAGAAACACACAAATCTATTGTAAAAACTTTTTTTCGTCTTTTCCCTTTTTTAGACGGTAACTGCTTTAGAAAAGAGATTAAGACTTCACTGCAATAGTAAGAATGGAAAAAGCTTTCTCTAAGAGTAAAAGAATCACGCGCCAAAATAAAAAAGAAAGATAGAAGTTAAGTTCAAAGAGAAGAAATATGATACTGAAAAGCATAGAATTGAATTCTCAAGCTTATCAAAAGAGGTTTCGTTCCGGCCAAAAAATAAAAAACGAGCACCCCACACATTTCAATCGCAAAATTTTCGCAGAAAAAAGAAATTGAAAATAGCCATTTGATTGAGAATAAGGTTTTCTTTAAAATAAAAATTATGTTAAAAAAAACCTTAAGTTTGTCTCCATTTAAAAATTGTAAAAAACTTTGAAATTTTCAATATAAACACCTAATTATGACATAATACTTGGATTTTTCGGAAGTTTTACCTTGGGATACTATATTTCATAGTTTATATATTTAAAAATTAATTTTCGAAAAAAAATGTGTATTGTAACTTCTAAAAATCTTAACAGAAATTGATTTCTGGAAGCTTCATATATACTAATCCAAAATATCGACACATTCTGCTAAGTACTTATGGAGTTATCCTTAGAAAACTATACGCATTACAGTTTGTTTTGCAACTATTTAAAGTTAATTTAATATTTGAAGTTCAAATCTTTACATCGGCATAATTTCTAAATTATTTTCCGCATTACTTTCTGTTTTTTATACTAAGGCAAGATTTTCCGAAAAAATCCAAATATGAAGTAAAACCACGGGGGGCGGAGAACGCCACCCGTGTCTTTATGTTACTACAAACTGTCCTTGTTATACTGATTGTAATTAAACCAGTTTTTATTAACAATTCCATGTTTATTACTTTTATGCTATTACTGGACATTGCATTAAACAAGGATATCATTAAAAGTTGTTATTTGGGCTTTAAAAAACGATGCTGCATAGGGTTCGCCGCCCGTGTTTTTATGTTACTACAAATCGTACGTATCCTGTCGGGTCTGGCGTCTGATAATAGGACATGTCTTTATTGTATTACAGGACATGTCTTTATCGATTACACAGGACATGTCTTTAAGTTTATTATTATTTTATTTTTACACTTACTTTTGTTATTATCTGCATCTGGTAATGATAGCACATGTCTTTGCATTTACTATTATCACTTCGTTTATGTTCCAGCATTTAGTAATAAAATAGAAAAAAAAGTTCGCTTAAAGTTCTATACAACGTTGCTGAGACTTTGAATTTCAAATACACATTTTATTGTTTAAATTTAAAAATAAGAGCTATCTGTCTGAACTAATAATTAAAAATAAAATCACCTGGAAATTTTTATGTCATTTAATTATGTTGTAATACGACATTTTCCAAACATCTTCATAATTCTTTCAATAGCCTATTGTCATATTAATAGTACGCAAAAAAACTATATTCCTTAGATTTCATTGAATGACGTATACATTAAATTTCAGTAAATCGTTTTTTTTTTCTCATTTTTATTTGGATAGTTTAAAAGCTAAACGTAATTTCCCCCCAAAATTAAAAACAAATTCGGACCCGAAAGTGTTAAACTTTTGTGATACACTTGAACTCATATTTAATCTTCTGCGTCATACATGAGCCCATATTTAAACTCCCACACTTAAATTGTGGGGGCATTCATTCTGGCATTCATTCATAAATACAAAGGGATTTTACCTTGTTATTTTTTTTTTTATCAAGCAAAACAAAATGTTTCATCACAACGGAAAAAAAAATGCAAAACAATCTATTATATAGTATGATACAAAAAGATAATAAATAAAATTCTTGAAAAAAGTATTTTTTCCTTTTCTATTTACCACCAATACAATGAAATCTAATCATATAACCAAGCTTTACACTTTTTATCTTTTTAGAATTTTTTTGTAAGATTGAATTATTCAGACAGGCATATTCCTTAATATTCTTCCAAAGATCTATTAGATCTATGTTTTCGATATTTATCATTCCAAATTTGTTTACTTCTCACACACAAAATATTGAGAACTGAAGATTTCTTTTGTTCGCAAATTGACAATTGTGAGAAAACCAATATATTGTAACTAGGGAGCTCTGCCCCCCTGCGTCCTTAGTGCGCCAACTCTCGGACTTTTTTGTATGTCTATCTCTGTCTCTCTATCTAACTGTCTGTCTGTATCTCTATCTGTTTATCTATCTATATATCTTTCTGTCTCTATATCTATCATTCATTCATTTTTTCTTTCATTCATTGACATTCAATCATTTATTCATACATTCATTGGCATACATTATTCATTCATTCACTGGCATTCATTCACTGATATTCATTCATTCATTCATTCATTGATTCATGTATTCATTCATTGGCATGCATTCATTGATTCATTGATATTCATTGATTGTCATTCATTCATTCATCCATTCATTGACATTCATTCATTTACTCCTTAACATCCATCCATCCATTCATTCATCCACTGACGTTCGTTCATTCACTTTCTGACATTTATCCATTCATTGGCATTCATTCTTTTATTGGCATCATACTTTCATTGATATTCTTTCATTGATTCTACATACAATGAAATACACTGATTGCTACGTACAATCAAATTTTAATAGTATAATGAAATTCCATTTTAGCATCTAAAATCATACCGTGGAGACGTAATTCAAATAGAAAGGAAATTTGACTCCTTTTTGAACTTCTTTTAGACAATCCGCCACTGTCATTGTTTGTCGGTTAGAATAAAAGTTTCTATTATATGTTATAGGTTTAATATACTATTGAATCAATTACTGCCAATACTTAATCATTTTTACAGATCGAACAGGTTATTCTAATCATCGAATTTACAAAGTTTGGAATTTATACTTTCAGAAATCTCAAATGACCCTGTCGAATTAAGTTAGCGATTCTCTAATCGCTTTGCTTCAAGTTTGTAAAGTAGCAACGTCTTAGATTCAACAATTGTTTTTACTGTAGAATTGCTGTAAACTTTTAAGTAATATGAGCATTTGAAGGAGATATAGGAACGTTTACATCATTTCAAAGAATGAATTTATTGATGTATCGATAAATGAATAAATGAACAAAAATAATATATCCAAGTAAAAATTTGTAATATTAAAAATTAGTATATAACAAAATAGTTCGAATGAACCAATGACAGTTGGCGGTGCGCTAATTTTGATAATGCAATAATACATTTACGTCGAAAACTACAAAGTTTTAAATTTATACTGCATAGGATTTCATAAAAAAAAAAAAAAAAAACCCTACTCTTTAAAACACGCATATTTAGAAAAGACAAAATGTACTGTCTCTTTTGAAGAAATTTAAATTTTGCATCAAAATGATTCATTGCATATTATCTCGTTACGCATATAGATTTCGATTCACTTGTGGATAATGGATAGGTAATAAAATCTTGATGGATAGATTACTTTACTATTTTTAAAAATTAATCTGCTAATCGTTTTTACCCCTCTGCCCTTCCCTACACATTGCGCAGTAGCGTATTACTGCTTATTTTACTGTTTATTACTGTTAATTTTACGGTATAATACTGGCAGCTGGGATGCCAGTATTATACTGTAAAATCAACAGTTTTTTTTCAGTGTAAAACAACAACAAAAAATAGTCTGTAGGAAGATAGATCCAAATAGAACCTGGTCAACTATCGGGTGTATATGAAATCCCGTTCACCAAAGCTGATGAAAGAATAAAATATCATATACGAATGACAAATAGAATGTTTTGTAGGAAGATAGATCTAAATAGAACCTGATCAACTGTCGAGTGTATATGAAATCCCTTTCATCAAAGCTGATGAAACATTAAAATATCATATACGAATGACAAATAGAAAGTTTTGTTTAGAACCTGATCAACTGTCGGGTGTATATGAAATCCCTTTCATCAAAGCTGATGAAACATTAAAATATTATATATGAATGACAAATAGAAAGTTTAAAACGAGGATGAAAAAAACATGAAGCAGATACCAAGTACATCAAGAAAACTACAGTTTTAGCCAGACTACACAACATAGAACTATTGGAGATTAATTTCAAATGTAATAAAATAATTTATCCATAAAGATTTTATTCCCCATCCATTATCCGCGTATCAATAGAAATCTATATATCATATATGCAACGAATCAGTCTCTTTTGAATTACCTAGAATTTAGCTTGAGATGCTGTATTAATTAAAAAGTACAAAATTAAATTAGTATAAAATAAATCACGTTTTTAGAAGATCACTTTTTGCTAAAACACGATAGCTTTAGAGGCGCCCTGCTATATCGTGATATTTGTTTATCAAGTTACATAGTTCAAATTTTATGCAAAAATGGTTTATTTACCATTACAGACATCGAGAATGTCGACGTTATTGAGTGTACGAAACTAGTCAGTTTGTTTATTAGAAGATTTCTAAGCTTTGTTTTATATTTACTGTAATCACTTTTAGCATGCATACGTATTTTAATTTAATGATTTAATCCTTGTCAAATTTGTTTCATTATTTTAACAATACAGTTTATAAATAATGTAAGAAATATTTAAAGTGAGTGATGTATATGCATGATATAGGAATCGATGTAAAGAGGCGAGAGTATACAGGGTTATCTTCTCACCGCTGCCCGATAGCTAATTTTTAAAATGTTAGTTTTAGAGGTACTCTTCCAAAAATGTATTAGATGTTGTTTTCCATCATCTTAAAAACCATTTATGTCAATAAAGTTTTTTTTTTTTTTTTTTTTTTTTTTTTTTTTTTTTTTTTGTGTGTGTGTGTGTGTGCGCCCTACTGGTTACATTTAGCAAAACATTCTCCATGTTCTAACAAGTTAAACAGCAATAAAAATAGATCATTTTTGTATGATTAAAATTTACCGAGCTAAAATACTTTGAACTTCATGAATTTTCAACGTTTTCTGGGATTATAAATATATAAAATCGCTTTTTAGTGCTGAAAAACGCCCAAAACTTTTTTAATTTAAAGTACCATAATTTGCAATAAAGTACCATATGCAAATTTTTGTCGTGAAAGAATAGGATGTTTGTTTTGTTTCGTTTTGCTTGTTATAATATGTTAGACAAAGTTTTTCTTGATATAAAACCCAGTGATCGGATAAAAGAAAAGCTTCTTAAATTTTACAAAAATAACTAATTTCATTTAAATGGCTTCTAATAAGATAAAAAATTACATTTGACAGAATTTTGAAAGTGGAAGTAGAGATATAAAATTAATGGTTATTGAATAAGATTTTGGGTAATGATAAGAAAATATATGTACAGGGTGTCCATAATTAAACGACCCTACTTTAAAGTTGTCTACAGACGAAACTATTGGTCAGAAAGTTGTGAAATTTTGTGAAGGACATAATGAAAAAATGGAAATTTGTCTAAGAGAAAAAAAAATAGTTCAAAATTTCGCCATCAGATGGCGTTTTAAATGTATTACACATTTAGCATACATTTGCGATAGTTTACAAATTTTATTACAACAAAAGATGTCCAACAAAACTTTTTTCACGATATGTTTTTAGCATTTCCCAGAACATACTGTGGTCAACTGTGGAACATGCTATCTTACGATTCCAGATGGTAGCTGAAAATGATGGCCGTCATGTGGAACATGTTTTGTTGCAATAAAATATGTAAACTATCGTAAATGTATTTTAAATGTGTAATTCATTAAAAACACCATCTGGTGGCGAAATTTTGAACTATTTTTTTTCGCTTAAACATATTCCCATTACTTTATTATGTCCTTCACAAATTTTCACAACTTTCTGACCAATAGTTTCGCCTGTAGACAACTTTAAAGTAGGGTCGTTTAATTATGGACACAGTATATATAAAGACACAGTTAGTTATTAAGTTTACACTCTGTATATTAAGAATTGAAAAATGCATTATTAGTTTGCATAAATACACAATATAGCTTAAATATAGCTTGCATATGAAATTTTACTACTTTGCATATATAAGCATTTTAAATGTAGCTTGCTTATGAAAATTTAATTTTAATCTTAATTATAAATTAGCTGGTGCAAACGATGGAACGAGTGAGAGATGCTGTTTTCGAAACAGAATTCCAATACTAAGCACTTCATAAATGTGTTGAAATTTCATAGACTCAATTTAAATTCGAAAGAGAGGAAGTGGTTAGATAACTTTCGGAAGTTATGTAAAGCGAAAACTCTAATGATAATATCGTTGATCTGCTTGATAAAGCAACATGGACAAACATTAGTGATGACTGATGAATAACATACGGCGGAATTCAAGGGCAGACCGAGAAAATCTTCAAGAGAGGAGAGGGGAGGGGGAAGAGATTGATAAAACGAGTTGGGCTGTTGGGCATTCCACACAATAAATTATTTCAAGAAAATTAGAAACTTAACACATATTACACTTGGAACTAACTTATTGCTACATAGAAAAAAAATAAATACACACGATTTCCCTTATAATTGTGACAGTTCACGAACATGATGTCATTTCCTTTGTGATAACCCTTAGACACACTGTTTTTATGAAAAAAATAATAACATTTGTTATTTAATGTATTACACATAATTTATAATTTTACACACCACACCACATTTCTATTATTACGCATATACAACTGCGCAATTGCAATTATTATTATTATTATTATTATTATTATTTTAATAAATATTTCATGACGTCGTCTTGTACTTTCCAATGAGAATGACATACTTACATATTTAATTTAAAGCTCATTTTATTAAACGGAGATTTTACAATTCTATAATACAGATTTGACTTTGTACTGGACAAACGGATTTTAATAACATCACATTTTATTAGCCAGTTGCTTTCTTAGCGTTGAGCATTGTAAAGTCGGTCAAAATAATAATAAAATAAATAACTAAAGAGCACACATGCTAGTTATTGCCAAAGGAAAACGAAGAAAAACGCAAATAGCAATTCAATTGAGAGTTATGTATTCTTTAAATTCATGTTAAAAAATAAATTTCTTCAGCAGTCCCCATATTGAAATTGTAACAAGCTGTAAAATTTTCAATGTTATCATCTAATTTTGGCATATTTGAATTCTTCGATTATTGGGATCCACCGCGTATCGCAACGACCTATGTTGTCACCTCATGGGTTCAATGGGAGTGGTGCGCAGGTGGCGGTGCTTCTACCGGTCGCAGCACATACGGGAAAGCCTCTCCTGGTCGTGCGCGTTATCAGTCCTTCAGGACTTGGGTGCGACGGTTGACGTGCTTGACGGGCGCCACTCTGGCGCCTGGCGACGCAGTTCAGTTTTACTTTCGGATAGCACACGGGAAGTAATTCGATCAAGTAGTTTAGGAATTATGAAGGTTTATAATTTAGAACTCCTAATGTTAAATCATTTTTAATCATTGCAAAACAGATTGTATTGAGGGTATTTTTTTAAGCATAGCTCAAAAATCTATTTGGTGGTATGAGATTAGCACTGCAGTACCCCTTTTAACCCTTTAGCGGGCGGTGGTCACAAAAAAGGACACCTAATTTTAATTCCAAAACTGACAAACGGCACCAAGAATATTTAATTAAAATTTTCCTTTTATAAAGTAAGGGAAAATCAGCAAGTTATTCTTTTCTAAGGAAATCGTTTGTAAAATCTGGTGTCAGTCCATTATTTTATTATTTTACAAACAGATTTATTCCGCGCCGGAACGGGTTAAGTGAAAAAAAACAAAAATGAACCAACATAACGTTTAATTAACATATTTAATAAACATATTAAATTTGGAGAAATTTCATCCCATAGATGCTGAGATAAGCCATTACGGAAATCGCGAAAAGCACAGCATAGCAGCGCCACCTGTTGGGTTATATACACCAAAAGCTAAAAAGCACCTATATGTGCCAAGATCTAATTAAAGATGACTTTTTATGAAATTCCATCCCAAAGATGTCGAGATATAGCTATCGCAGAAATCGTAAAAACTACAGCATAGCAGCACCATTTGATAGTCGATATGCACCCAATCCTAATTAAGACCATTTTATGTCAAGATCTAACCAAATATGAGTTGTGATGACATTCCGTACTATACACGCCGAGATATAATTATCAGGGAAATCTTGAAAACCGTTTCCTAGCAGTGTCACTTTTTGGACTATATACAACAAAACCTAATCAACAGCTATGTGGTCCAAGGTCTAACTAAATATGACGTTTGGTGAAATTTCATTGCAAAGTTGCGGATATATAGCTATCACAGAAATCGTGTAAAGCACATTATAGCCGAGCCATCCGTTTTGGGATATACACCCAAACCTAATCAGCACCAGTTTCTGGTAAGGTCTAACAGAATATCAAATTTGATGAAATTTTGTGCATCAATTATTGAGATAGAGCACCCACAAAATTTGTGTCACATACATACAAACAAACAGACATTTTCCAAAATTAGTCAAATCGTATTCAGGATATCCCAAAGCGTGTGAATCCACCAATACTTTCCAATACGATTCCAATACTTTCTTCTTATATATATATATATATATGTATATATATATATAGGGCCCGTGATAACCTTAAATAAAACTCAAGTTTGTATGATTTTGCATCTTCGGAAAATCTTTCAAATGAATCTAGTTTTTTGGGGCCCCTTTACCTTCGTCAGCGTAGAGTGCAGCAAATGAACATAGTTCTCAGGGCGCCAATGCCTTCTGCAGCATCTAGCGAGTTTCCAACAAACCTCTTTCCGAACGAACCTGTGACCTGGGCCCCGAGTGCTCCGCACGCGCCAGAGACAATCGAAAACCAAGTTGAATGAGCCAAATCCCGTACAACTGGAGATAATAATGCACCCTTTGGTGGTGGAACTAAAATCTGTAAGGCAATTGAAAACAAAGTTGAATGAACTAATTCTTGTTGAAATCGAGTCCATAGAACCCGATAAAAGAATGCGCCGTTAATATTCGAAAATGATCATAATAGAAGATAAACATTCATAAACATGAAAGTAGCTGAATCGTAAGTTAAGTTGAATGAACCAATTCCCGTTGAAATCGGGACCATAGAACCCGAGAAAAGAATGCGCCCTCAGGCGGTGGAAGGTGCGTCCCCTATAAATTTAACGAATTCCTTTAACGTTAACGCGACATTTAAATAACAGGTGAAATTCCCCCCTCTCTAAACTTAACCACATACCTTTAACAGTAACGTGATTTTTTATTTACGGCTGCAATGAGTAAACGTAAGTTGATGCCGAAAAAGATTAATATTAAAAAAATGTGGTAGCTGAGATCTAAGGAAATTTTTAGTAGTTTATAAAGTAGCTGGAGGAACCTAGAACTATGTTAAAGAAAATTGTAAGGGAATTGGATACTTTTTAAGGAAACTGCACCAAGGGCCTCAAGAAGGAGATTGATATTAAAAATTGGACATAGCTGAGGTCTGAGAAATTTTTTGTTGTTCATGTATCTGGAGGACCTAAGAAGTTGAAGAGCTAGTGAATCGGACGAATTTTAAGGGAGCTATAGTAGGGGGCCCAAAAGGGGTGAACTGAAAGTTTTGAGTAGGGCAAGTACAGATCGATTGCACTGAAAAAGAATAAATAAAGATATAACAAACACGTATAAAATTGCAAAACATTAAAAAAGGAAAAAATACGCACAAAAAAAAAAAAAACAAAGAAAAAACAAAATAAATAAAAAATACTAACGAAATATTTCAGAAAAGTGCTCCCTGTGGAGGCAAAGGGCGGAGAAGGAGAGACGGAGGTGCACAATATGAAAGAGCAGTCAAAGGGCTTTCTAATGATATATCACATGAGTGTTTGAAAAAATAAAAAAAAATGGTCCCCGGGGGAGGGGGGGGGGAAATTGGAGAGGAGGGGAGAAGGGAAGCGAGGTTCATAATTTGAATGCGTAATCCAAGGGCTTTCTAATGATATATCACATGATGAGTGTCGAAAAAAGTTTGAAAAGTGTCCCCCCAGCCGCCTATGTGGCAAGTTGAAGGAGGAAGAATAGTAGGTATATAAAAACACGCGCGTATTCGAATACAACGTTGCGTCAAAATTTCCAAGCAATCGGACAAGAACTTTAGGAGATTTAAGATTTTGAACAAACGAATTTTTAAGCTTTTATTTATATAGACATACTAATATAAAGTAAAAACAATCAGCACATATTCGTTCCATAGAATACATATATATATCAAATATATCATGAAGAAAAAGTTTAATCTTTGTTTAATCCTCTAAGCGGCTGTTCCATATTTTCCGTTTTTCGAAATGAACTAAAATTAGCTGTAGACAATAATATTTAAAACCGAATTATGTCTTAAGAAATATCTAAGATGAAGAGATATAAAAAGTTTTTTAGTTTTTTTTTTTTTAATTCTTTAACTTGCGAAAGGAAATTTAAGTTAACCTGGAGTGTTATCAGCATTTTTATACATATGCATGAAACCCTGAGATACGCCGAGGATTAAAAAGTGATTTATGTTTAAATGCAATTGTTACAGCCAATCAACTAAGATATTGTTGATAGGTAGGTGACTGGAATGAAGAAACGAAATTTATATGACGCTTAAATCATTTCACATACCAGTTCATCCAATATATACATCATCCAAAGAATATAGATAATATGATATACACTGATTTTTTAACCAAAAGACGGAAAAGATTTGGTAAACGATACGTGTCAGATGCCAAGGGAAACAGGTCAAAGGTGTATCAAATCTAGGATTACCCATAAAAAATAAATAATTATATATGTGATGTTTTAATAATCTTTTAAGTCTATTTCGTACGTTTCTAACGTTAAACGTAACTTACAATTATCATTAAAATTATGCTTTGAAAATTTGTTTTATTTATATGCTCTTAAATTGATGTTCGAGAGCCTTTGAAATGCCAAATTTTATGAAAATCTTACAAATTCTTAGTGCTTGTTTGACATTCTATATGATTATTTGTATCTATTATGTAGCGCTATCTTTCGTTCCCTAGCATCCTGTCTTTAACCTCTTTGATTACGCAATGTTTTTGTTTTTCAGTTGAAACTGTAATGTGTTTGGTGGCTGCCCCGGTGGCATGGGCGGTACGGAGGCATTTGCCACGCTGAGAATCCCGAGTAAGGCATGAATGTAATTGTGTGTTTGTCATATGGATTATCTGTATCTCGGTTATCCGCTTTTATACAGAAGAAGGTATATACGTAATGGGAGAAATAAAAAATTGTTATGTTCTGTATGTAATATCTGTTTCTGTACATAAAATATGGATCATTCGAGGCAATAACCATAGTGTGCTATAGGTTTCAAAGCATTCTCACTAAAGTGGGTTAAAATCAATGTGTCCGCTAACGTGGCTTTTATCGAGTAATCATGTTTATTAAAATGCTTCATGTATATACTGCTGTAAATCAAATTATTATTGTTAAAATGAAGCATTTGTTAATTTCTAAGTATTCAAAGAACCGACGTAATTAATAGAATTTGAACATCAAATAAATCGGAATATTTGTTGATGTTTAGATATTCGAGATATTAGAGTGATTGACATTTCGTTATACACTTTTTATCTTAAAAATTATTAGATTCACCCATACGAAAATAACATTTTAACAACCCTACTATTTTGAACTTTTCTTTTTAAGAAATTAATTTCATTTCATTTTTATAATTTTTAACTCAAAAGTAGATGCATATTTCTTTTCTACCGCGCGTACACAACGCTCACACAACGTAAAGTTATTTACTAATTTAATTAAGCTTATTGTTAAGCTTAATTATCGTAAGCTTAACATATAAGCTCATTTAATTGACAAATAGTGGCAAATTAAAATGATATACTATTAATACAAAACTTGTATTATTTCAATAATAATCATAATGTTTCTTTAAAGTCGGAAATCCGGAAATATTTTTAAAAACATAAATTAAAATAATTTTACGAATAACAGCTAAAGTACCAAATATTTATGTAATTTTATGTACATTCATTTACTGTACAACATTTTAAAACTTCATGAAAATCTGATTAGCCATTTTTTTCGAAATCGTGCGAGCAAACTGTAAAATAAATGATTCGAATAAAAGGATTAAAAAATGAACATTACCTATGCCGTATATAATAATAGTTTTTATTTATTTATTTATTTTTTAATACAAAATTTTGAATGAGGGTTTAAAATATTACAAATTAAGTAAATTTGAATACGAGTGAATAAAACAGTTTTCGATTTTCAGGACGATATGGTCAATAAAAATTGTGTTCTTCAGATAGCTCAACGTTACTAAATAAATGAAGAGCTACGATGCAAAACAAGGTAACTAACAGAGTTGGAAGTTTCGAGATATTCAAGATTGAAATTTTCTAAAGAAAACTACAAACAAAACTATTGTGATTGCTTCCTCTGAAACAGCTGATTTGTAAAGACTGAAAACTTTCAGTTAACATATATTCAACATTTTATTTTATTGGACTTATGTACAAAGAGTCTTCGTTATTAAAATTAATATCTAATTTGTTTTTCTTTATATTGAGCAAAAAAAAAAAAAAAAAAAAAAAAAAAAAAAACTTTGTACTTTTAGAAAATTGTTAGTATGCAGTTAAGCAAATTTACATGAGAATTAGAAAAAATTCAAAAATGTCATATTACCATTTGCTACATTCTAGCTCTTAAAATGGAAAAAAACAAAAATTAACCCAAAAAATAATGAAACACCTTAAAAGAAGGAAAAAAACAATGAAAATTCCGTTGGTAGATTCTGTGGGAAAGAATGCATAAACACAAAGGTTTTCACAAAAATAGAAGGATGATATCTTTCGAATTGCTAAAAATTTGTAAAGATATTTTCAGTAAATTTCTAATATTCAAATCTACAGCCATGGTTAAAACGAGTTTCACCCAAATTCCAAGATCAATATTCAAATTTACAGACAATGGTTAAGAAAACATTTAGACAAAAAACGTTATTCTAGTACATTCTATGGGACAGAATGTATAGAGTAAAGAATCAAAAGTTTTCTGCTGCATAAAAAAAAAAATTCGAAGCTCATTTTTAAGGCAAATCACGTCTTTAGATAAAAAATAACGAAGAAAACCAGAGAACACAATTCAACACACATAATTATCCTGCAAATCAACACAAAAGCTGCCGAAGTGAGTTTCTTCTTTTTGTGTCGTTAAAAGCTGGAGCTTTACTAGACGGACAGTAACGCTATATGCTAATGTAATATAATCCAATGGCTTATACATACGGTTTCTAATGTATCAGTATGGTGCTGTAGTAAACACAATATTGTTACCCCCTTTCGCTCTGTTAAGTTGTTAACTGGCAGATGAATTTTATTATAGTTACTTACTATTAGTACTACTTTTATTAATGAGATAATTGCATGGAATTTCTAGAGAAAAAGTTGATATTTAGTGCAAATGTAAATGAGTAAAATATTCTTTATTAATCAGGAAGAAAAAGAGAATTCTACAGTTCCGCAGCGTCTATATAAACCCGCTTCTGATCTTGTAACTTAGGCGGGTATACATTTTTTTTGCTTACGCAATTTAACAGACACATATGTGACCCAGGAATTTTAAGAATTTATTGATACGAGCAGGGAAGATCGAGCTATGCTCGGTCAAAATTAGCTTTGAGTTCAACTCGATATATTTTTATCTCTGTATTATTACTATAATGCCTTTCATTTTATAAAAATAGCTTGACCCATAATGACCCATAATCAAAATTACACTAATCAAATTTTCTCGAACATGTGACGAAGCTAAATTGTCTTCTCGTGCCCGAAACCCGTAGGATATAAAATTTAGTGAAAATAGTCTGAGCCGTCTTTTATATAAAATTAGCTTGACCCACAGTGACCCAAAAATGACCCTCTAACCGGATTTTCCCGAGCATGTGACCTAGCCCGATGATTTTCTCGTTCCCTAAAACTGTAGGATACTAAATTTAGTTCAAATCCTCTGAGCCGTTTTTAAGATAAAAATAGCTTGACCCATTAGGACCCATGACCAAAATAACCCACTACTCGAATTTTCTCGAACATGTGACCTAGCCCAACAGACTTCTCGTGCCCGAAAACCATAGGATGCAAAATTTAGTCTAAATAGTCTGAGCCGTTTTTTAGATAAAATTAGCTTGACCCACAGTGACCCCAAAATGACCCACTAAACGAATTTTTTCGGACATGTGACCTAGCCCAATGATTTTCTCGTGCTTGAAACTCGTAAGATACAAAATTTAATCAAAATCGTTAGAGCCATTTTTTAAATAAAATTAACTTGACCCGCGTTGACCCAAAAATGATCCCCTAATCGAAAGTTCTCGAACATGTGACCCAGCCCAATAGTCTTCTCATGTTCGAAAATGGTAGGATACAAAATTTTGTCAAAATCGTTTGAACCGCTTTTTAGATACAATTAGCTTGTGACCCAAAATGACACACTAATCGAATTTTCTCGAACATGTGATCTACCCCAATGGTTTTCTGGTGCCCCAAAACGGTAGGATACAAAATTTCGTCAAAATCGTTAGAGCCGTTTTTAAGATCAAATTTGCATATATATATATATTTGAAATTCATATATATTATAATTATATATATATATATGTAAAACCACACACACACACACAATATTTGCTCGTATTAGAATATATGATGGTACCGCAATGTGAAAGTTTGAAGACCCCCTAGTGTAGAGTGAACCAGAAAATTGCACACACAAAAGAAAGTTGATACTTCGAATTATCGCTTTTGAAAGGAGCAAAATATTTATAATTCGAGATTTTCACGAAATTCCCAATATTATTATTCCCTACAATAAACCGCAATTTAGAACTTATTTACACGGTAAAATAATCTTTCAGTACATTTTATACATAATGATACATAAAGAACCACAAATTTCCATACGAAATATAAGATGATATTTTAAGTTGCCATTTTTCAAACGTGCAAATTATAATAATAATAATAAAAAAATAGCTTTAGGAAAAATATTAAAAATTCGGAACATTGTACATTTGTATCAAGATAACTTAAATAAGCAAAAGATTTGTAATGTGAAATTTTCATCCCATTCCCAATTTTATTAATCCAATAATAAACGAGTATTTAAAGCATATTTTCACTGCAAAAATTCTTTCAGACATTCTGTAAAAAACAATATATAAAGAAACACAATTTTTTTTAAAGTTTTTAAGCCAAAATTTTGAGTTATCACCTCTTAAGTGTGCAAAACATGACATTTTTTTAAAAATTCCATTTAAAATTCAAAACATTGCATTTTTATATCGAAATGACTTAAATAAGCAAAAGATTTATAATGAGAGATTTTCAATAAATCTTCAACATCATTAGTCCCATAATAAGCCGTAATTTAGAACATATTTACACTGTAAAAATTCTTTTAGTACATTCTGCAGAAAAAAATACATAAAGAAACAGAAAATTTCATAAACACAACATATAGATATTTTGATTTACCTTTTTTATCATGATAAAAAATTAACCCTTAGAAAAATACCTTCTAAAATTTAAAATATTGCACTTTTATATAAATATAGCTTACTTATATATTTTTTATAATGTAGTAGCATCATTTCCAGTTAAAGTAGTGAAAAAATAATTAAGTTAAATACATGGTAATCTAATGAAAAATTTAACAACATAAATCTTTTTTTGGAGAAAATTCTGTTTTTAAGTGGAGGTTCTCTCCACTTCTTTAGTCTAAAATTCCCGCTGATTTTTACGATTTTTTTTTTCATTTTCGTTTCAGAGAAAAGAGATATCACCTTAGGACATTTTGCATTATATTTATTGACATTTCACTTATATGTTTATTTTTTTGTGTTAAAAAAATAATAAAACACTTTGTGCGACGAGGAGTACTGCCGTGAACTTCCAATCGTACGACGGTTTTTCTCTGGACACAAGCTTCTGAAACAAATTTTGTCTCCAAATTCTGAAAAGGTATTAAATCCTCTACAGCTTATACCAACATTTAGTTTTAAAAGTGGATTTTTAACAAAATGGCTGTCATAAAAAAAAAAAAAAACTCTTTAAATTTTTTTTTTTTAAATCTTTTGTTAGCTTAGAAAAAAAAAATTAATCAAAGAAAATTTAATTTTTGGCGGTATAAGCTCAAGCAAAAACGTTTAGCTTTCTTTTAAATAAAAAAATGAAGGAAATCAATCGAATAGTTGTCAAGAAAAATGGTCGCCCAATTCGAAAAATGGTTTCGAGGAAAACAAGTTTAAACTTTTACGATAAAATTACGTTCAACGGGCGAAGGCGTTATTTTCAATGAGAGATAAATATTGTAAGGAGTTAGAATATCATGAAACCCCTTTAAGGCAACAATCTACACACGTTAGGGATAAAAAAAAAAAAAAAAAAAAAAAGAAGAAGAAGTGGAACCTCTCCTTAACGTATTCAAATATTTCTGGCATTTTCAAACAAATCACTTTGTTGGCATATAGAATATACTATAGAAAGGGTCATATTAAGTCACTTGGGTCCCCTTGGGCCTTGTTTTTAAGGGACCCTTTCACTGATTAAATTATTTTTATTTATTATTTTCTTCTAAAAATGTTAAGTTTAGGAAAGATATGCTACCACGCGGATATAAAGTGAAATCTGCTGATGCGTATATTCTAAACACAGACTGAATACACACAGGAAAATTGTTGCTAAATAGATAATTTATAGTTCATATTCAATAGGAAAGCAATAGGTGGAGAATAACTTCATAAAGATTTTTTTTCTATGTTTGAGTTATAATGTTAATATAAAAAATAAAATACTATAGCAAATAATTAAATAATATAAATCAGTATAATAGATAATTCTATAACTATGATCTTTCTGCATGCATGCTACACAATGTTTTAATTAAAAAAATGAAAAAAAAAACCGTGAAAATATTTCAGAGGCTCTCTTAATTAGGCGCCTGTGGATACCTTAAAACATTATGCCTGGGGCCCTCTGCTCCCACATTAAGGCAAAAGTTTCAGAAATTAATACAGAAGATGGCAAATTAGAGTGCATAGGCGATCTTAAATTAGTTCGAGGACATAAATTTGTATAATTTTTTAAAAAGGTTTTTGTTTATTTTTTCTTCTTGAAATTTATATTTAAACACATATATCTCTGCAAATATAAATTCTTCAATAATAAATAAATAAATAAATAAATAAGTCGATAAATAAATAAATAAGTAAATAAAGAAATAAAAAGATAAAAATAAAAATAAATAAATAATAATACATTTTTAACAATACAATTTTTTAATTTTAAATTTTAACCTTGTTTAAAATTTAGCGTATTTTCTGAAAGAATAACTCTTTTTGAACACTTTTTTTTTCATTTTTGAGTACACAAAAGAATACATATTTATTTCTCTTCCAGATTTACAAAAATATTTATTTTAAAAAAATAATAATAAAAGAGAAAAAAGACGCGAGTATTTTTTACTGCGAGAATCACATTTTCAAAATTTTCTCTCATTGCAAAATATCTAGAAGTCAGTTTTAAGAATATGTAACTTATAAATATTGTAAAAAGTTTCATAATTTTATCTTTCATATAAATTTAGAAATTTAAATATATGACAAAACGTGAACAAATACATTCTGAGATAAATACGTTTAAATTCTGTAAGAAGGATCGGTAACCACAGAAAGTATAGCATAAACAGCGTTAAATCTTTTGATCTGATTATCGTATTTTCATGCAGTTTGTATAATTTTATTCTGAAACTCTAATTTTAGCTAAAATGAAAATAAGTGACTTTTTTCCGAAATTTTTGTGTCCAGGACTATCTTAAATTAAAATTGAAAAAAAGCCTCTTTTTATATTGCGCATTCCGGGCAAGAAGAAAAATGCGCCATATAATCAAAGAAATTAGAAAAAAAAAATTACTGAGAGAAATCACCACTTGCAAATAAGTATGTTATTTTTGTCTCTAAAACGACATTAAAACACATATCAAAATTTTCTGTTAAATTAATTGAAACATTAAATTTTAATAAAAACTAAAAATAAAAAATTTCGATTAAGATAGAATTTATTAATTTTTTGAGAAACATGAAAAAAGAACGATAAATAAGAATGGAAAACGAAGCGCAATATAGCGGGAGGGGGGGGGGGGATACTGTATTTCTATTTATATATATATAACTACCAACTTTTCTTGTCTTTTTTTTATAGGGGGAAATGGGGGGGGGGATACTGTATTTCTATTTATATATCTATAACTATAACTACCAACTTTTCTTGTCTTTTTTTTTAAGCCAGAGAATTTTTTTAATGATTTTGTGTTGCTATTTATTAATTTCTTTCGTTTACATAAAGTTTCTGTTTTCAATAGATTAAAATAAATAAATAAATAAATAAATAAAATAAATAAAGAGAGAAAACCCATAAGGCTGGCAATATGTAGATAGCATCAACATATGGCAATATGTAAAAATTATAGACAGTTGCAATACCTAGACCAGCTACATTCAACTTTTTTTTTTTTTCGCGGGCTACAAACAAATGTTAGCTACGTAAGATGTGCAACACACTACACTTAAAAAAATATTTAAAGTCACTCCACTAGATTTTCCGAACACTTTATCAAATAGTTTGCATTCATATCCAGGTAATCCAAAAGTAACTGGGAAAATATGTAACGCAACATATGCAATTTATCCTACTAAAATACTTCAATTATATCTTCCGTAGTCGGATTCACAGCCAATGTTGGAGTCAAACCTGAGCAATCCTGGCAACAAATTAGTTTAAAGTGTATGAGAATTACAACCCTTTTTTCTACAAAAAAGGACCATTTTAGTATATTTTAGCATATTTTGCAAAGAGTATTTCGTTTGATTTTTTTTAAATGTAGATATATTTTTTATTTTTTCTTCACCAAATTAATACATAAGTTTCCATAAGCTTTTATTTAGTAAATTCCCTTTTTTCCGTTACAAATCGAAGTAAAAATGTTTTACTGCGAGAATATATATATATATATATATATATATATATATATATATATATAATGACATAAAATGATCCTGAGCAATAAATATAGTTTAACTGAGATACAAGAGAAAATGTTTATCCGTTATCGTCACAGAATGGTTGAAAAAAGGTTTAGATACCAAACGCGTTGACCAATTTCTTCGAAAATGTATACATTTCCTGCGACAGTAGCCTGTAACATATTCACCAAATGGTAGCTCAATCGAAAATATAGTTCGCTCACACACATGCATTGTATAGCGACATCATGGAAACATCACCAACAACGATCTCTGGGGACCAAAAAACGCGAGGAAATTCTAATATACATGTATGCATACACATACATATGGAATAGGTTTAAAAATAGCGAAAACTGATTCAGAGAACCTCCAAATGTAAAAATATACTAATATTTCCATAAACCGTTTTCTTATCATGAATACTTTCTTACACTATTCGTGTAAGGAAAGTAAAAAATAAATAAAATAAAGAGTAATACAACCACAAAGGTAATAAAAAATAGTAAGATTATAGACGCAGCATAGAAAAACAATGCAACAAAATTAATATAATCAGTATTAGCTAAATAATAAGTATAAAATCTAGTATAATATTGCAAAAAAAAAAAAAAAAAAAAAAAAAAAAAAATCCCGAGATTTTTTTTTTTTTTTTTTTTTTTTAAATCTTATTAAATACAAAAATATATATTGCAAATTTAATATATATTGCAAATTTTAAATAATGAAGTGCTGAAAATTATAAAACAAATGCACTATTGTAAATTGAATAAAACTACTTGTAAAAATAACTTTTGACAAAGCAAATGATATTTAGAATGTTTTAATACAATTTTAAATTAAAACTGAAAACAACAGTGCAGATTTTGTTGTCTCATAAAAATATATAAAACAATACTGAAGGTCTTAAATATTTTTTTAAATGCTATAGACAAATTATTAGCAATAAAAAATAATGCAAAATGATTACATTAAAAAAAAATGTCAATAATTAAACAATTTTTAACATAAAGTTAGAAAGTTTAGCCGAAGTACATTTAACCAATTCTAATGCGGATCTCAAAAGTTTATAAATATTAATAATGATTATGTGTCTCATGTGCGGGACCCACACGGAAACTCGGTGGGCCACATGCGGCCCGCAGGATGAGCATGACTGATCTAGAATGTTTCCCGATAGCACTAACCTGTTGCTCCGATGGAAAATGCTACTGTGAGGATGAAAAGGAGAATCGGAAGCATCGTAGTCGCACTCTCCATGTTCGTATCTTTACTGACATATAAAAGAGAGTAAAAGGATTCAGAATGATGTGACAGTGACGTCACGAGCGAGGGTGACGCAATCCTAAGAGACACTTCGAAGATGAATGAGACTAAAATGCTAGGAGTGACAATTTGATTCATTCCAAACCTTTTGGAGCGGCAGTGATCTCGTGAAATTATTGGGAGCGGTGCGCCCGCTGCAGAAAAAACAAATTAGTTAATCAGTTGTGCTGCTGAATTAGTTATTTGTCATGAAGCTGCCGTACGTTATAATTTTTTTTGATAGACCCAGCTGTTTCTCTATCACGAGAAAGTTTTTTTTTTTTTGAAATTGTAAAATCCTGGGAAAAAATAGGAAAACCAGTAAACACCCCTCTACTAATATTCTGCTACCAGTGGCATAACAATTCAAAAAACATGGTAGGGGCCCAAATGGTCGTTTTCAAATAGGATTTTCAATAATACGTAGAATATTTATTATCGTAATTAATCGTTAAAATTAATTATTATTAGCATTGAAATGAAATTTAAATTTGTAAAATGTTGCCATTTTCACAAATATTTAAATTTTGAAAAAATCCTAAGCTACGCCATAGCCAATACGCTGAAGATTAATTGCGTTAGTTTTTTTTTTTTTTTTTATCTTGATGTTTCAGGTATGTTCGGTTCAAACAGCCAGCTGACACTGAATTTTCGGGATTCCCCGTTCACACGGATGCGGAGCATGAAGTATGATTTTTTTTTTAATGAAAATAATAGCATTTTCCAAACTTATCTTATAATACTTCAAAAACCTGCAACAGTTTACATTGTTATTGAAACCCACAAAAAAATACTAAAGTATGAATTTCTTTCGACGTTCAAACTGGTGTCCCCCTTTAAGTTAAACACAAGAAAATGAAATCATACGTCAAGCATTGACACTTCCCAACACACGTAGTATACTGTAACAGAACTTTGCCGTCAAATAATGTGAAAGAAGACATGTAAGTAAATAGTTTAGAAAACGCACAACACATTTAAAAACCCACTTTCAGCAATTACTGTTTATAGTCGAAAAAATATTCGAATTCTTTTATGCAGCGCCGTATATGATCTAAAGATTTGCTACATAGTATGCTAAAATTTAATTCAATTAGAAAACGTATAACGCCGATGAAAATTTAGTTTTAGCAATTTCTGCCAATAGATAGAATTGCACTGATTCTTTTGTACAGCTCTGAATATTATGTACATATTTGTATACACACCACATATTAAGCTAAAATGTAATTCCAGTAAAAAAAAAAAAAAAAAAGAAAAAAAAAGCATAACACAACTGAAAAAGCATTTCCAGCAATTACGATCCATAGATGGCAATGCATCCAGTTCTTTTCGTAGACTTGTATATGAATTTGTTTTTTATAAACAAGTCTTACTATTAAAAATATAATCTAGTAGGAAAAAGCACAGCACGATTAAAAACCACCATTAAGTCATTCACATCCATAGACAGTAACACAGGCAAACTTTTTTGTGCAGTCCTGTATTTATGTTAATAAAAGAACGTTTCGCTCTGTGTGTGTCTGTCAGTCTATCTGTCGGCGATGGCTAGTGAAATCTACAGTTCGCACAGGTCTGAAAATTTGGATTTAGACCATGTCCTGATGCTCCTGAGGCTCAGATTTTTAATATTTTGATAATTAGCCGAAATATTAATTAAAAACGTATCAAAACTCATATCTTTCTTTGAGAGCCGGCAAAAGCTCTGGCACATGCCCAGAACCCGATTTACGCATCGTGAGGAAATGAAAGACCGGACAGTGTTTTTTTTTTTTTTTTGTGTGTGTGTTATTTCGTAGTTTTAAATCGACCTATATGGGCCAAACCATTCCGTACATTTAAAATTGGAAAGAATATTCAGAAAGATCGTACTTTTACGTCTCAAAAAGCCGCAATAAATTAAAAAAAAATGTCGTTGTTAACCTTTTGAAAAAAAATGAAAAAGGGTAATTTTCCCGAAGGAAGTTTTTCTCCTTATGGCAACGCCTCTGTATAATGCAATTTTAGAGGTATCAATAAACCAAAAAATGCTCTTAAAGCTGAAACGTTCTTCTAACCGATGGTGTAATCGGTTTTAAAAAGTACGAATTTTAACCCTTTTAAAATCACCTCCAAACGCAGGTCAGTTCGAGCCTCACGTAAACGATCTTTTTTCTACGCTAAAAGTAACTTAATGTACGTACTTCGACACAATAGTTTTAGAGCATCTCGGTAGACCAGATTTACATCAAAATTTTCGAAACAGTCGAACGTGTAAAACATAAAAAAGAAAAAAAATCTGAGAAATGTTTGAAAAAAAAACGCGAAAAAGTGGGAGTTTTAACGTGGCTCTGCTTCGACTCATGTTTTCATTACTAAATACGCATATATTTTCATGAAATTTTAACGAGAGCTTGGATTCAGTTGTATTTATAACCGATTAAAATTTTAGAGAGTTCGGAAGATGAGAACTATTTTTTTAATGTTATGTTAAAAGAGCCGACGCGAAAACAAAAAGCGAGAAGAAAACATATTCTTTTTACAATTAGAATAACAATATTTTTTTCACGAAATTTTTACACGGGCTGTAAAATCATTATATTTATAACCGATAAAAATTTCAAAGAGTACGGATAGAAAGAACATTAAAACCCTCTAAGCGTTTTGCCCGTATTTTTCCGTTTCCCCAAAACAACTTAAATCGTCTGTAGACAAAAATATTTGTAATAGAAGTGTACTTTAAGATATATGTATGATAAAGAGATGTGAAGTGTATTTTAGAAACATACCGTGAAAGAAAATTTCAATTAATATTAATTTAATGAGCATTTATGTGAAAATACAGGAAAGCCCTCATACGCTCAGAGGGTTTAAAAAAAAAGAAGAAAAAAACCTATGAAATGACAATACATGAAAAAACAAGAAAATGTCTTCTTACGAGCGCTTTTACCACGAAATATCGATATTTATTCGCGAATTTTTCATTTAAAAATATAATTTCATACAACATCGGATTAAAGACATAAAATCATGCAAACTTGAGGTTTGTTTAAATTTACACTCATGTTCAAAATTAAGGTCACAAACATAAAATCTGTGAAAACGGATGAACTATTCACTGTGTTGCCGCGAAATTTGGCACAGAGGTACATTACAATGGGAGAAAGAATATAGCAACATAACAATATGGAAAGGCTGTTAATTGTGAATTAAGATACAGGGTATATTAAAAAGTGTTAAATCATGAATAGGAGATAAAGCATTTATCTCGGAAAAAGTATGTCTGATATGAAGTGCGACCACTGTGCACTGCTATACAAGCCTCACAACCAGCTCTCATACTGTTTATGAGAGTGTCAATAAATGTTTTGGGCAACAAAGCTCATTCTTCCAAAAGCTCGGCTTTTAACTCCTGGAGGGTCTTAGGAGAGGGGTTACGCTGTGCAATGGCTCTTCCTAGACCATCCCAAACATGTTCAATGGGATTGAGGTTCAGAGATCTCGTCGGCCAATTCATACGGTGAATATCCTCCTCTTCAGGAAAATCATCAACAATGTGAGCACTGTGTGACCTCGCATTATCGTCCATAAAAATGAAGCCTGGGCCTACAGCACCCCGGAACAACCTCACATAGGCTTCAAGGACCTCATCCCTATAGCGATGTGATTTGACAGTACCCGCATCGAAGACGTGCAGTGGGGAAAGGCAGCCCAGTATTAAGCCGTCTCAGACAAGGATTCCTTTGCCACTGAATCTGTCGATTTATTTTTTGTAGGAGGGATGATAGCGAGCTCCACGTTGTCTCCAGATGAAGATTCAACTAAAATCACTTTCCGTGGTGAATCCGGACTCATCACTGAAAAGAACACGTTCCTACTCTTGTTGTGTCCAAGACTGATGTCTTCGGCTCCACAACAACTGGGCTCTCCTGTTCTATGCAGTGAAAAGGACACACACGACTGGATGCCGGACGTAAAGTGCTCTCTCTGCTAGTCGTCTATATAATGTTTGCCTGGAAATTCTTATTCCAGACGCAGCAGTAGGGTCACCAGCAAACTGAGGAGTTGTTGCCAGCCTATGTCGTCGTGCACTTAACACCAAATAGCTATTCTGTGCAGGTGTCGTTGCTCTGTGGCGGTCTTGGCTAGCCTTCCTGGTGACATTGGGATGGTCTAGTAAGAACCATTGCACAGCGTAACCACCCTGCCATGAACCGCCAGGAGTTAAAAGCCGCGCTTTTGGAAGAAATGGTTTTGTTGCCACAAACATTTATTGACACCCTCATAAACAGTATGACAGCTCGTTGTGAGGTTTGTATAGCAGTGCACAGTGGTCACACTCCATATCAGACAAACTTTTCCTGAGATAAATGCTTTATCTCTGATTCATGATTTAACACTTTTTAATATACCCTGTATTTTAATTCACAATTAAAATCTTTTCCATATTGTTATGTTGCTATATTCTTTCTCCTATTCTAATATACCTCTGTGCCAAATTTCGTGGCAACACAGTGAATAGTCCATCAGTTTTCACAGATTTTATGTTTGTGACCTTAATTTTGGACATGAGTGTATTATCCCGGGTCCAGGAAACGCCGGGCGAGTGAGCTAGTTTTATCTATAGAATTATACAAACAACGTAATATGCAAAAGTTTAGTTAAAATTAAAAATGCCTATCACAACTGAAGACACTTCCAGCAATATTCGCTCAAATATACTGCTTTAACCGAATTCTGTTGTGTGTCCCAGTAAATGAACGATAAAAAAAAATGCTACATCTATACTAATATTATAAAGGAGTAAAGATTGTTTGTTTGTTTGTTTGTAGGGGGTAATCTTTAGAACTACCGAACCGATTTCAAAAGTGATGGTGGCAAATTGATGGTGACAACCCCTGCTCCAACATAGGCTATATTTTATGTCGGTGCCACTGACCCCAGAGTGGTGCAGGAGCGAAAAACGTTCTAAAATTACAATTTTTTGCATACCGAAGGAGCTAGAATATTGATATTTGGCATTGTAGCTACTTATAAGATGTAAATGCTCTCTAAGAACAAATTTTTAAAAAAATTCGAAATTTAAAAGGGTGAAATAAGTGAAAAGCGTTCTAAAAACATTCTAAATTACAATTTCTATGGAATCTCTGTTACTACAGAACCGATTTCAAAAGTGATGGAGGCAAATTGATGGTGACAACCCCTGCTCCAACATAGGCTATATTTTATGTCGGTGTCACTAACCCCAGGGGGTTGCAGGAGCGAAAAACGTTCTAAAATTGCGATTTTTTGTATACCGAAGGAGCAAGAAATTTGAAAATTGGCATTGTAGTTACTGGTAAGATGTAAATGCTCTCTAGGAACAAATAAAAAAAAATCGAAATTTAAAAGGGTGAAATAAGCGAAAAGCGTTCTAAAAACAGTCTAAATTACAATTTCTATGGAATCTCTGGAACTACAGAACCTATTTCAAAAGTGATGGAGGCAAATTGATGGTGACAACCCCTGCTCCAACATAGGCTATATTTTATGTTGGTGCCACTAACCCCAGGGGGGTGCAGGAGCGAAAAACATTCTAAAATTGCGATTTTTTGTATACCGAAGGAGCAAGAAATTTGAAATTTGGCATTGTAGTTACTAATAAGATGTAAATGCTCTCTAGGAACAAATAAAAAAAAATCGAAATTTAAAAGGGTGAAATAAGCGAAAAGCGTTCTAAAAACTTTCTAAATTACAATTTCTATGGAATCTCTGGAACTACAGAACCGATTTCAAAAGTGATGGCGGAAAATTAATGGTGACAACCCCTGCTCCAACATAGGCTATATTTTATGTCGGTGCCACTAACCCCAGAGGGGTGCAGGAGCGAAAAACGTTCTAAAATTGCGATTTTTTGTATACCAAAGGAGCTAGAAATTTGAAATTTGGTATTGTAGTTACTTATAAGATGTAAATGCTCTCTAAGAATAATTTAAAAAAAAATCGAAATTTAAAAGAGTGAAATGGGCGAAAAGCGTTCTAAAATCTTTTTAAATTACTAGTTTTATGTAATCTCTGGAATTACAAAACCGATTTCAAAAGTGATGGTGGCAAATTGATGGTGACAATCCCTGCTCCAACAGCCTCTTTAATAAAAAGCTATGCGATGCTGACGACTGGGTTATTCGCTAATTGTTGCCACAGATTAATCTCGGAAAATGAAATCTTTGAAGTTGCTGAAAAAAATAATAGCTCAAAAAGTATTTGTCAGAAAATTGTTAGACAAACTACGTTTGAAAGGTAAAAAATAGTATTTTTCTTGATATAAATTTCAAATCTAATGATTATGCCGTTTTTCAAATATTGAATTCCAAAAATTACCAAATTTAACAATGGAGTACCATAGCGAAATCTTCATGCGTCAAAAGATAATGATAAGGGCGACGTGTCCTGACGTGTATATTGGCACGAGTCACAAATTATAGTAGCCTTATTATTCTGTTAAAATATAAAAGTGAATTATGAAATGTCAATATTTTGTTTGATTAAAAGTTCGTTAAGAGAAATTGACCAGCGTAGCTTGCTAGTACATTATTATTTACAATAAGCATTTTGTAGTGTACCCCAATAATGTATATCAAATTCATTATTTTTGGAATAGTGTAACATCATTAATATATACTGCAAACGATTTTTTCCCGTAGACATTATCTAGCGGAATTTTTTTACGCGTTCCTGTAAAAGTAAATGAATGATAAGTGTTTTGCATTCAATATTCCATAGAAAGCATGTTTTAGTACACCTCAGAAATTCATGCCAATTTTATTATGTTTGAAAAAGTATATCCTTAAAATGAACTGCAAACGATTTTCCCCCATAAAAAAATGTAAGAGAATTCTTTTGAATATCCCTCGAAATGAACTATACATGCTACATCGTGGTGTAGTAAGTCTCAATAACACAGATCAATCACTTAGCAATCCGAGTTTATTTTCGGAAATTAGAATCAATTAGCATTTTTCTTTTCTCCCGAGAGCAGAAAACTCTGTATAAAATTCTGTGGTGCTTTCAATGAAACAAGTTTATTCTAATATTTAAATTTTATTATTTGAGTACTCAATATTAGTACTGGATATAAATTTTAAGAGAAATCCTAAAACAGGGATCGGAAGTAAAGCGCTACAAGTAGCGAAACTACAGTAGTCGCTACTTTTACAGTTGTTTGTAGTGTAGTGCACTGCATTTTGTACAATGTAATGTAGCGAGTAGCGCGATAGAAAAAATCAGTAGTTTGTAGTGAGAACCAACGCTACTTCAAACGCTAAGTGTCATTTTTTAATAAAGTGTCATTTTTTAATCACGTGACCGTAACTTGCTTCTTTTGAGCAAAATTTGTTCTGCTCAACAACTTGCGAATCTCTTTTGAGTGTATAGCAACACATCGCACGAAGTAAAAGATTTTTCCCATTGACACTTGGTGTTAAAATCAAGTACTAAACCACCAAAGGATCTAATATCCTTTCTGTCAACACTTGTTCATTTACTTGTTACTAGGTCTTCTTGTTTTAATTCCGGGTTTCTTATTACTTGGTATCGCTTCATTTACAGATTTATTTAGTGTATACATTTAGAGTTGTTTTTCTGCAATTTTCTGGAATATAAAATTAGACAACTCAAAATAATTAACTCTCAACAGTACTCTATTCAATTAATATATTAAGAGTGTATTGGAGAGTTAATTTAAAAGCAAATCTATTAGTAAATACAGTAAAACCTCCATAACGCACTTTCCCGAATATTGGACACCTCTATTTAGCAGACATTTTCCCGATCCCCAACACCTTTATATTTCTACATTTTTACAATAACGGACAAATTCCACACTCCCGAGGTGCCCGTTATTCGGAGGTTTTACTGTTATGTCAATGGTAATTTTATATCCCAATGAAATTGCTATAAGAATAATAAAATAAATTTATGTAATGTATATTTGTGCATAAATATTTTCTATACGTGCAAGTGTATATAGCTCTGTTTTCGTGCCTCCCAAAAAAATAAGCTTAAGTTAAATCGTATTTTTACTTTCCATTATACATACATAGGAAAGGAAAATATTGTAATCATGAAAAAAAAAGTATATATATATTGATATATTTTTATATTTTGACATGCCATGAAACCGTTTTAGCTATTTTTACAAAGATTCCATGTGTAAATGTGGATGTATGCGTGTATATTAAATTTTCTTCACTTTTTCAGGTCCCCAGAAGTGTAAAATTAGGATGTAAGTTTTCTATTTATTGTTATATTATTATTTATTTTAATTCACAGTATTCTGTAAAGTGTTCGAAAACTCAAGTGGAGACACTCCAGATTTTCTTAAAGCATAACTGTATTTAAATATTTATTGTGTTATTTATCTCTCTCAATTTCACTAAAAATTTTGAAATATGTGTTTAAACTAACATTTTGGAGATAAATACAAAACATTTTCTTATATGCTATCTCTCTCAATTTTTTAATGGCCTCGCTTATATCGCACTTATTTAATTGCACCACGACTGACGCGATATAACGAGGGGTCGCTTTATTATTTAATCCGTGTCTTCAATTTCGAGTGTAAATCGAATCCTTTGACAAAATTTAAAAGTAGCGAAGTAGTGACTTACTTTAGAAAAGTTGTTTGTAATCGATACTTTTTAAAATAAGTATAGTAGTTGTAGTTGTAGTTAACTACATTTTCGACAAAGTAGTTGTAGTTGTAGTGTTGCTGTAGTTCACTACAATAAAATAGTTTTTTCGACCACCGCCTTAAAATCGGCTCTTTATAAAGTAGTTAAGAATGCTCTAATTAATTATAGAAATGATCGTGAAATTTTTAACTTAAATTGAAATGTGTTGAATTTTTATTGCGTCAAGTTTAAAGATTCCTGCTAAAAATAACTAAAGTTTGTTTTCATTTTAGTATGCAAATATACATGTACACAGGGTGATTCATTAGCAGTGTGACAAACTTTAAGAGCTGTTAGAGACCACCAACAAGCAATTTTTATGTAGGGAAATTGACTTGCCATCCAGTTATTCAGCCATAAATACAGGTATCTCACTCCAAGCTGAACACAGGTTTTCGTTCATAGCTTTGACAATAATGAAAATACCGACATTTTCAACAAAGTTACTTTTCTTTCTATGAAATGTAACAACTTCTCGAGAAATACTGGAGATGATCATGATCTGTGTCCAAACAACACTGATCTAGATGCTGAGTAATTCGGAAAGTAAATCACAGTAAATGTGGATCATTGATCTAATTACAGTGCAATTCTTGTGATATCATTATACTTCACACACAGTAAATTTAGTTTATACGTATCTAATTAGATTTTCAGCTGAGCTGAAATTACGCTGTAAATTAATGAATATAACAAAGGATGTGAAATTTCACTTGCTACGCAGCGTTAATTTTATAATGTTTGTAATTTTTGTTTAATCTGCTAATGTTTGGACAATTAGCAGAGTGAAAAATGTCCAGACCGGGAATCGAACCCTGATCCTAGGTGTAACGCACCAATGCTCTACCATTTGAGTTGCCAGAATGACTTCCAGTCTGTTGGTTATACGCTGCGTAGTAGTTACAAGCAGAGAAACTGTAGCAAACCACTTGAGAACACTACAGACAAGATGTAATGCATAGCGGAAACACACATATTTAAACTGAATTATATAAAACTGTCTATATTAGCAACCATAGTCAATGTGAATATGGCCCGAAAGCAAGCCCCTTTCTTTATTCGACAACATACCCAGAAATCCATAATTAATAACAAACTAGAACCGGCCAACACAGTAACTAAGTAACTCTCACGAAATAGCGTTGCAGCCAAGGACACCCAAGAAGCTAATCAGGTGGATCTCCGCTATGAGGAGATTAAGCGAATTTCGCCCCGCGGCCAGGTATACAAACTCGTTAAGCTGGGCATAATGCCCGGAAGGTAGGGGCCTGGTCTGTGGTTTAATAATAATAATAATAATAATAATACTCTGCGTAGCAAGTGAAATTTGACATTCTTTGTTAGGGAAGAGTAGCCGAATTTGGAGAACTACACTTATTTTCAGATCTAACTCTCTTTATTTTTGAAATATCTGCAAAATATCACTACACGTGGTCAATCTATTCGTCTATTAACTAAATAAATCTTTAGAACAATTTCTTTTTGAAAATGTTAAGTTTTATTTTAATTTGAAAAAATTGTCAAAAGTGGTCCAAATGCAGAGACTGGTCGCCTAAGTTGGACCCCCAGTCTCCTAAATTGGACCAAACAATATTAGGCTGTTTTAATGAGTAGAGAATATAACTAATTTTATTAAAAACAAAGTTTGCGAATAGTGAAACAATCAAACAAAATAACAGCAATAAAATATAACGAAATAAAATGTCTGAAAGTAAGAGTAATTGTTATAAATTAAAATGTATTCAAAATATAAATCAAAGTTATAAGTAATTAAGAATAGAAATTATGGGACTAATTGCCAGTTATTTGAATATCATATAAGAAGTGATGCAAGGCTTACACATGAACTTCTTTTGTTCATGTTTTATTCCAGCAGACACAACATGGAACCATATTTGGCAATCTGAACACTGAACCTTTTCTGCTATTTTATTTTTCTGACAAATTAGACAAAACTAATCATCACTGTCTTGATTTTTTCTTTTTAGAGTCTGAATCATTAGATATTTTCTTCAACAGAGTTTTCTTTCCATGTCTGTAGTTCTTCCCTTCCAGCCTTTTCTTTCTAATTGAATTACGCCTATTTTTTAAAACTTGATGTTCCACTTGCTTTTGTGCTGTGAGAGTTTCCTATTTGTCATTTTTTTTTTGTTTTTTTTTATTTCAAGGTTTACTTTATATGCCGAAGATGTTTCACCAAGGTTCCGGGTTTGATTCCCGGTCTGGACATTTTTCACTCTGTTGGTTGTGCGTAGCAAGTGAAATAACATAAAGGGAGATAACATTTCTAATGATTCTTTGAACTTTTGGGGATTTTGTAGCTGCATCCCTCTTGCGGGTCAACCTCTTCAAAACTTACTTTTTCCTTTTCGTTTCCTATATCTTTGATAACTTTTGCTGTCACTGATGTTTTTTATCCAGACTATTTGTCTGTGTCGTTTTCAGCATTTTTAACACTTTCCAAGTTGAAAAGTGTGTATGACTTCGGTTTGTCTGTCGTATGGCCGTCTGGCCGTGCTCTAACTCCCGTAAATATGCTCGGATTGCTCTGCAATTTTTATATGTTATTATCGTTATCTATAGCATGTTCCCTATTTCAATTGAAGTGTGTAGCACTTATAGTTTTTTACAGGGACACTTAAAAGTATTCCGTTACATTATGATCTATGGGGAAAAATCATTTGCGGTTTATTTTAATGATGTTACACAATTTCAAATACATTGTAATTGATATATATCACTAAGGTGCATTACAAGAAGCTTAATATAGAATAGTAGTGCATAGCACTTATAGTTACTTTACAGGGACAGTCAAAAGAAATTCCGTTACATTACGTCTATGGAGAAAAATCGTTTGCGGTTTAATTAAATAATGTTTCACTATTTTAAACGCATTGACATTTATATATATCACTAAGGTGCATTACAAGAGGCTTACTACACAATATTGTGTGTATAGCACCCATCGTTCATTTACAGGGACACACAAAAGAATTTTCTACTGTCTGTTAACAATAATTCCTGGAAGTGCGTTTTAAGTTACTGAACGCGATTTTAAATTTAACTCACTTTTTGTCTATTACTTGGTGTGTACAAATTCTGTATTTCACATACAGGGCAGCACAAAAGTTCGCGAACACATTTTCGTTTAATGACAGAAACTCCAGAAGGAGAATTTTAAACTGTGCTACGCGTTTCCCAACTAAACTAAAATTTAGCATCCTATGTAGTATATATACAAATCTATAGATCATATACAGGGCTGAATATAAGTATTCGGATTTTTTTCCGAATATTGTATATGTTGGAAATAGATGTTGGAAATTCCTGAAATTACGTTTTTAAATATGTTATGCGTTTTCTAAATTTGTTTACTTAGATGTTGTCTTTCAGCTTATTAAACGGTAATGATTTGTAAAATTATTTTGGAAGCGTTGGAAAGTGTTACGTAATCTGTGCTTGACGCATGATTTTTTGTTCTTGTTTTTACTCTCTTAGTTTCAGTTGGTTTCATGATTACTTTCTCAAACTCCGAAAAATAGTGTCCAAAGCGTACAGCCCTCGAAATTCATTACTTACTTTTCAAATTTATGATAGTGTATCCGGTCCAATTTAAGCAACATAAAAATTGGTCCAATTAAAGACACTGCAATTTTTTAAAACATACAATCTCAAGACTAAGAACAAAAACGAAGGCGAACAAATCCACGTGGAAAATATGCGCAATAAACACATGAATTTAGATATGGGTATGAAAACATGAAACCTTACCTTAGTTCCCAATTTCCAGATAAATTGTTTATTAATGAACAGGAGCGATGCCAGTAACAGTTCCCACAGTATCAGGCATAAACTTATAGCCCTCAGGCTTGACGATAACTCACTACATCATTTAATAGATCTTAAAAGGCTGTTGTGAAATTCTATGCCGTAGAACATCAGATAACGATTTGGTCAGCACTTCCAAACACGACAAAAATCTGCACTCCAAAAGCTTGCAAGCCAGTTTTGTTAACCGCGCGTAGGGTTATTGAAACGACCGACGTAACGAATGCAGGAACCAATGAGTGACAGACAAAATTAAGCTAAGCGAATGAGGTGCGATAGAGAAGATTTAACAAGAAAGAATCCCCAACACAACGGCGCATTGATTTTGACGTGAAAAATACTCAGCGCGCAAAACAAAGCATGGAATAAAAAAATTTAAAAAATGGCTTTTAAAAACATTCGAAATGACAACAAGCGTCTCTCAGAATTTTATAGATTGGAGAGTTGATAAAAGTTACGAATGAACTTAAAGTTTCAGATTAAGATTTGGAATAAGATAATTATTAATATACGTGTTATTTCTTTTAAAAGGACATTAAATAGGAATAAATATTATTAAGAATTAAGGAAATAATGACTATGTCAGAAGTTAGATTAATTTAAAGGCATAATGCGAAATAAAAATTTTATATAACATATATATTCTCGGATGTAGTTCGTCTCATGTATGCCACTAAACATGTGTGCTCATGTAGGACTTTCCACCCTGTGCTGCAAAGTTACAGCCTTCCCAGCATATCGAAGTGAGAATTGCCAGACGTGTCATCCTGGTAACTCAAATGGTAGAGCATTGGTGCTTTACACCAAGAGTCCGGGTTTGATTCCCGGTCTGGACATTTTTCACTCTGTTGGTTGTACGTATCAAGTGAAATTCCACATCCTTTGTTATATAAATTTAGTTTGTTAAAAATATCAATAAAACATCTTTATTACTGTTAAAGTTATGAATGACAATCCGGGTTCAACTTGGAGGGAGACTCAATTTGATTTCCGACTCAATAAAGGGATTGCGTTTCAGTTTTCCTGTTAAAAAAATGTTTGTTGCAGTGTGCTCTATTACCTCTTAAGATTTGTCGTGCAAGTAGTCAATATAAGGTAAACGTACAGTCAGCATAAAAACAATCAATACCCACCATAGAATTTAATCGACAATTTGTCGCAGAGAAAAACGGAAATAGCCATTCGATTAGTATTTGTGTCTTCTTTCAATTTATGTTATAGAAAAAACTTAGAGTGCCTACTTCATTCGGGAATTATACCAAACGCTGAAATTTTCAATACGAACACTCAATTTGGACAGTATATTTGGATTTTTCGGCACATTTTACTTTCATATACCAAACGGGGAGTCATTCAGTCAAATAGTTTAGAAATTGTGAAGCTTTAAAGTTTGGAACTCGCAACGTTAAATTCCGTTGAAATCGTTGCAAAAGAGGTTGCAATGCAGGTAGCTTTTAAAGTTCAACGCAAAAACTAGTTGTCGGATTGTGCTGTAATTTTGGATTCGCATATTTAAAATAGATAGAAAATGATTTCTGTTAAAAAATGATATGTTACAATCCATTGTTTTTTTTCAAAAATCACTTTCAATGTACGTATATTTTCAAAATTAATAATTAAAAAATATGACTTGTAACTTATAATTTTTTTAACAGGAGTAGATTTATAGAAGGTTCAAATATGCGAATTCAAAATTACAGCTCTTTCCGACAAGTAGTTTTTGAGTTACACTTTAAAAACAAAGAATATAACATTATGAATAACAAACTTTAAGCCTTTCTAATTCCTAACCTATTGGATTGAATGACTTCCCGTTTGGTGTTCGTAGGAAAAATGTACCGAAAAATACAAGTATTCCTTCAAAATTGGGTGCTCGAACCAAACATTTCAGAGTGTGGTACAATTTTTGTATAAAAACGACACCTAAGCTTTTTTTTTTTTTTTTTTTTTTTTTTTTAGCATAAATTGAAGGAAGACATAATTCCTAATCGAAAGGTTATTTTTGTTTTCTTTGAGACAATTTGGCGATTAAAGTTTATGGAGTGTACCATTTTTTTTTATATTAACTGGTATTAATAGTGAACCACTTAACGGTATTTATCTAATTCCTCTAAAATTAGTGAGCTGCGGAAAGTATATATTGTTTTAGCATAGCCCTAACCTTCATCTATCAAAATAAACATTCAAAGTTTCAAAATATATGCCATGGTAAAAATGAAAAATAAAACACTTTACCTTCCTCTCTGTATCAGCAATGGGAATACTCAGTTTCTTACATATACCAGTAGCAGACTCCCAAAAGTTAACCTATCAAGTCTTGAGTTTAGTGTGTACCATACAGAAGATATAATTTGTTTTACAGTTCTAGAAATAAATATACGCAATAATGAAAACTTATTTAGAAGTTTATGTGGTTACATAACATAATTTCACTAGTAAATGTGCAGGTCAGGGGCCTCAACTTTGGTTGTGCAAATCTTTCTTATTTTGATCTCACTTTACATATAACGAACAGGGAAGACCGAGCTCTGCTCGGTCAAAATTAGCTTTGAATTCAAATATCATGACTCATGACCAAAATGACCCACTAATCAAATTTTCTCGAACATGTGACCAAGTCCAATTGTCTTCTTGTGCCCGAAACCCGTAGGATATAAAATTTAGTCAAAATAGTCTCGTTTTTTAGATATAATTAGCTTGACCCACAGTGACTCATAAATGATCCATTAATCGGATTTTCTCGGCCATGTGACACAGCCCAATGATTTTCCCGTGCCCAAAAACCGTAGGATACAAAATTCAGTTCAAATCATCTGAGCCGTTTTTAAGATATAAATAGCTTGAACCATAATGACCCATGACCAAAATGACCTACTAATCGAATTTTCTCGAACATGTGACCCAGCCCAACAGTCTTCTCGTGCTCGAAAACCATAAGATGCAAAATTTAGTCTAAATAGTCTGAGCCGTTTTTTAGATAAAATTAGCTTGACCCACAGTGACCCCAAAATGACCCACTAATCGAATTTTCTAGGACATGTGACCTAGCCCAATGATTTCCTCGTGCCCGAAACTCGTAGGATAGAAAATTTAAACAAAATCGTTAGAGTCGTTTTTTAGATAAAATTAACTTGACTCGCGTTGACCCAAAAATGACCCACTAATCGAATTTTCTTGAACATGTGACCTACCCCAATGGTTTTCTGGTGCCCCAAAACGGTATGATACAAAATTTTGTCAAAATCGTTAGAGCCGTTTTTAAGATAAAATTTGCATATATATATAAGCACATACACACACACAAGATTTGCTCGTATTAGAATACATGATATCTAATATCCTACAATCTACAATGTAATTTTTTTAGGTGATTGGGGGCTGTGATCCCTACGAACTACTCTCGACAATTCCCATCCAGACGCCCAAAGCCTCTAAAAACACGCTAATTTGATCTTTTTAAAAAATATTACTCTGTTACGAAATATTGAATGATATTATTACGAACAGAGCTATCTTCTGTAATCGGGTTGCCAATGTATTTCCCTTTGACGGGGGTATTTTTTGCTCCCCATGGTCGCATCCATCGTAATCGCGACAACTGACAGCTGTTTTCATGATTGATAAGTAAGATAAATTACACATTTGGAAATCAGCTTGTATAAAATGGTAAAGTAAAAAATATTGCTGACTTTTATAACGACGCTATCAAAACCCGAAGCAAAAATGCGGATTGTTAATAATTTGTTTAAAAAGTTAGCTTCGCAGTAACATTCATTTGACTGGAAATAAAACATGTGAAATACTAGGTAGTTATTTACCTTCTAATAAAAATATGCTTCAAATATTGTTATTGTTCTATATTATGAGATGCGGGAAATTAAATCTTCACGAAATCATCACGTTTAGGCAGCGCTTCCCTACCTTTTTTCTTTCACGTACCCCTTGCTTAGACTTTTCATTCCGGAGTACCCCTATTTATCATTAACACCCACCATACCAATCTCTCCCCCCACATATTATTAAAATCTTCATCTCCCGTGAATGAAAAACCATATTTCAAGAATTAATCATTATTATATTTTCTATTCCTTAAGGGAGCACTGATGTTTTCAGTTTTATTTAAAGTATTGGGGTTTATCAGTTATCAGAAAAAGCCTATTAACAGCTAAGCTCAGTTTCTCTTGCAATTCAAAGAACTTTTAGTTCCCGAATCATCAGTTTGAATTTCAATCGCAGTTGCAGTGCTTTTAAGAATTCCGGATTTCAACGAGTTATCCATTTTAAACATAAAACCAAATCATTCAAATAATAAGTAAACACTTCAAATTAAATACTCATTAAAAAGCAGGAAGATTTCCAATTAGTATACGTTAATGATATAATTCCGCCTATTCGAAAACGAAAATAAGGGCCTGCTTTTCAAGATGTTTTAAAATAAAACATTAAAAACCAACAGCTCTGGCGTAATTTAGGAGTTTTGTAATTATTATTAAAAAGTAACAATGTGAAAAAAGAGGTGGGAAAATAACATTGTATAATGATCAATGGCAGTTTTTGCGAAGATTGAGGTAAATATATATGTACTCATGCAATATGATTAGCAGTGGGCGGAGCTAATGACATTGAATTATCAATAAATGATTAGGTCTAGTGGGCATATACCCTCATTTTGAGTGTAACATATTGGAGTTACACATGAGACTAACTTTGTAATTCAAAACTATCAACTTTCTTTATGTGTTTTCAGTTAAACCATTTTTGTGATTTCCGCCATTACCGGTATTATTTTTACGTACTCCCAGGATGGGAACCGCTGATTCAGAGAATTCTGGAACAGTAATTTTTTGACAAAAAGCAAGAATACCATTTAGAAAATTTCAGCATTGCAGAAAGTGAAAGCCTTATACAATGAATGGACGAGTCTTCAAAAATCTTCTTGAACAAATCACACAAGCAAAAAAAAAAAACAAAAAAAAAAAAAAAAAAACAATCTTAAATAAAATTTGGAGGATCATTTTTAACCGTGCTCAAGCCGATATCTTGAAAACTATAAAAATAGAAGAAGAGAAACTATCTCTTATCTCTTATCAAACTACCTCACATCATTGTAAAAATGAATATAGAAGATGTGAGTCAGTAAAAATCATTTTTATGTCAATAGTTGCTAACTTCATTTTCGTTAAACTAGAAAATTATTTTAAGTTCATAGTTTACTATAGTTTAATTGCTTACTATGAATATTTTGTGGCAACACATTTTAATAGAAACTGCAGAAGGTTTGGCACGCAACACTGAAGTTTTAGTTATAAATCTACACTGCAAAAAAAAAAAAAAAAAAAAAAAAAAAAAAGAATGATTTTACGGTATAATACTGGCAGCTGGGGTGCTACTATTATACTGTAAAATAAACATTTTTTTTTCAGTGTATCCTCAATTCGCCGATTTAGTCAAAAACTTTATGTCGAGTTCGCTTCAGTATTAAGAAATACTACATGACATTATAGTTAGAGTCGAGTGTAGTATTTTTGGATGGAATGTTGCTCTCAGGAATAACTGGATTTGAGAAGATTGAAATTCATCCATTCTGCTGCATCAATTGAAGCATCTTTTGGGATCCCAAATTGGCTTCCAATTATGGAGACAACAAAGCAAAATTAAGAAGAGTGTTATTGTAAAAATTTAGGAATTAACAGATTGACAGTCAGCATGAAATTGATTACTTTTTCAAAACCACCCAAATTACCCCTTATGCATTTGATTTCTCACAATCAGCAACTTTTACCTGAGAGTTTGGCAATCTTTGACTATAATAATCTGCCATGAGACCGTATGATCTCACGGTGCGCAGAATAGAAGCCACGCATGAGATTATGGCGGCTTGGTATGCTAGCCACTCATATTTGCAGAGTCATCATGTCATCTTGTGAAAAGGCACAGACGATGTGTGTGAAGGGCGAAGAATCAATTAGAAACACACGAGTTTAACTTTAACAAACATATTATTATTCAAGAAAAACAAGTAAGAGATGAGATTGAACTGACGCGACAAGATAGTCAACAACACTCAGCTAGCGGCAATAACAGACTGCCTGTTCCGTTGCGGTCACAGCTTAAAGATAACTCATTACATATTGAGTTGTATGAAAAATGTGATACAATAAAATAAAAGTTAAAATTGCAGTTAACATAGATCATGTTTAACATGGAGTTAAAGTTTATGGCTAAAGAGTTCAGGGTTACAGTTAACCCGCTACAGTATTTCTCCCCAAGTACTCAAGGTACTGACAACTTCACAAGTAGCGAGGGTTAAATCGCACAGTTCTACCAGAACGGGTAGTTGTTATGAGAGGTGGAGATGGTGCCACCGCCACAGGCGCATCTTGACTGACACTCAGAGCATGCGGGTTGTTATGACTAATTACTACTGGAGATGCAGGAGTTAAATCCTCTTGAATAAGGAATGCAGGTTTGAGACGGTCGATACCAATCACTGCGTCTTTTCCCTTTATGAGAACAGTAAAATGTTTAGCTGTGCGTTTTGTTACTCGAAAGGGTCCATTGTATGGTTGTGTTAGTGGTGCTTTTACAGTGTCATTGCGCACCAAAGCATGGGTGCATGTCTCCAGTGAAGGATGCACAAAAAGAGTTCTCTTGTCATGTGCTGATGTTGGCACTGGAGTTAACTGTTGCATGGTGTCACACAAATGCTGGAGGAAAGTTGCAGGATCAATACGAGACAGTTCTGAGGGGTTGGAAGGCTGCAAAAAGTCAGCAGGTAAGGATAGTGTTGTGCCATACAGCATCTCAGAACAAGTACCCTTAAGGTCTTCGTTGTAAGAGGTGCGAATGCCTAGAAGAACAATGGGTAAGGACTCTGTCCATCTTGCATGGTTGTGGCACTGCAGGGCTTGCTTCAGCGTACGGTGAAACCGTTCTACAATTCCGTTACTGGCTGGGTGGTACGGAGAAGTCCTGATGCGGTGGATGCCTAAAATTTTCCTTAAAGAAGAAAACAGAAGGGACTCGAATTGTCGCCCTTGGTCTGTAGTCACAAATTTGGGGACACCAAACCTTGCAATCCAATGGTTTACAAAAGTTCTGGCAATGGTGTCGGCAGTAATGTCCTGCACTGGAATCGCCTCTGGCCAGCGAGAAAAACGGTCTACAAATGTGACCAAATAAGTATATCCTTCTGAAGGAGGTAACTGTTCCACGATGTCAATATGGACATGCTCGAATCTGTCTGATGAGATAGGAAATTTTTGTAGAAGGCTATGAGTATGCCGTTGGATTTTGGATTTCTGGCAACTCATACATGATCGTGCCCAATTGGAAATGTCTTTTTCCATCCCATGCCATACAAATTTCTGCTGGATCAGTCTCTGAGAAGCTCGGATGCCAGGATGGGATAAATTGTGTAGGCTTTTAAAGACAATGCGGCGGTACTTTTCTGGTACGTATGGTCGTATCTTGCCACTACTAACATCACAATAGAGCATTGTTTCTGGGGAAATATGCAGTTTTTGGAAACGGAGAGATGTGTCAGGATTTGACAATAAGTCTGTCAACTCCTTGTCCTTTGCCTGTTCTTCAGCCATGGATGACAAATCAACATTGGACAAAACTATCTCATTTATGCGAGATAAGGTGTCAGCCACAATATTTTCAGAACCAGGAACATGCCGAATGTCTGTACTGAACTGCGAAATAAAATCTAGGTGTCTGAGCTGATGCGGGGAACTGGAATCTGACATTTTTGAAAAAGCATAAGTTAATGGACGATGGTCGGTATATATTATAAAATCCCGTCCTTGCAATGTATGTCTAAAATGTTTAACAGCCGAATAAATTGCAAGGAGCTCTCTGTCATAGGTGCTGTAATTTTGCTCGGTTGAACTTAGTTTACGTGAAAAAAAGGCAAGAGGTTGTAACTTGTTGTCATTTACAACATTTAATACAGCTCCGATGGCAGTATCTGAAGCATCAGCACTTAAGGTTAGCTGTTGGCGCGGAGCAAGATACGCGAGAGTTGCACAATTTATAAGGTCTTGTTTACAGGCATCGAAAGCCTGTGTCAAAACAGTGTCCCACGGTACCGGACGTTTGTCATTCTTTTTTGAATCTTTGAGAAGCTCATGTAAAAGGGCTTGAGTGTGGGCAGCATGAGGAATGAAACGTCGGTAAAAATTTACCATTGCTAAAAATCGTCTCAAGTCAACAATTGTTTGGGGTTTTGGAAAATCGGCGACAGCTTGAGTTTTCTGGGGGAGCAGTTGTACACCAGAAGGTGTTATAAGGCAACCTAGGAAAGAGACAGAAGTTTTTCCCAAAATGCATTTTGCGGGATTTAATTTTAACCCATGCTGCTGCAGGCGATCAAGGACTTGCCGAAGATGGCATTCATGTTCTTCTTCATTTTCTGATGCAAAGAGGATATCATCCAAATATGGGATGCAAAAATCTAATCCTTTTAAGACTTCATGAATATAACGTTGGAAAGTCTGCCCTGCATTTCTTAAGCCGAAAGGAGTAAATACAAATTCGAAAAGGCCAAAATGGGTAGTTAATGCGGTTTTTGGGATATCCCCCGGATTTACTGGAATTTGGTGGTAGGCGCGGGCCAAATCTAGGGTAGTAAAAAATTGTTTCCCATGAAACAGCTGCGTACAATCCTAGATGTGGGGTAATGGGTATCTATCAGGTATAGTGGAAGCGTTTAAACGGCGGTAATCTCCACACGGCCGCCAGCTGCCATTGGCCTTGCGAATCATATGGAGCGGACTCGCCCATGGGCTTTTTTGAAGTCCTAACGATGCCCTGTGCCATGAGGAATTCAAATTCTTGACGAGCTGCTTTTAAGAGTTCTGGCGATAGACGACGAGGTCTAGAAAAAACAGGAGGGCCTTTGGTTTCTATATAGTGATAGATGGGTTGAGTTTTACTCTCCTTGCTTACGCATGAAGGGTTAGTTAATTCGGGATATTCCGTTAAAATTTTGTCAAATTTGGTAGGACCGACAAGTACACTTAGGGTATACTGCTTCCAGGTAGAACTCGAGCAACTTTTCCCTGAGACGACAATAAGGTTTCTGCGTCGCTTGTGCAGTTGTTTTTCGCGTCAACAAGTAAGTTGAATTTTTTTAGAAAATCAACGCCAATAATAGGTTGGTTCACTTTCGCAATAACAAAAGACCATGTGAAATTTCTTCGTAAATTTAAATCGAGGGTCAAACGTTTTGGGCCAAATGTTTGTAGTTTTGTGCCATTTGCCGCATAAAGGACTAAACCCTCATCCACGGTACTTTTTTTTATAGCAACTTGCTGGCAAAACAGAAATATCGGCCCCGGTATCGATTAAAAAATTGAATTTTGATGTAGGGTCGGCCAAAAGAATGCGATTAACCTGGCGGTCGACGATGCTCTCTTGAGCGACTCCTCTGATTAATTTTCGTGGTTAACTCATTAACTTGTTGAGTTAACTGTGCAATTTGCAATTCAAGGGATGAAGCATGGGCGGTTGGGGTGGATGGAGCAGTAGCTGCAGCATTTATTTGAGGAAATACTCCCAAGTCGTGGATTTTGTCGGCAACAGAAGCAAGTTTTGGAAATTCGTCGCTCAATGCGCCAACAATTCTGCGCGTAGTTGTGGGCAGACGTGAAAGCCAAAGAGATTTCAATAACGCCTCTCCCACTGTATTACCAGCCAAGGTTCTCATTTGAGCAAGTAACTGAGATGGGCGTAAATCACCGATCTCCATACCCTGCAATAACGTGCGAATTCGCGATTCTTCACTTTCAGAATGTGAATCAATTAGCCGTTTTTTCAAAGCCTCGTATGGTTTATCGCCCGGAGAATTCGTAATAATGTCGCTGACCGATATGAGAATATCGGCATCAACTGCCGCCACCACATGATTAAATTTGGTCATCTCGCATTTTATTTGGGCCAAAGCAAATTGGGCTTCCAAGCGAAAAAACCACAATGACGGATTTGTCTTCCAAAACGGTGGGGGTTTCACGCCTACATGAGAAACCTGACTAGTGCCAGCACTTTCGTTTGGGGTATCGTCCGGCATGATTAGGAAATTATATGCATAAATACAATTAACAGTACAAAATAAATACACAAAATTATATACAGTATATAATAACAAAAAAAAAATACTCTTGCATTACTCTAGGATTGGTGAAAATGAGCCGAATTATAGCACCCGTGACAGAGCGAGAAAATTTAACATATCAATAAACGTGATTGGCGTAAAAAAAATTACCGATATAAAATATGGGGACAAAATATTAGGAAAAAATGGACTTACCGACCACTAGGATCAGGAAGCTCAAACACATTTAATCGCGCACACGGCCCCGCACACCGCGTGTTTTTTTTATTTTTAAGAAATATTGCTGCAAATGGATATAAAAGCATCTTTCAAAATGATTGAAGCAACAATCCTGAATAATCAAAACCTCCTCGTACCGATGGCATCGGATCTTGCTTTTGGTGTGTTCAACTGCTAAATTAGGGTCACCACTATGGCGGCTTGGTATGCTAACCACTCATATTTGCAGAGTCATCATGTCATCTTGTGAAAAGGCACAGACGATGTGTGTGAAGAGCGAAGAATCAATTAGAAACACACGAGTTTAACTTTAACAAACATATTATTATTCAAGAAAAACAAGTAAGAGATGAGATTGAACTGACGCGAGAAGATAGTCAACAACACTCAGCTAGCGGCAATAACAGACTGCCTGTTCCGTTGCGGTCACAGCTAAAAGATAACTCATTACATATTGAGTTGTATGAAAAATGTGATACAATAAAATAAAAGTTAAAATTGCAGTTAACATAGATCATGTTTAACATGGAGTTAAAGTTTATGGCTAAACAGTTCAGGGTTACAGTTAACCCGCTACAAGACCATATAGATTCGTGGACATGAAACCATATAGACCCATGAAGCGGTCAACGTGTTAATATGTTTATGGAAATTTTTAATCTTAAATTTAACTAATTAAAAAAATAATTTCACCAGTTACATATAATCCAAAAGGAAAAGAAACAGAGGATGTCACTTATAAAAATATAAAATTATTTTTAAGTATATGCTAAGGACTAGAGATGAGACGGGCCAAGGCCATCTTGATATAACAGGCCGGGACAGCGTTTTCGCCGCTAGGGGAATAGAAGGAAGGTTGAACTCTATATCCACTATGCTACAATAAGAAGTTTACATGTCAAATATTAACACACACACACACATATATATATTTCATTTACTGTCGTTGATTTTATAAATAAAAATCATTTTGTTTTTCAGTACTTACATTTTTTTGTTGCAATTCTAATACAGATAAATATAAATTTACTTGCTTTCACCATCATATATGGAAAATCAACTTGCAGAAACTAGTTATTGTATTTTAAATTTTTTTAATCACATTAATCTTTAAAAATGAGCTGAATGTACGAAAAAACGATTTATTCTAATATTTTTATCAAACAACTCAAATAAAATTAAAATCTTTAGTAAAAATTCAGATTTAAATCTTTCCTTTTCAATAAATTTAAAACGAAATCTAATGATAATATTCTTTCATTTATATTTTTTTGTTATTTACATATATATATAACGTGCGTCAAAGAGTATTACGATAGGGTTATGGAGTTTAATCAATTACATAAAATCATTTCTTGAGATTTTGTTTGCTTGTTTGTTTCTCACACAGAGAATAAATAATTCTTATAACGACTTTTGTCTTATTAAAATAACTTACTAATAAGGATAAAAGCAGTTGTATTCGCTATAAAAATTATCTATTCTCTGAATATTGTACAAATTGAATTAAAAAAATTCTGTAGCATATTTAAAGACTCAACCATTTTTGTTGATAAAGTTACATCAAAGATGGAACAGTTACAGAATATCAAATGAAGTATATGAAATTATCAGTTGGAGCTTATCAACTATCTTTCAAATTTCCAAACTGTCCCAGTTATTTGAATGAAAATGTTTTTGTGAGGCATGCAATAAATTGAAAGAAAAAAATAGCTGGACAAACTAAATGAAGATTTACTAGATATTTTTCTCGTGGTGGAAAAAATAAATTCTATTTCGGATATTGAAGAAGAATTCAAAAGCAAAAATAATAGGGTTGATAACTTCCTTAAGTATTATCTGGACCTAATATTACTTAACTAAATATTAACTAATATTACCTTGAATTGTTGGAGAGAATTAGAAAATATTTTAACCAGTGTTAAAAATTATTAAATTTCTGAATCCCAAGAAAATAAAATACATAATTATTCTAAGACTTGGAAACTGTTTATATATGAAAATTCTAATAGTGACATATTATATCAACTGTGTATTACTTATGCTTATATAATTCTAAATTACCTTGTTTGCCATCTTAAAGGCATTTAAAAAGAATATCTGCACATTTAAAAGTTTCTCCAGGTGTTGCAACAATTGGAAATAAATCATTAAAAGAAAAATGTGTTAATTTGAAACAAAATTAAGAAATAGTTAAGTTTTTATAAAGTATTTCCTATAAAGCCCACAAACGTGTGGGATTTGCAAACAATTTAAAAAATCATGCAACTACTATACGGGCAATTATGTACACGTCAGTGTTATTTATTTATTATTTAAAAAAAAAGATATTATTTAATTATTTAAATAAAGAGATTATTATTTGTGATATCCCTTAATGCGTGTAAAACAATTATTTATTAAAGAAATATTTTTAATTTGTTATTAAGTATTTTTTAAATTCAATTTGTACAATATTCAGAGAATAAATAATTCGTATAACGAATACAACTGCTTTTTATCCTTATTAGTAAGTTATTTTAATAAAACGAAATTTCACATGTATTCTATAAAATCCACTAAATGAATGAGGAGATATTGTGTAATCTAGATATATTTATTGTATAAAACCAGGGATCTGATTAGGAAGAATTTGATCTGTAAAAGGACCCTTCACCATGTTTTTCTTCTTAAAACAGGACCCTTCACAATATTTTTGTCTTGAAACAGGACCCTTCACAATTCTTTTGCCTTAAAAAGGACCCTTCACAAGAGTTTTTCATACAAAAATGGGCTCTTCACAAGTTTTCATATTAAAATAAAATTCCACCTGTAACAGCTGTAATCATCAAAGACCCTATTATCTAGCTATATGTATAATGTAAATATATCAAAATTTAATGCATTTATATATATATATATATATATATATATATATATATATATATATATATATATATATATATATATATATATTTCGTTAAAACAAGACCTCGTTATAATTCAATTGCCTAAACAGGAACCTAAATATAACTCTATTTTCAGATTCACAAAATTATCATTAAATTTTTCACAAATATAAAAAAACTCTCACAATTTTCATAAAAGAAGAAAAGGACCCTGTGAAAAAAATTGGACATACCCCTGAAAATAACTTTAATAAAAATCTTTGCTAATCTTTGCTTTGCAATAGATGAAATAGTCTTTTTTCATAAGAAAAAAAATATAAATTTAGAAACCTGTTTAATATGCTTCAAAGGGTATCACAAATATATATTATGGAGTTTAATCAATAGCATATAATTATATATAGAGTTAGTTTTTTCTCAGTTCAGAGATAATAAGTATTTTATGTAACGAATAAAATTGATTTTTATCGATATTGATAATAAAACAAAATTTCGCATGAATTTTAAAGAATCCCTTAAATGAGTGAGAATATATTGTATATTCAAGATATATTTATTGTATAAAAGTGCTTTAAAAAATGCAAATCTTTGTTTTGAAATAGATGAAATACTGTATATTTTCATTTAAAGAAAAAATATGTAAATTCACATACATGTTTTATACGCATTAAGAGATATCACAAATAATAATCTCTTTATTTAAATAATCAAATAATTAAATAATCTCATTTATTAAAAAAATAATAAATAAATAAAACTGACGTGTACATAAACGAATGTATAGTAGTTGCACGATTTTCAATATTGTTTGCAAATCCCACAAGTTTGTGGGCTTTATAGAAAATACTTTATAAAAAGTTTAGAATTTCTGTATATTATAATATATGAAATATATATATATATATTAGTTATATTAGTTGAATATACATATATTAGTTATATTATAATTTTCATATAAAAACCGTTTCCAAGTCTTAGAATAATTATCTATTTTATTTTCACGAGATTCAAAAATTTAATAATTTTAACACTAGTTAAAATATTTTCTAATTATCTCCAACAAATCAAGGTAATATTAGTTGAAAATACATCAAAATTATGAATTATTTGCTTACCTGTAACGACAGCTACTTGTAAATTTATATCTATTTCTACCGATTTCACAATTTTAACACATTTATCACACGTTTATAAAAAATGAACGCAATCATTGCAATAATGAATATCCACATAATTATCCTTATAAGATGGTATCAATCATATTATTTTTTTTTCAATTCTTCTTCAATATCCGAAATAGAATTAATTTTTTCCATCACGAGAAAATATCCAGTAAATCTTCATTTAGTTTGTCCAACTATTTTTTTTTCTTTCAGTTGTTGCATGCCTCGCGCAAACATTTTCATTCAAATAACTTGGACAGTTTGGAAATTCGAAAGATAGTTGGTGAGCTTCAACTGATAATTACGTATACTTCATTTGATATTATGTAACTGTTCCATCTTTGATGTAACTTTATCAACAAAAATGGTTGAATCTTTAAATATGCTAAAGAATTTTTTTAATTAATTTGCATCTAACGAAATAACGCACACAGCACGTGCTCACGCGGTAGCAATAACACAACAAAAGCCAAATTTCAACTCAGGAAAGAAGTCAGAGCGGGGTGAAGATTTCAAGTCGCTCTCGCGTTCCCTCCTTTGATCACATGACTCTCCCCAGAGTGACTAGCTGTCAAAGCCCGGTATATTGAGATAACCCTGGACGGGCTCAGCCCGAGCCCGGGACCGATATGGGCTCGGGCTCGATTTTTATACCAGCCTTCGGGCTCGGGTGGGCTCGGGCTCATTTTAATGTTATTTTGATTAGAATGAATAGAAGGGGAAACATAAATCTTATTTTTCTTTTCTAGCATTAGAATGCTACTTTAAAAGAAAATTTACGATATTTGCGACGCAACTGACGACTGGGTGATACGGTGCCAATAGGAAGCGGCGCGAATAATATTCGTTGCTAGATTCACTACACCATGTATTCGAGACAACAAAATGTTAAAAGTCTCAAAGCAAATGTCAAAGGAAAACAAAACCCCAAAAAGTAGAATGAATCCAACAAAAGGGAAAAACACCATTACATGCTGGTTTGGATTAATCGACATTTGATAATCGATTTAATAATTTCTAAGAAAGGTAAAATCAAAATGTGCTAGTTTATGTACAGTCCTGAAAGAAAAAATACAAAAACAATAACGCACCCCCTTTTCCTATTAAATCTGCCGCAAAGCTTCGTATGAAAATGTAACTGGTGCTAATCGGTTATTAATAACGTCTAATATTTACTGCTTTTCTCAAATTTTGCTTAAGGAGTCGTCTACATATAGAAGTTGTACCAAACTTGAAAATTTTCAACATTAACACTTCATTTTCACATCATATTTGGGTTTTTTGGTAAACTTTACCTTTGGATACAAAAGTAGAAGTCATTCGGTCAAGTAGTTTAGGAATTAAACAGATTTAAAGTTTCGAAGTCCTAATGTTAAATACGATTTTAAAAGTTGCAAAACAGATTAGAATGCGGATGGTTTTTTAAACATAATTCAAAAACTGCTCTGCGCGAAATGATTTGTAACTTTGAATTTCTATGTTTCAAGCTTATAGAAATTGATTTCTGTTAAAAAATTCATAAATTACTATTCATATTTTTTTCAAAAATTAATTTCGAAAATGTATAATTTTTTGAATATTTTTTCGAAAAAAAAAATCAATCGTAACCTATGCAATTTTTTTAACGGAAATCGATTTCTAAAAGCTTCAAATATGCGAATTCAAAATTACAGTTCATTACGACAAATAGTTTTTGAGCTATTCTTCAAAAACTACACGCATTTTAATGTGTTCTGCAATGATTAAAAATAAATTTAACATTCGGAGTTTCAAATTTCAAACCTACATTAGCTGCATTAAATATTATCTTTGTGCCAATCCTAAGCATTTCCGGGTTTTACTTATGTTACAATGAGAAAAGTAAACTTTTGGGGCATATTAGAAGACCCGGTGCGCGTTCTAATTTTTTTTTTTTTAAATTTAAAATCGAAAGAATAATTTGAAAATCTATCATTATTTGAATTATAAAGATAAAGTGGATTATAGACATTACTAGTTGAAATGTTAACTTACGAGGCATCCTTTAATGAAAAAAGATTAAGAAAATGTTGATGAAGAATTCTGAAAAGGAGTTTGATTCAAGTGGTGAATCGGACGTTTATGAATGAATTTCCTTATTATTATCTTAGCCCTGATATAATTACTAAATATAGTAAAAATGCACCAAGAATGAGAATGCCCGCGCAGAATATATACTTTTTTTTATATAAAAGTGCATTCTTTTTTGCGCATTTCATGAAGAAAACAACTTCCCGGACTGAAAGGTCCGGCATGCGATTCTGTATAACAAAAAGAGGCACACATTCTCCCTGGATGAAGTATCTTCATTATTATTAAAGTTATGAAAAGTAAATTCAAGTTTTAGATTGGAGTGAGATACCCTGTATTTTGACTGAATTACGACCCTGGTTTCCTAAACAAAAATTGTTTGTTGTACCACCTCTTAAAGGTTCTACCATGATGTCTGAATAACCCTGTTTTTAGACAATATATGTTTATATACTAATATAACAATATATACAAATATATATAATTATTTCTTCTTTTTAAAATTATAAGTTTTTTGTTATCTAGCTTTATTGTTTTGCTTTGTCTATATCTTTTGCAATAAAACTTTCGATACTTTTATCATTGCATCTAAATGAGTAATTTTTTAAGATAACGTTCTAAAATCTAGTTTTTAATGCACCGTCAACAGAAATATTGAAGCTTGCTGTTGCTATAAGCTACATATTATATTTATGAGCATGACCCGGAACACCCGGAACTTGATTTCCATTTGGGGCCGCTTTTCATATATCATCCTAAGAAATAAAACATAATCGATGCATTAGATGTTGGAATATATAAATTAATACATAAATCTATATTTAATTAAAATAGATTTTTTTTAACCCCATCCTATACTAAAATTACAATTAGTGCTTTCCAACAGTGTAAAAAACCTACGTAAAAATTCACATAAAATCCCATAATGAAGATGAAACAAAATAACGCATATTTAGCAGAAAAGCATATATCACAAACAATATATATGTTCGACAACATTCCAATATATTGGGAAATAAACAAAAGAAAAATATATTTCTCATCGCTAGACATACGCAGGTGTTACCATAATTATACAGCTATGAGTTTGTTGATTTTGTATGTTACAAGCATATATATGTTTATATATTAAAACAATATCATCATCAAAGGGGAAAATGCAAAAAGTAAATAGAGTGTGTGTAGAAAATAAGTAAACTAAAATGAATATTGAGTCATCTAAGTTTTATGAAGTACTGTTTTAAGACCTAACCGGAAACCCTTGTAGAATTTTCAGTTAGAGAATTTAAACTTAATAAAAATATTACTAAATTTGGGGGGAAAGGGGGGGGTGGTAGTGCCTCAGCTCTCTTGGCACAGGCTTTACTCAGGCTCTGCTTATTTACAACGTGTCCTGCCGATGCCGAATATGACAGTTTTCTTTGACCCGCGTTGCCTGTTTATGTTTTACACATATTTCCATTACTGGAAATCAAAATAGTAAACAAAATAATTGGCTAAAACTTAATAGTTTCTTTAGAAGTTATTATTTATAGGAAAATTAATCTTCCCCAGGGCCTACACAAAAACCACCATTGATTTAAAAGCGATTTTTAATGAATACAATCTAAAATTTTACTATCGTCAAAACGTTAACTCTCTCAAAGTAAGCCAGAGTCGGACAGTACTATGCCATTATTATTCCTATCGTCTGCAAATGCCTGTACTTCTAACCAATTAAAATATCACTATTTGGACGGTAAAATTATTATTTTATAGATGCTAGGAAAATTTTGTCTATGGTCTCGTTGCCAAACAAAAGATTTTAAAAACTTTATGCAAGATAGCTGATACAATAAAATAAAAAGTAAAACAAAATAAAATTACACAGTACTGGAAATAGAAAAATTCTATTCTTCTAAAGAAATTTTAAAAACTGCATCAAAAACGTTTTATGAAGTTATATTAAAGTTAAAAATCAGCCATGAAAATTAGCAAAAGATTTTTTTTCTTTTTTTCAGATACTACACAATTTTAAGAGTTTAGTTCTAAAAGAAATTTGTAGATGTCGCCAGCATTAAAATGTTGAGAAGCAGTACATTTTTCTTAGAAATAAATAACCATCACACATTAAAATGTGAGAAACAAAACATTTCTTTTTCTTTTCTCCAATCTACTTAGTGCATATGAGAAAATGCGATAAATGGGAAAAGTTTTCCCTTTTTCTGGCATTAAACACGGAAAATCTTTTTTTATCCAAATGTGACAGGTCAAAATTAAAAGTTTCTTGATAATAAATGTATGTTTCTTTATTGGGACTCTATAATTATTCGAAAGCTTTGAAAGGAACAACAAACATTGAAGGTGACAGACTGTACTGGGCCGGTAGGCGCATTAAAAATTAGTAGGTACTCCGCACATACAGTTATTATAGTTTATTTTATTATTTATTATGATGAATATTTACTTGTTAAAATGACTTTTAAATAAAAGTAAGGTCTTAAATAGAAACAAGTAATATAAAAAATTTTTTTAAAGTCAATTCCTACTTTTTAATCATAATTATATAAAATAAACCCGTGCAGCATTAATGTCCCACGTTATCTTTATTGAACATTATTTTATAATCATCGTTGCGGTATTTTATTTCTGTGGCATTACTCATTTGAGATAAATCTTTCATTTCATTTATGAAAACCATGGGAGGAATTTTTTTCTACCATTTAAAACTAAAATTAATTAATTAAATTCAATGAATGAATTAATATTTGAAAAAATTGTATTAACATAAAGTGTCATCCACTACAAGTTTAAAAAAAAATTTATTTGAACTTGAGTGGATGAATAGAAAATATTTTATTAACGATTGAAAATTTGAACAAGATATATATAGAGAGAGTGTGAGCTAATAGTAGGGATTTAAAAAAAGATTGTGTTATGATTTTTAAACTTCAAAACAAATTTTGGCAATTCTTTTTCGAGTGACAAGGGGGCGCATAAAATTTATTTGCTTCAGGACGCTGAATATGTAGCTACGCCACTGCATACTAAAGGGGATGATTTATAGCATCCAGCCCCCCTCCCCCCTTCTCCTCCGATATAAATAAAGGAAAAGTAAAAAGAAATGCACTTTTTTATGGATTTTTCTTTTGATTGTTTTTATATCTCTTCTAGCTGTTACCCGTGACCCCGTTTACTCCGCTTCATTTACCTACCCCAAAGAATATAGATATTAACTCCGTATCTATATTCTTTGCCTACCCATCCTTACTCTACATTGTAGTTGATGTCTATGTAGTCCACACATTGTCCACCAGCGCGAAGCCGGGACGGGCCGCTAGTTATAAGATAATTCTGAACGATAGAACGAGATTTTATATTGATTACCGTTAATTTGACTTGGCTATTTACATTTTAAAATCTACAACAAAATCAGGTTTATATGTGATTAAAATATTAAAATAAATTCCTATAACCAAATATAATTGTGTGATTTATATTTTATTATAAAATGATTAAAAAATGACTTCGTATCACAGTGATTTATTATCATATAAAATGGTTCGATGTTCACGATATTACTGACCGATTACTACGAGGTTGTATCAAAAATCATGGAGACTTTTTTAATAGATTATTTTTGAAATACTACTTATCCAAATTATACCAATGTTATTTTTATTGATAGATTTCTTTAACACCTACACACTTTCTTTAACATATTGGTATTTTTTTTTTTTTTTTTTTTTTTTTTTTTTTTTTTTAACTCTTGTATAATAAAAAGAACTAAAACGTGTATGAATCATATTCCACAAAAAATCTTTGACTTCTTTATCTGATGAAGAGCTTGCTCTTCCTAACGTTTCCTTAAGGCTGTTCTTAAATCCAAACTGGCTACTTTCTGACTAATTTTTTAATTCATTTTTTTCCGCAAATGTATCAAATCGGCAGGTGCTCTTATTCAGAAACTATGTAATCGAACTGTTTTTTTTCCGTTTTTTGGTAAAAGGCAAAAGATCGTTTATAAAATGCTGTCAAAGTTGGCGTTTTGAACCAAATTTACGGACGCGACAGCGCAGGAAAGGAAAAAAACTGCCGCCGTAAGACAACAATCGCTTATAACTCAATATGTAAGTTATTTATCCGAAAATGAAAAAACTGTTCGATTAAAAATCTTTTCAATAATCATGCCTGACTGCACCGTACTTTTATGTTTAAAAATATGTCAGACAGTTTCGCACTGTTGAATGGAGAAAAATATATTTCTGAGAACCGCTTTAAGGGAATCCAATTAAGTGTTAGTCAGAAGATGATAAGTTCGGACTATAAAGAAGGCGATCGTGTCAGTTACAGTGGAATTTTTGTTTTGTCACATGCGCTGTGTGTGAGGTATTACATTATTCTAGCAAAGATGAACATTCGAATCGGAATGGAACGTTTCTAGAACCAATGTGCAGCCTTAATCTTCTCCAAAAATTCACAGTACTATACTGCATTATATGTATGCTGTTCATGAAGAAAAGCAAAACGTATAAAATACCCCATAAATCCTAAAAATTATTAGTTAGAACTTTGTAAGTTTTTGATTGATTGGAGCAGTTTCACTTTTTTTGCGCCACTCCGTACTCGATTGCCTTGTTTCACCTTCCTCACGGCCATTTTTAAGCATATTGAGACCTCGATAGGGTATCATTTCCGAATTGTACATTAAATCTCTGCCAAATTTCAATAGATTTGATATTTTAATTTGTTGAAAGTTTATAATTATACTTTGTACAACTGCACTAGGTACTTTTTGTTGTTTGGGTCTATTATTTATTTTTAACTGATAAATTATCTTAATTAATTTTGATGTTACTAGAGACAATTGTTTAATATTATTAATATGCCAAAATAGAAAATGAGAGTCCAGTTAACTAAGACATTTAACAAAACATCTGCCAATATGTAAAATCTAATAATTTAGTAAAGAAAACAAATCAACATCTGTTATGAAGTCAATCAAGATAATTAATATACCCAACTGCTTCTCTGGGAATATGTACTCATCTCAATATTGCATATTTAGAGGCATAAATAAGTCTTGTAATACGAATTTTAAAATACCAAGAACATGGATGGCGATAATAGTAGACCACAGACTATCAATGACAGACAAAGACAAGTCAGAATCTCACATAAGCAATTCAATGGATCGTATAGTATTATATTAACATTCCCTCTGTAAAAACGAGCTGTATTTTTTTTTACAGTTTATTTATTTTCTCCTTACACAAAATTACTAAATAGCATAATGATAACAATAGTTAAGTGGAACAAGTAAATAGCATAAATTTAACCAGTGACTTTATTCCACTCGCAGAATGAATATTATATTCTGACACTATTTGGTTAAACTTAAATTTAATTGATACTTCAAAATTTAATAATTGCTCTTCACTTTTTATCACAATCTATAAAATGATTCTCCTAAAAAATACCTTGTTAATTCAAAGAATAATTATAAATTCATCTTTTATAAAAGTTATTCATCAAATTATTTCACATATAAACTGCATTAAACTAAATGTTTATACCTTTATACATTCAGAGGATCACACCTGCGATTAGTTTTCCTCATTAAGATTTCACTTTTAAACATCCCTGACATTATACATCTAACCACCTTAATCTTTACACAGATTTAGATGTTTCCCCCTGGACTAATTGCTCAGCAGTCTAAAATTTTTAAACATAGGTTAATTTTGCTCTTATTGTAAACATTTTCACCTATCTTACCATTCTACTTTTGTGAAATTTTATCAACACTTCAAATAAAATATTTCTTAGTTACCTTTATGAAACACAAAAAAATCCGATGCATGGAGTATAAATAAGACATTAAATAAATAATAATTAATGTTTATTAAGATGGTTAAATTATATGGAAATATCATCATTTCAAACAAAATAAACACGGAGTGCCAAAAACATAGAACCCACGTTAACGGTGTTTATTCATCATGCTAGCGATTAAATAAATGAATGTAATAAGTGCAAAACGATGAGAATTATTTTTTTAGAATGTAAACAACTCATCATAATTGCCATGACAAAAAGTATAAAAAAATTCTATTGATATTTAAAAAGTCTCTTTTTTATTTGATCCATCCTCGTATTTAAAAATTGCTTGGTTCTAAAAGATACCATAAAGGCTCTGAACTTTGATGGGTTAGATTATTTCTGAAAATTACGCATTTTTTTTCTTTACAAACAGTTAAACAACTATATGTAAAGATAACAGTTATCACTAAGAGAACACTTGATAAAATTGTCACAAATTGTAGTTATTTATTTGCTTATTTTTTTAAGGCTTGACTTGTGATACTTATCTCATTTTATTACTATCAGTATGTTGTTTTAACACTTTTTTTTAAATATATGATCAATATCTGGAATATTTTCAAATAAATATTAAAGTGATAAAATTGTATACTCATGCTGATAATAAAGAAAAGAAGTGATATATATGTATATTTTCCTTCTCTTTCGAAGAACTGCCGTTTGTGTTCCTCTCTACCTTTTTTAAAAAAAATCTTTCAATGCGCTCAGATGATGTCATTAAAAACGCATCTTATAAAAAACCGGGATCCACTTCCCCATTATAGGGAAGGTTATGAAGAAATAGGAAAAATGTCTCAATGATGTAGTGGCAGCACCACTGGTTTTCCAAACAAAGGGATGTGGTTCGAATCCCGCTGCAACGGGCTCCACAATTGGCGAACGAACTGTAAGGCTGCGTTCAGACCACATTTTCAAATTCTGCTTCGAGAAGTCATAAATTATTTCTCTGGGCTTTCTTTTCCAAAGCTCTGTGATCAATAACAAAAATATTTGGGAGTCTCAACAAAAGAAAAGGGGTGGATGATAAACATGTCAGGAAGTCTCCTTCGTTTCCTCCAAGAGCGGCATAAGACTCACTACATCAAAGAAGCCGACAAATGAGCCGCCGTCGCTGAGTGCTGTCTGATAGCACCTTAAAACTGCGTTCAGACCTCATTTTCAAAATTCAGCTTCAAAAGTCATAAATGATTTCATAGTCTTTTTTTTTTCAAAGATTCTGTGGTCATCAACAAAAGAAAGGGGGTGATAAACTTGTCAGCGAGTCTCCTGCGTGGAACTCTCCTCTCGTGTAGAGCTTCAGAAGACTGTCCACATAAAAAAAAAAATCGACAAAGGAACTGCTACATCAAAACTCGGTCTGATAGCAGCTTAGTTTTTAGTTTTTAGTGTTTATTGGTAGTTAGTTTTAGTAGTTTTTAGTCATTTGTAACTTTTAATGAATTTAAATATTGTATTCACTTTTACTAGTTTATTATTTAAATTTAGGTATAGTTATTTTTAATTTATCAGTGGTACAGTCTCTTGTAATGTAAATTGACTTTAAAGTTGTTATCAGTATTATTTTATTTTAGTAATTAGATTTTATCGTTTGGGTGCTTTTCTTTGGGCAGAGTTTTCTGTCATTTTTGTGTTAGATTTCACCCTTTGTCCGTGTTCCAGTTATTTATTTAAAATAATCGCCCATGGTGTGGGGTGTGGGTTTTTTTCCGCCGGAGTGTATTTGCCTATGCCAAATTTTAGGTTGGTGCTCCGGTTGGGTGATCCTGATCCTGATAGCATCTTAAGATTATTAATGAACTACTGGAACAGGCCAAAAGTAGTAAATGGAGGTTGACTGGGGAACTTGGACCAGTCAAGAAAAGTTGTCCAAGGTATGATGTAAGGAACCTGCCTTCCAAGGATAGAGAAGGTTATGAAGAAATAGAAGAAATAATCGCAGTGGTGTAGTTTTACCACACTGACTCCCAAACGAAAAGATCGTGGTTCGAATCCCGACTCCACAGTTGTTCTGGGATTTTTTTTTCCAGAAAGCACTGAAAATTGGAATACCATAACATGGAAAGTTTTGATCGTAAAAGAATGGGATTTTCTACATATTCTTATACATGGGAAAAATATTCTAAACATAAGTTATAGGAAAAGGGTGGTCATCTTTTCCTATAACATATGTAAATTTCGGATTCAGCAACAGAGATATCAAAAAGCATAGAGCATATTCAGATATTATATACATAAATAAGTTTCAAATGCTTATTTTTTTCTCCATTATCAATAGTGACGCTAGTGTAGCTACCGTTACAGATTTTGCTCGAACTGTCCTATCTTGTTGGTTAATCTACAGGCAAAACTACGTTTTCTACATGACGCTATACCACGTAGTTGAAGCTAGATTTCAAACACGAGACTTTATTCTTTTAACTTCGTCAGTCTTTGTAAAAAAAAATTATAGAATGTATAATACTTTTTGGTAACGAAAAGAGGAATATATTTTCTAGGACATGTAGAGAATTTTCAAAACAACATATAAAATAAAGATAATTAAAAAAATCCGTATCAAATATCATTTTCATATTATAGGAATGCTTTGGCGCCATAAAAAATTGGCATATAATCGATAATGACGCGGAGAACAACAACAACAACAACAAAAGTTTTAAAAATGTTCACTTTGTACTCCTGCTGACAGTTGAATTTTTTTTCCAAATATACCTAACTAAGTGTGCATTTTAGGTAACAAATCCTATGAAGCATTAATTATTGTAATGGTAAAATTAAAAATACTCAGAATATATATGTATATATATATATTAAGTGCATTTTTTGCTTTTCTTTTGGGGTATTTTTAAGGAAATTTTACGTTAACAAAACCAAGGGTTTATTAGATAGCGTTTATTTTTTTCGTAGAATTATCCCATCTGTCTTCTGATAGAAACACAACTTGACTTGGTTAGTTCAGAAAATGTAGCAAATGCTCTATTAGGAAAAAAAAATAAAAAAATCAGATCTTTAAAAATTATTATTTACATGAAATTTAAGTAAATAATTTCTCTTGTAGTTTTAAAAAAGAGCAAACCACTACATCATTTTACATTGTTCTGCATGTTATATAAGCTTTGTTTCCAATCCAAGTATAAAATATACTAGTTTTACTTAGATATCAACTACTAGTAGGTAACCAGTTTTTTTTAATGTAGAAAAGTGAATAAATTAACATCACCACGCACTTCCGTCACATTGTTTTCTTTTGTTTTGTTTTTACACTTTCGTACGTTTGATTGCGTGAACAATTGTCATGTTTACACACGATTGCGTCTAAGGTTTTCTTCTACAAGGAGAAATTCTAGTGTACTTGTAATTGTTTTGTTTGTAACAATGAAATTAATGTCAATTGATACGATATGAAGTTTCTGAATGAGTCGACTAAAAGTTCAAAAATGTCTTCAAAATGTATGAACACCCCTCCTCCCCCCGTGACTAACTAATTTGAACATTGTAAATTGAACTTTTCAAAATTTTTTCTTACATCTGCTTTTTTTTAATGTTATTTCGTTATGGTCTTCATTTAGTTCTTCTTTTGTGAGGTTTTCTAAATAGCTACATCTAATTTTTATTTAAAGCTATGTTGCTCATTAAGATTTTGTATAAGGCTAATTTTTGTGCTAACATTGGAATAAATTTGGTGTATATTGGATCAGTAGTTAATTATTATAACTTCTTTTATTTCCTTTCAAACCGTTATTATTCAGAAAATTTGAAAAAAGAAAAAAAACAGTGCCGTTCAATAATAATTTTATATTATTTTTTTTTCAGATTTTTATAATTTAGCGAATTTGGAGGCTATAATTTTTGTGCTAACATTGGAATAAACTGTACGATCAAATAAGGGCCAATATTATGAGAAAAGGAAAGAGACGATAATTTTTCTTCAGTTTAGTCATGCGTAGTAGCACCTGGTCTAGTGCTCCGAGATTCTTGCTGAAGGTTCGTGTAACTCATGTCAACAATTCGCTTCAGAATAACCTGTGAGTTAGTTGTGAGTTACAGTTCGATTTTCAAGCATGTTGTAATTTTTGCAACATCACAGTGCAAGGAATTACTCATTTGTGATAAGTTATTTCAATCTCTTACTAACATATTCTCAAACTACAACTCAAAACGTAAAAAAGTCATACGAAATGCAGGTTGTTTACAAATACGCGATAAACTGATAAACCTACCTCACACAAATATAGCTATGGCAGGTACGGATGCCGGATTTTATAATAGAGATATAAAAATCTTTAAAAACAACGAATATTCCTAAATTTGATGAAAATCAATTGAAGTATTTACAAATCGAAACATTTTTATCTGCCTTTCTTATTTAGAATGATACAACTATTAAAAACCTTCATTTAGTTAACCTCTTTACTTTTTAAATGCTGTTTCATTTGAATTTTTAATTATAAAATGTACTTCAAAATAACATTACGTACAACAAAACATGTTGTACGTAGTTTTATATCCAAAAACGACATTTTACAGACACTTTAAAAAATATATATGTATTTGTAAAATATTTAGAAATGCAGTAAAACTTGATAAGACGGAATTGGATGGGATCACTAAAAATTCCGCTTCAGATATAGGTTTATTTTTAGAAGATGTTCCATAGTATGCCTTTTTTCCATCGGGAATATAATTTTTTCCGTTTAAGTCAAGATTCCGTTATATACACTTTCCGTTGATGCAGATTTAAATGAGCTAGATTTGTTTTTATGTTTTAGCTGCCATTCATCAGTAGCAGTCATTCCTTGATATATTTATTAGTGGGAATGCATGAATAAATTCACATAAATATATCATAAAAATATTTTTCTAAGCACATACTAATGTTTTTTTTTTTTTTTTTTTTTTTAACTGAAATGATTTGATATGTTTTGTATTATTAATAAAACGTTTCAATTTTTAAATACTGATAATAGTAAATTGTTGATTGCAGAATAACTTCATTCTTCGAAATTTTTATTCCATTTAAATATTTACGTATTTATTATATTTTACATACTCGCGCAATGACGGATGCAAGAGAGGGGCGATGGAGCGATTGCTCCTCCTTTGGGCAATGAGAAAGGGTCTGCAAGACGACATATTTAAGGCTTTGTAATTTCTTAAGTGCTTAAAACAGATACATTTGTCTTAATTATTCTTTATTGCATAAAACTTTTAAAATATGACTAGTACCAGAAAAAGTTGTATATAAATATAACTTTTAAAGAGTAATAATCCAGTTTTCAGGTAACTTTCTTTAGCAGCGGAATAAATGTTTCTTTAATAAGTTTGAAAGTATTCTTTATTGAACTGCCTTAGAAATAAAGAAACAAGCTGTTTTACATGCATTAAATCTTTTTTAAATACATATTTCAATAATTCTGTGCATAAAAGGGCCATTGTCCTCAGAACATGCATAGACGACAATGTAATAATTTTCAGCTATATAAATGTGGAAAGAATCGATAAATTCAAGAAGGAAAATGGATTTTTTTCTCTTTTTGAAAGACTAAAACGTTATCAATCTAACACACAAAAAATATTAACCCTTTGAGGGGCGGTGGGATATATTATATCCCATCTAATTTTAATCCGGTTCGAACCAGAAACTTTTAATTAAATTTTACTTTTTTAACGTTGACGGAAAAAAGTTGAAAAATTGCTTTTCCTTATTTTGAGCTAAATTCTTTCCTAAATTCCGGTGAGAATTCAACGTTACTGGAACACAAGTGCTTGCCCCTGAAAGGGTTAAAAAATTATTGTAGAAAAGCTAGAAAGGCTTATTATATTAGAATGCTTGGTCTAATTCAGTGGTTCCCAAACTTTATTATTATGGGAGCCGAAAAAATTATGAATGCGTGTGAGATGTACCAAAATGGGTTCAGTAAATCCTTATAGGTACCTTGAAAACACAAAAAAGTGTGGCACCAAATCCGGCGCACCGAAAGTAATTTTATTGAAAGTGTAAACAACGTAATTTGCATTATGATCCTATGTTTATATGAGTATACTGTTAAACATTTTGTGCTGGTTTGATCCAACTTTTGGTGCTGCAGTAGCTGCAACGATAAGATGGTGAAATATCATTCAAAAATTTGGAGCTATGGTTCAACAGGATCTCCAAATGTTGGAAATGTAGTTTCACCACCTTATGGTTGCAGATACTGCAGCACCAAAAGTTTGTTCAAATCAGCACAAAATTTTTAACAGTGTAGATGCTCGAAATAATCTTTGCGTATCGAAACCTACTGGCGTGTGTCGTTGAATGGTTAACAAAATTTGATTCAATAGAAACGCGTCTATGGGCTTTCGTGGACAATATGATGATATGGATTGTATTCAAACGCCTATTCCGCATCGTACCCAAACATTCCACGGTGTACGTGGTAGTCCTTTTGAGTATTTTCTCATGCCGAACATCATGTTATAGCCATAGATATAGGAATAACTAGATTACGCACACGGGGAGAAAAGTTGATTCTGCGCGCGCGAACGAACTACTCCGTTAGAGTGGCAAGTGAACGGCGATTCCTTAATCGGTATAAGAAAATGATGAAACTATGCGTTCTTAAAATGCGCCTACTTTTTTTTAGTTCAGTTTAAGCATTTTTGAATATATAAAAATTTATAATCGGGATGATTTTTAATCAATTAGCCGTTTGTACCGTTAAAGAAATTTTATAATAGAAATGAATCAATCAGAAGTATTTGTGTTCTATCACAAAACAAAAATTATGTAATTTTTATTTATTTTTTCAAGGAGGGGGGGGGGGGGGTAGCTTATATTGAACACTAAAATTCTTCCGCGGATTTCCATCTTTTATCGACGCACCCCCCCCCCCCCACAATTTAAAATATTTTTTGTCCATTAGTTTCTTTGCAAAGAAAATAGTCATGTAAAATTTTTCTTGCCCACAAAACTAAAACATTTAAAATGTTTTCTTTTCTTATTCCGATTGTTATTCAGTAGCAAAAGTAAATAAATTAACTTTGTTTAAAATTAGGCATTTATTAATTTTTTTTTACATGCTTTCAAATCTGCAAATATGTGACCAATTTTTGCTTATTACCTGTGTGAAATTTAAATAGCAAGAATTTTGTTTTCCAATTAAAAAAAAAAAAAATTGCATTTTTAATGCACATTCTTTAGATTTTTTTAAACTATGCATTATTCAGCAAAGAATGATGAAAACAATTTATTTACCAAAATTTATTTATTTAATTAATTTTATTTAATAAATTTTATTTATTTAAAAATATATATTCAATTATTCTTTATATTTTAAACAAATCTTAATTGCATTTTATTTTCATATATTTGAACATTTTAAAACATAACATAAATGCTCCAAAATCACACACACACACAAAAAAAAAAACTTTAGTAACTAACTGAACTAAACGTTACATCGAAATTGTACTAAAAAGTGTCTAACAAATCACAAATACTAATAATACACATATGGATATTTACCTCTGATAGGGTATTCTACTGTCTTTGCAAACAATTACAAAATATCTTCTGAAAACATTTAATTAAAAGGCAAACAATGACAAGATCATAATGTTTTCATATCTACTTCAGGAAAACCAGGGTATTTAACACAAGTTCCACTCGCTTTCTGCCACTCTAATGGATGTTGCCACCGAGCCGCTGCAGAATCAAGAAGTATTGGGAGAATAACATTGAGTGCGGAATCTAGTTATATTACTATATCTATGGTTATAGCTAATATATTTTCATTCGTATCCACATTTCTAATAAAACTTACTTTATGGGCATCGGTTTTGACGTCATATTTTCTTTCTTTGAATTTTTCTCATAAAACTAAGGATCGAAGCGGTACGAAATCAACATTTATGTACTCGGAACAAGGTTTTTCTCTCTGCACAGTTTATGTGGTCTTGACAGAACACCCTGCATACAAGTTTTGTGCATGTGTATGTGCATACACATTATATATAATTTATTATATATATAGATATCTATACTCTTTAGAAATTCTTGTTTTGTGTTTATTATTATTATTATTATTATTCCAGCTACGTTTTATGTTATTAAAATAACAGTTAGTTTCTTGTTTATGATTTGTAGTTTTTTCCGGTAGGGCGATTTTCCCCTGTTCTCTGAAATGAACTATAGAAATTTGTTTTGGCAAAGTTAAGATTGCTATAAAATGGAACACTGTTCAGCGCACATAAGCATTATATGATATGCCTTGGTATGTGAGGCAGAATTTTAAACATGATAGTGATCTGTAAGAAATTTCACTTCAAGATATTTTGATTTTATGAAGGTTAAGCTGAAAGGGGAAGAAGACAAAAGATTATAAAACGAGTTCAGTTTATTTATACAAATGTAAGTTAAAATATAAATAGAATAATTTATAATACAAAATGAAAGAAAAAAATCACAGCTCATCCAGTTTCATGAATATATAATAATGTCAGTCACTGAATTCTCATCGTTCTTAATTTCAACACTAAATATGTAATGAATTTAAATAAAATGAAAAAACCGACTAAAGCTGAATAGTCTACATATAGTTCTCCTTCCATGCCCAGTTCCTTGATTATTTCATTAGGATCTTCGAAAGGACAAAGGGTCTTGTTGCAGAAAAGAAATGGTCTGTCCATAGAATAAAATGTCAGTACGATGCTCTGAAAAGTATATCGTGCATAAGAACAGTAGGATAACCATTGCAGGTATGAAGGTATGTCTTTCATAGGAATGAAGAACCCACAAAACAGTAGCAAAGGAATTGATATTACTGAAGCAATGTACACTCCTTTCTAAAATGCAGAAAAAATAAAAGTTAAACAATTCTGACAGGAAAAAAAAATAATAAAAGTTTGCCTGAAAATATTACTTTCCACATTATTATCGGCCATGCTTCTTTTTAACTTTTTGCACCCCACTGACACCTTTACGGTGACATACTAAGTTTAATACCCAAATGTCACATTAACACCGGAATTTTCCATCAAATTTATTTACAAATAAGTCAATGTATTTGTTCGCGTAAATAACAAACCGAAAATTTTGTTTCAAAATTCCGGTGCCATTGTGGCATTTGGGGATTAAACTTAGTATGTCACCGTATAGGTAGATATCAGTGGAGTGCGAAAGGTTAAACCGCAAAGTGAGATTTGTTATTTTCTGTGCATATTTAATTCCATAAAAGCAACAAATTATTTAAGTTGTAGCGATCTCATCTCACTTGAACAGTATAAAGCGAGTTACTAGCTGAAAGTAATTGGCTTGGTCTTTTGTTTGACGCTAACGTTCACGCCTATTGTTCATGAGATCCCTGGTTCAACTCCCACCAACGCACAGTAGAGTATTTGATGCGAAGTCCTGGTCAAAAAGGCAAAAATAAAAATTTGCTCAATAATTGTAAAAATCATATTTTACAATAGCTGACTAACCGGTGCATCGATCTCTGTGTATTTCAAAAAGTATAAGTCATATCCGGGGCTCTTAGCCTCAGTTGAAGTGAAAATTTCTTTGTGAGAAGACGTGCTTTTTATTATGTTTCAGTTTTGTTATTGTGTTTAAATGTATACTTTGACATGTACATTTAAATAACTTTAATTTTCACATAATAAATAATTATTTAAATTGAAAATGGTTAATATTAATCCTTTTTAGATCTAATTTATTGAAATATATTATCTAATATATTCAAAGCTTTTTAAAGCTGTGTCGGGGTGTGTCGGACTATTTTTGAATTATAATCGTATTGGTTATAGTTTCGAAGGCAAAATTGAAACAAAAAATTTCGCATAGTGTTGCCATTTTTAGATATCAATGTTTTTTAAATTACTGCAAACCTATTAAAAACACTCAAAAACCAGCATCTTTATACTGTAGAGACTCAACTTTTTAAATACTAAATGTAAGTAATATATATATTCAGGGCTTGACAAATGTGGTCATCAGGTTACTATGATACAGTTACATGTGAATACTATTATCTGAATAATATGCATTTTTCATAGATATTACAAAGAGCACATAATTACGTATATACCGTAAATAAAGTAGACAGCATTGCAGCCTTACGGGCTTAATTCATCGCATACGAAAATCAAATGGGACCTCTGCACTGTTAGAGATAATGTTCAGTGCTTCACTAAAAACATGCCTAAATTTAGTCAACTTTGCTGCAATCAATATAATGAGAAATTTGCTGCTAAATTTATCAGTTTTAGTGGTGCTTTCAGGGGTAATTTTATAATTTAGTTTGAATTAAAATAACTGTGAAGCTTCCATTTTTCTAGTTTCCATCATTTTTAATGTGGCGAAACAATTGCAAAGCCAACCGCATGCAGACTTTTTCCCTAATGAATTTTTTGGAGAAATATTGAACCTTGTTTTTTAAAAGTGTAGTTGTAAAATGATGCAAATAGAGTAAATGTTGAAGAAAAGCAGTAAAATGCAGTTTACCTGGACGCTAACACCAGCTCCTATAAGTTGTCCTATGGACTGGGATACTAGTGACAGAAGTACTAATGATAACATAAACAAGCAGAAACGAAACATATTACTGGGTTGACCTGTCATCCAGTACACTATACTACAGTTGATTATAGGAAACAAAATCTAAAATGAAAAGTAATAAATAAATATACCCATCACAATAAAATGCAAGATAACTTTAAAATTAAATTTTCTTATGCGTTTAAAAAACAAAGCAATAAAGGTTATACTGCCCACTAGTTAAATCGGTCCTACACTGCAAAAAATAATTGTTGATTTTACAGTATAAAACTGGCATCCCAGCTGCCAGTTTTATACTGTAAAATCAACAATTATTTTTTGCAGTGTATACAGTGGTGGCCCAAAGTTTGGGCATTTTTTGAAAGTTTCATGTTTTTCAACTTTGTGTGCTTGTATGATATATTAATTTTCACTTAAATACAAACGTTTATATATCAAATTGAATGTAATTTAATGTAAAATTTAGTAATAAAAACAGTATTACAATATCTGTATGACAAAAAAAGTTATGCTCATTTTAGAAGAACAAACAAACACAAATCGTTTTGAATAAGGACGTGTTTTGTAATAAAAGCGTACTAGCCAATCACAAACACTGTTCTGAGGACCAATCAAATGTCTGTAACTATAGTTTAGGTTATTTGAAAGGTAAAAGAGTTATTGTTGTGGAAATATTTTGCGGAAGGAAGCATACTATACAATTAAATAGAGTATTGCTGTTTTTGAATATTTAAAGTCCTTTTTTTAATTAAACTAATTTTAAACAATGTCATCAACAAGAAGAACTAATTGGACATCTACAAAAAGAAGCCGAATTATCATATTGAGAGAAAATGGCCTCTCTTATGATGAAATTGCAAGACAAGTTGGTGGTTCAGTGACTTGTTCTGGTGTACGAAAGTTCAGTTTACGTTATGAAAAAACGAAATCAGTGGAAAATAAGGCCAAATCAGGCCAAATCAAAAAATGCACAAGTGCAACTGCCGATAGAAAAATTAAACGGCTATGCCTTCAAGATAGAAAAATTTCATCAGATGCCATTAGATGTGAAATGAATGCAGCGGGTATTGCAGTAAGTTCAAGAACAATAAGAAGAAGGTTATCAGGATTTGGATTACAAGCTAGAATTCCAAGGAAAGAAACATATTTAAATCAAAAGGAACGCGAAAAACGAGTTAAGTGGGCAAAAGAACACATTAAATGGTCAGAAAATCAATGGTAGCAAGTAATCTGGAGCGATGAGAGTAAAATATCGCACTTTGGTAGTGATGGTAGAAAATACGTGAGACGTAGAGTAGGAGAAGCACTTCATCCTGATTGCATTGAAGCAACTACAAAAAATCCAACAAATGTCATGATTTGGGCTTGTATGTCTGCAGATGGTGTGGGCCGAATTCAAGTGATTGATGGCATCCTGAATGCCAAAAAATACATCAAAACTGTCCTGGAACCAAAATTGATACCTTACATCAGAGATATCTTCCCCAACAACGCACCATTTATTTTTCAGCAGGATTCAGCTCCATGCCAATCAGCAAAAGTATGCAAAGCATGGTTTCAAAATAAAGGCATAGATATATTATCATGGCCAGGAAACAGCCCTGATCTCAATCCAATTGAAAATTTGTGGCGACGTTTGAAAATTCTTGTACGAAAAAAACGTCCATCCAATAAAGGACAACTTATTGAAGCTATAATTGATTCTTGGCATCATGTGATTACGAAAGATGAACTCCAAACACTCGTTCACTCGATGAAAAGACACTGTGAAGCTGTCTTAAAAAATGAGGGTTATCCTACTAAGTATTGATTGTGTAAGTATCACTTTAAAAAAACGCAAATCTAAGATAGATCTTACTATTAGTTGCATAACTTTTTTTGTAATGCAGATATTGTAATACTGTTTTTATTATTAAATTTTACATTAAATTAACTTCAATTTGATATATAAACGTTTGTATTTAAGTGAAAATTAATATATTCTACAAGCACACAAAAATTGAAAAACATGAAACTTTCAAAAAATGTCCACACTTTTGGCCACCACTGTAGTTGATCTCATAGACTGATCGCATTTGAATCTAGGCTGGGGTAATTTTATTTTTAATTAGAGAAATTTTAGCTAAACGGCTTCTATGAGAAAAAAATAAGTGCTTTTTATTTTAAATCAGGAATAAAAATTGAAAATTGCTTTTACATTTTTTGTATCTTATAACTATTTTCAAAATTGTAAAACAAATCAAGATATTTTGCATTTTAAATATAAACATTTTATATCAACTAGTTTACACTTTTTAAAAATTTAATTTTTACACGTATGAAGCTGTCATCATGATGCAGAAACAATTTTTCCTATTTTTGTATGAAAGAAAATATCGTAAGTGCTTTTAAGAGATGTATGGATACATTTTTGCATTTCGCATTATAGTTTTAAAAAATAATGTTAAAATTCACTATGATTTCACATTTTTAAATTATTGTTTTTATACTTATTTAATCTTAATATTTATGTTTTTTTACTATTTTATTTGTACATATTCGTTGATACTTATATAAAATTCCGTGTTCGATCCAGTTTTAATAGGTTTAGAATGTAAGCATACTCAATGAATAGTTGAATTTTTTTTCTCAATGTTTTAATTTTTTAGTAACTTTTACTGTTATGTATAAATGAGGTTTGAAAATAAACCATAGAATATATTATACAAAACATGTGACTTGATAGACGGTTTCAAGAGGCGGGCAGTGGGCGACAGCACAAGACAGCAGAAATTAAGGGATAGAAGACAATTTGTAGGGGTACTAAGAAAAAAAATCTATTTCGACCAACACGCCATACCTACTAAATCCGCCTCTGTATAATATATATACCTTGTACTGTTTCTCAGAAATGTTTCATTGCCTAAGAGGGACTGCTCAGACGAGCAAGCCAAGTGTGTAGAGCACTGATGTCCCTCCTGGTAACTTTATTAAAGTTATATATATACTAGGGGGCCTACCCCCTGCGAGCTACGCTCGCCAACCCCAGTTCAGACTTCGAGGCCTCTAAAAACATGACAGCGTGCTTTGTTTTAAAAATATTGGTAAATCTCTAATTGGGTTGCCATGCTTTTAACGTTTTAATGGGGCATTTTTTGATTATCATGGCCTCATACACAGCTGTTGCGACAACTGACGACTGTTTTCGGGATTGATGAGTAAAATCAATTACAACTTGAAAACCAGCTTGCATAAAATGGTTAGGTTTAAATTGTGGCTACCTCTCGGACTTTTATAACAACGATCTGTATTATATTCTTCCTTTGCGTTTAAGCATGAGAAATATTCCATCTGCTTGAGAATAACATTAAGAACCACGGTATTGAAAAGTACTATGTTATAGACATTTTCAGTAACAGGTTTTAATTTTCTCTCTATTTTACTGCACCATCATGCATATGTTCATGTTATTTTAAATATGTAAATTATTTATTTTAATTAATATGTATATACGAATTTTCTAATAATTATTTATCATGCAAAATTAATTAAATATCTTGTGCATGCATGCCTGCATTTATTCGGTATCAATTGATGAGATATTTAAACAAATTGGCTATCCGCGATAATTTTACACCATGTTATGTCACTTGAATATTGCCCATAAGAAAATCGGGTACTTTTCCAGTATAGGATCCTTTGCTTTTAGGTTTGGCGCAATTCGAGCTTCGAAAAGGGATAGATTCGTTAATATACATAGATTTGTTGCCAAAAGTTATGAAAACAATTCCAATGAACTTTTGGTGCTTTTCTATTATAGGGGTCTTGACGCTTTTTTAAAAAGCTTGGCGCAATTCGGGCATCAGAAAGTGAGATTTGGTGCCAAATGACATAAACAGCCATGGAAACAAATTCGACGATTTTTTTTGTTTATATGCGTATTTTAATTATACGTATATTATTATTGTTTTTATTCATAGATTCCAACCTCCCGATTTTTTCCACACCAGTATTTTTATGAAAAAATATTTGTTTAATGTAATCATGCAATTTCTACTATTTAATAAAGCGAAAATTTTTGTATGATTTTACTGGTATGCAAAAAATCGGGAGGTTGGCAACTATGCAAATTACTTCTGATTGTATATAAAATAGGATAAATGACATTTTACGCTATACAAATTGTATAAATATTGAAAAAATGCTTCTGTTTACGAAATGACAAAGTGAATAGGTTGACAGAAAGTATCATGCCAAATTTCCTTTACTGCCAAGGCTATTTTCTCTGTTTCGCCAAGGCCCCATATACTGGAAAAGTTTTAACTTTTACTGGAATACTTTTAAACTTTAATAGCATTTCTCTAATATATAGGGAGCATTTTTTTCCTTGCTGCCAATAACAGAGAGAAAGGGGTAAATATCATTTTACCATAATTGATGTCATATTCTCATTAAAATTGGAAAAAAAAACCAAGCAGGATATTTTATTCTCCTTCCGTTCAGTTGGGCAATTATTGTTTTATATATTCGTTTCAAATATCCGAATTAGAGATTTTATAAATTCGTTTAATTAAATTTTACAAAAAAATAACAAAATGATATCAATAAATAAAAATTACTATTAATTCCTTCCATCTTCCCTTTCTTTTGCGTTTACATAAATGACGTCATTTGGACGAATTTATTCAAAATATTTTCAGTTTATAAATTAAATTAAATGCTGACAGACGATTGAATCCTGACGATAGAAATGTGATTTTTTTTTTGAATTTTTTCTGAAAAACATAATTTAATCACAATCTTGTCTTCATTATCGATTGAAATAAAAAATAATTTCAATTTCAATTTGAAAATGACGAATAAAAAGAAATCAATAATCCCTATAGGTACAGCGCCTAGAATTCTAGGCGCTGTACTATAGGGAGCCTTTTCAATTTTTTTCCCTTTTTTGTCACAAAAAACCTGAGTAATTAGTTGCCATCATTACAGAAATGTCATTAAAATTAGAAAAAAAATTAATATCTCGAAAACTAATTCCAATTTCAAAATTCTATTACCAGTTTTGACATCCGCGGATTTTTATGGACAATTGGTATTAATTTCACCATCAAGCGTTTAATATTTTAATTAAAATAGCCCTGAAACATAATCAGTCATTTAATCAGTCGTTTCATAAAATCGTTTCATAAATTCGTTTCATAAAATCGTTTCACAAATTCGTTTCATTAGGATTGTATATATATAGGGTAGATATATATACAAAATCAGCTGAATCTGAACCCGTCAGCAAGCGCGACAGGGGGCGGTGTGAAAAGCGCGATGGCCTTGGGCCAGAGAGGGAAAATAAAAGACATGCATACTAGGCCAAGTGGCCGGCTTTTCCAGGTCAGTGACCCCCACACGACAAAAGGCAGGGGGTAGGCATAAAATGAAGCAGATTCACATAACAAATCCCATTCGCTGGAGCACATAGCCACCACGCGACACGCAGTGGGAGGGAAAAGTTGTGGTTTTGAGCTATCAATGAGAAAAACAACAGATCCTACATAGGCTGGTACCAAAAACAGTCCTAGAAGACTGGTGCAGAAAAATAAAATAAAATAAAATAAAAATACGCCGGAGCAGTGTTCCCACGAGAGCTACTTGAGAAGTGGTTTAATGGAGACTGTAGACAATCCACTGGATCTCAGGAGGTAAGAATTGAGAGAGCCATTAAAAAGTAATAGATTTCTGCTAGTTGACTAAAGAGCTTGGGACGGGAAAGAATATTCTGAAGCCAAGAAAGAGGGGGTAAGGGGGCTTTTTAAAATGCCAAGCAGCAGTTAGTGAACAATTGAAATAATAGTGCTCCGGTGATCCCAGAGCACCACACTCACAATTTTGGGTTGAGGAACGATGGAAGTATTTTAGATATATTCTGAAAGGACTGTGACCTGAAAGGAATGCTGTTGTGTGTGGGAAGGATTCAGGAGTGTTCTAGATACTTTAGGGATTAGATTGTGGGTGTGTCAGCCCTTGCTAGAGGAATCCCAGTAAATTTGCCACTCAGGACGAATCCTAGATTTAAGCACGCGCCATACATGCGAGGAGGGGGGGGGGCTGAAAGAGAGAGCTCCACAGCAGGGCGGGTGGTTGCCTCTTTGGCAAGGGAATCAGCAAGTTCGTTTTCCTCAACGCCAATGTGAGTTGTGACGTGACCTAGAGATCCTTTTTTGAAGAAGGGGAGGAGGGCGAGTTTGATTCGGAGGACTAGTGGATGCTTAGTCCTGTGGGCAAGAATAGCCGGCAGTTTCGTCAAGCTACTGCTTAAAAGCCTAAAAGAGGGAGGAGAGAGAAGGCCGGTAAACCATTCCAAAGCTTTCAGAAATGCGTACAACTCCACCAGAAAGACAGTATTGTCATCACCAATTCTGCAAGCCCACCGATGCGTCTTGATCTCACCTTCCATAGAGCAGAAGGCTGCAGCCACGCCGATTTCTTTTCTGGACTCATCGGTGTAAATTGACGGATGCCGGGAGGGAATGTAACTGTGCTAGGCGGGATAACATGATGATGCGATGTTTCATCCTCCGGATGCAGACGCCAGCTGTGGACTTTCCTTTGTATGTCTGTTCTCTGTTTGTGGGAAATGTGTGCTTGTGGGTGTGTGTTCTAGATGAAGGATCCTATTCTTTTTATATTCATAATCAAGTGTTATTGTTATAGAAGGGATACCCGTTAGTACTCCGAGTGAGTGCATCCGTGGAGATGGTTTTGTAGTCTGGAGCCATTTGGAGCAAGGAAATCCGTTGGATCGAGGTCAACTTTTGTTTTATCAATTTGGTGAGTTTTCCTCCCCAGTTGCCCACACAGTAGAAGATAATCCTTTCTATTATTGTGTGATACCATATTTTCAGTAATGTAGGCTTTACTCCCCCTGATTTTGAGGTTAATGTACAGGAATTGTGATGTAGTTTGATTAATTTAATTTTTAGAAAGTTTATGTGTTCCGTCCAGCTCAGCTGTTCTTCAATTATTATTCCTAAAAGTTTTAAGTGTGGCACATGCTGAACGCTCATCTCATTAACTCTCATCACGGGTTTACGCTTATACTTGCGAGGTTTGGAAAAAGTTAGAGATTGGGTTTTGCTGGTGGAGAGCTAGAGGTGCAGGCGAGTTAACTGCTGACAGAATGCAGGGAAAGCTTTAGCTGCTGCCAATTCGATGTCCAGACGCCGGCGGCCCGTGAATATAAAGTTGAAATCATCAGCAAAGGCGAAGGAAGTAAAACCTAAATTTTCTAATTCTGTTAGAATGACATTAGCTATTAATAGCCAGAGGTATGGACCCAGACAAGAGCCTTGGGGTGAAAATTTTTTCAGCAGATGAATAGAAGAGTCTGGTCACCAATTGATTTGAATACTCATACAACTTATTAAATATTACAAACAAACAATGTGTCCATGCAGAATTACAACACGTGATGGTTTTAATGCAATTATTTATTTTTTACATATCTCTAACTGCATTTCTTGAAAAGTAGATAACATTTCTGCCAACTTTTAAACATGTGTAAATTGACGATTAGGTTACAAGGAATATTACGTAATTATAAAGGAAAGTTGCATTGCCGTACACAGAGGATGAAAGAAGGGGAGTAATGAATACAACTATTTGATAATGGAAATGTTCGACTTATTTAATTGAAGAATTCTGCGATTAAGTAAGGTACATTTTTTTCAAAAATAGTGGTATCCATACCCCCCCCCCCCTCTCTATCTGGGTACGACAATGAAAAGTTGTAAAGACAATCGCCGGCGGGAATAATATAAACATGTATGCCTTACCTGGAAAGGCATTTCTGCTGCAGTGGTTGCAAGATAGTAGGTCCTTGTGCTGTACCAAGAATTCATATGTTCTCTTTCGAATATTTTCCTTTCCATTGGAACTAAAAATATATAGATATATTTACACATGCAGTAAAGCATTTCAAAATGCACAAGTACAGCCGTGAAAATAACAGTACCACATCATGTTATTTTGTCGCCAATTTTTTGCATAGAGATGCAAGAGGTACCGCTCAACTAAGACATATCGAACATGAATGAAGTTTTTGAAATAGGAGTTGTGCGCATATTAAAAATTATACCAACTTTCTTTTTTTCGAATGGTAACACCCACTTTTGACACGTTACTTGAGTTTCTTGTATCAAAGCTGCCACACTGCAAAAGAAGTTGTTGATTTTACGGTATAATACTAGCACCCCAGCTGCCAGTATTTTACTGTTTATTACTGTTAATTTTACGGTATAATACTGGCAGCTGGGGTGCCAGTATTATACCATAAAATCAGCAATTTTTTTTGCAGTGCAGGAAAAGGTATAGTTTATGCACCGATTTGGATGTGATTGATCATATGTATAAAGGGCTTACCAAGATCTCTACCGAGTTCTTTGTCCAGCTTGAGCCGCTATCTTGTTTCAAAATGGTGACAACTTAAAAAGATTTCAAACTAATATATATATATATATATATATATATAGAAGTTAATCAAAGTGATTTGTGAGCCAATTAGGCTTAATTATGGTATCATATAAAAATCAATATTTTAACTAGCTAATTGTTGAAAAGAATATTGAAAAGAATATGTAAAAATTCATAGATATTATAATTATATATATATATATATATAAACTTAATAACCAAAAATTTCTTTTTCCTTAAATGTTGGACCTGGATACAAAAATTCCAGAGCCTTTCTGTTTCGCCTCTATCGTAAAAAAAAATAGTTGAGATATAGAAGTTTAAAGTTCTGGGATGGCTGACATTTTGAAACAAGACCGGAGATTAAAAAGAAGGGATTCTTCCGTAACTGCTAATTTATATTTTAGCGAGTGCGGTTTCCCGAAAATTTCATTGTTGCGACTATTATTTCAACTTTTATCTGCTTAAAACTACATATATCACGAGGCTAACGAAAAAGACAGGCTACCGCGGTGCATTCCACTTATCTTTTTTTACAGACCGCTAGAGTGACGTATTGCTCTTTTCGTACATCTGTATTGGTGCATTCGAGCATCACGCGAGTCCCGCGGTCTGTAAAAAAAGATTTGCGAGAAGCACCGCGGTAGCCTTACTTTTTCGTTAGCCTCGATATATCATAAATGACGTCATATTTAAAAGAAGAAGTATATTGATATTAATAAAATATTCCCACACACGCATGCGCGCGCACACGTTCGTACGTAACGGTGTCCGCCAACGTCGAATTCTCGTCAAGCTTGGCAAAACTTCATGAATTGTCGGTAAACATGGTGAAAAAAATAAATCGCCGTAAATGACGCTAACTTGGCGATAGCTGAATAATTTATCGAAATTTCCATTCAAATTCAGTATTGACGAAAACTGGGAATCTTTTAAAATCGGGTTTCATGTATTTTAGCTTTCGTATTTTCAAGTAAAATTAGCTGAATTCTTAAAACAAAGGCTAACAAGTAAGGAAGGCTACATTTTCCTTCCGTTACTTGTTAATTTCGTCTTAAAAGATGTATTTTTTTTTGACAAAATATTTTTAAAATAAATCTTAATTTAATATTTTAAGTTTTAAAGTCTTAGCGAAACTGGCGGGCTGTGAGTAAGATTTTAACACTTGAAATAAAATCAATTATGCATTTTAGAAATATTTTGTCAACTAAAAAAGAAGGAAGCTTCTTTTAAGAAGAGTACACAAAAAACAGAATTTAAAAATACTATTTTCCTGATGAGATATTTTAAAAACACGAATGCATAACACGCCCATGTTTTTAACACTAGCGAGGGGAATTTGAAATCTGACTGACCGACCTTTAGGTATTTTATGCATTAAAAACATCACATAAATGCTTATATTCAAGAAGCACACAAAAAGAGGTAAAATTTACCAAGTCAAACTAACCAGTCAAGCTAATTATTGTTGTGTGTGTGTGGGGGGGGGGCGGCAAAGGGGATGAAAAATTTTTCGAAGCTTTCATAAAAAATTCTGAAAAGAAACGAAAAAAATGCGAATGAGGGGAGGGGAGAGGAATACATTTTTTGTATATATGGATAAAGAACTTAACTTTTGTTAAGATTAGACATAAGTAACAAAATTAGTCCTTTTCAAAGATTGACCGGAGTTATAACAAAGGTATTATGAACATCATAAATATCAATCTAGTTCTTTAGTCAATCTTAAATAGCTCCATATTTACGTAAAAAAAAAAAAAAAACAGTTTAATTAAATGAAAATTTTGACGACACATGATGAAAAATGATTTTTTGTATATATACAGGGTGATTCTTAATTCTTGGTACAAACTTTAAGGATTGGTACAGGAAACTGTAACAAACAATTTTTGAATAGGAAAGCAGGATCAGAAATCCATTTATTTAGTCAAAATTACAGGGCGTCTCACTCCAATCCGAAGTCGCATTTTCGTTCATAACTTTAACAGTAGTGAAGATATTTTAACGAAATCCTTACAATATGCTTACTATTCATATAAAAATGAGTTTTGTTGCAACTTTTGTTAAAATACCTTCACTACTGTTAAAGTTACGGACGAAAACGCGACTTCGGATTGGCGTGAGGCGCCCTGTAATTTTGACTAAATAAATGAATTTTTGGCCCTGATTTCTTATACAATAAATGTTTTTTTACAGTGTCCTGTACCAACCTACTGTAAAAATCCTTTATCATTGTTTGTCTAGGTAATCTACTGTCCAATATTTCGAGATTCTGATTTTAGTCTTTCAGTTATGCGTTGTTGAGTCAGTTAGTCAGTCAGTTAGTCAGTCAGTCAGTCAGTCAGTCAGTCAGGAGCTCTTTATTACATTAGTATATATAATTATAACGTTTTAACGCAAATTTGAATCTACATAAAAATAGTTTCTGAACCTGGAATGCTTCTTATGAAACTCATAATAAACACCGTAATTGAAGATTTTATGGATTATTTTTTAATAGATTAAGTTATCAGCTTTTATTTTACCAACATTTGTAAGCAACATTTTACAAAAAGCATCATATATTTTATTAACAGTTGCTTTGTTAAAAAAAAAAAAAAAAAAAAAAAAAAAAACCTTTGAAAATATTTATTTAAAAATGTTTTTTTGAAAAATAGGTTAATTGAGAAAAGGTTTATTAAAGAGAGACTGAGTAAAGCTTTCTCAGTAATATTCTTTTACAGGAAGTGTATGCAAAATAAATAATAAAAAAGAAATTCTTCATTTAGATTCAATAGTCAAATTCGAGAAGTATTTTTGTAAAAGTATCAAGATAGTGTTTTTTCAAGCTTAGATCACAAGATACTGAAAAGTTTTCAATCTCTTTGTCAGAAAAAAGCAGACTTACATATACACAAAAGATATTGCTTCAAAGTCTGCTTTAATGAAAAAAAAAAGTGACAAATAGATTGCCAAAATGATTTTTTTTAACAACAAGACAATGTATTGATAATATACTTAAAGAAAGAAAATATATTTATTAAAATGCTTAGCGGAGTTTTTTTTTCTTTTTTTTGAAAAAGCACTCAGGCCAATATGAAGAGAATGTCAGCAGCTAACAGAAGGAATAAGCGAAAAAGATATAGCAAGAAACAGACATGATACAAATAATTGAAGCAAAATAATAATAATAATATGCACACAATTACCATCAGTAGGTATAGGGATTAAAATAATAGAAAGTAAAATTTCAGAATATTTATAAGTTAGTAAATCTTAACATCTATGGATGGAAATATTTAGTATTAAAAATTACCAGAAAAAAAATAACATCAGAAATTTTCTTAGTATGAAAACCTGCCTTTTTGCTTCGTAATTTGGAACATGGTTTATTTATTTGTAAAATACTCATGTGACTGCAAAATAATCTGTTTTTAATTCATTGAAAATTTAACATATTGCTAAAAAGAGTTAGCTATGAGCATGCTTACTTACATGTGAGAATAGTTGGCATTTTGGCAGTGAAGATAGTGAAAGCAATAATACAGAATAATAATCCGTTGTTCTGGATTACTTTGGAGGCATCATCACCGATCTTATAGTAAAGGATTCCCAGGAGAATTCCAATTAAAACGTTACCGATGAGTTTTAGATGAGTATTCATCTGAAAGTGAAAAACTTATTGAAAATTCCAGACATGTTTTACGATTCATATAATAGACATTTGCATAAGTCATGAAATACATTAAAGAGGTGATTTTTATACAAATAGGAAATTGAAATATTTTCTTTAAAATTCTCTGATGGATTTTTCGTTAATTGAGCCACTGCGGATATTTGTAACTGGTGCAATCTATGTATTACAGGGTCTGAGTTCACCTTTAATACTTTGAAACTTGCTGTATAAAACAAACTGCACACTGACAATAATGGTAGATGTGTACATTTAAACTTCTGTTTCTCGCAACTTGCAACTTGCGTTTCTCGCAGATATAGAGGGCCCTCTATATATGCGCGCTTTATGCATACAGAGCTTGATTTAAACACGTGGCTTATTTTTTATTACAGTTTCTGGCACAATCACAAATCATGATTTCTTGCTTTCCATTTGCATTGATATAGTAACAGAAATGCATTCTAAGATTTTAAAACCAGATAAATTCCAATGCAAACGTTTTTTAAAACTTTGAGTGACAAAATTTTTACTATATGGATAAATGACAAATGTTAAATTTTGAATTATTCGCAAATTTCGCTTTAAACTCAATTTACTCTTTCACATTAACTTGTTTTGTTGACTAGACTTGACAATGATGCAGCCAGCAATTCTTTTAAAGGAGGAACCAAAATCTTCCATTTGAAAGAAAATTACTTTCACAAGTTTTTATCCTTTTTAAGAAGGAAATGTTTTTCTCAACTGAATTTGTTGTAATTTAAAGGGTTTATATTACAAGTAAATGATTAATAACTGAAAAGAAGTATGCATCACCCGATACTAACACATGCAGTGAATTTATAAGTTTTGAATTTTCTCTAGCCCTTTATTCCATCACAACATATACGACAGCAGGATTGTCATTATGGCTTTAGAAAAAATAAAATAAAACAAACTTTATTATTTAAAAATTTCCATAAAAAAATATTTTCATTTTTTTAAAATATTTATGAAGGATATTGTTGGACCCCAATAACCTTTGACCAATCCACTGAGATTTGTGCCCATACATGTCACTGATATTAACTTTTGTATTATAGAAACCTCTATAAATTGAATTTCCCTTAAAATTCCAAAAACATTTTTACTACGGAAGACTTTTATGGCTGATTTCAGAATATTGATCAACAGTAGAAGCACAGGGAAGACAAATCTGACCATAATAGTACTTACTTAATATTAAAAAATAATACTAATCTTAATAAAAGTTCTTCAATTCTATGATTTGGATATGCAATTTGCATTTTTTAACGTAGTATTTAGCCCTCTTTGTAATAAATACTATGCTTGCAAATATATTTTATTTATTTCATTCATAGTTTTTTCATTCTACTTTTTTTTTTTTTTTTTAATTCAAGATTCTTCATGTTCTGCTCAGCATTGGACATCATATCTGAAAAGTAATGTGAATGATTAAATTTTAAATATGTGTGATATTTAATGCATTTTTTAAATTCAGTGTTTTAATTCAGGAATTTTTCAGGCACAATTAATCATAGAAAGTAGAGGCATTTAGAAGAGAAAATGTCTAAGTAGGTAACTTAAGTTCAATCGGTATCTGGGGAAAAATAATAAAGCGTGGATGCACAAATGGACAGAATAACCTAAATTACCTAAATTAACACGAAATATGGTTGAAAAATACACTTTGATAAAAGTATAAAATATTAAAATTAATAAAATTTGTATTAATAATAAAAATATTATTATGTAAGCAAGCACGAAAAAAAGATATTTGATAACCGAACATGCATTTTAAGATCAATACTTTATTATCTTTTTAAGAAAATATATATATCATTATTTATTTGATTTTATATTTTAACCATCTCGTTCCCGAATTATTTTCTAAAAATCATTATTTAAATAGTTATAATTAAAATGCAATTCTAGATTGTGCGGAAAAATAATTTACTTCACATAAGAGATATTGATGTTTAAAATAAGTCAGATTTTTTGTCAGTCAAAATAAAATTTAGTCGAAAACAGATTTTAAATCTCTGATTTTGATAATTTAAGTTAAGCCTTATACGGAATTCATAAGATCCAATCGCTTGCAGAAGTTTGTTCGTACTTAATGAAGAGTTCTATACAGGATGTACACGTATAACCTGACCGACCTTTATTTTCGCAACCGTTGGTCCTAGATGCATACTTCCAATTACAAAAATGGTTTAAATAAAATAAAGAATTACTTTTAAAGCGATTTGGGTCAAGAAAAACATTTATTAAAAAATTACGAAGTTTAAATTTTTATACGGTCTCCCGGTCCTATAAGTGATAACATTAAAATTGACCGAATTATGAAATTTTGAAATGCATGATTTATACCACTTTTTTGCATCTCAAAACAGATGATTTCGGCCATGCTTTCAGGGGTCGTATATAAAGTACTTGAATTTATTTCAAGGTATCTGCGCGTTAAAAGAAATCGTATAACTATTACGATTGAGTTAACTTTTATTAGTTAAGTTTCAGATTTGTTAAAATAATTGTATTTAACATATGTTTTATTTTGTAAGGATTCGAGGCTATGATTTCTTTTAACAAAAATTATGTTATTTTCATAATGTTTTATTTAACTTGCAACGATCGTCTTTCGAGTTTAAAATTTGTACTCGAACTTTAACTCACTTTAAAATGTCCGATCGAAGTTAAATTTTACATACTGACTTAAATCCGATGATAATGTAATATTATTATGATTTTCGACTCTTACCATCTTATAATACTTATATTAGAGGAAAACACAAAAAAATTCGGCTAGATTACCGTCAACAAGTTTAAAAAAGAGTTTTAGATTAGATAACATATACCTGCGATGGTTGTGTTTTCTTACTTTTATAATTACGTTTTATGTATTTTTTAACACTGAATAAAAAAATTCCTTCACTTTTAACCATCATGTCAGGATTTTTCGGAAATCGTAAATTTCAAGGTTAAAAAGTAGCAAAAAATCTGACACTATGAAATAGATGTAAGACTTTTTTATTCAGTTTAATTTTTTTTAAATTCAATAATTTACTCAATTTTTTGGCTTATACTGGGTATCATACAGCTAAACAGCTCAAGGGTCCGATGAGGTTTGGAGGGGAGGGGGGATCAATTTTAACTTTGAGCTTTTTAACTTTGAATTTTGCGATTTGAGAAAAATCCTGACGCGTTGGTTTAAAATGAAGGTTATTTTCGGATTCAGCGCTAAAAAATACATAAGAATCAATTTTCAAAAGCTAAAAATCATGGCACAACCCATAATTTGAAACATAGTGTAATCTAACAGCATTTTAAAATCTGTATCATTTTGTAAAGAATTGAGGCTGTTGTTTTTCATGCTTTTATTTAACAAAAATTCTGTTATTTTTATCCTCTTATATGTTCAGTACAAATTGTATATTTTGAATTAATGTGTCAGAGTGATTTTATAGATTTCACATTAGATTGCAATGTTAATTTTGCTCTCAACTATTTTTTTTTATATATCTGGCGATTTCTACTACATTTGTGAATGACTCCTATTTCGCAGCAAAAAATTTACTCCAACTTTAAACAGCTATTACTCGATCAATTTTAATGTTAGATGAATGGGACTTTTTTGTCTTACTTGTTAGTGTCACAGTAAATTTTTACTAAATATCACTTATAGGACCGGGGGCCGTATAAAAATTTAAATTTCGTATTTTTTTATAAAAGTTTTTCTTGACCCAAATCGATTTTAAAATAATTCTTTACCTTATTTAAACCCTTTTTTTTAATTGGAAGTATGCATCTAGGAGCAACGGTTGCGAAAATAAAGGTCGGTCAGGTTATACGTGGACACCCTGTATTATTAACGCCAAATTCTCTTACTATATATGCCTTTTTATTTCAATTTCTCTTATTAAAAAAAAAACCTTCTTGAAAGTTTAAAAAAAAAAAATGCTTATAACTTACCGGTTCCCTCAATGTGCATAAGAAATTTCTCCAAAACAAAACCCTGAACTGGTTGAATGAACTCGTTGCATAACCATTGTATGTTGAATCTGTGTTTTCCTGCTTATAAAATAAGAGAGATTTTTAGCACAATTGAATTTAACACACATATTTGATTTAAAGTTATTATTAAACTGCTAAAAAAATTGAAGCTTGTTAAAGCTACGAAACAAGAAGTCTCATTGATTTTTTTTTTATTATTATTATGTTTCACCACTTTTCTATTATTATTCAGGTCATAAAGTGTGACACATTTTTATACTTCATTCTTCATTGCTTACATGTACAGCAGTATTTCTTTAAACAAATTTGATATAAAATATGCGTTTAATTAACTAGAATTTTTAACATGGAAGCTAATCAAAGTGGTTTAAGAAATTAAGACTGCTGCCTTAGTAACAATTAATTTTAATTATTTGACAAAGAAAATAGTTATTACTATGGGCCTGTAGGGGTGTATCCTAAAGTACAAAAAGAAAAAAAATGCCTCATGGCCCAGTCGCCTGTTGAGTGGTGTCTTTAACCATTTGTTGAAGGAGGAGGGGTAGTGCATGGCCAAGTCGACAGTTAGTTGCTACCATAAAATAAGAAATACTTGCTACCACCGAATCTATAAAATACAGCTGTCGGAAGATTTTCACCATTGTGTAGAAACAAATCCGAAATGTATAGCTGAATTTGATCTTTTATTTTAAATCAATATGGACCTTTACCTGGAATGTCCTTCCATGTTGCTGAAAACAATGCAAACGTCATTGCGCTATTATATTTTCTAATACGTTCGACAAAATTTGGGATATTAAGAATCAACTCTTTTAGTAGATAATTTATAGTAGGACTTGGTAAAGAAATGAGGCCGTTAAAAAAATGAATAAAAATATTCGGGAGTCGCCTCACTACTGAAATTGAGAACATGTGCAATAATTGCAGAGATTGTCTAATGCATCTGAATAATGTTCGGGGGATTCATTCTTGTTTGTTAGTTCTTAAACTCCGGGAATATCAGATTGGCACCATGTGTGTGTGGTTCTGATAGTTTACATGCAATCACCCTCAATGTTCCTTTATATTTTAACAATATACGCCCCCTTTTGGCTGGTGTACCACGGTTTTCCATCTTTAGATCCCATCAGAGTAAATTCAATCAAAAATGATATAGCAGTAAATACGATTCTATTCATAGAAAACATGAAGTAGCAGCAATTATTTGTACACGAAGAACAGGGGAAATTTTAAAAAGAAACAAAGGAGATATTTGTGATTTTCAAACAATTTCAATTTTTACTGTCATCCTCAGTTAAAGTAAAAAAACACTTTTTCAATACGTCTCAAAAAGCTTGCTCAAGCCAAAGAAAAAAAAACCTCGTATTTTTTTTTCATAACATTTTATGATGATTGTATCTGAAATTATTATACGTGTTCACGTGAATAACGGAAGAAACATTTATCATTTCCACAATCGGAATTTTCGTTTGCATTGAAAATTAACACCACAAAAATTTGGAGGGGGCAAAGGTGAAGATTTATGTTTTTCCTAACCTCGGAGATGGAGGAATCGAGATGGTCAAGCCCGTTCTATCAATCTATGAAACGTGCAGATTGGCCCAGTTGTTTTCTCGCAATCTTGAAATAACTTTCTCTCCTCACGAAATTAGATACAGATAAGAATTATTTTTGTATTAAAGCTGGCATTTAAAAATTTATTTTAAAATAAGGATCCCGAAGATATTTTGTTTTCAAACTACAGGGTGGTTATAATTAAAGTTCTACTTTGAAATGGTCATAAAAGGAAAACTACTGGAGCAAATGTTATCAAACTTGGTAATAGTTTAAAGAAGGTCATTTAAATTTATTTCCAGGCAAAAAAAAAATGTTCAAATTCTCACCACCAAGGGGGAAATGGTGCTGTATGCAATATTGTTAAACGAAATAAGACATGAAGACATCGGTTTAAAATGTGTTTAATCGTTTCTGAAACTTGTTACTCAGCATGTTCAATGTGACGTCCACCATTTTTCGAAATCAAGTGAAATCGTATTACTGCATTCTCAACAGTGGCTCTTAGCACATCAGGAGGAATGTTACGGACATATCGGTGTATCGCATCTTTCAATTCCGCCAAATTGTTTAGATTATCACCATAAACAGTGATTTTGAGATAACCCCAAAGTCACAGGGGTTGAGGTCTGGTGACGGGGGTGACCAAGAAGTGGGGAAGTTTCGACCTGTAATCGTTTCAATGGTTACAATGATTTACAATGGTCGCAACAATGTGCGGTGGGGCCCCGTCCTGCATAAAAATCGTGGAGTCGAAAATGCCGCGTTGCTGGAGTTCAGGTATGACGAAACGTCTTAACATTGACGCTAAGCAAGCTGCACTCACAGTGCATGTAACAGGTCCAGCTGTCGACTGCTCTTCAAAGAAAAGTGGTCCAATTATGATACTTGCTGTCATACTACGACAAACGGTGACTTTAAGAGAATCTTATGGAACTGGGTACACAACACGAGGGATTTGTTTGGCCCAAAGTTTGCTGCAGTTATGGGTGTTGACATCGCCATTTCGGTAGAAATGGGCCTCATATGTCCACAAAATGTTCCATGGTTAATGTTCGTCTACTTCCATCCGTGCAATGAATTCCAAAGCGAAAGATTCTCTTGCAGCATGATCGTTACGTTGAAGTTCTTGAACATGTTTTATTTTGTATGGGTTATTTTGTATTATTTTGCAGCACTTTACGGAAATTTTGTACACCGTACTCCATGGTACGTCCATTCGACGTGTGACCGCACGTACCGTGTGTGCTTTCCATTGTTGCTTTCTCCACTGCTAATGCAACAACCTCGTTGGTTTCCTCACTAGCAGGTTTTTTTCCCCACCAAAGTGCAACCGATAACAATTCCGTGGCTTCAAACTTTGCCATTATTTACCTCAAACCCAGATGTGTCATTGGCCCTCGGCGTATTCCTCTTACTGAACGATACCTTCGCAAAGCACGCCGTTCATTGCTATCGCATTCATAATAACATTTAACGAGAAAAGTACGGTCTTGCATGGTTAGAGACAATGTCGATTCGTAACAATGAGAACTCTGACAAACAGGCTCACTTTTATCTGACAAATCAAATGACGTGTAAAGCGCATTTGCATAAATCTAATTTTCCTCTTCCTGCCGTAAGCCATTGCGGTTTTGCATAACCCCCACTTACAGTTTCGTTTTAGAAACGATTAAAAACATCTTAAATTGATATCTTCGTGTCTTAAGGCCGAATTCAGGCTTCGAAAATCTCAAATTAGCGATATGTAAGGAAACGATTTCCGTAATGCGCACACATTTGCGATCTCAAATTTTGTGATCGCTGATTTGAGGTTTGAACTTTTAAGAATATGAACGTATTTTATTACACGGATGGCGCACTCAACTTTTATCGCCTAGCCTTTAAATGGTAATTTTTTTTAGGTCAATGTTTCTTAAGAGTACAAAAAATGTTAAACCCGTGTAACAAAAGGTTAAGTTAGATTCCGACTCTTATTTCGTTTAACAATATTGCATACAGCGCCATTTCTCCCCCCCCCTGGTGGTGCGTATTTGAACTTCTCTTTTTTTGGCGGGAAAAAAATTCCCATGACCTTCTTTAAACTATTACCAAGTTTGATAATATTTGGTCCAGTAGTTTTCCTTTTATGACCATTTCAAAGTGGAACTTTAATTATAACCACCCTGTATATCAGTAATCTGTATGTGAAATTTCATATTTTTTTCGTGGATGGAAATTAAAATGTGCTTTTTATTTTTACTGGACGAATCCTGAAAAATCACGTACGGAAGAAAATGAAAAATTAAGATTCATAAGGAAAAGAATGTAAAATGTATTTGTCAATGCTGTGTAGACATACTAAAATACCGTTTCTATTGTTTCAGTCTTAAAGCACAAATATATTCAAACATGTTTACAGTCACTTTTATTCATAGTTCTTTAATTTCATGATTATGTTTTGAATTCAGTTAGGATTAAATAAGATTAAAAATACGAAAAGTATAAACACAAAACTGTAAAAAAGTAAAGAAAGAATAGTGTAAAAAAATAATACTTTTGTAAAATATGAAAATTCATAAACAAATAAATATATTGATACTTTTTAAATATTACAATGATCGTTTTATCCAGAGAATAGATTAATAACCATGAGGCAAGGCAATTTCATCCAAAAAGTTACATTAGTTACAGTACAAATCAATAGACATTCCTTAAAGTTAAAAAAAAAATATATATTTTTTAACATTATAATTCATAAACTAGTTGGTCTACAATATGAAACACAGTCTCTTCGCTTAATAAATATTTTTTATTCATTCATTTAAATTTAGCATTTCATGCATAACTTGTTTGTATTACATATTGCATAAAGACAAATGATGAAAATCTCAAAGCTTACTTTTGAAATTAGTTTCCATTTACAAATTTCTTAATGAATTTTTAAAATGCTTCAGATTTATAGAAATCAATACATAAATAAATAAAACTTCTGGTACATTTCTGGCTAGCAGACTGAACTTTCGAAATAAAAATCGATATGAAATCAATATGATTCTTTAAGAGCTGTATCTTCGGTTCTAAATAAAAGAAGCACTAAATAAACATATTCATAAAAAGAAAGTATTGGGATTCAATATCATATAAAGTTAGAAAATCAACAGTTTGATGAAAATGACATTTTAAGGATACTTTATAAATTAAAATCTGCGAAAACGGAACTTATCTATTACGGACTCCTGCTTTTAAATGGAAATATTTATGGTGTCAGTGAAAAGAATATCATAGAATTATATCTCCTAACACAGAAGCTGTGTAAATATCAGAAAAATTCTTCAGTTCCTTGTAATTCCGTCTAATACTACATGCACACCCGATGTTTAAGATATCTTAAAGCCCAACTTTGGAGGTGATACGCCCCGGAATTAGAATGCCTTTTCACACCGCAAAACTCATCTAAGAGACTCATTGAACGTCACTGTGTCTGAGATCTGATCTGAACAAATGGAAAGTGTGCACAAAGAAATAAGAATAAATTAAAACCAGCCTCAGCAGTCAATCAATTAAAGCGAAGCTCCACAGCCAATCAGAGTGAGTGGTAGTGACTGTATCTAGCCATAGAAAATTCGAACTAGCTGAGAGAGTTTGTGGAACTCTTTCAGAAAGTTCGGTGTCTAGGTTATTTTAAACATCCGGTCTGAACGGGGTATTATAACTCATTGAGCGTCACTGTGTCTGAGATCTGAACAAATGGGAAGTGTGCGCATACGCATAAGTTAAAACGAGCCTCGACAGCAATCAGTTAAAGCGAAACAACCCAATTAGAGTAAGTGGTAGTGGCTGTATTTAACCTTAAAAAGTGCCTACTTGCTGAGAGAGCTTGTTTAACTGTTTCAGTGAGTTCGAAGATCTAAGATATCTTAAATATCCGGTGAGCACGGAATATTAGGGTTCATTCATTAATATTGTCACGCAAATTTTGTAGGGTTTTTACACCACCCTCTCCCCCGTTATAACGTTAAATTTTCTGCTATTAATTTAGAGCTGATTGTTTGCCAAAAAGAAAGTTACATACGATCTATCACCTACTAATATAAATACTATAAAACCGTGCAGATCTTGTGAGTTTTTACTTCAAGCTGATAAAATTAGAAGAAAAAGGGAATAATATACAGTGGTGGCCAAAAGTTTGGACATTTTTTTGAAAGTTTCATGTTTTTCAACTTTGTGTGCTTGTAGACTATATTAATTTTCACTTAAATACAAACGTTTATATATCAAATTGAAAGTAATTTAAAGTAGAATCTAATAAAAAAAAACAGTATTACAATATCTGTATTACAAAAAAAGTTATGCTCATTTTAGTAGAACAAACAAACACAAATCGTTTTGAAACAAGTGCTACTGCCGATAGAAAAATTAAACGGCTATGTCTTCAAGATAGAACAATTTCATCAGATGCCATTAGAGGTGAAATGAATGCAGCGGGTATTGCAGTAAGTTCAAGAACAATAAAAAAAAGGTTATCAGGATTTAGACTACAAGCTAGAATTCCAAGGAAAAAAACATATTTAAATCAAAAGCAACGCGAAAAGCGAGTTAAGTGGGCAAAAGAACACATTAAATGGTCAGAAAATCAATGGAAGCAAGTAATCTGGAGCGATGAGAGTAAAATATCGCTCTTTGGTAGTGATGGTAGAAAATACGTGAAACGTAGAGTAGGAGAAGCACTTCATCGTGATTGCATTGAAGCAACTAAAAAAACAACAACAAATGTCATGATTTGGGCATGTATGTCTGCAGATGGTGTGGGCCGAATTCAAGTGATTGATGGCATCCTGAATGCCAAAAAATACATCGAAACTGTCCTGGAACTAAAATTGATACCTTCCATCAAGGATCTCTTCCCCAACAACGCACCATTTATTTTTCAGCAGGATTAAGCTCCATGCCACACAGCAAAAGTATGCAAAGCCTGGTTTCAAAATAAAGGCCTAGATATATTACCATGGCCAGGAAACAGCCCTGATCTCAATCCAATTGAAAATTTGTGGCGACGTTTGAAAATTCTTGTACGAAAAAAACGTCCATCCAATAAAAGACAACTTATAGAAGCTATAATTGATTCTTGGCACCATGTGATTACGAAAGTGAACTCCAAACACTCGTTCACTCGATGAAAAGACGCTGTGAAGCTGCTTAAAAAATAAGGGTTATCCTACTAAGTATTAAATGTGTAAGTATCACTTTAAAAAAATGCAAATCTAAGATAGATCTTACTATTAGTTGCATAACTTTTTTTGTAATACAGATATTGTAATACTGTTTTTATTATTAAATTTTACATTAAATTACCTTCAATTTGATATATAAACGTTTGCATTTAAGTGAAAATTAATATATTCTACAAGCACACAAAGTTGAAAAACATGAAACTTTCAAAAAATGTCCACACTTTTGGCCGCCACTGTATTTATTAATCCCTGAATATATGTGTATATTTTTTATGAACTATATTATGTTACTTCCAAATAATACCTGCTTAATTGTAGCCATAATATATATGTGACGTCATAACATGTTAACTCACTTCTGCACCCTACCACATTGTGTCACACTTTGTGGAACCCCTTTTTGAAGTGTAATGTAATAAATGGATGATTCCTAAACAGGTTTTACTGTATTAAAGTAGTGAATTTATTTTCAATATGTCTGTGTGCCAAACTTCAATGAATCGGATTGTTTTTCTGATCCCAATGTAGGCTTATTAATGAGATTCCACAATAGTTGCACACAAATGCAGAAAAAATTTCAGCAACAATTTTTGTACATTAATGATATATATCCGTTATTCACTCACCTTTGTGGCTGAAAGTTTTTCTTTGCTTTTATGTCGCAAGAGGGAGAATTTAGATGCTTGAAGATTTACCGCTTGTTTGCTTTCCAAGGCACGAAGATCAACGTGAGATGAATGCTCGCTTATGTCATCCAGTTCGTCAACGGCTATCTTCAGCTTTTCGTTCAAGTCACCATAATCACCCATGGCAACTTCAGTAACTGTAGCAAAACTGTAAATTTAATTTATACATCCACGGAATTTTATACATACAGACACACACACATACAAGAGAGATAACAGATGATTTACAATTTAATTATGAATTTAGCTTTTTTACGATATCTATGAAAAGAAAAGGCATAACTATTTGAAAACTTGAAACGAGAATGGAAAATAACATATGTCAAAATAAGATCATTATTGTAAGATAATATATTTTTAAATGAGCCACTAAATTTTGTAAATTTCTGTCATTCTGTCATGTAAGGAAAACGCGCCAATATGGCCTTTTTTTACATTACCGTTTTCCATTTTCATTTTTATCTACTCACCAAAATCAGTTGGATTGTGGTATGTTGGACATTGTAGACCTTGTTCGGCTAAAAATGGAATTAAATGCTTTGTGCTTCCTCTATATATACATTGGCCTTCTGCGAGCATATACAACTGAAAAGATAATATATATATATATATATATATATATATACTATATATACTTATAATACACATAATATGTCACATAATAGCCTTTTCACTAATTTTTTTACAGTAATCTAGAAATATTTCTTGAGTTGAATTTCTTTTGTTTTTTGGCAATACTCGGTACAAACGCATCGCGCGTATTAATATTTTAAAACATTTTAAAGGTACTTTTGTACTTAAAATATATGCATTTTTATCTTTTCGATGTATAGAATAATTCTCAACAGTTTTAATTCAGTATTTTATTGCTCAGTATACGTGGTATACACGCTTCGCAAGTATTAATACTTTAAAATATGTTGAAGGTATTTTTGTACTAAAGATGTATGCATTTATATCTTTTCAATGTATAAAATATTGCTCAGTATTTTTAACGCACCTTTAATGCAATTTTCAAATAGTTTTAGTTTATAAAGGATGCGTTATTTGTTTCTGCACATTTTACTATATGAAACTTATAACTTTTTTAACGATTTTAGTAATAAAGATTATCTGAAGCAGACTATCCGCTCTTTTGACCGATTGCCGCCGATGATAACTGAAAGCACATATAAAGCGACTCTCAAGCTTAACGCCAAAATGTTTAGTTGTACTCTCAGTTTGACTAAATAAAATCATCAGTGAATGATTATCAGCCTTGAGTAGGTGTAGATTTTATAATTGTCTGCACCCAAACGATTACAGGTTATACAAGCAACTTCAACGGCATGGTCAAGCACATTCAATGCACAAAAACACTCCATTAAAAAAAACGTTCACAATGAATTGAAATGTAAACATCTAACGCATGTATTCACCATATACCTCAACTGCAGGTTAAGCACGAAAACCTCGGTCGAACGCACACATGATATTCACCATTAACTTGTTTAGACCTGATCACGGCTGAAGTATAATCAGATTAATGGCAAATACCATGTAAGCGTTAGTCCGAAGTTTTCTCTCTTAACCAGATGTTGAGGTAGATGATGAATAGGACCGTTAGTTGTCAACAAACTATACAAAAAATATAACAAATAGCATAAACATGCGCAGAATTTTATAAGTTGGTTTAATGGTAGCCAAAATTGTCTTGGATGTCAAATGGTAAGTTTAAATGCAAAATCAGGATATATATTTTTTTTTTAAGGTGCCTCAGGTATGGTGAATAAAATGTGCAGTGCACACACTTTCAAAAAGCTCAGGACAAAAGAAGAATTATATCATTTATTATACTGCATTACTAAATAAAAAAATGTTAATTTTGTTTCTTTTTTTTTTTAGTTGCGACTCCATGCATCTTAAAATGCAGAGCAGCAATAATGTCAAGGTTAGAAATTTCCATGAGTATTTGTAAGCTTTTCATGCGTGAAGCTAGTAAACATATACCTTCTAATTTTACTTGAGAGCATTAGTAAAATTGTTACCTTTGTACAATACCCTTGATTCTTTCAAGGTTTCATATACAAAACATGATGCGACACTAAATTCAGAAATTTGTTGGGGATATAATGAGCTGAATTTCAGTTGCTTTCTAAAAGTAGCTGTTTGATAATGGATTTTCCACAAATTGTTATTTTTCTTTTTTTAATTATTTTATTTTCATTTTTATTGAGGTTTCAATTCTTATTGGAGGAACCACCAGAACCAACCCACTCTAAAAAAAAAAAGATCAAAGTCAAAGCATTAGTTCAAAAGCTACGCGTGAATATACGTTAAATTTTTAAATATACACTTCTTTGGCGGAAACCAGTTAATAAAAAATGCGAATTTGTGGAAAATCCCTTATCATACGCTACTTTTTGAAAGCATCTGAAATTTAGCTCGCTATATCGCCGATATCTCTCTGAATTTTCACCATATTCAACTGGTCTATTTATATGAGTTTCCTATATAGTTGACTAATAAATTATACAATATATATATATATATTTATATATATATATACAGACAAAGCTCGTTAGTAAGTCACCTGGATAAAACATCACTCCGCATGGTATGTGATGTTTCAGAATTCCCGTCCATTCTTATACACATTCTCACATATTGTACTCCGTTTATTACATCATCATTTTTTCAACCACTAAGCTTAAGATTAAGACGTCGCTTTTAAGAATAGAATAAGCAAACTTGGTTGAATTTCTTTGTCAAGGTTATCTCCAAAAACTCTTAGTAAAGCTCTTAGTAGTGTGTACTCTTAGTAGTGTGCTAGTCCAAAAACTCTTAGTAGTGTTGTGCATGGCTGTAAGTTTAAGAACATTCCAGATGACAGCTCTTTCCTTATGAAAATTGTCTGACATTTCAACAAATTCTCTTAATGCAACAATAACTGAAATTACATCTGATGTTTTGGAAACGAAGAAGGGGCAGCAGTAGAATCAGATGGCGATCATGAAGAAGAGGAACCTCTCAAACCGATTAATGCAAAAATAAAAGCCCTCATTGATGAACTAAGGAGCTAATATTTCGTCTTTGAATGCCACTACAGATAACTAATATAATATATTACATTCCTTAGAGAACAAAAATTTTTATTTTAGAAAACTGTCATAAAACATTATTGAATTGTACAATTAAATACTTATATAACATACTTACTTACTATACTCTCTTTAATTTCCCCTCTATTTTACTAATTCTATTTCTTATTGTACTAATTTATATAATTTATAATAAAATTTAGTTATAAGTATACTCTTTATATAAACATTTGTAATTTTATTTTACAATTAATGCAAACTTCGCTTAAGAAGTCACTCCGCTGAGTAAGTCATTTTTAAGTATACCCGAGAGTGACGTAATAACGAGGTTTAGCTGCAAATATTACCGCTGGTGCATTCGAAGTTAAAAATTATTTCATACAAATGCTCCTATTTCATCAAATATTTAATATATTTATATTCTAATTACAGTAAATTGTTTCTATTGTAGTTTATCAAGTTTCCTGAAAGTGGCATTAAATTTGGTTGAAAATCCTGCATGCTATAAACACAAAACTTGCAGAAATTCATTGAAACTTTTTAAAGAAAGCTTTGTATCTCCATGAATATACGTGCTATTCTTACACAAATGAAAAAAAATTGTTGTACACCACTCTCACAGTCCTATGCTAGAGCTACAGATTATTTCGATCATTTTGTTTTACAGAGTAATCACAAATATTAATTATTTTTATTCAGATTTATTAGAATTCGTTAATTATTTCTTCAGGTAGTCGACAAAACGTCTAAAATCGAAAGTATCCGGTGACTTTTGGCCATAGAGTGTACATATTATACAAATCTGTTTTTAATACTTAATAGAAGTTTTCAAAAGAAATTTGCAAAATATACTTATAAATAATATGAGCAACACCTGTGTGGCTGCTATGTAGAAATTTCTGGCTTTCATTCGGCGTGTAACAAATAAGAAAAAAATTGCACATTTCTTTTTTTTTTTTTTAATCTGAAGATACCTTTTGGTGGGTGACAAACAATAATGTACAGTGTGTACATTCTTTTATCACAATGAAGTTGAAGGAATCCAATTATAAACTTTGTAATACTGATATAAATTAAAGTTTTGCGTGATGTTTCTTTTTTTCTTTCATTTTTATTTATTATTAAAAAATAATACTTTTGACGGTCATAGCAAAGTTAAGTGGCTTTCCTATCACGCAAAAGTCAATGTAGAAAGTTTAAAATATCAAGTTTAGACATCCTAGCATATATTTTTTGATTTGAAACAGTCTACTGAACAAGGTAAGTATAACAGCTTCCCAACAATTTTTCATTAAAGAAAAAAACAAAAACAATAATAATCATTTGGTATATTAAAAAAATGGCTTATTTTGAAACGAAATACTTAAAATATATACATTAGGAATACATATTTCTTTCATTTCCATTTTTCTGTATTATTATTTCTTTTATTATGTTTCTACATGTAAGGATTTAATAAAGTTGAAAATAAGAATCTTAAATCTGTGTTTTTCAAACAAAATTACTTATATCCAACGCGTCATAGTCTAAAATAAATCATAGATGCCAACCTTCCGTGATTTTTCTTAAGTCATATAAACATTATTTTCCAGATTTTTAATTTTTTTTAATAAAGTAAGAAGCCTGAACACACAAGCACAGAACCAAGACACATTCAATTAAAAAAAAAAATTGTGGTTCAAAATTTTCATATGAGCAACACCTGTGTGGCTGCTATGTAGAAATTTCTGGCTTTCATTCGGCGTGTAACAAATAAGAAAAAAATTGCACATTTCTTTTTTTTTTTTTTTTTAAATATGAAGATACCTTTTGGTGGGTGACAAACAATAATGTACAGTGTGTACATTCTTTTATCACAATGAAGTTGAAGGAATCCAATTATAAACTTTGTAATACTGATATAAATTTAATATCAGTAATTTTTTAATTTTAGAATAATTTGAATAAACATTCAAAGTATATTCATATTTTGCATGACAAAAAAGAAAAGAAAAGAAAAAGATAAAAAAAGAAAAAGAAGAAAGAGATTGGCAGCTATGTATAAGATAATGAAAACTATGAAAGAAAAATAATGACAGTTGGGAAAAATCGCTGTACCATCATGGTACTTATAAAACAGAACCAAAAATGTAAAACCTTATTCCTTACCTTATCAAATATTTCATAGATCTTTGAACTTGGTTGATGTATAGTGCATACTACAGTTCTTCCCTCCTCCGCTAAGGATTTAAGCAACTGTATGCACTGCAGGCAAGATGAACTGTCTAGTCCGCTGTAAATTAATTCTTAAATATACTATTAATTTTTAAATATACTTTTCTTAAATATACTATCTATAAATTATGTTACAAAAATATTTTTTCCCCCTGATGAACGATTTTAATGACAGAAAATTATTAGGCGTGAATAATTTTTCGGGCTATTCTTTACAGGTGTGTCGTTTCTACGATACCTATTTTACACGAAAATTACAGTTTGCACAATTCCTTACAATTTTGTACTTATATTCATAAAACACACTTATTTTTTATTCCAAAGTATAGCTGAATTTTTCTCTATGGAAATATCTTTATTGTGAGAATATACTAATATTTTTAATTAAATCAACTTTCTTTATTTATTGATTAAAGAGACGCTGAAAGATAATGACATCAATTAAAATTTATGCAAGCTTTTTACAGTAGAACCTCTGTAATTCGAATTCCGTTAGTCCGACAGTCAGATTAATCAAAATGAAAATTTATTTTAAAATAAAAGAAAAATGAAATGAATTGGGTCTTGGTAAAAATAAATATTGAAAAATTGGTAGTAAAAATATTTTTAGCAGTCTAATGACAGTTAGTACATATCAGTGCATTTATTTGAAAAAAAAAAAGATTCAAAAGAAGCTCGTTAACCATATTCAAATTTTTTAATGAGTTGCCTAATATATGTTTTTAATTATTTTCTGGAATACAAAAATTTGTTAGATTTGCCTGATAAATTGATATGAATTCGGGAAATAAAGAAATATTACGCCTTTGTCGTCCAGTTGGCGTTTCGTCTGAATGCTGGCCAGCATAGCTAAATACCATTCATAATGCATTTTCAGAATCAAAATGTGGTATACGAACACTACCTGTCAAATCAATTTCTTCTGGATCAGAGTCAACTTGAGATGTAGACTGAGGGAATTACTCTTTCTACCAAATGTGAATTAAAGTATCGCAAACTGTCTATTCATAATTTCCAACCTATTTTGTATTTTTCTTTTTTATTAATATTTTTCAACATAGTTGAAAAGTGTTTATAAATTCCGTTTGTCTATCTGCCATCTGTCCGTGCTCTAACTCTTGTAAATATACTCAGATTGCCATGTAATTAATATATGTTATTGAGGTTTACTATGACATGCTCGTTATTGAAAATGAAGTGTGTAGCATTATCTGTTTGGGGGCTGTGCATACATAACGTTATCATTTTAGTGGGGAGGAGAGGTCTGGCATTTGATATCTCTAGGGGGAGGGGGGGAGGGTGTCTTTTGATATCGTTATCATTTTTTATCCAACCAAAATTTTCTCATTTTTTGTAACTTTTTCTTTACATCAAAAGAGTCTGTTATATATTTTTTAGTCTTATCTATTTTTAGGAAAATACAAAGTTATTATTAAAACCGTCAAATGATTATAAAATCATCTCGTTCCAAAATATGGAATACTCCAACGTTTGGAATTCCTGTTCTTCTGCCATAGACGCATGTAATTCGCTGTTGGAGAAACCAGGTGCGAAATATGTTTGAAATGTGATACTTGTTGTGTTTACTAGTAATGAAAGAATGCTGTCAACTAGTTTTGTTGAAAAGGAATTAAGCTTTCATCCTCCCCGTGTAGGGGCTACGTACAAGAAGACAATATTATTGTTGAATTGAACGGATGAACAATAATAAATTAAGTATTTTAATAATACTCTCTATTTTAGATATTACTTGGTATAAAGTTATTTGATGTATAATAGTGATATTTTATTGATTTCTTCTAGAATGCGGATAATAAATGTATAACCATACCTGTATATCACTGCAAAAGTATAAAAAACCAAAAATTGTAAAAATAAAAATAATTTTTAGACATTGATAACAATATTAATAAAGGGGGGGGGGGGAGGGGTATGAGGAATGATAAGGTATGATATCGTAAGGAGGGGAGAGGGGATCCAAAATTTCTAAAATGTTGATAACGTTATACATGTACGGCCCTTTGTTTATAGTAACACTCAGAAGAATCCTGTTATGGTCTATGGAAAAAAATATTTACGGTGTATTTTAATGATAATAGACGGTTTCAATCATAATGAAATCTATATGCGTTTCTGAGGTGCACTAAAACATTCATTCTGTAGAATATGGTGTGCAAAGCATTTACAGAGTTACAGAAAAAAATTCGGTTGCATGTACGGGAGAAAATGTTTGCAGCGTATTTTAATAATGTTATACTATTTCAAATATAATGAAATATATATACATTATTGAGGTGCACTGCAAGATGCTTATTGTAGAACATTACGTGCATAACAGTTCATTTACAGGGACACACAAAAGATTTCGGTTGCAGTGTTGTCTATGAGCGATAAATCCTGGAAGTCAGTTTCTGTTTCAGTTGGGGTATGCGTTTTAAAGTTTAAGTAAATTTTTTGCATACTACCAGGTGTGCATAAGTTTTATAGATCATATACAAGGCTACACAAAATCATGCGGAGCATTACTGTGTATGAGCGGGAATTACTTAAGGGTGTTTTTTAATTGAGTTTTGCATTTTCTAGCTGAACTATATTTAGTACACTAAGATATTTTTGTAGAATATAAATAAATTCCTACATAGAACTACGTAAAGGACTAGATATATGGCCGTCTTTACGTGATAATTCCTAAAAGCAAGTTTTCAGTTGTGTTATGCGTTTTTTCAGTTTAATTAAGTTTCAGTTTAATATGAGGCGTGTATAAAAATCTGCAGATAATATACAAAGCTATACAAAATTATTCGAGAGCATTGGTGGAAATTGCTAAAGGTGAATTTTCAATTCTGTTATGCGTTTGTAATTACACTGTAAAAAAAGACATGTTTCTTAATTTAGGAAAATATAATATAACCAGTAATGAAAATATACAATAACCTCTTGCAAATTACCCAAGATTCCAAAAAGAATTCTTTATCTTTAGAAACCTCAGACACCAACATATTTTCGAGAATTAAAGAAACATTTTTAAAAACAAAGTTTCTTTTGCTGCCACTGATTTTCGGAAATGTTTCCGAGTAGTTTTATAGTGTATTAATCAGTTTCTCAAACCAGAATTTTGGATTTTTGGATGCTATGATTTCTGAATTACACATTTACAGCTGCGTAACTGAACTTATAACATGCAAGAGTAACAAAATATTATTAATTTTAATGTCAAAGTAAATGCTATTAATTTATCTAAAACATGTTTGTTGAAGATGAAAATGTTTACTTGTGAATTGGTAGCATCCCAAAAAGCTATATTACGGATGAGAAAACTAATTAATACACTATAAAAACTACTGAGAAACGTTTCCGAAAATAAGTGGCAGCAAAGGAAACTTTGTTTTAGTATGCTTCTTTAAATCTCGAAAATATATTGGTTTTGAGGTTTCTAAAGATAAAGAACACTTTTCAGAATATTGGATTACTCGGTAGAAATTATTGTATATTTTCTTTCGGGGTTATATTTAGAGATGTAAAATTGTCCGGTCATGAAATTCTAGTATTTAGACCAAAATACTGCATTCTCTACAGAACTGTACTTTGATTCAACTCCACATTTCAGTGAACCGTTTCAGGTTACATTCACCGATAAGATGTTTTCTGTGACCTATACGCAGGGACGTTACTCTTCTACCACCAATTGCTCTCCTGAACCTTTTCCTGCTTTTATCAGTCGCGTTTTGCTTGACTTAGACCTTCCCTTTGTTAATTTACTTCTAATTTTACTTCAAATTTCTTCATAACGCTAGCTTACTACATTTAAAAATAATGTTACACATTGATTTCTGGGTAACTAATCAACTTTTAATGATGTTTTGTTAATTTTATTATGTTTTACTAGCTCAAAAATTGAAAGGTGGCGAAGAACTTTAGCAACTTGATAGTAATCATAAAAAATAGTAATAAAAGTCCTCCTATAAGTACTAAAATATGGCATATATATATTTTTTAAATACCACCCTAGCTTTGATTTACACATTACTAAATAAAATAGATTCTGACACTCCAAACATTCATATGCATTGGCTACATTCAAGAAAAAGAAAAATCATTATCATCAACCTAACCAGATTTTACTGCCTTTTTCTGATTATTAGGCTATGATGTTTGATAAATTAATTAGAATCGAACCAACTGTATTGCATGATATTTTTGATTAAATTATCCAGTGGTATGTATTTTGGTATAACGTGGAACTAAGAAATATTGGGTGTTATGAGCCATCAAACTTTAAAAAAATATTTTTCCTAAAAGGTTTCCACAATTTTGGTCACTACTGTATGTATATACAGCTAGATAAGAGATTCATTGGCGATTTTAGCTGTTAGTGACATGTTTTGTTATTTTAAAATCATCACATTTCTGGAGGATTCAGATTGGAGATTGAAAAAAATTTCCGAATTTTTTGAAGGTGAAAAAAATGTAAAGGATCCTTTAAAGGACTCAAGTTCTTCCTAAACTGCTTACAGATCATATTTTCTATGTTAACATTTTCATGGGACACACTGAACATGAAAAAATATAAAGAAAAAAATATCAGAATGCAGCCATAATAACATTTTGAATTTATCCTAATCATATTATAAATCTCATTGTGTGCAAATGTTAGGCTGAAGCCAGCGTCTAAATGGAGCATTTAATGATCCTGTATTTTTGCATATAGATTGATTATAACTCTCATATGAACATAGGCTGCTTTTTGTTTATTTGATTCAAATATTTTTCTTAATAATTCAAAATTGCGTTATTTTCATAGAGAATAAATGGACATTTTTTTCGTATAATATTTTAAAATGGTTAAATTTACTTTACCGTTGCTAATACTTTATCGTTGCCAAAACTAATTTAAAATCCGGAATAATAATTTTTACTCAACAATTTAGTTTCAATTGAAAAATTTTCACGTGAAAAATGAAAATGAAATAAAAAAAATTAAAGAATTAAAAAAAAGATTAAATAATATTATTAGAAATAAAACGTACTTTTTATAGTTTTTGATAATAATACAAGGTTTCAATATGCGTAACCATAGAAAACAGGCGAATATGACGTCAAACATCGCAAATAAAGCGGATAGGCTTTGATTGGTGAAATAAAATGATCTTGGGTTTTTTTTTCTTTACTTTTTTTTTCTTTTGTATGGTAAAATACTTGGCGTTTTACCGTCTGCGCACGGCTAATATAACTATACCGTATTTTTAATTTAAATTTTAAAAAGTAAAAAGAAGTTTCAAAAGAAAATAGTTAGCAAATGTCAATAATATGCTCCTCAAAATTATCTATGTCGAAAATGATGTCATGGATAGCGAGAAATAGCTATTTTCATTCTTAAAACTAAAAGAAATAACTCGATTACCTAAAATAGAAAATGACGAATGTGAATAGTTACATTTTTGTTGATAAAACATAAGATTTAATATTATTTTGTTAAAGTAACATAATTTCCTCTATGCCAGTATTGAAATTAATTGCCTGGAAAAGAAAAGTAACAAGAATTATGTTATTAAAATGGGATTTCTCTGGAGAAAAAGAGACGTCATATTTGAAATAAAGCGGGAATTTTCCAATATCTTTTAAAAATGAGTGTGAATCAATTCCTTACATTATAACAACTAGGGCATCCAACCGGGGCCTCCGAGATGTCGCTGTGTGTCCTACACCGGGCCTGCTACAAGTACGGGGCTAACGAGAAAGACGGGCTACCGTGCTTCTCCAATTTAGAGTAGTCACGTGACGCTCCCGGTCTCAGCTGAGCTAAGCAAACCAATTGACATATAGATTATTGCCTCAATTTTAGATTACTCTTATATCCGAGTCATTCTTTAATTTGATAAAATTCGTTACTTGCCCCCAAGCAGCGGAATAATGATTATCAAATCTTACAAAAACATTAAGATAATTTAATTATATTAAATAAAATAATTTGTAACCAGATATAAAGTTGTCAAAAGGGGAAAAAATAATGAAAATTGAGCCTTTTATATCCTAAAAATCATTGCGAATACACCTAAATATAACACAAACTACCTAAAAATAATTTAATTAACATTTAAAAATTTCAAAGATGAATCACAATTTAAGAAAAGACATTCAAAGAAAAAAAAAAAAAAAAAAAAAAAAAAAATTTTTTTTTTTTTTTTTTTTTTTTTTAATTATTATTATACCTAAATGACAATATTTTCCCTACCAAAATTATATGCAGCCATAGGACATATATTTTATATAATATATTATATATATATATGTAAAATTTTCAAAGCTTTAGAAGAAAAATAAGTATATTTTACACAAGAGCTCCTTGTACCCTACAAATCACTGTAAATACACAGAAATTTAACACATATTACTTAAGAATGATTTATTTAACATATTCAAATCTCAAAGCTGTAGAACAATTTTAAGTTATTGAGGGGAAAAAAATGTTGTTGTTTTTTTCAAACCGGACCTTTATATTCAAATATCAATATTTCTGAACCAAAATTATGCATGGCCATTGGATACATACTTTATATAATATATAAACTTTTCAAAGTTTTAGTACAAAGATAACTTTTTTTAATTAAATGTGCTCATTATTTATCTCTGAGCATAGAAGTTAATAACAGAAAGAAAACAATTTTAAGACACAAACTATCTAAAAATTAATATTGTTTTTAACGAAAATTTTCCCAAGCAATGGATCTATGATTGTTAAATCATATTAAAAATTCAAAACACAGGCATAATTTTAAGTATATTAAATTAAAACACTAGTATGTTGTATAGTCATCACAAGACTTTCTTCATAATCATTCCAATATATTGATTTAAATAGATCCTAACACCAACTATTATGAAGATGAAGTATAGTGGATTTATTTGAATTTAATATGGAGTTACAGTGATCAGTAAATACAGTTAACGTAGATATATATTAATAATATTAATAATCCAGAAATACTTTTAAAGGTATGCGTGTATGCAATTTTTTTCCAATGATCTGTTACATCAAAAACACAAAAAATGTCTAACTGACCAAATTTGTCTAAGGAGAATTGATTAAAAATAAATAAATAAATAAAGTGTAACTTTTTCAAAATTATTTTTTTAAAAAAGGTGTTTCGTTGACATAATTTTATTTCTTACTTAATTTTGAAAACTTTGGCAATTTACATTGCCCCATTACTCCCATCATGTAAAAAAATTAAAATGTGTTTCAATCTTTTGGGACATCATGTATATATGTCAGTCCTGAGTAATGGTACATACCCACAGAGAAATATAGGAAAATATGGAAACACTTTAAACAGAAATTATGACAAAAATGATAAGCAGACATTGTGTGGCAAAAAATTAGCATAGACATGTTATAATAAAAAACTTATATGATTTCTCACTATCGAAATTTGATTTAGAAAAAAATCCAATACACTTTGTGACAAAAATTTAGGACTTGTTTACTTTCCCAAATCGCTATTGCTGAAACTGTTTTAACAATATCTATTTGGGAAAGTATGCAAGTCTTAAATTTGCAATACAATCAAGCATGTCGGATTTCCTTGTAAAACAAAGTTCGAAATTCATACACAACATAATTGAAAATAAATGGTACCAATATAAAAGTTTGAAACAATATCTGGCAATTTGTTCTTTGTGCTCAATCAAAATCTGAATTTATTGATTTATTAATTTATTATAAACAATTTTTTTTTAAATATTTAACACATTTATTAGTGGAGTGTAGTCAGTTTGCTAATAAATAAATTAAAATAACATTTAATTCATGTATACTTAAAAAAAAAATCATGAATTGTTTAATGGAACCAAAATGCAAAGTATCATATATATAGTATATTCTTAATGTTAATCCGTAATAATATTACAGGTGTAGTATTCTGAATATTAAATCTTTAAAAATAATATGAACTTATTAAAAACTTCGACTTATTTCTATCATGTTTATATTAATAAGTGAAAACTTTTAGAGTAAATAGTACAAGTAAAGACGTATTCATTTAAAATAAATTATGTTTACTTATATTCAAACAATTCAAAATAAACATTATCATATGAATGCAAAGGTTAAAAAAAAATACATCACCAAGATTAGTAATGCAATGTTGAATTCAAGGGGTGATATTCCCTACAGATGATTTCGGATTTTACATTTATTAATGGTCTAGAAATGAAAAATCACCCCCGAAACTCTATAATGTTCTAAACCCGAAGCTGCAACCCCTCCCCCCTCCCTTAGAAAAATATATGTAATCAACACTGCAATAAAGGTACGTTATATTCAATAATAATCTTACGATTTTGCTGAGCTATTTTATTTCACATAAAGTAAAGTTGCCGGCATTCTGTTTTCCGACGATTTAAAGTATATAACATTGCACAATTAAATGTTATGCATATTACATTAAAGCGGAAAAATGATTAATACTTACATTCGATAGATTATCCAGCGTAAATGGATTAAACATTACTACTTAAGAAAAGCTTAACAAAAGTAAAGTAAAATAAAATATTCGCAATGAAAATTACGTTTGTTTTTATAATTAAAGAATATATAACAACACGCACACGAGTTAAAACCAAAGTAATGGAATTCCTTTGTGTACAGCTGCGCGTCAAAGTACGTTTTGAGTAAGACCGCGACTACCACGTGACTTTCAACCACGGTAGCCCTTTGCGTCAGCCCCGCTACAAGTACGGGGCTAACCAGAAAGACGGGCTACCGTGCTTCTCCAATTTAGAGTAGTCACGTGACGCTCCCGGTCTCAGCTGAGCTAAGCAAACCAATTGACATATAGATTATTGCCTCAATTTTAGATTACTCTTATATCCGAGTCATTCTTTAATTTGATAAAATTCGTTACTTGCCCCCAAGCAGCGGAATAATGATTATCAAATCTTACAAAAACATTAAGATAATTTAATTATATTAAATAAAATAATTTGTAACCAGATATAAAGTTGTCAAAAGGGGAAAAAATAATGAAAATTGAGCCTTTTATATCCTAAAAATCATTGCGAATACACCTAAATATAACACAAACTACCTAAAAATAATTTAATTAACATTTAAAAATTTCAAAGATGAATCACAATTTAAGAAAAGAATGATTTTCAAAGAAAAAGAAAATTAAAAAGCAAAAAAAAAAAAAAAAAAAAAATTTTTTTTTTTTTTTTTTTTTTTTTTTTAATTATTATTATACCTAAATGACAATATTTTCCCTACCAAAATTATATGCAGCCATAGGACATATATTTTATATAATATATTATATATATATATGTAAAATTTTCAAAGCTTTAGAAGAAAAATAAGTATATTTTACACAAGAGCTCCTTGTACCCTACAAATCACTGTAAATACACAGAAATTTAACACATATTACTTAAGAATGATTTATTTAACATATTCAAATCTCAAAGCTGTAGAACAATTTTAAGTTATTGAGGGGAAAAAAATGTTGTTGTTTTTTTCAAACCGGACCTTTATATTCAAATATCAATATTTCTGAACCAAAATTATGCATGGCCATTGGATACATACTTTATATAATATATAAACTTTTCAAAGTTTTAGTACAAAGATAACTTTTTTTAATTAAATGTGCTCATTATTTATCTCTGAGCATAGAAGTTAATAACAGAAAGAAAACAATTTTAAGACACAAACTATCTAAAAATTAATATTGTTTTTAACGAAAATTTTCCCAAGCAATGGATCTATGATTGTTAAATCATATTAAAAGTTCAAAACACAGGCATAATTTTAAGTATATTAAATTAAAACACTAGTATGTTGTATAGTCATCACAAGACTTTCTTCATAATCATTCCAATATATTGATTTAAATAGATCCTAACACCAACTATTATGAAGATGAAGTATAGTGGATTTATTTGAATTTAATATGGAGTTACAGTGATCAGTAAATACAGTTAACGTAGATATATATTAATAATATTAATAATCCAGAAATACTTTTAAAGGTATGCGTGTATGCAATTTTTTTCCAATGATCTGTTACATCAAAAACACAAAAAATGTCTAACTGACCAAATTTGTCTAAGGAGAATTGATTAAAAATAAATAAATAAATAAAGTGTAACTTTTTCAAAATTATTTTTTAAAAAAAGGTGTTTCGTTGACATAATTTTATTTCTTACTTAATTTTGAACACTTTGGCAATTTACATTGCCCCATTACTCCCATCATGTAAAAAAATTAAAATGTGTTTCAATCTTTTGGGACATCATGTATATATGTCAGTCCTGAGTAATGGTACATACCCACAGAGAAATATAGGAAAATATGGAAACACTTTAAACAGAAATTATGACAAAAATGATAAGCAGACATTGTGTGGCAAAAAATTAGCATAGACATGTTATAATAAAAAACTTATATGATTTCTCACTATCGAATTTTGATTTAGAAAAAAATCCAATACACTTTGTGACAAAAATTTAGGACTTGTTTACTTTCCCAAATCGCTATTGCTGAAACTGTTTTAACAATATCTATTTGGGAAAGTATGCAAGTCTTAAATTTGCAATACAATCAAGCATGTCGGATTTCCTTGTAAAACAAAGTTCGAAATTCATACACAACATAATTGAAAATAAATGGTACCAATATAAAAGTTTGAAACAATATCTGGCAATTTGTTCTTTGTGCTCAGTCAAAATCTGAATTTATTGATTTATTAATTTATTATAAACAATTTTTTTTTTAAAATATTTAACACATTTATTAGTGGAGTGTAGTCAGTTTGCTAATAAATAAATTAAAATAACATTTAATTCATGTATACTTAAAAAAAAAATCATGAATTGTTTAATGGAACCAAAATGCAAAGTATCATATATATAGTATATTCTTAATGTTAATCCGTAATAATATTACAGGTGTAGTATTCTGAATATTAAATCTTTAAAAATAATCTGAACTTATTAAAAACTTCGACTTATTTCTATCATGTTTATATTAATAAGTGAAAACTTTTAGAGTAAATAGTACAAGTAAAGACATATTCATTTAAAATAAATTATGTTTACTTATATTCAAACAATTCAAAATAAACATTATCATATGAATGCAAAGGTTAAAAAAAAATACATCACCAAGATTAGTAATGCAATGTTGAATTCAAGGGGTGATATTCCCTACAGATGATTTCGGATTTTACATTTATTAATGGTCTAGAAATGAAAAATCACCCCCGAAACTCTGTAATGTTCTAAACCCGAAGCTGCAACCCCTCCCCCCTCCCTTAGAAAAATATATGTAATCAACACTGCAATAAAGGTACGTTATATTCAATAATAATCTTACGATTTTGCTGAGCTATTTTATTTCACATAAAGTAAAGTTGCCGGCATTCTGTTTTCCGACGATTTAAAGTATATAACATTGCACAATTAAATGTTATGCATATTACATTAAAGCGGAAAAATGATTAATACTTACATTCGATAGATTATCCAGCGTAAATGGATTAAACATTACTACTTAAGAAAAGCTTAACAAAAGTAAAGTAAAATAAAATATTCGCAATGAAAATTACGTTTGTTTTTATAATTAAAGAATATATAACAACACGCACACGAGTTAAAACCAAAGTAATGGAATTCCTTTGTGTACAGCTGCGCGTCAAAGTACGTTTTGAGTAAGACCGCGACTACCACGTGACTTTCAACCACGGTAGCCCTTTGCGTCAGCCCCGCTACAAGTACGGGGCTAACCAGAAAGACGGGCTACCGTGCATCTCCAATTTAGAGTAGTCACGTGACGCTCCCGGTCTCAGCTGAGCTAAGCAAACCAATTGACATATAGATTATTGCCTCAATTTTAGATTACTCTTATATCCGAGTCATTCTTTAATTTGATAAAATACGTTACTTGCCCCCAAGCAGCGGAATAATGATTATCAAATCTTACAAAAACATTAAGATAATTTAATTATATTAAATAAAATAATTTGTAACCAGATATAAAGTTGTCAAAAGGGGAAAAAATAATGAAAATTGAGCCTTTTATATCCTAAAAATCATTGCGAATACACCTAAATATAACACAAACTACCTAAAAATAATTTAATTAACATTTAAAAATTTCAAAGATGAATCACAATTTAAGAAAAGAATGATTTTCAAAGAAAAAGAAAATTAAAAAGCAAAAAAAAAAAAAAAAAAAAAAATTTTTTTTTTTTTTTTTTTTTTTTTTTTTTTAATTATTATTATACCTAAATGACAATATTTTCCCTACCAAAATTATATGCAGCCATAGGACATATATTTTATATAATATATTATATATATATATGTAAAATTTTCAAAGCTTTAGAAGAAAAATAAGTATATTTTACACAAGAGCTCCTTGTACCCTACAAATCACTGTAAATACACAGAAATTTAACACATATTACTTAAGAATGATTTATTTAACATATTCAAATCTCAAAGCTGTAGAACAATTTTAAGTTATTGAGGGGAAAAAAATGTTGTTGTTTTTTTCAAACCGGACCTTTATATTCAAATATCAATATTTCTGAACCAAAATTATGCATGGCCATTGGATACATACTTTATATAATATATAAACTTTTCAAAGTTTTAGTACAAAGATAACTTTTTTTAATTAAATGTGCTCATTATTTATCTCTGAGCATAGAAGTTAATAACAGAAAGAAAACAATTTTAAGACACAAACTATCTAAAAATTAATATTGTTTTTAACGAAAATTTTCCCAAGCAATGGATCTATGATTGTTAAATCATATTAAAAATTCAAAACACAGGCATAATTTTAAGTATATTAAATTAAAACACTAGTATGTTGTATAGTCATCACAAGACTTTCTTCATAATCATTCCAATATATTGATTTAAATAGATCCTAACACCAACTATTATGAAGATGAAGTATAGTGGATTTATTTGAATTTAATATGGAGTTACAGTGATCAGTAAATACAGTTAACGTAGATATATATTAATAATATTAATAATCCAGAAATACTTTTAAAGGTATGCGTGTATGCAATTTTTTTCCAATGATCTGTTACATCAAAAACACAAAAAATGTCTAACTGACCAAATTTGTCTAAGGAGAATTGATTAAAAATAAATAAATAAATAAAGTGTAACTTTTTCAAAATTATTTTTTAAAAAAAGGTGTTTCGTTGACATAATTTTATTTCTTACTTAATTTTGAACACTTTGGCAATTTACATTGCCCCATTACTCCCATCATGTAAAAAAATTAAAATGTGTTTCAATCTTTTGGGACATCCTGTATATATGTCAGTCCTGAGTAATGGTACATACCCACAGAGAAATATAGGGAAATATGGAAACACTTTAAACAGAAATTATGACAAAAATGATAAGCAGACATTGTGTGGCAAAAAATTAGCATAGACATGTTATAATAAAAAACTTATATGATTTCTCACTATCGAATTTTGATTTAGAAAAAAATCCAATACACTTTGTGACAAAAATTTAGGACTTGTTTACTTTCCCAAATCGCTATTGCTGAAACTGTTTTAACAATATCTATTTGGGAAAGTATGCAAGTCTTAAATTTGCAATACAATCAAGCATGTCGGATTTCCTTGTAAAACAAAGTTCGAAATTCATACACAACATAATTGAAAATAAATGGTACCAATATAAAAGTTTGAAACAATATCTGGCAATTTGTTCTTTGTGCTCAGTCAAAATCTGAATTTATTGATTTATTAATTTATTATAAACAATTTTTTTTTTTAAATATTTAACACATTTATTAGTGGAGTGTAGTCAGTTTGCTAATAAATAAATTAAAATAACATTTAATTCATGTATACTTAAAAAAAAAATCATGAATTGTTTAATGGAACCAAAATGCAAAGTATCATATATATAGTATATTCTTAATGTTAATCCGTAATAATATTACAGGTGTAGTATTCTGAATATTAAATCTTTAAAAATAATCTGAACTTATTAAAAACTTCGACTTATTTCTATCATGTTTATATTAATAAGTGAAAACTTTTAGAGTAAATAGTACAAGTAAAGACATATTCATTTAAAATAAATTATGTTTACTTATATTCAAACAATTCAAAATAAACATTATCATATGAATGCAAAGGTTAAAAAAAAATACATCACCAAGATTAGTAATGCAATGTTGAATTCAAGGGGTGATATTCCCTACAGATGATTTCGGATTTTACATTTATTAATGGTCTAGAAATGAAAAATCACCCCCGAAACTCTGTAATGTTCTAAACCCGAAGCTGCAACCCCTCCCCCCTCCCTTAGAAAAATATATGTAATCAACACTGCAATAAAGGTACGTTATATTCAATAATAATCTTACGATTTTGCTGAGCTATTTTATTTCACATAAAGTAAAGTTGCCGGCATTCTGTTTTCCGACGATTTAAAGTATATAACATTGCACAATTAAATGTTATGCATATTACATTAAAGCGGAAAAATGATTAATACTTACATTCGATAGATTATCCAGCGTAAATGGATTAAACATTACTACTTAAGAAAAGCTTAACAAAAGTAAAGTAAAATAAAATATTCGCAATGAAAATTACGTTTGTTTTTATAATTAAAGAATATATAACAACACGCACACGAGTTAAAACCAAAGTAATGGAATTCCTTTGTGTACAGCTGCGCGTCAAAGTACGTTTTGAGTAAGACCGCGACTACCACGTGACTTTCAACCACGGTAGCCCTTTGCGTCAGCCCCGCTACAAGTATTAGTGACGTCACAGTAGTGATCCACTTTGGTCAAAGTATCGCAGCAGAAAGATGTAATAAAAAGAGCATTTTCGCTTTTATAATTTGTGATAACATAAATAATATTAAATTTCATAATCGTGAAATAAAAGGGAATTAATATACTTGTTTTATTAAAGGAAATTAAAAGTTTTAAATTAAATTAATGCTAAGATTAATAAATCAGATTGAACCCATTGACTTACCTTTTCCTAAACACATTATTTTACAATAAATATACGTACAAAAAATATAATAAATCTACCAAAAACTTTACAAAATCAATCCCATTCCTCCCTTTTACAACTACATACCATAATTTAACCATCAAAACACAATAAATGTCAATTTAAATACAGAAATCGACATTTTTTAACTATAGAGACCTTGGCACTTTTTTTTAACGCTTTGGCGTAATCCGGGCTTCAGAAAGTTAGATATGTTTTAAAATTATACACACAATTATGAAAACAAACCTAATGTACTTTTATGTTTATTTATATATGTATAAAATTATTTATATATACAATTCTGTTCTACCTGCATATAAAAAGAGATAAATGGCTTCTTTATATTAAATAAATTATATAAATATTGAAAAAAAAAATACTTATTTATATGAAACTACGAATAGGTTGCCAGAAAATATTTTGCAACTTTCCTTCTCTCGCCATAAGCCTTTTTCGGTACTTTTCGGTTAGCCGGGCGCCAGTGACACATGTACATATATAAATATATATATTAATTCATACATATATGTGTGTGTAGATATGTGTATATATATATATATATATATATGTGTGTGTGTGTGTAGATATATGTGTATATATATGTGTGTGTATATATGTATATATATCACTGGCGCCCGGCTAACCGAAAAGTACCCAATTTTCTATCTTGACTTTGTAACTGATTTGTAATATTTTAAAAATTGTCTATTTATTGTACTTGGGTCTAGGACATAATAACCACTCAAAATAACTTATCAAAAGATTTATTTTCATAATATATATGTACACTTAAGTTAGCTAAAATGTTAAATTGAACTACGTAGAATTACTAATTTGTGTAAATCAGTTACTTTTAATTTTATAAACAAAGCACATCACTCACTTCTAACTAAATGTATCCAGATATTAGTCAATTTATTACAGTATTTCTTTCAAAATCATTTTTTAAATTGTTTATCGTCTGCTTCTTTTATTTATTTTTTTTTTTTCTAAAGATCATTTGACTCTTTTCGATTTGGAAGTACAAATTCAATCAAATATGCCAGAATATTTCCATTACAGTAGGCTAGACATTTGTTGTTAGGTTTTTTTTTCTCTGCACAAGTTCAATACCATCATATTAATTCTAGCTTCACGAATTATGAAAAGTATATCGAAACATTTAATGCAAACCACTTCTGTTGAAATGTAAAAATAATTATCACAAGGTAATTTTCGTAGCTAAAATTTCTTCTTTTCATTATCAGTAGCGAATTTGAAGACTTAGATTAGAAACTAAGAGCACAACATTTTCTTCTCTTTATTTTATAGATATAATCTACACTTTCTTTAATAATTATAATCAATAATTATTGATAGCATTATAATCTAAATACACTGAAAAATATTATTAATTACTATATAAAACAATAAATAAAATCAAAATACTGTCGTAAACAATCCGTACAAACGAACAAAGTACATGAAAATTTTTAAGTTATTATGGATCACTGTTTTGACGTCAGCAGGTTGTGACGTCACCTGTAGCAGGCCCGGTGTAGGACACACAGCGACATCTCGGAGGCCCCGATCCAACCCGGGCTTCCCGGGATAGAGAATATAGGTGAAAACCATTTATTTTATTTATTTATTTTTATTGAAAACTCTAATAGACTTTTTACATTTAATAATTTTCTTAGATTGCCGCCTAACAGCACCAAAGATCAATTTTATATGAACTGTGTAAATTACATATTCAAAGAAAACTGTGTATTGGCCATAATCGTGCCAGAAGTTAATAGCCGAAGAAATCGCTAAAAATTTTGTAATACACAGCAGCTTTTCTTATTCTAATAATTTCAGCGGTTTTAAGCACTTATTTCGATTGCATGTGTGTTAAATTTGTGTTTTATTTATACTATTGCATTTATTGCTTAATGAAGTTTTAATTTCGTTATGGAATATGAGCTGGAAATAAATTCTGAATTTTTTATATTGTTTAAAATGCAAATGTTTTAATATTTTGTAATCGTCTGCAAGCGATAGATGTAGATAAAAAAAATCATGCCCGAAATTTAATTTAAATGCTATAATAAATTAATAAATTGCGATACAGTTTTTAAACAAATTGCATTTGAAAGTAGATTTTCCCCCTATATAACATTGAAAAAATTAAAAGTAGCCGATGTTTAGAAATTAAAAAAATTGCAGTAGAAAAAATCGCAAAACCGAAATTTCGTCGTCAACTGTTGCCATTCGCAAAATGACGTCAGCGTTACGCACGGACACGTTTGTCCTTTATAATATAGAAGATAGATAGATAAGGATCAGTAAATATAAAAAGTAGATGAATTTCACGTCACATTTATAACGAAAAATTTAAATGTTTTTTTTTTTATCTATACTGATTATTAAGCATGAGTATCCGTTATATACAGATGATAGTTTTCTGCTAAAAATCACATCATAATTTTAAGAAAAGAAAAATGAACACGAATCTATTATATTAAAATATGACCGTGTGTTTGTATTTCGCAACTACTCCTAGACTATCGAACGCAACGCGATTTACTTAATACCGGTTATCATTGACCCGAGGATGTCACACAGACTCTCAGAATTTAAAAAATTAAATTAGATGCCAAGATTTATTATTATTATTATTATTATTATTATTATTATGTAAATTTTAGCGGTTTCTCTAAAAACGGAAAGTAAATTACTCCATATTTTTGTATAAAAAAGGAGAAATAAAACAGATCAGTATATTTTTTTACACCATTTTTTCATTAAAACTGAAAAACAGAATTTATTTTCACTTTGAATAGATGGTGAAAACAAAATCTTGATTTCAGTAAATTATCCGAAAAATTAAAACATATTTTCACATATTCAAACTTCATGAATCAATTTAGTCTGGAGAACAAAAATTGCCTGTCAACATACTGTCATTTAGAAAACAAGATTTGTTTCAACTATACATTAAACCACGGAGACAGAATTGAATTTAAAGAAAAAAACATATACTATTTCAAATTAATATTTTTTTGAAGGATGGCTTTTAAAACGTTTCACAAAGGCGTTAAAAGTAAAATTGTCTATCAGGAAAAATTGACATTTGTTTTTACCAAATTCGTCTATTTCCACGATTTATTTGACCCTCCTTTTTGCATTGGTTGAAATTTCATTTTCGCGATTATTTGGCACAAAATTTCACTTTTTTAAGACTGAGTTATGTCAAGGTCCCTGTAACAAAAAATACCGTATTGTCTCCTATGAAATGTGATAAATAGTTAGTTAATTATTAACGTTTTTAATTATCGGGAGTGAAATATTTTGCTTAATTAATGTATTTATTCTTCTTTTAATGTTGCGTGAACGAAGTCACGGGTAACAGCTAGTTACTTTATAAATTAAATTTCAATTTTTCCAAAATGGAAAAATTGAAAAATACGCCTTCGGAAAAAAAACGGAAAAAACCAGTTTTTTTCCCAAAGTTTCCGGGTTTTTTTTTAGCATTCCCATCTCTAGTTATATTATATTTTCCTATATTCAGAAACATCTGTTTTTTTTTACAATGTTTTTACAATGTAAAATATGGCAAATTTTAGTACACTACGTAGTATATATGTTACGGTCAATAGGATTAATCCGGTCATTATTAATAATAACCGGTTATTATTAATAATCACCGGATTAATCATATTGACCGTAACATATACACAATGTAAAAAAAATCCTGAGGTTAGTAAAATATTATTAGTATTTTTGTATTTCACAGATTTTTTTAGTAACCGGTACAATAAACCGAAATCGTTGCTAGGTGTTTTCTAGTAATGTTGCCAGCTGTTTTCTAGTAATTCGTACAGATTTTCTTGTAACTGAGTAAGAATACAGAAAAATTTTTTAGTAAATGCAAAGATCAATGAGAAAAACTAAAATTTTTTTAGTAGATCTACCCATTTTTTTTACAGTGTACAGATATATAGACTATGTGCAGACATGCATAAAATAATTCAAGTAATTTTCCGGCTATGGCCGGTAATTGATGAAATCTGATTTTCAAATGTTTTATGTGCTTTCTAAGCAGTTTACTTAGATAACTTCTTTCAGCTTGTTAAATGATGAACTTTCAGTTACCGTATTCTTGGTCTGTTGAAAAGTGTTTCATAAATTATGCTTGACGCTTTCTCTTTCTTGTTTTATTTATATTGGAATTTTAGATAATCCAAATTTTGCTAATCCGAACCAGCAGCGATACCAATTATTTCGAATTAACAGAGTTCTACTGTATTTTGTAATTAAACAGTTTGTACGTTTTTCCAGTTAAAATGTAGAATTTTTTTTTTTTACTAAAATGGAGAATATAAAAATACTCAAATCAAATGTTTCTATAATTACCTAGTAGGTTCATCTAAGAAAATGAGGGGTGGATTGCTGACTAGTTCTTGAGCGATGCATAACCTCTTTCTCTGGCCACCGGAGAGTTGGCCGGCTTTCTGGTTCTTTTGAGGCTCTAAGCCAAGGATGCGTAAACACTGATCAACCTTATTTGAAAAAGAAATTAATTTCGTTACTTTTTTTACTTATACAGTCAAATCTTTTGTATAGATCAATCATAGTCAAATATATAGCACTCTGCCACTTATGCATGTAAAATAAAATTGAAGAATCTTCCATAATCAGTGTTCAATAACTTTTGAAAACAACGCTATTTCGACAAATAATATGCGAATATGTTTTCACTGAAGATAAAAAGGGAAAGAACCACATACAATTATTTGATGGTACATGTGTATGTATACACATATACATATTATTACAAAACTAATAAAACAAAATTTTATGTGTGGTAAACTTCACTAGAATAAATTAAAAAAAAGGAACCTGCAAAGCAAATTAAAAAAATAAATTTATTTCCATTTTGTTAAGCCCGAGAAGGGACAGATATTAAAATTATTTTATTTAGTCAATGCTACAATAATGTTGCATTTTTATATTAAATCTTGCTCAGTCTATTTAATCTTAAAAAATTAAATTTAAATTTGAAACATGATATTAAAGCAACTTTAAAACATTTCATTTAGAAATCTAAATAAATCTTCAACTTTTTAAAATTATTTGAACTTCTCATGTTTCTTGTCTGTTAGAATTTGCTACAATACAAATTTTGTATAATGCATGTAAAACTGAAAAAAAGTTGAAGATTTATTTAGATTTCTAAATGAAATGTTTTAAAGTTGCTTTAATATCATTTTTCAAATTTAAATTTAATTTTTTAAGATTAAATAGACTGAGCAAGATTTAATATAAAAATGCAACATTATTGTAGCATTGACTAAATAAAATAATTTTAATATCTGTCCCTTCTCGGGCTTAACAAAATGGAAATAAATTTATTTTTTTAATTTGCTTTGCAGGTTCCTTTTTTTTAATATCTCAAGTTTTTTAATAACAATTTAATATGAAGCAGACAAGATTCAAACGAGGCAAGTATGTAAAAGACTGCACGTATCAAAATCAGTATTGGTAATATGAAATATACAGTTCAAACACTGATTATTCTGTAAACAATTAAAATAATAAAAGTAATTTTTAACAAAAAAATGTATATAACGGACTTTAACGGATTGTTTCTCATCTTTATAATGATAATAATAAAACGAATCATGTTCATTTTTGCAAATAATTTTATGCCATAGTGTAAAATACATTTGCAACCACTTTGGAAAGAGACACTAGTAAGCGTGTGTGAAAGCTATTAATAACATCTTATGTTGTTTTATCACATAAGAAGCAAAAAAATAATAATGAGCATATATGAAACAACTGTATTCTGATTTTGTTATAAAATGTGTAGTTATGGAGGATGAAATTTTCAGCAAAATATTTCTTTTTGTAGCTGAATAAATATTTTACCTTATATTGACAATTTCTTAATTTAACATTTCTGTAGAAGCAAAATGTAAACATCTGCAAGATTTTTTACAAAACGTGTACGATCTGTTATTTTCTTATCGTCACAAACAGTCCATTTATTGATCTCGTTTTCATTTGTTACAATAATTTCATAACAATAATTTCATTAACAGCACACATTTGATCTTCTTTTATGTAATACGATTTATACTCACAACAATCTATGTTTGAAAATAATTCCTTTGTAGAACTGCCCTGAGAAGAAGCAAATATATGAAGAATATGCAATAACCTTCGAACTGAATTCTCTCAAATGTTACAGAGAGGCAGTGCCTGATTTACGGCAGGGCATTCGGGGCACGGGCCCAGGGCCCCCGATTTTCAGGGGCCCCCAAATACTACTAAATTTTTTTCAATTATTGGCCAAAACAGTTTTAACTCTAAAAAATACAAAATTAAAATGGAAAAATCTGTTTGTTCATAGATTGTCTATGATTTGTCAAAGTAACTTCATTTTTTGCCGATTGTCTTTTAACAATTTATGGTCAGGAATGTACAGAACTCCATTTTTGGGATACCATATTATTTTATTTATATTTATTTTACATGTAAGGCCCTCATGGTTAACATGCTTCTGCTAGTTACTTGTACAAATTTAGTTTTTTTTTTTCCCCAGTCAAAGCTTGTATTTGAAAGAAAAAGTTATTTGATTAATAGGATATGCTAAGATTAAAAAAAATATATAGCTTGGTACTGCGGTAAATTTATTATTAGTTGTTGGATACTTTATTATGGACTTGCATAGAGAAAGGTAATCAGCACCACACAGTTTATTATAAAATTCAATTAAAAATTAATAATTATCAAATAATTATTTAAAAGTAAATTAATGATTATCAAAATTTATTTTTTTTAATTGATACTTTAAAGAAATTATTAAAGTCAATAGTGGTTATCTTAATAAGTACTGCTTTCGATATTATATTTTTTTAATTCGAAGCCTCTGTAAGCATCGGTGCAAGGGGGCCCCCATACGCATCTGTGCCCAGGGCCCCCAAATTTCTAAATCGGTCCCTGCAGAGAGGTCCACATTTCTACATTAGAGTTTTGGGATGATGACCATCAATGTTTTTCTCGAAATGTAAATCACCTAAAGGAATATGTTCTATTTTAGAATTGGAATGACTCCTATAATTATGATCTAAATGTATGTGAACTAATGGGTGATATGCTATTTCCCAAAAATAGGGTTCTGCATTGGAGTTGTGAATTCTTTCGCCACCAATTATTTCACATAAATTTTCTGCAGTGATATTTTGAGTTGATTTTGATAACATCTGTTGAAATTTGTTTGAAAAATTTTCTGAAGCCGATGAACTCTTTGCATACAAAACATTTTTAGTATGAATAGCTTTACGCGCAAGTAATTGAGCTTTTATTTGAGTTTTTAGAAACTGAATATTTGTTCTTCTGCTTTGTTGAGATATGTTTGATTTATAACTCTCTAGCAGATTTTTCACTAAAGCAAGCTGTCGATATCTTGAAGGATTAATTTTCTTAGAGGTGAGAATCCTATTATGATTTGAGTATTTTTTTTCCAGTATTTTAGCTTATATTTATTAGCCTTTGATTTATTTCGCAAACAATATGAAGTATTACGCTTCTGTATCTGGCTTTTACATTTTTTATAGTATGCGGCTCTTTTATTTTTGATAATTTCACGATTTCCTCGATAATATCGTGAATATTTATTTGATGTATCACTTAACGGTTCAGACAGAGATACTCTTTGTATAGGGTTAGGATACTCTTCAGTTGGGCCATTTAAATCAATGAAATGCCGAGAGCAAACATACCAGTCTCTAGTCATCGTTTCTGTATAAAGAAAGGGCATCTGACGTCACTGTTGGTTAAACTACTGTTGGTTTGGCAGAAAAACCTGTTCGTTCTTTACGGCTCCTACAATACACATGAGATGGTGGGATTTGATTGGTCTATGTTAAACTGGTCTATGATATGATTGGCCTACGTCGCCATGACGATTCCTGCAATGATAGCTTCGACAAAAATGCAGTGGTAGATTGGTTGATGGAACTGTTTGTTTGTAAACATGCCCTTTCCTTATTTGTTATACCACAAGCAGAAAGCCATTCGTTACATTTACTCAAGTTTTTCTGTGGTTTAGGAAAAGGGAAAAACAAAACTCCCAGCATATAGTCTTTGTAAAAGTATCGTGCATCACTCTTGCAACCAGAAAATTTGCATTTTTTCACCATGTTGAATTTTAGTAATCATCGATTAAGATAGAAATTTAAAAACGCATTTCGTAACATCACAGTATCACTAGATAAGTAAATATCGAACATTCATCCAATTTTGATAAAGACAGTAACATCTAAATTAAAGTCCAAATACTGCTTAAAGTGATAAAAACATAACACGGAATATTTAAAATACCTTTTTAATGTAGATCGTTCACAACTATTGGTGACATCTTCGTATCTTAAAGATAAATACAATATTCTCGTATATTTTTGAAATAGTAAACATATACCACGAGATCGCATGTCCAAGGCTAGCAGGTGCTTAAATTGGCCAAAACTGGGAAACGTGAAAAATTATTATTTGTTTTTATTTTTATTGCTTCTTCAATCTATCGATCATCGCGTGCCAAATTTTAGCTAATTATTTTAAATATTCCGTGTTATGTTTTTATCACTTTAATCAGTATTTGGACTTTAATTTAAAGACTCCACGTTTACTACATTTAGAGTTTTTTGATTGGAGGATTTATTTTTTTACAGAATTAGGTGTTTTGAAGAAAATTTGTGGAAGCGCGTACAAAAAGTGGGAAAAACTCTAGTAAATTAACTCGTTCAATGGGATTTCCTGTGTTAAATTAACATTAGGATGTCACACTGGAAATAAATAAGCCTTGCGCTGCCGCGCAAGGCTTAATATTTTTGCATGGTAGAAGTAGAACGTGAAAAATTTTTAACTGCCGAAATAGACGTTTTACTTTACAATACCGTGAAATACTTGCTGATAATTTAAACATAATCTTGATAAAAATGAAAATTAAAGACAAGAAAATAAAAAAAAACACCAAGACAGAATAAAAAGAGGTGACAACAAAATAAGCTTTATTTAAACTTAAATAAAGGATCTAATTAAAGGATGTTTTATTTAGGCCTAATTAAAAAAATGTGTAAAGTCTGGTTAACATGGAGTGCACTTTTTGTAGTTAGCACTGAATAAAGTTTATTTTGTAATTTTCTGATTGCTCATAGTATTTTCTTTTCATTTACCAAACAAAAAGAGTATTCTAGTACCTTAACAATTTGGTTTTGATGATGCATTTCAGAACGTATAGTTTGATGTGTTTTCCCACACCTTAAAATTAGCTTTGAAACGTCCTGTATTGTCATAAATGCATAGATACACCAATCAGCCATTATATATAAAAAAAAAATACCTGTTTTAATATCTTAGGCCATCTTTCCCCTGCAAAACCATGGACACGGGGTGAATCATTGACTTGAAAAAGTAGTTGCAATTATTCTGAATTATGGGCTACCAGACGCTCTTCAGTTACTTCTCCAGTTCCCATACACCAAGAAGTACTTGCAAAAACGGGTGAATGGCTGTACGAATCCATTTTTTTTTCAAGCCAAACCAGAAATATTAGATCTGAAAGACAATATCCATAACTTGAAAGCCACTAGAGTATTTCGCGAATTACTCCATGATGATTCGAGTCTTATGGTATGGTGCATAACCTTGTTGGTACAGGATATCACATTCCGGAAACATTGTTGTCATGACGTGCAGAATCTAGTCTATAACGATGTCCAGATACTGAACAGCCGTCAGTGATTGTTTAATAGGGATTATGAATTATGAAATGGTCCGAAAAACATCACTCACACGGTTGTACCGTCGTCACCATCCTATATTTGTTATCTGTGAATCAGGATACCATGGTCTGCGTTGGAAATCGGTGTATTCGTATTCGACCGTCAATCTGATGGATCCGAAAGCGTGACTCATCGGTCCAGATGATTTCTTCTATTTATCCATGCTCCAATTGCAGGGTTCTCAAATGGTCCGCTTTTTGAATACCAGCATTTTCCGAGGAAAAATTTCTTTTTAGATTTTTCTTGCAAATATCGTAGAAACGTACCCTAAAGGTTATTTCTATTGCAAATATTGTAGAAACCTACCACGAAAATTATTCTTAGAATATACTGGTATTCAAAACGCAAACCATTTGGGAGCCCTCCAATTGCAATGCTGAATGATTTGTTAAGATACTGTAGCAGATGACGTGACGTAAACATGGAAACTGGGCTGGGGTGGCTGCTAAGAAGGCCCATGGGCTATCATTCAATTTGTGCTGAGGTACATTGTCTTAGTTTCCACTGTTGTGATTGTTGGTGGCTTGGATCAGCCTTTCGATACGGCGAAAAATGCATAATAATCTCTAACTCCGTCTGGAATGAATGTGCCAAGGACGGCAAAAGCAGGACGCGGACATCGATTTGTTGTTTCTTCATTCATACACCAATTCTGAAACGTGCTCTCAGCGACTGCGCGTGAATCCCCCCCCCCCAATAAATAAATAAATAAATAAATAAATAAATAAATAAAATAAAATAAAATAAAATAAAATAAAATAAAATAAAATAAATAAAATAAAATAAATAAATAAATACGCCGTTTCTGATATTGAGTTTTCGAGGTGGCTCTCCATCACGATTTGCTCTTTATCGAAGTTTTGTAAATCTGCTGCTTTTACCATTCACTATCCAAACACTTCGCAAGGTAGTATTGTATGATAGTTTGTTTGAGCCGCGTGTACATCACACAGGGGTGAATTTCTCTAAAGTCTTGCTTAAAGCTCGAATTTTTGTCTATTTTTCTTCGAAAACTAGCTAATGGTCAGAATGGAAAATTGCATTACTAAATAACCGAAGGGTTTGTTTTTTTATGAATTCATGGATACCATATATTGTCATTTTTTTAATATCAGTGCAAAATTCAGGCCATTTTGTGCATCTATTGAGTGAAAAAATTAAATCTAAAAATAGTAGCAATTAAAATTAGTCATGCTGTAAAGCTAAGATGGGAAATTATTTCTCTCATTTATTAATTGCACTTTATTGGATTTTTTTTTAAATATGAAACTTCTTTCATAAAGATATGTCTGAAAATGTGAAATTGCTCATTCTGCAGAGACTTTTTGAAAACTGGTAAATGCTAATGGTCAAAACGTATCAATACATATTTTCTGTAGCACAATCCATCATAAGACACTAAAAAATAACGCCATAAAAAGTAAATTTGCAGTGCTTCGCTTGATTAATTTTCAAAATATTTAACATTACGATAGCATAAGCTAAAATTTACTGTGATGCTTTTACTCCACGCAATAAAAGCGAGTTAAACATATTTTAAGGACATTAAAATAAAGTTATGCAAATATATATCTGTATGTAGAAAGAGTGTAACTTTTGTTTCCACGTTTTGGCCAGCATTTTTGTAAATTCGTCAATTTGCGCTGTTGTTTTATTTCTCGGCGAGCTCATTGCTCGAGGTGGGAGATGGTCATAATGTAATTGCTTGTCGTTGTACATAAAATTAAAATTATAGCACGGACGTTCGAGATCATTTAATACAAAAAAAATTATATTGAGTAAAATAGATATAGTAAAACAAATTACCTTTTACAATAATATCCAAAAATTGTTTTCCAAACATTGCTATTCTTTTTTATAGAAAAATGTATTTACAGTTATGAAACACAATTTTACAAATCTTAAAAAATAAATAAAAGTTCCACTTAATGAAAAAAAAAATCGAATAATATGTATACGTAAATAACTTACTGCCGCCAGCCGCTGCTCTTTAGGAACATTCGAAGGAATTTTAAGACTTGCAGCTATAGTGACTATTTCTTGAACTGTGAGGCGTGTTAGCACATGATCATCTTGTAGGATATAACAATTGAGCTTTCTAAAGACTCTCATTTCTCTGTTGATTCCGTTAACTAAAACTTTACCTGTAACTTTGTAGCGCCTAAAATAAATTAAAAATAAATAAATAACTGTAATTAAGTAATCTATCTACACTGTAAAAAAAGAAAAAAAATCCGGAGGTTACTAAAAACTTTTTAGTGTATTTGTATTTCACAGATTTTTTTAGTAACCGGTACTATGAACCGGAATCGTTGTTAGCTGTTTCCTAGTAATTCTTACAGATTTTCTTGTAACTGAGTAAGAATACAAAAAAATTTTTAGTAATTTACAAAGTCGGTGAGAAAAACTAAAATTTTTTTAGTAGATCGACCCATTTTTTTTTACACTTTGAAGTCCAAAATTAAGCAACAAAAAGGAAATCCGACACATTCAATGATATTATCAATATTCAGGGTGTCCCAAAAGTTCTTGACACATTTTAAAATCGAATAATAGATCAAGCGTTGGTGTACGAGGGTGCTGTTTGGATGAAAATGCGTCGTATGATCTGAAATTTTGCTTAAGAAAATAAATAAATTATTTCCAAAAATTTTTCATCGGGGGCTCTGCTTCTGGAAAGTTATAAAATAGGTAGAATGCCTTTACACATAACAATGGCGAAAGACGCACGAAGCGCATGCATAGTTTTTGTCCAAACTATGTAACCTTCCAGAAGTTAACAATACTCGTCTTATCCATCCTCACTCATTTAATCGAACTCAGGAGGGCGAGTATTGTTGAGTTTTTGAATGTGGGTTGCCATAGTTTAAATGTTATTTATTCATAAATTGGAAAAATGAAAAAAAAAATCTTGCTAATTTAGAATTTTTTTAAATGTTTTACAATCATTTGAAAATAAATTTGGAAGGAAATTGAATTGTTATTGATAAGATATAAGGGAAAATATGTTAGGTGAGTCTGAAGCCTTTGCGCAGTTAGTGTTAGTAACATAAAGAAGCTTTAGAATATCCCTTGTCTATCATCGCTTTCTGTTTGAAATTCTTTTCCAGAATTACTGGAAAACAGAGCTCGTTTCTTTCTACCATAGTTGTACTTGTAGTTGCTCATGTCGTCGTTCTGCCATCATGATAATTGTAACTTTTGCAGATTTCTGCCAGTGGTTCGGTATAAAAACCAATTGCTATTTTAAACAGATTTTCAGGGACATGAAAGTCACGAAACATTGCCGTGAACAGTATTTAGGATTATTACTTATTTCTATTTAAGAAAATATTTTAAAATGAGAAAATTAATTTTGAATCAAATTTAAACTGTTAACATTTTTCTACAGCGTACTTTCATCATTGGGTGTGGGTCAGTACTTTCGGTATTGGATATTAAAAAGTGTCTACAAGTTCGTTTTATTAATCTTTCTGATTATACGAGTTGTAATAAATTGTGTAAAAAATAATTGTGTGTGTAAAAAATAATTGTGTTAAAATTAATCTAATCTTTTTGATTGTCTGTTCGCCCCTACTTTTAAGCTACTTAAAAATGTTCGAATCACTATAAAAGTTTAAAATTGGATAAAAATATAACTACATCAATTTTTTCTTTTGAATAATTTTAAGTATAAAATGGCACTAAACATATATTACTCTTATCAATTTTCAAAACATGCCTGATAAATTATCATAAAATTTGAGGATCCATTTAAAGTAATGCGAAATAGTAAAAATGTCTTCTCAATAGTGACTGAAGCTCTAACGTTTATTTGCATACAAAAATGAATTGTATAATTGTATTGTATAATATATTGTATTGCATAATCTAAGGCAGGTAAAATATTTCCCTGTAACTCTGATAAGAGTATATCGTACTCAATGTGCTATCTATAAGAGTAGGGTAAAATATTTCGAAAAAGGTCAATGCCATGGTGTAATGGCATCAACCTTTATTTTATTGCGTGCTTGTGGATTCATAGCGCTTTATGTATTTCATCCGGTCTGAAATAGCGCGACGCCTGAAAAACAAAGAAGATTTCGTGTGAGAATGCCTAAATCAAGGACTTTAAGTTGAGTGTTTTGGCCTTAAATGCTGAGTCAAAAACATTAAGAAAATTACATTTTTTTCGATGAATTAATAGAAAAATCTATTTAAAGATATTTAACATTTTTACAATGACAAAATTTTTAACTTACAATAAAAACATTGAAATTACATAGTTATTACGTTGTTATGGTTTTTGTCACGTATATCTTTATACTTTTTTCAATAATTTTAAAATGATTTATAGACCTCCTGTAATTTTTTAAAATTTCGTTTTAAATAAAAGTAATTTTTATTTATCTCATATTATGAAACGCATTAAATCTGTTATAGGGATATGAGGCATTGTATATATTACGAGAGAAGTCGCACAACACAAGTTGAACTAGACACATATACCATTATCGCTAGTCCATCAGTTTATTTTATACAGCAAATTTCAGAGTGCTGGAGGCGAACTGGACCTTTTGACAGATTACTACAATCTTCGATTCAGTGGTTGGAAAAATGTTTTTTTTTTATTGTAGCGAACTACAACTACAACTACTTTGAATCAAAAATGTAGTTAATTACAACTACAAATACGTGTTTTAAAAGTAGCGATTACGAACTTCTTTTCTAAAGTAGTCACTACTTCGTTACATTCAGATGTTGTCATAGGATTAAATTTACACTCGAAATTAAAGACACGGATTAAATAATGCAGTAACTACTCATTATATCGCGGGATATAATAAAATAAATGCGATATGACCGAGGTCATTCAAAATTTTAAGAAACATAACAAACAAAAAAAAATGTCTGGTGCTTATGTTAATTTATTCACATATTGCATTTCTTTAGCGAAATTAAAACAAGTATACGTAATAAAATCAACATTTAAATATAGTTGCATAATAAATGCTATTAAACAACAGCTTATTTTATCAAAAGTTTCAAAAACAGGGCCATATATCTGTACCAGCGATATAACGAATCGCTATTATTGTATATAACATATTTATACACAATCATACACTCCACGAATTTTGTTTAGTATTCTTAAAGTAATACTATTTTTACAGCATTGGGATATAAAATTACCGCCGACTCATGTATTTAGCAATAGATTTGTTCTCTCCAACACACTCTTAATGTATTAATTGTATTGAGTTTCATTGATAGTTAATAATATTCAGTTGTATAATTTCATAATCTTAAAAATTACATAAAAACAACTCTAAATACAAACAATGAATAAACCTGTAATTAAAGCAACTCCATACGAATAAACCCTGCAATAAAACACGAAGACCTAATAACGAGTAAGTAGACAAGTGTTGCCCTATACAAAATTAATTTATTTGGTAGGTCAGCACTTTGCTTTATTTAGACCATAGGTTTTACCCCAGCAAATGCCAATGGAAAAATCTAAGACTTCATGCGATGCGTTTCTAAACACACACACACACAAAAAGTATTTGCTGCTGATATTAGCAAATTGTTGGCAGAACACGTATTGCACAAAATAAGCAAGTTACGATCGCGTGATTTGTAGAATGACAACTTTTATTCCTGGAGTAATGTTAAAAGTAGCGTCAGTCACTACAAACTACTAATTTTTGTATCGCTCTGTTCGCTTCATTGTTCATAATGTATCGCACTACACTACAAATTACTGTAAATAGTAAACAAACTACTGTAGTTTCACTTCTTCTGAATATCTCTTCCATGTTATATTTAAAACAAGAATGAAAAATCCTGCATCCGGCATAGATCATGAAACAATTTTCAACGCTAACAGAATATTATTAAGAAATTTAATTTTTTCATACGATAAAATGTAATATCTAAATATGCAATTTAAAAAACACATAACTCAGTAAAAATCGATTTTCAGCAATTGTTTCCAACATCCGAAGTCTTTCATGCAGCTCTGTATATGATCTACAGAATTTGTAAACAGCACGCAAAATTACACTAAAAATTACATAAAATTGGATATCACAGCGGAAAGAGCACTTCTAGCAATTACCGATCATAATCATTTTACCGAATTCTTTTGTGCGGCTCTGTACATGAACGATAAATCCTACGCACTCCAAAATTTATAGAAAACAAGTTGTAGTGAACCTTAGTGATCCTTTTAAATTTCATTATGTTTGAGGTATCATAACATGTTTAAAATGCACCGCAAGTGATTTTTACCCATATATCATAATGTAAAATAATTATTTTGTACGTCTCTGTAATTGAAATGTAAATGCTACTAACTGTATACTCCAGGGAAAGCATGCAGTAGTTCACCTCAGTAATGCATATTAATTTCATTATGTTTGAAATATCGTAATATCAATAAAATGCGCCGCAGACTATTTTTCTCCATAGACCATAATGTTACGGAATACTTTTGAATGCATCTGTAAATGAAATATAAATGCTACATACTTCATTTTCAATACCGAACATCCCATGGTGGTAAACCTCAATAAGGTATATCAATTACATGGCAATCCGAGTATATTTACGCGAATTAGAGCGACAGAGGGAGACAGACAGACGGCCAGGCAGACAGACGGAAAGACTAAACCAATTCATAATCACTTTTTTAACTAAGTTGGAAAGTGTTAAAAACCGATCTTTGTCAAGGTCGCCCTTAATATCTGCAACACCTCATGTTGTTGTGTTTTCTATAATTTAGCCAACTTTATTTTTTCATCTCGTTGAGCAAATGTAATTGATGAGAAAATAAAATATTTTAAAATTTTCATTTTTCATTAATTTATAATTACTTTATATATTATTTATATTACTAATACAGTAAAACCTCTAAATAACGGACACCTCGGGATCGCAGAAATTGTCCGCTATTCGGAGGAGTCCGCTATTGGTAAAACTTCAGAGATTCACAAAATTGCTAAGAAATACTTAACGTTTCATTAATTGGCTTTTATATATCCGAGAACTTCTATTATATGATTAATCAGAAATTAAAATTACTTTTTTAAGCAATAAAACTGAAATGAAATTGCACATACATTTTTCCACTGTTTATTACACTCTTAAGGAAACAATCTGTTACAAAAGTTTGCTTTTGCTTGCGATTACATGTAGTTAGTTTTTCTATGCGACATTTTAATGCTAACAGTAGTTTTAATCCTTCTGAATCATCTTTTTTTGGAAAAAGAAAAAAATATGTGTAACTGCTCACTGTGTTTTGCCGCTTCTTGGAAATTCTCGATATAGCAGGAAACGACCCCTGGTTTCAGTATCTGATTCATATCACTAATAGAGTCAGCTTTTGACGAAGATTCTGGAGGAATATAATCGCCTACGTCAACTGATTATTTTTCAGTAGGTCATCATCAATGTTGATGGACATTTCGGCATTTCTTCATTCCTGATCTATTTCATTAATTCACTTATAACGATAGTTCTTCATTTCAATCGGAAATAAGTGTTTCATTTTCTTTTAATACAAAGCCTGTTTTTCTGAAACATTGTCGTATGCATTCCGGTTATATGTTCTTTACAGCTGAAGAAATCCGAATTTGAAAGCATTGGGAACATTAACTAATGTTAGGCTGTTCTCAACTGTATTCATCGAATAAAAGTTCGAAAGAATATGGCTTAATAAAATCTTTCTTTACCAGGCTTTACAATTGAACCACCAATTGGAAGAAGGGAATAAATCCAAAAAATAAGAATGGCGAAAATTAAAAAAACTTTATAACTTTTTACTTTCAACTTATAGGCTCATGTGATATCAATGATAATGAAGAAAATATAAATTTTGATTTATTTAATAATAGAGCTGGCTGAAATATATAATATTCATTTATATATGTATATGTAAATATGTTGGATTTATTCCCTTCTTCCAATTTATCATGTACTATATACAAAATAATTTGAAATAATACACAATATAATGACAAAAACTATTTATTAATTAGAAAAAAACGTAAGGACACTCTATTATTCATGTATTTCTTCACTTTCGGATCTTGTAGTTGGCCAGGTCAGAATAATATCGTAAAAATCTTTGAATTCGTCAGGAATATATTGGATTATTTTTTGTATGCCGTTCATTTTTTCTCATTTATGGGTATTTTAGTAACATATGCCGGAGTTTCTGGTATTTTCGGGATTGTAGAAGGTTTTTGGAGCAAAAATGTAGCTTTAATGAAACCATGAATAAATTCGGAACATGTCAAGTAACCTTTATGACTTGAACTATACTAAAAGTTTCTATATTGCGAAATCTTGAATGTTGTTGCCTTGTCTAATGACTTACAGCTTTTCTTGAAACATCGCTGCCATGAGTTTTTAAAATCAAGTATGTCGTTAGAAGTAATGGGTTTAACCGAAAAACCCCTAAGTCTTTTAGCGGTCCCGAAATTTCTGTCACACTGTAAAACCGAATGGCCATGCACAGGAAAGTATTGATATATTTTCTCAAAACGATTCATTGCAACAAGAGTGATAAAGAATCTTATAAGGGTGTTATTTCTATTTTGTCCCCTGCAAGCATTGCTAAAAACTTGTAGTTCTTTGACAGAGGGATCCATGTTCTGTATAGTTTTCCACAATAAACTGCATACTTCATCCGGGCCCCGTTTAGCTTCACCCTCATGGTAGGTGTAGAGATCAGCTGAGTTCGTCTTTAAGTCGTGAACACAAAACACATACAGCCATAGTTTTCCCACCAATAGCAATGCGTTTTTGTTTATCGAAAAAAAAAAACAGGCAAACAGAAACACTATTTTTATACTCGTACAGTTGATGGTTGGAAGAAGGGAATAAAGGAAGGATTTGTTTCCTTCTTCCAACTAACTATTTTTATGGCCGCATGAATCTATACGAAGCAAATGGTTTTTGTTCTTTTCTTCGAACTCACAACTAAACGCTACGTCTAAATAATGTAAAAATGTAGAAAAATGAATGTGTCAAAAAGTGGCGTTTATTCCCTTCTTCCAATTGGTGGTTCAATTGTGTATAACGCCTTGATCAAGGGGCTGGCATACGGAAGTTGTCTTTGGGGGGAGGGGGAAACACAGTTTTAACATTGTCCAATTTAAAATGTTTTGGATGAGAAGTTGCACTGTCCAAAAACAAGAGAACTTATCTTTGTTTTTTCATCCTATTATCAAAGGAAGTTAACCATTTAATCACTAAAAAACTGGTTAACAACGCTTTTTTATTCGCTCTATAACACTAAATTTTTGAAATTGGATGTTCTTTGAGAAACACATGGGTTTCAGAGATTTTTGAACTATAAGAGGAATTTAAAATTCCCCTAATACATTGCAACATAATAAAATAGTGATTCGCTATTTTGTCATTTTTTTTCGCTGACACAGCCATCATTTTTAAAGCACAAAGTCTTATTCGAAAAAATTCTGAAAAGAGTCCCTTTCCTCGGCATTAAAAATGTTTCTCTCCTCATAACCTTCACAAATTCATTGCAGTTATTCATGCCAATCCTCCACTTTTTTCAGAGCTACAGATTTTGCTTTTCCACATATTGTTTTGAAAGAGATATTTCACCGAGACAGGAACCCAAACCCTTAAAATCATGTAATCCGAGTTCTTTGGCGACTTTTAAAGCCTTTTTCTGAATCAAAGGCCCACTAAGAATCAAACTGTTATCGATACAAAATACATACGATATTGGGGGATTCCCCAGGCCACTGGGGATTTTCCAGAGACCACATTTACCTGTGGTCAAAAAATTTGTGACACATTGCCTTGTTAAATTTCGAGGCTTTTTACTTTCTTTCCATTTTCTTTCTCAATAAAAAATCCTTTTTCATCCTTGATCGCCAAAACTACTGTCCGCTATTCGGAATGTCCGCTATTCAGAGGTTAAACATACAAAAATTTAGATTTTGGGAGTGGGGATTTGAAAAGTGTCCTTTAAATAGAGGTGTCCACTATTCGGGAGTGTCCGTTATAGAGGTTTTACTGTATATAACCCACGACAAAAATAACGGAATATTGATCTGCGTTTCATTTTCATAAGACTTCATACAAACAAACAGCATGAAGATTTTGTTATTGGAAGTTTTGTATTGTAGAAAAGTACATTTTAAGAATGGCAAATGATTTCTACAAATATAAATGATGAGGAATTTTTTTTACTTAATATTCAATTTCTGAAGTAGTTCAACAATTGGACAAAACATTCAAAAATATTTAAAAAAATAATCCATGTGTGAAAGGTTTTGAAAAAAAAATATTAATGAGTTCCTAAAGAACTTGACTCACAGCTCATTGTTTGGTTATATAAAAAAAATTAAATGCAAATTCTGAAATGGTTTAACAATTGCACAAAACATTAAAATTTTGTTCGTTTTAAATTGTATAAGTTTATAGTATAATAGAGTTGAATTTTAATATTTCTTGAAGAACAATGTTTTCCAGTAATGAAGAAACAAATATATAGCAGAAAGATATAAAAAGAGACAGAAAATTGCTTGTTTATGGATATTAGCTTCTTAATTCACAGTAGGAAAACATCCCATTTAAAATGACAGAAAAAAACAAAGTTTTCCAATAATGAAGACATAGTTAAAATAAATATAATGATGAAATTTTAAAAATATGACTGAAAAATCTATAATAAATTTTGGTGATTAAAAATCACCTTATTTTATTTCATAAGTAAATTGAAATTATTAAATGCATTAGTATGACTGAAAAATATCTTTTCACATTCTCTTATTAAATTACATTTTTTTCACTACAAAGTTAAGTTTAAATGTTACTATGTTAAAAATCAAAATTTGATATGCATTCATGTAATTAACATATGTGATATGCGGTACTATATATTACTTATATTTTAATTGCGTTTCAAAAGAAATATTCATTTACAAATACAAGCAAAATTTCAGAATTTTATTGGATATAAGCTAGGCGATTAAAATTTGAATTAACCTAATTTAAATTTCAAGAAAGAAATGATATTAAGCTGAAGCTTTTAAAAGTTGATCTTGAAATAAATCAATACGTCCTGAATTTTTCTTAATTTAAAAATATGCTTATATACATTTTATATTATTTTACAACTTTATTATTATGTTATATAATATTTTTTTCCAACAGAAAGGTGCTTCGTTTATATTAATTGTCCATAGATGGTGCCAAAACAATATGCAAAGCCTTCCTATGAAATCTGTCACCGCTGTTTCTGAAAAAAGTGTTTACAGAACAAATTGTTTACAGAAATGTTGATATACATGTTTTATATGAAAATATGCTCATAAGAAATATTCTCTCATTTTCATAAGAAATACTCATTTTACAATGCAGGCAAAATTTCAAAATTTAATTGGAGATAAGCTAGACTCTTAAAAATTGATGTAATCAAATTAAAATTTTAAGAAAGAAATAATATTAATCAGGAGCTTTTAAAAGTTTATCTTGAAATAAATCAATATGTCCTGAATTTTTCTTATTTTAAAAATATGCTTATATACATTTTATATTATTTTACAACTTTAACAATATTGTATATAAAATATTGTTTTCAGCAGAAAGTTCCTTCGTTTATATTTATTGCCAATATGTGGCGACAGAACAGTATTTAGGAACGAAATGTAAAATACTGGCGGATCATCGAAAAACCTCTCTATGAAAGCTATCACCGCTATTTCTGAAAAAGTGCCTACAGGAAAAAAATGCTTACAGAAATAAATTTAAAAAATTGTATTAATTAAGAGCATAATCGGATATTTTAATGAAACGTTCAAAGAGTCATTCAATTTTTTTCTAGATTTGGAATTTGTGTTTCTGAATGGCAACAGTATTCGTTTGTTTGCATCTGGTAATCCGATGTTTAATCTGTTATTTTTAATTTAAAACTTTAAACATTATAACTGGATATGATATACATGTTTTATGCGAAAATATGCTGAACAGACATGATTTCAAATAGAAGAAATTATCATTTCGCTGTCATATATTAGCATACGTATGTTTTTCATTAAGCCTAACATTTTAGATCCGGTCGATTCGCAAACCAGAGTGGTCGGAACCGGCATGGGTACACCGTGTTTTATTATATAGAGATTATTTATAATTTTTTCATGATTCTACTTTGTTTTTATGTCATTTCTATTTGTGAAAACTATTAAGTTTTATTTTCAAATGTCTTTAGATTTTTAGAGATTGACATTTAATTATTCTGAGCAAGTGCCTTTAAAAAAGTACAAAACACTATTTCCTTTCATAGATTTGTTTGCTACAATCTATGTATTTAATTTTATTAAAAGAAGAGAAAGATAGGAAGAAATGTAATTAGGAAGAAATAGGGAAAAACAATTATGAATAAAATGTTTTATATAAAAGAAGTTAGAAAATTATACTTACGTGTAACCTGAAAGTACGTTAAGTAATGATGATTTCCCAGCGCCAGATGGGCCCATAATTGCAGTCAACTCACCACTGCACACAGCACCAGATATTTGCTTTAAAATTTGTTTTCCTGTAAATTAAAAAAAATAATAAAAAATAACTTTTACATTTGTATTATTCTAATTCACTAGTGTAATAAAAAAATCTTTACTTGCGTTTTTATATATTTCTCATGTAAAAAATAAATAAATAAATAAATAAATAAATAAATCTGTCAAGTTAGAAATAACTGTTACACATACCGGTTTTTGTTTTGTTTTCAAAATTCATGATGATGAATGGTTTCAATGAATTTTGCAACATACTTTGCCAACATTTGCTAACGAAATAATTAACATATCTTTTTATCTCACGCATATCACCCAAACTACTATTTTAATAAGTAAAAGTACACACAAACGTTGTAGCTTCTTATCGTTGGTCAATAGCTAATTCCTAAACCGTTACTTTTAGAAATATAGTTTCTGTTCCAAAAGTGTTTAATTTTTATTGTCAATATCTGCGAACAGCCATTTGAAATTTTTGAAACTCTCACGTTTTCGATAGCAGAATGTTTTCTTTCTCTTAATTATGGTAATTGACAATTTTTGGATCTTTCAATAACTAAAGTTGCATCAAAGTTGCTTTCGAAATAAAATATCTAAAAGAAGATCTGATTCTGCTCGGTCAGTTTGTGAAGAAATTGTTTCGCATTTTCCCACAAGTGGTACAGTTTAAGCGGTGTCTTGAACATTAATTGCAAATAGGAAATGGCGGGGAAAACAAAATTGTCTCCATTAACCAGGAATACGTATTAAGCGGGGACACACTAACGAGCATCCACTATATTACCATAAAAAGGAAGCATTAGAAAATATTTTCTTAGTGCTGGTTAATCGAATTCTCATCACGCATAAGAAAAGCTTCCAAAACTTTATTCATTAGAGCCAAATCATCTGATAGAATAAGCCACAACTCATGGCTCGAGATATTCTGCGAAGTTTAATATTTCACCATATATGCCGAGATATATATACTAATTTTCATAATTAAAACAAATTACTTGTTAAATGATTCTTATTAGTTATTTCAGGTTAAAATTTAGCTCAGTGGCACTTTCAAAAAGTGCCATTTGTGATCATAATATTTTAAAATTATTTAAAGCAAACGGACATACATTCGTTTACATTACCTTTTTTAGTTGTAAGAGTGATATTTCTCCACTTCACGTTAACGGGAGTCCTCCGTGTGCAGAAATTGCCCATTGACGGGGACTTTTTCAATACATCATTTGCTTTACACACCTTGTTACTTTGAACAGGGAAGTCTATGTACACTGAACCGTCTCCGTTGCTTAGTTGTGTTGCACCACCTCCAGTATCTGGAGGTGCATCGATTTTGTTTATGGAAACTAGACGAGCCATTATATCTAAAAATCAAAAGATACATTTTTCATTAATGTGAATCATATTATATATAAATATACAGGGTTAGCAAGAAATAAGTTTTCCACTTCAGAGGGCTCTAGAATGCGTTCTTTTGGTCCAAATGAGATAAAAGTTGAACTACAGATGATTCAAATGATGCGCTTGGCATTTATTAAATAAAAAAATTATTATGAAAATTCACCATTAGACGGCGTTGTAACACAAATGGTATTTATTTGCCTATATTGAATATGTGAAACATCATTTGCGTTACAGCGCATGCCTATTGGCATTATTCTTTGGATAAAAAGAAAGCGGATTCCGTGAGATCATTAGTTACTTCTCTGCACATTATGCCTACTTTGCAAGAAAAAGCGCTAATGGTAAAATTGTTCTACCAGATCCAGCTGAACTTCGTTGCAGCTGTAAAAGAATTACGCCGTATGAAGCAGATACGAAGAGGTTCAATGACTCCATGTGCCCTACGTAAGATGATAAAGAAATTTGAAACAACTGAGCATGGTAGTGTGAGTGTGCTAGTTGTTTCCCGTGTATTGGATGTGCCGTATCCCACTGTGAGAAGAATCTTACGGCGGATTTTCAATTTTATCCCTACAAAATCAAGCCTGTTCACCTATTGCACGACGGGGACTCAGAGGTTCGTAAAACTTTTGCACTTGAGTTCCTTGCTCGAGTGGTGGTTGACATCACTTGGAAAATTCTGGAAAATAGCCATGGAAAATTCTGTGGACTGGCGAAGCCACTTTTGCCTCAATGGGCAAGTTAACACCCACAATTGTTGGATTTGGGCTTCGGAAAACCTCCACGCTATTCAGGAAGAACCCTTGCTTCCTGAAAAGTGACAGTATGGTGTGGTTTTACGACTATTTTTATCATTGGACCGTATTTTAAAAAGAGCTAAGTGCAAATGGAATCGAAATCTGTTCTGTTACAGGACAACGGTACCGTGATCTTCTGAGAGATTTTGTAATCCCACAACTTCAACAGTGTAGATGCCTTCAGGACATCATTTTCATGCAGGATTTCGCAACTCCTCACATTAATTGTCGTGTAAAGCAATTGCTAAGACAGCATTTGACATATGCGCGGGTGATCAGTTCCATTTTCCAACAGAATGGCCTCCTCGTTCGCCAGATATCATCCCTGTGACTTTTGGTTGGGGGGGGGGGGCTTCCTGAAGGACAATGTCTACTGCAAAAGGCCAGCATCTGTTCCAGAACTGAAGGACAGCATTCGCCGCCATATTCTTGATATTCCGGCAGACTAACTCAGGTCAGCTGTGGAAAATATGGTTCTGCGATTAGAGCACGTTGGTGAAATAAAGGGGGACATATTGAGCAGTTTTAATGCTAATTTTTATATATTATTTAACATTTATAAAGCATATTAAATGTTTTTATGTGTATTACAGCATCACGTGTTGGCGGATTTTTGTACAATTTTTTTATTTAATAAATGTCAAGCACATCATTTGAATTATCTGTAGTTCACATTTTATCTCATTTGGACCAATAGAACGCATTTAGAGCCCTTTGAAGTGGGAAACGTATTTCCTGCTAACCCTGTATATGCAGTATGCCCACTAAAGTCCCTTACCACCCTCTTAACTTCAGAATGGTTGCTGCTATATTAATAAAAGTAGTGTCCAGGTATAGTAAAATAGCCATGCGCTATTCAATGAAACCGACTACGGCACCACCTGTTGCAATGCTGCGGAGTTAGCATTACTATCTCGAAAACGGGAAGAGATAGAGAAACAAAGTGATTTGCAAAGTTGTAGAGCATCATCGATTTAGTATGTAAAAATACCTTGTGGACATTAATGCGAAGAATAGAACGGTTAAAACGCGCCTTTGTTTTTTCGTGATTTCCTACACTGTGACGTGACAAAACGATCTTAGAAAGAAAAAAACAACTAATTATAATAATATACCTTTATTTTAGATGTTCGAACTTCTCACCGTCAGCTACAATGCATATTTGGATCCTTGTTTGAATTTCACGTTGTACATATTGGGGCATAGATGGTGACACGTTGGCACAAGCGTCCGTAATTCGTCGTTTTATGTCCTGCAATGTTTGTGGAGGGGTTGCATACACCTGCTGTTACATAACTGGTTGTTACTTTCTTCCTAAGATCGTTTTGTCACGTCACAGTGTACGACATCACGAAAAAAACAAATGCGCGTTTTAACCGTTCTATTCTTCACATTAATGTCCAGAAGGTGTTTTTTATACTAAATCGATGATGCTCTACAACTTTGTAAATCATTTGTTTTCTCTAGCTCTTTCCGTTTTCGAGATAGGAATGCTAACTCCGCAGCTTTTCACCAGGTGGCGCCGTAGGCGGTTTCATTCAGTAGCGCATGGCTACTTTACTATATCTAGACACTACTTTTATGAATATAGCGGCAGCCGTTCCGAAGTTAAGTGGGTGGCAAGGGACTTTAGTGGGCATACTGTATATTAACACGATTTACAATAATATCAGATCAAAATCCAGTTTAAAGAAAGATATGAATTGATAATTGGAAAAACATACGAATTACTGAGTAGTATTAACCGTCATACTAATAATATTTATTGATTAATTTTTGTTACATAATAGTTACGAATATTTTAAACGGGTATAGAACATTTTAAACCTAAAACTAAATTAAGTATTATAATAATTAATAGCAATATGTTTTTGACGCAATACATTCATAGTTTCTAAAAAGATTCCAAACCTAAACCCCTAAATGAAGATGGCTGTGAAAATGCAGACGCATCGTGTCCAATATTTTAGTAACTTAACTTTTAAATGTCATAACAACTTTTTAAAAAAGCTAACTCTTTTAATAAACCAATCTTATATAAATTTAAAATCTTGTAAATAAATGCTCTCAGATTAACTTACGTCCATTTAAAATATTGACATTAGAAGATATTTTTCACTGATAACATTTTGCAGATAAAATTCTGACGCATTTAAATACGTTTGAAATCAATTACCAAATACAATTTCATTATCAAGATAAACTTAAGTGAGCTCAAGCTCAAATCAGTTTTAGAAACGTGTGTCCCCATATAAAAAATGAATTTCAATACAGTTAAAGATTATATGATTTCTTTTTTTTTACATATTAACAAATTTATAATAGGCCGAGTAACTTTAATACTTTTCCTTCCGAAATTTTTCTGTTATTTTCTGGTGATCCATTAAAAATACGGCTTATATACCAATAAGTTTTTAAAATTTTGTGAAACTTTTAACTATAGTCTGTTTAAATTAGAGAGACGGATTTACTTCGATATAATAATCAATATATGTCTTAATTTAATTTTTTTAATTACACATATTCAAAATCCTTGATGAACAATAATTTTGAAAAATTTTCATCTATTTACTAAGTTAAAAGAAAAAAATTATTACTTTTTTTAACACCAATTTCAATAGTCTACAACTTCTCAAAAATGCTGTAGTTTTAATAATAATAATAATTATTATTATTATTATAAATCCAATAAACACTTTTATGAACATGCAACATGTTGACTTATACTAAAATCACAAACTTCTGCTGCTCTGGAAGCACTAAACTGTCGGAACTTATAGTATCCGCACTGAACGAAAGCGAAACGTCTATTCGGCAATGCCTAAGTTTCGGAAGCAATTCTCCTGTAAGAAATGTTTGGTGGCGCACATTGGGTTTAATTCACTCAAAATTTCTGGAATACGGAAGAAAAGATAACTATGGAGAGATACTGTAGAAAAACAGAGAAAAATTACTTCAATCTGCAACACTTATGCCTTGCATTGGTTCAATAGAGGGAGAATGATTAAGCATGACTGTAGTGTTTGTTTTCAGATAATAAACTCTAGATGGCAGCACTACAAATTGTAAGATATCTATGAGCTAGCGCACTCTATTTTCATATGTTTGTACTGAAAATAGGCACTAAATGTAATTGTTATGCAATATGTGTGCTGTGACATTATGTCTTGTCTGTTTTGTTTATTAAACCTCTATTTATAATGCCTAACTCGTGTATCTCATTTAAGTATTTAGTTATCTTAATTAATATTCAAGATAAAACAATGAAGATCTCAGTTAGTTTATGAAATTATGTTTTGTCTTTTGTATTCTTCGAAGATCTCGCCAACTAATTATCCCGTTTTGAAATATCAATATAATTTTTGGCTGAAGGTAAACGGTACAGAAAACATTTCGACACCTAAAGTCAGTTCAGTGAATTAATTTCCTTTAAAACATCATAATTTTATGTTTTTAGTATAAATTATTTTGTTAGTTCGTGGCAAAAATGTGATGTTGCTCAAATTGCTCGCGTTGTAATTTTTTCCATTTTTGATGTTTTCAGATTCAATAAGTCTGCTGAATTTTCTGGATGTTATCGATATTTTCTAACTGTTGATCCAAATCCGTAGACACTTTCGCACCAAGTTTATAAATTGCACACATTTAAAAAATCCCTGACGGCTCGGCCTACAGGCACAGGTAGATTTCGAAGACGCAGAACGTGAGGCGCCTGTTTGTCGGGAATTGCGGAAGAAATGACCTTTTTGCGATGATGCTGCAGTTGAAACCGCCTATTTCGAAACCAAACTTGTTTGCAGGCGGAGCCAGCAAGGATTTTTTTTTTTTTGCTATAAGAGTTGGTCCTATAAAAAACATGTCAATATAAAAGTTTTAGATAATATTAAGAGGATATTAATAAGAGGGTATTATTAAGAGGATATTTATAATAAATGTAAGCGGATTTGAAATCTTGGGAATTGACGAAGTTATGATTTTTTTTCTTCTAAAACCCCCCTTCCCCCCCCCCTAAGGCAATTTTTAATTATATCAAAAATCTGTCATACATAAATTTTCGGCCCTTCTCCTAGAAGTAATAATAACTTCAAACGGATTCGATATGTATCATAATTAAGAAATTATGGTTTTTTTTTTCTGTTTTCACAAAAATTCCCCCCATTCCCCCCCCCTGGTTCGATTTTGCCCATTAACGAACTTGACCGAGATTTTATGCCCCTTGTTTTTATGTATCAGTTTCGAAAAGATGCGGGAGTTGGAACCGCCTACTTTGAAAAATAACTTGTTTGCAGGCGGAGCCGGCAGCGATTGTTTTTGTTTTTAATTTTTTTTGCTATAACGGTTGGTCCTATAAAAAACTTGTCAATATAAAAGTTTTAGATAATACTAAGAGGATTAATAATAAATTTACGCGGATTTGATATCTTGTGAATTGACGAAGCTATGATTTTTTTTCTTCTAAAACACCCCTTTTCTCCCCCCCTTGGGGCCATTTTTAATTATATCAAAAATCTGTCATACATAAATTTTCGGCCCTTTTCCTAGAAGTAATAATAACTTTAAACGGATTCGATACGTATAATAATAAAGAAATTATGAGGATTTTTCTGTTTTCACAAAAAGCCCCCCCATTTCCCCCCCCCCCCCGTGGTTCGATTTTGCCCATTAACGAACTTGACCGAGATTTTATGACCCTTGATTTTATGTATCAGTTTGGAAGAGATTTATGCAGAATTTTTCCAGTTATCGTGGTCAGAAAAAAGTGACATAGATAGATAGATAGATAGATAGATAGATAAACTTTTGAACTGGGGGTGGTTTTGGGTTCTGGGAGTCATGATCGGTGTAGATCTGCAAAAAATTTTCAAAATTTCCAACTTAGGTGAGAATGTAATAGGTAGTATTTCTTAAGAAATCTACCTAAAAATATATTTTTCGTCTACTTGTTGGAAAGATGTTTTGCCATAAATTTTGTCACAAATAACTATGAATAAAAATACTTTTTGTAATAAATATTTAAGGTGGTCCAGAACAAAAAAAATTATTTATTTTACTTTTTTAGTATTTTTTATTAGAACTTTATATATATATATACATATATATATATATATATGTGTGTGTGTGTGTGTGTGTGTGTGTGTGTGTGTGTGTGTGTGCGCGCGTGTAAATAATTACATTCCTTTTCAAATGTAATTTTTTAAATTTAATTTTTTTTAATTAAAATAAATAATTTTAACCCTGTATAAAAATGTATCTATCTTCTGAAAGAATAATACTTTTTGCATACTTTTTTTTCCATTTTTGAGTCGAGGAACAAATGAATAATTATTTGCCTTCAGGATTTATTACTAGCAACCCGCTCCGGCTTCGCACGGGTGCTATGATGTTTTAAAGATACCTCTGTGAAGTTCAAACTCAACATCATTTTTAATTCTCACAGATAAAAAAATTACAGATTACATTTGAAATTTTGTTGTATTCTTCAAGTAAAAACACTGTCGTCGTCATATATAAAAATTCAACTGAAAATGCAAAAATCGTCTGTAAATGAGAGATAAAATTTGCAATGCATATAAACAATATTTTAAAAAAAATCGTCTGCTACAACTTTCACGGTAATCATATGTATCATAAAGAAAAAAAAAGTCCTAAAAGTACATTTTTTCTTATCCAGGCGCCAAATATAGGCAACAACAGTGATAAATTGCGAAATATTGCTTTAATGGCCGCCTTTAACTTTGAATATTGATTTTAAGCCGTACAAACATTCCTTTCATATTTAAATTAAACAGCTTCGTTTTATAATATTATTTCTTGTTAAAACTTTTTTATTTGTATTTTAAGTAAAATCAGCAATAGTTTTTTTATTTTATTTTTTGAGGTGTTTGTATATATTTTTTTAAATCTCTAAATGATATAGTCGTTTCCCAAAGACCGTTAACCAAACGATAGCATAATATACCGTCGCCAAGATGAAAAACATATACCGATAGCAACCTTTTTGTCCAAAATAAAGATAACATACCAAATTTTATTATAAAAAATCATGGTTATATCGGTTATTATACATCATAATGACCGCAGAAATTTTCTGTATCCCCAAACCGCAAAAAAATCAATTCGGTAGTTTTTGTAATTACCCCGGACATACACTTTTAGGGCTTCTTGCTTTATAATGTATATGATATGATGATATAGTCAAAACAGTTAATTTTTTAGTGCATTTTTTCTGAGTACTTTTTATTAAGAGAATCATCCCTCAGAATAAAAAAATTCTGAAAACAATTTAATCAGTACATAACTGAAAATAAATATACGTCTTATAACTTTATCATTCATAGAAATTTAGATATATCAGTTTAAATAGGATGAACATTGAAAAATATATTCCCAGATAAGAGAATTTAAAATTTAATGTACTTCTTAGACAATTGCCGTCATAATAATATAAAAAGAGATTATATAATTATTGATGTAATTATTGCACGGGTTGCATGACTTTATTCTAAAAACTGTAGAGTATTTTTTATGTCAAATAGTTTTATGTCCCGGATTTTTGTAGCCTTCAATCATATTTGAAGGCTTTGGCATTAATTCAGAATATTTAATTTTAATTTTATAAAGCATTGTAAATATAGCGGGAATTATTATTTTCGCTGTACTTTATTTTCTTTTTAATAAATGTTCATATATTGCTAGATCTGTTCTGAAGCACAAATTTGTGGCTTCTTCAATGATAACAGTTATTATTTACTTTTTTTATAACTGATACTAAAACATTTCTGTATCATTTATTAAAGGTAAATAATTGAGATGTGAATACATTTTTATTAGACGAATATTGAATACATCTTAAAAAAAAAAAAAAAAATACAAGAACCAGGATATCCAACCCGGGCTCCCCGGGTTACAGAAACAATGCCCAGCGTACAGAACATACGTGAAAACAATTTTTAAACCAGGGTTGATAAAAATCACGATTTAAAAAAAAAAATCGGATTTATTTGATTTAAATCGGATTTTTTTATTTAAATCAGATTTTTTTTATTAATATTATTTCTGTACTGTGTATGTATTTATTTTATTTTTTCTGCATAGATTTACACATTTCTATTAATTTAATTACAGTTCCTAAATAAAAATTCAAAATAATTTAAATAAAAAAATTTATTGCAAACAAATATAGATTTACTTAAAACTTAAAATCCATATTATTCTACTATTAAATTGTTATAGGCCTATGTGTTTGCCTATGCACATAGTTTGTATATGCCTTTTTGTTTGTTTGTTTGTATATGCATAGTTTGTATATGCCTTATGTGTGTTGTGTGTATAAATTTCTAGTTAATTTAAGTTATTAAAATTTTCATTAAGATATTACTCCAATAATATCTAATCACATAATAAATGCAGCAAACAATGCTAAATATATATGTGTATAAATATAGCAGGGTTGGCTAATTTTTGCCTAAGTGGAAAAAAACTGTCCAGGCAAAAATACTTTTTGCCATAATTTTTGCCAGTGACAAAAATTACTAGTATTTTAAAACAGGGTTTTAAGGATTTTATTTTAATTACATGATTTCAATGTTTAAATCATAATTTTAACAGATTAAAATCAGTGATTTAAATTACAATCTTGACCAATTTCTGTTTTTGCCAATTTTTGTCTGTCAAACTGTCCTGACAAAAATACATTTTTGCCGGCAAAAAGCCAATCCTGATTTCAACTGATTCAGATCCACTAATGTCATTTTTATCACATAGACTGTAAGCTTCTGTATGTTTTTTTTTTTTTTTTTTTTTTTTTTTTTGCCACAATCTCCACTATTTCTACACTACATGGTTTGCATATTGCTTTCACACATTTTCCAGATATAGTTTTTTTTACTCTCTCTTCTGTAAAATAAAGCTGTATTGGATCTTTCTTTTCGCCAGCCATTTTTCTTATTATCAATGTATCCAAAAGCTCTCTGTACTGTACCTAGAATTAGTAAATGATATTCTTGTCCCAACTTGTGTTTCACACTATACTAATGATTACAAATCAGTTACAAGACACAAGGTAATCACGTAACTAAAAGTACGAAGCTATCAATTGTCAGTGTTATCCAGCCCTCAGCCATTGACAATTTCAGCAATCAATCATGCTTTTTTAACAGTAGAAATAGCTGTTTAGCTTAGAAATAAGGTACAATAACATATCTTATTTTCCATTGCAGTAAGCAATGAATTCTAGAAAAGGAAATGGCAAAGGGATCAGTCGCAGGGATTAAAGTATTTTCAGTTATAGAAGAAAAAAGAAACTGGAATCCTATAATTCTATGTTCGACAAACAATCTAAATATTTATTATGTTACAATTTAGTCCTTGTATTGATCCTATAATATGATCAATACATCTCCCATCAACATATGGGATATTGAAATTTCCAGGTCTAAGCAACTAAACATAAAACAAACTTGTGAATCATGTTTAATCTACTTTAGAGGAAGTAACTCCTCACTGAAAATACTATTATATTGAATATATTTAACTTTAGCTTCAATATCTAACTTGCAAAAATGAAGCGATCATCTAGGAAAGACAAAAGTTTAAAAATGAGAAAGCATTTATATATATATCAGTATTTATTTTGTGATGCACTATGGATAAATAATATTTTGAATGTAATGTTGCATTTACTTTCATAAAATAATTATTTTCAACTAATAAAAGTTTTATTTAACATTATTAAAAGGTAATTTTTAATCTGGACATGAATGATGGCATTTATTTGAACACGAATGATTAAGTTAATCCTTATTCAGCTTGTAAATATAAATGTTAAAAATACTGATTTAAATCAAAGATAAAAAAAAATGATTTGATTTAAATCAAGCTGATTTAAATCAAACAACCCTGTTTTAAATGAATACTGTAATAATTTATTTTTGCATTTTACATATTTTTCCTAAATTGCTTACTATCAACACCGAAAAGCCTTTTTATACGAAAAAAATATATAATTTGTATTTAAATAAAGTTTTGAAATTTATTAAAGACGTTCGTATTATTCGCATGCCAGCGGTTAATAGTCAAAGAAATTGCCAAAACGTTGACTATTTACAAAAAGCTATTTGATTATGATTATTAATCATCTATAACGCGATAAAGATCGATTAAAAAAATGTTTTAAAATTATTTAGAAAAAATATATATATATAACTTAAGATACTTCAAACAAATTGAATTTGGAAAAACATTTCCCCATATTCGACGGTGTAAAAATTGAAGTTGTGCAATGTTTAGCAGTAAATAAAGGATCAGGGTCCATAAGCCGTGTTTATGGCCCATGAAATACAAGAATTGACTAAAATTCGATTTTGTTATACTGACTTAATTATTTCACTTTTTAATATTAGATGGGTTATCCTCTACGATTTCAACAATATTTTTTGCATTTTGTTCGGTTTTATATAACTTACACAAGCTCAAAGTTCGTATTATTCGTAGTTTTTGATGAAAAATACGCAATTTCTCCAAATTTTACCTCAATTTTTAATATATTTTTTAATATTTTACTATGAGCGCAGCTTTGCAACACTTTTATTTTTACATATATTGTACATCTTGATGTATTTTATAATATATATAAAAAAGAAAGTGTTGCACAATTGCGTTCATATAAATAATTGAGGTAATATTATAGGAGAAATTGCGTATTTTTCATCAAAAACAACGAATAATACGAAATTTGAGTTTGTTTAAGTCATATAAATCCGAATAAAATGCAAAAACTATTGTTGAAATCGTACAGGATAAACCTTCTAATATTAAAAAGTGAAATAATTAAGTCAGTATAACAAAATCGAGTTTTAGTCTTATTTCATGGGCCAAAAACACGTCTTATGGACCCTGATCCTTTGCAAAAAAATCCGAAATTGATTGTTCAGGTTGTTGCCACTATCCATATGTCGCCAGCGTTACTCATGAACATGTTTTGCTTTATATTATAGATATTAATTTTATTTTTCTAGAGAGTATAAAGTAAATCATTCCGCCACCGATAGTAGAAAAATGTTTTGTCAAATTAATCTGATTACATCCAGATGAGTGCATCAGTCCATTTCAATTTACACTTTCTTATCTCTTTTTATCGTATGCTGCAATGCTAGTTATGTAGTAAGCAAGAAAGAGACAAAAAATCAAAACTATTTTTACACGTTGTACCATTTATAATACCAAACACTCTTTTTCAATATTGTAACAATTGAATTGCATTGAATTTTTACGACTAATACTAAAACATCTCTCATATACATCCCACATATATATATATCTCTTTCTGTATATATATATATATATATATATATATATATATTAATTTTATTTTTTTAAAGAGTGTAAAGTAAAACATGCCGTCACCGAGAGTAAATGAATGTTTTGTTAAATTAATCTGATTATGTTCTGATAAGGTGATAAGTGGATCATCCAATTTCTTTTTATCATATGCTGCAATGCTAGTTATGTAAGCAACAAAGAGACAAAAACTCAAAACTTTTTTTTATATGTTGTGCCATATACAATACCAAACACTCTTTTTAGGTGCGTTCGTAATTATATAAATACGTAGCACCTATAATCATCGTCTAGTCCGTCCATCTGTCCGCATGTAACAGCGCTAACACTACCCAACCGAATGGTTTGAAATTTAATATATATAATCGTTGCAGAATTTTGTCGAGTCATTGCAAATTTTATGAAAATCGAATCAAAACTTAGAAAGATATTAATAAAAGTTTTCTTAATTCTATTAAAACCTTTCATACGTAATTAATTCAGTGATATCCCATGATAGGTAATGATTCTAGCTTGCCTTGGTGATTACGTCCTATTTAAGATGGAGTCCTATTATTTTCGTATTACTGAATTTAAAGTCCGAATTTGTATACTACAATTGTTTAATTATCGAAATCATATAATCAATCGGCAGTTTTTGGGATAGATACTTCCGGAGAAATAGACATTAAATAGAAAAAGAGTCTAAATATAGATTTCAAGTTCTGAAATTTTCAAAGCTAGGCGTAAGTTGCCAATTGAAATTTTCAGTAAATGTCAACAAAAGATAAAATGCTGTCAACTTAAAATGTACTTATTTTATTACGGAAATTAATCGTATCATAATAACAAACGATATAATTAATTTCACTGAAATAATAACAATGATTTTTTTTGTCATTGTCTTGTATTGGATATTTGCGCATAGTATAATTTTAATGTAACAGTATTGTAATTAATTGTTTGAAAAAGTGCATTGAAACTTAATTTTATAAAATAAAATTCATATCTATAATATGAAAATCTGCACATAAAATAAATTTTGTATTCATGCATTTTTTCATAAGAGTGTAACAGCTATTGCACCAAGATCTGAATATTTATAAAATTAGTTATAGTAAGAACGCACCTCATTTGTCACGTTTGACGTACAATTTCCAACTTGTTCATTATTGTAGCAACTGAATTCTTCACCAATGTAGTCAAGATCAATTTTTTCAGTTTTGGGTGTCCAAGTTTAAAACATAATTATTGTATTATTTTTGAGTTAAATATTTTGAACGATAGTACAGTCACATATTTCAAAGTACTCAAGAAAATAATTTTTTTAGACGTGTTTCTGAACAGTCATTCATTAAATTCTACACTAAAGTTAATGATGCAGACAATAATGCCATCAAACACAAAAGTTTTCGGCGAATAATGTTCAAGCTCTGTAATAACGTGCAAACTTCACGTTGAAAACAAAACTGAATTGTATGCATAAATACTATCATAATGCCATTGTCGAACACGCTATTTTGGCTACTTGTTTAGTTCATGCAAAGGATGAGATGTACGTAATTGTTTCTTTTTACAGGTTAAAATACGACATACGTTTAAGGCCGGGATATCCAAAGACTTTGTAAATATTATGAAAGAAAATTCTCTTGATTGCTTCGAAGAATTAAAAAAACTGAGAATTAATATACAGCTGTAATTTGAAGATAAAATGACTAATTAGATTTTAAACGGAAAAGGAACAATTATCTGTCCTAGCGTAACTAACTGCCCCGTTCGCTAGGAATTTTGCGGCATGAGGCTAGTGCAATTTCGTCAAACCTTAAATATCATATTCAAAGCCCGGTAGCTTAGTGCTCAGCACGTTGCGCTACCACGCTACAGGTCTACATTTCGATACCGGGCTGCGGACTGGGCAAGGTTCACTCCACCTTTCATACCTTCTGGGTTGATAAAATGAGAACCAAACTTGCTTGGAAACTAAATACAGGGGGTCCCGCGTTAGGCTGATCATCTGACTGGGACATATGCTCTATAGCTTCCCAGAGCCAAATGGTGAAGAGAACAGAGTTGAGCATTGTTGACCTTGATCCCTGGATTATAATACCACAGAGTTTAGTTTAGTAAATATGATATTTATACTTACAAAATTTCCGATTTTTTTTTTATATCTCTCTATATTAAAAAAAAGTAACCACCGCCGCCGCAGCCGGCGCTGTCAATGAAGATTTTGTGCCTTGAAGTCTTTCTGGACTAATATCCAGAAAACTATTGCATATAAAATTAGGAAAATTGGTAGTTTTATAAAGAAATGTTTGGTAAACACGCTGAAGCAGACAGTTTTTAAACCGAAGAATTATTTTAAGAGATATTTATTATTAAATTTGGCCAAAATAGTTTTCTTAAAAAAGTTTTATAGGAACAAAAACACTGCACAGGAATTTAACCGTAATTTATACGGATATGGTGTGTAGACTGTAATTATTTTTTTAATTTGAGTAATTTTTTGAGGTTATATTTCAAATTTTTATTCAAAATTTTCATTATATTGATGAAGATTTATTTCATATTTCATAAAATCCCTTATTTGAATTGTTGCCAATTTGTAAAATAGCGCACATAATAATATTCCCTATCAATTAAGAAATGTATTTACACGTTACTATTAAAAACAGAAATAAAACTTTAAAATAATAATTAAATGATCACGTGTTAAAAGCAGTAAATGTAGAAAGTTACGTAATAAAAAATATACTTGCACGTGAATATTAAAAAGTAAAATAATTAAATTATTACGCGTTTTCAAAGCATTAAGTAAGGAAACTAACGTCATATTTGAAATGCTCAAATAATAATATTTCCAAACACTTTCAATTAAAAAAATATATTTACACGAGAGATTAATTTATTTCGACAAATCTGTTACCTATTATTTCAAATTTTAAAACAGCGTAAATAGTAATATTTCCTCTCAAATAAAAACTATATTTTTACGTTTAATAATTACCTTTAAAATACCGAAATAACTAATAAATTGTTAAGATATCATTAACAATATGGTACTTCTCCATTATCCCGTCGATCACTTTTTATAACAAAAAACTATCGCCAAACTATAGGATTTAACACCAAAAATGCATGATCGTGGCATCAGATTCACTTAACGTCAGAGGCATTACATGTGTCTGTTATGGCATCAAGTGGTTTTTAATTCAACATATGCATATATTTTTCATTATGTTTTATTGATTTATTAATTATTTCATTAATTGAAATAACAATTTCATCTTTAAACGGCAGTGCCATGATTTGAAAAAAGAAAAGGCATGGAAAGATGTTGTGATGAACAGTTACATACAGTAGATCAGTTTCAATTGACGTCACAAACATTTATTTACCAGCCGAGAGGAAAAATTAAGAAAAATAATGCTAATAAATATCCAAGATTATTTTTTTTCTGTTTTCATTAATATATTGTCAATTTTATTGTTTAAACTTACTGATAGTTGACACTTTGGTGAGTGGGGTTTTTCCGAATTTCTTGTATTTTATTTATTTATTTATTTATTTTTTTAGATTCCAATGGCAAAATTCTTCTATTTGGCGTTAGTTTTTTTCTTTTTTTTTTATGAAAATTGATTGACGGGATAATGGAGAGGTACCAAAAAGACAAATAAACGTTGAATTAAAAATCCCTCGATGAAATAACTAATACGTGTAACGCATCTGATGTCAACTGAATGCGACGCGACGCCGCGATCGTTTTGTCGTTAAATCATATATTTTCGTGACAGTTCTTTTCTTTTATAGTAAGTAGTCGACGGGATAATGCAGAAGTAACCAATTTTCTAAAGCATCGTTATAAAATTCTCCGATGCAGCGACATTGTTTACTTAACCATTTTACACAAGTTGATTTTTAAATGTTTAATTGATATTATTTAATCAATCAGGAAAACAGTTGTTAGCTGTTTCGATAGCAGTTGATTCGACTTTAAAATCCCTCAGTCAAAGGGAAATAAATGGAAACCCGGTTACAGAAGATCGCTGGTCGTTTAATTATAATACAATCTTCCGTAATCGTTTTAGAGTTGATCAAATCAGTGTGTTTTTACAGTTTGCGGTGTGAGAACGGGGATTGGCGAGCGTAGCTCGTAGGGGGCAGAGAACCCTAGTAATAAAAAAAGAACACTTTAAACCAGATAATTTATTTAATTAAACGTAGTTTACTTCTATGTGGTAAGATAATCGTTTGAGATATACCCAATTTCATTCATTATATGATAACTTTTGGTTTAAATACGTTTATTTGAGAGGGATAATTAGAAGGTATGCATATTGTAACAATGTATTAAAATATAGCAGTGAAATGCGTGCGGGACGAAAGAGGTGTTTTCATGAACATGGATGTAGAGCTCATGACTTGATATTTGCTAACTTTGTGTTCTTAAAAATCGGATATGCGAATCTGACAAAATGGAGAAAATCAAGAATCTTATGCTTAAACCTGGTATTTTCAAAATTCGACTACAAAATCAACTTTGAACGTTTAAACATGATTGTGGGCTTATCGAATCCACGCAGATCCAAAATCCCCTATAATCGCCCCCCTATTATACTACCCCTATAATATTGGCAGATCGCGGTGAATGTTATTATTATGAATTTCTCTCACCCAATACCTAAAGAAAAAGAGAACAAAGTCCGTTTCCCGGAACAATTCCGAACTTTCTTTTAATCACTGTCTTTGCAAAAATTATATTAAAAAAACGTTTTTTATAAACAAAATATAAAAAACGCTACAAAAAACACGATTTAGAACTAAATTGTATTTGATTGAATGACGTAGAACAACAACAAAAAGCTTGATAATTTTTTAAAGGGAAATCTTAATTGACAGCAGCTCTAACTAAGCAATTTGGCAAAACGTCAGAATTATGCAAAATTACATAAAACTGACAGTTTTTTTCATGGAACTACGAACTAATCATTTCTAGTTCCATGGTTTTTTTAAGGTAAAGGTTGTATTTTCGTCCCGTTTACTGATTTCTCATAAACTCTGGAATGTATAGAACACGTTCATCTAGTTTTTTGAGTCATATATATATATATATATATATATATATATATATATTTCAATTTTGGCCAGTGTTGCAAATTTTGGCCATTTTATACCAAAGTGTGCCGGCCTGAGACAGTCGCCTCGATGCCTCGCCCTTAGTGCCGGATGTGGTTGTAGTTGGCTAAACGAAACAAAATTACACTCGATTGGAGCTATAGAAAATTTTCAATGAAAATCTTACGTTCGAAGATATGTATCAGTCAATGCTTACCTCAATAATTCTGAAAAAGTAGGGTAAAGAAAGCTTGTGTAATTGTTATTTATCTGAGAAAATATTTATTAATCAATTTTACTTATTAGATATAATTTTTAATACGCCGTGAAACGGGGGGAGGGGATCATTTTTTGTCTACACTAACCGAATTCCGCATTAAACGATTAAAGAGAACATTTGAATTGTGTGTAAAATAATTCCTTGCGTTGAATAAATTGAATTCAATTTTTGAGAGAAATTAAATAGATTATCACGTGTATAGTAAAAGAAACAATTTTTTTAAATAAAAATAATTAATAAAAAGCAAGTTAATGACAATAGTTTTAATATAAAAGAAAAAAATACTTAAAACAACCAAATATGTAAAAAAAAAATGCCGCAATTACATAATTTAAATTTATTTTTTTAATGATTTTTTTAAATAGTATTTTTATATATAATAGTTTTTTAAATATTTTTTTTTTAACAAATAATCTTTTTACTACATCATCTTCCAGTTTTAGGGTACATTCGAAAATTTTGTTTGTTACATCATGCTGTTATTGGTAAAATCGGTAACAATTTTTTGCGTTTCAGTGACATAATATTATTTTTCTCTTCATTACTGTCACTTTTTGATCTCTTAATAAGAAAAGTTACACCAAATATGCTTTTGAAGAAATAATATACATAAATAAATTCTGTTCGGTCAATTTGTGAAAAATGGTCCACATTATCAGATAGGTATAAAATCAATCAGAAGATTTTCTTTCTTTCTTCTTCTTCTTTTTATTATTATTATTATTTTTTTTTTACAGTATGCAAATAGCTCAACTTTAAAACTTATCCTAAACGTTTTTACTCACATTATATATTTTTTAAATATAGTGACCTCACTCAAAACTCTCATGAATCTTTTTGAACTATTTCTTAATTTGTTATCCAATTTCATTTTTTTGTTTAACCTTTATTATTATTGTCAGTTGTTTTTATTTTTATTCATATTAGTCACAATGGATATTTATAGTATAATTTAAAAATCGTGTTAATTAAGAATTTAAAATTGTCAATCTTTGGAGAGCGCCCCCCCCCCCCTCCCCTCTCCTTTATGCAACAAAATAATTATTCTTTAAGTTCCTTGTCGGACATAACAAAATATATTTAGGCCATGTACCAAAAGAAGAATTACCAATGTTAATACATACTTTTACAAAATCTAAATGTAAATCTTGGAAGTAAAATTTAGATATAGTAAACCAGTACTTCTTAGAATTTGTTTTATTTAATGACTATATACTTTTATTTTGATTTTTTTCACCTTTTATGTGTTTTATCAGGGATAATTTTTAATTGATATAATAGGTTGCGTGTAGGAAATGCGTGTATGAAGTTACATTGGTATAATAGGATGATCATGCATTTATACGACTCTCTTAGTTAATCGCATAGGCAAGAGATCACTTTTTATTGTGACAAAAATCCCGACATCAGATCATATTTATTGTTAGATTAACTTTTTCACTCACTACAAAAATTAATTTATCAGAAGATATATTGTTTAAAATTGATCGTTGCATAATTATATAACAGATACGAAAGATTATTCTTCAGCAATTGCTAAAAGGTGTTAAATAAAATCATTATAAACAGTAAAAAAGTTTTCATATATAAACAGTCTGCATGTTTCGGGTTCACCGAAGAAGCCTTTTTCAGGGCAAATGAGAATTTTCTACAATTGCCGCCATCATTCACGTTATTCACATTCTCTCTAAGATTACTAGTATAGATTGAAGGGATTGTCCCTCCAATTTTACACTATGCATCCATTATAAGAGAAACCATTGAAATTGCAGCACGTAGAAATTCAATATGTAATGATACAGTACCATTTAGACTTACAAAAAATATGGGTTAAATTAATCCATGCATGCAAGTATGGAAAGAAACATCAAAGTAAAAATAAAATAAAATAGAGCGAGTAATGAGAGAAAGAATGTGAAAAACGTGAATTGTGGAGTTTCAAATAATTTCATTATAGATAGTGTAACGGTAGAAAATTGTCATTTGTCTTGAAAAAAGGCTTTGGCGAAGACGAAACCTGTAAAAAGTTTTTATATAAAAGCATTTTCAATAAATATACAACTTGAGTACAACAATAATGCAATCTAAGCAATGAAATAAACACTTCCATAGCTATATACCCATTCAAATTATCTTTTGGGTTATTCTTCCTATATTTTCTATATGTTAATTTATAAAAAAAATATCTGTAAAATTTCAGGAAACTGTCAGACAGTTAAACCGAGCATTCATTACGCTCTCAACATCACAAAAATTGTAGACGATCGATTTTATATATATAATCTTTTTTTTTTTTTTTTTTTTTTTTTTTTTTTTGGTGGTGGTGGGGGTGGGGTGGGGGGGCGGTAGAATGTTTTTCCTAACTAATTGTTCATGAAAATCATGTTTCTACGGCAATGTACTTAAATTATTTATTTCTCAAAATCTATTAGAAATATTCTACATCAAGTTCTTGAAACTAGCATGATTTGTAATTTGTACCATCTTTAATCGCAGTGTTAGAATATATTTTCTTTATTGGTTTATTTAAATACCATATTTACAATCTCATACGCGTTTTCTATCTCCTCTCTCCAAAATCAAATTCATTCAATTGGGTGAATATTGCAATCGAGTACAACTTGTAATTTTGTGGAACCAGATATGTGTGGGTGTTATATTAGAAAGCTAATTTATTCTTCAATTCAGCTCACATCGAGCGGACGTTAGATTTAAGACAGACTCCGCCCGAGCCCAGTCCGAAACGGACTCGGGATCGATTTTTATAACAGTCTTCGGACACGGGTTCAAAAAGTAAATTTTATTTAATCACAAATTAAAATATGAAAAAAAAAACTTGCTATTTGAGAAACAAGAATGTGGTCTAAGTTTCTTAAAGTGCTTTACAATCACTTAAAAATCAGTTTGTAAGGGAATTGAATTGTTATTGATGTGATATAAGGAAAAATATGCTATTTGATTCTAAAGCCTTTGCACGCTGCACGGTCAGTGTTTGTAACGTAAAGAAGCCATGGGATATCCCTTCTTTATCCTCGCTATCTCTTTAAAGCCCTTTTGCAGAATTACTGGAAAACAGAACTCATGTCTCTCTGCCATAAATTGTACAATGATATTTAAAAATAATAATAAGAAGAAGAATTGTAATTTCTGCCAGTGGTTGGGTATAAATAACAAATTTACTATTTTAAACATATTTTAAAGGGACATGGAAATCAGGAAATATTGTCATGAAGGCGTATTTAAGATCAATATTTATTTCTATGTAAGATAACATTTATAAATGAGAAAATTAATCTTGAAACAATTTTAAAATGTGTTAACAATATTCTACTGCGTATTTTCGGCATCAGGCTCGGTGGAGCAAAAAAGATCCCGACTCATCTTCAGCGAATGTATGCGATGGATGAAACTCAAGATGAGGTTATTATGGTACAATCCAATAAAGAAGCCACATTCAAGTAAATATAATATTCGCTGTCGATTATTTAAATGAACACTTCCGGTTTCACAGCTGAAAGACAAACAGCCACAAGTACACTTTTAATGATCGTACGAAAAAAACAACTGTTTTTTTATACCTAACTGTATAGTTTTTCAAATAAAGTAATAAAAAAAAATTAGATTTGTGACCAAAATTGGATGTTTAAACATAGTGGTTACACCTTAATCTGCTTTTTAAAAATAACAAACACCATTTTAAAATTAATTAAAACAAAATAACTGAAGAATTTTTTTTTTCAGATAATGTTGAATAAACAAGACAAATGTACATATTTAAATGCCAGTCACATTATTATTTTGTTAAATATTTTATAATCCTAATAATCTGTCTTATAAAAAATTACAGTAAAAAATGTTAAATTAAAAAATTACCAAAATTCTTGTCCCGTAAATGCTTTAGGGAAATTTTGTTTAATGGAAATAAAAAAATAATAACGGATTTAAAATTAATCAGAATAAGAATAAATACTTTTGAAATAATGTTGAATGTCCAAGAAAAATATTCGTATGCAAATGGTATTTAGTAATGGTATTTGGTAATTTGTATGAATAGTATTATTTCACTAAATATCTTATACATTAAAATGTGACTCTGTGTGTCAACTTTTAATTCTCCTAGAGTACAGTGAAAATAAACTAACAATTATACATAAGGATCAAGAATGTCATAATAGATCTCGAAATTTCGAAATTTAAAATTATTTACTAAATATTTTTTTCAATGCAGTTTCTCTAATGGTGGCAATTCGGTTTTTTTATTGTGAAAAAAAGGAAGTTATCAGTTGATGCCATCATTATTAAAATTTTAAAGAAAAATATTTAATCCATATTTTACCAAATATAAAAAAGTTAACATTTTTGCAAAAAACAATATAGTACAGGCTAATAAGACAACAAATTATATATATATATATATATATATATATATATATATATATATATATATATATATATATATATATATATAATTTGTTTCCTTATTAGTCTGTAAAAACTTTATATATATATATATATGAGTCGGACCCCGATTTAACGAACCCCTATTTTTCGAATTTCGCGATTTAACGAATTTTTATTTTTCCCCCAATTAAAATGAAGGCAAAAACCCCTATTCTGCTATAATATAAAACAGCTAAAATTTACTTTATAAATTTCAAGTCTTTCAAATAGTTTTTACTTGTAAATAATTCCTTTACAGAAATAATAAAGTTTAAAAGATTTGAAATTTATAAATATTATTTTTTTTTCGCTTATTAAAGATCTTCATTACAAATAAAACTGGATGTTTAGGATAAAACTCGCATAATAAAAGAATTTATATGTATTAATTAAATTTGATTTGATGCATTCGATTTAGTTAAATTTGCTAAATATTTATTTGTAGGTGAATTTGATATCCTGTTATGCTATAATTACAAAAATTTAATGCAAATGATAATAATAAAAAACTATAATACAACTATAAAAATGTACAAATTTTAAAAAATATTATTTTTATATTTGATTTAGTGACATTTGATAAGCATTCATTTTTAGTTAAATTAAAAATCTATATTACAAACAAGTTAAGTCTTTTAAAGTTTCATATATCGTATTTTATTTTAAAAACATTTCTTTCGATCAATATGCAGTAATTTTTTTAAATAAAAATAATTGATTCAGCAAATGCATAACGAAAAAACAGATAACTTACATTATTTTTTTTCACTGTTTAAGATGCTTGGAACGGTAATATTCTCTTATTAACTGGTCGCAGACGATTTTGTGAGTGCAGAAACTGAAGAAGAGAGAAAAATTCACTCTCACTAGATTTTTCAAGGTCAGCTGGGTGCAGGATGGTGGTAAGCACTCTCTACGATTTCCCAATTCTTTAGTTTTTTTCCGATAGCATGACTAATGACTCTTTATTTCAGAGGTCAATATGGGTAGAAAAAAACACCAACAGAGTTTGAGCATCCTCTATAGATGCGTGCAACCAGAGTACTGGCATCTCGTAGCACATTTTTAAATATTTATAGGTTCGGTCATCTTCCAATTACTCACCAATTACCAGGTTACCTCGAAATCAGCATCAGTGTTTTGTTATCTTTATTGAAAATTTTTACGATCAGTGATAAGAAATACAATGGGAAAATTAATATTTGGCGTGAAACAAATAAGAGTGAAAATGAAACTTCATCAGTAAAAAGTTAATTTGAAATTTGTTTTAATCACGTCCTAAAATTTTTATTGTTCAATTTTCTTTTCGGTGCAGTCCATATATACCTTAATAAGATTTTCAATGGTAAGACATGAATAATTAGGTTAATTCTAGCAGGGAACATTTTTTAATGTCAAGAGAGAGACATAGTTTTGATAAATCCCCCTCTCCCCTCCCGTTAGAAAGATTATATGTATGTGTATGCAATAAGATTATGTGTATGTGTATGCAGGGAACGAAAAATATGGAAAATGATTGCTTAAAACTTAATTAATTGTCTTTTCTTTTTCTTTTTTTTTAAATTTTTTTTTAGATGATACTGTTCGTAGGGACATTGAAAAAATATCTCGTCCAGTGCTCAGTGTCAGTGGTTACTGAAACCGTTTCTGTATAAGAATAAAATAAACCCTGACCGACTGAAATATGTATATTATAGAAAATGTGACTCATTTCCTGTTATTAATTGAATCGTTCTAACAAAAACAGTTCTTGACAAAATTCAAATTTTTCAGAAAGAGGAAAAAACGTCTCTGGACAAATGTTGTTTCTAATACGGGGCAAGAAAAATTTTCTTGACGCATAACTAGGGCTTTTTTACTTTCTTCTATCTTTAAAAGGAATAATTGGATTCATGAAAATTTTCGACTTCCGGTTTTCAACGGATTTATACGTTTTGAAAAGTCCTGAACATGATTTCACTGTTATTAGAAAATGTCTGTCTGTGAGTCTGTGAGTCTGTCTGTGTGCCTGTATGTAGCAAAAAAAAAAAAAAAAAAAAAAATGTGTGTGCTCTATCTCAAGCACTAATGCACGGAATTTAATAAAACTTTAGATTCAGTTAGACCTTGATATGAATTGATGTTGATTAGTTTTTGGTGTATACCGCCCAACAGGTGGCGCTGTATGCTGCATTATTCAAGATTTTAAGATAGCTATATCACAAGAACTATGCATGGATTTTCATCGAATTTCGGATTCAGTTACATGTTCACATATAAGTTGTTCCTTATTAGGTTTTGGTGTAAATCTCTAAAAAGGTAGTGCTGCTATGCTGCATTTTTCCGAATTTACACGATTTTAGCGATAATCATATCTCAAGAACTAATGCACGGAATTTAATAAAACTTTAGATTTAGTTAGACCTTGATATAAATTGATGCTGATTCATTTTTGGTGTAAATAGCCTAATAGGTGGCACTGCTATGCTGCATTTTTCAGATATGCGCTATAACTCTATCTCAAGAACTAATGCATGGATTTTTACCAAGCTTCAGATTCAGATTGACGTTGACATAAGTTGTTGCTGATTAGATTTTGGTGTAAATATCCCAACAGGAGAAACTGCTTTGACGAATGTTTCAGGATTTACACTATTTTAGCGATAGTCATATCTCAAGAATTAATAAACTGAATTTCATCAAACTTCATATTCTGTGATTTTGAAATATTAACATGTATGAGGTAGAAGAAAATTTTGGGTTTGGAACATCAGACAAGTTTTTCCAATCTCTAAAAGGACCCGCCTAAGATGGTATTGTCTTCCCTTTTCAACTTCAATGCAGACCAAAGGAATGTGGTTTGTACTTCTTGTTGACGTGTCGAGATATAGCCTAAACAATGATTCTACATATGTTTTGATCGGAAGAGAGCGAGGAACATGAGCCGAGAAAATGAAGTACATTCAACTACAGCAAAGACTACATGAGTTTGGACTTTATGCAGAAAAAACAGCTCAATCCAGTCTCTAAAGGACCCGCCTAAGATGGTATTGTCTTCCCTTTTCAACTTCAATGAAGGCAAGGAATGGAGTTTGTGCCTCTTGTTGACGTGTCGAGATATAGCCTAAACAATGATTCTACATATGTTTTGATCGGAAGAGAGCGAGGAACATGAGCCGAGAAAATGAAGTACATTCAACTACGGCAAAGACTACATGAGTTTGGACTTTATGCAGAAAAAACAGCTCAATCCAGTCTCTAAAGGACCCGCCTAAGATGGTATTGTCTTCCCTTTTCAACTTCAATGAAGGCAAGGAATGGAGTTTGTGCCTCTTGTTGACGTGTCGAGATATAGCCTAAACAATGATTCTACATATGTTTTGATCGGAAGAGAGCGAGGAACATGCAACGTGTCTTGCTTTGATCACGAAAGATCCATTTTCTAGAAATACAGTTTAAAGATGAAGGAAGAAACCATGAAAATTGGTTGCACCGCGAAGCATATCTAGCACAGGTAAAGTACTAGCTTCAAATGGGACCTCAATAATGAAAATATTGGTCCCTTCATGAAACTGTTTTTATAATTTATTTTCAGCATTAGAATAACAGCGGGATTAATGAAATATTCGGGTTTGTGGAATTTCCACATTACTAGATTGAACCTAGTAATGTGGGATATCATTTTTACTTTCTTCCATCTTTACAAGAAGAAAGTATTGGATTCATGAAAATTTTCAACTTCCGGTTTTCGACGGATTTATACGTTTTAGAAGGTCCTGAACACGATTTGACTGTTTTTAGAAAATGTCTGTCTGTGACTCTGTCTGTCTGTCTGTATGTGACAAAACTTTTGTGGGCACTCCATCTCAAGAACTAATGCTCGGAATTTAATAAAACTTTATATTCAGTTAGTCCCTGATATAAATTGGTGCTGATTAGTTTTTGGTAAAAATCTCCCAGCAGGTGGCGCTGCTATGCAGCATTTTTCGTGGTTTCTGCAATAGCTCTATCTCAAGAACTAATGCTCGGAATTTAATAAAACTTTATATTCAGTTAGTCTCTGGTATAAATTGGTTCTGATTAGTTTTTGGTAAAAATCTCCCAGCAGGTGGCGCTGCTATGCAGCATTTTTTTCGCTTTCCGCAATAGCTCTATCTAAAGAACTAATGCTCGGAATTTAATAAAACTTTATATTCAGTTAGTCTCTGATATAAATGGGTACTGATTAGTTTTTGGTAAAAATCGCCCAGCAGGTACCGCTGCTATGCAGCATTTTTCGTGGTTTCTGCAATAGCTCTATCTCAAGAACTAATGCTCGGAATTTAATAAAACTTTATATTCAGTTAGTCTCTGATATAAACTGGTGCTGATTTGTTTTTGGTAATAATCGCCCAGCAGGTGGCGCTGCTATGTAGCATTTTGCAGGATTTACACGATTTTAGCAATAGTCATATCTCAAGAAAAAATGCACGGAATTTAATAAAACTTGAGTTTCAGTTAGACCTTGATATAAATTGGTGCTGATTCTTTTTAGTGCATGCGAAACTTGTGTGAGATAGAAGAAAGTTTTGAGATTGACACATCCGACTAGTTCATATCTGTCAGTTGATAGAAACTACTTTTAATAAGAAAATAGAGCATTTAGGAACACTAAACGGCGGGAATAATGAAATATTCAAACGCAACCTAATCATATGGGATATCTTTTTTTTTTTTTTATCGTGAAATTAAAGAACTAATAACAGTAGATAGAAATTGTCTTTAATAAGAAAAAAATGCATTTAGGGTGGCGGAACGGCACACAGTGGGACATTTGGAGAATTTTGGTGGCCAAAATTATTTTTTAGTGTTAAGCTAATCTAAATGAATTGGTTAATAAGTAAATATCTTTTTTAGCAAATAATATTGTTTCTTAATAAAAAGTGATTCATGTTTTACGGTTTCCTGGTTATATTTATTAAATAAAAATAAATAACAATATAAAAATAAAGTTAATTCTCGTTGGGATTCATTAAAGATCCATTTACATCTTAGAATTAAAGCACGCGTTTCTTTTTAACTAGAATTTACTAAAAATTCAACTAAATAAATTAAACCTTTGCATTCATGTTACTCCACTGGTGGAACATCCAACATATGAGCCTTAAATTGCCCGAACTGCAAAAAGTTAGTAACCGTGTTACCGTAAGATGACGAAAACCTTGGGTATTATTTTCCGCGTAAGTTTCTGTATAGCTCTTTGTCTGGGTAAAAGTCTATTTTTTATTCATTATACAATTTTTAAGGAAGGATAATCTTCTTTTAAGTTCTTCGTAAATTTTCATAATAGCTTTTGGACCGTTTAGTTTCGATACATATTAATAAACTTTGCAACGGTGATGTTTGATTTTCACTATTTGAATTATTGAAACTACTCCTTTTTTATCCTCTGTGGTCACTTTCGTGAACAAGTTATTTTTTTAGCTCCTGGATAGCTCTTCTCTTTTCGGAGTTTTACTAACTATAAACTGATCAACTTGCTTGAATACATGATCAGTTATAGTTAGGAAAACTTCTTAGGCTTTCAACTTTTCTTTTATTAGATCTTTTCTCTAGTTCAATGAAAACCTTTATAGTCTATTTACATTTCTTGGAATCTCAACAGTTCCTTCATTCCAATCATTGTTCTTCTATATGAATATGTTTCTGTTTTTGGGTTGAAAACCCTGTGTTCCGCAGTTTTGATTTTAAAAATCAGAAATAATGTTTCAAACTTTTTATTTCATCCTATAAAAAAGCATCATTATGAAAAAAAAGTAGTTTTTTAAAAAATGTAATTTTTATGTACGTTTGATAATTTTGTTGTTGTACGATGTTAAATTGTCTATGTAACATCTGTCTCCGAATCCTAATTTAGACATTCTATGGCAATAGAACAAAATGAACTCAATATGTAAATGGAAATGAATGCAGAATAAAAAAAAGTTTAAATAGAATCGATAAAATTTTTGTAGCTCCTCTTTAAAAAAAATTGTCATTTTGCAGCTAGTTTTAAAATCTCTTAAGTAAATTTAACTCAACTGAATAGTAGAACAATAAATTTCCATAAATAATAATTAATTACGTCGATATTTTTAAAAATGCTAAAAAGAATACAAAGTAGAATAAATGTGTCGTTTATAAACAGTTTTTACAACAAACTATAATGCTTTTACTCTAATCTAAATGTCGGTAAAATACACACACGTGACCGTTTTGTTATTATCCATAATAATTTTCTTTCAATTTCAGATGTTATTACAAAAAGAAATGTTGTTTGGAAATGTTTGGAAATGTAACTTGCTTTGAGTTTTGGAAATATGAAAAGGAAAATAATAAGAAAAATGCCTTATTTTAAATCGTTTTTACAGTTGGTAAAACTGATCATGTCTCAATCAGGATATCAAATAAAAATAAATTTCCCAGTTAAACTAATGCATTGAGCTCACAGGCTATTTACACTAATTTTATATTATACTCACACAATTATATAATTCTGCATGAAATACCCATTTAGCTAAATTAAGGGGGTATTAGCCCCCCATTTCCCCCCTTTTATACTTAACCAATGAACCTCCAAATCTAATCAGGGAAGCGCCTTATCAGAATAAACCTGTATACCAAATTTTAAGCAAATCGGATAATTCTGCATGAAAAACCCATTTATCTAAATTAAAGAGGGGGGAGTTAGCCCCGCGTTCCCCCCTTTATACTTAACCAATGACCCCCAAAACTAATAAGGGAAGCGCCTTACCAGAATGATCTATATACAAAGTTTGAAGCAAATCGGATATTTCTATCAAGAGTTATCGCATTACATACATACATACGCATGTACGTACATACATACGCATGTACGTACATACAGAACCTGTGGACACATTAGCTCTCAGGCTTTGATAGCCTGTGAGTTAAAAACTATACTCACTTGTCTTCTTCTTCACTATTTATAACAATTAGATATAATGTAATTCCCAAAATAAAGATATTTAATTTCGAAAGACGTACCAACACTTTAAAAACGATTTAAAGTCCATGCATTGAACACAGCATTCTCGTTTCGACTAATATAAAAAGATTGTTTGAGTATGGAAGTAAAAAATTATTACATGGATCCTCAATGATTCATCTTCATAATGTATCTTTTTTTTTTTTGTTTATATGTAGAAATTTTTGAAATCAACATTTGGCTAGCCAAATTCGTGATATATCCCACAGTGCGGCGGAAATAAAAAAACAATTCGAGTTTACTCAACCTAATTATATTGGATATCAGAAATAGGTTTTATTCGATTCAATATGCAAAAAATGGGAATATTTATACTCCAATTGACTAGGTTGCACAGATCCCAATTCTTTCAAAATTTATCTGCCCTAAATGTATTATGTTTCTTATTAAAGTTAATTTCAATCAAGTGTTATTTGTTTCCTTGGTTTCAGAGTTAAGAAGACAAAAAATGGTATCCTACATAATTAGATTGCCCAAACCTGAATATTTCATTATTCTCACGGTGCCGATTGGCAACTCTAAATACACTTATTTCTTATTAAAGTTAAATTATATTAGCTGTTATTACATTTCTTGATTTCAACATTAAAAATACATGAAAAATAATGTCGCACATAAGTAGGTTTCACAAACACGAATTTTTCCCTTTTCCCGCCGTTTGACAGCCCTAAACGCACTGTTCCACCTTCAGAATTTTTATAGACTCTTTAAATTATTTATTCTGATGCGGAAAGGAACCTACAACCGCAGTTTCATGAAGAGATCAATTTTCTTTCATCACTGAACCGGTATTTTACTTTAACTAATGTTTGATGGAGGTTTTGTAACCGGTTCGAAATCTGTGACTGATGTCTTTGGAATTTAAGAAAGACAATTTAGAAGTTCTGTTTGCCCACAGTTTTTGCTGACTGACGATACATATCCCCGTCATCAAGTACCTCCTGTAGTGTGATACTCGAAAACAGAATATCATGAGAGACGGTAGTATCTTGAGTGACGCAGCAAAAAACCGAAAACCGAAAGCCCAAAACCGAAGATTCCGTCACTCTTATATATACAGCTGGAAGGACATCAAAGGAAAACCTAAACGCCGACATTTAATATCTCAGCAAATATAAGGCATATCGTTCTAATTTTTTCACATTAGTCTTATGGTCTCATGCGTGACTTCCATTCTGCGCAGCGTCATACCATAGGGTTGGTATGCATCATCATTCGCAAAGTCTATTGGATTTGTCTCTGATTGTAGCGCCATTTGTCGGACAAATGAATTAACTACGTGCTTCAGGACTGCCAAATGGTGGTTTCGAAAAAAGCAAACAACTTCACGCTTTTCGGTCAACGTGTTAAAACTTCTAGCCCCGATAGTTTCAGAGTAATCATAATTATAGAGTGTTTCCAGTCATTTCGTTCTTTTAAATATCGATTTTCTAACAAAGGTTCTTAGCGATCATATACAACTTAAAAGTTGCTACTATATCAAATTTCATGTTTTTAAGCTCAACAGATTCAAAGAAATTGGAATATTAGAACATTTTTGCTCTTCCTACTTTTTTTTAGAAACTGTTCTGTGCGAGCATTTACGTTTTAAAAGTAGCAACCATGTCAAATTACAAGTTCCTAGCCCGAACGATTCCAAATAAATCCCAATTTAGAACGTTTTTAAAACTTTTTATGCCTATTATCATCGTTTTAATTTTCGCACTTTTAGAAACTATTCTTAGTGAACATTTACATCTTAAAAGTAACTACCGTGCCAAATTTCCAGTTTCTAGCCCCAAAGGTTTTACAGGAAATCGCATCATCAGAAAGTTTCTTGTTCCTGCATCCTTTTATATTTAGAATTATGTCGAAACTGTTATGTGCGAGTAGTTATGTACTAAAAGTAACAGTAATGTCAAATTTCAAGTTTCTATCCTTAACAATTACAAATAAATGACAATTTAGAACGTTTATAATATGTTTTCCGCTCATTTCACTCTTTTAAATTTCAATTTTTTTTAGAAAACGTTCTTAGCGAGCATTTACATCTTAAAATGAACATCAAGCCAAATTTCAAATTCAAGTTTCTGGCAATAACAGTATCATAGAAATCTTATTTTCAGAAAGTTTTTGCCCCGGCACACCCTTGCGGGCAGTGGTACCGACATAAAATTTATTCTATGTTGGAGTAGAGACAATCACCATCATTTTGCCACCATTATTTTTGAAATCGATTCAGTAGTTACGGTGATTTCCCCCTTAAAAACAAACAAATGTTTCTTTTTTATAATAATAGTATAGATTACCCAATAAAAATGTTACAGAAAAGATAGATAGACATACTTTTTCGATGATATCAAGGTAAAATGTTTGTAAATAACTCACGTGTGATATCACATTGTTTATTATTATCATTCTCATGAATTGTACTCAGCGATAAATTTTCAGTAACAAAGTGCGATAGACAATGTTTTATTTTCAGAATCATATCTAAATTCTAAAACGTAATTAACTTGCGAAATTATGAACGGAATAAAGTCTAGATGTACTTTTATCAGGTACACCTAAAAAATTCTTTTCCATTTGTTTCACGAAATTATGCTGATAAAAAATATGAACAACATTGGCGATTCAAGCGCTTGAATACGTCATCTGGTGCAGAAAAGATGCAAGTTCTCGCTTCAGGAAAATCCCGTGCAAGCACATTGCATTACTTGTATTTTTAACTAACTTGTTCATAATGATTATTTTTTGCATAATCTCAGATTTCATGTTACATTAGCGTTATGTGTTATATGATAAAGTGAAAATTATCCGATTTTTTACTCCGATTAGAGTTCTCTATAGGCCCGTTTAAATCCCGTTTGGAAAACTAAATATTTAATGAATGATTTTACGGTAACACGTTATAAAAGTCTGTGTAAAATGCAAAAGCAAGGAAAAATCTTCTTAATAATTCCATAAAAAAAAGAGAAAGTCGAAATGTTTTTCTTTATAATGTGGTCTTTCTTCAAGAAAACAAGACGTACTACAAATTTGAAAAAAGGAGAAAGGCTGAAAATGGCTTGTTCTCTCCTGCTTTCAAAGTGGTATTACGTCTTGTTCGCATATGTTACCACGTTCTTCCGAAACGTACTGTGCTTTTTTTTTTTTACTTTTATGGTGTTTTTAAAAAATATTTTAATATCATGATTTATTTTTTACATACTTTCTTTTAACTTACATTTCTGTATGTATTTGGCAGTCAAATCTTGTGACTTATTTTTTATCCACTTCCTGTTGACGTAGAGCTTTGAAAGTTGGAATGTATATGTATTCCTAAAGGTAAGACATGAATTGGACTTTTTTTTTTTTAATTCGATCCCTAAGTCAGGGGGGGGGGGGTCAACGTCGGGCCAAAACTTCACATTTTCTCATAGAAATAACGTTACGCTTGTTTAATTGAAAAAATAGCTCCATTGTTGCAACATTCATCCATTTTCACCATACTGTTGTCCGTATCATTATGATTTCAGCATTGAGCGACGCACACATTTGTGCTTTATAATAAAAGTTGATTTTTCGTGAATTTTAATGAAAGTATGTTTTATTTTAAATTACATTTAATTATTCTGTTTACTGTGTATTTCTTGGCTGTGTTCTGAAGAGACCGCTGCACACAGAGTTACAAAATTTAGTGGGAAGTACCTCTATGCATGTAGTTTTGCACCTCGAAGTCCGATTTTGACATTTTTGAATAGATCTTTTGTAATTTGATTTTTTATGCGATTTTTAGTGTTTTTTCAGGTTTTGCTTCAATTTTTCCACATTAGTAACAGGAATCCGGTTTCTATCTTTTAGCCCAATATAGTAAATTTTGTCCTCTTTTCAATAAAGTTTATGCGAAATTCGTACAGCGATTTTTGAAATTTTTGCGATTTTTTTCCCTTTGACACTAAGAAATGTTGCCCAGAATGTTTGATTGGCTCGGTGGTTGCTTCCATTTCGGCCTCAGCTACGCTCACGCTCAAGCGGATTATTAATTAGCCGATATTTTATTAGATTTTTTTTTCATTTTTTATACATTTTTTAAACTTTTTTTTTCATGTTTTGCAACGTTTTTTTTTTAAATGACGTCACAAATCGCCCACTAGAAGTCAAACACCGTAAGGGTACAGAATCGTCATTATGTTTTATCTTTTTAGCTTGGGGAGAGTTGATAATTCTTTACAGATTTAAAACAATCATGATTTTAAAAGGGAAGGGCGGATTATTAATTATCCCGATTTTTTTATTAGATTTTCTTTTAATTTAATTTTTTATGCGTTTTTTAACTTTTTTTTTAATGTTTTGCAGCGTTTTTTTTGTTTCAAATGACGTCAGAAATCGCCCACTATAAGTCAAACACCGTTGGAAAGAAGTTGTGATTGGTAACTGATAGGATTGTAGGCACATCTGGAAGTCAACCGAGTAATTGTGTTTGGCAGATGAAAAGGTCGTCAGCTGATTGCAATTCCAACAGCGAGTTGTGAATTTTTCACGATTTGTTTTATGCAATTTTTAGAGTTTTTTCATGTATGGGACGTCATTTATGTATTTGATTTCAGAAATTGGCAACGATAACTTACTGTTTTTGTACATCAAAAAAAAAAAAAAAAAAAAAAAACGTCATTTTGTTTTTGTTTCAAAAGTTATTGATAATTCCTAATTTTATAACGTCGTTGGTTTAATTCTGTTGGGGGGGAGGGGGGGAGTGTTCGTTTGTAATTTAAATATCGCATTAATGCTCTGATCGAAACTCCCTCCTTCCCTCCTGCCTCCAAAATCAGAACTTTTTTATTAGTAGTCCGATTCATTTTCTCAGGTCTCCCAGGTACTAGATAAACTTCGGTATCATTTTTTCAGCCCTTGATTACCACTATTTCTGAACATTAATCACCAGGGAGGGGTATTTTCTCGGGATGTATGGGCCCACTTTCAACGAGAATTAGTTCATTCAACTTAATACGAACGAATTAAGATACAGATATTAGATACAGATTTGGCGCCACCTGGCGGTAGAAAGTGGAACTAAAAGATTTTGCGCGTACACAGCACGTCCTTCTACATGCTGCCGTAAGCTGTGGGTACGAGTGCCGGAGTTTGGTTGGGAAAGAGATTTATTTAGAACAGAATGTGATATCTGGCTGTGGAAACTGGAACTAAAAGATTTTGCAGCACGTCTGCTAAACACGATACTGTAGACAGTGGGGACACATGTCTGAAATTTGTTTAGAACAGAATGCACCTCATGCATGGCACTGGAACTAAAAGATTTTCTTGCGCGTACATTGAAAATGGTTATTTTTCAATGTACGCGCAATGTTTCGCAAAAGAAAGTTACCGATTTGATAATCCCAGACATCGAAATAGTTTCATTTTCACTCATCGTCGAGTATTAAGAAAATTATTGGAGGTATTCAATCGAAACTCACAATCTGTACGTAATTTATTTTTCTGATTCCGAAAATGCACATTTTGTGAAAATCCGACGGTAACCTTTTTTTAATTTTGACCAAAAACTGAAACGCTTTGAATCAAATTATCCAGACATTTGAGGAGGTGGTATTGAATGTAGTTCCGCTTCGGAATCCATCTCTCTATTTAATTTCCGAAAAACAAAGAGTTACCAGAGGAACGGTTTCGTGCAGCTATTTTTAGAGTGATTTCGCATTTCGTATTATTTTTTGACGAGACCTTGCAATGCCGGGTAGATCAACTAGTTGCTAATAAATTTCTATTGAACAGCATTTTTTGGTTGGTTGATTGTATAAGGTTTAACGGCACAAAATCCCTTAGAGACATGATGCGCTAAGCATTTTTTGATGCAGCACATCTAATTTATCAAGATATCGTAGAAAATGTTATTCTTTGTCAAAAGAATGATTATCTTTTTTACATGCTATTGATTATGAATACAAATACAAAGCAATGTAAATATTTTCAAAATTTAGTATAGGATATTTTCTGAATGTTGATTGTTCTAGAACTGACACGGTTAGCGCTAACCTAAATATCAATGCGAAGGATTTCTGAATGCATTAGAGCATTTTGATAAGCGAGTTTTTCAGGGATGTAGTCTTACAAAAGGGTTTAATAATATTAATAATAAACCGAAAACAAATTCGAACTGTACTGTATTAACTATTTTGTGAAAATAATTTTTCAGTAATGTATTCCTTGGAAACTGGTTTATTAAAAATAATTATAAACTAAACATTGCGATATGACATCTACGAATAGCACAATGTACTTGCGAAAAACATAAAATCTTAATATTTCAAACACACAATAAACTCTAATAATTTTATTTTATTTGCCAATTTAGAGAGTGATTTTGAATTGTATAACTAAACAACTAGGGAATACAATGCCCGAGCCTAAAGTCTATTCAAAATCACGGGATCTCGTGACTGAATATAGCAAACAACAGTTTTATTATTATTTTTTTTTTCATTAACTAAATAATGTAATCTTTTAGAAATGATAATTCATTTAGAAATATCATTTACGTATCCGAATAATAATGTTATTACTTTTTAATCGTTACATTACAGAAAAGTTTATAAATATGTTTGACTTAAAAAAAAGCTTGTGATAAACTGCAACTGTTAAAAATTAATCGATTACATTGCTGATTTTTGAAGCTGTAAAGATAGAAACAGAAAAGTATCCAAGTTTTTTTTTCTTCGTGAAAATCGAATTTTATATGCAATAAAGGAAAATGCTGATAATGTTCACTCTGATTCAAAAATCATGGGATATAATGTTGTAAATATTGTTAATCTAGTTCTACATAAAGGTCTTTTCATTCTCTTTGCTAGAATATTTATGAAAAAGATGAGTAGCTTGATGCTGGAAATTCTAAATTACATTATTTCTGTGAATGTGTATGGTTTCAAAGTTTTCCGTCTGCGTATTCCAGCACTTTCCCTTCAAATAGGTTTTCCGAGAAGGCATTCAGTCCGTGGCAATTTTGTCAAGTTTGACAACTGCGAAAACACATTCACATATACATGAGTCATTCACTGAAAAGTGGCTGTTTTATTTATTTTTTTTTAATTAATTTATTTTTTTATTATTATTTTTTTTTATTGAGCGCAAATGAAATTCTTCAAAAATAGATTAACCTTATTTACACTAGATTAATTTTAACACAATTATTCAAATTGGTAAAGAAATCATACGAGTTGTAATTTTCCAACTGGACGAAAAATGTCCGGGCCAGGATTTGAACCTGGGATCTCTAGGCTGATAATTGTGTTAAAATTAATCTAGTGTAATCACGTATCCAGCGTTTACTGGAGTTCCATTACCTGCGATTTATTCTGTTGAGCTGATTAAAATATCAGACCAGATGCTATGATCTGATCAATAAGGTTAACTGGATGAATTATGCCCTCCAGATTCGACCGGGATAGCTCAGTTGGTAGAGCGTGGCAGCTTCAGCCTAGAGATCCCAGGTTCGAATCCTGGCCCGGACATTTTTCGTCCAGTTGGAAAATTACAACTCGTATAACCTTATTTACTTTAATTTAAAATCTTATGAGTTTCTTAATATGCATTTTATTGCATTAGATTAGTCTTATTTTATTAAACAGTACATATATAAGTGGATTCAGATCATTGCCTCGTGTATTAAAATTATGGAGAAATGACTGTGAGGGGATGGTGAAACAGTTGTGAAAATCACTTTGTACAAAAATGATTAGGCTTAGGTATATTTTCAATTGCCAAATATCTTGTGAATCACATTTTCAACAATATATTAACAGGAAAAGAAATTTTATTTTATTTTATTACATTTATAGTAGATGAGGGAATGATAGGTAATAAAACTACTTACTTTGATATGATACTTAAAAACCATGCGCTAGTTATTGAAGAATGTCGTTGAGCAAAAAACAAGACGGTCGGTTTAATTACTTTACTCCTATACAAACTATCCTCATTTAGCTCAGTGACTATCCTAGACCTTAATAATGCATGTGTTGCCTTTTACTGAGTAAATAGGAACAATTTTATCGTAATGTGAGGGAATGGTGTCAATTACTAGGGACAGCAATAAAAAGCATCCTAATTTCTTCCATTGCATAAAATATTAATATAATTAAGTGGATAAATATTTAATTAAGTAACTTTAATAGATTTTATAAAAAAAATATTATAAACATACACGCCATAATGGCAATCGAACCATATTCTTCCCTACATGTGTGAATGGAAACATAGTGAGGGAATGATATTTGCATTTTAAAAAATATTTTTAATATTATATTTCAATTTCAATAAGCAAAAAAAAAACAGTTTATTCGTGTACTGATTAATATTGATAGTTTAAATCATCTTTTGTTTTTGTAATTTTAAAAATAGGTCCACAAGACTCCTTGGTATAAGAAATTGCCACTTTTCTGAGAATTAATCGCACATGCTCATTCATAGTTTAAATAATGGTCGCAGATGCATTCATTCTCAGAAAAACTATCCCGTTTCTATTATACGTGAAAATTCAGATCATTCTAAATTTTTTTCTTTTTTTGTTATTTTGTTAACCATTGGGAAAATCGTTGTTGTTTTCGGTCGAAAATGGACCTATTGGTGTCGTCAGTTTATTTTTTTAAGCTTTTTTAACGAAATTCTGTAACTTTAGAAGAATTTTTCTTTGAATAGGCAATATAAATGCATAAATCGTTACAAAAATGTTAAACTTACAAAAAGGATAGATGCAAACTATCAGATATGAAAAAAAGCGGAATTCAAAAATTGACGTCGGATGAGAAATCGCCTTATAAAGCTAAAAACGTGGTCTTCAACTTTAATTTCCTCAAAATACCTTTAGCTCAGACATCAATCTAGACAAGAGTTAAAGTTATTCTAGGAAGGACCCGACAAAATATTAAGGTATATATTAAGAATAAGGTATAGTAATGGAAAATGCATTTCAATAACTGCGGCGATGGTTCAAATGAATATTTTTGCGAGGACAGAGAATGCCAGGATCTCTTCAACTGTAGTAATGAAAAATGCGTTTATTTGTAGATGGTTCCGATGAATATTTTTGAATAACTCAAATTTTTAGTTAATTTTTTTTTTTTTTTTTTTTTAGTTTTTGGAACATTTTTCCAGTGGTTGTTGTAATTTGTTAAAATACAATTTTTGTATTTTCTTCTTCTTTATTTTCTGTCGGAATTTTTTAAAATGGTATTTCATTGTATTGGTTATTGTTTCATAATAGTAGTTTTACTTTCTGTTATTTATACACGCTCTTCAATATGTTCTCCTTAAGTGTTATTTATCCTTTCAATTAATATTTTTATCTTTTTAATGTATTTTTTTTTATAATTGAGAATACAAAAATAGGTTATCAGATCGCAATATTATATTCTAGCAAGCTATTTTAAAATTCTACAAATAATTTAAAATACTATGTAACTGTCATCATTGCTTTATGTGATACAATGCTTCTGTATATCTATCTATTTTCTCTCAGGTTGTTAAAAACATAAAGTTACTAATACAAAATATTGTCATTATTAGGATAGACTGTTGTTCAAATATTTGAAAAAGTCTATTTATTTATTTATTTATTTTAAATACCAATGCATGGATAAACCATTTCAAGCAGCTTTTCCATGGTTATTCAGTAGAATAGTTTTTGTTTTGATTTTTTAAAGTATAGATATTTTTATTTCATTTTTTATGAATGTGGGTTAGTAGATTTCCGCACACCGTCGTACTTTTATCAATCCCGAAAATCATGGGATTTGGCTTAGAGTAATACCGGGATTTTCACGATTGAAAATCAGCCAGGATTACTGGCAATCTCTACTAAAATCTCTCCTTATAACTTTATGACGATTTAAGAAACAATGCATAAACTATGTACTTTTTGAAGTGTTTTGATTCAAGGTACTCAAATAAATTTTCAAAAGTGATTATTACCTTAGAAAAAAGAAGTTGGTAAAATTTTTAATATGTAGAAAACCCTGGAAGCATAATTTTTGCATATTATCTTTTTATAGTATACATTATTCCCAGTCGATTAGTACATATATCTTTTTATACGATTATTCATACCAGAATTAGTAAGGGATTGAGCGTTTTTTTCTATAACTTTACATATTTGAATGTATGATAATAAAATCATTTCATAACTGTGAGCGTGTTTCCACTGCTTTGCATCCAACCTATCAGAATGTAAATAATTCAAATCTTCATAAGCATTTTAAAAATCATGACACCAGTGCATGTTTGATGTATTGCTTTATTATAAAAATTACATCATTCTGACAGTAAACTTTTAATCAATGCAGAAGAAACATTTATACAACTTATTTGATTTATTTTTTCCTTTAAATTCATAATATCGGTGATATAAACGAATGTTACAAATTGAAACTACACTATAATTATACCAATCAGATACAAAAATTGTCCCCAAAAATGCATGCACATGTTGTAAACCGATTACTTAATAACGTTTTTTCTTTTTTCAGATGTAATTTTGTCTTTAAGAAGTAGCACCATTTTTGAAAAAAATTCTATTCTTTTTTTCACTAAAATGCTCTTTTATATTAGTAGACATAGAATACTCAAGTTCAAACATTAAATTAAAAGCATTTATGACATATGTACCCGTTAAGCCTTTTATTTTTTTATGCATTGAATATCATTATGGCATTTACTTGTAATTGAAATATTATTAAATTTATCTTAAAAAACATTCTTAACAGTTATGAACAACCAAGTATGCATACATATTTTGGGGAGAATTTGTATGTTTATAATTGACGGTATAAAACACTATTAATATATTGCATAAAATCATATTTAATTTATTTTATAAATATTAATTTTCTTTAAAAATAAAAATAAAAGGTGTGTCTATAAAGTTCAGTGAATGGTCAAAGAAAACAGAAGATACATATAAACAATCTTTAATCATCCTCAAAGTAATTTTCATGGGCCACAAGTAAAATTCGATGACGCTCGCAAAGCTGCTGAAAACTATCAGCAAAAGTTTCATTTGGAACCGAACGAAGCGTTGATATCACATGGTGTTGGGTGGCTTGTATTTCTGCAAAAACGTGCGCCTTTCAGGGTTTCCGTGGGGCGAGGAAACAAAAAAAAATTCGCAGTTTCCAGACCTGGAAAGAATTGTGGATGTTCAAGAACTCACAGCTTCTGTTCTGTACTCTTGCATCCACATTACCTGAATTTTCTTCGAGGTTTTCCCAATTTGTTACAAAGCTTGATGTCTATGCGTTGCTCCAATGCACTGTGGCACGAGTATTCACACCTACATCACATGTCTACAGCAGTCCAATCTGCTTCCGCTTAATGTGTTCTATTCTAAATGTATTTTCTCAACTTTTCTCTCCAAGAGCATGCGTATACGTGCGTTTGTAGCCTACATTGCTGTTTAGAAATCAATTCATTCACCGAAATTTTTAGACGCACCTTGCTTATCATATAAAGATGTATTGTACATTCTATTACAAAATTTAAGAGCGATAGAGATGATTTTACAGAAACATTACCGTTATAAATTTTATTGTGACAATTATAATGAACTACGAATTTACCAAATCATTTTTCTTCAAATCATGTAATTGAAAGTTAAATGAACGTGCAATAGCTGAATGTGTTTGGAAAGAATCATACGAAAAGCAAAATGAATAGCAATAAGATTAGTAATAACTTCGAAGAAACTTCGCCGCACTCAAAGACAATTCACAACATTTAGGAGAAAAATAAAGAAAAAATTTAAAAATTTAGTCCGATTAATTCGACAAACATAAATTCTCAGATAACATGTACTATCTTACTCTGGAAGCTCTTAAGTAAAGTATCAGAAAAGAACTTATTTTGATTATCAATAAAAAGCCTAATAACACCCAGTAATCAACAGATATATCGCCTTCCATGTCGGAATACTTTACGAACTGCGTCGGATCTTTGAAGAAACACATTTTCTTGCTGCACTCAAGATCTGAACGATTCGAATAAAGGTTTAGAAATATGCTTTGTATTCCGTATCTGGTGTAAATGAAGTGGCAAAGCCATCTTAAATGAACAGGTGTATCCCTCAGTGATAAAATGCATCCTCCCAGAACAATTGCTGGACCTAGTGTAGTTGTTCCAATGACGATGCCACTCTGAAGAAGATAAAAAGGTAAATATAAATTCTCTGATAATGATGTTAATAAAATGTGAAATTAGTTAATATAATTCGCAAATATTTTTAACTTTAAGTGTTACTGAACTTTTTTATTAAGTTGATGCGAGATCGAAATAACACCATTTCTAACCGATACCAAAAAATACAAAGTTTATAATTTATTTACCGTGAAATAAATACATAAATATAATAGAAAACTACGCGATAGTCACCCAATCAAATTATTCTATGTGTTCGCTTTGTCAATTAATTTCTTCCCAAACGTGAAATAGTTCTAACACCCATTTGAACTATTGCACACAAAATTCAGAATATATATATATATATATATATATATATATATATATATATATATATATATATATATATATATATATATATTAAAAGCACCTAATTGTATTTTGTTGCTAATCTAGTAATATCTTATAAGTCACAAGTATCAGTTGATCACTGTGATGTGTTTTAAACAAAATCTGCAACCGCAACACTAAAGTTTAAAAATTCACAAAAACAGGCTAAAAAATAATTGTTTTGTGCATTACTTAGGAAACTTATACCTTATTTCAGAATATTTCTTTCGGAAAGGGCTGTCAAATTTGATTAATATTTAAAAATAAATTCAAATTTTATATAAACAAAGACCTGCGAAGAGTTTTAGATTGATGCATTACATGTCCTAAATTCGGTCCTAAATGAAATCATTTTAAGTGTATGTTTGAGAAAATAAATTAATGTTCAAAACTTCACAAAATTGCAACACGGATGTTTTATTTTATTATACTGATATTTATATTTCATGGACGACTTTTACTACACATATTCAATGTATAATACCAATATTGATATGTCCGTTGACATTTTGATTTTAGATCATTTTTGTAACTAAAGATGATTTTTCAGCAAATTATACTCACAAAAAAAAAAAAATGAAAATCATACGATGACTGTTTCTTCAAACTCTTTCATTTCTTCTGAAACGCTATTTTCTCAATATTTTATTACAAATGCACCATAAACATTGAATACTTTAAAGAAATCAAAATATGACTTAAAAATAAACTGGAAATTTAAAATAACATTTAAATAACTTTAATAACTTAAATAACATGAACAATATAATTTTTATTTTTTGTCACATTTTCATTCTTTGCAAAATATTAAGGTATTTATCATCTTCTTTGTGAAGCTTTGAAGTAAAGTACAACAAAGGCAGCAGTTCTAAAGATGAAAAAATAGCCTAGCATTGCATAATAGTCCGTAAAAATATCTCCCTCCACACCCTTAAATTTCAAATAATTTGTAGGATCGGGAAAAAAGCAAAGTTTCTTGCCACAGTCCATTCGTTGTCGATTCAAATAAATGTTTTTTATTATACTCTCAAAACCATATTTGGTGTACATGAAGTCAGAAGCCCATCTTAAGTGATCAGGAATATCTTTCACCGACATTATACCACCACTAAGCACTAGTAGAGGACTTATTACAACTCCAGCAAGGTACATAGCATTCTGGAGAAGACAAAAGAAAATGCTTTACAAAACAAAAGAAAATAATCCATATAAAACTATAAATGTATATATATTTTTATACCAAAAAAAATATTCAAATATTAAAGTAAATTTCCGACTGAATTAAATAAAAAATCACTGAATGATAAAGCTAACATTATTATTATTTCTAAAAGGTTCTTCAAAAATTGATTTAAGTAACTCTGTAGATAATTTTTGTTTAATGACATAATACATTAAGCACTAAAAAACAGGATTTAAAATGTGCAGCCACACGTTAGTATTTTTAACAATTTAAAGAATTTGAAGTTCTTATAATTTACTGTTTGTGATCAACAGGGTCATTGAAATTAAATAGACGGATTTAGGTGTCTTTGAGTTCAAAATCATTGGGGTGTAACAAAACTGATATATAATTCAATGTGAAAGAAAATTTGCTGTAGTACAGGAAGTGTGTGTAATAGCGAATGCAACTGAAAGTCTTCCGCCTACAAGGAATTATGAAGCAGTATTTCATCGAACGATGATTTTAACAATAACAATTTATACAATTTGAAGCTCTTATAATTTACTGTTTGTGATCAACAGGGTAATTGTAATTAAATAGACGGATTTAGGTGTCTTTGAGTTCAAAATCATCGGGGTGTAACAAAACTGATATATAATTCAGTGTGAGAGAAAATGTTGCTGTAGTGCAGGAAGTGTGTCTAATAGCGAATGCAATTGAAAGTCCTCTGCTTACAAGGAATTATGAAGCAGTACTTCATCGAACGATGATTTTAACAATAACAATTTAAAGCTCTTATAATTTACTGTTTGTGATCAACAGGGTAATAGAAATTAAATAGACATATTTAGGTGTCTTTGAGTTCGAAATCATCGGGGTGTAACAAAACTAATATATAATTCAGTGTGAAAGAAAATGTTGCTGTAGTGCAAGAAGTATGTCTGATAGCGAATGTAACTGAAAGTCTTCTGTTTACAAGGAATTATGAAGCAGTATTTCATCGAACGGTGATTTTAACAATAATGAAATTCGTTCTACTAGATTGTAAATTACTTCTTAAATTCATTTATAACGAAACAACAATATTTTTATTACATTCAAGACATTTCTATTGATAATAGTTTGTGTAGATTTCTTCTAGCAAATCTTCGTAGAACAATCTTGCGTTTGGAAGATACCGGAACACTGAGGGCCTGATTATCCAAAATGCACGTGAAGCACGGGCTGCCTCTGTAATGTTTAAGAAGAGACCCACCGTGACTGCAAAATGAGTCTCCAAATCCCATTTTTTAACGCTTTCAAACATTGTTGAAAAGTGTTTATGAATTCGGTGTGTCCGTCTGTCCGTAGTCTAACTCTCGTAAATATACTCTGAATGACATGTAACTTTTATACGTTAATGGGGTTCACTATGAAATTCGCTTTTAAAAATATATAGTCGCTTACATAGTCGCTTTTGAAAAAGAAGTGTGTAGTATTTATAGTTCATTTACAAGGACACGCAAAATAATTCCGTTACATTGTGGTCTATGAAAAAAAAATCGTCTTCGATACATTTTTGTTCATTTCATTTCATTGTATGAAAAAATGAAATTTATTAATAATATTCAGTTAGTGTTGGAAAGTGTTTCATAATTTATACCTGATACATGATTTTTCGTTCTTGTTTTATTTTGACATTGCATTTTTAATTTTTCTTAAGGAGAAAGTTAGCCTACGGCAAGAGAACATCCAAACTACTTCAGGAAACTTAGCGAAATATGAAATATGAATTTAATCAATAGGCTGTTTTAACTAATCATATGGCATCCTGATATGCTCGTTAGAAACCACTCACATAATTTAACATAACATAAAACAACTACTATAAATATACTTTATCAATAAATAATATATAAAGGTAATAATAATTTAAAAAAGTCCTTCCGGCCTGTACCGGGAGGAAAAAGTAGCTTTCCTATATCTTCGTTTTAAAATTTTAGCTAATGTTACTCGAAAACAGCAAGCTAAAATGCAAAGAGACCGTTTACAAAAGATTCGTTAACACTGAATTTGAATATGAAATTCGCCAAGTTATTGAGCTATAGCCAAATTGGCATTATTTATGAAAACTTATTCTGGTCGCCAAATTTGGCGATATTTCAGCAAATGTCTCCAAGTTTGACGAGAATTTGGCGCTAACGGATATGAATACAGTGGACTCTTTCTATCTGAACACTCTCTAATGTGAACACCCCGGTATTATGAACACTTTCTGGCAATCCCGGCGAAACTCCATAGACTTAACAAAAGATGAATTCTCTGTATTCTGAACACCCTCTAATCTGAACACCCCACTATTATGAACGCTACTTTTGATCCCCCATTCTAACCCGCCTCTCCGTAAACTGAACGCGTATTTGCAGTCGGAATGCGGAGAATTCCCGCATCATGGAAATTTAGAAAAATTGTTGCAGAAGAATTAAAGGGTTCAATGATCTCGATTTAAAAATAAAGAAACAAAATCATTTCTAGATTTTAAGATCTACCTGATGCTGAAATTTGTTTCAATAGTTCAGATAAAATCTTCAGTTAATAAAACAAACAAGCAAAAAAAAAATCGAAAGAATATTTTTGTCTTTACCGTATGTGTTCTCAACTAACTAGAACATTCTTATATATTTTTAATAAATAAAAAAGTGCAGATATGAAATTGTTTCCATGTCAGAAAAAGTAAATCATGATAATCAGATTAAATGAAATGATCAAAACAATAAATTTTTTATGCAAAGGGATACAAGAAAAAATAATGTAAAAAACATGTCACGTGATTTCCCCTCTCCCGAGCTGAGATAAAAATAGAAAGATTGCGCAACAGAAACGCCCAGCCCCCAATGACAGGTAAGAGACAACAGGTGTTAGAGGCAGTGGTTAAAAAAGGATTATGGTTTCTTTTCTGCACACATGGTTGGCAGCATTATCGCTTCTGTTTTTTTTCTTCCCTTTGCTCGTCAAAGGTAAAATTTTTTCGTTATTTCACTATTGTTGCAGGGACACTTACGCAGATATGTCAGAAATAAGTAAGAAAACGAAAAAACGGAAAGAACTGAAACTTCAGGAAAAATATGAAGTTGTTCAAAAATTAAAATCAAAAGTAAGTCAAAGAAAAATTGCATCTGAATTTGGAATTTCAGTAAGTCAAGTCAACGCAATCAGCAAGATAGAGAAAGAAACTATAGCCGCTTTTGAAGCAAATGAACCTTTCTCAAATTGTAGAATTTTCGAAAAGAAAACTGGAAACAAGAACATAAACAATCACGTCTGGAAGTTTTTTTGCCAAATAAGAACGAAGAATCTTCCTGTCACTGGACCCCTGCTAAAGCAGATTGCTCTGGATTTTGCAGAAAAGGAGAAAATCACGGAATTCAAGGCATCAGAAGGATGGCTGACTCGCTTCAAAAGTTGGCATAACATCGAATTCAAAATAATCAATGGTGAAGCTGCAGACGTAAATATCGATACTGTGGAGGAATGGAAAAGAAAGCTTCTGCATATAACGAAGGATTTCGATGCCGCTAACATTTTCAATGCTGACGAAAACCGGCCTGTTTTTCAGAGCTCTCCCAAATAAAACCTTAGCAGAAAGAAGCGATAAATGCATGGGCGGAAAAATGTCAAAAGAAAGACTTACTGTCATGCTCTGTGCCAGTTTTACGGGTGAGAAGCCCAAACCACTTGTGATCGGAAAAAGTGAAAAACCCCAATGCTTCAAAAGTGTGAAGATAGCATCATTGCCTGTGCACTATCAATCAAATCGAAAAGCCTGGATGACATTCACAATTTCTTCACAATGGTTGGAGGGCATTAACGAGATGATGAAGAGAGAAGGAAGAAAAATTCTTCTTTTTGTGGATAATGCTAGATCACATACAAATGTGCAGCTGAGCAACGTGAGTCTGAAGTTCCTGCCACCGAACTGTACTTCTATAATCCAACCACTGGATCAAGGAGTAATCAAGACCTTTAAAGCTCACTACCGAATTCATTTTTTGAAGAAAATGTCCGTGGTGATGCAGGAGGCAAATTCGGCAACCGAACTAACGAAGAAGGTTGATGTCATGGATACTGTCCATTGATATCAATTGCTTGGAATGAAGTAACCCCCTACACCATCCAAAAATGCTTCTACAAAGCTGGATTCCCGTGTGAGAATGAGCAATCAAGGACAGAGGACCAAGAAGCAACAGTTGTGAGTGACTTGGGGTCAATTCTTCAGGAGCTTCATATTGAAATTGAACCTGGAGCTTATCTCCAAGCCGACGGAAGCCTTCCTGTTTGCGACAACATTGTTGAAGAGGAAGAGGGTAGTGAAGACGAACTAGAACCAGAAGAGACCGATTAAACAAGAAGTACGATTACCTTCAAGCAATATGGCCAAGGGATTCAATACCTGTTGAACTACACTATATTGCCAAAGGGGACCGGTCACTTGCGATTTTAGACGTTTTGTTAACTATCTAGAAAAATACATGAGGAATTAACCTGAAACTGCAGGTGTGTAAACAATATAGTATAGGTTATATAGTTCCGCGAAAATTTTTTCACGAAACCCTATAGGGGACTGTCAACAAATTGAAAAAGAACGAATATCTTTTGGATAACCCTGTAAAAACTAATGTAGCAAAGGCGTTCAAACTCGAGATTATTAATAAGTGGCTTATTGTAATGTACTGTGTTCATTTTTATGAGGATAGCATCTATACTTCTAGAGAAATTAAGGTTTTTATAAAAACAGTCCCAAATTTCACTTAGTTTTTTGCTTAGAATTTGCAGAGTTCTTAATATAAAAAAAGTTCTTTTCCGAAAATATGACAAACAACATTGTACATAATACTCTGCAATCAGAATTAAAAAATAATAAAAATTGGATGAAAAATGAGCAGGTTTACTAAAAAATGTTTCACTGTGCATGCGCGAAAGCAATCAAAATATAATATGCAAAATGTATTAGCTAAGTATATAGAGCAACTTTTGTGAAAGTCTCAAAATCATAGCTTGAAAATTCTGAAAATTATCGTCGATAGAATAAGCTCGAAATCCGTTGTTCCCAAAAAGAAGCAAAAAGATGAAGGGTTGTTTCAAATATCTGTTGATTAGTGCCGAGATAGCGTACACAATATTGCATGTACTACTCTATATTTGAATACAACCCCTCGTATTTTTGCTTCCTTTTGGGAACAACTGATTTCGAGCTTATTCTATCGACGATAATTTTCAGAATTTTCAAGCTATGATTTTCAGACTTTCACAAAAGTTGCTCTATATACTTAGCTAATACATTATGCATATTATATTTTGATTGCATTCGCGCATGCGCAGTGAAACATTTTTTAGTAAACCTGCTCATTTTGCATCCAATTTTTATTATTTTTTTTATTCTGATTGCAGAGTATTATGTATAATGTTTTTTGTCATATTTTCTGAAAAGAACTTTGTTTAATATTAAGAACTCTGCAAATTATATGCAAAAAACTAGGCGAAATTTGGGACTGTTTTTATAAGAACCTTAATTTCTCTACGAGTATACATGCTATCCTCATAAAAAATGAACACAGTATATTACAATAAGCCACTTAATAATCTCGAGTTTCAACGCTTTTGCTACATTAGTTTTTACAGAGTTATCCAAAAGATATTAGTTCTTTTTCAATTTGTTGACAGTCTCCTATGGGGTTTCGTGAAAAAATCTTCGCGGAAATATATAACCTATACTATACTGTTTACACACCTGCAGTTTCAGGTTAATTCCTCATGTATTTTTCTAGATAGTTAACAAAACGTCTAAAATCGCAAGTGACCGGTCACCTTTGGCAATATAGTGTATGCGGCTGAACATCACCCAGAAGCCTTTCCACTTCTTAAACAACTAGATAACATGTACACTGCACGAGCATACACAGTGCAAAAACAGACTAAAATTACTCACTTTTTTAAGTAATGTACTGATTATCTTTTCAAGTAATGTAATTGTATGTTCTGTAAAATTTTTCTAATGTAACTTTTTCAATTAACTTTTTTTTAATTAACTTTTTTAATAGTTTCTAAATTCAGCACCTCCATCTCGGTAACTTGCATGGTTAATCAGGCTAAATATTCTATACAGTCTATAAACTCAATACATAGTAGGAGTAGCAATGCATTTCCCAATCTCCCTCTATAATGAACACCCCTATAATCTGAACATTTTTGGCCGGTCCCATGAGTGTTCAGAATAGAGAGAGTCCACTGTATATAGTTTTATGCGTATGATTGGGAAAATGATTACAACAATGAAAGAAAATAATTTGCGAGAAATCGCGTTCACTAAAACTCATAAATTAATCGTTGTTTTTTTGTAATGTGCTGTCTTGTAACAAAATGTCAGCCAACCTAGAATTTCAAACTGCTCTATCCCAGCCATTTCTTAAGATAGAGGTAAAAAGAAAAATTCTCTGGAATCCTTGCATCAAGGCCTAACACTTAATTAAAAAATAAATTTGAATTTTTAACTTTTTTGTATATTTATTTTAGTTTAAAAATTTTCAGTGGACGCCATCTCGAAACAAGATGGCGGACCAAGCTGGCCAACGAACTCGGTCGAGGCATTGGTGAGCTTAATATATATACATATATATGTATATATATATGGATATATCTATATATATAATTCAACATTTGAACGGAGGGTAGTTTTGGGGTCTGGGGGTCATGATCGGTGATAATATATCGAAATTTTCCGGAATTGCTTTCCTCCAAACGGCTGCAATAGGTAGCTTTATACTTTTTTGTATTGAAAGCTACCTAAAAGCTGTTTCATGAAATATATCATGTGAATTCGGCTAAGCCACTTCCGTGAATAATGCTTGTAGCATTGACGAGTTCCCTCGTATTTAGTCCTACACTGCGTCATATTTCCTTTTGGAACTAAATGTGATTACAGAAAACTATCTATATCATAAAGGACAAACTCGTACGTGTGTAACGCTGACGTCATTTTACGAATGACAACACTTGACGATGAAATTTTGCTTTTGCGTTTTTTGGTATTGCATTTTTTTAATTTCTAAACAGTGCACATTTCTAAATTTTACACCGTTATATAGGGGGGAAAATCTAATTTCAAATGCAATTTGTTTGAAAACTGTATTTTAATTGACTGATTTAATATAGCATTTAAATTAAATTTCAAGGATGATAAAAAAAAAAAGTCTGTCTCTATCACTTGCAGACGATTACAAAATATTAATCCGTTTGTACTTTACACAATATAAAAAGTCCAGCATTTGTTTCCAGCTGATATTCATTAACGAAATTAAAACTTCATTAAGCAATAAATAAAATAGTATAAATAAAACACAAATTTAACAGACACGTAATCGAAATAAGCGCTTAAAACCACTGAAATTGTCAGAATAAAAAAAACTGATGTAGATAATGAAAATTTTAACGATTTCTTCGGCTATTAACTTCTGACACGAGGCCAATACAAAATTGCCGATTTTAATAAATGTCAAAATTTTATTTGAATATATAATTGACACATTTCATATAAAAATGCTCTTTGGTGTTGTTAGAGGGCAATCTAAAAAAATTATTAAATGTAAAAAATCTATTAGAGTTTTCAATAAAAAAAAATAAATGGCTTTCACATATATTCTGTATTCCGGGAAGCCCGGGTTGTATGCCCTAGTTTTTTTAATAGGAAAATGATGTTTTGAAAAATCAATGCTGCTGTATTGAGGTAAATAGAAGTTGTCAAATACGTATATATATATGTGTGTATCTATACTAATATTATAAAGAAGTAACGTTTGTTTGTTTGTAGCGGTAATCTCTGGAACTACCGAACCGATTTCAAAAGTGATGGTGGCAAATTGATGGTGACAAGCCCTGTTCAACATAGGCTATATTTTATGTCCGTGCAGGAGCGAAGCACGCTCAAAAATTGCGATTTTTGTGATACGGAAGGAGCTAGAAACTTTAAATTTTGCATGGTAGTTACTTATATCATGTAAATAAGAACGTATTCTAAAAAAAAATTCGAAATACTGAAATATTCGAAATTTTAACACGTAAATCCACACATGTTTTTAAAAAAATTGAAGTCTAAAAGGGTGCAGGAGAAAAAAACGTTCTAAATTACGGTTTTTTGCGATTCTGAAAGGACTAGAAACTTGAAATTTCGCATGACGGTTGCTTTTAAAATAAAAATGCTCCCAAAGAACAGTTTAAAAAAAAATCGAAATTTAAAATATTGAAATGAGCGGAAATAATCCTAAAACTGATCTAAATTATGATCTCTATGGAATTGTTAAAGATAGAAGCTTAAAATTTGGCATGACTGCCACTTTTAAGACGCAAGTGCACACACAATACTGTCTTTTTTTGTTGTTGTTTGTTTTTTTTTTTAAATGAAATTTAAAAGGGTGCAGGCGAAAAAAATTTTATACTTTTGTGATCCGAAAGGACTAGAAACTTGAATTTTGGCAAGGCGGTCACATATAAGATATTAATGCTCGTTAAGAACAGCTTCTAAAAGAAATCGAAATTTTAAAGATTGAAATGAAGGAAAAGCGTTCTAAAAACTTTCTGAATTATTATTTCTATGAAATTGTTAAGGAAAGAAATTTGAAATTTGACATGACTGCTATTTTTAGGACGCAAAATGCACACAAAACACTGTTTTATAAAAAACGAAATTTAAAAGGTTGTAGGAGTAAGAAACACTCTAAATTACGATTTTTGTGATTACTTGAAAGGACTAGAAACTTGAAATTTAGCATGGCTTTTACATTTAAGATAAAAATACACTGTAAGAATGGTTTCTAAAAAAATTCGAAATTTAAAAGTGTGAAATCAACAGAAAGAGTTCTAAAAACGTTCTAAATTATGATTTGTTTCTATTGAATTGTTAAGGAGAGAAACAAAGTTTGACATGCTTGCTACTTTTAAGACGCAAATGCTCGCTCAGAACAATTTTCTAAAACTTCGAAATATAAAAGGGTGCAGGAGCAAAAAATGCTCTAAAATGTTTATTTATGTGATACTTCTGGTATATAAGCCTGAAATTTGGCATGGTTTTTACATTTAAAATGTAACTGCTCATTAAGAACTTTTTTAAAAATTCGAAATTTAAAAGAGTGAAATGAGCGAGAAATGTTCTAGAAACGTTCTACATTACGATTTATTTGGAACTGTTAAGCCTAGAATATTGAATTTGGCGTGGCTCTAGAGATGTAAATGCTCAGAACACTTTTCTAAACATTCGAAGTTTACAAATAAGGTGCAGGAGCGAAAAACGTTCTAAAATTGCGATTTGTGCGATACAGTGGGTATAGAAGCTTAGAAATTGACATGGTGGTTACATATAAAATGTAAATGCAAGCTAAGAACGGTTTCTGAAAAATTCGAAATTTTAAAGATGAAATGAGCGGAAAACCTACTAAATTACGATTTAGTTGGATTTATTCGGTTTAGAAACTTGAAATTTTGTATAGTGATTACATTTAACATACAGATGAATTCAGAATTGTTAGGGATAAAAATTTTAAATTTGACATGTCTGTTATGTTTAAGACGTAAATGCTCGCACAGAAAAGTTTTTACAAAATTTGAAATTTAAAAGTGTGCAGAAGCAAACAACGTTCTAAAATTACGATTTTTGTTATGCTACTGAGTTTGAAATTTAGCATGGTGGTTATTTTTAAGATTTAAGTGCAGGCTGAAAACGATTCCTAAAAAATTCGAAATTTAAAAAGGGTAAAATGAGTAGGAAGCATTCTAAAAACCTTCTAAACTATAATTTATCTGAAATTGTTAGGGATAGAAACTTGAAATTTTACATGGCTCTTACTTCAGAGACATAAATTCATCCACAGAACAGTTTTAAAAATTTGGGATTTTTAAAGTTTGCAGGAACAAAATACGTTCTAAAATTGCGATTTCTGTGATATAGTTGTTATAGAAGCTTGGACAACTAGAAGCTTGGAATTTGGAATAACGATCACATTTAAGATGTAAATTCTCGCTAAGAACGGTTTCTAAAAATTATTAAATTTCAAACGAAAATTGAAATGCGCGAAAACCTTCAATATACATTCTAAATTACTATTTATTTGGAATTAATTTTCGCTCTTGTCATTCATTTAAGTCTAAGGTTCGCCTAATGCAGTATAAGTACGAAGTTTACTCAAAATGGGGCTTTAATTAGTAATTTTTAATGTGGCAGTAAAATTTCCTCTAATGAAAATAGACGCAGAAATACCACTTGGCATATTTCAACGATTACAAGAGCAAAGCCGCCATGTTTTCCTGGTATATATATATAATTTAAATGTTTGGGCTTTAAACTCTTTAAGTGCAAAGCTAAATACGTTTACAAGTGGCGAGATTTTAAAGGATTCATTTATGCATCACTACGCAGTGTAGGTTTAGAATTTAGAAAACCTTTTTCTGCGTGAAAGGGAGCCCCAAATAATACTGTGCTTCCCTTAGATTTAGAAGTTAATCGGGAACTGGGAACACTTACTTTAAAGTGTGGACGAGACAGCTGTAGTAGCGGAACTTGTAACAGAAAAAGTATGCGTGATTTCGGTAAAATGTCTATATAAGTGAGTGGTAACTTATGGGCAGTAGATTTGATTAGTCGACAGGATTTTTGAGAAAAACCTTGACGAATCTGCTATGATCACAGACTTGATGAACCTGCCACTATCACCAAGTATAATTTTTGTTTACTTGTCTAACTCGTCTAAGCAATCTCGTCCAAGAAACGCTAAGTTCTGTAATGTTGTTTTCATAGTTTGGATAAAAACCTTCAATCTGAGCATGTCGCTACTCACTTATAAAATCACTTTAGGTTGTAGTTGTGCACGTTTTCTATCAAGGTATTTAGACATGATATTTTCGACAATGTGGGAAGTTTTGCGGAATAATTTATGTTTTTACTTCTGATATACCACATTCACAATTTGCTCAAAGATGTGCGAAAAACATTTGATTTAATGTTTAAAGCGTTAATAATGGTGGATAAAACATTACACTGAAGGATTAGGAAGAGCGATAAGACTTATTTCTATCTGAATAGTTTAAACATGCATACATTAGTCATTTATTCTGAAAATAACTTCCCTCGCAGAGTTGGAAGACATTGGTATTCTGTATTTGTTTGATATTATGCAGTAGTTACATTGATTTTTAAGTGATTATATGATTTTTCGACATCATTACCATCCCAAAGATCGCTGGAAAAAAAACGGTATCAGGGAAAATTACATGTTCTGTTAATGGCTCTGGAACGTTATAATTACATCAATTCAAAAGCGAAATGCTCTGACACTACAATCTTTATGTATAACGTGTAATTCTATCATATGGCTTTATCTTCGCGAAATTTATTGTAGCAATATTTTTTGGAAGACAGACTATGTAGCTGACCACCCGAGCAAATCCCCTATGATTTTTGGTGGTAGGGCTATTTAAATACTGTGATTATCAAAACAATATGTCTAACTTAACTGTCTTAAATAATTGAATTTCAAAGTTAGATTCAAATCTCAACGAAAAGGAACTCCCTTGTGTTGCCATATTTGTGGTACGTCGTATGCAATTTTTGAAGTAAGGAGATGAAGGACATGTTAAGCTGTGTTTACAAAATAATGATTTTTTACACATGATTCCAATACAGTTATTGCGCGTTAATTTTTGTTGTTACTGTTATTTTTTATTAATACCACTTCCACTTGTTATTTCAGGGCAGTTATTGTGCAGTATCTTTTAGTCTTTCAACAGTTAGGCAATATCAGCAACATGCAAGTTGTTTGCACCATAGCAGCACTTTTTCTCTTATCGGCCTAAATAAAAGTTATTTTATTCTTCAGAAATTGAAAGCGCATACTTAGGAAATTATGTGTACGTAATTTGGTTGCTGTTCGTTCATAACTGGTACATCAGACAGGCCTGTTGTTGTTGCTTTTTTTTCTAATGTCCTATGACCAACAAAGATGGAAGACCAAGTTTTGAAGGCATTGGGAAAGGTGGATGCAGCTTTTGTTTAACAGGATTCGCAGAAGCGGGAAACTGACTAGGCACAACACTTCCCCCACAATTTTGATCCTTACCGAGAGGTAGTCTCTCTCAGTTCGGTATCTCTCTTCCACCTACCAAATTCCCAGTTACGGAGCTTTCCACATCACTTATTTTATATTCAGTTATGTGGCACGGATATATACACACAGAGCCAACAGAAGTGTACTGTTCTCTTGAGAACACCCTCCCAAGTACTGAATATGCTCGATGTTGCTTTACCTCGGTGTTCGGGTATGAACCATATCCTTACAACATGACATGCCGTTGACTCTCAGACATGTCTCAACAACTCTCGTTTCATTTCGATCACCCTGTGCATGGAAACTGTTAATTAAATAAATCGCATACTTCAGCTCTCCCTTTTAACGAAGGAAATGAAAAACTGAAGAAATGATGTGTTTCACATCTATTGAAATGTTAACTTTGACAGCTATCTACAACTATAAATAATATCAGAATTACTTACAATCTCCTATGCAGTCAAAAGTAATAGGCTTCACACAATGTTCGTTTTTTAAAATTCGTTCTTTTCTTTTAAATAGTTAAACGAGACACAAAATAAGTATCACGTTAGTTAGCTTTTAAAAGATCAAAAATGCAAGAATTACTTTCAGCATTGTCTTTTATAAATTATCGTTTATTAAATCTTCTATCAAAGTTATATTCTAGAAATCTAAATTAATTTTTTGTTCATCTTTCACTAGAAATACATTTCAAAATGTATAAAAAGTTGTTTATTATTACCTTTATATTAACTAATAACCGATTCGTCTGTTAGAAATAACCAAAATTAAATTTTAGAGTGCACAAACTAAGATTCGTCCTTACAGAGTAACCATCATAGTTACTGTCACATTGGATGCAACTGTTTTTTTCTTCTTTATGCAAAATTAAACAAAACTCGGACACCAAATCATAGAACATATAACACATATTTCTTTTGTGAACGATTTTGAAGTGGCAGTAATACGGTCCCTCGTAAAATTAAAAGTTGTTGTGTTTAGATTTACTTAATGAATTTAGCAAAAGGGAGCAAATTCCATGTCTTTCAGCGCATCTATCCGCTTCAATTGCAAACAAGTTCGTCAATGAACCAACGGTTTGGCTTTCTTAACAAGTTGTCTCAATTGTGTCGATTGAATAAGGTTTTCAGAGGAAGCACATTTTTATATCGGTAAAAATGTAAATAAAATAATTATCAAATTGAAGGAACCGAACACATTCTGGTTTCTTATCGTGATTAACTGCATTAACAGTGAATGATCATATTGGCTGTCTTTCCAACAAAGGAATCATACACACCCCTTTTTCACGTGACTGACAGTTATTACCGTTCGTTATGCCGAAATATTGCACGAATTGGCATCTATGCACAGTGCATTAGATGGTTCATTCTTCATTCAAGAAGATATACACATCATTGGACCTTAATGGAGTTGGAATTACTTGAATTCGAATTACCACTTCGACTATCATGTGTTAAATTTCAGTACCTCAGTATAACTGGCAAATAAAACAATGAAATATATGCCAAATTCAATAAATTTAAGTCCGTACAATATTTTACTATGCAGTAAATTGTCTATTTAAGAAATTTTAAAACATCGGGAGAACATTATTTTAAATTTTTGAAGATGGATATATCACACATGGTCATTTTTTTAACCGTATTAGAAAAGCTTCCAACATTAATTGAAATATGTGTTTTTGTCGCCGGTGACGGACACTTTGGTAAATAATAAACATTTTAAGTGGAGAGATTGCAGAGCAACCTGTTACTAAAATGTTTATATATCAGCAATAAACATTTTAAATATTCCATCAGCAAAAAAAGTCGTTATTCGAGAATAATTTATAATAGAATCAAATTAAAAATGTCATTGACTTGAAATCACCTCTTGTATAATATCAATAGTTAATCAGTATACGTGATGGGTTTCAGATTCATCTTGATATCAACTTCAAAATTTCCAATAACTACACAAGAATTTCTTTAATCTATAATGATTTGTCACGTTGCTATTATCCTAAATACATGCAAATATTGGTGCAAAAAGTGGAGAAGATGCAACTGAAAATATATTAGGGAGCTTTATATAAATATTTTATTATTTTTGTAGGTTTATTTTTCTTATTTCTTATTTTACTATTACAAAATTATGGAAAGTAAATTACATGTTTATTCACAAATAGTAATTTATTCACAAAATTACATCTCGTTTCGTAATCATTGAGTTGTTTAAAGTAACTTAAGATAACTTTTGCTTACTTTCATACTAACATTATCTTTAACTTTGTTACAGAGAGAACTTGTATATAATCAGAAAAAAGGTTAGATTTCTTTGTTGTTGTTAGAAAGGAATTCGACTGTATTTTAACTCAGCAGATTGCCATACCTTGCATTTTGTACTTTTGATGGAATTCTTGCTCGCAGCACAGTAAAAGGTATGGAAATCAGTTTAATTCAATGTTAGTAGAAGAGATAAAAAGGAAAAAAAATTACTTTCGAACCAGAAGGATTAAAAGCTGTTGCAGGAAACTGATTACAACAGTTTTAAACCATTAAGAGAGTCCTAATTTCTAAAAGAAAAAAAAAAAACAAGAAAGAAAATGCGTCAAGCATAGATTCTAAAACACTTTCCAGCCCTTTCAGAATACTTTAACAAAACTTTGCTGTTTAATAAGGTAAAGAAAATACTTAAGTAAACAGTTTAGAAAACGCGTAACATATTTGAAAACCATATTTAAGCATTTATTGTCCATAGCCGGAAATGTACTCGAATTCTCTTGTGTGACCCTGTAAATGGTTTGTACTTTATATTCTACAGAAAGCTTGTTTTAAAGTACCTCAGAAATTCATGTTAATTTCATTCTGCTTGAAATAGTATAATATCATTCAAATACACCGTAAACGATTTTTCTCCATATACCATAATGTAACGGAATTATTTTGAGTGTTTCCGTAAACGAATTATAAATGCTAAATATTTCATTTTCAATAGAGAGAATGCCATAGCAAACATTAATAACATATATCAATTACATGACAATCCGAGTATATTTACGAGAGTTAAAGCACAAGCAGACTCCCGACGGCAAGACAAAAAAACAGAATTCCTAAACACTTTCCAACTATGTTGGAAAGAGTAAAAAGTGTTTACAGAAATTTGGATATAACGAGCAAAAGGGCGTTCATCTTGAGGTCTAGTGAATCATAATGAATGAACTAACAAATATTCCAATGAACGAATAAATGTGCCAATGCTACTCCTAATATACATGATTTATTTGAAAATAGCTACTGAATTATCAGATACTTGTAATTCATTGTAACACATTTGAAAATTTCTGTTCACTCAGAACACTTTCTACGAAAATCATAAAACACTGAATGTATTTAGACACAAACAAAAATTATTTAACAAGATAAATTTTCCACAGAGTATTGTTCTGATACGAAATACAGGGTGACGATGGTTTAGATGGAAATATTTCAACATAAGAATGCTTCTTTAAAAATATATGGAAAATTCCATATACACTGCTCAAAACAATTAAAGGATATTGCAGTTTTAGGTGGATTTTGTATCTGGGAAACTTCTTAGCTGATTGATACATGGTCGACAGACATAGTAGGTTATATGAGAATAAATTACACATGTTTGGCAGAAAAAAATGCATTTTATTGCGCATTTGTGTACAGAAGGAAAAAAACACAATTTGTGCATATGAGAAAAAAAGAATAAGAAAAGGTGTTTTCTTCAAAGAAAATCATTTTCAGTAGGGGGTATGGTTTCCACGGGCGGCCAGCAACGTTGAACACCTTTGAGGCATGGACTCAATGAGGCTATTAATGACGAGTTGGGGTATTCTGCCCCACTCTTCCAGAAGAGCTCTTTCCAGTTCTTGGAGAGTTTGTGGGGGCTGTTGGCGGCCAGAAACTCGTCTTCCTAGAGCGTCCCAAACGTGCTCGATTGGATTCATGTCTGGAGAACACGCTGGCCATTCCATTCGAACGATTCCTTCCTCGAAAAGGAAATCCTCCACCAGGTTTGCACGATGTGGCTTGCAGTTATCGTCCATTAAAATGAAGTTATCTCCGATTGCTGCAGCGTACGGGACTACAATAGGTCTGAGGATCTCATCCCTATATCGGCGACCAGTCAGAGCTCCATCTCGAATGATGTAGAGGTCAGTGCGCCCGTCAATGGAGATGCCACCATACACCAACACTCCTCCACCGCCAAATCTGACACTTTCGTGCACGAACGCAGGATTATTCCTACTGCCACGGTCCCTCCAGATGAAAATACGCCTATTATCCGGATGCACAGAAAAACGGGACTCGTCAGAAAACAAAATATTGCTCCATTCATTTCTCCTCCAGTTGACATGCTCGGTTGCCCACTCCCTGCGGTCGCGACGATGCCTTGATGTTAATCTAACACATACCATCGGTCGGCGAGCATACAGACCTACAGCATGGAGCCGGTTTCGGACAGTCTGAGTTGAAATCGTGGTGCCTGTAGCCAAGCGAAGGTGTTGTTGGAGAAGAGTAGCGTTCATGTTTCGGTGTCTCCGAGCTGTTAACGCTAAATACCGATCTTCATTGGGCGTTGTTGCCCGTCTACGACCTTGCCCTGGTCTTCGGCCTGCACATCCACTCTCCAAAAAACGGTTCCAGATCCTGGAAATGACACTTTGTGACACTCCAATGGCTTGCGCTACTTCGGCTTGAGTTTGGCCCCCTTCTAACCTACCAACAATTCTCCAAGCTTCTGAATCTGTCAAATGAAATTGCTGAGACATCGTACTCATCGAAACAAAGCAATCACTGAATGCCGATCATCCTTGTCTTCATTCTCTTCATTTATCCAGTTGAAAGTCAAATTTCATTCGCTGCCGCTGAAGCGACGTTTTTGACGTCGAACTCAAAATTTGCATACTCCACAGTTTGAAAACCAGAAAAATTTGCATTTGTGATTCTCTTCTTCTATTTTCGGCAAAAAAAATTTCGTTTATATCTTTATTTTATATAAAACTTCAAATATCCTTTAATTGTTTTGAGCAGTGTATTAAGAACGTCAAATTCATCTTCTCAAACTTGTAAAACCACAATGCAAACACATTGATAAAAAATTTGTTTGTTACTAAAAGAGGTGCAATAATTAAAAACACAGTTTTAAAACATTAAAACTATTTATGATGTAAAATCAGATGTCAAAAATACATAAGCGCTTTCAGCTAAACATTAGCCTTCGTCAGATTATAAAAACCAGTCGAAAAACTCAGTTCTGAAGAAGTGCAGTGGACAGGTGGAAAACCGTCGAAACCAACAAACTATGAAATGGAGGCAGTGAAGGAAGATGTGACGATACCACTAAAAGTTGGTGTGTGTGTGTGGGGGGTGTCAGCAAAAACCAAAAACCCCAGTGACACCAAGTACATTATACAAAGTACGTGGGATCTGATAAGTCAATACATCATTACATGTATTGACAAAAAGAGGTGATAATACATGTAATGATGCATTGACTTATCAGATCCTACGTATTTGGTATAATGTACTTGGTGTCACTGGGGTTTTTGGTTTTTGATGACCCCCCCCCCCCCAGCTTGTAGTGGTATCGTCACATCTTCCTTCACTGCCTTCATTTCATAGTTTGTTGGTTTCGCCCGTTTTCCACCTGTCCACTGCACTTCTTCGGAACTGTGCTTTTCAACTGGTTTTTATCATCTGATGAAGGCTAATGTTTAGCCGAAAGCGTTTATGTATTTTTGACAGCTGATTCTACATCATAAATAGTTTTAAAGCTTTAAAACTGTGTTTTTAATTATTACACCTATTTTAGTAAACAAACAAAATTTGTATCAATGTGTTTGCATTGGGTTTTACATTGAATGCTTCTTCGGCATGATAGTTTGTCATAATTCGTAATACTCTTCAAACAGCCCATTGCAATAGAACATAGAACAGTTCGAGGAATGTTCCAGGCACCATTTGAACTTTTTTTAAAATTTCAGTGTTTTAAAATACCGTTTTGATATACACTGGTGGACAAAACTTAAGGACCTAGAAGAAATGGACGTGTATAAGAAAATATACGTGTGATTGTGGATCAAGAGGTATTCACAGTATGTTCAACAGGATTTAATGTAAACATTTTGTTGAAAATATGTATACAGGGTGTTAAAAGAGGTTGTTTTCTTGAAACGTGCATATTTTCTGAATATATGACTGTACAAAGAAAGCAAAATACTTACAATAAACAATCATCAGTGCCATGTCAGTAAGGGATGTGGCCACTGTGTAATGCGAGTAAACAAGGAAACCCTCACTACACGGATGAGGGTTTCCTTTTTTGTGGGAGGAAATTGTCGAGAAGCAATAAGTCTCCCCAAGGCATCCCATACATTTTCAATGGTATTCGAGTCAGGGGAACGTACTGATCAGGCTATGCGATGGATATCTTCGGCGTCAAGTCTTGTACAGCCTGTGTGCGATGGCAAGTTGCGTTATCATCCATAAAAACGAAACTTTTCGCAGACATCAACTCGAAAAAGTTGAACATGTGGGATCAGAATGTCTTCAATCTACCGTTGGACGGTCATGGACCATTGGTCAACCACATAGAAATCCGTGAGACTATTGACCATGATGCCTGTCCACATTATGATACTGGAAATCGCATATCGATCTATTTCCATAATATTTTCGCGACAGTAAGCACTGCCAACCTCGCACCATATCAGTTTACGTCTACAATCAGACGATAAACTGAATCTACTCTCATCTGAGAAAACTACTCGTCAACAGTCCAATGGCGAGAGTGGGACACACACAACAGGCCTTCAGACGTATAGCCCACCCTTTTTCAAACGTCTTGAAACAGTTTTCCTGGATATTTCAGTTTTTGTGGTAGCACAAAGTTGATTTGCCATTTGACCAGCTGTGCTGCGTTGGTTCCTTTTTGCCAAACTAACAATATACTGATCTTCTTGGGACGTCACATTGCTAGGACGACCTCTTCCTGTGCGCCTGGTGCACATTCCACACGTTTGAAATGCCGCCCACATCCTAGAAACGATACTGTGCGCGATGTTAAATTCACGGACGACATCTCTCGTTTGGCGCCTTCCTTCTAACTTTCCAATTATTCTTTCACGAGTAAAATCATCTAAATGTTGCCTGGAAGACATGTTCAAAATTTCAATGTTCTAACTTCACTCCTTCTTTAATTTTTATATGTAACGACAACTCACAGCACGCGCCGGTTGCCTGAAAAATCTTATATCTACTGTCACGTGACCGACAAACGCGGAAATATAAAGTTTCACAAAACAGAGTACATTCCGCATTCATGCAAATTTACACACATTGCTGCGGACCTGTTTCTAACTACAATCGTTGCAAACAACAGCGGTCCATAAGTTTTGTCCACCAGTGTATTATTAAGTGAATTTATGAAAGAAAATGATTTAATCAAGAGAAAAATTCAATTTTCGTGGTAAAATTAAAAAAAAAAAATAAGTAAATTTAAAATTCTACTTCTCATACAATTTTGAACTTTTTGAAACTTTTTGTTTGCTTGCTTTTCTTACAAGTGTATTCTATAACATAATGCTCGGTTATCAAGTTTCATAAAAGTTAATTAATTTAAGAAAAAAAAATGACATGACATACATAAAAATGGAGTATAATGGAAATTTGAATAAAAAGTTGAAATAATTTGTTCTAATGATCAGATTTTGACGAAATTGAAATGGGACCACCTGGGGGCCTTACTCTTTCAAACAAAAGAAAAATTATCAAAATCGATGCACATTTACGAGAGTTATGCGTGAACAACACCAAAACATACATACACACGGGTCGAACTGATAACCTCCTCCTTTTTTTAAGTCGGTTAAAAAATGACCATTTACTTAACATTTTTATTTTTTTTAAATAAACTATTTGTATTACTGAAAATCCAATTTCTAATTTTATGAAATGTACTTTAAGAATCACCAAAAGAAAAAAATAACAAGACAGTTGAAAAGTATATGTGGAAGTTTTAGCATTTTTATCATACCGATAAATTGAAGAAATACAAACTGAGAAAAATGAATTTAAATATTGCAACTCTGATACATTCACAGGAAAATGGATGCTGTAAAAACCTTTCTCCCATATTTATAATAATCGGATCTATACTAATAAGAATATATATACTAGGGATGTCTAAATACATTTTAAGCAAGAAATTGGAAAATTGATATTTTCGCCATTTTTCGCAAAATAAAGTATAGCGAGTCTCGTTAAGATATTGATTGAAACACTTGAACGCTCACCACACTTAAGGTAATAGATTATTTCATGTGAGTGTTCAATATAATGTAAATTTCGAATAGTGATTATTGAAACATTTAAAAAACTGGTTGATTATGTTAGGTTCGGTTACTGATGTTGACCTAAAGTATAGCGTCTAGAAGATAGAGTGAGGCAACCAGCTTTCCAGTAATGCTTTAAAAATTGCTAAATAATTTAAGCCGATCAATGTCGAGCGATGCTGAAACTATAAATGTCGATCGCAGCGATATCTGCTAGCTCTTCACCGACCGAAACGTTTCCTGAATTCGATCCTTATACAATGTTTACGTTTGAACTACCAGATATCACTGCGATGGTCATTTATCGATAAGCATCGTTCGGCATTTATCGGCTTGATTTTTTAGCATTTTTTTCGAATAGCCAATTGCCACGCTATATCTTCTAGACACTATACCTAAAAGGGTGCTGAATTTTGAAGAAAACTTGTAAAAATGCATTGATGTAAACAAAAGCTATTTATCAGATATAATGTTCATAAATGACTTTTTATGCTGTGGGTGATAAAATGCCATGAATACATTTATGTAGGACTTGCATTTATCTTACGTATGACGTACGTGATCAGCGAATTAAATAACACTCTGGTATTTATTGTAAATAATTTTAACTCAAGATATGTCAATGCAAAATTCACGGATCACGAGCACAAGGACTTATTATTATTATCACCCAACCGGAGAGCCAACCTTATCGGTTTACGGCTTTTTTACCTCCGGCACAATGACTTTAGACTTTCAAAATCAGAAATGCTCAGTCAGTTATTTTCCTTCACTCATGAAGCGTTGTTTCAAAAGCGGTTAAGAAAGCAATTGGCTGTATTAGGCCTAATTGGAATATTATACCATTGTTATGTAGACTACTGTTTTTAAGTATTAATTTTGGTATATTTGAAAGACTAACTATAGCATACTGTAAAATTAAGTATCTTCAAGGGATTAAATCCACGTTTATAATATTTTAGCAACTTGTAATTATTTAAATATATCAACAAATTTACATTTTGCAGATCACCCTACTACAATTTGGGGGCTCGGTGCCGAGATATAGATGATATAAGTGAATATAGTTAAAGTAAAAATATTATAAAAGTAGCAATGACAACGGATTCAAGTAAGGAAATACGAATCAATTGCGAAATTATCATGAATTACCAGTCAAAAGGTGGATTGTGAGTTTTTAATGCAAGCGTGAAAAAAGGTGGATTGTGAGTTGTTAATGCAAGTGTGAAAGCCGTAATCATACCTATCTAAGTTCTATTCTAAAAGATAAACATAGGAACCTTAAATAAAGCTTGAAGAAGTTACTTCGTAAATCTATGTGAGGAATGCGGGATTCAGATACCAGAAAAAATGACGATTCCAGCGCTAATAAAACTCATTAAAAACTCAGAGTCTTACAAAGAATATTTCATAAAAGACAACTTAGAAAATATTATGGCAGCTAGAAACGAAGAAGCAGAAAAAAAGAAGAGAACAAACTACAAGCAAAACTAGGAGAAAAAAAAATTGCTATTGCAAGTGGATATTGAAGAAAAGAAATTGTAAGCTGCAATCGAAGAAAAGAAACTGGAGATGAAAATAGAAGAAAGAACATGGAGAGTAGAATTGAAGAAGAGGATCGTGAAAGAAGTTCGATATTAATAAAATACAGATACAAGAAACCTCTAGAGAAAATATCGATGTGAACCCAAGAACGAATATAGGTAACCAGTATGAGTTACTTAGACTATTATTAAATATTATAATACAAGGTGGCCATAATTAAACTGACGGTACTCAGAGTGTTCTGTAGCGCGATCTAATTGCGAGAATGGCGCCAAATTTTGTAGGAAGATTAAACAAGACGGGAGACGAAGGATTCCGTGAAAAAAAACATTTGTTCCAAAAGTCACCACCAGGGGAATATGTGGCTCTGTGTATTCGAAAAAAAGAGTTTCAAAAAATTAAGAATCAATACTGAAAAAATATTACCGTTTATTTAACGAATTTAGCAATTTAATCCAAGCTCAAAATGGTAACAGTTTATAAAAAGCTAAAAATTTACATAAACACTGCTAAAGTTTCTTTATCTGCAATTTCACTTACAAAGCCCCAAAGAAAGTAACAGCAGAAGAAGAAGTTCTTTATTCAAATTTCACGTTACATCTTTTGGCCCAGTGCCAGCTTGTTCGGCTTTAAAAGGTAATGTGCTACTGTTAGAAGCAATTTCATTGAAAGTTATCTTTCATAATGTCTCCTTCTTTAGTTGAGCGAGCTCTACTAGTCAAATTCTTTTACCTCAACCAGTGCAATGTACCAGCCGCTCTTCGTGCTTTTAGAAACCACAAAAAAATGCGTAAAGGTAACGGTTCTTTGTCAGTTAATGGTTTAAAAGCAATGGTTGAGAAGTTTGAGAAAACAGGTTCTCTAAATGTTCAGTCAGGCAGAGGACGAAACCCCGTATCACAGGATACAATCGAAGGAGTGGCAACGGCGATTGTCGACAGAGCACCAGACAATATTGCTACTACTTCCAACGCTCGTGGGATAGCTCGGAATCTGGATATGCCTTATTATATGTATATATATATATATATATATGTCAGAATGGCAACAGTACATCCAAGCAGAGTAATAGCGCGGTGGACAACAGCGCCGCCTTCTTTTGATAAGAACAGACGACAGCGCCACCAAGGCTTCAGCGGAAAAACTCCCCGCTAGAATGAGAAGATGAGTTGATTCGGAAGGAACAATACGTAGTGACTGTAGCTAAACGAAGTATAACAGAAGTGTAATAGAGAAGATGTATTGGAACGACGATTAGAGCTTATTATTATATTTTTGTACATAGTAGTGTAAATAGTTTAATATAACATCTTAATTAATTTAAAGTGTCTTCTTTTATTGAAAGTAATCACCTTTATTTATTAAATAACTCTTCATATTTACATATATATATATATATGTACGGTATGGAAAATCCTTCGAAAGATTATCCACTTCTATCCGTACAAGATCAGCCGTGTACAAGAGTTACGTCACACCGACCGTGATAAGCGATTGACTTTTGCTCTCACTTTTCTTGCCAGAATGAAGTTGGATGATGCTTGGCCCTGGAAAATCTTATGAGGAGACGAGGCCCATTTTTACCTGAATGGAACTGTAAATACCCAGAACTGCCGAATTCGGGATAACAAGTCACCAAGAGCATTCAAGGAAATTCCTTTGCATTCATCAAAGATAACTGTTTGGTGTGGTTTCACAGCAGATATGATCATAGGCCAATTCTTCTATGAGAACATTACTCCGACAGGACCTGTAACTTGTTCTGTTACCGGAGACAAATATCGCCAAATGCTAAACAACTTTGTTATTCCGGCACTTTAGCAAAGACAGTGCCTGGCAAGGTGGATCCCCTCCACATATTGCTTTGCGGGTACAGCAGCTGCTACGACAGAAATTCACAACAGAAAGAGTCATTAGCCGCTGATTTTCAACTGCATGGCCACCTCTGTCCCCTGATCTTACACCCTGCGACTTTTGGCTATGGGGTTACCTAAAGTCCAAGGTCTATCACGGAGGTGTCCAGGACCTGGCTACGTAGAAGGATAACATATCGCGAACTGTACGGGAGATTCCTGCAGACATGTTATTCTCTGCTGTTGTAAATGCTGTGCACTGAATGCAATATGTGGGCCACAAAAACGGCGGCCACATCGAACCTGAGTTGGATGTGCTAAATAAACGGTAATTTTATTTCAGTATTGATTCTTCTTTTTTGAAACTCTCTTTTACGAATACACAGCGCCACATATTCCCCTGGCGGTGAATTTTGGAACTAAATTTTTTTCGCGGAATCCTTGTTCCCCCGTCTTGTTTAATCTTCCTACAAAATTTTGCGACATTCTCGAAATTAGATCGCGCTACAGAACACTCTGAGTACCGTCAGTTTAATTATGGCCACCTTGTACTATCTACATTAGTTTATATTTGGCCATATATGAAAGACAGATGGCACAAACTGGTATTGACAAAAAAGAGTGGGTAACTTATTTAATTAATCTAATGCCACTAGACGTGATTAATAATAATTAGAGAAAATGAACCCGAAATCAATGATTATTATTATATGAAAAGTATCCTTTTGAAACCATATAAGCTATCGCCAGAAGAATTCAAAAACTTTTTTCGCGCAAAAAGGAGCCATCGGCTAATTGGCTCGATTTTGTCTATGAGATCAATGTATATTTCCAAGAATAGATTGAAGGTCTTGAAGTAGATAACTTTGATGAATTATCAGAATTAATATTAGTTAATCAAATTAGACATAATTTGCCTGCGGAGACAAAAGAACATTTCGTTGAGGAACTAATAGTAATTAAGAAAATTGATGACTTAGTAAATAAATTAGATGTTTACGAAACGGCGAGAAGGGTTTGCACGAAACCGACAGTAAGAAATATAAGTGGTAGATTAGATAAGGAAAGATTAAGAGCAGTTGGCTACGCCAATTCGAAACGACGCGCGGAGCCAAGATGATAATCGGCACGGTATGAATCACGGGGAAAACGAGTTGCATATAGTGTGTTTTAAATGTAAAAGGCGTGGCCACGTGAGCGCGAAATGTACCACTGGGAATAGAACACAACACGAATGTTCAAATGTTAAGAGGCTACTTCACTCAGATAAAAACACCCGCTCGCTAACGTTAATCCTATGGGGGAAATAATTTACGACATCATTTGCATTTCAATATTTTTAAATGATTTTCTTTGCATTGGATAGCTGAGGTCAATCTCTATGCACGCTCTTTTGGGATTTTTCGATTTTGATTACATTTTTTTTTTATTAAGATACTTTCACTTTTGGAACCGGTTCTGAAAGTGAAAGCATCTTAATAAAAAAATGTAATCAAAATCGAAAAAGTACAAAGGAGCGTGCATAGAGATTGACCTCAGCTATCCAATGCAAAGAAAATCATTTAAAAATATTGAAATGCGAACGAGATATCGTAAAATATTTCCCGCATCGGATTAACATTAGCGAGCGGGTGTTTTCGCCTGAGTGAAGTAGCCTCTTAACCCGCAACGTAATCAGAACTGGCGAGAATCAAAATATCAGGAATGGAGCCAAAACACGGACAGAAAAATAGTTAATATAGGCACATTAAATGGGAAAAAGCAGAATTCTAGACATCTAGGAAATAAATACAAACAAAATTATTGATATAGGGAGGGACATTTCAATCGCCAATTCAAGGTACCATACCGCAATACACCGGCCAAAACTAACCAGCGATAATATATATCTATATCGGGCATATGTGGAAAAGTGATTGAGCCAATGGGTTTCTTCTTGCGCAAAGTCTGCGTGGACGATATGGAAGTACAAGATAAGTTTTATGTGGTCCAAGATACTGATTATGATTTAATAATAAGTAGAAAAGCAGTAGAAGGCTTAGATCTAAGAGTAGTACGAGACGTTGTTAGAATAATACGTAATAACACAGTGGGAGTAGGATACATTAAAATTAACGAAACTCCTCGCAAAACAGGGGAAATAGAAACATCAAATGTAAGCAACAATAATCGATGTTGGGAAGATATGGTTAATATTGATTGCGTAAACGCCGAAGTAGATTTGACTCATATTACAAAGATAGCTAATTTTGAAAAAATACAGGAATTAATAAAATCGTACAAACCGAATAAAACAAAAGATATTGGGTTAAAAATGAAAATATTACTGGCAGATGAAAAACCTATCTGCGAACGTCCGAGGAGATTCCCTAGAGTTGAGCAGAAAATCATCAATAAACAAGTACAACATTGGTTAGAAGATTGAATCATTACACAGAGTTACTCGGATTTTGAAGCACCTGTAATCCTGAGTTAGAATAAAGATGGATATCGCCGATTATGTATAGATTATCGAAAATAATTCGAAAAATAATAAAAGATCGCTACCCATTACCACTGATTGAGGATATTGTTGATAAGTTACAGAAAGAAAAATTATTTATGACGTTAGATCTCAAAAAGGGTTTTTTCCACGTCAAAATTAAAGAAAGCAGTCGCAAATATATAGTTTTTGTAACCGTTGAAGGGGAATATAAATTTTTACGTTGTCTGTTTGGATTATGCATATCTGGTAACCAATTCCAAAGATATGTAAACACAGTGTTTTAAGATTTGCTGCGAGAAGGCACTATATTATTGTATATATGGAAACCAATTCCAAAGATATGTAAGCACAGTGTTCTAAGATTTGCTGCGAGAAGGCACTATTATTGTATATATGGATGATCTTGTTATTTCGTCAGATAATGAAGAAGGAATGAATAAACTGAAACGGGTATTAGAAGTATAATCATCATACGCTTTAGATATTAATTTCAAAAATGTCAATTCCTGAAAAGGAAAATAGAATTCTTAGGAACAACGAAAATGGAACAATAAAGCCGTCCGAAGCAATAACGAAGGGTGTTCAAAAATTTCCTAGATCAAAAACTGCAAAACAGCAATCTTTTTTAGGTTTAACAGGGTACTTCAGAAAATTTATCACGAACTATACCAAAATCGTCAAACCTCTAAGAGATGTATTAAGGAAAAGACATTGTTTCAAATTTGAAAGAGACATTTAACGAGTTGAATTAAATATTGTCAACAAAACCATTCCAACAATTACATAAACAAGTATCCATATTGAAGCTTCATACCGATGCGAGTATTCGGGGATTTGGCGTGGTTTTATTACAAAAAGGAGATGATGGAAAATTTCACCCATTGCAATATATGAGCAAGAAAACCACCACAACAGAAGAAATATTCAAGTTATGAACTCGAAGTACTCGCCATAATAGAAGCTCTAAAGAAATTTAGGAATTATTTAATGGGAAATAAATTCAAAATCGTCACGGATTGCGCTGCATTCCAGAAAACTTTAAACAAAACAAATCTAGCACCTAAAGTAGCAAGATGGGCAATACTCATAGAAGAATATGACTACGAGATAGAACATCGAGCAGCAACAAGAAGGAAATATGTAGAAGCATTAAGTCGAAACGTCCCGATAACACAATCAGTACTGCTTATAACTAGATCACAAGAGAAAATAACGAAAAGAATAGCACAAAGGCTAGATGAATCCATAAAGGATATTAAGTCGCGAGTTAAAGATGGTTCGTCCAATAATTACATAGTAAAGGATAACGTATTGTACAGATTCGAGTCATAACCTCTTTCGCTCTTCGTTCGCTATCAACTGTGACAGAGCCTCTCGAACGGCGATTTCAAGATTGGCAAGTGGACACACAAAAAGTCTCTCGTTCTTTGAGGGTAGAAAAATCTTTAAAATCTGCACTAAATGTCAAGCTCAACAGGCCTCTGCTGAACACATCCTGGACTGCTTAGGTCTTTTGCTCTTCGTTCGCTATCAACTGTGACAGAGCCTCTCGAACGGCGATTTCAAGATTGGCAAGTGGACACACAAAAAGTCTCTCGTTCTTTGAGGGCAGAAAAATCTTTAAAATCTGCACTAAATGTCAAGCTCAACAGACCTCTGCTGAACACATCCTGGACTGCTTAGGTCTTTCCAGAGAAGACATATGCTTCCCCCTTCTGGTTCTGGACTTTATAAGCATTAACGGAATATTGGATCTTGTCTGACTTCGTCAGACAGTTGGAGGATAAGCCACAACAACAACAGATTCGAGAATCGAAATAAATGTTGGTAGGGCCAGAAGAGATGCAACGAGAAATTATACGAAAAATTCATGAACGAGGGCACTTCGCTGCGTGAAAGACGGAAGAACTAGTGAAACAAGAATTTCAGATAGCTGGATTAAGGAAGAAAGTACGAGGGGTTCAAATGAAAAGGTACGAAACGTCGTAACAACCAAACTGGTTGAAATTTGAATATGCCACTTTCGGATAACGTAGTGAGACATCTAGAGACGTGAATGGAGTGACCGGCGTGGTTTTGCGCATGCGCGGGTACACGTTCATGAAGAAGGAGAGAAGCAGGCAGTTGTGTGTCCCGTCCAATTGACGCGGAAGTGCGTGTGAGGACATCAAGATGTTCCTATTGCAAAAATCGATGATTGAGCGAGGTATTATCAGATTTCTAACTGCGGAAGGGGTTAAACCGGCCGATATTCATCGCCGGATGGTAGCCGTATACGGGGGAGACTGTGAGTCCAACAAGTCGGTGAGAAAGTGGAGTGCCTGTTTTCTTGAAGGCCGGGAGTGTTTGAGTGATGATCTGAGACCAGGCCAGGCAAACATGGCAATCACGGTCGAATTCATCGACAACACATGATGAATGATCTGATGAGAAGGGATACACACACTGCCGCGTCAATTGGACGGGACACACAACGGCCTGCTTCTCTCCTCCTTCGTGCGAGGGCGCCCATGCATGCGCATAACTAAGCTGGTCACTCCATTCGTGTCCTTAGATGTCTCACTACATTATCCCAAAGCGGCATATTGAAATTTCAACCTGTCTAGTTGTTACGACGTTTCGTACCTTTTCATTTGAAGATCCCTTGTAGAAACAGTATTTTCAACTTGTATTGAATATATTTTGTAAAAAGGGATGCAAGGAAAAGCTGAAAGTTTTCTAAATCCGATATCAAAAGATGACAGACCTTTAGAAACATACCACGTTGACCACATAGGTCCATTGTCACTCACAAATAAACAATACTGATATATTTTTTACCGCAATAACTGGGAAGTTTGCATGGTTTTAGTGAAATCAATGTCGGTGAAGGAAGTGATAGATAAATTGAAACTACAACAAACAACTTTTGGGGACCCAACTAGAATTGTATCTGATAAAGAAACAGCTTTTACTGGAAGTGAATTCAAGGATTATTGTACAAAGCAAGGAATCGAGCATCTTAAAATAACAACTGGGATGCCAAGAGAAAATGGACAGGTGTAAAGAATACACAGAATAACGATATCAGTGTTGTCCAAATTGTCTGCCAGTGACGAATCCAAATAGTATAAGTATGTGTCGAAATTACAAAGAATTATCAATAGCACAGTAACAAGAAGCATCAAGTATAATTCATTTAAACGATAATGTCAGGGGTTAAAATGAAGGACGGTGACATCAAAGACGTCATAAGAATTTTGGAAGAAGAATATAATGAGTGTATTGTGGGGGAACGTGAAGCCATGAGAGAAGAGGCAAAGAAAAACATACTCAAAATACAGCAAGAAAACAAAGTGCAATTCAATAAGAAAAGAAAACAATCAAGGAGGTACGAGGTAGGAGATATCGTGGCTATAAAGATGACACAGTTTTGCAATATTACGAAACTGAAAGAAAAATATTTGGGGCCATATGAGATAACTGCAGCCAAGAATCACGATCGATATAAAGTAGAAAAAGTAGGAGATCATGTAGGTCCAGGAAAGACGTCAAGCATGGCCTAGTGGTTAAACTCCTGGGTAAGTTATCGTAGATTAATATGTGCGTGTATTTTGAACATGTAAGACTGTGTTGTAAGCAAAGTTTTCTGCACAAGAAAGAATACACCTCAAAATTTAGCTGTGTACACATGAATATAGAACAAGCTAAGATGTTGATGTTGATACGCCATCAAGTCAGGATGACCGATCTGTAGGATTTGAATTTATCTTACTTATGACTTACGTGATAAGCAAATTAAATAACTCTCTGGTATTTACTTATTGGAGATGTCAAAGAAAAATTCACGGATCACGAGCACAATGTGTGGTATTAGGACATTAACTGTAAACCGTCACGGTACAAGAACATTAACTGTAACTTAGATTAATGGAACGCTAGCCGGTTTTATGTTGTGTTTGTGATGTTGTGTTTTATGTAACCTAAATAGTTATGTGTGAAATATATTAATGCAAGTTAACTTACTGTGTCTTCATTGAAGCCTTCTACGGTTCGCTACATTAACGTAAGACATAACAACACATGGTGGCAAGCGGTTAAAAAGAATGTTGACTACAGTAGAATATTGAAACGAAACCAAAACTTCAAGTAAGAATATTCCTTTTCTTGCATAATTATACGGCACATATACTATATTCATTTTGTTAAGAAGTATAATGTCTAAAAATATAGAATATAGATCTCAGGTTACACCACCAGAAAAATTTACCTTTTCATCACCGGCATTTTGGGTGAAATGGAAGCAACGTTTCGAACGGTATCGATTCGCTTCCGGTTTAAAAAACCAAACAGAAGTAGAGCAGGTAAATTCTCTTATTTATCTCATGGGAGATAAAGCAGAAGACATTTTTACGTCTTTTAACTTGTCGGAAGACGATCAGAAGAAATATGAAATTGTTCTCAAACGTTTTGATGATCATTTCATAGTAAAGAAAAACACAATTTTCGAGCGTGCACGATTTAACCAACGCATTCAAAATGAAGGGGAATCTGTTAATGATTTTATAACTTCACTTTATTCCCTGGCTGAACATTGTGATTATGGAGTTCTTCATGATGAACTAATACGCGATAGAATAGTTGTCGGTATTAGAGATAAATCCTTAAGTGAGAAGTTACAATTAGATCCAGAACTTTCTTTAAGCAAAGCTGTAGAAAAAGTTCGTTTATCGGAATCAATTAAAAAGCAACAAGAAATTCTAACTTCTAATAATAACGCTTCAGTCCAGATAGTTTCCAGTGTAAACAAATCAAAAGTGAATTTTAAAAAAGGGTATCCAGTCAAAATCCGCAGTTTAAAGAAACTGATAAAAGGAACTATGGGAAAAAAGATAACCAAAAACCCTTTCAGCTTTGCAAATGGTGTGGAAAATCTGCACATAATAGAAAATTATGTCCAGCAAAAGATGCTAAATGTTTAAAATGTTCAAAAATAGGACACTTTGCTCGAGTTTGTAGGAAAAATGAAAGTAAATCTGAAATTTCTTTCTTAGGAACAATTAGGCATACACACTCGAATAATAATAATAATGATATGTTATGGTCAGTACCTATTCAAATAAGAGGTAAAACCTATCGCTTCAAAATAGATAGTGGAGCAGATCACACTGTTATACCTGCTACATCGCCAATCTTGAAGGATTCAAAAGTCTTAAAACCAGACAAGCAGCTTTGTGGCCCGGATGGGAAAATTCTAAAACTCGCAGGAAAACTTGTCGAAGAAATCCAATACGGGGAAAAGAAAATTACTGAAGATATCCGTGTAATTGAAGGACTGCAGAGCTACTTATTAGGAAAACCTGCTATATTAGCTTTTGGATTAGGACCAAACATTTCAGAAATTAGCGCAGTGAATCCTAAGCAAGATTTCCCTGAATTGTTTAATGGCCTGGGGCTATTACAAGGGTGTTATACGATTAAGCTTAAACCGAACTCTGTACCTTTTGCTATTTCAGCTCCACGAAGAATACCCATTCCACTCCTGAAGAAAACTGAACTGGAAATCAAAAAGATGATTGCCCAAAAAGTTATTATTCCTGTAACCAAGCCCACAGAATGGTGTTCACCGGTGGTTATCGTTCCTAAAAGTGATGGAACTGTTCGCTTATGTGTCGACCTAGTCCAGTTGAACAAGTCTGTAGAAAGAGAATTTCATCCATTACCTTCAGTGGAATATTCATTGAATCTTCTGACAGGGGCTAAGTTCTTTTCAAAGTTAGATGCTAATTCGGGGTTTTGGCAAATTCCACTTGATGAATCTTCGTCATATCTCACGACTTTCATCACTCCTTTTGGAAGATATAGATTTTTAAGATTACCTTTCGGAATCTCATCTGCTCCAGAACACTTCCAACGTAGAATGTCACAGCTGCTAGAAAATATCCAAGGTGCTATTTGTCACATGGACGACATCTTAGTGTGGGGAAGAAATCAGACTGAGCATGACCAAAGATTGAGAATCATTCTGAAAAAACTTAAAGAAGCAGGTATTACTCTAAATGACAAGAAATGTAAATTTTCAGTCAAGAGAATCAAATTCTTGGGACATATTATTGATGACAAAGGCATCCACCCTGATGAAGATAAAATTAGAGCGGTGAAAGAATATCCACCACCAAAGAACAAAACTGAGTTGAAGCAGATGTTAGGTATGGCAAATTTTCCCGCCAGATTTGTTCCAAATTATGCAGAAATGTTTTTACCGTTAACATCTATGTTGAGTCAAAAGAATGATTTCGTCTGGGACAAACCTCAAAAACAAGCATTTCAGACTTGGAAGAATGTTTTAACATCTCAACCAGTTTTAAAGGTATATAATACACAAAAAAACTTCAATTGTCACAACAGATGCTTCTTCTTATGGAATAGGAGCCACCTTGAGACAAGAGCAAGAGAACGGAGAAATTTCTGTTGTTGCATATGCATCCAGAACACTTACACCTACTGAAAAGAGGTATGCTCAAATAGAAAAAGAGGCACTTGCTCTAGCTTGGAGTTGTGAAAAATTTCGAGATTATCTAACTGGAACTCACTTTAGGTTAGAAACAGACCATAAACCTCTAATTCCAATCTTCTCAAAGAAGAAGCTTGAAGACTTATCTCCACGGTTTCAAAGGTTGAAGATGAGGATGATGAGATATTCTTATTCTATATTCCACATACCAGGAAAGAAACTTTATGCAGCAGACGCCTTGTCAAGAAAACCTCAAGAAACTAAAGAAAATGTTGAAGAATTGGAGGAAGAAATTGATGCTTATATTCGTATGATAGTTTCCTCATTACCAGCTTCATGTAACAGGTTAGAAGAGTTACGACAATCCCAAAAGTCTGATGCAACATGCAAAGATCTAGAAAATTTAATCCTTAACGGTTGGCCATCAAGAAAAAAATTAGAACCAAGTTTTCTACCCTATTGGAATCATCGATATGAAATATCAATCCAAGATGGACTCATAATGAAGGGCTGTCGAATCATCATTCCTGCCAGTCAGCGAAAAAAGGTTCTGCAACAAATTCATGAGGGACATTTGGGAATTACAAAGTGTCGTGCGAGAGCAAGATCATCCGTCTTTTGGCCTGGAATAAATAAAGAAATCGAAGAAACGATAAAAAATTGTACATCATGTATCAAGGAGACCACTAATCGTCATCAACCTCTCATCCCTACCGAATTTCCTGAAAGACCATGGGAAACTGTTGGCATGGATCTTTTTAAGCTTAATGGATTTTGGTACTTACTCGTGACCGATTACTTTTCACGATATCCAGAAATCGCAAGACTGGAAAGATTAACCTCTGAGGAAGTAATTCTTCACTGCAAATCAATCTTTGCCAGACATGGGATTCCTAACGTGGTCAGATCTGACAATGGTCCCCAATTTGAGCCAATTAACTCGTCTGAATTTTCAAAATTCGCAAAGTTTTATGGATTTTCTCATCACACATCAAGCCCTAGGTACCCTCAAAGTAATGGATTTATTGAATCTGCAGTGAAAACCATCAAGTTGCGACTGAAAAGATCCTTATCTTTCTTTAATGGTATATAGAGCAACACCATTAGAGAATGGCCTCAGTCCAGCTGAACTCCTTATGAATCGACGTATTAGGACAACCCTACCAATTGCAAGATCACAACTGGAGCCGAGGATTGAGGATAGGGCTGAGCTTCAAAATAAGGAAGATAAGAGAATAGAACGGCAGAAAGATAATTATAACAAAAGTCACGGAGTGAGAGATCTCACTAATCTTGATGTTGGAGAGGGGGTATGGATCACAAACAATCAAGCTACTGGTACAGTTCAACAGAGATTGGATTATCCACGTTCATATATAATCAAATCGGGGAAAAGGGTATATCGACGAAATAGAATGCATCTTATCCCATCAGCTAATTTCCAGCCGGAGACTGATGATGTGGATGACCTTCAACCAGAAGTTTCCAGTAAGGAGTCTCCAACACCACAGAGAGTTTCTAGTCCACCCAAACCAAACCATCAGAATCTTCATTCATCCTGTAACGATGGTAAACATAATTCTGTTAAGTCTCCACGTAAGCATCAGGATCAGTATACCACCAGATCTGGACGAGTTGTTCATCCTCCGCAGAGAATGGATCTTTGAAGGAAGGGAGATGTGGTATTAGGACATTAACTGTAAACCGTCACGGTACAAGAACATTAACTGTAACTTAGATTAATGGAACGCTAGCCGGTTTTATGTTGTGTTTGTGATGTTGTGTTTTATGTAACCTAAATAGTTATGTGTGAAATATATTAATGCAAGTTAACTTACTGTGTCTTCATTGAAGCCTTCTACGGTTCGCTACATTAACGTAAGACATAACAACACACAATGTCTTTAGACTTTCAAAATAAGAAATGCTCCGTCTATTATTTTCCATCACTCATGAAGCGTTAACCCAAACGCAGTTAAGAAAGCAATTGGCTGTATTAGGCCTAATTGGAATATTCTACATTTATTGTGTAAGCAACTATTTTTGAGTATTAATCTTGGTATATTTAAAAGGCTAACTCTAGCATACTGCAAAATTAAGTATCTTCAAGGGATTAAATCCACGTTTAAATTATTTCAGCATCTTGTAATTACTTAAATATATCAACAAATTTACATTTCGCAGATCACTCTACTACATTTATATAGATAGTTTTGCTTATTTTCCACCTTTTTCTTAGTTTAAAGCTAACCATTTGAAATTAATCCTTCTACTTTCATTTCTAAGATAACCTAACAAAGCTTTTAATACGTAACCAAAAATCGATTTATTTGTCTTCATTATAAATTAGGTTGATGACCTCGATAAATTAGGTTGATTGTTGGTTGATTTAGCACTCGGTTGATCGATCTTCTTTATAAAAACAATTTGATTGATTGATCTTACCTCGACTGAAAATGCAGCTCCTAACAAAAAACCAATGGATTCAGCGATGAGACTTATCATGACTGTCGACAACAAGAAGAAAAAGAAACGGGGAAATTCCTGGGGCTGCCCAGACAACCAATAAACTATAGCACTGGTGACAGCAGGGAAAACCATCTATAGAAAAAAGATAAAAGTAACATTAATTTCAGTTTTAAGAAAAATAAAATGTATGACCAATGATTTTTTTTAAGTTAACTTTGGTATTTAAATAATAAGTTTTAATTGATACTCAGTAACCAAAATATCTATTATTTGCAGAAAATTAAAATAATGAAATATTTTGACTAAAAGAGAAAAAAAAAACTTATGAAGGATCAAAAAGGTACACTAATCCAGATAATATATTTTATTGGTCAAAAGAAAAGATGAAAAAATAAATAGCTTTTCATGCATCATTGATCTCGGGCCAAGATAAAGTGAAAATGAAAATTAACATCATTCGAACTGATGAAGCCTGCGAACAAGGAGAAAACGTTTTTCGAAGAATCAATATGATATGGGAGTATCTATATCTGCAATGGAATTTTAATAATTTCTCACAAGAATAGGAACCCAGGACTTGAAAATGCAAATCAGGAGCAATCAGTGTAAAAATTTTTACAGATTTTTTTTGGATAATATGTATGTAATATATCTTATAAAACGTCAGACTATGTCTAGATTTTTTAAGAGAGTAACGAAACTATGTTTTTTAATTGAATGCTGATAATGTATGTTTTTAAAGACATTATTAAAAGTTTTTAGAAAAAGAAAAAATAATATGTTTTAAAGTAAAAATAATATAAAAAGATACTGCTATACAAGTGTTGCTCTCCACACAATATATGCTAATGTCTGATGGAATTGGTATTATAAAATTATAATACAGGCATTAGGGAAACAATATATTTTGTTTATCGACTATCTAAAAAAAAAATAAAGTACTGCTTTGCAAAAACATTTCAGCAAAATGTAGAGGTATCAACTATATGAGTAGGTATATTTTGAAATGTTTTATAAATATAAAAAAATCACCATATTATTTTCCAGCTAGCTGACCCGTGACAATTATCTTAAATATATAACTATAATCAGTGTTGAATGATTTTATCTTAATTAAACGAAACCCTTTCCAAACGAACCTAATGGCGGGAAGTCCCACTGCTTTCGACAGCATACACTCCGAAATTGTAGGAATTTATATTTTTTAATGAAAATATATCAAAACAAATTAAGCGTCCCTCGTTATACTGATTGATGATTTAATTTTTGACCATTTGATATATTAAACTTTCAGTTTTCTGACCAAAATTACTTGAGAAAGCCTGAATAATATAACTTCCCTCTCACTAAAATATATAAAACTGAGTTGCGCCGCTAAGAACCAGTGTGGCGCCCGTCACGCGCGTCAACCGACGCACCCAGGACCTGAGGGACCTATAACGCGCTTGACCAGGAGAGGCCTCCTGTAAGCGCTGCGACCGGTCGGAGCACCGCCACCTGCGCATCACTCCGATTGAACCCATGAGGTGACGACATAGATCGTTACGATACGCGGTGGATCGCAAAATCAGAGGAAGCCACCACGAAGCCACCTGATGAATCACTAGAGATTTCCCCGATGACTCCGTAGCCGGAACCCCATGAGGGGAACTGGGCCCTTAGCCATATGTGGAGTATTCCCAACAACCCTTGCTTTGCCGCGGTTTCCGATCGTCGAGTCCTAGGGAGGGAGGGAACGGCTAGTTCATCGGCCACGGTGAACGGGAGGCGCCCCTTGCAAACCCACGACTACGAGGAAAATCAGTCTCTGACGCATAGACACGTCTTGGCTAAGGTTGTCCCCTCTTCAATGGCTTTGCATTCGGTGAGCCCTACAGTCAAAATGCAGGTGTCCCCCGATCGACTCCATTGAGAGGATCATGCACATGTAAAAACAACACAACACAAAACCAAAACTCAAAAAATGTTAGAATCAACGGAAAGTTATTTAAGAACCACTACCGGACAATGAAGGACCTGGAAAACTCCTTCAAGAACGCTAAAGAAGTGGTTACAGTCGAGTTTAGTAGATAGAAAGTTATGTGAAGACTCCTGCTCATCCAATCATCGAGCACAGAAAGCTCCGATTACGCATAGACGCGCTGGACTGGTTTTCGACCCGGAGTTCGGGTTTCAATCTGATCGTCGCCGCGTTAATTGGCGAGCCACCGGATTCTCATGGCCGAGAAGTCGAGGGAAAGGCAAGAACCTCCTCCCAAGATGCGAAATCCTGCCACAACGACCTGAGTGATCGCCTTAGGACTCGAAGTACATTTGGTATGAACGGACAATCCCTCTCCTGGACTACCTTGAGGCCGACGCACAACTATTCCAGCTGCAGAGGATGACGTGGTGGTTGCGGGCAATGCGAATGCATGCCAGTAACTACGCTCTACCGCTTGCCAGTACTGCGGGATGCCGCCTCACGCACTGACCAAGCGTCACAATAGAGCCACCACACACCGTGCTCTACGGAGCCCGATCTTGTCTGCTTCGACGCTCCGGATAAGCTTTTGGAAGCTGCCCGACCACCGTTCACTAGCCATTGCCCTCGTGTCACCATCCTAGGCGCGAAGGATTGTCCTACGCAATGCTCTTTTACCGCCCGCCGTCCCGAAGTCCCGCGGAGATGACGACCTGAACCCACGTCGGCAGGCGTTACCGACCACGGTCCAAGGACGAAGCTCTACACATAGGAACTCAAGGGACAAACTAAAGCCGGAAACCTCCTGCAGCCGAGAACCGGCCCAAAGGAGGGGACGGCCCGAGGTCGTGTGGGTGACCATCACACCCAGCCCCCAGTTCCGTTGGCTACTCGGACTTCACTTTCCCATTGGCCCACCACATTGAGGTGGTGGTTCGTCAGCCTCTTGCTCCCGTCGTGTCGAAGAACATCTCATCTTGTCGGGAGTCCGGTCCTCTTCCTCATTGAAAAGGCCGAGTCGGAACAAACCAACGGAGAGTCTCGCAGTGCCTGGCTCCCGGTCATCTGCCCCACTGAAGGGGCCGAGTCAGGACCACAAAGAGGAGCCCACCGGTTCCTAAAAGATATATCGCACTGTTGAATATGTAGAGATTTCCCAGAGTTTGCGCAAAAATAAAACCCTCTGAAAATGTTCTAAAGCAGCTGAGCTAATTATCTTCAAAGGCACTGAGAGAGAGAAAAAAGAGTCCGCCGATTTCGTGAAAGGACTCCTAAATAATACTCCCTCCCCCTTATTTAAAATCCTACATTTTTTATCTTTAAAAATTATCAAGCCTCTCCACGCTAAAAAGCATCGGATAGTTATGCAGTAAGTTTATTATTGACTAGCGGATCTTCGCTCTCTTGGCTAATCGGTTTTACAAACGAACCTCATTCAGAGAAACGAGGCTGCAGATAAGCTTGCAAAGAATGGTTCAGAGGCCCCGCCCCCTGCCCCTGTCTGGACTTTCAATGAAATCTCATCAATTAGGAAAAATAGGAACAAGGTCCCTCCAGCAAACGAATGGTACACAAGATCCAGTCCAGGCGGATCCTTGGGCCGCACTTGCGACCGAAAATCTCAGACAACCTTATCCAGATTTGCTAGTGGTTATTTGAGGGGACTTGCTTTTTATGGTGGACAAAAGGTTTACCCGGTTTTCAATAAGTGTGCTTCTGGGAATGCTTCTCCTGACCACATTTTGGACTGCCTCCAATTCACCCACGATGACATAAATAGAGATCCTCTATTGTTTCTGGACTTATGCAAGTATATAACTTCATGGAACAAGTCTAGCTATCGCTGGACATGGAGGATATGAAACAATAACAACAACAAACGAATCTGGAAATAAACGAACTTGGGGATGAGAATGCCACTGCTTTCTCAAATCAAATGATCTTTGAATTATTGTGTTTTTGTATTTCGACCCAGATTAAAATGAAAATTTTCAACAACGTCGTTCCTATTAAGCCGATTTGTTACCCTTCCAACTTGAGTATAATCATGGCAGTACAACCTTTACCGGAGAGTTCTTCCGAAGAATTGCTTGTTATATCGCGTATTCAAATATATCGCTCTTTATTCCCAAGTAAATTGTCCTTAAAAACAAATTACGTAGATTTGGAAATTACAAAGAATGTAAGGTCTAGATTGGCTAGATATCAGTTAGCGCTTTCAAAAAGGAAAAATAACCGTGGTCGCCACGTACGTTAGAAGTAAAACTACTAAAAGTTAGTATATCTAAATGAAACACAAATGTGTGCATCAGCAACGTTGACGTCATAACGATGTGAGCAACAATGCGGTTAAAATGTATGACTGTTACAACAATGAAGATAATTTTTCAACTAAAAATAAACAATCGCAATGTTATCTCTATGGGAATAACTAAAAATCGCATAAAAAATAAAATAAAATAAATCTAATCAAAAAATCCAAAAACTGGCTTTGAGGTGCATAACTTCAGACATAGAGTTATCTTCCTGCCAAATCTTCTAGCTCTACTCGAAGCGGTCTCTTCAGAAGACAGTACACACACAAATTTTCTCTTTAATATTATTATAGACTAGCTGACCCGTCCGGCGTTGCCCGGGCCCGTGATAATATCCTTAAATAAACACCAGATTTGTATTATTTTATATCTTTAATCCGATTTTGTATGAATTGATATTTTTAATAACAAAATCACGAAAAAATACTGATAAGTAGTGATGAAATTACTAGTAAGAAAACATTTTCTTCTTTTTTCACGTAGGGTAGTTCCATAGTTGTTTTTTTAATAGTTTTTGTTGTCCAAACCTTTTGATATTTTGATACAGCCGGTGTAAAAATTTCGTGAAAAAATATTATTATCTAGTTGTAAAAGAAATATGTTTCCTTCTCGCTTTTTTTTTCGTTGTTGTTGTTGCTTGTTTGCTTTCGCGTCGGCTCCTTTAACATAACAATAAAAAATATTTTTCATCTTCCGAACTCTCTGAAATTTTAATCGTTTATAAATATAACTATATCCAAGCTCTCTTTAAATTTTCGTGAAAAAATACATTGTTAATAGTACATTGTTAAAAAATTGCAGCAAACTGTCCGTTTTTGTATAAAACGGTTACATAACTGTAATTTAACTATAATTTTAACAGTGTAGTGAAAACATGAGTCAAAGCAGAGCGATGGCACGCCGAAACACTCAGTTTTTTCCATCAGATTTTTTAAAAAATATTTATACACGTCCGAATGTTTCGAAAATTTTGTAGGTGATGTAAATCTGGTCTATCGAGATGCTCTAAAAGATTTTATCTAAATACGGATATTTAGTTAGTTTTAGGATAAAAAAAAAAGATAGTCTCTGAGAGGCGCGAAGTGACCTGCGTTTGCCAGTGTTTTTCAAAGGGTTAATATTCGTATTTTTAAAAATCAATTACACCGTCAGTTAAAAAAAGGTTGCAGCTTTAAATGCACATTTTTGGTTTGTCAATATCTCTAAAATTGCGCCCTGGAGGGGTGTTTCCATAAGAAGTGAAACTTTCTTTTGGAAAACGACCCTTTTTGAATTTTTTTAAAGGTTTAACAACGATATATTTTCGAATTAATTGCGGCATTTGAGACGTAAGAGTACGAACTTCCTAAATATGTCTTCCAATTTTAACTATACCGCGTAGTTTGGTTACTTTAAGCCGAATAAAAACTACGAAATAACATTAAAAAAAAAAACTGCCTGTTTGGTTATTCCAATTCCTCCCGATGCATAAATGAGATTCTAGGCATGCGCGAGTACTGAAAGCCAGCAAGCAAAGAAAGCGATGAGTTATTCATGAGTTTTTAATTATATTTTGGTTAATTATTAAAATATTAAAATTCTGAGTCTCAAGTGTATCAAGGCAGACATTGGACTACCCTCACCTAAATTTTCAGACTTCTAGGTGCGCTAGATTTCGCTAGCCATCGCACATACACAGATAGACACACACGGAGAGCGAAACTTTATTTTATTAGTACAGATATTCATAATTAATAATATGTTATTGAAACGAAAAACACCTTGATTATGTTCGACTCCATTTACTGTATCTCATTAAAAAGAAAATATTTCAATCGCATTATTTTTTAGTAAGTTATAAATTAAAGTTTGTCATGTAGTTACCATTAGCATCCTCAAATTTTGATTCCTAACTCTCTGAAGAATTAAAGTAAAAAAATTATAAACTATATACTTTTCCGGATTGCTTTGATTCAAGGAACTCAAATATAGTCTCGAAAGTGGGTGTGACCATTTGAAAAATTAAAGTTTGTAAATTTTTTAATATGTAGACGACCACTCTTTCAATAATTGAATTCATATTCTGAAAGAAAACATTATTCAGAATCCAATGACACATTTGTTGTTATTTGATTCTAAGCAATCTGAAAATAAAGGCGGTTGTATCTTTTTTTTTTTTTTTTTTTTTTTTTTTTTGGGGGGGGGGGAGGACACACATTATTATAAGGACTATACATTATTATATGGCTTATTTGGGATGATTCGGAACTCCAATATACTAGCTTATGAAAGTTGACATAATAAGAATGAAGTGTCTCTCATTCTATATTTGATACAACCCCTCATCTTTTTGCTTCCTTTTGGAAACAGCGAATTTCGAGCTTATTCTATCGACGATTACTATCAGAATTTTCAAGCTATGTGTTTGAGACTTTCATAAAATTTGGTCTATACATTTAGCTAATATATTATGCACAGTATATTTTGATTGAATTCGCGCATGCGCAGTGAAACAATATTTAGTAAACCTGCTCATTTTTCATACAATTTTTATTATTTTTTAATTCTGATTGGAGGGTATTGTGTACAATTTTGTTTGTCATATTTTCTGAAAATAACTTGTTTTTATACTAAAAACTCTGCAAATTATAAGCAAAATACTTGGTAAAATTTGGGACTGTTTTTATAAAAACCTGAATTTCTCTTCGAGTATACATGCTATCTTCATAAGAATGAACCCAAATTATTACAATAATCTATTTAATCATAATCTACAGTTTGAATGCTTTTGCAATATTAGTTTTTACAGGGTTATCCAAAATATATTCGTTTTTCTTCAATTTGTTGACGGCCCCTTATGGGGTTTCGGGAAAAAATCTTCGCGGAAATATATGACGTCTATCATGTTATTTACACTCCTGAAGTTTCAGGATAATTCCTCATGTAGCTTTTCAGATATTTAACAAAACGTCTAAAATCGCAAGTGACCAGTCATCATTGGAAATATAGTGTAGCTTGATTAGATGTGTTATATCACCCTTTAAAGTTTTGGACCATTCACCCTCACTTTCTCTGAAGGGAATTTGGTTAAATTTAGGATACTCTGACCATTTTAATTTCCATGAAAAATTATCCAACCACCATCCCTATTTGTTTGGAGAGGGGGGGACATATTTCCCGCTCATGTGCTTGTCCCCAAATGTGTCCAGCTTGGAAAGCACTCCATAAAACATTTTGCTCTAGTGCACCCTTGGTTGGTGGAAGATGTTCAATAGGACGATTTTTTGTCATAAACAATTCCTGTCTAGCATCATTTACACTTATGCTGTTACATGTTGAACAGTACAACAATACTACGAAATTTTCTAAAATATTTAGAATATCGTCAGGTATGGAAGTTTGCGGTTTTGATAGAAATGAAAATGCAATAGTAGCATCTTCATAGAGAATCCATGTCTTCCAAGCTGACTTTTTTGTTTTTCCTGTGAAACCAGGATTGCTGTCTCAGCCTGTGAAAGCATGGAATCCTAGTAACGACATTTCTTTTTCTTTTCCAATTGCTGCAGCTACAGTATGAGCGGGAATAAGTCTGTAATTACTCCCTGTTCCAAATGCAATCCAAACAGTTTGCAGTTGTCTATCTGACAGAGTAAAGAAATGTGTAATTGCTAAAACTAATACATCAGTATCTACAGAGCGTATAACAATATTTTTCAATTCGTTTTCTGTCATGTGATTGAAGTGCAAGATTATCCTTGTATCATCTTCTTCATGACCAGGGCAAGTCATTCCAATTAAGGAACTTAGTGCAATATTATTTCCTTTAACTTCTTCACCTGAAGTGGTTATTACTTGTGCATTTTTATGGTATTTATAGCTTGTGTTCCAAGCAGATTAAATAACTCTTCTTTATTACTTGAATTTCTTAAAAAATCTTGCCAATTTTTACATGCGATAGCACTTCTCACCTGGTTCCTGCACCCCTTTTTTGTCTGGTTTCACCTTTAATGCTTGGTGTAATGTATCTATCCCATATCAAATCTATTCTTTGGCAACTAAAACTCTCAATGTCGTTACATAAATGGGATTGAAATGTGTTAATGTAGTAATCATTAAAGGTTTTTGAAGACTGGTGAGGTTTTAAAATGTTAATAAGAACTGGCCCATCCTAAATTAAAGCATCGCATGTTCCTGGAAAGGTGTTTCTATTCATCTCAATAGTTTCCTCTAAAATACGTGCTAAATCACTTTTATGACTGGGCCGAAATTCACCGTTACTGGAAAAAGCAGGGGGAAATGGTTGATTTTCATATTTGAAAATATTTTGCAGGTCTAACTGATGATTCTGTGCAACTATTAAAAGTCTGGAAAATAGCTGGACGTCTGTTTATAAAACCTTTAAGGTTGCATTTTTCTGACTATGTTTTTTGCCGGAGTACTAAAGAGAGAAATTTTGTTTTTTTCAGAGGATGAAATATTGCTGAGGAATTTTTTACCAGGCGTTCCTCAATGAAACTGTGGAATTGAATAATACAAGTTGACTCAGCTGAATAAATTGATGCATTAATTCCATTATTAACAATAACCCTCGTGTCGATGACAAGTAAATCTTCACCATCTTCTAAAAATGGGTTTACCTACCTCTTTCAGTGTGTTATAAAGTGCTTGAACTTTAGCAAAAAATTTAACTTGAGATGAGTGATATTGCTCAAGATGGCATCGATTTTTTCTTCGGATTTTATTTCAATATTACACTCATAATCTTGTATGAAGTTACAGATTTCCGGTCCAGATACCATCCAGCGTGTAGGTGCCGATGGATTCTGTAATAACCGTACTGCACCCCCATCTATTTTAACAAGAGCATTATTTTGTTAGTGCGCGTGATCTATGCTCATAGCTGAGGAGAGTTTGTGTGATTTTCTTATCACAAACTGTCCCGATGAAAAAGCACGGTGTACATCTGGTAGTTTTATCTCTGCATCAAAGAGATCTTTTAGGTGGATTGGTAACCAATGTGCATAATTATAGTGATCAAGCAAAAAAAACAAAACAAGGAATCATTTCTTTTAGGCAATCATGGTACATTGAATATTTCCCATCTCTGATTGAATGAATAAATTGAAACAATAGGACTTCCAGATTTAAACAAGTTAGCCAGTATTTGAACATAACACTCTCTTCAGCTCGTTTTCCACACCATAGTTCAAATTCGAGTTCACTATTACTTTCGTGATGAGCATCAATCAACAGGTGATAGAGTGCTGAGGCTGTTACTTGGTTGATATATCTTGCTTTCTTTACATGGGTTACTTTAAGAAAACTTTCTGCAGCACTAGAAGATATGCTATATCGGCATGTGCAATTGCACCATTCCACCCGCTTCCTGACATCCACTCACCCAAAACTCACAGAAAAGCTTGCTAAATATGAAATGCACCAAACATCACCAAGAATTTGGTTTCTCCATAAATTTCTGGATAATTCCACTGTATCACTCATTTTGAGTGGTGCCTCGTCATCAGAATTACATTGTAATAAATATATAAATACCCACGCTGCATTGTATATTTATATAAAAGAAAATGTTCTTATGACAATTTGCAATTCTTTCATATCTAGAAAAGTTCAAAAACACATTATATAATTAAAAACTCGCATAGACAGCATTGTGCTTATCGAAAGTCCTGTGACCGTATTATTTTGTGAGCCCCTGTAAATGAACGAAAACTGCTATGCACTGCATATTCTACAGTAAGTATCTTGTACTGCACCGCACTGATGTATATTAATTTGAATATGTTACAAAGAGTATAACATCATTAAAAGACATTGCAAGCGATTTTCGTCTACAGACCATAATGTAACGGAATACTTTTGATTGCCCCTGTAAATGAACTATGAATGATGAACAGTTGAAAATGAATACCGAACTTGTTACGGTATACTACAATACCATATTTTAATTATCTGGATATCCGGTTATTTTTTTTTCGAGTTAGTGCGCGACTAGACAGACGACCAGACAGACAGACAAACAGGCAAACTGAATTCATAAATACTTTTCGACTGTGCTGTAAAGTGTTACAAATAATATTTTTTATCTAAAAACATTGAAAATTCCATCAAACATGCTTTTATACGATGAATAGAAACGAAATTGCACTAATTCCCGAAAATGACGCCATTTTGAATAACAGCCGCCATCTTGAATTCCCCCCGACTTTCCGCGATGCCTCCCCTTCTTATATGCTTTGTATTAATATAGAGTAGATACTGACCAAACGGTATAACTGTATCACGATTTGCAGTTTTTTCACTCCTAGCACTTGGACTATATCTCCTCAAGGCCTCTATATAAAGAAAGTTCCTTTCTACTAATATTTTAAGTTTTAAATGTAATTTTTTTAAATAAAGAACATATATGTATAGAAAATTATCATTTCTTAGCATTTTTTATGTAATGATAATATATTTTTAATTAATATTTAATATACATTTATAAAAAATAATTAGATACAATACAGAAATATATATTGTTAAAAAATTAAATTTAAATAGGATAACCTCTCGTTTACACGACTCTCTCATTTGTACGATTTTTTCTTTGGTCAGATAAAAAATCGTGTCACTGTATATAGAAATTTTTATGCGATTTGGTCGGTACTTAATAAATGGGAAATCCAATGGCGTTTCGAAATATTAATTACTGTAAAAAAAAAAAAGGGTAATTTATGCTTTAAAACTTCTGGGGAATCCCATTGCTCAAGGTTTGGAGCAAATCCGCGGAAATGTGTGTTATTTTTCTAGGCGAGTGCATAAGGTGGTTCTCTAAGACATATTTTTACCTGTTTAATAAACTTTCTGACACATTTATAGACTCATTTTTTAACTCAAAAGCAGGACACTTATAGTTCTGACTGCTGAAACAATTTAGAATCGAATTTTTTTTCCCATTTATTGATAAATGAATTACTTATCGAGTTATAAGCAATTGATGTCACGTGACGACAGGTTTTTCTCCTCTCCCGCGCTGTCGTTTCCTAAAATCTGGTTCAAAACTCCAACTTTCACTGTATCTTCTGAAAGATTTTCTGTCGTTACCAAAAAATGGAAACACTATTTGATTACATAATTTTTTAATAAGAACAACTGCTAATTCCATTCGTTTCCGAACAAAAAGAATACAGAAATGTATCAGAAAGTCAGTTCTTCTTTGGATTCGAGAACTGCCTTTTCTAAATACACTCTTTGGAATTCAATAGGTTTATTCTCTAATAAAAATTACTTCTATGTGAAAGACAATAAAGATCGATGTTTTTAATACGTACCGTGGAAAACTGTAGTAAATGATGCAATATCTTGCAGGAGTCCAATTCGCTTCTAATATTCTGAAATTTGCTGTATAAAAACAAACTGACAGACTAAACTGAAAAGAGTTGTTTATTAAGTTATAAAGATACGTATATATATTACCTGAAATGGCGTATTAGCTGTTGTTCTAGCCAAATAATACGCTGACGTGCTGTACCAACCATTCATATGTTCTCTTTCAAAAATAGTTCTTTCGATCGGAACTGTAAAGCAATATTGTTTTATATTAGCACATTTTATATAAAAAAAAAGCCACATAATCTATACTAATATTATAAAGAAGAAACATTTGTGTGCTTGTTTCCAGGGGATAATCTTCTGAACTACCGAACCGATTAAAAAAAATATTATGGCAAAATGATGGTGAAAGCCTTTTATCCAACATAGGCTATATTTTATGTCGGTATCACTACGTTCAAGAGCAAAAAGCGTTCGAAAATTGAGATTTTTCTGATACTGCTGGGGCTACAAACTTGAAATTTAGTATGGAGGTGACTTATAAGGTATAAATGCTCTCAAGGATATATAAGGTCTAAATACATATAAGGTCTAAAAATATGAGTTTCTAAAAAAATATACAGATTTAAAATATTCAAATAAGCGAAAAACGTTCTAAAAAAGTTCTACATTACGATTTATTTAGAATTGTTAGACGTAGAAACTTAAAATTTGATATGTCTGTTACTTTTAAGAAGTAAATGCTCGCACACCAAACAGTTTATACAAAAATAGAAATGTAAAAGGGTGCAAGAACAAAATAAAAAGTTCTAAAATTGTAATTTCTGGGGTACTGTTGGAGATAAAAGATTGAAATTTAAGCATTGTGGTTACTTTTAAAATGTAAATGCTCTCTAATAATGACATCCAAAAAATGAGAAATTTAAAAGGGTGAAATGAGCGGAAAACATTTTTTAAAAATTCTAAAATATGATTTATCTGAAACTGTTAGTGATAGAAACTTGAAATTTGACATAGCTGGTATTTTTTAGACTTAAATGCATGCACAGTACATCGTTAAAAAAATAGAAATTTAAAAGGGTGCAGGAGCGAAAAGCGTTCTAAAATTGTGATTTCTGTAATATAGTTGGTATAGAAGCTTGGATAACTAGAAACTTCGAATTTGGCATAATGGTTATTGTTAAGATGTAAATGCCTCGCTAAGAACGGTTTCTAAAAAAAAAATCAAAATTTCAAATGAAAAAGGAAATGAGCTGAAACTATTCAAGAAACGTAGCAGTGTAATTTCCGCTAATGCAAATAGGCACACAAACACCACTTGGCATATTTCAACAATCACACGTGCAAGGCCGCGGGAGTTTTGCTAGACACATTTATATAGCTTTAACATTGGCAAGACAAATGCAATAAGCGAAGCTATTGGATTAAGAAAGCTTTAATTTAAATTTATTTTATTCAAATATGTTTTTTTTAGTCAGACATTAGACTAAAAATAGCATATTTGAATAAAAGAAATTTAAATTAAAACTTTCTTAATCCAATAACTTCGCTTATTGCATTTGTCTTGGCAATGTTAAAGCAAGCTAAAGGCTAGCAAAACTCCCGCGGCCTTGCACGTGTGGTTGTTGAAATATTCCAAGAGGTGTTTGTGTGCCTTTTTGCATTAGCGGAAATTACACTGCTACGTTTTTTGAATACTTTCAGCTCATTTCATTTTTCATTTGAAATTTCGATTTTTTTCCAAATGATTGATTGCCAATGATTCCAGATATTTTTGCCTGTTTTTGATAATAAAATAATAAACCTCAGTTTTAAACATGATGTTAAGAAACATGAAATGAAAAGAATAAGAAAGGAAATGAAACATGAGATAAAAAGAAACATGATATGACTTTTTTTTACAAAATTATTTTTAACAAAATTCTGTATACTTAAAAGTTTATGAATAAAAAGCATCGCAACAAAATTTATGAAAAACCTTTAAAAAACTGTTTGTGTAGTAATTTTTCTGTAGTATCTATTTCTTTTTTTCAGTGAGCGCTTTTGTTTTGTTTGGATCACCGTAAAATAAAAAAATTGTTTTAATTGCAAAATTAGTACTTAATCCTTAATAAGGGGATTTAAAAAAAAAGTTGCGGCTTCTGACGAAATAGTTCTAATCTAAAAGGAAAAGTTCGGTGTTTTAACAAATATACAGGGTGATTATAAAAAAACTATCCCGATATATGAGCCCCTAACTATCATACCGTTCACAGAAACTGAATGAAACTTTGGTTTAAAGTATTTTGAGGTATGCGCTCAAGAATCCTATGAAAGACAACAGTTAAATTCTAACAGTTACGGTCACAGTGACAAAATTTCGAAAATTTCAAATGGCACCACCTACTCTTTTTTATTGGAATGTGATCTTCATAGTGAAAAACCATAAAAAGCGTTGGAACGGTACCTGTAGCACGAAAATCGCCGGCGCTAGACAGACTAAGAAGAACAGTGAAAACAACCAATAAGGACAGAGAAGCAACAGAAAACAAAATATTTTATTGTGTTTCATACATTTTCCATTTTACACACGACGACACTTTACATGCGGCAGATGGTGGATAGCACTGAACAATAAAATGTTTTACTTTCTGCTGCTTCTCTGTCCTTTATTGGTTGTTTTCACTTTTCTTCTTAGTCTAAGAAGAAAAGTGACGGCGATTTTCGTGCTACAGGTACCGTTCCAACGCTTTTTATGGTTTTTCACTACGAAGATCACATTCCAATAAAAAAAAGTAGGTGTTGCCATTTGAAATTTTCGAAATTTTGTCACTGTAACCGTAACTGTTAGACTTTAACTGTTGTTTTTCACGTGATTCTTGAGCGCATACCTCAAAATACTTTAGGACAGAATTTCATTCAGTGTCTGTGAACGGTATGACAGTTATGGGCTCATATATCGGAATAGTTTTTTTTATAATCACCCTGTATATAATTGTAATACCTTTGAATTTCAATATAATAAAATACATATATAAAATCAAATCGCTTTGAAATTTTTGGGGAATGCATTCGGAAGAGAAGATTGTACTATTGAAAATCCTAGTTTAAAACAAAAATAGAAAATTATGACTAGAGATTACACATTAAAATTATCCTCGTGTTTTATACTTTGTAAATTTCCAGATCTTCAACATTTTAAAAACTTTCAAATCTGTTCTCTATCACAATACGGTATGAATACATTTCTAATTCAAATCGGTTGCATCGCTATGGCTAAAAGATGGCATACAAATTGTTAATACTTACAAGTGAGAATTGTTGGCACTTTGGAGGTAACTATGAGAAAAATCATCAATGTGAAAAGAAAACCAGAAGTGTTGAAAATTAAAGATCCATCGTTTCCAGTGTTGTAATAAAGAGAGCCAAAGAGAAGTCCAATAGCTGCACTGGCTGCTAACTTCAGTAACAAAACATTCTGAAAAAAATTAATAAAAATAAATAAGCGCAAATAATCGCATTGTTCAACCTCTGACATTTTACTGAATGGAAAACAAAAAAATAATAATAATACTTACTGGGGCCCTTGCAATATTAAAATAGCTTCTTTTTAGCAATACTGCAAACTGATTGCAAAACCCAGTTGCATAGCCACTGAAACTGTCATCTAACCAATTTTCCTATTAAAAATAATAGACAAAATGACATTTACTGAATGGATACTGAATGGAGTTTTAAAATAGTATCATTAAACAAACTCAGTATCGAAAGCTAGCTATTTTGTTAGTTAATTTTTTAAGTTTAATTTTCTCAGCTTTTTGGATAACAGCTTTTTGAATAGCTTGATGAATCACACACATTTTTATGTATTTATTTATTTTTTAATTTAAGATTTTCAAGCGTAAAGAAAAATGTTTAATAAAGCAATACTAGGTTAGTAAGTTACTTATTTATTTGTCAATTCAATTTTTAATCATGGGATGCTAATATTTAAGGAAAACATATTTATAATTACTCAAAAAATTGTAATTTTCAAATTTAATGTAAAAATGGTTGCATAGTTTATATTCTTATAAGTAAAAAAAATAATTAGCTTACAGATAAATTGTAGTCTTCACCTTTGGAAAAAGTTAATGGTGTTAAACACGCATTAACATCTAAAAATGTCAATTTCAATCACTGAAATATAATTTGCAAGAACAACTTTTCTTAATTTTTCTGCCATTTAAAATCTTAATAATAATAATGAGAAATAGATAGATAGATAGAGAGATAAAGAATTCTTTTTAATTTCTTGACAGTCAAATACAATTGATAGATCTCAAGTAGTATAAATACCTTAGAAAGGATTTGTACAAAACTTATAACTGGCTTCTTATATTACATGTGAAAGCCTAAATTATAATTATCAATCATATTAAAAATGCGCCTACTAATAGTCGTCTTATTTTCACATCCAATTATTACTTGAAAAAATGGAACATAATATTGACTGATATTCTTAAAAATCCCCTATTTCTTTTATTAATCTTACTTCACTTATAAAATTCGTTATGGTACATCAAATTTTATAACTTAACGTAAACAATGAATAAATCATAGTCAAATGTGCAAAAACTAATAACGACTTAATCCTAAGCACTTTAATCAAATCTATTAATTTAACTTTTCACTTAGAAATTCTTCACACATCCATACCGTGTTATTCATATCAATTTACAAAGTGTTCAAACCACTTTGATTCATAAGTCTTACCATAAACCGCTTTAAAGATAGAAGCTATTTGCTACAAAATAAAGCAAGAGAGTTCAGTTAGAAATAATAAATGATGTAAGGTTTGCACGGCAAGTAGTAATTAACGATAAAGTTATGACGTACGGAATGTAGGCGAAGGTTTTAAAAAAGAAAAATTATTCAATCCTAAAAGTTTATGTTAATTTCATTATGTCACTTTTCTTTTACCGGATGTTATAATAATTAAAATTTCAATAAGAACCTTTTATTTATTATTCCAATTTCTAAATAAAAGCACTGTATACAAAATGCACATGAAAAACGAATTCGAATACAAAATTAGTTATTGTTTTTTACACATAATTCTACAGACCTTTGTTGCATCTTGAACTTTTCTGTGGAACATCGAAAACAAAGAAATTGGTTGACAACATCTTGTTTTGGGCCGTTCAGCATTTTTGGTGTCTATTTCACACCATGTACCCCTTTTTTCGTCTGCAAAATCTATAGCATTTCGGAGTTTCCAATTCCACTCACCATAAAGGCCAATAGCAACATCTATTACTAAGCAAAAAAGCATGTATTAATGAAATATCCGTTGTGAAATAAACACGCATGCAAAAAGTTTAACGAAAGTGTTTATAAAAAGTTATAGTGGTCTCCAAAAACTAAAATGCAACATATTTGTTGTACCTAACTTCAGTGTTGCCAGTGGACTACTTTTTTTTAATTATTATTTAGATTGCTTGTTTGCTACCAATTAAAAAAAATAGTATATTTTCCGTTATTTTCGAATTATTTAATCTGTCATTAAATAATTTGCTGCAAAATAAAGCAAGAGAGTTCAGTTAGAAATAATAAATGATGAAGGTTTGCACGGCAAGTAGTAATTAAAGATAAAGTTATGACGTACGGAATATAGGTGAAGGATTTAAAAAATAAAGATTATTCCATCACAAAAGGGTCATTCCATGGTAACTTACGTTACATTTAGAATAATTTTCTTTAGTAATTTTCATAATATAACACCAAAAAATATTGAAAATGTAATGTGGACATGATTTTTTAATTAAACCTATTCAAACCGAAATTTGGATGAAAATTGCCTACCTTTAGTGCTCTTTTTTGAACACTGGCCCTTAAATTTATTATGGTAACTTACGTTCTATTTGTCAGAAACGTAACTTACCATAGTAAATATAATTTTTAGCGTTCAAGAAATAGTACTAAATTTAATTAATTTTTATCCAAATTCAGCTGTGTATAGGTTTAATTAACAAATCATATAACATTACATTTTGAATATTTTTTGGTGTTATATTACTAAAATTACTGAAGTCAATTATTCTAAATGTAACGTAAGTTACCATGGAATGACCCAAAAGTTTTTGTTAATTTCCATCAAAATTTCCTTTACTTTCATTATGTCACTTTTCTTAAATTTCTTAAATCTGTCATTAAATAAGGCGAATATTTCTACTTCAAAATAGTGGTGGCAATCAAGCAATCTGAATTTTAAAAAAGTAGCCCACTGACAGCACTGCCTAACTTACCAAAGCAATTAATATAAAACATAAAATTTTCATGAACTCATATTCCAAAATATTATTTTTATATAGAACGTAACTTATAAATTAATATTCGGAGTGAATAAGGATTCTAGAACTTAATTCAAACTTATTTTCATGAATGTGGAAATTTCATTAGTTACTCATTTAAAAAAAATTTAAATCGATAAATTAATATCAATATACAGTTTACAAGAAAATACAGATTTCAGTTTATAAATATTGGTTTTTAAAAATGCTACGATCTACTTAATTTTTTTTTTAATCACCAACATTATTTTTATGTAAAAGTGTAAAAGTTAAACATTTATTTTCTTTATTTTTATTATTATTGTTACTATTATTATTAATTTACGGAAACAATGTCAAATAGTTAAGAATATAGTTCCTGCGGGTTTTAAATACAAAAAAAAATTAAAATTAATACTGTCTGATTTTGATATTTTTTTCAAAAACAAATATATTTTAGTTAATTCAAATAAATTATTATTATCATAATTTTAAAAGTTTCTTAACACCTCCGGAACGAGCGCTTTCAAAATTTCTTTTAATTTATAGCACCAGTTTTTCTTAATAGAATTTTTTGCCTTATTGAATTTCTGAGAGATTTGAACAGATTTTACAGAGGTGGCTGTGGTCCACTGCCACACATCCCCATAGCCTAATATATATAGGTATTAAAGTGGAATAGCAAGCAGAGCCCGATTTAGGTCGTCTGGGGCCCAAGGCCCAGCAACTTTTTGGGGTCCCCTCAAATTAAAATAGTAGCTAGATATTTTTTCGAGGATTATTATTAGGCACTATTATACAATTGCTAAGTTAAGCAAAATATATTTATTTTGTTTTTTGAAAACAATTGCAGAAAACTTCATTTTTAAGAAACTTTTTCTAACTTATTTTATTCATTTTGAGGCCCCCAACAGCAGTAGGCCCAAGGCCACGGCCTAGTTGGCCTGTGCGTTAATCAGGCCCTGATAGCAAGTCCCTCACTAGTAGCAAAAATATATATATATATATATATATATATATATATATATATATATATATATGGGGGAAAGAAACTAAATTGAAAAAACTGGAAAAATGAGCTCATGGAAATAGCGAAAAATGTTGAGGAAGATTACGAAAAATAATTTTCTAAACATTACTATATTTTTTAATATGTATATATAAGCGATAATTTAATCAGTTGAATAAAAATAAAAACCCAAGATTAACTAAAAGATAGATTAAAAAAAAGGGGGTGAAAGAAAAGTTAAGGTGATTGTTTGGTGCTGTGAGTCTGAGCTTACATAACTGCGGCTTGCTAGGTGAAAAATGCCAGTAGAAGCCCGATCCGGGTGACATAGGCCTTGAAAAAGGCCCACCGCTAGAGTTTAGGTCTCCTGCAGCAACAAAAGACTTGGTGAATCTCTGAAAATCTACGATTATATAAACCAAAAATTTCTGTTGAAATTTACTGATGTTCAGATACAAGCATTTTATGCTTCCTAAACATCACGTATATGTCCCGCTTGTCGCGAACGGGTTAAATGATTTCTGAAAAACACCTTTAATGTCAAACTGTGAACTGCAAAAAAAAAAAAAAAAAAAAAAAAAAAAAAAAAAAAAAAAAAAAAAAAAACTGGCATCCCAACTGTCAGTATTATACCGTAAAAATAACAGTAATAAACAGTAAAATAAGCAGTAATACGCTGTCGCGCCTGCGTGGTAGCGTATTACTGCTTATTTTACTATTTATTACTGTTAATTTTACGGTATAATACTGGCAGCTGGGATGCCAGTATTATACTGTAAAATCAACACTTTTTTTGCAGTGTAAGACGCTTTCTCAGTACTTATGTTTTGGACTTTTCTTCATACTCACCAAGTGATTAGCGGTTTTTTAATTTACCATTCTCGATCATTTCTAATAAATTATTACTTTTCACGATATTTTGTTTTAAAAAAATGTTTTGCTGTTATTGACTTATCCGTTAAAAAAGAAATAATTGGCATATTTTATTTTCAATTTAAACTGATTTCATAAAAACAGTACTTACTGAAATCTGTTGGGCTGTGATATTTTGGACATTTAAGGCCTTGATTTGCTAAAAACGGCATTAGTTTCTTTGTGGGCCCTCTAAAAATGCACTGACCTTCGGAAACCATATAAATCTATTGGGAATAATGAAACAGATAAGTGATAAATAAGAAGGATTAACCAATTCTTTAAAAAAAATTCAATTAATAATTGATTGTACTTCATACATTATCAAATATTTCATAGATTCTTGAGCTAGGCTGATGAATAGTACAGATGACATTTCTACCTTCTTCTGCTAACGACTTTAAGAGTTGCATGCACTGTAAACTGGAAGAACTGTCCAAGCCACTAAAATTATAAAATAAATTGATGTAGTATGTTAGAGATTAAATATATAACAAACTAAGATAAAGTACAATTTGCCAAATTTTGTAAAATACACTGCAAAGAAAAATTGTTAATTTTACAGTATAATACTGGCATTCTAGCTTCCAGTATTATACTGTAAAATTAACAGTAATAAACAGTAAAACCGCGTCTGCGCGGTAGCGTATTACTGCTTATTTTACTGTTTATTACTGTTAATTTTACGGTATAATACTGGCAGCTGGGATGCCAGAATTATACTGCAAAATCAACAATTTTTTTTTGCAGTGTACTTAAGATAGCTAATAAAGGAAAACTGGCTAATGATTAGTATTCTATTTTCCTTTCTTTTAGATTTTAAGAAGTTTTTCATGTTTAAAGATCTCGTTATCATTAAAAACATGCAACTTATTTAAATTCTCAAAGTTCCATTGTTTTTTACCTTAATTTTTTTCATACCGCTAAAATTTTTTTTTTTGCTTTGTTTATAACATTTAATAGCACAAGTTTTTTTTATTATTATTATTATTCAAAACTAACAGTCTTTAACATTATTTTTTCAAGTCAAATAAGTATGTTTTGAATTTTAAAAAGTATTTAATTTAATTTAGCTTTTGTTTCTATGCGGTACATACTTGATTTCATTTATTAAATAAAATTTCTGGTTCAAAATATGTTTATTTGACTTGGAAGAAAGCTTTAAAATTGGTGGCTATGCTTTTATTACAGAACAGCTTCATACGTATTCGATTCCTTTGAAATCTATCATAACACTCAAATATTAAAGAGACATTGAAGATGACACAAATGAATTAAAAATAATATATTATCTATTAATTAGGCTAAGGTATCAAATAGCTATCAGCTGATAAAAACCAAAGTCTTTATTTCGTCAAAATAGGGACATTTAAAAAAAAATCGCAAAAAATTCGAAAATTCCTGTACGAATTCCGAATAAGCCTGATTAAAAAAATAATAAAATTATAATATATATAGGGCTAAAAAGTTGAACTCGATTTCTTTTACAAACAGATCAAAATCGCCTTCAAACTTTGAAATTTTGGAAAATGCGCGAATTTTTTCGTTCAATAAAAAATAACAAAAAATCTAATAAAAAAATTCAAACTATGAGACTTGCGTTCACTCGGGTATGTCTTTCTCTAGCCGGAACAAAATTTGCTTATTACTTACCCATCTTACCTAGTATAGGGTAAGTCTTGTAATCGTTTTGAAAATCGAAAAAAAATTTGACGGATTTACCCGTTTTAGACATTGGAGATTACGAAAAACAAATTTTTAGGGAAAAAAAATTTGCCGTCCGTCTGTCTGTATGTGTGTCTGTGTGTGTGTCTGTAAACGCTCTATCTCCCGAACAAATTGAGATAGAGGCTTGAAATTCGGTATATACTTAGTACGTAATAATGCGAAGAAGCTTATTGAATTTCAGTAACCTCGATTATCCGGAACTATTTTTTTTGGACTCTCGAAATATTTGTTCTGATAAAAGGTATATAAAAAATTTCGAAATTGTTTATTTTAAGGAGCGAATATAAAAAACAATAAAAAACATAAATTTTGCATATAGAATTGAGTCGATCGGATAATGAGTTGCCGAGATATTTGTAACTATATTTTCCACACTCTTCGATTTTTTATGACCCTGTATTTCATTCAAATTTCACTTCAAAGATATATTTTAATTGGAAATGAGCCGCTTAATCCGACGCAATAAACTGTTAGTTAATAGGATTATAATTTTTGGAGTTATAAGGATGTTTCTTTTCCGTAATTCAGTAATAGAGCATTTAAAGTTTATGACGTTGTCAAGCCAGGATTTTATTCGAATTACAATGCATTTTATAAATAGTTTACACATGTTTTACTTTCATATTTTATATTATGCATATCCATGATGGGTAAGTATTAGGGTGGCCCCTAACGATTAGTATCTACATGCAGTGGATTGCGCTGTCATCGCGCACAAACACAGAGACACACAAATATCTTTTTATTTTATTAGTATATAGTTATAGCAATTATAAGTAGCATAAAGTAAAGTGATACCTCGTCGGTTCATCCAAAAATATAAGGGGCGGATTGTTCACAATTTCTTGAGCTATACAAAGTCTTTTTCTTTGGCCTCCGGATAATGTATTTGCTCTCTGATTTTTATGAGCATCTAATCCAAAAGAGTATATGCAATCTTCAACCTAAAAAATGTATAAAAATAATTTCAAAAATAATATTTGAAAATTTTAAAGAAAATAATAGTATTATCTATCTTCTTTTCTTTTAGTTACTTTATATCAGCCCGGTTAACATTCATAGAGAGCAACAATACTCATTCTGTCATACACGAAGCCTTTTCCTTTTATAGAGATGCATAAATGAAGAAAAAATTAAATTGTAATATGTTCTTGTATTGTATTTCACCGAAAACATGAAAATAATATATACAGCCAAAGAAAATTAATAAATTGTTCGAATCTGTAAATTTAATTTTTTTGTGATGACATGTTTACAATATTATAAAAAAATATTAAAAATAATACTGTCATTCATTGAACAGTCACACTGCAGGTCTCGTATAAGGGAAGAAAACGAGATAAACTATCCACACATTACACAAATGTTCTCATTGTTTTTTTCTTTTTTTCTTCTTTGAGATTTACAATTTTATCAACCAAACGATAGAAGTAGGGCTGATAAAGCCAATTTTAAGCCTACTATCTGGAGTAGTAATTCACAGTTTCTTGTATAGTATTAGATTTACAATTAATTAAATCAATGATAAAATCCTTCAACTTCATTAGTGACAGAAACAAACAACAACAATAAACAAAAAAAAAGATCAGGAAGCTGAACTGAAATGAGAAAGCAGCAAATTAATCAGAATTTTTAGTATTGAATAAATATTCTTCGAGCAAAAAGACAACGACGTTCACCTGCTGTTAATGTGATTTTCCAAGTATGATGATAGAAAATTTCCAATGCTGGAAATGCTTTATCAATGGGAACTTTCTGTAAAAGAGCATGTTGATTGTTGTACTTGAATTGTGTTACGATAAAAGAAAATAAAGTATGAGTTTTTGAAATACAAATAACACCTGTAAAGGTTGTTACCCATAGGGTATATCGAGGGGATTGGGTTCTTAAAGGGAGGTTCGTAGAACGAGGGAAAGCATTAGGTTATCACAAATAGTAGTATGAAATCGAATAAATTTACGTATATACTGGGTGTCACAAATCTATTCCCATTTCAAAAATTCATAAAATATTAACAAATTGTCGTATAGGGTTTGCACCGTAAGACTTGTCAAAAAATCGAATTTTCCGTGACAAAAAAAAAAAGTTCAAAATTTTACCAACAGACAACGTTAATAAAAATTATTGAGATCAAAAAGCATGTATTTATTTGCACTTGAGAATGTACTATATTTTCATGTGCAAATAATTTTCTCGTCATTATCGTCTCAAGTATTTGTAATTAATTTTTAATGTCAATTTGTAAATATTAGAATTAGTACCATTTGTTGTTGTTGTTGTTGTTGTTGTTGAGTGATATTGACAATGAAATGCTTCCATTCTGACACTATCTCCCCCCCCCCTCCCATTCTTGTAGTTGCAGATTGCTATTTACAGCACAGTATAAATTATAAATGGACTACTTACTATTCTTTCTCTTTCTTTATTGGACATTGTAGTTGGTAGTTTTAATCTGGATGCCATAGTAACAAGTTCCTTAACAGTAAATCGATCTAGTATGTGATCATCTTGTACAATGTAGCATGTAAGTTTGCGAAATGTCATCATATCGCGTCGAATTCCATTTACATATATCTGGCCAGATACTCTCTTTTGGCTACAAAAAAGGAAAAAAAAAAGAAAGTTTTCCCTCATGGAAAATAATAATATAAACTGGGTGATTTAATAAAGATTAGACAAACTTTACTAAATTTATTATAGAGACCAAAAACTGCAACAAATAATTTTTGTATAGGAAATCAGAGTCGTAAATCTAACTTTTCTGTCAAAAATACATGGTGTATCACTTCATTTCACAACCCTGATTTTTGCTCATACCTTTAATAATAATTAAGCCATTTGAAGAAAATTTTCACCAGACTTGGCTTGCTTTCTGTGAAATGTAACGATGTAACGAGAAATCATGGAAGTGGTTATTGTCCACACTGAGAGAAAAAAAATACCTCCTTCAACTAGAATGAAAAGTTAGACTGTTTCTAAATCCCTAAACTAGAAATATAGAAGTTTGAGGTATGCGAATAGGATAAACAACTAAACTGAATAGAAGAAATGATCGAGAATTTCTAGTCTCTTGTTTTTTAAGTGACGAAACGATAATGAATCGTGTAAACTGCGAGAAATTAACACTTTATTTCTGGAATGGATTTATCCCTTTAAGACCTGAAGAGTTTTGTAGAAATTAAAAGCTTGGTTTTTAAACCTAATTAATAGAATCATATTTGATTGAAAAAAGAAAAAAAATTACGGTGACAGGTTACGTCAAGGAGGATACACACAATTGTGTGGTGCAGGCTCGGCTTTAAATCGCAGGGAAAGAGGAAATTGTTTTTCTTTTTAAAAGATTTTTTTTAAACATTTGTTTAAAATATAATGGATACAAATATAAAAACTGGTTTTCAATTTTTTTTATTTAAAGACCTGAATAGATATGTGAACGGATTTAGTGTTTTAATAAAGTTCATTATTAATTTTTTTAATCATTATTAAAGATTATTATTATTGTTATTATTTTGAACTTCATATTCTAAGCACTTCAATTATCATGCGCACTACAGTAAATATTTCCAATTTCGAACGATTAAGTTATATTTTTATCTATTTTAACTTCCGATTTATGCTACAGTTCACAGTTGTTTTAGTAAAATTTTGATCGTTTTCATTTAGAACAAAAAAGTCACCAATATGATATATATTTTATCTTAAAATGATAAAAACCCAGCTTCTTTATGATATACTCTCGAATTTTACAACTACATAAAAAACATCTTTTATTTACTTTCAGAATAAATCCTCAGTTCAAAGAGTTCATATTGGTACTGTATGTGCTTTATCTTACTTTTGGTATTTCATTGTTCTTCTCATTAAATAAATAAGTACAGAGAGTTCTTAACTTTTTACATGAAGTTACTTTTAGGCGAAACTCATTCTGGATAGAAATTAAAAATATATATACTGTTTAAATAAATCATTAAATTTCTTTCGAAAGAATTGCTCTAAATACATTTTAAAAGATACCAACTTTTGGTACTATTTTTTTTTATTCAACCTGTTTATAACAAAATATCAATAATAGAATCTGAACTTTTTTCAAGTACACTTTCATTAAAGTTAATGTTAAAATTCAATTATAATAAATAAGCATGACGCTATTAAAAATCATTAGATGTCTCGTATTAAAAGAAAAACATAAAAAATTATAATGATTTCTGTTAATCAATTAAATTATCAGTTGAAAACATCTTACAGTTCTCTTATTAATAGGGTAGTCCGACCAGTAAATGAACACTTAAGCACATTTTTTTAAAAAAAGATTGATATTATTTTAATAGACAGTATCTTTTGGTGTCTGACAGTGCAAATACATGTGTTGGTATACAAATGATTAAAAATTAATAAAAAGAAGTTAATATTTCATTTGTTTGAGATGTTAGGGGTGTCTTAATAAAAAGCTATACAGAAACCAAGTAAATGAACAGTTCTTAGTGAATGAACGCAAAATTTTCCATTGAAGGAACAGACAGAAATTTAAAAATACTTAAGTTTCATGCTATGTTATTTATTTTACAACTTGCACAAATAACTTATAACACGTTTTTACTGACTTACTAGTTTTTTAAACCCAGCATGATAATTAACTAGTGGGGAGTTTTTTAAACCTTATTCTATTAAAATATTTACTAATTGTTCATTCACTAGGAGCAGTTCAATTACTGGTCGGACTACACTATATTAAAATCACATTTTTTTAAAGCACAAAAACAAGCAAAAATGAATGACAGAAACCAATTAACAAAATGTTTGAAACAAGAAAAAATATAATAATGTAACTTTTTTCAACTGAGAATTATTTTCAATGCTTCAGTATTTTCTTGCAATATCAAGACAACTTTAAATAAATATATTTATAAAATTCGAAATCTTTCAGACATTGTGAAGGCTGCTGTGAGGTTAATGTAAGTCCGCCACCTTGTGAAAAACAAAGAGATCATGCATTACACTGTAATTCGCACATCTGAACAAACACATGGACAGTAAGATAAAAGATCGAGAAGGTGTTACATTACTTTTTTTTCTCTCTCTCTACCTACATTGCTAGCTTGTACTTACACATCACGAGAAAAAAACAGCTTACACCGAATCATTAGAAAAGCTTAGAAATAGTTTTATGAGGATATTTTGACATCTGAAGAGGTCTTGGTGCATTACAAATCCCAATTAATTCAAAGGTAGATTTTTGAAATAACACACAATGCGCGAAATTTTGATTACTTAATTCTTTGTGCTATTCCGTCTTCGCAGATACATAAATTTTATTATAGACAAATGCCCATAAAAATGATTAAAGTTAAAAAATATATATATTGGATTCTTTTTAAAGATTTTTGAGCAAGATTGAAAAAAAGTAATTCTGTCAATCCAACAGTTTTAAACGAAAATCATATAAAACAGAACAAAGAATAAAAAGTCTTAAATAAACGCAATTTAGTGCTAGGATTAAAAGTTTATATTATTCAAAAGCCCAACGCACTTTAAATTAAAAAATAAAATAAAAACATATATTAAATAGATTATTTTAAAATAGAATTCCGTTTAAAACTGTTGCAAAAGTCTCCGCGGCATTCGGCCTCCGCGATCTAAATTTATTATTTGACTCATTTTCCGTAAGGGAAAAGAAAAGTACATCTAGTCATTTTTTTGTAACCTTAGTATTTTAAAAGATGTGTGATTATTCTTAGTATTTAGTTCGTGTCTTTTTTACTCCAGAAATTCATTTATTTAAAAAAAAATGGAAGTGATTTCTAAAATAGAATAAAAGGAAATTATAAAATTAATAATGTGTTTTTCTCATTTTTTAAATCGACTTTATGCAGCAATAAATAAATACTTACTAATATCCCGTCAGCACATTTAAAAGGGAAGTTTTCCCGGCACCTGAGGGCCCCATGATAGCAGTTAGTTCTCCGCTATGTGCAGAACCATTCAGTCCATCTAAAATCTTTTTACCTAATAATATTTGCACGTAATAAAGTTTAATAAATATTAAAAGAAATTTTCAGTTTGTAATTACACCGACATATTTTCTTTTTTCAGACATGAGGATAATGATAACACTCCAAATACTTTTATAACTTAAATTGTGTCTTACTATCGAATCCTCGCATTAGACTAACATAAGGAACATTTACATTTATTGTTAAATTGATAGTAGTTATTTCAGGAAATGATTAAAAAATTTTTACAGAAAAATCTTTTTCATACATTACAAAAAGTAGAGTAGCAAATTTCGTTTGCAAATAAGAATGTTTATACATAACATTTTTTTCGTAATATTAAAAAAAATTACCTCAGCGATTCACTTAAAGACATTCTATCAGATTGTTTCTGCTATTCTTTTTTTACCTCTTCCGTTTGTTTTATAAATATTATGTGGTTGTTTCATTCGCGTTTGCTGTCCTAGTCCACACTACTTTGAGTTGAACATAGTTCAGCTAACATACAATGATAAATGAATGGTGATGTTTCCACTCAAAATGCATCACCTCAGATTTAAACTTAAATAATTTAGCAAACGCTAATAAAATTTATATCTAATTGGCATTTATGCAGAAATGTTGATATGAAAATTCAAAAATAAAATTCTATTTGCCTTATTAATAGTATTTTGTTCCTAAATATAACAACAAATAAAAAAATATTTCAACTCATAATACATTTCATACTCATAACTTTCATAATACATTAGCTACATAGACTTTTCAATCTGTCCAAAAAGAAATTTTTAGTGTTGAAAATTTTCAGCTGAAGAAATTCAGTGATAAATGTTTCGAATTTAGCTAAAAAGATAAAGTTTCCTTCCCTATTTACTGATAAATAATTGCATTTAAGTAATTTCATCCATCTTTTAAAATGTGCGCATAGGATTCATGTTGTAATATAATTTACTGGTCAATATTAATGGCTACCATACATTTTGGTTCGATATCCATATTGATTATTCAGGAAAGCTGGATTGATCAAGATCTAGAACAACATGCCATATACCAACATACCATACTTTATTTTCATTTAAAAAAATAAAAAATAAATAAAGATTTCTTTTCTAAAATAATGACGCATTTGCAAATTGTAACGATTTATCTAAACTCTTTTCATAATTATGACAGATTTTTGCGCAATAAAATAAAATGAATTTCACTTATGTGGAATTCAACTATAATTCTGCAATTAGCATGTAACTTGGTTAATATAATTGCAAATAAATATTATCTGCAACAAGAAGAGACATCATCTTAACTGAAAAACAAGCAAAGGATCTTGGGTGAAAACTGGTGGTCAAATAAAATTTATACTGTTAAGGGGACGCTTCATCCATGCATATTTCATCTCACCTTTCGCGAAATCCGATGTTAACCCGTGGGAAAATGTAAATAGGCGATTTTTCAATACCTAATATAATTATCAAAATTCAGTTCTTACCACTAGAAGGAGGCAATTTTTAAAAACACTGTATGCCGGCATTGGACGCCGACTTTCGGATGGTGAAAACTGTATTTAAATAATTATATTAGGTAATGAGGGATCGCCTATTTACATTTTCTCACGGGTAAACATGGGATTTTGCAATAGGCGAGAATCGCTAAAGAGCCCCCTTAATTAACATTTAAAACTACATCACTGTCACAAAATTCGAATGAAAAAAATGGATAAAATTAAAAACAGAATAGGTTAAATGTTGTTGAAATTTGTAGAACAAAGTAAGTGTTTCTGTACACATAAAAAATGAGATTACTGTAAATTTACAGTATAATCATCACTTAAATCTTCACTTTTAAAGTTTACTTTTCTGTTTTGTAAAGTAGTACCTTTTATTATAAATTGAAAAACTACTTACCTTCTGCGGTTTTATAAGAAATATTTCGCCATTCCAAATTTACAGGTGGTCTACGAAAATAATCAGTGTACTCAGGAACTAAAACTTTCTTTTCATCTTCTTCTGATTCAAAATCTGATTTATCCGTTTCGATGATATTTTGAGAAGGACACCATGTGTTATAATGTTGTGCTTTCATGTCTACTAGAGTTGCTGTGTTTTCACCTATTGTGGGTTGAGCGTACAGAACAACCTTATCCATCAGACCAATATGGGGCATCGCATTCAGCTGTCAATGGAAAACAACAAAATCATATTTTTACCAGCAAAATTTTATTTAAGGAGACCAGTTTATTTTTGTTTAATCAAGGATTGTCAGGGTAAAATTACTGTTTGGAAATGGCGGTTGTGAAATAGTCGCTTCACTGGGAACCCTTTTAACCCGTTAAAGGTTCTATAATTTCTTAGCATATATGGGTCATTCTACAGAAAACATTACTTTTTTGGTACATGGTAATTAATTTTTGATAGAATATATATTTATTATATATATGTATTTTAAACTGTTTTATAAGTTTTACATAATAGGACACATACACACATTAAATATATATATTTGATGAAGATTGACGATTTGGGATTTATTATTATTATTATTATTATTATTTATGAACGGTGGTGTACCTCCCGGAGATAGTTAGATGTAACATGTATCGGAGGTATATCTCCGTTACAAGTTGTACCTAAATTCTTCTAGTAACGTTTTTAGTTATTTTGTGAATGTGATAAATATATTATTCATTCAACAATGTATGTTTTCTCTTAAAATTCCGTTATGTGCAAGTTAAATTTTATTTGAAAACAAAAAATTAAGTATGTGCGAACTACTGCTGAAAAGCCTTTCTTGTATTCTACGTTACAATAAAATTCTATGCAATAATTTCCAAAATATAGATATAAAAATATTCAGAGGTAGAAGGCATCCATTTTTAATTTCAGTTGTTAGCTATAAATGTGCACATTGTCGTTTGTTATTAATTTTGAAATATTCTCACTGAAATAGGACTGATTATGAACTTTATATAACCCCTGTTCTCGATATAAACTTAAGCACCATTTATTTCATAAAAATAACTTTTTAATTCATATAGGGGAGACTTGGGAGAGTTGATCCCTAGGGAGACTTGATCCCTAGTCTAAAACCAGGAAAAAAAATGGAATTAAGTCTCTGAAATCGACAACACTAATACAGTGATTCCTTATCAACAGATCTGACAACAGAATTTCATTCACCGATTTTTATTTTTGTTGTAAGAATCTGATATCTGATTTCTTAACTTCTTTTTCAGTAGGTAGTTTATGTTTCTTATTTTTTGCTAAATATAACTAAATTACTTAAGTTGATTGGTATAATTTACTAACATTCCTTACTGCTTAAATGTCATTATTTAAATCCAATACAGTTTCTTTACTTTTGATTTAACAATTATTTTTCCAACACATGCACATTAGGGTGGATCGATGGTATATGGTGAAAAAATAAATATTATTAATCAAAACCTACCTATGCGGAAAAGATGTTCTATTGTATGGAAATTAAGAGAAAAATAATTAAAAAAATTAATTTTAAAATTTAATACTGCCGCAAAGAGTTTGAATTTTCGAAAAATAATTGGAAAAAGACCTAATTTTGGTTAGGTGATTTTTGATTCAAAATAATTGTTTTAATTTTAATCAAAACATACCTATGCGGAAAACATGTTATATTGTATGGAGATTAAAAGAAAATTAATAAAAAATAATAATTTCAAAATTTAATACTGCCGCAAGGGCGTTGGATTTTCGAAAAAAGGGCATTTCCAGCTTTTTCATTCTTCCGCTTTATCCTTACACCCCTCCATAAGTTGGAAGCGCTACGTCATGGAATCTTCCCTACATCATATGATACGCCCACGTGGCTCTGAATTAGGGCTTCTATAATAGTTAAAGGAGCCTTACTCTGAATAATACAGGATAAACGTGTTCCCACCGCTCGCTGATTCAGTTCAAAGCTAGCGGCTTACGGAATCGGGCGCTGTTCTCGAAAAGTGAAATAAATTTCGATTTCATTGTGTAAGTTTTCTTTGTAAGTGTATTGTGTTGCGTAGTGTACATTGAATATTATTGCACCATGGCTATGTTAAGAAAAGACATGATTTGCCCTATATATTGGTCTGGTTGTGATATGCCAACGAATATGCTTCCTACCTACAGTAACGTAATAAAGTGCGTATGTTGGCATTCAAAAGAATACCGAAGCAAGGAAACGTTGTCTGCATGTACACTTTCCTCCTCATGTGAAGAAGTTGCGAATAAGTTAGAAGAGACCTGGAAACGAGCTTCAATCCCAATAATTGACCACTATAGCATTTTGAGAAAAGTTCGATTATACCACGACCAATATCGCGGTCTTCTTAAATCTAATCAAAGCCAGAAAAGGGATTGAAAGCTATCGTAAGCAGATTGACGTCTTCCGGAAAAACGCAAATGATCTTTTTGATATATCGGCGTGTACTTGTAAATCATTAGAATATTGCTTCTGTAAGAAAGAATGGAAAGTACCACTGAACGAGAGAGAATTTCTATTAGACATGCGAACTGTAAGAAAAATGGTAATCGGGTCGCTGGATTGGAAAGTCACTTTACAAATAACTAAGGCCGAGAAACGAAAATTAAAGCAAGGGCGATACGTGGAGAAAAACAAAACACTGCCTGATGTTTCTTCCAGTTCAATATATTTGAATATGAATATGAATAACTGGTGTAAATTGAAGCGGCGTATATGCGAGCGTACTGACTTTTTTTCATCATCAGCTATCGTTGAAAGCGACGCCCAAAACGCTGACGGTGTCACTGTCACATCTGTCATGACGAAATTACATGCCGTAGCAAAGACATTGGACCGTTTAGGCATTTCCGACCGAGCAGGCGCTGCCATCGTGTCAGCTGCGCTTCAAGATGTGGGTAGAATCTCACAAGGCGATGGATCGAACGTCGTCGTTGACAGAAATAAAATTCGACGTGAGAGAACAAAGGCAAAACAACTCAACCGTCTCAGTCAGTTGTGAAAGATTCTGACCATGACCAATTTGGTTTATACTTCGATGAACGTAAAGACAGGACTATATCACTAGGAGATAACAGAAAAAAAGTCATAATAGAAGAACACGTAAGCTTGGTAAAAGAACCTAGTTCCGAGTACAATTCTGGGAGAGTGCAAGTCATTGGAAAAGACATCATATTTTTTTTGTCCTGCGTTGACAACAATATAGATGTAACAAAGTTGGTTGCGATCGGTAGCAAAGGAACATCTATTAACACAGGTGCTAAAGAAGGTGTTATTCGAAATTTAGAACTGATCCTGAAGCGTCCACTTCAATGGTTTGTGTGCCAGTTACACGCCAATGAGCTTCCACTACGTCATCTTTTCGCGTACGTAGATGGAATTACGTCTGGGATCAGAAGCTTCACTGGTGGAATAGAACCTTTTTATTACGAGAAATGGATTTTTTGCCATCCTGAAAATATCCTGATATCGATGTTACCTGACGACGGAACTCACATAAGGCAATTGTCCCTTCGAAGAATTCTAAAAACGAGCGAAGTCAAACGGTCTACTGCAATCCCAAACATTTCAAAGAATAATATCCGTATCTTCAATTTACCAGCTTTTGAACTTTGTGCGACGGATTATATTGATTTGATTAAATGGGAAAATGTGACAGAACCTCAACTAACTGAACAATTTAGTGACGACATGATTTCAGAAGCAATAGTAAATCCAGCAATTATTCCGACGGCAATAATATCTACTATCAAGGGGTTTCCGTGCCACACTCAAGCTACAGAACGGATAGTCAAAACAGTCACGAAAGCATCTTCTGCTGTTTGTTGATCATATAGAAGAGACGGTTTTATAAGAAATCGCATCGAATCACGAAACCTCATGTCAATTTTCAAAACCAAACGTGATTATCGCCCACTGTAATTTCGACGATTTTAAATGTTTTTCTTTATTTAATAATAAAGAAGCTGGTAAATAAGAAGCTGACGTCTTTTCTTGTAACCAAGTAAGTGTCCTCTTATTCCAATTAATATTTAAAATTACTAAAATGTATATTTCATTTAACAAAAATCATTTTGACTTTTTACCGTAAAAAGACTCAAATACATAAATTTCAAACACCTTGCGGCAGTATTAAATTTTGAAATTAATTTTCTTAATTATTTTTCTCTTAATCACCATACAATAGAACATCTTTTCGGCATAGGTAGGTTTTGATTAATATTAAAACAATTATTTTTATTCAAAAATCATCTAACCAAAATTAAGTCTTTTTTTTTCTTTTTTTTAGAAATTTCAACCCCATTGCGGCAGTATTAAATTTTGAAATTAATTTTTTTTATTATTTTTCTCTTAATCTCCATACAACAGAACATCTTTTCCGCATAGGTAGGTTTTGAAATTGTGAAAACAAATTTTTCGATCCACCCTAAGCACATTAGGGACACTTGATCCCCATTAAATGGGGAGACTTGATCCTGGGGATCAAGTGTCCCCAAAGTTAAGCTAAATTAATGTTAAATTTTATTAACCCCTAATTGTGTCTGATTGTGACTTTCAAGACACATTTAGACAATATCAATATTAGTTAGACTATGGTTACCTTGATTTTGGATGATTGACAAGGATAGAAAGTTACCATATAGCTGCACATGATGGTTAGCAAGCACATGGTGACTGTGCAAGGTTTGTTTTGTGGTTACTTTTGGATTATTTTTAAGTCAGAAACTTATTTATAAATTAGAAACGTATAATTCCATTTAATATGTGTTATGTAACCAAGTCATAAACACTCTACGTCCATATATATATATATACTGAGCTAAAAATTTAATTTGTGCAATAGAGGTTCATTTTATTGCAGTGATTAAGGACTCTGTGTTTATTTTTACTTTTTACAGTCATGCCACGTATTTATAAACCTAAAGACGTCTTCAACCCCAAAAAAGCATCAATGTTGCAGACTTACAGAAAACAGTCAAGGCTGTAATAGATGGATCCAGTTTTAAAAGTGCAGCAAAATTCATTCATATTAATGTGATGACTTTAAAACGTTATGTGAGGAAACAAAAATCTCAAGAAAGTGACATTTCTTATGAATCAAATTATAAGCACTCCCAAATATTTTCAGTTAACAATGATCTTTTGTGTGTATATTTTAAAACATCAAGTAAATTAGATCATGGACTTACTCCTATACACACTAATCTTTCTGATCAAATAATAACATATCGAATTTCTGAATTGAACGGAATTGTCTATCCTAAAGCCAAGATACCATAATAAATGAATTTAAAATCACTGGCATATATCCCTTAAACAGGAATATTTTTTCTAAAGATGGTTTTTTATCATCTTTTATCACAGATCAACCATTAACCCCAACAAGCAGTAATACAATTACAGTTAAACCAAACACCAAACATAGTGACTACAGAAGACATACAAGCCTTCCCTGAAGTTTAATTATCCAAAACGGGAAAATAAAGGATCTTCAAAAAATTTGACAAGCACACCAACTAAAAGACAGATTGAAGAAGAAATACAAGACCGCTGACTGAATAAAAAAGATAAATCAAGAAAAACTCATTTAATCTCAAGAAAGAAAAGTAAAAACATTAAAAATGAAAGCCCCGAATCTTCAGAAAGTGAGAGCAGTTGTAGTTTTCATGATTCAACCGAGCCAGATTCACTTGATGAACAGTCTGATGAAATCATCGAAGATCCACAAAATTTGTCATTGATAAAAGTGACTTTGTCACTGTTCGATTTCTAGGAAAGAAGAAAATTAGTCATTTCAAAAAATTGTATAGAAGATTTCATCATCTGAATGCAAAATCAATTTTCTAAGAAAAAGAAGACTTAATTCCGACCAACTTATTTATCCAGAATTTTTTTTACATTAGTGTAGTGGGCAATGACGAACATACCTAAACCGGTTATGCTCTTCAAACTGCAACAATTTTAACATTTACGTTTGACTTTTAAAGCTTTGAAAATGTTTTTTGATCATTAATTTTAGCAATAATAATCATTCATATGAAAAACAATGATTTTTACCAAATGTAGAATTTTTTGTGTGTATTTCTCCCTTTTTTACATGTTAGTCAACAATAAATTTGATTTCTACAACTTAATTTGAATCATTTCAATGCATCTGTTTCAAGGATCAAGTCTCCCTTGGAAAGGGATCAAGTCTCCCTGTAAGTAGGAAGACTTGATCTTTTTTTTCTTTTTCGGAAAATAATTTATATTTATTTTAAAAATGGTTTTTCAAAAATAAAAAAATTACTACAACATTAAAGACACATAAGCCTTTAATAATAACTAGAAACATTTTAAAATTTTTTCTTTTTTTTTCAAAATAAAAATTAAAAACTGAAAAATGGATCAAGTCTCCCAAGTCTCCCCTACATACAGCTAAAAGGTTAAAATTACTTCAAGTTTGATAGCATACACTAAATAAGCATGGCATTGTAAAACAAAACATCATACATTTGTATACCCCGTTACAATATTATTAACCCTACATGACACGAATTTTTATTTTGGAAATATTTTTTGTACACATATTTAGGGTTACATATCACAAATTAAAAAAAAGAAATCATTCTCCTCATTTAATAGCAGAATTCAGTGATAAGGCGAATATTTTTATTTAAATACACTGGTATCTTTCAACTGAATTTATTTATTAAAGTTTTAATTGATTCATGTATGCATGACTGCACAGTGTAGGGTTAAAGAAATTACGGTACTTTTGGATTATTAACCTTTAACCTGCTAAAACTGGATCTAACCAGTCCTAGTTGGTTAAAAAACGAAGTTAAGTTATATATGTTTCTAAAGCAATATATTAAAAGGTAATACATAAATAAAAGTAAACCATGAATAAGAACATTAACTTATTAATATATTCAAGCAGCGATCAGTAACTTATGTATATGTGCTTCGCCGCTTCGCGCACATAAACCGAACAAAAAATCACTGGACACACGAAACTCGTTCTGCAGCAATCTCTAGAATGCACGAAATTCATTCAAGCAGCGGTCAGTAACTTATGTATGAGCGCTTCGCGCACATTAACCGAAAAGAACATCACTGGATACACGAAACTCGCTGTAGAGCATTCTCTAGAATGCATGAAATTCATTCAAGCAGCGGTCAATAACTTATGTCATAGAAACTTGATTTGAACACATTTCCGACCTCCATTTTTTTACATAAATTCCTCAACACGTTACAAAACAAACATGCACAGGCAAGGGATGATAGAATCAAGGCAACACTAGATACCGGGCTTGCTCATTCACTCTCAAAACGTCACAAATGGTGGCTGACCGCGACCAGCGATTGGTCCAAAGCAACGCGCCCATCGTTTTGTGCCAATCGCTGTGTGTCTTTCCTCCTAGTCAGCCACCTTTTGTGACGTCATCATAATTAATGAGCAAGCCCGGTATGTAGTGTAGCCCTGATAGAATACTAACCAACTACGTAGCTAACACGATCTGGATTTGCTCACGAACCAGTTAGACGCGGTTTTAGCTGGCTAAAAGTGGAAGCGTTAAGGAACTCTTCGGGCTTTAACCGACTATGATTGGTTAGACCCGGTTTTAGCTGGCTAAAAGTGGAAGCGTTGAGGAATGCTTCGGGGTTTAACAACTAGGTTTGGTTAGACCCATTTTTAGCCGGTTAAAGGTGGAAACGTTGGGAACTTTTCGGGCTTTAGCCGTAAAGCTTTGGTAATTCCCACTTTAACCGGTTAAACCTAGGTTTACTTTTAATTCTTTCTTTAGCCGTAACATATAATTGTCATATACATGGGTCATATGTGTCATATATGACAATAACTGGGCCATATGTGTCACGAAATGTTATATACTTCATATATTATTATACACTAGCTGAAATACCCGGCGTTGTCCGGGATTTTAAGAATCTTTTGTGTAGAAAAATCAATTTCAAAATTAAACATGTTGTACAGAGAACTTCAAAATGTTAAAATATGTCAATATTTCCATAATCGGGTTTTTATCATGATTCAATACGTTCCTCCAACCCGAGGCTAACGAAAAAGACAGGCTACCGCGGTGCATTCCACTTTTTTTTTTTTTTTTTTACAGACCGCTGGAGTGACGTGATGCTCTTTTCGTACACCTGTATTGGTGCATTCGAGCATCACGTGACTCCGCCGGTCTGTAAAAAAAGATACGCGTAAAGCACCGTAGGTAGCCTTTCTTTTTCGTTAGCCTCGCCTCAAACCCATATGACGTTATATTCACCTGCTGACGTCATATCTACTTGCTTTCTCTAGTATTCACATTGATACCCTCTTTATATGATTCTCAAACATTTGAAAAAGTCCGTTAAATCTTCAATATGACGTCATATTAATTTTCTTTTTGATTCTCTAATGACGTCATATTAATCTGCTTTCTGTACTTACACATACTCATTTAACGTGATTTTTAATAACGTGAATTAACTTATATTATTCACAACTAAAAAGAAATAGCGCATCTAGTATTTGTCGAGAATTAAATAAAAATCATGCACTCGTGACATCATAATTCACTTTTATATTTTAACAGTATAATAAAGCTACTATAATTTGTGACAGTGCTACAGCCAGTATACACGTCAGGACACATTGCCGTTATTATTATATTTTCACGCGTGAAGGTTTCGCTATGGTACTCCATTGTGAAATTTGGTAATTTTTGAAATTCAATATTTGAAAAGCAGCATAATCATTAGATTTGAAATTTATATCAAGAAATATACAATTGTTTATCTTTCTAACGTAATTTGTCTAAACAATTTTCTGACAAATAGTTTTCGAGCTATTAGTTTTTTCAGTAACTTCAAATGCTTCATTTTCTGAGATTAATCTGTTGCAAGGATTAGCGAAAAAGTCAGTCGTTAACAAAGCGTAGCTTTTTGTTAAAGAGGATGCTTTATAAGTTAGAGAAATCTTGGTCGCTTGGCGATTCATCCTTGGGGGCCGCTATAGCCCCAAAAGTACCGAAATGACTTCTAATTTTTTAGAAATTAAATGCAGTATAAAATAATGAAAAGACTATGCGACCACCTATATAAATCTTTAAAGAGGTGAAAGATGAACTAGGAATATTAAGTTTTTTTTTTAAATTTTTTTATTGAAATTTTAGAAATTGTAAAATATTGTTTTCATAGACTGGCTCATATTCCTGTTAAGTATTGAACATACTCGTTATACATTAAAAGATATAGAACTTGTATTCACAATACGAAGAATGGCAAAAGAATGTAATTATCACAAAAAATGCTTACAATGGTTTTTAATGTTATATATATTTATTATAATAACCACAAGATCCAACCCGGAACTTCCCGGGTTACAGAACATATTGCCCGATATACATAGAACATACTAGTGGTCAAAAGAAAACTCTTCTGAAAAAATGCTTTTTTGAACTTTGATGGCTCATGGCACTAAATTTTCTTTTAATAATACCATAAAAGTATGTATCACTGAAAAGATAATTCAATAAAGAATATCATGCAAAACAGTTTATTCAATTATTAATATTTTATCAAAAGTTAGAGACAGGTAATCAGAAAAAGGCAGTAAAACTTGTTTAGATTGATGTGAGGCATTTTCTTTCACTTGAATATAATTAATGTAGATGAATGTCTGGAGTAACACACAAGTTTAATTTTGTTTGGCAGTAAGTCAGTTAGGCCTAGGGTAGGAATTAAGTTATTGATGCCATGTATTGATAGTGATAGGTGTACTTTTATTAGTGTGTTTTATAATTACTAGAAAGTTGATAAAATTTTATGTGGCCTCTCAATTATTGAGCAAGTAAAGCATAATAATTTTCTTTGCCGTCAAGAGTTTATTGATTACCCAAAAAGTGATGTATAATGGTACTGTTAGGTGTGGAAGATTACAGTTATAAAGAAACTCAAAGACAAATTGGAAGAAAATTAGCCAAACAATGTTAAGTCGCACAAAACAAGATGGGCAAAGACAGTAAAATTTGCACAAGAGCAACTGATGGTAGAAGAGTAAGAAGACTATATTTAGGAAACAGAAGAAAACCATCTCAATCTATACAAAATGAAATGGCGCACTGCAGTGTGAAGTAAAAGCAAAGTATAGGTCTGTGAAGACTACAGTATTTTGGTCAAAATGCTGAAATTCGACAAAAAACATTTTTATCAATCCAACGACGGTTGAAAATATTAAACTGGGCTAAAATGCATATTTACCATATAGAGAAATTTTGGGAACATGTTATTTTGTGTGTCGAAATAAAAATTTCTATGCTGGATATTGATGGCATAAAATATGCAAGCACAGGAATCGAAAAAGATTTGCATTATTATTGCTTCCGTGCAACACACGATTGTTGTTCTGATCTCGTGTTCAGTGAGATCGAAAGGTGAGGACTGTGAAGTGTGTTTAGTGGGAATATAAATTCCAAAATGTTCATGAATGAAATACTTGAATGCAATATAAAAACCTTCCATACGTGATATTTTTCCAAGATAATGAAGTGTTTCTACTTCAACAAACTTTAGCTCCATGTCATTTTGTTGCTGTACGCAAAAAGTGGTTCCAAGATAATCACATCTCCCTACTGGAATGATCTGAGAATAGCCCAGAACTTAACTCAATAGAAATTGTAGGGAAACAACTAAAAAAATATGTTTGACAGGGATAACTCAGCAGTTAAGCCTAGCTAACAAACAATAACTGAATCTTGGGTTTCATAGATTAAAATATAGTCACAGAACTAAAACACTTGGTACATTCAATGGGAAGCCGATCGGGAAATCCTATGTTAACCATCGGGAAAATTTAGTCATTAACTAGTACGAGCATATTTATCAAAATGCAGTTTTCACCATCAGAAAACAGACGCCCGATGCCGAGGTAGTCCGTTTCCAAAAATGTTTCCTAATATAAATATCAAAATTCGGTTTCGCATTCAGAAAGTAGACATCACACTGCAAAAAAAAAAAAAAAAAAAAAAAGAAAGAAAAAAAAGAAAAAGAAAAAAGTGTTGATTTGCGCGGCAGCGTATTACTGATTATTTTACTGTTTATTACTGTTAATTTTACGGTATAATACTAGCAGCTGGGGTGCTAGTATTATACTGTAAAATGAATACTTTTTTTTTTTTTTTTTTTTTTTTTTTTTTTGCAGTGTAGATGCCAACGAGCTTGCGTTTTTAAAAAATGTCTCTTTAAATTTTAAGTATTAAAATAATGTACATATTAATTTTGAAATTTCCACTTGATGAAATTTTATCATCTTAAAAATATTTACAATTTAAGGAGACCATTTTTAAAAACTCACCACATCGGCGTCTGTAGTCTTCTTTATAATGGTGAAAATTGTATTTTGATAATTATATTTGGTGAGTAATCACATATTTAAATTTTCCCATTGGTTAACAAGGGATTTCGCGATTGCGGAGTTTTAGTAAAGCGGCACCTTAATAATATTTTTAGATTACACTGAAATGTAGCACACACAAAATAAGTGTCGCTTTGTGAATGAACTCACTAGATTCTGCACAAAATAGGTGTTCTTGGTATGTAAAAATGCACGTATATATAAACAAAACAATAATAACAGCAATAGACAACAAACACTGCTAAGATGATGCTCTAAAACAATTAAATTTCTTTAATCAACTATTAGGGAAAGCGGGTTACTTAATAAGACAATAGAGTATTTACTTATATAACTTTCTCGACTGCGTACTTTTTGTAGTCCTCTGCTTCTAATAGCAATTTTGAGAAATGAAATACCACCTTTACATATTAAATAGGGTCAGATATAATGACAGATTAGACTGTATCAAGCTTGGTTTAAAACCATCGTTATTATTTTTTTTTTTTTTCATTTCCATCCTGCCATTGAAATTAAATTGCATTATGCAATTCAACTAAACAATCTTTTTTTTTTTTTTTTTTTCAGACTCTAAAAGGCTTTTTAATGATATAAAACGGTGCAATACTCTTAGTTTCTTTTTAAATTCTGATATATCATAAATGAGTACTGAGTCATACATGCAACAATGACAATGACTAGCCATTGTTATCTTTGCTGCAAGATTAAAATCAGCAGATGAAAAATTTTCGCATAAATTATTTTGGTTTTGTTTACGTGCTATAGGGCAAAGGCATTTGCTTATCTTTAAATTCTATTCTCTTTTGCTAAATTCATACTAGTAGACAAAATGAGGGTGGGTTTTTTTACTTTTAGTTTACTTTCTCAGGGGAAATTAGAAATTTCTTGTATAGAGTAAGAATAGACTATTATACCATCAACTGTCAATTATTGTAGCATGCGTGATTCAAGCACATATTACTGAGATAACATCGTTTCTTTTTCAACTTTGGTCGACCGGTCAATGCATGTAAGGTTACTAACACTTTCTCTAACAAGTGCAAATGATGTTCTCAACCCTAAAACTGTTTCTTCAAATTATGCTTTAAGGCGGTTCTCAAAAAAAATTCCCCGCTCAATAATGCGAAATTTTCTGACATATTTACGAACACATTTTTAAACCCAAAAACGTGGCACTTGCAGGCCTGACTATTGAAGCGAATTGGAATCAATGGTGTTTTCCAATTTTTTAAATAAATGAATCACTTATTAGAAGTGATTGATGGCACGTGACGACAGATTATTCTCCTTTCCCGTGCTGTCGCGTCCGGCAATTCGATTCAAAACGTCAACTTTGACAGTATTTTCTGAAATTCATCTGCTTTTACTAAAAAATGGATAACATCATTCGATTACATAGTTTCTGAGTAAGAACACCTATCAATTTCATGCGTTTCTGAACAAAAATTAATGCAGAAATGTGTCAGAAAGTAGCTCCATTGGAATTGAAAACAGCCTTAAAGAAAAAAAAATTAAATACAGTATTGTGAATTCAATAGTTTTATTCTCTAATGGTGACCAGTGTTGCAAGTAGGCTAGTTTTTTAAAAATTCAGATTGTTTGATTCCCACCACTTTTTAACGCTTTCCAACCTAGTTGAAAAGTGTTTATGACTTCGGTTTGTCTGGCTGTCTGTCTGGAAATTTGCCCGTCTGTGCTATAACTCTCGTAAATATACTCGGATTGCCCTGAAATTTTTGTATGTTATTTACGTTTACTATAGCATGATTCCTATTGCAAATGAAGTGTGTAGCATTTATAGTTTTTTTTTTTTTTTTTTTTTTTTTTTTTTTACAGGAACAGTCAAAAGTATTACGTTACATTAGAGTCAACAGGGAAAGAATCATTTCAAGTGCATTTTAATGATGCTACGCCATTTGAAACATGATGAAATTGATATACAATTATGAAGCGCACTAAAACATCTTTTTGCAGAAAATGGGGTGCAAAGCATTTATTATTCATTTACAGGGTCAAACAAAAGAATTCTGTTGCACATTGTTCTACGTGAAAAAATCGTTTGCAGTGTAATTTAATGATGTTCCACTCTTTCAAACATAATGCAATTTATATTCATTACTGAGGTGCACTATAAATGGCTCACTAAAGGAATGCGTTTATCGTTCATTTACAGGGACATACTAACGAATTCGGTTAGAGTCTTAACGCGTTAATTACTGTCTATGTGTGATAAATGCGTTTTCAACTTTGGTTTGCGTATTTTTTTATATTGTAACTAAATTTTGGGGGTACGTGGTGTGTATAAATTCTGTTGATTATATACAGGGCTACACAAAAGAATTCGTAAGTATTACTGACTATGGGAGTGAATTGCTTAAGGGTATTTTTAATTATGTTACGCATCTTCCTGCTGAACTATATTTAGTAGACCAATAGAAGTTTGTTGAATATAAATAAATTAATATACAGGGCTACGCAAAGAACAAGATATATTGTCGTTTACGGTTGGTAATTGCTGGAAGTGAGTTTTGAGTTCTTATGCGTTTTTTATCTGGATTAAATTTTAGCTTAATATTGTGTAGTGTAGAAACGTCTTCAGATAATATGCAGGGTTATTAAAATAATAACTTACGAATTCGTTTGTGTAGCCCTATATATGATCAACAGAATTTATACACACCACGTACCGTAAAAAATTAGTTAAAATTAAAAAAACGGAAACCAAAGTTGAAAACGCACTTATCACACATAGACTAATTAATAGCCCTGTTATTATCCCGGGCTGTACAAAAGATTTCGAGTACATTTCCATCGATTGGCGAAAATTGCTAAATGTGAATTTTTTAACTGAACTAAATTTCATCATGCTATGTAGTATATACCCAAATCTACAGATCATATACAGGGCTGCACAAAATAATTCGACTATTCTTTTTACTATGGAATGTAATTGTTAAAACTTGATTTTTAAATGTGTTATATGTTTCCTAAACTGCTTGGACAATTTTGTCTAGGGGGCTCGTATAAAAATATAAAAAGGAAAAAATTCTGATAATTAGTGAGAAAACTATTACCTTCACATGATCGGATTTCCTACCTAATTTTGAACACTTTTGAATTGACATTGCTTACATATCTCTTACAGATAATCAGTTATAGAGCGTAATTTTTTGGGACACCCTGTTAGTCTACCTGTTAGAATCTAGATTGTTCGAGATAACCATAAATCAATGAATAAGAAAAGAATTGTTCCAAAAATTTTATTTTAATATTGATCTTAAAATGCTACGTTGGATTTACCATGTATCCGTTCACAATTCAAAAATTCTAAAAACTTGAACAAATTGAAGTATTGGAGTGAACTTGTCAAAGTGTTGGACTGTTTGTGGCAAAATAAATAGAATGGTTCAAATTTCCATTGATAGATGTCGCTCTTAAGGTTCATGTTATTAAAGACGGTCCATAATGATGGATCTAAAGATGGTCCATGTTATTAAAAGACGATAAATATTTAAATTATGCAAGAAGCATTTACTTGCACTTAAGAATAAAAAAATATATATGTTGTATAACATCAAAAATAATGTTAGCACTTTCAATAACGTAGACCATAACAGCGCCCCCTATTGCTGAAAAATCAAAGTATTTTTTAGGTTGCAAAAAAGAAAAAAAAAAAAAAAAAAAAAGATTCTTTGGAAGGACTCTTAGATATGCCAAATTATTCCATTTTTATGAATTTGTGAAATGTGACCGGACTAATGGAATAATATAGCAAAATAAAATAAATTGAACTTTTTATTATATTTTTACAGATTTCATATATTTTAACTAATTACTTTTCAAAAATCCAATCCTTAAAGTTAAAAGAAAACATTTTTAAGAACGATATAAAAAACACAGTGTACAAAAATAAAAAATTGTTGGAGGAGATAAAAATTTAAATCACTCTTAAATTAAAAAAAAAAAAAATTGTCAATAGAACTTTTTTCTTAATAAATATGTTTAATAATATTCCAAAAGGATACTCTAAAATACATCGGCTAGAACAGAAAATCATACATCAGATATAGATTATGAAACACTTTCCAACACTAACAGAATATTTAGAAATTTCATTTTTTTTCATACAATAAAATCGATCATAGTCCGCACTGTAACCATTCTTTTGTAAGTCTGTGAATTAACGATAAATACTATGCACTCCATAATCTATAGAATAACAACAGAATTTATAGAATCCATAATCTATTGTGCAGTCCTCTAAAAAAACCCACAGTAAAATGTTTCCTAAAAAAAAACTTACTCTAGTACTACATCAAATATTTCACTAAAGTCATTTTTTTCTGTTTTTATGCGCCAAATTAGAATAATAAAGATAGTTAAAAATACCTAAGGAGTGCTTATTTAATTTAAAAATAATTTAAACTAACAATTGCAGAATTCTGGCAAACACGAGCTTCATTTTTACAGATTTTCTTGTTATAATAGAAAAAAAAATATGTTCAACCATTAGTATGTAATAAAATGCTTCAGTTTCAGCTGATTATGTCAGGTGTGGGTTTTTTTCAGATAACATATGTTATTTTCTGAAAAAGTGTTTTTTTTTTTTTAATTCTCGCTTAATTGGCTGCCATTTAGTAATAAATTGATAAAATGAAAAATGCTCAACATTAAAATCTTGGTCAGCACAAGCTGTAAAAATTTAGCCATGTTTAATTTTTTTAAATTCTTTATTAGATTTTATATAGAGAAAATTTTAAAAAAATAGGGGTTTTTTTAGAGGACAGCATAATAGATGTTGTAATATATGTGTACCTCGGTGATCCTTTTTTTATTTCATAATGTTTGAAGTATCAACATTATCAAAATGCGTAGAAAAAGATTTTTCCCTGTACATCGTAATGTAATGGAATACTTTTGTGCGTCCCTGTAAACGAGCAATAAATGCTACTTATTCTATACTCCAAAGAAAGCATGTTTCTGTCCATTCCAATGATGCATATCAATTTCATTATGTTTGAAATATTGCAACATCATTATAATGCATCGAAAACGATTTTCCCCTCACAGACCATAATGTAAAGGTATTCATTTGTGCATCCGTGTAAATTTTAAATAAACTATACACTGAAAGAAAAAAAAATTGTTGATTTTACAGTATAATACTGGCATCCCAGCTGCCGGTATTATAACGTAAAATTAATAATAAACAGTAAAATAAGCAGTAATGCACTGCCGGCAGTGTAGAATTAGAGTATGGAGAGACAAACCGAATTCATTTAACACTTTTCAACTATGTTGGAAAGAAAGTAGTACTTTATAAAAATGGAATGTAGAAAAATAAACACTACAATTATATTTCATTTCGAAATTATTTCTCTCATTGCGCATAATAATCGGCGCTTTTATACAAAGCGGCAACACCTAGTCCGATTACGTACGATTGTTGCTCTGGCATATAACCAAAAACATAGGATCGCCCATTTGGTTTGGATCAGAAATTTGACTTTTAATTAATCAGGCCACAGACTGAATTTCAAAAATAGAGCTTTGTTATTATCTCTCTCTTACTATATTTGTGATAAGTTACATTGTAATTGATCCAACCATTTTCGAGAAATCGTGTTCATTTCATTGTCAGATTGAAGTGGATACATAGAAAATTTTGCTAGACTTTGGCTCGCTGCGCTTCAATAACTGCACATTTATGAGTTCTTGCCCGCTTACTTGCAATATTTTTCAATACATTTGTTAAGTTATATCAGACTAAAGTGCTATTCAAATTATTAAAAAAGCCATAAATACTTTGTGCACTATCTAAGGTACATTCATATGCAAGCATAATAAGCAAAGCTTAGTTTTTAACCCTAAAAAAGTATTAATTAAAAAACCTTAAATGATGTACGATTAGGATAACAATTCATCTTACCTGGAAAGATATCTGTAGGAAAAAGCCAAAGAAATTTTAACGAGTGTGAAATGGAAATTAATGTGTTAGCAGGTGGCGTTAACATCACGGATTGGCAATACTTGAACAACGTGACGATTAGCTTACACTTTATTAAAAGACAATTCCTTCTTTTTCTTCTCCCTTTTTTTTAACAACATCTACCTTTATTGTTTTGAATACTGCTATATATTTCACTTTTGGAAGATGTTAAAAGTCATAAGATTGTGAATCTGAATATACAAGACTTTTGACACGTCAGAGTATTGTTGAAAATGTCATTTCATTTAACCAATGCAGGATTAAGTTTGTTGTGTTATGACTTATATTAAGCAAAATAAATTATGCTTCTTGGACATGATAGAATTTTTCTTTAGAACACCATCTAAATTCGAGCTCGTCTCTCTTCACAGATAAAGTTTAAATATTTTTCCCTCTGACATGATGTGGATTACACGGCGAGTGTTCAAACAAACAAATGCAATGCCCTTTGAAAGTAAAGATCACTTTTACAGAGAAAAATCCTTCCGGTCTGTCCTGGGATGTAAAGATTTTTACTCCTTGGCCCCCTACTTCCTGGTTTGAAGTATTCAGCTAATTTTATATGAAATAAAAGCAATAATAGTTTAAAAAGAAAACATTCCTATAAACATTCAATGTTTATCTTTAAAATCATGCCTAATTTCATGATTGCAATACGTGTAGTTTCAAAATATTTTTGTTACAATACGCTAATTTGGCGTGGATCCCGATTATTGAAAAATCACACTTTACATGACTTAGTGGATTTATTATAATATTTATAATTTTTGTTGTTTTTTTCAATGTATGGCAACAGAAAAGAAAAAAAGCAACATTTAAATTATTTGTTCAGGATTTTTGAATTTGTTTTTTCAGCATATAATCATAATTTAAATATTAAACGAAAAAAAAGTTTTTTTTGGTCTACGTTTTAGTGTTTAAATATTTCGTTGTTGCAGTTTCACAGCTAGTTGACATGTTTGAGTTTGGGGGGGTTTGGCGAATAATTAACTCTTATTTTCATAACTCAAACAGTTGTATCCATAAAGAATGTTTGGCGATTTATAACTTGCGGAAGGCTAACGGCCCTGAAATCAATTTATTAATTTACAATTAAGTTCTAAAACTGTTAAAATGTTGTATCATCATTGGAAACACACTTGTATACACCATTTTTATAATTCTAGCCTATCAGGAAGCAAGTGGAAAATTGCTAATTTTTCAAAAATCATTCTTTACATACGAAGTTAAGGAAATAAAACAATGTAAAAAGAAAGCTTTAGCTTTCATTGCGGGATTTTTCTCACTTATTCATCTGTTCACAATATTCAACACTATTTAAAAGTCCAGTTACAATTTCTGAGATACAAATTAATTCTTCGGGTTTTCTTAGAATGTGAGAACAGAGGATATAGCACGAAATTTGATACTTATCAACTTAAAATTATCCTAATACAGACATAAATAATCTAACTAAACATAAATTTTAAAGTTGTTTTAGCTAGAAATTTTAAGGAAATTATATTTTTACGAACGAATTGCAAACAGTTTATTTTTTTTCCTTATGTACAGTCGTTGGGAGAAATAACGCGACCAAATAACACATGGGCTGATAAGTTCCCGGTCTGGCACACAGATGGCGTTGCAATCGCCGAACCGATGCTTTTTTAGCAAATACTAACCTTTAAAAGGTAGCAGAAAAAATGTCATGACAATTCGCCGTGTGGACAAAACGTTAGAGTGGTTTTACTTGAACAGCTTTGTTGATAAACAAAAAAAAATGGATAAACAAGAATTTCAAGAATTGTTATTTGATGGGGAAAAACACCGTTCAAACAAAAGCTTTGCTTAATAAGCGTTATCCGGACACTGCACCAGGTAAATCAACCATTATTGACTGGTTTTCCGAATTTAAACGTGGTCGTACGGACACCAGTGATGCATCACGCAAAAGAGGTGGTTACTCCGGAAAACATCAAAAAAGTCCAAAAAATCGTTTTGGGGAACCATAAAGTGAAGTTGCAGGAGATAGCTCAGACTCTGAAGATATCCAAGCAATGTGTAGGTTTTATTTTGAATGAACATTTGTCTATGAAAAAGCTGTTGTCAAAATGGTTGACGCGCGTGTTGACTTTTGACCAAAAACAACAACGAGTCGATGATTCTGAGCACTGTTTGAAGCTTTTTCGTTATAAAATTATGTTATTTATTATTATTATTATTATTATTATTATTATTTATTTATTACATTATTTATTTATTAAATTATTAAATTATTATTATTATTAAATTATTATTATTTATTATTAAAGTTATGCTGTTTATTAAAGTCAAAGTTATAAAGTTTTGTTAAAAAGTTGTGTTTTCTTTATTAGACCGGGAACTTATCAGCCCATGTGTTAACAGCTCAAACTCTACCCAACTCTATCACCAAATTGTGGCAGAGAAATAACATTCAACTGGAATGTGTCTTCTTTATTAATGCAATTTTCTTAATCGGGATAGTCTACATCAGGGCTGTCCAACGCGGTGCTCATTAGAATATTTCCTGTTAGAAGTATTTTTTTTAATAAAAATTCCTTTTTAAAGAATGCTCCTTTAAAACCCTTAGTGTTCCACAGAATTTTTTATTATTATTATAGGCGGCGTTAATGTTTTTTCGCCTTTCTCTAGAAAATTTGAGATAGGCTTCTCTTAGAATGATATAATTCAAAATTTACTATGAATTTTTCCTCAATTATTTTTCGTATCATTCGTAAGTAGGGGACCTTCTAGTTCACACTGTGAGGTGTCTGTGCATCTTATAAGTCTGCATCTGCGTATTGTTACCTCTAACTAGGTTGTCAGTCTGGTCTTTGTTAATTCAGAAATTCTGAGTAATTTTTGCTTTATTTAATGATGGACATTTCCGGATCACTTAAAGTGATAATTATTCTTTCTGGATTTTTGAATAAAAAAGAAAGCCAAGTTGACAACCGTACCTCCTACTATATTGAGGTAATATTGTTCTATGTTTCCGGCCATGTAAATAATGGCGCCCTTAAATGCCTCTTAAAACTAGATGAGGTGCGCCCGTGCTTACTGAAAGTTTGGACAGCCCTTGTCTATATAATAAAAATTGTACTAACTTTCAATTTTCAAATAATAACATCCACTTTAGACACTTTATTAGAGTTCTTTCGATGAAAACAGCCTGAAAAAAGGCATATTCTATGCACTTTTGCTTAAATCTTTATTGAGTTACGGAAGGAAATGTGTTTGGGGTGCATCAATAAATTTAGATAAATAAAATTAAGATCTTATAGGAACATGTGCCTAGAACATTCACTTATTAACGGAAAAACCTTATAAAAATTCTAGATCTATACTAATATTATAAGAGAAGTAACGTTTGTGTGGTTTTTTTTTTTGTTTGTTCGTAGTGGATAACCTCTGGAATTACCGAAACGATTTCAATCGTGATGGTGAAAAATTGATGGCGACAAACCCTGCTCCCACATAGGCTATATTTTATACCGGTTCCATTACCTCCAGAGGGGGGTGTGAAGAAACAAAAATTTTTCTAAAATTGTGATTTTTGTGATACTTTGAAGGAACTAGAAACTTGAAATTTGGCATGGTAGTCACTTATAAGATGTAAATGCTCTCTAAGAACAGTTTCTAAAAAATTCGAAATTTAAAAGGGTGATATAAGGGAAAAGTGTTCTAAAAACATTCTAAATTACGATTTCTATGGAATTGTTAAGGACAGAAACTTGAGAATTGACATGGCTTCTACTTCTTAAGATGCAAATGCACACACAGAAGTCTTTTAAAAATCTAAATTTAAAAAGGTGAAGGAGAAAGAACAATCTAATTATGATTTTTGAGATACTGAAAGGACTAGAAACTTGGCATGGCAGTTACTTTTAAGATACAAATGCTCGCTAACAATGGTTTGTAAAGAAATTCGAAATTTAAAAAGGTTGAAATGAACGGAAAGCGTCCTAAACACGTTGTATTGCGATTTCTGTGGAATTGTTAGGGATAGAAATTTGAAATGGCTGTTACTTTTAAGACCTCAATTGTCGCACAGAACAATTTTTAAAAAAATCAAAATTTAAGAGTGAAATGCACGAAAAGTGTTCTAAAAACGGTCTAAATTAGGATTTCTATTGAATTGTTAAGGATAGAAATTTGAAGTTTGACAAGACTATTGCTTTTAAGACGTAAATGGTCGCTCAGAACAATTTAAAAAAAATGAAATTTAAAAGTGTGAAAGAGCGAAAAGCGTTCTAAATTACGATTTATTTGGAACTTGTGTGGAATTGAAGGCTAGAAACTTGAAAATTGGCATGACTGTTACTCTAAAGATAAATTCCCGTCCAGAAGAGTTTTCTAAAAATGCGAAATTTAAAAAGGGTGCAAGAGCAAAAAGAAAATGCTAAAATTGCAATTTATGGGCTACAGTTGGTATAGAAGCTTGGTATTTGGCATGGTGGTTACTTTTAAAATGCAAATGCTCGCTAAGAACGATTTCTAAAAAATTAAGAGATTTAAAAAGGATGAAATGAGTGGAAAACGTTCTTAAAACGTTCTAAATTAGGATGTGATTGTATTTATTTGAGTTAGAAACTTGAAATTTTGTACAGTGGTAACTTTTAAGATGCAAATGCTTAGTATAAACAGTGCTTAGTATAAAAATTCGAAATTTAAATGAGTTCAAAACGTTTTAAACTGTGGTTTATTCAGAATTGTTAGGGTTAAAAACTTAAAATTTGACATGTCTTATTTTTTTAGACAAATGCTCGCACAGAACTACAAAATTCAAAATAAGGTGCAGAAGCAAAAAAACGTTCTAAAATTGTGATTTTAGCTATGCTACTGGTCTAGAAACTTTAAATATGGCATTGTGGCTATTTTAAAGATTTCAGTGCTCGCGAAGAACGGTTTCTAAAAAAATTCGAAATTTAAAAGGCTGAAATGAGCGGGAAATGTTCTAAAAACCTTCTAAACTATGATTTATCTGATAGGGATAGAAACCTGAAATTTGATATGGTTGTTACGTAAGAGACAAACTCATCCACAGAACAGCTTTTAAAAATTTAGAAATTTCAATGTGTGCAGGAACAAAAAGTTCTAAAATTTCGATTTCTATTGTAAAGTTGTTATAGAAGAAGTTTGATTAACCAAAAGCTTGGAATTTGGCATTATGCTTACTTTTAAGATGTAAATACTCGCTTAGAACAGTTTCTAAAATTTCAAATAAAACAATGAAATGAGACTAATGTAAAGTACAAATTCTCTATATCTCGAAAAGTAACACTAGGAATGATCTGTAAAAGCACGTATAGCCATGTTTTCGCAAACGCCACATTGATTCTTTTCTTATTTTAACATTTTCGTTTACTGATGGAAATTCCAGAAAGGGAATTTTAAGCTGTACTATACGTTTCCTAACTGAACTAAAATTTAGCATTCTCTGCACTGGGTTATCCAGAAAGTTCTGGAGTTTTTTTTTTTTTTTTTTTTTTTTTTTAAACGAAGCATGGTTTTGTCCATTTATTTTTCTGCTACTGACCAGGAGTGATCTTGAATAACCCAGATACGTACATTCGGTCTTTTCTGCTTGTGTTGTAGCATAATTTTTGTTTCAGTGCAGTGCTAAGAATGGAGAACCAAAAAGCTCATTTTCATCGTATTATGCTCTTTTATTTCAAGAAAGGTAAAAATGCTAGACAGACTGCTCGTAAAATTTGTGCTGTTTCAGAGGTCACAGTAAGAAGGCGATTTGAGATGTTAAAGCGCAGAAATTTCGGCCTCGAAGATAATGCCCGCTCTGGAGGACCATCTGTAAAGGAAGACCTCTTAAAAGAAGCTATCGCTGAAAATCCACGTTGCACAGCTTAGGAGCTATCACAGACTAAATATTCTAAAATGTACAGTACATGATCATTTAATAACTTCTTTTAAAAAGGTCCTGTTTTACTCCTCTTTACGGTCGTCCAGAGCGGGCATCATCTTCTAGGCTGAAAATTCCGCGCTTAAATTTCTCATACCACCTTCGAACTGTGTCACTTGAAGCATCACTTTGTCCACATACATAACAAATTTTAGTAGCAGTTCGACTAGCATTTTTACCTTTCTTGAAATAAAAGAGCATAATGACGTAAATGACATTTTTGGTTCTCCATTTTTAGCACTGCACTGAAACAAAAATTATGCCACAACACAAACGCGAATTATGTATTGCAACCAATAAAGACCGGGGCAATATCTGGGCATGGGTGCCAACCTCTCATTAATATTCCGTAATATGCGGGTTAATTTGACCCAGGTTTAAGAAGTTTCGCACCAGAATTTTTTTAAGAAATGAAATTAAATAAATTCCATTTAGAAACCTGAAATTGAATAAAGATTCACCCAATATTTTTTCTGGTTTAAAGCGTTGTTCAACTGTGTCAAATTAACCCGCATATTACGGAATATTAATGAGAGGTTGGCACCTATGTCTGGGCCATTCAAGATCACTCCTGATCATCAGCAGCAAAAATGGGGAAAAGGACACAGACGAAATCGCGCTTCTCTTTTTGAAAAACCGCAGAGCTTTCCGTATGGCCCAATATTTTTGAATCATACCCGGGTCACAATTAACAGTACATAAAGGGAAGTTTAAATGGCTATTGAGTTTCTACATTTGCAGCCATTTTCTTTCTTTTTAAAATAAAAACATGTTAATTTTCTCTAGAGACCGCGGAGTCTGGACGGGGGTTGACGACCGACGCTCGTAGGGACAGAGCCCCCTACTTATAAAACATGAAGAACATAATTCCTAAAATGTTTTAATTCACTGCTTTTTTTTTTTTCAAAATTAAGAATATATTTCTGAATAAAAAGAATGACTAGATTATGTTTGGGTCCATTCAAGATATCACATTAAAAGAGAAACATTTCAGTCCATGATATTTTGGGAAGATATATATAAAAAAGTTGTCACGTGAATTCAGCATTAGCATCCACGAACTTTAAACCCTTCAAATTTGAAGAAAATTTAAGAAAGTGTTGAAATTATATATATAAACTGCTTTGATCCAAGAAACTCAAATTATCAAAAAGTGAGCGTTACCATTTGAAAAGTAGAAGTTAGTACTATTTTAAAAATGGTCGTACATGACCATTGTGTTCATAATCGAAAAAAAAAATTCCCAGTCAAATGGTATTTCACGGACATCTCCATAATAAGTTGGTAACAAAGTTGCAATAAGTATTTGGGGACAGGTATGGAACGTAGTTTGAAATTTACAATTTAATTTTAAAACTGTTTTGTATATTATGACTTTAGTTGTTCGTGTTCATTTAACTTGTATTCTATAAATTAAAATTTTTGTCTATGTTGACAAAGTTGACTTTCTCATGTTTGTAAAAAGTGTCCTACTCTCCCCTACAAAGTTGTTTTGTCAACGATGAATAATCAAACATTTAAGACAGAAAATAAATTTTTAACAACTTGTGACTTAGAAAATTGTCTTTATTTAAAAATGGGGAGAGCTCGAGATCCATGAGCTCCTCATTTTCCTTGACCTTAAACATTCTTTGCTTCCTTATTGAGTGTTAGTTGCCACATTATAAAATATGAAAGGCACGTTTTGAAGAAATTATTTTATTAGTCTAAAAAGTTTTATTTACGGAAAATTGATAAAAACTGCTATTTAAGGAAAAAAAGATTTTTACATGCTGGTTAGGTGAAATTTAAAAATTAAATTTTATTATTTAGTTTTTCAGTTAAATGAAACTATTTGAATGTACATATACTACTGGATGTGTCTGAATGGAATTACTTTTTTTTTTTTTTTAACTTGCATAGAAATATAAAATGCACATTACAATTTCAAAACTATGTTTTGCCAGATAAGAGTGCTTGAGAACTAGTTTTCTTAGTTGTAGTAATAGAATGTGTATTTTAAATTCATACAATATATATAAATTTTTGCTTTAATTGTTTAGAAAAAGTTAGAATATTTAATTATGAATGTTTATGCGATATTAATCCATTAAATATTACAAAATTAGGCTTTGCTGAACCTTTGTTCATTTATTGCAGTGGCGCACCCAAAGGGGGGCCGAAGGGGCCCTGGCCCCCTCCAAAGGAAAAGGGAGAAAAACCTATAAAAATACCTAAAATATTTACGGGACCAAAGTTCTTTTTTTTGTGTGTGTGTGTAAAAAGTTTCCATAAAAAGCCCCTAAAATACACGGGTCTCCCGTGTTAGCATTCAGTTAAAAAAAAAGATTTTTAAGAGGTCCCCCCCCCCCCCCTTCATTAATGCATGCTGCTTTAGAAAACTTTTATTTTATCGCCAGAATGAAAACAGAAATTCGCCAAAAAAGCGACACTTTTTCCAGTGCCTTATTTATGACAGGGCATTCGGGGAACGGGCACAGGGCCCTCGATTTTTAGGGGGCCCAAATGCTACTGAAGATTTTTCAATTATTTGCCAAAATCTGATGAAGTTTTAACTATTAAAAAACAAAATTAATATAGAAAACTCTATTTTATTTTTTTTATTAAAAAACGTTATTATATTTTTAACATTATCACTTTTTAAGGATTACATCACTCACGTTCAATAATCCTCCTGCTCATGTTAATTCTATGAGAGAATTTTTTTAAATAAATCTTTTGCATTTCAATATCTTTTTACTTTTTTTTTTCCATTGGATAGTTGAGGTTGATCTCTACAAAAGCCGTTTTTTTAATTTTTCGATTTTGTTTACAGGTTTTTTTATTCAAATACTTTCACTTTCGAAACAGATTTCAAAAGATCGAAAAATCGTCAACGAGATACTAAAGATTATGAAGATGTTATAAAAACTTTTACTGCTAAAAGACTGAGAAGAAAATTTATAAAAACATCATTAAATATCCCAAAATTTTTAAAGTCAGTAGTGGCTATCTTAATAAGTAGTTTCAATAATATTTTCTTTTATTCAAGGCCACCGTAAGCATAGGTGCCCAGGGCCCAAAAATTTGTAAATCGGTCCCTGACTTTGAAAGCTGAAACATGTTTGTTTCAATTTTTACTCGATTGAACAATGGAGTCCGGCGTCTAAATTCGAAACGATTCAGATGTAATATAGTTTCAGTTTGGATCATTATAATACGAAATCCTCACTTGGTTCGGTTGCATCCTTACCAATTATTTTTCATTTTACTTGAACTTAGAATACTACACAGAGCTATACACGAGTATACAAAAGTTCTCTTGTAAGTTATATTTCATATTGTTAAAATTTCAAACTTGTTTTAATATCTTGAATGAACGATTATAATCATGTGTTGAAACAAGCATTTGTTTGTAGAATATGTAAGTAATTAAGATATACAGGGTGTTTTTTTTTTAAACTGACGCTGTTCAAAGCCGCTGGTAGCTCGTTCTAATAACTGGATTGGCACAAAATTTTATAAATGGAGTAAGAAAACCACGGGAAAAAAGATTCCAACAAAAACAAAAAATTAGTTCCAATCATCGCCGATAGGGGTAAATTTGGTGCTGTACATTGAAAGAAAACATCAGAAACAGACAAAATTAATAATTTGGATAAAATGCCATGCTTTATTCATCCTATACACTTTCCCGACGAGGAATTCGACCACATTCAATGTGACCACCGTTCTCTTGCACCACACCTTGCATTCTTTGTACAACATTTTCAGCGTAACATGTCACATGGAATAGCCCTTACTGCATGTATTATGTTGTCTTTTAAGATACTCAGATTTGTTACTCCCCCAAGATAGACTTTCAATTTCAAATAACCCCAGAGCCAAAAATCGCATGAAGTTAAATCCGGAGACCGGGGCGGCCAGACATATTGAAAACAACGACTGATAACTCTTTGGTCAGTGAAGTGATGGCGCAACAGCTGCTGTACTTTTACACCAATATGTGGTGGTGCACCATCCTGCATAAAAATGATCTAATCCAGACATTGTCTCTATTGAAGTTGTGGAATGACAAAACTAGTCAGCATATTATGATATTTTTCTGCGTTAACGGTACACGTCACTGGTCCTGTCGCAGTTATGTTCTCAAAAAAAAAGAATGGTCCAAGGATGAATTCAGCTGTAAAGCCACATCAAACAGTGAGCTTTGATGAATGTAATGGAGTTTCTAGAACTGTATGAGGTTGCTCAGTGGCCCAAATTCTACAGTTATGAGTATTAACAGACCCATTCAGATGAAAATGGGCCTCATCTCCCCATAAAATTATCCACGGGAAAGCATCATCGACTTCCATTCTTGCAAGAAATGTCAGTCGTTTATCGTAATCATTGGGTTGAAGTTGTTGCAAGCAGCTAATCTTGTATGGATAGTAGTGGAGAATTCGCCGCAAGACTTTCCATACAGTCAAAACATTTAAATCCAGTTCTCGCGCAACACCCCGTGCGCTGCTACTACAAACAGCAGAGGTACTCTGTGACCTATCGTTGATCGCAGTTGCAACATCCATTATCACTTTTCTGACACCGGTTTACGTCCTCTGCCTGGCCGAACTGCTAGCGAGCCTGTTTCTTCGAATTTCAGAATTATCGCGTTCAATGCATTAACGGATAAAGGTCCTTTCGGCAGTTTATGGCGTGTTCTAAATAAACGAAGAGTGGCTGGTGCATTGCACTGGTTACAGTAATAGAACTTCACAAGTAATGCGCGCTGCGGTAACGTGAGATTCATTTTCAACTTGAGCTGAAATTGTTTCTCGGAGTTTTTCGCATGCATTTATAGCTTAAACTATTGGCGCTACTGTCACTTGCGTAAGCAAAAATTTGCATTTTCATTTATTGCCCGTATTTTATGCTAATTCTCAGTTGCATAAATTACCACAGCGCCACATTTCCCCCTATAGGCGGTGATTGGAACTAATTTTTTTTTTTGTTGGAATCTTTTTTCCCACGGTTTTCTTAGTCCATTTATAAAATTTTGTGTCAATCCAGTTACTAGAATGAGCTACCGGCGGCTCTGAATAGCGTCAGTTTAAAAAAAAATCCCTGTACATTGAAACATCATTATGGCGAACCCGCTTAAGGCTGTTCTCAAATCCAAAAGGGCTACTTTCAGACACATTTTTTAAATTCATTTTTGTTCGGAAACGAATGAAATTGCCAGACATTTGTCCGTAAAGGCAGAAGATCTTTCAGATAATAATGTCGAAGTTGGCGGAAGCAGTAGGGGCATCTGCCCTTTCCAAGACTAGAGGCAATGCCTTTACAAGAATTAACTATGATGTCCTAAAATAGATTAAATTCTTTATTAATTTATTAATACCCATAACATTCTGACTGACGAGTTAAATTTAAATGAATCAGTCCAATCCACTAATTCATCTCGTTAAGAATATTTTGGATATTTTCCCTGACAGTTAGATAGATAGAAATAGGAAATTCTATAAATGTTTGTTTAGGAGCTCTTTAAATATTTAACTTCTACACTTTCAAAAATTAGCAGTTTTTAAAATTATTAAATTTTAAGTATAATAATTTTTTTTTTCGTTAAAAATAAATAATTAATTATTAAATACTGAATTAATTACGGTAATTTGATGATTAATTAGTGTCTCCTTGTGCAATCACAACTAGAGAAATTTTGCACCCACTAATTTTATTTTGTTTCGCCGCCAATGCTCGGCCCCCTCCATGATAAAATCCTGGGTGCGCCACTGATTTATTGTATGCATAACTAAGACCGTCTAAAATGAGCCAGAAATTACCCAAGAAAATATTACAAAACTGAGTTTTACAGTATTGTTTTTGAAGCACATATACGCATATTTGATCTGGCTCGTTTGCTAGTCAGATCTTTTGTGCCACGGTATCCGCTCATCGAAGCAAGCCCGTTAAGAGAAGAAAGTTTCGCGATGCCCCCCCCCCCCCGGTGCGTGCCGGTTGGGGGGGGGGAGACCCAAATCGTACCAGAGATTTCCCTCATTTTATTATTAGACTTCAAATCAGATATCAAATGTAAATAATGGGCAGAATTCTCCGGCACGAACCTTCCGAACAACCCAACATATTAGAATGACTTTTCTCAGTTATAATGCACACGTAACACAAATTAACATCGTCATTATGTATATGTATAGGCACTTAATTTTCATTTATTTTTCATCCAAATTTTACAAAGGTCATGTATTTTAAAAAACAGTTGCTTGGCGTTAGTGTTTATTAGCATTTTATATTTTCTTCGACGAAAGATTTTAAATAGAAAAATTATGTACGAATTTTAAAAGTAACTACGCAACAGGTTTTAAGCCATTCAATTTTTATCTATTTTACACAAATACAATATTTAAAATTTGCCAAAATGCAATATTCTTTCCATAAAATTGTATTGTACTTATAATAGCGTGGACTCCAAGGTTTTTTGAAGAGGATAAACTGTAGTGCTGCCATCTTGTGTCGATAGGAGAAAAACTGCATAGGATCTTTCACGCTCAGTGAACATGTCATTCGAACAGGGAACAGTCAAGAAATCGGCGATTGTTCCGTTTGCTCAGCAAACAATACTGTTTTTAAACATTTAAAAGAAAGTCTGAATAATGCTATCAAAGTACCTTAATAATATCTTAGAATAAGATCTTAGGTGGAAAAGGAGATTTTTTAAATATTCCGATAAATAGCCATTGAAATCCTCTAAAATGGCATTCACATTCATTGTATATACCCGCGTATAAGTTGACCCCCCCCCCCCCCCTGCTTATCTACTTTTGACGGGGGAAAAAAATCAGATTAAGCGAAATCTTATACAAAAGTAGACTCTCCACTTTATACCTTTTATTACTTTCTTCTATCTTTACAATAAGAAAGCATTGGATTCATGAAAATTTTCGACTTCTGGTTTTCGACGGATTTATGTTTTAGCAGGTCCTGAACACGATTTGACCATTTTTAGAAAATGTCTGCCTGAGTCTGTATGCGACACAAATTGTGGGCACTCTATCTCAAGAACCAATGCATGAAATTTAATAAAAGTTTATATTCAGTTAGTCCGATATAAATTGATGCTGATTAGTTTTTGGTGAAAATCGCCCTATAGGTGGCGCTGCTATGCTGCATTTTCACGATTTTTGCAATAGCTGGTATCTCAAGAACTAATAGACAGAATAACTTCATATTCAGTTAGACCTTTACATAAATAAATGCTGATTACGTGTTGGTGTAGATATCCCAGCAGGTGGCGCTGCTATACCACTTATTTTCACGATAGCTATATCTCAAGAACTAATGCATGGAATTTTATCAAACTTCAGATTCTGTTAGACCTTGACATAAATAGATGCCGATTAAGTTTTAGTGTAAATAGCCTAACAAGTGGCGGTGCTCAGCTAATTTTTTTATTATCACTATAACTACAGCTCAAGAACTAATGCACGGATATTCATCAAACTTCATATTCAGTTCAGACGTTGACATAAATTGTTGCCGATTAGATTTTGGTCTAAATTTTCCTGTAGGTGGCGCTGCTACTCTACATTTTGCAGGATTTACACGATTTTAGCAATAGTCGTATCTGAAGAACTAATACACGCAATTTAATAAAACTTTAGATTCAGTTAGAACTTCATATAAATTGTGTGCTGCTTCTTTTTAGTGTATGCGAAACCTGTGCGAGATAGAAAGTTTTGGGATTACCACATCTGACTACTTTATCTTGTTTACCAACTTCTCGAAGTTCTTGTTACCTAAACTCCTCGACTTAAGCGCGAGTATATACGGTAGACATTCATCAATTCAAGATTTACTTTTAACATTTCATTCTCGTCAATAAAATTTACTGATCCGCTATTTAATAGATCTACACACAAAAATTCCATTCAAAGATTCAGTTTCGTTATTGGCTGAGAAAGCCAAGCATGAAATCCAATTTCACTCCATTTAGAATAGAATGTTCTCTTGCCAATTTAAGAAGGCTCATGTACTATACTGGTACCATAGTTTAGGAAACCTGCTCTACAGCAGGTCAATATATTAATTTAAAATAGTATCAACGATTATGAACATAAAGTATAGTGCATTTTTTCGAATTTAACAGAGTTACAATGGTCAGCGAATTAAAGTAAAGTGCTCCGTTTAACTGATGGCATTGAGCTCAAAGGCTAGTCAGACTAACTATATTACTCTTATTTCAAAGAATAATGCCCCTCGAAAAATAAAGAGACAATAAACCTGTATACCAAATTTGAAGCAAATCTGATAATTCTGCATTAACTCATTTATCTAAATTAGGGATTAACCCCGTTCCCCTTCATACTTAATCGATGAGCCCCAACACTAATCAGGGGAGCGCCTTATCAGAAATGAACATATGTACAAAACTTTAAACCAATCCGATATATTTCTATTAAAAAAGGGTATCGCGTTATGTACGTACAATCGTACGTACATACAGAACCTGTGGGCACATTAGCTCTCAGGCTCCGATAGCCTGAGAGATAAAAGTACAACAGCACTCCCTGCTGAGAACTAAATGGATTAACGTATACATTTTAACCCTTAAAACTGGTGCATTTCTACACAATAGAAACTACTCATCACAAAAAGGATTGGGTTAATATTACGTAACTGGATTCACAGCCAAATATTAGCATAAGAGATTGTCGATTTTAAGGGCAGGAATTTGAAGAATTCAGTTACCAATACTTCAAAATACACTCGCTAAAATGCAGCAATCTATCGTGGAGCAGATTGGAAATAGTCTCACGCATAGGATAGTAGGGCCCTATGTGTGATTAAAGTTTCATTAGTATTCGAAGATTTAGTAGAATGAGAAGAGATTCCGTACATTAGTTCTGTAGATATAGCCATCACGGAACTGTTGAAACCAGTGCCATTTATTGGGCTGGATACACCCAAACCCATCAGCATCTATGTCACGGTCTAACTGAATTTGAAGTTAAAATCCGTACATTAGTTCTTTAGATGAGCGGCTATAAAACTTTACGCTTTCAAAAAAAAAAAAAAAAAAAAATCAAATTGGCACTTTAAGAATCTGTTCATCCCCTTCACAATTGATAAGGTTAACGGACGTCAATATGAAAGTGCCATAGGTGCCATATGCCCTCTAATTCGGTTGCGATTTTCATGCACATTACAGCAAAGGGATTTGACGCTTAAGTTCAAACCTTTCGAACTAAATAATGAAATTTTACTGCCCCCACAGTTAAATAAGCAGAATTTTACCTTTACTACTTAACATGTACAATCAAGGAAAAGACCTGCAACATTTCTGCCACGAATCTTAAAATTATACTGCACATACCGATGTCATTTTTACCAAAACCTTTCGCATACCTAAATAAGCCAGAGACTGCTTTTGTATTTTTATTAAGTGGCGAATCTGATATTAAAATTTACCTTCAGACCATTCGCAAGGGAATCAATGTGTAAAAAAAAAATTGTTTACAGAAATACAAAAGGATGTGAATTATCACTTAAACAGCGTACAGAATGAAAAAATTTCCAGACCAGGGTTTGATCCCTTAGTATAGCACACCAAGTTCTCTACCAATTAAGCCATCCGGTCTAGCATTCTCTTATATGGCTAGGCTACAACCTTGCAGAACAAGATGAACATCAATCATGACCACAACCCATGTCTCATGTATGCCACTAGTTGTGCTCATGATTAACATTCCATCTTGTGCTGCAAGGTTGTAGCCTAGCCATATAAGAGAATGCTAGACCGGATGGCTTAAATGGTAGAGAACTTTGTGCGCTATACCAAGGGATCCGGGATCTGGATTTTTCCCCCCACTCTGTTGGTTGTACGCTATTTAGTAAAAGTGCTAATTCACACCATTTGTATTTCAATAATTTACAACGTAATTTTCAGCTCTGCTGAAAAATCAATCCGTATATTAGGTATTTATAGAGTTTGTGCATAAATGCGATATCTAAAAGAGTATACAATTAAAAGCTTGCACGATGCTTTACTTTAATGGAACAATGTAAAATTTTATATCTGGATTGGGTGAAGCTACAATAGTAACCGAAGGGCATAAAATTTAAATAAACTAGGTTTTAGTTACTTTCAGTCGCCTTGTTTAAAGTATTAATTCGGATAATTTCTCCTTTCCACTGAAAGTAAACTACAGCAAACACTCAAATTTCAGCAGTTTGACAAATGTGCAATTCTGCCAGATAAGATTAAAAAACTAGCTATATACAAATAAGACCACAATTTAAAAAATTTTAATTCTGAAGTTCCGTTTGTTATCCCATTTCATTTTGAATAGATTTAAATGATGGTAGAATTAAATTTCAAAAGATTTCCCGTAAGAATTTACACGATTCAAAACTTTCCGATTAAACATTTTAGTTCGCTCTATTTCCGAACCTTTAAATCTTTCAAACCAGCTTTGATAAAATTAGGTACAAGCTGAGTGAATAAACTACAGTTCTAACATAGCAAGATACTATCTCCTTTATTTAACTAAACATACAAACTGTTTTAGTCTTTCACTAAAATCTCAATTTAAGCATAGTCAGCCCAAAAAACAATGCATATTTAATCTTAATTCTCATAGAAGGTTGAAATAGCTACTAGTGCAAATTAAGTACATGTTAAGAACTCGAGGGGGGTCGGCCTACATTAGAAATTTTTAATACGAACCTAACCATTTGGCATTAGGTGAAATTTATCGTAGGATGCCAAACTGGCAGTCATTCGGTCAAGCAGTTTTGGAATTTAAGGTTTACGGTTTGGAATTCCAAATATTAAAATTTGCAAAATAAAATTGCAACGAGGATGTTTAACCCTTAACTGCTGTTAGCGGTCTCTCAGACCACTGTCTTTCAATTTTCATAGTTTAACTTCTAATTTCCAGTTTAACTACAGATACCAGTGAAATTTTGTTTCTTTTACAGCCCTAATGCAATCGCTAGAGACTTTTGAATAGTTTAATTTTAATTGCAGTAGTCCTGACTATAAAGTTTAGTAATTAACTAGTATTCCATGAGTTAGAGCTTTCTATTAATCTTTCGATTGAGCGGTCTCAGACCGGTTCACAGTAGTTATAAGACCATTTCTATCACAGCAGTTAAAGGTTAAGCATAACGATTTGGTAGAACGAGCTGCTAGTTTACATTCATATTTCAAGCTCTTAAATTCAGGTCGAATATAAGTAGCAATCGTTTCGAAGACTAAATTTTCGAAAAGAAAAACAATTTGAACCCACAAGTTCTTCAAAGAAAAATTTGTATAAGCTTCAAAATGTGCAAATCTAAAAAATTTCATTTAACCAAGTAGTTCATTAGTTGTACTAAAAAACCACTGCTTTGCAGTCTGTTTTGATAGATTACAGTCAATTTAACATTTTATGTCCAAGCCTCAAACCTGCATAATTGCAGAACTGCTGTAAGACTTTCTATTTGATACTAAAGGTAAAATTAACTGAAAAGTCAAATGTTGTTCATTTTGAAAATTTAAGAGAGGTACAGTCTCTGTATGAAGGACCAAGCTTATTTAAGCCAAGTTAAAAACATTTCTAAACTAATGTCTATTTCCAATTTTTTTTTGCAAAAGATTATATGGGTCTTTTGGTCAGACTTTACATCCATTACAGGTTGTATAGGCGTTTATAATAATCTACAAAGGTAAACTTTAACTGTTTAAAACTTCTGCTTAAAGTACTCTATATACACGAAAATTGTTCCAATTTGAAATTTGTATGTAAAGCGAGAACTCGATTTGAGCTATAGTAAAGAATGCCGAACTAAGTTTTTCGTAGACCATTTAATAGTTGTCACTCCAGCTCCACTTATTTCAAATCTAATGTTTTTGAAAGAAAAAGGGGCGGGGGGGGAGGGGAGAGTTCAATTTCACGCGATTTTAGAAGTAAATTGTTAAATTTCAGTTTACTTTAAATTTATGCCACTTCAAAGATTTCTAAACTTAGTTTTGGTTTAACTGCCATAGTTATGTCTGTATAATTGTACATCTTTAAATGCTGAATGCAGGCGATATTTATAGTGTTTTAATTTAATGTATTCGTAGATCGGTGGAATAGTAAAAATCTATTCACCGTTGTCCGGTCATCCAAGGCTGTCTGACGACTGGTTACTTTCTCGCCAACATTGTTTATTAGCGAGAAATTGCAGACTGAATCGGCCGGAGTGGCTCAGTGGTTAGAAGAACTGCCCGGAACGCTGTGGACCCAGGATAGATTCCTGGCTCTTGCTAATTTTCACTCCATGTTGGTTGATCTTATGACGGCCGATTATCCACACGAGGGATATATCACTACATGTTTGATTATTGTATTTAATGTATGCATGCATGTGTATAATAATTGTATATCTTTAAATTCCATAGTTAAGTTTAGGATAATCTATCTTGTCAGTTTTACCCTCTGGAAACGTTTCCGGTCCATCAACTGTCAAACCACTATGGAGTTAAGCAAGTCCATATTTAGTAATTTGAGAAACTAAATGTTTAACTTTTATTGCCGTTGCATTAAGTGCTCCAACTTGTCCCCCCCCCCTCTAGAGACTCCCTAAGTGAATTGCGGTTGAGTGAACTCATTTGACCATCACACTGAATAGAAATTTATACGTTCAGAGAAAGTAATCAATTTTCAAATTTTTGGACTTGTTCCGCTGTCATTCTAACCCCCCCCCCCTCATTTAATAGGACCAACAGTTATAAATTAGTTTGTATCTAATTGTGCATATATTCCCACTTAAAAAACTAAACCAAGTTTATCAAAATGACGGTACTCTCAATATGCGTCCATACAGGTCCAAGCACAAAATAGTAAGACTACCTTAATTTCATACGCATGCTGCACGAACAGAAAAATGACAGGCGGCTTCTTAAATACATTACAAAATAAATAGTTTCTGTAATCTGGAAGTTTGACAATTTCACGACTTTAATCCAAAAGTTCACTATTGTACTTAAGAAAATAAGAGAAAGTACTTTCCAACTAAATAGTGGAACGTTGGCATTTAAAAAGGGGGCCACTATCCAAAATATTTTTAATTAGTCTGCATCGCAGCTCCAAGCTTTTTAATTGCTACCAAAGTTTGGATAGTCTGACTGCTTTTAAAATTAAGTTACCTAAATTAAGTGCAACTATTATGCAAAATGAAGATTTAAAATATATTATCAGTACTGTTTGACCAACATACTTGGATCTAAACTAATTCAATATCCAGACAGTTTCAAATTAAACTGTTAGAGCAATAAGATTTAAACATTTGCCTCTATTTTGTTCAATTGAGCGCGAAATAACTAAGCCAAACAGCTTTCAGACTGCAGTCCGAAACTACTGGTTCACAAATTTAGTGCACAGCCGCTTTAAGAGCATGCCATGCTCCTATTTAAAAGTATTCAGCCTAAAAAACCAGCTGAAAGTAGCGGTTTTAAGCAACTATCCAGATTCTCGTCTGTTCATCCGATTTGTTTGCATTACTACATACAATTTGGGAATTTCCTTTTTGTAGATCTTTATTTTAATCGGCTCCATTCCTTGCAAGCAAACACTCCATTAAGTACGCCATGCTCAAGTGTTACCCGAAATCTAAAAGAAATCGGTCATTTAAAACAATTAGATTTTTAAAACACCAGTAAAGCTAAAATATTTTTATTTAAAAAAATAGTATCTACAATAAAATTCCGCATAAAAGCCCAATCAATTAAAATACAGTTTCCATGTCATCACAGTAAAATATTCAACATTAACGAGCATATATTACTCTATAATACAGCACGTGATATGCTACGATTCTAAAAACGACGAAAAATGCCAATAGAGCTGCATAATCCACGTACAGATTACCACTGATCATATCCATTTCTTTCAAGAAGTCCAATGGTTCTTGGAAAGGGCAAAATATTTTATCACACTGGAGTTCCGGTCGATGGAGGGAATAGATGGCCAGGAGAACACTCTGGTAACTGTAGCGAATGTAAGATATGTAGGACAACCATTTCAAGTAAAATGGTATAGTATCCAAACTTATGAAAAATCCACTGAACAACAGTATAGGAATGGACACAACTGGAGCCAAGAAGACTGCATTCTGAAATGAGAAATTTAATCAGTTACGCAATTTAATAAGTTACAGAACACAATGTACTTATTTGAGATGACCAATGTTAATACTGCTTGTAGCAAGTTACTGCTTTAGTTTTAGACTAAACACGTTAATGCCATTTAAACTCCCGTATGATCGATTAATTAAAGTTTAATTTGTACAGAAGTAATGCAGCATCCCCCCCACTCCCCCCCCAAAAAAAAAAAAAATTCCAACGCGCTTTGGTCGTAGAAACAGAAATGCTGAAGGAATCCAACAGAGCCCTGTGCACTACCACTTTACAAGAAAATCTGCTTCAAATGAGTAACTATTCCAGATATCAGAAATATAAATTTTGCTTGAAGTATACCCATTATTCAGCGCGGAGACCAGGAGTTAGCTTTGGAATCTACTCCAAGTTTGAAATACAGATTAGCAAGTTCCAGACTAATCGAGCCTATTTCTAACCCCAATTCAGAACAGACTTTCTTACACGTTCAAATTCCTATTTTACGGGATCAACTCTTAGGTATACACATCATTACAATTGCCCAATTAAGCAATGCTCTCGAAAGAATCTTTTAGCCATTTGCATCCAAAGAACAAATGCGTCCAAGTTAGGATTTTTCAGAATGATTGTATACTGGAAATTCCGAAATGAGTTTACATAAACACCAAAAGTCATTAAAGCAAAACACTAGTCAATCTATTATTCTGAATAAATTCCCGGAATGCACGCTTTTGATTCAAAATGTATTAAGGCATCTTTAGATTATACATACGGCTTTGAAACTAGAGTACAGATTTAAAAATAGATGGCAGCACAAATTTCCAGATAAGTGTTTTTCCTACGCCATCTACATTAAGTATTTTTTTAATTTTAAAAGTTCAGAATGTTTTGGCGAGTTTGTTTTTAGAACGTAACACTAAACGTAAACATATGCGCCTTGCCAAGTGCTATTCGTTGGACTGTGCTTATTCAATATAATTAATCATATAAACTAATTTAGTCCAAAGAGCAAATCCAGATAGATGGAAAAGCCCACTAACCTGAGTAGTTCCAAGTACAGTACTCCATGTATCCAATGGAAAGTTAAAAATAGTGCTGCGCGTTAAGTCTTCAAGACTGCTTATTTCAAGAAATTTAACGGTGTTACAAGCAGATCAAGTTTCTTTTTTACATTAACTTTAAACTTAAGCTGTATGTTTTTAAAGAACACCAAGTCCAAAAAGGACTAAAAATAAATCGCGATAAAAAGCCAGTTGCCATTTACCTACTTTAAACAAGTTCCAATTTAAATCTGAAGCAGTATGTTTAATTTTAAAAAGTTCTAACGGTCGATTATTTTATTTCTTACAAATATGTTATAGTTTCTCTATCCAAGCAACTGGACACTAGTTTTAGAACTATCAAAACGGTAGCAATACTTTAAGCTGTTTCAGATCGCTCTTAAAGTTTGATATTAAAACATTCATTCACTTTGATTTGATTTCAATATTTAGTTTCAGACTTGAATTTACATCTTTATGCTACCCTTCAAAGTTTAAGATTTTTATTACAGTCGAAATAAACTTCAAGGGAGGCATTAGAAATTTTAAAATTAAGAACTTTGTTGCTACCATAACTTCATTTAGAACACAGGTTCACATTCACCAGGTGTCACATTCTTTTACCATTAGTCTTAATGAAATTAGCCATGGCCTTGCAAATATTTCAATGAACCAAGTTTCCTTTAGCTCTATTTCAACACAAGAAGCAATGGCTAATGTAAAGCGAAGACCGAAGTTTAACTATACTAGCGACAGACAGTTATTTGCAGAAGTATTGATAATTAAATATGAATTAACAGTCCGAGTTTATCAAGGCTTTCAGATAAAGTAAATATTACCTGCACACTTGTAGCAGCACCTATTAAAAGCCCGATAGATTGAGCTACCAGCGATATCATTATGGATGACAATAAGAAGAGTCCAAATCTAACGAGATCGTTTGGTTGCGCCGTCATCCAATAAACTATGCTGCAGTATATCACCGGAAACAGTATCTGCAAAAGAACTAGCGTTAATAATCACACACTTAAGTCTCAACTCATGTTTAAACAAAATATCTTCACCTGAAAAGGAATTTCTGCAACAGTTTTAGCCAGATAATACATCTTTGTGCTATACCAGCTGTTCAAGTATTCTCTTGCAAAGATAGTTTTCTCCATGGGAACTGCAAAAGAAAATTTGTTTAACTGATTTCAAATAGTTAATTTGACGAGCTTAGTAAGGCATTAAAAAAAGCATCTTTGAAGGATTCCCTTTGCAATAAATCAACTGGAAACTTATCGTATAGCTATAGTGAGCCGTCAGGGACAGTGAAAGATTAAAAATACTCCTAGGATTTATCAAATTTATGTACAGGACTATAAAAAATTCCATTCAGAAGTCTAGCGATAACACTAGGTCTCCAAGCGAATCAAAGTTTCGCCTAGTATCTATAATAAAAGTTTATACTATATTACTAGCTTAACTGAAAACTTTACATTAAAATATCCAGAGACCACGGACAGAAAGGGTTAAGCTCATACCATACAGTAGTCAATACCATATTTAAAGTTAACGGCTCGATATTAAGAGAACATTGGGGGTTAAGTTTGAAACTAGCTGTTCACGTGATCACTGGATATACAATAAGATACAAAAGAAATCAAGTTCTCAGGATTCTTTGAAGTCTCATAATCTGAAACTTGTTACTTTTATAACCATTGGGATACTGTAGTCTCATGGCGAATATAATTTCCACCACCTTGAATAAAATTTGCTTATTACGAACTTAAATACTTAAAATATCCAATTAAGTTTGAACTTAATCCATTATATCCACTTAAGATAAATACTTACAAGTAAGGACGGTAGGCATCATAGCCGTGAAAATGAGGAACAGCAGAGAAAAGAATAAGAATCCAGAGTTATTGAAGATCTTTGATGCATCATTGCCAATACCATAGTACAGCATTCCAAGCAACAATCCCACAACAATATGGGCGAAAAAGCGGAGTTGCGTAGACATCTGAAATACAGAAATTTAGTGCAATAAATATTTTAAAGTGCAATTTCATAAAGCAAATCAAGGATGTTACTCACGGGTTCTCTGAGGGTACAGATGAGATTTCTGTATGCAAGCACTTTGAACTGATTAAAAGCGCTGGTGGCATACCCAGTGTAGTTGCTCTGCAAATTGTCCTAAATAAAATAATTTAGCTTTACCAAAACTTATGAACCAATAATTCCATAATATACAAGAAACTAGTTACTTTTCACATACACACTTGTTACCTCATGCAATAAAGACCTATCCCAGCTATTTCAAGTTCACCCGTGGATAATTAAAAGTATGTTCAGGGAAAGCACAACTACGTAGAATTCAATTTTAATATTTAGATAACCACGTTGCTTTAAGATAAATAGCGCCTTTAAGTTTAGAAAGTCCTTCCGGCCTGTACCGGGAGGAAAAGGTAGCTTTCAGTCATGTTTTTAAAAATTTACCTCATTTTACTATAAACCAAGCTAAAATGCTTGGAAGCAGATTATAGAAGTTTCAATCCCGGTTTTTGTTAATACTGAATTTGAATGCGAATTTCAGCTAAAGTTCCAGCATAACGAAAATCAGATTGTTGCAAAATGTCAGCTACCCTAGAATTTCAAACCGCCATATCGCACCTATTTAAGATAAAGGCAAAACAAAAAATGTTCTGGAATCCTTGCATCACGATCCAATACTTAACTGAAATAACGTTCAATTTATTTTTTTTATACATCTTTTTGAATAAAAGAAAAAAAAATTTTTAATTTAACTAACTAGTTTCCATTTTGAAACAAGATGGCGCATGAAGCTGGCCAACGAACTTTGTCGAGACCTTTCTATGTTCTGTACACGTAAGTCTCATTCATACCGGTTCATAAATATATGACAAATATCAGGCTGTTTCAAAATCTCAGCCACGCAAGAATTTCAAACTCATTTCAGCCCTTTAAGATATTGCCAAAACAAAATTTTCCAGAATCCTTGTATCACGTTCTAACACTTAACAGAAAGTTTCAATTTATAATTTTGTACATCTTTTTGAATTAAAAAAAATATTTTACTTATCCAAATAGGAGATACGGAGCCGGGAAAATAAGGTTAAAATTGGTAAAAATGCAAAAATGACGTTAGTTTTTGCTTAATAACCCCATTTTAGAAACAACTGTCATAATCAACTTTAGAGCATTTTGGGCGTAAACAGGAAAATACCGCCTTACAAGTTATTTTGAAAAAGCTTTTATTTTTTAAATTGAAAACACTATGTGGTTAATTATAGATTGTACAAGAAATTAAACAAATATATAATAAGTATAGTCACTTTGCTATATACGTTTCCTTTTTCTGCTGCTTGGTACTGGTAATGATACCATCGTCTCAGATACTTCATCGTCCGTGTCTGTACTTGACTCGATTGGTTGTTCTAGGTTATCAAAGTCCTCAAGGTCCAGTATAATATCAGGAGCGTTGCCATATAGTTGGTTGTGACACTTCACATAGATAACTGAGCACTTCAGGCCTGCCTTTTACAACTTCACTTCGTAAGGCAATTTTTTTGCATTGTCTAGATATGAAATCTAGTAGAGTTTGAGGGATTGGTTCGTTCATCATGGTGACTGGAATGAGCCCATGACCACCCCCACTTCCATCCCCATTCGAGAGTATCCTTTTCGTTTCCTAGTCATGTCTGAACTTTTAGGTATGTTCGGAACGCATGATATTCAGTAGCATCGCGAGTATGTGGTAGTCTAGCTAAATTTAATTTTGTTAGCTGCTCTAGCGAAGCTGACATACCGCAATACATTCAAGTTTTGGTTGGGATCACGTCCATACAGGGCAAGAAGTACAGCTTCTGTAGCTTCAACAAGTTTGTGCCTCTCTGCATTTAAGTCTTTAAATATTTGAACTTTTTGGTTCAGGGATGGGTTCAGAAGAATTATGCAATATTTCATTTTCCCATGGCTGTAGAGCGCAGAAGTGGTGCCGCAACCACTTACTGCATGAAGAAAAATATATTGTGCAACTTTTTCAAACTTTAAACACTTGAGTAGAGATCATCCGGCAGTTTCCCCCTCTCCCGTCCCTTCGAAAATAAACATTGTTTGGAGCTAGAGAAGCCACAAGAACAAGACTCAATTTCTTCAACATTGACAGCATCGTAATTACGGGCTAAGGATATAGCTATGTTCGCTATTAGCATATCTGCATCTTCAGCGGCCTGCTTAGTGATAATTTGTGCTTTTTCAAATTCATTTTGAAGCATAGAAATTAAATTTTTCTTAAAGAATAAAAGTTTTTTCTTCATTCCCAACAATCTCTTGTGGCATCTGAATACATTGTCTCAGTGAACTTAACCTCAACAAAAGTATGAATCTTCAAGCGACGAGCTCTTTCTGCACTGTCTATACTTTGATTATGTACAGTATAAGTTTAATATTTTCTTTATTTTAAAATTTAAAACCGAATTCAAAACCACAGAAAACAATTCCGCTTTATACAGGTTTCAGTCTTATCAGGTATAATTGTATTCTTTCTGCTGGCATTAACATTTTCAAAGTGATACATTTACCATCAATGTAAACTTTGACCAACTGACAAAAATATGTGGGACAAATTAATACAAACCAAATCTTCATTGTGTGCCCTCTTCATCCATTCTAGCGCCCGGGCCACATGCTCCTTTTGCTCCCACCTCCCTTAGTTTCGGCCTTACTCCCTTTTCCTCTTTTAAAATTTTTAAATTATAACTTATCTTTCAAGTTTTTTTTACTTTATTCCCAGCTATTAATTTTTTTCGACATTCAATTCTTGGCCCTGCACCTATGTCTACAGACTAGGTTTTTTGGTTAACTTCGCTCCCCCCTCCCTCAACTATTCAACAGTTACCTTTTATTGTACATACTATAAGTGCATCGTTTAATCAATAAAATAAAAGCTCGTTTTTAATCTAGTGACTTGTCGTCAGGTGGCGTTTTCCAGTTTTAACCATAAATCGTGTTCCGATTTTTAGTCTATTTTAGATTTAATGATCTAATAAATGAAACTTCATGACTACTTCATTTCATGACTACTTCATGCTTTACAAAATATATAACGACACTTGTCGCTAAAACGCACGAAAAGTGGGTTAAGCAAAAACTAACGTCATTTGTTGATTTTTGCATATTTTACACTATTTTCCTGGCTCCGTATCTCGCCCCCTATTTAGACTATTTACAAACATGAATAGTGCAGTTGTAGAGAATTTTATCTTCTACAAAATGGTGAAAGTGGTTTTTTCGTAAAATGCACCGAAATCTAGTTAAACGTCCAAAAATAGTGCCGAAAAATATTGGTTTTTTTATATTGTGGAAAACTCACAAGGTCTAGAAGTTCGAAAACTTATTAGAGGGTCAACCTATGCAACATATCCAAAAATCAGAGTTGCCCGAATTTTTGCAAGGTCCTTTTTCACGCTATTTCTACTGGACTATGACATACGTCAGATTATATTAACATTTGAACGGCGAGTGGTTTGGGGGTTATGATCGGTGGAAGTGTACCAAAATTTTTTACACTTGCTTTCCTCCGAATGACTGCAATAAGTAGCTTTTTGCAATGGAAGCTACCTAAAAGTGGAATTTAATAAGATTAAGAAGTTTCAAATTTGACCTAGTTACAGGAAACCCTTCGCCGTAGGTTCTAAATAAACAGTTATGCTGTACTATTAAGTAAGATTTGTGAACCTTTAATATTCAATTGAATCCGTTTACAACTACGTTAAATATATTTTATAGCCCCCCCTCCCACAAATCGAAGTTCTCCATCGAGAGGTTGTTGCTACGTGAGCTAAATATACAAAAGCTGTCGCATAAGTGTTGGCATTTAACCTTTTCAGAGCAAAGTAATTGTTCGTAAAATACTGAAATGATTGAACACAATTTACATAAAAATTCCAAAATTAGCAAGGGGTTTTTCTTCACATACTTTAAGAAAATTCTTATTTCAAAATTCTGGAGCCAATGTGGAATTTAGATTAAAAAGTGGTCCAAAAATGAACCACCCCTCTTCAAGTGGTTAAGCATATGTATTAAAAGCGGAATTGTCTGCCTTTTCACACAACTATTAGCAAGCAACAGTATTTCCAAATAAAGTAGAGAATCTTTAGTCAAGTTGACCAATTGTATTAACGTTTAAGAGTAAAATATCTAGTTAAACACCATCCAACTTATTCAAAATCTGGGCAGAAGTTATTCAAGATACTTCTAACTGCTGTGACAAATTCGAACTACTGTGAGCGGTTTCAGACGGCTTGATCAAGATTTGTAAAAAGGTTTAAATTCTAGGATACTGTTACTGTACTAAACTATGTACAGAACTATAATTCATTTATTCAGAAGTCTCTGAAGATAGGTCATATCTACAGCTAAGCTGAAAATTACAAAGTTAGTTGCATTTTTCAATTTATCTGCAAGACCGATAATAGCAGTTAAGGGACAAATTCAAATAAGACGTCCTTATAAGACAACCTTTCGAAAGTAGTGGGAATATAGAATTAAGTGTGCAGAACAGACTTCAACAGAGTCTTTAAGATGTTACTAGTTACTGGTTCTTTGCATTATATAAGCAAGGAAATTCAAGGAATTTAGTTATTACGAATCGGGCTTTATGTTCCCAGATATGCGTAGGCCAAAGGATTAGTACAGAATATTGTTATATGGAATGGCAGACATCAGTTAGAATGCAGCCTGTTGAAACCCGTAGCTACATTTAAAGTCAAAGTAGATAAGTCTTTTCTGAACCATTCAATCGGGAACTAGTCCATAAAGTATAAAGTGAAAACCATATAGTCATTTAGAGATGCATCCGCAACACATAAGCATGCGGCTATTTGCTCGTATAAACCCCCCCCATTACGAATTTTAATGTTAATAGAGTCCAAAACGGGCGAAATGACAAAAATAGTCTTCAAAGAATCTCAAGTGAAGAACTCCAAGATAGCACTATCCAAAAGATTTGTGTAGCGGAACAAGCAAACTAGTATTTCGTAACGGCAGGACATTAAAGAGTTAACGCTTTTAAGTTCGATTTGTTAGAGCGGACGTCAAAGTTATTAGCCATCAGCTTGTACACTTTAAATTTAACATCTGAATCAAAGTTAAGAAGCTGAAACAAGATACAAGGGGAACATAAAAATAAGATTCCTGAAGATGGGACAATAAAGACTCTTTGTACCCTATTAAGTATAACCAATGCCATCTTATCACCGCATCATTGAAATTTAATTTCCAACTGAAGCTTAATCGCGATTTTTCTTTAGACAGGATAAAATTGCCAAAAAACGAAGATTTGTACAACCACGGGTTTAAGCTCCGCTGAAAACTAGGTAAATTACCAATAGCCGTTTATCAATTACTAATTAACACTTTAGGATTTAAAGAAGCAATTACGTTTTAGTAAAATATGGTACTATCATAGAACATGCTAATACCTTTGAGACAAACACTTACTTTTATTATACATGGCCTCTTATCAACTTTTTCTTCAAGAAGGCAAAGAGTTGATGCCTGTAAAGCCATCTCTTGCTTCCCTTCGTAAGTAGACTCGTCGGCCAGCGATGAATCGTCATCCAAGTCATCCATACATTCTACTGCTTTCTTTAGCTTGTAAGTCCAATCTCCATGCTCCCCACATGCAACTTCCATTGCTGAAAAAGGATGGAAGTTTAAACAAGAGTTTCTTATATTAATATCATTTAAAAAACAGGTTTACATACCGTAGTCTGTTGGGTTATGGTACTGAGGACATACCAATCCTTGTTCTGCCAAGAAAGGTACAAGATTTGTAGTTTGTCCTCTGTAAATACATTGACCATCTGCTAACATGTATAGCTGAAAACAAAATATTAAGTTTACTATCGTTTATCACTAAAGGCATTTTATTATTTATGTCACGTTTACAGAATCTATAAAGCAAGACTCAAGCCACATGTTTCTTAACTCTGAATCTCTCCTATTAGTCAAGTCCACTACCTCTAATAAAAGTATTTTGATCTTAAGTTTTGCTCCAATAGGATAAAAAGAGTTGCACCTAGAGATTAACTAAAGCTTATGAAACCATTTATTTGGTAATTCAAGACGAACTATTTTGGGGTAGAAACTTTAGCCCACATGTAGAGAATTTCTATTCAGTATGCAAGCTCATGAGTCCACACTTAAATTCCAGACTAACCGCAAAAATTTCATTTTGGTTCTAAAAAATTTATCGCCTACATCCTGCATTTTCTGCAGTAAAAACGAACCATTTAGAACAAAGTCCTTTATCAATAAAATTCTCCACGTCGGGACACTAGTTTAAGAAACATCTCGATTTACACAAGTGAATTCTATTTGGTACCAAAAGTAAAAAAGGAAACCCTTTGACAAAAAGAGTAAAATTTAATAGAATTGTTATGGATGCTTTTGGAAAGACTAGATTATGGACTACACAGTAATAGAGATAAATGAATTGGCAATTTTTAACGTGAAATGTGATCAGTAGATAATTTAAAATAAAAGAATCAGTAAGACCAGCATCCTATTAAAATTCTCAAGCTTTAATTCAAACAATACGATAGAATAAATTCACCCAGAAAACCGAATTACTCAATCTAGGATTATATAAGGATTTCAGCCTCAAGCTACAAGTCGGGTCAAATTTCATCTATTGAGAAAAGTTTGCCTTTCTCTGCATCTTTATGCTAAATCCTTATCAATTTACCTTTGAAACTATTTGCAATGACGCCACTTTTAGGAAATTTCAAAATAAACTCCAGCCTAAGATATTTCTTCAGAAATCTCATAAGAAACCCTAGCCCATTGCATACTTACCCCATCTCTCTTCGACGCAATTTATTCCAACAAAATCAAGCAGAATGAAAGCTTGTAATCATTTACTCTTGATTTGGAGCAATATTTCCATAAATTGGTCCAGGAGTCTATTATACTGTCAGCGATTTTCCTTTGTTGGAAACAACCTACATTTACCCATGTAGAAAGTTAAATTCCTGTAGAATTTACATGTTCTACCCAAGTGCAAGTTTTCGGAAAGTTAGTAGAAAGACCAAACGCATCCATAACAAAAATCGTTAATAGAAATTTCACCAGCATGAACAGAAAATAGTTACTCCTAATAACGAATAATGCATTATGTCTATTAGATGATTTTTCTTATGGACTCCAGTGTCCGCCCATTTCACGATTTCTACCCATTTCGAACAAACTTAAGGAATGTTTATTCCAGAAAAGGCATAACGAAGATTTAAACAAAACTATTCTTTATTGAATTGATTATAACCAACCACTCAATTTTGCGAGGGACTGAACACGAGTCCCTAGAGCCCAACGACGCTGGTAACTGGTTAAATTAGTGGATTCCAGATACTACGAATTTCTCATAAATGAAAGCTAAAGCCATATTTCAGACAGATTCGCGTATCAGCTGCCAAACTAATTTTCTTTGATTCGGAGCATTAAGTTCCTTTTAATGTTTTGATAAAGCAGACTGATCACAGCAAACTCTGCTTAACTTCAAAATAAGATTAAAATTCATGTATACCATTAGGTTTGTGCTTTAACTTCTTTTGTTTATAAATGGTGTACCGCCACAAATTTAAGTACATTGTTGTGTTTGGAAATTTAAGAAAATCTTTTGCTAAAACTCATTTAGTATGGTTGAGCTGAAACCCATTAGGTATTTAAGGTCACCTATACTTAAGATATTTCCTTACTATAATTTCAAATTGTAGCGTTATTTTTAGTAACTAAAAATAAATTACCTAAAACTAACAATCTAAAGAGACTACATGGTGAAGTATAAAATTAAACTTACTTTGTCGAATATTTCGAATATTCTTGCACTGGGCTGATGAATGGTGCAAACAACTGTTCTGCCCTCATTTGCAAGAGACTTCAGAAGCTGAATACATTGAAGACACGAAGAGCTATCCAAGCCACTGAAATCAGAAATGTTATTGCCAAAAGTAGTCTATGTGCTAGGTTTAGAGAATTTACTGTTCCATTAAGTTTATTCGTAATCGCTTTGACACCTCTTCAAAACCAGCCGAGCTCTTAAGCTCCGTATTCTGAAATGTTTTGGCAATTCAGGAAGCATTCCACTTTCAATTCCCTCCTTTCCACTCCTCTACGGGAAAAATTGCAACTGAAGTTTCTAGAATAATTTCTGGTAAGTGTCTTAGCTGATAAGTCTGCCTTCGAATAAAATTTCTACAATGAGTCACTATCAAGTTAGCTTGATAATTTCCAGTTTAAGAAATTGTTGCATTTATTTGGCCCATTTTGTATCTTAAGTTAATGATATTCCGGCGTGAAACTTAGATTCATGGATTTTAAGATTAGCGAGAACTTTAAATACTGCGTTTCCTTGTAAATACAGGTTGTTTCTATTGCCAAAAGCTAGCACTTATTTTCAAGAGATACCATGCGGAGATTAAATAACGATTGTTGTAAATTAAATTCTAGTCATGATTTGTGAGTTAGCATTAAACTTACAATTTGACTTCATATTTCCGGCACAGATTCGAGTCTTAATTGTCCAAAATCTTTAAAGACTTCAATAAACTCTTTTTAAAACAGTCTGTATTCGTATAAGGACCGCCATAATGAGTTTCTTATAAAAGTGGGATGCAGCCGCCTAGTAAAATAGCGTTTCTCTACAAAGTTTTCATAAAAAAAAATTAAGTATAAAAATAAATTTGAGACCAGTAATGTGAAACTCAAGCTATGTTAAATTAATGGCAATGTTCTTTGCAAGTTAATCTTGAGTTTTACATTTTGCATAGGATAGAGGCCCGTCTAATCAATTATTTCGTACTCTTCGATTTTCTTGCAATTTCCAAGGACTAATCATAAAAAGGGGTTTACGAAAATACCTTTTACAGATATCCTATGAAAAATCATTAAAATTTGAATATGCAAAACTAGCAATTCGGAAAGAACGCTTTTGATTTAACGTTAGCTTGAGTCTTTGTTATGACGTCATACACTCGCGCATAGTTTTTAATCGTTTATAAGGAAAAAAAGTCGCCAAATTTAGGAGATTCTCCGTTAATGGCAACCTAGCAATTTTATTAAGTTATTGGTTTGGCGCGGGCTTGAAAATCGCGCCAACTAAAATATCGCCGAACAACGCTGCGCGAGTGTAAAGCATCTGTTTTCGAGTCTTCGTTAAGAGTCTGCTCTTCAATCGTAGTTTCGGAAAACACTAGTTATCCGAACCAGATATTTTAGAATATGATTATTGGGGTGTGCTGAGAAAGTTTTTCGATACGCTATACTGCGGAAAACTTGCCTCTAGGATGAATAATTGTTTCATAAAATGAAAAAATAAATTTTTACGTCTGGCGGTAGCGCATTGGACCTAAAATTTGAGAAAATAAGATCATTTATCTGGAGGGTGCAGTAAAATGTGGTTTTTGGATTCGCCATACCACAAAAAAACTGCCTCTAGGGTAGCTTAGTAAAATACTTTTCACGTCTGGCGGCAGCTCACTTAATTTCTAGAAAATACGATTTATCATTTTTCTAAAAAGATTGAAATAAATACCAACTTCTATAACAAGTAGACATTTCAGCAGAACAGTATAGGAACGTTAAATGAAAAAGCGTATTACAATTAGAAGCGTATAAAGTTAAAAACTTAAAATTTACGAATTTCCATTGAAATCCAATATCCTTTTCAGATAGCGTAAAATTCAATTTTTAATGAAAGCTTGTCTTTACTTTTTTTTGGTTGTTTTAAGCCAAATTTGATGGAAAAACTAGGAATTTACGATCTTGAGATAAGTGGTTTCTATAAAACCATCCCCGGAATTGGAGCTGACGACTGATGAGTATGTTACGAGATTCACGCTTAGTTCTACTGCTTAGGCGCGACATGGAAATTGATCGAAGTTTCACTCAGCCACTGTTCCACCTGATTAGACCTTAGACAAAATATCTTGATCGGAGATTCTTCGCAGCAAAAAGGTCGTGAAGGTTTGTTCCAGTGAATCATTTCAATGTTGTCTGTAGCTAGGAAAATTTTGGGTGGCTGAGAACATTTGATTGACTCTTTTAGAAACTTTCTAGCTTTTATAATTTTGTTGAAACTTAACGCAACATGATTTTATCTACCATCATACTCAAAAGAAAGTCTTCTGGATGGGCAAAAAATTAGATTCTCTTAATTACTGGGTCAATGAATTTCTGCAAGTTTTCGGGCTGGAATCCAAGAACTTTAAATATATGTTCTGGTCCATTCTTGAAGTACTTTTTAAAATAGCAAACCCTACAGGTATATACGACTTTAGGAGAACTAAGATAGTGTTCTGTTGGGTTTTCATTACTTAAATACAATCTGAAAACTGTTCGCCGGTAACCACCTTGAGTGAGAAAGTGCCGGGCTCCCAGATAAATCTTCAGGACAGCTGTGATTTTAACAAAACTTATGTCCAGCATGTACTGCTGATCTGTGTACGTTTGTCATGTTTCACCTTCTGGGTCTGCTCAAAACATTGCCAGTAGCATTATTTGACAGAAGCTGGATTTTCACTCAAGTTTTACGCAATTTATGCGATGACAGTTACTAATATGGGATTAAAATCAGCGTTATTCGCACAATTTAATAACAAGTTAAAACCACAACAAGGGGGGGGGAATAATTTCATTTCAATGAATCTTATTCCGGCAGTTTGTTCAAGCTTTAGATAGTATAACGACTGGGTCAGAACCATTTTGGTCATGTTGGCACATAGCTCAGTAAATTTGAGATACTCCCAGTGGTTAGTTTTGACAGTTGAGGGAGAGATTCCAAAAATTGACAGGTATATTTTAAGCAAAGATCAGCTGTACCTGCTGGACATATGTTCTGCTGAAAGTTGGGCAGCTATCCTGATCATTTCAGTTCGTGAGCCTTGGACACTTTCCCACGCAAGATGGTTAACTGAAGCCTCAAAGCCCTCGGCTCCAATTCCATATTTTTTATAATTCCACTTAAAATCATCAATGCCTAGTTTTTCAAGCAAATCTTATTTCAAACTACAAAAAAGACTGGTAAAGGACCATCTCATTACAAACTGAATGTTTACACAATCAGAAAAAATGTTTGGTTGCAATGGAAAATTTTCAAATTAAAAAGTAACGCAATAAACTAATAAATTTTAAAATTTATCATTCCTATACTTTGTTCTAAAATGTGGTTTATGACTACTTGTTATAGAAGCTATTTGATTTGTTTCCATTTATTATAAATTCTCTAATTTTAGGGCCGATGCGCTACCGCCAGACAAATTTTTGCATTTTACTAAGTTACCCTAGCGGTTCGTTTTTCACGGTATAGGGAAAACAATTTTCGCCCCTCCTACAAAAAAAAATATTTTCTCAAATTTTAAGGCTAATGCGCTACCGGTAGACGAAAAATTTGTTTTTTCATTTTACGAAGCTACCCTAGAGGCACGTTTTCCGCCGTATAGAGAATCTAAATACAAAAAATTCGGCCCACCCCACTATTTAATTAGTGCATATTGGATAGTCATGTTTTCAGTAAATATTTAAACTTTATCCAATCTACAAACACTGCAACATCCAGAGAGTCAAAATCTCATTTCGTAGGCAACCGCTTTTAATTACTAGATTAAAAGCTTCATTAAGGTTAATTCAGTACCGTAGTATAAAATGAGTTTCTATATTTAGCAATTTCTTAAGTGACTAAGCAAGAACTACTCTCTATACAATTTAAAGTCTTAATTGAGACTACTTGCATTTTAAAATGTCCTTTGAAACCAGGTTTAATATTAATGCTAGGAACTACAGAAGTTTCACAAATACATCGCTAACCTGTTTTACTTTAACCAGAAATTTACAGAAAATTAAAAAGTGGATGTCACACAGGGCCGAAGCTAGTGAGGGGGAGCGAGCGGGACATGCCCCGGGTGCCAGAGCAGAAAGGGCCGCCAAAATATTTTATTCATTGTTCGGTATAATAACGAAATAAAATGTCATGAAGAAAACTCTAAGCAAAGAGCATTTTGTACAGTTTTAAACAGGGTACGTTTAATATTGGGTTACCTGCCTAGGGACGACAGAACAATGCATGACATCAGATGAAACTGCAATTCTTAAATAACTCATGTTTAAAGTTTAAATTCTTTCTTTGGACAGAAAGTATCACTAAAAATTTTATTACATGGTCATATGTTCGATTTATGTACGTAGCAAGTACGTATTGCGAAGGGACGGATGATTTTTGGTTTAATCGCTACAATGTACCCTGCACGGGCTATACCTTTTAAACCTTTTTAAATAGCAATAATGTTACAACTGCCTGAAGTCCTTCGAGAAAAATGGGCTAAATAAATTTCTTACATGCCTACTTTGTGAGATCTTTACTTTCAGTTTGCTGAAGTATTTTGGCGATATGGCACTAAAATGAAAATTTTTCCGTGGTAAAATTAAGAACCAAAAGTTAAATTTTAAAAGTTTAAAATTTGAAGGTTGTAAAATGTGCCTTTTTAAAAGCCAGGAATTTAAAGAATTCTAAATGCAATATCTAGGTATCCCCCTATATTCAAACACTAGTCCGCTTTATCTTGGTGTCACTAAAACAGGCTTTAAATGAAACACCACAAATAAGTAGTCTATCAATTTTACTTTTATAATCATGTTGCCCCACTACCCGACGTAAGTTAAAATTTAAATCCAACTGATAATTTATGCATTTGGATTTTAATCCTTTACATTGAGATTAATGTTTAAGTATTCTCATGGAATGGAAAAATTTATACTTTGAACTATTATCTGAAAATATAGGACAAAAGTAATGTTGGAACGAGTTATTAAGGTCAATTTTTGGCTCTACTGCAGCAGAGAAAACATTTATATAAACCGAAATATTTCACAACCCACAAGAGAATATATATCTTCATACAGTATACAAAAGTTCAGGAGTGTATAAAATTAACTTGCAAATATTAAAGATTTGTCTAGTCAAATATTTTTACTATAAACCACTTTACATCGATTACCTTCAAATTTAGAGACTAGGGTTGTATAACGTCATAAGCAAAAATAAAAATGTTCCAATTTGGTCATTAAAAAAAAAAAAAAAAAAGATTAGTGCTTTTAATGACAGATTGGAAAATAAGTGAGATTCTCTCATTGGAAGAAAACGTTTATATTTTCCTTTAAGAAAAAGAGTGCAATGCTCGACACAAAGTAAAGGTTAGAATCGGCCTCCAGATTCCAGAAACCTGAAGGGAAACTTGTTAGATCGAATGCTTACCCTAATCAAAATGATGAAGTTCAGTAGAGTATTCAGTGGGAATTTAAGTTTTATAATCAAGACAAATTTCCTTAAGGGAAAGTCTCATACATCAAGATTTCATACTACCTATAATAGAAATATCGTAGAGTATTTTCACTTGTGTTAGTTGCAAAAAAGTGAACTTCTATAAAATATTCAAGATCCCTTACATAATTAGCTGACATTACTAAATAGATAGCTGTGGATTTAAATTCGCACTAAGCAAAATAGAATTTGGTTTTAAAAATCTAAGATTAATACACATATTGCAATTATGTAACAACTCTTTAGAGTAAACATCGAGATCTAAAAATGTTCTATAAATTTTGAAAAGAGCGCCAAAATTCATGCATGTCCCGGGGGAAGATAATTCTAGTTTCGGTACAGATAAACAAAATTTTCTAGTCGTATTGTTAAGAGGATAAACCTGAAGGTTGGCAACAATACATTACCTTGTAGGTTCATCCAAGAAAATGAGAGGCGGATTGCTGACGAGTTCTTGAGCTATACAGAGTCGCTTTCTTTGACCTCCAGACAGCTGGCTAGCTTTGTTATTCTGTCTTTCTGTTAAACCAAGTGACTGCATACATTCATCAACCTGCACAGATTTAATACATTACGCATATTAAAGTGTCAAAGTTGTGTTAAAGTAGTCTTTCACATTATCTAAAGACCATTGAAAACTAAAACAGGCTATTTACTTCCACCCCCCCGCCGCAAAAAAGTACCAATTATAAATCAAAGGAGTTTTCAGTCAGTCTTTCCATAAAAAGGGACAAATTCCAACACTAACAAAATAATCGACGTCATACTCACCGGATTAAATAAAATTAAACGGGTTCGGATATAGTTAGGGTGAATCTATTTGCAACATTACTGGAAGCTAGTTTGTATGCATTAGCTCAAAGTGTACCAGGCTGGGGGTGTAAAGAGTTTCAGACACAAAAAGGTATTTGAAGAGTTACCAATATTCGAGATATCTAAAGTTATCTAGCAAGCTTAAATCGGTTCTAGTTCTTAAACGATAGGAAAATCAAGTAGTCCGATTTCGCAAACCGATTCCTATAAGACCCGATTAGTTAGTCTGATACAATAAATGTTAAGCGCAGTAGCTTTAAAGGATTGTGCACTACAGATACTTAAACCGTAAAATGGAGTACTGAAATTTGTGAGCAACTGTAATGCGGTCATTTCGTTTTTAGTTGGTATAACTTAAAAGTAATGTAAAACTTTTCAAATCATTATCCGAGTATTTACAACAGATAAGAGTAGAAAATAACAGCTTCAAACGTGTTTATGGCTAGACTTTCTCAGAGCAACAGTTAAAGGTCTGGTGAAAAGTGTTCTTTATTTGTATCCCGCAAGACCATTTTAACGCTTTGGCTTTACGAACAAATATTGTTTAGAAGACTCGTGGTAGTTGTCCTATTGCAGTCCAAGCGTTTTATAAAATGCAAACTCCTAATTCAGCAATTAGATTACTACCAGCATGCTACCCTACCACCAACTAAAGCTAAAATGCTACAATATTTAAATTGCCCTCTTAACCCGGGAGAACTCTCTGCATCATACCTTTTGTCACAGCTTTTACATTAAGACTTATGTACACCCTTTATTTTAAATTTTAGAAACTTATCATTTTATATATTTCTTGTGAATAAGTATTAAGACAAAACAAAAAAATGCCGATATTAAACGAATGTGTAAGGTAAAAGGGTACCGTGAAAAAACTTCACTAGCGAGTTCTGGTGCGACAAGAGATCTAGCGAGTTCTCGCGGGTTAAGCAAATTGTTTATACTTACTGCTTTGTTTCGTTCCTTTTTAGAAACAGAAGAGGGAATTTTTAGACAAGCAGCCAAATAGATGGATTCTCGGACGGTCAGATGTGGAAGCAAGTGATCGTCTTGCATGATGTAGCAAGACAGCTTTCGGAAAATGCTCATATCTCGAGGAGATCCATTCACAAGGACTTGCCCAGATACTTTTTGACGTCTGAAAAAAAAAAAGAGATCAATTCAGTCTTTGAAATTCGCTAACCCTTTACTTAACATTAGAATTTTAGCTTCCTCTACACCTACATGTTAAATAGAATTTCACGTCAATTACCTACAATAGCTTTCTAGGGTTAAAACCAATTATAACAATAGGCAAGATGCATCAACGAAAACTTAAGATCAATTTTTAATTCTATTCAGTATGAATTACATTTGATGATTTGCTTTCATTAAATGAAATTAGATGCCGAAATCTATAAAGCAGTAAAGACAGGATTATCATAAGTACCATGTTCAGAAGTGGAAGAACCATTCAAATATCTGTCTTGCACCATTTTAAAGACCAAATTTGGAAACTTGTTACGCATGTAGGATTAAATTACAGAAAATTTTCTTCAAACTCAAGTTCTTAGCGGTCAAAAGAAAGACATTCGTGAAATTTTCAATATTTAGGCAAACTTCTAGATTCCATTTATGTACATAAGCTTACAATATAGACTTATCTTAAATGCATAATAAAGAAGTGGCAATTCATTAAATTCCTAATCTAGAGAAACAACAGCCGTAACGTAATGAAAAAGTTGTTTTCGCCAAAACGTAGGTTTAAAATATTAAGTTATACAGGTGTTGTTTGACAAGGTTAGAGGCATTTGTTCAAGAATTAAAAATGGTGAAAACGCCAAGAAACCAATATAATTATTTCTTCAAAATGAAGAGAAAACCATAGTTCTAGCCTTTTAATTTCAGCAATACTAAAAATTCATAGACTGGAAAATAAGCCTAAGAAAAAGGCTGATTAAGGATTGTGTGAGAAGTTAAGATTCAAGTCAATTGGCCCAAGTTTCTAAAAATTGAACGACTTTCATAAAATTTGTGTTATTCCTCAAACTGAACACAATACAATACAATTTTCATGAAAGATCTGCCCGAAATAAGCAACATCGTTAAGACTGGCGAGACTAGTTTCTAAAGCCCACGATAACAAACCAATCTACTTCTGGATGGATGTTAGTTTCAGGTGAATCAAAGTTCAATCTTTTTGGATGCAATAGCAAAGTGTATAAAACGTCAAATACAGAGCTTGAGGAAAATACGTGCCCACGCTTGAGGCACGATAGTGAAGGCGGGGGGGAGGGATGCTATTGGAGCTTCAGGTGTATGAAATTTAGTTGCAATAGGTGCTCATGTCCTAGCACTTGCCTCCAAGAAAATTTACGTTAAAGTGTAGAAAAATTTAGTCTTGCGCAAACTTCAGTTTTACTAGGATAATTATCCTAAATATACCGCCTTGATATTAAGACTGGTTGTTATAAAACTCATCAAAACAGTCCCGGTCTAGATTTAAAAGTCAAATACCTGTGGGGTCATTTTTCTAACAGATTAAGCGATGAAGAGTGGCAAAACATTGACGAGTTACTTTGCAAATATATGCCAATCTTAAAAAAAAAAAAAAAAAAATTCCATTCGCCGCCGAGATAAAGCTACAAGGCATTGGACTCATTTAAATTTAATATATTTCAAAGTTACTTGACTAATGTTTTGTCATTACGAATGTTAAATGAATTTCTAGTTTATTGTTAAAAGTTTAACTGCATTGAGAGTAGATGTCAATCTAAATATTAACGTATGAAACGCATGTGTATTTTACAGTAAGACAAAACATGGAAGCTACATGCATGTCTAGTACTTATTGATTCCCGCTTGTGGCATATGGTCGGGACAAGGCCCGATGCCTACAAAAAAAAAAAAACTTTTCCATTAAGGAGGGTGGGGAAGGGGGTATTCGCGATATCAGTTTAACAGAAAGTTAAGCATTCTTAAGATCAGGAGGTTTATTCGCTTTACACTAATTCAATCCGATAAATGTCCTATATCTTGAGCATATTTTGTTCTGTGTAGATTAGACAGTTATAAATCATAACGGGCTTTCCGGTTTACACTATCCCTTTATTATTCAGTGTTAACATTCTGTTAATTTGTTCATATTGCCGTAATGTATAGAATGAAAAGGATCATTTATAATGTATAGAAATGTTTACCCAATGTAGCGAGAATACGTTATTAACAACTTCCCTTTAAGAGTCCCAGTGGTTTATTGAAATTAAAAAAATAGTTTTAAATTTACGTTCTCTAGTACTTCGCAACAGAACGGAAGTTAATTTTTAAAAAGTCAATCATTCACGTTAAAAGCATTGCTAACGGAAAAATTGTCTCGCACCAAGAGAAAGTTGTCCCATGAGGATACAATTAGTAAACCGGTTGCAACAAAGCCAAGAAAAGACTCAAGTTTAACTTAGTTTGTACTTTAACGCTACCGAATAACAGCGACTAAAGTTTGACTTTGAGCTTTCAATCTAAGGGTGGGAGCCATTTATCAGCAAGCTTTAAACATACAATGAGATTTTAAGTTCAGAAAACAATTTATTCCGAAACCAAAATTAAGATAGCGAACCTCTTACTCATTTGAACCAAGATTAGTTCAATTGTAGAAATACTTGGCAAACCCTTCGAAAGGATCATGTTGACAGAATTACGTTATTGCAATATAGAATTAAGACTTAAAATCTATTAAAGTTTATGTTAATACTAATCTGTTCTGAAGAGATACTTACATATACCCAGACAACACGTTCAACAACGTTGACTTTCCTGCACCAGATGGCCCCATGATCGCCGTTAATTCTCCAGTAATTATCATTCCAGACACTCCTTTCAGGATCTGTTTGCCTGCAACAGAAATTTTACATTAAGAAATTTCGAAAAAGTATACAAAGAGGTGGAAGATTGTGTAAAGTCGGAAAGTCCAAATGTTTCCAACAACTTTTCCCCGAGTTTTGAACCGGGGATCAAATTAACATTTAAGTGTTGAATGAAGGCAATTAGCTTGGGAAACTAAGTGCCACAAACATCTGCCACACATCCCCAGCACATAGCAAATAGAGAAATTATTGTTAGGATAATTCTAACTGGCAGCACCGGGAGGGGGGAGGCATACACATAAAAACAAGCGCAATTAAATTAGGAGCTCATAAGAAAAGGAAAACACACACTTTAAAAATAGAAAGGTTAAGGACAGCATTACAAATTTTATAATGTAAAAATTGGTTACGTATATTTAAGATGACACAGAAAAGAAATAGATGTGAAACTGATTTAAATTTGTGACAGCATGCATAAAAAGGCGGCTTAGAACATTGATAAGAGACAAAAGTAGTCCGATCTCTAAATACAACCATTAAAAAGGCCTACAGAGAAGCGGAGGCTACCGCTGCAATTAGGGACCGAATGCACAACTGGGTGCCCGCGCCCTGAGCGAGAGATGTACACCAGGGTGACAGGAGAGGCGGGACTAGTCGGCCAATCAGAAATCGCCATACAAAGATACAAGATTTTAGCAAATTTGGTGAAAAGGAAAGATGCTCAAACATAGACAAAAAAATTGTAAAGCAAGGAGATCAAAGATATTAAATAAGGGAATTTAAAAACACCCATTTTGGGTCTTACGATTACAGCTGTATAAAGATTTAATTTGGCAGCGTGTTCAGAGTACTATTAGAATTAGCTAGAGATGAAAATTAACATTTAAGTGTTGAATGAAGGCAATTAGCTTGGGAAACTAAGTGAAAATTTTGAAAGTAAAGGCACATCAGATTAAAAATAGGTTAGAATTTTGGGGTTTAATGAGTAGTCCGATGAAACTTCTCTCAGCATACGACCAAATTTGGCAGTTGTAAGTTAATATAGGACAAAGACATGTGTACAGGAGAGATTTATTTTTAGTAGAAAAACAGTTTAGAGCTAAAAACTAAATTTTTGCGGTACGAAACCTGTTGCGCGTAGCATGAATAGGAATTTTAAATTAGAGTCTGGTCCAAAATATTTTCCAGATACTTACAGTTTGAGGACCATGTCAGTTCAGTGTAATTTTGTTTTAAGCTTATCAAAGGTTTCTGCTTAGAGTTACAAAATAAGATGGCCTGTCCCAAACTTTCCAGGATAAGTTTTCCTAAACTCTGACATGAAAACTGCGATCCAATAAATAAAGTTTAAGGTATTTGGGGGGGGGGGGGGGGGGGGGTATCAATAAGTTTAAAAATTGAGCTAAATTCCAGACTTTGTCGAACGCCTTTTTTTAAGATAAGACTGCAGTAGTGGAACTTTTTGTAAGGATTATATGTGCTCCACTAATCTATAAACCTCATGAGGGGTTGACAACCCCTCCCTGAAACCAAACTGAATCTGTGAAATTATGTTTTGAATAGCTCTGAGCATCAAGTTGCTGTGCAATAAATGCTTCTGTTAATTTACTAAGTGAATTCAGGAGGGAGATGGGATAACTAGAGGAACGCTAGGAGGTTTAGAGCTTTTAAGAATTGGAACGGTAATTGCAGTCTTCCAGTAAAGGGGAAAGTAGCTAAGTTTAAATATGTTACGGCAATTTTTAGAATATAGAAATGAGGTAGTTTAACATTTCGTTAGTAATACCGCTGATACCTCGGGATTTATTTTAAAGTGCAATTTCTTTGACAGCGTTTGTTATCGAAAAGGTAGGTGCGGATGGTCAATGCTTAAGAAATTCCTAACAGTATCAATAACTTCTCTCGAAAAGTTAAAATTGCACTTTACTTGCTCTACCAATCTTTCTAGATTAGTCGCAGCTTCAACCTTTAGAGCTTTCTTTTTAAAAAAAGGGAGGGGGAAAGGGGTAAAGACTATTCTTCATGGACAAAGACATTAAAGGAAATAGTAAATTTAATACTTAATCCGGTCTATTCAAAAACAGAAAGATTTTGATATTTCATACGTTACTTTCAGGTTTACTATAAGACAAAATTTTGTTTAATGAAATATAACCCCATCGCGACAAGTGTTCCTCACAGAAGTTTTAGCCACTAGGTTTTAATAGAAAAGTTTGTCCAATTTCATTGCAGAAATGTTTAGATTAAATAAAGGCAATTTTTTTAATTAAAAATTACTGGTGGGAATAATGAAGGATTCAGAGTATATTAAGCGTCATATGTGACACTCGTCGCGAAGGAGGGGGTCAGGCAATGAAACACTAAGAGTATTCAGGCCCAAGTACTCGTAATATGCACACAGATCTTGAACCACTTAATGGTTTAGCCCGAACGCCACACGGGTAAGAAGAGTTTGTTTTTTAATGACTAATGGCCTTTGAATGCCAAAAATTTTTAACCATCTTCTGTTTATTAAAATTATAAACATTTTAGATATATAAGGCAAATATAGCACGTAAAAATAATTTAGTTTGTAAAGAAATAAAAAAGGGGGGGAACTTAAGGGGTTAAAGTAACAGAACTAAATTTCATTGACGTAAATTTAATGTTTTGGAAAAGACTTGCTTCAAAATTATTACTTAAATATTTGAACCAAGTTAACATTTTAGTTAAATTAAGCCTGAAATACTCATTACCTCCACTGGCCGTCAGAAAAATATTCTTCCACTGAACAGTAACTGGTGTCCTTAGATTTCGAAAATCGCTTTTAGGTGGCGATGGCTTTACTCCAACCATGCTTTCAGCCATTCCCACGTCATAACGTACAACTGGGGAAGAAGACCACAATTGACCTTTTTTCTCCTTCTGATCAGCAACTATCTGGGCACGGGCCGCCCACTGACCGGGTGGGGAATCGAATTTACTAACGGATAGTAGCTCTGCCATTTTTCACCTGAAAGAAACGGTAAAAGACTTCAGTGTTATAGATCATCGTTAAAAGGGAATATAGGTAAATAGATCTTTTATTGAGTTCATTTAATCAATCAGTCTATTTACGATTCGCTAAAGTGCTAGCTTAAATATGCCACAAAACCAGCTTATACCGGAAGGTTTAATTATCCTTAAACTAAAGTGGTACAGCTTTTTTCCGGATATTACATATTTTCATTGGAAAAGACTAGTACGACATTTAATTACAAGGAAAAAGTAATCAAGTCTACTTTTCTCACAGCAATTTTTTTAAATATTAAATACATCCATCCCTCGTCGCCTACACAATTTTTAGCACGAAATCCCCTTACCTATCGTTTGCAGCCTTTAAAAAGAAGCACGTATGCAGCGTATCTACATTTACAAAGAAGCAATCTTCTGACAACAAATGACAAGATCGAATAATTGCTCTTTCCTAGTTTATATACAGAAAACAGCTGAGATTGTGATAAAATCTATCGATACATAATTCGGATAGCAAAGAAGACGTATTTTTAAGACAGACATCCAGCTAGATTTTCGCAAATGGGAATATTTTGCAAAACCTCATTTTGACCTGCTGCACATAGATCGCTCCACTAATTAAACAAACTACTAGAACAGTGGGGTGAATCGGACTACATTTTCACTATGGGGCTGTTCAGAACCGAAGATCAGGCGACGCGCGGGCGATGGAGATTAAAATATCGAGTGAGTCTATACTGTGAAAGAAATTGAAAGGCCTTCGTTCATTATCATTGATTTGGACATCCAAATCAATGATAATGAACACGGTTCTTCATTTGACTAATTTACGTATTTTAATGATGTTTTGTTAAAATTTAGAAGTGAACTTGGTGGCCGAATGGTTAGAGCACTGCTCTTGATTCTGGAGGTTGCGGGATCGATCCCCCAAAATTTCTGTTTGATTTTTCTATTTTTTTCATTTAAAAATGTTTAATCGGTTGCTTTGTATTTTTCATGATTAATGGAATATATTTTATAAAAGTAAAATTTGATATTATTAACAATTACTTATTTAATTAAATACGACAAATTCAGCTATTTTACGATTAAAATTTTACATTACAGTGCCTTTTAATATTTAAACATTATTATTTTTTTTTCTTTTTAGCAAATGTAAAATAAGGAATGGAAATATAGTCAATTTGCACGAATTTCTCCATGTCTTTATAATGAGTACTTCAACAGTGAATTTTTAGTGCGAATAGAATGCAAAGCATATTTTACAATGTAAAAAATATTATAAAAATAAAATGTAAACTATATACATTATTTAAACTAGAAATATCAGTACCTATTTTTGTAAAGAGGTAAAATACACGTGGTTTACCGTCTAGTTTCGTAATGAATATAAATAAAATATAGTTAGAATGTTTATAAATTTTCTACTGAATGTATAAGTATTTAAGCATTTGTTTCTCGTGTTTTATGATGTTTATTGCAATATAATAAATAATGCAATTTACATCAAAAAATGAATTTCAAGAAAAATAAATTTTTAGAAATTAATAATTATGTTTCAACAAGGTTGTTATCGAAAAATATATTTTAATAAAATATTTAAAAGCTTTTTTATCAAATTTTAACAAGGATTTTATTTTACTATTACAAATAAAGAAATAAATCTTTTAACATGTTGGTATCACGACCTTGATTTATTAACATTCTATTTATCCCAAAAAATATAAAGCAACTAATAAATAATTTTAGGGAAAAAAATCGTAAATAAACGGCGAGCATTCACTTTGTATCCATACTTTTCATCTGTGTAGGACAACCCAAACGTCAGTAAAGTACATAACAATTTTTGGTACTTTTCGGTTAGCCGGGCGCCAGTGAAAAAAAATATAAATATATATCTACATATATGTTTGTGTATATATGTATGTATATATATGTGTCTGTGTATATATTTATATTTGTTTCATTGGCGCCGGTTAACCAAAAAACCAAAAGGTACATTTTTTTTTTTTTTTTTTTTTTTTAGAGTTTACATTAATTTTATTGAAACCACCAATACTGTGTTTCAGGAATTCGGTGATCCGAACGTCCTCTCCCTTGTTAGTTAAAGGTGCACTGGTTATAGAAAATTAAACTTTATTTTATTATATACACATTGTTTTGTACAATATATATATTTATGTAACTGCTATCAACTAAACTAATATATCAGTTTTAGTAGGTGCTGTAGTTTTAGAGACATATAAGTTGACAGCAGTTATGTAACTATATGATGTATGTATATATATATATATATATATAATATAATATAATTATATTATGATATATATATATATATATATATATATATACATCATACTTTCATATTCTATTATTTTTATGTTGGATCAAAGGCTTAAAAAATCATTTTAGAATGTTAAAAAGTTGAAATTTTTCAGATATCCGATCATGTTTCTACAGCTGTATCAATCAACCTACCAAACCAAGTAAGACACAAAAAGCCCAATCACGAGATCAAATCGCCCACAGAATTTTTGTGAGTCACTCGCGCGCAGCCCGCGCTAAAAATTTGCAGGTTATGAAAGCTGATCGGGATATCTGATCACGTGATGCTTTTCATGAATGTTTCGGGGGTTTATTATGATGAAATAAAAATAGATATTCCTACTATAAAACCCATTTTTTTTTTTTTTAGGATAAAGATGTGTAGTCGCTAGTTTCACCTAATCCGAGCCACAGAAGCTTAAAATAATTGAAATAATTAAATTATTTCAATTTCCGATAAGACCTACTCCATAACCTTTTTCTCCTTCGCCCGCGCGCCACGCGATCTTCGTTCTTGAACACAACCTATAGCGGGGATCCAGATAGATTTTTCTTTATTTTCGAAATAAGATTCACCAATCAGAAAACTACATTTTTTTAAACTTTTCGCTTTATTAAAAAATCTTGAAAAATACTGGCTTTTGATTGATCACTCTTGTTTTCAAAAATAACGAAATATCTATCTGGATACATGCTACATGTTTTCAATATAATGTTTCCCTGCCTATATGTTTTCAAAATTAGGGCAAGGATCCAGATACATGTTTAGCTATTTTCGAAACAAGATTGACCAATCCTAGCCTGACTAGCCTGCATTTTTGCCAAATGTTTGTTCATTTCGAAAATCTCGCAAAATGCAGGCTTCCTGTTCGGTCAATCTTGTTTCAAAGATCCCCTCGAATGTCAATCTTTAACTGTGCAAAAATTTCACAGCTAGAATTTCTTAATCTAACTTCACAATAAAAAATTACAGAAACGATACAGGTGTATGATAGATAGCCATAAAAGCTATTTTTTACTTGAAATTTTATGACAAAACCAGATTACAACAAATTGTAAATGTAGGCAGGGATAAAGATACAGTTTTTGCTAATTTAGAAACGAGATTGACCTTCAAAAGCCTGAATTTTTGAGAAATTTTCCCTCTTTTTGAAAATATTGCAAAATATCGGATTCCGATTGGTCAAATTCGTTTCGAAAATAGCGAAACACTTATCTGGATCCTTGTCTCTAATGAAACTGTTAAAGAAAATGATTTGTTTCATTTGTTAGATTTCATATGTTAATTAATTTTTACAACGATAAAAGAATTTTGCCTAAATCGAGATAGTTGCATAACTTTGCATTTTCAAAATATTTAGACATAATTTAAGTGATTTATAAGAGAAGGGCCCTTCGTGGTCAACTGGTCAAGGTACCACTCCGCTAGCGTAGGAGTAGGCGGCGGGTTCGACTCCCACTGACTCCGTTGCACACTTTTTGTGGAGTTCCCGACTGTATTCTTCAGTGATATTACTTCCTTGTGTCTATCCAGTCCTCATCTCGACGAAGATTTATAAGCGGATATTTGTATCAAGCACACAAGTATGATGTATGTTCTCAATAAACAATTATAAGAAAGTGGCGACAAATAAATCGCGGCAATAAGTTTTCATCGGCTGAGAGGTTTTTGGACAAAAATTTGACGAGTCTGCCATTATCGCCAAGCTAATATTTGCTTACTTGTTTAACTCATCTAACGTAAGCCTAAAAGTTCTGTGATGTGGATTGTTATAGTTTAAGCAAAAACATCCTATCTGAGCATGTTTCTGTACGTAAATCGCCATTCTCTTACTATAAGGCACTCTACATAAATCTATTGTAATTTTGCAAACAAAATCGCTCAATAACAATAATATGAGCATATTTAGGTACATTTTTCGCTATTTTAGAAGTAATATTGACTAATCAGAAGGTTGTATTTTTGCAAAAGTTTTGCTCTTTTCGAAAATCTGGTAAAAGTTAGGCTAATAATTAGCCAATCTCCTTTCGAAAAGATCGAAAAATCTATCTGGAGACTCTTCTTCTATTTCTTGAGTTGCTAAATTACAAAAAACTACTTAGATTCCAAATTGATTTATGTAGTTTATTAAACTGTCTACCTTTGGACAGGATTCTTATCTTAGAACCTCTCGATACTAAAGAAATAATCTGAACAATAACACTAAAGCTGAATGGCTTCCATGTTGAAAACATCATTTAACAAAAATGTTATTTACGAGCCCGTTTCGGAGCGCTGTCAGCGCGATTTCGTTATCTTTGGTGTCGGAGACATTTGACATTTTATTAACATACATCTGACCTGTATGCTTAGCGTCAAGCACCCGCTTATAAGTCATCGTCAATATCTACAGAGACGAGATAGCACACACAAGGAAACACAGAAATGCAGCCGGAAGCTCCACAAAGAGTGTGCAACAGAGTCCGCGGGATTCGAACCCACTCCCACCTACACTCGCAAGCGATTAGCGGTGTGATGCCTTGACCACTCAGCCACGGTGGGCCCTCGGAGACAACAGTAAATAAAATCATAGTCTCTAAAATTCGAGATAATGAACACACCTGCAATTACTAAAAATTTGTATTATCTGGAAAAATCGAAAATGCTTAAAGATTACAATTTTATACAATTAAGGATCATCTTGAATCACACAATTAAGCTTCCTCTTGCTGTTCAATATATCTTAAAGTCATTTAATTCGGTTAATTGATTCTGTAAACCATTTCTCGGACTAATTTCGGACTTTTGAGACTTTGCTGCATTGTTGCCATTGAAATAACGACTTCCTGGATAGCGAAATGTATAACGACAGTGTTAACAGTCGCCCACCCTTGTGGCCCTCTGAGAAAGATAGACAGGGATCCAGATAGATTTTACTCTATTTTCGAAATGAAGCTGGCCAATCAGAAACCTGCATATTTGAGAAATTTTCATTCCTTTCTGAAATTTTCCAAAATGCAGCCTCCTGATTGATCAATATCGTTCAAAAAAAACGAAAAATCTATCTAGATTTCTGCCATAAATATTGTATAAAGCAGGCTCCCTAGCCAAAAATAGAATACCTTTATAAGATAGCAGAGCCACCACACGGGCTGTGAAATTTGATTAGATGATAAGATTTTAAACAAAATCAACCTTGCTGATAATATGAGCCCTGTTAATATCGCCAAGTTAGTTTTTTTTACGTTGTTTCTCCAACTAACCGTTCTAAGTTGGGGCCTCCATCGCGACCTACGTTATACACGGCCGGTACATGACGTTTAAAACGTCACATGGAGTGGATCATTTTTGCACAGCGATTATGTGCAAAGCGGTGGAAGCGCCAATCACCGTGTAAAAATGATCCATTCCATGTGACGTTTTAAACGTCATGCACCGGCCGTGTATAATGTAGGTCGCACCTCCATGGCCAAGCAGTCTACATTGGAATGCCTCTATATGAAAGTGGCAACATACGGGATGTAAACTTTAATTGGTGGAAACAATTTTGGACATAAAACGAATTGTCGAGCATCTTGGCGAGCATGCCATTATCACCGAGCTAATGATTGTTACTTTGCCTCATTGGTTCTAAGCAAATTCATCCAAGCGAGTATCGTTCCGCATGTTATCAACGCCCCCTAGATAAGAAAGCCGTGACACGCGTCACGAAAACGTCATATCAAGCAGGCCCGAGGCTAACGAAAAAGACAGGCTACCGCGGTGCATTTCACTTATCTTTTTTTACAGACCGCTAGAGTGACGTGATGCTCTTTTCGTAAATCTTCATTGGTGCATTCGAGCCCTACGTGACTCCGGCGGTCTGTAAAAAAAGACAAGCGTAAAGCACCGCGGTAGCCTTTATTTTTCGTTAGCCTCGAAGCAGGCCGAGGCTAACGAAAAAGACAGGCTACCCGCGACCTACGTTATACAGGGCCAGTGCATGACGTTTAAAACGTCACATGGAGTGGATCGAGGCTAACGACAAAGAAAGGCTACCGCGGTGCTTTACGCGTATCTTTTTTTACAGACCGCGGGAGTCACGTGATGCTCGAATGCACCAATGAAGGTGTACGAAAAGAGCAACACGTCACTCTAGCGGTCTGTAAAAAGAGATAAGTGGAATGCACCGCGGTAGACTGTCTTTTTCGTTAGCCTCGGAGTGGATCATTTTTTCACGGCGATTGGTGCAAAGCGGAGGGCTCGCCGCTTTGCACCAATCGCCGTGAAAGAATGATCCACTCCATGTGACGTTTTAAACGTCATGCACCGGCCGTGTATAACACAGGTCGCGGGCTACCGCGGTGCATTCCACTTATCTTTTTTTACAGACCGTTAGAGTGACGTGATGCTCTTTTCGTACACCCGCATTGGTGCATTCGAGCATCACGTGACTCCGTCAGTCTGTAAAAAAAAATACGCGTAAAGAACCGCGGTAGCCTGTCTTTTTCGTTAGCCTCGAAGCAGGCCGAGGCTAACGAAAAAGACAGGCTACCGCGGTGCATTCCGCTTATGTGTTTTTACAGACCGCTAGAGTGACATGATGCTCTTTTCGTACACCTGCATTGGTGGATTCGCGTGACACCCGCGGTCTGTAAAAAAGATACTCGTAAAGCACCGCGGTAGCCTTTCTTTTTCGTAAACAAAGAAAAAAATTCGAACAACTTGCATGTTTCGATTTTGATGGCTCGTGGAATTATTAACTATTAGTTGTAAACAATAATGATTAATTCTATGAGCCAATGAAATTGAGACATGCAAGTTGTTCGATTTTTATTCTTTGTTTTGCCTGCTTAGTATGATGTTTTCGTGACGCGTGTCACGGCTTTCTTATCTAGGGGGCGTTGATGGGATACCTTCTTTTGGTATTCACGGGATTCACGATTCTCTGATTCCGAACGATCTTTCTCCTTTTTCCATTTCTTCTTCGTTTGGTTGTCGGTTCTTTCCTCTTTGATTCCCTCTGTTTCATCTTTTCTCTTAAGTTTGTTATCATTCTCTGTTCTTGTTATTCCATGTTTGTTGAGTTGGTCTGTTTTTTGTTTTTACTAATACAATTTAATAATTTTCTTCTTTGTTATACTAAATAACTGTTTTTCATTATTTTGTTGTTTAAAAAGGATAAAGTATTAAGATGGAGAAATTAAAAAAATACAATATAAAGTTTTTTATCACATAACTTTCAATTGCCTTATTCTTGTCTAAACCGATTTTCTACGGTCATTTCCTCACACTATGGACTGCGTACTAGTTTTTCACTCTATACAGTAACGGATGGTGTTTGGCCGAAGTGGAAACAGTCCCGTGTCTAAACGCCACTTACGTTAGACACAGCCAGTTCATAACTTTTAAAACGTCACACGGAGTGGATAATCTTTACACGGCTATTGGCACAAAACGATGGGCTCCTTTCCAAAAACGCTTTGTACCAATCGCCGTGTAAAAATGATCCACTCCATGCGTGACCTACGTTATACACGACCGATGCATGACGTTTAAAATGTCACATGGAGTGGATCATTTTTACACAGCGATTGGTGCAAAACGGTGGGAGCACCGCTTTGCACCAATCGCGGTGTAAAAATGATCCATTCCATTTGACGTTTTAAACGTCATGCACCGGCCGTGTATAACGTAGGTCGCGCTCCGAGGCTAACGAAAAAGGCAGGCTACCGCGGTGCATTCCACTTATCCTTTTTTACAGACCGCTAGAGTGACGTGATACTCTTTTCGTACACCTGCATTGGTGGATTCGAGCATCACATGACTCCGGCGGTCTGTAAAAAAAGATATGCGTAAAGCACCGCGGTAGCCTTTCTTTTTCGTTAGCCTCGGTCGCGCTCCATGTGACGTTTTAAACGGCATGAACCGGCCGTGTACAACATAGGTTACGGTCTAAACGGCAGCAGAAAAGGAGGGGTGGCTGTCAATAATCTGTCGGTGTTGAATAGTTCGCCTGCAATTATCTCTGAAGTTGAGTTTCTTGGCTGCATTTAACTAGATGGTGAGGATTTCGCCATAGCTAGAAATTATCCTTGGTGCTGCTAGGGATCGGGTACATAATACACGTTATGGAGATCTCCGCTTCATTTAGTGTGCGAAGACCCCGGAGGTTACACGGTACACGTTACTAGTAAAGTGTAGGCTGATTAGGTTTGATCGGAGGCCCTGCTCATCCTGGAAACAGTCCATGGGTTTATATAAGCAGGGACGTAGCTACCGTGGAGTAGTTTAGGCAAACAGCTTCAGGCGCACGAATCGAGCAAAATTAGAAAAGACGAAATAAAGATTTATGAAAAAAATATTTGTAAATATGTATTTTTTATTATTTGCCAACCATTATGAATGGATCATTGGTATATTCTTTTGATATTTCACTTTGTTTTGGACCTCAGCTGTTTCGATGTAAAACTGTTTCGATGTTTCTATACTCGATTTAAATAAATTGTTTTCACGAATTAAAATAAACTGTTCTTGCGAAATTGTTGAATTAATTTTAATTAAACCCACGGACGCTAAAAGTGTCTGATTTAAATACGGGACCTTAAGTATGAGAAATGGAAAAGGAAACTTTATAGAAAATACACGCTTTCTTAAAGTTCAAACACCAATATATTAACAAAATATGAAAAAAAAAATAGCGTTTAAAGTCAAACGCCATGCGGTTTTATAAATATTTTAACTGCCGTGGGGCCCTAAACATTTCTGCCACCTTAATAATTCTATTGTTGCACTGCTGACTTGTTTGTAGATGGATTTTTTTTAACTGATGTTTCTTAGTGTTGTATGATAAATTAACATGCGTAATTTATACGAATACAAGTAATTATTTTGTTTGTGTTGCTTGCTAAGTTATTTTAAATTCAAAATTTTATGTTTAAAAAAATGCCCAGTTCTCTTTTACCTATATTATTTAAGAAACAGAACCCATGACGTCCTTTAACCCTTTATATCCTGAATTAATTTCCCAGCTACTTTTTAGATGCTCAGAATCCTCAATTATTCCCACCAGTTATTATTATTTTTTTTTTGTACAGTTTTCCTTATCTAATCATAGCTAATCATAGCATTTTTGCGATTCAATTAGGTGAAAATTTCTCATTTGAAAAACCGGTGGTAACAGATTAAAATTTCTGTAAGAGACGCTCGTCGCGAAGGGGTTAAAGTGGTACTTATCAGTACCGTCAGGATAAAAAGGGTTAAGACAGATGACCCCCGATAATTTATATCATTTCTATTTCTCCGGCCCTATTCATACCGCAGCTACAAGTAACTTCTCCAACATTATTTCAGGACCCTGATTTTTTTTTAACCTTACCGCTGACGACAGCGACAACAGTACAAAGTTTTCAACATTAACTTATTCCAAAACTTATTTAAGTGGTGATACATCAGGACACCGTCTTATCTTTTTGGTCACTAAGTCAATAGGAAATATATATATACATACATAGCTTGTGAACTTGATCTGAAGAAAGTTATTGACTTATTTATAAGCGTAAAAACGAGAAAACAAAAATTTTGAAACTTTTTTTGAGAAAATTGAATGTGCATATTATATCTTCTCGTTAAATCGTTACGTTAAATAGAGTAAGGTTGGGTAAAATGTGTAGGAAAAATACTATTTTTCTTATTCAGTGGTTGGAGTATCATAGTTGCGGCTTACTCCAACAGAGCGAAAAATGTCCAGGCAAAGACTCGAACCTGGATACCTTGGCTTGCCGTGCCAATGCTCTTCTTACTGAGCTACACGAGCGATATCCTGGCTGGCATAATTCACTCTTATTTGTTGGACTTTGCTGCGAACTGCAGAACTAATTTCATTCAACCAAGCTATAACTATAGCATTTACATGATGAAAGTGTGATATAACATGGAAACTCCTGTATATCATCTAATTAGGTCATAATAATAAAGAGAGGAAAGATTTTTTTAAACTAGGTAAATAATTTCATTGGTTGGAGGATCATAGCTGTGGTTTACTACAACAGAGCGAAATATGCCCAGCCAAAGACTAGAAACTGGATACATAGGCTTGCCGTGCCAATGCTCTTCTTACTGAGCTACCCGAATGATAGCCTCTCTGGAATAATTCACACTTATTTGATGGACATGACTGCGAACTACAGCGCTAATTTAATTCTTTATTATGACCTAATTACAAAAACTACAAAAACTGCTCCCTACGAGCTATGCTCGCCAACCCCAGTCCAGAAACTACAAGTTCTAAAAACAGGCTAATTTACTCTGTTTTAAAAAGATTCCAGATTACGGAATATTGGATGATATTATCCCGACCAATGGCGATCTTCTGTAATAGGGTTGCCATTTCCCTTTGACTCGGAGATTTTTCGGTTCTTAAGGCCGAATCCACCGCTGCTGTCGCGACAGATGTTTTCCTGATTGATTAGGTAAGATCAATTACATATTTGAAAATCAGCTTGTATAAAATGGTTAGGTAAAAAATGTCACAGCCTCTCGGACTTTTATAACGACGCTATAAGAAAATCGTTTTAAAATGTATCATTGTAAGAATGACGTAATTTTCACCATTAAATGCTTTTCACATGTAATAATTTAATTATTTTAAAGTTTCTTTCTTTTTTAATATTCACGTATAAATATATATTTCAATGAGAAGTGTCTAGGTGTATTATTATTTGGGCTTTTTAAAATCTGGCAACAGTAGGTAAGAAATGGTTATTTGAGACTATGAATTAAATTTCTATTCAGGTAATTAATTTTTGCCAAATTTTCTGAATGTCAGAAAATTAGACAATTTTTTAAAAATGACTGGATATTGCACACCACAATGTAGTCAAGTATGTGCCTGCAAATATATGGTTAAATATAAATTGCTCTGCATAGTTTTTTATACCATAAAATTTATTTAACTGAACTATCTTGACGAATAACATTAAATAGCGTTTAACCCTTTCAGGGGCAAAGCACTTCCATTGCTAAAATATTGAAATAAATGAATGACACCGGAATTTTCTACGAAATTTATTTGCAAATAAGAAAAAGATACATGTCACATACACAATAAAATGAAAAATTTTATACCACAATTCTGGTGCCATAGTGGCTTTTGGGAATTAAAATTAAGTGGTTTCATAAACATACCACCGCCCTTGAAAGGGTTAAAACAATTCTTAGATTTAAAAACTGTCTTATTCAACGTGTTTCTCTGTACAACTTCTAGTTTTCGATTTTTTATATGCAATAGTTTGTTCATTAAAAGGGGACAAAGTGAAATGATCCCAATAAATTCAATTACGGTAGCAGTAGCAGTGTTAGTTACTTTTTTTTCCTTAGAATGGAGATAATTTTATTATTTTTAATAGATATTTTTGTACCTCCTGAAAACAAATTAATATTTATTCTTTTCTGTACTCAAAAATAAAAAGATGATGCAAAAAGCAATATTATTTTGTAAGACACACACACACACACATATATATCATCATCATCATCATCACCAACCGTTTTCAATCCACTGCTGAATGTAGGTCCCCCCAGATTTTTCCATTGTTGTCTGTCTCAGCGTACAGAGTTCCCGTGAGATGGTCTAAAATGCTATTATTATTATTATTATTTAATACTTACAATTATTTATATATATATATGCTAATAATTATATATATATGGTTTAAATTAATATTTTACCTTTCAACATTAATATTTTACATTTCAAGAATAATCAAAAAAGAAAATCATGCATCAAGTATAGGTTAGGAAACTCTTTCCAACACTAACAGAATACTTTAACAAACCTTCGCTGTTTAATAAGATAAATAAAATACCTAAGTAAACATTTTAGAAAACGCAAAACCCATTTGAAAACCAGATTTCATAAATTACAGGCCATAGCCAGAAATATTCTCACATTCTTTTGTGAAGCCTTGTATATAATATATAGATTTGTATATACTCTATATAATATCCTGCGGTTTAATTTAAGATAAGAAAACACAAAACAGTTGAAAATTCACCTTCAACAGTTTCTACCAATAGACGGAAACATATCTGAATGCTTTTGTACAGCGAAGTATACTAACGAAATATTTTTATACACGCCACATATTAAGCTAAAGTTTAATTCAGGCAAAAACATGCTGAAAACTATTGAAATCATTCTTACCAGAAATTATCAAACGGCGGCCATGTATCCGTTTCTTTGCGTGGCCCTGTATATGATTTTATTTATATTCAACAAATATCTCTTAGTATACTAAATATACAGGGTGTCCACTTATAACCTGACCGACCTTTTTTTTCGAAACCGTTGGTCCTAGATGCATACTTCCAATTACAAAAATGGTTTAAATAAGATAAAGAATTATTTTTAAAGTGATTTGGGTCAAGAAAAACATTTATTAAAAAATTACAAAAGTTAAATTTTTATACGGTCCCCCGGTCCTATAAATGATATTTAGTAAAAATTTACTATGACACTAACAAGTCAGATAAAAAAAAGTCCCATTCATCTACGATTAAAACTGACCGAGTAATAGCTGTTTAAAGTTGGAGTATATTTTTTGTTGCGAAATAGGGGTCATTCACAAATATAGTAGAAATATAAATAATCGTCAGATATATCAATAAAATAGTTGAGAGCAAAATTAACATTGCAGTCTAATATAAATGTGAAATCTATAATCATTCTGACATATTAATGCAAAATATACAATTTGTACTGAACATATAAGAGGATAAAAATAACAGAATTTTTGTTAAATAAAAGGATGAAAAACAACAGCCTCAATTAAGATTTTAAAATACTGTTAGATTACACTGTCTTTCAAATTTTGGGTTGTGCCATGTTTTTTAGCTTTTGAAGTATTTTTTAGCGCTGAATCCGAAAATGACCTTCATTTTAAACCATCACGTCAGGAATTTTCTCAAATCAAAAATTTCAAAGTTAAAAAGCTCAAAGTTAAAATTGATCCCTCCCTCCCCTCCCAACCTCATCGGACCCCTGAGCTATTTAGTTGTAAAAAACCTAGTATAAGCCAAAAAATTGAATAAATTATTGAATTAAATAAAATTAAAATGAATAAAAAAGTCTTACATCTATTTTATAGTATCAGATTTTTCGCTATTTTTTAACCTTGAAATTTACGATTTGCGAAAAATCTTGACATGATGGTTAAAAGTGAAGGTAATTTTTTTATTCAGCGTTAAAAAATACATAAAACGTAATTATAAAAGGTAAAAAACACAACCATCGCAGGCAATCTAAAACATTTTCTTAAACTTGTTAAAGGTAATCTATCTGAATTATTTGTGTTATCCTCTAATATGAGTATTATTAAGATGGTAAGCGTCGAAAATCATAATTATATTACATTGTCATCGGATTTAAGTTAGTCTGTAAAATTTAACTTCGATCGGACATTTGAAAGTGAGTTAAAGTTCGAGTACAAATTTTAAACTGGAAAGACGATCGTTGCAAATTAAATAAAACCTTATGAAAATAATATAAGTTTTGTTAAAATAAATCATAGCCTCAAATCCTTACATTATAAAACAAATGTTAAAATACAATTATTTTAACTAATCTGAAACTTAACTAATAAAATTTAAGTCAATCGTAAAATTGTACGATTTCTTTAAAAGTGCAGATACCTTGAAATATGTGTAGGTACTTTATATACGACCCCTGAAAGCACGACCGAAATCATCTGTTTTGAGATGCAAAAAAGTGGTATAAGTCATGCATTTCAAAGTTTCATAATTCGGTCAATTTTAATGTTAGATGAGTGGGACTTTTCTTTATCTTACTTGTTAGTGTCACAGTAAATTTTTATTAAATATCACTTATAGGACCGGGGGACTGTATAAAAATTTAAATTTTGTAATTTTTTAATAAATGTTTTTTTTTTATCCAAATCGCTTTAAAAATAATTCTTTACCTTATTTAAACCATTTTTGTAATTGGAAGTATGCATCTAGGACCAACGGTGGCGAAAATAAAGGTCGGTCAGGTCATACGTGGAGACCCTGTATATCACATTCAACATGCATAAGTCGATTAAAAAGCCCTTTAAGCAATTTACGCGATACACAGTAATGCTTACGAATTCTCTTGTGTAGCCCGCTATATGATGTATGCATTTATGCATACCGCATAATATGCAAAAAATTATTTACACTCATATCTAATTGAAACCGCATTTCCAGCAATTATCTCTGATAGATAATACTTCGGATACACTACTGCAGCCTAAATCTTTTGTGTGCTGAACGATGATATGAACGTAAATGAACGATAAATGCTACGCACATCATATTATATAACAAGTTTCTCGTAGTAAACCTCGGTAAAGTATACCAATTTCATTTATATTTCAAATAGTGTTACATAATTAAAATACGCTGCAAACTGTTTTTCTCCGTAAATAATTATGTAACTGACGGAGAAACCTTTTTATGCCGTTAATAATCTCCACGTGTTGTGAACGATTGGAAAGAACACTTAGAGCATGTTAAAAACCAGACCCCAATTAACTGTAAGTACTTCAAGTGATGAACGCAGCTGCAAACCATAGTGAATAAAACCAGATGCACTTTATGTCGAAATTAATCAACTAGGAAATAATGCAGATTCTCTCCTTCAACCTACAACGTGATGCCGCGCGCGTGAACTCAATAACAATCTCTCAGTATCTAAAATGTAACCGAACAGTAAAGACGCTCATGTAAATATGATGTAAACATCTCAAATTTAATGTAAAATTGGAGCACTTTTAAGCAGACTCCAAACGCAATACAAATGTATATATAAAGCCAAGAATTTCAATAATAATATTATATTCAAAGGAAAAATGGATACTCACTTACTTCACGCAATTTATTATTTTCTACTAATACTGTTTATTACTCCAAAACAGTGATACGTCAATGAATCGATAGGATAAATATCGGTGCAATACTGTGGATTACTCCAAGCGCAAAAGGAAAATCTCAGGTAAGCTGAACCAATCTTTTATACCATTATCAAAAGATGAAAATGTAAATTAAAATATGAAGACTGATATAACAATTTATAAAGATCAAAAAATTATTATGCTACCGACGGTTCTCTAACAGTAACTGATTACTTTTGTGCAGCCCTGTAAATGGATGATAAATGCTTTACACTCCATATTCTACAAAAACCATGTTTTAGTACACCTTAGAAAATTATATCAATTTCAATTATGTTTGTAATATTGTAACATGATTAAAATGCACCGCAAACGATTTTGCCCCATAGACCATAATATAACGGAATTCTTTTGAGTTTCCTTGTAAACTAATATAAGTACTATACGTGCTGTGCTATGTTCGATAGTAAGCATCTTGTAGTGCACTTTAGTTATGTATATCAATTTCAATATATTTGAAATAGTGTAATTTCATTAAAATATATCATAAAGGATTTTCCCCATAGACCATAATGTAACGGCATTCTTTTGAGTGCCACTGTACATGAAGTATAAATGCTACATACTCCATTTTCAATACTGAACATGCCGTAATAAACCTCAAGAACATATATCAATTGCATGCGAATCGGAGTATATTTACGCGAGTTAAAACACGGACAGACGGACAGACAGACAGACGGACAGACTGACTGACGGACAGATAGACAGACAGACAAACCGAATTCATAAACACTTTTTTCAACTTACGTTGGAAAGTGTTAAAAAGTGAAACATATTTGTGAATAATAATAATAATAATAATAACGTTTTAGACCATCTTACGGGAGCTCGCTGCCCTTTGAACTTTTTATTTTATTTGAATTTTTCATATCACATTTTTGACATATTCTCAAACGGTTTTATGGAGGAAAAAGATTTACTCAAGTGTGAAATTCGTGAAATTACGGTAAAATTTGAAATAGTTAATTTTTAAACCAAACTCGAGAAACAACATTTTTTCTACAATTTTGAACATTTTGAAATAATTATTTATCATGCCTTTCTTACAACTGTACTCTATAACTAAAGAAGGACTAGTTTCTAAAAAGTTAATTAGTTTAAGAAAAACAAGTAAAATGTCATGACATAGGTTAAAATACAGTAAAACGGACTACTTAATTAATATTTTATTCTTTATAAAAGTAACCATTTAAATTACTAAAAAAAACGATCCTTAAACTTATAAAATGTACGGATCTTCACTTCAAAAAATAAAGTGAACTAATAAATATATTTTGAAGTTTTAGCATTTTAATCATACTAATAAAAATAAGTAAATAAATAAATGAAAAGGAACTGAGAAAAATTAATTTAAAGACTGCAATTCTGAATCATTTAAAAAAAATCGGATCTTTGCGAAACTTCGTGCGAATATATTACGAATGTTTACATTCTTTTTAAGAAAAAAAAGTTTGGAAAATTGATATTTTAGTCATTTTTCACAAAATAAAGGATGCTTAGTCCCCTTAATACGTTGACCGCCATACATTGCGACGAAATGGCTTTTTTGGCAGACATTTACGAAGCAGTTTTCAGTGTTGATCAAGTCGGTTCACAATTCCCAATCGCGGCAATGTTCATTAATTTTTATATACTTTTTAATTTAAAATGTTAAAATTTAGTTATTTTTACACGTTGAACGCCAAACTGAAATCACTGAACATGCCTGGTGAGGCCACGAGGTTCTTTTTGTAAATGCATAGTAATAAATTATCAATAGTCCGTTTTTGTAGCAGACACATGGTCACAAGGAAAAGAAATATTCGGCTTCTCAAATTTTGGAAACTTCCTGTTACTGACCGGATTCTTTTGAAAGTGAAATATTCAAAATATTTTACCATAATGTCAGATTCCACCCTTACCCTCACGCATAGATAATATAATCAATAGAATTTCGAACATATAAAAAAACTGCAATCCTGAAGAACTATTTATACAGTTTTCTAAAATATTGGCAAGGAACTAGTCAATTCTTATTCTACTTATATATTTATTTATTTATTTTGCTGCATATGAACAAGACATTCAAAACTCGTGAGGACAATCAAATGTTAATGTTGCTCTATATAATGTTTGACAGTTACCCAGGTTTGTAAAGTAGATTTAAAGAAGCCAATTCGTTGACTTTTGTCCTTTGTAGAGTGAAGCAATGCCTATATTAAAATGACTTCTTTACTTTTTAGTCACAGTTATAATGCACATTTAACAAAGCAGATCAAACTGCATTATCATGATGTATAGGCACTTCTTTCTTTTCATCCAAATTTAACAAGTCGTGTATTGCTAAAAATAAAAACTTCTTGACGATGGCGTGTTTCTTTATTAGCTCTTTATATCGCCTTCGAAGTAATATTTTAAATCGAAATAAGAACATGTATGATTTTTAAACCTGAAAACAAATTTTGTCAAAACTTTTTGAGAGACAAGGGGACGCACCAGCTTTACTTGCTCCAGGTCGCTGAATATTTAGCTACGCCACTGTATATAAGAAATATTGTGACAACTAAAGAAATTTCGATTATTCATTTGGGTGCGGATTCTCTTTCTGGTTACCATATTTCAATCAGTAATCATTCTGAGACTGTAGACTCTAGGGAAAACTTAATGTGGGAAATTTATGTGTCATATCCAATAAATATTAGTCATATCCAATTGAAATTTTGGGCTAATAAAATAGAAGAATTTGCTTCCAATGTGGAAGGTAAAAATGCTGCCTTCAGTGGTCAATCAAGTAAATCTTGAAAAGCAGGTGAAAAGTTTTTTTGTTGTTAATCACCAAGAAGGAAGTTTTGACCAGCCAGCTCCCTTCTTGAACAATATAAAAGCTCCTGTCTGGTGAACTTTTAATCGAAGTAAATGATAGTAAATAAGCAGTTAACGTAAAAAAATGTACGTATTTTAAAAACATTGCTGTCTCTGTAACTCCACATAGAACTGTAAATACATCTCACTGAGTGGTCTCGGAATCTGACCTCTTGAATGTAATTGAAGAGTAAATAGTGAATAATCAAAAAATAAGTTTATTCAATAAGGTTTAACTCACCTAATTTACCTAATTCCATGAAAACCGTTTATATATTATAGACCGTGCAATCCAAACCCACTGTGTTGTTTTAGATTTCAACGCTTTGGACACTCTAAAACATCATGTCGAGATAATAGCACCTGAGGTCGACGCAGTACAGTGAGCCACGAAAATGTACACTGCAATGCCCCAGCACATTGTGTAAATTGTGACAAAGAGCACTCATCCTATTCAAAATCTTGTGAACAGTGAAAAAAATGTAACACAGACTATACGCACAAAAGAGAAATATATCGTACCACGAAGCTCGAAAAATACATGAATCCAGGACACCCAAAGTTGGAGCATCATATGCTGTTACCGTATCAAAAACAGTTCAAACTATAGCAACTGAAACTAAATCCAGTACAGAAAACAATCGCCCACAAGAACATACAGAAGACAAAATGTCTATTAATCCCAGTCTGACATATTTAAGTCAACGCAATCTGCTTCCCCTGAATCACCCCAATCTGCTTTTCCTAAATCATCACAAACTGTCTCTTCAAAGCCACCACAACTTTTTTTTTTCCCGCTCCATTCAACAAACTCTCAAAATACCACTAAAGCACAGTCTTTAAAACAAAACCGTAGATCTGATGCTGAAAAGCATAACCTTCCAGAAATTAAGTTCACTGCGTCATATGAGAATCCTCCCAAAAAGAAAAGAATAAAACACCCAAAACTGGGTCGAATCTGAAAAAATATGAAAAAATAGATGAACCGCTATGAAAAAATAGATGAAGGAAGGTGTCACCTTACACTTTTATAATAATTCAGATTTATCTGAGAACGAAGAAAATAGTATGTCTACTATATCCGATAAAAATGACGTAGATACATATATGGGTCATTCTCAACAAATAATATAATTCAGAAATTGATTATGTCGAATTTTTTTTCTCAAAAAAATTTTATTTTAATTACCAACTTTAGTATTTCGTGCTATGAAAACTTAAAGTTTTTCCACACTTTTCTTTTTATTTATAGAAAAATGGTCAAATACATTAGCAAAATGTCCACTATGTAAGTTACCACTTTATTACATTTAGTGACATAAAAATTATTTTTAATTCTTTAAATTTATTATATATATATTTTTTTGAAGTGGTGACAAATATTATAGAAAACAAATATTTGTTCAAGTATATTACCAATTTGGATAGAAAACAAATATATATCCACTCTGGTACTATTGTTTAAAAAATTAAACATATCAATTCTTCTACAAGATTCATTACAATAATAAGAATTACTGACCTAATATTTAATTCACGTAGATAAAATCTTTTAGAAATATACCATAATATTCATTTGAAATAATATATCTGCTGTAATTTAATGGAAAAACTATTCTAGTAATAGAGTGGACAGGGTACAGAGTGGACAAATACAAGATTGCCAATTATTAAAAATTATTCAAGACATTATTTTGGTTTAAATAGTTTTGTATTAATTAAATACATATATACTTACTATTAATTATATTTGCCAATATTAACGGTTATTTATATTATCTATAGCAAGGTAATAGGGTGGACAGACAAAAATGTACTTACCTAATTATTTTTATAAAATTTTATAAAATAATATTCTTCCACTTCATGAATGCAAATGCCGACATATCATATATATAGACAGTCTTGAGACATGCGCTGTTATCTACTGTATAGTAGGATCATTAGAAAATCTTGGTAACAGAGCGGGCAAATGAAAAAATGCAATCTTTGGGGACATGTTATTTTCAGCTATTTTATATTTTTATAATTAAAATATTTTCTTAGTTTATATTATTATTGAAAGATAAGGTGTCTAATTTTTTAATGATGTATAATTCAAATACATTTCATTCTGTATCTTGTATTAGAGACAATCAATTTTTCAAAAATTGAGCATTATAAACTGAAAATACTTAAATGTCTTAAAAAGCTATTATTCAATAGATATTGAATTATCCTCAAAAAGTTGTATATATTTGCATACAATAAGAAGGATATTTCTTTTGTTGTTGTAAATTTTATTATATTGCTGGGACATTGTTTTGTAACTTTATTCGATAAGGATCCATAACTAAAAATATAAACTATGACAAATACACTCATGTCCATAAATTAAGGATATTTGAGAATCACAGAAAAAAAGTGCACCATAGCAAGCATTTCTGCTATAAGAAAACCACACATCTCTTCTGGCATAATGTGAAGTAAGCCACCAGATGGCGCTAAAAATACTGCATAAGGAACTGAGCAGACGATGAAGTGTGTAAAAGGAATCGGGACTGTCATGGAGTGTAGTTTAAAACCAACGTGTTAGCCTAAGATTGCTATAGACGATTAACTATGACTCAGAGAACACACGTGGACGATGTTTTGCGTGACAGAATAATCGATCGTTTGGAATGTGGCCGTACGCAGATGTAAGTATCCCAGGTACTGGAAATGTCACAGGGTGTCATATCTAGGTTGTGGCAGTGGTTTCAAGAAGAAGGAAACGTAAGTAGACACTTCAGTACGTGTCATATTTGAGTTAAAACGCCGCAAGACGACCGGTATTTGGCAGTAACGGCCGAAAGTAACAGGCAGAGTACAGCAGCACACCTGTCCGGGCAGCTATCGGCATCAACGGGTACCACAGTTTCAAAGCAAACCGTGTACAGACTGTTGGGAGAGTATCGCCTATTTGCCCGGAGGCCTGTCAGATGTGTTACACTCACGGCAGCTCAGTCGCGGTGCCGGTTAGCCTGGTGCAGAGAACGTGTTATCTGAACATCAGCACAGTGAGCCTGTGTGTTCTTTACTGACGAATCCAGGTTTTCCCAGCAATCTGACTCACATCGTATTTCCATATAGATGTAAGTATCCCCGGAACTGGGAATCGCACAGGGTGTCGTATCTAGGCTGTGGCAGCGGTTGCAAGAAATTGGTAACGCAAGTAGACGATTCAGTACAGGTCGTCTTCGAGTTACAACGCCGCAAGACCATAAAAAGACACACCAGGGACCCGTTACAACTAACAAAATGTCATTGAACACGACCGTTAAGGTGGCACTGTACTTCTGGTTTGGCTATTGGGCTCTCGAACAGTTCTCCATATCCAACGCGGAACCAGGACAGGTCAAATATATCAGGATATCATTCTTCAACAACACGTACGTCTGTTCAGGGTTGCAATGGGCGTCATTTTGGGCAAAATTTTGTCTTTATGGATGACAATGCCTGTCTTGACCTGACCGTGTAAACATCGTGGACGAATGCCTTGAAGAAGAAAATATCACCATTTGGAATGGTCGTCTTTCTCTCTCGATTCGAACCCGATTGAACTTGCATGGGACATGCTCGAGCGATAGGTTGCGGCACGTCACCTATCTCCTACGTTTCTTCCGGAACTTCGCACAGCATTGATTGAAGAGTGGGAGGTCTTGCCCCAAACGCAGCTAGATAAGTTAGTGCTCAGCATGCCCAGATGTTGTACTGGGTGTATTGAAGCACATGACAAACATATAGCTTATTAAACTTCATATAAATCGTATAGTGTTAGTTTTTCTACATGAGATGTGTATTCTCCATTTGCTCTGGGGAGCTTTTCCCTTATTTTATTGAATACGGTGGTACATGTACTTTATTTTTCGTTCTGTACATTTTGTGTATTAAACAGCATTTATATTTACAGTAATTTTGCTGTGCTTTTTAGGCTTTATTCGTACAAACTGACATTATCCTTAACTTATGGACAAGAGTGGTTTATTTCGTGGAACGCCGTGGCTATCATAATTAATATGACGAAATTCCTTATGTTATGTATAACCATCAACCATTGTGTTTAGCTTTGCAGGGAACTCATCTGAAACCCAATGACAAATCCACATAATACAGCTATGTGATCCACAGAGAAGACTTTACAGGTAAGGAAGGGCCACTGTTGGTGTGGCTCTTTTCGTTTCTCACAGTTTATCATATACTGATATCTCTTAAAATACAAACCTACCAGCTTCTGCAGTTCGCGTGTATATAAAATGATTCATAACATTATGTACCATTTATTCCCCTCCAAATTAAATTATTCAGTCAGAACATCTTGAATATCTCCTTCTCAAACTCCCTACTCCTTGCATTACTTTTGGAGATTTTAATGCACACAGCCAAAGGTGGGACAACCGTAATTTTAATCAACGTGGAGATATGATATAACCATTCATTTGTAACAAAGTCTTATTCATTCTCAATAATGGTGATCATATTTATTTTCTCGAGCCAACACGAACTTTCCATGGAATAGATCTTACAATCTGCTCCCTACCAATCTATTTATTTTAAAACTTCTGAGTTTCTAACGAACTGCACGGCAGCGACGCCTTCCCAAAATATATATCGCAGACCACTCCTGACAGAGATTCTAATAACTATTTTATACGCTATGTATATGACAGAGTCAACTGGCCAACTTTTACAACTCTTGCTAAAATTACGAATGATATGACATAAAGTGATATTGACGATACACTTGATAACATCACTCGATGTATTATGACTGCTGCTGATACTATCATTCCAAAAATACCTTCTACACAGAAACACAGGAAACCATGACGAACAGTGACTATCAAACTGCTAAAAAAACAGAAAGCTTGGGGCATCTTCCGGAGGTATCACAACAATGCTAACTATATTGTATGTAAAAAAGCAAAGGCTGAAGCTATAAAACAGCAGCGTAAAAGCCAACATGAATTCTGAATTAAATATATTTCTAATATAAACTCTAATACTTCAAGTAAAGATCTCTGGAAAAGAGTGAAACTGTACGGTCCTGTACTCTGAAAATCGTATTTTAATATTAAAACACAATGTTACAACTATAGCATCTCCTTAAAACATAACTGAGACAGTAGCAAATACCCTTGCATCTACTTCTAGCTCTGACTCTTAAATGGAAGCTTTTTTATCATACAAGAGACAAATGGAAACTACCAGCATCAATTTTAATTCTCGTCATTCTTATGCATGCAAACTACCTTTTATTATATCAGAGCTCTTAAAATGTTTACAAAAAAGTCATTTATCTACCCCAGTACATTATTTATATCATGTTGAAACAGCCCTGTACATTCTTTTTTAATAATCTTCTTGCTTTCTACAACAGAATACGGCTAAACAATTTTTTTCCTTCAGCCTATCGTAATTCCCTTTTCTAAACCTGGAAAGGATTCCAGCGACCCCGATAATTACAGACACATTGCATTCTCTAGTTGTCTTTGCAAGCTTTTAGAAAAAATGGTCAATTGCCGCCTTTTTTATGTTTTAGAATCTAATAACTGCCTTGCAGCCTTTCAAAGCAGATTTCAACGTGTACTATTGACAAAACTCACAGCTGCCTACTATTGATAATCTGATCCTTTTAGAAATTCGCGTATGGTCTGCCTGTTTTAAAAGCAACCATTTGGTTTCTGTATTTTTTGACATGACAAAAGATTATGATAAGACATGGCGGTATAGGATATTTTGCGATCCTTTTAACTTGGACTTTCGACGAAACCACCCAATTTTATATAAAATTTCCTTGTCATTCGACTCTTTTAAGTCTGTATTGGGGGAAATTTGTCTAGTTTTTATTACCAAGAAGAGGAGCTACCTCAGGGTAGTGTTCTGAGTATAACTCTGTTTGCTATTCAGATCAATGATAAGTTTAGCCAATTACCCCCATATGCACATGGAGCTTCATATGTTGAAGACTTTAAAATTGTATTACGTAAAAGATAAGACATGCACTTTATTGACAGACAGTTGCAAATTATTATCAACCGTATTAATAAATGGACAAATAAAAATTGTTTATACTTTCTCCACACAAAACTTCTTATATATACTTCTGAAGCCGTAGGGATCTTCATCCAGATCCTGAATTTTTTCTTTGGAGCAACTCAAATTACTGTAACAGACTATGTCCGTTGTCTGAGCCTATGCTTTGTTGAAAAACTATTTTTTTTTGCCACATATTTTACATTTGCGTAAAAAATGTGCAAATTGACTCAATTTATTTAAGGTGCTTTCAAAAACTTCTTGGGGATCAGATCGTGTCTCTCTTCTTAAAAATTATCGTGCTGTAATCCGCTCTAAAATTCACTATGCCTGCCAGGTCTATGGCTCTTGATGCAAATCAGTTCTTAAAAAAGTAGACACCGTGCACCATAGTGCATTTCGTGTTGACTCAGTGCATTTCGAACTTCGACTTCCCCAGTCCTAAGTCTAATCTAATGAACCTGTACTTGATTCATCATCAACTACATTCTTACTTTAATTCATCATCAACTACATTGACAAACATCATTGGGGAAACCTCTCATAGAGCGCTATTTACTTTTTAAAACATCCGGGTTTTTGTTTGGAAATATAGTTACTTAACGTCTTAATACCATAATTTTATGCTTTATTTTTTTACAATTGACAATTTTCGTTCTTTACACATGCATGGCTATATCTGGATGGGGAAACCCCATCCACATAGTATTTTTGGTTAAGCTTTATTTCTACTTTTCTTTATACCTTGCTTTATTTCTACTTTAAATTTTTAATTAAATTTCTTTTAATGATAAGGTTTTAGCTTTTTGAGGATGATTTGGTGTTTTGTTTTAACTCTTATTTTGGCGTAGAATGTCCCTAATAGGAGCTTGTGCCATTAAACTCTATATAACCAACCAACCAGGCCAGTATCGCCAAGTTCTGGAATGTAGGTTTGCCATAGTTTGGAGAAAAACTTATGTCTGAGCGCAGACTGATCATGTACCTTGTGTGTATGTCGCCACTCTCATATAGTTTAGATACTAGTTACACTAGTTCAGACCCTAGTTTAGACCTCTGTGTTCTGTTGGGAGGTACGAGGTTCGCTTCCTGTGGCTACGCTGTGAAGTTTCTCTGATATAATTTTGTCGTTTACTACCGTGCTAGTAAATTTTATCTTGCGCTATCTGTCAATTATAATATTTATACGATTTCTAAAGATTGTCTTTATTAAGAGCGTGGGAAAGATCTGTTGAAATAACAGCCTTAATTCTACAAGTCTCAAAGCATCCGCCAAATCAAATAGTTACAATATGTGATTTAGGCGAATTATTAGTCACTCATCATTCATATCGTCTGTTCATTAAGAATACTAATTAATGTTCAAAAGAATTCTATTTGTTCAAAAAATTAAACTAATTTTTTTTTTCGAATTAAATTTGTTTTTCATTTTTTGTACTGCATATTATTACTGATTGTATTATAAAAAATATTACTTTATATTAATTATCATCAGTGCCATTAAATATTATTTCCCTATGTTATTCAAATAAGGGAATTCCACTTATTTTATTTACATTGTTATCCTATAATCATTTTGATTCAGCTTCATCGGTGATTTATTTGTGCGCTAATGTCCTTTTGGGCATCAATAATTGTTGCTGAATACATTAGGATTAAGCTATAGTCGAATCAATGAAACTGAGACGTATCTAAGGTGATAAAAAATATACAGGGTGTTTCTACGATCATGGCACAAACTTGGAGGGGTGGTACAGGACACTGTAACAAACAATTTTTGGTACTTCTCTGTTATCCCGTCGATCACTTTTCATAACAAAAAAACTATCGCAAAACTGTAAGATTAAACGCCAAAAATGCAGTCCCATTTACTTGATGTGAGAAGCATTATACGTGTTTGTTATGTCATCAAGTGGTTTTTAATTCGACATTTGCGTGTATTTTTCATTATGTTTCACTGATTTATTAGTTATTTCATTAATTAAAATAACAATTATGCCCTAAAATTCTTATATTTTATTTATTTATTTATTTTGATATTCCAATGGCGTTCTCCCGTGTATTTGGCGTTACAGTTTGGAGATAGTTTTTTGTTATGAAAAGTGATCGACGGGATAATAGAAAAGTACCCAATTTTTGTATAGGAAAGTAGGGTCAGAAATCCATTTATACAGTCAAAAATACAGGGCGTCTCACTCCAATCCTAAGTCGTGTTTTCGTTCATAACTTTAACAGTAGTGAGGATATTTTAGCTAAATCCTTACAGTATGCTTTCGATTCATATAAAGATGAGTCTGTTGCGAATTTTGTAAAAATATCTTCACTACAGTTAAAGTTATTAACGAAAACGAGACTTCAGATTGGAGTGAGACGTCCCGTATTTTTTATTATATAAATAGATTTCCGACCCTGCCTTTCTGTACAAAAATTGTTTGTTACAGTTTCCTGTACCACCCCTCCAAGCTTATCCCATGATCGTAGAAACACCCTGTATAATATCAATTAAATTTACATAGCTGGAGTAAGTAAGTTTTAGTATAACCTTGTTTGAAATACATTATTATTCGGAGCATATACAGCAGCTCCATTGCAGAAAACATATGCATTTACACTAAGTTACATTATCTGGAACAACTGTCTCTTGGTATAAAGTTCAATGCGTGCGCGCGCCGAATGTCTGCTTCAGCAGATTCTTCTATATTTGTGTTGAAAGGATTCAGTTCGTAATTTTTCTCTTTTCCTTTGAGGAAGTTATGAGTACTCTTAAAGATTAGAAGACCTATTTTCTAAGTTGTGGATGGAGCAAAGACCTAAAAATGTTAAAAATCTTGTTCGATCAAAATTCTGCAATAAAGGGTGCATTTAACCATGTGTAAATGCAGCCATGTGGGTGCGTCCCGCTCACTTAAAGACAGAATATATCTACTGTAATCATTATTGGATGGGTTTCTGCCTCATATTATAATTCTTATTGCATTTAATATAAAACTGTTAGCCTAATATTTTCTATATTGGTTCTAGAAAAGTCATTTTCCTGAATCTTCTGGACATGATATATCATCGCTACAAGCTCGGTCCGCAAATAATTGTTGTTGGAGAATTTAAGTTTAATTAAGATTTAATCGCGAGATAAGATTACGTTATGGTGCTATTTCTTTGAGGCATTTTAGATCTCTGTTTGGAATATATATTTGTTCGTGAAATTTATGTTGTATTACGCTGTGGTTGTTTGCATAATGCTAATTATCTGTCCTGTAAATTCCTTTTCTTTCTGTAGTTTTCTTGAAATAAACATTGTGTCGTCTTAAGGAAGATTTTGTTTTATTCGACTTTCAATTTATACGAACCCCGCAGTTGGAATAACACAAATAAAAGAAACTTTAACTGCGATGTAAATTTTCATTTAGATGGGTATTCTGTTTAATAGTAATAGTACACGTGCTTTTATTGGTTGTATAGCCTGGGAAAAAACGCACCACACCCTACTAATTCTGCTGAAAATCATTGTGTAAAAATGCTATTACACCCTTGGCCAAAATTAAAAGGACAACTAAAAAATGTAAAGAATCATAAATTTAAAACAATTTTAAGTATTAATAAACATTATATAATATTTATTTATAATCCAAAGAAAACTTTCCTTGCTCCTTTTTATAAAAAATAATAAGAAATTTTGTGAAAAATATGACATAAAGAAAATTATTAAAATTTTTCAACAGTCATAATTATAAGGACATAACTTATAAGTTTGAATAGATACAATTTTAATAAAAATTGCAAGTGCATTAATTTGGGGGACACACAGCCATACAATTTGACATATTTGGAACAAGTTTTGATAATTATGATGTGGATATATCTGCCCAGTATTACTTTTTTCAACTTCGGTCTTTATTTTTCAACTTCGATATTTTTGAAGGTACACCTCATAGCTTTCGATATCTCATTTTGTGTTATATATCATTGTGCTATATATCATCGATATATCATTTTGTGACCGTTAAGTTTGTTTTCAGCATATGATTTTAAGGTTTTCTTGAATTTATTTTTTGAGACCCAGTTTAATTTTTTTTTTCTGATCGTACCGATCAGAGTCAATTGAATTTGTACCATCAATGCGTTGTGGTGATACTAAAGCTTTTCTGAAGAAAATGCCGTTAATCGTTTATTTCACAAAAGTGATAGCTACCGGAGATCTTATAGGGTTGATTTTTTTTTTTTTTTTTTTTTTTTTTTTTTTGCAATATTTTAAAGGCCAAGAAGGAAAGAACGTTTAAAACTTCACGCTGAACAAATAAAGAAGAGTTTTATTAAAAGGATGTCTCCATTTCGTAACTTCTTTTATATTATTCCTAAACTTTGGTAAGAAAATAATTTCCTACATAATTTTTGTTTTTGATCTCAAAGAACTCAAAGTGGGGATTTTGCAAAAAGGGCAATAATTCACAACTACTAAAAATTCTATAAAATCACAGAATTTAACATCACAACATCGTAACCTTTTTTAACTGGCCTAAAACTAATACCAGACATGTATTTAGTCATTTGCATAAGTACTGGTGCCACAGAGGTTGTTAATATTGTCATATATATAACAATAATATAATATTTTTAGAAAGTACAAGAAATATATTTAAATACCACTTTTTGCAACAAACAAAATAATTACATGGCACATACAACCAAAAAGTGTTTGAAACATATCACTGAAACCTAATTCTGACATTAGGGGGTGAGATGCATATTTCAAATAGCGGAAGTGTCCGTGGCGCTAAATCATAGTCAGTATTGCGTCGTTCCGCACCCAAAGCGGTAATGATGATTGTTAATAATCGCGTTAAAAAGTAAACTATGCAGTAACATTTATTTGATTAGAAGTTAAACTAATCAAATACTAGGTAGCAAATTACCTTTTAAAAAAGTGCTTAGTATTACTCTATAATATGAGATGCGTAAAATTAACACGAAAATGCTCGTTTAGAGACTTTTGAAACCGTAATTTTTTGTCAAAAAGTAACAATACCGTTTAGAAAAATTCAGCATAGCATTAAAAAAAGTTACGGGGTTGTGATGTTAAATTCTGTGATCTTTTACAATTTTTAGCTGTTGTGAATAATTGCCATTTTTGCAATAACCCTACTTTGTTTAACACAGTATTTAATTTGAGTTCTTTGAGATCAGAAACAGAAGTTATGTAGAAAATTGTTTTTTTTTTTTTCAAATGTCCAGGAATAATGTAATTGAAGTTATGAAATGGAGACATCCTTTTAATAAAAATCTTCTTTCCTGGATCAGCATGAAGTATTAAATGTGCTTTCCTTCCGAGTCTTTAAAATATTCTTTAAAAAAATAATCAGCCCATAATCAATCCCTGAGTGCTTTTTATAAGGTCTCCAGTAGCGGTCATTTTTGTTAAATAAACAGTTAACGGAATTTTCTTCAGCAAAGTATCGGTATCACCTCATCGCATCAGGCGGATGAAAAACGATTCAATTTTGATGAGCCTATAGTTATACGTCAATACTTGCATAATTTGTGGAGGAATAGAAACATTACATGGAGACGTCATAATCAAAGAAGATCAATCATAGTTTCGGCTGCTGTGTCTGCTCAAGAGATAAGACTAATCAAGTTATTATTTCTAAAAAAATGAACTTAAAAGTTCACACCCGTATTTTAGAAATACAAATTTTTGTATTTCTTTTAGGAGGGAAAAAATTCATTTTCCAACATGATTATGCATCATGCCATGCCATAATAGCTACAAAAAAGTAGTTCAATGATAACAATTTCCCAATATTTGATTGACCATCTCGGTCGCACAATATGGACATTATACAAAAATAAATGGGTTCAATGTGAAAATTTTTATGCAAACGGCAAGCAATATTAATGCATTACAGACCGTGAGGAAGATATTTATAATCCCTGGGAAGCTATATCGACATCATAATTATGAAAATCTTTTCCAAGCTTGTCTAAACGTATGGCTAATTGTTTCCAAAATAGGGGTGGTTACATCTCTTATTAAAGTTGCATGCATTCGAACTTATGAGCAGTGTCCTTATATTTATGACCATCCAAAAATTGCAATATTTCATATTTAATTTTTTTTTCAATAACTAGGCACTCTCCCTCCTACAATCTACGCTCGCCAACCCCTATCCAGATCCCACAGGTTCGAAAAACACGCCAGTTTGGTCTATTTTAAAAATATTACCCTATTAAGGAAGATGGAAGGTATTATCACGATCAGTAGCGATCTTCCGTAAAAACAATCTTTGAGTGCATCAGAAAATTACTGGTACACCAGAAAATTTGTATATTACAGATGAGGTAGTTAACAGAAATGACACAGGATTTCAATACAAATTCAACAACGGATAATACAATTTGTTGGTTGTATCTCATTACTGTATTTTAACTATATTTCAAAATAAAAACAATTTTCCTGTCTCAGCATCATAATTGTAAGAATTTTCTTTTTTTATCTCATGAGTTTTTTGCATATGCTAGTAAATAGATTATAAAGGGCATACATTATTTTCATGTGCTGTTATACATCATAGTTTTAGAGTGCAAGGGAAATTTAATTATGGGTTAAAATCTTCAGTGAGGTAAAACAAAAAGGTTGAAATATACTGTAATGTGTGGTTAAGATTTTTTAAAAATATTACCAGATTATTTTTTTTTTGTTTTTGTTTTTTTGTCTCTTAATAGTACGGATATGTATAACATTCATGGCGCACACTTATTCGTAAAGCAACATAAAGAAATAAAATGGTCTAGAAAAAGCAAAACATTCTTTCAAGTATGAAAGAAAATTAATTTCTATTGAAAATAAATTGTGAATTAATTCAAAATTTTATATCTAAAATATAAAGTAGTTTATTATTCTAGTATGAGACACGTTACACCCGAAGGTTTTATATTGCCAAATGCGTAAAATGATAAAATCGCTCTAATATGGTCATTTTAAATGTATTTAAGTGCGCTTTTAAAGACAAGTTGAAAAACATTTTTTTATTTACTCGTTCTAATATTTCAAAAATTGCGTTTTTTTTCTTCTTTTTTTAATTCTGCCGATTTATGAATAAGTTTCATAAATGCATACGACATTTTTATTTATTTGAAAAATACACGTATTATATTTGTTATACAATGACATCTAGAAAAGTAGGATAATACATTTAAATCTAAAATAATTACAAATAAGAAAAGTACTGATTTGTAAATACCTTTTAATTAGCGCGAAAGATGAACTGCTGTACTAGCATCATTTTACCTAACCGTCTTTAACCTTCTCTTATGCATTGAGATCATAAGTTAATACGTCTAACTCTTTTGCACTTAAGAAATCCGGGAAAGAAGTGGCACTTTCTTGCACGAAATCCATAAAAGTAATGGTTCATGGCTATCACACAAAGTACTAAACTTCTCTTTCTATTTCAGAATGAACGACGTCACCAGGGCGTGACACGGTGTTGTTCATAATGACATGAGTGGACACCCTGTACCATAGGTTTAGAATATTTATACGCTCTCGTTATTTTCCTTTCAATTATTATATGTCTGGAGAAAACCGAAATAAAAATTTAAAGACGATTTTTTTCTAATAAGGATTGTATCTGAGATATGGGCTTCGTAAGGGAAGAACTATTGACCCTTCCAGGATTTTAAAATTTAATTAACTACACTTTATTTTTCTCTCGTGATTTTAAAAGCAAGATAATAAAATTTAATCTTGTCAAATTATTTTAAATAATTAAACTCTGAGAGAGAAAATAACTCAGGATTTTTCGTCAAATGCCTCTCCGCCCTTGAACCCTTCTTAGAAGACAATTTCTATTTCTGTTCTTTTTACGTTCGAGGGTGAAAAATTAAGGGGATTTAAAAACATCCCCACATCCTCTGATGAGAAAAATAATAAACTACTTCCAATTCTGGCTTGTGAAAAAAGTCGCTAAAAGCTTATTTTTGGAAGTTATATTGCACTCTGGGTGTTGACATAAAATTCTTAGTTGAGTTTTAAAACGCGCGTTTGGAAGAGGAGAAAGACATGTATGTTCCAAAATCTTGCCCCTCACTATGTTTTGTTTTGAGAATCCCCATGATCGGAGAAATTTTCAAGAAATGCTATTCATAAAACTTTAAAGTCTGCATTTTGTAGTTGACATAAAAAAATAATAATAATTAACTAAATCTAAAAGGTTTTGCAGGATTTAAGTATATGCTCTAATATGCCTTACATTTATAATAAAAAAAGACATATATGTCTTAATCTAAGAAAATATAAAATAACCACGAACGAAAATGTACAATAAGCACGAACTAAAAATATACAATAACCTCTTTCGAGTTACCCATGATTCCGAAAAGTATCCGTTGTCATTAGAAACCTCAGAAACCAATTTATATTTGAGATTTAAAGAATCAGTTATAAAAACAAAATTTCTTTTGGTGCCACTTATTTTCGGAAACGTTTCCGAGTAATTTGTTTAGTGTTTTTAGCATATAGTAATTAGTACAGGGGTGCGAAATCGCCAAAAAGTGCTTAAAAATCAATAACTTTTAAAATGGGGAGAGCTGGAGACTCAAATTTCAACACACAAACTCAAAATTGGGCCACAAATACATCTAATCAAACAGTGGAATGAGTTTGTTTATCAGCTTGATCATACCTTATTAAGGGGTACAAAATTAATAAAAAGGTAGTCTAAAACTGTTTTTAAATGTCAACAAAATTCGTCTGGGGTATCAAATCTATGTATTTTGTAGACACTGAATCGAATAAGACCAACCCCAGGTCCATATGACCAACTGTTCGTGAGATATGGCTGTCGTTCATTTTTAGAGATGAAAAAAAAGGGGGACAAACTTTAACAAACCTTTTAATTTTTTATGTATTTTTTTATAGTGAGTTAGATGTTTTTGTTGTTGTTTCAATAACAGTATTAGAAGAAAGTAAAACATTTTTATCAAAACTTTAGATTCAAAATTGAATATTGGGTACCAAAAAAATCATGGATTTTATCAGTATCAAGATTTTAAATCACGGGGCAGTTTGTGCACCTCTTTACGTCTTTCTAAAATGTATTAATATCCTCCCGAAGGGTCTGAAAAATGAGCCTGTTCAAAAAACAGCTGCAGAGACTTGCAGAACTAAGGGCTAGAGGTCGAAATAATTTCAGCAGTACCTCTGCAATTGTTTTTGGACATCAACAAATCAAAATAACAATTTATGGGGGAATCCCCTTCCTTCTTCTACGAAAATGTGTCGCCCTGTTAAATTCGACTTCGCTAAAGAAACTGGTACTAAAATTGTTATAGACGAGGATGGGGGCTATGAACGAATCAACTCCCCTCCCCCCCCCACTTCATCTCTAACGAACAACGATAGTCGTATCTCATGAACAGTTAGTCATACGGACTTGAGGTTCGTCTCATTTAATTCAGCTTCCAAAAGTACATAATTTTTTATATCCTAGACTTAACATTTTTAAATTATTTTAAAAAAATTTTACTTTTTTTTTAATTTTTGAACCTCTTAATGAGGTTTGATCAAGCTGATAAACAAAGCTATTCAACTAATTGGTTAAATGTATCTGTGGTCCAAATTTGAAGTCTCCAGCTCCCACCGTTCAAAAGTTATTAAGCGCTTTTTTGTAATTTCGTCCTTGTGCACCGTATTCGTTCATAGCCACAGGGTGCGGAACTTACCAAAGGAGAACGACTAGGCTCTCTCCCAAGAAAGAGACTTGTTTTGCAGACTGTACTTCAGAAATTTATTAATTTATTTGAAGATTATCCGATAGTTAATCCTGTTATTTTGTCTATATTACAACTTCTCATATTTAGAACTTGTGATCCCTTATGATACTCAATGATTCCATAAACAACTATTTAATCAGAACCTAGTTTCATTTATTGAATAATAAATATGGTTAAGTTTGTCTAAGAATTGAACTGCTATTTACCTCGCCATTCGACGTCCTAACACGTTACACACCTACCTTATTTTTTATTTTCCACGCCACCGCTAAAGATTATCTGATAGTTAATTCTCTATTTTGTCTGTATTACAACTTCCACACATGTTATTTTGTATTTGAAAAAATGTGTGTTCATATTAAATTTAGAATGCAAATTCAAAAGTATAAATAACAATAAAAATGTGTTTTTTCACAAATAAACTCTACAAAACAAAGATTATCTATCATACAATTTTTATTTAATGCCAAGCAAAACAGTGTGAAATGAAGCAGATATTTCACATATCTCATTAATTGAATACAAAACTGATTCCTTTTATTCTGATGGCATTGTTACTGACCAAATGTGTCTCTTTGCACTAAATTCAGAAATTCATATCAAAGTTATTGCTACAATTTTCAAATGATTGAATCCTTGCACAATACTTTCAAGTTGTTGCATGCACTTTTAATGTCCTGCATGCAATATTCTCAAATCTCATCTCCAGTTATGAAAATAAATATAGAGTGAGTGCACCAATAATTGACCAGTAAAACACAAAATTCTAGAAAATAAAAATTAATGTACGTATTTGTTAATTTTGATTGGTAGAAAATTTATTTAACATGTTCCGTGCATTAATTTTTGCTTTGTTTCTCACTGTTTAATTACTGATTCACTCATCGTGATTTAACTCAAATTTTTTTTGAAGTTCAATTCCTTCACATTCATCGGTTAATTTTATGTGCTTAAGGAGTAACACCTTTTGGCGCCCTAAAAAATAAGTCTTTTTCAGGATTTTTACTTTTTTTTTTAAAAGAAATGCGAAGTGCTTATAAAAAAACTATTTACATTAAATTATTTTCCATATATTAAAGTAGAAAAAAATTAGTTTTTTTAATTAATATATTAAAAAATGGCGGCTTGACACATGATGGGTGTGAACAATTGGAAAAAAGAACAAAAGGTGGGCACGGTAACTCGTCGTAGAAGTATCCTAGAACAATAAGAGAAAAAAAATTAAGAATAAAGGCTAGTGAAATACTTAGCCCTTTTAAAAAATAATCATTTTTAGTGAAATGGCTCCATTTCAAAATTAAATGTAAGTTTTCAAGCTAAAATTTCATTATATAACATTTTAAAAAAAAAGCGAGATATCAATATTCCGAAAAAAAAAATCCTATGTATATCACTATAAAAGTATGTGGCGATTAATTTTCCAAAAGATCAAGCTGAATGATTGAAAATTGGTAGAGTTAAAGAAAATGAAAGGAACATTGATATTGAAAATGCTGTTCAGAAAAAAACGTCCTTAAAGATTTTTATTCACTGTAGCGCTCTCTGTTTCTATAGCTCCAAAATTTCACTTTCACTTTCAATTGCTATTTCTAACTAATAAAATAGGATTTTCGTGTATACAGAAAGTACTTTAAGTAATAAAAAATTAAAATTAAAAAATTTTTGATCCGGTCAATGTGGTGTCACTCCTAAATTCGCCATTTTAGAAAATGATCTTAAATTATTGTTCATCAGTTTTAAAACTCTTTGATATATATATATATATATTGTGGCATAGTTTAAAAATTCTACAGAAGGAAATCTTTCGCAATTTTAAATTTAGTAATGATGCTATTGATTCTTGGATTTCCGAAATAATCTATAGTAAAAACATATAAATGTAACAACAATTTTTTTTTCAAACATGAAAGCTTTGGATAACAAATAAATAAAATGTTTGCGTCCTGAAAAACTGCCAACTGAATTTGTCAAGTTTATTAATCCTCAAAGATTTCAACTCTATTTTTTTTTTTTTATCCTTTTCATTAAAATAAAAAAAATAAAAAAAAAATGTTGACACTTATAAAAATATTTATTTTTAAATATTCAACTGTAAAAAAATCAATTTAAATAAAACAGTTAAGAGGGTATACTTCTTCTAATTGCTAAAAGGCGTAAAATAAAAACATTCTAAACAGTAAAATAAGTTTTATTAGACTGTTGACATGTTGCGACTCCATCTGAGTCATTATCAAAACAAATAAGAATATTCTATTCTATATACTTAAAGTTAAAAGAGCACTTTTTCAGATTCCACATGAAATTGACCTCATTGCGCATTATCCAACTTTTTTCAAAGCAGGAATAGAATACCGTGGGGATTCTCCACTTCTATAGTTTGAGAGTGGGCTGGCTATAGTTTGAGAGCTCTGCTAGTATTCGATAATTGCACGGTCTATGAAGTTATTATTTGAAACGCTATCATTCAATTTTTCACTTACTGTTTCAAATTACGCACGTTATTTTTATTTTTACTTGGATGTTTATGTAGTAACTAATCCAATTAAAAACAAAAAATAACGTGCGTAATTTGAAAAAAGCAAGTGAAAAATTTAATGATAGCGTTTCAAATAATAACTTCATAGACCGTGCAATTATTGAATATTCTTGTTTGTTTTGATAATGGCTCAGATGAAGCCGAAACATGTCAACAGTCTAATAAAACTTATTTTACTGTTTATATTGTTTTTCTTTTACGCCTTTTAGCTATTAAAAGAAGTATATTATTACAAAGTGTTATAATTTGTTATATTTTCAGTTAAGATGGTGTTCCAGCATCTGATAAAATATATAAATACATACAAATAAATTTTTTAAACACTTTTTTGAGGATTTAACTTCTTGAGAAACACTCTAAATGATTGAATTCACGGTAGTTTATTATCCATAATTAAAATAAAGTACTCGGTGAGATTATTAATGTATTAACTTGCGCAGAGACTATTGCTAAATTAAATTTTTTGCTTGTTGAATTTTAAAATTAAGTAATGCTGAAGAAAACATATAGAATAAAAAATACCCTTTTCTATGTTAAAATACCTAATAAGATAAAATGAGATAAATCTAAATGCACCTGCGGCATTCAAAATGCTTAAAATAAAAGCAGATTAATCTTCTAACAACATGTTTAGACAACGTTTAATAATACAGATATTATTTACTTCATGAAATTTTAATTAAAAGAATTGTAATTGGAGTTTTGAAATATATAAAAGATAAAACTATCTGATTTTCATGAACTGATTTTAACTGTCTGATTTTAAATGAAATGAAGCTTAGTTTCAGTATTAAATGAAATCGAAATAAATTCAAAGTAGCAGAAAACTAAATGAATTGTTTCTTCCTAATCAATAACCTAATTAAACAAATGACAACATTTTACCAAAATGTTATCGAAGTCACATTCAAATTGTCCAATTCAAAACAAAAAGAAAATATCAAATATTTTTACTTTGTAATTTTTTTAAATACGGTTATGAATTCTGGATCAGCTGCTCATGTATCAGAAACATTTAAATGAAATAAATCAATCAAATTTTTATCAGCTGTGCACAATGTTAACCTTGATGTGGAGTATATCTCCATATACATAATCTGACATAAGAGTCTGAAGTGTTACAAGGGCAGAAAAACCACACGAATGTTCATTATGTGCCCCAGTGGGTCTTTCAAATGCCTGTTGAGGACATTTGCTGTGGACTGGATCAATAATTTTTTCTAGGTTTTGCCCTTGTCTAGTTCTGTCCACCAACACTAAAGCGATGGTAGATGAGAAGGGCCAAGTGACTATTTCATCGTGCAAGCCAGCGTGAAGAGTCCAATAAAGACCTATAACTTGATTTTCTTCTTTTTCTGTTACTACCACAGAATTTCGATAGTTTGGCAATCGTCCTAAAGATATAGACATCCTCATAGCATATCCCTGATTATCACTATAAAAAATAGGACTTTCTATTCGACTTTTTTCCCTTGTGCGTAGAAGTTCAATAGAAGAAGCTACGTCCTTTACAATCCATGAATATCTGGACACAAACACACCTCTTTCAAATCCTATACTTGCAACTGTTGTCATTAATTCCTGCAAAAAAACAGTCACACCGAATCGTACTCCACCTTTTTCATCTGAAAATCCTCCTTTAAATAACGTATCATGAGCAACCATATGCCCTTCACCACAACTCCACTCAGCTAATTCTCTGTCTGGTTTCTGGAACGCAATGTCTGGACATCCACTGCCAGGTGTTCCAGGATAGGTTGTTCTTCCTATGGTTTTTCCTTCTTTAGATATAACTTCTAGTCTATAAGTATATGAAAAAGGCCACAGAAGTTCGTCGTCGTAAGCACCTTTTGTTAGCACAGCATAGAGACCAACAAATCCAGCAGCTTTCTCGGGATATAGCCTCAGCATCATTCGATACCCGTTATTAGATATGTAGAATTTCTCACTGTCGATGTAAGGGACTCTACCTTCTCTGACCTGCTGTATTTTGTCCTGCAAATCTGGTACAGGCCATTCGTAACGTGCAACAAGGTGATTATCTGACACGCCCAAAGTTGCAAATCTTGGTGGAAGGAGCTCATGAAGGTACAAGGTGACTCTCATCACTATTGCTCCATAGCGGATGTACTTCCTAAATTACAAAAAAAAATATATTTCAGTTGGGTTCATTGTTATGTATATAATTCTACATATAAAATAAGCTTTATAGTCAGTGAATTACCTGACTGACCAAAGAAAATATTTTTGCAAAATAACACAAATTGATGTTCTAGTTATTCTAAAATTATCGTAAACCAAAAAATAAAGTTTTCAGTTTTTATAGTGAACATATTTGTATTTAAATCGAACATTAGATATTTACAGACTACTTTTGTTAAATACTTAATTTTAAAAAGTGCGTTCGCAAGTTTGATTGTATTTTAAACTTATTTTAAAAATTGTTTTTAGAAATAACAGCTATTGTGGCCATTTAGGTAAATGCAATGCTCAGTTATGAATTTTTGTTATTAGAGTTTTATTTTTATTTATTAAATCGGAAATTATTTTCATATTGTTAATTCAATGTAGATGTAACTAAAAGTATTTTTGAAAAAATATCTACCAAGCTAATAGAATTCATTTCGATTTCAGCTTTGCGATGTTGGTTGTAACTTGAAAATGTATGAACAAGTTATATCCGAGAGAAAATTATTTTTTTCCTTATTTTACGAGGCCTGAAATTATTTGTTTGCGTTTTTTTATATATAAATTATGCTTGTTAATATCTTCAACAGAATGTGGAGGGTTTTTTTTGTGATATTTAATTGCTCACAGAAAAGTTTTCATTTGTGGGGATTCCAAAATATTATTTACGAGACCCCATTGAAAACTAAAGACAATTTAAACATATCAACTTCATTTCCGTAATGGAAAATATGCACATACAAGTACTTCTGCTGCCGTTCAATAATTTTTTCTCGTGCATTTTTAAAAATTGACTTTACTTTCTAATTCGCCATGGTACACATGTCTGTGCCTGTTATAAAGAAAGATTTGCACGAATAAAAAGCTTGTCATTATTATCAAGTAACGATCAATTATATTATATCTGCCAAACTTCCGCTTTCTTTCAAGTCAAATAATCATATTTTGAACAAAGAATTTTGTTTAATAAATGAAATCAAATAGGTACTACATACAACACATTTTATTAAATACATTTTCTGTTAAAAACGCAAGATTTGCATCTATGAATTATTATGAAGGCATATATCATGTATTATATTTTATGCAGTACCTGACACAAGAGAAAAACATTCATATTTATTTCTTTTTCAATGATGAATTGATATCAAATTAAAAACTGATTTATCTCCTACCCCCAACCTTTACTATGCTGATTAACCTATATTTGATTCTGTTCTAAAAAGAATATACATGTGTAATATGTATATCGATTTTTTATTATTTAAACGAATTATTCATTTTTTTCATAAAAAAAAAAACATTTAAATTAATTAATACATAAAATAATATGCTTTATTAATCAAAATAAATGCTTTCCTTATTTTTTATTGCATAACTTCTGTAGGAATCATCATGTTTGTAGGTAAAATTTGTATAAAACAATACAGAAATAAAAACATAAATAAATAAAAATAAATAATAAAAGTACTAAAATTATATGTGAGTATGCATTAAAAATTACAGGGTTCGAAATAATATATTTTATTTTAATCTGATTTAAAATACCCACAAAAGCTTAATTCTTCATTTCTACGGTAGAAACTTATACGCAGATGAATGTTTTTTACTTTCTAAACTGGCCTGTGTATGTCCAATCCGCGGCTCACCGCTGTAAAGAACTAAATCTAGTAATCTACTAATGAAAGTGGGTGATTTTTGCTTGAATATTCGGAGCAATCTATCTTTGAAGGCTTTTTAAGGACATTTAGTATTCATTACAAGAAGAATTGCAAACGTTTTGCATATTTAAGTTAAAGAAACATAATATTATGGGACTAGTCATAATGTTCTGGATGACGTGCTCGATAATTTTTAAAGCATTTTTAAAAGAAAGAATGTCAAAAATTATTTATGTGACACATTATAACGTTTCTGACCCCTTATATATCTATAAAATGCAAAGCGGATCTTTTGAGACCGATTTTAGCTCATCTGAGCATGCGCAATGAGCACTTTAGGGTGCTTTTCTATCGCTAAACGGAGTGGGAAACTAGTTTTGAACTAGTTTTATTTCATACAGTCATTGAGAGAAGTCCAGATGGCCGAGTAGTCTAAGGCAGCAGAAAGAGGAATTCTGGTTCTGTAAAAGAGCATGAGTTCGAACCCCGTTCCATGCATAAGATGTTTCTCAGATATTGTTAGTGTTCTGATAACTCAGTTCAATAATGTAAATTTTATTTTATGTCAGGAGGATAAGTTATAGAAATTGTTTTGTTTTTCTTCTTTATTATTAAGGAAAGTTTACCATTTCCAACATTTTTGAATTAATAATTTTATATTTTAAATTTTAAATTAAAAGTTTTGGTATGTAATTATTGAGTAAATAAATTGAAATGATCTACATTTATTGGAATATTTTTTATTACAATTGATCGATAAGGCATATATACTAAAAGAATGAAAATGACTATTTTCCGTAAAAAAAAATAAATAAATAAATAAATAATAATGACAGAAAGAATGAAAAATATTTATATAAAATATTGTGGTACCATCTATTGGTATTGTAATGCAATTAAATGTTTATATTTGAGAAAATTAATGGAAAATATTCTGTTGTTTGTATCAATTTAAAGGCAGTTAAAATGCAACCAGTCCCCAGCCTGGTTATAAAAAGAGAGGTTTTGTTTCTTTTAACTATTGCTAACAAATATTCTGTAAAAATGTCTGACATTTTAATTATGTTATGAACCATTTTTCTCTGGAACATTTAAGTTGTCTGGCTGTCAAGTTTTGACGGGTACTATCTAAATCTAGTAATGTATTTAAAACAACTATAGTTAGTATTTGTACAATTTATATGTGCGGTCGGACATAAATATTCCCTCTGAAATGCGGACCTGGAAAGCAAAAAGTTTGGACACCCCTGTTCTAAACTTTTTAATGGCATTTATATTTTACTATTCCGGTGGATAAATTATTCTTGAAATATCAAAATAGTTATCCACTATAATAAGGAAGAAACAACCCATGATATTTGAATTTTATTTTAAAAATTAATAAATAAACATTTTTACTGCTGCAAGAACTGAAATGAGGGGGTCGGGGCAAAGAAAGTTCCAAGCCACATTTTTGGTGAAATAAATCTAACACTGTAATCTGTTGCTTAATATTGTAAATTATAATATCCAACATACAACTTGTTTCTAATGTCACTTGGTGGCAGCATATGTGACAGGTTTCGTTTTAGAACCAGATTTTTATGCCTCCAATAAAGATAGCAAATTTACGAAAAACGAAATAGTAATATCATTAAAGTAATGCCATATTGTAACTCAGAATATCTCAAGTGTTACTAAGACATTGGCGAAAACACTTTAGGTTATGTATCTTGATTTGAGTATTTGATCAAATTTTCAAATTGAAATATCTCAGAAGTTTAAAAATGTGGCTTGGCACTTTCTTGCCCCGACCCCCTCAAATATTCTTCACAGGAAATTTTGTCATTTTTGTGCAACTCGCAAAAAGTTGCATTAAAGCACTTTAACGAAATAAAAATAAAATAAACACATAACTGATATATTTTTTAGATTCTTAAGTTTTCCTTGTAAAATGTCAAAGCGAAAGACATTGTTCTTGACAAAGCTGTTAACTTTTTAAAAAGCATTTGTCTTGTTTAATTTATAACAGACTGAATGTCCTTTTTCATTCTGACCGCGCCATCGCTTTTTCGTCCTTTCCTTTTTTCTTTATTTTTTCTCAAATGGTTGACCTCTTTCCTTGTGTGGCATAAAGAAAACCGCGTCACGCTCTCGTTTGATTAGAGTCAAGTACAAGACATATAGCTATAGGTGCAGAAACACACTCGCACACCTTGCTATGGACTGTCTCGTTAACCATGGGTGGAGAATTCAAAGGCGCTAAAAAGCGTGCTTTAATACAAAGGGGAAAGCCACCTTCACACAATTTAGCTGAAGCGTGTTCACATGAATATGTTCCGTGCAATTATCGAAATTCCGTTTCCATTTAAAACTTTTCCTCTTATTCCTAAAGCAGAGACAGAAAAAAAATCTAAATCATGAATTGTAAATTAATCCTTGACTACGCCGGAGTTCGAGCCCATGTAGCAGGATTTGTTTAATTTTTACGTTTTAATACCAGTATTTTGATATCTTTATTTTTGTATTATTTAATAGAAGTATTCCTGTCATTAAATAAATGAAATATTACTATACATAAATATTGGCATTCAAATTAAAAGAGCATACAAATTCTGCATACTTTCAACCGCATACGCAGCATCAGGGTTGTAGAGAAGGGTATACGGTGGCATACGCCTTTATACCCTTTGGATTTTTTAAGAAGATCTGCATACCCTCTGTTTCCTACTTAAACGTATCGTGTATGCTCTCTGCCTATTGCGTATACCCTCTGATTATCTACTGGTATATCTACTGGGTTTTTTTACTACTTAAACATTGAGCAGCATTCGTTGTAGTAATCAAGGTGTTACCTACCGTTGATCTTGTAAGTTATATTTACGGTTTAAGCCTATTGGGATTTATAGGACCCAATGATCAAAACGTCATTATATTTAGTATACATTGATTTTTCTTATGTTTTTACATTTTTTTAATTAAATAAAACAAGCATAGTGTAGTAAAACAAAATAGGTTTATAAATATATTTTATAAACCTGTGGATCTGACAGACCACACGCGACTAATGGAAGGTTAATAAACAAATGTGCATTCAAATAAGATATCTAATTAAAATTCCATCGTATTCTGAAAAACAAATGGTTCATTGGTTGGTAGGTTTTGTTACATTGCGGCTATCTGTTGCACATGTGGACTAAATGGGCTTCGAAAACAGAAGGAACGAATCAATACAATGTGCATGGTTGTATGTTCTGTAATAAAATTTGCGGAAAATATTGGCCTGTTTTAATTGTTAATTTATCTAAATCTCTAAGTTACCAAGTTGCTGCGAATACTAATACATGAAACAAACAATTAAGAGAATTTATTTGTGTCTATGTCTATACATAATAGACTCATGAAGATACGAAGATATACATTTTCAAGACTGCTATTACATAATTTACTTGTAAAAGAAGCTTTCATTTAAAACAAATCCACTGGTAAAGTTGTGGTAACGATGGGCAATTTTTCCTTACGCTATCACAAGTCAAGGAGAGTAGATAATAAATAGCGGTTCTACATCAGTGGTGGAGATGGTGGTGACCTTCTGTGCTCTGTGAAGGTCACCGGAAGGAACAGGTGTGGACACCGGAAGTCGCAGGTGGGGATAACAGGCATGTTGAGACAGGAAATGAACAGGAAGTATGATCGGAAACGCGAAAGGAAATTTAACAGGAAACGCGACAGGAAGTGAATGCGATAAGGGAGAGAGGGGGAGGGCTTATTTTTGTGGGGGGCTTATGCTAACCTGAAATAAAACCGGAATTATTTCTTACTTTGTAAAAATTTAACATAAAATGTATCTTTTTTTTTTTTTTTTTTTTTTTTTTTTTTTTTTTTTTTTTTTTTTAACTTGAAATAAAAATTTTTTTTTTGCTAACTAACACATGAAAGAAAATAGAAATCTTTCTGACTTTGTTTTACTTTATAAAAGTTAGCATGAAATTTATTTTTAGACTGGAAACGCGACAGGAAATAAGATCGGAAACGGGATTAGACATGCTTTTTCCAAAAAGGGTTTTCAGGAAGCAGTAAACATGTTTTAGGAACATGTTTGGGAGCTTGTTGGAACAGGACAGGTGGTTTGTGAGACCGGACGTTATTAAGGTGTGAGTGATAAGGAAAGTGCATGATTAGACATATAGATTTTGTTCTTTGTAGAGGGTTAAATTATTTTTAGATGTTATTTATTTTTTAGTGTTTTGAATTTTATTTATTCTTAAACCGTTATAAATTATTTTTTTCTATCATTTTAATTTTTAGTGACACCAATTTTAGAAGTAATTGCTCATTAAAAGAATTATTTTTCAACGCTGGCACAGGCAGGAATTGAACCCACTATCTTCTATGTGGAAGACCAATGTGTTTATCCACTGTGCTAGCGGGAACTTGTAATGTTATCTCTTTAAATGCAAGAGATGGGGACTTCAGACATGTATTGAGATATCTTTACGGTCATTTATTGTACTTTTACTGAATGAGATAAAGTAATAGGGCGAAATTTTCTTTAGCTATTGAGTAATTCGAGAGTTTTGGTTTAATATGAATGCTATTACATCTATTTGTTTAATTTACAAACACATTTCTTTCACAACACTCTGTCAACAGATCACTTCAATATTCGAAATAATAATTTAGAGGGAAAATTTTTACTTTCTATACGAAATTTTATTTATAGAGATTGACAAAAATAGTATGCCTAATTCTTTCTTGTATTAACATTATATTCGAAATAGAGTTTTGTTACGAAAAATAACGTGTTTATACATTTTAAAAACGAAAGCAAAGTGATTTTTAAAAATGTAAATATAAGCTATACACCCACACATTTGTGTTATTGAATTAAATTACAAGGCTTAATATTGTATTCAGCGTAATATTTTCTTATAAAAGCCGTTTCACAAACTTGTATACTAAAAGTAATGTGTCATTTTTAGGGGAAAAAATTAATTCAAGTCATTGAGACTAATCCTTTATGGGGGAAAAATTTGTCATACTTCTTTGTGTTACATTATATCTTCCGTTTTTTAAGTTTACAAATTTGTGGACTAACTTAAATAATCGTTTTTAGGATACTTAAACAATATACATATATACTTTTTAATTATATAATTTTTTTAATTGACTTGTAATATAGCTTTTTTTTTTCTTTTTTTTTTCTTAAAAGTGTACTGTAGAATAACTTATGTCACAAATACTACATCCTTCTTTAGTTAAATATGTTTCACTTAAGACATGACAATGTGTCTTAGAAACATTTCATTTTGGAGTTAAGTGATTAAACAAGAAAAATATTATTTATAAAAACACAACACATAAGACCAGTGACTGAGATGTTTTGGTTTTAAAGCTACTAGACGTTTGGGTTTAAACTTCTCTCGTGCTCGTCGACCTAACCGTTCGGAGTTTTCTTCGAACCTTGTCAATACGAGTTAGGAGCCCTTAGAATGACCCCTAGAGTGACCTATATCCCAAGCGTAGATAATCGGTTTTAACAAATAACCAACCATCCACAACACATAAGACATTTTAGATCATTTTAGATTATTACATTTAGTTAAGAAGTGATTTGACGTGCAAAATATTATTTATAAAAACATACAATAAGAGAATTTTAAAGATTTTTTCCTTTTAAATGAACAATTTTTAGTGACTATTTAACTTATTAAAGAGAGCGGGTATTTTGTTTAGAGTTATACGATTAAAATAAATTTTCAATAGATTTGACTTTATACAACCAACATTTAAAAAAAAAAAAGGGGGAATGGAATCTAGTTTTTATAAATTAACGTATTTCAATTTTACAAATACTTCACCCCCCCCCCCTCTTTTTCCCCTCTTTTGGTAGACTTTATACACATAAGACATAAAAAGCGTTTTAGAATACATCATTTAGAAATTAAGCAATTTGATAAGTAAAATATTATTTATAAAAGCAATAGATACAAAAGTAATAAAGATTTTTACTTACAAATGTACGAACTTCTGATAGGTAAGACTTTCTAAATCATTGTGCAAGAATTAAGTGGTTATTGAACTTATAACATTATAGGATGAAATAATCATGTGACGTATTTTTAATCCAATAAAATGTCAATATTTTTAAACCAATAAAAAGTTAGTATTTTTTACACGAGCGCCCTCTATTACTATATAAATTTCAATAAAACGAGTTCATAACATTCTACTGTGACCTGGTATCGTTGTAATAGGTTGTATTTTTCGTTAAGTTAGTTTTCATTTAAGTTATTATGGAACGAGTTATGAATTCTTATGTTGGTGACGTAACTACCTTGGAATGTCAACACTCACCACCAAAGTTAAATAATCAAGAGATGGATTCTACGCTTTTATCCAAAGAAGGACTCGTTTCGAATTATGCAGTGAAACCCACCTCATCAGGACTAAAGAAACAGAAGTTACCCCATGTGTGTAAGACGTGTAACAAAGCATTTCCTCGAAAAGTTAACTTAATGTTTCACATGAAATGTCATTTAAAGGAAAAGTCTTTTCGTTGTGAGGTGTGTGCTGAAGTTTTTTCACAAAAGAGTGATTTACGTAATCATCAAAAGATTCACAAATCGCCCAAACAATACAAGTGTAGTGATTGCAACGAGATATTTTCAAGAATGGCTGACTTATTGAAACATAAGAAGACTCACAAGTCAGGAAAACAACATTCATGTACAAAGTGTAGCGAAATGTTTGATTGTGATTCAGATTTAGTACAACATTGTGATACTTTACATAAAGTTTTACCTAATGTGAAGAAGTCACCTGATTTGTTATTTGAAAAAGTGAAACATTTTAAAAGACAACATGATGTGCGAAATATTTGTACTAAAACTATCATTGTGTCCAATGAGATGAATCAAAAAGACTTTCGTTCGTTTTTTAACAGTGTTCGATCGGATGTTTTAAACGAATTAAATTACCAATTACAAATGAAAAAGTCAATAAAATGGTATGCAGCCGTTAAAGTGGATGTCTACCGTGAATCACAGGATGGTGACTTAGAGAGAGCAACCCCCTTTTTCCTTTCCAAAAGTGAACTGGAATTAACAGAACAAAACATACATGTACATGTTGAGAATGCCTTTCTAAAGCTGTACAATGGCTTTGAAGATTTCACAGAACGTGTGTTTAATTGGACATTACAAAAAATTTTGAAATTAGAATTGATTACAGCTCAATATGACAAGCTTATTTGATTTGTATTACTTTAAATGATTAATAAATAGTTTTAATATGAAAAAGTATAGTGTTTTTTTTTTTTTTTTTTTTTTTTTTTTTTTAGTTGATGTAAATTACTTTGAACAGTTTGACAATGCAACATAAACTGCTGTTTAACATTTTGAATGTCTTAGACAAAATGGGAATGAATTTGTTGAAATTATGTAAAACATGATGAAATAAATGTGATGTATTTATTATATGTTACTTAAACTACAAGAGAAATGATTGGAAATGTGTTATTTTAAATCTATGATACTTTTAATCACTAACAAAGTAAGACGTGACGTTATAAATCATCGATGGGTTTTCCTTTGAATAGGTATTAATCTTACTTATTGATAAGAAAGTTGAATTTTTCTCTTCGTTTAAACAATGATACTGCATGTTTTGATAATTTTCTCTCAACAGTCAAAATCAATGTTTTTAACCTAGTTAAGAAATTTTTTAACTTAAACCGTCACTGAGTTTATCCTAGATAAGTAAATTTTTATATTTAACCTACATATAAATTAAATGATTAACTATAACCATGACTGTTTTTAAAATCTAGATAAGTAGACGTTTTTATGAAACACATCCAGTGTTCTGCTGACTTTTATCGAGATTACATCAGTTAGTGAAGCAGATTAAATTGTATAAAAATATTTTATGAAATGAATATGCGATCCCACGAAGAAGTGTTTCCACCTTCAAAGCGTCCACGCTTAGAAAAAGCTATGGAAAAATCAAATACTTGTGAGAAGGAGTTAAAAGACCCAAGCTTAAAACTTTCTAAAATGGACAATGACTGTGTAACTATATCACGTGATATCTCCTCTACTAAGAACTTACCAGATGTGAAACCTGAGATCGCTATGAATTTTTCAAACTTTACCGGTGGTTACGATGCAACATCTTTCGAGAATCCACATCAAGAGTCAGTTTTTGCCCAGGACTATTTAAATACATTTTTCAAAGACATAAATTTTGAAAATTTAGATTGTTCTACCCCCTTAACCTCGCTAAAGGATGAACCCTTTCAAGAACCTACGAATAATATCTTACAGACTACTGTTAAACATGAGATGAACGAGCTGCAAGCAAACAGCCTTTCACAAGCAAGTGTTGAAATACAAAGCATCACTACACCTACATTTGCCACTAAAAGTGACAAATTATACAATTCCAATGTGTTTCACAAAGAACTAAGTGACTGTTTCTACTTAACTTTGAAGTAAAAAAATAAACAATATTCTATACATATACGAGAATTTAAACGCAATGTATCTACTAATGAAGAAATCCCAACCAAAAACGGAGTTAATATGGATATTCATAGCTGGTATGAGTTTCAATATAAAATCCTTGCATTTAATTTAAGATACAAAAGTGCATCCTTTGTTTCTAATAACACGATTTTAGTGTTAAATCAAGATTCTATGATGCGAATTAAAAATTTGAAGAATTTTTCTCATGTTGACTTAAACGAACAACAAATGGAAAAATTAAAAGAAAGTACCTCACACTTAAATACTGTACTTTTACAACATATGTACACAAAACTATTACCCTTTCTCATTAAACAGAAATGTGTGGTGAGTAACAGATCCACAGAAAAAGAACCTGTGTTATGGTCTAAACTTAATACGTGTATCGAGAATAATATGATAACAATACTTAACCAGTTGTATGAATGTACAGGATGTATTTTTCGACATGCAAGTCAAAGCCTTCACTCATGCTTCGCATTTAATAATAAGGAAAAATTTAATCAACTAGGTGAAGCTTTGTTAATGCTCATCGATTTCGATTATGTAATTTCAACGTTTTTGAATGGAGTTTATAGTGTTAGTGAACACTTTGTACATAAGCTTCATGAACAAACTGTTTATAATGAATTGTTTAAGACAAAATAAATGATTTGTTTTGTTAAAGATCTGTGTGTGTTTATTTCTACAAAGTGTCTCTCTGTGTGAATTTATTAGTTTTTTATCTAATCGAACTTTTAAGTGAAGAGATGTAATTTAACTTTTTTGTATATTCCAATTCAAAAATTTCAACACTTGCAAAAAAGATTAAACTATTGAAAAAAAATATTCACGTTAGAAAAAAAATTTTGAAAAAATTATTAGTTAACAAAAATAAAATAAAATAAAATAAAATAAAATAAAATAAAGTTAACAAAACAGCTTAAAAACATTAAAGTTAACAAAAAGTTTATAAATGTTAAAAGTTAACAAAAAAAATAAGTTATGTTGAAAAGTTAAAAAAACAATGAAAAGTAAACAAAAATATAGTTTTTAAATTAAAATTTTTTAAAGTCTTCAAGTTAATCAAAATTAACTTTTTACTTTTAACTATTGAGAGACTATGATCTAACTGTTTATCCTCGCAACCAACTGGTGCATATCAACTATATACTCTATATCTGCATATGCGCAGAAAAACATAGACATTTACACTAACGACTTTAAATTCGTTAAACTTGTTCGACTTTAAATTCTTTGCCAACTTTTAAGTTTAATTACTATACACAACTCGATTACCTTTCCCACAAAACACCTTTCAGAAACAAAACAGAAATTAACACTTACCGAAAAAACACGTCCACTTTGGGTGTTAGTCTTCACTCAACTAACGTTTCTCCCTTATCTTTGCTAGGGGGCGCTGCAATCGCCGCTAGAGGCGTTAGTAGTCTTCAGGTGTGTGATAAGAATAAACTTTAAATCCAACTTACACTCGCTCAGTCATTCTTGCTTCTCTCTACCTTGCTAACAACCGTTTGCTGCTGGCTCATTGTTTGGTTGTTTAAACTTGTTGAATGACGTCATCATGTGTTTGTCTAAACTTGTCCAGTCTTGTTTTTATGCAGTACGTCTATTTAGATGAGTCATAGCTTGAATATACTTTACACCAATCACTTAAATATAAAAGTCTTGTCACAACTTACTTAAACTTTGATAAAAATATTAATTATTTATAAATTTCATCAAATTCTTATTTTTCTGATACATTTACTATGTAATTTTCGTTCAAAAATGTGGTAAAGCCCGATTTTAAATCGAAGTCTAAGATAAATTCCCCAAATTTTGTAACATTTTAGCACTAATAATAAATATTGTAAACATCCTATACATACAAGTTTTGTAAAAATAATATTACTTATAGCTAACTCGTTTAGTTCCATGATAAGAACCTTCAATATCGCTAAAATCAGTGTTAAACGAAAATGCAACCATAAGTTTTACCGTCTAATTACATGTCTTTACATATTATTTTAAAATGTAAAGCATTATATCTGAACGAATGATATAAGAAAAAGTTAGAATAGTTCACATATTTTTGTTATTTAAAAAAAAAAAAAAAAACTTATATGCACACACACACTTACAAGGTTACAAGACTCGACAAACGATTCACCATGTTTTTTAAACTTAGTAAAATATTTTTAATTTATAAATTTAAATTAAAATACTTTAAAATTTCTTAAATGTTCTTATTTAAAAATATTTTATTTTTAATTTAAATTTATAAATTAAAAATATTTTACTAAGTTTAAAAAACATGGTGAATCGTTTGTCGAGTCTTGTAACCTTGTAAGTGTGTGTGTGCATATAAGTTTTTTTTTTTTTTAAATAACAAAAATATGTGAACTATTCTAACTTTTTCTTATATCATTCGTTCAGATATAATGCTTTACATTTTAAAATAATATGTAAAGACATGTAATTAGACGGTAAAACTTATGGTTGCATTTTCGTTTAACACTGATTTTAGCGATATTGAAGGTTCTTATCATGGAACTAAACGAGTTAGCTATAAGTAATGTTATTTTTACAAAACTTGTATGTATAGGATGTTTACAATATTTATTATTAGTGCTAAAATGTTACAAAATTTGGGGAATTTATCTTAGACTTCGATTTAAAATCGGGCTTTACCACATTTTTGAACGAAAATTACATAGTAAATGTATCAGAAAAATAAGAATTTGATGAAATTTATAAATAATTAATATTTTTATCAAAGTTTAAGTAAGTTGTGACAAGACTTTTATATTTAAGTGATTGGTGTAAAGTATATTCAAGCTATGACTCATCTAAATAGACGTACTGCATAAAAACAAGACTGGACAAGTTTAGACAAACACATGATGACGTCATTCAACAAGTTTAAACAACCAAACAATGAGCCAGCAGCAAACGGTTGTTAGCAAGGTAGAGAGAAGCAAGAATGACTGAGCGAGTGTAAGTTGGATTTAAAGTTTATTCTTATCACACACCTGAAGACTACTAACGCCTCTAGCGGCGATTGCAGCGCCCCCTAGCAAAGATAAGGGAGAAACGTTAGTTGAGTGAAGACTAACACCCAAAGTGGACGTGTTTTTTCGGTAAGTGTTAATTTCTGTTTTGTTTCTGAAAGGTGTTTTGTGGGAAAGGTAATCGAGTTGTGTATAGTAATTAAACTTAAAAGTTGGCAAAGAATTTAAAGTCGAACAAGTTTAACGAATTTAAAGTCGTTAGTGTAAATGTCTATGTTTTTCTGCGCATATGCAGATATAGAGTATATAGTTGATATGCACCAGTTGGTTGCGAGGATAAACAGTTAGATCATAGTCTCTCAATAGTTAAAAGTAAAAAGTTAATTTTGATTAACTTGAAGACTTTAAAAAATTTTAATTTAAAAACTATATTTTTGTTTACTTTTCATTGTTTTTTTAACTTTTCAACATAACTTATTTTTTTTGTTAACTTTTAACATTTATAAACTTTTTGTTAACTTTAATGTTTTTAAGCTGTTTTGTTAACTTTATTTTATTTTATTTTATTTTATTTTATTTTATTTTTGTTAACTAATAATTTTTCAAAATTTTTTTTCTAACGTGAATATTTTTTTTTCAATAGTTTAATCTTTTTTGCAAGTGTTGAAATTTTTGAATTGGAATATACAAAAAAGTTAAATTACATCTCTTCACTTAAAAGTTCGATTAGATAAAAAACTAATAAATTCACACAGAGAGACACTTTGTAGAAATAAACACACACAGATCTTTAACAAAACAAATCAATTATTTTGTCTTAAACAATTCATTATAAACAGTTTGTTCATGAAGCTTATGTACAAAGTGTTCACTAACACTATAAACTCCATTCAAAAACGTTGAAATTACATAATCGAAATCGATGAGCATTAACAAAGCTTCACCTAGTTGATTAAATTTTTCCTTATTATTAAATGCGAAGCATGAGTGAAGGCTTTGACTTGCATGTCGAAAAATACATCCTGTACATTCATACAACTGGTTAAGTATTGTTATCATATTATTCTCGATACACGTATTAAGTTTAGACCATAACACAGGTTCTTTTTCTGTGGATCTGTTACTCACCACACATTTCTGTTTAATGAGAAAGGGTAATAGTTTTGTGTACATATGTTGTAAAAGTACAGTATTTAAGTGTGAGGTACTTTCTTTTAATTTTTCCATTTGTTGTTCGTTTAAGTCAACATGAGAAAAATTCTTCAAATTTTTAATTCGCATCATAGAATCTTGATTTAACACTAAAATCGTGTTATTAGAAACAAAGGATGCACTTTTGTATCTTAAATTAAATGCAAGGATTTTATATTGAAACTCATACCAGCTATGAATATCCATATTAACTCCGTTTTTGGTTGGGATTTCTTCATTAGTAGATACATTGCGTTTAAATTCTCGTATATGTATAGAATATTGTTTATTTTTTAACTTCAAAGTTAAGTAGAAACAGTCACTTAGTTCTTTGTGAAACACATTGGAATTGTATAATTTGTCACTTTTAGTGGCAAATGTAGGTGTAGTGATGCTTTGTATTTCAGCACTTGCTTGTGAAAGGCTGTTTGCTTGCAGCTCGTTCATCTCATGTTTAACAGTAGTCTGTAAGATATTATTCGTAGGTTCTTGAAAGGGTTCATCCTTTAGCGAGGTTAAGGGGGTAGAACATCTAAATTTTCAAAATTTATGTCTTTGAAAAATGTATTTAAATAGTCCTGGGCAAAAACTGACTCTTGATGTGGACTCTCGAAAGATGTTGCATCGTAACCACCGGTAAAGTTTGAAAAATTCATAGCGATCTCAGGTTTCACATCTGGTAAGTTCTTAGTAGAGGAGATATCACGTGATATAGTTACACAGTCATTGTCCATTTTAGAAAGTTTTAAGCTTGGGTCTTTTAACTCCTTCTCACAAGTATTTGATTTTTCCATAGCTTTTTCTAAGTGTGGACGCTTTGAAGGTGGAAACACTTCTTCGTGGGATCGAATATTCATTTCATAAAATATTTTTATACAATTTAATCTGCTTCACTAACTGATGTAATCTCGATAAAAGTCAGCAGAGCACTGGATGTGTTTCATAAAAACGTCTACTTATCTAGATTTTAAAAACAGTCATGGTTATAGTTAATCATTTAATTTATATGTAGGTTAAATATAAAAATTTACTTATCTAGAATAAACTCAGTGACGGTTTAAGTTAAAAAATTTCTTAACTAGGTTAAAAACATTGATTTTGACTGTTGAGAGAAAATTATCAAAACATGCAGTATCATTGTTTAAACGAAGAGAAAAATTCAACTTTCTTATCAATAAGTAAGATTAATACCTATTCAAAGGAAAACCCATCGATGATTTATAACGTCACGTCTTACTTTGTTAGTGATTAAAAGTATCATAGATTTAAAATAACACATTTCCAATCATTTCTCTTGTAGTTTAAGTAACATATAATAAATACATCACATTTATTTCATCATGTTTTACATAATTTCAACAAATTCATTCCCATTTTGTCTAAGACATTCAAAATGTTAAACAGTAGTTTATGTTGCATTGTCAAACTGTTCAAAGTAATTTACATCAACTAAAAAAAAAAAAAAAAAAAAAAAAAAAAAAAAACACTATACTTTTTCATATTAAAACTATTTATTAATCATTTAAAGTAATACAAATCAAATAAGCTTGTCATATTGAGCTGTAATCAATTCTAATTTCAAAATTTTTTGTAATGTCCAATTAAACACACGTTCTGTGAAATCTTCAAAGCCATTGTACAGCTTTAGAAAGGCATTCTCAGCATGTACATGTATGTTTTGTTCTGTTAATTCCAGTTCACTTTTGGAAAGGAAAAAGGGGGTTGCTCTCTCTAAGTCACCATCCTGTGATTCACGGTAGACATCCACTTTAACGGCTGCATACCATTTTATTGACTTTTTCATTTGTAATTGGTAATTTAATTCGTTTAAAACATCCGATCGAACACTGTTAAAAAACGAACGAAAGTCTTTTTGATTCATCTCATTGGACACAATGATAGTTTTAGTACAAATATTTCGCACATCATGTTGTCTTTAAAAATGTTTCACTTTTTCAAATAACAAATCAGGTGACTTCTTCACATTAGGTAAAACTTTATGTAAAGTATCACAATGTTGTACTAAATCTGAATCACAATCAAACATTTCGCTACACTTTGTACATGAATGTTGTTTTCCTGACTTGTGAGTCTTCTTATGTTTCAATAAGTCAGCCATTCTTGAAAATATCTCGTTGCAATCACTACACTTGTATTGTTTGGGCGATTTGTGAATCTTTTGATGATTACGTAAATCACTCTTTTGTGAAAAAACTTCAGCACACACCTGACAACGAAAAGACTTTTCCTTTAAATGACATTTCATGTGAAACATTAAGTTAACTTGTCGAGGAAATGCTTTGTTACACGTCTTACACACATGGGGTAACTTCTGTTTCTTTAGTCCTGATGAGGTGGGTTTCACTGCATAGTTCGAAACGAGTCCTTCTTTCGATAAAAGTGTAGAATCCATCTCTTGATTATTTAACTTTGGTGGTGAGTGTTGACATTCCAAGGTAGTTACGTCACCAACATAAGAATTCATAACTCGTTCCATAATAACTTAAATGAAAACTAACTTAACGAAAAATACAACCTATTACAACGATACCAGGTCACAGTAGAATGTTATGAACTCGTTTTATTGAAATTTATATAGTAATAGAGGGCGCTCGTGTAAAAAATACTAACTTTTTATTGGTTTAAAAATATTGACATTTTATTGGATTAAAAATACGTCACATGATTATTTCATCCTATAATGTTAAAAGTTCAATAACCACTTAATTCTTGCACAATGATTTAGAAAGTCTTACCTATCAGAAGTTCGTACATTTGTAAGTAAAAATCTTTATTACTTTTGTATCTATTGCTTTTATAAATAATATTTTACTTATCAAATTGCTTAATTTCTAAATGATGTATTCTAAAACGCTTTTTATGTCTTATGTGTATAAAGTCTACCAAAAGAGGGGAAAAAGAGGGGGGGTGAAGTATTTGTAAAATTGAAATACGTTAATTTATAAAAACTAGATTCCATTCCCCCTTTTTTTTTTTTAAATGTTGGTTGTATAAAGTCAAATCTATTGAAAATTTATTTTAATCGTATAACTCTAAACAAAATACCCGCTCTCTTTAATAAGTTAAATAGTCACTAAAAATTGTTCATTTAAAAGGAAAAAATCTTTAAAATTCTCTTATTGTATGTTTTTATAAATAATATTTTGCACGTCAAATCACTTCTTAACTAAATGTAATAATCTAAAATGATCTAAAATGTCTTATGTGTTGTGGATGGTTGGTTATTTGTTAAAACCGATTATCTACGCTTGGGATATAGGTCACTCTAGGGGTCATTCTAAGGGCTCCTAACTCGTATTGACAAGGTTCGAAGAAAACTCCGAACGGTTAGGTCGACGAGCACGAGAGAAGTTTAAACCCAAACGTCTAGTAGCTTTAAAACCAGAACCTCTCAGTCACTGGTCTTATGTGTTGTGTTTTTATAAATAATATTTTTCTTGTTTAATCACTTAACTCCAAAATGAAATGTTTCTAAGACACATTGTCATGTCTTAAGTGAAACATATTTAACTAAAGAAGGATGTAGTATTTGTGACATAAGTTATTCTACAGTACCCTTTTAAGAAAAAAAAAAGAAAAAAAAAAAGCTATATTACAAGTCAATTAAAAAAATTATATAATTAAAAAGTATATATATATATTGTTTAAGTATCCTAAAAACGATTATTTAAGTTAGTCCACAAATTTGTAAACTTAAAAAACGGAAGATATAATGTAACACAAAGAAGTATGACAAATTTTTCCCCCATAAAGGATTAGTCTCAATGACTTGAATTAATTTTTTCCCCTAAAAATGACACATTACTTTTAGTATACAAGTTTGTGAAACGGCTTTTATAAGAAAATATTACGCTGAATACAATATTGAGCCTTGTAATTTAATTCAATAACATAAATGTGTGGGTGTATAGCTTATATTTACATTTTTAAAACTCACTTTGCTTTCGTTTTTAAAATGTATAAACACGTTATTTTTCGTAACAAAACTCTATTTCGAATATAATGTTAATACAAGAAAGAATTAGGCATACTATTTTTGTCAATCTCTATAAATAAAATTTCGTATAGAAAGTAAAAATTTTCCCTCTAAATTATTATTTCGAATATTGAAGTGATCTGTTGACAGAGTGTTGTGAAAGAAATGTGTTTGTAAATTAAACAAATAGATGTAATAGCATTCATATTAAACCAAAACTCTCGAATTACTCAATAGCTAAAGAAAATTTCGCCCTATTACTTTATCTCATTCAGTAAAAGTACAATAAATGACCGTAAAGATATCTCAATACATGTCTGAAGTCCCCATCTCTTGCATTTAAAGAGATAACATTTCAAGTTCCCGCTAGCACAGTGGATAAACACATTGGTCTTCCACATAGAAGATAGTGGGTTCAATTCCTGCCTGTGCCAGCGTTGAAAAATAATTCTTTTAATGAGCAATTACTTCTAAAATTGGTGTCACTAAAAATTAAAATGATAGAAAAAAATAATTTATAACGGTTTAAGAATAAATAAAATTCAAAACACTAAAAAATAAATAACATCTAAAAATAATTTAACCCTCTACAAAGAACAAAATCTATATGTCTAATCATGCACTTTCCTTATCACTCACACCTTAATAACGTCCGGTCTCACAAACCACCTGTCCTGTTCCAACAAGCTCCCAAACATGTTCCTAAAACATGTTTACTGCTTCCTGAAAACCCTTTTTGGAAAAAGCATGTCTAATCCCGTTTCCGATCTTATTTCCTGTCGCGTTTCCAGTCTAAAAATAAATTTCATGCTAACTTTTATAAAGTAAAACAAAGTCAGAAAGATTTCCATTTTCTTTCATGTGTTAGTTAGCAAAAAAAAAAAAATTTATTTCAAGTTAGGGAAAAAAAAAAAAAAAAAAAAAAAAAAAAAAAAAAAAAAAAAGATACATTTTATGTTAAATTTTTACAAAGTAAGAAATAATTCCGGTTTTATTTCAGGTTAGCATAAGCCCCCCACAAAAATAAGCCCTCCCCCTCTCTCCCTTATCGCATTCACTTCCTGTCGCGTTTCCTGTTAAATTTCCTTTCGCGTTTCCGATCATACTTCCTGTTCATTTCCTGTCTCAACATGCCTGTTATCCACACCTGCGACTTCCGGTGTCCACACCTGTTCCTTCCGGTGACCTTCACAGAGCACAGAAGGTCACCACCATCTCCACCACTGATGTAGAACCGCTATTTATTATCTACTAAGGAGTTCGAATTAACATTTTTTTTCCTTACACTTACTTTTCCTTATAATGTTGTCATACAATTAAAAATTCAATACAAAAAATCTGTATTCTTCAAATGAGTAAGTAGCACGTAGAGATACAAACACGTACTCCGCCATATTTTCAAATAAGAAAGACAGACTGATTGAATCCTTTGTTGCATTTCATTTATTATAATGAAAAATATTGTTGTTCTTTTTTCCACCGTTCAAATGCTTTTACAAATATTGTTTCTGTATATTAAATGTGCTACTCATATGTTGTTAAAAATAACAACATAAGGTCAGTGTTCCCAAATGTGATGACACATAAATGCGACAAAGTCCTTGTACCTAAATTCCTAACGCAAGAATCTCAATAAATGTGAATGTGACTTAATCAAACATCGGCATTTCAGGAACAAAAGGCGAAACATGTTGCTGCATTTAAAACTTTTTTTTTCCTCCTGAAATCGAGATTACCATTTTGTTTTTATCATTTCATGTAAAATAACGCTATCGACCTCACATCTTTGGAGATCTGTTTCTTCTACCGGAAGTGAAAAGACGACGTATTTTGAACTAGAGTTGCTCTAAAATTTTCATGGTGTCTAATTTTAGCGAAGAATTGTATCCTTCAAATGTGGAGAGGCTTTTAACAGAGATGTACTAAGGTAAGGTTATGTAGAATTTTTATAAATTAAATTAAAATTATTTTTAAAAACAGAAACTGTGAATAATTGAATTTTGTGAATTAATATATTTAGGGATTACCGGATAGTGGTACATTAGTGTTTTTATTTGGCTAAGTACTTAATTGCGTATTTCAAAGGATTAAAATAGGAAAAATCATGACATTATAAAAATTTATTTTAAAAAATTATGTAATAATAACGGTGTATATTTCAGTAAATAATAAAGAAATACAATCAATGGATCAAGTTTTGAATTCGAGTATTAGGGATAACGACAAGTGCCCTTTCCCAATTTTCCTAGAAACATGTGGCTCAAGATAAATTGTCGTAATTATTGTCTTTAGTTATATTTATTTTAATTTTTAAAAGATATTTTTAATGTGGAATAAAAATGGATTAGTCAATATAATACCATTATTAATTTTACTTTTTTTCTCCCGATGTAATTTCTAGCTAACGCATTGCTGAAGGGAACTTCTAAACACTCTTAGAAATTAAGCTATCGAAGCTGTGTTAATGTTCGTCAACTGACATAATAGCAAGTGTATAGGAAAGATAATTTTCCTCATTCATCAATACATGGTCAAGTAAAAGGATAAACTTTTGGAGGCAGTCATGTTACTTATCTGATAAAATGCCAACTGAAGAATCGATTTGTAATATTAAGTTTAGCAGTTATGTAATTGTTTTTCGAACTAAGTACAATGGTAATAAGTGATCCCAAAAGTTGAAAATGGCCAGAACAGTGCGATAAAACATTTTATGAACTGAATGAAATTAAAGACCTAACATAAGGAAAAACCAGGTTCACTTCCGGGTTTTTTTATTTTTCAAATCAACTAAAACGAGAAATTTTATAAAATGAAAGAAGTTCATAAACATGTAGAAAAAATAAGCATTTCATTAAGTATTTTTTCTGGTTGAAAGTACTATATTTATTTGACTTGAAAAAATCCGGGAGGTTGGCAGCCATGATTGGTGAATTCCAGGAACAACTACAGCGTTCCAGGAATTCCTAAATATAAAAAAAGGTTAGTTCATGAAACAGTTGTGTAGAATAATACAGTAATAAGCATTGTTTTGGTAAAATTAATCTAGTATTGATCATTCATTTGTTAGTTCCTGTTTATTAATTTTCAAAATTAAAAATGTTTAAAGTATGAATGTTTTTAATATTCATACATTCTCTTAACATTCATTATTTAATTATAACGTTGTATTAAGTATTTAAAAATCTGATAACAATTAAATTAATAAAATTATGGTAAACTGACATCCATAAAATACATTGTTCCATTTAGGTACTTTAGACATCTCGTTTGTTTTTATGTACGTAAATGTGGCAAAAAAGGCTTAAATGTGACAATAATATATACTTTTGTTCAGATTAAAGACAATAATTGACTTTCTTCAAAACAAATTAGTTTTAACCCTTTCCGGCACAGACAAATTCTGTTCGTAAAATGAGAAATTACCGTATATACTCGTGTATAAGCCGACCCCAAAATTCGAGATGGAAAGAGATTTAATACCAATAATTTACAATGGTTTTCTCCGTCTTAAATAATTTAGAATTAAATGAGATTAAATAAGTTGTAGAAAACCACTTTGAATTACTGGTATTAAACGTGTTTTTGTCTCGAATTTGGGGGTCGGCTTATACACGAGTATATACGGTACTGACTGACACCGGAATTTACAAACGACTTTTTTAGACAATAAGAACTCCTTATTTTAAGCTTTTGTAGAAAAAAAAAATTATTAAAATATTCTTGGTGTCGATTGCAAGTTTGGAATTAAAATTAGGTGGGACCACTGTGCCTGAAAGGGTTAACCTAAACGCATAATAATCAATCCGTTTTTTTTGCTTATATTTGTAATTTTATATTTGATAAAATGCGAATTATATCCTAAAATGAAAAACTTATGAGAAATCGCATCATATTTACGCACAATGACCTTATAGTAAAATTATAATTGCAGAGCTAGTTGGAAAATGGCATCGGCTTCTGCTCACAGCTAATTACTTTGACGCATTACAGAAAGCACTGTAGAAGTTATATCTTGTCTCAACATATAAAATTCTCTAATTCGTTGGTCAAAGGACGTGTATTTATTATTTTCATTTCCGTACATGGGAGTAAAGTTTGAAAAATTTGAAATTGCTTTTGGCACTCAGGTGACAAATTGTACCATTTCCAACATTTATTAAAATCTTATTCTCTCAATCTTATTCTTAGGCTATTTTTATTCAGATAATCGCAGAATTCTCTTGGACGTGTTTTTTGGTAGATTTCGTAAGAAATACTACCTATTACATTCTCCCCTAAGTTGGAACTTTTGAAAAAATTTTGCGGATCTACGCCGATCATGACTCCCAGAACCCAAAAAACACCCCCAGTTCAAAACTATATATATATATATATATATATATATATATATATATATATATATATATATATATATATATATATGTGTGTGTGTGTGTGTGTGTGTGTGTGTGTCACTTTTTTATGGACACGATAACTGCAACAATTCTGTACAAATCTCTTCCAAACTGATACATAAAATCAAGGGGCATAAAATCTCGATCAAGTTCGTTAATGGGCAAAATCGAACCAAGGGGGGGGGCAAATGGGGGGGCTTTTTGTGAAAACAGAATAAAACCCATAATTGCTTAGTTATGATACGTATCGAATCCGTTTAAAGTTATTATTACTTCTAGGAAAAGGGCCGAAAATTTATATATGACAGAATTTTGATATCATTAAAAATGGCCCCAAGGGGGGGAAAAGGGGGGGTTTTAGAAGAAAAAAATTCAGAACTTCGTCAATTACCAAGATATCAAATCCGCTTAAATTTGTTGTAAATCTCCTTAAAATTATCTACAACTTTTATATTGACAAGTTTTTTATATGACCAACTCTTACAGCAAAAAAAAAATTAAAAACAAAAAAATCTCTGCTGGCTCCGCCTACAAGCAGACGTGAAAACAGAAAAAAAAAACATAACTTCTTAATTTTTATACATATCGAATCCGTTTAAAGTTAGTATTACTTCTAGGAAAAGGGCCAAAAAGTCAAAAAGTTATGTATGACAGATTTTTGATTTCATTAAAAATGCCCCCAAGGAGGGGGGGGGGGATAGGGGTTTCAGAAAAAAAAAATCATAACTTCGTCAATTCCCAAGCTATGAAATCTGCTTAAATTTATTATAAATCTTCTTAATATTATCTACAATTTTTATACTGATAAGTTTTTTATAGAACCAACTCTTACGGTAAAAAAAGAAAAAAAATTAAAAACAAAAAATCTCTGCTGGCTCCGCCTACAGGTAGAGGTATATTTCGAAGTGGGTGGTCCCAACTGCCACATCATGGCAAATAGGTCTTTCTTCTGCAATTCCCAATAAACAGGTGCCCCATGGTCTGCGTCTTCGAAATCTACCTGTGCCTGTAGGCCGAGCCGTCAGGGATTTTTTATCTGTACGAAAGTTTTATTTTGCAATAAAGTGTGTCAAAATATGTTATAACGAGGAACTAATGTATTTGGTTTGCTGTACACGTAATTCATTGTGAGGCTTGATTATTCCACGCATCTGGACCTCAAATGCTTTGTGCTAAGTAACAATATTTTGTTTCATTATCCATTATGAGATTTATGTGCTGCATATTTTTAATCAGTTTTTTAACCTGTGCTGGTTATTATCAATATTTTATGCCTCTAGGGTACAAAGAGGTTATAGACAAAATATGTATATTTACTCAGATAAGTATTAATATAGTCATGTATGTATTCTAAGGCATCAAAAATATTTAATTTTTGTGACAGTTATGCAGGGTTGGATTTTTTTCGTCCTATACTAATATTTTCCATACAGCGGAAAAAACTAGTAAATGCTTGGAAACATTGATAATTATCGGGAAAGACTTCCAAATGTGAAGATACCTGAAAAATATTCATTTTTAAAAAATCATTAATATTCTTGTTATTTTTTTCTCTCTAAATAACTTCACGATAAATATTACAACATAATAAATAAGGAATTACAACATAACAAAGAAAAAAAATACCTCTTAACTTGCTGAATTTCGTTTAATTTACATAGTAAAGAATTAGCAATTTTTGTTGTTGTTGTTGTTGAAACCTGCAATTTTCAACAGTACTATTTGAATATTGAATTGAATTTGTTTACTGAGACACTTTCAAAAAAAATTTCAGAGTTTTCCCCCCAGGTTGTAAAAAGTGGATATTTCCTCAGACAGTAAATATCGGTTTCTACTTCGGTATTTATCGCTTGTGTGAAATACTCAGCCCAACCTGCAATTATGGAAAGGGGGCCACGGATGAGTATCAGGCCCTGGGCCCCACTTCGGCTTGATTTGGTCTTGTTCATTGTATCTTACTATTAGAGAGAACATCGCAGATGTGCAATGAAAATAATACTACATAATTAATGCTAACTGGTACTGACATCGAAAAAGAAAGTAGATAAGACAATTTTCTTGCTTCTATAACTCCACCAGTTTATTCTATTATTTATGACACTTAGAAAAGAGTTTCTTACATTAGTTTTAATGTTAGTCAAAAAAGAATCAGTACTTGAAGATTATATTTCCACGAAGAAAGAAAAGTGTAACATGAATGGGGCTAATCATACCCATGTGTTACTAAAATAGTATGAAACAAAAAAAAAGAAGAAGAAATAGATGGCCCAGATTTTAACAATGGTGGGAGAAATGTAATAACACTTGTCAAATAACGTTTTTATGATTTCGAGAAATAAAATACCTTGCAAGAGGTGATGCTGAAGAAATATTTCAAGTAACAAGAGGAGTAGCATAAACCAGTTTTTTCAACAAAATTAATTGTTTTTGTTTTGTCTTGTAATAGTTATATTCGTCAATCTGACCGTAAAGAACGAGATAACATTACAGTAGTTATTGTTAATAATTAAAAAAAAACTTTATAGCTTCACTTTTCTATGTAATGTAGGATATAATTATTTCTGATGTTTCTATGTCTCCGACTGAATTGATGTATGTTAAATTTTGAATAATTATGCTATATTGACGACAATTCAACAATTTTACCGAAGAGTTTCATAGACTTCAAAATGTTCGTTTGTCTGTCTTTTTTTGTGTGTGTGTGTGTGTGTGTGTGTGTGTGTGTTTACTTTAACCCTTTTTTTAAATTTTTTTTCATTAGGATAAAAATATTATTGTTTCTGTAAACCTAATATTTTCCTTACTAAAGCAGCAGTAATTGTAAACCTAATTTCTTTTTCAATAGGTTGGATGAAAATAAATAGAAAACATTATCGTCAACGGGTAGCTATTTTTAACTAACTTTAAATAATAATACATTTTTTGATCATAGTAAAATTATACTGTTTTATTTGTGAAGTTTCTTATAGAAATGTCTTTATGTCTTATAGAAATCTATGCATTTGAATGGATATTTTAAGCTATTACTGATTATTAATAAATTCCATATGCTAAATTTGAAACTCATATCTTTATTTTCACCGGCGGATTTGTTTTATTTGTATTTATTTATTAATGTTGTTTAGATATGAAAGACGAAAAGTTTATAGAATTTTTAGCATAAAATTTTATTATACGGTCGGTCGAAAAAAACTTTAACCCCCCCCCCCTCCCCCCGGTCTATTTTATCAACAAATAGATTCAGAGAAAACGAAAATAGTCATTCGATCGGCAATTATGTCTTCTTTAAATGTACGTTTAAAAAATAAGCTTAGAGGGCCGTCTTAATATAGAAATTGTATCAAACTTTAAAAATTTCAATACGAGCACCTAATTTTAAGATCATATTGTAATTCTTCGGTAAATTTTACTTTGGAATGCAAAACTGGAAATCACTCAGTGAAGTAATTTAGGAATCATGCAAATGTATTTTTTTTTTTTTTATCCTGAATGTTAAATTCACTTTTAATCGTTGAAAAACGATTGCAATGTGGATAGTTGTTTAAGTTTAACTGAAAAACTGTTTGGCGAAATGAAATGAAATTTTGCATTCGCATGCTTAAATCTTCTAAAGATCTATATTTGTTAAAATTTCTATAGGTTACTATACATTTTTTTCTAATATTAATTTCAAAATATATAAATTATAAAAAAAAGTATTGGAAAATAATATTGAAAATTACTTTTAAATTTTATAAATTTTGAAACTAATATTCGAAAACAGTATGTATGGTAACCTATAAAAAATTTAACAGAAATCTATTTCTAGAAGCTTCATATATGTGCATCCAAAATTTCATTTTTAATTCCGCCAAGTAGTTTTTGGGTTATGCTTAAAAAACTACATGCATTGCAGCTTGGTTTGCAACTGATAAAATTGAACTTGATATTAGGAGTTCAAAACTTTAAATCTGTATAATTCTTAAACAACTTCAAGGAATGACTTCCCGTTTGGTATCCCAAGGTAAAATTCAGCTGGGTTTGCAACTGATAAAATTGAACTTGATATTAGGAGTTCAAAACTTTAAATCTGTATAATTCTTAAACAACTTCAAGGAATGACTTCCCGTTTGGTATCCCAAGGTAAAATTCAGCTGGGTTTGCAACTGATAAAATTGAACTTGATAATAGGAGCTCAAAACTTTATATCTGCATAAATACTAAATAACTTCAACGAATGACTTCCCGTCAGGTACCCCAAGGTAAAATTCACCTAAAAATCCAAATAGATATCAAAAGTATGTGTTCGTCTAGAACATTTCAAAGTTTTATACAATTTCTATACGAAGATACCCTTAAGCTTATTTTTTACCAGACTGCCAAGAAGGGTTATGTATTTGACGCGTATCTGGGTATGTATGTATGTGGGTGGGTGGGTGGGTATGTGGGTTTCTTTGTACCCTCGAAACATCCCAACGGCTGGATGGATTTTAATGAATGAGGTCTCCATCAATTCGTCTTAACCGTCCGATGGTTATAGGCTAGGTTTTGTTTTCATCAATTCAAAATGGCGGCCGTAAAATACAAAATGGCGATAGAGACGGAAAAAAAATTTACGCACCATATTGAGTGGCATATCATTGGATAGTCTTTCAAAATGAAGACGATGTTTCCTAGACTATTTTACAGTCAGAAGCTCCGTTTAAATATTATTAGTTCGCTCTTTATGCAGTCGAGTTTTTTTATTTTTTTTAATTGTAGATACTTGTTGTAAGTGTATTTAAAGAAGACGTAATTCTCAATCGAAAGGCTACTTTCGTTTTTCTGTGCAACTCTTGATGCTAAAATAGTGTGCACTGTGCGGTAACATTGTTTTTTTCTATGACTGACTGTACTTAGAGGTCATCTATTAATTACGTCACACTTCAAATGGGGGGGAAGGGGATTCCACAAAGTATAACACAATGTAACATGGAGATCGGAGGGGGGGGGGCATTTTATTACATCATATTTGAAATATGAAAACATTTAGCTAAGCATATTTTCCAAGCAACATAATTGGAGTAATCATTCGGTATATATTTTATTATTCTACTTTTATCAATTTCTAAAAAAATTCAAAAAGTCCAACTTTTAATGCCAGAAAATTAGAATCTCTTTAATGTTTATTAGCACAATACACGAAACACCAATAAAAAAGAAATGAGTTAAGAAAACGAAACAATAAAAAGGAAAAAAATTTTACACCCAGACTATTTTATCACCAAATAGACGCAGAGAAAAGCGAAAATAACCATTCGGTTGGGAATTGTATCTTCTTTAAATGTATGTTTAAAAAATAAGCTTAGGAGCTCGTCCATATACAGAAATTGCATCAAACATTGAAATTTTCAATACAAACACTTCATTTGAACAACTATTTGTAATACATTCCCTTTACTTGTAGGCAAAAGATTGGGCGAAAAAGTGCAATTTCAGTGTCAGAAAGACAGAATTTTCCTAAATAATTAAGAGGAAATAGGTTGAAATAAAAAATAAATAAAATCTAAGTTGCTTTTTTTATAGACACTCTTTTTAAATATTAGAAAAATGGAATTTTCGTAAATTTTCGTAAAAATTTTCGTAGATATTAATGTACCTGGCGCCCCTAAGTAAAAAAGAAAAAAATACGCGCTTTTGATAATACGAACTTACAAATTCGCATGCATAGCCAAACATAAATAAATTTCATTTAAAAATATTATTGATATTTTTATTAACAAAACAGTATAAATTGCCCCAAATGTGTATAAAAAAATAATAATATTTTTCATTAACTCTTATTTTAAAAATCAATATTTTATTAACATACTTAATAATGTTTTTACAGTTAAAGTGAAATACATATTCCAATTTAATACTTATTAGAAGAAATTAATTTTTCGTGCTCCATTGTAAATATGCATAACACGCGATAAATAAATTTTGAACACTATTTTCTATTTCATATTGCTTAGTACAGTCTATAAAAAAGTTGAGAAAGCACAAAATAAACGCGAATAAGCTTTTATTATTTTTTTTTTTGGAGGGGAGGGGGCTGGAGCGGGAGTTTGCATTTTATCATTCGAGGAGCGGAAGGAAGTCAGATAAACAACAGTTAATTTCGTCTCGTGGACAAGGTCCCTATGAAGTTTTCTAAGTTATTTAAAACAACTACGATTCTCAAATAAAAGCTCCCTTAATATTTGAATCCCTAAAATTTGAAACCACATATTAAGAAAAAAATTCAAGTTCAGAAGAATAACAGTGAAAACTGAGACCCTTTACCTTTCATAGAGCTGGTCATAAGAGACTGTACTCGAAGATCCGCAGGCATCATTTCGACCAAACGGCCTCCAAAACGACCCAGTGCAGGCCTCTGATCTGATGTAGGGATCGGATGGATCGACGGGAACTTCAATATCTTGTCCATTCTCCTGCTGATCGACAACGACTAGACTGAATTTCTTTTCGAAAGGCCATTCTAGAACCGGATCGTGTTCCCCTTCCAAAAGTGTAAGGAAGAGACCAACATGACCATCAGTTCGGTTTTGAAATTTTATCTGCAACTGCATCAGATAGCCCTGATCAAATGAGTAGAATCGCTCACTAAGGAGGTTACTCAAACGATCTGCTTTCGCTAATTGCATCTGAAAAGAAAGGTCATTCCAAAATTGATAACAATGCAACAGTAAGGTTGAAATACAAAATATAAATAAATAAATAAATAAATAAATATAAAATAAAAACTAATTTCAATGAAATCATCTTCACTGGTAATTTTTTGATCAATGCTCAATATTATTTACTTTTTGGAACAGATCGCAACTAGATTTTTATTTTCCTCAAAAAAAGTTGTGTCTGACTTCATAAATATATATTATATACGTATAAAAACTAATTTCTGACGAATGCACCAGTACAAGGCTGCAATCTTTGATATTATTTCCTGATACGTTTTTTTTTTCATTCATTTTTAAAAAACTGTAATTTTTAATCAGAGTGTTTTAACTCTAAATTGCATGAATTTTTCTTTTAGAATTGTGTTTTTTTTATACTTATATTAAGAATTCGACACCAGAAATTTTAAGATAGATTTTGAACTTTATTTAGTAGCATATTTATGTTATTTTTACAGGATTAATATTTCTATATAAATATAGTGGTTGCAAAGAACTTGATTTATTCATTAAAAGTTAAAAGAAAGTGTTGCCAATTGGCTACACTATGCACTGTAGGGTTAACGAAATGTGAGTGTTCTATGTCAAAATCCTATTCAAAATCTTTCGTATGATGTCATTCCTTGTTGTGCGTTTTGTAAGTGTATAGAAAAGGGATGTTGGCATCAAAAATAATATATACGATTTATGAAATTTCTACTATTTTAAAATTCAGACATGTAAACGGAAAGAGGCTCAAAAAAACTGAAGCCTGTTCCGAAATTTTAGAAAAAATGCCTTTTTGGATGTTTGTATAATGTTTGTATGGATGTCCTTGCATGCTTATGCTAAAAGAATTTACTTTTTTGTAAATAGATAATGTTTTTTTTTTCATTATTCTTGATAAATTGTGTACATAAATTGACACTCTAACTTGTATGCAAGATACATTTCATAATGAATTTAGAAACAAGTATATAAACTAGTTTAAGATTTAGGAAATTCAACTATCCTAAATAAGAAGACTTCAAACAATATTTTATTGAGAGAAAACCATCAAAAGCTTAAAATGTTTGAATTGAACTTCAAATGAAGATCCGACTCTTTAAAATGTACAAATTTTCCCCATATAAAAAAGTTTAAGAAAAGGGCTAACATGCTCGTCAGAATTATAAAACGGTACATTAATGCATTCTTAATGTATTTTCCCAGAGAAAAGAACGTACAAGACTTTAGATATACGAGTTTCAAAATTAAAATTTTGTCAATAATCTTTATAACTGGTATTAAATAATGGATTTTGTATTCAAGAAAATCAAATCATGCTATTAAAATGTTTTAATGCAAATAGGGTACATATTATTCCGAATATTCTCTTTTTATGTGTAAAATGTTAAATGTCAGACGAGTTTAAATCGCTTGCACGCATCTTCGGTCAGCGCAATCACTAGGATATTGGATATTTCTCAAGATACCAATCTCCAAAACCAGGGCGGCACATCAAGTGGAAGGATAAGCTTTGGTAAAGCACAAGACTGTGCGAAAGCTCAATCTCAGTGAAATAGATCATCAGGTGTTGAAGCGAATTGGGACATTTAGAAAAAAAGACTATCGCAGCCAAAGTAACTGAAGAGCTCAACAGCATCTTCAGGATCCAGAATCCACGATTACAGTTAGATGAGATTTGCATCCAAACCCAATTCTATGGCAAAGCAGCTATTCCAAAGTCATTTGTTACCGATGTCAATGCAGAACGCCGGTTACAGTGATGTCAGTAGTATAAGTCGTGGTTGAATGGTGCATGGCACAAAGTGATATCGTTAGGCAAATTCACATTGTTCCCCACTACTACATATGTGTACGTATAAAGAAAAAAATGCGACAAGCATACGGTATTGCCTTCTAACATCTGTCAAGTATGGAGGCGTATCTGTGATGATTTAGTTAGCCATCTCGTGTTTGTGTGTGTGTGTGTGTGTGTGTGTTTGTGTGTGTGTGTGTGTGTATTTTAAGGTTCTGAAATCACCCTTAGGATGATAAATATCAGTTCATACAGCTGGACTTGTTATTATTTACAATATTAACATAATAGAAGTTTACAAAAAGTAAAATAGTATAAAGTCATTAAAATGCATTTAACTTAGTAAATATTCATAGGCTGTAATGTATTCTATATATTTTGAGCTACCTTCTAACCGAACCGTAAATGCTACAATGTCCTTTTACTATAGGGAGCCAACTGGGGTCAACTGCAGTAACATATCTTAATATCTTGTGTATATAACTATTTTGACAAGGGTTAGGCTAATTAGTATTATACATTGTGTCAAAACGTCGCTGCCAAACTTAACATGCTGGTCTGTCATACTATGACAAACAAAATTTACATAGGAAGTTGTGTCCGAAAAGGCAAATTGCGACCACTAGAAGGCTATGTTCGCAGGCGTAGAGAGGAAGAAAGAAAGGATGTCAAAAGACGTGTTAATATGGCTTTTATTACTGAATATGGTTTAATTTACAGAAAATGTCCAAAATTCCTTCCATTCGCCACAATGCATGCTTCACAACGTCAACGCATGGATTCATGGACCCGTTCAAAATGGTCAGGTGTTGTCACGGACACGTGCTGCAGCTTCCACGATCCTGGCAACGAGATCCATGTCCAATGTTACGGTCGTCTCGTACACCATGGATTTCATGTATCCTCACAGGTAGGAATCCAGGGGACTCAGGTCGGAGGATCGCGGTGGCCATTCGACTGGTCCGCCTCTGCTAATTCAGCGATCAGGATATGTCCTATCGAAGAATTCCCGCATAGTCCTGGTAAAATGTGCAGGCGCTCCAACATGCTGAAACCAGACGTTTCGGCGTGTAGCTGATGGAACGTCAACCACCAGATCCAACAACACTCTTTCTAAAAAAGTGCTATAAGTATTCATGTCGAGGCGTTGAGGTAGTAGATAGGGGCCAATAAACTTGGAACGATGTACACCCAAGTCACGTACGCTTTCTCGGAGACTTCTTTAAGGGTTCTTCTCAAATTCCAGTAGCAAAGCAGTAGCAGTAGCAGGAGTGCGTGTAGTGCGTTCTCGACCGATGTGGCTACTTACTTGGAAAGCTTCTGGCTCACGCAATCTGCGATGCAATTGTCCAAACGGAGCACGACTTAGCTGATGTATGTTTTGGAAGCGCTCTAGGTACGTCCGTACCGCGGCTCGTCCATTTCCATCCGCGGCACCATACACGTAATGCTTATCGGTCAATTCTGAGTTAGGAAACCGATCCATCCTTCTCCAAAAACGTCCTCGCGTGAAATGATCACGCTTCCCACTCTCCTATAAGCTTGCGAACATCGCCCTCTAGCAATCGTCGTTTGAATTTTCGGACGCAAGTTCCTATGTAAATCTTGTTTTACATTGTATGGACCAGCATGTTAAGTTTGGAAAAGACCTTTTGAGACACCCTATATAGTAAGTAAAGGAATCAAATATTTTAAACTGATATAAATCAAAGCCTAATAAATAATTTTACATGGAACTTTAAAGGTTTGAACTACTCATAAAAAATTAAATGCAGCAAAACACGAAGACATCCGATAATTAAACATCCCTGTAACTTCGTCAAAACATTTGGGCTGAAAATGAATTTCAAACAGGTGAAAAGGTACATTTTTACAATCGTATTTATTAAAAACGTATTCTTCAGATTCCAACTTACATTTGGTCACTTAATCACTTGGCATACCTCATTTGTCATTTCACAAAAACAAGAAATTATTCTATTGCAAATAGAACACGATTTATAGAGGCGTCAAAACCCCATTTTGTTTAGTCCGTAGAATATAAACTAGACAGAGTACTATTTTATCTTGAAAAATTGTTTGAGAACAATTGGCGAAATTCATTCCTTCTATGTTTCATTGAGCTGTTGTTTTTCTGTTTGACTAGAAATTCTGTCGAATTTCCATGATCCTAAAGAAAATATGAACTTTCACACAAAGCAAACATACGAGAGCATATTGGGTACTAATACTAATGTAAAAATGGAGTTCTCAAAAGCTGAAATTACCAAATATAGATATTTTCGCCAGTTACATTTAAATTTTTGATTTACTTATGCTTATTATATTAATATTCAATGCATACTTGCCTTTCTCTCTATATTTGTCACTCTCCAGTTATACTCAGCTACCAAGAAATTATTTCTTATAGAAAGTTTGGCATAACTTGGCATCTTATCTAAAACTGCTGAAAACTTTACAAAAATGTTTCCATTTCGTTTCAGGTGCTTTGCTTCTAGCATGGAAAAAGTGGTAAACTTTCTGAAGCCACAAGGAACATTAGGTTGATACTTTGGTTTTGTAAATGCTGCGACTGGGCAAGTGCCCACTGTTGGATCCACACTTCCTTTTCGATCATGCCCTGAAGGAGATGGATCGACGATAGACAGTTCAAAATGATAAGAAAATGGCCACTGTAAGGAATCATCGTAATCTCCTGGAACCAGAGTTGCAAAGAGCCCGATATCGTTCTCATGGAATGAAATCTGAAGAACCATCAGGTAACTTTCGCTGTTGATGTAGAAGAGATCACTAGTGACTTGGCCTAAATGCCTCTTCCCTTCAACACTGTCCACCTAAAAAATAACAGTTTATTAGTTTACTGAAATTCATTATTTAATCAATTATATACGCTAGAATATTATAAAATAAATTTGAGATTCACAAACTTTTATGAACCGAGACTAAATTTAAAAATACGCGATTCATCTATGAATGTGAGATATTATTAATCACCTTATATTCAGATCAACATATTAGCATATATTTTTACGACAATGGTGGATTAATGAAATACCGCCAAAAAGTTTTACAATGTACAAATTTCCGTAGCACCAGTGAACTCTTTAGTACAATAAGATTGAAAATTAATGAAGTTTGCAGCGTTTGTGCGGTGCGAGGTCGAAGTTTTATCCTTTCTCAGATATATTGAAAGTTGATTACAACTTGCTTCGACGAGCTCATGCAGCATTTTTTTCTCGGGCAATGTGTTCATTTACAGGTTATTTTTTTACAACGTTGTACAGTTATTTTTTTTCTGCTCCTTCGATATTTCAACAACTAGAAGGAGCAAAGGAATCAGAATCTGTAATGCTATTTGAATATTTTGGAGTATCCCTTAATATCAACACCAACATATTTCAACAATTCTGCGTCCTTTTTAAGACTTTCCAACATAGTTGAAAAGTGTTTATGAATTCGGTTTGTCACTCTATCCGTCTGTCATCTGTCTGTGCTCTAACTCTTGTAAATATACTCGGATTACCATACAATTTTTATGTGTTATTGGGGCTTACTATAGAATGTTCGGTATCGAAAATGAAGCGTGTAGAATTTATAGTTCGTTTACAGGGACGCGCAAAATAATTCCGTTACATTACGATCTATCCGGCAAAATTACTTCCGATTCACTTTAATGATGTTACAGAGCTTCAAACACATGCTTTCTCATAAGTATAGAATAAATAGCCTTTATAATTCGTTTAGAGAGACGCACAAAATTTCTATTACATTGTGATCTACGGGGGAAAATCGCTTGCGATGCATTTTAATAATGCTATGATAGTTCAAACATAATGAAATTAAAAAGGATATCTGAGATGTACTACAACATATTTTCTATATATTATCTATATATTTTCTATATATTACCTCTATATATTATGAGGTGTACTGCAACATATTTTCTCTATCTCTCTCTCTCTCTCTCTCTCTCTCTCTCTCTCTCTCTATATATATATATATATATATATATATATATATATATATATATATGTATATATATGTATATATATATTATTATTATTATTATTATTATTATTATTATTCTATATTTTCGTTTATTTACAGAAACTCACAAAAGAATTCAGTTACAGAACGGACTATGATCGATTTCAATGTAGGAAAAAATTAAATGTCTTAATAATATTCTGTATTCTGTTAATGTTTGATAGTGTTTCATAATCTACGCCTGATGCAGGATTTTCCTTTCTTATTTTATTATTATTTCAATGAAGATTTTTTTTCCTCAATCGATATTGTCATATAAGAAGTTGTGACTTCAATTAATACATCACAGATGCGCATACGTGAAATAATATATAAATTCTCACCTCCCATAGGAACTCTGAAACTAGTTGATGCCCTCTCATGAACACCTTGGCTCTCTTAGGAGTGGAGGCTTGCCCCTGTAGAAAGACCGTTGCTCGAAGAATTAGTTCATCACCAGACAAATAAACTCCAGATCCGTCTGGTTCAGTCAAAAGTAATTTTTCGTGCGAAACAAAGAATGCTTTCCCACAACCATCACCTTTACGCCGACCCTCGGATCGTGGTCTTAAGAACTGTTTCCGTAAGCGGCATATAGCTGTCATAGGGTTCATCGTGAGATGAACGGATAGTGACGGATCCGTCTTGGAAAGCAGAGTTAAATTTAAAGTGTACTGGAAGGGCCACTCTAAGACATCATCGAAGAGACCTGGCACTAAAGAAAACCTAATAAAAAAGAAAAAGATAAGATAATGTTAGAAAATTATAAAAGTGGGTATCAACAGGACAAATGCAATGCGCTATATTTAATAAGATTTTTTAAAAATGCTTCTTTTTTTATGATAAAAGTAATGTTTATTTAGTTGGTCATGTTTCTTTACTATGAATAAAACTGCAGTTGTGTAAGTATGATCTGAAACATTATGAAATCTGCATTAAATTACCATTCGAGCATTCTGTAGCACATATTATTGTGTAATCATATTGGAATTTCTGTGACATTTATAGGATCAACTAAAACAATAGTCATAAATTTTTAAAACGATTATGGACAAATATTTTGAAGCCGAACAATGTAATTTTTCATTGAACGTCAGTTGGTCTACTATATATCAAATATCAATATAGATTTAGCGTTTTTAATGCGTGAAAATATTTAACCCTCTCATTCCCCTGACCATCATATGAGGCTCCTATTTTAAACTCCGATGAAAAAGATTTAAAATGCTAAAAAAATAATAAATAATAAAAAAAAAAAACATTATTTTTACTGGTAATTCTTATTTAAATCTCATATGAGGCTTCAGATTGTTCTAGATTCTGTTGTGAGTTGGGAGCACTGCAGTTTATTAGAGCTTTAAAGTTATTTTGGTTTCACACTGAGTTGATCTTTTAGAATTGCCCATTCCTAAACAAATATTTGTTTACCAAAAGTAAGAAAATTATTTTTATCATTCTAAGATATGTTTCTATTATAATAATATGTTTAATATGTTTCTAAATAAAAAATAGCTGTTATGATTGGGAAAGAATATGGAGCCTCATATGAGGCTTAGTGCTTCTAATGCGAACACGTGGTAATGGAATACATTTTGTTCAATAAAGTTATAAATTTCACTACAAAATAATGAAATGTATTTAAAAGTAATAAATTAACAATTGAAAATTAGTTAAAAATATAATTTGTAATGCTAGTAAATGTTGCAGTTTTATATGTACTATTCCCTAAAGTTATAGTTTTATTAATAATGATTGCCATCAAGGGTCGATCAAAGATAAAGCAATAGATAAGGAAGAAAACTCATCGTTGGAGGATAAAAGCCTGCATACTGGCAGGAATATCTGGGTATGAGAATGCCTTTGGAATCTATCAAGGAGCAACTGATATTACATAAAATGAGTTTGCTGAATTTGGATCTTCACGAAGAGTAGTGTTGAGACATTCAGAACAGATTAAAAATAAAAACCACAAATTGTTTTTTCATAATCTTTCACAACCATACCTTTCCTGATTAAACTGGTTGAGTGGAAAATATTTTGCAACAGGGACAATACGCAATAATCAAATAAAAGAAGCTTCAACAAAACTCATGCTTATGAAAGAAAGTAAAAAACAACCAAGGGGTACATTCTGCATCACAACGAGTGATAAGAAAATAGGGACGGTTTGACAATTCTGCTTTGCATTTGGCATCACCGTTTCTAGGAGTAAATTCTATTTATTTTGTGGGCCGTCGGAGTAAGCGGTAAAACCTTCATACCAAATCCGAGACCACCGTCAATAGCGATGTATAACAAAAATATGGGTGGAGTTGATCTAATGGACTCTCTATTAGGATTAAGCTTATACAGACATACTATGAGACACAAGTGATGGTATTTTAGAATTTTTCACCATATGTTAAATGTTACTGTTATAAATTGCTGGCTGCTTTGGAAGATCGATTCGAACAATGAATGCTTAGATTTGCTGGAATTGAAATCTTCGATAGCTACATCCCTCATTTATCAAAGCTTTTCGAGAGAAGAAAGAAAGGTTGGCCATCACAGTCTTTTCAAGAGCTACCAAGAAAGAAACTCGTGAAAGTTCAAGCAGCAACTGAGCTTCGAAGAGATGGAGGAAATCATTATCCCACCAAAACTGATAATAAATATGCAGCTAAATGCCATTTATTTGATGCTCCAGAAAACAATATATATATATATATATATATATATATATATATGTATGTATAACAATTAAAATATATATGTGAACGATGCAAAGAGCCTCTATGTCCTAAATGCTTTCAGGCTTTTCATTCAAGATAAATCTGTGTGAATAAAAAATACAATCTGTATAAATCAATATTATTGATAATAACTACACTTATGTTCAAATTTAACTCGATTGTTAAATAATGTATTAAAATAAATGTTAAAGTTTGCTTTAAAATATATTATATTTTCCCTTTTGTTGTTCTCATTCAGCACCACTGTATAACTCTTTAGTCCCTCAAGCCTCATATGAGGCTCTTCCAAATTGAATAGAAAGAACATGATAACAAAAAAAATCTTTTTCTATGCAATTTATAGCAAGGTTTTATATATATAAAGTAGTCAGGGTTGGCAAGTTTTTGCCATGGGTGGAAAAAACCATGGAAAAAACCATGTTAAAACCGTCCTGGCAAAAATAGGTTTTTGCCAGGTGGCAAAAATAGATGTTTGCGAAAAATAGTGGCAAAAATACGCTATGTCCATTTAGTTTTTTTTTTCCCAGAAAACGAGAAAAAAATATTTCATGAAAGAAAAAAGAAACTTAATATGTAGTTAAAAGTCAATATTCTAAATTTATTTTTTAACTCTAAGCACTATTTTTGAAGTGATATAAATATAATTATCCTTTTTATGAAAGAATACTAACTTATAACAAAAATTATAAATGAACAAACAAAACGTTAAACACAAAGAAAATTATAAATGAAAAAAATACTAATTTTATATACATAAATAGAAAATTTAATTATTTATTCATGTTTATACGATAATTATTATTGATTATACACATAATGTTATTGATTATACATTGTGCGCGCTCTAAATATGTAAAACATTTATGTTTATATGTGTTAGAAATTCAAATAAACAATTATATTCTAAATTCAATTTGTATAAAATTATATTTAAAGCAGAACACTATTAAATTTCATCTAATTCAGTGATATCTCCATCACAACCTAATTTTTGCTGTTCTAACATTGCATAACAATAAACTAGTTTAGAAAGAGTATTTGTAGGCAGTCTATTTCAAATTTTAGTTTGCACAAATGAAAAAAGTTTTTCGATAGCAGCACTACTTGCTGGACATATTTCAAGATGTGCAACTAATGAACAGAAGTCTTTTGAAATCTCACAAGCTTTTTCGATACTTCTCCACCAATTATACGCATTGACACTACTAATCACTTTTTTCTGCAAAATATGAATTTGGGAAGGGTTTCTCTTTTAGCTCGAAATTAATAACATATGATATAAAATTTCGATTAATTTTATATAACCATGCTTTGCAACTTTCTTTTTGTTTGTAATTTAAAAGTTCACCTCTGTACTTTGGATGTAACAAATATGCTACTAGATGGCACGGCAAAACCGCTTGTTTAAATCACTTTTTTAATTTTGAAAAATGTGGTTTTAGATCCTCATTTTTCAAAAGATTGTGCCATACATGACGACCATCTGCTATGGTAGTTGAATTTTTTTGTATCACATTTAAAGCGATCAATATAGGTTTTAATTGTTTTATTTGATCCTTTACCTGTCGATGCAGATTCCTTTTAATCATTTCCTTTTTAATCATAAATATAAAATAAACCTATGCGGTTGTACTTACGTATTCTACATATTATATATTATGTAAATAATGTACTCTTATTATATATGCCATGTTTGTACTATTATTTTTTTTATAAATTGATAATTTTTGTGAAAACATTAATTTGAGAAAATCTATCTATTTATTTAAGAAAACAATGCCAATTTAATTTTTAATTAACCACAATTTTTAATAAGAAAACATGTTTTAACAAAATGTAAGTGTATTATATCAGAAGCCTGTTCAAAATCCTATTATATGGTATATAATTTATTGTTCTGCGTTTTGTATTTGCCTAGATAAAGGAATGTTAATAGCAGAAATAATAAATATGATGACTGACAAAATGCTGTAGTTAAGAAAAAAAAGATATATATGTGTTTTTTAATTTGGTTCTTAAGTTCCCATTAGACTGAATTCCATCTATTTTATGAACATTTAAAATATACAAAATTATTTTAATTATGTTTATTAATTAGCAAATTAAATTAAAAATATTAAATGGTATGTTATTAAATCTAATTAATTATACCATTATGATCCCTTTTAATTTATAGAGCACACATTAAAGACCAATAAGAATTTGCCATTTTTGCCGTTTTTTTCCATTTTTGCCCTGGTTTTTTCCAGTTTTTGCCACTGTCCTGGCAAAAATACCTTTTCGCCGGCAAAAATACCAACCCTGAAAGTAGTAGAAATATTTTTTTATTCAGCTTTCTAATAATTCGGGAATGAGAGGCTTAAAATCCAACTAACACTATACTAATAAAAGAAAGTTGTTTGTCTGTGTGTGTATGTGCGATGGCTACGAAATCTAGCGCACGTAGAAGTCTGAAAATTTGGGTGCGGATAGTCCAAGACAGATCCTGATAACCTGGAGCTCAGATTTTTAATTTTTTAAGACCCGGGTCCCCTGCGGCCCGGGTCTGTTTTTTGTTCTAAATTGTTAATAACTTGCCCCTTTTTATCCGATCTTCTTCGTCTTTGGGGACCCTTTCTCCATTTAGTTATTCTCCATTTCTACATTCCAGTTAGGACCCTGGCCCCCTGGAGCTCGATCAGGGTCCTTTGAACTTTTTGTGCGCCATGCACTTTTTATCCCCCTAATTGTGTCACTCTCTCAATGCATAACTTTAAAGTTTAGTCTTGGACTTCTCTACCTTGACCAACACCCTCATATTTTTATTGGGGGCCCTAGGGCCCTTTTTAAGCATTTCTTTAAAATTTTATTATAATGCATCATTTATGCCCTATGCTTAATTTCGACTAACTGAAGATCTAAAGCGCTAAGTACTAAGACCTTTTAAGATGTTTTTCTCATAGGGCCCTGCTCAAAACTATCAGATGGCCCCCATTCAGTACTTATTCACAGAAATACTTATTGATTTATGTACCCACGCATAGATTTATGTACACACATACACTCGTGTGTCAAATGGTCGGCAAAATTTGCGTTGCTTGGCAAAATGTCAGCAAATTTATTGTCAAGAGTAAGTCGTAACCGTGCAAAATTGGCATTAACGTCACTTTGACGAAATTCCATTCAAACTCAATGCTACATCATGCCCTTTTCGTTCACCTAATATATATGCCTACAACTGAAATATTTTATTTAAACAAATTTTAAAATTCCATATTGAACTCTTTCAGCACTGACCTCCGTTTGCGATATATACATATATATATATCCCCGGAGTAGTGTGTTAAAGAATAGGTTAAAGATGTAGAAAAGTATCTCAAGCATAATGAATAGCAAAAATAAGACGTTATTTATAAAATTCGCAACTATGCTTGTACACAAGCATTACTCATACACACATTAATATTTAAACACAATCACGTCTGCTTATGCATATACTTTCATATATTCTTACATACGCACACTTACATTTCTTGTACTCTTCATACATAATATGCTTTGAGCTAGAAATAACTGTCTTTAATAAAAATGAAAATATATGGTTTTACGATAAAGCATAACATGTAATAATTACTATAAATCTAAAATAAAAAGAAACAAAAAATTAACTTAATGATTATGTCAAAAATGTATTTTACCACACTCCCAAGTAAGGGATTCCATCTGAAGGATTGATTCGCCCTGTAGTAAGGCTGAGACGTAACTTATAACCTGGTCTTCCAGTATAGAATTCTGGTCCAGGAACTGTATCGCCATGGGGTGATCGAGATAACTGTAGTAAATGTTGCACATTGGATACTGACCAGTCGTATTCTGCCACAATTGAACCAGTAGTAGTTTCTTTTATTTGAGCAATGGGAATGCGATCTTCTATGAATAAAATTAATTTTCACTGAGTCATCAAGATTGTACTTTGAATAATTCTTATATTAATCTCATTATACAAAAAGAAGATAACGTGGACTTATTGATATATTATAGCATGCTTTAAACATAAACACGTACATTAATTTGCACATTGTTTACGTATATTTAGAAACAAAACTCTATTTGAGAAAAGCAGTCTTTTCTTAATTAATTCTATATTAATGCCATCAAACAATTTTTCAAATATGAGTGCCCTTAAACACTTACTTTGAATATTCTATGTCTGTTTCATCCAAATTAATTTAAACCAAACGTTTGATATTTTTTTTTAAAGGAAATTTTTCAGAATTCCCTACTTTATACATCTAAATACAATTATTTATTAGATTGCTCTAATAAATGCAAATCAAATGAAAAACATCAGTTACCAAAAACATTTTTCGGATTTTAACTGTGGCTTAGAAAACTTTTTAAATTCCGTCTTCATCTAAGCTAGTGGTTCCCAACCTCTGTTTGACCATCCTCCACCTAATCGTCTCTAAAATCATGATATCCCCGTCGTAGCATATAAGTATTTAAAATATGAATTCATGGAAGATGCCAAAAATAGAATTACAATGACAAGTGGAGAAGCATCAGTCGCTTCAAAAAAATTTAACCTACATAAGGCAGCCAATTTTTTTTATCACAAATATATTTTTGGCATAACTGTGCAAGAGCACTGAAGTCACATCTTTGCCATTACACCAAGAACTTTGTTTTCCTTCTCCCAGTTTACGTCCATGTAAAACAAAAATTTTACATAGTCTGCCTTTTTACACTGTAATTTTGATATGTTACTGACGTTTACTATAATAAGATCGCTATTGAAAATGAAGTGAGTAGCATTTATAGTTCGTTTACAGGGACATCCAAAAGTCATTTACATTACGATCAATGGCAAAACATCGTATCAGTGCTTTTTAATGATGTTACACCATTTCAAAAATAATGAAATTGCTATATATTAATGAAGTGCACTAAAACACACATTCTGTAAAGTATGGGGTGCAAAGCATTTATTATTGAGTTACAGGGCCACAAAAAAAAAAGAATCCCGTTACTTAAAGGTCTACGGGATAAAACTGTTTGCAGCGTATTTTAATTATGTTACACAATTTCAAATATAATAAAAGTTATATGCATTGCTGAGGTTTATATACTACAAGATACTTGTTGTAGAATATGATGGGTAGAGCATTTATCATTCATTTACAGGGACACACAAAAGATTGCGGATACAGTACTGTGTATCCGAAGTACTGTCTATTGATAATAATTGCTGGAAGTGCGTCTTCAATTATGGCATGCGTTTTTATGTGTAACTAAATTTTTGCATACTACGTGGTATGTACAAATGCTATAGATCATTTATATTCCTCGCAAAAGAATTCGTAAGCGTTACTGAGTATGGGCGTGAATTGCTTAATGGTAGTTTTTAATTGAGTTATGCATTTTCAAGCTGAACTATATTTATTATACTAAGAAATGTTTGTAGAATATGAATAAAATCATATACAGGGTTACGGAAAGAACTGAATACATGACCGCTTAGATGATAATTTCTGGAAATGTGATTTCAGTAGTTTTAAGCGTGTTTAGCCTGAATTAAATTTTAGCTTAAATATGTGATGTGTATAAAAAATCGGTACAAAAGAATTCAAATATGTTTCCGACTATTGATAGAAATTGCTTAAGGTGAGTTTTCAACCTATTATACGTTTTCTTATTAAACTAAATTTTAACGCACTGTGTAGAATATATATAAATCTATAGATAAATACAATGCTACACAAAAGAATTGGAGTACTTTTACGGTTATGGACGGCAATGCAAACTATGTTATGCGTTTATTAAAATGTTTACTTGGATACCTTATTTACCTCATTAAACAGCAAAGTTTTGTTAAAATATTCTGGAAGTGTTGAAAATAGTTTCATTATCTATGTTTTGCGCATGATTTTCTTTCTTGTTTTACGATTATTACTTTTATATTTGGACTACAACATTAAACTTTTTCCAAAAGCAGACAAAACAATGGCAAAATACGCGTTAAGGACTATTCTCAAATTGCGCACTCCTCTAGAGAGTACTCTACAAGTTTAGAACCAACCACTGATCTAAGTGTTACGGTTGGTTTCAACCAATTTTTTTTTAATCTACATTAATTATTTAAATCACTTTCTCTACATTTATTTAAAAGCACTCTTTTTTTTTCTGTTTCTAATAAAAATTTAAATAAATAAAAGTAATTGTAATAATAATAATAAAATCAGTTTTTATTTTTTTCTTCTTTCTTTTTCTTTTTGCAAGGTAAATTCAACGTTTATAGTCTAGCTTTGCTTCCTGTTTTCAAATACGAAAAGCAGACAGCAAGGGAGGGATGTTTTGTCAGTTAAAGACCGCACAGGTGGAAAATTTGGAGTCATCTAGTCTGACTTTGATATAAGAATGACCGACCGCCCTGTATAGGAATTACGTTATCTTATGAGTGTACTATATACGCAATTAGGCTTTGTAAGCTTACGACAGGCTTCAATGAGCTCTGCTATCAGGCGGATAGCTGGCGCCCAGGTCAACAGAGGCTCACAGGACCCCCTTCAGCACACGCCATGGGGGTGAAACATGGCTGCCTTCCCCCATGAAGCGGCTGGCAGGGTGGAACGACAGGCTGGTGCCTTCAAGGAGAGTCCATTTTCCCTTTTGTTTCCATTCCCGTACCCCTGGCGGAGTGGTTCGGTCCCGTTTTTCAAGCAGCGCGGGAGAATGAATGTTTACGACACTTGTTGCTTGGCCAAGAGACCTGTCGTTTGACTCGTAAAAAAAAATTCGACTTATTACGGGGCTCGAAGACTGGCCTGTGGGCTGGATCGCGAAGTTGTTGAAGGCGGACAGGTTTCTGGAAGATTTTGTTTTGAGAGTGGGGCATTGATGGCCTACTTTAATTATCCTAAATCATGAGGTTATGATGAAAAGAGGCTATAAGGGCATTTTCGAAGTAAGGATCTGTATCTGATGGAGGGCGAATGAAAAGAAAATATGTTTGACCCATCATGTAGTAGCGGCGTTCCTAGAAAAAGTGTTGTCTTGTGTTGACTTCTTAAGCGGCGGTTGTTAATGATACCTTGACGAAAAATGAATTAATGATTAGACGAGCATCATTTCTGGAGATGGGGCATTATCAATCCTAGACTAAGAAGGCTGGCGAGACTAGCTGAGTAGACTTGCCCGCTTTACAAGGTATCGGTGATGTGACGACGTTTTGAATCGGGAATAAATCAAAATCTCCAAGTGATGTATGGAGTAACGGTGTTGACTCGTAGAGGCAGCTGAAAAGAATAGGTTGAAAAAAAAAAAAAGGAGATTATGGCAGATCAACATATCTGCAATGAAGTGTGCCCACATTGACGGTAGTAAATATCAAAGTATATTGTAAGTAACCCATATTTCTTCTTTATTACATGTTGTCTACTGTTGTGATATTTATAAATACCTGGAGAAACAAAAAAATATAATTATTGGTATTTTAAGATGATTAACATGTAACCTTTTTGTTTATGATTGAACGACATTTGAATTGTTGGTTTGTTAATAGTTTAGGATTTATGATATTTAATTGAAAATTAATCAATAATTAAATTTTGAAAAGTTGATCCATCTTTAAATCATGGTATTGTGGTAATTTTAGGGACTTTGCTGCTTAATGTAAAGTGTTGTAATAAGTAATTTCAGTATTTTTTTTTTTTGATCAACTTTGTTATTATGTTATTATTATATTTTGTTTGAGAACTACCTTACTTTTATAATTTTTAATTATTCAAATAAAGAAAGTTTTTGTTTATTCTCAAATATGGTAAGTTTTTCTTTATATATAATTTTTAAATAATTAATATTTCTATAATTACAACATACCTATAAGGAGGAATTAACTTCTCAGTAAGTGAGATTAAAAATATGAAAGCTATAATTTTGCTAAATTAATATTTTTTTTTTATTTCTTAAATTTTTAATTCATGGTAATAATTTATTTGAAAATTAATTGAGGTTTACGCAAGGTTATTAGATGTAATTATTGTTCCTATCTCAGAAATGGATATACTGATAATTGATGCTAAAGTAAAATTAAGTCTAATTTCATAATTGATTAATTTAATTTTTAATTATCCTTTCTTTGAAGTATTATTCAAGGCAAACAACAAAATGGTTGTTTTTTGACAAAGTAAAAAAAAAAAAAAAAAAAAAAAAAAAAAAAAAAAAAAAAAAGTTTTCAGTTATTTTATAGCCACTATACGATCCTTGGTTAACCGATCTGATCTTGTTCACAATCTCCATAGTTGTTCTAAAATTTAGTACATCATCATATCCCTACTCTATTAACGGATTTAACTCTTTCTCCTTTTGGTCCTCATATTGGAGGAATTTCAGGTTGTCTGCATTTTTCCAAATTATATGATGATTACACTTTTGTTAATTTAATGTGTATGGAGATTTGAGCTTGATCGGGTTGGAGTGGAGTTGGGTGTTCTTTATGCAATTCAGTATGCTACTTGATTTAGAAATCTGTTGCCCCTTACTACATTTAACATTGTCTTAAAGTGATGAGTCCAAAATTATCATTGTTGTATTAACCTATTCGGATTCTTAAGTTTTGATATTTTGATTAGTTTAATATAATTTGCTACCTTTTCCATGGCAACAGATTTCAGTGGAGCTAATCAGGGTATACTTATTTTTTTCTAAATATTTAATTGTCAAGTGAAGATTGAGTAATAAATGAGCTTTTTAAGTTTAAGTAAGTTGTGTTTTAGAAAGAACCCCAAATCCCACAACATAAGCACTTTTAATAAATTGGAAAGCAGGTGAACAAATCAATGTCAAGAATATGTTTCAATCTTGTTAAAATGAACTAAGAACTTTCACTTCTAACTATCCACTGTTCAAAAAAAAAAAAAAAAAAAAAGATTTTGTATAATAATACATATACATATGTATAAAATGGGAATACGAAATCATTTGTGGTCCTTATGAGCATATGAAATCATTTGTGGTGCTTTTGTCCGGGACCACTGAAAAAATTATCAGCCCACGAAAAAGAAAATTTTAGTAGTCTACAGAACTTGTAGTCGGAAACATTTTTAACACTTTCCAACATAGTTGAAAAGTGTTTATGACTTTGGTTTGTCTGTCTGCCGTTTGTCCGTGCTCTAACTCTCAGTGTCGTAGCCAAGAAGAGGGGGGGGGGGTCTGGACCTCCCCTCAAGCGAAGAAAGGTTATACTGAATTATGCATAGAAATAAAGTAAAACTTGTTAAACAGAATCACTAAAAATCCAGTGAAAGATTCCGTTATAGACGGGTTTTCGTCTTTGTAGCTATAAATGTATTATATATTCTTTTAGCTGAGATAATGATCTTTTTCCTTTTGAGATAGGATTCCATCATAGGTAGATTCTGTTTTTACAGGTTTTACTATGTAAATGAAGTTAACTAAAATGTTAACATACAGTTAAACCTGAGAAAATGGAACCTGTCTCTAAATAAATACTGCCTTAAGCAATAAAATTTTCTGGTCCCTGCTAAAAGAATATAATACACTTATACCAGCTACACTTATACCCACTTTATACCAGCTAGGATAAAAAAATTATCTAAAATGGGATTTTTTCTGGTCGCTAGTGATTTCGTTTTCACAGGTTTACTCTGTAATTATGTAGTTTCTCTTTGTATAATACAGTAAAATCGGAACTGAAAAGGTAGAGAAAAAAAATCTGTTTAGATGGCTTTATGTTTTACCAGGTATAATTATATGGTATTCTTTTCACCGGGATCATAATATTTTTCCGTTTAAGGCGGTATCACTCTTACGCAATAGAAAATCTTTAATTTGGAAATTATTTTCACACAAAATAATAATATATATTGATGATTCTTTTACGTTTTGTAGTATTTACAGAATGTCAAAAATAATATATAGCAGAAGAAATACAGGGTCATTCATAATTCCCTCCGGGGTTTCGAAACGTTATAGTAAAAAGACGAAGACGAATATGAAAAAAAGAAACATATGAAATTATTCCGAAACTATTCAAGTTTTACTTACATACATTACAGGTGTTCTATGTGAGAACCCTTGGTCACATGGCATACATCCATGCGATAGTCCAGTTCCTGCCATACTCCGTTTCTTTAAATCTGAATCAGTGGTGTCAGTTCAACGGGCCTTTCGTAATAAATATCGAAAACAGGGACCAACTGACAAAACATTTCATGTGTGGTACCGGAAATTTAAAGAAACGGAGTATGGCAGGAACTGGACTATCGCATGGATGTATGCCGTGTGACCAAGGGTTCACACATAGAATACCTGTAATGTATGTAAGTAAAACTTGAATAGTTTCGGAATAATTTCATATGTTTCTTTTTTTCATATTCGTCTTCGTTTTTTTACTATAACGTTTCGAAATCCCGGAGGGAATTATGAATGACCCTGTATAAAATATAGCAGAAGAAATAAATAATAAAATATAGCAGAAGAAATAAAAAGGCTTGAAGCTGGGGGCAAAAGTGTTGATTGGAAACATCAGAATACATTACGAAAACGTTTGAAAAGAAAAACTAATTGATGTGTATACATTTCAAGAAACTAGATGAAATATTTCTTTATATGACTCCGAAAGACTTGAGGAACGCAGCATTTGAATTTACATAAAAGAATAATATTTCTTACAGGTGTAATATTGAAATTAAAATGGCCGGAAAGAAATGGTTCTGGAGTTTCCAGAGAAGTCATTCGGAGTTCTCACTTTGACAACCAATATTCATAAACATGGCTCCGGTATCAGCTTTAATAAACAACAAGCAAAAAGAATCTGCAAGTAAACAATCTGGACGAAGATGGAATTACTATGGTGCATATTAAATCCTCAAGAATTTTTTTCTCTAAAGTTAAATATGTTGTGAATAAAATATTGTCAGTGATGTCTTCATACTATGCGATTTTATGTCACCTGTTTTCATCGATGGTAGAAAGAGAAGAAAATACGAGTTGTTAGATGGAGCATCTCCAGGATGTTTTGAAGTAATATAGTTGTTAGTTATTAAAGTTTTATTATGGTGACTCATTCATGGATTGGGTGACACATGAACTGCCCCTTTTACTGCAGCCACAAGATTCAGCCTTTGGACAGATGCATTCATACACTTTTACAAAAATATTATAACAATGAATGCAAAAAATGGCTTAGGTTCAAAGACAGCAGTATTTTCCTATTTTTCCAAAGTTGCAACAGTTGCATTGTCCATGGAAAGTCATTGCTTTATGACCTTTGTATCCCCCATTTTTAACAAAGACACTTTCTAGGCTTACACTGTCACAGAAAAGGAAATCCTGAAGGTGACAATTAGATCTAGACAGTAGAATTGATTGACGGCGAATCAAACGTTATTAATAGTCTGTTATAGTCTGAAAAAACATCAGGATGGCTATGCAGTCAGATCATAATAATGTCACTGTCGGAAGTGGATCCAAGTTTCTCTTCTAAAATTGTAAATTGTTTGGTGAAATCACAACCTCAAAATGCAATACCAAGATGTTCGAGATCAATTACAGACATTTGTTCTTTTTAGGCAAGAATATCTATAAAACATAAATACGAGAAATCGGAAATTAAACCAGATGCCTCTCTAAAACGATATAGAAAATGAAGGGAAAGGTTTGTAAAAAGAAAGAATTGAAAAATAAATTAAAAAAACAAAGAAAAAGAAAATTAAGAAGTAGTGGAGGTGTAGAGCGCATTAAGAAATCTATAAAGATTCAATTCAAGAAGACAAAATTGAATGCTGAGTGCATAAATGTTACTAGCATATAAATGCACAGACTATATACATACGCTCAAATGTTATTTATGTATTAAGTGTTACCAAATATTTACCTACGTAATCTTATAGATCTCTGTCTATACTCTTAAATTCCCCTGTAAAAATGCGCCTTTATCCCTTTGTGATTATTTGTTGATTGCTCCTAAGATTTGTATTATTATTCCCAAATGTTTATGGTAGTTTGTTACTTGATTATTAAGTTTTAATAATAAATACATGTAACTCTCATACATTAATTATTTATTCCTTTATTGTCAGTTTTTGAACAAATGCAAACTCTTACACCAGCCTGTATTTGTGTGATTCCAAGAGCATTTTCAGTGTGTTTCAGCGTATAATCTCCACTTGCTCTGGATATCGTCTCCCCAAAATATTGACTTCTACCACTAAAGAATAAGAAAATCTACTTACAAAATATATACCACAGCTACAAGCTGCCATCATAAAAATATACATGGAATAACAGATGAAGTGGTTGGAAACATAGAGGTTTATGTTTAAGAGATTATATACCCAGACCTATATATAAAAAATAGTTCATGCTACTTATCTTACTGATTTCAGAATCAACACGTAACTTGAATTTTATATAATAAATATTTTATAAACTATTTCGTGTATATGGAATTTTGTTGGCTCTAGTAAATTTACAGAAAAAATATTTTTCTTACCTTGATCATGTATAGAAATATCACAAAAACAAGAATACGACAAGCAGATCAGTATGATGATCCACAGTTTCATTCTATCATCTAGAAAAAAAAAAAACAGAAAAAAATTTCAGATATCTCATAATAAAATGCTTCACGTTAAAGTATTCATCAAATTTATTTTTAAAAGTTTCTTTAACCTTTAATAAAATTAAAGAAGAAACTAATTAATCAAAATTTAACCATTAAAAATCCTATCTAAGCGTGGTGTACTCTTTAACTCAGATAATAAAATAGTTTACAACTTAGCTAATTTATTATAAATGCAATGATCTAGCATTGCGTATTGAATCACTTTATCTTTGCACTTTATCTTTGCAATATAAAAATAATCTCTAGTTAGGAGATGATTTGAAACTTGGGACAGAATAGAATCTACAGTACAGCATAAAAACAATATTTAGAGCACCAAAATGATCTACTAAAATCCAATATATAGGTATTTATAATTCCTGGTCAGTGGCTAGGCGTGTAATACGAAACTGGGGAACAAAATCCCCTCTGTAAACGAAAAAACGTATATTTAGCGCCTAAACATACTGAAATTCTATAAAATTAAAAATATCGTAACTCAGTAAGTTTTGGTCGTGGGATAGAATGTCCAAGTAGTACAAAATGGTTGGGGCTAATTGTTGTCAAACGTTGTGTAGTGAATGCCTAGCTACTCTCTTATGAGGGTAGCCTAGTTTCTGTTATGAACTTATTATCCGACTTCTAACACTTGTGCGTTAAAGTACCACCTATCTGTCATTTTTCTTACTTTCGCATAGTATGATTCAATCTTTTGGATCTGATCGTTGGGGTTATTTTGTGCGGTAATATGCTAATTAGGTCACTGTGATCGATTACTCAGTATAATTACGTGTGCAGAACATTGTTTCAGCGCATTTGGGCCAGATCTTGCCAATGTATGGTATCTGAGACCAGCGCTTCAGTTATTGTTGTATTTCAAGGTTGAAATCTACACGTGACATTCGTCTGAGCTAGAGCTCCTATAATAGAGGCTGACGCATCCTCGCAGATTTGGTGCTCAAATTGAAGTTCAGTCGAAAAACCAAGCTAATCAGAACCGAATCTTAGGCAACCCCAACTCCGGCTGCGGTAGATTGATGCTGAACTGAGCCCCAATAATCCGAAACAAAATGGATATGCGTCAGCTCCTATTATAGGAGTCTTAGTCTGAGCCTGTTTTAAGTTGTTCTTAAATTGACTCTTCGATGAGGTGCTTCGACGTCGTGGTGAAACGTTAACCGTTTAGTGTTTTGTACAAAGAGAAATTGGAATCCATGAAATTCTCTTCAGTGCTATTGCCATATTTTGTAAGTGACATTTTAATTTAGTATTTTCAGCATTTCTAGCTATTTGAGGAGAACTCTTCTACGAACTGTTAGAATAGCACTTTTGTTACGTAAATTGAATTTTAATTTTAGTGGATTACATTCAGTTTATTATTTGAGGACTTATTTGACCAGCGTTAACTTAATTTTTTCCACTTTCGCTGCACCGGCCTCTCATTGTTGACTTTGAATAAACTTGTATTTTTATTTTATTTTTGTCTCTATGGTTACTCCTTTACGTGTGTGTCCGTAAATGTCCGTCTTGACGTGAAATGATTAGCGAATGCAACTTATCACAATAAAAACGTGATCCAAACGTTAGCTGCTCAGAAACGCTCTCGATTGGAGAGGTCTCTGTACCTGTCATTTCCCAATAATTTCCCAACGCTGTCATTTTCCAACGGTTAACACAAACTGCCAACGATGTGTCAAAAATATGTGCTAATTGAGTGAGATTTTTTAATGTCCTTATTAGACACAGGACAACATTTTTTCTAAATATAATTTATAGGAAATGGGGCCGTATAAAAAATTAAATTTCGTATTTTAATATGTATACAAGTCCTTGTAAAACAAATGCCATATTTGGAAGCTATACTTCATTTGTATACTTTTTGTAATCGGAAATATATTTCTATCATCAGCAGTTTAATAGAAAATCACTATTTTACAATTTGAATCACTCCGTGTTTTTTAAATTAATTATTCTACGTTTATGAAGTATGATTATAAAATCTAATCATGAATACTTCTTAAAATTTTAATTAAAAAGCTCCATTTGTTTTGTGAAAAATTCTGCTGTATTGTAATTTAAATAATTAATTTAAAAATCATTCATTATATACAATCCATCAATCTTAAGTTTAATTATAAGCGCCTAAATCATAAAAAAGAATGGTGTAAAAAAAGGTAAATCTTAGCATGATAAAATTTTATCATGCTTTGTAATGATAAAATCTATTCGTGCTTTGTCTAACATTCTGCTGTATTGAAATTAAAATAATGTGATGAAAATCGTTCATTACATACAATCTTTGAATTTAATATTAATTTATTTATTATGAGTCTTTTCACAAAAGATTTCATTTATAAAATAATATGATTTTAAAATAACTGCAATATCTTTTACCTTTTCAGAAACTATCATTTTAAGAAATGCGTAATTGTTCTCCTTGTTTTCACTTCCCCCGCACGCATTCGGCTTTAAGATGGTTGAGGCGTGCTTCCCACCTAAAACCAGGTCAAGGTACGAAAACTTTTTTCAAAATACTAAAGTGAGCTGCACTTTATTACCTTTGACTTCAGGGTCAAGAGCATTTCAATTCATTGAGTGACAGAAGTTCTTATTAGAATGATATTTTATTAAATTGGAATGTTTCTCGTTTATAACGAGCCTGTTTTATAAATGGGATAACCGCTTATAAAGAAAATCAAGGTGAAACTAAATTATAACGTCTTATAAATGCGTTGAGAACTTTTCTTTTTAATACATAGCGTTAAAAAGAAAAGGTTTAACGAAAAGGGAGGGTGCGGGTGTAAAACTTTCAAAAAAAAAAGTTAGCCTAATAAATTCTACGTTTCTTTCCGTTTTCAACACCGCCTCTCGACGTTCAATAAAAGAAAAAAGGAAAAGAAAGAAAGAAAGGAAAACTTTTGTTTGCGCCGTCTGCTGAAACTTCAATACCTCTTTTTTCCAAAACTTTATAATGCGTTTTTCTCAAAATGATATTTTTTGAACTGTTGGCTATCATGGTAAAGTTATTTATTAAGCTATCAAGTTCACTTTTTGGAGTGAAGATACATGGGACATGTACTTATCTGTCGAACGATTAAATTTGTCTTTATAATTCCCTTTTTTTCTTGCAAGTGTGGTTTCTAAGAAAATGTTTTGCATTTTTTTCCCAAAATTTCACTCTAAAATTAAAATAATAACAATAACTTTTTTTGTAAAATTGAATTCTTTACCAGATTTCTACATTTAGTTTAAAATTTTTAAACTTGTATTTTTTAATTTTTTTATTCTTATCCCCAGAAAAACCGATATTAACCAGCGGTGCCCACTAGTCAGAAGGGTGTGGTAGAGAATAAGAATCACCTTTTCTGAGCTTCCTGATGATCTGATTATTTTCTTCAATAAAATTTGTTGTTTAAAATAATTTGTTTAATCTAATGGTGATTTCCGTTTGAAAATTGTCAGTTTTTCTTACCAAGTATCTACAAAAATAGTCAATGTTAAATTGACCATATTTGTAGGTATTTGGGGTATAAATGTACGTTACATCGGCATCCTTACTTAAAGAAAGAAGGAAATATCAAGAAATTTTCTCATGGTGGCTTTTTCAGTTTACCTTGAAGAAAAATTTTGTTTATATATTCTTGGAACATCAGTATGCTCAAATTCTCATTATTTGCATTTTTACGTTGATTTTTATGTGCCCATCCTATTGTAATTGTTTTTAAATTTTTCTTTTTTTTTCTTTTTTTTTAACCTTTAAATATGTGAGTAACTGATATAAAACAAAAAGAAAAAGTGTCGAACAGTCATATAAATAAATAACGATTTTTAATAATGATAATAATCATAACTATATCTGTACCGACTTCGCATTGCATACTGATTGAAATATGAAATTCAAGATAAAATTTTCACTTTCACTTTTATTCTTACAAAGGCCTTTAACCTTGTTTGTGTTTTTCTGTACAATAAAGAAAAAATATATTAATACATTATTTATTTCTTTTTAAAAAATAAAAAAGATACTTTGCTTTATTTTTATCATTCTGCAAGTTCCACCCAAAACAAAGTTATAATAAAAAAAAATCAGAAAGAAATTTGTTGTTTTGTAAATGTGTTGATCCAACTTTAGCGACATTTTCAAACGTACAGAAAGCTAAAATATCTTCGAAAACCTCTTCCCACTTTTTTATTTCACTTTTAACAAAAACGGAAAATCATGCGTCAAGCATGGTTTCATGAAACATTTTCAAACACATTCAGAATACTACAACCTGTGGCCAGAAAGTTCGGTGAATGAATTTTTATTTCAAATACAGTATTGTACAGCAACAAATACAGTTTACTGTCCTTCAAAATAACCTCCATGGATGGTAATGCACTGTTGGGAACGAGTATATAAGTCCTGGAAATTCCTGTAAAACAGTTCTTTCGGAATGGCTTTCAGCTCGGCCGTCACGTTGCGTTGAATGTTGATGATGTACTGATGCCGTACAACCAAGGCGGTGTACGGAAGTTCCTGGCCGCGAATGGAGTTGTGACACTTGATCACCCCCTTATTCACCTGATTTTGCACCTGCAGACTTCTTCCTCTTCCCCAGATTAAAGTTAGCCCTGAAGGGAAAGAGATTTACGCACATCATCGACATTCAACGCAACGTGACGGCCGAGCTGAAAGCCATTCCAAAAGAACTGTTTTACAGGAATTTCCAGGACTGTTCCCAACAGTGCATTACCATCCATGGAGGTTATTTTGAAGGACAGTAAACTGTATTTGATGCTGTACAATACTGTATTTGAAATAAAAATTCATTCACCGAACTTTCTGGCCACAGGTTGTATAATAAAACTTCACTGTTTAATAAGGTGGAAGATTATGTCTAAGAAAAGAATTTTTTAAAACGCATAACACATTTGAAAACCTAATTTCAGCAATTAACATCAATAGTCGGAAAAATATCCGAATTATTTTGTGCAGCTCTGTATATGATCTATAAATTTGTATATGTACTACACAGCATGGTAAAATTTAGTATAGTTATGATACGCACAGTATAGTTGAAAATTCCCTTTCGCCAATTTCCATCAATAAACGAAAATGTACTGGAGATGTTTTGTATAGTCCTGTAAATGATCAATAGAATTTATACACATCAAGTAATATGTAATATGCAAAAAAAAAAAAAATCCTAAATTTAAAAACGCGCACCACAACTGAAAACGCACTTTCAGCAATTATTGTCCATAGACAGTACTGCAACCGAATTATTTTGAGTGACCTTGTGTGCCTTGTAAATGTACGATGAATGCTATGCACACTGTATTCTATAGTAAGCATTTTGCACTTCACTTCAGTGATATATATCAATTTCATTATGTTTTAAATAATGTAACATCATTAAAATGCACTGCAAATGATTTTTTCCTCATATACTGTAAAGTAACAGAATTCTTTTGATTGTCCCCCTAAACGGACTATAAATGCACACTTCATTTTTCATACCGAACATGCCATACTAAGCCTCAATGACATATATCAATTTTATGGCTACCCGAGTATATTTACGCGAGTTAGAGCACGGACAGACAGAAGGAGAGAAACAGGCAGACAAATCGAATTCATAAACACTTTCCATATGTTGGAAACTGTTAATAATGCATATAAATTTCATTATGTTTGAAATAGTGTAACATTATTAAAATGCACCGCAAAGAAAATTTCCCTATTGACCATATTGTAACTGAATTCTTTTGAGTGTCCCTGTAAACGGACTGTAAATGCTACATACTTCATTTTCAATACCAAACAATATTCCATATAGTAAACTTCAAAAACATATAAAAATTTCATAGCTATCCGAATACATTTACGGGAGGTAGAACACGGACAGACGCCAGGTTGACGACGGAAAGACAAACCGAGTTCATAAACACTTTTCAACAATGTTGGAAAATCATAAAAATCATAGAATTAACCAATGTAATGAATCACAATATGTAACATAGATCGTAACATAGATACGTAACATAGATATGTAACATAGATCGTGCCAACATAGATCGTAATGAATCGTAATGAATCACAATATGGTATGCAGAAGCAAAGATGTAATGATGTGTAAGAGAGCCTACCTGATCCAATTTTCAATTTAGTTTTGTTGCATCATCTCCTTCTCCCTCAACTTGTACGCCCTCCCGTGGCGACCAATGTTCTAACAGTCAGAGCCAAGCTCTTAATCATCATGTAGCTTAAAATACATCCACACCCGCCTATAGCGATAAAACTAATAAAATAATTCATCTATAAAAAGGTCCGACGTTAAATTCATTTAATACGCTTCATTATTGGTCCTGGTCGAACCAGGAGGCTTTCCATTGAACTGTGGAATAGAAAAATATATTAAAAGAGTTTAATCGTGCCCGCAGTAGGATTAAATCTAAATTAACAATTTTTTCGAAAATCACGGAAAAGTACACTGCTTGCCATTAAAATTGTTACACCAGGAAGGAATGCAAATAACTGAATGATATTTATTGAACAAATACATTATAGTGGGAAGATCAAGTCATTAAATTATCAGTACATGTGGAGGTATAGATCCTGAGAAATTAGTACCCAGAGCAGCCACCACTGACAGCAATAACAGCACTTATCCGTCGAACAGAGCTTGGATGTCATGTACGAGTACAGCAGCCTATGCAACTTCAACACCGTGCCACAGTTCATCGACCGTAGTGCCTGGTGAGTGGTGGCGTGGCAGTCACTGGGCAATCATTGACCAGACTTTTTCAATTGGTAAGAGATCAGGAGAATGTACTGGCCAGGGAAACAATCGAACATGTTCTGTATCAAGGAAGGCCAGAACACTACGGGCAACATGCGGTTATGCAGTATCCTTCTGAAACGCAGAGTTACAGAGGTCTTGAAGATAAGACAGAGCCACGGGCTTTAACATCTCAGAAATGTAACGGCTGCTGTTCAAGTTTTCGGCAATTCTAACAAGAGGTATTCGAGACGTGTATCCAGTGGCACGCCATATCATCACTCCAGGTGATGGGCCAGTATCATAATGTCGAATGCAAGCTGGCAATGTGCGTTCTCCACGAAGCCGCCAAACACGGATCGACCATCATGATTCTGCATATAGATCCTGGATTCGTCTGAAAAGACGACGTGACACCATTCCTGCGTCCAGGTTCGTCGTTGATAACACCATTGGAGGCGCTCCTGTCTGTGACGCAGCGTCAAGTGTAGCCGAAGCCATGATCGCCGTGCTGATAGTCCATGCTGCTGTATACGTCGTAGAACAGTTCGTTGAGACACTTGTCTTAAAGACGATCCCATTGCTTGACTCAGTCTCGACTGTTAGTTATGGGTGGCCGCAAAGATCCTGCACAGCTTTCGTATGACTGTCATGGACCCATCGATTTCATATTCTGCTGACAGTGATAGGAACTCGACCAATTCGAGCAGCAATACTGAGGTAGAATAAACCACAATCCTGGTAGGCTACGATTCGACCTCGATTAAACTCAGACACGTACTGGTAGTCATTTCTCCTTCTTACACGAGGCATAACAACAACTTTCTTACCCAAAAACACCGTTCAAATGCAATTTCTGTATCAGAAACCTACTGTAAAATCTCTTCTTTTATACACATTATAGGTGTCACTGCCGCCGCTTGCTTTGGATGAATGCATTAAAAATCTAATCATTTACATATCACAGCATGTTCTATCTGTCATGCAAATTTCACCTGCGTGGCGTGCCGCCTTCAAGGTGCAGCAATTTCAATGACCAGTAATGTATTTACAATCAGATGATACACAATTCGAAATCATAAATATTAAGAAAAGAGAACTCAAATCGTATATAAGTCGTGCATTCAAAAAATATCTAAACATCGACGAAGGAATAGATGAAGAGAGGGTGATAAAAACATGTGGGAGATAGAAGAGCAGTGAGACAGAGATAAGTTTTAAATGCTTCCTCTCTAAGTTCAATTTAAAAAATGATATTATTGAAGATGTAAACAAAGATTTAAAGCATAGTAATAATTCTTAGAACACTATGCCTGAACTTCATGAAATGCCTTTGTCAGTATTTAGCAGTAAAATTGAGGAATTTTCAAAATTAAAAAAAAAAACATTTAACAGTTTAATTGCAAAACAATGAAAATTTATTTAACGATAAAAAATTATTCTATTTGAGCGGTCACTCCGTTCAGAAGCCAGATTAATAGAAACAAGTGAGGATACTTTTTAGTCATTATTTAAAACTCTGGAAGAACGATTTGAAAAAAAAAAAGGAGCAGTAACTGACATTCATATTCAAGCAATATTAAAAACTGAAAAACTACATTTCAAATCATCTAACGATCTGAGAAATTTTATTGACATTGTTAATAAAAGATTAAGGGCTTTATAAGTACTTGGATTAAAATGTGATGATCTTAGCAGTGCTATATTAATTAATACTCTGTTAGAAAAATTAGATAATGAAACACAAAAGCATATGATTTATCGTTAACGTCTAAATAAACTTCTTCCTTGAATAATATTATAGTTTTTTGCAATCAAGATGTGTTGTTTTAGATCAATTAACTGAAATCACATTTACTAACTTTCAAAGGGGAAATCAAAGCTTAACAAATAAGCAAAGTACATTTTTAATAAATTCTAAACAAAGGTTTCTTAAAACATTGTGTTTTATGCTAGGAGGAATCGCATCCTTTACTCAAATCTTCTCAGTACCTAACTATGATGTGTGTGTTGATGAAAGAATTGAGTTCTCAAAACACGTAAATTATGCAATAATTGTTTAAAACACCGCACCTTGCAAACCTACTTTTAAGTGCTAAGTATGCGATGAAATGTATTGTGAATTTTGTCGCATTAAATGAGGTGTTTCATGAGGCGTTTCGCATTAAATGGGGTCAAATTCATTTAAATGTTCCAAAAAATCAAATTGAAACTCCTGATAAAGATGAATCAGCGTCAATTGATATGATATAATCGTCTAATCAAAACCAGGCTGACTCCAGAGACACATCGCTGACAAGTAATTTAAAACATAAATATTCAACGGGATTATTGTGTACTGTTAATTTGCTTATCGAAGTTTTTTTTTTTATGGAAAACGAATAAGCTAAAGACTATTTTAGATACAGGCAGTTCTGTTAATACAGTAGACTCGCGATTTTACGACCCCCGATTTAGCGTAACCTCGTGATTTAGCAACCACTGGATGAGGCCCCGACCGTTTTTCAATACTCACATTGTTTTTCCTCGCTCGTTTTAACGACTCGAAAATGACCCGCATCCTTAGCGACCTTTTCGAAAACATGAACAATCTGTGCATTGTACTCAATATAGGGCTGGATTATTTATCAATATATCGATCAAATATTGATATTTCTTAATTATCGCAATAACAATATCTAATCTCTGACACTGACGATATATCCCAATAATGATAGCCAAGCTCTGACTCTGGCAATATATCCCAATAACAGAATCTAAGCTAAGCTCTGACTCTACCGATATATCCAGAAAACTTTTTTTTTCGACTTCAAACCGCGAGAAAAGTGCCGAATATTCCGTATAATATCCTCTTCAACCCATTCCTTTCGTCCAATTCATGCATTTAGATATTCACTGATCTTCTTTATTGCAATCAGAATATCCCCTCCAACGATTCTCCTTTGATTATTTCGCGTTCGTCAATCCCCAAATAAAGAATATCACAATACATCCCAATACGAATACATTCTCTCATTATGTCTAAGTTCGTTACTATCCTCTCAAACCGCAAATTAAACTCTTTATTCGTAACTGAATAATACAGCTATCGTCTATGTTTTAGTTCCGCTGCTGCTATTTCTCCGGACTTATTGCAAAATGTCAAGGTATTGATATGTGATGGCCAATAAAATACGGGCTATAGTATCTGTTGGTTATTGTCGAGTCGATAGCATTGCGCTACTTCAGTACTCATTAAGATTATTTTCTCGGCCAATATTATCGGTAGCGCCTTTATATTAAAATGAATGTATGATCTCGTGTAGATTGTAACGCTGAATATTGCTTTTGTTTGTTTGTTTGTTTTTATTTAATTTTAGCCAATAACTTATTTTTATCATTTGCAATTATTTTCTTTTGATTTAACTTTTGAAATAAAAAAACAGGTTTAAATATCAAACCTAGTATTTTGTATAATAAAGCAAAATTTTATGGTACGTTTTTAGTTCACAGGCTATCAAAACCTGAGAGCTAATGTGCCCACCGCCGGTTCTGTATGTACGTATGTATGTATGTTTGTACGTAACGCGATAACGCTTGATAGAAATGACCGTGTTGCTTCAAATTTTGTTTATAGGTTCATTGTAATAAGGCGTTTCCCTGATTAGTTTTGGGGGTTCATTGGTTAAGTATAAAGGGGGGAAATGGGGCTAATCTCCCCCTTAATTTAGAGAGATGGGTTTTTCATGCAGAATTATCCAATTTTCTTCAAATTTTATATGTAGGCTCATTGTGGTAAGGCGCTTCCCTGATTTGTTTTGGGGATTTCATTGGTTAAGTATGAAGAGGAGGAATGGGGGCTAACCCCCCTTAATTTAGATAAATGGGGTTTTCATGCAGAATTATCCGATTTTGTTTCAAATTTCGTATATAGGTTAATTGTGATAAGGCGCTTTCCCGATTAGTTTTGGGTGCTCTTTGGTTAAGTATAAAGGGAGTAAAGGGGAGGGGCTAATCCTCCCCCTTTAATTTAGATAAATGAGATTTTCATGCAGAATTATTCGATTTTATTAAAATTTTGTATATAGGCTCATTGTGGTAAGGCGCTTCCCTGATCAGACGTGGCGTGCAAAACTAGACTCGGGTAATTCAGTTTACCAGGCCGAATTACTTGCGATCGGAGAAGCTGTGCGCTGGGCTATGGAAGAGGATTCGGTCAACTTTCTAATTTCATCGGATAGCTTATCAAGCTTAATGGCTCTTTCAAAATTTGACATAGATAATTATTTAGTTCAGGAAATTTTAGTACGTATAAATCTATCCTCCAAAAACTTCTTTTTTAATTGGGTCAAGGGTCATTCGGGTGTAGCTGGAAATGAACTGGCGGATCAGTTGGCGCGGTCAGCAACAAACGATGAAACACTGGAAACAACTTTTCTTCCTGTACCACCGTCCACACTCAAAAGAGAATTAAAAAAACAAATCACAGACAGTTGGCAACAACGCTGGTGTACAGCAGAAGTGGGTCATTACACAAGAGACTTCCTTCCGGAAGTCTCGCAACAACTAGAAATACACAACAGATATCTATACCTATTTTTAACAAATCATGGACCATTTCAACAACACCTATTCCAAATTAACAGAAGTGACTCACCACTTTGTATCTGTGGATCAGAAGCAACATCGTTACACTACATATTAAATTGCACTCTAACTTGGCATTTCCATGTCAAAAAATCACCACAAATGCCACTTAAAAACGGGCTACAATATCTCCTGGACCGTCCGGTTCTTCTCCAGCGCATAGTCAACTGCATGAAATTTATTGAAAAAAAAATGAATTTTTATTTTCAAATCCTCTTCCTTTGTAGTCGAGCGCCCGCTTGTCCAATCTAGCAGGGGTCCTGTTTTCTCTGTACATATGTATATAAATAATTGTATTTTGTATTTGAATATAATAATTGTTGTAATGAGAGTTAATATCACACTGTCTGTATATTATTAGTATCTGCATATTATTTGTAAATGTTTAGTGTATTCGCATCTGTATATTCATATTAGTATATTATTAATTGTATTAGAAGTATTTAACCAAGAATCTGCATCACATTTAACCAAAAATCCAAAATATAAAGTCTGCACAGTACTTGTATATAGTCATATTCTGGAAATGGTCTAAACTGTATAATTGTATAATCGAATTAATTATAATAACTGTATGTGTGCATCATATTTTTCCATATACATCAATTGTAGTAAAATATTTGTATAAAATATGCTAGCCAAGAATAACCCATCATATTTAACCAATAATAATTTTAGGCATGGTGCCTTGCACAGTATTTGTAAATAGCTCATCCGGAAATTATATATTCTGCGTACATTGAAATAATAATAATAATCGTATGTATGAAAGGAATAACTATATTATCATACAAAATTCATGTGTAATATTATATTGTAAAAATTGCATACATAATTCTGTAACTGTGGTCTCGCTAGTGATAGAGGCGTGTCAGCCCCTCAGGATTGTACACAAACTCTAAGGCTTAGCCTGGGTTTCCTGAGGTGGTCATCCCTGTAAATAGAGACTTCCCTGATTAGTTTTAGGGGTTCATTGGTTAACAATAAGGGGTGAGGGAACGGGGGGAATGATCCCCCCCTTTATTATATTGTCGATTTTTTTATTTTTCGAGGGACTTATTTCAAATTCTTTGAAATAAGAGTATAATATAATTAGTGTGAATAGCCTGTGAACTCAATGCCCTCAGTTTAACTGGGCAGTTTTCTTTTTATTTCTTTTTCTTTTGTTAGTTTCTTTGCTTTTCTCTTATATATATATGATTCGTTGCTTTCTATATCTGTTGGTATTTAAATTGTTCGTACATTTGTCTTTTGAAATTAGCAATATTTCTATCCCCACACCTTTTAAGGTAGTTATCGCGATATATCCCCAATATCGGTATTAACTCGATGATATATCGCGATATTAAATTTTTGATATCGTCCATCCCTACAATAGTTTCTCGTTGCGTCTATCACTCCGGAGTTTTAATGAATCCAACTCGTGAAAGTGAATCTGATACCGAGGGATTCAAAAAACTTAACAATGAAACTAGAGATTTCAATCATCTAATTTAAACATTACGGAAACATGTTTTGCCGGAAAATCTCCCATTTGAGGATTATGTTGCCGTTGACGAAAAGTTAGAAAATGAGGGTGAATTTTCTGAAGTCGGTTTAATCTGCAGACTTCTGAGTCCTAAACAGGACATTATAAATAGTTCTTCCGAGAAGAAGATTGACGACGTCCAGAAACACATTCCACATCAAAAGAAGCAAAGGATGCCATCAAGATTCTTCAGAACTTTTTTAGAAGAAAAGACAATTTTAACGACTACTTTTAGGTGGTCAGTGATCTCGAAAGTGATATTCTGAAAGTTTACAGCAGCCATTAGAATCAAAAAAGTGTAACATAATTTTTCCAAAAATGTTAATTAACCAGTGTAAGTCATTTTTAATTTTGTAAAATGTCAAAATTAATACTTATATTATAATTATTCCATAATTTTTATGTATTTTTTAATTCTAAACATTTAGACAGTTAAATTACTACAAATATTTTTTTTTAATTTGTATAAATCAGTAGTTTTTTATCACAGTAAGCTGTTAATATTTTTGAACTACATTAAAAACAATTAATATCAGCACCTTCTGATTTAACGAACTATTTGCTAAGGTCCCGTGAAGGTCATTAAATCGCGAGTCCACTGTATTATAAATTGTGAGACTGCAATTGTTCTCGGATTTATAAAATGAACGTATTAATGCTAGAATATCTATTAATTGTGGACAGCATTTCTTTAAAAATAAAATTACGACAGTTTCAAATGAAAAGGTTGATTTTTGTAATCCTTAATCATTTTTAGTATTGTTGATTATCAAACTTCTAATGATCAATTAGATGTTTCATAAACAAAGTTTTCTTGTGAAATAATTCTTGCTGGCCCTTCATTTCATATTCCAAGTAATATAAATTTATTAATTGGATGTGCACTATTTTTTTAATTGTTAAACCAGAAAAAATTAAATCTTTTGATGGATGTCTGATTTTTAAAAACAGCGTGTTTGGTTATTTGGTTACAGGAACTTTTAAAAGTTCAAATTGTTCTCATTTTAATAGACTGATGTCGGAACGAAAAAAATTAGACATTATTAAAAATTTCTATGATTTAGAATCCTTTAATGGAGATAAATATATTGGAAATTCAAAATACTCCAAAACTGTAAAAAATCAGCATTCTAATAAACATATCAATTCTATTGATAAAGATGATGAATCTAGACGTCAGTTTACCAGTTAAGATAATAAAAATGCTTTGTTGATTCCAAAAAGTTAGCAGAAATGTCATCAAATGATCGTTAGAAAAAGTTAAATAAAAAGGAATATGTATCTAATTTATATAATGCATCTACAGAATAATATCTTCTATTAAATTATATGCAAAGTTCAGATAAAATTCAGGTTAACATTAGCTATCATATTCATCCGCCTCAGTTCAGTGCATTAACACATGGTATCATGTTGTATTCAATGAAACCTCCTGTGTTTCAAGAAGTAAAGGCTGTGTCAAATGCTCCTCAATTTAATAATCGATCAATCCATATTCATATAAGTGTTTGTGTTCAAACATCTAATATTTAAGAAAGTACTCATTCAACAAATGTCACGAGTTTTATGAATATTGTGTCATTTCAAACCATTGCTGAAAATATTCAACTTAATCAAGATGTTAAAAATAACACATCTTCTACTATATTCCAACACCAGCATTACCATGTCCTGTACGGCGTGATCCAAATGATTCAAAGTAATGGTTACATTTCCTAAAACATCTCTCTGATGTTTGTAAGGATAAAGAAATAAGGTGCCAAGATTAGTTTTAATTTCTAATTCCTTTATAACTGATTTAGTAATGTATCTAAACATGCCTTTTTCGCAGCAGTATACTTATGCTCAATAAAAAGTCAAGGGTAGTCAAATCAAGTCTTCTGTGCAGTACATCAAGTGTTTCTTTTTTAAGAGCATTGGCAACACACAGTGTAGAATCATCAACTGCATTGCCGTTAGTACGCCTAAGTGTCTAAAGTAGTCGTTGTTCTTCAAGTGCAGCTCGATCATATTTATCGGTGATCTACCGTAATTTCTGTGATATGCATAAATACCCCTGCAGCGAAACTAGAATCTTTCTTTGCATACAGAGTAAACAAATCAATCGTTGATCTTCAAATTATGATGCTAAGCATATTCCATCTTCTAATATTAGAACATATCCCTTACCTGAACGAGCACTAATTATATAGTTATTGATACGAGTATTTAACCGTTTGACAGCTATCCATCAAAATCCTCATACATTCCAAAAGTGCTATAGATAATTTGGATATTTCAAAATAAAAAAAATGTGTTTTTACTGAAAATTTTATAACTTTTGCAATTTTGCATCGATTTACATATTTCTTTTAACGTTTTTTGGAATGAAAACTAATTAAAAACGCTATTTATGCTTTAAAAGGCACAGTTTCGTTACGAAAACGCAAGAGCGGCATATATTTGCTCACGCGCAGGGATAGAGACTCGTACTGAAATGACAGCGCGATAGCGCCGCTTAGCTTGTTTGGACTTGAAATCTGGAAGCGCGATAGCGCTGCATAGCCGTCAAACGGTTAATTACTATTATCAATTAAAAACACTATTGACTCTAATTAAGTAACACATTTCTAAATAATTTTATTATTAAAACTTACTAAGAATTTTCTTTAACCTCATTGTATTTTGTGTTTCATTTTAGATCTATAAATAAATTAAAGTGTCCAACAGCAAGGTAGGCAGGTAACGTTACTGTCGATGAAATAAAAAGTGCATTTGGTATGGTAAGATTAACTCAGTTTTCTAAATTTCTTATAAAATGAAAAATTTGTTATATAAATAAGCATAATTCATTTATTTTTAAAAAAGAGTTAATTAAAAAAAAAACTTGTAGAATTTTAACATTGAAATAATATTATCAAGTTAATTACCAAGTGTTTTCTAAATCATCCTAGTAAATTCAAATTTGGATTTATTTAGTATTGCAATTAATTGTTCAGTGTTTCACGTAAAATCTAACCCGGCTGTTTAGCATACACATATTTTGAATATTGGTTTGTTTAGTCTAGCATTTTCTTTCATAAGTTGCAACAAAATAAGTTAAATTTTATTACAGAATATTTATTTTAATATTTATGTTTCTTCAATATTCAAATGTAATTTATTTATAAGTGTTAATGAAAAGAGCTTTATTTATTTGTTAATTTAAAACTGCATTGTGGCGACTTTAAAATTATTAGTATAATTAAATTTAATATGTCATAGAAATGTAACAGTATCTAAAACTTTACAGTAGCATATGACAAAAATGCCTCAGGCGATTAAACAGATGGTGTATAAATAAATTGGAAATAAAACTGTAATATCAATGCATCACTCACGCCACTGAAGATAAAATTAATAAACTAATTCATTTTTAAATTTTAAAAAATTGTAATTTAACAAATTGCAATAACCATTGGAAAAATGATCCGGAAAAAAAAAATTATTCGTCATTCGATTGTAAGCAATGCGTTATTCCATCATCGCATGTCGATGTCGCAGATGTTTCAACCAGCTAACGATAACCGTTGCGCGATACGTAATAATATTTAAAAACGACAAACAACTATGTAAAAACATTTCGTCTGAACCATCGCCGCAGTTATCGTAACCGTTGCATAATGCTACAAATAAACACATTTTCCATTACTACAGTTGAAGAGATCCTGGCATTCTCTGCCCTCGCAAAATTATTCGTCGGAACCATCTACACAATACACATTTTCCATTACTACAGTTGAAGAGATCCTGGCATTCTCCGCTCTCGCAAAAATATTCGTCGGAACCATCTACAGATAAACAAATTTTCCATTACTACAGTTGAAGAGATCCTGGTATTCTCTGCCCTCGGAAAAATATTCCTCTGAACCATCTACACAATCAATCTCTCCTCCATCACACCCCTGACAGCATTGAATGCATTCGTCATTCGATTGTAAGCAATGCGCCTTTCCATCATCGCATGTCGATGTCGCAGATGTTTCAACCAGCAAATGATAAACGTTGCGCGATATATAATAATATTCAACAACATTCTGTCTGAAAGAATTGTTTAAACGAGTAGGTTGATAAGAGAAGCAACTGAATGCTATTGAGTAACATTAAGTCGTGCAAGTAAAGGGAAAATGCTAATCAATATATGTTATTTAATATACCTTAATATTTTATCCGATCCTTCCTACAGTAACTTTAACACTTGTTTAGATTGATGTCTGAGCTAAAGGTATTTTGAGGAAATTCAAGTTGGAGACCACGTTTTTTGCTTTATAAGACGATTTCTTATCCGACGTCCATTTTTGAATTCGGCTGTTTTTCGTATCTGATAGTTTGCATCTATCCTTTTTGTAACTTTAACATTTTTGTAACGATTTTATGCATTTCTATTGCTATTCAAAGAAAAATTCTTCTGAAGTTACAGAATTTCTTTAAAAATTCTTCTAAAGTTACAGAATTTCGTTAAAAATTCTTCTAAAGTTACAGAATTTTGTTAAAAATTCTTCTAAAGTTACAGAATTTCGTTATAAACGCTTAAAAAAATAAAGTGACGACGCCAAGAGGTATATTCTCGACCGAAAACAACAACCATTTTCCCAATGGGTAAAAAAGTCCGTCGTCAAACTCATTTAATGCTCTTCATCAAGTTTTTAATAATTAGTTTTCCCCTTTTGATTATGTACCTAATTGTGTTTAGATTTTTATACCAGTCTTCAGGTTCGGACGAGCTCGGTCTCAAAGTAACAATTTTATTTATTCACAAATTCAAAAAAGAAAGAAAACTATGTATTTGAGTAACAAGAAATGAAATCTAATCCTTTAAAATCCTTTAAAAATCAGTATGAAATGGAATTGAATTGTTATTGATGGTATATGACGGGAAATAGTCTACCTGATTCTGAAGCGTAGTCACGATAAGTTTTAGTAACATAAAGAAACCGTGGGATATTCCTTGTCTATTCTCCCTTTATGTTTGAAGTCCTTTTCCAGAATTACTGGAAGACAGAACTCATGTGTTTCTGCCATAGTTGTACAATGATATTTTTAAAGAATAAGAATTGTGACTTTTTTTTTTGCAGATTTCTGTCAGTGGTTGGGATTATATATTACAAATTTGTTACTTAAAAAAAAAAAAAATCAGAGATAAGAAAATCATGAAACGTTGTTATGAGGAAATATTTAGGATTAATAATTAGTTTTGTGTAATAAGATATTTTTAAATGAGAAAATTAATCTTAAAACAATTTTAAAATGTTATTAACAATTTCTACTGCGTACTTTCGGTATCGAGTTCGGGCGGACTCGGGTTCTGATGACAGAAAATATTTCGGGCTCAGGCGAGCTCGGATTTCAAATCGTTGAATTCGGGTTCCGAAAAAATAACAAGAACTCATCTATTTTTTTTTTTTTTTTTTTTTTTTTTTTTTTTTTTTTTTAAGTTGGCTGTTAAACTTTTCACAGGAGCGCTAAAAGTGGAATAGTTTAAGAAAGTAAAAAATATGACATATTTTATAAACATTTATTTTAATTCATAAAACTCTAGAAGTTGATACAAGTTCGTCAAAATGACGTCATTTTCATTCCACCAGCTCCGATAATTACAAACCAAATATTGAAAGAACGAATTGCTTTTTGACAAATGACGACATCAAAAATGAAAATCGACGGAAAAAATCTATTCTCAAATGCAATTTGTTTGAAAACTGTATCGCAATTTATTCATTTATTATGGTATTTAAATTAAATTTCAATCATGATTTTTTTTTTTAATCTATCTCTATCAATTGCAGACGATTACAAAATATGAATCTGTTTGCACTTTAAACAATATAAAAAGTTCAGCATTTGTTTCCAGCTATAATATCCAGTAACGACATTAAAACTTTATTAAGCAGTAAATAAAATAGTGTAAATTAAACACAAAGTTAACAGCTGTAATTTAAATAAGCGCTTAAAACAGCTTAAATTATCAGAATAATAATTTAAAAAAAACTTCTGTAGATAACGAAATTTTTAGCGATTTATTCGCTATTAACTTCTGGCAAGAGGCCAATACGAAATTGCCGATTTTAATAAATTTTTAATTTTTTTTTAATATATAATTTACATATTTCATATAAAAATGCTCTTTGGTGTTTTTAGGGGGGAATCTAAAAAATTATTAAATGTAAAAAAATCTATTAGTTTTCAATAAAAAAAAAAAAATTGGTTTACACATATATTCTCTATCCCGAGAAGCCCGGGTTGAATACCCTAGTTTCTTTAACGCTATAAGACCTTCCTTTGTTCTAAATTTTAAGGTTCTGGGTCAACGAGAAGTACCCTTAGGTTTTGAGAGCGAGTTTGTATGAAAAAAACGTTGTTTTAAGGCCGTAACTTTTTATTGCATTGAGTTAGAAGCTCGATTTTTTTACAAAACAATGGGGCCGTGGACTTTATTATTTGATAGTAGTTTTAATTTACCTTCAACCGTTCCTGAGAAATCGGTCTTCACAGACAGAAGGACAACAAAGTGATCCTATAAGTGTTTATTTTTGAGGCATGGACCCTAAAATATACGAATTTTTATTTTAGTAATTCTTAACTTATCATAAATGTAACATCTAACTTATAATAATCCATTTTGAATAAAACTAAATCAATAATTTATTAATGAGATTTATGCTGTTGTACATTCGATAGCGATTGCTTTATACCTGCTGAAATTGGATATTACACTTGTCATTTTTTTTTCAGTGACTGTCTTGTGAAATTCAGCTTTAAATAGACCGAAATAAAGCTTTTAAATCCATATAGAAAGGCAAAAAAATTACGTGTCGAAAAGATTGCATAGCATCACTGAAAAAGAAAATGTTCTAATGTGTTATTTACGAAAAAATTATTGCGTTATTTGTTATGTCTGTACATGTCATACAAAATTTTGTTTTTTTATACAAGGTAATTACAAATGAATATCCCAACTTTACAGGGCTATTAAATGAAAACAAAAAAAAGTACAACCTTCACTGCAAATCTTTATACACTCTTCAGAACACTTTTTTGAACACTTATTTTGCCACCTTCTTTAGTACACTTTGAAACGCACTCTTGGAACAGTTTTTAGAATACTACTTCTGAGAACACTTATTTTGTTCAGAACACTTTCTGAAAGCGATGAATTCACAAGTGTGCCCAAATGTGTTGCCAAGCTTAGATTTAACAAATATCCTGAGCAGAACACTTTCGGTACACCTTCGAAACATTTTCTTTTTAGCGAAGCATATTCGGAACACATTTCAGTGCACATTAAGGTAACTGGAACACTTTTTTTAATCAAAGTGTTCCAAATGTGTTCCCAATATGTGCCGGGAAATTTCAGTTTTGTTGTTCATTGAAAATCAAATATAACAGTTGAAATTTTATATTGATCATAATTCAGTTATAAGTGTTAAATGTGAGCCCCTCCAGGAACACGAACGATATCGAGGCGGTACGATAACTCATCCCACATTTTTTTTCAGCATGTCTGGTGTCACTCTTTGAATGGCTGAAGATATGCGTGTCCTAAGTTCGTCAACGTTGATTAGAAACGGTGGAACAAACACTTGATCTTTGATGAGGACTAGTGTGGTCCTTATTTTTGAAGTTTTAAAATTTATTGTTCTCACCCTCTAAATTTGTTCCATTATGTCTAAAAACAATACTTGTAAAATTTAATCACTAAAAAATAATATTTATAGGTAGCTCAAGGAAGCAAAAGTTTCGTAATTTGGGGTCATTGTGTTGTTTTCTTATCCTTTTACTTGAAAAAATATATCTAATCCCAGTGTTAATAAAATCATTTAAATGTATTAAAAAGTCACTTATGTGCAGTATCAAATATCCGTAAAAGCATTTGTAAATGTACTTATTAAGTTAATTATCTAAAATTAATTTCATTAATGTAACAATAATAAATGTCTGGAATTATTTGGAGAATGAAGACTGTTAAAGAAGAACAAAAAAGGAAGCCAAAGAGCATGCATTTTCTTCAAAATTAGTTAACTTGTTTAATCTTGCTCATGCCAATGCATTAAACATAATCAAAATAACTGAAGACAGATATTTCTTGCTAGCACAACGAGAAGATGGCAGACGAGACGAGGATCAATGATTAGTGTTGATATAAATAAATATCTTGCGGAAGGAATTGATATAAATAAAGATCTTGCGGAAGGAATTGATATATGATATAAATAAATCTCTTTCAGAAGGAATTGATTGCTAATAAAAAGAATAATCTTCTGAAGAAAAGAGTAGAAAAAATGAAATGTCCACAAGAGAAAGAAACAAAAATACCAGTACTTGAATCTTCTACAGATAGCCCAAATGAAGAAGATAGAAATGAATGAAAATGAACAACGCAATCAGGAAATAAAACTATTAGAGGATGCAGCATCAGATCCTGGTCCAGACAAAGCTAAGAGAGGGAAGGGTGTATGGATATTATAACTCCATATTTAGCAAGACAGGACAAAAGTATCAGGCAGTATTTGTAGTTGTCGAAACTGCAGAGTTTAGGATATGTATTAAAGAAGTCAGTCTCGTTGAAAAAGAATTGTTCATAGAATTAAACAATCATAAAAATTAAAAGAATGGCTACAAGGAAATGTTCCTCTCAATGTCCATAGAAATAGGAAACTTTTACCAGAGTTAACTGGTAAAGAGAAAATAGATAACTACCAATTATAATTTCCGGCAAATGAGTTTCTCAGATGCTCTCAGTTGCTAAGCTTCTTTCTGCCACTGTCGAAGCACAAACTCATGAAATTTATAAAGTTTTGAATGAAAGAGATATTGCAGATAAAGTGATTGGAATGAGCTTTGACACTACATAACCAAGTACTGAAAATGATAAATGTGCTTGTGTTGTTTAGAAGAAAAGCTTGGTAAGAAACCTTTTTCTGCCCGCCATCATCATATTATGGAAATTATCAATGGAAAAGTATTTCATAATTCTTTGTGAACTTTGTCATCAAGTCCAGAAGTACCTTTATTTAAACATTTCCAAGGGTACTGGGGGATTTCTAGATAGAGAAAAATTTGAAACAGGTTTGAAAGATAATATTCAAGTTCTTGTACAAAATGTAAAAGATGAAATTTTTGAGTTTGCCACTAGAAACTAATCATGATCAACACCATCAGTACCTGGACCAAGAGATAATTATCAAGAATTTGTAGAACTTGTTATTGTTTTCCTTGGAGGAATACCTGTCAGAGAAATTTGTTTCATGCTTCCCAGGGCAATGCATCGTGCTCCTTGGATGACTCAGATGATATAATCTTTGAAGATATTCATCTTTAAGGCCCAATTCAAGCTTACCAGAAAGAAAGAAAGAGGTCTTCATTATGTTTGTGTTTTTATAGTGAGAGTGAATTTTAAAGCTTGGAGTACTGCTTCAATAACAGAAACCTCACCCAATCACGACTTTCAGTTAATGAATATTTTATCAGAGTATTCAAAAATAAGTGAAGAAATTGCAAAAGCTGCTTCAGAGAAATTTTCAAAGCATCTGTAGTATTTGTTAGATCTTATTGGACTGCCCCTTTTTAATAGCCATGTACCTGTTTCAACACAAAGAAATGTGGTTGAAATCCTTCAAAATGAAAAAGGTACAAAGAATCCTGAGAAGAGGATAACTGTTTCCCTTAAATATTTTCATGAGAAACAGTTTGAAGATTTTATTACCAAAGAATCTTTCAATCTGTTCAAAGAAATGAATTTACCTCAAGGATTCTTTCAAATAGACACTGGATATTGGAACACTAATTCTGATTATAGGATTGCATTAGAAATGGTGCAATCTATTAAAGTGGTAAATGATCATGCTGAGAAAGGTATTGCCTTGATTAAAGAATACACTCGAATCCTTGCGCGAAATGAACCTCAGTTTCAGCTATTGGCAAATGTTGTGGAGGAACACCGGGAAGCTTATCCTTACTGCAGAAAAATGGGCTTAACAAATTAAACTAATTACTAATACTTTCATACTTTAAACTTTTTATATGCTTAATACTGTGCTTTTATGTTATATAAAATATGAAAATAATTTAAAATTGCAATAAAAATTATCATTTTAACTTAGTTTTCTTTTGTCAATATCACAATGTTTTTAAGTGTAATCGTCAAACTTCAGCAGTCTTGAGCTACCTCTAAATATATTTATTTTTCATTCAAACTTTTTCTGCTTTGTTTTTTACTGTATTGGAACAAATTTTGAGGGTGACACAGAAGAAAATTAAAAAAAAGTTAAAATCCATCATATAAGGACCACCCTAATGAGGACCCACCAAAAAAATCACGTGGAGTGATGTCAGTGATGAGTTATCGTATTGCCTCGATATCGTTCGTGTTTCTAGAGGGCTCACATTGAACACTTATAACTGTGTTGAATTTAAACTTTCAACTGTTAGTTTAGACTACTGATTAACAACAAGATTGTACTTTTTTTGTTTTCTTTTAATAGCCCTTCAAAGTTGGGATAATCATTTGTAATCACCAAGTATAACAAAAAGTAAAAAAATGAGTTTTATCTCTATAATGATTATCAAATTTAAATATTTCGCGTGCCATAGAAATTGTCATACATGCATACTGTGGCACGCGTGCCATAGGTTCGACAATCTTGACATATAAGAACAATGTAATAATGATACTGATTCTAATAAAGACAGTAATCATTTCATTGATAATTCAAATTATTATATTTATCTGGGATTTTCTAGTTAGATTTTAAAGACGTGTTTTAAATGTATAAATTCTTTCAACTCCTACAAAGAAAAATATTGAAAAGAATTCTAAAAATGTGAAGAAAATAGATAAATAGAGCAAGCAAGTGTAGACATAAACATTAAGAAGAACGAAAACTCATGCATCAGGCATAGATTATGAAACACTTTCCAACGCTAACAGAATATTAAAAAATTTTCCTTTTTTCATATAATTAAATCGGTTATAGTCCGTCATGTAACCGAATTTTGTTGGGCGTCAAATGAAAGTAAACTCTACACACTCCTTAATCTATAGAGAACATTTTGTCATGCACTTCAGTGATCCTTTTAAATTTCATTATGTTTGAAGTACCATGGTATCGTTAAATTCATCACAAACGATTTTTCCCCGTAGGTCATAATGAAACGGAATTATTTTGTGCGTCCCTGTAAACGAACTATAAATGGTACTTATTCTAGACTCCAAAAAAAGCATGTTTTAGTCTATCAGTTACAATGCAAAAAAATGTTGATTTGTATAATACTAGCGCCCCAGCTGCCAGTATTATACCGTAAAATTAACAGTAACAAACAGTAAAATAAGCAATAATACGCTGCCGCGCGCACTAGTGTTATACTGTAAAATCAACACTTTTTTTTTTCAGTGTATGCATATCAATTTCATCATGTTTAAATGCTTCGGAAACAAATTTTCCCCATAAACTGTACTGTAACGGAATTCTTTGTGTGTCCCTGTAAACAAACTGTAAATTCTACACACTTTATTTTCAATACCGAAAATATTTTGTAGTAAACATCAGTAACATATAAAACTTTCTTGGCAATCCGAGTATATTTACGAGAGTTATCGCATGAACAGACGGCAGACAAACAGGCAGACTGAAAAACCGAATTCATAAACACTTTTCAAATATGTTGGAAAGTGTTATTTTTTCTGTTTTGTTTTGTTTGTTTATTTTTAAGAGAGAGAGGAAACTCACTGCACGAATTGGTGAATAACGCATTTCCTCTTAAACTAAGAATATTCTGAAAGGATAATTATGATAATTACAACTTTTATAATGTTCACAATACTGAATAAATTTGTATAAAACAGCCATGTCTTCAGAATTTAAATGATTACTAATTAGATTTGGTAACTATCTGTGCCTTTTAATTAAATTTATGTAATTTCAATTATAGGGAAATTATCGGCACTAAAAAATGCGAAAAACATTAAAAAGAAATGGCAATGGTTATGTAAAAACGTAACGAATCAAAACACCCCAGCGATAGGTGTAAACATAACAACATAAGACTGCACGTGCTAATCAACATCTAAGGAGGAGTTCTATTCTAGCTAGAATAAGAAAATAATGTCGTGGCAGGATAATTATGCAAATTGCAGCTTTTGTAATTCAAAATAATGCTGAAGAAAACGATTTTAATAGTCACGACTTTAGGATTTATTTAACTGAAACTGTCATTATATTTTCAACTCGTAAAACAATTTATCATCAGCTGAATGATTTACAAATCTTCAATATTTACTTCGCATGGTACTTTTTGAAATTATCTACAAAATGACCATTAAATAACATCATTATTTTTAGCGCTTGTACTGTTTTCTTCGAAATGTAACTTTTCAAAAATGACAAATGCAAAGGCGTTAAAATAAAATTTCCCATTCATATCATAATAACATTTTTAATAGCCCATTGAAAACCCGCTTTGTGTTAAATTATTATATTATATTACTAACACTAACTCGAATAAACAGTGCGTTTTTTTATTTGTTAATCTATGTTATAAAGCAAAAACGTATCCGTGAGTACGTCTGACGTTATGACAACGGTGGGAACGGTCTAAGAAATTAATTTCCCTTTTACCGCAAATTTAATTACTTCTAAACGTTGCATAAATTTAATTTTTACACCATCGAATAAGGGGGAAACGTACTTTCAAATGCACTTTGTTTGAAAACAGTATCTCAATTTACTGATTATGTATAATTTAAAAATAATTTTCATCCTCGATTTTTTTAACCTATCTCTACCGCTTGCAGCTTGATTACAGAAGATTAACCCATTTGCACTTAAAACAACACTGGTAAATACTCCAGTGTTTACTTCTGGCTGATATTCCCCAACGAAACTAGCACTTCATCCATAAATAAATAAATGAATAAAATAATATAACTAAAGCTCAAATTTAATAGATATGTAATCAAACTACTGAAATAACCAAAATAAATAAATCTACTGTAGGTAGCGAAATCTTTGGTGATTTTTTCGGCTATTTACCTCCGGCGTGCGTCTAATACTAAGATATCACTTTTAATAAATTTCAAAACTTCATTTTAGTACATAATTGATATTTTTCATATAAAAATGTTTTTTGGTGTTCTTAGTGGGAAACCTAGTTACCTAGAAACCTAAAAAGAAACAAGAAGAATATGTTAAATATAAAAATCTATTGGAGTTTTCAATTTAAAAAATCGTTTTCACTTATGTTCTGTACATTAAGCAGTATGTTGGATCCCTTGGTATCTATAATAATAATATTCTAATAAGGTGTGTTTTACATGGGATAGATAAATGGATAGATAGACAAAGTTCTCATACAAGAAAATACAAGTTTGGGGTAAAAGTTACTGAATGATTTTAAAAGTTAATGCCTTAGTATTTTTTTTTCCTTTCAGAATTAGAATTTAAGTTCTACGGATAGATACACGGTTAAGCAAAATGCTATCTTGAAAATCAGCTCTCAGTTACTGCTACTCAAAGAGCGTATTTCAGATGTTTTAACCCGAGAAATTCGCCGCAAAGATTAAAGTGCACACATAAAATGCATATTTTCGACAAGTTTCTGTATCTGACTTATCTCGCACAGGTAGATAGCGTTCTGCTGCTACAGTATAGAATACTGAAAGCGGGATATTTGAGTGAAAATAAAATTACACACTAGTGCCACTTTTTATTCAACCATACTATTCACTGCATGTTAAAACTTCAAAGTACACATATTCCAAATCTAAAAGAAACAAACGCTGATTATCAAAAGTTACCAACTTTTGAAATTGCCTAGAGTAGCGGTTCTCAAACTACGGATTGTATTTATTCAACCATGCAACTCTGCATGTTAAAACTTCAAAGTACACATATTCCAAATCTAAAAGAAACAAACGCTGATTATCAAAAGTTACCAACTTCTGAAATTGCCTAGAGTAGCGGTTCTCAAACTACGGATTGTATTTATTCAACCATGCAACTCTTCATGTTAAAACTTCAAAGTACACATATTCCAAATCTAAAAGAAACAAACACTGATTATCAAAAGTTACCAACTTTTGGTGATCTTGGTTACCTTTTGAAATCGATTCGGTAGTTCCAAAGATTACCCCCTACAAACAAACAAACGTTACTTTTTAATAATATTAGGTACAGATTATACCACATTATTATTAATAGGATTATTCACACTTAGAACGCCTATTAAACCTCGTTCAGACTGGAGGATTTAAGTCACTTAACCTAAGTGACTTAAATGAACGCAGCACCGTAACAATTCTCAAACACCGTAGCAATGCATGGAGAAGTCGAGCCTCAATCCGGGCTTCAAAAACGTTAGTTAAGTCACTTAAATAGCCTAATGTGAACAGGGTATTACTGTGCTTATGCACAGGCACAGGGGGGAATTTTAATTAAACTATAACTTTAAACGGAAACAATTTCTCAGAGCCTCACTAGATGGCGGCATGAATGCGTGCAGAGAGAAAGGGCATAAAAGGAATTCGTTTAGTGTCAGTTCTACGCAATTTTGAAAATGCCTTCCAAAGCCTCATATTCAACTGAAAATCGTATTTTTATTGTAATACAGTGTAATACACAATAATATTGTGTACCTCATAATTGGTACTTATGAGGGTAAAATGCAACACTATTTCTACGGAAGTAGCCTTCAACACTCGAAACCGACCTAAGTCCCGAGTCAATACCCAAATCGTTATCTTAGTGCATTGCGTTTGCCACCTTATTCACCAGATATGAGTCCATTTGATTTCTATCTTTGGGGTCATATGATAGATTTGGTTTACAAGAAGAAGCCGACAGACCTTATTAGCTTAAAAAATTCCGTAACTGACTCATTTTCAAGCATTAAAAAAACGCTTGATTTTGTTACTGACAACTTTGTGACTAAGTTGCGCTATTGTATCAACTCAGAAGGTTCTCACTTTGAAAACCTTATCCATTAAATTTCTTTTCCAAGTTATTGTCAAAAAAATGTTTTTAGTGCTATCTGCAACGACTCAAGAGTTATTTCAATTAAAAGTTGTAGGTTAATTTAAAAGTCTCCCTGTATATACTTCCTTTATGTTTGCCATATGTGTGTACTGTTTTTGCGTATAAAAGGCGAGTTTTTTTTTTTAAACTCTCCTTTTTTTTTTTCAAGATAGGTATACAAAAAACTTTATATGCCTATATATTAAGGGGGAAGGGGTTTAAATTTTTTTTTTAAATATAAGGTAGGTCACATAACACTAAAATTTGGGAACCACTGACCTAGGTTTTTGGGATTAAGCGAATAGATAAACAAATAGACACGCTGATGTACATCTAGTGAGAAAGACAGGCACATGAAAGTAAACCAAACAACGCCGATTGTTGATTGGTTAATTTTAATCTTATGCAGATGCACCAGCACAAAGAAATGCAAAGTAAATATCCTCGTCTAGATTGTATGAAATCTCACGCATTTCGAGACGCTTAGACAAATTAGACCATAGCGAAAGCGAACCTTAAAAGGTAGAATTCTAGTTTGGTAGTAAATGAGGAAGAACACAGTGCAAGACAAAAAATTAAACATAAAAAAATGTTTAAATTTCAACAATTTCCAGAATCAAAATAAATAACCTCCATCAACTTACGTCCAACTCCGATTGTTTCAGAATACCATCAGTTGTACAATCGATTTTATTGGTGGTATAGTAGACAATTCCTAACCATCCTCGATCCTCCTGCTTATTTAAATGTTGAAATATAAAAACACAAATCGAAATATATATTTAATTCCTGCTTTATTAAATGTTTTGTGAATAAAAAGATATCTCCGGTTTTCACTTTCATTACAATATTTTTTGTATTAAGTTCATCTATATATCTTTAATACTATTTTTAACACTTTCCAACCTAGTTGAAAAGTGTTTATAACTTCGGTTTGTCTGCCGTCTGCCGTCTGTCCGTGCTCTAACTCCCGTAAATATGCTCGGATTGCCCTGCAATTTTTATATGTTATTGTCGTTATCTATAGCATGTTCCCTATTTCAACTGAAGTGTGTAGCACTTATAGTTTTCTTACAGGGACACTCAAAAGAATTCCGTTACATTACGGTCTATGGGGAAAAATCATTTGCGGTTTATTTTAATGATGTTACACAATTTCAAACACATTGTAATTGATATATATCACTAAGGTGCATTACAAGAAGCTTACTACAGAATATGGTGTGCATAGTACTTATAGTTACTTTACAGAGACAGTCAAAAGAATTCCGTTACATTACGTCTATGGAGAAAAATCGTTTGCGGTTTAATTAAATAATGTTTCACTAATTTAAACGCTTTGAAATTTATATGTATCACTAAGGTGCATTACAAGAGGCTTACTACAGAATATTGTGTGTATAGCAGTCATCGTTCATTTACAAGGACAAACAAAAGAATTCTCTACTGTCTGTTAACAATAATTCCTGGAAGTGTGTTTTAAGTTGCTGAACGCGATTTTAAATTTAACTCACTTTTTGTCTATTACGTGGTGTGTATAAATTCTGTAGATCATATACAGAGCAGCACAAAAGTTCGCGAACGCATTTCCGTTTATTGACAGAAACTCCAGAAGGAGAATTTTAAACTTTGCTACGTGTTTCCTAACTCAACTAAAATTTAGCATCCAATGTACTATCTATACAAATCTGTACAAATCTATAGATCATACACAGGGCTGAATAAAAGTATTCGGATATTTTTCCGAATATTATATATGTTGGAAATATATGTTGGAAATTCCTGAAATTACGTTTTTAAATATGTTATGCGTTTTCCAAATTGTTTACTTAGATGTTATCTTTCAGCTTATTAAACGGTAATGATTTGTAAAATTATTTTGGAAGCGTTGGAAAGTGTTACATAATCTATGCTTGACGCATGATTTTTTGTTCTTGTTAATATTTTATGAAGAAACACTCAATAGTAATCTAAGAAAAGGTCAAACCACTTTTCCAGTGATGCAAGTTTTATCTTTTTTATTGTTATTAACACTTTCCAACAAGTGAGAAAATGTTTATGACTTCGGTTTATCTGATTGTCTGTCTGTCTCTCTGTCTGTCTGTCCGTGTTCTAAGGCTCTAACCCGCGTAAATATGCTTGTATTGCCATGTAATAGATATATACTATTACTTAGGTTTATTATGGTATGTTCGCTATTAAAAATGGAAGTGTGTAGTATTTATTGTTTGTTTCAGGGACGCTCAAAAGAATTTCATTGGACTATGGTTTATAGGGAAAATTAGTTTGCAATGCATTTTCATGATGTTACAATATTTTAAACATATTGAAACTGATATACAACACAAAAGAAAACAACAAGATGCTGTCTGTTGACTGTGATGGAAATTAGTTCATTTACAGTGGCACACAAAAGAATTCGGTTACAGTACTGTCTATGAGCGATATTTGTTAGAACTACATTTTCAGATGTAATATACGTTTTCAAATGTAACTAATTTTTTGCATACTGAATTTTGTTATTTGCCGTGTGTATAAATTCTATAGATCATAAACAGGGATGCAGAAAAATGATGAATACATTTCCTTTTATTGACAGAAAATTCTGTTGGGGAATTTTTTCAACTGCGTTAAACGTTTTCTAACTGAACTAAATTTTAGCTTACTATGTCATAAATATATAAAAATCTACAGATAACATACAGAGCTGCACAAAAGAATTCAGATACTTTACCGACAATAGATAGTAATTATTGAAATTAGGTTTTCAAATGTGTAATGCTTTCTCCAAATTGTTTACTTAGATATCATCTTTCACTTTATTAAAGGGTGGAGTTTTGTTACAGTATTCTGAATGCGTTGGAATGGGTTTCAACATCTATGCTTGACGCAGGGTTTTTTCTTTCTTGTTGTTTATTTGTCATAATTTCCAAATGCCCCGAAATTTTTAAAATTTCATAAAAAATTTATAAATTTATGAAGTTGCATTTCCTTTACCAGTAAACAATTATAATGCATAAAAATGCTTTATATTTATTTTTTTAACGAAAATTACGAAATTTTGCTTTGTGTGTGCATATTTTGCATTTTACAGATGTTTAAACTTTTTTATTTTTCTGATTTACATTAGAGACATTTTCTTACGAATCTATAAAATATTCCAAAATCTGTGAAATAAAGTGTTGTTCGAGTTATACCATTTATGTATAATTTTAAATTATTGTTTTCGTTCAGTTTTATTTTTGCTAAACTTTATTTTCACATCCTTGCGTCTGTAAAAAGTTTTTAAAAAAATTGGCGCAGCTTTATAGGCATAATCATGATTAAAAAATCAATCTGAAAAAAAAATGGGAAACGTACAAAAGGCGTAAAATTCAAAGTTTTATTTTTGTAAATTTTATTCGACACCTCTGCGTCTGTAAAAAGTTTAAAAATTTTTGATGCAACTTTATAGGCATAACCAATAGGATTAAAAAATTAATCTGAAAAAAAAAATGGGAAACGTACAAAGGGTATAAAATTCAAAATTTTATGAGGTTGCTTATCCAGCTTGCAGCAGTCTGATATGACTAAATAATTAATAAGAATCTAAATAAAGAATTGAAATATCTAAATAATTGAATCTAATAAGAATCTCAATAAATCTTCTTTAAATTTCTTATTGTCCAAACAATGTTGTAAACAGAAATAAATAATAGTTATCAGCACACATGCGTATCATACATTTTTTCCTGATTTCATGCAAAATCCTTCACACTAGGTATTTACACGACTTTTATCTAAATATCATAGATGGTAATGACCTACATCCGAGATTAAAGACCAGTTTGTTAAAAAAACGCATGCCAGGAAATTATTTAGATATTCTGTTCACCTATAGAACTTTCCTTGTTTTATTTTAACATATTTCTCCGGAAAAAAAATAAATAATTAAAACCATTAAAATTCCAAAGTAGTAAATAAGGCATTGGGAAATCAGCACTCCTTTCGCTATACTATGCCATTTTAAATATAACAGTTTTACTCTAACCTCATTTATTCATGCAATAATAAAAGCCACAATCTTTTCTAACATATTTAACTTCATTATATTATTATAATAAATTAGAAAGATAAATGGTTTAATTTCATTTTCTAATTTATTTATATATTTTGAAATAGGATATTCGCAACATTATGATATAGTATATGTCAAAAAGGTCACCACTCAAGAATTATTATCTTATCAGTCATGATTATTAGTTTTTAGAAAACTTATTAAACAGACTATTTCAGTTGAGAAATAAATGAACAACTTTTGAACCACTGGCTTAGATTCAGAATAATTTTATGAGGAAAAACGTTTTTAATTATGCACGAACTTCTGATGCAGTAATGTCATCAACTTTTGCTGATCTTCATGCTGAATACTTCATACTTCTGAGAATTTCCTGGAGGTACAATATCTAATTACCAGTAGTGGCTCAGGAAAAGTAACTTTAAAAATTAAATTTTACTTCTCAGATTTTGAAAATTTTCTTTAATTTGTAAAATTTTGAATGCGAGATCTTAACATGTTGAAGACCAGTAGTTTACTCCGTAGCCTGTCAAATACGCAAGTTTCTGATTATAAATTATGTTTAAAAAGCGAAGTAAGAAACGGAAATAGACATTCGACTGCAAATTATATGTCTTCTTTAAATGTATGTTATAAAAATTAGTTTTAAGAGGTTGTCTTCATACTGAAATGGTACCAAACTCTCACATTTTCAATACGAATACTTAATTTTGACATCATGTATGTCTTTTTCGTTAGCTTTTACCTTAGGATGCCAAATAGAGAAGTTATTTGGTCAATTAGTTTAGGAATTGTGAAGGTTAAAAATTTTGAACTCCTAATGTCAAATTCATTTGTAATCGCTTCAAAACAGATTGCAATGCGGGTAGTTTTTTAAACATAACTCAAGAACTACTGGAAATAAAATTTTGGATTCTCATAGTTAAATCTTCCAAAAATTGATTTCTGTAAGCATTTTTATAGTTTACTATACATTTTTTTTTCTAATATTAGTTTCAAAATATATAAATAATGAAAAAAAAATTTTGAAAATAACATTCTAAATTATTCTTTAAAATATAAATTTTGGATTCACATATTTGAAGCTTCTAAAAGTGGGTTTTTGTTAACAAATTTATAAATTACAATTCCCATCTTTTTTTTTTCGGAAATTAATTTTAAAATATGTATATTTTGGAAAATAATTTTTGAAAAAAAATAGGACATTAGGAGTTTTAAACTTTAGGAGTAACATTAAGCATGTTAAACTTTAAACCTTCATAATTCTTAAACTAATTGACCGAATGGCTTTCCATTTTGTACCCTAAAGTAAAATTGCATGAAAAGCTAAATATGAAGTTAAATTAGTTGTTCATGATGCAATTTTCAGAGTACAATTCCATGTTGAAGATGACACCTAAGTCTATTTTTGTAACATTCATTTAAAGAAGACAACATTTCCAGTCGAATGGCTATTTTTTTTTTCTGGAACAATTTGGTGATCAAAGCGTACCAGGTGTTTTTTTGTGTGTGTGGGGGCGGGGGGGGGGTGACTGCTACTAAGCTGTAGTAGTAAAATATAGGCGTATTTTATGTATTAAAAAATTACACCTGAAATTTCAGTAAAAACAATAATTAATAACATATTCATATATCATTATCTATTATTGCGATTACTTCTATTATTGCGATCAATTCTAACTTTTCAGTGGAGTTTCCGTGTAGTGTACCGCGATAAAGTACCACTTCTGTAGATTTCGAAGTGTTGCAACCTATGTTTTTTAATGGAATTGATACGAATAATAGCTCTTAAAAGGAGTTTCAACAAATATAGTTTCTATAAACCTCTAAAAAAATTATAAATTTATAACTAAAAATTAAACGCTACCAACTTTTGCATCGACCTAATAGATGTGTTAAGTTTTAGGGGAATCAGTATTGTAAAATATTCCTAATTAGTCACTAACTTTCATTTGTTGAAAAAATAAAGGATTGTCATATATAATGTATGTATTGAAAGTTGTTGTATATATGTAAGTATATATATATAGTATAAGATAGATGTAAGTTTGTATGTATATGAACATATAAAGGAGACAGGATATTTGAACCACTTTTTACTAAAATGCCCATAATTTGTATTTGACATACAATAGCGTCTCATTTTTTTTCCCTTTTTAGTAGCTTATTATGTATTTTGCCTTTTAACTGTGTCATAATTTTTAAAAAAAAAAGCACTAAATGATGTTTTAGAAACTTTTTAAATTGGGTCAAATCACTTACAAAGAGGAAAATTTGACCCTTTTCAGCAAGTTCCCAAACTATGGGTCGCAGGCGATATTTAGATTGGTCGCAAAACGGTCGATCAGATCTTCAAAAATGCATAATTATTTTTATCTATTTCAATAATATGATAAAAACAATCTGTTACAACTTTATAGTAAAATATCGTGAAAAGCTATAGACAAATTACTTTGTGAAAATACTGAATGGTTAAACTTTGTCTATAGAGAGCGGCATTTAGGATAAATTTTTTAAAAAAGTTTCAATCCCGACACAGACTCTGGCGTTTGTACAAAGCAATTCCATTATCACATTGCTTTTTCAAACTGTATTTCTAACAGATTCATTTCGAAATATTTTTTTATTATTTTTTTTAATTATTCATGTTTGATAATTTTACTTTCACATTTCACTGCAAAAAAAAAAAGCGTTGATTTTACAGTATAATACTGGCACTCCAGCTGCCAGTATTATACCGTAAAATTAACAGCAATAAAAAGTAAAATAAGCAACGTATTTTTCGTGTGTGTGCTTTGTGCCAAAGTTTATATTTTCCTTAAAACATATTACACGAAAGAATAGAGTATGCAATTAGGAGGAATATACAATTAGGAAATTTATTTAATAAAATATAACTTTTTCTTACCCGACGTGAAATTCTATGAGCTAAAAAGTAAGTTTGATTCATTTTTATATTTAACATTTGTTCTAAAATACTAAAATTATGGCCCTAATTTGCGGACTAGATAAGGAACTAGTTCTTCTGCATGCATTACCATTTTAGTGAAATTCACTAAAATGCATTTGTTTCGAATCGTGGTGAATTTGTGATTATTAATAACTTTGCCGGTTTAAGAAAAGGATTATGACCCACAAACTACGCGCTACTACAATGAAAAGGTTAATAGATTCAGCAGTTTCGGGCGTATCTCTGATAACAAGAATAGTATCTCTTACAACAAAAAGTTATTTTTACACTTTCAGAATTGTAAACGCCATCTAAAAATACATGTATGATAAATATTAATTTTTGGAAAAGCCAAGTACCGTGCCACTATCTACTTCTATTTCTATCTATACTTATATACACGCAAATGTGAATTCCGTTCCGGCGGCTTATAACTTGAGTTCTGCTGAATGGATTTTGATGCGACTTGCACTGTTAGTTAGATAATTTTTCAGGAGAGGTTTTAGTATATAACATATGATTCTACGTTGCTTAGTTATCGAATTAAGGTGGAAAGTTCTGTAATCAGGCGAACTCGATTATGAATGATTGGTCTTTTTATAAAGTTCTACTCTACTTGGCGGATTTTGATGACAATTGCATTGTTCATTTTTCATGGATGGATTTAGTATATTGCGTATTGTTCTATCGTTCTTTACCAAATCCTACTATAAATGATCAACTAAAAGAGTTTGTCCTCAACAGCGCAAATTTTGTATGACACATTAGCAAATATAATAGTGCAATGGCGTCTTTATAATTTTCATCAGTGCGGAAGGACATTTCAGGTAAAGATCCATATTGATTTAACCGTTTGAGTGCTGAAAATTCGGCCTATAATCCGCAGAACAAACAATTGTGTTTCAACCCAGAAATTTTATCTTATAAAATGTAACTCACTAGATCGCTGTAAATACTTCAACTGTTTAATAAAAATTAAATAATTTCAATTATTGAATAAAATTGCTGGGTTGAAACAAAATTTGTTTGATCCGCAGATACATTGCGGCGCTATCGCGCTTCATGACACTCAAACGGTTAAAACACAAGATCAAACAAACCGATATATTTTGTTTAATTCAAGGTTCGTTTGGAGAAACCAACCAGCTTAGCGAACGAAGCCTGCTAGTAACATAAAAGAAACACTTTATGGTTACAAAACATTATTATAAGAATAAAAATACTATATCCCAAAATCGTATTTATAAAAATGTTGCATGAAGTTTACTTAATGTTTAGACTGTGTTTTTTACATGGCAAATGTCATAAAATTGCTTAAACTTTTCAAATTTATCATAAACTACCATCAAGTATTTATGATAGTAAGTCGTGAAAATTAAAAATTGCGTTCTGATTGCTAAGTTATCATAACTCTTAATTAGAAGAGATGCAATATACAGTTGCCATATACTTTTTTTCGAGTTGGCAGAAAACTATTGGACTTAACCACTCAGTCTTGCAAACTGTAACAAAGGATCTCTTCTCTTTATCAAACTAAACATTATTATTATATTTACGAAGAAAACGTAAAACTAGGAGAATAAGAAATTATAAAAGAAAGATTGCAAGAATATGTATACTCTTTCAGATAGCTTCCTTTAAAAAAGTAAGATGCATTTTCCCTGATCATGATAAACAGACCCCAAAACTACCCTCCGTTAAAATGTTGATATATATAAATATATATTATTTTTGTCATGCGATAGCACTCGTATTCATAAACCGATTGGATGTGACTTCACATAAATGGAGGGCTTACGAAGATCTCGACCGAGTTCGTTGAACAGATTGATTCGTCATTTCGTTTCAAAATGCCAACCTCTTAAAGATTTCAAACTCAAAAACTATACAAAAAAATTAAGTCTTGGTACAAGGTTCCACAGCATTTTTTGTTTCGTCTCTATCATACAAAAAAAAAAAAAAAAAAAAAAAAAAAAAGGCTGAGATATAGCATTTTAAAGTTCTAAGATGGCTGACATTTTTAAACAAGACAGCCGATTAAAAATGAGGGCTTGTTCGGTAATCGTGGTCACTGCTAATGCTAATTTATATTTCAGCGAACGTGATTTCTAAAAAATTTAATTTCATAAGTATGGGCGCACATGCATGCGTTCGCACACGTACGTAACGGTGTCCTCCAACCAGGGCCGGCGCCAGGGGTGAGGCAAGTGAGGCAGCCGCCGCAGGGCGCACCCCTAGAGGGGCGGCATTTGGCTCGCATATTGTATGTGTCGAAATTTAAGAAAAGAGTGAGAGAGATAATTTTTTTTTCTTATTTAAAATAAAAATACGAAGTACATTGCATATAATTACAGTCAAAGAAGTTGCATATAATTACAGTGAAAAGATTCCTGTTACAACGTTTTAGTCCACTTTAGTAAATTTTGTTCTCGACGATTCTTGAATTACTAGTGATTTGTGACGAGATTTTTTCTCTTGCGTTTCGCGGTGATTTTTTAATATTGGTTAAAGGAATTAATTATGATTCAAACTTTTAGCCTAATATAGTAAATTTTGTTCTCCGCTATTTCGAAATTTTTAGTTGTATTTAATGCAATTTTCAATGTGATTCTCAGTACATTTTCGCGTTCTGCCTCGATTTTTTGCTAATTTAGTAAATTTTGTCTTCCGCGATTTTTGAAAAATTTCCGATTTTCAATACAATTTTTAGCATTTCCAGGCGCTTCACGGCGATTTCTTCACACTCATAAAATAAATTCGGTTTCAAATATTTAGCCTAATATATTACATTTTGACATCTGAGATTTTTAGCGTCTTTTCACGCCAATTTTTTGACATTCGGAAAGTAATTCCTTTTAAAATGTTTTAGCCAACTGTAGTAAACTTGCTTATCTGAGAATTTTTAATTTTTAGCAATTTTTATGAGATTTCTAGCGTTTTTTATTTTTTTGTTGTTGTTTTGTGGCGATTTTTCTACCTTAGTAAAAGAATTCTGGCTGTACAATTTTAGCCCAATATAGTAAATTTTGTCCTGTTTTCAATAAAGTTTATTCGGAATTCGTACAACGATTTTTGAATTTTTCTATGCAATTTTTTGAGTTTTTTCCCGTTTGTGGCGATTTTTTGACGTTGTTAAAAGGAATTCGGTTTCAATCCTTTAGACTAGGGGTGCACAACCTTTTAAAGCGAAGGGCCACTTAAAAAAATGACTGGGTTGTCGAGGGCCACCATCAGTAGAATTTTGTTTCGAGGAGGTGTGACGGTAGGCGAGGAGGAATCTAAGTCTACAATCAGATACAAAAAATATAAATTTCGGAAGGGTAGATTTAGCCTCCTAGGTTTCTTCCTTCCCAGTCAACGTATTCAGTTCTTTCATGAATGAAGGTGAGGAAAAAGAGAAACATATATTAATCTAAATTGTACTTCTTAACATATATACAGTCATAAAATGTGGATATTAAGTAGGGATGCACAACCTTTATAAGAGGAGGGCCAGTCACAAAAATGACTGGATTGTCGAGTCGAGAGCCAACATCCGTAGGATGGACAAAATTTTGTTTCGGGGAAGGAGGGGGAGGATCGGCCTAAAAGTTCATAAAAATGCTAATTTTAAAAGGAGGGTTAGCTCCCTTATACTCAACCACTTCCTTAGTCAGCATAACCCAATTCAGCCGGCAAGGATGGAAAAGCATTTTTTTCCATGCGCTATTGACAATATTCGTAGTTTTTTCCTAGTAATTGACAAAATTCACGATTTTTACGCGCCCGTTCGGCGAAATTTGCGATTTATACGCACCCGATTGGCGAAATTCGCGATTTTTACGCGTCCGACCGGCGAAATGTACAACTTACACCCTCCCGATCGGCAAAATTCGCTATTTTTACGGGCCCGATCGGCAAAATTCGCGATTTTTATGGGCCCTATCGGCAAAATTCTCGATTTTTATGGGCCCGATCGGCGAAATTTACGATTTATACGCACCCGATCGGCAAAATTCGCAATTTTTACGCAGACGATCGGCGAAATTTACAATTTGCACGCACCCGATCGGCAAAATTCGCGTTTTTTACGGGCCCGATCGACAAAATTCGTGAGTTTTTAATTACCCGACCGGCAAAATTCGCGAATTTTACGGGACCGATCGACAAAATTCACGATTTTTACAAGCCCGATCACCAAAATTCACGATTTTTACGCAGGCGATCGGCGAAATTTACGATTTATACGCACCCGATCGGCAAAATTCACGATTTTTAAGCAGACGATCGGCGAAATTTACAATTTACACGCACCCGATCGGCAAAATTCGCGATTTTTACGCAGACGATCGGTGCAATTTACAATTTACATGCACCCGATTGGCAAAATTAGCGATTTTACGGGCCCGATTGGCAAAATTCGTCATTTTTACGGACCCGAACAGCAAAATTCGCTATTTTTACGGATACGATCGGCGAAATTTACGATTTATACACACCTGATCGGCAAAATTTACGAGTTGTACGCACCCAATCGGCAAAATTTGCGATTTTTAAGCACCCGATGGGCGAAATTCGCGATTATTACACGTCCGATCGGCGAAATTTGGAAAAACTTTGCGATTTCTACGCATTCGATCGGCGAAATTGATCCGCGGGCCACCAGTAATGCGATCGCTGGCCCACAGGTCGTGCATCCCTACTTTAGACTAATACAGTAAATTTTGTCCTCCTCTATTTTTGAATTTTAGCGATTTTTTGGCATTCGTAAGAGGCATTTAGCATCAAACTTTTAGCGTAATACAGTAAATTTTGCCCTCTGCAATTTTTGAATTTTTAATATGATTTTCAACTCGCTTTTTCGCGTTCCGTGCGATTTTTTGACATTCGTAAGTAATTCTGTTTCAAACTTTTAGCTTAATATAGTTAGTTTTGACCGCTGCGATTTTTTAATTTTTAGCGATATTTAGTGTTTTTTCGCGTTCTGCGGCGATTTATTGACATTCGTAAAAGAAATTAGGTTTCAAACTTTTAGCCTTATGTAGTAAAATTTGTTCTCCGAGATTTTTGAATTTTTAGGGATTTTTAATGCGATTCTTAGAATTTTTTTGAGTTTTCGCGTTTTTCGATGAATTTTTTGACATTCGTAAAAAAAATTCAGTTTCAAATATTTAGCCTATCCTATTAAATTTTGTTCTCCGCGATTTTTGAAGTTTTTGTGATTTTTATTACGATTTTCAATGCAATTTTTAGCATTTTTTGCATTTTGCGGCGATTTTTTGATATTCATAAAAGGAATTCGATTTCAAACATTTAGCCCAATATATTACATTTTGTATTCAGCGATTTTCAATGCGATTTTTAACGTTTTTTCGCTCCGATTTTTGACTTTCGGGAAAGAATTGATGTTAGAATGTATTAGCATACAGTTGTAAATTTTATCCTCTGCGATTTTTTAATTTTTAGCGAGTTTGTTTTTGTGTTTCGCGACGATTTTTCCACGTTTGTAATAGGGGGAATCAGGTTTTAATCTTTTATCCCAATATCGAAAATCTTGTCCTCTTTTCAATAAGGTTTATTCGGAATTCGTTCAGCGATTTTTGAATTTGTTGAGAATTTTTTTGTTCGATTTTTAGAGTTTTTGGTGTTTTGCGGCGATTTTTGGACATTCGTAAAAAAAAAATGAATCTCTTAGCCCAACAGTAAATTTTGTCCTCTGCGATTTTTGTATGCAACTTTTAGTGTTTTTACTTTTCCATATTTGTAAAAGGAATTCGGCATCAATCTTCTACCCCAGTATAGTAATTTTTTTCACTTTTCATTAAAGTTTATTCGGAATTCGTGGAGTGATTTTTATATTTTTCCCGCTTTTATATTACGATTTTTAGTTTTTTCGCGCTTTATGCTATTTCTTACATGCCTGGGTAACGCCGGTCTGGTCAGTTAGTTAAATTGTTCTTGCAAATGAAAATAAAGCTATTTTTTATTATTAAGGTGCTATAATAAACGATTTTGACACAGAAAATTCAAGGCGAATTAGTATCGAATTATTTATTTCACTGTTGATACTTGTGTTTTTGTAAATATTACTGTTGTAAAATTAAATCTTCATGTATACAATTTTAAATGATCATGTAATTTCCTATTCTGATCATAATTTTTTTGTTTAATTTCAAGAATGTGATGCGTAGTTTGCATTAGTTACGTTTATATATTTTTGTCTTGATAATGTGATTACTTTATAATATTGATTGCCGTATTATAATAAATGACTTCGCGAATGACTTCGAAAAATCGAGGAAAATTAGATCTTGAAGTTTATTATTATTTTTAATAATTATTTTCATTTAAATACTACTAATAAGGGATTTTATTTTTGTGCCTGTTTCAAAAAGATCTATAACTTGTTATTGATATCATTATTTTGCTATTTGAAATTCTATACAAATTTTATACATAATTTGGTGGTTTTTAAATGTTTGACATAGTTTGGCTTAATAATGTACATTCTAAACTTAGGTTCACCTGATGTAACTTTTTTTTTTTTACTAATCATAACGTCGATACAATAAATGCATTTCCCAAGGGAAAAGCAAAGCGAATGAGATTTTGAAGCGTCAGTTTAATTCTTCATATGATGCTTTTTTTTGTAAATATTACTGGAATATGATAACATCTAATTAATTTAATTTCAAGTTAACTGTTGTTATATTTTCAAAATAGATGCAAAATTTCTTAAGTAATTAGATTATTTTAAATTTCTTAAATGTAAATTAATTTTATATATATATTTTTTCTTTTAAATAAATCATAGTTAGCAAAATTAATTTACTTATTTTTAAAAAAGTTGGAGAAGTGGTGAAAAAACAATCCCGGCATAGGGGCGGCAAAATAATGCTCGCCTCAGTCAGTAAAACGTCTAGCGCCGGCCCTGCCTCCAACATCAAATTCTCGTAAGCCTGTAATACTAGGCAAGTTATTGCCAAATTCGGCGGAAAAATTAAATCACAATAAATGAAGCCAACTTGACGATAGCTGATTAATTTCTCCAAATTCCCATTCTAATTCAATATTGACGAACACTGAGAAACTTCTGTAATAGATTCCATGCATTTTAGTTGTGTTTTCGAGTAAAATTAACTGAATTCTTAAAAGCGAAGAATAGGGAAGCTACCTTTTCCTCCCGAAATAATCCCGAAGGACTTTTTTTTTTTTTACTTTTCACAAATTACAAGAAACGGGTAAAAGTTATTCCAGTAAATATAAGCATTTTAATGTAAAGAGATTTTCATTTTAAGTAATTTACAATTTTTGTTGCTGTTGTCCCATGGTTAACGGTCGACGTAAAATTCTGGGACATTTTACTATAGATGCAGATAGAGCAGTTTATTGTGATCTTCATGATCAATTTCTCTGGTACAAAACTGTTAGTGTTTTTAGCTGTAAATCTGTTTAGTAGAATAAAATTTATCTATTTCTTTTTGACTTTTGCCTTTTTTCTTTCTATTCATTTTTGATGTCCATAAGGCGTATTTCATTTAACTTATTACCTATATTATATAATATTAACTTATACCTACTAAAATTACATTTTCTGCTTCGAATTCAGTTTTTTTTTCCTTACAATTTTAGTAAATTGCATGTTTTTTATTATATTGGTAAAAAATTCATGTATTTTTTTGGATGAGTTGTGATTTTCCACCATACTACTACAGAGATTTAAGTGTCTTAATATTATCTGATGTAAGGGGGTCTTCTAATTGCAGAAGACATGTAGTCTATAAAATATTATATTGTTTAAAAAAAGATCATGAGCTTTTATTCTTTTAATAAAATAAACTTAATATAAATTACATCTCAGAGTAAATTTACAATAGACAAAAGTACTGTAAAAGCAATCTTGTGTAAGTACAAGTCTAGGAAACTTTCAGTGAATCTTCTTAGTTAAAACAGATCATCAACTTTAAAATCGGCTTTCTATATCTTAACTAAGAATTTCCAAACATTAAACCAAAGAATTATTTAAAAGATATATAAAATGAAAATGCGTTTTCAAACTAAAAGGTATGTTATGTATGTTCTACGGAACCTCAAAACCCAATTTCTAAACCAACACAAGATTCTAGTTTTAAAGATAACATAAACTAAAATAGTAAAAAATGGAAAATCAGTTATGACATGTCATTACTTATTCTAGCGGCATTCATCATATCATTATTCATTCTACGATCAACGCCATCCGTGACAAGTTAGGTCAGCTGGGCATTAAAATCGTCTTGCCTATGTCAGTGGCAACTTTTATCACGAGCTAGAAAGTAAAAAGTAAAAGGAAGGAGAAAATGTCAATGAGATCGAAAACGGATGATATCACTTTTACTTTCTTGCTTGTTATAAGAATTATGTTAAATATCCCAATGGTGATGTCAAATCTCTGCGTGAAATTTTCACAGTGAATTCGATCGATTTTCCTTTTGCTATAGCCAAACAACTTCGGGTTTTTTTTATAATTGTAATAATATTTTATACAAAATAATATGAGTAAAACTTCGAAAAATATAAAAGAATTAATTCCAAAACTATGAAAAAAATGCAACCAAAAAAAGGTATAAAACACAAAGGAAAGGAAAAGACTAAAACTAAAATTGCTGCTATTGATGAAAACTCTAAAAGATATGGATTTTTTTTTCTATTTTTTTATTGTTCCAATTAGTTTGTCTAGGTACTGGTAACATATTATAGCTATTACAATGCTAGTATTTAGTAACAGAATAAGTAGTGTTTTCAACTGGCGGAAAAATTATATTAGATTGCAATAAAGGTACACCAGTCTCTCATTTTTTTCGCTACAGAACAGATGTTATTTTTGTTTGTTAAAAAATGTTTTGTAACTAAAAATTATAAAGCATGCCGTTCATAAAAGATTCTTCAATTCAAATGTATATTTATTTATTAAATTTTAATCAAATCAGATTTATATATATATATATATATATATATATATATATAATTGAATCTACGAGCAATGAATTGAAATTTTGAACAAAAAGTGTTTTTCATTTAAGTTGCATCACACTTTTCTTGTAATTATATCCTAATGGGTTTTTTATTATTATCTTTATTATCATTATTTATTGTTTTAAATACATGATTTGCATGTCCCTCCATGGGAAGGAAAGGGATCCCTAACATGGAAAAAAAGTTGAACAAAAACGACAGAAAATTTTTAGAGACTGCCTGTATAATGGAAACATTAAAAATCTGACTCATCTGCAGATTTTTAGCTCACAGGCTATCAAAGCCTGAGAGCTAATGTGCCCACCCGTTCTGTATGTACGTATGTATGTACGTAACGCGATAACTCTTGATAGAAACAACCGTTTTGCTTCAAATTTTGTTTTTAGGTTCATTGAGATAAGGCGCTTCCCTGATTAGTTTTGGGGGTTCACTGGTTAAGTATAAAGGGGGAAAACGGGGGTTAACACCCCTTAATTTAGATAAATAGGTGTTTCATGCAGAATTTTCCGATTTCCTTTAAATTTTGTATATAGGTTCATTGTGGAAGGAGCTTTCCTGATTAGTTTTGGGAGTGCATTGGTTAAGTATAAAGAGGGATACGGGGGTCTAATCCCCCTTAATTTAAATAAATGGATTTTTCTTGCAGAATTATTCGATTTGCTTCAAATTTTGTATATATGTTCATTGTAATAAGGCGCTTCCCTGAATAGTTTTGGGTGTTCATTGGTTAATTATAAGGGGGGATGATCCCCCATAATATATTGTCGATTTCTTTGTTTTTCGAGGGGCTTATTTCAAATTCTTTGAAATAAGAGTATAATATACAATTAGTGTGAATAGCCTGTGAGCTCAATGCCCTCAGTTTAACTGGGCAGTTTTCTTTTTTTTTTTTTTTTTTTTACATATCAGCCATAAGTGAGGTGGTCAATATATGTACAGGGTGTCCAAAAAGTCTTTCTCTGATTACAAAATGTATATATATCCGCTATTTATAAGAGAAACATGGGGAAACTGGTGCTAAAATGTTGGAACACTAATCAAGTTTTTTTTGTTGTTGTTGTTGCAAGTTTCCGTAACGTCGTTGTAGCGTAGCAGTGTCAGAGTCCAGGAAACCAGAAATGGTCAGAAATCATGAAAAAGCTCAGTGTGTCCTCTGGTATCACGAGACGATTTTGGTATCTGTAATTCACGTGGGGCTCATACTGATTTCTTGGGAATTCGCCCAAAATATTATCTCATTTTTTCCATCCTTTCAGCTGAGGTTGGTGGTCCGGTTTCCTAGACACTGACACTGCTACAATATAGCCACGTTACGTTACGTAAATCTGCAATAAAAAAACTTAGTTTTGGAATATTTTGGTTTCAGTTTCACATGTCTATCTTATTCATAGCAGATATGAATAAATAAATTTTATTATCAGAGAGGGAAAGACTTTTAAGATATCTTGTATGAAGGGCAGTTTATATATATATATATATATATATATATATATATATATATATATATATATATAATAAAACTTTTTGCTAATAATGACTGTTAAATCACACAAGCACACATATACAAGGTGTCCACTCTCAACGGTGTCCAATGGCTAATTCCTAAACCTTTAGTCATAGACATGTAGTTCCAATTGCAAAAATGTTTTAAATGAGGTAAAGAAGTATTTTAAAAGCAATTTGGGTCAATAAAAACATTTCTTAAAAAGTTATGAAATTAAATTTTTTATTCTGTCTCCCGGTCCTATAAGTGATTTTTAGTAAAGATTTTCTATTGCACTAACAAGTAAGACAAAAGAAAATGTTCCATTCTTCTACGGTTAAAGCTGACCGATAGCTTTTGAAAGTTGAAGCATCTTTTCTGATGCAAAATAGGGGTCATTCTCAAATTTACAGGAAATAATAAATACTTTTCAGATATAAAAAAAATAACAGTTGATAGTAAAATTAACATTACAATATAAATTTGAAATTATTTTCATTCTGACATATTACAGCAAACTATACAACTTGTACTAAAATATAAGTGAAAAAGTAACAGAAATTAGTGAAATAATGAAAAGCAACAATCTCAAATCTTTACAAAATAAAACATACGTTAAAATACAATTATTTTAACCAATCTGAAACTTAATTAATAAAGATTAACACTGTCGTAATACTTGTACGATATGATACATACATTTTCGGCCCTTCTCCTAGAAGTAATAATAACTTTAAAAGGATTCGATACGTATCATAATTAAGAAATTTTGGGGGGTTTTCTGTTTTCACAAAAAGCCCCCTTTCAAAGCCAATACTTTCAGTTAAAGTGCAGATACACGCGAAATAAATTCAGCTAATACTTTAAGCACTTTGTATACTATCCCTCGAAGCATGGCCAAACTCATCTGTGCTCAGATGCAGAAAATTGGTGTAAGTTATGAAATTCACAGTTTCATAACTCGGTCAGTTTTAGTGTTAGATGAATGGGACTTTTTTTGTCTTACTTGTTAGTGTAATAGGAAATGTTTACTAAATATCACTTACTGGATCGGGGGACCGTATAAAAAATTAAATTTCGTAACTTTTTAAGAAATGATTGATCAAAATCGCTTTTAAAATATTTCTTTACCTCATTTAAAACGTTTTTTTTTTTTTTTTTTTTTTTTTTTTTTTTTGCAATTGGAACTATGTGTCTATGACTCTATAAAGGGTTTTCAGCCAAACTTCTTTTAATTAAACTCCTTTTTTAATTTCTTGAATTTTATCACTATAGTTTGTACAAAAGTATGATTAAAAACTCTAAAACTATTTGAAAAATAAGCAATAAAAATTAAAACATAATGCTCAAAATATTAAAGGAAATTTTCATTTTGAAATTTTCATAATCATTTAGTTTACAATTTAAATCTGTTACTAACTATTATACTGTATATACAAAAATATGGTACATATTAAAAAATTTAAAAAAACTTTAAAAATTAAATAAGGTATGAAGAATTAAAGAAAGGATGAAGAAAATAATGAACTTTTAAAAAAAAATCAGTTGGAGGCACACGTTTGATCTTTTTAAGGTATTCCACTACATTTAAATAACCCATTTTTGACCAATATCTCAGAATGTTTTTAGTGTTTTATTTGAAAGATTGATCAATAATTTGTTTACGTTGGATAGCTGGGGAATCGACCTCAGCTATCCAACCTAGACAAATAGATGTTTTTGAAAACCTATCCGACTATTCATCTTCTAGACCCTCTCTTATTGATGAAGATTTTCCTGATTAATCTCACGCTTTTTGTATCAAATCATGACTTTATTTTTTGCTCCTTAAACTAACTAAAAAATTTTGGAAATCTGATCCCAACACACTTGTAAGAAAAGCAGACAAAAAAAGATTCAGAAAGTTCAAAATTGTAAGAGAAGTCAAATTTTAAATTTTCTTAAATTTTTCAGAAAAAAAAATTATTTTTATTTTACCACCAGAATTGCCATTTTTTCTAGCAGGAAATGAGATGGCAGAATTTCTTGCCAAATCAACAGCTCAAAATTTTTCAAAAGATGCAATATTTTTTTTTCTTCTCCTGCATCTTCCTTAAAATATAAACTTAATTAGTACGCATGCTTAACCCGTCGCTATACACATCTTATTTTGCATATTTAGCACAGGCACTCTTCTAACTCACCGAAATCATCACCTTTTTTTTTTCAGAAATCACGGCCTATTCCAATCACAATCTATTCAAAATAAATAAATCAGCTTCTCCTCTTATATGGTTCTTTAGCGACTTCCATTCATTACATTACATCTCATTTCCATATCCGTAAATCACTTAATATAACAGATAGTTCTTAAGACGTCCTATACATCATAAGCAAACCCTTTCTTGTTAACAAAATTATTAGCTATATGAAGTTTTTAGAATGTAATCGGTATGTTTTTGAAAACCTATCCGACTATTCATCTTCTAGACCCTCTCTTATTGATGAAGATTTTCCTGATTAATCTCACGCTTTTTGTATTTGGTATTTTGAAATTTTTTTCATTCTTTCTGTTTTGTTTTTAGTTTTGTATTTTTCTTTATTGTGTGTGTGTGTGTGTGTGTTTCTGTGTACTACATTGTTATAATCAGGGCTTTACAAATTTCATAAAATCTGGTAGCCAGTAAAAAATTCTAGTCGCCAGTAAAAAAATATTTATCGTCCCACACCCTCCCCTGTCATTGATTTTCAAAAACCACAGAAGTCTTTTTACGAATTAATTGAGAAAAAATAATAAGTATAGTTTAGAATTATTAGTTACATAGTTTAAAATAGTATACAATTTAGTTTTATAGATTTACTTCAAATGAATTACTTATGATCCCTTATACGTTATTATTCGTTAAAAGGAACCTGATAGATTAATCAATTTTTAATTCTGAACACAAAAGTCTGATTTTAAACTTACAAAAACCTTGAAACTTTTTTTAGCATTGTATCAAATTTTAGATGCCGCAAAGGTTGGATAGACAATATTTCGTACTGTTTTATAGAACCCCCTTCCCCCACATTCTAATACCGTGGCCTGCAAGCTGGCTAGAGCGGCAAAGAATCGCGTTTTCTGTGGAAAATGAATTTTAAACTTTTTTCTTTTATTAAAAGTACAAGTTAAGAGAAAGATCACTACTTGTCGCGCACGAGTAGGAGTGGAGGAAAGGAAAATGCCGCTTGCGCTTATTTCTTAGGTCAATTTTAATTTTTTTTTAAATGCCAGATTAAATAATTTGGTCAACAGATAACAAAAATTGGTCACCGGCGGCGAACTGGCGACCGCATTTATCAAGACCTGTTTATAATTATTATTTTTTCTCTATAAAATAATTTATCTTTTGTACAACTATAATTCTTATTTAGCTGCTGAGCTCTGTAAAGTCTACTTTAGCAAGATCTGGTTATATATATATATATATATATATATAATATACATAACCATAAATCACTCAGTGGTCCGTGCCTGCGTGGTTTACTTATTAACTTTAATTTTATTTTTACTTCATAAAATCTTTTAATAATATGTCAAAAATGTATTATACAACACTGGGGAAAAAGTTCAAAGAGTACAAAGTCTTTTTAACTCTATAACCAAATCCATATAAAGATGTTCAACATACTAAAACTTTTCGCGCAAAATTAGCGGAACAATGCAATTACCTTTGAAATCCGTTGGATAGAAGTTATATCGCTTTTCCATGATCGCAGTTCAATATTTACAATCATTTTTTTCAACAAAAAAAAAAAACGTAATAATAATTATTGATAAATCGCTTACAATCTTAATCCACAACATAGCAATCGCTACAATAATGATTTATCTCATGATAGGTATGCTTTAATCATAAATGACACAACGTTTTTTCGGCGATTAAAGGAATAGGCAATTCTGTGAATAATTATGGATCGGTGATTCATATTTGACTCTGTAAATATTATACAGCTTATCACTGTACAGTTTATCAATTACAGATTATCAACTCACAAGCTGGGTCAAAATTAACATCATTGATGCGTGAAAAGTGAAAGTGAATCTCATCTGGAAGCAGGCTGTTCGATCACTTGTTTGATGATTGATGACATTCGTTTTAACAAGATAATGAAATGAAATTGCACTGGAGAGAAAACAACGTCAACATAATAATTTACAGGAACAGCTTTACGCTCTAAAAAATACTTTGTTTATGTTTTCTTTTAACAATATCACGCTTTTTCAAAATGTGTCAAAGTTTTCAGGAAATCTTTATTCACAAATTTCATCAAAACCTATCTCACCTCCTTACTGCATCTAGGATTTTAAGGAGGTGGCTATACACGAGAGAGTAAATAATATTTCAAAATTGAGGATTGCATTTACCATACCATATTTACTCGCATAATTTACGCCGCCACACAATTTTTGCACCTTGTACTTTTGAAAGGAAAATTCGGCAAAAAACAAAAATCTGCACGATTTTCACATAAAAAATATGAAACAATTTTAATTAATGAAATAAAGTTACATGTTTATCTAATCCAGGCGTGTCAAACTCGTTTACAACAAAGGGCTAAATTACGCATTATATACAAAACCGCGTGTCACATTACAAAAAAAGAAAGAAAGAAAGAAACGAAAAGAAAAAAGAAAGCAAGAAAGAAAATGTATTACATTGTAAAAAAATTGTTGCAGCATATTCTCCTGTCATTCAACCGTTTTTGTAAATAACGTTTGCTTGACCATATTATAAAGCATTCTCGTTTATCAGGATATATCAAAATAACTGTTAAATAACTGCTTTTATTAAAAACGGTCTAATGACTAAACAGTTTACAGCAATTATTTACAGCGTATACCTATTACCATTGCTCAGAATAAAATGTGTACACACACTTATATAACATCTTATCTTAGCTTATATTACTTTCAAAATTCTTTAACTGCTCTGGACATCATTTCTTCTACTTCGTAGTGAATAGTTTCGACTTGCATGCAGTTAAATGTAATAAGTTTTTTATTTCTTTTTTTTAAGCAGATGCAATATTTAACAGGCTTCATAGGTACATTTTTTTTAATGAAGTATCAATTTCAAATCGAATAATTTATCTATCCGAAGTTTTTCGAGATATATTAATTTTCTACAGTTTTCTAGATTTTTTTTCTACATTCTTTGCAAACGCCAACAAAAGTCATGATATATCAAACATAAAATTTTAGTTTTTATTTTAATAAAATTTATTGTAATTTGTCTTTTGTCAATCTGCGATGTTCATCTTCTATTAACCCTGTTTATTCACAGTGGTAAAAAGCTTTAACATACTTAAATTTAAAAAAAAAAATCCTAAAATGTGAGTAAAGTAAAAGTGATAAAAAGAAGAAAAATAAATACCACGTACGGTTGATTAATAATGACAGTATACTAACCTAAATAATGAAACTAATTAATGAGCTCAAACCGAAAATTCCCGTGTTCGATTATGTATGCTCCAAATGAAGAGTAACATTTTATATTTTTTTTCACAAAAACAAGACGAGAATTCATGTCACTTTCAAAGCTACACTGCAAAACAAAATTGTTGATTTTACGGAGCAGCGTATTGCTGCTTATTTTACTGTTTATTACTGTTAATTTTACGGTATAATACTGCCAGCTGGGATGCTAGTATTATACCGTAAAATCAACAATTTCTTTTTGAAGTGTACTTATTTAAAAGCTATTTATTCTGTTTATTTTAATTATCATTAATAAACGCTATATTTTAATAGTTTTTCGATATATATATATATATATATATATATATATATATATTAGTGTTTAAGAAATACTGCAGATTATTTTGTAATTTGATGTAAAATCGAAGAAAGCAGTAAAATAAAGTCTTGTGTTAAATATACAACACATAATAACAATTTATAAAAACATACCTTAACTATTTTATCAACCTTTATATTTTCAGATTCAATATATGCTTTTTGTAGCTTTCTGATTGGTTATTTTTGCATCCACAATCTCTTGGAGCTGAAATCTTAAAATGAATTAGATCTGACCACATACTAAACTTTCTGATGTTTGTCATCGCTAGCGCTATGGCAATGGTGCGCCAGATTGTGGAATTTTTTTAATCAAAACAGTTACCTTTTTTTTTTTTACTAATAATTTTCTCTTTATTTAATCATGGAATGTCTGTCATTAAATAAAGCGAAGATTACTATTCTGAAATACTGGTAGGTGTATTGAATAAAAAATATCTCCAACTTGGCAAGATTGTAGCTACAGTTAGTGCAAATGTGTTCGTTAAATTGTATTTCCTGCATACAGCACGAACTGAATCAAACATAGGGAAAATGCCAAAGGCTTGGCAGTCCACGGATAAATTGTCGGCGGGCCACGTGATTGACATGCTTGTTCGAATGCTAGGTTGGAAAAAAAAAAAAAAAAAGGTATTGATTTTACATTATAATACTGGCATCCCAGTATTCCTGCTTATTTTACTGTTTATTACTGTTAATTTTACGGTATAATACTGGCATCCCAGTATTCCTGCTTATTTTGCTGTTTATTACTATTAATTTTACGGTATAATACTGGCAGCTGGGGTGCCAGTATTATACTGTAAAATCAATACTTTTTTTTTTTTTTTTTTTTTTTTTTTGCAGTGAAGAAGAAATTTATCTCATAATCTGTTTCTGTGTGAAAAGCCACAAGTTCGCTATACTGTAAAAAAAGACAAATGTTTCTTTAAAATGTTTCATAATCTAGGAAAATATAATATAACTGCAAACGAAAATATGTAATAACCTCGACGGAGTTACTCAAGATTCTGAAAGGCATTCTTTATTATTAGAAACCTCAGGACTAATCTATTTTCATGTTTCTTTTGCTGCCAGTGATTGTCAGAAACATTTCCGAGTAGTTTTTATAGTGTATCGGTAAGTTTCCTCAACCTGGAATATAGGTTTTTTTCGGATGCTATCCACTCTCAAGTAAACTTTTTTCATGTTCAACAAACATGTTTTACAGACAAACGTGATACATTAACTTGAACATCAAATTTAATATTATTTTGTTACTCTTGTATATATAAATTCAGTTACTCAGTTAAAAATGCTTAGTTGAGAATGGGTAGAATACTAAAAAATTATATTCCGGTTGGAGAAAACTGATTAATACACTATAGAAACTTCTCGAAAATCAGTGACATGACAGAAAATAAAAAAAACTTTGTTTTCATGTATTCTTCTTTAAATCTCGAAAATGTATCGGTTTCTGAGGTTTCTACACATACAGAATGCATTTCTGAGTGGTGGGATAAGGAACTCGTATCAGAAATTACTGTATATTTTCGTACGTAGTTATATTATGTCTCTTTTTACAGTGCATTTTATTTCCCGCGATATTTTTGTAGTCACTTGCTACAAGAGCGCTGATGACTTTTCTAACCAGTAATGCTGTATAACATCCAATGTGTAACAGCTTCATTGCAGATTTTAAATTTACAGCAATTTCATTTGCGGAAAAAGTAGAAATAGGCTCGAAAGGAATTTGGTGCAAATAAAGACTTATTTAATTATGGCGCCATTGTCAGACCAACAATGGTTAGCAATCGCAGATCGTTTAGTTTCACAATTCTGTTAAAAATTGTGAAACTAAACGATATGCGATTGCTAACCATTGTTGGTCTGAAAATCGCAGTTTTAATTTTTCAGGGGGCTCAATAATTCAGAAATGCTCATCTATTTACGACCTTGATTTTTGGGAAGCTTATCATTTATGGAAGAATTCAGGCAACTTAGTTAATGATATGTCCAATATAATGAATTTTTCAAATGTCTGGCTACCTTTCATGTAATTCATTCTCTTTGCCCCCCCTCCCCTTTTTCTTTTTCTCCTACGTACTTAAACTCGTCCAGTCTGGCCGGGCGATTTTATTGGTCTCCCGCGTCACATCTCACATGTGTTCCCTGACTCCGCTGTTGTTTTGAAAAACTCGCCGCCATTCAATCTTGGACGCGTGCGGGAGACGCAGGCATATTTACATGCTTGAGCTTTTTAATCGGTTTTTAATATTTTTAATTTTTTAATCTTTTAAATATGGCACTGATGATGGAGCTTTAGGGGCTTCGAAACAGCTGTTTGCCATTTTATATATTTTATTTGTGTTATTTTACGTTGTTCATTTATTTTTTAATGCACTGTAAAAAATGACCGATGTTTCTTTTTTTATGAAAATATACTATAACCACGAACGACAATATAATATAATCTTTTGAGTTATCCGAAATTCCAAATAGCGTATTCAATAGTCTTTTGAATCCCCAGAAAGCAATACATTTCCAAAATTTAAAGAATTATTTATAAAAACAAAGTATTTTTAGCTGCCCGTATTTTTCAGAAACGTTTCCGAAGAGTTTTTATAGTGTATTAATTAGTGCCTCAGCCTGAAATACATGTTTTTTGAATGCTATCAATTCTCAAGTAAACATTTTCATGCTAAAAAAATATGTTTAACAGACAAACATGTAAAATTAACAGTGTTAACAATAACATTAAAATTAAGATTATTTCTTTACTCTTTCATGTATAAATTAACTTATGCAGCTGAAAACGTTTACTTGAGAATTGATAGCATTCAAAAAACAGGTATTCCAGGCTGAGACTCTAATTAATACACTATAAAAACCCTTCGGAAACGTTTCTCAAAAATACGGGCAGCTAAAAATACTTTGTTTTTATAAATAATTCTTTAAATTTTGGAAATGTATTGGTTTCTGCGGGTTCAAAAGACAATGGAACACGCTATTCGGAATTTCGGATAACTCAGAAGATTATATTGTATTTTCGTTCGTGGTTATAGTATATTTTCATAAAATAAGAAACATCGGTCATTTTTTACAGTGTATAACGGCACAAAGTTAAATCCACCTATCTTAAATAGTGATTATTAGCTAATGTTAAAAGTTTGGCGAAAAAGAGAGCTGGCGAGATTCAAAATATTTTGACGACCACTGGCGCCCGGCTAACATAAAAGTACCTTTAAAAAAAAATTAGAAAAATTACTACTTAAACAATTACACTGTAAGAAAGACAAATGTTTCTTAATCTAAAAAATATATTATAACCACGAACGAAAATATACAATAATCTTTTCCGAGTTATCCACGACTCCGAAAAGCGTCCTTAATATTTAGAAACGCTAGAAACCCATATATTTTCGCGATTTAAAGAACCTTTTTTAAAAACAAAGCTTCTTTCACCGCCACTAATTTTTGGAAACGTTTCCGAGTAGTTTTTAGAGTGGATTAATCTGTTTTCTCCACCCGAAATATAGATTTTTAGGGTGCTATCAAGTCTCAAGTAAAATCTTTTCATGTTCCAAAAATATGTTTTACAAACAAACATGATAAATTAGTAGCATTAACCTTAACATTAAAATTACTATTATTTTGTTACTCTTATATGTATAAATTCAGTTTCGCAGCTGAAAATATTTAATTGAGTATGAATAGCATTTTAAAAACAAATATTCTGGTTTGAGAAAACTAATTAATAGCACTATATAAAAACTACTCAGAAACGTTTCCGAAACTCAGTGGGAACAAAAGAAACTTTGATTTTACAAATGATTCTTTAAATCTTGAAAATACATTGATTTCAGGGTAAAGAACTAAGGCTAAAGAGCTAAAAAACGCTTTTTGGAAACGTGGGTAACTCGAAAAGGTTATTGTATATTTTCACTCGTGTTTATATTATATTCTCGTTGATTAAAAAACATTTGTCTTTTTTTACAGTGTACTTACTTTTCAGGGTTGACACGTTGGCCTTTTTTAAAATGCAGCAATTCCGAATTCATACCGGAAATTCCGAAAGAAGAATTTTTACTTTTTGTAATCACAATATGTCCTTAATTAAAGAAAGCAAAAATTATTTAAATTTCCAATTAAATTTTCAGTAGGACTGAAACTACGCCTTAAATCTTTAAATAGCACTACAAATGTGTCCCCGGTCTGGACACATTTTTCACTCAAGTTGGTTGTACGCTGTTAAGCAAAGTGAAAAGAAAATTCACATTCTTTGTAGTGCAACAATTATTATTTTGAATTTCCGGTATGAATTCGAAATTGTTAATTTTAAAAAAGGCCAAACTAGCAACCCTGTTACTTTGCTTCATCAGATCAGATACGATCAAATACACCTGAAACAGACATTTATAAGACGCTGCTCATAAAAATCTCGTTAATAATGAAGAAGTCGATTAAATTAAGCAGATAATTCTAATGTCCGATAGAAACCGACATTATTATAAAAAAACAAATTGCCAATGGCTGTATTTCCATAACACTTTTTTTGAAAAATTTTACTGACAACGCCTTTATAGATAGATATTCGAGAAATTTGCATTAAAACTGACACTATTGAGCTAGAATTGCTCTGTAAAAGAAACGTTCTATTTATTTATTTATCTCCGTAATTTTAACTTTTCTAAATTGCAATATTTTAGGGAATATTCGGGGAAATTTTATAAAATATATTTTATAACAAATATAACATTTATTGATGCATAACATACAGAAGATAAAATGCTAATCAAAATTAGATCGATTGCTCTTTATCTGCACAGCAACAGACATTTTCTTTTACTACTACGTTACAATAAAATCTGTTAAACATTCTACGCCTACAGTGAAAGTTCTTTATTCTATATAGTACTTATGATTAGATGGCACAGCCTATCACTGGAGGAAAAACGTGTATATATTCGTCTCTGAAATTTTGAAGATACCAGGTAAGACTCATTTTATCTTTTTTGATAGCATGCTACACAACTGCGTTGGCCAAATAAAATGTATCTAGATTCCTTTTTTTTATTTTTATTTTTAAATCTTTGGCATATTTTTGCAGGAATCTAGTATTGATTGACTTTTTTTTTCTTTGAGCAAGCAATAAATTACAGAGTTTTTGCTTTTATTATGTTATTCAAGAATCTCATGGTTCCTGAAAAAAAAAAAAAAAAAAAAAAAAAAAACGTAATATAGAAATTTTGTTAAATGGAAGCTTAACTTGGTCAAAGAAGAAACATTTCACATCATTCTCAGCTCTGTTTTAACTACTACAAATTCTATCTGGTTTTTGTATTCTTATGCATACCAATTAAGTTATGTTATTAATTGAAAAAGAGGGTTATATTTTCATATTTTTATTTTTCGAAGTTAATGAAGTTTAAAAGTGAAAATAATCATTATTTTGACTTTGAAAAAAAAAATTGTTTAATAAATCTCGTTTTTAAAATTCTTTACAATTTTGAAGAGTCTGAAACACATTTTTTGTAATACTTTCTAAGAAGTTCAATCCGCACCTAATTGTTTCGAAATCTTTAATAATTTGTCTTGAGAAGAATTTTCAGAAACTACATCTTTTTTATCTCTTAAGATGACTTAGGACTCTTAAAATGTCAAAAAGTGAAAAAACAAATTATCAATTTTGTCTTTTTATATCTTAAAAAATATACATTATAAAACACAATTTTTCAAGGCAGTAATAGATACATATTTTTTCTATCATTTTATATATATTTTTTTCAAATCATAATGGCGAAAATTAGTTTTTATAAGAGTTTTTAAACTTTTAGAAATGTGTTGAGCAGAAAAGAGTTGCGCGCAAAACAACGTGATTACAAAAGAATTTTTGCATGTAAAACAAAAATATTGGATCTAATTAAACTTGAAAGTCTTGCGCTAACACTGAACCTAAAAAATTGTTTATTTATAGCCTTGTTATGTTTTTAAAATAAAACTAACTGTATCTTGCCTATATATATATATATTTAACTTTTAACGATTTAAAAACCAAGAACAAAATATTTTTTCAACAAAAAAAGGTGAAAATTTATGTTTACTTTACAAGAGCCTGCTATACACTATATTCCCGGAAATTTTCATGAGAAAATATTAAAAAGTTTTTTAATTACCTTGCGCGGTCAATGCCAAAATCACATTTTGAGAAAAATGACTTTAAAGTTATCTCTTTGAAAATATTCAATGGGTAAATATTAGGAACTGTTTCATGCGGTTTGTTTTAAAGTATTCAGAAATGATTTCTCTTTAACATTTTTTTTTTCAAAAGTGGAATTTTTTTAAGGTTTAAGAGTTTTGAGTCCCTTTAATGTTTCTTCAGTGCTAATTTTTATCTACATTGTGGACTTTTATTATCTAATGGATATTCAGAGCTGTTTTCATCGTCATCAACTTCAAGAAATTCGATAAATACAGTTTTCTTTTGTGCTTTGTTTTTCCATTCTTTCTAATTGAATAGACTATAATGATCATATACCAAATGAAAGAATTTTTCGAAAATGGCTTTCTTAGAAGGTTGAAAACGGTTAGAACTTTGAAATTTTACTCTAAAAAATATTTCTTAAACAGAAATTCGTGATTGTTATTTAAATTTTATTTCTTGTGTTTTTTTTTTGTTTTTTTTTTCAAAAACAAGATTCCTAAGAAACATTTGTTAAATAGATTATTTCTTAAAGCAGAAGTTCAACTGTATCTTGTTTATATTTTCATTTATTTAATTTATTTTATACAGAAAATAACATATAAAAAATTCTTGATTTAAAAAAAAAGGATATAAAAGTTTAAATTCATTGAATTGTTCCAAAATTAAACAATCTGATTTAGCGTATTGCGATATTTTTTTCTTCAATTTTAAGTAGTTGTCAACATTATAACTTTAGCTCATAATTATCTATTACAATAAAATTTTTCAAATTTATACCTATAGTATGTCAGAATATAAAACATTATATTCCTTTTATTGCCGATGATAATATTTTCCTTAAAAAAATATTTCCAGATTAGAAACACAGACAAGAGTTAAATAGTTTATCCAGTTTTTCAGTTTTTAAAAGGAAAATAAAAGCTACAAGAAAAAAAATGAGTTTTCCATTTCACTCAAAAAAATTACATACAAGCTGACAGTTCAAAAAACTATGCAATTTTCATAGATATTTGCATTTGGTTAAAATCCAAAAATTATGTTGAAAATCTAAACAAATACAGTGTGTTGAAATTTTTGCACTTTTTCCCACATCTTAAAAATATATTTTTGTCAGATTTTGTTACAATTTACAAAATGTTTAATCAGGTTAGCATTAGAAAACGAGTATTAAAATATAATTATTTAACAATTAAAAAAATTATATTTTTTCGTGTCTATAAATTCTGCATTAACCGCACTTTTTAAATATTTGGGTATATACGGGATGTCCCAAAAAGGTTCAAATTTAATTTCTTAGCTCTTGTATATTAGCAGGCGGTATAAATTTCAAAATTATTTTTAAAAAAAGGGTAAGAAATTATATTATAATCATAAAATAGTAGGTTATTTTTCAAAGAGTTACAATCTTTTAATTTTTATACAATCTCTCTAGACAAAGTTGGTCAGTTAGAAAATTTTTCCATTTGCTGTGACAAAATCATTTCACAAAGCTGCATATCGGCATTTTTTAAAATTGAATGACTTTGCTTAACTTATTTAATAATAATTAGCCATTGTAATGAAGATTATACTTCAAATAAAAAATGTAAATATATGAGATAGTGAAAAAAAAGGGAAAAGAAAAGAAAACACGTAAGATAATACATATGGCAACTGATCTTTTAAAAAAATCGATGCTAGCAGTAATAGTAGTAATAAAGAACACTATTTACGATTATAAAAACTCTAAAATATTTACTGAAGCATTATTAAAAGAGTTCAATTACATATTGCATATAAATGATAAAAACTTCAAGAATGTTTTGTTAATTCTTTTTTTTTTAATTATATTCAATTTATTATATTATATATTTATATAAATATTATTATTTATTTATATAAATATTATAAATATTATTATATAAATATATTATATATTTAATTATATTTCTAGGATTGAAAACATTTGCCTCTTTACATGATCTTTGCCCATGTAATATTTTTTTTTTTTTTATTATTTGTGATGCAAATATTTTTCACACTTGTTAACACATATATAAAGAGCGCCATCGTCAATTTGTGAATGGTCCCTATTTTTATTGATGAAATAGCATTTTAAATGGTAGGAAAAAGTAGTATCTCAGCCCTTTTTTTTTCTTTATTATAATAAAGGAAAATATAACAAAAACGGAATTGTAATTCAGCTAAAAAAAAATACACATTTGCTGCTTTTTTTTTTTTTTTGTAATTGTTTTGTCGGAACAAAGGGAATTTTTTTATAATTGAGTAATTTTGTCGGGGGTCACAGCTATATATTATAAATATAATTTTTATTTTGTTTATCCTTTAGAAAACAAAAATACCTCTTTTTATTATTTTAAATTGAATATTACTCTTGATTTTCATAAAAATTTTGAAACTAATATATAACTAAGTAGTTATTTTATTATGAAAAAAATAAATATTTATCGACTATATTATAAAACAGCTTAATATATGATCATTTTCTTTAGACATAATATGTATATTATTCACAATTAAAATTTTAAATCTGGCCTTTATAACCTATATAGTTTTTTAATAAATATAAAAAATCATAAGCTTAACCATAAAATTGTTTCATTTTTGAAATTATGTGCCCAAAAAATTGTACGCTATTTACAATCCTTAAATACTCTTATTTTAACTATGATTAAGTAGTTTCACCGTGAATTTAACATACATAATTTGAGGAAGACGTCCTTAAATCGCGAATACTGTATGACTTTACTCTCCGAGTCTCTTCATCTTCCTCTTGGGAAAAATCATCCTCCCAAAGCATTCTTCTTCAATCCCTCTGGCAATGATAATTTTATTCATGAAATCTATTTATTTTTTATGGAAGATTTTGATTTACGTTTTTACTAAGGCAATACTAGTGAGACATTTTATGTGTTTTCACAACAAATGTAACTAGTGCCCCAAAAATTAATTAAGTGTTTAACAAATGAAAATGATCTGAATAAATATCAGTCAAAAGTAGGATACTGTTTAAAAAGCAATGTTAATAATGTATAAGAATATGGAAATAAAAAGCTAAATATTTAAGAGGGGGAAGTGTCGAGATAGTTATTAAAACTATACAATTGTGAAGTTCTTCTAAGTTAGAAAATATTTTATATACAGATATAATACAAATTTATTCATCCCTTGAAAATATTAAGTGAGAGTCCATATAACTAAAATAAAAACTTACCTAAGCAGTCTTATCAATCAAGTGCATCACATTATTCATCCCATCTTAGCTTGTGATATTATGGTAGAGTTATTGAAAATAGTTTTATCAAAATTTACGGAAAATGTTTATCTTCTTTTACATTGCATCAATATTAACTGAAAAAACACTTCGAATAAGTAAATGTATATTATAACTTCTTTTCATGGTGGAATTTAACTAAATGTAATTGCATGTCAAGCAGCAGATTTTATCCAAAAGAGGTTCAGGAAACTCCATTAACATTGTTCTGTGGAGTTCGTTACAGCAGAGAGCCTCAAACTCTTCTTTAAGGACAATGATTACCGAAGGTGAAAGGGAAACACATCTTTACTTCCGCATCTCTAGTAATTGCTTCACGTTAGAACACTAGTGTCATAGAAATCACTTATGAAATCTGAATTAAAAATCGATTAATTAGCACCTTGATAATGCTCTGTTAATCATCAAAAGAATCTAAGGCGAGATAAACAAAGAACCGGCCACAGAGACACAATAGGTAGTAAATCGTCGCAAGGGAAACCGTTTCAGGGGCGGTGGTTTCTTTTCTGGCGTGGATGATATTAATGTAATAGAAGAGATTAAAAGTGACCCAGTGGGATGGGAACGAAAAAAAAAAAAAGAACCGAACCTCTGTCCTCGATTCCAATTTCGATCCAAGGGAAAGTCGTGGCTAGTCGCAAGACCGGTTCTTAGAAAGAAACAAGTTCTCTAGCGGCCAATATTCCACTTCGGCGCGACATCCGATGGTAGTTTCCGAGTTTTCTAATCAATTTGTTTTGTTTACTTATTTGTCAAAAGAAGGCCGCCAACGCCACTGGTATGTGCGTGTGCTTATCTATCCAGAAGGACACTGTCCGACTAGACGTATAGCAAACGACAGAGCGAAATGGACTGAACATCTTTCTTCATAATTTTAAAGGGTGTAGATGAAAAAAAGCTGGGGGACGATTCTTATTTAAGATTATCCTTTGATAATTAATCAAACGAAAATTATCTAATGCTTCCACTAAAGGTTTAGGTTAAGCAGATTTTGATTAAATTGCCGTTTGTAGCAAGAAATTTTCTGACAAAAATCATGTGTTAGTGGGTACAAGCCATGGAGCTATGAAGATTACATCTTCTTAGCTCCATGGTACAAGCACTCCGCTTCATGGGTGTACCGAAAGAGAGTGTGACACCGACAGTAATTTTTGTTTTCACACGTTATGAATTAGAGTTTTTTCATATTTAAATTATCAACCTTCAACGTAATCCCGGGTAGGAAAATTATGTCTGAATTCAACACTGATTTTAGATGTATTTTAGGTTACTGTCATGGGCCGGGCAAGTCAGCTAGCCATTACCTTTTTTTTTTTTTTTTTTTTTTTTTTTTTTTTTTTTTTAAGGGGGCGATTTTTTTAAAGCAATTATTTCTTTTCTGTTGCCACAAGGAGAAACTGCGTAAGGATAATATTTTATAAATCAATAAAAGTTCAGATTCACTCGCTATATTTTCAAATCCAAAATGGACATTCTGAGAAAATAATGCGAATTTTTCGTATATATAATTTTAAATGTTTATTAAAAGTGAGTTAAAATGACACAGTAACTTCATTTAATTATATTAGGAGTTAAAACATCTACTATAATACAGACATTTCAATTTTACAGACTACTCAATTCAAAGAAAATATAATAAAATATAAAAAAATAATCTCCTAAATGTGACGTCGCTTTCTATCAAACGCTTTCAGTGTGACGTGACGTCAAACTGTTGCTATGTATTATTTCCTATTTCGTTTGTATACTACAGATATACCTTATAGCTAAGTGTTTTAATACTTTAGATGCAGTATTAACATTTTCTACGATTCGTATTAAATAGAGAGTTAGTTCTCTCTCTTTTCAAACAAAACGTCATGACTAAAAGCGTCTAGAAATGAGATCATTTTCATGCTATCATTCTAGATTTAATGTTTATGAATGAAAATGTCAGTTTCCATTTTAAAAAAATCTGTAGTGACTCCACTCAACTTTCCGAACGCTTTACAGAATACTGTTCGTTCAAATAAGTAATAATGTATAAATAAATAAAAACTTAGATCCAAATTTTACTAAGGGATTTCACTGGTGAAAATGATCTCATGTTCTAAAGAAAATGTGCACTTTCATTCATAAATCTGAAATTATGACGTAATTTTTAATGAAATTTAACTCCGCTTATGCTGACATTAACGCCTGAAAATTAAATTACTAATGAAATTGAATTTACATAGTCATTTTAATAGCAGTTTTAAATTGTTTTAAATGTAGCAATTTCGCCTTTTCTTTCTCTAAAACATGCAACACATAAATAATTCCCATACCCTTTCATATCAATAATATTTTTTTTTTTTTTTAAGTTTTTACCAAATTAAGCCCACATTCGGGTAAAAAAATAATTGTTGTATCGACATAAGATGACCATGAACAATAAAAATAATTTAATTGAATGATTGAGATATAAGAGAAAATGTTTATTAGTTATCGTCACAGAATGGTTGAAATAAGGTTTTGATACGAGACGCGTTCGCCAATTTTCTCAAAAATGTATACAGTACTTTCAACAAGGCCTGCAACATATGCACCAAATGGGAGCTCAATCGAAAACATTGTTTAGACGCTATTGCGTTCACTCACACACATACATATATATCGACATCATCGTAAAAAAGCGAAAAACAGACTCTGCGGACCAGAAAACGTAAGCAAACACCAACATACATGCATACATATACACACATATATGGAATAAGTTTAAAAATAGCGAAAACGCATTCAGGAAACCTCAAAACACTATTGCATTTTTTTTTTTTTTTTTTATGATTTTTATCCAGAAGGTTCCATGGTTAACACTGACAAAGCGGATGGATCTGATAGTAAATTAATAAATGAGTTGTTATATTTTGATAAATTAGGCACATTCTGTTAGCATATCATTAACTATCAAATTATTTCACGTGTTCTAGTGTTATATTAATAATTCGAACATTTTTTTAACATTTAAATGTTACATTAAAATAAATTTTCGCACTAATTAATTATTTCAGCAGAGCTGAAATTACGCTGTAAATTAACGAAATACAAAGGATGTGAATTATCACTTTACTAAACAGCGTACAACCAACAGAGTGAAAAACCCCGGTTCGGACATTCTTTCACTCTGTTGTACGCTGTTTAGTAAAGTGATAATTCACATCCTTTGTATTTCGTTAATTTTTCTTCTATCATAAAGCTAATGAAATTTGCTTATTCACTATCAGATCATAAGAGACGGTAGTCTCTTGAGTGACGCAGCGAAAAACCGAAAACCGTAAGCCCAAAACCGAAGATTCCGTCACTCTCATATATACAGCTAGCAGGACATCAAAGGAAAATCAAAACGCCGACATTTAATATCTCAGTAAATATGAGGCATACCGTTTCGATTTTTTCACATTAGTCTTATATCTATGGCCTAACTCTATCCTGAAATTTATAGATTTCTACATGCAGTAGATTTTGAGATCTGGAAACTAATTTGTAAGCAAAAATGGAAAATGTAATGGTGTAATGGGCACAGAATTGTTATCTCGAAAATGGATCGAACGATTTTTTTAAAATTAATATATTATATTAATCAGTTTTAGATGAAGCGTTTAAGATATTGCGCTAACGTAGGAAAACTCTTGTTTTCAATATAATCCACTTTTAAAATCGGACTATTTTCTTATGCTTTTTCTGGTAGACTAACATTACAGATCTTCAGCCTTTTCACTGCTTTTTATTACTGCGCAATAAGGAAGCTCTTGCCTATTACGGTTACAGTTAAACGTTAAAGCATATCCATATCGCTGAAAAACTATTTAGATTCTTTTTTTTTTTAATACGAAAACAGTTTTTAATGCAATTTTTAATATGTAATATATATGTATTAAATTAAATTATTGTTTGTATATTTTTCTTTTTTGTTATAATAAAGAATTTCTTATTTCAAAATCTTCATTAAGTCGAAAAATATTTAGATTCCTTGATTAAAATATTGAAATATTTTATAATTATATGTATACAATTTAATTATTATTTATATATTTAATTTGTCATTTTTTAAAGGAAAAAAAATATTCAGATTTTTTTTTATCAGTTAATTTGAAACAGACTCTAATCAACGAATCAATCATCGGTTTGTTTTGAGTCGCAACTCGCAAATGTTGTTTAGGAATAACACTCATATGAGGTATTTTACTATTTATTTATTGTTTGTTTACTTATTTTGATTAGATTGTCCTTTTAGAAATTGTCTTTTGATTTAGTGGCGTAAATGGTGAAATAATTGTCAATAGTATTACCTGTTTTATCGTTAAAAATAATATAAGGAAATTGCATTATGGCCAGTGAATCTTTTAAAGAAGTCTTTTAAAAATCAGATGACGATAGAAGATTGGTTTTTTACTTGTTAGCTATATTTTCCAAATCTCCAAATCAAACTTTCCCATCATTCACCTCACACAAATTTAATAACTAAAACTTTTTATTTCAGTGTGATTGAAATACGTTTAATTGTGATGAAACTTTGGTATATTATATAGGGAATTTATATAATGTAAGTTTTCACTTTTATGTATATAAAATTAGATACGATGTTTTCATTATGAAATACAAATGTTTCTAATTTATGTTATGGCTTACTTTAACATTTTTTTTATTGACTAAGCCTATCATTAATATAGGGGAGACCGGTACACAGTGAACCTATGGACACAGTGGACCACCCCTAATATTTTATTTATTTAAATTTTTTTTAAGCTTCTCTTCTATCCTAATAGACAACAGCACTGCAATGATTATTTATAGCCTTCAGAAAGTATGTTTAGCTCAGATTGAACTATTTTATCCTGCTTTGTTGTTTTGAGCTTCTAAAAGTAAAATTTTTCATCATCATATTTTTATTTTTTTAGTAATTAAAGGTTGTAGATAAATAAAATAAAACAGCTTTTTTGAAAAGCTAAGATACTTGTTTTTATTTTACTTTAAAGTTATTATGTTTAAAAGAAAGCTATAAACAATATTAATATGATTATTTATTGAACTTCAACATGGGGTACAGTGGACCACCCACTCCTGGGGCACAGTGGTCCACAATCCACTCTGCTCCTCTAATGCAGAATGTTCAAAATATGTAATAATTGTTTTCTATAAAGAAAGATTGTTTTAAAGTAGAATTAACTGTAAAATAAAGTAAACAAATAAAAATAACAATTTTTTTTAACATAGTAAGAAATATTTTGTTTTGTATTTACTGCCTTTGATAAATATAACTGTAGTCTAATTGATGATGATTCTATTCAAGTAAGATTCATGAGATGCAAATTGAATGGAAATCAGTTTATTTCTCCCGAAACTGTAGATGAATCTGCTGTTGATGTCAATGATTTCATAATGTTGCTCGCAGACCCAAAATTATTTCTTGAAAATTCCAGGCTCAATCTTACTGATAAGTATTTTGGAATTTCATTTGCAAATTTTATTGTGAGCTGATTTTTTTTTTACTTAAGTAATTACTTCAACTAAATTGCAATTGTTCCTGTATTAATCTGTTATTATTTTCAAAATATAATTAATTTTTTGTTTTTGTTTCAAAATTTATATTACTATGTTATTTTGCGAATGAAGAGGCAACAAAAAAGAATTAGATTAATGAAAAATAGATTTATATTATATTTTAGATAATACCTAATAGTGGTCCACTGTACCCTGGTGGGTGGACCAGTGTATATATATATATTTTTTTAATGTATTGAAAACTATGTTGTGAGAAAATTATGATGGATGTAAGAAGGTTTAAGGAATATTCAAAAATATTTTCATACAGATTGGTCAGTCTGTTAAAGAGAAAAAAAAATTTAATTGAAAAAGTGGTCCACTGTGTACCGGTCTCCCCTACCCGATTACATGAGATTTTGTTATTTGTATTGATATGTTTGTGTTTACGTATTTTATCAAGATTATATTTCAGCTATTTTTAAGTAAGTTTTTTAAGATACTATATAGCAATGTTAAAATGTTGGCTATACTTTATTAGCTTATGTTAAAGATTGGTCAGAAAAAAAAGGTTGGCGAGATTAAAAAATTTTGTCGATCAGCTAGTGCTCGACTAACATAACAACAGGGCTGCTGGGATGGAATTTAATTTTTAAAAAGGACACATTTTGAACCGGTTTGTTTACAGTCCCATTTTATTAGTAGAATTTTGTGATAATTTCCTGAATGACTGGCGAATTTTACATTTTTTGTAAAAAAAAAAATATTTAGATGTAATTTTAAACAAAATCTCTTTTCATTTCTTTAATTTCCAAATATTTTAAGTTTTCTTATTTAAAATACTGTGATTAAATGTCCAATGTAAGATTTCCCTTAGTTGAAAATTGTTATGACAGAATTTACACAACTGCAAAAATAATTGATTACTACAACAATGCATTTTCAGGGTTTTTTTCCAATAAAATTAGCTATACAACAGAGGAAAGTTAACTTCATACTATATTTACATTGCAGTAATTTGGAGAGTTGCAAAATATAGCTAACAAGTGAAACACAAATCTTCTTTAGTCTGCGGGTTTTAAAATACTTCCTAAATATTCACTCGACACGATGCAATTTCCTTACCTTGTATCATTTTTATCGATAAAACAGGTAATTGACAATCATCTCACCATTTAAGTAACAATCTAAAGTCAATTTCTAAAAGGACAAGAAAATCAAATCAAAATAAGTAAACAAACAATAAATAAATAATAAAATGCCTAATATGAGTCTTATTCTTGTAAACAAGAATTTGCATTGCAATCACCGCTCATGAATACATGACACAAGCGATAGGTTAATTTATTGTTAATTGATAGTAGAGGTGCCCAATCTTTTTAGGCGAAGGGCCACTTAAAAAATTGTTAGGTTGTCGAGGACCACCATCAGTAGCACAGAGAGAATTTTGTTTCGAGGAGATGTTGGGTAGGGGGAGGTGGGGATAATTAGCATTATCCATACATACAGCACTGTTCGGTTGAAAATTTGGAAGAATGCACCCACTAGATGGATTTGTGATTTTTATGCGGCTACTTGACAAAATTGTGATTTTTATGTGCCCGTTCTAAAAAATTCATGATTTTTATGTATAGGTTCAACTTTTATGTATAGGTTTCAACTTTTTTACTCAGTGACCACTGGCCAGTACATGGATTTTTTTACTCCTGTTTTTCAGCAATGACCAATAACAAATTTACAAATACTTGATAAAAAATTTAAGAAATTTGTCAAACGATTGTGGAATAAACGGCGAAATTTGTCAAATAGTGTTGGGAAAGAAATCGCGACATTCGTCAAGGTCTCGGGAAAGAAATCAGGCATTGCAGGAAAAAAATTAATTATGTCTAACTGTCGTGAAAAAATTAGAGAAATTCGTCAAATACGTTCGGGGGAAAAAAATCACAAAATTCATCAAATGATCTCGGGAGAAAAATAGTGAAATTTGTCTAACAATCGCGGAATAGCATTGCAAAATTCGTCGAATAGCATTGGAAAAAAAGTGCACAATTTGTTCGTTCATGGAAAAAGTCGTGAAATTCATTAATCGATAGTCGATAAATCACGAAATTCATCAATCGATAGCAGAAAAATCACAAAATTCATTGATAGTGGAAAAATCACAAAATTCATCAACTGGTTTCAGGGGAAAATTTTTTCGAATATCGTCGAATGGCTTCGAGAAGAAAAAAAGTCACAATCCGTCAAATAATTTCGGGGAAAAAATCGTGAAATTCGCCAAATGGTTTCGAAATTTGTCGAGCGACAGCGGGGAAAAAATCTTTTTCCATTCAATCATCGCAATTGGGACTATTAAGTTTGACCAGTGGTGGCAGTAAAGTCAGTCGCCAAATTTTCAGTATTACTCGCCGATTGGCGAATGGCAATTTTGTCCTATATTTTTACACGCCTGATCGATGAAATTCAAGATTTTTACGCACCTGATTGATGACTTTCTTGATTTTTATGGATCCGTTTGACGAAATTAATGATTTTTATATGCCCGATAAACAAAATTCATGATTTTTATGCATGCGTTCAACAAAATTTATGATTTTCCTTCTCCCGATCCACAAAATTCATGTTTTTACTGTGCCTGATTGACAAAATTCGTGATTTTCAACTGATATGCTTTCCGTCGGCCATTTAATGAAATTCACAATTTTTCTTCTCTAGACAATGGCAAAATTTTCATTTTTTTTTTTTTTTTTTACCGTTTGTCGAAATTTACAATTTTTTCACAAACATTCGATGGAATTCTTGATTTTTCCACGCCCAATATACGAAATTTGCGATTTTCCATGCCTATCGACAAAATTCATAATTTTGCAGAACCGATAGACAAAATTCATAATGTTTTCCCACAATCTATGGACAATTTGCAAATTTTTTCCGCGACTGTTCGTTGAAATTCGCGATATTTCCATGCCATTCGATGAAATTCATTGCTCGATCCATGAAATTTGCGATTTTAAGTGCCTTATCGACAAAATTTGCAGGTTTTTTCAACTGATTTACAAAATTCAAGATTTTGAGTGATTGACGAAATTTACAACTCCAGAATTACCGATTTTGGCTTCTCTGGTTTCTGTTGACCGATTATTGAAATTTGCGTTTCTTTTTCTAGCGACAAAATGGCGAAATTTGTGATTTTTCCATGCCCATTCGACAAAATTTGCATCCAGTCGATGCAATTCATAATTTTATGCACCTGATCGATGAAATTCATATTTTCCTACGATCTATGGACAAAATTTGCGCATTTTTCTCACGAATTATTAAGGAAATTCGAAATTTTTGGATAGGTTGGCATGTATGGTCTCTGCGGGCCACCAGTTACCCATCACGGGCCACAGGTTGTGCATTCCTAATCGTGATGCAGTTTAGCTCATTTTAGTTTCACCACCAGGGGCAGTTATGTTCATATAGAACAGAGTGCGCCCCTGGCAGTGGAAGGGGAAATTAATGGATTTTGGAACTAACTCGAGTTCTATGGGTCCCATGACAACATGGTTTGATTCATTCAATTTGACATTGACAGGATATATCAATTTTAGTTTCAAGTTTGACCACCAGGGGGTGCATTCCTATCTCAGGTTCTATGGCCCCGATCATGACAAGGTATGGCTCACTCAACTCGAAATCAACAGCCTCAACAATTTCAGCTGTTTGTATAGAACAGAGTGCGCCCCCTGGTGGTGGAACATGGAACTAACAGATTTTGCAGCTAACTTGAGTTCTATGTGTCCCATCACAATGCAGTTTGATTCATTTGACTCGACATCGACAGGATATATCGATTTTAGTTCCAAGTTTCACCACTAGGGGACGCTGTCCTATCTCGTGTTCTATGGGCCCGATTACGATGAGGTATTGCTCATTCAACTCGAAATCGACAGCCTGAAAGATTTCAGCTATGTTTGTACAGAACAGAGTGCGCCCCCTGGTGGTGGAAGATGGAACTAACGGATTTTGCAGCTAACTCGAGTTCTATGGGTACCATCACAATGCAGTTTGATTTATTCAACTTGACATCGACAGGATATATAGATTTTAGTTACAAGTTTCACCACCAGGGGGCGCTTTCCTATCTTGTGTTCTATGGGCCTGATCACGACGAGGTATTGCTCATTCGACTTGAAATCGGCAGCCTGAAAGATTTCAGCTCTGTTTGTATAGAACAGAGTGCGCCCCCTGGTGGTGGAAGATGGAACTAACGGATTTTGCTGCTAACTCGAGTTCTATGGGTCCCATCACAATGCAGTTTGATTCATTCGACTCGACATCAACAGGATATATAGGTTTTAGTAACAAGTTTCACCACCAGGGGCGCTTTCCTATCTTGTGTTCTATGGGCCTGATCACGACGAGGTATGGCTCATTCGACTTGAAATCGACAGCCTGAAAGATTTCAGCTATGTTTGTATAGAACAGAGTGCGCCCCCTGGTGGTGGAAGATGGAACTAACGGATTTTGCTGCTAACTCGAGTTCTATGGGTCCCATCACAATGCAGTTTGATTCATTCGACTCGACATCAACAGGATATATAGATTTTAGTTACAAGTTTCACCACCAGGGGCGCTTTCTTATCTCGGGTCCTATGCGCCCCATCACGACGAGGTATGGCTCATTCGACTCGAAATCGACAGCCTCAAAGATTTCAACTATGTTTGCATGGAACAGAGTCCGCCCCCTGGTGGTGGAAGATGGAACTAACGGATTTTGCAGCTATCTCAAGTCCTATGGGTCCCATCACAATGCAGTTTGATTCATTCGACTCGTCATCGACAGGATATATTGATTTTAGTTCCAAGTTTCACCACCAGGGGCACTTCCCTATCGGGTTCTATGGGACCGATCACGACGATGTATGGCTCATTTGACTCGGAATCGACAGCCTGAAAATTTTCAGCTATGTTTGTACAGAAAAGATTGCGCCCTTTGGCGGAGGAAGATGGAACAAACGGGTTTTGCCATGCATTTTCATCCTTCTAATTGTGTTACTCTCTCGCTGTATAATTTAAAAGTTGAGTCTTGGATTCCTCTCCCTGGGCCACCACCCTCATATTTTATTGGGGTCCAAGGGGTCTTTTTTAGCATTTCTTTAAAATTTTATTCTAATGATTAATTTATACCCTATACTTAATTTCGACTAATTGACATTTTTATCAATAACCTTAAAAAAGTAATGATATCAGTACAAAAACCCTTAACGGGTTAAAAGTGTTGACGCAGCACTTTCTTTTGGCTCTATGAATTTTAAATATGGGTCTTAAAAGCAATGATATCAAATTTAAGTGACGCTATGTTAATAATTTTTTTTTAAATCATAATTTTCTTTTTAGTTTTATTTATGTTCACAGGTGCAATTATTATCTTAATATGAAAAAATATATAAAATTTATTCGCTGATGCTTTTTCATTCACATCTCTCATGAATTCAAAATATGGGTTTTAAAAGAAATGATATCAAAATTTGAGTGACACCTTGACGTTAATTTAATAGGACTCTTTTAAAATTCAATTTAAATTATTTTTGGTTTGTCTTCTAAAGTATATTTACACATACAAACAATACTTTTAATTTTTCAATAAACTTTTAAATATATTACTTTCACTGAGCCTATATTATGTATTGAAATGTATTTATTTCAATAAATTGATTTATCTTCTGTGCCACGCTATCCAAAATCATAAGTAAAATTTATGTAAATGATTATTTTGCGTCATAGTATCCAAACAAAGGGAAATGTATGCAAGTGGATAATATGACGCAAAATAATCATTTACATAAATTTTACTTATGATTTTGGATAGCGTGGCACAGAAGATAAATCAATTTATTGAAATAAATACATTTCAATACATAATATAGGCTCAGTGAAAGTAATATATTTAAAAGTGTATTGAAAAATTAAAAGTATTGTTTGTATGTGTAAATATACTTTAGAAGACAAACCAAAAATAATTTAAATTGAATTTTAAAAGAATCCTATTAAATTAACGTCAAGGTGTCTCTCAAATTTTGATATCATTTCTTTCAAAACCCATATTTTGAATTCATGAGAGATGTGAATGAAAAAGCATCAGCGAATAAATTTTATATATTTTTTCATATTAAGATAATAATTGCACCTGTGAACATAAATAAAACTAAAAAGAAAATTATGATTTAAAAAAAAATTATTAACATAGCGTCACTTAAATTTGATATCATTGCTTTTAAGACCCATATTTAAAATTCATAGAGCCAAAAGAAAGTGCTGCGTCAACACTTTTAACCCGTTAAGGGTTTTTGTACTGATTTGTTATACAGTAAAGAATACAAATCTAAGATAATTAAACTTGTAAAAGATATTTTTATTGCAAAAAAGCTAATATGGCATGTCACGCTATTTAACTTTAACGCTTACATATATAAAGTCTTCACATAGACTTTGAAAAAAAAAATTCAATTAAGTAAAAAACCAATCAAAAACACTTTTTGATTTAAATTTTCCTTTGATAAATTATCCGGGTACCCCTGAACTAATTTCAAGTATGGTTTCAATCTAATAATGTTTTTAACTAATTTATCGCAGTTTTAAAAACTTATCTATAACCAATAGTTAAAATGGTTTTATTTTTCAAATAAATGTGTACGTTAAACAAACACTGATTACCAAAGTTACAGTTATTAAATGTAATATTAAGGAAAAATGAAAAAAAAACTTGTTCAATATGCCTAAAATATTTCTATAATCTCTTTAATAACTGATGTATATTAAAACGAATACACAAATTTGTATATTTTTAGACAGTGAGCCTATAACAAAGAAAGCATTGGTTTTGCATCATTTAGAAAATGCATGGAGCATTTTTAAATATAAATTTCGTATGCATTATTTTCTTTTAAAAAATTTTTTTGGTGAGAAAAAAAAATAATACTTTATTACAAAACATGCTATATGCCCGTAGGAAATTTTTGCTTCATACCGGTCATAGCTTACCGAGCTTTTTAATGAGAAGAGAAAATTCTCAATTTGAACTTTCACAATCTTCTTTAAATTAGTAAAATGGATAAACATGATTGCTTCTTTTAAGAAAATGTGGATAAAGAAAAAAATAGTCTGAAATTACAATAAACACTCTTTAACTATAATCCATTTATTTAGTTTGAGTTTAATAATACATCATTACTGTGCTTTTTTTTTTTTTCCTAAGTCTTTTATAAGCCGTAAGTATCATTTTATTGTATGCAGCTTTCTGCATCTAAAATTTTATCCAGAAAGTTTTCCATTCTTCCTTCTTTAAGATTGTATGTCATCTGAAATTCTTTAAGCTCTTTGGCATATTGGCGAATATTACGCTGGATTTCTTCTAAGCGAATTTCCATCTGAAAAGATATTAAAATAAATAAAAGATGAAAAATAAAAAATAAAAGGATATAATACTACATTTTATATAATATCTTTTAACCAATTCCACTTAATTTCATATTAATTTTACGTTCAATATAAAATGAAAATCTGTCTTTTTAACACTTTCCAACCTAGTTGAAAAGTGTTCATGACTTCGGTTTGTCTGGCCGGATGGCCGTCTGTCCGTGCTCTAACTCCCGTAAATATGCTCGGATTGCCCTGCAATTTTTATATGTTATTGTTGTTATCTATAGCATGTTCCCTATTTCAACTGAAGTGTGTAGCACTTATAGTTTTCTTACAGGGACACTCAAAAGAATTCCGTTACATTACGGTCTATGGGGAAAAATCATTTGCGGTTTATTTTAATGTTGTTACACAATTTCAAACACATCGTAATTGATATATATCACTAAGGTGCATTACAAGAAGCTTAATATGGAAGACGGTGTGCATAGAACTTATAGTTACTTTACAGGGACAGTCAAAAAATTCCGTCACATTACGTCTATGGAGAAAAATCGTCTGCGGTTTATTTAAATAATGTTTCACTATTTTAAACGCATTGAAATTTATATATATCACTAAGGTGTATTACAAGAGGCTTACTATAGAATATTGTGTGTATAGCAGTCATCGTTCATTTACAGGGACACACAAAAGAATTCTCTACTGTCTGTTAACAATAATTCCTGGAAGTGCGTTTTAAGTTACTGAACGCGATTTTAAATTTAACTCACTTTTTGTTTATTACGTGGTGTGTATAAATTCTGTAGATCCTATACAGGGAAGCACAAAAGTTCGCGAACACATTTCCGTTTATTGACAGAAACTCCAGACGGAGAATTTTAAACTGTGCTACGCGTTTCTTAACTGAACTAAAATTTAGCATCCTATAGTATATATACAAATCTATAGATCATATACAGGGCTGAATAAAGGTATTCAGATATTTTTCTGAATATTGTATATGTTGGAAATTCCAGAAATTATGTTTTTAAATATGTTATGCCATGCGTTTTCCAAATTGTTTACTTTGATATTATATATTTCAGCTTATTAAACGGTATGATTTGTAAAATTATTTTGGAAGCGTTGGAAAGTGTTACATAATCTATGCTTGACGCATGATTTTTCGTTCTTGTTGTTAAAAGATTTCAGTTTAGCGCCAATGTTGAGTAATTTATGGTTAGCCTTTCAGCGGGCGGTCGTTATACTTTTTTAGAAACAAGTGTTTTGTTTAGTTATGCTGTTATAAGTACAATTGTCATAATGGTAATAAAAGTGATAAGTTAGAAAAGCAATTACACATATCAATAAAAAAAATTAAATTTTAATAATATTTACAAACAGAAAACATATCCAGAAATATACGTTTAAATAAGGTAAGTTATATTTATTCATGATCACAATGACAACACAATTATCTTTCAATTCTTAAAAAAGTAATTAATGCTGCTATCGTATTTAGAAGTATGCATTGAGAGAAAATTTTTCTTAGTGAGTTCCAGTTTGTATTTTTAATGATATGTAGAAAAACGTCCGAAATTATTAACTATTAGACATGCAGTACATGAATATGGGAATGAGCCACAAATTATTTAACATCAGTAATTTGTAGTGTAAAGAAACTGTTCGTGTTCCAAACTGAATTTTAAACATATACTTTATAGTTTAAATTTTACTTAGTTAGTTCAGTTAATCTATTGCCCCCCCCCCCCCCTCTTTCAGCAAGATGTCCTGTTTGTCCGTAGGAAATCACTCCCTATTCATGTACATGTGTATCCTTTATACAATTTATAATTCTATTTCTACTTCTATTATCATCTTATTCTTTTATTGTAATTTCATGCATCTGTATTCACAAAACAAAATAATAAATGGCTTACTTCGTCTTTTTCTTTGCAGAGATCAAGCAAAATAGTCTGTACATTGCTTTCAACTAGAACTTCCGACATCCGACGGTAGCACTTACGTTCTGGATCTCGAAGGTCCCGAAGAATTTCGACAACCTTTCTGCAAATACATAAAAGAAAATATTTTAGTTAGTAGAATTTATTTCAGTAATGTCGTCAGTTTTCTAGGTACTTTTTTTTAAAGATATTTATTTGCATAAAGATATTTTATTATTTTTTTTATGCTCAATTTTTTTTTAATCTAGCTATGGTTCTCAAACTTTTATGCATCATGTTCCTCTTTAAGAACCACATGTACTTTGTGTAACCCTTTTTTTTAATTTGTAAGTGACATGATTTGAAAAATGGAAACAAATAAAATAACGAATAGATATAAATAAACACAACTTTTATTTTGTTCTTAGTTCAAGCTTTGAAGAGAGCAAGTAATTTTTTTAATGTGACATAACCCTTTCATATTTCATGAATGTCGATGATAGTTTGCTGAGGTAGAATCGTAAGTCATCTTCGACATCTAGTATGTTTTTAGGTTTTGTTTTTTAAACAGCCAACGAAGAAAATCGTTTTCACTGACTGCGCCATACTGTACGTTGATTGTTGACGCAAATTCGTCGCATATCTCCGGAATCTCTTCGTCTAACCCCAAGTGTACATGTACCAAATTTTGAGAAACACTGGACTAAGGCATGCAACACATTTGAAAATCAATATTAAAGTAATGCAACATTTCCCAAAATTATATACACCAAAATATCTAATTATTTTCGGAATTTTCTTTTGAACTATAAATATACTACAGAAGTGACTTTATAGTAGAAGAATGTATGCAAATTTTGGAAAAAAAGATACTCACAAAAAATGAGAGATACTTTCTTTGATAAATAGAATTTTTAATATTGCTATTTTCTGTTATCCTCTCTCTTACTCACACACACATACACGCTCCTGAACATAGTTCCTTGTGGCACAGACCTTCCTTGTGAGCTATAGAACAGACTCTATCAAAATGTTTCCTAATATCGGAGCCCGCTTTAGTTTATTATTTTACGATATTTTTTGTTTGTTTGTTTGTTTAGCTTAGCTTATTTTCTTTCAATTTAAAATTTCGAAAAATCGATCGAATTGGGATAGTTTTCTATAGTAATTTTATTATTCTGCTTTTCCTATGAAACGGTATGAAAATAGTAAAAAATTTAAAAGCTTTTTTTGTCAACACATCTTTTAGGGGTTTTTTTTTCTACTATACATAAATTCAAAGCATAATTTATATCATCTAATAATATAAAAGAATTTGTCACCGCATTCTTTCCCTCGGAATTTACGACTTTCAACGCGGGAGTTTTGTGATTTTTCACTTTCTTTTATCTAGGTCCGACATAAAAGAACGATTGTCTCGGGCTCCAGAACAGAAAGAAATAAAAAAATTCTTCGGATTTACCGATTTTTCAAAGAAAGTCCAGAATATCGTTTAAGATGAATTTCATATTAGAGAAACTATTGAAGATTATTTTTTACTTTTTCTGTTATACATTAGAAGAAAGTATTGAAATCGTAAATATTTTCGACTTTCGGTTTGATTAATTTACACATTTCGGGATGTCCTGAATACTATTTGACTAATTTTGGACAATGTCTGTCTATCTGTAATCTGATACCAATATTGTGATTCTGGACGCTCTGTCCGAAGAACTAATGCACGGAATTTCATCAAGCTTCATATTCAGTGAGACCTTGACATAAATTGGTTCTGATTAGGGTTTGATGTATATTGCCTAACAGGTGGTGCTGCTCTATTGTGTTTTTTCACTATTTCCGTGATAACTTTCAACTTGGATTGGAATTTTATCAGATTTCACATTTAACTACACCTTGTACAGGTCAGAAAGGGGGGACATTTTCAGGTCCGACCCGACCCGACTCAATTCTATTTCTGAAATAAAAATGCAGATATTCTTAAATCACTAGAATTAAAATTAGCTTTAAAGAATATTAAATAAATTTCTATTCAAAAATTCAAAGTATAGGATTTTTCATATTAAATCTATTAATAAAGCAAAAGTAAAAGAAAATAAAACAAAGATTTTTTTTTTCGCCGTTTACTTTCTTCACTAATTAAGAAGAAAAGTTTCCCGACGTTACTCTTAAAGAAAGAAAGAAAGAAATCTTAGCCTGACACGGCCCGGCCTGACCCGAGTCTCCAGAAAATAACATATTGGCATAAATTGCTGCTGATGTATATCCCTAACTGTTGACGCTTCTGTGTTTTTTTTTTCTTCATGATTTCTATGATAGCTATATCTCGGCATTTTTGAGATAGAATTTCATTAAATTTCATATTCAGTTGGATTTTGACATAAACTAGTGCTAATTAAGATTTGGTATAGACTCTCCAACAGGCAGCGCTACTGCGTTGTTTTTCAGGATCTCTGTGATAGCTATATCTCAGCATCTATGGGATAGAATTTCATCACACTTGATACCGAATTAGATCTTGACATAAATTGGTGCTGATTATGCTTTGGTGTATATCCGCAAACGCCACATTTTTCACTAATTCCATGATAGCCATAGCTATATCTCGAATCTCGGTAAGTATAGAGTGGAATTTCACCAAATTTAGTATGTAAGAGAGTTATCAAAAACTATATAGATTCGATATTGGCTTTTATCACTCAACAAAGAGCGCTGGTATGCTATGCTTTTTGCGGTGAACATTACAGCCATATTTATGAAAATAACCTTTTTTTATTTATAAGATTTACAAGGGGAGCTTCGCTTATCGGTTTTTTCCAAACGAACCTAAAACGGTTCGGAATCCCACTGCCTTCGGCGCAGCATACATCGGATTAAACGAACCTTGAATTATTGTGATTTTTTATTTCATCACAAATTAAATTAAAATTTTCAGCATAGTTGTTCACCTTGCTATACGAACTGATTTACCATTCTTCTAACTTAAATTTAATCACGGAAGTAGATCCGGTAAAATTTACCGGAGAGTAAAAAATTATCGAAAAATCGCCGCAAAAAGAGTAAAACGCTAATGATCCTTTAAAATTTTCGAGAAAATTTTAAAAATCACAGAGATCAAAATTTTCTATATTCAGGTAAAAGATTAAAACCAGATTCATTTTACAAATGCCAAAAAATCGCCGCAAAACATGAAAAAATGTTGATTATCGCATAAAAAATTCACGAAATATTGAAAAACTCGCAAAGGACAAAAATTAATATATTGGGATAAAAGAGTGAAACGGGATTCCTTCCTTTTACGAATGTCAAAAAATCCAGGCAAAACTCGAAAAAACACTAAAAATCGCATAAAAAATCCCAAAATCGCAAAGAACAAAATGTATTATAATGGCCTAAAACACTGAAACCGAATTCCTTTCACGAAAGTAAAAAATAGGCCATAAAATGCGAAAAAAACACTAAAAATCTAAAAAAAAAAAAAAAAAAAAAAAAAAAAAAAAAAAAAAAAAAATTCGTCACAAATTCAAAATTTGCTGTATGAATTCTGAATAAACTTTATTCAAAAGGGGACAAAATTTGCTATATGAAGCTAAAATACTGAAACTGAATTCATTTTACTAATGTGGAAAAATCGCTGCGATTCACGAAAAAGCGTTAACAATCAGGTAAGATCTATACTATTATATAAAGAGAGAACGTCAGACTGACTGACTGACTCATTAACGCCCAGCTGAAACAACTAAAGTCAGGATCACGAAACTTGGAGAGTAGATTGTTATTACCTAGGCAAGCAATAAGAAATGATTTTTGAAAAAATACCCCCAAAGGTGGTTAAAGGGGGGGGGGGGGTCGAACGTTTTAGGTCATTTCGCCATGTCGAACATTTCTTTGTAAAACTACCAATTTTCATATTTTTATATGCAATAGTTTTATGGATATTAGTCTAGAAAGACTTTAAGGTACAAAATCTTCATTGACAGCGGCGGCTGCGGCGGCGGTGGTTACTTTTATTTTAATATAGAGAGAAATATAACGGAAACTTTTTTTTTTCTTATGTGATTGTTTTTTAATTTATTCTTTCACTTGCCTTACTTGATGGACTTTCCCCCAATTTATAAATAACAAGAAAGAAAAATATTTTTTGTTATTTTCTTCTTATGTTTATTCTTTTCAAGCCTAGATTATGATACAATTTCCAACACATTCAAAATACTGTAACAAAACTTCACCGTTTAATAAGGTGATAATTTGAAAAACGCATAATACAACTGAAAACCCCATTTCAGCAATTACCATCTATGGTCGGAAAAATATCCGAATTCTTTCGTGCTGACCTGTATATGATCTACAGATTTGTATATATATTACATAGAATACAAATATTTTGTTCAGTTAGGAAATGCGTAACACAGTTGCAAATTCCTCTTCAGCAATTTCTATCAATAAGCGGAAATGTACCCGAATTCTTTTGTGTAGCCGTGTATATCATCTTTAGAATTTATACACACCAAATAATATACAAAAAATTTTGAACTAAAAAACACATCCCACAATTCCAAGCACTTCCAGAAATTATTGCTCATAAACAGTACTGTAACCGAATTATTTTGTGTGTCCCTGTAAATGAACGATAAATGTTATGCCCACCATATTCTATAGTAAGTATCTTGCTGTGCACCTCGTTGATGTACTAAATAGTTCAACTTGAAAATGCATACCTCCATTGCAAACACCCTTAAGCAATTCACGCTCATACACAGTAATACGTACGAATTATTTTGTGTAGTCCTGTATATCATAAATCGAATTTATACACCCACGTAGTATGCAAAAATTTAATTAAACTTAAAAACGCATGCCACAACTGAAAACGCACTTCCAGCGTTTATTGCTCATAGCCAGTACTGTAACTGAAATCTTTTGTGTATCTCTGAAAATGGACAACAGCTGGTATGCGCGTCATATTCAACAGTAAGCATCTTGTAGTGCGCTTCAATAATGTAAATAAATTTCCTTTTGTTTGAAATGGTGTAACATCATTAAAATACGCTGCAAACAATTTCCTCCCGTAGACCATTATGATACCGAATTATTTTGTGTAATAAATGTAGGATAAGTATCATACTCTACAGTTAACATTTTGTAATGCACCTCAATAATGTATATAAATTTCATTGCGCTTGAAATAGTGTAACATCATTAACATACACCGCAAACGATTTTTCTTCCAAAGACCATAATGTAACGGTATACTTTTGAGCGATCTCTAAATGCTATGTACATTTCCTTTTCAATACCAATCATGCCATGGTAACCATCAATTACATGGCAATCCGAGTATATATTTAAGCGAATTAGAGCACGGACAGACAGTCGGCCAGGCAAACCGAATTCATAAACTCTTTTCAACCATGTTGGAAAAAGTTAAAAAGTATATCGCTGTTTTGTGCACATTTGAAACGCAGTGCAAAGGTGATGTGCTAGCCTCGATCTACTCCTCACATGCTTTACGTACAAAATTCATTATATTTGTATTTCACTACAAACTACATAAAAGTTGTATTTTTATTTTGAAAATAAAGCATATGAAGTAAGAAATGGTTTGAACCTTTTTTTTTTCTTGTAGAAATATAATTTATTTATTCATTTAGTGGGTCAACTTCAAGAATGCCCTTATGTCTATCTTTTGTATCTGTACTGTAGCAAAGATTACATTCATAATAACAATAATCAATTACAAAATGGCGATAAGCATAGATGACTAAATTTTCAACTTTTACCTGTGTTCTTTAAGCTCCATTTCAGTTTCAATTAATTCAGCATATACTTTTCTTTGTTTCTTGCGTATTTCCTCGAACTCAGTAATTATTTCATGCGGAGTAATATCACTTCGTGGAATATTTTTACTAGGTTCTTCAGCCATGTCTTGCATCTTCGGTAGATAAAGCATTAATTCTTAACGTTCTAAGAAAAACTTGAACGGTCGCATAGCAACGTAAAATTTAAACCTTCTGAAAACTACACTAAAAATCTCACTAGTCAGAAACCTCATTAGCCAAGGCTGCATATATATACTATATATGCAGCCTTGTCACTGAAACTTAAATCCCTAAACGATAAAAAAAAAAATTATAACTATACAAAATTTATTAATCATACAAGACCATATAAGTATAATTAATTATTTTTAAAAAATCTTGCCTGCTAGAAAATTGTCAAGAAAGCCACTAAGAAAGTATGTTAAAAGTCATTCAAAAAAGAATTGGGATTTTATTGTGTTATTATGAATTGGATAATAAGCAAATTTTTATTAATCCGAAATTACTTAAAACGCTGACGGCAATATAATTATAATATGCTGTTACAATCACCTACAGCAGGTTTCTTCTTGACGAAGGTGTACACAGTAGTGGTCAAAAGTTTCCGGTCAGTTAGTTTCGCTGATTTGTTTGCCAGAACGTTTCAGCGAAGAAGAAGCGCAATTGCTTCAAAAGTTATGAATATGCAAATGACCTCTAACCACGTGATAATTTTGATTGGATGCTGAAGACACTTGAAATTGATGCAAAGGAGAGGAATTCGAAATTCGCCTGTGCAAAAGTTTCCGGCCATTCTTCATTCGTTAGTTTTTGCTATAGGTAAAGTATTTTTTGGCTGTGTTTGTTAATTAATCAACGTGAATAACGTTTTTGAAATTCAAAAATGAAAAGTTCAACAATTATTGTTCGTAAACGAATGATTTGTTTGTCGCTAAAGAGCCAATCCTCTCATGAGATTGCGGTAAAGTTATCGATCGGAAAATCTACTGTGAACGATATTTAAAATATATAAAGATGGCCATGGCCTTCAGGATTTGCCATGGTCCGGAAGATTCCGGAAAATGACTATTCGTGTGGACAAAATTATCAGGAGAAAAGCAGTTGAGGACCCGCATAAAAATGCCCCCGCAATATACCGCAATTTACGGAGTGAAAATATTGCTGAAATAAATCGGTCTGGCGTAGGACTTTGACGTAGGACTTTATGGAATGACGTAGGAGTTTATGGAAGAGTCGGTGTTAAAAAACATTTCATAAGTAAAAAAAAAAAAAAAAAAAAAAAAAAAATCAGCGGGCCCGACTGGCTTTTACCAAGGAACACAAAGACTGGTGAAGTGAAAACTGGAAAAAAAGTATTATTTTCCGATGAATCGAAGTTCAACCTTTTTGGGAGGGATGGCAGACACTACGTTCAACGACCTAAAAACAAAAGAAATGATTCGACGTATGTTATTCCTACAATGTAGAATGGTGGAAGACACGTTATGCTGTGGGGAGCATTTTCTGGAAAAGGTGTCGGTCCGTTAGTTGAAATCCGCGGTAAGACGAATGGTGCAATGTATAAGAATATCTTGCATGATCATGTGCTGCCTTATTTGAGGGAAAATTGTGGTCGCAACTATTTGTTTCATCATGATAACGACTGAAACCATACATGCAAGCTCGCCAAGCAGTGGCTTTCACACAAAAAGAAAATTCGCTTTTGAGATGGCCAGCTCAATCACCCGATCTGAATCCAATAGAAAATCTTTGGAACAAACTTGACAACCGTGCGCGGAATTATAAATATTCGAATTCAGCAGAATTTTGCAAGAAGAGTGGAAAAAACTTACCATAGAGGATCTTCAACCGTTCATTGAAACGATGCCACGTCGCTGTGCCGCAGTACTTATTGCTAAAGGTATGACGACAAAATACTAATTGTAAATGTTGTTGTTAACTGTTATTTTCTATTATAACACCATGTTTTTCCAAACTTGCCAAGATGGCCGGAAACTTTTGAGAACATGTGTTTTCCTTTGCAATTAATTTTTCCAAATAAATTTATTGATATTTATTTGTTATTCCATAAGCAAGTTTCTAACTATTATGTCAATAAAATGTATAAGTATCACTTTGAGATTCCTCTTCATATGGGTATACTTACAAATTAACCAAAAATTTTATGCTGGCCGGAAACTTTTGACCGCCACTGTATGTACGCAATTTCTGAGTTCTTCAGTGGTGTTTCTAACGCAGCAAAAAGATGAGTTAATATTGAATTATGATTTTTTTTTCAATATTTAAAGTTGGTTTTCACATGATTAGAATTACATTTTACTAATGTCGAAATTATTTAATGTATCTTGAATGCATTTTAAAATGTAATTTTAATTACATTTATTATATTTTTAAATAACTTTTTAAAATTTATTATTATTATTATTATTATTATCATTATTAGACATTATGGTTTGATTTTCGAATAAATTAATCTGAAATGCTCACGAAATAAATCATTTATTCCAAAACTCCCGTTTTGATATTGTTATTATTTTTTTTTAATGTCAATTCTACATTTCGAACTTGATAAGAGGTAAAATGAGAGAACCGTGCTTCAAACATAAAAGTAAAATTTGAAAATTCACTCAAATGTATAAAAAATGGAAGATAAGTTATTAATTTTCTTCCTTTTGTAATCATGTACTAATTGTATAGTTATTATATATTTAAAATTTTCAAAAAGATTATTACTAAAGATAATTTTCAATTCATTTGCTTAGCGTTTGTTGCTTATAACCTATTACACGTTTGTCCACAATCTCTCAAATGACTATTCCTCATTTCTATATTTTAAGGGTCAATTTTTCTGAAAGTCTACGAACTGTTATTAAGTTTGAATATATTATTCAAAATATTTTTTTTTTAAATATACTTTCATTTTATTGAGCATTGGATAAAAAGATAAAGAGAAAAAAAAATTGCATCATTTTTTAAGAGATTTTTATCATATACAGTATTTTTTAATTATATTAATACGAATTTATCATATTATGAATTTCTAATACTAGTTCTCAAAAAGGAATAATTTAATTGAAATATAAACGAATTAAAATTCATTTACATATTCGGACATATTTTGATAAAAGGTCATTATGCTTGAAATTTTTAACAAAATTTATAATGCCGTGTTGTTCAGTCGGCAGCACTCGATTATTGCAGGTTGGATAAAATATCGAGTAAAATTTCATGCACACTAAATATTTATGCCAATTAAATCACATTATAAATAAAATCTTATGTTATAATACAAAAAAAGGGTTTCTTCATTATATATCATTAAATTTCATGACTACTAAATATTTATGCCAATAAAACCACAGTATAAATAAAATCTTAGTTTATAATACAAAAAAAGGGTGGCGGTGTTCATGATATTATTTATCTTATAGAGTAAATGTGCCGGTAATGGACACCCTGCAAATTGTTTAATCTATTAAAAAAAAACATAACCAATGAAAATTCAGATTTATATTATTCTCTTCATAAGTCTCCCTTGCATGTTTTATAATCTGTGCTATTGTTGACAATCTTTATCAAACCAATCAACAAGCAGAAAAAAAAATGTTTGACATTTCCACTGTCTTTCATTAAAAATTTTACTGAGCAATGTAAGACCTGGTTTTACTTAATTTATATCTTTCTTTTCTTGCAAAAATTGCATGTTTTTATTTTGACATTGAATTTTATATACTAATTGCCATTTACAGAATTTGATTTATTTTTAAGGTTTTAAGAACAGGGTTCATTACTGGAATGCTTAATTAGTTCATTTCCAGTAATGGACATTCTATGTGGCCATTACTAAAAGGGCTATTTCATTAATAGTCATAGTGCATAAAATATTTTATTTAATTGAAAAGCTAAGTAATCAAATTTATTTTAAATTTTATATACCTGAATGTAATCAACATTTTTATAAATTCAAGGTTAAGTTGCCACTATTTAATTTACAACCCTCGTATATATAGCATTTATAGTTATTTTACAGGACCGCACAAAAGAATGCGAATATGTGAAACGAATATATGTTAAATGCTGGATTTGTAGAACGCTGATGGTAATGTAATTTTTGTATGCCATTACAGTCTCCTACAGCATGTTTTTCTTGAAGACTATGCATATAACATTTATAGTTACTGTACAGGCCGCAGAAAAGAACTCGATTACACTCCGTCTACGGGCGGTAATTATTCAAAATAAATTGTAGTGTCATTATGTTATTTGAAACTCTACGAAATTTGCATATGTTGCTAATGCTTACTGCCGGCTATGTTCTCCATTAAAAATGTGGGATGAAATATTTTTAGTTCTTTTATAGGGCAACCGAAAACAATACAGGTGATGCATTACATTTTATTCTCAATTACTGTTCGGAGAGATATTTTCTATGACATTTATTTAACTTATAATGCTCCATGTATACTGGTGTCCAGAAATTAAGGGGCAGTGACTAATTTCAGACGTTTCGTCGAATATATACTGAAGCTCGTGAGAAAATTCCCTTGAACTTTGAGCATGTAAAGAACAGGTTTGACTTCATGTTTTTCAGTGAAGATTTTGTCGCGAGTACAATTAGGGGGGGGGGGGATAATAATTTAATATAAAATAATATTTTCGATCACCCAAGTCACAAAAAATGGTAAAAATGGTCTGTCACTGTAGAAAATGACTATGTAGGTCCTGTTCAACATTTGTGTGCAATTGTGTAAGCATAGCACGTATATTCGTGAAGATGTTAACATTTCTGTGAAAAATTCAAAATGTTTTTTTATAGCATGCGGAGTTTTCAGCCGAATTTAACGCCGCTTTCCGAAAACTTGACAAGAAATCGTAGAAATAGTATACTGTAATTAAAATATTAATATATTGAATATCTGATGAGATATAGATATTTGGATGGAATAAATTTTAACTGCGCATGCACAAACTACAGCAAAGATTTTTTTTGTGAGGATTTGATATTCAATACTATAGGGCAACTCATATAAAAAGACCACTGAAATATCGTGAAAACTCAAAAAGTTACAGCAATAATTGATAAATTGGGAGGAAATCCCATATAATCCTACGGGAATTCCTTCTCAATTTATCAATTATTGCTGATAGAGAAAAGTAGCAAATAAAGAAAAATAGCATGTTTTTTGAGCCTGCGCTGTCTGAATGGCGAGCGTAGTTGCCATGGAGGAAAACCCAACAGTATATTAAAAAGAATCTGTAATATGGAAATATATCTATAAGTCGTCAAGAAAGATCCGACAAAACTAAATAAAAGTGGTCAGGGTGACGAAAATGATCGCCCGCGAGCAGTGCTGTAGTCCTGGGGAAAAAAATGGGGGCTCATAGTTCCGAACACCTAGGTTCTGGGTCACCAACAGAAAACTTGATACTGAATCTTGCCTTTCATTTAGAACTACAGACAAAAGTAATTGAAAAATTAAACAATTTAATTTAATTTAATTAAAGTTTTTTTACTTGTAACTTTTTAAATAATTGAAAAGCTAATTGAAAATTGAGAGCTTTATTTCGTGTCTGAAAAATTTTGGAATAGAATTAGGAATTCGGTAACACTAATTCGCACAACGATATTCTTGTTTTAATTTGTTTTGGAAATAGTATGATAAACATGAAATCTGTTGTCCACTGATAACATTGTAAAATACTGCATTTTTACTTTACGAAGTATAATATTGTTGATGGCTTGAGCTTTATTTAGCGAAATGTTCATGAAATTCTCGATAAAAAAAGTTCCCAATATAGGCGTGATCAAATATCTAGTTTCATTAGTGGGATACTGGGATGTGAACACACACACAAGTCACCGATGATTCGCGATACTGTAAAAAAAAAAGAACTGGACTCAGATAAAAGTGAGACAGCAAAATCCTTGTTGCGACATCAATAATCTGTAGAAAAATCACATAATGACATAAATCACCATCAACGTCTGCAATGAAATTAGGCAGGAGCGAGAACGTACAAGTAATAATCCAGTCATGACAGAGCAACATTCAAACTTTGGTAGGGGCGTAAATAGACATTGCAATATTTACTAGAGTAAAGAGTTAAAGTACTATTTTTGAGTCGTTCTGCACGAAGCTTTTTTGAGATCTTGATGAGATGAAAGTTAGAGGCGAAGTGATGAGGAATGATGCAAAAGCAAAAGTTACGATTCTCGCCAAATGATTTGCTTTTTCGAATGTAGAGGCGTGAATTTTTGAATGGGTTACCAGAACCGTTAGAACATTCTCATTTTACATTCATAATTGGCGACAAAGAAGGGTATATTTATTTGGCAAGAAAGCACACTTTAGATAAAAAGCAAGAAAATTCTCAACTGACGGTTTTGATGTTATGAGAAAATTGGTAAAGGCATGTGGGATTATTTTTATTTTATTGAACAGAAGGCCTGTGAATAATTCTTATGGAAAACAGTGACGCCAAAACTTTATCAGAAGCCAGCTGGGAATTTTAGCAAGATGAAAATTTGTCCATGAGCGCAACATTTTATACTTAGTTTTATTTCTTTTCAAGCAGTAACCGCAAGTAAAAGAAATGTACGTTAGAGTTAAATTCATAAAAAAATAGATATAATTTTGACTACATATTTTCGAAGAACAGAAAAAAAGGAAAAGGGCGCGCCATTAAATCACGGAAATATGCAGTGTGTTTCTAAATGAATATTGGGGTTTTAACGCTTTGTAGCATCTATTATATAAAACTTAAAATTATACTTAATACATAAAATGAAAGAGCAACTCAAACATTTTTACCTACAAGCTTACAAATGTTCAATGTGAACACCTTTCGCCACATGGCACACATCAAATCGATAGCTCAGTTCTTCCCAAACGCCACTCCACGCTCACACAATATGACGCCATGTGATTTCTACCTGTTGTGGTTCATACAGGATCCTGTGTATGTGCTTCCACTACCAGCTGACCTGCCCGACCTAAGAAACAGGATTGAGGCAGCTGTTGAAACAATTACCGTACAAACACTAATTAACGTTTGGGAAGAACTGAGCAATCGACTTCATGTGTGCCGTGTGACGAAAGGTGTTCACATTGAACACTTGTAAGCTTGTAGGTAAAACTGTTTGAGTTGCTCTTTCATTTTATGTATTAATTATAATTTTAAGTTTTATGTAATAAATACTACCAAGCGTTAAAACAACGATATTCATTTAGAAACCCCCTGTATATTAACTCTCTGACAACCAAGAGCAAAATTTTCTTGTACCCTCAAAAGACCACAAACGGCCCAAATACTACCGATAAATCCCTTCCCCCATTTCATTCTTTCTAGCCGAAGTCAGTGGGTGGGATTTGTTAACAGAAGTCCACCGCCTTTCTTGAGAGGGAAATTGAGAAAGGTATTCTTTCCCGCGCAGGGGAAAAACATCATCCATCACTGTTATCAAAAGAAATAGTAGTTAATTGAGGAAAGGTTTTAAAAAGAATCTAAAAATAACATAAGAAAAAAAATTTAAATGTTTTAATGTGACCCTTCTCAGTAGTACACACACACACAAAAAGAAAAAAAAATCAAAACATGTCTAAAACTTTGATACGTATGTATGTAAGATTTTTTTTCTTTCTTTTATCAAAATATATAGTTTTTGTTTATCACAAATAATGGGAACTTGCTAAATGATAATTAGATGCGTTGAATTTACACTGCATGAGATCTGTCGACTTTGAAAAAAAAAATGTAATAGAGAAAAAAAAATGAAAGAAAAAAGCAAAGAAATCATCTCTATATTTGGAGTAGATATATTAATTTTAAGCATATTAAAAATATTAATTTTAAACATGAATCATATCACAATTAATGTTGAAAAAAGTTTACGAAATTTACATGATCTTTTTTTCATTTGATACATTTATAGTAATTAGTTTCTTGTTTTTGCTATGAAAATTCGCATTTTTATTGATGCCAGTTTCATTGATGAAAACATTTATATTTTGGAAATTTAATTCAAAATTTTGAAGCTGGTCGAATAAGGTCTTTAAAAAAATTATGTTGTCAAATTTATAAAAAAATATTTAAATTTTGTCAAGCTTTGTTTTAAAATGGATGTAAATTTTGTTCGAAAAAGTACTTTTAACGGCGTTTAAACATCATTATATTCATATTAAAAATATGTTTTTTATTTTCATTGAGAAAATGACATCAACAAAGATATAATAATCCTTATTACCACCTCACCATTAAAAATACAATAAAACTGTTTCCTCAATTTTAATTTTTTTAAATATTATCTTTAATAAAAATTCGGAACTCATTATTAATGTTGGAAATAATTTTTTTTTTTTTTTTTAGAAATATTTTATTAAAGCTTTTTTCTTGCAAGTGATAGATATTTGTTTCGAATAGCAAATCGTCATATTCTCCACGTATATTCATTGAATTTCCAAAGAGTGCATGTATTATAAAATACATACATACATTCATATTTTAGTATATAGAATAAAACCTGAGACGATGTGTCAAATTTCAAGAAAAAATTGTTTTAGACAGGTTTTCTTCTTAAAATGCACTCCATAAACGTATTGTGTTCTTTTTGAAAATACCATATAAGTTTTCCTTTTAAGGTAGGAATACGTTGTATATGTGTTTTTGTTACACATATAATTACGTTTTCAAAGCTTTATTTTATAACGTTTTGTGTGAAAAAGTGAATGGTTGAGATTTGTTTTGTCCCTTCAATCACAGATTAATTTTAAAATTTTTCGTATTTTGCAAATGTACACTGCAAGGATAATTTTGAACTGTGTAGCAAAATACTTTGTAACGATTAAAAAAAAACTTTTCTAAATTTAATCTTTTTAACACAATAAAAATATTACAACTTCAGTATATTTCTTTTCTCATATAAACGTTTAAATTTGTCTAAAGGATTTTAATTATGCAGGAGGAAATTACCATATGTAAATATATTATTTATTGTACATATTATATTAATTATATATTCTATATTATATTAAATATATTATTAATTATATTAAGTATCAATGTTATTAAATATATTTATTGTATTAACATTCTCCGTTTTGACTATTTGGCTACTTCATAAAAGTACTGAATGTAGTTTTAATTTTATTTTAACGGATTTTTTTAATATTTTAAGCATTTTCAATCATTGGAATGTATTATTCATCGGTTCAGACAAATATTTTTTTTAAATAGATTACTTAACCACTATAGTATTTTATGTATTATGAAAAATGTCAGAATATGGTATCATATTGTGGCGGTTAATTCTGCATTGCATTTTAATGGCGTTATAGGATTAAAAACTCAAATAATTTTGTTTTTTCACTTAGTTATATTCTATAATAAGATAAATGTAGATCCTAAATAATTTAAAGACAAGATTTCTCAACATTGGGCAATTTAAGTGCATTACTAAAAAAATATATATATTCTAAATTTCTCAAAATCACTGTGTTAGAGATTGTTCTTATTAAAAGTAGTTTTACATTTTCTTGAAGGAAGCTCTTTACAAAGTCGTAAGCCAGAAAACAATATATAATATCTTTATAATCATTAAATATGCATTACATCCTATACAAAATTGTTCCAATAGAATAAAACAATTATTTTTTGTGAGATTGTTTTTTTTTTTTTTTTTTTTTTATGTGTAATATTTTAAAATATCACCTTCTTTTTCCTTCCAAATTATCAAAAATTATATTTTCTTTTGAAAATGAATTTCAGTAAAATTTAATTAATTTTTAGCTCACTTAATGCATGTATGGAAACACTGACAATCTTCACGTAAGCAGCTCACTCATAAAAATTTCAACTATCAATTTACAGATTCATATAACATAAAACATGTATTTCTGATATAATTCTTAACAAAAAAAAAAATATATATGATAGATTTAGTAATTTTGTACGTTCAGTTATCACATGTTGACACAGCACACACATTAAGATTAAGACGTTTGAAACATGTATTTGACGACTTTAGCAGAAAATTAACAGATTAAATGATTCTTCTTCCGTAAAAATCTTTGTTAACGAACAGTGCAAGAATATTGTAATCCAGCAATAGGTATTTAGAAATGACTTCCCTATGAGTTAGAATAGGTGCTGACACTTATCACTATTCATGTACCGATGATCTGTAGATAAATTAACGAGGGATTTTGGTCAAGGAATATAATAGTGTGGTGTCCTGGGGAAAAAAAAAAAAAACAAATGTTATTAGTGCTAATGTAACAATTTTTATGCATGAACATGTGTAATAAAGATTAATCTAGAGATATTTAGCTACCCAATTTCCCATGCACGCCATTCAATTCTAGAGGAACCAGGTGTTTCTATTTCCTAAAATTTAATAAATCATAGTGCATATAATTTGACACTCATTGAAAACGTATCCTTATATATATCTTATATGGGTCATTCTAAGAAAATAGAAATTTTGATTTTAAAAAGAATATTATATTCTATTATTTTAATTTCTGATTTTTAGCTTAAATTATGTTATATATTATAATTATGGAATTTTCTTATAAGGAATAGAAATGATTTTTTTTTTAAATCTAAAATTGACATTACTATGTCCCTGAAATATTAGTTCCAAAACGCCTTCATAACGACCATGATAATGGCATTTTCAAAGTCATGCCTATTTTAGAATGTCAATTTTATATTTAAAAAATTAATTTTTAATGGAAAAATCTACTTACACATACAAAGAATGCCCCTTAAATTAAAACTTACATCATTAATTAATTTATATAGAATTATAGACAAGAAAAAAAAGAACAGGTATTTATTACATTAATACACACAAAGTTCTTAATCTAATAAATACATTACATTAATTTTAGAAAGGCCGATTAATTAAGAAATCTGTGTATTTTTTAATAATTTGTAACGACATTACACATTTAGCTGATAAAAATTTTCAACCGAAAAATTCCCTGTTATCTAGGGATAATGGACACGAAAGAATGACAGTTTTCCTGCAAGTAGAGAGGCGGATAAAACTGTCAGCGAAAATTGATTGAAAGCCTTCCCACCCTTCACATGAAAGGGGGTAGGAATCTATTCCGAATATCGGGCCGCCGGCTTGGTCCCCTGAATGCAAAGCCGTTTGGGCCGTCTTCGTCGCCAGAGAGTCAAATGCGATAATGAAGAAAAGGGAAAATATATTTACTAAAATAATTTAAATATAGATTTACTTTAACTTTCAAAAGAATATATATGTTTTATTTACCACACAAAGTACAAACCAAATATTGCATTCACGGAAGACAAAAAATAAAAATTGGCATAGCTTTACGTTTTGAGGTCTTCTGAATTTGCTTTTGCTATTTTTTGCAACGATTCTGCATGTTATGTTCGTTTGCATTTGTGTAAGTTGCACAATGCCTTACGTTTTTAGGTCCCCAAGTTCGGTTATGGTGTTTTTATGATGAGTTTGTATATATGTGTGTGAATAAACATGATAGCATTCAAACGGCGCTTTCGATGGAGCTCATATTTGGCAAGTATGTTATATATATATAAATAGAACATTCAATGATGCTATATGCCGCTGTCACAAGAACTGTATTGAATTTTGGACAAATCAACCAAAGGGATCCGTATATAAATATTTTTTTAACTATTTTGTGTTTAGAAGTAGCCAATAAGTACCGTTTGTATGACAGAAAATCTTCAAAGAAATGTAACTGAGGCCAAGAATAACTAATAAATAATGCTTTTTATTAGCTTGAATACTACTTTTAAGATTCAAATGCTGTCCCAGTATGAATTTTAAACAAGTGGGTAAATGTGATCGAAGATCGCTCAAAGGGTTTCGTTTAATATTCCTTTCAAAACACTTTATCCTTTCTTTAATAAATCTAAATAAATTTCATTTAGCAACCAAAAAAAAAGTCATGTTTTTTATAAAGTAAAAATTTACCGGTCTATTTTTCTCGTTTTTTCGAATATCTAAACCAGCCCGATAGCGGGCGAAGCCAGCTATTATATTCTGTCATAATAATATCTGTCATGTGGACTAAATGCGATATTTAAAAAAAAATTAATTTCAAAATTAAACATGTTGTACACCTTGAAAATGTTAAAATATGCGAATATTTCCAAAATCGGGTTTTTATCATGATGACGTTCCTCAAACTCATATATTTACTATTCTCTATTACTCATATTGATACTCGCTTTGTATTATTCTGAAACATTTGAAAAATCCGTTAAACTTACCGAGGCTAACGAAAAAGAAAGGCTACCGCGGTGCTTTACGGATATCTTTTTTTACAGACCGCGGGAGTCACGTGATGCTCGAATGCACCAATGCAGGTGTACGAAAAGAGCATCACGTCACTCTAGCGGTCTGTAAAAAAAGATAAGTGGAATGCACCGCGGTAGCCTGTCTTTTTCGTTAGCCTCGAAACTTACGATATGACGTCAGATTTTCTTTTTAATTCTCTAATGACGTGGTATTAATCTGCTTCGTGTACATACACATACTCATACTCCTTGTATTATTGAGAAATCTTCCCGTTTTATTACCACTATGACGTCAATCAATTTTATTTCATATCAATCTTTTTTTCAATTGGTGAAACTTTTTATTTCATGCGTTTTATTTTATGCGTTTGCCAATATGTAGAGTTGCAAAAAAAAAAAAAAAAAAAACGATTTATTTCCAATAGACCCGGTTTATTGCCAAAAAACCTGGTTTATCCCCCCAAAAACCCGGTTTATTCCCAGGTTTATTGCCAAAAAACCTGGTTTATCCAAGGCCATCTTGGTATATTGAGACAGCCTTGGTTTATCCCCCCCAAAAACCCGGTTTTCTCTAGCCTTTGCAACCGAGGCTAACGTAAAAGACAGGATACCGAAGTGCATTCCACTTATCTTTTTTTACAGACCGCTAGATTGACGTAATGCTCTTTTCGTACACCTTCATTGGTGCATTCGAGCATCACGTGACTCCGGCGTTCTGTATAAAAAGATACGCGGTAGCCTTTCTTCTTCGTTAGCCAGTGTAGACCATCTCCATATTTTAGTCTCCTTCGCCCGCGCGCCACCTGATCTTCGTCTGTGAACATAGCCTATTTCTCGATTCAGATAATCGATATTAGTTGGATTTCGAAAAATCTCTAAATTCGAATTATATGTAAATATTTATTCAACGCCGAAGTAACATTTTCTTGCTGTCTTTCTGCTGAATTTGCTGTAATATTTGTGTTTGGTGCTTATCATATCTTTTAAAGGGGAAAAAATTGTATTAAAAGAATTATGAGTACTGTAGCTACGAACTGTTTTCGCCAAATTAAGAAAAGTTCTATGTTGTTTAATACCCCGTGCTCTATATCATTTGCTCGTGCATTTTCTAGTAAACTTCTAAAATCAGAATGTCAAAACAAAACTTCCCGTTCTTTGACATCGACTTCTTCAAGAAATTTAGTTAATAAAATGAGTGGAGAATTTTGTCATAAACGTTATTGTCACTATAAGGCAGCAGTTTTGAAAGAATTTGGTGAAAAATTAGAAATAGTTGAACTTAAAAGATCGACTAAATTAAAGGATAATCAGGTAGTTCTCTCAGTCTAAAAACTTTCTGTTCGTTTTACTGGCTTATTTTTAAATTTATCCAAAAATCATTATTATTCTTTAATACAAAACTTTCTTTATTGTAAAGTAGAATTTTTGTTTATATTGATCATGGGTTATATTTTTCTATTTCAAAGTGAAAGAAATGTGCAATGAAATGTTGTGTGTGATATTAAAAACACAATATTTGTTTATTAGACTGCAAATAGCCGTTTTATTGATAAGCAAAATAAGAAAATAACACTTCTACTAAAGAGAGTAGATGTGCCAGTAATGGACCACCTTTCAGTAATTGGCCACCTTCAACGTTTTTGGTTTATAAAAAAATACCAATAAAAATTCAGCCTTTTTATTTCATTAATATGCTTGGGAAGAGTTCCGTATCCTGTGCTGCTTGGCGAAATTTTTTTCGCCAAAATGCCGTTTTGGCGACATGAAATTTTTTCCAAGACAGCAGAAAAACATCATTTTTAAATATTTATGTTATTTATAAATCAATGATTTTGCACCATTTTTAAAAACAGAAAATGATGTAAAAACATGGATTTATAAATAACATAAAGATTTAACGAAGTTTTTCCGCCATCTTAAAAAAAATGTATCTGGGTAAGCCTCTTGCTTTGCCATTTATACTTATCGGCAGAAAAACATCATTTTTAAATATTTATTATTTATAAATCAATGATTTTGCACCATTTTTAAAAACAGAAAATGATGTAAAAACATGGATTTATAAATAACAAAGATTTAACGAAGTTTTTCCGCCATCTTAAAAAAATTGTTACGATGCAATTACACTAATTTTAGCAGCATTCTAAATAAACTAATGAGTAAAAAACAAAACAAATATGCTTTTTTTGAAATAAATATTTGTTATTGTCAGGGGGGCTCTGCCCCCCTGAACCCCCCCGTTCCTAAATAATTTTGGACATTGAAAAAAAGAAAACTTAATAGAAACTTTTAATGCAGCTAAAATCTCGCTTACAACTGCCAAAAAAAAAAAATTATTAAATATTAAGTAAAAGGATAAATATAAATAAATAACAATAAATGAGACGGCGATTCAGAAAAAATGTAAAATTTGTAATGGTATTATTTGCCGGAATCTGTATAGACAATGCGGCAAAACGTGCAACATAAGGCCATTTTTTAAAAATATCTACCCTAAAAAACAACCCCTCTTTAATAAAGGGTGCATTTTAAACAGCTAATCCTAAAAATCAGCAAAAATCCTAAGAAAAAAGAAAGAAAGAAAAAAAAAAGCCGTACGTACATAAGGCCAAATATCACTTTTGATTTGCTATCTAACCTAATAATACCTTTAATAAAGGAAGCATTATAAACAGCTAATGCAAAAATCCTAATAAAATACAAAAAAAAGTTAAAAGAAAAAAAATAATAAGTAAACGGCAAGAGGCTTACCCAGTTACCTTACCTTACCAGCAGCACAGAAACTAATGCGATCTAACAGATTTTCAAAATTTAGCTGAGTAACTACTACTCACGTGGTACTAATTAACAAATAAGCTTCAAGATCTCCCCTATAACGCGATTACCGAACTAAAGCAACCCCACGGTCCGTTAAGCCATCGAAAGTCAAGGAAAAAATGTAAACAAGAACGAAACATCTATCGCCCAGTAAACCGCGCCAAATTTGGCGACAAAATCTCCAGCACAGGATATGGGACTCTTCCCATATGCTTTCTTTAAATTCTAGTTTTAAATACAATCATAATATCAATTATCTATTATATTTTGTGGGGTGTCCGTTACTGGAATTTAGGGTGTTTTGATTTATTTCTGTTATTTACAATTAAATTTCGATTCACATTGGGAATTGTGACTATGAGCATGGTTAAATATTGTTGGTAGATTAATATAATATTAAAAAATGTGGAATATAACAATTATAACTATTAATTAAAAAATAATTTTTAAAGAAATTCCTTAAGGGTGTCCATTACTGGCACATCTAGGCCTTATATTAATAATAAAAATTATGTTGATACCAAAACATTAAAGTCACATGAAAAATAGTAAATTGTTGTGTTTGTTAAATATGAAACAGACCAGAGTTTTCACCAAAGTTTAAAAAGGGCAGAGTGCTGCTAGTAAGGAAAGGACACTTTTTAGATTCTTATAAAATGTATTTTTTTAGATTATTACAAACACTTTTTTTTTTTAAGCACTTTTGATAGTTAAGTCATGACACTCATTTCAAGACACAACAATGAGTCAGTTTTTAAGAAGGGATCATTCAATGTCAAATCAATGAATGAAATAATATTTTTGGACCTTGATGTTTCAGCTTTAAATAATTTGGTGTTTATAATTAGTACCCAATATAAAAAAAATCTAGTTTTTTGGCTGAGGTTTTTTTCTTTTTTTTTTTTTTACAGATTTTAAAAATGGAAAAAACGGCCAAAATATGCACTACTGCCATGTAGAAATCCTTGATGTTTCTGTATCCAATAATGGTAGAAAGTAGGTCTTTTATGTCTCATTTTAACGCCTTTTTTTTTAGGGGGGGGAGGGGAGGAGGGGGCTTTAACATGAAATGCAACACAAGCTACTTTGGGTTTATATATATATATATATATATAATTTTTTTTGACAAATTTAGGACTTTTTTAGTTACTTCTCCATTATCCCATCAACCACTTTCCATTAAAAAAAAAAAAAAAAACTATTGTCAAACTGTTATGCCCAATAAACAAATGGAAGAATGTTGCCATTAAAATCTTAAAAAAAAAAAAAAAAAAAAAAAAAAAAAGACATTAGGAAAAGCTTTTTACTAAAGTATCATTTATCAGTAACTTTAAACAATGAAATTTACAATATATTAATGAAAACAGAAGCAAAAATAATCTTGGATACTATTTATTTATTTACATTATTTTTCTTAGTTATCCCTCTTGACTGTTGGATAAATGTTTGTGACGTCGTCAGTTGAAATTGATCTATTGTATGTAACTGCATATCGCAACATTTTTTCAATGTTTTTTTCTTTTAATATCATGATGTCAAAGATGTAATTTTTATTTTAAATAATGAAATAACTAATAAATCAATAAAACATCATTAAAAATACATTAAACTTTAAATTAAAAATCACTTCATGAGATAACAAATGCATTTGACGTTAAGTGAATGTGATGCTATGATCATGCATTTTTGGCATTAAATCCTTTAGTTTGGTGATAGTTTTTAGGGCTCCGTTCATCTCACGAAACCCTATTATATTAGTCCAGCTTCGTTGTCTGTCCGCTCCTGAGCCGGTTTTTAGAAACTGTATAACTTACAGACATGAAATTTTGTGTACTTACAGCTAAATACTTACTATGAAGCTGAAAATCATAAAATTTTAAAAAATCTTATTAATATAGAGAGATAAAAAACCAAAAATCTAACAGCCTTTTCCTATTAAATTTAAACTTTTTTCGTTATAGTAGTTGCCAACAATTAAAAATCCGCAATAAAATTCTTTCTACAATAATTTATTTTCTATTGAAATATTTTCACGTAAAAAATGAAAATGAAAGAAAAAGTTTCACCAATTTTTAAAAAAAAGATTAATATGACATCATATTGGTAATAAAATGGAAATTTTCAAACATTTCTCAATAATACAAGAAGTATGAGTATGTGTAAGTACAGAAAGCAGGTTAATATGAAGTCATTAGAGAATTAAAAAGAAAATTAATCTGACGTCATATTAGAAGTTTAACGGACTTTTTCAAATGTTTGAGGGTAATACAAAATGAATATCAATATGAGTAATAGAGAAAGCAAGTAGATATGACGCAGCAAGTCATAACGTCATATGAGTTTTAAGAACGTATTGAATCTTGATAAAAACCCGATTATGGAAATGCTAGCATATTTTAACATTTTGAAGGTCTCTATACAATATTTTAATTTTGAAATTGATTTTTTTTTAAATATCTCATTTAGTCTACATGATAGGTATTATTATGACAGAGTATAATAGCAGGCTTCGCTGCTATTGGGCCGTTTCAGATATTCGAAAAAACGAGAAAAATAGACCGGTAAATTTTTACTTTATGAAAAACATGACTTTTTTTTGGAAAATGAAATTTATTTGGATTTATTAAAGAAAGGATAAAGTGTTTTGAAAGGAATATTAAATGAAACCCTTGTTGCTTTCTTCGATCACACTTATCCACTTGTTTTTTTTTTTTTTTTTAAAGTGGTCGATGGGATAATGGAGAAGTACCCTTTTTTAATTTACAAATTTCAGGCTAAGCTTTTGCATTTGCCCGTGATCAGCCATCTTGTTTTTTAAATTTAAACATTTTAACTTTTATTATCGAATATAAATTAATTAGGCTATGATGTCTTACACTGACACCTTTTTTAAAAAAATCGGATATAAAAAGTATAAAAGTCGCCAAATTTTGGTTATTTTTTCCTTTAATGGTAACTTGGTTATTTTATTAAGTTATTGGTTTGGAAATTGTGCCAATCAAAAGGGCACCAAACATCGGTGTTTGAGTGTAACACATCTGTTCCTAAAATTAAATAAAGTGCTTATAATAAGTAAATATGGATGAAAATTATTTTGGAAATGAGAAACAAAACAAATATGTTTTGATTTAAAAAAAAAGAGAGATGGTGGACCATGGGCGAATCCCAAAGTGGTTCCAATTTTCAAATACTCTTACTATCGTCGTTTTTCATATTGCTTTCATTTCATTCAAAAATATAAACCTTTCACTTATTTAATTTAAAATACATATAATACATACATTTAAAATACATATAATTCATATATTTAAAATACATGTCTTGACTCATTTCATTTAAAATACAATAATAAATATTTAAGAAATTATATCATAAACCAAAATGTTGTATTTCAAAATCGAAACGTTGTTTCCTATTTACATATGTGAAAAATAAAACCTGCTATTTGCGAGATTTCCATGCTACTAACATAAAAATACCAAATTAAATTTTGGATATGAACAGTACTATTATATGAGGCATTGAGAATACAAATGGAAAATTGAACATCTATTCTTTCTTGACTATTTTCTTAAATTCACTTCTCTTTCTCTTATTTTAATTTACTTCTACTACCATCTACTTATTTATTTCTGAACAAGGTTCATAAATATATTTTTGAAAATGTCAAAAATAGGATATTTTTTATATACAATGTAGAATGTTTTATTCAGAATTGTCAGGGCCAGATGTATTCTGGATAATTGTTTGGGCATTAACGCAACACTCATTTGATGAGATTTATTGAATATATGCAGCTGTGCCAGTTTCTTTCAAATTTATTATTAACTATTAAAAAATTTGGGTACTTCTCCATTATCCTGTCGACCACTTCTCATTAAAAAAGAAAAACTATTGCCAAACTATAGTACACTCCAAAAATGTATGACACTTGACGTCAGATGTGTCACACATGTTTGTTATGTCATCAGTTGGTTTTTAATGTGACATTTAGCTGTATTTGTAATTATGTTTTACTGATTTATTAGTTATTTTGTTAATTAAACTAACAATTATGTCATTAAATGGCAACATCATGATATTAAAAGAAAAAAGTATTGGAAAGATGTTGCAATACATAGTTCAGAGTTACGTACAATAGTTAGATCAGTTTCAACTGATGTCTCAAACATTTATCCACTAGTCGAGAGAGAAAATTAAGAAAACCAATCTAAATCAATAAGTATCCAAGTTTTTTTTCTGTTTTCATTACCGTAAAATCACGATTGTAAGCCCCCCTTCAAAAGTAAGCCTCCTTCCCGCTTTTAAGCAATTTTGATTTTTTTTCCTTTACCAAATATAAGCCCCTCCTTCCCCTCACATACACAAATATATATATATATATATTTTTTTTTTTGCACAAAAAATTGATTTTAAAAACCCAAGGGGGAGAGTTTTAAATTTTTTGGCGAAGTTCCACTTATGTTTTATATAATGTTAATGAAATCCCTACTCCCACATGAAATGTCCACTTCCCTTCTCTGCCCTCTTGGGATTTTAAGAATCTTGAAATCTTGAGAATCTTAAATTCGTGTGTCCTTCTTGTAACATAACAATAAGTAAAAAATTAATCCTCTAAACTACATTCTCCTCTGGCCTCCATCCAAAATTTACACTTCCTCTCCCCCCTCAGTATACAAAGTTTAAAATCTTTAAAACTCTTTATAAAAAAATTATGCTCTATTTTTTGCTCTCTAATAATAAATAAATAATCAGGCATTTAAATTTTTTTCTCTGACTCTCAAGACGTCTGCTTCCCTCTTTTGCCCACTGCAGTAAAAAATCTTTAAAACTCTATTTTAAAAAATTCTTCTGTCCTATTTGTTACTGTCAGGTTGTAACAATAAATAAATAATCAATCTTCTAAATTACCCTCTCCTTTCTCCTTTCTCCTTTTCCTCTTTTCCCTACTCTTCCCCTTCCTTCCCTCTCAGGATACAAAGTTTAAAACTCTTTATTACAAAATATATTCTCTATTTGTTGCTCTCTAGTAACAATAAATAATAATCAACCATTTCAATTATTTTTCTAGCCCCAAAATGTCTACTTCCCCTTCTTTTCGACCATACTATTTCTTGCTCTCTATTAACAATAAATAAATAACAAATCCTCTAAATTACAAACCCCTTCCTTTGAAATTCATATTTCGCCCCTCATCCCCCCAGAAAGCAAAGTTTAAAATTTGTAAAACTCTTATTTGAAGAAATCTTCTGTCCTATTTGTTGCTCTCTAATAAAAATAAATATCTAATTTACTTAACTTTTCTCTCTCTCTCCTCCAAAAATTTCTGCCCCCTTCCCCACATAAAAATTTTAAAATATCTCAAACACTATTTAAAAAAAATCTGCTGTATATCTTCTCTTTAGTAAAAATAAGTGAATAATCAGTCATCTAAATTACCTCCCTTTCTCCCAAAATTTCCAGCAAATATTTTAAAATCTTTAATATTATTATTTTTTTAATTCTGTCTATTTCTTATTTTGTAATAAGATAACTCATCTCATATAAGTATCACTTTCTAAAATCATCATCTCTTTTGAAATTTTTGCTCTGTCTTTTCCTTTCAGGGGGGCAGGGGGGATGTGAGAGAAAATAAAAAAGGGGGGGGGATTTAATTTTTTCTTTTTTTTTTTTCTAAGCGAAAATCAGCTGAAATACGGAAGATTCTTGCCCCTTTATACTTCTAAATTAATGATAAAAACGGGTTTTTTAAACTTTTTTTTTTAAAATCTCGTTTATAAGCCCCCTTCCCAAATTTAATGCTTTTTTCTTTTGAAATAGGGGGACTTACAATTGGGATTTTACAGTAATACACTGCTCAAAACAATTAAAGGATATTTGAAGTTTTATATAAAATAAAGATATAAACGAAATTTTTTTTGCCGAAAATAGAAGAAGAGAATCACAAATGTAAATTTTTCTGGTTTTCAAACTGTGGAGTATGCAAATTTTGAGTTCGACGTCAAAAACGTCGCTTCAGCGGCAGCGAATGAAATTTGACTTTCAACTGGATAAAAGAGAATGAAGACAAGGATGATCGGCATTCAGTGATTGCTTTGTTTCGATGAGTACGATGTCTCAGCGAAGTCATTTGACAGATTCAGAAGCTTGGAGAATTGTTGGTAGGTTAGAAGGGGGCCAAACTCAAGCCGAAGTAGCGCAAGCCATTGGAGTGTCACAAAGTGTCATTTCCAGGATCTGGAACCGTTTTTTGGAGAGTGGATGTGCAGGCCGAAGACCAGGGCAAGGTCGTAGACGGGCAACAACGCCCAATGAAGATCGGTATTTAGCGTTAACAGCTCGGAGACACCGAAACATGAACGCTACTCTTCTCCAACAACACCTTCGCTCGGCTACAGGCACCACGATTTCAACTCAGACTGTCCGAAACCGGCTCCATGCTGTAGGTCTGTATGCTCGCCGACCGATGGTATGTGTTAGATTAACATCAAGGCATCGTCGAGACCGCAGGGAGTGGGCAACCGAGCATGTCAACTGGAGGAGAAATGAATGGAGCAATATTCTGTTTTCTGACGAGTCCCGTTTTTCTGTGCATCCGGATAATAGGCGTATTTTCATCTGGAGGGACCGTGGCAGTAGGAATAATCCTGCGTTCGTGCACGAAAGTGTCAGATTTGGCGGTGGAGGAGTGTTGGTGTATGGTGGCATCTCCATTGACGGGCGTACTGACCTCTACATCATTCGAGATGGAGCTCTGACTGGTCGCCGATATAGGGATGAGATCCTCAGACCTATTGTAGTCCCTTACGCTGCAGCAATCGGAGATAACTTCATTTTAATGGGTGATAACTGCAGGCCACATCGTGCAAACCTGGTGGAGGATTTCCTTTTCGAGGAAGGAATCGTTCGAATGGAATGGCCAGCGTGTTCTCCAGACATGAATCCAATCTAGCACGTTTGGGACGCTCTAGGAAGACGAGTTTCTGGCCGCCAACAACCCCCACAAACTCTCCAAGAACTGGAAAGAGCTCTTCTGGAAGAGTGGGGCAAAATACCCCAACTCGTCATTAATAGCCTCATTGAGTCCATGCCTCAAAGGTGTTCAACGTTGCTGGCCGCCCGTGGAAATCTAACCCCCTACTGAAAAGGATTTTCTTTGAAGAAAACACCTTTTCTTATTCTTTTTTTCTCATATGCACAAATTGTGTTTTTTTGCTTTTGTACACAAATGCGCAATAAAATGCATTTTTTTTCTGCCAAACATGTGTAATTTATTCTCACATAACCTACTATGTCTGTCGACCATGTATCAATCAGCTAAAAAAGTTCCCAGATACAAAATCCACCTAAAACTGCAATATCCTTTAATTGTTTTGAGCAGTGTATATTGTAAAGTTACTGATTGTTGGCACTTTAGTGAGTAGGGCTTTTCCAAACTTGTTGTACATATTTTTTTTTAGAGTCCAATGGCAACATTCTTTCATTTGTTTATTGGGCATTACAGTTTGGCAAAAGTTTTTTTGTGGAAAGTGGTCGACGGGATAATGGAGAACTACCAAAATTTGTATATTTTTATAGATGAAATTACAATCTATTACCACATTTCTGTTGCTAGGTGCTGATTAAAGTTCACTGTTGTGCTGTTAATGTTGCTGATACCTTGATTTGTTCTGGAAAATATGATTTCACTCCAAGCCTTCCATTTACTCCTGGTAAAATTTTGATAAATTAAATTTTTATGTTATGTTTATTTGTTGTAATATTAGTAAAAACAAAAAGTAATTGAGAGAATTACCATTCATGATTATGAATGAAATCCTTTCATTTTTTTTATAAAATTAATATTGTGTTCTTTAATATTTGTAGGATCTTTCAATAAAACACACAAGATCATAATATTAAAAGTATTTATTGGCATCCAATTCTTAATATTTTACATCTTGTTAAAATTAAAAAAGCTTTATTTTATGTTGCCACTATTATGTATTTCAGTACTTCTTTGAAATACATGTTTTGCTTTTTATATTTATTTTTATTTGTAATTATATGATTATAATAGCACTTAGATTTTAAAGTCCTAGAAAACATGAAATGTTATCAGTCTCTAAGAGATTACTCTTCCCAGTGCTAAGCTTGTTAGTTTTTTGTGAAAACATTGTTCACATCTTACACAACAGGTAGGATTGTTTTAATATGAAAAAAATAATAATAATAATCTTTTCACATACTTTTCCACACAATTACAATGTTCTTTCCAGAAATTTATCAGCCAACCCTTTGGAAAGAAATTTAACTCTTACAAAGATCAAAATATTTCTAAAACCAGGCATTTAAAAATATATGTTTCATTAACATAAGATTTTAACACTGTAACTGTTGCAAATCTGAAAATTTAGGACAACATTTAGAAAGCTTGACTGTAAAACTGTGTCTAAGGCAGATTCTGTGTAAGACAGAAATCCATCTAATTTGAAAAGATTTTAAAGTCCCAGTTAATCCATAAACATAGAATAAAGTTTGTATAAGGTGGAATACTGCCTACGACAAAGTTTTCTCAGTCACAATCTATTCTGTCTTAGATCAAGTTTAGGCTATAATAAAATTGTTTTATTTACTTACATATGTTTGATAATTTTATATTTTTGTATAAAAAAGATTGAACTATGAATTAACTTAAACGAAAGATGAAGAGAACTTAGCTTTTAATAACTATGAAGTGAGGCTACATCATGAACGGCAGATTTTCGAACGCTGTCAACAACATTGAGGTGTTGCCACATTACTAATAAGAATAATATCATATTCACCCCACCCCCCCCTTAGTTTTTCAGTATGATTATTTCAGTCCGTGACATAGTCCTTTAAGTAAGCAAGGAGGTTGCCTGAGGCAAACTGGGCGCAGTAATAAAGTGTCCAAGTTCTTTTCAGTCACGTCTTCTGAAGTGATTGCTGAGTCTGATTTTATTGGTTACACATTAGCATCCACTAGAACATTTTCATCTGTATTCCCCTTGTTGTAAGTGGGTTTGGTGGTTCCTCCTTTCAGAGCTAAATGTCTTTAGAAACAGTTCTCTCCCTTCCATCAGCAAGCTTTACATGAGCATACTCAGGTTTAGCTTCAATCAGTTCCACTTCTTGGACAAGTGGCTCATACTTGTTCGTACGCACCTGGTTTTTCATTAGTACTGGACCAGGCTGAGTAAGTCAAGTGGGGATGGAGCAGCCATTATGTGATCTCCGAGGGGGAGAAAACATTCGCTCGTGGGGAGTGGCATTGGTAGCCATACACAACAAGGAGCAGATTAAATGAAGAGCTGGTTGTACAACTCCTTCCCACTGTTCAGTCTTCATATTATTAGATCTCAAAGCAAGTTGTATACTTTTCCAGATTATTCCAATTCTAAAAATTTCAAATGAAAAATGAAATGAAAGGGAAACTTTCAAAATACATTCTAAATTACCATTAATTTGGAATTAATTTTAACTATTCTCATTCATTTAAGTCTTATGTTCACCTAATGCAGTATAAAAATGAAGTTTACTCAAAATTTGGCTTAATTAATAATTTTTGAATTATGTTTGCAGTTAAATTTCCTCTAATAAAAATAGGCCCATGAATACCACATGGCATTTTTCAACAATTACGCGAGCAAAGCTGCTGGTTTTGCTAGTATATATATATATATATATATATATATATATATATATATATATATATATATATTTCACTGGCACCCGGCTAACTGAAAAGTACCTTGTTTTTTTATTATAGTTTTTTGTTATTTATTTATTATTGTTCATTTATTATAGTTTACTAGCTGACCGCCCGGCGCTGCCCGAGCCCGTGTAATAAAGTCAAATCTTGTAAAAAACGAAACTCTGGCCAAGGTTTCCGATGGCTTCGACACCGTATAGCGGGCACGCTCGCACGCTCCGGAAAATCTTTGATTTCCCCCTTCCACCGCCAGGGGAGCAACCTCTTTCGGAAAGAACCTCTGAGACAGGTTAACCTTGCCTACGGTACTGTATAGTAGGCGTGCGACAAAATCGAGCTGGTTTCGAGAAGATGGGAACATTATAAGCCGAGTTATTGAAATAAGGCACAGTTAGAAGAAATAATCATGAGTGAGGCACTGGGTGAGGAGGATGTTCAAGTGTCCTTCAGAAAATGACTAATTAGGAGGACCACGATGCATCTTTAAAAATTCGTTCGTTTGCTTAAGCTAGGAACTTAATTACAAATTTGCCTTAAATTATTCTTCGGAAATAGTGGTAACCGCTACTCATAAATTTACTTTAATGTTATAGAAGGTGACCATTGAGTTAATTATGTTTGGAATCAGTTGCGTTGAAATCGGAAAGTAGTTGCGGAGATACGAAAACGGGGCATAGTTAGAGAAAAAACTTTGAAGGAGGGGCCAGGGGGAGGGGGGGGGAGGATGTTCAAGTTCCCTTCAGCAAATGACTAATTAGGAGGACCACTATGCATCTTTAAAAATTCGTTCGTTTGGTTAAGCTAGAAACTTAATTACAAATTTGGCTTAAACTATTATTCGGAAATAGTGGTAGCCTCTACTCATAAATTAAGTTTAATGTTATAAAGGATGTCTATTAAGTTAATTATAATGTTTGGAATCACTTGCGTTCAAATCGGAAAGATAGTTGCTGAGATATGGAAACGGTGCATAGTTGGATAAAAAACCTTGAAGGAGGGGTTGGGGGGGGGGCGGGGAGGGGATGTTCAAGTGCCGTTCAGCAAATGACTAATTAGGACCACCACTATGCATCTTTAAAAATTCGTTTGTTTGGTTAAGCTAGGAACTTAATTAGAAATTTGGCTTAAACTATTATTCAGAAATAGTGGTAACCGCTACTCATGAATTAAGTTTAATGTTATAAAGGGTGTCTATTAAGTTTAATTATAATGTTTGGAATCACTTGCGTTCAAATCGGAAAGATAGTTGCTGAGATATGGAAATGGGGCATAGTTGGGTAAAAAACCTTGAAGTAGGGGTCGGGGGGGGGGGGGGGGAGGGGATGTTAAAGTGCCGTTCAGCAAATGACTAATTAGGACAACCACTATGCATCTTTAAAAATTCGTTCGTTTGGTTAAGCTAGGAACTTAATTAGAAATTTGGCTTAAACTATTATTCAGAAATAGTGGTAACCGCTACTCATAAATTTACTTTAATGTTATAGAAGGTTACTATTGAGTTAATTATAATGTTTGGAATCAGTTGCGTAGAAATCAGAAATATAGTTGCGGAGATACGAAAACAGGGCATAGTTAGAGGAAAAACTTTGAAGGAGGGGAGGGGGGAAGGGGAGATTTCAAGTTCCCTTCAACAAATGACTAATTAGGAGGATCACTATGCATCTTTAAAAATTCCTTCGTTTGGTTAATCTAGAAACTTAATTACAAATTTGGCTTAAACTATTATTCAGAAATAGTGGTAACCGCTACTCATAAATTAAGTTTAATGTTATAAAGGGTAACTATTAAGTTAATTATAATTTTTGGAATCAGTTGCGTTGAAATCGGAAAGATAGTTGCTGAGATATGGAAACGGGAAATAGTTAGAGAAAACTTTGAAGGAGGGCCACGGAGGGGGGGGGGGGGATATTCAAGTAACCTTCAGCAAATAACTAATTAGGAGGATCACTATACATCTTTAAAGATTGATTCATTTGGTTAAGCTAGGAACTTAATTTGAAATTTGGCTTAGGCTATTATTCGGAAATACTGGTAATTGCTTTTTAGAAATACACCTTGAAGCAATGAATGCTGATTTTTACGATAATTTAGTAAAAATGGAACTAAATGGAGAAGTTCGGAACATTATTACTGAGATATTACTGAGAAACTGAGATTTAAAATAGCGGTATTCTGTATATAAAACAACAATTAAACGCTACGGGTTAAAATTGTTAAATGTAATTAGACCCCTACCCCTCGCCATTCCCGCAAATATATAACAAATAATTTGTTAAATAAAGTTTTCTGTAATAATAGTCTCTATCATAATAATATATGTCGTGTTTTAAAAAAACCTTAAACCCAGATAATTATAATGAAGAAAAACGTGCCTGTAAATGTCTTAAACCGGTGGGGTTTATGTAATTTGCTGTGAGTAGATGGCGCTGCATTAGCTTGGCTATATGCAGGTAACTGCAATCAATGTTGGCACTATTTCGTTATAAGTCCTTATCTATGATTCGTTACTCTGATTTATTTAATGTGTTCTGAGAAGATATTCTACACAACCAACCAACCGATGAAAAAAAGCGTATTTGTAATGAGAGTTCTTTGTGCATTTTAATTAATATTTCAGAAAGTAATTAAAATATTAAAATTCTGATGTAATGTTGCACCAGGAGAGGGTTTGGACTAGTGATGCAACGAATAATGGTTTGGCCGAATAACCGAATACCGATTAATCGGCCAAGTTATAGCTGAATATTCGGCTTATTCGGCCGCCGAATAATGAACTAATTTTTGTTTAAAAACAAAATATAGTATGCACTATATGCACAATTCTTGTATATTTCACAATTAAAATGTATTATTTTCTTTTTAAAAATTATTTATATGCAAATTTTTAATTTTTTAAAGTATTATTTTATTCAGAAAAAAATATTCGGCTATGTTCGGCCTAAATATTGCCTTAGTAATATAATTCGACCCCCCAAAAAAATTCTTAGCAAAAGTTCCTCATTGGGTACTGTCTAGTTACATTTTAATAGATATTATGTATATATGTTGTTACATTTTAAAATAATGACAAAATTTTAAAGATACTAGAAAACATAAATTTCAACTTTCTGATGAAAAAAAATAAAAATAAAAAAATAAGAAATCTTACTATCTTAAGAAAAAAAACTGATAGAAAAGAATATCCTCTAAAATGGTGAAAAGAAATCAGTGTAGACTTTATAAAGCTCACAATTATCAAAAAAGTTATGTATTTATTTTATTTATTTATTTATTTATTTGCTATGTCAGTAGCAATTAAGAAGTGTATAATTAAAGTTTTCAGATTCAAAGGAAGGAAATATCTGTAACATAAAGCAAAATAGATATAAATATCAAAATAATGAATATGTAATATCTTAGGTACTGTAATGTTACATTTTAGTAGATATGTATGTTTTTGCTGTTACATTTTAAAAGTACTAGACAACATAAATTTCAATGCACATAAAGGGCAAGAACAAAAATTGAGGTAAAACAATTGTTACACATTTTAATCATTTGCCATTAGCATGTTCAAGATTAACTGATATACAAATTAATGAGTTGAAAATTCCTAGGAAGAAATTAGTTCAAAGTGTGGCAACACACTGGAATAGTTCCTATTATATGCTAGAGAGATTACTGGAACAAAAAATGCACTTTCTCTACATACAACTAAATTTGTAGAAATAAATAATCTGACAACAAACCGGTGGACTATTTTAGAAAAATTGCTCAATCTATTAAAACCATTTGAAGTAATAACAAAACAAATTGCCTCATCAAGATCATTAATTTCTGAAGTTATCCCTATCCCGATAGTTATAACAGTAAAATTATATTTATCTAAATCTGAAGATTTTTTTTGCTGTAGGCACCATGAAAGACACAGTTCTACAAAATTTGGAGAAGCATTTTGGATCGATTCAAGACAAGGAACACTATTCCATTGCAACTGTTTTGGACCCCAGATTTATAGTGTTATTTTTCAACAAAGATGAAGCAAAGGATGTAGATGTAAAGTCTAAATTAATTGCTATAGTAAGACTAAGAAAGGCTAGTATAAAACCAGTAACAGAATCTGAACAAAATATTTCCAACATAACCATTCCAGTTTCTCAAACTCAAATTTCAAATTCTTTGTGGGCATGCTTTAAGAGCCTACACTAGTCACGCGAAGAAACGCTCACGCTAATGTTAAGTCTATGGGGAGGTTATCCCGCGATTTCTCGCTCGCATTTTAATATTTTTAAATGATTTTTTTGCGTAGGATAGCTGAGGTCGATCTTCAACGTTGTTAGTTTTTACTTTTTTTTATTTTAGTTAAACTTTTTTTATAAGCGGACATTTTAAATTTTGAAACCGGTTGGAACCGGTTCTGAAAATGAAAGTACCCTTATATAAAAAGACTGGAGCCAAAATCAAAAAAGTAAAAACTAACAACGATAGATATCGACGTCAGCTATCCTATGCAAAAAAAATCATTTAAAAATATTAAAATGCGAGCAAGAAATCGCGGGATAACCTTCCCATAGACTTAACATTAGCGTGAGCGTTTCTTTGCGTGACTAGTGTAGGCTCTTAATAAAATTGCAAGCCAGTCACAGAGTGAAGCTTCTATAGAAAATTCCCCTCAATGTGAAGAAGTAAAAGTAATTAGTAATTTTCTTTCCCAGTCACTACTAGAAAGACAACAGTGTCCTTTGGAGTGGTGGGCGAAAAATTCAGAAAATTTTCCAAACCTTTCATTAATTAGCCAAAAAATACCTTTCTTCACCAGGAAGTACCATATATAGTGAGTGATTATTTTCAGAATAAGGTATCATTTATGAAAAAAAAAAAAGAAATAGACTATAACCTGAAAATACTGAATTATTATTATTTCTGCATTGTAATCTACATTTATTAAAAACATTTTAACTTTGTTTTTTAAGGTAAATATAAATTTAAACATTACAATGATGTTCTTGAAAATATTTTGTAAAACATACATATATAATAATTAAAAGAATTTAGTATATTTACATTCCTTTCATTATTTAATATTAGTAACACACTTTAAAAAAATCACTTAAATTATATTTAACTTTTAAGTGTCCCCCCCCCCCCCAAAAAAAAACCCCTAAGTATTGCAGCATATACAGTTTAAATATCTATGTTATACATGCAATACATCTATGTCTAATCTATTGTATATGTTTATGTTCTTTATGGGTATAATTAAAATATCATTGAAACCATTTTTTTTTTAAATGTAACAATGGATAAATATTAAACTTCCCATTATGCTTTAAAATTTTAGAATTTGCTTGTATGGCTCTGTTAGGACAATTTTGAATAGATTAATTTTAAATTTAACAGATTACCTTAGCTTATTACTAATACTATTTGTACTTATTGATACAGCATAAAAGTTTTAACATGATTCCTAAATTACCCTCTTATACAAAAATGGGTAGGTAAAACCCATTCAGGGTATGAAAATTAAGGGTGGGAAAAGTGTTAGTTAATTTCAAATAAAATTTTTATTATACATGATGAATATAAAGTGTCAAATTAAAAAGTTTTACTGGGCAAATATAAACACATTTCTTACATTTACATTTTTCCACACATTTACATTACATTTCATCCATTATTCAGCCAAGGCCGAATAATGGATGAAATGTAATGTAAATGTGTCCATTATACATTACCCAACTTATTTGGCACAAAAATATAAACATGGCACAAAAGTTGGCACAAAATACAAAATTATTCGGCCTTGGCCGAATAATGGACTTGATATTCGGCCGAAGCCGAATATTCGGCATATAGGCCGAATGGGCCGAATAATCGTTGCATCTCTAGTTTGGACTACCTAAATCTAAATTTGCAGCCTTCTAGGTGGGGTAGATTTTCTAGCCATCGCCAACAGACACACACACAGAGCGAAACTTTCTTTTATTAGTATAGATTTATTTACTTGTTTTATATTATTTACCATTTTTAACAATGTTGTGTATCTAATAATGTTAATGTTATTACTGTTTTGAGCATGATTGGCAATGATAAACAAGATTGGCAACAATTTTTGGCGATCTAACTCCTGACCCAGATAATACATAAGTAGTACCATTCTGCAAATGATTTGATTGAATTTATTTATCTTAATACTAGGTTACGAGTTCTCTGGAGAAATTCTGCAAGTTGGACCTCATGTGAAAGACTTGCATAAAGGAGATAAAGTGATAGGTTTAAACAAAGACAATTTTTCTGCTATGGCTACAGAATGTGTTTCTGAATCTAGGGTAAGATTATACATGGACTATCATATTGTTTGTGTTTAAAAATTCCCTTGTATTACAAATTTTTTTGAGGAAAATCAAATTAGTTATGGTATTCAAAATTTTAATTAAATATTTTGCTAATTACATCACTGATTGTACCACTAAGTCGGTCCATGAAAGATAAATTTTTCTAGTTTATTGGTTTTATTTTATTATCATGTGAATTTTTCTTTTGTAAAATGTGCAATATGTTTATTTATTCTAGAAACCTTCTATGTTAATATTTTTATGTTCTTTTTCTTATATCATTGCTTAGGTTATTTCTTAACATTTGTCAAGCAGTATATAATTAAAAAGAAAAGTCAAACAATAATTTTCTCATCCTTTTGTGTTTCAAGAAATTCTAAAGGAATGGGGCAAACTAGAGGTCGGTTTTATGCAAGAGTCATCTTTCCAGTATTTGGTGACATACAGCTTAGGTTGTGCAGATAATGATTGGACAAGCAGACATTCTGTGCCTGGAAGAATGGAGATCAGATGTATTTTACAACTGTAGACAAAGGAGGACTATTGTTTGATATGGATTGGGTGGGACATGTGTGCTGAAATTAATAACTGGCTCAGAGAAGTTGTATGTCCAGATGTCATTGCCACTCCCCATTGTGAGTGCCTTGCCCATCTTACCTATAGTCATGATCTAGCATTTAGAGACTTCCATCTTTAGCATTCAAAAAGGCTCTCAGAAAAAAGCAGTTTGGCACCAGTTAAGACAGCCAGTAAGCAGATCTTCTGTCTACAGGATACACATTTTTTTAAACAGCCATTAAACCTTGTTAAGCATTATGAGAAATATCCTCAGTCAGAAATATCCCTCAATGTCCTCAGTGATTACTTTTTTGTTTGCAGTCTGTTATTTGTTTTGAATAAAAACTCCACCCATGGCAACTTAGTAAAACTTATTTTTAGGCTTCCACTCAAAAAATTTAAATTGTACCTTTTCATGAGTATGAGAATTTATTTATAAACTGAAACCAAATTTTTAAATTTATCAGTATAGAAAATAAATTATTTCACTAGGTTTGTTTTCATTATTACTATCCTCATTTATTTATTTCAGGACTTGTGGAAAATACCCCAGGATGTATCTTTTGAATCTGCTGCAGCATTGGTTGATAGCTATGCTACTGTTTTGATTGCTGCTAGAAGAGCAAATTTATGTGAAGGGTATTATTATTATTTGTAATAGTAACATTTTATTATTATTTTATTAATACTATTTTATATATGTACATTTTTATAACTAGTAAATCTGCAGATCAGGGCCTCAGCATCAGCTCTTCAAGTTATTTTTTAAAAATTCACTTTGCATAATATTTACATCCTGCAACACTCTATTTTTTTAGGTTACGTATAATATATATTTTGAAGCATGTAAGATTTCTCAAAGATTCAGGAAATTTAACTTTTAAGAATACTCACATTAAGCAAGATTTTATTCAATGATGTTCTGAAACTGCTTATTCTTGTAGTTTTTTTTTAGAACCAGTGAGCCCGTGCGAAGATTTCGCACTGCAATCTAATATTTTTTATCAATATGTAATATTTATTAGATGCAGGTTTAAACTTCTAAAGAAAAAGTAAGGATAAAAATATCTGCAAACAACATTTAGTTTTTAGTCAAGCCAGAATATCATCTAATTTATTCCATCGAAGTTACTGTAAAAACTGATCCAAGATTGCAAAAGACATGTGCGAGAAAAAAATTAAAAATCGTATATTAACTACATTAGAAGATGATGTCATCCGCTTCGGGAAAAAAACGTGGGACATAGAAATATGAATCTAAACATTTCAATTTCAATTTCGCTTTTTAATCATAAATATAAAATAAATCCATGCGTTGTTTTTTATAATCATTCCTGAACATCATATAATGTGATATTTTATTTTTGTGGCAACAGTAATTTGAGGAAAACCTTTCATTTCTTTTATGAAAACAATGCTGATTTAATTTTTAATTATCAGCAAATTTTAATCAAAAAACATGTTTTAGGAAAATGTAAGTGTACTATGTCAGAAGCCTGTTTAAAATCCTTTCATATGGTATCTCATTCGTCGTTCTGCATTTCGTATTTTCTTAGAAAAAGGGATGTTGACAGGAGAAATAATATATATGATAAGAAGTACATTGATTCGAATATGTGTATGGGTGCATTTTTCACTATAATTTCATTAACATAAGCATTTTGTTGTACAGGAAGTTTACACTATCTAAATAATAATACTTATCTTTCAGCCACATAACATCTAGATGTGTTGCAGAAATTGGATAAAATCTCATTAAACAAAGATACTTTTACAAATGTAAACTCATCAGAGACTTATATTTAATTTAGAAATTCAACATTTAAAAAAATTTTGCTTGAAGAAAACAGTTTTCGGAAGTCATTCTATAGTAATAAAAACAGGGTATTATATTCTCTATCTCTTATCTAAATAAATCCTAATTCATTTCGATAGAAAAAGTATACCAAGATCACTTAAAAAATAAGCTTTTTTGTTAATAAAATATTGCATTTTTAGTTTAAAAGTGCCAAATATAGTTATTAGTATTATAGTAGAAAATTAGTATGATTTTCTTGAAATTTCTTTTTTTGATACACTATGAAATACAATTGCTAGGCAATGTTTAAATGAAAGAGAAAGAATAAGAAAAAGAAGAAATATGTAATAATAGCAAAATTCTAAAAAGTGAAAAAGTAAAGTATTTTATATTTTTAAACAGATGCATAAAATTTTACTAAAAGTTATACAGCTAATTACAAATCTCTGACAAATACATTGCAAATTTTTTTAATTGATCTGATTAATTTGACATCTATATCGAAAATTTAGCATCCATAATGTAACATTTAAATCAATTTATTCAAATATGCCATTTTTCTTTCAGCGAATAATAAAATTTTAAAATAGGATTTCCCATAGAAAAGCATTATGACAGGAAAGAAAATGTTCTATATTTTTTGACCGAATCAACCAAATGAAACCAAAAGCTATATAGCTAATTCAGAGTACCTCACCAACATATCTACCAAATATATAGCAAATTAGATGTTTTCTGCAATAGTTATGGGACATACATACACATATACTGATAGACATAAAAACTTTTAGTCTCTGCAGCAAACCTTCTTTTGACATTTGGCATTTAACATGAATCTAGGTATATTATAAAGCAAAAACATATCCGTGAGTAATGCTGGCATCATGTAGGTGGTGACAATGACCTGACCAATATATTTCGCTTTTAATGAAATTTTTTTACCTTCTAAACATTGCACAATTTAAATTTTTACTCCAACAAATAGAAAAAAAAATTATATATTTACACATGCAATTTCTTTGAAAACTGTATCTCAGTTTATTGATTTTGGGTACTTTTCCATTATCTCGTCGACCAATTTCCATTTAAAAAAAACCCGCTAAACTATAGGATTTAATGCCAAAAATGCATGATCATGGCATCAGATTTATTACACATTCTTGATTTTCAGCCATTGTCCGTATGGTCCTAAATACGGAAGATCATTGGAAAGGTATCCCACCAAAAATTTTTAAATACCAGGCAAGACTTCCATCCTAAAAGTTGTAGGATAGGGCTGGATTATTTATCAATATATCGGTCAAATATTGATATTTTAAAATATCGCAATAATGATATCTAACTCTGACTCCGCCGAAATATCCCGATAAGTATAATATTATTTTGTTTTACTATCACCATGATTTTGAACCCCAAAAAACAGCGACAAATATCCCGTACCAATATGTCCTTCAATCCTTCTTTCATCCAATCTGTGTATTTATTTACTGCCCTGCTTCATCCAAAACAGAAAACTACCTCTGCTGATTATCTCTCTATCATATCTCAAAGTAAAGAATATTCCAATATATCCTAATTCATTCAATCTTTACAAACCACAATTCTGCTGTTCGTTACAGATAAATACTGAATAAAACTTTCACTACTGTATAACAATAATCGTGCATTCCTTGTTTGGCTGCTGTGATTGGTCCAGACATACTGCGATATCTCTTGGGTTTTGATATGTCATGACATGAGCTTGAATAAGTGTTGGTATTGCACAGTATTGATATTGCTTTCTAGAGTGCGGTTTCTTGGATTTGGAAGGAATTTATATCTGAGCTTTAAAAAAATGTAACAAATTGGATAGATTCGGTATTTTTTGGTTGCCCCATTTATAAAAAAGGTTAAAATACATTGAAAATTTTTACAATGAATTTCACTAGATAATCGAAATTTAACTTATTGCTTATTCTAGTAGATTTTATTCGGAAATTAAATTTCTGAACGGAGAAAGGGAAATGTCTATCAGTTATTTAGCAAAGAAGGCTTTTTTTTTTCAATGAGAGATACATTAAATAATTTAACAATGTTAGATAATAATTAACGCCAAAAAAAATGAAAAAAAATACATGCTTGCTATGATTAAATTTTGTAGTAAATCGTAAATTTCTCAAAATACGCGATATTTTTGAAATATCTTAAATTCATATTTTTAGTCATCCAAGGTAATCCTTGCTAAATTTTAAAAAAAGAAACGATAATGATCATTGATAAAATGAAGTTTTTCAGGATAGAGTGATTTTTGTTTATGCCAAGATTAAACAAAGGATATATGATGAAAGGATTGTGATGTATCGGTGGTTTGGCCTGGACCCATTTCGTGTACAGAATAAAAGAAATCAGACTCAATAAAAAATAAAAATTATGTTCTATGAGCAAGTAGATATAAAAATTTTAATTCATTAAATTCAACTAGGTTTTATGTTTAAATTGTTGATATTATATCATTTATCTTTAAAAAATAGCAAATGCTCTTACTCTCCCCCTTCCCCTTTAAGTTAGTATCGCGATATATCAGCAATATCAATATTAACTTGTTGATATATTGCAATATTAAATTTCTTATATCATCCAGCCCTATTGTGGGATAAAGCAGTTCATACCAAAATTCCTTGTTTATGGTTTTATATACTGCTGTTATAATTAAATTTTCCAGGGGACATAATAAATGTGAATAATAACAAAAGTTTCGTCAATTTCTACAATCTTTTTAGACGCTGTTATTTTTCCAAAATGTCATTTTAGAAGGTTAGACATACAATCTTCTCAGAGATAATCATTCCAATCAATCGCTGTACTCTGGCTTAAATCCAATGATACTTACATATCATCTGGGCCAGGTCAGACACTGATAGTTTTTTTACAGGGACAGTAAAATGTATTCCGTTACATTACAGCTAATGGAAAATAATCGTTTCAAGTTCATTTTGATGATGCTACTCCATTTGAAACATGATGAAATTCATATATAATTATGAAGCGCATTAAAACATGCTTTTTGTAGAATATGAGGTGCAAAGCATCTTTATTCATTTACAGGGTCAAACAAAAGAATTATTACACACTGTTCTACGGGGAAAAATTGTCTACAGTGTAATTTAATGATGTTTCAGTATTTCAAACTTATGAAAATTATATGCATTACTGAGGTGCACTATAAATTGCTCGCTTAAAAGTATGGTGTGCATTGCATTTATCGTTCATTTACAGAAACATACAAAAGATATTGGTTACAGTATTGGTGCGATAATTGCAGTCTATGTGTGAATAAGTGCGTTTTCAACTTTGATTTGTATTTTTAAGTTTAACTAAATTTTTTCCTAGTATGTGGTGTGTATAAATTCGGCCGATCGTATACAGGGTGAATTTGTAAGCATTACAGACTATGGGAGTGAATTGCTTAAGAGTAGTTTTTAATTTTGTTATGCTTTTTCCTCCTGAACTATATTTAGTAGATTAATAGAAGTTTGTGGAATATAAATAAATTCATATACAGGGATATACAAAGAACTAGATACATTGTCATTTACGGTTGGCAATTGCTGGTAGTGAGTTTTAAGGTCTAACTGAACTAAATTTTATCATGCTGTGTAGTCTATATCAAATCTCAGGGGTCGATGCAGGTTTTTTATCTTGGGGCCTATTTTGTGAAAAGTAAAGGTTATTTTTGTGAAATTTATTATATTTTTGTAAAAATAACATTTTGTAACGAAAGTTGAAATCCAGCTAATCAAATTCGAACCAAGCATTTATAAACAAAAACTTTTTAAAATTCTTTTGCTGAAGTTTTCCTCCCTTTTGAACTTGTTTGATGAAAAATTACACATTTTAAAACATCACAAAATAATAAATAGTAAGTTTTTATGGAATAGAATTTTGTGAAAGGATCAATTTTAGTAAAAGGAATTTTGTGAAGGGGAACATTTTATCAGATTGATTTTTGTGAAGGGGCCCATTTTATCAGATTGATTTTTGTGAAGGGGCCCATTTTATTAAATTGATTTTTGTGAAGGGGCCCATTTTATTAAATTGATTTTTGTGAAGGGGCCTTAAATAGGCCCCAAATTTTGTCTGGATCGAGCTCTGAATCTACAGATCATATACAGGGCTGCACAAAATAATTCAACTACTTTTTTGACAATGGAAGGTAATTTCAAAGACTGTATTTTCCAATGTGTTATATGTTTTCTAAAATGTTTACTTACATACCTTCTTTCACCCTATTTATCTATGAAATTTTGATACCGTTTTCTGGATGTGTTGGAAAGTGTTTCATAATCTATGCTTGACACTTGATTTTTTGTTCTTATTATAATTTATAGTTTATATATATATATATTTCTTTTTTTTGTTTATAGATTTTTGGGTACTTACGTATTATCCGTGCCAGTTTTAAGCCAACTGCGCCAGGCATTGAGCCAATATTACTAATTATAGTAACCCTTAATTTTTTTTTTCTTGCTACATGGTACATGCCTGGGAATAATTGTCTGAGTGCAACGAAGACTCATACACAGCGCAGTATTACTTTGCCCCATATATAGCTACGATGGATATTAAAACATTTCGTCAAGCATAACTCAAAAAATATTTAACGGATTCCGTTCAAATTTTTACAGCAGGTACCTATAAAGGTGACAACGACCTCTATTTATTACCAAGAATAAATGTCAAACCGTTTGGAAATTACATTAAAAAAATAGATAAAAAAGCACAATTAAAGTACATACGTCACGAAAATTTTGTGCGTACGTCATTTTCACCGCCGGGAGATTTTCGTAGACAATCGGAACTGAAAAGTTCATGGAGTACATGGAGCAAAAAAATATGGACGCACTAATATTCAGCACAATAAAATATATTTCAATTTAGTAGAAATCGAAAATTAATCTGGATTTTTTTTCTGTTTGAAAGAAAACCCCCGCAATAACTTGGTAGACTTGGTATTAGAGATTTGGCGCAAATCTCAGCAATAGCAGCTTTTTTTATTTCGCGTGTGTAAAAAAAAAATATATATTTGGTGTTTAAATAAAATGTTTCGATTTATGGCATTATTTCTTTTTTTTTTCTCTTTTTAGCATTTTAAATGGGATTAATGAAAGGCATGTATTTTAAATTAAATGAGTGAAAGGTTTATATTTAAATGAAATGAATTCAATATGAAAATGTTATAGGAACAATATTTGGCGATTTATCAACTGCGCCAGGATAACATAAAAGTACCAATATATCAAACGGTGTATAGTATGTGAAATGAAACAATTATATTATAATCACCCATCGTACAAGAAAAAAAAAAATAATATTCTGCATTCAGAGGGAAAAATCCATCTCCTGTGCCGTAAGATTTGGCGAGTTCTTTTTTGGTGATAAGTTTTTCGATGTGATTGTTGGGATCTGCAGGATTTGGCTTACTTTTTCTAAATCTTATTTTTTTTGCAGATGTAGTATTTGTAAATATATTTTTTTGCAGATATTTTTCTATTTTGTGTATTTGGCATTCTATTTTGTATATTTTCTATTTGGCATTTGGAAAAGAGATTTTTACCTTTTTATCTGTGCTTTCGGAAATATTAAAAAATAAAAAAAGATTTACATATATCAAGCGTATAATGTTAGGTTTTGCATTTTTATACGGACCACTTCTCCATTTTTAGATTTTAAATGATATTTATTATTTACTAGCCGTTTACAATTTACCCCCCTGACAATAACAATTATTTATCACAAAAATGCCTCTTAGGTTTGTTAAATAAGTTTGTTTATGTATTTTCATTACTTATTAAAATATCGAATATGGCGATAAAATTTTATTTTAGCATCGTGCTTAAATTTTTAAGATGGTGCAAAAATATGCTTTAATAAACGTATGTTTGTAAATATTTGAAAAACATGTTTTACCGCTCTCTTGAAAAAATTTGTAAGATGCTAAAACTACCTTTTGGCACCATTTAAAATTTTTTTCGCCAACCGACATAGGATACGAAACTTTTCCCCATTCAGATACACAGGCAAGGCTGGTCTCAAACAAGAGTAAAGCTAGCAACAATATTGTTTTAACTCTATAAGAGTTACAATAATGATATTAAATGCTCCGATTGGCTTTGGGCCCAATTACGAAAGTTTCTCCTAAACAAAACTGTAGAAGTCTTTTACATTTGTTTAAAATGAAGCTCGGTCTACAAGGTATTAGTTAATAATACAAACAACACTAATGGCAGGCAAAAGTTTTAATTTAAATGTATATATTTGAAATCCTTCCCCCGCTACCCCCCCCCCCCCCCCCCAAAAAAAAAAAAAAAAAAAAAAAGTTACAGAACGTAATTTAAAATGGCGTTAAGCCACGCTTTCTGACATAAGCAATTGGCTGCAAACGCGATAACGAAACTTTCACTTAACTTAATAACATGTAGCTAATATAGCCCACAGGGTACTTTGCAGTTATACAGACCTTGTGGTTTTTTTAAAAAAGCTTGAGACAATTCAGGTTTAAGAAGTTGAGATTTACTGTCAAATGATATAAACAACTATGAACACAAAACTGATGAATTATTATTCAGGTTTATGTATGTATTTAAAAAAAAATTGCATCTGATTACACTTTTTAGATAAATTACTTCTGTTTGCATTTAATAACTGATAAACGGCTTCTGTATATTAAATGAATTGTTTAAATATTGGGAAGAGGTGGCGAGAGGTAGAAAGACGAGTAAACAAACGGGTAGACAGAGGGTAGAGAGTCAAGTAGCGACATAGGTAGGCTGACGGGTAGCTAAACGAATAGACAGAAAAGGCTAGAAAGAAAAGTAAAAGGAGTGTTGACAGAGGAGTAGTGAGATGGGTCACGAGACGGGTAGCGACACCGGTAGACAAGAATGTAGCGAGAAAGGTTGCGAGACACGTAGCGTGGTAGAAAAAGAGACGAGTAGAGAGATGAGTACAGAGACGAGTTGACTGACGGGTAATGAGATTGGTAGCGAGTCGGGTATACAGAGGAGTAGAGAGACAGTAGATGGGTAAGAAGATGGGTAGAGAGGCGTATAGCCAGACGGGTAGAGAGACAGATAGACAAGTTGTGAGACATATAGACAAATGGGTAGCGAAGTGGATAGAGACACGGCTAGACATAGTAGTAAGTAGTTAGACGGATAGACAGACGGTTAGAGAAATAGATTGGTGGGTAGCGAGACCGGTAGAGAAATATAGAGACAGGTAGCGAGACGTGTAGAGAGATAGACAATCGGTTAGAGAGACGGGCAGAAGAACGGATAGGGAAACACAGATTGTGGAGAGACAGACAGACAGGCAAAAGAAAAGTCTGCGGATTGGCTCAGTAAAGGCGCAGGGGGCAGAGCCTCCTAGAGAATAATCAAGAAGTATATGTTAAGCTTAACTTTGAAATATATATAGTTTTTCAATTTTGCCGATATGGAGATTTAATGTAAAAGTTATTTCACAGAAGTCATCGAAAGATTTTTTGTATACTTTAATAGTAATTTAGACTATAGTTTTGCAATCTGGTTTGTAGAAAAGCATGCTATCAATGTGGTTTGAAGTGTAAGAGTTTCTATAAACAGTTATACAAATAATAGATATATAATCAAGGAAGAAAAATTTTAAATTCACACACAAAAAAAGGTGCAACAATGAAATTAAATTTGCGTTAAGCCACGCTTGATAGAATAATCTGTTGGTGGCAAATCCTATTACGTAACTTTAAAAAGGTTGGCGTTTTAAAAGATCCGGCGTTTTTTTTTCAAGTTTTGCGCAATACGCGCTTAAGAAAATGAGATTCTTTGCCACATGTTAAAAAAAAATTATGACAACACATCTGATGAACGGTACTTCTTTTCTATTTTTTTAACAGTGTATATGAATTTATATATGATATTTTGTAATTCTATCATTTAATTTGCTCTTTTTCTTTATATTGTAATTGTTAACCCTATGTTCTCAGCAATATCACTCAGACTAATCCCTTTGAGGGAAGTCCTAGTTTATAATATTATTCTTTCTTACTTACTATGCTATTTACCATTTATTAATTTTACTGAAATAATGTTATTTACTATTTTTAACAATGTTATAAATTTAATAAACATATATTATATTTTATTTATTTTGTATCAATTACCATTTTTAACGATGTTATTTGATAATGTTAAATTACTGCATTTGAAAACATGATTGGCAACGACAAACAAGATTGGCACTTGGCAACCATTTTTTGGCGATCAATCTCCTGGCACGGATAATACGTAAGTACAGATTTTTGTTATTTATTTATTATTGTTCATTTATTAAATTTTATGTACTTATCTATTTTATGTTATTTACCAGTTTTAACAATTTTATGTATTTAGTAATGTTAAATTACTATTTTGAACATGATTGGCAATGATAACATGATTGATAATTGACAACTATTTTTGGTGATCTATCTCCTGGCCCAGATAATATGTAAATACCAATCCAATTATGTTTTCCCAATTTTATTCATGTTAATTCATCTGACCCACCATGTGATTTTGGAACCATCATAAAATGTTCGTTTTCTAATCGATATTCGCTTAATCATAGTTTTTACATTGCATTATCATTGTTTATCCATTTGCAGATAATATATCATGCCCATTAATAGACTCTTTTTTTATGCAGAATTCTATAATCTTGAAAACAGTTTATTGCATCAAGTTCTGTAAATGGGAGATCCCAGATCTTATCATATTTTTCTTAAAATGCAAGAAAAAACAGAGAAATAACTCTTATTAATATTCCTCATTAGAAAAACTAAATTGACTTTTCTACAAAGTAAATAAAAATGGAATACGTACATTACATGCTAGCGCTGCATTTAAAATTAAACATGATGTCATGCTTATGTATTACTGGCATGTTAAATCATAGTTTTTAAAATAATTTTCAAGCAAGAATAATTTTAAATCATCATGACAACCAATTATGAAAGATTAGCCTGTTTGCATTTAAAACAATGTTAATAATTTAACATTTGTTTGTTTCTGTGTAATATTCCATAACAAAATTAAAATTTCACAAATCTACACTAATAAAAGAAAGATGTTTGTCTGTGTGTCTGTCCATGGTAGAAAGGAAAATCTGCTGCACATAGAGGTCTGAAAATTTAAATGAGGATAGACAAAGGGCAGGTTCGAATGCACCTGAGGTTAATTTTTTTAATTTTTTGATAATTAGCTGTCGCAATTGTCTGACCCAAAATGGTATTTCCAAAATTCTTGAAGCTGAAGAAAAAAATTCCAATTTTTTGTTCTCATTTTAAACTGCCACATCTGCTGTTCAGATTAAAATATGAAAAAATAAAAAATATGTACTTATTCTTGGTACTTTCCCGATTCTCATGGTGTTATCTATCTAAAAAAATATTAACATTTACCTTTTCAAAAAAATATATTTTCCCAATGTTGATTTTGGGGCCGGGGCCGGGGACAGGTATTTACAAGTCCGCATCCACTCTCTTGATCGAAATATGAAAATACAAAAATACCCACTTGTTTAGTATATTTTTCTGATTCCAACAATATTATTTGTTTAAAAAATTATTTCTATTTACCATTTCCAAAAAAAAAAAAAAAAAAAAAAGTTTTCCAAATGCTGATTTTCTGTTTTTTGCAGATTTTAAAAATTTGCAACTGGTTTTCGGGTTAAAATACAAAAATAATAATAATAATAATAATAATAATAGCACTTATTGTCGGTATTTTTTTCATTCTAATGATGTCTTAACACTTTGACCGCTCCATGAGTCCATATGGTCTCATGCGTGGCTTACTTTTTGTGCGCTGTGAGACCTTACAGTCTGATGGCAGATTATTATGAAACAAGATTGCAGAGTCCGCATACAACTCTCAAAGTTACTGATCGTGGAAAATCAAATACATAAGAGGTAGTTTGGGTGGTTTTTAAAAAGTAATCAATTTCAGGCTGGGTGATCAACATGTTAAAAAATATTAATATTTACCTTTTAAAAATAATTATTTTCTTTATGCCTATTTCCTGTTTTCTGTTTTTTTCTGCAGATTTTAAATTCTGCCACTATTCAAATCGGAATACAAAACAACTAAAAATACCCACTTATTTCTGGTACTTTTCTGGTTCCAATGATGTCTTGGATTAAAAAAATCATACAAACTTGAGGAGGTATGTTGCCGAAGGCAGCGGGGCCTCCTTCATTAGTTTCATTTGGAAAGATTTTCAGTAAAAAATATAAAATCAAAACAGATCAGAGCGTGTGTGGCAAGCCTGTTTACACTGCCAAAGGTAATGAGGATCTCTTGGTTCATTTGATAGATTTTCATTTAAAATATAAAGTCATACAAATTCGAGGGTGTACATTGCCGAAGGCAGCGGGGTCTCCCAACATTTGATTCACTCATAAAGATTTTGTTTAAAAATATAAAATTATAACAGACCAGAGTGTATATAGAAAGCCCAGTATATGCTGCTGAAGACAGTGGGAGGCACAACTCTAGGTTCGTTTGAGGTATTTTCATTTATAAATGTAAAATCATACAAATTCTAGGATGTGCGCTGGAAGGCAGTGTGACTCCCTACATTAGGTTAGTTTGGAAAGATTGTCATGTAAAAATATAAAGTTATTCAATACTTCCCTACATTAGGTTAGTTTGGAAAGATTGTCATGTAAAAATATAAAATTATTCAATACTTATTTTATGTATATTTAAGGTTATTATTACGGGCCCAAGCAATGCCAGGTGGGTCAGCTAGTAAGTATATAAAACACAAATTTAACAGATACATAATCAAACTAAGTGCCTAAACACTGAAATTCAGAATTACAAAGGTATAAATAGTGAAATACTTCACGATTGACCACTAGTTTGCAGCTAACACAAAAATGCTTTTTGATGTAGTTGATAGGCAATCTAAAAACATATACTAAATTAGAATATCTATTAGAGTTTCCAGTTAAAAACTGTTTCCATCTATGCTGTACACCACTGTAATCAGGCGTCTTTAAACCGAGGAGTCTGGCTTAGATTGTCTGGTGTCAATCAATACCCAAATAAATATTTAAAATTATTATTATTAATATTTGTAATTATTGTATACTTTTCTCATATTCCTTTTCCTCATTTAAAATTATTTGTTTATCTGTTACAGGGATACTGTACTCGTAACTGTATCTGCTGGTGGTTTGGGATTAGCAGCTGTTGATCTTGCTACAAATTTATTCAATGCAAAAGTGAGATAACGTTTTAATTATTTTTGTACATGATATTTATTATATTTTGTGTTTTAATATAAAAGTTGGAAAATGGTACATGTAATAATAATAACTAGCCAGGTTTTACACATCTAGACAGTCGTTTTGGCAGCCCTCAGTAATGATAAACACATTTGATTTTGTTTGAGTTACTGTGTAAATGCCAGCCACAATACCAACTCGTCATTCCATCATATCATTATCAAAAATTAAAGGCGTTATTACCTCATGTGATGAGAAACTAAGTTAAATTGAGGAAGTACAAACAAAGCATTTTCCTAACATGCAAACTATGCTTTAAACAAATTTGAATTAACCAGTAGACCCGTGCGAAGATTTCACACTGCAGTCTAATATTTTTTAGATGCAGGTTAAAAAAAAAATTAAGGACTGAAAATATCTGCAAACAACAGTCAAGCCAGAATATCATCTCATTTATTCCATCAAAGCTACACTAAAAACTGACCGAGGAATAAAGAAAGCAAAGTATCTATTTGATACTTCATTAGATGAGTAAAACAAGTTGAGAAACATAGCCTATTAGTTTCTATCTTTTGAATTTGTCTTTTAATCTGTATGCTCTTTAGTTATAAAATTTTTCCAGTTGCTATATAGTGAAATCATTATATAACAGAGAATTCTATTTACTGTTTAAGTTTTTAACCAGACTCTTTAAAAAGTGGTTTGAAAAATGGACTATCCTATATGTAGTGTAGGACAATTAATTGCAAGTGAATGCCATAAAATAACTTTCTGTCACAAGAAAGGGATAAAGAATGTTAATTGCGTAAGTGAAGAAGACAAAATGTTATTGAGTTTAAGAACTGAAACTAATTTAGATTCAATTCAAACTGTTTGCTTCCACCATGAAAGCTTATTCTTGAAGAAATTTGAGTTGTGTCACAAAACTTGCAGTGATCCATTGAAAAAGCATAAAGAACCAATAAAAAATTCTTGTGGCTTGTTACATTGTAGCAATCTAAATGTTTATCAGAAAAAAGGATTTTAAGTGAAACCAGAAGAAAAATTGTATCCTAAATGTAGAGAACTCATTTAAAAGAGTGATGAACTAGTCAGTTATATAGAAGAGGATTATAACTACACAGAGCAGACAGATTCTGGTTTAAGAACAGAAGAAAAACACAGTGTACATAGAGAAAAAGCTGTAGAAAAGCTCAATGTGTCCCTTAATGAGATGGAGTGTTCACATTTGAAACGGCATGGTTCAGGGGAGACCAGTAAAACATCTTATGGAAAAAGAAACTTAAAAAAATTACAGAAAAATATCGAAGACAGTTTTAGAAAAGTATTTAATGTAGAAGTCTCACCTACAGTAAATGAAACAGAAAAACTTGTATCAGAAAAAGCAGCTGATTTGGATAAACTGGTTGAAGTAATGAAGGAGAATATAAAATGTGTCCCTAGGAATAAGCAAATACAAATACTAACAATTCCAGCTGCTTTGTCTTGGCCAAGGAAAATAATTCAACAAATATTTGATGTCTCAGATTATTCTGTTCGTCAAGCCCAAAAACTGTATAACGAAAAGGGATTTTTAGCTGAACCAGACTATCGACATGGCAAAAGGCTTTCACCAGAAACTGTTGATGTGGTCAGAAATTTTTACCAAAGTGATGAACAGTCAAGAGTAATGCCAGGTATGAAGGATGTTATCAGCATAGGAAAAAATGAGTATCAGCGAAAAAGGTTAATACTAAGCAATCTTAAAGAACTATATTCAGCCTTTAAAAAGGTGTATCCTAGTGTTAAAGTGGGTTTCTCCAAATTTTGTACATTAAGACCAAAATGGTGATTTAGCTGGTTCTAGTGGTACCCATAGTATATGTGTATGCACAGTCCATAAAATGTTATATTGCTCCTTTATGCTGCACAAATCAATGATACATATAAGGACATAATGAAATTCTTATTGTGTGCAGAGCCAACAAGAGAATGTATACTCATACATTGTTTTGCATGCCCTGAAAAGCATAATCTTATTAATTATTTAAAGACAAAATTTGCAGAATATGATGGTGCTTAATCTATCGAATTTTCACAATGGGTATGTATTGATAGAACAGAGATGATTGAAAGCACTGCAACGTTAGATGATTTCATCGATGATTTAACAAACAAAATTGAACGACTGATTCCTCGCTCTTTTATAGCTAAATCACAATCTTTATTTTTAAAAAACCTAAAAGAAAATCTTCAATTAATACAGCAATCATTCTTCTAGACTTTAGTGAAAATTATGCATTTGTCGTTCAAGACGAAGCACAAGGATATCATTGGACTTCTGAATCTTGAACTTTACATTCCGTGTTGGTTCATTATAAAAAATGCTGAAGGAGTGAATATGGTCTTATCTCATTGTATCATCAGTGATAATTTGAAGCATGATGTAAGTATCGTGTATAAAACTCAGGAAAAAGTTTTGAAATTCATTAAAGAAAATTCTCCACATATTGAAGAAATACATTACTTTAGTGATGGATGTGCAGCACAATACAAGAATAAATACAATTTCCTTAATCTTTTCCACCATGAGAATGATTTCAACTTAAAAATAGAGTGGTCCAGTATTTTTTTGCTACAAGCCATGGCAAATCAGAATATGATAGTATTGACGGGACTGCAAAACAATTAGCCAGAAAAGAGAGTCTTCAGAGGCATCTAGATAATCAAATAAACATTTTTATAAAACATTTTTTGATTTCTGTGTTACACATATCTCAAACATCAATTTTCATTTCATTAGTAGAGATGAATTGCAGGTAACTCGTTCATTTCTGGAAGCATCCTTCAAAGATCTCCAAACACTTCCTGGGACTCGAAATTTCCACAACTTTCGACCACTGGATGCATTAGGTGCCATAGAAGCAAGAAGAATTAGCAACGATGAAAGGCCTGCTTTTACTTTTAATTAAAAAAATATTCCACAATTTGCAAATACAGATAATTTATACCCTGGCTGTTTCATTGCCTGTATTTATGATGATTTATGGTATTTTGAAATGGTGTCTGAAGTTAATCAAGATGAAAGGGATGTTTTAGTGAAATTTCTACATCCAAATGAACCTTCACTTTCATTTTACTGGCCTAGCTCTGATATTTGTGGAATACCATTTCCTTATGTACTAAGTGTTATAGTACCTCCTCATACAATAACTGGAAAAACATAATATGTCTTTTCTAATGAGTGTATGCTCTTAGTAGAAAAGATGATGAAAAACAGACAGTTGCATGAAAAAGGAACTGAAAAACATTGAGCTGGTAAATTATAAGATTTAATAATGTATTATAAAAGTTGTATTATTATGAATCAACATTACATAAAAATTTAATTTTCATGTTTTTTTTTTTTTTTTTTTTTTTTTTTTTACTAAAATATAATATCTCTGTATGTAAATTGCTGCATGCAAATCATAAATTTTATGATATCCTATTTTTGGTTTATTTATTATTAATTCATGTTTAACTATTTTCAAATAAAAAAAGCTTACATATTAAAATTTAACTTTAATTCAACTGTATTTTTAATGTTTTTTATAGTTTAATTTTTATAGTTATTATTAATAATTCAATTTTTAAATATGTGTAAAATCTTGTCTCATGATAGTCATTTTTGTGAAAATGGGGAGGGGGAATCCCTAAAAGTGCCATAATATTTTTTTCACTGGGTAAGTTAAAGCACATGTTATGATAATTTTCCATAAAGAAATCATGATTTTAATTTAGGCCCTCATGTTAAAAATTTAAAATTTTGAAAATGACTTTTATAGCAAAAAAAAATTTTTTTTTAATTCAACTTTATTAAATTTTTTTAATTATTTAATCTAAACTTAGGGTATTCTCATATTTTTTTCTGAAATTCTTAATATCTTAAGGTATAATGTCAAAATTTTCAAAAATATTTTAGCATTAGCAATTGAGAAATAATTTTTTTTGTAAACAGCAGCAGCTGATTCTGAGAGTCGCACGAATGACAAATGATGCAAAATCACAAAATTTCAAAGAGCGATAAAATTAAGATTAACTGAAATAAAGAAAAAAGAATTTAAGGCGTTACTTATAACCATAAACAATATAAGTACACGAAGTTTCATGAAAATCTGTGATGGTGGGTGTTGGGGTCTGGTTGAATTGACATGGAATGACCCATATATAGTATATTTATCATTTGCATATTTATCCTTTGACTGTGGAATTTTTAAAGCAAAATTGCTTAAAAAATTGTGTATTATATAATTTTTTCTACAAATGTTTTTCCTGTTGAAATTGTAGGGTAAACAGTCAGAGGGTTAATGAATTAATTTGATTTAAAGACTAACTTTTGTGAAAATTGGCCAATCGCCACCAAATTTGAATATGCCATTAAGGTACAACAGTACTAAATTGTTTTTAAGATGATCATAGTATCATATGCAGTGATTATTATTATTATTTTTTTTTTACAGAGACAGGTCAAAATTTTAATGTACAACTATCTATTGTGTGCCAAAGGAGCAATGCTGGTAATAATATGGATTAAATTGAATATGGATATTAAAAAAGTTGTCACAGAAAACACTGTTTTGCCAAACCACTCTTGCTAATAATATATGCCAACTAGCATGCAATAACTAAAAAATGGGCAATTTAAAAAATAGGCAGTTTCTTGCGTGAATGTTTTTGCATAACTATAAAATCATGAGATAAAATGTTAAGAAACAATCCATGAAGTCTTTGTTTTTTGTTTAAAAGTTACTTGCTCTTTAATTTTTTTAAATTCTATTTATTCTATAGATGTAATGACCATACTATATAAAATTTTATATTATTTTATATTTTATAATTGTTAAGAATATGTTTTGTTGCTTAAGATATTACATCTATTTTGTAGGTTATTGGAGCCTGTGAATCTGAAGACAAAGCTGATGTTTTACGTGAAAAAGGAGCTTTTTCTACTGTCAACTTCAAAAAGAAAAATATTGTTAAAGCTGTATTAGAAGAAACAAACAACCAAGGTGTCAAAGTAGTATTTGATGCTGTTGGAGGAGATGTTTTTGAAGATTGTCTTCAAAGGTATAGTTGTAGCTTAACATTTTTTAAATATGTGTCATTTTTATTGAATATTGTATCACAAAATATATTGCCTGGTTTTTATGTTGTTTTCTAAAAGCATATGAAATTCACAGTGCATTCAAACAATTTAATTGAAAAAATACCTTACATTTAAAGCTATTAAATGCTAATATGTTTCTTTTAAATGCTAAAAAGTGTAAACTAAAAGCATAATATACAGTAAAATAACTTTTATTAGATTGTTGACATGTTTCGGCTCACTCTGAGCCATTATCAAAAAGAAATTGGAATATTCTATAATTGCATGGTTTTTTAAGTTATTATTCGAAATGCTATCATTTAATTTTCATGTACTTTTAGAATTATGCCTGTTATTTTTTATTTTTACGTGGTTGTTTATTGTTTATTATTTATAAAATATTCTCATTTGTTTTTGATAAAGGCTCGGAGTGAGCCGAAACATGTCAACAATCTAATAAAAGTTATTTTACTGTATATTATGTTTTTAATTTACACCTGTTATGATTTAAAAATTTAACTCTTAATTTATTCAGTATTTTACATTTAACTTTAATTTATTCTCCAATTTAATTAAATTCATTAAATTCATTTAAATTAATTATGCTAAATTTCATTTTTGCATTTTAAATCTAACATTCTTTCTAAATTGTTTACTTTTGGTGAGAACATAAATTAATTTCAGAATCTTTCCATTACATATGTTTTAGGATATTTATTCATTCAATTTAATTTACATTTTATTCACTTTGCAATATTAATTAAACTTCATTTCAAATGATCTAAAATAAAAATATTTATAACTTACTTTTTCTAACTTTTAAATAATATACAGTCTAAAATAAATTATTCCAAAATATAGTGTATTTCCCTTTTAATAATATTGATTAAAAAATTGGTTAATTGTTAATTTATTCTTTTCAGAAAGTTCAAATTCATTTATTTTAATTCAGGCAAATTCTTTCAGAATCGCGAACTTTTCCATATTTCATTTCAAAATTTCTAAGTCCAATAATCATTTTTCAAAATTTCTTAATTTAAATATTTTACTTTCAAAAACATATCTGGTGGAAAGAAATTTTAATTTTATTTAGATTGCTAAAATTTCATTTGTTTTCATCCATTAGTTTGGCAGTTATAGATTTTTAATTACTTTCGTTTTTTCTGTTTTGAATTTCGTCGAGATTTGCGATCAGACGCCATTGATGAGTATTTGGATGTTTCGGGTAAACAAGCAGGCATTATTTCTTAGTTCCCGCGCATTTGTATCTGGGTCAGTGACTCACGAGAGGCAAGGTCATTATCAGTCCGATTCAAGGTGACAGATAGAAGCTCATAGAACATTCGCAATGACGTGTCGTCAACAGTTAATATTTGACTTTGACCGCGTGGGTAAGCTTCTTCAAAAAATCCATCAGGTGGTGTCACAAGCGCGACAGTTAGATTCGGAACCGTTAGGAGATGCTCTTTTTTGATTGGCGGAGATTTCAAATCTCAGAGAGAGATCGTACTTTGAGTATTGAAGGAGAATCACTTCGCCAAATTCGTTTGATCGACTAACAACGTTTTTTTTTAGGCTGTCGGGCCTCTGGCCTGGCGGCAGTTGAGCTTGTTCCAGCACTGGATGAAGTTATTCACTTAGTGGGTGGAAATGTGTTGTGATTTTCTCGAGAGATAGAGATACTAAAATTTTTAGATGCTACGGAGCAGTGTTACCATCTCTTTTCGACATCTTGAGCTATTTATTAGCTATCGCTAATTTATTGAAGAGTATTTACGATGTATTAAATTGAACCAGCAGAATTAGATGCTAGCCAATCTACTTTGACATCTAGACCCACCTACATTCTTCAGCGTGTTCGGAGAGCCAGTCCGTGAATTTTCGTACATCCCTGAGTGATTTCTCATCAGATAGATGCAAGCTTGATAGAAGAAAAACGTTCATATTCTTTATTTTCCTATTCCAACAATGAACTCCATTTCTTGAATTTATCCATATATAACAATAGCATTTCACTTCAAGTATAAATAATTATGTTCATCGACAACTGAGAGCACCGTGTAAAAGAATCTGCCATTTTTCTGAGAGACTTTTTTTTAATCTTCAAGAACATCCTTAATGACGAACATTAAATTTTGAAACTTATTGAACTTATTTAAACGAATAACATTTTAAAATTAATCTAAAAGGACTGAACATCATACATTTTGAATGTATTCTCATGATTTAAAATTATTAAAAATTATCTGGTAAGAATTATTGTGAAAGAAGAAAGAATGTGAATTAATATAATCAAATGAAGTTCTTTGCATATTAATATTTTGTGAGTGCTCTTTCTGCTTCAAATAAATCTATGTGTGTCATCTATTTGGTGAGTTATTTATTTTCTTAATTTACATTTCACCGATTTCAGATGGATCAACTTTGGTAAAAATGTTTATCATTCTTAAATTTTACAATTAAGCTTTCAACTTAAATTCTAATATTCCAACATTAAATTTTAACCTTTTTAATTTAACTTATTTCACAACGCAATGTTACTGTCACTTGAGATTACGCCATATAGAGAGATTTTGGGATAGTTAACTTGTACTATTTTCAAAATTGAATTTTCAGGTTTGGATTCAATCGGAATATTTTTCGAGAGAATCATCACTTCATTAATTTTTCCTGGTATAAGTTCTCCGATCCCTAAATCTCGCTATATTTAATTGGCGCCGTGTACCAGTCACGATTTGGGTTGTGTTCCTATTTAATTGGTGCCGTCGACACAGTCTTTTTCTTGGGTTATTAATATTTAATTGGCGACGTGTACCAGTTAGGATTGTGGTTATGATACTATTTATTATTATTTATGACTCTTTTTGTGCTGTATTTTAATGACTCAAGTAATTATTTTGAGTTAGGTTAATTTTTTTTTACCGTAGTTGGAAACGGTACTTAAAGTAAAATTTTTTTTACTCTCAGTTTATTTAGTGTGAAAATAATAGTCAATAACTTAAAGTGTTATTTTTTTTTCAAATTAATTTAATAATCTTATTATTCAGTTGATCCAGTGGTAGATATGAGGTTATTTTATAAATAATTTTGAGTTTATATTATATTTGAGATATTGATAGTACTTTGTAATAAAAATTTTTTTTTTTCAAATGTTGAAGAGAATCTTAAATTTAATAATGCAATTTGATGATCGATTTCTAAGATTAGGAAGTGTACATATGTCTTAAATTATTTATCATTTTTATTTTATCTGGATATCCATGTGCTATATTTATTTTTTATCATTTCTCCAGTGTTTTTCTTAATTATTTATATGTGATTATGAATATATTTTGGTACTTTTATTATTGAAATTGATAAGGGATTTAATTTCTTTAAACATCTTTGAAAAATATTTCATATTTATTTATATTCTATTATCATTTCATTTTAGTGCAAAAATTTTGGGATTGCAATAGATAGGCGAAAAAATTTTTGAGATTTGTTAAATAATAAATTTTTGGGGAGGTGTATAAAATTTTTTCTGGATAAACATGAACAACCATGATATCCAATTTCAGGCATTGCTTGCTTCTTTGCCAAAATTTCACGGGAAGGAGGATGAAAATGTATCTTTCTTCATTAGGCACATTGCTGATGTTTGTAACATTCAGCACTTGAATAATGAGAGTAGAGTACTTTTGCTCAGATTGCACTGCTGTGATAAAGCTGAGGAATTTATTTCTGGAGATCCAATTGCTAGGAATGAGGAGGATTTTGACGCTTTAGTCAGGCTTCTGAGGGATAGATTCAAGAAGGAGGAAACTTTTCAGGAGGCTTCATATAAATACTCCACTACTTGCCAACGTCCCAAGCAGACTGTTAAGGAACTTTCTGATGAGATCAGAAAGATTTGATTTGATTTGATAGCCTAAGAGGGACTGCTCAGACTAGTAGAAGTCTGTAGAGCATAGTGTCCCTCCCGGTCCCCTTTATTAAGGTCTTAAAAAAAAAAAAAAAAAAAAAAAAATTACAAACTACAGCCGAAGCTGGACCCGCCGTTAAACGCGACAAGGAGCGGGATAGAATGTTTATAACAAATACAAATACAAACTATGGTCAACGACCAGATCATATATAAGCTCGGCCCTGCTAGGGAAGGACCCTTTTCGCGACAGTTAGCAGGGACTGAATAGGAGTTGTGCATTGAGAGTGGCAGCTGACGGCTACTAGGTAAGGTTAGAGAGTTCTGTCAGAAAAATATAGATTTTAAGTAGCTTTCTGTTTAGGGTGTGCCTCTTTAGAATATTAGGAAGCCATTCCTTGGGAGGGATTGCAGGCTTCCTAATATGCCACTGTGCTGTTAACGGGCAGGTGAAATAATAATGGGGAGCCGACGCCTCTGCGCCACACTCGCAAAGGAATGTGTCTGCACATTTAAATTTGTAGAGGTATGTTCGAAAGGGACCGTGTCCCGTGAGAAATGCTGTTGTGTGTGCGGAGAGGTTGTAGTGTGTTATTGAGACTTTCGGTATTAAATTATATGTGTGTCGGCCTTTGCTGCTGTTATCCCAGATTGATTGCCATTCTGTGAGTATATTTGCTTTTAGTAAACGTTTTATGTATGTGGAAGGAATTGGAAGATGAATGTCAATGTGTGGTTTAGCTGTTGCTTCCTTTGCGAGTGCGTCCGCGATTTCATTACCTTGAACGCCCGTGTGCGCTGAAACGTGGCCAAGAGCTACTCTATTTAGAAGGGACTTTAACTTAAGTTTGATTTCTAGGATTAGCGGATGTTTGGTTCTATGGGCATAGATAGCCTGCAGACCAGAGAGACTGTCGCTATAAATTTGGACGAAGGGATGTGTGGTGTTTGTCTGGATCCAGTCCAGGGCTTTTAGGATGGCATAGAGTTCTGCCTGATAAACAGAATTGCGGTCATCTAGTCTGCAGGCCCACTGATGGGTGACGGCATTCCTTTCCATGGCGCAGAATGCTGCTGCCATGCCGGTGACAGTTCCGGACCCGTCAGTGAAGAGAGTAATTCTAGAGGATGGGGAGAATGAATTAAGATTGGTGTTTACTTGGAAGTGAGATGTCTCATCGGAGGGGTGTATCTGCCATCCTGGAACTTTGTGCTGTATTTTGGTGTTTGGAAGGAATTCGCTTGCAGTCGGTTCATGCTTAAGGTGGAGAATACGTCCCTTGGTGTATTCATATGCGAGTATTGTGTCGATTGGTGGTATGCCCGTTATGGTATTTAATGCATCCGTGGAGATTGTTTTGTAGCCTCGTGAGATTTGTAAGAGAAACATTCGCTGTAGTGAGATCAACTTTGTTATTGCTTGTTTTGTTAAGTGTCCCCCCCATATGCTTGCCCCGTATGTTATAATTTTCTGTACTATAGTGTGATACCATATTTTAAGCATGAAGTTGCTAATACCCCATGTTTTTGACGTCATTTTTAGTGAGTTGTGGTGAAAAATTATGAGTTTTATTTTAAGTTGATGTAGATGTGCTAGCCAATTTTGATGCTTATCGATAGTTATGCCTAAAAGCTTGAGATATGGAACATGGTGGACGCTGGTCCCGTTGACGCGAATGATTGGGTTCCTGCCACGCAGAAGGCGTGGTTTTGCAAATGTCAGTGCTTGAGATTTGCCTGGTGAAAGTTGTAGGTGTAGGGATTCCAGTAACTGGCAGAACACAGGGAGAGCTGAAGCTGCCTCTTGCTCCAAATTCAAACGGATGCGGCCCGAAAAAATAAAGGTGAAGTCGTCCGCGAACGCGTAGAGGAGGAAACCTAGTTTGTCTAATTCTTTAAGGAATAAATTTGCTATTAGCAGCCAAAGAATGGGTCCGAGGCAAGAGCCTTGTGGGCAACCCTTTTCTAAATTGTGAGTTGAGGTGCCTGCACCCCAGTTGATTAGAACGCTGCGCTGTGATAAGTAGGAGCGGATGACTCCAGCTATATTTCTTGGGCAGTTGAGTACTTGTAGTTGTCGTATAATGTCGCGCCATTCCACGTTGTCGAAAGCCCCCTGTATATCAAGTGAGACGAGGGAAGTGTAATTTCCACGGGCAATTGTACATCTGATGGTCCCCAATAATGAGGATATTCCGCAAATGCAGGCTCTTAAAATGAACCTTATGTTTACAAAATTTTTAGAGGCCCTAAGATCAGATATCAAAACTGAAGTTTTGAAGTTTGGTACAGATAATTTTGAGGATCTAGTCGCTAAGGCTATGGATATTGAGAAGGCTTTTGAGCAGCAAGCGTTTATGGTTAATAATATAAATGCTATTCCATCCACGAGTCAAAATACCCAGGATTCTTTAATTCAGGTATTATTAAAACAGCAGGTTGATTCGAATAAAATGTTGCTAGATATGGCGGAACAGTTGAAAAAATTAAAAGAGGATAAGGACGTTTGCCATATTTGCAATAAGCCGCATAGGACTAAAGATTGCTGGTATTTTCCACAATCATACAGTCATGGGAGTAGCTTGAGGAGAGATGATGGTCAAGTAAACAGTCAAGGTAACTTATCTCCACATATTCAAAATTCTCCAAGTCAGGGTGGTAATTTTCCAGGTTTCAACCGTAATCAGGGAAATTTTTCTAGAGGCAATGGCAATCGCAGAGGAAACTTTGTACCGAGATACAACAGAGGCAGGAATCACGGAAATTTTAGGCCATATAATCGCAGTCATCGTAGGAATTTAAACTTTTAAGGGGTTCTGGGCATCATTCAAAATTTTCCCCTCAATTTCACAGGACCCTTGATGATAAATGTTCTTTTAATGAGTTTGAGGGTGTTGATACTTTTATTTCTAATGTTAACTCAAAATATTTAATGTCTTGTAATGTGGATGCTTCTGCCTTACCACTAATTAATCTTCATTTTGGTAAGAATTCGTTCTATGCTCTTTTAGATACTGGTGCTAATTTATCCTTAATTCAACCAAAAACCATTGAAATACTTAAACAATACATAAAATTAAATTTTCTTTCTAGGTCAGTCAATATTAAAACAATTAATAATGCTTCAATTCCATATTTCTCAGCTGTACAACTTAATTTTAAAATTAAGAATACATGGTTCCATAATGTTTTTTTTGTGACTCATGATAATTGGCACTCTAAATATCAAATTATCTTAGGTTATGATTTTCTCAATAGAAACAAAGTTTTACTAGATTCTGCCAATTCTCAACTTATCATGGGCAACTTAACTTTTCCTTTTGACAATAAAAATCCTGATTCCATCCAAAACTCTTCAACTAATGATATTACTGTTAATGATTCTGATAACTTAAATAATTCTCTCAATTCCGATAATACTTCTAATATTAATTCTCAGATGGCTGATACTAATTCTTCTAATGATACTAATGCTAATGTCAACTCAAATGTTCAATATAATTCTGACAACACCAAAAACTATGTAAGACCTAAACATAGAGTAATTCTAAGACCAAACCAAGGCAAAATAATTAAACTTAGAACTTTTCATAAACTTAACAGCTCATCAAATTATTTATTTTGTCCATCAACCACTAAATTACCTCTAAATTTAAATTACAGTCTCCATGAATCTAATGATAACAACTCTATTTTAATTTATATTCATAATAACAATAGTAAAAAAGTAATCTTGGATAAAAGAGTAAAATTAGGATATTTAAAATCAGTTAATAACGATCAAATTTCTAAACATGGAGATTCTCAAACTTTTCAAGTTAATTCATTGGTGACTCAGGATATGTTGCAACTTAGGAAAGAGCAATTAAGTGTGGATAATTTTCAAGTTAATCATTTATCAGAGACAGATAGAAAACGTGTATTGAATATTTTAATGAAAAACTCTGCAGTATTTTCTACGTCATATCAAACCTTAGGGTGCACAGATAATGTTGTTCCTGAATTTAATTTGCTTCATGATTTTGCTTTACAAACAAAACCTTACCCTATTCCGAGAATTGCTAAGGACTTTGCCAGACAGGAGATTGCTTCACTTTTAGAAGCAGGCATAATTGAAAATTCATCTTCAAATTATTGTTTTCCAGTCATTTTTGTGAAAAAGAAATCTCTTCCAACTGATGATCCATCCAAACTTAAATTCAGAATGGTTATAGATTATAGACTTTTAAATGCAATTACTGAACCTTATAAAATATGCTTACCCAGAATCAACGATATTATGCAAAACATTGCAGGTAAAAAATACTACACTGTTCTTGATCTCAAAGCTGCATTTTTTCAAATTCTTTTAAATAAGAAAGATAGGTCTAAATTAGCATTTGCTACTGAATTTGGGAATTTTGCCCCTACCAGAATGCCTTTTGGACTTGTGAATTCAACTAGCTATTTCCACACAGTGATAAATAACTGTTTACATCCTCTTAAAGGACAACATGTTCAATATTTTTTGGACGATATCATTGTGGCTGCAGATACTCTTGAGGAAATGTTGGATTGGCTGCAGAAAGTATTCGATAGGTTGAGAGAATTTAATTTAACTTTAGACCCAGCCAAGCTTCAGATTTGCAAAGAAGAAATTACTTACCTTGGTTTTAAATTACATGCCAATGGTCATTCACCAGCAACTGATAATGTTAACAAAATCAACAAATTTCCCGTTCCCACAAATGTTAAACAAGTACAGAGTTTTCTAGGTATGGTTAACTATTTTAGACACCTCATTTTTAATTTTGCTGAAATTGTTCATCCCATAGTTAATCTCACAAAAAAGAGTACAAAATTTAATTGGAGTAAAGAGTGTAATGATTCCTTTCTTAAAATTCAAAGTATATTATTAAATAGTCCTACTGTTAAGAACTTCGACGATAGTAAGGAGGTTTGTTTAGTTACAGATGCCTCAATGCAAGCTATATGTGGAATTCTTATGCAAGTTCATGACAATAAATTTTATCCTATTGAATTTTTTTCGAAACAACTAAATCCTGCAGAATCAAAATATCCTTCAATTAAACGAGAATTTTATGCCATTTATGCTTCGATCAAACATTTTCATGAATTTCTCTATGGTAGACAATTTAAAATCTTAACTGATGCAAAAGCTCTAACTTATCATCTTAATCTAGAGAAGCAGACTGAAATTATAACTAAATGGTGTATGTATCTACAAGGTTTTAACTACAGGGTTGAGCATATTCCAGGTTTCAAAAATCCAGCTGATTTTCTTTCACGTGTCATTGATAGATCTGATAATCCAAATGCTTATGTAAATTCATTAAATATTTTCATACCTACTAATAATTCCTTAACTACTGAAAATATTCTTAAAGAACAATTAAATGATACTAAACTTAAAGACATCAGAGATAAAATAATTGCTAAAGATAAAACTAATCCTAACTATTCTATTAACCCAGATAATGATTTGATAATGTTTGCTAAGAAAAAACCAGGCAATGTAAATAGAAGTAAGAAAATAGTTATTCCCAAAACTTTAGTCAACAGTTGTATTGCTTTAGCTCATCAAGCACATTTTGGAATTGCTAAGACTATAGATATGGTGCAAAAGAATTATTTTTGGAATGGGATGGTGCAAGATGTTCAGAACTTTGTCAATAGTTGTGATAAATGTTTACCGCATAAAAGTAAACAGACTAATACCAAACCCGCATTCATTCCTAAGAGTGATTTAGCCCCTGGTGAGATGATAGCGATTGACATAGTGGGAAAGCTTCCAAGATCTCATGATGGGAAATTTTTCATTCTTACTATTGTTGATCATTATTCACGCTTTCTAGAAGCAGTACCTTTAACCAATGTAACTTCTCCATCCATCATTAAAGCTCTAAATTCTTATTTTTCTAGATATGGTATACCTAAATTTATTTTATCAGATAATGCGAAAAACTTCAAATCTGATTTGTTTGATCAATTCCTAAAAACTCTTAATATTAAGCAAAGAAATTCTTCAATTTATTTTCCGAGATCAAATGGTCTTTTGGAGAGGATTCATCGCTCTCTTAAAGAGTCGGTTGCCTCGCTCTCAGATAATGTTATAGAATGGTCAGACAGGCTAAAATTTTATGTTCTTCATTATAACAGCAGTAAACATGCAGTAACTAATTTCACTCCAGCTCAATTATTTTTAGGTAGAGATGTTAATTTACCTATGGATAGCTTTTTACCTCCACGGTCTGTACAGGATCCCCCTGTATATTTTCAACAACTGCAAGAGCATATCAAGACCACTAGAAATTTTGTCAAGCAAAATGAACAAAAATATTTTAGCTTGAATGAAAAATTTCTGAAAGGTCGCTCTCCTCCAAAACTATCCATTGGTGATACTGTATATCTTAAAAATTTAATACCTTCAACAACTTTTAAACCTAAAAACTCTGGTCCATATAGAATCATTGGAGCATTCAGGGGTGATAATTATTTGATAAAACATATCAATGATCAGACAGACAAAGAAATTAAGGTGAATGTAACGAAACTCATTCACGCAGGGTATTAGTATATGTGTTAGTTTTTGGATAGATTTATTTCCTTTCGAATGGTACTTATTTGTATATATTTTTCTTCTGCAATATGTTATATCTACAACTATTTATATATATATATATTTTAAATTTTACTGGTGCAATAGTGTGGTGACTATATATACCTTAATGAAATAGACAGTTTTTAAGTGCTAAAGGAAGAAAATAATATTTTGAAAGTAATATTTAATGAGGAAGAAAATGTTCTGTGCTTATCAACTATGGTATTTTTGTTTATTGACAGTGATGTGAACATATTCTCTTTGAAAATACTATTTATCATATTTTCTGTGAATTGCCGTATTTCTTCGAAGAACTTAAATAATGATAGGGACTGTTGATTTTAAATAATTTGCAATGTTCAATCTAAATACATTAGTGTGAACACTATTTTTATATGTTAAATAAAATTAATAATCAAGATAATGAAATAGTCATCTTTGGGTAAGTTATCCTTTTCTTTTCTCTGCCAAGTATGAATTTTCCATTTTTGTTTTGTGAATCTTATTTGAAGGTAAATGTATTGTTGTTTAAAAAAAAAATCAAGTTACATTTCAAAGTTATACAGGCTAATAGTTAAGGCTACTTTTCCATTATATCCCATTGTCGCCAAGCATAATAGTTGGTGCCAAATGAAATGTTTGAAAAAGATTAACATTGTTAGTCTAAAAGTGATCATTTAAAATATATAACATTTGAAAATTACAGACTTTTACGAATGATTTTATTAAATCAATACAAATAAATATTTAAAATAAAAGGATAAATAAATATTATGCAATAAACTAAAACTTAATTTAAACTTCAGGCATGAAATTGTTAATGTTTCTTTTAGCACTGCTTTAAACATTAATTTTTAGGGTTTCGCTCATCTCACAAAACCCTATTCGTCCCACTACGTTGTCTGTCCATCACAGAGCTGGTTCTCAGAAACTATATAACTTAAAGACATGAAATTTTGCGTACTTATAGCTGAATACCTACTATGAAGCTAAAAATCATAAAATTTGAAAAAATCGTATTATTTTAATATAGAGAGATAAAAAACCAAAAATCTAACAGCCTTTTCCTATTAAATTTAAACATTTTTTGTTGTAGCAGTTGCCAACAATTAAAAATCCACAATAAAAATTTTTTCTATTCTGCATGAAAAATGAAATAAAAAGTTTCAACAATTGAAAAAAAGATTAATATGGCATCATATTGGTAATGAAACGGAAATTTTCAAACATTTCTCAATAATACAAGGAGTATGAGTATGTATAAATACAGAAAGCAGCTTAATATGACGTCATTAGAGAATTAGAAAGAAAATTAATCTGACGTCATATTGGAAGTTTAACGGAATTTTTCAAATGTTTGAAAATAATACAAAGAGAGTATCAATATGAGTAATAGAGAAAGCAAGTAGATATGATGTCAGCTAGTGATTATAACATCATATGAGTTTGAGGAATATATTGAATCATGATAAAAACCCGATTATGGAAGGCATATTTTAAAATTTTGAAGGTCTATACAACATGTTTAATTTTGAAATTAATTTTTTTTTAAATATCGCATTTAGTCCTCATGACAGAGTATAATAGCAGGCTGGTTCAGATATTTGAAAAAACGAGAAAAATAGACCGGTAAATTTTTACTTTATAAAAAACATGACTTTTTGGATTTATTAAAGAAAGGATAAAGTGTTTTGAAAGGAATATTAAACGAAACCCTTTGTCCGATCTTCGATCGCACTGACCTACTTGTTTTAAATAAAGACATCGCCACATGAACTCTGTGAGATAGAATTGTAAATAATGACGATATTTGGGCACAGATTTGTTATCATACATTCAGTTGTTCAAAAGTTTAATTAATTAGCCGTAATTTTAAATTAAACTTTTACATCTGCATATGACGTCATAAAGTCAATCGCCAGAGGACGCTGTAACTCTGCCCAAAATTGAAGTCTCGCCGTCTCAGTCTGATCGTAACTTAAAGCTACCTGGGCAAGGCAGAATTGTAAATAAAGATCGAGAAAGATTCGTGTTTAATAATCAGCGAGTCACAATGTTTGGCATGATGTTTGCATTAAAAAATATCTTTGCATAGTCAGGGTTTAAATAAATGGAGTATTAGCATACATTTTGGCATGATGTTGGTATAACAGAAAAGTATCTAGGGTACTACTTGATTATCCTGTCGACTTATTTCATCAAATTATCCAAATGGAAGGATGTTGTCATTCTAAAATTTTAAGTTAGGGAAACTAATTAATTTAAATTTTTAAAAAAGTCACTAAATAATAGGGTTATTTTAATGATGACATTCACTTATGACATAGCAACATACCAAATATAAAATTAGATTTATTCAGATGATTTTGGACAAGAGAATACTAATAATAGTTTACGTATTTAAATGCATAATTATGAAATTAAACCATAAACAAACAGATGTTATTAAAATATTGCATTTATGAATAAAATAAAATAAATAAATAAACTATTTGACTAAATAAAGAGGATTAAGTTCCTTACAATCTTCCATTATCATTGATATTTATTATATCCCTCAATAAATTTTATTATGACATTTAAAATTCTTACATTTTATTTACAAATGCAATATCTTAAAAATATCTATTTGTTTATGGTTTAACTTTTCTATTATATTTTTTCTCTTTTAATATCATGAGGTAATTGTTTATTGATATAATTTTTATTTTAAATAACAAAAGAACAAATAAATTTGTAAAACATTAAAAAATTGATCTAATTAATAATGTGTTCAATTTATTTTACTTCCAAATGGATTCACAGAGATTCCAGGTTGACGTGTTTTGCCTAGATAGTGTGATTAAGATATTTTAGAAAGAGTTTTTCCAAATTATTTATTTAATTAAATTTTCTTCTGTGTCTTATTCATGGTGTTTGTTTCTGTATTTTAATGCACATTCCAAATTAATTGTATTTCTCTGTTATTAATATAAGATCTACTATATGGTCATTTTTAACATTAATTACTTTTATCTCTCTCTCTCTTTCACTTTATTCATTTTACCTTATGTCATATTTAACACCAAGGCATCGCTGTACTTAATTGATTTTATGGTTAAAATTATGCTTTTTAGTATGAATAAAAGTTAATGTGATTTATCTGATTAGAAAATTACTCGAAGAAATAATTACTAAAGGGGGAAATGTTTTAAGCAAAAAATGAAAATAGAAGTAAAATAAAATAAAAACCAAAGATATAAACAAGAAAAAAGAAAATGATAGAAGTGGCAAATGAAATATATGGGAAAAAGTATTAGAAATTGATTTAAAACTGATTTTTTTCCCCTTGCGTTAAAGTATGGAAGGCCTACCAAGAATGGTAGGTTTCCAAAACAATTAAAATTTCTAATTAGATGATATTAAAAAGAACATAATCTGCATTTTTATGCTTTAATTAATAAAATTATAATTAGTAATTATAGAAAATAAAAACTGCATATATAAGTAATTCTGTTAGTTAAAAATACAAATAACAAATCAAAGAAATATCATGGCAGCTAAGTTGCACATGTGTATACTAACCAAACAAAAATTACATTTGTTAATTCATACATACACTGCAGAGTAAATATAATCATACAAATGAGACCACTCCAATTGGCAATCCACATAAACCTCAAAATATTAAATATCAGCATTACATATACAGTGGGCATTATTGACATTAGTCTTTTGAATTTTAACTACCTCAAAATCTGCAGGGATAAGAAAACAGTCTTGTTATCCCCGACTTATCTCTGGGCTGCTGTTGAAGTGGTTAAAAAAAGTTTTGCTACCTTCTCCATCCCTAACAGATTTCTTTATTTGCTGAGCACAAGTACGAAAAATAAAATATACTTTTAACTTCTACTGAAAAACTGAAACAGCTCTTGCTATGCTTAATATTCTTATACTATTTTTTTTTAAACCCTATTCAGGCTTTTACAGCACCTGTTGAGCAGATCTTATCAGTCTTTCATTCTCCTTTAGCTTCAATATGTTGTTATAAATTTATTTGTAAAAGTAAAATCAGAAAAAAAAAGATAAACATTCCTCCATCTAGAGAAAATTATTATATTTGTTGTGCTTAGTTTATATAAGTAAGTGAATAATTTGATTACTCAAAGGAAGTTACAATGAAAATGTGAATTATAATAGATTTAATGAAATGGCAATTTTAAATGAATAACAGTATATTTAACTAATAAAAATTTTAAATGAAATGTTTTGTATGCCTGATAAAAAGTTTTATTTACAAGCTTATTGTAGTTTATTGTTTACAGACTTAAAGAATTAAACTTGTAAGCATTTATTTAAAGCTCCTTTCAGTTATTAATAGGGAAAATATCTTTAGAAGCAATTTATGTTAATCTTAAATTTTAATAAACAGTCATAATTTAAAAAAATAATAAAATGTATTATTTTAATCAATGTTTTTAAAAAGTTTTTTGATTTAAATCATCTGATTAAAATCATTAACACCTTGTGTAAAGGTACTTGAAATTTAGTAATGTGCTTATTTTTTCTTCTAGAAAAGGAGTATGAATTCTGGTGTGACTTAATTTAAAATTTTATTTTGATAAATTTGTTAATTATACAAGCCTGTGATAATAAAAGAACAATTCCATCTCAGCTGAGCGCAGCATGTTCATTGACCACCATCTATATATATATATATATATATATATATATATATATATATATATATATAATATATAATGGACTGACTGATTTTAAAATTCAATAACTTCCAAATATTTAAAAAATTCTTGAAGGAGAGTAATGTAAGATGTCAGGAGTTTTTTTACTGCAATTCCTGATTTTAGTTCAAATTATTAGCAATAGATGCTTCTGTGAGCGCAATCCAGGCCAAAATTAAAATCACCCAGCATTGATGCGAAGGAAGAAAGTTCAATACATGGAATTGGTCTCATTCGCTAATACAATTTTGTTCTTAGGGTCCGATTCTGAATAAGATTTTATTGGTGAATGATACCCACTCCATGTATTGGACCTCCTTCCTTCACATCAATGCTGAGTGATTTCTGCTTTTGTCTAAATTGGATGTCTATTGTTTGCAGTGCCATCTATTGCTGATGATTCAAACTAAAATCAGAAATCACAGTAAAAAAACTCCTGACATCATACATTACTTTCCTGCAAGAATTTTTTAAATATCTGTCGCTGTTTGGAAGTTATTGAATATTAAAATCAGTCAGTCTATTTTAGAACACCTGGTATATATAGCCATAGTTAGACAACACAGAAACATCATACACAAATGGGAGAATAAAATCAAAATGAAATATGAACACATACCTGTTTGAATAATATCCAGAAAAGGAAGAAAATATATAATATATGAGGAAAAAAAAAAGAGATAATTCAAACCCGAAAAAGTGAATTAATGAAATATTGAAATATATTGTGGAACTGTAGCAGAATCATCGGGCCGAAATTACTACAGATTCCACAAAAAAGTTTATGTATATAATTACAATAATTATAACTAAGTGACATAAGAAATACCGTAACAGGATTTTGTGTGATTAACAACATTTAATTTTTTTAAGTAGACAATAGTATAAATAGAGTTAAGAGAAATAATATGAGAAGGTAATGTAAACCAATAAAAATGTATTATAAAAGAAAGAAAAGATGAGTTGTGCATGCATATTACATATATATACACATATAAAACTTTCAGAGTTATAATAAAAAGTTTTCTTTTAAAATAAATTAGTAAATTTATATATATGAACACTTCATATATCAAAATAGTGAGATTTCTACTATTGGTACTTTTATCAGACTATAAAATGTAGGCAAATATCCTTAAATAGCATTACACCAGAGCTTATTATTATCTAAGACTCTTGTTAAAAATTTTGCAAGATGTCATTTCTTGATGTATAATGTAATACAAATAATAATATCTTTTAAATTAATCATTTTCTTTCATATGATATAGATAAATATATTTTTTATTATCGTATTGTTTTAATTCATAATTCCTCTTGTTTTTCCTTCTAGTATTGCTGTTGAAGGCTGTATAGTTGTCCTAGGATTTTCATCTAGAAAAATACCTCAGATTCTGACCAGCCAGTTACTGCCCAAGTCATGTGCCTTAATTGGAGTCTCTCTTACTCATTATCAAAAAATGATTAATGAAACTTACAGAAGTTCTGTGCAAGAAATAATAGATATGTATGTAGAAGAATTCATAGATCCTCATGTTGCAGAAATATTTAAACTAAAAGATGTAAGCAATTTTGAATTTATTATTCTTTTTGGAAATTAAGTATTAACCATTACATAAAAACATGTTTGTCAACCTTTATACTTTCAGTGTAAAATTTACACATTTGGATGACTTTTTTTACACTTTTGCATATAGGATGCATATTTTTGCAAAGTTTCTCCCAAACTGCATTTTTCTTTCTTTAAATCATGAATTACTTTTACTTTCTAACTGCTTTTAATAATGAAAATGCTGGATATAAGGTGATATTTAATATTGTTAAATGATTATGTTCGGGTGGTTTCATTTTTAAAAAATACCATAGTAAATCTTTTAATTTTCATTCCATATCATGTTTTAAATCATATTATCACTGTAATGATATTCCTCATTACATATTCTCTTTTATTTAAAATTAATGTCCCCCCTCTAATTTTCAAAATGTATTTAATTATTTTCCCTATTTTATCAACTGTTAAAAAAATAACTTTATTTTAACCTTCTCCATTTTTGTCTATTAGATTTTAATGTCCATTTTATTCAGTGCGGTTTCACTGAATTTATATTGCGCATTTATCTTAACATGTCAGTTTCATTTCTCAGCCTACAAAAATAAAAGAAGAATGTAATCACACCCGTATATTGTGAATTTCTCTTCCTTTTCTGCACTTCAGCCGGCATTCACAAAAAATAAAGAAAGATAAAGTAACTGCTCTCGTTCTATACTTAATTCCAGGGTGCCTCTTCCCTAACGAACTTTCATCTCTTATATGCAACCATATCTAAATTTAGCACATATTATTGTCTTTATTTTAATGTACTTTCATTAAAATGCCATTCAATTCATTTCTCCAGGAAAAATCATGTTGCAAAAAAAAAAAAAAAAACTGAAAAATATTAAAAATATTGATTTTTATGCTGCAGATGAGCAAAGGGAAAGGGATTTTTTTACTTTATTTTATCTTTACAAGAAGAAAGTACATTGGATTCAAGAAAATTTTCGACGGATTTATACGTTTTAGAAGGTCCTGAACACGATTTGAATGTTTTTAGAAAATGTCTGTCTGTCTGTCTGTATGTGACAAAAAATTTGTGGGCACTCTATTTCAAGAACTAATGCACGAAATTTAATAAAAATTTATGTTCAGTTAGTCCCTGATATAAATTGGTGCTAATTAGTTTTTGGTGAAAATCGCCTAACAGGTGGCGCTGCTATGCTGCATTTTTCACGATTTCCGCAATAGCTCTATTTCAAGAACTAATGCACTTATTTTCATCAAACTTCAGATTCCGTTAGACCTTGACATAAATAGACGCTGGTTATGTTTTGATGTAAATATCCCAACAGGTGGCGCTGCTATACCACTTTTTTCATTATTTTTACGATAGCTATATCTCAAGAACTAATGCACGGAATTTCCTCAAACTTCAGATTCAGTTGGACGTTGACAATAAGTTGTTGATTAGATTTTGGTCTAAAACTCCCAACAGGTGGCGCTGCTATGCCGCATTTTGCAGGATTTACATGATTTTAGCAATAGTCATATCTCAAGAGCTAATGTACGGAATTCAATAAAACTTTAGATTCAGTTAAGCCTTGATATAAATTGGTGCTGATTCTTTTTAGTGGATGCGAAACCTGTGTGAGATAGAAGAAAGTTTTGGGATTGGCACATCCGACTACTTTTTAAGTGGAAATCGTCTGAAATGCTGAAGATTCTCATCAGAAATAGAATGAAATAAATAGTATAGCATGATTGTACTTGGTAAGCAAATCAATCGTGCAGGAATGGGAATGAAAGTGTCACCTGTACACAGAGAGAAAAATAGAGAGAGAATTCAGCTCTTGTAATTTGGCAATTTTGATCATTCCTTTCCTCTCCAAATGAACGTCATTTAGTCACAATTTAACACAATGACAATCAGCAGCGAGAACCCTGATCATAGTAGTCCATACTTTGACTCAGTGTACTTGTTTTAGTTAATAACTTCTTATCCAGAATTTTTATGCATATCCCTTCCCTTTAGAAATATTACTTTTTGATCATTCCTTTCCTCTCCAAATGAACGTCATTTAGTCACAATTTAGCACAATGACAATCAGCAGCGAGAACCCTGATCATAGTAGTCCATACTTTGACTCAGTGTACTTGTTTTAGTTAATAACTTCTTATCCAGAATTTTTATGCATATCCCTTCCCTTTAGAAATATTACTTATTAATATTAATTACATATTAATTTTTTTTAAATATTTAATTTTTATTATTATTATTTATTTATTTTTATTTATTTATTTTTTGTTTATTTATTATTATTATTATTTATTTATTTTTATTTATTTATTTTTTGTTTATTTATTATTATTATTATTTTGGCAGGTGGAAGGTGCATCAAATTACTTTTTTCCCAAGTGTCCAAAACCTTAGCTACACCACTATTTGTTAAAACACATTGTCTGATTAAAAATTGCAGTTAATTAAAAAACATTGTAAAGTAAAAGCCTCATATGGGTCCACTGGTAATGAATAGTTACTGAAAAATGCACTGTACTAAGCATAGCAAAACAAATTTAGGCATTTAAAACCTATGTTACATAAATTATATTTTTTCCTTCTTAACATTCAACTTCAACTTACTTTGTTGAACTTTATTCGTTTCTGAGGAAATTTATTTATTCTCATTGTAGCTTTTTGTAACAATTAGGGGGACCCTGTATGAGCTACAGTGCCGAAACTAGCCCTTTTGGCGCCCGGGGCAAACATGGATTTTGGTGCCCCCCCTCTTCCGAAAAGAAATTTTCCAAAGCAAATTTTTTCTAAGTTTCTAAAATTTAAAGTATATAATCAGATAATCTGTAATACTGAACTAAGTAATCAGCTTTGTCAAATATTAAAACCTTGAAAATGGAATCGAAAGGAACCGAAAAATATTCCGCTTTATACAGGTTTTCATCTTAGGAAGTATAATTATTGATATTCTCAGGGGCGGATTTAAGGGGTCACGATGGTCTCAATCACGAGGGGCCCCGCATCCAAAGGCCCCCCAAAATCCTCTTTTGAGTTCAACGAGAAAAATTATTTTTTGATCAAAGGATTTTCTTAGCACATTTTTTTAAATTAGTATTACTGCATAATTTTCATGTAATTTAAATAGAATATTTTTTATACCATTTGCTATTCCCAGAAATGATTTAGTTATGTTTAAATGTTTTTCCTTGTCTTCTTTTCTATTAGAAATTATCAGAGCTGTGAACGGTTGTGGAGGGTTGGGACTCAAACTTGGATCTGAGCTGAAAGGAACCCTGTTACTGTTAGAGACTTTTATGACGATTTAATTACACAGATTCAGAGTCTAATTAAATCAGATCTGATAAATCTAAATCTAGATCGTGAAACTGGGACCCCTGATTTAGGGGTTTTAGGGGTCCCCCACTCTTGGTATGCTGTTTACATAAAGCTGATATTTAGAATGCATTTGACTTTGTAACTGATTATAATTGATATTTTGCATTTTTAGAATAGGATAAAATTAAAAACAAAAAGAAATTGAGCTTGACTATTACAGGTGCACACTATGTATTTGTCCCGGAAATTTACATGTGGATCTAAAAAAAAAAAAAAATTACAGCAAAATGATGGGGCGGCAAAACATGTAAGAATGGGAAAAATACGATTTTTTTTTTTTGCAAAGATAAAGGCAGAGACGACTTTATTAGTCATGGCACCCTGTGCGAGGTTCTTTTCTGCGTCTCTACAAATGCTATATTCTTAAAAAAGAATAAAGGGGAGGAGAGGTTACTATTTTATCTTGCATATGTTTCATCCCTTTAGTTTTTAGTGTTGTTAACAATAACCAACCTCGTGCCCTTTAAAGCCGGATCTGTATGTAAAAAAGTAATTGTAACAAATGGTATGGCGAATTTTTTCATTTATCTGGAAATGGCCAAAGGACGAGAAAATAATTTGGGAGGATAAAGGCAGCGGCGGCTGCGGTTTTATTAGTCATAGCAACTTGAGTATGGTTTTCTCCCTGCACCGCTACAAATGACATTTTTTTTCAAAAAAAGTTTTAACAAAGAGTTTTATTTTGCATATTTTTTCAAATTATCCTTTCAAATATTATTTGTTTTTAGTATCCCAGGCAGGCGCCGAACCTCACCCCCTCTAATAATACTAGATTGGATCTGGATAAAAAAGTAATTTCAGCAAAAGTAACAGGCCGGCATATTCCAGTTGCCGCCGAGGGCGGCAAAACGCTTAGAAAACTTTCACAAAAAGACGAGTAAAAAACTTTTTGGAAGATAAAGCCAGGGACGGCTCCGGCTTTACTAGCCATGGCGCCCTGTACGAGATTTTTTACTGTACGTCTACAAATGCTATACTTAAAAGAAAAAGATTTTACTTTGGGCATTCATCCCTCAATTTGTGTTTAGTGTCCAGGGCAGTCACCCCTCGCCCATGACAAAATGGAAAAAGAAGATAGCTCCACGCTGTGAGAAAAAGGAAAAAATAGAACAGACTTCATGGAATATTTTTATCTAATAGAAAAGTCAAAGTGAGTCAATTGCCAATTATCCATGCTGGACAGTGCAGTACCGTATCCAGACGACGTTGAACAGTGCCATATCAACACCCCCTATATAAGGGGAATATAGGGGGTGTTGGCCATATACAGACATGAGTAGGGACTGACCTTGAAAAATGTTAGTGATTCTCCTAAACCACAGGAAGAGATTTAAATGATAGACGGCATAGACATGATACTTTTGGAATGGGAGAAAAAAAATAGCCTGAGAGAACAGTTCGGTTTTTATTCATTTGCTAACCTCTATTGTAGACGAATCTTTTTTATTTGTCTATTTTTATCTATTTGTCTACTAATGCATTTGGTTCAGTTTTTCTTTTGGATTTTCCGGCTGCGAGACTTTTTATACTAATTTCATATATATATACATTTCTATATCAAACAACAAACAAAACCTGCATTTGGCGTCCCCTTCACCTTCTGTTCTGCTGGCGCCCGGGGCACGTGTCCCCTCTGCCTCCCCTTAGTTTCGGCCCTGATGAGCTATATTTGCCAACCTCTATTCTTACACCGCAAACTCTAAAAACATGCTAATTTTGATCGGCTCTAAAGCGATTACGGAAGATTGAATTATAATTAAATGACCAGTGGCAATCTCTTGTAAATGGGTTTCCATTCTTTTTCCTTTGACTGACAGATTTTAAGGCCGAATCAACTGCTGTTGAAACAGCTAACAACTGTTTTTGTGACTGATTAAATAATATTTTGAAAATCAACTTGTGTTAAATGGCTAAATAAACAATGTTGCTGTATCAAACGATGGTATAAGAAAATTGTTTTCAGTAAGACATTTTAAATGTATTGTTTCCAATAGGATGTAGTTTTCACCAAAGTTTTCTTATTATTATTAAACATAAAAATATAGTTTTTAATTGAAAGGAAATATTGTTATTTACGCTGTTTTAAAACTTGCAACAATAGGTAAAAGATTTTGTCAAAATAAATGAATCTCTCATGTAAATATATTCTTTAATTGAAACTGTTTGGAAATATTGTTATTTGAGCATTTTAAATATGGTGCAAGCTTCCCCATTCATTATTAAGAACGTATAATAATTTTAATTATTATTTTAAAGTTTTATTTCTCTTTTTAATATAAACACACAAGTACATTTTTATGACATAATTTTCTCCATTTACTGCTTTTACGTTTTATTTCTGTTTTTAATAGTCACACGTAAATACATTTTTTAATTGAAAGGGAATATTATTATGTGTGCTATTTTACAAATTGACACCGATTTAAATAGATGGCTTTTTTGAAATATAGAATAAATCTCAGTTAAAATAATGAAATTTTGAATAAAAAAATTGAAAAAAACCCTCAAAAGTTTAGTCAAATTAAAAAAAAATAATTACACACTGCAAGCTTGTAAAGTATATCCCTTCAAATTCTGGTTAAATTTCTATGCATAGATGTTATTGCTATAAAACTTTTTTAACAGAACTATTTTGACTGACTTCAACATTAAATATATCTTAAAATAATTCTTCGATTTAAAAATGGTCTGCTTCCGCATGTTAAAACTATCAATTTTCATATTTTTATATGCAATAGTTTTCTGAATATTAGCCCAAAAATACCTCAAGGCACAAAAAATTCATTTACAGCAGTGGTTACTTTTTAAAAAATATAGAGAGATGCTTGCCAACTGTCAATTGCTGTTATATCTTTGCTTTTAAAGCCATTTATATCACTGCTCAGCATTCTCAAGCATCTTTTCATACACATTAATAGCAACAAAATTTAACTTTCATATTACTTTCATTTCATAGCAGAGTAAAAGTAACTTACATATCAAAATATATTTTTTTTTTAATACCAAAACAACTGTAATGATTTAAATTTAGAAAAAAAATGCTTGTTTTGAATTTTTAATACTTATATGTGTATACATAAACACATTTATATAAAACGACTGTAAAAGATAACACAGCCTATCTAGATAGGCTAATTGTTATATGTATAACACTACTTATCTAGATAGACTACTTGCACAACACAAACACATCTGTCATTATTGTTAAGCTCAAAAGTAACACTGAATCTCACAACATACATTATCGCTTTCCTTTTGATCATATGTATATTCATTTCTAAATAGCACACAATTTCAATCTTTACACTAACTAGAGCAAAAAAATAATAATAAATTAAATTTGTTAGAAGACTAATTAAAATGAGTGAATTTTGATTTTTTTAATATAATTTTCAAGTTTATATATATTTTTTAATTTATGAATGTGGGGCATATTAATAAACATTTGTTTGCTGCAATAGTGCAAAGTTACATTTGCAGTTTTGTAAAAGAAAAGAGAAAGTCCCAATCTTGGAGAGGGTTCATTCTTTTAGTAAAAATAATCTTACAAATATAATTTTTATTTTATATTTAATATTTTAAATAAATTTCCCTGACATTTACCGATTTTCCTAGCAGGTGAAATAAAATTTCTTGACAGTTATATTCTTAAGGCCTGGCCTATTACTCCTTAGTGTTTGTGGATAATCATATGTATTATTTCTGTAGTTAATATCCCTTTTCTATGAATTTACGAAATGCACAACAACAAATGAGATATCATTCGAAAGGTTTTTGAAGCAGCTTCTGACATAGTACACTCACATTTTGTTAAAACATGTCTTTTGATTAAAAATTGCAAGTAATTAAAAATTAAATCGGCAATTTTTTCATAAATGAAATGAAAGATTTTCCTCAAATTAGTGTTGCCACAAAGCTAAAATATCGCTTTATAGGATGCTCAACATTGATTATAAAAAAAATAAATAGTACAAAAAAGATAAAGTAAGATTTCTCCGCACGCGTTTATTTTATATTTTGGTTAAAAAGTAAAATTGAAATGAGTATAAGAAAAAGACACCATCGATCGATCAAAGCAGTGGTATATTTCTTAAAACGTATGCTTTGTTATATTAGGTAAATTGTATTATATATGTATTCAATTTATTTTTTTTGCCCAGTGTTTTTCCCGAAGTGAATAACGTCATCCTCTAATGAAGTTAAAATATGATTTTTTTTTCTTGCGCATGCTTTTTGCTATCTTTGATCAGTTTTTACTGTAACTTTGATGGAATAGATAATAATGATATTCTGGCTTGACTGGTGATATTTGGAGATATTTTTATACTTAACTAGGGGGCTCTGCCCCCAGCTCGCTACGCTCACCAACCCCCGTTCTGATTTCACAGCCTCTTAAAACCTGGTAATGTATCCTGTTTTAAAAAGAAGATGATGATGATATCACGAACGGCGACTATCTTCTGTAATCAGGTTATAATGCTTTTTCATTTAACTAGTTATAATGCTTTTTCATTTAATTCATCTTTTTTTATTTTTAATATTCATGTGTAAACACAATTTTTATGACGTAATTTTCTTTATTTCCTGCTTTCAACACGTGATTATTTAATTATTATTTTAAACTTTCATTATTGTTTTTAATAGTCTTGCGAAAATACATTTTTTATTTGAGATAAAACATAATTCTTTGCACTTATTTAAAAATTGGCAACAATATAAAAAAAATGACTTTTTCAATAAAAGATTTTTTACTCGATTTTTAAAGATTTTTTGAGTTTTTATTGACCGACCGTGATAATTTTTTGAATTTCTGAAAGCTTGTTACATTTCGCGTCTGGTGGTATGATTTTCGAACCCGTAGGATGGCTAGTAAAAAAGTAATCGCTCCTCAAAACAGTCCCTGGTAAAAAAAACGATGAGAATAACCCGGAATATCTACGCAGAATTTGATTGGTCCATTTCTAAATCGTTTTTGGCTCAGTTCCAGGTTACTTTTTTTTAATATAGAAGGATTTTTCTTTAAAAGTTTCAATCTGCATATCAGAAATATTAGATACTGCTAAAAAATATTATACTGCAGTGCAAAATCCTCGCACGGGTCTTCTGTTTGTAACATATTTTCAGAATATTTAACAAAATATACAGATTTAACTTAAAAATTACAGGTAAATATTACAGGTGAATTTTCATTTCAGTTATTTTCCAATTCAGTTATAAAATGTGGGGAAATTTTTATAATTATTACTAATAAATAAATGGAATTTATTGAATATTAACACATTCATGACATGAAAAACTGTACTCTCTAAGACACAGTTTTATTTTATTTTTTAGAAATAACTGTGTATGGACACTTCTAGTATAGAAAAGATATTGTGTTATATATATTGCATGTTTTGTAGTTCATGTGACTGTTTTTTTTTTGTGTGTGTCAACTGGTAGGTCACAACCCTTAACTATAAATTTCCCTTACAGCCATGTGACTCACCGATGGGTACATAAAATGCTTTGGGGGGCTTTTAATATTAATTGATACAGTGAGAAAGATTTCCACTATGACCCACTGGTTGATGACAATGTCATGAATGTGTTAATTACATCGATTATTTCAACTGTTAAATAGTTTCAAACTGTATTTGCTCAGAGTTTTTTTATTTATTTATTTATTTTTTTTTTAAGCACCTTTAAGCATTTTCTAAACAATTTTAAGAGAAAAATTTACCAAATCATATTCTGCATTCACTACATTCATTGTGCCTGCATCTTAAGACTCACTATCCTGCAAATTTTCTTCTGTTTGGCATAAATAAATTTCATTTTTTTTTAAATTATTATTATCCCTTTCTTGACATTGCATGTTTTAATCCTGAGATCATTTTCAGTGCAATACAATCCTGCTAACATGACAAATGTATGCTGGAACTTTCAGCCCTTAGGTCTTAGGTGAAGTAGAGGTGCCAAAACTAAAAAAAAATCTTTATATGGCATCTATGTCTCTAGACTCACCATCCATTGAAATTTTATTTATTTGTCTCTGGTAGATATTGACTTTTTTGCATGTTATAGTTGAAAATTCATATGAAGTATAAGAAAAAGACACCATCGATCGATCAAAGCAGTGGTATATTTTTTAAAACGTATGCTTTGTTATATTAGGTAGTGTATCTCTTTTATAACCAAGGTACTAAATAAATATTTATACATATTTTTTATATAACCAAGATATGAATCATGGTAATATAGAAATAAGTACAGTAATCCCTTAACATTCACGAGTTTTGATTACTCGTGAACATAGAAGTTTTTTTAAAACATAATGTTCGTAAGTGTGTCTCTCAATTAATCGTGATTTTTTTTCCTCTCTCAGTCTCTTGTTTGGAATGCACATTTGCAGAAGATATTTACTTCATTGTGTGAAATATCTAACCATCAATTTTTAGGTTTTAACTCGGAAAAGGGTTGAATGCTGCAGAACAACAGTGGCAGCTTGGTAGTGAAATCTATAAGAATAGGCTATTCTTTATAGCTTTAGTATTCAAAGTGGAATGCTAGTTAGTACCTTTATCTTATTCATTTAAAAGGAACAGATACTGTAATTACTAGTGTAAAAGGGTACTATTATCTTTTACATGTAGAAAACATTTTTTAATCACCTCAGAGATTAAGCTACATCACAAAAATCTTTTTTAGTACACTTATTCACATTATTACAATTTCAGAATGAGACAGGTTGGATGTGAATTACTTTTTGCATCTTTACCTGCATTATTTTCTGCAATTAGCAAGCTTCCACTTATAGTAGTTTTGTTATGCCTCCTCATATACTTATCCATTTATTGTTAATAAAAATATTTCTTTGTTCTTTTAAATGCTCTGTCATTCTTATTAAAATTTTATGAAATCTAACTCCTTTTTTGACAGGAAGATAGTCTTAACATTCACAAGGTTTTCATGTAACATAACCCTCCTGAATGTCGAGGCATTAATGTAGTGATAATTTCTTTTTGCCTAATCAGGAAATAGATGTAGCAAAATTTTTATGGTTCTTGTAGTTGAAAATTTATATGATACTTTTTTAACCAAGGTGCTTTTTTTAGCATCATCTTTAATCTTGCTGTGTTCTACTTTTTTTTCCATCTCAAATACTGAAAGTAAAAAAAGAAATTGTGTATTGAAAAACTCTAGATTTAACTAGGCTTCTTCTGGTCAATGGTAAAAAAATAAAACATAAATGAAATTTTGATAGATCCTTTTTAAAATCACAAAAATTATTTAATATTTCTGTGACATGCCTGAGATACTCTCTTGAGGCATATTATATTGAATAACAACAAATGGGTTGAGAAACAGTCCTAGCATATTTTTTGCCCCTACCGCATTTGCTTAGATTAAACTTGTTTTGTATGTTTTCATTGTAATGATTTTCCAGTAATTTTCATTATATTAATTTCTCCTAGTCCAAGAAGGAAGAATGTCTATGCCCGTGTCTCTCTATTCTGTTTGCTTGAGATAGCAACTGAATCATTTTGTCTAAGATAAACATGTTAAGTTCGCAGTTCACACATGCCCAGCATTAACAAATTATCATTTTACCTAGTTGAAAATTATCTTTGTAACTGTAATAGCTTATTTGTAAGCTCTACTGAAAGACTATGAATCTTTTCAAGTGTTATACATTCCACAATCCTCACTATTTTTCACCCCCCCCCCCCACCCAAAGAAAAGAAAGAAACTGGCACCATCAATGCATTTTTTTTTTCTTTACACCAACAAAATTAATAATAAAACACTATGATTAGCATGTTTACACATCTTGGTTGCTGTTTGTGTTTTGTCTTACAAAAGATTAGATTTTTTCCCGACCAAAATGTCTATAGTGTTTTTATGGATAATTTCGATGATGCCTGAAAAAAGTTTTTTTAAAAATTAGTTAGCTCTATAGTTGCTTTAGTACAACTGTTGTTTATTATTGTATAAATTTGTTCATGGAAATTACCTTCCTTGTTCAGTTCTTTGTATAATGTACTTGGTACTATGGATACTACTATCATTTATGAGTAAACTGAAATTCTGCATATATTTACAGGTCATTTAAAGTCTAATTAAATAATGATAATTTAAAGTAGTTTGCTCAAGGTTTATTATTTTTTTTAGTTGAAAATTTTATTGAAAGTATTGTTACATGACATGTTTAAATATTGTTTCCTCAAATAATTTACATTAATTTTTGCAGGCAAATGATGCTATAAAACATGTTGAAGAAAGAAAATCTGCTGGCAAAGTCATTCTTTCACTAGATTGAAAACAAAACTATTTTCATAGTTTATAGTTATTTTAATGTTATGCTTTAAATTAATAGTTTATATGTACATTTATGCTTGTAAAAGTCTTTCACTGTAAAATATACAAATAAAGTATTTCATTCAATAATTTAAATTTTAATTAAATTATAACAAACACTTAAAATGAATTATGGAGTTATGCACCTTTCCATCTTTCTAGAGTCATCTTCAAATTATACATAATGAATATTAAGAAATAAGACTTTCTAAATATAGATAGCTGAGCTGCTACAAAACAGAAAATAAAAATATTCATTTAATAACAAAAGTTTTTTCATTTATATTATGAACTGGCCGGGTTTTGCCCATCTAGATGGTCAGTTTGCAGAGCATCAGATTAGTCATCAAGGGTGTGAGACAGATGCAGCCACACAGGGCCTTGCTCCTAGAAAAGCTTCATACACAAAGAAATGTTTTTTTTTTTTTTTTAATAAAAAAAAATATTGAAATAGTTAGCATTCATTTTCTTTAAAAAGTTTAATAATTAGCATTCGTTTTCAATTCACTTTATTTCGTACAAGATTTTTACCTGTTGTGGAGTGTAAATTGTGTCACGATAAAATGTTGAAACGCTGGTCTGATACACAAATAAAGGCAAACAACTTCTTAATAATGCAATAAAAATAAGAAATGTGTAAGGCGGCCTTTCAAAAGAACTTAGTTTTTCTTCATCAAGTGCAAACAAGACATGCTACCACTTTGAAGACAGATTTTGAAGACTTGTGTTATTAAAAAGTGTTTTTCCTTTATTTGTATACTAGTTGACCAGCCCAGCATTGCCAAGATCCATGATAACCTTAAATATACATTAAATCAGTGTTGAATGATTTTATTTTTTTGTAACAAAAATCTATCCAAACGAACCTAGAGTTGAATGAAGGCCCTACTGCCGTCAGCAGCATGCACCAGGAATGTTACGCACGTTCAAGTCAGTTTTTGCAAAAGAACCTTGAATTTGTATGATTTTATATTTATCAAATGAAAATCTTTCCATGAAAACAAAGGAAGTCACTTTGAAAGCAGAGTCTTGCTCTTGCTTTCAAAGTGGTAGCATGTATTCTTTGTGTCTGATGAAGAAAGACAAAGTTCTTTCAAAAAGCCTAGCACATTTCTTAATTTTTATGGTGTTATTAAGTTTTTTGCCCTTATTTTAATAAAGGTGTTTGTATTTTTCATATATCATCATCATTCTTAATCCACCATAGACATACAAGTTTTTTTTCAGCTGATTATTTTTACTGGGCATACATATTCAATTTCATTTTTACGTCTTCATCGGGGTTACTAAAATCAGCATAAAACGTTTTCTCTGCAGCATGCATCTCTGCTATTTCTTTTAACCCCACTCATTACATTAATAATGATTATCAGAATAAGTGGGTATTTTTTGTTTTTAGGGTTTCGTTAATGGGGTTTCTCATGAAACCCTATTCATCTCAGTCCTTTGTCTGTCTGTCCATCTGTTTGTCACAGAGTCTACTCTCAGAAACTGTAAATATAAGTTAGAGACTTGAAATTTTGTGTACTTGCAGCTGAATACCTACTGTCATATAAAATTTGTCATAAAATTTTGAAAAAGTCTTAATTAACACAAGATATTAATTAAAAACCCACTTGTTAATAGAAAATATTCAACTAAAGTGTAGAATTTAATCAAACCGCAAAGAAATATCATTCTGAAACTCCAGAAGAATGGGAAGGGTTGCCATAGTCACAGCATTGCAATGGCAATAACAGACTGGACATTTTCACACCCCTATCTCATAAATTATTCCACCTAAGAACATGAAATCCCAGACACACGCAAAAAAAAAATGGCTTTCAGAATTTTTAAAAAATTTATAATTATTCCCACTAGAAGTGTAAATATCAATTAAAAATCAATGTGAATAAATTTAATTTCCTTTCATTGGAAAACTACAGATGAACAGTCTGGGATATGTTCCCACAGCCCAAAGATGGCGGACTAGGCATTTTTCAGGCTCTATAGAATTTTTTTTAAATATTACATTTATTGATTTGAAAATTAGGTATATATGCTTATTTTTTACGGCGAATCCAGAAATTTAATTTTTATAAAGATCGCATAACTAGAACCAAAATTATGAATTATTTTTGTGTTAATGAAAATAATTTTTATCCAAATCAAAATAACAGGTGTTTGATGAATCTTTTGAGAGAAGACCATCTGTCTAGATCGAAATCATTCTAATTTTCATAGTGGAATGGTCTAGGCGTCTTTAAAATATTTTAAAATATTGCACTTATCAATTTGAAAATTATGAATCTATATGGACGAATCCAATATCTAATATTTGTAAGGATCGGGTAATTGGAACCGGAAATATCAATTATTTTTTAATGAATTGATTTGCTTAAAAAGAAATATTTTTAAGGCATCATTTCATGGGCAGACATTGCAGCACTTATTTGTGGAGATAAAATAATGTATTTGAAAGGGACTGCAATTTTTATAGGCTATATAATTTTTTTTTTTTAATATTGGATTTTGGGATTTGAAAAATATGCATCCTTGCTTAAAATGGGCTGGGAATTCAGATTTTCCAAAAAATTTCGAATTCGGCCTATCATTTTTTAATTTAGCAAAATCCTGATTTTTATGTAGAAAAAGAAGTAAAATGCTAAGGATGTTGCTATTTCATTTCAAAGTATTTTGGGTTCTATGGGTCTAGTCACGACATGAGTTGGCTCATTCAACTCAATATCGATAGAACTTACCGATTTTAGTTCTGAGTTTCACCAGCAGGAGGCGCTTTCCCATCTCTAATTCTATGGGCCCTATCACGAGGGGTTATGGCTCATTCGACTCAACATCGATAGCCTTAAAAGATTTTAATTATGTTCATATAGAACAGATTGTGCCTTCTGGGGGTGGAAGGGGAACTAATGGATTTTGCAGCTATCTTGGGTTCTATCGGTCTGATCACAACATGGTTTTGCTCATTCAACTCAATATCGATAGAACTTAGATTTTAGTTCCAAGTTTTACCACCAGGAGGCGCTTTCCTATCTCGAGTTCTATGGGCCTGATTAGGATGGGGTTTGGCTAATTCGACTGGATTTTGATAGTTTTACTGATTTCAGTTATGTTCATATTGAACAAATTGTGCCCCCTGGCCGTGAAAGTCAGAACTAAAAGATTTTGCAGAGCGTGCTGTGCACACGTTGCTATACGGTGCCGCAGACAATGGAGACTCTTGTCAAATGTTTTTTTATTTTTAGAAATTACATATTTTATTTAAATATACCCTAAATTTTTTAAATTTCGGAATTTTAAATTTTATTTAAATAATTTGACTTAAATATTTTTAATTGATTTAAAAAATAACTTCCTTTTTATAATCATTTTAAAATTAAATTTATTGTTGCTACCATCTATGTAAGGATTTAATAATTATAAATTAACAATTTCGATGTATTAATTAAAGGATAAAGTGTTTTGAAAGGAATATTAAATGAAACCCTTTGTGCGATATGTGATCAGACTTACCCACTTGTTTTATATTTCTGCCCAGGAAGTGGATGTGGTAGTTTTAAAATGTAGAAAAAAAAAAACTTGAAAAGGAATCTGAAACGCAAATCAAACTTCAGATTTTTTAAAAATAGTAAATATTAATATAAGTACATTATTATAAAGGCAAATGTGACCGAAATAAGTGTTTTTTTTTTTTTCTATTTTCATCTTGAAAGGAAATATGAGTGTTTCAAATTGCAGAAAAGTTAAAAACTGACGCTAATCGACATTCAGTAAAAATGCATTTTAATGTATTTTTTTAATGAAAGATACCTTTCAAACTGGGAAAGTAAGGCAAAAATTTTCATATTTTGTTTTTTCTTTCTTGTAACTGTACAGGAAACATGGCGAACGCAATTTCAAAATGCAGAAAAAAACAGAATGCTTCCCTTTTGTCTCTGTGAAATTCTGCAGAACGTCCGGAGAAGGACAGGCACAATGTGCAAAAGGAAGGAAGATTGCCATTTTGCGATGTTCTTTATTGTTTTTAATTAATATCTTGGCTAATTATTTAAAAAAAAAACTATCTTCGAGGTGCATAATTTCAGACATACAGATACCTATTCTGTAAGCAGCATACACAGACAAATTTCTATAGATCATTGACAGTGAACCTGTGGTACACAACAGACTATTTTAGGCATGGTATTGATTCAGCTTCTAAGTTAAAAAAGAATGAAATTTCAGAAAATATAAGAATTAAAACAAGCTTAGCTTGTCTAATTTTTCTGAAATTAGAAAAAATTTCAATACAATTTATTGAATTCCAATCTAATTCAATATATTCTCAATAATTTATTAAATTAAGAGAATATTTGGAAAAAATCGAAAAAACAGCTTTATAACAAAGAATACCAATAGTGAAATTATGTAGACTTGGTATAAAATTTGCCATTTTTACAATTTCCCATTCCATCTATGCTTCAGGTGCAGTAAATTCATGGGGTGACCCAGGGGGGAAATCAGCTGGAAGCATCAAAAAGTCCCTCCTTATGATTTGAAATTTTGCATTTGTTAATAATCAGAGTGCAAATATCCTCCCCCCCGAGAAACTTCCTCCCGGAAAAAAATATCTGAATTGTAAACCATGTGCGAAGTATTACTTTCAATTCGGAAATGAATAATATGAAAAACTCGAATAGAAACCACTTGTCAGATGATTTTAGTTCTGCTTGCATTCCGTTAAAAGTAATTACTAATGAACACGATATTATAATCATGTGGAATCCAAGCTGCAATAACAGAAGCAATATCAGCCTTTTTTTATACTAATAAGGCAGTAATAGTATTTACTGTTTTTATTGCTCTTTAAAATATAATTGCTACTATAATTAGCACAATGTCATACTTATTAGATGTACATTATCAGAGGTTGGATCTAAAGGAGAGGGCCCCATGTGAGAGGTAGGTCATGACATCCCCTTCCTTTGAACAAGAAAAGTTTCTGTACAGTACATTTTAAACATACCACTCAACAGCAGAAATATTTTTGACACATGTATTAATTTACAGATATTATTACTCTTTAAGCACTAAAAAATCCAACAAAGTTTTACATTTTCTTATATGTATGATACATCTTCAATTATAAGTAGTTGTTCCCTTATGATCTTTCTGTGACTCTGAGTTTGGAAAATTTAAATTTGCAACTTTGACAGTGCTTTCTGAAATTTTTTTGCCTTAATAAACAAATAGAAAATTCTGTTTGATTTCTTGGTGTCTGACTAACACTTGCAAATTTTATACATTTACTAATATGCCTGCACATTTCATGCATTTATTCATGAAAATGACTTCGTAAATGGTAAATCAACGAGTTTGGAGTTGTGGATAACTTAAGATAAAACAATACTCATGTGAAAAGATGTGACCACGGCCCTTAAAAGAAAAAAAAAGCCTCTGGTGTTAACAATAATTTTTAATCTTAATAAACTTCAATTAATTATGATTCATTAAATTTGTTCCTTTTTAAATAAAAAAAAAAAAAAAAAAAAAATATTTTTGTAAAAATTTGGTGTAAATGTTGCCGCCCTATTATAGATTGTGTGTTTTAGCTGCTAAATTAACACCAAAAAAGAAAGTTGATTCAGCTTATTTCTCAGCATACGATGTATATTTAACCCATAATCGGGGAGATGAAAAAGTAAAACATGACAGGAGACATACAGTCACAGAGACTACATGTAATATTTGTAAGTCTACTAAATCTTCCTTATTTAAATATTAATATGAAGTTGTACACATGTGTACTTTGAACATTCAACTCGTGATAGATAACAGCAATTTTCAATTCTGAAATAAATAAATTTTCGTCATTTCTAGGTGTTTTCTTCATTAAAAAAAAAAAAAAAAAATCTTCACAGCACAGTCTGTCAGAGACTGAGCCTACCAGTTACAATGTAAATGCTATTGTGGCATTTTTTCAGGAATGAAATCTATTTCATGCTACTATCTGAAAGCAATCAACATTATTTTTTGTTTTTCTATTTTCATTTTGGAAAGCAATACGCAAAAATAGAGTTGAATTGTCTAAAACTAATTTCATTGATTCATACGTGAATGATATTAAAGGTCTTTCTGATTTCATTCTCTGCAGGCGAATGAAGTGCGCATCATTCATTATGGTTTTCAGAATGGTAAAAATCACAATCAATTCAATTCTTTTTGAAGCAATTTGTTAATGTTAGGAATGAAATTTTGAATGCTGATGTCTCCAAATATATACATTTTAGAAAGTATCTCATCTCTCAAAAAAAAAAAAAATTGTAGTCTTCTTTTTAAAAATTAACTTTTATGCAGTTTTATTAAAAAAAATAATTTAGAGTAAAAATGGCTGACTGGCATATGAAACACGAAGCAGTCAGCCCCATATCTGTTTAAGACAGTCACATGATTTGCACTATTATAATGTGGATAATGCTATCATTTTATTCTAAACACTTGAATTTAATTTTAAGATTTTATGTGTAAAATATGTTTTACTTTTATGACTTTAGCACATTAATATAAGTATTGGTGATAAAATATATAATTTAAAAAACAATCTTATTTTTAAATGCTATTCTTATATACTACATTAAAGGAATAACACATCCAAAAATTTACAGTTTTATTATTTATTTCTTATATTTACATGTTATTTACACAGATTAATAACTTTTATTTGCAATATTTACAATATAAATGCTTAAAATAATAACAAATATCTAAATACAGTTTATTACATATGCAATGAAACAATTTTTAAAAATAGTGATTTAAAAACCGATAGAAATTCCAGTACAACAAAATTCTTCACAACTGTATATACATAATTCTAAATAATTTTTCATTCAACAATAAAATATTAATTTAAAAGCATAATTGGCATATTAATTAAGATAATTTTCATAGAATTAGTAATTAAGGAAAGGTTACTGTTCATTAAAAAAAAAAATTGAAGTTTTATTAGTGTGCTGAATAAGCCCCTAGAATGGTTAGGAGAAATTTGAAATACTTCAAAAGTTATAGTCAATTGAAAGTGAGTGCAAATCAGGTATACAGGACCCAGAGAGACACAGCTGCATGTGTGCTGAATTCTTTGTTTCATAGGTATAAATCCAAGAATCGCGGACTAGCTGTAAATTACAAAATATAAGGATTAACTAAAAACTTTTATACTCTTTTTCTTTAGTTAAACCTTATACTACATTTTTCAGCAGGGCATGTAAAGTAATGTTTAAAGAGATCAACCAATCAACTATTTTTTCTTTTTAGAAATAAAGATTATATATTTTGCAGGGCCATGAACTTTTCATATGTAAAATAATAATAATAATTAGTATTCTTTTAAAACACCTTGAAGTTAGAGAAAAAAGGGGCAAAAAAAATTACACTTTTTTCTCAAACAACTGCCATTGTACCAAATTTCATTCAATTTCACTAAAAATAGGCTCATGGTCCCCCAAATTCAATATGGTTTCTGAAAAATTTGATTTTGTTTGTTTCAGATGATTTTGACAAACTGTGCCACTGTGCAGGGTGATGCATGCACCCATATGCAACTGACAATATCTCCATCAATTTTAATAAAAATATTTTTTAATAGTAAAAACTATGAATAATTAGTGGGTAAATTCAGTTTTATGTTACTTTATTCTTTCTGTGTGAAATTTTTTTTTTTTTTGAAGTTGACCTACTTTTTGGCTCAATTAGCGGTAACCTCCCCTTAAAATAAAATGTTTCAGTTAAGGTTGTAAATTAAATATGAATGGTAATAACAAACACACAGGGGAAATTACATAAAGGTTATTATACAGCATTACATAGAGCTAACTATTGCATTTCAAATGGTCATAAGCAGGGTTCTCGCTGTTGATCGCTGCGATAAAATGTTAATGATAAAACGAAAGACTGCAATCAGCATATTGTGAGAGTTGAAAAAAAAAATGCCAACACTCTCAATTATGTTATTATTGAACGATATCAAGTGCTTCCCCCCTAAAGTGATAACGTTATATATGTACAGCCCCTTTTCCTTTTTAACCTGCAAGTTTATAGACACTTTCTTTTCATTTGCTCCATGTGCAGACATTTTATTTTATACAAGTATAATTTATACTCAATTTTGAAATTCTGAAAAAAATATAGGAATAAAATTGCATATATACAGTAAAGCACTGTTTATACGTCTTTCAAGGGACCAACATAAAATGATGTATAAACAAAACGTTATTAAACAACTTTGATTATTAGAGGTTTAACGCTACCAATGCAAATTTAAGTAAATACAATAATTTTTAAGTTTTTCTAAGGTAGTAAATTACTTCATACTAGTTTTTAAACTGAAAACAATAATTGAATTTTAAAAATTGTATTAAAACATTTAACGACGTATAACCGATATTGCACATCGAATAAACGAAGCATTTTTGCATTAAAATGAATAGGAATGAATCAGGACTTCACAGAAACGACGTATAAATGTAAAAGTCATATAAACGAGAAATGTATAAACGGTGCTTTACTGTACTATTAATCAATCTTCAAAATTATTAAGCAAAAAAGAAAAAAAAGTATGTATATAATTTAAAAAAAAAAAGTTTAAAGTGATATCATAAAGGACTGTAACAATTTTTATCACAATGAAAAGAGTAACACTTAGTTAATCTTTTTACTTGGTGTAGTAAAAATAAGTATACAACAATACCAATAGTAATAGTAATAGTTCTGACTTTGGTATCCATTTTCCATTTTTGCTGAAATGCTATATCTTGAAGCCATATTATACATATTTAAAATTACATGACATTAAATATCATCAGTAATCTTAACTTGCATTATAATTAGTACAGTACCATAAGATAAATCAGTTCATTAATAATTAACTATGCCTTATCAGGAGAGGGTGAAAATCTGCTCATTGACAATCAAAAAAATTTTTTTCAAAAAATATTTTTTTTTTTCTGGTCTAATTTTTTATTTCTTCAATAATTTTGTATGTTCGTTTTAATTAACAAATATTTCATATCAATGATTATTACCAGTAAACTGCTGAGTCAAAATATACTTTGATATATACACACAATGCTTAATTGGTAACCTAGTTGAAGGGTAACAATAAATTAATTCACTTCCTGTCTAGACTAGTAGAAAATAATTTCATTATGATCAATTAATTTAAACAACTTCTATTTTGTATTATTATTTTATTTTATTTTTCACAGAATTGGGAGAAGGCAGGATATTATTTGTTATTATATAGTAAATATTCACTTAATACCAGTTACTAGTTTTCCTTCTAAAAAATATTCTGTCATACAAGAATAAGTTCAAACTACACAATTAACTAGTTATTTGCAAATAACTTCATAAAATATACATCTTTAAAGCATTTATAATTATATATTAGAATAACAATAATAATTTTTAAAAATGGATGTTAAATTCAGTGTTTAGAAAAAAAATACTTAAGTTTTATTAATCTAGGTCAACCAAAAATTACACAGATATTAATGACAGATTTTAGATTAAGTAATATTATTGTCTAAAGATCCCAAACAAAGCTGAACAACTGATCTAAGCACAACTGAGCACTTGTATGTTTGATTTTTATTCAATATAAATATTTACATCTAACACAAACATATGCTAAATGATGATATGATCAAGAAAGAAATTTTAACTTTCTTCAAAAAATATTATTAATTAATAAGCCTGGTCATTGACTATAAGCAGTTAGAATGCCAATGCATATAAGAACATTTTAAATTCTTAATGCTGGCTTTATCCTGCAATCATGAGCTCATCAATTTCATTTGAACAGGAATACTGCACTGCACATTATAATAGCACAATATGCATTTTTAACACCTTGACTGCTATTTGGTGTATTCATTCGATTATAGTTATTTTTCAAGCATATTTTATTACTATTTATTTGTCAATTTTCTTCTGCAATTACTTTAAATCTTAAATAAAGAAGAAAAAATTCAAAATATGTATTCAAATATAAAATTAAAATAATTGTAATACAAATAACAATGAAGAATAACTAAAATACAAAGAGGGAAATTTTCGATATATAAGTATATTAAAATAATAATAAATAAGTTGCATGGAAAATGTACAAATTAATAACTAAAATATGAATGTTTAAAATTTAAAATATATATTAAAAATTTGGCACAATAAAAGAATATTACATTAGTTAAAATCAGATCTAATATCAACTTTTCAAACTAAAATAGAAAAATTAAATCACTTTCAATAATTAAATAGCCAAATTAATAATAATAATTTGAAAAATCAACCCTACTAAAAAAATTATAAATTTCAAAAGAATTTTGGATATAAATTAAATTATAAAAAACTTTCATTTAAAAAAATGATAAATTATAACAAAAAATAGAAATATTTTAGCTAGCTATGTACAAAATAGAATAGTTTATAAAAACAATTGTGAAAATAGATCTGAAGCATAAAACACTTGGAAAAAAAATTATAAAATATGTAAAACATGTACAAATGCAAAATTAGTGGGCAAAGATAATGTCACAAAACAAAATATCTCCAATCATTTCTTTTTCTTAGGACGTGAACGTCTTCTCTTATCAGGTTTCTTAGTTTTATGCAATTTTGCAACAGATACTACTGGCCTCCGTCTAACAACCAACTGTTGTTCAACTAAGTCTGCTAATTTACCTTGTTCAGCCAACATAGAAAGGAATGTACAAATGAACTGGTCATAGTTATGTGTCCTCCTGCAGTCATCAATCTAAGTAGAAAATTTATGAATTTGCATATTATCATTACAATAACATATAGAAATAATTTTAACGTTAGAAATAAAGAAAAGTTGCTTAAGGAGGAAAAAAATAAAACTCTTTGTTATATTAAGACAACATGCAAACATGAGAATTGCTTAGTGAGATGATTTCTGCCAACAGCAGTAATAAGGGAAAGCAAATAAAAGATTTATTGTAGTTCAATGTTTTACAGGACAAAAGTAAATGAGTAACGATAATGTAAAATATATACTGGGTATCCTAAAATGGATAAATTTTAGGACTAACTGATTTTAAAATTTAGTAACTTGCAAATGGTGACAGATATTAAAAAAATTCTTGCTGGAGTAATATATGATGTCAGGAGTTTTTTTACTGTGATTCCCGGTTTTCATTTCAAATAGCAGCGATAGATGGTGCTGAAAGCAATAGGTGCCCAATCGAGACCAAAAATTAAATCACCCAGCACTGATGCGAAGGAAGGAGGTTAAATATAAAGAGAAGGTCTCATTCGCCAATGCAATCTTGTTCTTAGGGTTCGATTCTGAACTCAGTCGGTATGGTATGATTTCGATGAAATGTGTTGTTGCCATGGAAATAATGAATTCTTCGATATAACAACAGCGTTCCGAATTGGACATGAATTTAATAAGCAGTATTTGAGTGGGCAGACAATTTTATATTTATAAGATTGTATTGGTGAATGAGACCCACTCCATATATTTAACTTCCTTCCTTCGCATCAATGCTGGATGATTTCTGCTTCTGCCTCGATTGAACATCTATTGCTCACAGTTGCAATCTATTGCTGGTAATTCGAACTAAAATCAAGAATTAAAAAAACTCCTGACATCTTACATAACCCTCCTGCAAAAAATTTTTAAATATCTGTCACCATTTGCAAGTTATTGAATTTTAAAATCAGTCAGTTCATTTTAGGACACTTGTTATATATGCATCAACTCCATAAACTAATGAATAAGTAATGAAATTTTGTTTATATTGATAAGGAGCAAAAAGAATCCCATGATACAATGAATACACAGGAGAGGATGCGGGTAGACGAAAAACTTTTGGAATTTCGCTCAAAATATTTCAAAAATTGAAAATTTCTTATATTTTTCAAGTTAAAAAAAAAAATTCTATTTTTTTTAACCCCACAAATATTTAAACTCCTTGTTTTCATATTTTTCCTATTGAATTTTGAGACTGCCACTACTCACAGAACAGGCGGAACTGCAGTCTCCCCTTCTCTTCAAGACAAGACTGTTGGGAATCTTCCCAGAAAATTTTAAAAACAGAAGATATACCAATTTTACAGCACTAAGCAATTCTGAGAAACATTTATAAATAAATTAAAAAAAAAAAAAGATGAGGGAGCGAGTTCAAAAAATATAATTTAAACTTCATGTAGTCACATGTACAAAGCATACTTGTTTAGCTAGAACTCAAAAATGTTTATCAATTACCAAATGCTTAAAAATTGAGCATGCGAAAATAAAATACATTTTCTATTACAAGATGGGGAAAGGAGAAAAATATCCACCCTATTAAAAGCCTCTCAACCCAGGGAAGGCATGAGCAGGTAACAAACATGAGGTAAAATTTTATAGCCTTGAAAGAATATTTAACATAATATTATTGGAAAAATATTATTAAAATATTATTGGAAAAATATTCATAAAAATATTATTGGAAGAAATTGCAGTTGTAAGAAGGTGGTGGCAGTAGTGTTTGCAGATGATGGCATAGTTATTGTCAGCCTTGTCAACATAGGTGATGATGAAATTGTTTTGTAGTTCACGAATGTGTGGCTTAAGGGTGGAGAAAGAAACAGGAATTTTATCAATATGTGATTTCTGTAAAAATTGTTGTAAAAGAAAAATTACGTTTCCATTCTACAAAGAATTCAATGGGTTTATTATAGTTGATAGCAATTTTGTAAATAAAGAAATCCAAATCATAAGTGAATTGTTGCATGAACTTTGGAAATTATTGTGAAGGAATGCGATACTTAGTACCAAAACACATAATAGATCTTAAATGATGATTAGTGACAATGTCTAAATTACCAGTAAAGTGTCCATAGTAGGCATTAATATATTTTGAAAATTGGGGTTCATTGCATTTACATGTATGTGTGTCATTATTTTTGAAGGTTTTAGAAATTTTATTATAGTTAAATATTCAACACCCTAAACTACTAGGGTATTTAAAAGTACTTTTAATATTTATACTGTGAAGTGGAAATTTGCATTGTTCATTGTTGAAAATGTCATTAATTTTAATTTTATTAAAGACAGGGTTAGTAAATGTAATAATTAAGTGTGAATTACTTTTATTTAAGTTTTTTGTTTTTAAATTAATGTTAACATTAAGAACTTTTAACCTGAAATGGTATATATATATATATATATATAAACAGATTTTCAAAATGTTGAAATAAATTGAACAGCTAAAAAATGCTGAAAACTGATTTTTATAAAGTTAAAATAAATTTAAACTATAATTTAAAAAGTATATAAATTAAAATATAATATAAACTAAAAAAAATGGGAACTATTCTATGAATTCGCCTTTTGAAAAATCAAGTACAAGACATGTATAAGAATGAAAATAAAAGCTAATTGTAACTTTCCTTCTATAAACAATATTCTCTAAAAATTACAGAAATTACTCATTGTACAGAAACATTTTCATCTAGAAAAATATTCCTTTCTTCAAAATCTACACCATACAAGGTAAATTGGAATTTAACATATTACAACAAAAGTTTCTAAAGATCTCAATTTGCATATGCAAATTATATGACAACAGCAAAAATTATATGATTGTTCAAATCTCTATGATATTTTCAAAGTTCATATGATAGAAAAAAAAGCTGAAACACAAGAAATGACAGACTTTTAAAAGGAGTAAAACAAAGTTGTAGTTTCTATGTATCTATAAAGTTGAAATACATCTTTACCTTATACTTTTTCCTTTTTTCAATTTCATCATGTAAATTAGCTTCACAAATTGCAATTTCAGTTTCTACAGTCTTTAACAGAGCAAGGAGGTCCTGTAATGAATACAAATTAAACTAATTACTGAAAGAGAAAATCAGAAGAAAAGAAAATTTCAATTACAATACTTTCTTCTTATGTATACAGAAGAAAATAAAAAGATGAAAAAGTAACTGAAAACATTATTTTTCATGTGTTATAAATCAAAAAGTATTCATGAGCGAAATAAAGCTGATTTTATCTTATTTTTTATACTAAATATTAAGTTTATACATTAAATTTTACTCTTTAAAACCTTTAAAGAAATTAAACATCAAAGTTTTTTTTTTACAAATTATTAAGTTGAAAAGCTTTGGCTTAGTAATTTTTCAATTTGTTACTTGTGTTTCAACTGCAGATATGGCATACAAACATTCAAACATCTTTAAGAATGAAAGCAATAAGTTTCTCAACTGATTTTAATGATTATTTATTATTGAATAACTGATGAAATAACACAGCCTAGTAATATAAATTAACTTCACCTTTTAAATAACAATTTTATGATGCATTTTTATTATTAGCCAATAACAGTATATAGCATTTATTTCATTTATTCATATTGATGGATGTAATAAATGACCTACTATTAAATTTAGTTTTGGAACATTCACAGACTAAACACAAATTTTGCAAAATGATATGTTACAATTAGCTGAAATTTTATTTTTCAATACTGTGGGTAGCCAGCTTACACTTTTAACTTTTCCATCACATATCTAAGTCTTTTTCCCTGAAAAACAAAGTTAGAGAAAAGCAGCTATAATGCACTTAATTTACTTTCAGAAAAAGAAAAAAAATCCATTTGCTTTAGAAATCACGCTGTAGAGATATGATATTAAAAAGTTGTTTAAATTAGACTATTGAGAAGTCAAAATGATTTTTGGTACTACTTAATTATCCCGTCGACCAATTTTGCCAAATTATAGAAATCGCCAAACTATACAAATGGAAGAATGTTGCTTATTATAAAACTTTAAGATAGGAAAATTAATGAATTTAAATAAAAAAAGGCCACTAAAGAATTGGGTTACTTTAATGATGACGTTCACTTATGACGTAGCAACATACCAAATATAAAATTTGATTTATTCAGATGATTTTGGACAAAAAAATACTAAGAATAGCTTAAATATTTAAATGCAGAATTATTAAATTAAACCATAAACAAACAGATATTTTTTAAGATATTGCATTTGTGAATAAAATATAAGTATTTTAAATCTAATAATTGAATTTATTAAGGGACATAGTAAATATCAATGATAACAGATTTTTAAGTAACTTAATGCTCTTTATTTAGCCAAAAAACGTAGACGGATATAACTATAAATGTATGTAAACATTAGATATAGGCTTGAAGCAAAAAAATAAAACCATATATAAACCTTAATGCAGTAACAAAAGTTAATTTGGAATTATCAAACCAGTTTCCTTTTCTAATAGATATCCTTTTATCACAGTTCTAATATTACAGCACCATTGTTTATCGGTTTGCAAATAAAGTTTCATATGAAGCTCATTCATGCATTTTTTTCAATAGCAGAATCCCATACCTTTGAAAATAATTTATTGCTTCAAGTTCTGTAGAAGGAAGATCATAGACCTTTATCATATTTTCTCAAAACGTGAGATAAAGCACAGAAATAGAAATCATCACTAGAAAACAAATCTCACATCCACAAAATAATTGAAAATGGAATATGTACATCACGTGCTAGCATCATCAAATCTGATGTCACGCTTTTTATTGGTTTGGTACTACAGTTCCTAAATAGTTTATCTTGGCACAGCTTGTCCCCAATGGGACCTTGTGCCATAAAACCCTACACAACCAACCAACCAACTAACCTAAATAGTTTATCTTAGTTATCGTTTTTGACTGATGGATAAGTATTTGTGACATCAGTTGAAAATAATCTATATTTTTCCTCTTTTAAAACCATGAAGTAATTGTTTATTGACATGATTGTTATTTTAAATAATCAAAGAACAAATAAATTAGTAAAATATTAATAAAAATACAAATAAAACGTTGAAGTAAAAATCACTTGATGATGTAACAAATACGTGTAACGTGTTAAATGTCAAATGAATGAGACATTTATGATCACCAATTATTGGTATTTAATCTTATAGTTTGGGATAGTTTTTTGGTCGATGGGATAATCAAGTAGTACCTGATTTTTGAATAATTATAAGGAAACTATTTACAACTTGAAAATCAAATAACAGGGATTAGTTTTATCCACCCCCCCCCCCTTCCTCCATAATGCTTACTGTAAGTGAAAAAATTGAACAGAATATGCAGTTATATATGCATGCACAAAATAAAAAAAATTCTATTAAATATACATTTAAAAAATGCAAGATAGTAAAAGAGCACTTTATTTATTTTAGAATGTTTAAGGTTCTAAAACAGAACTGTAGTTTGATGAACAGATGGAATTGTGGTTCATTAAATAAAATTTATTTAAGAAGCAGTACGGTTTCTTTCAACTTTGAATTCATTAATGGTCAGATTTGAAAACACATCCAAATTTTTAGGTTTTCTTTGTTTTCCTGATTTTTGCTAGTTTTGTTCAATTTGCTGCCTTTCATCTTCTTTATAGATTGACTGACCACCCTGAACTGTATCAATAACCATAGGCTAATACAGTCTATCTCAAAAATTTAAGCACAAATAGAAAATACTGTTTATTATATAACAATACAAACTTATTGTTTAAGCAAACAAAGCAGAAACGTATTGTTTGCTTATTAGATCCTGTAAAATTATTCAAATAAATCATATAAAATTGAATAAATGGATACATTATCATACATTTAATAAAAACTCTATTTAAAAAAATAAATAAACAATGTCAGTGTCAATTTCAATGACATAAATCTGCAAACATTGCAAATCTTCTTTTAAAATAGCATTCTAAGACTAGAAAAGAAAACCATGATTTCTGTTTCCCCTTCATTCTGATCAAAATACCTTTAAAATAAAATGACTTGAAATTAAATAAGTATTTTTTAAGAAAAAAATAAAACTGACTTCAATGGATTATTTCTTACCTTTGTGTTTTGTTTCAACACATTATTGTTAATCCTGCACAGATCAGGTTAAACCCAACTCGAATCTAAAATTCTACTTGAAATCAATCTGAAACCAGACACGAAATAAACAAAATAATTTTCATTAACTCAAAATCTGAACTGAACACTTCAACAAAAAACCCAAACTGAAAGAAAATTAATCCATATTTTAATGCAATTATGGAAAAATAATCATATCTCTAATATCAATTTTATCTTGTGTGTAGAAAAATGAACAAATATGCTCATGTATATTGAAATATAATTTATTTTCATCTGAAACAATATTGTGGACCATTTTCTAATATAAAAAAATGGGTTACCAAACCTGACCCACAAGCATCAAAACTCAATCCAAATTCGAAAAAAGCAATACCTTGCAGCATTACTGACCGTTCAACAAAGAACTGGATAGCAAAAGTCTTAGAATCTTTTAACCTTAGAATTTTTTTTTTTAATTCTGAGATTTTAATATTCCATATGCAACAATTCAATTAGTTATCAAACTATGCAATTTTATACTGAGCCTCATTACAAGGACAACAGGGTGGCTTTCCAGGGCCCCCACCTCTAAAAGGGGCTTCTAAACCTAAAAATTAAGTATTTTTTCATAAAATGAGCACAAATTGTGGCTACTTAGTAAAATACTATGGGCCCCCTAACTGGATCTTTGCCTTAGGCTCCCATGTACGGTTAGTCGGGCCTTGATTTTATGAAGCATTATAAAACACTTTAAGAAAGTTAGAATTTGTACTTCAGATAGCAATTGGAAAGGTTCTTTTTATTTTTTATATACATGAATTAAGATAAATGAAACTTCCAGTTTCAGAAAGAATGAGCCCGAGCCCTTGTCGAGCTGAGGCCGTCTCATCTCAAATGTGTATGTCTTAATTTTTTTTATCCAAAATATCACTTTTCAATAGCTTTCTCTGGTTTACATTCATTAAGTGAGGGCCATTCAAGTGAATCATCATTAGATCATTCAATGTTGATTATTCTAGTTGCCAATTAAAATATGTTAGTCACCAATGGTGAGCTGACAACTGCATTTATTGCACCTTGTTTAAGATACCCCAAATATTCTCAATTCAGTTTATGTCTGGGTTTAAACCTGGCCAATCTAAAACGTTAAAATTTTGTACGGAAAGCTACTGTTTTGTACTATGTGAATTGTGGATTGTTGTGCTGAAATCTCCTCTCAGAAGCCTCTAAGATGTCACAAAATGAAAGTAGATGTTGCTCTAGTGTCATTTGATACTTTGCTGAATTTTTTTTCCCATGGAGATAAGTCAAGGAAGCATGGCAATTAAAGCCAATTGTTCTCCAAACCAAGAGGCTTACCAACTTGTTGCCTACTGAAGAAAGTATGTGGCTGTTTTCTGAGGTCAAGCCAGTAGCAATTTCAGACATTAGAACCATCCATATTTTATTTCTTTTTGTTGTTGAATAATATGGTGAGTCTTTTGTCCCCAAATGACCTGTACTTTTGAGCATAATTCATTCTGCCCTGTTTATGGTGTGATTTTAGGCGCAATTTAATGCAATCATTAAATGGTTAATGCAAGATATTTTCTTGCATTCTATTAGGTATTATGCTTATAAAACATATTCTTAATTTGTCTTATGAACATCTTTTGCTTTGACATCAATCTTCCAATTTTTGTGATCGGTCTGAGTACTCGTTCCACATGGCCGCCCACATCATAATTTTCACCCAAAATTGTTATTTCTAGCACGTATTAGGAACATCCCTCTCTTTGAACATTTTAAAATTCTAGAAATTTCAATAAAGGACTTACATCTGGATTTCAACTTAAAAATCTTTATAATTTTATCTTTTGTAAATTCTGCAGCATCTTAAATAATCAACAGGAATTGAATATTCATTATGCTGCTCAAGGAAAACAATTGGTTGGTTGAAAACAATCCAGCATTTGTTGCCATTTGCATATTGTGCCTAAACTTTTGCGACGGTGGTTTTGTAACAAAGATAAAAATTGGTGTCATTTTTAAATATATAGTGGTGATGTAACCATTGAAATATCTCTAATGTATTTCATTTCAATTATACTTTGAATATTTATTGTGAAATTATTTCATAAATTTCTCCTTCCAATTTTATTATCATATTAATGTGTGCCTAAACTTTTGACACAGACTGTAACACTGTACTAATAACACATACACAAGTTTTGTCATTAAAAGCCTTACAAAAAGATATATTAATTGCATCTATCAATGATATTACAATAATGTTGAAGATATGATGAGACTTTCATTGAAACTAAAGCTAGTTGTGATTATAGGATTAATAATTGAACTCCAAAAAAAGTTTACAGAAACATATGCTATAATTCTAATTTAAAACATTTTTTTTTTCTTAACACATTAATATTGATTTCACTTTAAAGCCTTTAAAACACTTTTTATATTGCACCAAAATTACTTGCTATTTAAAACAAATGCAATGAGAGAAAGAATAAAAAAGAATAAAGTTCATAAAAATTACTTTGGGTGCAAATCTGTGAGGTTCAATTAAATGTGGATGTTTAGAAGCTTGAGCAGTTTTATCACAGTTGTCATGAATCTCAGAGTGTTTCTTTCCAGAGCTATTTATTTCTGCATCTTGCTTGTCAGTAGATGAAACATTTTCAAAACTACTTCCACTATTTTCAGAGTCTACACGAATCCTCTTAGGTGCAGGTTCTCCTGAACTATCAGCATGACTAACTGAACCTTTTTTTACACTGTCCGATTTGCATCCATCTTTAACAGATGAATCAGGAATATGTTGCATATCACTGCCACAACCAGATGACATGCGAATTACAACAAATTTTTTTATGTCTCTGACATCTTCAAAGATATCAGATTGCTTACATGATTTTGTTGAATTAGGACTACCTTGACTATAAGTACTATGCATGGACTGAACGGGTGAATTAAAAGCACTCCCAACTTCAGAAGATGTATCTGTACTTGAAGCACTAGGAGCTGGAGATGTTTCAAATTTCGTTTGAATACTGAGTGGTTTTAAAATGTCAGGTGATGTATTTATGGATAATGGCATCATTGAGTTTTCATTAGCTTCTGGCAGTTTAACTTCACTACAAGATATGTCTTTTGATGCATCATCAGATATGTCCTTCTCTAAAAGTCTGGATTCATCATCTGAATAATCTGATCCACTGTAGTCTTCATAATGTGGCTGACAGTCAGTTTGACCAGATGTTAACCCTTCCATCAAAGGACTTTTTGCATAGTTATGGCTGTCTAAAGCAGCTGGTAACTTTGGATAAGGAGATGTACGATCTTGGCTTTGGGATGTAGTCTTAGATTTAGACTCCAGACTAAAATGAGAAATCAATGTTAAAATACAAAATTTTTAGATCAACACTAAAATTTGAAAAAAATATCATTATAATAGTGAATTAATAAATTATTCCATGTCAATTTAATGTGATATTAAATACCAGATTTTCTTGTAGTTAATGAAAAATACAGAAAGAAAATGCTAAATAATACACCAATATTAGTGTGCATAATTGCTTGAAAACTTTAAATGACGTTAGAGATTTATAAAGAAATATATATTGATATAGATGATTATAACAATATATAGATATATATTGTTTGATGATTTTTTTAAATGTTAAACAAATTAAATAAAATATAAAAATAATTAAATGATAGTAAAGCAATGTAACACAGTGTTGGGAATTTCAAATTTCTTTAATCCCTGGAAAATAATTTTTAAATTACAAGAATGACTGAAAGAAGAATTTAGATAATTCAGAAATTCCAAATTACACATATTTTTTATATAACAACTAGTTGCTATCTGTGATGTTGTTCACGTAACATTAAAAGAAGAATAAATGAATTAATTAAGCAAAACATTTAACTCCCGATAATTAAAAAAATATTTAATTAACCAAATCTTTATCCCATTTTATAGAAGACAATACGATATTTCTCTGTTATAGGGACATGACATAACTCAAGTCTTAAAAAAGTGAAAATCTGTGTAAAGTAATATAAACAATTGCAAAAATGAAACTGCAAACCAATGCAAAAAAGAGTCCGAGGTGAGTGAGGAAATGATCATCTAGAATACTATAAAGTGTTTATTATGCAAAAAACAAACCTGTTTACAAAAATGTATTTACTTTTGCGTCAAATTTTGCTCCCTAGATAAACCACATTGGCTATGGACCTGATTACAGAGCCATTCTTGACTATTTGCTACCTATAGATGAAAAAATTTATACTATATACAATGCACTTTCACATTTATAATATTAGGAAGGAATTAGCTATTTTTAAGAATTGGCACGATCGGCTTATTTAAAATTATTCAAGTTTCACATCCATGCAATTCAGCTTGAGAAAAGTTTCATTACTTTTTATTTTTTCTTTGCTCTTGCATTAGGTGAATTTCTCGATAAATTTGATTTTCGCTTCAATAACATTGTTTTTTTTTAGTTTTAAAAACATTGTACTTAAATATTGCATTAAAAGCTATGCTATGTTTCTCATCCTATAAGACTTTTCAAAAATCTATTTTTAAAAAAAGAACATTGAAAAAAGCTCTTTTTAAAAAGGATTTTTGAAAACTTTTTGTTCTTTTAAAGCTAAAAAGAAATTTGGAATTAAAATCCAGTTGTAAAACAATAATTTACAAAAGTGTTTTGATTGTATCAATATACTCAAGCCCTCGAGCCATAATTTTAATACTGGCAGAGGGAAAGTTATATTACTTAATACACAATCATATTAAATCTTTATGTTTTAAGAACGAAAATGCAACTTTCTTTTTAAAAATTAAGTCATTTTTAATCATATTTTCTGAGATGAGTGGCTTTAAGATTTAACACTCGTCAAAAATTGTTTTTATTTTCAGGCAATCGGGTTAATTTTTTAGTTTTTATGAATGAAAAAAACTATTTCCTGCTAACCATGCCGTCATTTTTGACATAGATAATTTTGTGGTGCATATTATTGACATTTGTTATCCATTTTCTTTTCAAAAGTTTTTTTTAAACTTTTTTAAAATTTAAATCAAAAATTGTTTATTTTAGCTTTGCACAGATGATAAACTGCTAAGTATTGTTCCCATCGACATCATTCATATGGGATTCATTTCATTTAAAGTACAGAACTTTAATTTAAAACACACACATTTATAATACATACACTCATTTCATGTGAAATACAAAAGAAAGAAAGAAAAGAAAATAATAAGAAATAATACCATAACCCATGACCATTTTATTTTTGATATATGATGTCATATTCTTCTGCTTTCTGTACTTACTCTTATTCATACACCTTGTATTACTATCCAATGCTTGAAAATGCCCGTTTTTATCTAATGTAGTGTTTCCCCCAGAATAAAAAAAGGCAGGGTGCTCCTTCAAAAAAGGGCCTTTTAGTGCTTTTCGTAAGTAATAGCTTAATTATTTTAAAGTTTTCTTTCTATTTTAATATTCACACATAAACATATTTTTCTATTGAAAAGTATTTGTAAATTTTATTATTTGAGCTTTTTAAAATCTGGAAACAGTAGGTAAAAAAATCGGCTATTTCAAACTATGAATTAAATCTTTATTCAGCTAATGAAATTTTGAATAAAAGACCCTACAAACTCTAAATATGAGGGGTTGTATATATATCAAATATGTAAAATATGAGGGGTTGTATCCAAATATAGTAGTACGTGCAATATTGTGTACACTATCTTGGCACTACTCAACAGATATTTGATACAACCCCTCATCTTTTTGCTTCTTTTTGGGTACAACAGATTTCGAGCTTATTCTATCGACGATAATTTTCAGAATTTTCAAGCTATGATTTTGAGACTTTCACAAAAGTTGCTCTATATACTTAGCTAATACATGATGCATATTATATTTTGATTGCATTCGCGCATGCGCAGTGAAACATTTTTTAGTAAATCTGCTCATTTTTCATCCAATTTTTTTTTTTTTTTAATTTTGATTGCAGAGTATTATGTACAATGTTGCTTGTCATATTTTCTGAAAAGAACTTTTTTTTATATTAAGAACTCTGCAAATTATAAGCAAAATACTAGGTGAAATTTGGGACTGTTTTTATAAAAACCTTAATTTCTCTACGAGTATACATGCTATCCTCATAAAAATGAACACAGCATATTAAAATAATCCACTTATTAATAATCTCAAGTTTGAACGCCTTTGCTACATTAGTTTTTACAGGGTTATCCAAAAGATATTCGTTATTTTTCAATTTGTTGACAGTCCCCTATGGGGTTTTGGGAAAAAATCTTTGCGAAAATATATAACCTAACCTGTATACTATACTGTTTACACACCTGCAGTTTCAGGTTAATTCCTCATGTATTTTTCTAGATAGTTAACAAAACGTCTAAAATCACAAGTGACTGGTCATCTTTGGCAATATAGTGTATTTATTCAATTTTGTCAGAATTTAAAATTCTGGAAGATTGTACATTAAAAGGATGTTAAACTTATGCTTTGGCGAGCAATATTTATTCACAATAGCAAATTCAAACATTTAGCTAAAATTCTGTGGCATTGAATAGTGACATATCTGATTGGCTGAGAGGCTTTTGCCATGAAATTGGCAAATTGCATCAATGTGAGTCATTCAGAGGATGGCAGTAGCTAGCTAAGAGTAAGAGGTACAAAAAAGATATGTTTAGCAGGTTGGTCGCGATTGCGAGGCTGTGTGTATATATATATACACCCATCTATGGTCCATCCTGCATAAATATACCTGCAAGATGTAGTTGTGACTCCTCCCTGTAAAGAAATTTGTTCTTATCATGGGAAATTTAATATTTGTAAAGAAAGAACTGAGTGGACATCACATACATGGATCCTACAGCTATCAGTTAGGAAATACTTCTGTGTTAATAAATAATAATCTCTAAGTACCAAATCCACCAATTGTGTGATAGACAATAGCCTTACTTTGGAGATTGCAAGTGCCAATTGCTGAGAAAATAGCTGTAAGGATTGTGAAATCTCTATTCTAGAATCCAGCGAATTTGAGAACTGTGATTATCAAGGGACAGTTGCTATCTAAACTTTTTCAAGCAGTCTCATACACAAACATCGAACTGTTACAGGCATTCTGTAGTATATAAAGTACACAAATTTTAATGAAATGAATCTACCTATACAGATTACATCATGTGGATATACTAAAAGTCATTATTCTATAAATTTTCAACCATTAACTGTCTGCTCCAAATGGATATAATAATGATAATCTTTATACATACTTAACTCATCGTGAAATTCCTAAGATCTGTATTTTAATATTATCACGACTCATTTAATTCTACATTTATTATCTCCTCCTGAAAGACAGAAACTTTATACTGTTATGTTCAATTTGAAGTAAAAAATATTGTCACATAATGCAACTGTTCTATATTAATTATCTTATACAAGTCTTTCATACATAATTTATCAATAGAATGATAAAATGATCAGCACTGATCCACGATAATTTTATAATAATTCTTGAATAAATATTTTTCGTTGTATTCAGCTGTTATAATTTGGAGTTATCGTTTTATTCCACTGTAAATAATGGTAATAGTCTAAGAGCTAGCAACGTCAGAAAACACGTGATTTTAGCAAGGCTCATTTTTCTATACATTCTCCGTCTTTATTGTGTAGCATGAATGCGGCCGGTCTGGCTGGTGGAAGTGGTTGCGTTTACCTGTGGGGGGAGGGGCAATGCAGGTAAAAAAGTGACAAAATTACGTCATTTTAGCATGAATTTTGATTATAAAACTTGTTTCTGCTCACTATTTGTGATATTAAGTTATTAGTCTGGCACCGTTTTAACGTTGCCAACACCGTGCCAGACGACCCTCATTTATAGGCAAAATAAGGTGTCAAATTCACGTCATTTTAGCAAAGCTGAAATTTTAGTATGTTATACTTTGGCTATCAGATAAACTATAATTAATTTGACAGACCGAAATTCCGTTGCTAAATTACTGCCAGACGCCGATTTAAATCTGGCAGAGAAAGCCCCAATTAGAAGAGTTGGCAGCTTTTGTAGCGCTTTGGCTATTGTCTGTACACTGCCAAGCCGTGATTGTTGCCAAAGCAATGATTGTTACTTTCTATAGAAGTATATATATTATATATATATGATTTGTCAAAGAAAGGCTTAATTTATGTAATTAATGTATCAATTAATTGTAATTCTTATTTGGCTTAGTTAAATTTTGAGAATAAAATATTTATCCATAATTTTTTCTAATTTTTTTAAAAGAAACATTTATTAACAAGCCGGTCTTTGCCCGTCTAGCCAGTCACTTCCGTGTGGGGCCAAGTTTCCTTCTGCAGCGTTTAGCCCGGACTTCGCTGTGGAACCAGAAAGTGCATGTTACATGCAAACAAAAAACTATAAATAAAATACTTTATTTTAAACTATACGAAAATAACTAATAAGTATATCAATAAAGTACATAAATAAAGCTTTCGCGACATAAATAATACGTTTTTCTCCATTAGCCCCTGACAAAGACACGCTCGGCACTGCCCATGGGAATGGAAGAGCTTTCAGATAAAATATACAAAAATGAGATAGCATAAGATACATGGCGATTGTTGTAAATGGGCACTGTGATATTACTCCCATAAATTGTTAATACGGTGTTCAAAATAACGGGGTATTGTGTGCTTCTCAGCCATATATCGTTAGCTAGCCGGTCGCTTCCGAGTGGGGCCCAGATACCTTTTGCAGCGTACAGCGCTGCCTTTGTTTGGGGCCTAGAAAGTGCATTTTACATGCAAAAAGAAAAATGTAAATAAAATACTTTATTTTAAACTATATGAAAATAACTAATAAGAATATATAAAAAAAATCATGCAAGTAAAATTTTCGTGACATAAATAATATGTTTTTTTCCTGAGAAAGTACTGCTCGGCCCTGCCCGTGATTATCTAAGGGGAAGGGAGAGCTTTCAGATAAAAAAAAAATGAGATTGGCTAAGATACATGGCAGTGTGGTTTCACGCCCATAAATTGTTAATGTCATGGTAAAAAATACAATGACCTGTGTTTTTCTCACCCATATATCGTTAATACAGCAATCATTATAAAGAGGTTCAGTCATTATGCGTGCATAAATCCTTAAAATTAAATTATTTTAACAAAGCCCTTTGGGTTGCACGCCTGTCAACTGATTATACAACAATCACTGTAACGCAGCCTTGTGCATATCCGAGCACATAAATATGGCGACTAGTACTTAAATCGCAAATCTTTAAATCCAAAAATGTATTTTGAACAGAGAAGGAAATGTATTCTATTCTGTATAAAAATTTTAATCTTATTTTTAATTAAATTTTAATTTTACGAAAAAAAGCATAAAAACAATTTATAAAATATGAAAATTAAAAAAAAAACTTTTCCTTGGAAAAATTCACGCAAAATATCTAATAAAAAATCAGCTATAGTTGTCTTATTCATCTAATCTTCCATGATCGGGTTCATAGCTGATGTTGACGACAAACTCGCTTCAGCTTAAATAGCTGAATTACGTGTTTAACTATTTTTTAGTAGATTTGTAATGCTAGAATTTCACGCTCATACTTAAAACTGCAGTTGAGAATGCCGAAATGATCTAAAACGTTCGACCCCCGTTTAACCCCCTTGGTTGATGAATATTTAAAATCGCTGAAATATCTATTTAAATATTTTTAGTACATTTGTTATCCTTAATTTCACGCTCCTACCTATAACTTCTACTGAGTTATGGCAAAATGACTTAAAACATTCGACTCTCATTTAACTCCTTTTAGTGGCTGAATTTCTGAAATCGCTAAAATACATGTTTAACTATTTTATTAGTAAAATTTTTATCCTGAATTTCAAGCTCCTACCTAAAACTGCTGCTGAGATATGGTGAAAAGACCAAAGGACCTAAAACGTTCGCCCCTCCCCCCATTTAACCCCCTTAGTGGTTGAACTTCTAAAATATAGCTGAAATACGTGTTTAACTATTTTTTTAGTAGATTGGGTAACCTGAATTTCATGCCTCTACCTAAAACTCCGGCTGAGATATGGCGTAATCACCTAAAAAATTCGAGCACTCATTTAACCTCCTTAATATTTGAATTATTAAAATTGCTGAAATACATGTTTAACTATTTTTTTAGTAGATTTGTTATCCTGAATTTCTTGCTTCTACTTAAAACTTCTGCTAAGATATGGCGAAAAGACAAAATGACCTAAAAATTTCAACACCCTATTTAACTTTCTTAGGGGTGAATTTTCAAAAATCCTTTCTTAGTGAGTGCCTATATTGTGTAAGGGAACATAAGCATATCTTCCAAATTTCATAATCCTAGGAGCAGCAGTTGAAGCTCGGCATTGATTCTGAGTCATCAGGACATGTTCTTTTATAAGTATAGAGATTTATGAAATCGTCAAAGAAGCGAAAAAGGAGCAAAACAAGAACTTCATGGCGTAAATTGTCAACCGTTATGTTTATTTAATTTCTCCCTTAATTTTTAAGTAATATTATAATTAGGGTTTATTAATATTCGCTTTTAATTTTAAATAATGCAATATATAATATTTTCCCTTAATTTTCTGAATAAACTTATAGTGGCTAGCAAGAAATAGGCAATGTCAACTGCTACTTTTCAAGGTCAATAGGTCATTTGTGGTTTGAAATAATACGTTCATAGCATGTTCTCTGTGTTATTGAAAGGAAATTTAATGTGTAGGCTAGTAATGGAAAAACGTGTATTTTTTGTAGCGATAATCAGGAAAAAAACATTTTTCAGTGAAGACACGTTAAATAAGTGTAACAAATATTTTTATTTAAGCAATTATTTCGACAAATCATATATATATATACTTTTATAGAAAGCAAGGATCATTGCTTTGGCAACAATCATGGCTTGGATGTGTATTGAAAGTATCCAAAGCACTACAAAAGCTGCCAACCCTTCTAATAGGCACTTTCTCTGCCAGATTTAAATCAGCGTCTGGCAGTAATTTAGCAACGGAATTTCGGTCTGGCAAATTAATTATAGCTTATCTGATAGCCAAAGTATAACATACTAAAATTTCAGCTTTTCTAAAATGACGTGAATTTGACACCTTATTCTGCCTATAAATGAGGGTCTGGCACGGTGTTGGCAACGTTAAAACGGTGCCAGACTAATAACTTAATATCACAAATAGTGAGCAGAAACAAGTTTTATAATCAAAATTCATGCTAAAATGACGTAATTTTGTCACTTTTTTACCTGCATTGCCCCTCCCCCCACAGGTAAACGCAACCACTTCCACCAGCCAGACCGGCCGCATTCGTACTACACAATAGAGAGGGAGACTATATAGAAAAATGAGCCTTGCTAAAATCAGGTGACGAAAACGTTGCTAGCTCTTAGACTATAAGGAAATATTTATATAGCAAAGGTTTTCTCTATTGCAGTCTAGTTAAGAGTGGGTGAGTACATTTTGAATTTACACATTTTCTATCATGATATTTGGTACCTGTTAAATATGAATATAATGCAATATACTTCACTAATTATCACATGCCACTATTAATATGTACCTGTTTTTGGAAGCTCTAATTTTTTTATTTATTCAAAAATAAATTATTCAAAATTCTCCTCCTATTCTTTCAATAAATAGTTTTTTTTCTATTTATCTTTTTCTCTTTTTATTTTCTATTTATCTACCTGGAGAGGGGTGAGAGAGACAGAAAGATTATAATCAGTCATAAACTGAGTTACAAGGATTGTACTTTTTATCAAAATCACTTTACCTCAAAAATACATTCTTTCAAAGAATTAATATTATTCCAAAATAATATGAAAAATAATAATTTACTAATTATCGCACATTTCCAAAATGATACATCCTGAAACTTTATAGAAAAATAATAACTTCTTCTAAGTATTAAAACTAATAATAAAAATTCTTTTAATAACTAATAACTTCTAATAATAAAAACGTCTCTAAATAAATATAACTTCACTAAAAGCAATTAAAATAACAGAAAATGCATTTAGTTAGTCAGTGTAATCTCAAACAAAATATTTTATAATTAGAGTGATCATGTTTCATTTTCCGTTTTTTGGGAGTTTATTAAGAAAACATGCATATTTTAAATTTGAAAAGATATGCAACATCATTAAACTAGAATTCACACAATAGAATCAATCAATTAATTAATAATGTAATTTTAATTATTATATTGTATAATTAATAATATTGTTTTTTTTTTTTTTTTTTTTTTTTTTAAGGCTGTCCAATAGAAAAACTATTTTGGTCACAGCAACTCTTTTCAAGGAGGAACATGAATTCATATAAATTATACTTTGAAATTAACATTTACCTATAGGGTTGAGTACTTTCATCCTCAGTTGATGAACTAGGTGGCTTTGAGTTCATTGCAGCAACAACTGCAGCATGATCATCTGAAGTAAGTTCTGGATGAGTCAGTTTTACAAGCTAAAAAAGTGAAAATATTAACAAAACTGACTATTTTAATTAAACCATACACTGCTTTATCATCATATTCATATTGGTCAGGACTTTTGACAGTTAAAATAAATAAATAAATATATATATATCAATTAAAATAATTTAATAATTAATTATCTATAAAAAATCACAGAAAAAGTAAACTAAATAAATATATATATATATATTAATTAAATGCTAATTTCTTTTATTTCTTCTAAATATTAGTCCATTAGATATTTAAAAAATATATTAGATAATTTAGTTTTATTTCATATGTATATCAATTTTGTTGCTTGTTTTAGGAAGATTTTTTATGGTAATGCACAATTTCATAAACAACAAACATGTACTATGTTGATTATGCTTTCTTGAAAGCAAATGTTCATTTCTCACTACTAAATATCTTTTCTCAATCCTTCATATTCTATTACTTAACAGATATAAAATAAGGACAAAAGAAAGAAGGTGTTTTTAAAATTTACATTTTAATTTTTCTGTATATTATGTTAAATATGTTCATTGCAAACATAAGATTTTCTACAAGACTATGAGCACTAAAATAATCTTAAAGGATTTTTAAAAATATTTAAGCATGCTTAAATAATTTAGATTTTTTTTTTCTTCTTATCTTAAATGATTATGAAAAAAATTAATGATTATGAAATATAAAATGATTTTAATCTTAAATGCATATTTAAGATTAAAAATAACTTAAATATGTAACCACAAATGTATAGCTTAGTTTTACTGAAACACATTCCACATAGTAAATGCTATCATAGTCCATGAAACAGTGAATCAAGTCACACAAAGATTGACATTTATCCACTTATGCCTTACTTTGATGGCATCTGTAATTAGAGGTCTGCACAGGCTGAAATTTCCAGGCCCAGGCTCGACCCGGCCTGACCCATAAATTTTTTTTTTTGGCCCAACCTGACTGAATTTCCACAAAACATAGATTTTTACACCAATATGGTTAAAAATTGTCTTGTACGAGTCTGCAGAAAAAAAACAGGGCCCAGAAAAAGTGATGACCATGCCTGGTCCGAACCTTCAGAAAAAAGTAAGGTCCATGCCCGGCCTGAGTCTCATGAATAAAAGTTGGCCCACAGGCCAGGCCTTACAGACCTCTATCTGTGATATTCAATTGTACAAAATGACAAAAGCAATTTAAACCTATAAAGCAAGTTTTTTTTTCTTTTGGTTAGTGAGCAGGAAAATAGATATACAAAAGTAAAAATCAACTTAACTTTTAATAATGATTTAATTATATAAAATTACTCAGGGGGACATGTAAGAAAAAAAAAGGGGGGGGGGACTAAATGAAAACTTTATTTTATTTATTTTTTATATTTTAAATGTATGATTCACCATAAATATGCAGCTATTATAAAATAAATAAATAGCACAAAAGCATCATGCCTACAAGAGTTTTGGACTACATACTAACAAAAAGGGAACATAAAGTAATTCATTAGAGCAGAACATAATATAAGGCCTTGTGTAAATGTTGAGACACAATTGTTTTTGGAAAAATAATGAACAATTCTAATTTATTTTACAAAATGCACTTTTTGTTTGAGTTCTCTGCCTTTCCCCACTTGGTTCTATCAATGTATTTCTTCAATGATGTGCCCAACAAATATGTTTCAGAAAACTTTAAGACATGCACAAGAATAACTAATAAAAAATGAAGAGTTGCACAATCCTATGCATTAAAGATTTTATGGTGGACCTATATTGGTTTTCATATCCCTACTTAATACATTTCAATCATATAAAAAATTACTGCACCTGTTGAAGAGCCTCTAACACAATTTGTCTGTTTGTTTTTAAAGTCCGTAACTTCTGTTCATAAGCAACACGGCGATCAGGCACAACTGCCATCAAACTAAACCGAACATCATGATAGGGTTCACCTCCAGTGGCAATACCAAGTCTTTCAGTCATAACATGCCTGAATTTTTCAGTCCAATCATCTTCTTCACAAGGACCTATCAATGATATACAAAATCAAAACATAAAGTGTAAGAGAAACTGATATATTTGATTCCAATATTATCAACAGATAATAGACAGAGAGAAGGAACAAATAGATATAAAAAGCCATATATGTTTCATCGTTATGAATTTTAAATAGAAGACTTTACAAAAATAAGATGCCCAAAAAATGAAAAATGTGCAAACAATTGGGGAAACACATAGCATATGCGTGCAGGAGAGAACGTAAAGAAAACTACCTAAAAAATAGCAGTAAAATAAAAATTCATGAAAGTATAAAAAATCAGAAAAATTCAGATCAGGAAAAGATTTTTACAATTGAAATGAAATATACTTTAAAATATTTTTAAAAATGCAGGAAACCATCAGAAAATACTTGGATTTTTTAGATGGGAAAAAAAAAAAGGAAAATCGACTTGGTATCATACATTGTGAAAATGATACTAAACTGATGAATTTATCCAAAGAAAATGGAAAAAAGTATGAAAAAAACTTCAAAAAATAAAATTGTTCTGATTTTTTTTTTTTTTTTTTTTAAGAATATATTAATCAATTGCTCCAAAATTAATCAATTGCTCCATATGATAGGAGAGATTTGCCAATGCGAAAAAGTGGTAAGTAAACAAAAACAAATCAATGAAATATTTTTTTAATGATAAATTATTATTATTTCTATATTTTAAATATTTTATTATTCTTACACATAAAAGGGCAGAATTTTGGCAGTATTTGAAGTTTCTTTTTGTTGTTTTAATTGACTCGCGTATAAGTCGACCCCCCCCCCCCTCAATTTGCTTGCTGAAAATTGTCAGAAATTCCTCGACTTATATGCGAGTATATACGGTAATAATTTTCAGAAAGAAAGGATAAGAAAAATTCTAATTTAACATAATAAAGTAATAAATCATTAATTGATGTACCATGATCAATAGGATATGGCTTCAGACCATCCAATTCAAACAATCTTCCACCAATAGGAACATAACTAACAAAATGAAAAGCTTCAACAGTCCGACCAGTTGATATGCCATGAGACTTTTCATGCAGATTTCGAGGTTCTGGTCTAAAAAGAGAAAAGATTGTATTTACTGACAAATTATAAAAGAAAATAGCTGTTGCTCACAAGAATACCTATAATAATAAAGGAAAAATTTGTGTGTTATTGAATTTGTCTGTGTACGATCTAAAATCATGCTCAAATACGAAGCCCACCATAATTTTTACTCTAAAAAAGTAAAATATTGTGCCATATTATACATTCAAACAACCAATCTAGTTATAAATTCTTTATACTCAAGCTGTGATACATTTACATAGCAATACTTCTTTTAAATTTGCTTAATATTTATAAGTATGTGAGAACATTACTTACAAAAAAGGTCTCCATAAGTGCATATTCAGAAAAAATTGAAAAAATTATGGTATATTCTTCTAATGAGGATATATATGTTTATAAAAAAAGTTTCTGTAAAATCTCGATATATTGTCCATAAAAAAATAATGAAAATTTCATTTTTCTTTTGCAATTTATCACCAATTGGCGACACAATGAAATTAAAAAATATATGCTTTTAGATAAAAACTCTTAAAGAAAACTTTTTTTACTCTTCATACTGAATTAGTTTAAATAAATACATTTTTATAACTATCGTTTTGCCATATACATTTATATGTATAGTATATAATGAAATTTAATGACGTATGATACAGTTTAGGGCAAAATTTAAATTGATTAAAATTGTTACAAACTCAAAATTAAGGTCCGATACTGAAGGACTGTCAATTTAACTTTGATATTGTTAGTGTCGTAGACAACAAGAAAAGTATTGTTGCCAGGCTTTTACTTTTAAAATACATTTTAAACTTATCAAACTGGTGAAACCATGGAAATAAAAAAAATAAACGTGGAATGGAGGATAAAACAATGACAAAATTTCACCAGTCAAATTGGTAATAAAAAGAAGAAAAAGTGAATTACTTATTTAAACTATTTTGTAGAATATTTTAAATTAATAATAGTGTCAATGTAGAGAGAGTTGAAAATGTTGAATGCAACATGGAAACAATTCTGAGCAAGAGGAGATGGTATTAATTAATCATTTGTGGTATTAATCAATGGTATTAATTAACATCGGTGATATTAGTTATAATCGATGGTATTAATTAACCATTCATGTCAGAAACTTTTTTTAAAACTAATAGCTAACGGAAATTTTACACTTTCAATTTTACAAAAATCTCACAGACAGATTGAAAATTTTTGAATGCATTGTTGAAAATATTTAGGCTTAACTCATTTGCGGCAGGTTTAATCTATTTTCACTTTGTTTTCTCTGCATCATATGTGAGCACTATTTCTCAAATGACTAAAGAATAATTTACACAAAATACAATTTTTTTGTAAAGAAATGCACTTTAACTAGAGATGGGAATGCTCGGAAAAAAACCAGAAACTTTGGGAAAAACCGTTTTTTTTCCGTTTTTTTCTGAAGATGCAATTTTTAATTTTTCCAAATTGGAAAAATTTAAATTTAATTTTTAAAATAATACATTCAAAATGTTATTATAGCTGCATTCAGATATTTTTTCATGTTCAGTGTCTCGCATGAAAATTTTAACCATGAAAAATATGTTCTGTAAGCAGTTTAGAAAGAACTCCAGTCCTTTAAAGGATCCTTCACAATTTTTTCACCTAAAACATAGGACCCTTCACAAAATTCAGAAAATTTTTCAATCTTCATTCTGAATCCTGAAATGTAACGATTTTAGAATAACAAAACCTGTCGCATAACAGCTGAAATAATCAATGAACCTATTATCTAGCTGTATGAAGGACCTTATTAAAAATATCTAAATAAGAACCTAAACATAACGACAATTTGTAATTCACAAAATTTTTATTACATTTTTTATGACAATTTTGAAAGATTTTTTTTTTATAAGGTAATATTTTTTATACAAAGGTTTACAAAAACAGGATCGTGTGAAAAAAATGTAAGCAGACCCATGCAACGTCTCTTGTTAAAAGTGAAAATCCGTATGCAAAATTATTTCAATAATACTAGTAGGTTATTACTTACCCATCATACGTAGTATAGAGTAAGTCTTGTAATCGTTTTGAAAATTGAAAAAAAAAATTTCACGGATTTACACGTTTCAGACACTGGAGATTCCGAAAACATATTTTTAGAAAAAAAATTTTGCCGTCCGTCTGTGTGTCTGTAAACGCTCTATCTCCCGAAAAAATTGAGATAGAGACTTGCAATTTGGTATGTACTCAGTATGTAATAATGGGAAGAAGCCTATTTCATTTCAATAACCTCGATTAACCGGAACTATTTTTTTTGGACTCTCGAAATATTCGTTCTGATAAAAGGTATATAAAAATTTTCGAAATTGTTTATTTTAAGAAATGAATATAAAAGACAATAAAAAAACATAAATTTTGCATAAAGCATGAAGTCGATCAGATAATTAGTTGCCGAGATATTTGGAATCCTATTTTCCACACTCTTCGATTTTTCATGACCCTGTATTTCATCCAAATTTCACTTTAAAGATATATTTTAATTGGAAATTTGACGCTTAATCAGATGCAATAAACCGCTAGTTAATAGGATTATTATTTTTGGAGTTATAAGGAAAAACCTCTTTCAAGCAATTCAGTAATCAAGCCTTTAAAGTTTATGACGTCATCAAACCACGATTTTATTTGAATTGCAATGCATTTTATAAGTAGTTTACACATTTTTATTTTAATATTTTACATTATGCATATCCATGATGGGTAAGTATTACGGTGGCCCCCAACGACTAGTTTATTTTTATTGGCATATTTATTGACAGTATTTATTACTTTCTTCTATCTTTACAAGAAGAAAGTATTGGATTCATGAAAATTTCCGACTTCCGGTTTTTGCGACGGATTTATATGTTTTAGAGCGTCCTGAACACGATTTGACTATTTTTAGAAAATGTCTGTCTGTATGTGACAAAAATTTTGTGGGTGCTCTATCTCAAGAACTAATGCTTGGAATTTAATAAAACTTTACATTCAGTTAGTCCCTGATATAAATTGGTGCTGATTAGTTTTTGGTAAAAATCGCCCAGCAGGTGGCGCTGCTATGCAGCATTTTTCACGATTTCTGCAATAGCTGTATCTCAAGAACTAATGTTCGGAATTTAATAAAACTTAATATTTAGTTAGTCCCTGATATAAGTTGGTGCTGATTAGTTTTTGGTAAAAATCGCCCAGCAGGTGGCGCTGCTATGCAGCATTTTTCGTGATTTCCGCAATAGCTCTATCTCAAGAACTAATGCTCAGAATTTAATAAAACTTTATATTCAGTTAGTCTCTGATATAAATTGGTGCTGATTAGTTTTTGGTAAATATCCCCCAGCAGGTGGTGCTGCTATGTAGCATTTTTCGCAATTTCGCAATAGCTCTATCTCAAGAACTAATGCTCGGAATTTAATAAAACTTTATATTCAGTTAGTCTCTGATGTAAATTGGTGCTGATTAGTTTTTGGTAAAAATCACCCAGCAGGTGGCGGTGCTATGCAGCATTTTTCGTGATTTCCGCAATAGCTCTATCTCAAGAACTAATGCTTGGAATTTAATAAAACTTTATATTCAGTTAGTCTCTGATATAAATTGATGCTGATTAGTTTTTGATAAAAATAGCCCAGCAGGTGGCGCTGCTATGCAGCATTTTGCAGGATTTACATGATTTTAGCGATCATCATATCTCAAGAAATAATGCACGGAATTTAATAAAACTTGAGTTTCAGTTAGACCTTGATATAAATTGGTGCTGATTCTTTTAGTGTATGCGAAACCTGTGTGAGATAGAAGAAAGTTTTGGGATTGACGCATCCGACTAGTTTTTATTGGCATAGCTGTGAATTTTCATTTAATCAGATGATAATCTCCAGAAATATTGAAGTATTATAGAAACAAATTCTTTTTTTAATAACATACAACTGAAATTATTTATTCTTTTCAAGCTTTTTACTTTCTTCTATCTTTTACAAGAAAAAAGTATTGGATTCATAAAAATTTTCGACTTCCGGATTTCGGCGGATTTATATGTTTTAGAAGGTCCTGAACATGATTTGACTGTTTTTAGAAAATGTCTGTCTGTAAATCTGTGACAAAAATCTTGTGGGCACTCTATCTCAAGAACTAATGTACGAAATTTAATAAAACTTTATATTCAGTTAGTCCCTGATATAAATTGGTGCTGATTAGTTTTTGGGAAAATCGCCCAATAGGTGGCGCTGCTATTCTGCAATTTTTGTGATTTCTGCAATAGCTCTATCTCAATAACTAATGCACTTATTTTCATCAAACTTCAGATTCAGTTAGATATAGACATAAATAGATGCTGCTTACGTTTAGGTGTAAATAGCCCAACAGGTGATGCTGCTATGCTACTTTTTTCATTATTATCACAACTATATCTCAAGAACTAATGCACGGATTTTTATCAAACTTCAGATTCAGTTAGACGTTGACATAAATTGTTATTGATTAGGTTTTGGTCTAAATATCCCAACACGTGGCGCTACTATGCTACATTTTGCAGGATTTACACGATTCTAGTAATAGTCATATCTCAAGAACTAATGCACGAAATTTCATAAAACTTTAGATTCAGTTAGACCTTAATATAAATTGGTGCTGATTTTTTTTAGTCATTTTATTTAAAATATAGATTCTAAGATTTGTCTAACTGTATTTAAAAAAAATATATAAGTGCATACAAATAAATGTTGCAAAGAAAATGTAAATTTTCTGTGAAAAATTTAGTTGAAATTAAGTATTTAAAAGTCCACATATTTTATAACTTTCATTAAAGAAATATACATATATATATATATTACTTTGATATTAAGAATCTAAAACTTAAACTAAAACCAAAACATATAGGTTGGTTTAGGTTTAGACTGGAAAGCTATACCAAAACTAAATACAGGGGAAATGAAAATTTTAATTGTAAGAAAAAAAAATGTAATATTGTAAATTAGTATAAATTTTTAAGGCATGGAAGATTTAAAAATGATAATATTTATATTGTCACAACTACAATAATTTGTTTCTTTAAAATGGTATCATTTATATACTTAAGCAATACTATGTTGAGGTGATATTTAATGCAATTTAAGTTTTCTTTCAAACTGCAGTGATATTGGTTGAAACTCATAAGATTTTTTTTGTTGTTATTTTTTTAATTTTCTCTACTGGTAATTGAAGAAATACAACTGAAAAATGATATATTATGAACAATGGTGTTAAATTAAGCAAGAAAAGCTACTGTGAAAATTCTGAGACTGAAAGGCTAAATTTTTAAAAGCTGACTTTTTTTTTTCTTTTTTGTAATATATTCATGTAAAGTGAAAAAAAAATATTTTTTAGTATGCAAAAATTTAAAAATTGTTTATTATTTTATATTTTTTAAGAAAATGTAACTTACTTTTGAGAAATATTTGTAAAAAATCAATTTTTCCAGAAAAAAAAAACGGAAAAAAACTGGTTTCTTTCCGCCACTTCATAATTTCCGGAAATTTTACATCTCTAACTTTAACATTGAAAAAATGCTGCTTTGTGATCATTAATCTTTTATTTCATGAATGGGATAAAATTTACCAAATAGCTTTTTCTATTCTACATGTTGAACTAGTTTAAATAAGTTAAACTTAAGTTTAACTAATAAATAAGTAAACTTAGTTATTTTAAAAATTATTAAAATAACTAAAGTTATTTTAATAATTTAAAAAGTTATTAAAATAACTTTTTATAAAAGTTATTTTATAAAATAATAAAATAACTTTATTTTTTTATTGGTTATAAAATATATAAACATTTTTATAACCAAAATTTTGTAAAGTGTATATATCTATTGTTGATTTATTCAAATTTAATTATTTTATTATATGGTTTTGAACAAAATTTAAATTGAAAAATAAAAATGGAGCACAAAATTACTTTTAAAAACATGTGTAAAAGTTATTTAATTCGTGGAACTGTAAAACAAAATTTATTTAATTCATGGAACTGTAAAACTTTTGGGATTAGACAATGATAGAATCTCAAAATGAAAATTAAAATAAAATAATCTTTGTGCTAAATAAAATTGTCTATTTAAACTAATAGAAATAATATTAAAAAATAATTTTGATGGAAAATTATGAGGAATTGAAAACATCAAACACAAAATTAATTCAATTCATAATCAGAGGGGAACGTCATCAGCCCTTGGATTAACAAAAATACACAAAAGCAAATTTATATGTATAGGCAAACACATTGATATTGAAAGATGCTTCTTTGGATGTGACTCACCTCTTTTTAAAATTTCGACTATGTGGTTTTTTAATTGAATTTTCATTTCTGTAACATTTGTCAGCTCTATTCATTTCCATATATTTTTTTTATATAGCATCCAAACAATATTGTATGTATTGATTTTCAAAGCCATTATTTTGAACTAAAACATAAACCGATTTAATTTTCCAGATTGTAAAATAAAATCCTAAAAATTAATTAAAAGTAAATATAAACATTTGCAACTTGCAAAATACAAAAGATTTCTTAATGATAAAATTAAATAATTAAATCATACATGTAACTGACATATCCACTTGGACTTAACTATAACTTAAAATAGAAATTTACAACTTGCAAAATATAAAAAAGATTTTTTCAGTGGTAAAATTAAATAAATGTAGCAACAAGCAACTTGTATATATTATATAAGCATATACCCAAAGAAAAAAAAAAAAACTATTTCATCATTTAAATTTAAATTCATTAAGTACTCAAAAGTATTTTATTTTTTTTTACAGATTTTCTATTGGGATTTTGCCACTAAATTTGACTAATCCTTTATTACATACAGAAGTAGTTTCATTAGCAATTATTTTTTTTCAAAATTTTTGGAGTATGCGCTTTATTAGACCTTCCTTGTCAGTGTGAAATATTATTTATGATTTAAGGGCATATTAGTAAAAATATTTAAAATTCTTAAATAAATGCATATAACATACCAAAAAACATTACACTCATTGAAAATACTGATTTTTTTTTTTTTTTTTTATACCTCCGGATATTAAATTTTTTTTAGAAATATGAATATTTTTAGTCACCACCATGAAAGTGTTAAAGTTTTCAGTATTTTAATCATTTAATTGTCAATTTTAACAAGATTTAAACTTTTAAAATATCCAAATTTGTAAATATATTATTTATTAATCCTAATCCTAATAATATTATAAATCTGATTGTGTGCAAATGTTAGGCTGAAGCCAGCGTCAAAATGAAGCATTTAATTATCCTGTATCTTTGCATATAAGTTGATTATAACCCTCAAATGAACATAGAAGGATTTTTGTTTATTTTATTTCAGTATTTTTCTTAATAATTCAAAATTTCATTATTTTCATAGAGAATAAATGGACATTTTTTCGTATATTTTAAAATGGTTGGTTGGTTTGGCCCAAAAGGCCCGGTTTTGCAGCTTTTTTTAAAATGGTTAAATTTATTTTACCGTTGCTAATACTTTATCGTTGCCAATATAAAATAAAACCCCTGAGTAATAATTTTTAATCAACAATTTATTTTCAAGTGAAAAATGAAAAGGAAATGAATTATTTAAGAATTAAACAGAATATGAAATGATGTCATATTAAAAACAAAACGTGCGTTTTCAAATCTTTGATAATAATACAAAGTGCATAAATACGAGTAAGTATGGAAAACAAGCGAATATGATGTCATATACAGAAAAATAAAACAGATTTGTTTCGATGTTGAAATAAAATGATCTTGGTTATCAAATTATTTGTGATTAATTTCTCTTTTTTTTTTCTTTTTCTTTTTGACATGAAAGGAATTATTTTAAATGTACGTAATATATGTATTTTAAATGTATGTGTTGTAAATTAAAGTTCTGTGTTTTAAATGAAATGAGTGAAAGATTTATATTTTTAATGAATTCAATACGAATGATGGGATAGGTTGGCGATTTATCGTCTGCACACGGCTAACATAAAAATACCATATTTTTAATTTAAATTTTAAAAAGTAAAAAAAAAAAAAAATATTGGATGGCAAATGTCAATGATATGCATCGCAAAATTATCCGTATCGAAAATCAGAAAATCTTAATAAAAATAACTATAATTTTTAAAAGAATTTTGCTTTTCTCATAAAAGCTAAAGATTTAATATGATTGTGTCGAAGTAACAGCATTTTTCCTGTATCATTTTCCCACAATCGAAACACATTTGTAAATCGTCGTTTCGAACCGGAATTTAATTTTTCATTTCTTTTAGTTTTAAAATAGGAAAAACTTTGTTGTCGTTTTTAAATATAGCTTTTTTTAAAGTTGTTTCATAATAGATTTTTGTAAAGTCTTGTAGGATAAGAAAAATTGCATAGATTTTTAAGCAATGTTTAAGTAAAATTACAATATTTTTTAAACTTAAAAAACAACAATGTTATCGAAAAGAAAATCGATTTTACCAACAAATTCGCGTAATGCAAAAGCAAAGAAGAAATCAAAAAGTAATGAAACTTTTCTTCCAGCCGAATTGTGTAAACTTGAACAAGCCGATCGTGCCAATTCATAACATTATAAACGTGAAAGCGCGTTGTATATAGTAGAATTTTTTTTACATATAGGTAGAAAATTTCCGAGAATAACAAGGTTAGGGGTCTGTAATTAAGTCCATAGTCAATTTGCTTTTTTTTTTATCAAGTGAAATTTGGTGCAAAATTAAATACATTGTTGTAACCAGATTTTTTTTTTGCGTGGTAAACACTTAATGGTATTTTAGATGATCATTTCCCCGCTCACCTTTGATGCCAACTATGACTGTAAAGCATATTAAAAACTATTAGCCGATAATTTTCTAATTTTCTTATTGCTTCATGATGGTTCATACTTTAAACCTGAATCGGTCATGCCATTGTCATTCAATTTTTATTCCTAATCCTAACCCTAATCGTATCCTATCCTAATCCTGATAATAACTTTAAAGAATATTCTTTGACACGAATATGTAAATTAAATCAATATCCATAAATGGAATGAATGGAAAATAGAATAAATTGAAATGGCAAAATAAAATAACAAGAAAGTACATTTATTCGACACCTAACCCTAGAGAAAGCGTAAAAAATTTCAAGCGCATGAAATAAATTAAAATAATCCTATATATACTAACAAAAATATGTAAATTTAGATAATCAGATTTGTGTCGTCGATATTTATTTGCTAATAGTGTTCTTGAAGCGATAGAGAAAATATCGAGGTTAAATTGGGCAGAATTTAAAGTACTTTCTAACAACCTTTATTTACATTTTAGAATCTCATCAGATTTTTATATCTTTGTGAAATATCTATCAATGTATAAAATCCACAAGCAGTTTGTTCACTATTTACATCACTTAGCGTGAAACACTTAATTTAATATATACATAAACAAGATAATGTAGTAAGAAATATATAACTTGACGCAATCTATGCAAATATACAATATGCAAATATACAATATAATAATGCCCATTTAGCAATGCACACATATACAAATTGTACACCAAATACCACCTAAAATGCACTGTTGTATAGAAGAATTCTGCCGGTGTTATTTTTCGTTTTACGAAAAGGAATTCCTCGATTTTCACGATTTTACTGGGTCCTCCTTTTTTCATTAGTTGCAGTTTCATTTTCGCGATTGTATATATTATTTGGCATGAAATTTCACTTTTTTAAGGCTGGGTTATGTCAAGGCCCCTATAGCAAAGAAATACCGTATGGTCTCCTATAAAATGTGATAAAGCTTCGGTTAATTATATATGTTGTTAATTATCAAGTGAAATGTTTTGCTAAATTAATGCATTTATTCTTTTTTAATGTTACGTGAACGAAGTCACGGGTAACAGCTAGTAATATTATAAATCTGATTGTGTGCAAATGTTAGGCTGAAGCCGGAGTCAAAATGGAGCATTTAATGATCCTGTATAGGTTAATTATAACCCCTCATATAGGTTAATTATAACCCTCAGATGACACAGGCTGGTGTTTGTTTATTTTATTCAAATATTTTTCTTAATAATTCAAAATTTCGTTATTTTCATAGTGAATAAATGGACATTTTTTCGTATAATATTTTAAAATGGTTAAATTTACTTTACCGTTGTCAAAACTAATTCAAATCCCGGAATAATAATATTTACTCAACAATTTAGTTTCAATTGAAAAATTTTCACATGAAAAATGAAATAATTAAAAAGAAGATTAAATAATATTATTAGAAATAAAACATACTTTTTTAGTTTTTGATAATAATACAAGGTTTTAATATGCGTAACCATAGGAAACAGGAGAATATGATGTCATTCATCGAAAATAAAGCGGATATGCTTTGATTGGTGAAATAAAATGATCTTGGGTTTTTTCTTCACTTTTTTTCTTTTTTTTCTTTTGTATGGTAACAATACTTAGCGTTTTACCGTCTGCGCACGGCTAATATAACTATACCGTATTTTTTATTTAAATTTTAAAAAAGTAAAAAGCAGTTTCAAAAGAAAATGGTTAGAAAATTTTAATAATATGCTCCGCAAAATTATCCATGTCGAAAATGACGTCATGGATAGCGGGAAATAGTTATTTACATTCTTAAAACTAAAAGAAATAACTCGATTACCTAAAAAAAAATGACGAATGTTAATAGTTCCATTTTTGTTGATAAAACCTAAAGATTTAATATTATTTCGTTAAAGTAACATAATTTCCCCTATGCCAGTATTGAAATTAATTGCCTAGAAAAGAAAATTAACAAGAATTTTGTCATTTAAAAGGGATTTCTCTGGGGAAAAAGAGACGTCATATTTGAAATAAAACGGGAATTTTCCAATATGTTTTAAAATGAGTGTGAATCAATTCCTTACAGAAATACAATGATCAATAAGTATAGAAAGTAGATGAGTTTCACGCCATATTTATAACGAAAAAATTAAATGTTTTGTTATCTATACTGATTATTAAGCATGAGTATACGTTATATACAGATGAGAGTTTTCTGCTAAAAATCACATCATAATTTTAAGAAAAGGAAAATGAACATGAATCTATTATATTAAAATCTGACCATGTGTTTGTATTTCGCAACTACTCCTAGACTATCGAACGCAACGCGATTTACTTAATACCGGTTATTATTGATCCGAGGATGTCACACAAACTCTCAGAATTTAAAAAATTAAATTATATGCCAAGATTTTTTTTTTTTTTTTTTGTAAATTTTAACGAAGTTTATCTAAAAACGGAAAGTAAATTACTCCATATTTGTGTATAAAAAAGGAGAAATAAAACAGATCAGTATATTTTTTACACCATTTAAAACTGAAAAACAGAATTTATTTTCACTTTGAATAGATGGTGAAAACAAAATCATGATTTCAGTAAATTATCTGAAAAATAAAAACATATTTTCACATATTCAAACTTCATGAATCAATTTATTCTGGAGAACAAAAATTGTCTGTCAACATATTGTCATTTAGAACACAAGATTTGTTTCAGTTATACATTAAACCAAGGAGCCTGAATTGAATTTAAAGAAAAAACATATATTATTTCCAATTAATGTGTTTTTGAAGGACGGCTGTTAAAACGTTTCACAAAGGCGTTAAAAGTAAACTGTTTATCAGGTAAAATTGACAATTGTTTTTACCCAATTCATGTATTTCCACGATTTTATTTGGCCCTCCTTTTTGCATTGGTTGCAATTTCATTTTCACGATTATTTGGCACAAAATTTCACTTTTTTAAGACTGAGTTATGTCAAGGTCCCTATAACAAAAAATACCGTATTGTCTTCTAGGAAATGTGATAAATAGTTATTTATTAATGTTTTTAACTATCGAGAGTGAAATATTTTGCTTAATTAATGTATTTATTCTTCTTTTAATGTTGCGTGAACGAAGTCATGGGTAACAGCTAGTAATGAAATATAAATGATAATTAAGTTAGATAATATGTATGGAAACAATGGATATTGTATTAAATACACAAAAATGTACATAATAATTCTACATGCTGAACTAGTTTAAACAAGTTAAACTTAAACACATTTTTATAACCAAAATTTTGTAAAGTGTATATATCTATTGTTGATTTATTCAAATTTAATTATTTTATCATATGATTTTAAGCAAAATTTAAATTTTTAAAAAAATGGAACACAAAATTACTTTTAAAAACATATGTAAAATTTATTTAATTTGTAGAACTGTAAAACAAAATTCATTTAATTCATGGAACTGTAAAACTTTTGGGATTAAAATTATATATATAAATATAAATTTTTATAATATAATAATTTTAATTTAATAATTATAACACTGAATTTGGCACAAACTATTAAAAAAGATTTTAAGAAAGAGTCAGCAATTATGAAAAGTTTTAATAACTAGATATTAGAATTATAAAGTACTTATACATTATCACATCCATTAAAAATGTTAGTATTATCAAAAAAACATACATCAACAAATCTGCATTAAATATTGTATCATAGTATTTGTAACTTTCGTTTTGACAACAGAACACTATGATGCAATGCTATCTGGCATGGACACATTTCATTTATTATCCATAAATGGCTTAAAGCTTTTAAACCTAATTAATTTCTCTAAAGTCTCAAAATTTTGATACTATAAGCCAGGGCTGTCCAACGCGATGTCCACGGGTGCCATGACGCCCTTTGAAGGTTCTCTTGGCACACCTTCAAATGTTTCATTTTTCTAAATTTCTTAAAAACAAAAATCCATCTTCAAAATTACAGGTAATTAATATTTGGATTTTTTTATTATTATTATTACACGTGTTATTAAGGGTTTTTTTCTTCTTTACCTGCAAAAGTCCCTGAGATCCCCCTCCCCTCCCTCATCCCCAAACCTCAGAAAAAACTACTATAGTAGTTTACAAAAAACATATAGTAAATTTTACTGTATACAGTTAAATTTACTATATGTTTTTTGTTCAATATTTTGGATGAGCCACCACCATTGTAGGGTGCCAATGTAAGATATGTGTCTATCGCCATCAATGCTAAAGGGGGATAATAGTCTTGCAATTTTCGAATCATGAGAATGAGAGTGCCTTTCATTGTGTGTCACAAAATAAGGTGTGCCCTTGCTTACTGAGAGGTTGGACAGTCCGGCTACAAACTATCAAGAAACTGCAAAATTAAGATAAGATTTCACAAAGCTGAAAAATATTATAAAAATTATTTAAATTTTTGCTATAGAAGGAGAGATTTAGTATTGTTTATAAGTTATCATCATTTTTTTAAAATCTGTCAGAACTTTAAAAAAAAAAAAAAAAGATTATTATACTTACTTAGCATGACTGTTGTGTGCACGAGCAAGTTCAGGTGTGTTTCCAATAGCATAGCCTTTATTCTGTAAGTGAATAGATATGCACTTGTGTCTTATTACTTTTAACATAATATAAATATCATAACGAATATAAAAGCTAAACACATTTATTACACAATTTACGTATGACAATAACAAACTAAATTTAATATTTGTAAAAAAACAGTATAACATTTCCTATTATACATTTATTAAAATAGAAAACTATCTTAAATTATGCTAATTCAAAAATTTTAACTTTTAATCAATTAAACTTTTATTATTAAAAAGTAGAAGAATGAATTGCCTTTTTTAATAGATTAGTTGTGTAGCACACTCAACATAACAATAATCAAGTTATGAAGCTTCTTCCTTTCAGAATTATAAAATGTGTGTTTTTTTTTTGTTTTTTTTTGTAATACATATAAGTTTTTAGTCTCCAACCTTTTTACTATCAGTGACAGGGATAGCCATAAGAGTTGTGTAGCAAATGCAATGCACCCAGGCTCCATATACTTATAGGGGTCTCCAATGAGATTAAAAGACCTTTTCATTTACCCATTTAAAAAGAAAAGTAAAGGCCACAAAAACGGTTTTAATCAAGGCCTGCACATACCCTTCATGGAACACTTCCAATGAGATTTAAAGACCTTTTATAACTCTGAACAAAAAAAGGCCACAAAATTGTTTCTCGCACCTGAGCCTCTTTAAGGAAAAGGCTGGCCCTTGACAACAGGTGCATTTGAATTTCAAAACTATTGTCATGGGTGCATCTTTCACTCCCACACACATACTTATTTACACGCACACATATAGGATGCATATTGCATAAATATACATAATCTATAAGTTGTTGGATAGACATAGATGCATATTTATGAAAAACGTAAAAAATATATTAGTAAAGCTGAAATTTTACAGCTTCCTAAAAAAACAACCAGATCTTATATAAAAATAACTGTTGAAAAGCTGTTTATCTTATTATATGATAATTGGTGTAGCTTCAATACATTAAAATGCTGAACAATTTATTTTACCTCTGGATTCATATTTGCTGTATGCTCTTTTAGTCTTGCAAGTGTAGGCCCTAAAAATATTTGTGGGCAGTTTAAAAGGACACTCAACAAAGCATGAGTAGCACATGAATTTGGCACCATCTATTAAAAAAGATTTTAAAAAAGAGTCAGCAATTATAAAAAGTTTTAATAACTAGAAATTAGAATTATAAACTACTTATACATTATCACATCCATTAAAAATGTTAGTATTAGCAAAAAAACATACATCAACAAATCTGCATTAAATATTGTATCATAGTATTAGTAAGTTTCGTTTTGACAACAGAACACTATGATGCAATGCTATCTGGCAACCCTGTTGAAGTAATCCCTTTGCTTAAAGGACAAAACTCGGAAATGTCATTAGTGGCCAGTGGCCAGTAGTAGCAGTTTTATAATTGGCCACTTTCTTTAAACTAGTGGCTACTTTTTTATTTAAAAGTTCTAAACAGTAAACTTTTGCTAAAATTCCATTTAGTATTCATCTAAAATTAAATAGTCCAAATAAATTTGTTAATATAAACCTATTTCAACCAGTAAAAGTAGAATCCTTGATGAAATACAAAAAAATTTTACTCTTTCCTTGCAGGAAAGTGGTCATAAGGTGACCGCTGACAGACAATTTTTTAGTAGCCACTTTTCATCATTTAGTGGCCTTGTGGCCAGTGGCTAGTGCTAATTTTGTCCTTTACCTTTGCCTAGACGAAAGAGTAAAGTCAACTCTGTGGCAGCAAGCTGCATGCATGTAATTCAATATCTCTAACAATTGTTTTGTTTAAACAGTCTGCTAGTAATTAATCTTACACTATGTTTTCACATAAGTTTCTAGAAGCAGGTAAAATGAGGGTCATTCTGGCATTTTTAATAAAGAGCAGAAGCTAAAAAAAAATATTGGTCAGATATGCAAATTTGCATTATTTTATGCCTGCAGGGGATAATTTGTACAACAATTACAATTTAGCAATCATAGAATAAAATTAAAAGAAAAAGAAAAATTGAGTTAATGCAAGAAGATTTCTGTGCTATGATTTTAAAGTGGAGCTAAATCAAGAAGAATGGCTTTAACATCTAAAATTAGCGTATGGAAATGAAGTGCTATCTCCTCCCACTGTATTCAGATAAATTACAGAAATTCATAGAGGTCAAAATTCTCTTCTGGATTGGGATAGAGTCCTGAACCCGCAAATTTCATTTGAAGTCAACCTGCAACCCGACCTGAACCCGACAAAAAAAATTTCCTCGATCCGAAACCCGACACATTTCAATCTGCACCCAACCCGACCCCCAAAATACTTCAATCTGCAACCCGACCTGAACCCGCAATGAAAGGACAATAAATCAAGTTTTAATGCTATTATGAAATGTAATGTACAATTATATCTCTAATACCAATTTTATATTTTATGTAGAAAAATGAACAAATCTATCTTCTTTAATATTCAAATATAAAACCTCTGAATAGCAGACATCTCGAGATCGTTGAATAGATTCCTGCATTGGGTCGGGTTGTTTTTTGTTTATTTTATTTTATTTATTTATTTATTTATTTATTTTTTTGGGGGGGGGAGGTCAGGGTGACTCTAATTTTCTTTCTGCGTGTCCGGTTCACCCTAGAATAATTCTTTCAGGTCATATGTAGATTTTTTGCAAGTCGGATTGTTGGGATTTTCGCAAAAGGTTTGAACAGATCTATGTTTCAGATGGAAAGAAATACATACTTGAATATGAATGAGTATATATTCATTTACTGCATGAGAAACAATAAAATGTATATAAGAAATGTTATCATAGACTTTTCTTTCTTTACTGTGCAAGAACCATTTTTTATTTTTTCAGAATATGAAAAACATTAAAAACATTTCATTTATGATACACACAAAAACACATGTATTGTATTTGTGAAAGTTTGTGCACACATACACCATACACCTGCTACGTGTGCGTAGATTTAGAGGTGCCCACTATTCCAAGGTATAAGTGTACAAATATATAAGTGTCAGGAATTGAAAAAGTGTTCGCTAAATAGAGGTGTCTGCTTTTCGGGAGTGTCCATTATGGAGGTCTTATATTATATACAGTAGAGTCTCGATAATTCGAGTCTTGATTATTCGAGTTTCCCATAAATCCGAGTTAGTGAAAAAAATCAGTTTAGCTTCCAAATAATGACCAACATATACGCAACACGTGAAAAAATTATTTCTCACTACAAAATTCATGTATCTGGTTTTTATTGTTGTTCGACGGGTCATATGTCAACTGTGCACTCCGAAGCCACCTACAGAAATCCACCCTCTTAAAGAAAATGGGTGTATTCTTCTTATACGTGCGGGGGATCACGCCGGGTGAAATTGGAGAGAATCAGAGAATAGTTGTTCAACGAGCTCCAGCCCAACTAACTCCTTTTGTCTACTACAAACGTATCGGAACAGAAATAAACTAGAAGCGTTTTCTACTAACAACTTCTCTGATTTATCCTTGGACAGAAAATCCTTAAAAAAGTGTGAGTATGAAAAAACTGGTGAGCCATTTTATATGTGGTTTACACAGCAAAGTAAAAAATGATGCCCTCTTTCAGGTCCGATTCTTCAAGAAAAAGCTTTGCTGTTTCGAAAAGAATTTGAAGAAAGTGATGAAAACTTCACTGCTAGTGTAGGCTGGTTTGACAAGTTGAAAAAATATATATCATATCCGGCAACTAGAGGTCTGTTGAGAGAAGCTATCTAAAGATCTGAGGCCGTCGCCATGCAATTTTGCAAGAAACTGCAGGAAGTCGTGACAAATGAAAACCTTACGAATGACCTGCTTTATATTTGCAATGAATCTGGCCTTAATTTCAAAATGCTACCATCTAAAACAATCGCGTCAAGCTAAGAGAAAATTACTCCAGGTCACATAAAAGCAAAGAGAGATTAACACTTCTTGCTGCATCAAATGCTTCAGGAAATCATAAGTTAAACTTGTTGTTATCAGAAAAGCCAAGAGCATTTAAGCATGTCTCGATATCTTCACTACCGGTTACGTACAGGAACCAAACAGTGCTTGGATAATTCAAGAAATATTTAAGAACTGTTTTTTTTTTTTACGATTTTGTGCCAGAAGTTATAGAGGAATGGAAAAATAGTCCCAAACAACTAGAATTAATGGATTCTGCCAGAATCCGTCAGATTCCACACCGCTAATGAGTCACAGTGTGGGGCTGCCTGCTGTGCTAGAGTCCGCCATGCGATACGTTGAGCAATAGCCTGAGCCAACAATATGCTGCTTTGACGATGGTGTGATATTGCTACACGGAAACGGGGCAATGTGTCAAAACAAAAAACAATTGACAATTACTTTAAGATATAATTAACCTGTTGCTATCAGCAGTAATGCAATAATTTGTAAATACATTTTTCATTTAAATATACACTGAAATTAAGAATTGCTTTATCTTCATTTATTTATTAATTAAATTTTATGATTTCGATAATTCGAGTTTTCGATAGTTCGAGGTAAGCTCGGTCCAGTTCACCTCGAATTATCGAGACTCTACTGTATATGAAAGGATAAAAAATATACCTTTTTAAAATTCAAAATTAAAAGTAAAAGTTTAAAATTTAATATTCCCAAAATTTATCTCTAATTTTTAAATCCTGTACTTAAGTCTGAATTGCCTCTGTTATCTTGGTTTCCTAGCCTCACATTTATCACTCTTGTGCTTCAAAATCCTATGTTCTTTAAAAGTGAAATTGCTGATTAAGGACTTCTTGCAGTCGTTTGTGGTTTTGATGCAAACAGGTTTGCAGAACTTGGTGTCGCCAAAGACAAAGAACAAAGGTGAGAGCTAAATAACCAATAAGACGGTTTTTACTCTTCCATATCTCAGTGGTGCAATATATATTTAATCTGAAAAAATATTGGACATTCTTTGAAAAAGCAGGTCAACCTGAACCTGACCCACAAGAGTTAAAACCCGAACCGAACCCGAAAAAATCATTGTCAACCCGATCTGCAACAAAAAAGTAGAAGTCAACCCGACCCAATGCAGGACTCTAGATTGGCATTGATGTTATTTAACGCAACAGGATAAATAATATTGTTATTGTGTTAGAATAAGTTGCCGCATTAATACGTTATTAGAAAGTCATTGTTAATGTAATAACAATTGACAAAAAGAGCCTGCAGCATCTCAGGCTATCCAAAAATTCGGTTCAAAAGTGCAACTTTGACATAATTTTCTGAAATATCCTTTTGTTTTTATCAAAAATGCAAAACACTAATCGATTTCATAATTTCTGAATAAGATTACTTGCAAAGTTTTTGCATCTGTGAATAAAAATGATGGTAGGAATGTCATCCAAGCCTTTTTACTGTATAAAAAGTTCACTGGAAATGTTTTAGGAACATCTTGGACATTTAGACTCCCTGCAATCACCGTCAAGGTTATCTTCTCTGTTCCATTAATGTTCCGACACACAAGAATTCTTATTCTTTTCTTTGACAATTTCCCTCCTGAACACTTTTGTCCTTAAATGAAAGAGTTTTATCATGAGTAAGCTTAAAGAAGAGGCCAGTCTCATCTGCATTGAAAATGTCATTGTCAGGTAGCCTTGTTGAACTTTTGGCCAAACATTGCTTAGCCAATCCTCAACACTTTTGTCGTTGACACCTTTTTCTTTACCATGAACCTTGTGTTATGCTGTGACACAACTTAAATTGGTCTATCCATTTGTTGGAGCAAACAAAATTTGCCTGCCCAAGCAATTTGGCAAGCTGTTCTGTTTTTGCCATCAGCATTGGATCACTGATTAGAACGTTTAGACTTCTTTGCTGTTAAAATCATTTTAGCAATGCCCCATCAAGGTCTTCTTTATCCAGCTTCCTCATTCGTTTAACATTGTTCAAAGGCATTTAAAATGTTCTCTTTGTTTTTCCAGATAGAGCACACAATTGAATTTACTAAACCAAATTCTTGACAAACTTCAGCTTTCTTCTTCCATTTATCCAATGCATTAATAATGTTAACTTTATAATATCCAAAAGAAAGAACTTTTCTTTTTACAGATGTCTTAATGTTCAACGTTTCTCATTCAAGACATGTGAGAAGTGTAAAGCAAACTGATGATGTTGCTATCAGGAGTCATTCAATTCTACCCCTTTCTCCACCTTATCTATTCTAACAGGTGCTCTAACACTACACTCTTTGTTTAGACAGATAAGGAGCAGAAGTTTCACACCATTCACTGCCTCTCCCCAGTTTTATTTTTCCCTGCCAATATTGCAGGACAGGTTCGAAAAACTGCATGTATGCATGACCTTGAACCAGGTGTGACTTCAATATATCCCATCTGTGACGAGTTGGACATTCTTGTTGTGAAAACATATTATATTACCCCATTTTCCCGAGAATAAATACAGCAGTCATATATATTTTTGATGAAATAACCAGTGTCATCGTTTAAATTATGTTGTTATTTCCAAATTACTGTAGCATTAATATTTATAGGATTTTTGCCAGGACTGAAGAATTTAACATTACCAAGGATGCTAAAAACAGGTTCAACTGTATAACTAAAAAAGCATTTATAACTTTCCATTAAAATTAATCATATTCTAAAAACAGATGCAACATATTTACCTGCTGAGCAAAAAATATTGAATTAATAGTTTCTTCATCTTCAACAAAATTTTCTTCTGACACAGCAACTTTACGTCTTGACCGGCGCTCTTCAATCCATTTAAACAAAAATATGAATCCAAACACTGGCCTGCAAATAAATAAACAGTTACATAATAAATGTTTAAGCAACAGAATTTAAAACATTGTTAAGTGAAACTAATACAACAGTAGTTAAATATTTTTTAAATAAAGAAAATTTTAATGACAGTTTTAATTACAAGAAAATAGTAATAGGAACTAGTTCTCATATTTTTTTATAAGGATATTTATAAAAACTCATTTTTCCCTTTTTTGAACTCTCTTTCTAAAAATATCTGATATATAGAGTGTCACTTTGCTTAGAATTTCTCCAAAAAGAGAAAATTTTGAAGAATGTCCAATATTTTACATCAAGAATTGAAAAAGTTGATCTAAATAAAGATCATTTATTTGATGAATTCTCTTTCATGAAACAATATGTGATAAAAGGAAACATAACTAAATGGAATGAAGATTTGTATTGATGTGTGTTCAAGATGGAAATACAGTAAACTCTGTCTAAGACGAAATTTGTCTAACACAGAAATATTTTAAAGTCCCACAGAACGATTTTCAATACAGTAATATCTGTCCAAGGCAGAATACTATCTACGATGGAAAATTTTCTTGGTCCGGATTCATTTTACTTTAGACAGAGATCACTGTAGATTTTAGCTTTCTTCTCTCAGAAGATGATCCATATCCACACAGTTACAAAAGTTAGTTCAACTATATCTACTAGTAAGTAATGCTGCAATGGAGAAATTGTTTTCTTCCAAGAACATCATGTAGACATCACAGAAATCAAGACTTTGTATCGACACCACAAGGTTATATTAGCTATCCTAAATAACTTTGTAATGAGTTGTAAAGAATTTGCAATAAAACTTTAGTCAAGAAGAGATCTTAACAAGATGCACTCTTTGGAAAAATACAACTAGTTAAGAACAATGGTAAGGAATTTAATTAATGTACTTGTTTTAATATATTATCTATACTAATAAAAGAAAGGTGTTTGTCTGTGTGCCCTGGCTAGTGAAATCTACTGCACGTAGAAGTCTGAAAATTTGGGTGAGGATAATCCATGGTAGGTCTTGATGCACCTGTGGCTCAGATTTTTTTTTTCTTAAGATCCGGGCCCCTTTAAGTTTTTGTGCCTACAATTGTTAATAACTTGCCCTTTTTTTAATCCAATCTTCTTCGTTTTTGGGGACCTTTCCCTTTTAGTTATTCCCCATTTCTACATTCCAGTTAAGACCATGGCTCCCTGGGGCCCGGTTCGGGACCCCTTGAAGTTTTTGTTCCCTAAATTGTTAATAACTTGCCCCTCTTTATCTGATCTTCTTCATTTTTAGGGCCTTTTCTCCATTTAGTTATTCTCACATTTCTACATTCCAATTAAGACCTTGGCCCCATAGATCCCGGTTAAGGGTCCATTGAAGTTTTTGTGTAAATTGTTAATAACTGGCCGGTCAGTCCTAACTATCAGTTAATAACTGATAGTCAGACTCTGGTTAGCAAAGAATGTACTCACAAATGTCTAAAAAAACTTCAGACAGATAAATTGTTTTATTTAAAATTGATACTTCATTTTTTAAAAAGTACATTCATAGTGCAAATGTATCTGTTTAAAAAAAAAAAATGCATTCAATTACACGTAAGTTGAAATCATTCACTACGAAGTAGAAGAAATAATATCCAGAGCAATTAAAGAAATTTGAAAATAATCTAAGCTAAAATATATAAGTATCAATGCTAGAAAAAATCATGATATAGCCAGAAATTTCAATAATCAAATGAAATCTATAATTTCAATATTTGCTGCCTATTACAAGGTAATTCATGAAAATACAGATGCACAAAATTCCACTTAGTTTGTAGTTTTCATTCGCAGACATGTGTACTTAAAAATAAGCAAGGAGTTTCTGGAAATTATTCCTACGCTTGATACAACCACCATAGCAGATATTTTTGACACATTTATGAAAGTTTTGACTGAATAAAGGTTTTCATTTAAAAAGTAAGTTTATATTGCAAATAATAGTGCTCCTGCAATGATTGGCATTGTTAAAAGGAGCAATTACAAAATTAACAGAAAAATGTAAAGATCAGAGTAACACAATTAATACATTTTTGTATCATTTTCATTGTAATTAAAGTTTTAAATTCCAGAGTTATATATTTAATTTGTAGGTATATAAACATCATGTGAACAACCATGTATTTAAATAATTATTTATCTAAACCAGCGGTTCCCAACCTCATGTTAAAGGTTAAAATTCAATATTTGTATTAGTAGCCAGTGGCCGGTAGAGGCTGCATGTTTAGTAGCCACTATTGTCAAGTTAGTGGCCACTAATTACTATCAGAGATGAAACTGAGAAAATATCGTGTAATGGAAAAATTTACGACATTTTTCACAACATTTATGCTTAGATTTTGTGAATTATATTGTATTGGATATAAAATAAATACATTGACATATTTCTTATGTTAAGGGGACACAGTGCCTTGAAATTGGTCAAAATATAGATTTTCTTCTTTTAATATTAATGAAAGCTTCTTTAATTGTGAATATTTTGACACCTCGCATTTTCACCTATACCACAATTATATTGAGAGATATTGTAAATTTTGTTTATAGATCCAGCGCAATTACCCATATAAATAAAAACTTTAAACTGATTTTTCTCCTGTTAATGTTTTAATAACTTGCTTGTTCGAAATAGTTTTTTTTTTTTTTTTTTTACTTGTTCTCTATGGTGTATTTAATATTTTTGTGTATGGATTTAACATTCAAGTTTTCTCAATTAAAATTAAAAAAAAAAAAAAATTAATTGAGAGTTTGTTGAATTTTTTTAATTGTTTGACATACACCAGAAAAAAAAATATATTAAATGTAAAATCCCATACATCTAAAAATCCATACAGTTTCATGTAGTATATTCACAGGGGTAATTTTGAGAAAAAAAAAATTCTGAAATTAACAGCAAATTTTCTGAAAAGTTTCAACAGAGGGGGTGGGAAGGGGGAGGGGGTGTCCACTACCTCAACTTTTTTTTTTTTTTTTTGGCGTCTTCTTTTACAAAATTTGCATTTTTTCGCAATTCTTTGACGAAATTTGCACATTTTCGAGATCTGTTGATAAAATTTGTGTTTTTTTTTGACGAAATTTGCCGTTATTTCGCAATGTTTTTGACGAAATTTGCCGTTTTTCGAGACTTGCTGACAAAATTTGCCGTTTTTTTCGCGATCTTTTGATGAAATTTGTGGTTTTTTGCAATGTTTTTGACAAAATTTGCCGTTTTTTCGCAAAATTTTTGACGAAATTTGCCGTTTTTTCGAGACCTGCTGACAAAGTTTGCCGTTTTCTCGCGATCTTTTGATGAAATTTGTGGTTTTTTGCAATGTTTTTGACAAAATTTGTAGTTTTTTCGAGATAAAATTTCCGATTTTTTGACGAAATTTGCCGTTTTTCGCGATTTGTTGACAAAATTTGCCGTTTTTCGCAAAGTTTTTGACGAAATTTGCCGTTTTTTCGAGACCTGCTGACAAAATTTGCCGTTTTTTCACGATCTTTTGATGAAATTTACGGTTTTTTGAAATGTTTTTCGAGATTTGTTGATAAAATTTCCATTTTTTTTTCGCGATTTTTGACGAAATTTGCCTTTTTTTCATGATGTTTTGACGAATTTTGTCTTTTTACGTGATGTTTTGACGAATTTTGCCACTTTTTGCAATATTTTTGACGAAATTTGCCGTTTTTTCGCGATTCTCTGACGAAAGTCACGTTTTCCCCGCGATCCTTTGACAAAATTGGCGACTTTACTTTGAACGAATGACGAGATTGATTTTTTTCGGCGATCATATGCCGAAATACCGATACATTTTATGTCCGAATTTTCGGATTTATGACCGATATTTTTTTTAATTTTCGGAAATTATTGCCTTAATTTTTCGGAAAATTCGGACCAGAATCACCCCTGCATATTCTAAAGAATGAGGGGGAAAAATTGAAGCAAAAATATTCATATTTGTAAACGTAGTAGGGATTTTAAAAAAGTTAATTAAAAAAAAAATTACATTTTAGAAAATAAGGCTGTTTTACAAGAATTTTTTATTTAATTTTTCGTACTAAGTATTGTGCCACTATTCTCATTGAAGAGAGTTTCAAAGGTACTGTGTCCCCTTAAAATGTTTTATAGCTTTTCTACAATAAATACACTGCATTTTCATAGTTGATTTGGTGAAAACGGCTGGCTACCTGTTAATATGTACAATTTCATACTACATTATTTTGTCCAAATATAGAATTTGGTTTCATGTAACTCTAATTAGAAGCAAATACTCTGAATATTAAATAGTTAACAATTATTTTATATGTACAGAAAACCATAACTTCGTTCAAATGTATGATTCCCCCCCCCCCCCCTTCACCGACTATGAAAATGATTTTTTTTTTTTCGACCACTTGATGAATTTTGAAATTTTTTCTGCTACTGTTCAAAGGATTTCACGATATTTTTTCGATTTTTTGACGAAATCCTCGTTTTTCCACGATCATTCGACGAAATTTGCCCTTATCTTCGCGATTTTTTGACGAAATTTATCGTACCTTTACGGTTTTTTGACGATATGTATCTTTTTTTGCGATTTTTAAACAAAATTTGCCTTTTCTTTGCGATTTTTCGACGAAATATTCTGATTAAATTCGCGTTTTCCCGCAATCCTTTGACGAAATAGGTGACTTTTCTTCGAACGATTGACCAAATTGGTTATTTTTGGCAACCATTTGTCGAAATTTGCGATATATTTTATGTCCCAATTTTCGGATTTATGACCGACCTTTTTTTTTCGGAAATAATTGATTGCCATTTTGGCAATCATTTTTTCACGAGATCTTCCTTTTTTCGCGATCTGTTGAAGAAAATTGCCGTTTTTTTTCGCGATCTGTAGGAGAAAATTGCCGTTTTTCGTGATCTTTTAAAGAAATTTGCCATTTTTTCACAATATTTTGATGAAATTTGTCGTATTTTCGCGAATTTTTGACGAAATCCTCTGATTAAATTCGCGTTTTCCTGCGATCCTTTGACGAAATTGGTGATTTCTCTTCGAACGATTGACGAAATTGGTTGTTTTCGGCGATCATTTGTCGAAATTCACGATACATTTTATGTCCTAATTTTTGGATTTATGACCGATTTTACCTTTATTTATATATTTTTAATTTTCGGAAATGACTGATCGCCAAAATGGCGATCAGATGCATAACATAAAGTCGCCAATTTTTTACATTTAGTCGCCCTGTGGCTGGTGGCGACCGGGAATTTTAACCTTTACCTCACGTACCCCTTGCTTAGATTTTTCATTTATGCATACCCCTTCTGAGATAAACCCGTTCCAAAAATTTTTGTTAGATGTAGTGCTCTTCAGAATTCCATTTTTCAAACAATTATCCATTTTGAACCACAACATAATATCGAATATCAAAATAAAATTACCCAAAATACGAAATAGTAGTTCAAATTAAGCACTCGCAAAGCAGGAAGGATGAAGTTACACTTATTAATACACATTAATGAGTTTATGCTAGTGCTGACTGGTCAAACACTAAAATGATGACCTGCTTTCAAATGGGTTTTAAATGAAATTGTCAAAACCAGAAGACCTGATATGATTCATGTTTTTCACTAAATATTTCTAGACAGGGCTGTTTGATTTAAATCAAATGATTTTTTTTTAAATCTTTGATCTTAATCAGTATTTTTAACATTGATATTTACAAGCTGAATAAAGATAAAATTAATCATTCGTGTTCAAATAAATCAATTGTCATCATTCGTGTCAGATTAAAAATTACCTTTTAATAATGTTAAATAAAACTTTTATAAGCTGAAAATAATTATTTTATGAAAGTAAATGCAAAATATTATTTATCCATAGTGCATCCCAAAATAAATACTGATAAATGCTCTCTCATTTTTAAGCTTTTGTCTTGCCTAGATGATCACTTCATTTTTGCAAGTAAGATTCTGAAGCTAAAGTTAAATATATTCAATATATAAAATCTTTAATACAATAGTATTTAATATAATAGTGTTTTCAGTGAGGAGTTACTTCCTGTAAAGTAGATTATACATGATTCACAAGTTTGTTTTATGTTTAGTTGCTTAGACCCAGGGCCCGACTTAGACTATCTAGTGCTCCGGGGCAAGCATCATTCTGGAAGGACTCCCTTCTAACTATCCACAGAAACTGTTCATGAATTACGCTGGCTGAAGTAACTAATACTAAATTTCATACCTGTTGCATGTATACATAAATTTCGTACCAGGTACTATTCACATCTGTATACAGGATATTACAAGAAAGATGGTCAAGATGGATTCCTACGAGTACTTTAAGAAAAAGTACTAGTAGGAAAACTAGTAGGAAACTAGTATAAAAAAATGATGGATTGGTGGACAGAGTATTTGTTTGTAAATTTTCCTTTATTTATCTACGTTAGTCATATGATGTCTGAAAGAAAAATGCCCCCAATTGGTCATCATGAATGCTTTTATGAAAATACCAATAATGAATTTCTTTTAAAAACAATGGACTGCTAAGTTGTTATAATAAAACTTTAATCATTAGTGTTCTAATAATATAATTTGTTCTTTTTTACAGGGGGGAGGGGGGGGGGGATATGGGAAGCAAAAAGGAGAAAAGTAAGCTACGCTGCAGGCGCCCATGAAGGGACGCTCCGTGCATAGACGACCACAAAACCCAAGTCCTGATAGACTTTTATTGCGCCAGCAGCTTTGTGTCGCTACAGTGCTATGGCCAGTCAGAGAGCTGAACCAATATGAACCCTCTAACCTTGAACCCACGTGAGACGACATAGGTCATTGCGACACACGGTGAAACCGCAGGGAGTCACCGCAAGACACTTGGAGATGGGCCGGCGTCCCCCAACAGCTTTGAAGCTGGAATCCCAGAAGGGAAACCAGGCCCTAGGCCTTAAGTCGGGATGTTCCAACCCATACTTGCTTTACCACAACTCGAGGGCTGTGAAAACCTACAGAGGTAGTCACTTTCCTTCTCGTAGTGGACAAGCAAAAAGGGAAGACTGCACTACCTTCCTAAATCTTTGAAAATGTAAGAATATTGGTCACTTTAGACCAATTTAAACCCTTTGGCACTCTCTTAATAAAATCCTAATTACTCCCATGGGGGGATCTCTCAAATTGGGGGCCCGTGGCAGATGCCCAGCATGCCCCTGCATTAGTCAGGCCCTGCAAATTAAAATATGCCATATGTTGATGGTTGATGTAGTGATCATATTATAATATGATCAATACAAGTCTAAATTGTAACATAATAAATATTTAGACTGTTTGTCTAACATAGAATTATAGAATTTCAGTTACATGTTTCATCTATAACTAAAAATAATTTAATCCATGTGACTGATCCCTTTGCCCTTTCCTTATTTTTTTTTAAGTACATTATACTAATATCATATATATTATTACAGTGGCAATACTATTTTTGTATACACATTTTGGCAACAAGACAATTTATTTCAATATTCGATGGTGCTATGTTTGCTTGTATACGTTTATTAACGCTGATTAAAAGATGAATACAAACAACAATAACAAAAGAAAAGGTAAGTGAATTTTTGTTGATTTCATTTGATAAGATGTATTTCATGCATTCCAGAGATTGCTGTAGCGCAAGTTTCATGGATCCAGGGAGGGTTTCTTTTGGTTAATGTACGCGAAGCGTACATACATGTAAATTACTAACTGCTTCTTGTATGAGTTTTGTGCATTCTAGAGATTGCTACACTGAGAGTTTCATGGGTCCAGAGGAGTTTTTTTCAGTTAATGTACGTGAAGCGTACATACATGTAAGTTACTATCACTGCTTGTATGAATTTCGTGCATTCAAAAAATCAGGAATCTCGAGATGCTCCCCAATCATAAATTGTGTGCTTTGTGGCAGAGAACTCATTATTTACACAGTTCCTATGAGAATTTCTTTCACGAAGTAAACATTGATTTTATTCAGTTTTGTGACAATTTACAAAGTTAAAGCAAGGAGGAAAAAATAGCTTAAAATTTGTAAAAATAGAAAAATCCGGAAGGAAAAAATTGCTAAATGTTTGTAAAAATCAAAATATTTGGAGGAAATATTGCTAAAAGTTTGTAAAAACACAAAAATACGTAGGAAAATATTGTTAAAAGTTTGTAAAAATACAAAAATATGGAGGAAAATATTGCTAAATGTTTGTAAAACTTGAAATATCCAGAGAAACTATTGCTAAAAGTTTGCAAAAATACAAAAATCGTGAAGAAAAACTTGCTAAAATTTTGTAAATAGTCGAAAAAAGGAATAAAATCAATGTTTACTTTGGGAAAAAGCTTGCCATAGGAAGCACACGTTCTGATTGGGTAGAATTTGGAGCTGGCTGATTTTTCGGTTGGCGCACGTAAAAAAAAAATCGCCAAATCGGGATTCTCGCTTGTTCTAGGATTTTGCTTTTTTATGTTATTTTCAAAAAACATTTTGTAAATATGCTGACATTGAAAAAAGTAAAATCTGAACTATATCAAAACGACATTTTTCATAACAAAAGTTTATTTTTTGTCTAAAAATTACCCAGGTTACCCCTAACATAGAATTTATACATTTCTATTACATACCCTTCAATATTCTTTTGTAAATCATACACTTCTTCAACTTGAACACCTCTGACACCAAAATCTTCTAAAAGTAATGTAAACAGACCTGTTGGATAAGTAATAATTTAAGTTTTCTAACATGTTGAGACATACAGAAACTTTTTATATTTTTACGCATTTAGTATTATATAAATAAAGTTTAATAAATTTATTATTTATCAATATAAAATCTTACCTGGGTCACTTTCTAGTTCAAGCCACCCTTCAGTGAGCCGATTTAGATCAGCTGGCATTTTATTAAAATAATAGTAAAATAAAAAAAAATTACATTGTTAGCTCAAATTTAAAAATTCATAGTTCATAAAGAAATCACTTATTCTAATATTGCGTTGACATCACATGTTATATGAATGTTGAGCAAATTTCGTAAAATTAACTGTAATGGTAAAAGCCGAAAAGAAAATACGTAATCATGTACGTAAATAAATTAATGCAATTCGAAAACAGGAATCACTTTAAATCCTTTTTAGACGATCATAAACTTTAAAAGATATTAAAAATGTTTAAAACTGAAAAGAAACAATGCTTAAATATCAAACACACAATATAAAGTCCACAAAATCAGAAATGCTCTGCCTGAAATTTTTAGTAAATATAAACATTGCGATCAGTTGAAGTTGAAGTTGAAACGTTAGTTTATAACCAAGGAGTTTCTCTAATGTAGGGCACTGTGATCTTTAAGGCCAGAGTCTTGTCGCCTGTTGTTTTGTTCTTACCACCAGCCTGTCCTCTCGCAATGAAACCAATCAACCATCTCTAAAAAATGGCACTTAGCCAAAAAAAATCTGTCCCAGTGACGTCAATTATTATTGTGCGACGCACGTGAGAACGTGAGCTGAAAACAATACAATCAGTAGCCGGCTTTTTTTTCCCTTAAAAATCAACAGGTGATTAAACTAAAATGATTTGACCTTTATTCCATTTTTTAAGTTTTTTTTATTACTTGACAACTATAATACTAAAAATTCTGCATTTCAAAGAATTCTCTTACGTTTCGTGTTTCGTCAACTCAGAATTGTTATTACAATTATAATTTTTTTTTTCTCTCTGAATGTTTCTCTGAAATTTGCATATGATAACAGCTGGAAGCGTAGTGTTTAAAGTGTAGATGTGAAATTTCTTACTTCGAAAGGAACATCTGTTTTTTCAGCTGAATTCATAATAATAAAAAAAAAAAAAATCAACCTTGATATTTATGCGGAGATAAGATAAGAATAATCTTTTATCTTGATAAGTATCGAAAGCATGTCAGATTGCTTAAAATGCTAAATAAAAAATAAAGTTGCAAGATATTAATTTGTTATGTAATTTTTTTTTCTTATTTTTTTTTTTTTTTCGTATGTTAATTTGAATTTTCTTTCAATTGAAGCGAAATTGTTTACGATATAGTGAAATTTTAAGTTCTTGCATTTGTTGTTCAATAATTGTGTGGATTTTTACAGATACTATATGTAAATATTGTATTAAAAGAGAAGCTTTATTTAATGAATGTAATTATTTCCATTTATTTTTTAATTTATTGAGTAATATTTAGAGGAATTTTCTATTGAATATTTTCTGTTGTAAGAGTAAGCTTTAAATACACCAGTACAAATGTAGTACATCTATTAATGTAGTACAAATCATTGCCCCCTTTTTTAGGCTGAAAATGTTGAGAATTTCTAAAGAAGGAAAAAATGCTATTAATTATGCATTTAGGACTAAAGGATGGAACTCTCATCAAAGATGGAAATCAACTGGAAAAAAAGTATTGATATTTTGACTGTATAATTTATTGTATACTTTAAAAATTGCATTTACGCTTAATTTTTTAAAAAATGATATTAATAACTTATATAATAAAATAATAATAATTTATGGTTTTAATTGTATATTAGTGGTAATCAATCATTTAAAATTTGAATAAAATTCTGTTTTATTCTAATGTTTCATAAATTAAAAAAAGTAATAATAAAGTGTAAGTCATTATGTAAAATGATTAATATATATAAGTTTATATGCTGTATAATTTTTTTTAAGTTGATTTTTCATATATATATATATATATCTATATATATAGTGTAGATGTGCCAGTAATGGACACCCTTTAATTGGAATTTCTTTAAAAATTATTTTTTAATTAATAGTTATAATTGTTATATTCCACATTTTTTAATACTATATTAATCTACCAACAATATTTAACCATGCTCATAGTCACATTTCCCAATGTGAATCTAAATTTAATTGTAAATAACAGAAATAAATCAAAACACCCTAAATTCCAGTAATGGACAGCCCACAAAAAGTAATAGATAATTGATATTATGATTGTATTTAAAACTAGAATTTAAAGAAAGCATATTAATGAAATAAAAAAAGCTGCATTTTTATTGATTATTTTTTTATAAACCAAAAATATTGAAGGTGGCCCATTACTGGCACATTTACCCTATATAATAATTTTATATGCTGAAAAACTTATAAAAAGTTGATTTTTCATATATAAATTATATATAATGAAAAATCAACTTTTTAAAATTTTTTCAGCATATAAATTATCCAAAAAAGGAGCTAAAAAAATTCTCGATTTTAATATTCACAGGGTTCATATGGACCTTAAAAGTCTTTAAAAACTTCTTACATTTCGATAGTCCTTAATAAGGATCCTTAAAGTACTTATTTTTTAACGTGAGCTGAATATTTAACGCGAGTCCGTAAAATATTTTTTTTTAAATCGCCAAACATTCATAATCCGTCAAGTATGGCTGCTAAAAAAAAAATCAGGTTTCTTTGTTATAATTTTCTAATTTCTGATTGGACACTGGAACTGCCTGTTTCGTTTCCCCCATTGAAGCGTGGAAACCTTGTATCCACAAACACCAATCTCAATCAGTATCCACCATCTAAAATAACTTCCCTTTCTTTGTAATGGAGCTCATGTATGCCTTCTTAGTTAAAATTAGTTCTTGTGCTGTCGCATGGTCAAGCTACAATCGAGAGAGGATTCTCAATAAACAAATTGACACAGAAAATTTAAAAGATACATCATATGTCTCACAGAGATTAGTACACTATTATTTAAAAAATTTTGAGCACATATGATATATGATGTGACAATTACTGAAGAAATGAGAAAGTCTGTGGCATCTTCTAGGATGAAATACGAGCAATATCTCATTGATCAGAAACAACAGCAAAAGTCTTCCTCTGCAGAAAATAAAAGGAAGTTAATCGCAGATGATATAAGTTTTATAAAGCAAAAAATATGGTGTCTTCAAAAGGAGATATTGCAGTTGGAAAGTATGGCCGATGAATTAGCCGATTAAAGCTGAAACAACTAAAGACATTGAATTATTTATCAAATCAAACAATTGTAAAACATCTGCTAAAGAAAAAAATGAGGAAATTTCCTCCCTCTCCAAAGAAATTGATAGCCATCTAATAAATTGTTTGTTTTATATATTTTTTGCATTTATTTTCATTTTGTTGCTCATTAAAAAAATAATTAGAAAGGGTAATTGTTTTATGTAAAATTTCAACCTTGTGATTAAATTTTAATGTAAGTAAGCATAACTGTTTTTTATAAACTTTAGAAAGGCCTTATTTTTCTTTTAACGATGTCCTTACAGAGTCCTTATTTTTTATTTAGCAAACTCTGTATGAACCCTGATTCAGTGTATGCATCAGGTGGTTGTTATTTTTTTTTCCATTACTAATTTTTAGGGGTTTTCCCCTTTTATATTTTATTTTCTACTAGCAAACCTGACCAGCATTGCTTGGGCCTGTATCTCTACTAATATGTCAAGAAAAATAAAACCCAAGCATGGCCGAGACCTCAATCTAATGAGAATAAAAAGAGAAATAAATAGTGAGAATAAAATAAATAATAAAAATAAAATAAAGAATGATAATTAAAAGACTGCCAAGAAAAAACAAGCTTGGGTCCAGCCCAAGTTTAATAAGAAAAAAAGTAATAATTTAATAAGAAACTGCGACAGGTCCATGGGCCTCAACCACAAAATTTGAGTTATTGAACTTTCTTCTGCTTTTTAAAGCAGAAGAAAAAAAATCATTACTATCTCCTTTTCTTTTTTTTCCTTGAGCCACAAAATGAAAAAAAAAAAAAAAATGTTGCCATGTATCACTTAAGGGTCATTCCATGTCAAATCAACCAGTGACTCAACCTGACCATTTTAGATTTTGATGGAACTTAGAGGAATCATTCTCCCTGACGATATAAATGACAATATACTTTTATTATTTTTTTATCTCGGTAAATTTTCATACAATTAATTTTTTTAATTTCGAAAAATCAACATTTTTTGACTTGTATAAATGTTTTCAATTTTGAATTTCTCAAGTTCTATCAGGCGTAGAGAGTTGTTTGACCCCTCATTTTAAAGAGAATTTCATGAGGTTTAATTTGATATGCAAGTTGACTACACTTGGTTAATCTAAATTATTTTTAAAAGATTTAAAATAATGTTTAAAAATTTTGAAAAAAAAAATATGTTTTTTGTAACATTATAAATTTTAAATTCTGAAAGTTTTAGAGTGGGATCTGAATGGGATCAGCAGTTATGTTAAAAAAACTAATGTTAAATGCCAGTTGGGGCTGGTATTTAAAGTTGGCACCTCGCCAACTTTATGATTGTGTTAAAGATAGTATTTTATTCATTTTAAACATTTTTTTTTTTTTTTATAACTGCTGATCCCGCTCTAAAACTTTCAGAATTTAAAGATTATAATATTATGAAATACATATTTTTGAAAAACACTATTTTAAAATTAAATTAACTTTTTTTAAACCAAGCATAGTCAACTTGCATATCAAATTAAACCTTATGAAATTCTCTTTAAAATGAGGGATCAAAAAACTCTCTATCCCTGACAGAACTTGAGAAATTCAAAATTGAAAACATTAATACAAACCAAAAAATGATAATTTTTCGAAATTAAAAAAATCGATTGTATGCAAATATACTGAGATAAAAAAAATTATAAAAGTATATTCTCATTTGTATCATCAGGGAGAATGATTCCTGAAGGTTTCATTAAAATCTGAAATGGTCAGGTTGAATATTGAAAATTTTTGGTTGATTTGACGTGGAATGACCCTAAAGGTGCAAATTCACAGTAACCACAACTGGTTACCGTGTAGATACCACGTGGCGACTAAATTGTTTGCTTTGGCCTCTAACTTTCTATGTCTAAGTCGCCATATGTTTTACAGGAATGCCCCTTTTCCACCGAATGGCATTACATTTCCACTTTTATTATTATTATTTTTAATCAGATCCGCGAAATTTTCTCTATAATTCCGCGATATTTACAGTTTTTTTTTATTTTCCATAATTAACAAATATGACTAAATATGGATGCCACATTTCCAAGTATCTGCAAATTTCGTGTTTTCTTAAAAAAAAAAGAAAAAAAAAAGAAAGAAAAATTGCAATGTCTGCAGAATGAGGAAAAAAGATGCATTTATATGCGGCGTAAATGAACTCAACAGCGGCGGCGGCAGCCTACTGCAATTAGTCCGTGACACAGAAAAATTTGTTCCGAGAAGGGAATAATTTTGGGTCCCACTCATTAAATTTGTAGCTGTGGGATTATTCAGATATGTTCTTACAGGTAGATACTAGATATCGGCTGTAATTCTTCCACGAATTAGAGGAATTTCTCGAATTATTATTTATTTATCTTTTTTTAGCAGATTTCCGCAAAATCAGTTCATCAATCGATCACAGAGAAATCAGGAATTAACTCAATTAAGCAAAAACTTTGTGAGAATGGTCACTGAAAAATCCCGCAACTTTCGTCGATCGCTCGGCAAATATAACAATGATTTTCATCAATTGCTCACAAAATAAAACTGCAAATTTTGTTAATCAGTTGCAAAATAAAACCACGAATTTCCTCAATCAATCTCCATAAAACCCCACAAATTTCATCAACCAGTCGTGAAAAAAAAACTGCAAATCTCATCAATCGATTGCAGAAAAAAAAAATTGGATCGCAGAAAAAAATCGCGAGTTTCGCCAAACAATCGCAAAATAAAATCGCGAATTTTGTCAATTGCTTGTGGATTAAAACCACAAATCTCATCAAGTGGTTGTGTTAAAAAAAAATGTGACTGTCCCCAATCGATTGCTGAAAACATCGTGACTTTCGTTAGTTAGTCGCAGAAAAAATAACAAAATTTGTCAATTAGTCGCAGAGAAAAGTGTAAATTTCATCAATCAGTTGCAAAGAAAAAACAAAAAGCCACGAAATTCGGAAAATGATATCCCAAATTTCGTCAATTAGTCAGAGAAAAAAGTGAATTTCGTCAAAGAGTCACAATAATAAAACGTGAAAATTGGCAATCAGTCACAAAAATTGCAATTTAATGTCTCCATAGGGATTATAAAAAAAACTTTAATAAATAAATCCTTAAAATGCCCTTCCCAACGAAAGTTACAACAAAGTTTATAGTGTTCGATCTTTTTAGAAAGTTATTATGTCTTTTTCAACCTGCTGTAATATGACATTTTCCAAATGTCTTTGAAAATTTTATCTTATTCTATTATCACATGAATAGTATGCAAAATAACTATATTAATTAAATTTCAATAAACCTTATATTTTGTGATTTGGATAGCTACTTCAGGGGTTGATCCAGGCAAGATTTGTGGTCTTATATAGGGCTTTTTCACAAAAATCCATTTAATAAAACTGATCCCTTCACAAAATTCCTTTTTATAAAACATTTCCCTTCACAAAATTCCTTTTCAATAAACAGGACCCATCACAAAATTCCATTCCATAAAAACATATTCTCCATTAATTTTTATTTTGCTAACTTTTAAAATGCATAATTTGCAAACAAAACAAGTTCACTGGAAAAGAAAACTTTAGCAGAAGAACTTAAAGAAGTTATTATTGATAAATGCTTGGTCTTCATTTGAATAACTGAATTTCATCTTTAGTTACAAAATGTTATTTTCCCCCAAAATATAACAAATTTCACAAAAATAACTTTGCACAAAATGGGCCTCAAGAAAAAACCCTGGATCGATTCGACCCTTGTACACTTAATATTATTAATGTAAAAGCAATTTTTCCAAAAGTTGAAAAAAACGCGGACCCCAAATGTTTAAAGAACAGGAACAGTAAAAGTAAATAGTTAATTACTAAATTATCACATTAATGTACCCACAACATATTAAATGTGATAATTTTGAGAGCACATTCTAATAGTGAAGCAAAAATTACTAAATTGTTTGATCAATCTATTTAAACTGTCTAACCATTGCAAGGGCAAAAATCCATAAATTACTCATTTGTTTTAATTTAATAGCATTATTTAAGAATAAAATACCGTACTTTGTAGTACTTAACAAAATAGAATTCTTTTAGAATAATTCTAAAAGGGAATAAACATAAAAATAAAATGCATGTACCTATTTTTCTCTGAAAACCTGAAGAATGGGTTCGGTAAAATTAGCTATGACATGCCGCGGTATTTCTTGGAAATTGAGAAATACTTCCATAGCCTGATTGGTCATGGAGTACCCAGAATATGAATCACAAGCAAAACTATATTCGGAAATCTGGGTGAATCCTTGTAGGCTGCGATCCAGTTTAGCCTTGGAAAAAGGAAAGCTTTCAAATACTCAGAGGGTTAAAAGTGATAGCCTGCACAAATCCTTAATAAGTATGCCACTTGTTATTTCATGCATATTGGAAGAAAACAAAAAGCATGATATAACTGAAGACAAGGACATAAAACCATTAAGAAAAATGTCTTACAATTATATTTTCTTCAAAATTTTAGTCCATATGCATGCTAAAATTGGCTAAGCTTTGGCGATAGCAACCCCGACTTTATTGGCAACTCTAGTATTCTGGCCCTTCTACGTACCTTCCCGACCACACAGACAACTGGATACTACCAGCTCACTTTGCCGTTAACAAAAATAGTGCACATAGACGACGTAGCCATTTATGTTACAGACACAGACATCGAAATAGCAAATCATAAAATGAATATGGCTTTAATTACATTAGAAAAATGGTGTGATGAAATTCAAATGGAGGTCAATCTAGACAAAACAGTATGTCAGCTATTCACCCTCTCCACAAAAATGCACTATCCATCTTTATCTTACAAAGCAAAAAATGTGGCTTAAGTAAATGATGCCTGCTATCTTGGTATCTGCCTTGATAATAAATTTAATTGGAAACATCATTCGGCAGAGATGGCTCGTAAAGGAACTAATAGATTGAATTTACTTAAAAGACTTTGTGGTATTTCCTGGGGATCTATTCAGGAAACTTTAAGTACAGTTTATAAAACTTACATTAGACCAGGGCTCGGAAGTAGCGAAACTACAATAGACGCTACTTTTTCCAGTAGTTTGTAGTGTAGCGAGTAGCGCGATACAAAATATCAGTAGTTTGTAGCGAGCATCGACGCTACTTTAGGAGGGAGGAAAAAAAGTGCCAATCTTTAAATTACGTGATCATCATAACTCGTTTCTTTTGTGCGAAATATGTTCTCTGCAACAATTTGCGAACGTCAGCAACAAATCTCAGTTACAGTAGTTACAACGTAAAGTTTCAGCATCCCGTGATCTAATATTTGCTGTATTTGCTGATAAAACCTCAAAGTACTCACTCATCAAAAAGAAAATAATTTTCTTGCTGGGAACCCTTTGTCTTCTTACTCATTATTAGATGTTGTGTTTTAATGTGGGGATGCTTCTTTTGAGAATCTAATAGAATGACAGACAAAAATAGTATAGAACTGCCCTGCTCGGCATATAATGAATATTTTGAAATTATGGAACAACAAGAAATTGGTAATTATTCTGTAACATGTAAACTTTGTACAATTAATAAGAATTTATCGGTATCAAAATCATCTTCTTACAACTTGAAGTGGAATATAGAGGTGAGTTAGCATTTTCTTTATTAATAATAATTACTGGATCGCATCTCGCACTGAATATCTAAATCGTTATTCACTAAAATTCATAAATCATTAAAAAGAGTCTTTTCGAATTAAGATCCCTGGTTCAGAAAATAATCTTATCGAACTGTTTATTATCGCAAAAAAATATTTTATTAATACGTCTTTTGATCATTGTAAAATATTTGTCCAATGTATGCATACAAATTAATTTATTGCTATTTCCTTTTGAAGATTCCAATAGATAAAACAAAGGTGGTTGAAAATAAAAATACATTATTTAAAAAAATGCCTAAGAATGCTTAATTTGATTTTTATGGCTATTTATTTTTACTTTAGCTGTACAGGTTTTTTATCGCTAAAATAATTTATTTATAATGTTTTATATTTGATTTGATATTGGATAGCTTGGTGTTTTAATGAAATGTCCTTATCTTTGTCTCCAGAATGAATCTAAAGCCCAGTATGTTGAAATTCGGGTTTTCAAAGAGACACAAACAAAAAGAGATAGAAAGGAACAGAAAAGATAGGCTTTAATTTATGCAAGTCTGTATGATCGTGTTAAATTTTTAAATTGCTTTCAGGAACTATATTTAAATTGTAAAGAAATAGGACTATTTAGCTCTATTTAAAAAAAAAAAAAAATATATATATATATATATATATATATATATATATATTCAAATTTACCAAGAGCTATCCGCTCTTAAGGTTGTTCTCAAATTCAAACTGGCTACTTTATGACGTATTCTTTAATTCACTTTTGTTCGGAAACGTATGAAAATGAAGGTGTCCTTATTCAGAAAATTTGTAACCGAAAGACGTTTTCCACTATTCTTTATTTTATTTAATTTTTTGGTAAGACAGAAGATTTTTCAGAAAACACTGTCAAAGTCGGCGTTTTCAACTGAATTTCCAATGCCGCAGCAGGGGAAACAGAAAAAACGTGACACGAATCGCTTATAACCCGATAAGTAATTTATTTATCAAAAAAAAGAAAACTCATTTCGATTCCAAATTGCTTCAATAGTCAGACCTGCCAATTTTATGCATTTGTGTTTAAAAATAAGTCAGATAACGTATCAGAAAGTTTCGCGTTGTTGAGTAAGGAATTTGAGAACCACCTTAAGCGTTACTGGGCTATATCACTATCATACATTTGTAATATTATTACAATTTTGTTATCAAATTTCCTCTTTTTAACACTTTTCAACATAATTAAAAAGTATCTATGAATTTGCTTTGTCTGTCTGTCCATGCTCTAACTCTCGTAAATATACTCAGATTGCCATGAATGTTTTATATGTTATTGAAGTTTACCATTAAATGTTCAGTATTGAAAATGAAGTGTGTAGCATTTATTTGTTGCTTACAGGGACATTCAAAAGAATTCTGTTACAATATGGTCTATAGGGAAAAATCGTTTGCGGTGTATTTAATTAGCAATGTTAACTAAAGTAGCGAAGTAGTGACTACTTTTGAAACGTAGTTTGTAGTCGCTACTTTTTAAAATAAGTAGTTGTAGTTGTAGTTAACTACATTTTTCATAAAGTAGTTATAGTTGTAGTTCGCTACAAATAAAAAGTAGTTTTTCCGACCCCTGCATTAGACCCATTCTTGACTATGGCGGTGAACTCGTTGCTACTGCACCAAAGAACTGTAGTGAAATTTTGGATAAGGTCCAAAATAAAGCCTTAAGACTTATTACTGGGGCTGCAAGTTCTACTCTGATTGCAGCCATGGAAATTCAAACTGATCTAGAGCCCCTAAATTTTAGTTTTATTAATTGTTTTTCTCTTCTATCTGAAAAATGTTTGAGACTACTTCTCGATCATTGGACCAATTATCTGCCAAGTCAACCCAGATTAAAAACACATAAGACCTTTTTGACGGCTGCAGAAGAACTCAGAAGCTATTATAATCTTAACATCTCTGCACGAGAGCCCTTTCACAGAGAGAACTGCTTGCCTTCAGACCACTTGATTCCCTCTTTTAATCTCTTAATTGGAATTAATGAGAAAAAATATGAAGCCATACCCTGTGTCTTAAAAGCATTTTCCCTAGAGACCATACATACTCATTATCCTAATCATGAATGGCTTCATATTCAGATTCATATTCAAATGGCTCTTCTGAATCAAATGATGCCTAGTGTTCTGGTTTTTACTGTGAAGGTATTTTTGAGGGTTCTGTCGCAGTTGGAGTAAACTCAACTAATTTTGAAGCAGAGATAGAGGCTATCTACCAAGCTCTCACTGGACTTTCTTACATCTCTAGCTATAGAAAAGCTGTTTTCCTTATTGATTCCCAAGCAGCAATCCTGGCCCTCTGCTTCTACCAGGATGATAGCTCTGCTCGTCTTTCCAATACACGTGCTTTGGCCAGCAGTATTCTGAATGCTGATTGGAAAGTTTACTTACCAGTGGATACCTAGCCACTGCGGAATAACAGGAAATGAACGAGCTGATCATCTTGCTAAACAGGCTTGCAGATTGCAACAACCCACATACAATTACCCATACCAACGAGCTTGTGCAGTGATAAAAAACAGAATCAAGGAGAGAGTGGACAATCTACACAAATTGCAAGCCACGGAAAAGAAATGGAATGACTTGTTGACTCATCCTATTCCTCAAGATCTTCCAAGACGCATTGTTGTTGCAAATTTTAGAATCATGACATCCCATGACTTTTTATATGGACACCTGCACCACATCGGTGTTGTTTCATCTTCAGACTGTCTCCTCTGTTCCACAGGAGACTTTATGGATTTTAACCACCTTCTGACCTGTTCTTGTTTGAATGACAAGCACTTCTTAGTCGCTGATTTTTTTAATAAAGCTGAACTCTACTGGGCCGCTTGAGGGGGACTATGGTCTTTGGACTCCTCCCCGACGTAGGAGAAAAAAAAAAACTTTGTCGTTAGCATAGCAACTTGCCGCATAACGACTGTTGCCATTTTTTTCCAGATTTCATTTTTCCGATTTATTTCTTATTTTTAATTTAGGGATAGATTTTTTATTTTTGAAATCAGATAATTTCTTTTGACAATTTTTTATTATTCTGTAGCTTGCTACTTTTTTTATCAGGATGCATTTTTGCAATTTATATATCATCAGTGATTGTTTTTTTTAAAATTTATTCTTGCTTCAACATGATTACCGAGGGGTTCAGGGAAGCGGAGCGCCCCTGACAAAAAATTTTAAGTAATCTTTATTTAAAAAAAACCTTTTTATAGACCCCTACAACTTACTTAAAAAAATCAACATTTTACAATTTTTCTAGGTAAGTGAGATCGTTGGTTTTCTGTTATTTTTCATAAAATGTATGTTTTCTAAAACGTAATTTTGGCATTAATTTACTATTTTATGTTTTAAAGTATATATTTTTGCTTTTGATTCTTGCGATTTAAATTTGCGTTGTTTTTCAAATACTCAAGTATGTTTTTTAAAATGTAATTTGGGCATTAATTTACTATTTTGTGTTTTAAATTATATATTTTTGCTTTTACTTTGATTCTCGCGATTTAAATTTGCATGGTTTTCGGAATACTCTGCACAAAGCAGGTGAGTTTGATTACTTTGTCAAATTCCGAAAAGTGGATTTATTGTTAAATGTTAAAAGTAAAAAACTTTTTGCTTTTGCTTTTCAAATGATGATTATTAGCTTTATTTTAATATTTTAATCTCAGAATCATAAGCATTTACCGTTTTCTCTATGCTAACTTTCAGTTTTTTATGTTTCATGTCGCGGGGTTGTCAATTATTTATTTATTATGTCTTTAAGCTTAATTATGAAAAATTTTTAAAGTAGCTATTAAAAATCCAGAAATAAAAGGGAAAGCAAAGCAGTTAAAATCATGAAAAATTTAGTAAATGTTTTATAAAATACTAGCAGGCTTTGTCCACTACACTGGTCGGTTTCTCGAAACGAAATATGCCCGTGAATTTCATCTTTTGTTTTAAAGCAGTATAAACCTTTACCTTGATTGTCCTTCCGCAATGCTGTAAAATGAAACGAACGCCATTGCGTTGTTATATTTTCTAATTTTTGCACAAAGTTTAGGCTAACTTGTTTATTTAATCATTTACAGTAGGATTTGCTAAATAACGGTATTAACAATATGCAATATACTAAAACTATCCCTGGAAAATAAACAATGCAAGTCCCATCGAAATCCATTCTGTAGAAATTAAAAAATATATATATTACTATAATACCCGATTTTTAAGAATTTTTTTAAAAGTTTGTATCCTTTTTAACCCCCTTAAGGGTGGAGTCTTTGAAAATCTCTTCTTAGTGCGCCTCTACATCCCAAGAAGTATTTTTTCCCCAATTTTCGTGTTATTAGGTTCTGTAGATTTAGCTGTGCATTGAACATCTTCCCATAAAGGACTTTCTTTTATATATATATATATAGAAAACAGTTTGCGCGATTAGGTTTCGACACACTATCTCATAACAATGAAAGGAAGTCCCTCGCCTTTTATCAGCAGTTTGAATTTCTTCACTTGCTGTAATAACGCATGTAATTTTAGAAGTAAGCAATTGTATTGTTAGAATTTTGATGTTTTGGCGCCAAACACATAGCCAAATTAGAAATAAAATGCAATATCTCATGAACTATTGGACTTAGAAGAATGTACTTGGTACCATTCGATTCAGCATACAAAGTTACATTAAAGTATGTTATCATTTCTCACATAACTATAATGCTCGATTTTTAAGGATTTTTTTTTAAAGTTTGGTCCTTTTTTTACCCTCTTTAGAGGTGGAGTTTTTGAAAATCCCTTCTTAATGCGCCTCTACATCCCAAGAAGTATTTTTCATCCAAGTTTCGTGTTTGTAGGTTCAGTAGATTTGGCTGTGCGTTGATCATCTACCTATAAAGGACTTTCTTTTATATATATATAGATTCATGGTTTTAATTTCTTTGCTTTCCTTTTTTTAGGTAGATTTCGTAAGAAATACTACCTATTACATTCTCACCTAAGTTGGAAATTTTGAAAAAATTTTGCAGATTTACGCCGATCATGACTCCCAGAACCCAAAACCATCCCCAGTTCAAAACTTTATATATATGACACTTTTTTATGATCACGATAACTGGAAAAATTCTGCATAAATCTCTTCCAAACTGATACATAAAATCAAGAGGCATAAAATCTCGGTCAAGTTCGTTAATGGGCAAAATTGAACCAGGGGGGGGGGGATGGGGGGCTTTTGTGAAAACAGAAAACCCCCCATAATTTCTTAATTATTATACGTATCGAATCCATTTAAAGTTATTATTTCTTCTAGGAAAAGGGCGAAAAATTATGTATGACAAATTTTTGATATAATTAAAAATAGCCCCAAGGGGGGTGGGAAAGGGGGGTTTTAGAAGAAAAAAATCATAGCTTCGTCAATTCACAAGATATCAAATCCGCGTAAATTTATTATTAATCCTCTTAATATTATCTAAAACTTTTATATTGACAAGTTTTTTATAGGACCAACCGTTATAGCAAAAAAAAATTAAAAACAAAAAAATCCCTGCAAACAAGTTATTTTTCGAAGTAGGCGGTTCCAACTCCCGCATATTTTCGAAACTGATACATAAAATCAAGAGGCATAAAATCTCGGTCAAGTTCGTTAATGGGCAAAATCGAACCTAGGGGGGGGGGGGAGCTTTTTGTTAAAACAGAAAGAACCCCATAATTTCTTAATTATGATACATATTGAATCCGTTTGAAGTTATTATTACTTCTAGGAGAAGGGCCGAAAATTTATGTATGACAGATTTTTGATATAATTAAAAATTGCCTTAAGGGGGGTTTTAGAAGAAAAAAATTCATAACTTCGTCAATTCCCAAGATTTCAAATCCGCTTAAATTTATTATAAATCCTCTTAATATTATCTAAAACTTTTATACTGACAAGTTTTTTATAGGACCAACTCTTATAGCAAAAAAAAAAAAAAAAAAAATTTCCAACTGCCGCATCATCGCAAAAAGGTCGTTTCTTCCTCAATTCCCGACAAACAGGCACCCCACAGTCTGCAACTTCGAAATCTACCTGTGCCTGTAGGCCAAACCGTCAGGGGTTTTTTTTGTTTATTATCTACTTTAAAAAAAATTTATAGTTAAACCTGGGCTGTAAATGACCACTTGGCAACATTTACTACTTGGCGAAAACAGTTTTTTGCGCCAAAATTTTCCAAGATGGCGGACAGCAGGCTAGTTCCAAAGCTGTTCCCTAAAAATTTCCTGATGATAGAATTGTATTTACTGAATGTTAATTACTTAAAAATTACTGAAAAGTTATTTTTGGTTGAAAAAGGATTAAAAAATCATTAGCTGTTTTCTGTTCATGAAGTTTTGCTGTTCATTCAAAATTAATGATGCAAAATGCACTAATTGCATTCCATTTGTGGATTGAAATTAATTCACTACTATGCAACGTAGGCTTTCCCCAACATCTGACCTACTTCTTTGATGATGATGACAGTTTGTGATGGCTCTTCATTTTTATCACCTCTGCATGCATAACTGATGTTTGCTTCCTGTCTCTCTTGTCTGCTATAATTTCATTAACTGAAAGTGTTTCAAACTCAGTTCACAATCATCAATATGAACACATTCTTGTAATTTATTTTCACTGTAATTTGAGATCTTTTCTGAAGATATGATAAAGTATTATACATTTGAATGAGAGACAATGTGCAGTATGATAGGAGGTTAAATTTTATTTAATGCAATTTGTATTTATCTGTAGCATATTTGCATACCTACTAACTTTCAACTAAACTTCCGTACAATTTGAGTTAATTTGATCGAGGTTAAATACGTTTCTAACCAGAAAATATATTTGAAAAAAATAATATATATTTAGTTTCATGTTCTTTCGAGGAAGTTATTTGATTGCATTTCTTTAAAAAAAATTCTGGTTTGAAATGTGTTTAACCTCAGTTAAATTAATCTACATTGTACGGAAGTTTAGTGCGATATTGACAGGTATGTGTTTGTATTTTGAGGATTGAATCATAAGAAATTTGGCTTGAAAAGCAATAACTTTACTTATACACTACAAAATCATAATTATTCTTTCACTCTTGTTTCATTTTGCTTTTTCCTTTAGTGTTTCAGTAACTTTTATGGCTTTTAATTTCTGTAACAAATTTTTCTGCCATTATATAAGGCATTTTTGCATCAGTAATTTCTTTTTATTTAGATATTAGCTATTCGTAGAGAAGATGCCTCAATATGGGAAAGAAGAGCCCCATTAGCTCCTCAGCATATTAAGCAACTTGTGAAAGAAGGTGTTAAAGTTTTAGTTCAGCCATCAAATAGAAGAGCATATCCTATGCAGGTAGTGTTTTACTTATTTCTTTTTTAGTACATCTGAAAAAAAATATCTAACATGTAATATATTTATTTTTTATACGATTTTTTTTTCTTATAAAATTCTGTTAGTCATAAGAATTATAAAGGTTGTTAAAGAAAATCATAAATTTAATCACCCTGTTAATAAATTTTTCCTTCATTAGTTTATTTTCTTCATTATTATAATAAATAAATAAATTTAGTAATGGGTGAAGAATTAGATTTTATAAGAATAAGAGAACAGCAGTGACCACTGGACCTGATCTTTGGGATTTTAAGAGATTTTTAGAGATCACATAAAAATGATTTTATATCACAGGCTTGGAGATAATATTGCATCTTCTTCTGCCTCTCTATAAAATCTTTTAAGATGACTCAGAAAGCCCCTTTCAAATTTCAGTGAACATATCAGACTTGAGATTTTCAATGGTAACAGGAGGAGAAAATGTTCTACATAAAATAAAAAAATCATAAAAGGCCAGAGGCCTTTAAGCAAATCTATATATCATCTTTGGAAGATCATTCCAGAACTAAACATTCACAAACATATTATAATAAATTTCCAATTCAATTTTCAGCAGGACTGAAACTATACCATAAATCTTTAAATGGCACTACAAAGGATGTGAATTTCTTTTTCACTTTGCTAAACAGCATACAACCAACAGAGTGAAAAATGTGTCCAGACTGGGGATCGAACCCAGGTACCTTGGTATAGCGCACCAAGTGCTTTACCATTTAAGCTATCTGGACGACATCTAGTCTGGCAAACGACGACATCCAGCTGACAGCCAGTCTTTGCTGACGCTGTTTAGCAAAGTGAAAAATAAATTCACATCCTTAGTAGTGCCATTTAAAGATTTATGGCATAATTTTAGTCCTGCTGAAAATTATTGGAAATTTAGATGTATTATCTGATGCTGGGAACTTATTTGTCTCATGTATGCCACTGAATAGTGTGTTCATATATGACATTCCATCTTGCGCTGCGAAGTTGCAGCCTACATATATATGTGAAAATGCCAGACTGGATGTTGTCCAGATGGCTTAAATGCACTTGGTGCACAATACCAAGGTATCTGTGTTCGATCCCCGGTCTGGACACATTTTTCACTCTGTTGGTTGTACGCTGTTTAGCAAAGTGAAAAAGAAATTCACATCCTTTGTAGTGCCACATATTATTATAGTCAAAATATTTAACAGATTTAATCATTAGATTTTGTTTAATAGTATTAGTTTCTATTAAAAATTATTTGTGAAATCATACAAACAAATAAAAAAATATGACTATCACAGATCTGATTAAACTTTATTTTAGTATACAGTAGACTTCCGATTATCCGCCATTCGATCAACCGCCACCTTCGGTTAACCGCCACCCCCCCCCCCCCCCCTTTCCATTTTTTTTTTCCAATCTGAAACGAACAACAAAAACACACATGTTCAGTGAACCAGAGTGAGGCGGCGCTATTCCGAGAAAAATGCTTGTGTGACGTCAGCTAAACTGCAGCCACCGCCCCCTGAATACTAGAGCTTTTAAGAATATTAACATGAAATCACTGCCTGTCAATTATTACAGTAAAAAAAGTTCCTGGATGACGCAAGATATTTTTAAGAAGTGTTTTTTTTTTATATCTTTGTTCCCGGAGTTAAAGCACATTTAAAAAAAAGTAATCTTCCTCAGAAAGCAATCTTGTTGCTTGATAATACAGGAGCACATCCGGAAAATTTAGAATCTACTGACGGTAACATCAAGTGCTTATTTCTTCCACCTAATACAACATCACTGATACAACCAATGGACCAAAGTATCTTTGAATCGATGAAAAAACGTCATCGGAAAGCTTTTATTCAAAAGCTGCTACTCGCTGATAATGAATCAAATGTCTTCGTTTTTTGGAAATCATACACTATCAAAGATGCCATATCCAACTTAGCTGATGCCTGGAATTATTTATCTGAACAGATTTTCCAGAGAAGCTGGAGAAAATTGTGGCCCAACACTATTGATACACCGGAAGATGCTACCAATACTACCAGCACAGAAGATGTACCTGATGATGATACAGAGATACTGACCTTGGTATCAAACGTACCATGTTTAAAAGATATTTCTGCAGATGAAATGAAAAACTGGCATAATTGTGATAACAATGATATTGGTTATGAAGAATTTATGGATGACGAAATTATCCAAAATATTTTGAATCCAGGGAAACCTGAAGCGGATGAATCTGATGAATCGGAAAATGATGACCCTGGAGTCAGTCATGCAGAAGTGGAGACAATGCTCTCGAAGTGCATTAATTGGTTTGAGATGCAAGATGAAGCCGATGCAACTCAAGTACTTTTATTACGTAAAATTCGCATCCTTGCTGCTGTAAAAGGACAAGCAAACTGCAAACAAACATGTAAAACGAATTATTTTGGATGAAAACAGGTAATTTATTTACTGTGTAAAGTTTTAAATTACTCTCATAAATTTATTTGTTATTATGAATTGTGTTTTCTATTCATGAAATACACAGCTAATAAAAAAACACGCGTTTAAATATTGTTATTTATAAACCAGCAAATAGAAATGTGATTTTAATAATGGTCTTTGGATTATCCGTCTATTTCGATTATCCGCCACCCCGTCGGTCCCGTGAGTGACGGATAATCGGATGTTTACTGTATTACAATATTTGAATCAATACATAAATCACTTGCATATGATCAGTGACAGACTGGCCAGGTTGTCACCTGGGCCAATGGCAAGTGGACATTTTTTTAATGTCTAAGGGGCTGCCAGGATAAAAATTGGCCCCTCAGGCTGTGTGCGTTGCTTTAGACATAAATCACTTGTTTCTGTAGTGCATAAGTAAATGAGAATCTACATAAAATAAATATCTACTGTTGGAATCTTATAATATCCATCATGAGAAAATCAGAAATAGTTTCTTGCTGAACATCCATTTTAACTTCTTAATGATCTACCATGTAAAGGTCTGCACAGGTAACCCGAAGCACAAAAAAATGGGACCTTATTGGGAGAAGGGGGATAATTTAAATGTTTGATTATTTATTTGTCATTACTATGGAGCGGTGGTCTCAACTGGAGTGGCATTATAAACTCTTAATCAAATAATACATACCACATATGTAAATCATTTTTTTTTTTTTCATAATGCATTTTTTACAACTTTAGATGAACTTATAAATTTTATTACAGCTAGAAAGTTGAAACTTCCCATGCTTGTATAGCTAATCTGGTTTTTTTTTTTTTTTTTTTTCTAAACTATCTAAAATTAGGAAAATAACTATAATATTACAAAAGGTAGACTGAAATGCATTAAATGTTTCAAAATGATCTGAATGATTTCCTTAATATTTTTAAAATTCGTTTCTTTTTGTGCAAAATAAAAATTGCTTATTAAAAATTTTTTTAACATTCATGCATGATTTGAAGTTATTTGCAATACTTATTTAGAAAAGTGTATTTAACTGATCTATAGTCAAAGAAATTAAGATAGAGGTAAATAAAAATTTAAACAGTCATACTAAATAAAAATTATATCTGTAGCAAATATTATGTTATGCAAATAATGTTATTTTAAGCAATTTCTTTTTTTCTTGTACAGGTTTCCTTCACTTTAAGCAGTTTCAGTTAATGTGGTCATTTAAAAAAAAATTTTTTTTAGACTTTCCATCGGTTAATGCGAGAAAATTTTGATTAGGGCATAAAGCATGGAATGAGTGATTCCATTTAGTTAGACAAAATGTGACCAATAGCACAACAGTTAATCAAAGGTCTTTATTATGCAGAATTGAACCTAAAATCTTTTTAAAGTTTCCTGATTATCACTTATTAAATTAGCACATATGTTAATGTTAATGGAAGCTCAAGTAAATTAGATAACTTTTATTTAAAAAGTTTTAAATCAAGCTGCAATATGTATTTTCTAATAAACACATCAAATATAATATCATATTCATAGTACATTATTTTATTTATGTGTATTGGGTTTTCAGAAAGTTGGTTGTGGCTCTATTGTAGATTTTCTAATTGAATGTATGTTTCAATTAGTGCAGTAGTATCACGCGCACAATTAACCGTACTAATCAAGGGAAACCTTGTTATTGTTGTTGTTGCTCTTTTTAAGTACATTGCAATATTATGAACATCCTGCTAAATCTTCTTTGCTGGCACTGTTGAGATGTCATCTGTGTCTTTAAATTCAAATAGCCCAAAATATTGAAAATATTGAGCTTACCCCAAAATTTAAAAAACTTTTAGATCAGCATTGTCCAACTGCAACCCGTTTGGATTTCCTAATAGTAATCTTCAGCTTATTTAATTGCAGAATTTCTGCAATTGAATAAGGCGAAGAAAACTATTTGGAAATTGTGGTACCATGTGGTCTGCACTAGTTTAAATTATAGTTGAGGAAGTTAATACTAAAGGAAATGTTTAAATGTATTCATTTTCTGTTTTTTAATACATTTTCGTTGCCTTCAAAATTTTTAAACCTTTGTCACATACCTATGAAATGTAAAAAAAAAAAAAAATCTATTTGGATATTGTATCTTATGTAAATGATTTAATCACTCAATTGGCAATTCATTAAAAACAAAAATGTCAAATGTATGTTTATTCATGATTTACTATTTTTTTTTCTTTTCAGATGATTTCACATAAATTATTTTTCTTTGAAAGTAACACTAATAAACAAAATCCGAATATTAATCTGCTAAACTAGCCAAGCTTCACTCATCTAGACCTTTTGGTATAATCTACACTGGTTTATTAGATGGTACATTAAAGGAAAATGTGACAAAGAATCATATGTAATAATAATCTAAATTTGCCAATTTTTTTTCCTTTTTGCAAACATATTGCGATCCCCCCCCCCCCCCCCCTAAATGTTTTGGTTTTTCTAATAATAAAGTTTCTTTTGTTTTATATACATATATAGTACAGACATATTATGTTCCTTATAAAAAGAAATTTTGTTTCATTTCTTCATACTGCAGAAAAGTTCTTTCTGTTAATTGTAGACAATAGTCAATGGAAATATTCTGCACATTGCTCTTTGACCTTGAAGCGTGTCTTCAATTTTATATTTCCTGTTTAAAAAACTTTTAAAGACTAAGTAAGTTAAACATTTAATGAAAGTCTCAATACCATCTCGATCTCGACATTTCATCAATGATTGCTCCTAAACAGAGCGTATTATTTGAACATATTTTTAAAGTCCCATGTACAACACACAATCTATTCTTTAAAAAAATTTGCATTAACAAATAATCAGGGGGGAAAAAATACATTCTCACATTGTTTAAAATGAATTGAGCTTGTTTACATTCAAGAGAAGAATGTTTGTGAGTTGAGTTGTACAGAATTATGCTAAACTATGGCTGGCTTAAATACGTAAGGGAGAACACTGAAAAATTCATCGCTGGGGAACTTGCTTTGGGAATGATTATTTTCTTGGTTTAATATCTTGTCATTCGCAGAAGAATGAATCTGTGGTGTTCACTTTGATGGAATGGGAAATTGGGCTATCATCCAAATTTCAACTGAACTTACCTCAAATAAAATGGTCATGAAACTTGCACTATTATAATATAGATAATATGATTCTTAACAACATATAAAGATAAAGTATTAACAATAAATTTTTTTGCTTGGTGCACTTATATAGATCATTGCTTAAAAGCCCTGGTCTTTTATATTTTTTCATTTTATGTAGATTTTTTCCCCTTCAATTAAAAGCAAGAAATGTATTATAGTCATTTAAAAAAAAAATAAGTATATATAGTACATATATAAATATTTATTTTGCTATTTAAAAAAAATATGGTCCTATCTTATTTTGAATATAGGCATATTCTAAAGCTGGAGCAATTATTCAAGAAGACATTAGTGAAGCTCCAGTGATTATTGGAGTTAAACAAGTTCCTATCGATCATCTTCTGCCAAATAAAACATATTGTTTTTTCTCACATACAATTAAAGCTCAAGAAGTTAATATGCCTATGCTAGATTGCATACTTGAAAGAGTAAGTACACCATCTATTTATATTGTATCTAGAAATAAATCTAAAACTTCTTTTTCAAAATAATTAGGTAAATAAGTAATAATAATTTTGAGTAATTATGTAAATTAATGTAATTTGAGTAATTATAATTGTAGTAAAATGTACAATTAAGAATATGCATTAATGATTCTTAATGATAGTTTGTTAATTTTTTACAATGATAAAAGTATGCTTAGTTATTTAGTTTTTAACCCTCTCATGCATGGTAATCTTTTACCAGGTTCCATTGAAAATAACCCTCTGGGAACTGTGCATATTTTATTTTTACTCCTTTATCACATATAAACCTCTTATGAAGTTCAGTAATATTTGGGAAATACAGCAATAAAAACAGAACCATTTCTTTTCAAATGTTCAAAAATTTGTAACTATTGTGTGCAAGAGAAGATTTTCCCAAAGTATTTTCTTCTCTAGGATCTAAACAAGAGCATATGATCAAAAATGTTTCTTTATTTTCTATTGATGTATTCAAAGTTTAAGTTATTGCAAAAACCTATTTAATAACTATTATGAATAATTTTTTAGTGCTTGAACAGTGAATGATTTTATAATAAATGTAATATTTTAAAAAGTTCAACATTATTTGTTATTAATAAACCATTTTAAAGCTATTTTAAGTGCAAAATATGTTTTTATCCATTTTAAAATAATTCATGCATGAGACAGTTAAGTACTTCATGATATTTAATTTTTTCAAGATAATGATATTTCATTTTTTTCCAGTATCTAACTTCTTTCTTAAAAGAAATCTTAATATTTACAAATCTGATTAGTCCAATATTTCTTATTCTGCAATATTTATTTTAAATGTACTTTATTGTTATCTGATGGATCTTATTTTTCTGCCAATATCTAGATCAGGCATGTCAAACTCGTTTAATGCTGGGGGTCAAATTGAGCATTATATACAAAGCTACGGGTCACATAAAAAGAAGTAGATGATAATATTACCATCATACAAAATGAAATTTGTACATGCAAAATACAGCCATGTTAATGTTATTCATCCAAAATTACATAGTTATTATTATTTATAGTTTATTTTATTAACTTACTTTTCAGAAATATACTCTGCAGTACTTTTCATCAAACAGATCTACAAAATTTAATTGAATTTTCTAAATTGTATGTTAATTAATATGTTAATTTTTATTTATAAAAAAAAAAAAAAAAAAAAAAAAAAAAAAAAAACATTTTGAACTAGAAAATTTATTTAATAAAAGGTCTTGTGGTTTTATGCAGAACTTATTTTATTTCAATATTAAATAAATTTTCTGGCTCAAACTATGTTTACTAACTCGAAAAACACCAGGAAGGTTGGTAGCTGGGCAAAGGTGTCGTACAAAATTATGCTACTGAACATGACTAAAATATGTTTAATTGCATATTTTGAAATCAATCGATTGATAAATAATTATAGAAATTTGGAAACTTCACATCCATATACTTTCATTCCAATATGGAATTACAGTTTCAATTAATTGCAATAATGAATTCTCAACTTTAATTTCAACATCAATCATTAGAGGTGAAGTAAATAAAATAAATTTCCCTTTTAAAAATTATTTTGTCAAAGTAATGAATTCTATTTGAAAATGCTAATATTATCAAATAACATGATAACATTACATGAAATTTACCTTGAAGTTTAACTTTTCTCAGGTGATTTACAATTTCAAATGAAAAACCTAAGTGCGTTGTCCATTGGTGGTCTTTTAATAATTTGCATTCATAATTTGTCAATTTAAAATTAAAATAATTTAATAGTTCAAAATTAACAATTAAAATTTTATGATGGAAAACTGTCAAATTTTTGTATAACAAAGTAGATCGATCTGTTTATCTTCATCTTCACTACCCACATCCCCAAGATATTTTTTAGATTGATTGATGATGATTAAGCATGTGTGTATGAATATAATATAAGTTTATAAGCCCTATACATTTTTAAGCACATATGTGGCTTTTATAAATTTATACAGCTATATATAAAATCTTTTTAGCAATAGTACAGGCCCTTATTTTGGATATGTTTCACTCCTGTGCAATAATTTATTTTACACACACACACTCTTTTTTCTCCTCAGCTAAACGTCTTACGATTTTGTAGGATCATTTATTTCCATTTTAAATTCTATAAAACTTTTTAAATTAACTGAATACTGTATAAGACAAACATGTAAGTTTAAATTTTATTAATTTTTCTGCAGAGAAAAATATGTGGTAAATATGCAGAAAAGAGTCACTACAGCTCCTTTAAAAATATTGTACAAAACTCTACTTTTGTTTAACATAAATCACATCATAGAAAAAATTGCTTCATTTTTAATACCATTAAAAAACACTCAAAACCTCCAATTTAATTCAGGTTGTCTAGCCACTGGGACAACCTGGAAAAGTCAAGGGGAAGTCAAGGAAATGTACCATTCCTGAGGAAAAGTCAGGGAAATTTGAAAATTCTGAGAAAAAATTAGAGAAATTTGAAAAACTTTTAAGAAAAAATTAGAAAATGCTTTCTTAGAAAATTAATGATTTGAAATTACAGCTCCAGGAAAATCAAACTTTTCTCTTCATAAGTACTCTAAAGGTGTATCTCTTTTCAGCCCTTCCTTGTAACTCTGAGATTTTCAATTCCAGCTTCACTGAAAATTTGTACTGAATGTTGTAGGATTGATTAAGTCTTTCAGTCTGTTTACTTATCTTTGATTGGGAACTGAATGTTTGTTTGCTTAATTTATTGGATATTTATTTTTTGTATTAAATATGTCAAAGCAATCTGTATTTAGCTCTGACTGATGTGATAAAGAATTTCATTCTGATTGGACAAAGTGGGTACAGAATCTGATGCTAAAAGTGTGTATCTGCAAAATGTTCATCAATTAGTAAATTTTGCAAAAATTTGCTTAACAAATCATTAGTTTGTGTTTCAGAATCAGTTGTGAAAGTTCCACTCTCAAAGTCACAATTTTTAAGATTTTTTGTGTGTAACATCACAATCTCAATACCTGGAATTTTTTAATTGGTATGGGAAACCTGGAAAAATCAGGGAAATTTGTTGCTGATCTAGAATAGACTGTTTAATTATATAGAATGTTTTATATGTAATGTTAATTATATAGAATAATAGAACATTTAATTAAGCAAAATGTATGGTACAAATACACAGAGAAAATTCTCTAAGTTTAATTGCACATATAGAAAAATAAATATAATATAAACCAGAGTTGGCAAAAAAATGAGTTTTTTCGGGGTGGGGGAAATAAACTGTTTATTTTTTAGGTTTATTTATTTATTTTTTTTTAAATATCATATCATCCAGTCTGACCCAACTTACAGTTGCCAGTATGGGTCAACATTTCTCAGCAACTTGTTGAGTCTATGCCAAGAAGAATATTGGCTGCGATAAGAGCTAAAGTTGACCAACTCTTTATTAGAGCGTGTCTCTAATTTTTTGACTACTCCGTGTATAAGTAACTAGCAGCCTGCACCCGCTACGCTGATCGGTTTTCACATAAAAAGTTTAAAAAAAAGAAAAATAAACCTATCTTGTTTTGACGCAAGCTTAGTTTTTGATTTAAATAAATTGCTGCTCAAAATTACACCATTTTCTCCTGTGGTAAACTTTTTTTTAATTATAAATATTCAAACTCCATGTATCACTTCAAAATTTCTTCAATTTTACTGTGAAATAACAGTTTCAGCTGACGTCACTTCTATGTCTATGTCTACTGTAAAGTCTACAATGGCGCATTCGCATGGATCCAAAAGTCTAATAGTAACTCTGAAAATTTTTAATTTATCATATTAAAAAAGTAATGAAATATATTAATTTGTTTTAAATTTTAATAGCATTTCTATAATAGCAGCAATAGAAAATTTTCATTGCTGTGGATGATAGAGAGAAATATTCAAATCATGTCATTTTCTCATTAAAATAGAAAACCAAGGAGGAAATATAAGCTCTTTGCATTCAGTTGGATAATTATTATTTCATATGTTCGTTTCATATATCCGAATTAGTCGTTTCATAAAATTGTTTCATTTGGATTTTATATATATAGGCTAGATATAACTTCATTTGAAAGTAATTCAAATTAAATAATTAGTCAGCTATGTAGAAAACTGAAATCATTTGTAATTTAAGCATTATTAGTAACAGCTATGTCTTATGTTCAAAGAATAAACTGCTCTAAACAGTGAAACATGGCTACCTTGAAAATCTTATCAAGAATCATTTGATTAAAAGTAATAAATAAAAATTTGAGGTAGTTTCATGAGTGTAATGTATTTTTCAACAGCTATTCAAAGCATTTACTTTGAAATATTTGTTATTTGGGATGTCTGATTTTTTATCTCAGAATACTAAATCACCAATTATGATCTTTTATTAAAAAATAAAGCTTTTCATAAGAAATTCCTGGAATGATTTGATATTTAGTAGTTGAGCTTTTACACCTTCTTTTGAGAAATATTGTGTATTGTCACTTGACACTTCTACTCTGAAACTGCCAGGTTTTCAAAGAAAGAGACAGTAAAATAAGCATAAAAAAGTATTTACCCGCTTTTTAGACTACTGAAAATAATGGTCTTAAAATGTACAGTAGCTTTACAAAATGTTGTCATGCACTAAAAGATTTAAACAGCTATGAGACTTAATAAGCAGGATTTTTTTTTTCTAAGATATGTTATACACTGGTGGAAATTGATTTATGAAAACACGTTTTTTTGTCAAAAACTTCTATAATATTCATTAAAAATGAATGAAATTTCATGGGATATACATAGTACGTATGGCAAATCAGTTACAAAAATAAATTTTCACACATAATATTAAACATAAACAAAAAGTCAAAAATTAAGTTTTCGTAATATGGGAACATGGAAATTGATTTATAAAATATCACATTTCATTGATTATTCCGAAGCAATGTGACAAAAATTTGCATAAAACAAGATAACGTGACCTGCAAAGTAGACATAAAAAGTGTTGTACAGTGAAAGCAATACGTTTCATTTACAATTTTCACGATGGGTAAACGAAAAATTTTGTCTGAGGAAGAAAGAGGTAAAATCGACGCATATTTAGAATGTGGAAAGTCTGTCCCGGAAATTAGTAAATTTATTAAAAGATCTGTTGGGTGGATATATAACTATATACAATATCCAGCAAATTATAGCAAAAATTTTAACAAAAAAAGTAATCCCCGTTTAAGCAAGAGACACAAAAGGGGGATTCTTCAACTTGCATCGAAAGCTGGTCACAGTTCAAAGCAGATTTGTGCAGATCTATCCCTGCCTGTTACTTCTGGAAGAGTTAGACAAATTTTACATTCTTCACGGAGCTTGAAATGGTCAAAAATGAAGCCGTGTCCAAAATTACTTCTGCGTCACAAGCAGATGTGTTTGCAGTATTGCGAGAAGTACATGGCAATGCGTGACAATTGGAAGAAAGTCATTTTCTCTGACGAAAAAATATTTAATTTGGATGGCCCAGATGGTTTGAGGTATTATTGGAGAGATCTCCGAAAAGAACCAAAATCTACATTCAGCAGAAATTTTGGTGGCGGAAGTTTGATGATTTGGGCAGCGATTGCTTATGATGGCAAAAGTGAAATTGTATTTTTAAACGGTTGCCAGAATTCTTTTGATTATAGTTTAGTTTTAGAAAATTCACTTCTTTCATTTGCATGGCAATATTATGATTTAGATTATATCTTCATGCAAGTATTCACATTTCAAATACAGTGAAAGATTGGTTTGACGAACAGAATATTGTTCTTTTAGATCATCCACCTATTAGTCCTGATCTGAACCCCATCAAAAACGTTTGGGGACAGCTTGTTCGAATGGTTTATGCAAATGGGATGCAGTATACATCACTTGTAGATTTGAAAGCTTCAATCTGTCAAAACTGGAAACTAATTGATCGGAAATACATCCAAAATCTTGTTTTATCAATGCCATCTAGAATAAAAGAAACTCTAATGAATAAAGGCGTCTTTACTAATTATTAATTTCAATTAAATGTGACATTTCATAAATCAATTTCCATATTTTTATGTTACTAAAATCTAATTTTTGATGTTATGTTTTAGTTTATTAATTTGTATGAAATTTTATTTTTCTAAATTATTTGTTGTACATAGCATGTATAATGTATGAAAATTCATTAATTTTTAGTTAATATTATAAATGTTTTGATTAAAAAACAGTGTTTTCATAATTCAATTTCTACCAGTGTACTAATTTACATTACTTAAATGACTAAATTAAAAATTTATAAAATTGTATATTTTTAGGCATTTTTTATAAAACAATGTCTCAAGTGAACCTTCTCATTTTTCCCCTTATTTTCTTGTTAGGTTCCCGATAGTGGATTTGATTTTGTTATATAGAATTTAAATATATCTTGTGTTGTTACATATTTTAGTTACAAGTAAACAGGCACTTATTCAACAGAATTTTGAATTAAAATTTTAAAGGAAAAATGAACTTTTTTTTAAAACTTTTGTTTAATGTATCCAATCTTTTGTGCAATTATTATTATAGCAATTATTATGTTGATACGTGCAAAAAATTGCTGGCAGAAAGAAAGATCCAATATGGCTTTATTTTACAGAAAAAAATACTATTTTTGGAAAAGGTGTGAAAGTGATATGCAAATCATGTAGTGTTGAAAAAATGGGGTTTGTTGCAAGAATGAAAAAACACAAACTTGCAGTTTATCTGATAAAGATGACATTAGTGAAACTGAATCAGTTGAAATACACGTATACATTTAGCATTCTTTGCTGCATTTATTATGTGATTAGATATTATAAATATTGGAGTAATACACAAATAAAAAATTGACTAACTTTTAAATTAACTAGAAATTTAGACACACAACACACACAAGTATATGTATAACAATTTAAATTTAATAGTTGAATAATATGGTTTTAAGTGAATCATCTGAATTTATTTGCAACAATTTTTAATTTTTATTTAAATTATTTTGAATTCTTATTTAGGAATTGTAATGAAATTAACATAAATGTGTAAATCTATGCAGAAAAAATAAATAAATACAAGCACAGTACAGAAATAATATTAATAAAAAGAAATCTGATTTAAATTTTAAACAAATCAGATTTATTTATTTTATTTTATTTTTTAAATCATGATTTTTAATAACATTGTTTAGAATACATTTCTTAGTATTTAATAAATACAGCATATTATTTTGTAATGTGATACAAAATCAAAGAGAATAGTTAAAGTATAAGTTTCAACATAAAATATTTAAACATTTATAAGTAAAATACTGTAAATATTTTACGAATCTTTAAAATTTCAGGCTCAAGATCTCGCACTTTGCTACATTCTGATTTATTATCTTTGTATCCACAATTTCTTAGAGCTGAAATTTAAAATTGAGTTATATCTGTCTATATACATCAGTGTTGCCAGATGAGTGGGATTTTTTAAAATTCAGAATGCCACCACATTGAAGAAAGACATTCCCCAAATTTTATGATGGAATATTTAAGACAAATGTTACTTTTCTGAAATAGTGTTAGCAGGCCTCCCAAATGGTTCCCTTTTCCCCCTAAAGTCCACTTTTATGCATTTTAATCCCTTTAGTCAATAGATTTATAGCTTAATCAAAGGGATATTATATGATCCCCTTAGATTTATAGCTTTATCTGGACAAAAGTCTGCTAAATTGAGTCCATACAGTTTTTTAACATTAATAAATCATTAACTGTATCAGTGGATAAACGGTTATGTGTATATATATTTTAATAAATTCAACAGACTGAATCAAACTCATAACACGTACCCCTATCCCTTCTGCTTTTTTCAAAAGTGGGTGGTCAGCTTTGGAAATACCGCATGCAACTAGGAAAAAAAAACTAAACTATGAACCAAAGCTTTAAAGTTTAAAAATGCTAGGCATCAAATTTGATGGCCAGAAATAATTTTGTAGTCGTCAAATGCAATAATTTAGTTGCATTTGATGACTAATGACTGCTAATTTTGAACACTTCTTATCTCAGCATCCATTGTGTAGAAAGGAACTAAATTTTATGTTTGAGGTTAATAATTAACAATATATATGTTAATCTAATTTTAAATTTTCATACTCAACATGATGTGCTGTTATGCTGGGTTTTTTTTATTCACTGATCACTGTTACTCTGTGTTAAATTCTAAGAAATGCACTATACTTTCTAATTTTTAATGTCTAACTCCATTAACAATTGATTGATTTAATATTTTCTTAGATGCATTAATTTTTGCTGTTTATATTTTATTGCAAATTATTTTTTTCTGTTCTAAATATTAATCAAATAAAGCACCAATTTGAATTAAAAGTCCATAATCTCCTGTAAGGAGAATTATCAAGATGAGTGCTGAATATTGAATACTTTTCCTTCTTTTTGCTGTAGGATATTTAATTGTCTTTAAATAAAGCTGTGTACACATTTATGTTTAGTAACACATTTATAAAGATAATCAATTAACATATTTTCTGAGGTAATTTCTAAAAATTTGCTTGCATATTTAGTAAAACTTGATGCAGTTTATTTAGACACATGGTCTCTTTTTAGTCCCCCTTTTTAATATAAATGTTCCCCCAAAGTCACCTTTTTAAATAAAAATGAAGACTAAAATATGTTGGGAGCCCTGTGTTAGCATTATGTAAAATAATGTTCTGATTTAAAAAAAGTCCATCCAACTGGCAACACTGATGTATACAGTGTATATCTTTCTGACATTTACATCTTTGGAGCAAGTGCATTCGTGCTGAGTGTAGTTTCAGCATGTGTGTTTGAATAACTGAATTATACACAGGTAAAATGCGAAAGGCTGCAGATAAGTTGTCAGCGGGACCATTTGTTTGACATGTCTAGGTTAGAGCTTTTTACAGTATGACTGAATAATTTTTTTTCTCTACATATTTTTTATTTAATAAAATATAGCAACTTTCGTGAAATTATTATCTTTTAACTGTTTTAGTATGACAAATTTTGTTACTTTTATTTTAGCCAGGTGCAAACCTTGCCAATAGCATTTATTTTTTATTTTTTTTTTCCTATAGCAGCTTTTATTTTTGTGTGTATGCAAATTAAAAATAATACTTTTATGTTGAAATAAAATATTTTGGTTTATGGTATTATTTCTTTTTCTTCTTTTTGTTTTGTATTTTAAAGTGAAATGCATGTATGTATGTATTTTAAATGAAAGTTGTGTATGTTAGATGAAATGAGTGAAAGGTTTATATTTGAAATGAAGTCAATGCAATATGGATGATGGCAATGGAAACAGTGTTTGACGATTTGTCACATTCATCTGGCTAACATAAAAATACTCAATTTTTCATAAGTTTTGTTATTATAAAATTATTTTATAATTTTGTACTCTGATTAATAAAAAAAATTCTGTTTTCTAATTTCCATCATGGTAGAACCATTATGTACATTTGCTACTAATAATTATTGTAGCTTTAAAATTTGTCTTTTGATATCATCTGTTGCACGTTAAAGCTATTTTAATTGCATTTACAGTGATTAAAATACAGCTAGCTTTTTCTGTGTGAGATTTTAATTAAAAGACTATTTTGCATTCAAGGAATGCTATAAAATTAACATTTAAATGGGATTGTAATTATTGTACAGTTAATGTATTAGCAGTAACATATTCTAAGATAAGTGATTGATTGCAAAACCAATTGAAAGAAGCTTAGTGCACTTTAAAAAAATTATAAGGCAAGTATTCTGAATTCATTGTTCTGTGCATTATTTTTATGTATCAAATTATTGTTTTTTTATATAATCATGTTTTAAAATAAAAAATTACAGAACATCAGGTTGATTGACTATGAAAAGTTTGTTGATAATAGAGGCCAAAGAGTTGTAGCCTTTGGAAAGTTTGCTGGAGTCGCTGGTACAATAAATATTCTTCATGGACTTGGTCTTCGCCTTTTAGCTCTGGGACATCATACACCTTTTATGGTGAGTAACAGTGAATTTTATATTTTTTCTTAGTATTTCATTGTAATTATTTGCAACTGTATATGCTAATATTATTTTATTTTTAATGCAGTCTATACAAGTACATGATTTCATGCCAAGATAGGCAAGTAATATTGCATGTAACATGTTCTTTTTTGTGAACCTTAAATTTGTAACTTAATTAAACCAAACAGGTTATCTGTGTTTTTAAATTTTAATTTACTGTGAGCAGAAATTGTATGTGCTAGATTTTATTTTTAATTGATTCATGAACTATGCATGAGTTTTTCAGTTCTGCCTTGCATGTCAAAGTTTTTTTCATTTTATAGGTAAAGATATATTAGTGTGAATATTTTCACTTTCAATTTTTTTTTTTTTTTTACTGTTGCATGAATTTGTATGCTGAAGTGGGAAAAATCATACTGCTTATGTTAGCAAGGGTTGATGCAGGTTATTTTTCTTAGGGCCCATTTTGTGAAAAGTAAAGGTTATTTTTGTGAAAAATAACATTTTGTAATGAAAGTTGAAATTCAGTTACTCATTCGAACCAAGCATTTATTAACAAAAACCTTTTTAAATCCATTTTCTGAAGGTTTCATCTCCGGTGGACTTGTTTGTTTGCAAATTACACATTTTAAAATGTCACAAAATAATAAATAATGAATAAATAGTAAATTTTTATGGAATAGAACAACGGGCGGCAACTGGCGGACCACGGTCCACATCCAGACTGCGGAAGGTGATATCGTGGACCGCCAAAAATTTTCAATTTGACTGCAAGTGTAATTTTTCGCACTAATTTTTCAACAATTATCTGCTTTTTCTATTTTATAATGTGTATATAAAATTTTTCAGAACGTATACTTGTGTATATAGTAATTTTTCATAACAAATACCTGATTTTTCTATTCTATAGTGTATGTATGTATGTGTAAAAATAACAATTTAAAATTAATAAGTACTAATATTACTTAAGTGCTTTTTCTCTGGACCTCGATAAAAATTTTCAAAAGTATTCGGACCCTACTTAAAATTACTTGCCGACCTCTGGAATAGAATTTGTGAAAGAGCTTATTTTATTAAAAGGAATTTTGTGAAGGGGAATGTTTTATTATAAAGAATTTTGTGAAGGGACCCTTTTCATTAAATTGATTTTTGTGAAGGGACTCTAAATAGGCCCTAAATTTTGCATGGATCGACCCTTGGTTCGTATGGAATACATATTTAAACTTAATTAATTAGTAGAAGTAGTTTTTTATTAAAAATATTGTTGAAATGTAATAAGAATAATTTTCCTTCAATATTTTTTTCATTAGTAAGACATTTTATAGCTGGTAAGATATAAAAATCATATCCGGGAAAATCACTTTGATATTAAGTAGTGTTGATCGTATAGACAAAATGGCCAGTTTATGAATGATTTTTATCACAATTAAGTTAGTTTGAGAGATTTATTTTGGGTTATAATCAGGGCTGTAGTCAGAGTTGTGTAGTTGGAGTCGCTAAAAACATTCTGACTCCAGCCTTTATTTAGTTGGATAGTTCAAAGTGAAATTAAAGCAATAATTTTATATTTATAAACTGAATTATTATTTTTATTTTTTGAATATATATATATATATATCAATCTATATTATAATTATGAAGCAAAAATGCATCAGTCATTTACATTGATGTCATATCAATGGCACCAATGACCAGATCAATCAATTTTGCTTTTAAGGAAAATTTATTAACTTCTAAACATCACACAATTTCAATTTTACACTATTGAATAGAGGAAAAAATGTTCTTTCAGATAGAATTTGTTTGAAAACTGCATCTCTATTTACTGATTTGTTAATTTTCAAGAAGGAATTAATTTTAAATCTATCACTGCAGCCAGATTATAGAAAATTAGCCCGTTTACACTTAAAACAATATAAATAGCTCAACATTTGTTTCCAGCTGATATTCCATAACAGAATTAAACTCCATTAATAGATTAATAAATTAAAAAAACAAAAAAAACACAAGTTTTACAAATATAGAATCAAACTGCATTTAAACACTGAAATAATCACAATAAAAAAAAGTTGCTATAAATAGTGAAATCTTTGGCAATTTTTTGGTTATTAGCTACTGGCACGTGACTAATATAGAAGTACTAAATTTGAAAACTTTATTTAAATACATATAAAAATGTTTTTTGGTGGTGTTAGTAGACAATTTATAAATATATATAATTAAATGTAAAAAATTATTAGTTTTCTATTAAAAATTCTTTTTATCTATGTTCTGTACACCAGGCAGTATGCTGGATGTTTTACAGTTCTTGACCTTTTCCTTAAAACACTGTTGCAGCTCCCCATATTTCCAAGTTTGCAAGTCTGCTCCCCAAAAAGGGAAGGGGCGGGGGTTGAACTGACCAGGGAATGGGCAGGAAAACTGAGGGGAGTGAAGTTGCAATGCATTCGTGAACCGGAAGTGTGTGAGTGGAGGAAAACAGACTTAATATTTATGAACATAAGATGAGAGCATAATTTGAAATAATGTATAATTTTAATTCAGAGTATTGTAAGTGCAATACAAAATATTATAATCTAGGATGTTATTTTTCATGCAATGTAAATGTAATTTGAAATATTGTAATCCAGAATATTATTTTTCATGTAATGTAAATGTTATATGAAATATTGTAATTCTGAAAATATAATGTAATTCAGAGTATTGTAAGTGCAATACAAAATATTACAATCTGAAAATTATAATCTAGGATATTATTTTTCATGTAATGTAAATGTTATATAAAATATTGTAATTCTGAAAATATAGTGTAACCATCAACAATCTTACTTTAGGAATACATGTTGAGGAGACAGGAACGACAAATTCTTGAAGTCCAATTTATTTAGATTAAAATGTTGAGAAGAAAATATTTCTCTCTTGACCACTATAAAAACTTCTTTAAAATTCACAGACTCAAGTCACCATTTTTAAATTCTTGCAAATTTTTCAAAGAATACTTAAAAAAAAAAAAAAAAAAAAGCGAAATACATCATAAATTAAAAGAAACACAACCTACTCTCAACAATCCCATCAGAATTAAACTGCCTAAAAATTTAACGGACAAATTATAAATACATGGCTACAGGGAAGCCAACAGTAATTAAAAGGGATGTTCAATTTAATTGATTAAATTTTAAAGGCAACAGTAATTAAATAGGTGAATAACATTCTAAAACTGAAACCAGAACTTTTCCTATTCGCTAACCAACAAATGCCTCCCCCAGGAAGGATACTTTCTCCAGGTATTCACGGGCTTCGCAACCCCGGCACCTGGGTGATCTATCTCTTTTCTTTTTCCTCCCCATTCTTTTGTCTAATCTTTCCTCTTTGTTTCACTCTCATTGTGGTTTCCTCTTTTGAGGTGAGGGCGATTTTGCATAAGCCAATATCATCTTGTTTATATCGACTTATGAAGAATTGTAAACCACCCATGTGTTTGCCGTGCGTGGCAACCCATGTCCCTGGAAAGGGGGATCCTGACAGTTGAGGGAAACCAACACACTGCTTTGGCCTCTGCTTCAGGTAGACGGGAGGTGCATATTGGTCCCATATGCATCAATCGGCTGGTCAGCTGAGCTGACTTGTCACTGGCTGGGGATCAAGTGAGCGGTCACATACTATAGTCTTTTCAGGGAAAGGAGATAACGAAAGTAAACAAACTGGTTGCAGAAAAATCGCCAAGGAGCCACACATTTGGCACAAATCCCTAGGTTGGTGAATTTTATTTTTTATTTCGATTTGTTAATTTTTTAAACATTTATTTTGATAACTATATGAAAACAACACAGGTTGCTAACTGACTTACATCGAGATTTTAAACAAAAATGTAAAAGTTTAAGACGTTAAAATATAAATTATTCTCTATTTATTTTAAACAGCGTTGAATTCAGACATATTTTTTCCTGGTGGGATTTCTGTACCTCCAGGCGAGACATTATATAGTTTCGGGGGGGGGGGGGGGGGGATTATACTTTTTGACCATTAAAAGTATAAATCTGAAATATTCCAGGATGGGACATTTTAATGCCCCGAACGGAATTTCCTTCCGGGGCATACCTTCTGAATTCAACATTGTTATAAACCATCATCAGGAGTTAATTTTTTAAAACAAAATAGTACAAAACTATTTATATCTTACATTATTGAATTATATATATTTTACCTCATAAATCATTCAGAAGATGAAGTTGAAGTATCGGAACTATTAGAATCTAGATTGATTACCATGGAATCTACTATATTATCTATAGCATTATCTAAATCCCACATTTGTTTTTCCACTGTATTTGTTACATGTTGAATGCATCTTTTCCATTCTTCAGTGCCAATTTTGCTGATACTTTGAGAGAATATATCTTTTACATGAGGCATTTTGAATGTTTTGTTTTCTTTCGCTACGAAGTTCTTTATTTGTGCCCTAATCAGTTCAATAGGATTAAGCTCGCAATGATAGGGGGGTAATCGTAAGACAGTTTTATTTTGTGCTTTTGCCATTTCACCAACAGCGTACTTGTCATATTTATTTTTATTTTGCTTCACTAACTGCAACAGTTCCGCTTTTAACATTCCGTCCTCAAAAAAGATATTTTTTGTTAAAAGCCAATCAGCAATTTTTTGTTTTCTCCACGAAGTATTCGGTATTTTTTTCTGATTTTTGGGAATGATAAGGAGCATTGTCCATTACTATCACACAGTTATCTTCCAGTCGAAATAAGATATCACCAAACCACTTTTCAAAACGTTCTGAATTCATGTCTTCGTGATAATCTTTATTTTTATTTGATTTGAATAAGTCAAGCCCTCCATCCACGATGGGGGGGCTACCAATATGGGTAATTATCATCCGTTTTCCTTTTCCAGAAGGAGATTTTAATCCGGAAGAAAGACCAGACAAAAATGCTTGTTTTGATGATTTTACTGAGGTATCTTTCCAACCTTTACTAACTGTATGGCCTGCATTCAACCAAGTTTCATCCATATAATATATTTTGCGCCCTTCTTCTCTGAAAGATTTGATTTGCCTTAAATATTTTCTTCACCACACAATTATTTCGTTTTTATCAATGAGAGTACTGTCTCATCCTCTCCATGAATATCTAAAGTTTAATTCTTTCAGGAGATGATAAAATGTTGTCCTTTTAAAGGTTGGCAAATCAGGGTCATCATTTACAACTTCCAAAACTTTATTTATAGTGGGCAATTCATTCCTCAAAAAGAACTCGTGGATTTTTCTCCTAATAGCATTCCTATCAAAATCATCTATATTTTCTAAAACACGTTTACGTAATTTTATTTTCTTCAGCGAGTTTAACACACCACATTTTTTATACTCTCTTAACACTCGAAAAACAGAAGCTTTACCTACGCCTGTTATACGAGCAGCATTATCTCCTATATGAGAAATCGGAAGTTTAGGATTCGATTCAAGTTCCGTTTTATATACATTTAAAATCATATCTTTCTCCACCTTACTCAAAGCTTTTCTTTTTACTCTCTTCTTAGGCGGGCTCAAAGAAGAATTTTCACACTCCATTTGTGTATATAAAATACCAAATCAATCAAAAAAAATCGTCAATTTTAAAAGTGAAAGACAAGAAACAAACAGCCGTTTGGAGCTCAAACAATTCAGACAGTTTGGCACTTCTGGCACAGTGCCAGGTTTAAGCATCGCCAATCCGCATGTGCATTGGTTTACTTTCGTTATCTTGTTTCAGCGAACGGAGTATAGTCATCTTGTTAAAGGTGGAGACTGATATAGGTGTGTCTTGTGAACGTATGGACCCTGGTTAGCACTGGTGCACGAATGTGCATCCCCTCGTTGGGCTCAGTAGTGGGTGGTGCGATCGGGTTCTGAATTAGTTTTCTATCTAATATGGATGGAAATACTTGAAATACTTCAATTCCTTCTAGCTCTCTCCCATCTGGAGAATGACAAATTGTACAAAATAATTCATTCACACGTTTTTTTGTATTTAAACACACTGATAGTCACTCTGATAGTTCTTTTAAGAGAACTTCACTGTTTCTTATTGCAAAAACATTTCAATCTGTATTTGAAGAAAGTTATTCACTTAAAAAACTACAGTCTGGGGATTTGCTTGTTGAGGTTTCTAAAACCAAACATTCACAATTTCTCTCAAATTGCACAACAATAGGCACTTTTTCTGTTTCTGTTCAGGCTCATCAAACTCTAAATACAAGCCATGGTGTAATATCTGAACCAGAACTTTTATTCTCTACAAAGGAAGAACTTCTAGAAAACTTAAAAGATGAAAATGTCATAGATGCATGCCGTATTACTATCTGTCGGAATGAGCAAGTGCTTCCTATGAAGCACATTATTCTGGCTTTCAATAGCCCTACTTTGCCAACCAGAATTAAAGCTGCCTACCTGAGTTTTTCTGTCCGGCCTTATATACCTAACCTACTCCATTGTTTTAAATGCCAGCATTATGCTCATACTACAACTACCTGTCGTGGTTCTGCTACCTGCGCACGTTGTGCGGAAGTCGGCTACAATGGTAAGTCATGCAAAAAGCCTGAACGCTGTACAAAGTGTAAGGGTGACCATACAGCATACTCCCGTTCTTGCCCAAACTGGATCTGTGAGAAAGAAATTCTTGCGTTCAAAATCACTCAAAAACTTTTTTATCCTGAAGCTCGAAAACTTGTTGAATCCGGAACATCATCTGTAAGAGTTTCTTATTCTAGTTTGCTCAAGTGACAATCAAGATCCTTAAGACATATAAGCACCCAAACTGAATTCTCTTTACCACCAAATGATTCATCTATTACACTAACCAGCACTATAAAGAAAAAACCCGTAGTATGTATTGTTCCGCTAGAATAAGACCCCTGCCTGCACTGCAACTTTTGCCACCATCATCAGAACTTGTGAAAATAGAATATTCTAATCGTCTTCGTCAATCTAAACAGTCAACTGAACATGAGTTGGGTCAAACTTCTGTTTCATCTCCAAACAAATTGGAAAAACCTGTTTTCCCTACACAAATAGCAAAAAAAAAAAAAAAATCAAGTGCACAGAGACAAAGAAAGAAAACCTCAACCAAAGCCTCTTCACAGTGGTAAACTGTTGAAGAACAAAAAACCCTATCTTGGTACATCTCTTCTTGCTACAAAGGATTCTAAACAGCTGCAGCACTATGCAGAGAAAGCTATGGAATTGGAGTCTTACAGTTCTGACTCAAATGATGACAATATTGTTTTTGATGTATTCGAGCCTACGTGATTTTAGCTATGTTTCTTTTGGTAATCTATTGTTTAAGTTATATATATTTCTGCTAGAAACTTTGGACATTTTACTAACTGTTAGTTTAAAGATGGTATATATTTTAATTCTGAAAACTTGCGTATATTTCTTTTAGACGTTGTGTTATATTTTCATTGAATGATTTTAATTATAAATTTATCATTGCATCACTCTTTTCTTTTAACTGTGTTTTTTTTTTTTCATTCATCTTGTTTTTATGACAAAGTTTTAAATCTATTTTAAAATTTTAATTGTACGTTCTTATTCTAATCCTTTTTTTTTTTTTTTGGCGCAGCATGTCCCTAAAGGGACTTTGTGTCATAAAACCCCATTCAACCAACCCAACAAATGCCACATCATACAGAGTCAGTGAAACATCGGCAAAATGTTGGAAAACCATTACATTCATAAAGGCTGAAAGCTGACGCCTTTATGCAAAGTCTTTACATTTGTGGGGGATTTCATGGAACATAACTGTCACAAATGTTAATTGATTATTGTATTTCTTTGAGATACTGATTTAAATGTATTAAACTTGTTATCCTAGAGATTAAAATTATTTTTGATGAATATTTAGTACCTGCTACAACATTCACTTCCTCTACTTCATATGAAAATGAATTATATTACTTTAAAAACTTCATTTTATAAATAAAAAGTGTATTTTTATGTTGAAATTTTGTATTGGATACTGTCAGTGAATTTCTTTTAATAAGCTTTGATTTTTAATATAATTTGTTTTGTAAGCTCATCCTCTATTAAATAATATTTTTTTAAAAAACCTTTTTTTTTTAGCATGTTGGACCAGCACATAATTATAGAAATACTGGCATGGCTAAACAAGCTGTAAGAGATGCTGGTTATGAAATAGCCCTAGGAATGATGCCTAAATCAATAGGTCCTCTCACTTTTGTTTTCACAGGATCTGGAAATGTTTCTCAGGTAAAATAATTTGTTTCATTAAATGTTTCACAAACAGCAAAGATTTTCAAAATTAAAATGCTTTTCTGCAATAGCTTCTCTCAAGTTTTTGATTGTATTTTATTTCTATTACTTAATAAACTTTCTGCAGTTATTTTCTTGATTGAATATCTATTTATTATTTTACTATACCTATACTATATAGGTATAGTATAGTAATATACTATTACTATACCTATATTTACTATACTATACCTATTGTAAGTATATATTATACTATATATTTCTACCTATTATCAATTGAATACCTATGTGCAAATTGCAAAATTTTGTTAGTTTATTTTAGTAAGAAAAGTATTTCTGACTTTCCATTGTGATTACTTACATAACTAGGAAGGTTGAAAATAATAGATTTAAATCATGTTATTAAAAATGTGACCTTCCAGTGATGATGCCAGCCATTTGAAATCTTGGGTCATTGGGACCCAAGGGGACCATTGGGACACTTAAAAAAACTGGGTCCTTTTTTAGAAATAAGACAGATGTAATGTATTTTATATGAAATATGCCTCTTTTGTGATCTTTCAGCAGAAAAATTATGTATCCTGAAGAACCCATAAAAATTATATTTATGCACCCCTTCTTTGATTTTTTGCTTAAAAATGATGTGCTATAGCACATTCTCTGCATCACTACTTTCTGTATTGTCTGACAGATTACTTTTAGTATTTAATAATTGTATTTTCAAATTAATGAGATATATAGACTCTAAACATAAAATCTTAATCCAACAATTATTTATTTACTATGAAATTAAATGGCATATATAATCCAAAACGAAAAAAAGTAAAACAATTGTTAAATGCCAAATAAAAAGATATATAAGTAAAATGAAATTTTTTTTATTCACTTCAAAAGTTAAATGAAATATAAGTGAATTTTAGGATTCTAATTGTAGAGGTATATTCAAGAATGATATACTTATTTTTAAAAAGTTAAGTTTAAATGCAATCAACATTTTTACAAATTCTGTCCATCTTTATTCTTACCAATTTTTTATCATAATGTCTGATAGAAAATTGGTAATGTAAAGATAAAGGTATTAAATACAGACATTAAAATTGAGACATAGAATATCTTTCTTTAAATTCTGTCTATTTGGTATCAAAATAATTTTGTAAATGGAAAATGACTATTTTATTTCACTGTAGATTTTAAATTGACATTTCGGTAAATGACAAACTTTGCAACTTAGCTTCAAAATTTTTTAATATGCTGATTTCATACTTTCTCCTAGAAAATCTATTTCAAATATGTTTTCTTTGTGTATATAAAGGTAGCTGGGGTAACTGGAACCCAATTTTACGTTGTAACTCTGGAGTTTCTGGCAATTCAGCTTCCTCAAGCCAATGTTTATTTTGAATTAAGGTCTGAACTTTTGTAAATGTGTTCAGTGAGTTCCACTCTATCAAACAGAAATATTCAAAATTGCACCTTACTGTCTATAAATTAATAAAAAATGTATTTAATCTTTTCCTCTCCATGGGCAAACTAGGTAGGTCTATGTTCCACACTCGTTCGTTTTGTTTAAGCTAGGGTATCAGGGCCTGTTGCAAAAAGTGCAAATGTCTTTAAAAAATTCAAGCCAGGCAGATTATGTAAATTATACATCAACTAAAGAGTGTTGTAAGGAAAATCTGTTCTGTCAAGGTGTTTAAAAAAACACCAAATGTGTAATTATTACGTTTATTTATACAAAAACATAAGAATTAACTATATACTTCAGTATAAGTAATAAGTAGGAAAGTTACAAAGGTATTTTAGGGGAGGGGGGGGATGAGCAAGAAAAATCTGTGAACAAACAGGTAAGTTAGTACTTACTATCTCATTCTCTTTTTTATTTAACTCAACACTGTTAGAAGAGCCAGCCACTTTGTTTGTCTTCCTGATATATGTTCACTCCATTTTCTGTAATAAAAATTGAAAAACAATCTAAAATAATTAAGTGTTTAATTACTCACCTAGCAGCTACCAAATATTATTTACTTAGTAGTTTTTTTATAAATAAAAACTTAAGTTACATATATAAATGTGTGTTCAGTTAAAAAACTAAGTATTATATAATTTTCTTTATTGCAAACAAAAAACAAGGAAAATTAAGTTCCTGTAGTAAGAGCAACTCAAAAAAATTTATTTATAACTGTTGGGGTAATTGGGCCATGTGGGATCCAGTTACCTCTCATACATGATCTAGTTACCCCATTCTTGAAAAATTTATGGGGTAACTGGAACACCAGCCTTTTTAAAACTTGCAGTAAATATGTATAGATACCTAATAATATTAATGTATTTATTCGTAATCTTTAAAAAAAAGGGGTGTTTAATAAAAGAATTTACCATATTTTGATAGCAAGCTGAGGTTATTTAATAAAAGAACTTTCCGTATTTTGATAAAAAGCTGAGGAAGTTCAATCAAATTGATGTTGTTTAAAAAAAAAATTTTGGCAACTTATTGCAGCAAAGGCAGAGTTACATTTGAGCTCACACATGTTGTTTTAAGAAGTACAGGTGATGCTGTAATGTTGCCAACCACTGAAACTTAAGACACCAGCATTTTTTTATAAAATAGCCTATGACCCAGTTACCTCCTGGGACCAGCTACTCTTAATATTCCATTGATCTTTTTTAGTGACATTAGTGTTTTCTCTAAATGTTTGGGGTGCTGTGGAATGAATGCACTCAACCATTTGCAATATCTTTTAATTTGTTTATGGATTATGTTTCTAATAAATCAAGAATAAGGATAATTTTTTTAAATTTTGGAAAGTTTTCTCCAGAAAATATACAGCACTCAAAAAAAACATATGAAGACAAATAGCTGTTATTTTTTTCTGTACATAATAATGTGACAGGATGCTTTTGTGAGTACACTTATATTTGAGATGTAAATTTATTTGCAACAAAGTACTCAATAAAAGTTACTCTGTATAGTGCAGGGGTGAGACATGTTATATAGTTTGTTTGAAAACAAACATTCCAATTTACAATATGGCTTCTACATGTGTGATGATTTTTTGCTACTTCATACACTTTTTCATAGTAAACTTATTCAGGTCATAGATTTGTGCAAGCTAAAGGTCTACACAGCCTTAATTTCTAGGCCCAGTCCGAGCCGTGTAATTAAAAAAAATTTTTGGTCTGGTATAAAAGCTTAAAAGTTCGGCCTGGCACAGCTGAATTTCTACAACACATAGATTTTTAAGCTAATAGGGTTAAAAATAGAGTTCCTTAAAAATAGGGAAAACTACAGTAAAATCTTCTACTACAGAATCGCATAGGAAAAAAAAAATCAGTTATAGACAGATTCCCTTCTTAACAGGTACATTGTCTGTTGTTGTAAATGTATTATATTCTTTTCATACATATTATATTCATTTTGCATGGATCAACACATTTTTCAGTTTAGGACAGGATTATGACATAGACAGATTTCTTTTCACAGGTTTTACTATACTTTAATTTTATTGTCCAGAAATATATGTAATGCTAGATAGTACTCGTCAAGATTTGACGGTAAATAGCTTGAAAATTCCTTTAGAAATATGCTTTTATTTTTAATTAGCTGCTTTTAAATTAATTAAGTATTGAAAATTTTATGAATTGTTGTGTAAGCGATTCCTATAGATATAAGACGAAAGATTGTGTTGTCAGTCCAGCCTACTCAACTAATGAAGTGAAATAATTTCAAGCTTGTAATTTACACCCTATTATACTTGAATTAATTTAGCAAGAATTTAACTATATTAATTGAATGATTTGTTTTTACTTACTACAGTCTCAAAATTAAAAAAATATATATTAATATTTAGTATTTTCTTTTTTTTTTTTAATTACATGACCTTTAAAATTTTTCATTAATTTTATTTTTATGAGCCTGACTCTAAAACCCAGATAAACCATGGATATCAAGGTGATTTCTTTTATAATTCTTATATGGATATTTTTGTTTGTTTCTTTTTTTTTCTCTTTAAAAAAGAAAAAAAAAAAGGAGAATAATCATATACTTTTTTTAGTTATACAAATATATCTTATTGATAATGGTAATACAAAATATAGATAAAAGTTTAGATCACTTTATTTAATCGATAACTACATGCAAAGTCTTTTAATTTAAATATTATATAAAATAAGTAATTAAAAAAATATTGACGGTTGTTAAATTTTATTTACCACAGTCACAATATTAAAAAAAAATAACAGTATTTAGTGTTTGTTATTTTTTGTTATTTTTTTTTTATATATACTACACAACCTTTAAAAATTTTTCTTTAAATTCATTATTATCAGTCTGATTCTAAAACCCTGAATTTAAACTTTGCTGTTTGCAGCTAACTATTTATAATACATATTTTTTAATTATTTGAATTTTTATTTTACATTTTCATACCTTGTTTAATTCCTTGATTAATTATCCTGAAATCATGGATATCAAGATAATTTAGAGTTCCTGTATGAATATTTTCCTTCTTTTTGTTTTTTCTCATTTTATTTTTTCCTTTTTTACGAAAAATAATCGCATACTTATCTTATTATATATATATATGACATCTTGATAATGGTCATACCAAATATAATAAAAATTGTGGACCAGTTCAATTTATTTAATCGATAATTACATGCATGATCTTTTAATTTAAATACTTTTAATATAAATTTAGTAATTAAAACAAAATATTCTTGAGTGTTAAATTTTACTTAATTATAAAGCATTCGAATAAAAAAAATACAAATTATATAACTTTTCCTCCTGAATTAAATAGGGCATTATTAAAATGAATTATTGTCAATAAAATAAGAAAAATCATTCGGTCCAGAGTGACTATTGAATCGACACGATGATTGGAACAGAAAAGCACCGAACATTATACCAATCGCCTACCGTCTTCTCATTCGAGTGTACTCTAAAACTGGTTAGGTTCCAGATTAAATTTTATACATGCGCAAATGGGTCATTTTCGTGAGAAAAGTGGATTTGATGAAAATCCCTTTTCGTTTTAATATAAGATTCTTTTAAAAAGAATAAATTTAAAATTTTAGTTGTAGAATAATAGCAATTTATAAATATATGCATTTTTTGCAGAAATTGTTGTGCCCAGGCCAAATTTTACTGATTTGCACTGTCCAGGTCAATGGGGCTGGTCATTTCGTGCTGGGTCAGGATCGGGTCTGAAAATTTTGGCCTGTGCAAATCTCTAGGAAGATTGAAATCCAGGCTTGGTTCAGCCCGAAAAAAAGCATGTCTGACCCAGCCCGGACTGGATCAGGCTCGGGCCAAGCCCATGCCCATGCAGACCTTTAGTGCAAGCAACATCCATAAAATTCAGAGTAATTGTTGCATAATTAGTTTTTTCTCCTTTTTCATACATTTTAAACAGAATGGCCTTTGAAAGTTCTCTTGTTAAAAATTTAACTACAAGGCTAAGTTGAAGTGAAAGAGTTAGGATGCTGCCCAATTATTTCTTTGATTTTGTTAATAGTTAAATCATACATTGATTATATATTTCTTCTAAGGCAGACATATACAATCAATGTTTCAGAAGGTACTGATTTTTAAAATAATTTTTTAATTGCTAACTAAAACAAGGTCTTGAATTTTATTTAATGGTATATATACAGGACTTTCAAAATACTGATGTTAAATATTGATTAAATTCATTTTGTGAGTTTGCCTTGGTATACTATGATTATTTGTATTTATAAAAGAAAGATGTTTATCTGTGTGTATCTTTCTGTTAGAGATGGCTAGGGAAATCTATTGCACATACAGGTCGGCAAATTTGGTTCTGGATAGACAAAGACAGGTCCAAATGCATCCGAGCCTTAGATTTTGGATTTTTTAGTTAGATTAAAAAAAAAAAAAAATCTTTATTGAAAGGAAAAATTCATGTATTTCTCTGATTTTCCAAGTTTGCAGGTGATTTTGAGCCACTCATAAAAACAATCAAAATTCAATCTTTTTGCTGAATATAGTAAATTTTGTCCTTTTTTTAAATGAAGTTTATTTGTAATTTGCACAGTGTTTTTTGAATTTTTTACAATTTTTTAAAGTATCTATTTTGGCAAAAATGTTAAATTTGTTTTTTCAACCAATATCTATTTTATACCTTATCCATCCAATATAATATTTTATACCCCTAAATAGAGCAAACTTTCAGAAAAAAAATTATGAAATAATCTTGTTAAAATTAATTATTAAAGAAAGTGATGTTGTTAATTTTTTATTCTTCTCTGAAATGCAAAGAAGAAATAAAGAAGGAAAAAAAAATAGAGTGTGGATTTTTTATTAACCCCTGTGAGAAGAAATTCACTATATATGATAAAAAATGTGCAAAATCAAAATTTGTTCATATATAGGTTTCTAAAAATCAGGGTTGTAGTGGGCAGCTGCCCGGGGTGGGTTTTTTAAAAAAAAAACCCGGGCTTTTAAAAAAATATATTTCTGGAAAGAAACAAATGATGTATTTGTTAACAGTTTACGGTTATTTTGTTTTATTTATTCTCTTCTTTGAATCTTAGAAAATATGTTTGTACTAATTTACTTGCACTCTTAGATTGGGAACCCTGTAATTTTAAAACGTTTTAGATTTTAATTTAAAACGTAAATTTAAGCTTTTCAGTTAGCTTCAAGAGTATTATATTTACTAAACTTATTATATTTGTTAAATTAATTAGAATAGTATATGCAAAGAAAATATTTTATTCATAGTTATAATAAAAAAAAATTAGTTATAGAATTACCATTAAAAAACGTTTTATAAATGCCATTAACCAATCAGAGAGCTGTTTTGGAATTTTAAATACAAGTAATAACAATGAGCAGTGATGATAATCCTTCTACAGACTGCATCCTTTTTAGTTGTTTTTTATTGAATAGTGAAGGCAAAATGTAAATGTTTAAAACTAAACTTAACAAATGATCATTTGATTTAGTCTTATTGCATCAGCCTATTAAAAATTAAAGTAATCTACTTTGTGTTTGTGATATATATACATATATATCATATTTATAATTATTTATAATGGATATACTATTTTTTTTAATTAAAATAAGAATAGCCTATTAAGGATAGTTGTGCACAGCTACTGTTTTAATTAAAAAAGAAATGCATTTAGGATAAGGCAAAATGGAGGTCACATGGTAATATTAGGTGAAGTTTTTGAATAGGAATAATTTCTTCTAAATGAATTGTATTAAAAACTAAAAATTTAACCATATATGAATAGATTATACATACATATAAGAAAAATTTTTGTTGTAAGATATTTTCTTTTATCAACATTTGCTAATCTTATGATAATTTCAAAGGAGTAATTTTTTTTAAAGTTATATTTATATTTTATTATTAAATAACATGTAATTGATAGCTTTGCAATTTAAAATTTGTTTGTTATTTAAATTAAAGGGATCATATATGTATTTTAAGAAATATAGTGTGTATTTTAAGAAATATTTTAAGAAAAATATTGAGATCATTATTAAGACTATGAAGTCATTGCCATCTATTAGACTATGAAGTGTTCACAAAGATTGTATTTGAGTTCAGGATTGCTACTTATTTCGACAATCAAATTCCTTCTGCTTTCCTGAGCAAAAAATTTAATTTGCCCTGAATAATTCCTCTGAGAATTTTCAAAATTTCAATGGATAAATTTTGCATACCAAAATTTAGTAAAATTCTTTGTTTTTAATACTCATTTTTAAATTCCCTCAGTTTTTCCAGTTTTCCCTATACAGTAGCAACCCTGAAGATTATTATTTGTGAAGAAGGTGGAATCATAGTCCACATTTTGGCATTTTAACCCAATTTACCCGGGGGAAATTGCCCATTTAACCCGGGTTTTTTAATAAAACCCGCCCGGGCTGGGCTTTTTATTAAAAAAAACCCCGAGTTTTTTACAACCCTGCTAAAAATGCTTATAAAATTTTTAAAAAAAGCATATCTATGAATATTATGCCACTTTTAGCTGAAATTGAGTTTTCCATTAAAATCTATATTAATAAAAGAAAGTTTCGCTCTGTGTGTGTGTGTGTGTGTCTGTCGGCGATGGCTAGCAAAATCTAGCCCACCTAGAAGTCTGGAAATTTAGGTGTGGATAGTCCAAGGTCTGGCCATGTGCACCTGAGCCTCAGAATTTTAATATTTTGATAATTGCCCAAGATATTAATTAGATTCTCATTAACCATCGCTTCTAAAATGACATCTTTTAAACCAAAATGGCGAAAGAAACGAACCGGCGCATTGGATTTGCAAGCAGAAATGAACGAATTTGAAATTATTTTACTAATTAGCGAATTTTAAGAAAACTAATTGAGATATCAATTTGAAAATTTCTGATCATATGTAAAAAAATATTCTGCCTCTGGCTATGTGATTTTTGAAAAATTCAGTTGGTATTTTTTTTTTATTATTTATGCAAAAAACTTCCAAAAATCTGCCGGTGCCAGTGAAAACAATCCGAGAATGTTTCAGACAGGGGTCTGCTCTCATTAAAAACTTAACTACAAAGAGATCTGTTTCTCTGGCCGATCCCTCCCTTTAGTTTGCGAAAATGAAAGGAAATAATTGTCAATTTTTACTAATGAACAAAAACTTAGGTAACTAATTAAGATATAGATTTGAAATTGAGGTCGGGAAGGAGTGTCATCTGCCGGCGGTATTTTTGCGTAGCGTCTTCGTTATGTTCTAATTATCAGAAAAATGTAATTCTTTTTTTAATGATCGCATTAATGTACGTGACGGTGGTTCTCTTGAACAAATTATTCATTATATTTGCGGGTATGGGGAGTTAGGAGGTTAACGTCTTTCTCTGAGATTGTAATTATCTCGGGCCCGGGCAACGCCGGGCATGTTAGCTAGTAAATAAATAAATATATATAGAGAGAGATAGGTACTGCTCATAAAAATCCAAATCTGTTTATACGTTCAAATTATTAAACTTCATATATCACTTTGTTAAGAATATTTTGTTAGTATGTTTCTGGTAATATATTAGTGCCTTTTAAAATTATTTTTTTTTTTTTAAAATAGCTTAAATATGTATATATGTGTGTGTAATATAATTAATAATTATAATAAATCTTTACACATATTTTATTGAACTTTATTAAAATTTTCTATTTGCTTTTTTCTTTTCTGATATCGGAAAGTTTTGTGTTGTATGTATTTTACATTTATTCTATTTATATTTAAAATGAAATTGTTCTTTTTTTGCAGGGTGCACAAGATATCTTTCAGGAACTTCCTTATGAATATGTTGATCCAGAAGATTTGGCACAAGTTGCTCAACACGGATGTAAGTTATATATATTTTTTTTTTTTTTTTTTTTTTTTTTCTCCGCAGTATTTAATCTAGATCAGTAGTTCTGGTGTGCTGTGGAAAAATTTTTGTCAAGTTCTGCCAAAATTTTACAAATTAACAAAAGTATCATTACTCTAACGTAAAACAATTTATAATGAGATTTGTTGCCATAAAATTGCATATCTTGAAAGTTTCTTTTAGTGTTTGTATATTCTTTATTAGAATATGCAGAAAACTCATAAAAATTGTCTTACATTATCAGATAAATTTAATATTTTCAGGGAAACATTATTCAAATAATTCTTTTATTATTATTAAATTTGCATTTGATAAAGTTATTTTTGCCGAATTAAAAATAAAAGTAAACAATATTTTGTGTCGTTCTAAATTTATTTATTAATCTTTTATAATGTTGTATTATTTATAGTTGGACATTTCAGAAAAAAATTAATTTATGACATGAATAACAAATGCTGCTCTTACTCCATGTGCTAATAAAGTAAACCTCAACATGGGAAATAACAAAACTAATGAAGTCAACTAACCAACTAGTGTTCCTTTTAGATGTTTTTCAAAGTGTGCTGTGCCTGCTCTTCATAAAAGTGAAATTTGCACCCTACCCTTTTCCTAAACCATCAACTTTGTGCCCTGTAATTTTTTTTTAAATGTTGTCCTTTTTTTCCTGTTTTTGGGGAAAAGCAAGTGGATGCTTGGAAAATTAAGTTCTGTATGATTTACGTGTGTTGTCTCAATTATACCTACCCCACACAGGCCAAGAACAAGTGCAGCAACTCTAGAACATTATCATATGCAAGCTGATAACGTTCGACTTCTCTGATCACAAAAAAAAACTACAAACAGTCGTCAGCAGCTTTTTGAGGGGCTTAGGTAGTAGGTTTTTTTTAGGGGGGGGGGGGGACTCTAATTTTCTGAATAATTTCTCTGATCACAATAAAAGCAAACTACAAACAGTCGTCGGCAGTTTTTTAAGTGGCTCAGATAGTGGGCCTTTTTTTAGGGGGTGGGGGGTTCTAATTTTCTGAATACTTATTGTATTTTAATAGAAATTTGGTGAGTGGCCTAATTTATTATTATTTAAATTCGCTGAAAATTTGAATGCAATGACAGTTAACAGCAGAGATATCATTTAAAAAAAATAATAAAGGGAAAGACAAGGGTATCATTTTGTTCTTTTTTTAATTATTATTATTTCTGTTTGCTGTTTGTTTAGGCTGTTGAAAATCTCCCCCCCCCCCCCCCCCCCCCACTCCTCAACAATGTGAAACTTTGATACAGTCTCAGTCATCGGCAGCTGGCTGGGAAGAAAAAGTTTGAACTGATAAAAATCCAACAAAAACAAAAGAAAGAAACTTATCCTGGAGTGTCTTTTAATTTCCAGTTAAGTGTAAATGATTCAAACACATTCAATTATAAAATATTCTTGAGTAAATATAATATTTAAAATATAATACAGTATAAAGATCTATGTTAAATAATTCTTTTAAAATAATTAACTTATTTTTAAATAAGTAAAACAATAATAATTTTTTTTTTCAAATTAATTAAAAATATTAATTATTCAAAAATATTCATCAGAACCATCTACAAATAAACGCATTTTCCATTACTACAATTGAAAAGATCCTGGCATTTTCTGTCCTTGCAAAAATATTCACTATCGCCGCAGTTATTGAAACGCATTTTCCATTACTACAATTGAAGAGATCCTAGTATTCTCTGCCCTCGAAAAAATATTCGTCTGAACCATCTACGCAATCAATCACTTCATCACACCCCTGATAGCATTGAATGCATTCGTCATTCGATTGTAAGCAATGCGCCTTTCCATCATCGCATGTCGATGTTGCAGATGTTTCAACCAGCAAATGATGAACGTTGCGCGATACATAATAATATTTAACAACATACTGTCTAGAAGAATTTTTTAAACGAGTAAGTTGATAAGAGAAGCAACTGAACACTATTGAGTAACATTAAGTCTTGCAAATAAAGGGAAAGTGCTAATCAATATACCTTAATATTTTGTCAGGTCCTTCCTACAATAGCTTTAACTCTTGTTTAGATTCATGTCTGAGCTAAAGGTATTTTAAGGAAATTAAAGTTGAAGACCACGTTTTTTGCTTTATAAGACGATTTCTCATCCGACTTCAATTTTTGATTTCGTCTTTTTTTTATATCTGATAGTTTGCATATATCCTTTTTGTAACGATTTTATGCATTTCTATTGCCTATTCAAAGAAAAATTCTTCTAAAGTTACAGAATTTCGTTAAAAACGCTTAAAAAAATAAAGTGACGACACCAAGAAGCCCATTCTCGACCGAAAACAACCATTTTCTCAATGGTTAAAAAATAGTTTGGGATAAATAATTTCTCAGCAGTTACTGTGCATTTGATTATGTTTCTTTTGATGTGCCAAGAATACTACTAAACGCATGTCTAATGTCTGTCTGTTTGAAAGAAAGTTCTATTTTTTTTCATGAAGCTTTCTTTTATGAGATGCAATTCCGAAACATCTTTTGCCGAATACTGTGAATTTTTTTCACAAAACTTTAAAAAGGTGGATAAACTTTTCTCAGCTTCACTCCATGAAATTTTCTCCTTGATTATTTCATCTTCGGATTCTGTTGAAACAACATTTCCTTCTTCCTCTGGAGTTGTCATTTTATTTTAATTAATTGCTTTTCTGTTAAAGCTTCTGTGACAGAAATATTTTTATCCAATTTTCTATTTCAGGCATTTCCAGTCATGATAGAGATAAGTTGGTATTCTGACCATTTTTTATGCTTCTATAATTTCATTCAATTCATTCTTTTTTGTAGGTTTAAATCCTTCAAATTCTTTATCTGATGAATCAGGAAAAAGTTTACCAAAAATAATAATTTTCCCCATCCCATTCATAGAGTTTTCGGTTTTACAGCATTCCATGCACTGGCCAAATCATAAATTGAATCTTTTATTCAGAAAGCTGGTGAACATTCTGGCAGCATTGGTTGTGCATTTATTAGCTTATGCGTATAATTTTTTCAATAAATCATTTTAAGGTTCTGTATGATTCCTTGATCCATAGGTTGTATCAGAGAAGTTACATTTGCGGAAAACATCACTGAAGTGCACACAACAATTAGAAGAAAAAAATTAATTAATGTAAATTAGAATAAAAATTGTAAAATAGAAGAATTACTTTTTTCCCACCTTCCAGTTTTTCCCCCCTAACATCAAGCCCACTAATTACTGATAGCACAAAAACTTTTTAAACCAGTAGGTAAAAATATCCTTATCCATCCAAGCACTTTTTTTATTCACATAAACTACAGAAAGATGTTTGATTCCTGCGAGCAGCCTTGGATTTTTTTATTACTAGCAGTTTTAATTTATGAGAGCCAGTTGCATTGGCATAAGTCAGAATCGTTAGTTTGTCTTTTTCTTTTTTGTTGTTTTTTTAAACTGTCCACTGACGTTTCATTAGGTCCTGCTAATGTTGAAGTCTGAAGGCAACAGAAATAGATTCCGGTTACATTAGCATTGTAAATGTGATTCAGATCAATTTTTTTTTTTTTTTTTTAATAAAATCTTCAAAAATCTCAGAATACTCATCTGCACCTTTATTATCTCCTGAATTTCTCTCTCCAGATATGTCGATCTAACTAATTCCATGGCGTTTCTTGAACCAAGAAAGCCACCCATCTGAACCCTCCGTAGCAATATTTAATTTTTCCGAAAAATGTCTTGCTTTTTCAATCAGCTTAGGTCCAGAAATAGGAACTCCCTCTTCTTGTTTTCATAAAGAACACTGATACAAACTTTTGTCCAGTTTTTTATGCTGAGACTACTGCTATCTTTCGTCTGATGCTTTGCTTGTCTCTGCAGAGGAATCAAATGCCATCAACTTTCCTTTCTGCAACCTTAATGGCATAAATCATAGAGTACCCAATATTGAACTTACGCATCAATTCTTGTTTAATTTTCCCTCTTTCTAAATGTCAAATGGTATCTAGCTCCTGAGTTATGGTTAAAACAACTCTTTTCCTTTTATGAGAATTTGAAAGATTTGCTATTTTTTAATTTAACAAAAAAATATGGAAGAACAGAATTGCAAAGACAGAGAGCAATTTACTAGGCTAACTGGTTAAGCACAAGCGAAAATTACTGAATGACTGAAAAGATGTGCCAAAACGAAAAAAAATATCAGTGTGATTTAAGGAAAAAATCTCTAATTGGTCAAATTGAATGTGTAGATCCAAATAAGCAGGGCAGATGGAAAGTTCTAGTAATTCTAGAATGAGTAGGTGGGGGCAGAACTACTGTGCATCTGAAGATTAATAAAAGAAACCCTTCGATATCTGAAAGGACCATATCCCCATCTCAATTCTTAGAAAATACAATGTAATTTTCCTCTGTCTTCCTGCTTCTTCACTTCACTGTCAGTTTTTGGAAAAGATGTAAAAAAGGTAGTTTTTCTACCATTTATTTTCTTCCTGTCCAGTTTCGCCAAGAGCAGAAGGATCAAGCCTCTCTTCTCTTGTCTTCCTTTCTCTCCTCCTCCTTCTCTCTTTTACTGGGGAAAACAGCTGATGGGCGATCGCAGACTATAACACAATATGCAGCAGCTATTCTGTGCTATCGAACTGTAAACAGTCTTTACGCTGTATTTTTATTTTACAACATTCTCTGTCATGAACATGCACATAAATTTGTTTTACGCCGAATCATATAGAATATTTCTCTTTATATCAAATCAATAGCAATTCAGTTCCTTTTCAAACTGTTTTTTTTAGGGGGTTGTAAAATACTTTAAGAAACTTAGACTACATTCTTATTTCTCAAATAACATCTGGCAAAGATGCCCTTTGATAGGTTTTTTTTCTTTTTTTCAATTTGTTAATAAATAAAAGTTTCACTTTGAGTTTACGTTCAAACTCTGGTATAAAAATCGAGTCCAGGGGTCAGGTTGAGCATGTCTCATCTCTACCCCAGACCAGTGTTTCTCAACTTTTTTACCTCACGAATCACTTACACCCATGGTCAAACTTCTGCAGCACACTAAAATTATATGGAGGACAAAACATGAGAAAAATATTTGTAATATTTTGTTTGTTTCCTAAATACAAACAAGATGCAGAGCTCTATCAGAGCTAAAAAAAAAAAAAAAAAAAAAAGCCAAAATAATTTATTATAATTTGTATTAAGAATGTTGTCACTACTCATAATTCATCAGGGTTGCTACACCATTTGGAAAAGTCAGATAATCGACCAAATAAGTCAGGGAATTTGATAAAATTTCATTATTATCCGTGGGCTACCAGAGATGAGAATCTTCCATGTTTTGACAAATTTCACATTAAAGATATATATATATATATACATAAATTACCCCCTTTTTCAGAAATCTCCACCTTCACCCCCCCCCCCCCCCCCATCCACCATACTAAATAGTTTACACTTTTTAAAACTCATTATTACATATAATAAATTATAACACCTTGTAATAATATATTTATTTTAAATGCTAAAAGGTATAAATTTACACATTTTAACATTTAAAAGAAATATATCAGTATTACATATTTTAAAAGTTTTCCAGCAATTTTTTTTTTTTCAAGTAACAATAAAAAATAATTTATGACAAGCTCACATTTCTCTGACTGAAATGTCTGCTTCCTCTCCCTCTTTGCTGATTTCCTGTTGAAAATAAAACTTATTTGGACATTAATGATTTTCTGATGAAGTTGAAGGAGTGAATGTTGATGGATGGCTCAGTGCTCAAATATTGTATAGCAAATTTTTACAGTTTGTAGAAAATCTCATTTTGTATGATTATAAACTATTAAAGAGAGCAATTCCAATTGTAGTCCTCAGAGCAATTAAAAAAAAAATGTATATGTGTGTGTAGGGGGGGGGGTTCAGAAAAAGAGCTTTTAATTATTATCATCGGTATTCTGGAAATTTTAGTGTTTTTTAGTGATACAATATTTGCTTTACACCCTCTGCTTGTCCACTACGTACTACACTGCTAAACTAGAATTTTATTGAAATACACCTGGAAAAGTCAGATATTTTCATTCTGTATGAGTAGCAACCCTGATTCATTTTCTGACAATAATTTCTACTGCAATTTATATTGTAACCCTTTTACTGCTGGAGGCATAATTTTTTCTGAAAGAGTTAAATTTGTCTGATGATGTGAGACCATTTTCACTAATCTCTTACATATTCTTATAAAGAGTATGCAGAAACTTTCAATTAATGCAACTTTATAATACTAAATCTCATTGTAAAGTAAATTGCATAATATATAAATGTTGGGTATTAAATTATTGTTATTTCTGTTAATAATTAAAGTCCTGATACATCTTGACTTAAAATTTTTGCGACACACTTCAGGTCCTCTTATGTTGCACCAGTGTGCCACAGCACTTTGGTTGAGAATCATAGTTCTTGACTAGTGGTTCCCAACATGGAGCTTATGCCCCATCAGGGTGCAATTTGACTTTTTAGGGGAGTAATTCCTAATTTGTTACTAACCCATTCGCTGTGTTTTGTTTGTTTGTTTTTATTTTTTTTTATTTGAAAAATTATGCTATGCACTAAAAATAAAAGTAATTCATGCAAAATTTAAAAATAAATTTCTAAATTTTAAAGAAGTTCAAAATTGAATCAAAACCGGATTTACTCAAAAACCGGAAAACAAAACCGGATTTACCGGATTTATTCTACAACTTTTCTGGTTACGAATGTATTTTACAATTTTTCACAATTCAAGGGTGTAAAACTGTCATTAACATATTTAATCTAAAAATTATTTGAAATTTCCTAGAAGTACTACCAACTTTATAAAATTAAATAAATTTCAAATGGGCCTTAGAAAAAGAAATCTGCAAACAGTAAATTTCTATGGCTCTGTTGCAGGCCTCCTACACAGTAAATAAATCTACACTATGCCATACCCATTTTAAATTTTAATATCTGGTAATACACAGCTGTCAACTGCGATAATGGGGAAGAAAATGCCCGAGAAATGTGTTATGATGGGGGAAAATGACTGCTTGAAATAGATAAAAATGATAATCTTGAAATCCTTCTTCTGTATTGTATTATCAACAGAGAGAAAATTTTGTGTTCAGAACTTTTGCACCAACTCTTTACATATTATTTAAAGTCAGTTATAAAATATGTCAATGCTATCGGTGCTATCTGAAGATAAAAATGCCAGCCATATCACTGAGGTAATTTGGCAAGGAACAACAAATTCACCTATTTGATAAGCTAAAAAATCTGAAATGTCTAATTATTGTTAAAGCACTGTTGGGCTTCTTCCATATGAATAGAGATCACTTTTTAAACTACAAGAGATATATGTTACAGGCTAGATCATGAGGGAGGATGGCATCGTGATTTTACCGATAGATGCTTCGGTGGGTCAAACTAATGAAATATTGGAAACCACTGCTCTAGACAGTAAAATTTTGAATAAGTATTGTACATAATGCCTGAAAGATGTTTTTTGTTTCTTTTTGCTTGATTTTAATATCATTTTTTGTCTACATTAAAATTATTTCTAGCCATGAATAAAGTGTATGGTTGTGTTGTGAGTAGAGATGATCACTTCAGGAAAAAAGATGATGGGGGATTTGATCCTGAAGAATATGAACTTCATCCTGAGCTTTATTATTCAACTTTTGCCAAAAATGTAAGTTTCAGTTTCATTGATGAATATTATTTACAGCAGAAATTTCAGAGACTAAAGCAAATTATTTGAACTTAGCTTTTATCTTATTGCTGTATCATCAGTGACCTTTAAAAACTTAATATTGAATTTTTAAAATAATTTAATTTTTTATTTGTTGTGATATTTTATGTTTAGAATTTCAGAATGCATCTTTGTGTGCCTAAATATTTACTATATATGTTCATATATGTTTAAACATTTACTTAATTACATTCCTAGGATTGTATATATGGATTGAACTAGTTTCTTTTGTGATGTAAATCCTTGCATCTTCACGTACTATAAATTATAATGGGGTAAAAAATTGTTTTAGAGAAATTTTTATTCTTCTCTGTCACAGATTTTTTTTCTTTAAATGTATAATACAATAAACTTCTTTTTACATGTTTGTACAGGCCTTTGCCCTCACCTCCACTCCTAAAAATGTATTCAAATAAAGCATGAAAAACCACAAAAGTTGAATTCTGGGAAAATATGAATGATTTAATTTTATATACTAGGGTGCTTGTCCCCCCCCCCCCCCTGCTCACTAACGCTCCTCAACTCCCATGAATTGTAATGCAATTCACATTGGGACCGCTACGCGATCCCAGCTAACTTCGCTCGCTCGCCACTATTTGCATCAACTCTAGCCAGAATGAGTACTATCATAAATCATTTTAACATATGAAATTCACAAATTTCTTTAATATATAAAAAAGTAATTGAGAGCTTCGTTGACAACACGAACCAGTGACATGCATCGTCAAAAACAGCTACATCCGCCGAAAGATCATGCTGTGTTTAAACACAGATCCTACTCTGAATTTTGATTTGCTAAATGAATCATGTGAACATAAAATGAATCACTCAAAATCGTTGCTCTAGAAACTACGGTTGTTGCCAAATGCCAAGCTTCAAATTCAGCCTTATTTTCGCACCACGTAAGAGACATATATATATATTACAAATTGTAGGAATGTGCAAATTTCCATGATGTAAAAACCTTTAAAAGAATTTCATTATTTCATTACTAGTAATTAAATATATATATGTATTTCATTTTGCAGATTGCCCCCTATGCATCAGTAATAATTAATGGAATCTATTGGGCTTATAGTTCTCCTAAGTTATTGACAATTCCTGATGCCAAGCATTTATTAAGACCCAGTTATACGCCTTGGCTGCCCACAAGTGAAGGATCGCCTTATCTACCTCATAGGTTATTAGCTATTTGTGATATTAGTGCAGATCCTGGTGGATCAATCGAATTTATGTCTGAATGCACTACAATTGACACACCGTTTTGCTTGTATGATGCTGATCAACATAAGAATAGTGAAAGGTAAAAATTTCAAGAAAACATATATTTTCTAACTAATGAATTTTTTAATTAATGAATTTTTGATTATTTTCACAGACCTGCCAAGTCTCCGGCTTTTTGGATATCAGTATTTTAGTACAGAAAATGTTGTTTTATTAAATTCTAGCATTCTGTGATTTGAAAGAACGTTTTTCTCTAAACAATTACTGGTGTGCAAAAAGCCTGAGACTTGGCAACTCTGTTTTCAAAATTATTAATATGACAAATATTGTTTTTACATTTGATTTATAATTATTAAATGACATTTGTGTGATCTAATTTGGTATAAATTTTTTTATATCCAATTATATTTTTTATTTTGATTTAACACAGTTTTTTGAGCTAATTTATGAAATTTGTTATATTAATTTTTGACAGGATAAAAAATTAATTAATAACTAAATCAACAATATAATTCTCTATTCTGTAGACTCAAAAATGGGAATTAAACTAGTCAATCATTTTTGATCCGGAGTACTAATAATAGAACACACGTTTACATTTACTATTATTTTGTCTTTACAATTACTTTTATTATTATTTGTATATAGTATAATGATATGATAGTATATATCTACATTTACTATTATCACTTTAATTATGTTAGTAATGAAACAAGGAAGAAGTTCCCTTAAAGCTCTATACACTAATGCTGAGGCTTTTATTTCAAACATGTTTTCATTCTTTAAATTTAAAAATAAAGGCTACTTGTTCAATCCAACAATTTTTTATACAAAGGAAAATATACTGTAAAGTTATGTCTATTTAATCTAGTTGTAATACGACATTTTCCAAATGTCTTTAGTCTTATTGTCATATTATTAAAAACATGTAAAAAAAAAAAAACTATGATTGTTAGATTTTAATAAATAATATATTTGATAAATTTCAGTTTTCATTTGGATAGCTACTTTTAATTTTTCAAATCTAACAGTAATTTTTCTCAAAAATTAAACAAAAAAAAATTGGACTTGAAAGGGTTAAAGATTAAATAATGGAATGCATGAAATCAATTCATCCCTTATCTCTGAAATAAATATAAAGATTAAATATACATCATTCATAAATTAATTTTAAAAAAATGTATTAAAACTAGTGCAGTGCTGCCATTTGCTACTAAAATGCTACTTTTTGCTACTATTTTCAGCTTCAGGAGACTAAGGCAACTTTTTTAAGCAAAAAAGGCTTGAAATGCAACTATTTCTGACAAATAGGCAACTATTTTATGAAAAAGGAGACTTTTTGAAAATTTGATTCTAGCTTTTTTAAATACATGTTGCAGGAAATATGAAACAACAATAAAAAAAATTTTACCATTTCAGTACAATTTTTCTAGGTGTTCAATACTACCACCAAAAAGCACTTTTCTTGACCAAGAGTCAATTTCACTCATTTTTTTCTTAATTGTTCTAATTGCTGCTGCATAGTAACAGTAAGCAAATAAGCAATTATATCCTTTGATCTCTCAGCATATGTAGTTTTAAATCATTAAAGTTCTATTTCTCAAAAAAAAAAAAAAAAAAAAAAAAAGTATTGCCCTATTTGTTGCTCACTAATAACAATAACCTCTTCCATTAAAAAATTTCTGCTTCCTCCTTTGCCCTCACCCCCACTCTCACCCTCATGCTGTGTTTCAAATTGTTTAAATCTCTTTATTTATTTTTTAAAGAAAAGACAACACGCCTACGTTCTGACGACGACCTACTTACTAATCGCTGCTTCTAATAACAATAAATAAATAACGATAATCTAAATTCCCTCTTTCATTAAAAATATACTCTTCTCCCCCAGCATACAAGGAAATTTAAAATCTGTATTTTTATATTTAAAAAATTCTAGTCCTACTTGTTGCTCTCTAGTGCAATAAATAAATAATCAGGTTTATAAACTACCCCCTCCCTTCCAAAATTTTTGGTTCTCCCCTTTGCCTAACCCCTCCAGCATGCAGATTTTGAAGTATTCCAGAACTTTATTTTAAGAAAAATAATTCTGTCCTATTTGTTGTTAACTAATAACATTAAATTAAAAATATTAATCATCCACCTCTCCCTCAAATTTAAATTTCTCGTCCTTCCCTCCTCCAGTGCAGAAAGAGGTTTAAAATATTTATTTAGAGAAAAAGGTCTCACCTAACTGTGTTATAATATGGGCTTAAAATATTTAAAACTCTTTATTTTAAACAAAATCTGTCATCTTCATTGCTTTCTAGTAACAATAAATAATTAATCAATCATCTAAAATACCCCCACGCCCAATTTCTGTTTTCTCCCACTTCTGCAAATTCAAACTTTTTAAAATTTGAATTTTATAAAATATTCTTTTACTGTATTTGATACTTTGTTGTAATGATAAATACCAATGACCTAAATTCCTTCCCTTCTGAAAATTTTCATTTGTAAATAATTTTTCAAATAGATTTTCGTAGTGTGTAGTGCATCACCCTAAATCGGGATGCTAACTATGTTGTAGTATTCTACAAAAAATGTGATTTCAAAGTAAGCAAATATACACGTAAAATAAAAACTTCCCTTATACTGCAGTTTAGGAAAAGTTCCAAGTAAGATTTCTTGAAGTTTATTACGAAAGCAAAAAATGCTGGAAATATCACTATTACATCTGCAACTAAAAAGAGCTATATCAAGTATTCATCCAAAAGTTGCAGCAAACTAAACACAAATGTCATGAAAACGAGAATGGATTTACTTTTAACAATTTTGTTACATAATAATTAGATAATCTGTGAAAACAGTACTGAATTTGTGCGGATTGTATATAAAATTTTGTATTGTTGTAATCAGAAAAACTTAATCATTTTTAAGGAAAGCTCAGAGAATAGTAAGAAAATTTGTAAAAGGGAAATCATTTACGCTGATCTCAACACTGTGACTATTTTAGATAATACTTTATATGCAACTATTTTGCTACTAAATCAGCCAGGATATGCGACTATTTTTGGCTTCAAAGGCTATTAAAGCAACTATTTTGAATAATTTTTGGAATGGCCGCCCTGTAGTGAGCTCTGCCACCTACAAGCTTTGTTCACCAAACCCTGTGGTCCTTAAAAACATACTAATTTGTTCTGTTTTAAAAAGACCAAAAGAAAAATGGGTTCCAAATGTAGAAATTGAATAGCTGTTTAAAGACAAATATGATTTAAAAAATGATGTCAATAAATGAAATAAACATTAAAAGCGCTTTTAATTTAATAAAATATTATTGTCGGGGGGGGGGGGGGGGGGGAGAGACAAAGGAAAAAACACAACGAGAAATCTGGAGGGGAAAAAACTATGAGTAGAAAAGTTTTTTGGAAGTTACACCACATTGTGTAATTGTAATAGTACTAGAATCCGTCAGGCCGAAATGTCGGAGCTTTGAGTGGGATAAACATAAAAGTTAACATTAAAAATTTGTAATATATAATAATATTTTATTTTTATAGTTACTGTTTAATTATCATAAAAGAAAATTTACAATAACAGCTGTTGAATTCCTTATGTATGGTCCATAGAATTAGCGGCAGAAAACTTCAAAGCATCATCTCTAGACTTGCATGTCTGGCAGAGCCCAGCAATATTTAATATGATATTAGGGAAAGCTCTGTGACACGTATTACAGGACACATAGGTGGTTTGCGATACCTCTCTATCAAACTTGCTTTCTTCATTCATTTGAGTTGTCATTATATCGGTACGGGGCAAAAAATCTGAAGATAAATGATTTCTTGTTGTGCGACTTCTTCGCGTTGAATTACGATGTGCAATTCTTCTTATTTCAGCTGATTGCTTTCTCTTAACTGGGATTCTTGCAAATTCTATATAATAAAAACATATGGCACAGATATCATATACACACCACGTTGGTGCGATTTTTCTCCCGCCAAGTTGGCGAAAAAATTTGTTGTTTTTTTATTTTTATTTTTTATTTTAATTCTATAAATTATTTTTTGTACTTCTCTATTAGCTTGTCGACCACTTTTCATAACAAAAAAATATCGCCAAATTGTAAAATTAAACGCCAAAAATGCAGTCCCATTTACTTGATGACAGAAGCATTATATGTATTTGTTATGTCATCAAGTGGTTTTTAATTCGACATTTGCGTGTATTTTTCATTATGTTTTACTGATTTATTAGTTATTTCATTAATTAAAATAACAATTGTGTCCTTAAATTCTTATGTTTTATTTATTTTGATATTACAATGGCAACGTTCTCCCATTTGTTTGACGTTACAGTTTGGCGATAGTTTTTTGTTATGAAAAGTGGTCGGCGAGATAATAGAGAAGTACCTTATTACGTTGGTTTGGAAGTTACAAAAAGTGTAAGATTGAATTTGGTCTACCAACAGTTCGCATAAAAAAAAAAAAAAAAAAAAAAAAAAAAAAACGTGGTCGTTATGTACATACGAAGTAAAACTTTTAAAAATCAATCTATATTATAAATCACATATGCGTGCGTCAATAACGTTGTCGTCAGAACGATGAGGTTAAAATGCATAAATTACAACAATGGAGCTAATGTTTTATTAATAATTCAAACAATCGCAATGTTATTTCTATGGAAAAATGGAAAATTCTAGAGCAGACGTTTTCGGGCATTAAGAGTTGACGAATATTTCTGATTTTCAATCCCCGGCGAGATTTTGGCACTTTCGACTTCCAGTCCAATTTTGATATTAATGCGGCAAATATTTTGGCCTCTATCGTGTTCACAAAAGTGTAATTTTTCACAGGAAGCTGGTGCTTTGCTCCGACAATTAAAATATTTAAGCTTTCTGAATAAAAATGGATGTTTTCCAATTTAAATATGATGACATTTTCATCAGCCAAATCTTATAGGTTGTTTAAAAAAGGGGAAATTTCCTCAATCAGTCACAGAAAATAACGTGAATTTCATCAATCGGTTGTTGATAAAAATCCCAAATTTCATCAGTCAACTGGGGCAAAAGATCGTGAATTTCATCAGTCACTCGCAGAAAAATATCATGAAATTAGTCAATCAGCCGCAGCAAAGAATCCCGATATTTTTTAATTGATTGTGAGAAAAAAATAACATAATTAGTTATAATAGTAGTAACATAATTATAATAGTAGATAAAAAATATTTAATTCCATTTTTATAAATTTACAAAAAATCATTTATCCTTAAAAAGTAAAAATAAATTAAGTAATCTTTATTTCAATTATGTTTGTATGGATTAAATGCAAAAGCTATAAGGGGTGAGGTGAGGTGAGGTGAAGATTCAGAAAAGATTTGTTAAAAATATTTTTAAATATAGCTTGGAAAAAAAAAAAAATGTGTATGACTCCTGAAACAGCAATATTTTACTCCTGAAGACTGACCAAAACTCCTGAAATTTAACTAGTTTACTCCTGATATAGTCTTTACAACATTGGCGTCTATCTTGATGCATTACTACATGAATGGTATAACTTGATGCCAACATCCAATATTTAAAATGGAAGTATATTTAGTTAGCTATTGGGTGTTTTGATTTTTATCCAGAATTGTTACCAAGGGATTCCCATAAATTGCCTTCTTTCAAACTTTGATTAATCTTTGATCTTGATTGGATCTATTTCTTAATCTGTATAATCTAATAATTAATTTGAAATCAGAAGCAATCCCAGAGCCACATCCTCTTTAATAAAAAAAGCTATGCATAGAAGACGACTGGCTTTTTCGTTAATTGTTGCCACAGATTAATCTCGGGAAAATGAAACATTTGAAGTTACTGAAAAAATTAATAGCTCAAAAAATATTTGTCAGAAAATTGTTAGACAAACTGCGTTAGAAAGGTAAAAAATTGTATTTTTCTTTAAAAAAATTTCAAATCTAATGGTTATGTCGTTTTTCAAATATTGAATTTCAAAAATTACCAAATTTCACAATGGAGAATTTTTAGAATTCTTGTCAATACTATTGATCAGTGATCATCAACATAAATATGGATGATCTCAAAGATGGTGCTAATGATTTGCCTTTTATACCAAATCAAGCACGAGAAAACTGTCTAGCTAGGTTCTGAATGTGGTAAAATTTGTTTTAACAGGCTAGAACAAATTCAGTACTGAAATTTTGCTATAAATCGAAAACAGTTTTAATGATTTTCATGATATTAGCCTTATATACTAATTCGAGAATGAAAAAACCATCTATCTAGGTCATAATTTCAAAAATTTGCACTTTGATAGGTTTATACAATTTCTTTCTAGTGATTAATATTCCATAATTGAAGTTCTTGCCAATACTTTATCATTGATCAGCACCAGTATTACAGAAGATTTCTACTGTTTGGGAGCAGGGGCGTATTTAAGCATAATTCATTGGGGGGGCGTATATGACGATTTTGCCGACTAACTTAAAAAATATTATATCTTTAAAAATACGTTTTTGTGTATGTATATATGTATCTATATTATATATAAAATCAACTTTACTAACATATCGGGATTAAATTTTGCACTTTAGAACGTCAGATACTTTACACTTTAGAATAAAGCTGAGAATAGAACAGTTTCAAGTTTCAACCACGTGATCAGCCAATCGCGGATCCAAGGGGGGGATCATGCGGGTCATGACCCCCCTCTAAACGAAAAACGTTTCTATAGAAAAATACATTTTTGATATAAATATGTATCAAAGGTGTTTTCAGTTTCGTCTTTCTTTAAAAATTCTAATATATCTGATACATTCACGGATTTAATTTTATATAGAAATCCATGAAAATTGCAAGCATTATTGTTTAAACACTAAAGAATCGAACAACGTTTTTAATTTTCCTGTACATGTGGTACATTTTGATTGCTCCCTCAAGACGATATTTCCATGATTGCCAAGCGCCGTAAATTGGCTTAAAATACGAACTTTGAGAAAAATTTCTGAAAGATTCTTTGATTTTATAAGAATGATTTCTTTACATCTGAATAAAATATGCAAATTTTATACATTTACGAATATACCTGCAAATTTAATGCATTTACTAAGGAAAATGAATTCAGGCATATGTCAGAAAACAGCCAATTTGAACATAAGATATAAAAATTACTAATGAAGACTGTGAACCTCCCCCCCCCCCCCCCCCCCCAAAAAAAAAAAAAAGACATGACCCTTCTCTAAATGGATGGATGGATCCACCTCTGGTGATCACAATCCTCCAATTTGTATTCAATCAATTAAAATCGTAAGATTACCACCCTGTATTATCGGCCAACCAATGAAAATCGACAAAAACCGATGGGCAAACAAAACGCCTATCTTGTTATTAAGGTAGTTGCTAGGGTGTGACGGTCAGTTGAAACTGATCTATACAGGGTATGTTTAAAGATGGACACTTTCACCCCTTCATTTGCGTATCTTTGCTGTAAATATTTCAGCAAAATATTTTGATATTAAAAGAAAAATCTGTTTATTTTTTGCTGAATATGAGGACGGAAATTTGCACTTCGGATTAATTAAACAGGTTGTAATTTTTAGTAAGATGCTACTTACAACTTATTCACAATCAGCTTATTTATTTATATTTATATTAAAATGAATTAAATCATAACTTATTTTTATTACATTTTTATTCATTCATTTAACAACATGCATTTTAACCCGCCGCCGCTTCTTTAGACGAGCCCATCTATCCACAATAGCTCCCAAATCTAGGCAGTCCAAAATGTCCTTCTCGCACGTAAGTAACATAAGTGCATTCAGACATGGATCGGTCATTGTTGCTCTCAGATGCTTTTCACATTTTTTAATTTACTGAATGTTCTTTCATTCGAAGCAACTGTGACTGGAGAAGTTAGCGCCAGACGGCTGACACGGTTCGCAAGCGGTAGAATGTTTTTCAAAGATTCTGATTTCTCTGAAATGTCATCCATTGTTTGAGCCTCTGAGCAGAAGTCTGACAAAACTTCTAGCTCTGAGTGTAATACTTCCATGTCAGCAACTACCTGGGTTTTAGGAAAGAAATCTGCCGCTTTCTTAACCAGATCTAATAATTTCTCTCTCGTAATGGGAGGATTCATTATTTGATACAGTGGTGTATTATGCTGATGGAAGAGTTGAGACTATCTGCCATCATCACTGTAAGGGTATCCAATACCTTCTTAAACTCCATGCGATAGAACGTTAAAAGTTCGGGAGTAAATAGATTGTCTCGATTATCGTCTAACTTCTTTGGTGCCAATCTGCGTCGATGCTGTATAGCAAATTCACTTAACGGATCTATACATTGCTTAGTTGAAAAGAGCTCTGTATTTCTCGATGCATGTTTTCGTCGTCACTGTTTATTATTTCCAGTGATTTGATACATGTCGTCAGTATTTTCGTAGCGTCAGTTATGTTAAGTTTCTTCAACTCTAGTTTTTCAGTAATTAACTTGAACTTGTACAGAATGTCCTTGAGAAACATCAGTGAAGCAATGAAGTTGAACGACAACATTTTCTGTCAAAACTTGTATGATACATTCATATGAGATCCATACCGCTTTCAATGATTCTGCTCAAGCAGTTCATCTCGTCTTAGAAAGATTCCACACTTTCTATTTCTTCGAGTTTGTCCACTAATGGCTTGTTTCGTTTAGTACTTGCTGTGAAAAACACATAAGGTTCTTCCAGCACGGAGAAAACATCGGTTATAATATCGCTGGCGTTGCAGCTATGCTGAATAAAAGCGTTGAGTCTGTGACCTTGACAAGAAATATACGGTACAATTCGATCCACGATTTCTGAAAACTTCTGCTGGGTGCCGTTGAATTCTCCAGACATGCTGCTTGCAAAATCGTATGACTGGAAAGCTACCTGCTCTATATAGAGCTCATTCTTCGTAAGGAAGCTTTCCATCCTTTTCTTTCCCTACGCTCTTCATTTTGTGCCATTTGTTTACACCACTTTCAACCCAAGCATTTTGTGTTTTTTCTCTCCCAGGACCTTCATGAAACAGGCAACAAACAAAACAAAAAGCAGCGTTGAGTTCTGTACTATATTCCAAAAACGGTTACTCTCTGTATCGCTGATGTAAGCGCTGTTGAAAAATCGATGTCTATTCCGTGGGATGGAATCGTTTATCGTCGGATATGCACCAAGTTTTGGTGCACTAGACACGACACAACGTAAGTTGTAAACTTACCTGCAAGTAATAATTTGTCGTTTCTGTATTAACCGCATGTAGATTTTTTGTCTTTCTCATTGAAGCTTCGAATGGGTTAGAAGGAGCACCCGCCTTTTTCACTTGGACTTGCATCCCTCTGTGACAGTTCTGTTGGTTCTGTTCGTGCTTTTTTCTTCAGTCATCATCGAACTGGCTACTTCCGAAGTCTCAAACAACTTAGAAAACAGGTAACACGAGACAACGTGTCCGCAGGCTTTTCCCTGCTCTCTCAGATTGACCAATGAGAAGGTCACGCGGCGCATGCTCGTGTTGTTTTCTATCTTATTGCTTGGCGATCAGAGGTAATGCTTCGCCAACGCTCTGAAAAGCGAAAAGCTTTTTTTCTCTAATACTAACTTTGATAAGAAATTCAAGAAAAATGCTAAGGTTTGATGGTTTTTAGAGTATATTTTAAGAAAGTTGCAAAAAAAAAAAAAATTGATTTTTTGAAAGTTGTATCGATCGATATTCACTACCGAGAATTTGCCGACTATTGTCAAAATTGCCGACTATGATCGAAATTTCCGACATTGGGGGGGCGAGACGCCCCCCTACGCCCCCCCCAGTAGCTTCACCCCTGTTTGGGAGATAGAAAATACAATTTCTTTAAAATCTGTATCTCATATTTACTGATTTTTTATGGATTTTAAAAATTATTTAAGTATTTTTAAATCTATCTGAAAAATGAACGTGCAATTTGATTACAGAAGATTAACATGCTGAAGTGTCTACAGTCCAAATTGCAAGAAAACAAAGTGAAATATTATATTTAGCAATCGAAAGATGTGATCTCTGGCAACATTTCTATTCAATTTCATTAAAAGATAATATGCATGTTGATCTGGAACAATGAGAATTCGAAAAATACTTTGTGAAATTTGGAAATAGGGAGCTTCCAGAGAACGTATGGGCAAAATAGAACTGCCTGTAAATATACTTTCAAATGGTGATCTCATCGATAAAGTCTTTGGAAAATACTTAAACAAAGAAAAGTATTGTTTTAGACTTTATGACTGAAAAAATAGTAACAAAAAGTCATAAATGTTTCCTGTACAGTACTAAGAAAATGACTATAGGATGATAGATAAATAAAAAACTCAGAAATCAAATTGTTAGCATTTGTTATTATTACTTCTAGAAACTAGAAATGACATTTTCATTTAGAAATAAATAAATAATAAATTTTTGCAATGCTCTATAAACATGGAAAAAGAAATCACTGAGCTATGCTAGGTTTACCTAGTACTATTCTTAAAATCTGATAAAATGGATGTGGCTTTAATGCCCAAAATATTATTCAGACTACATCAGGCCCCAACCATTTGGTATAAATAAATCGTTCTATACTGTGTATATTTAAATTCAAAATAAATTATTTGGCAATATTATTATTTGGTCTTTTTAAATTATGGTAACTGAAAATGGAAAAGGGCTGTTTCAAAATATGAATTAATTCTCTATTCAAATGATAAAATTTGGAATAAAAAATTAAAGAAAAAAAAACTCGAAAAAATAGTCATATTTAAAAAATGATTGGGCACTGCATCCCACAGTCTACTCAAGTATATGTTTGTAAAATATTGTTAAATTGCTATGTATTTGATCCTATGAAACTTGTGTAACTGACTTCAACATTCATTAGTGCTTAAAATAATTCATTGTTTTAAAAACTGTCTGCTTCAGTATGCGTATCATATAGAATACCAGTTTTCATGTCATAAGCAGAGAAAGTGAGAAGGGCACCTGAAGAGTACCAGCATTTTCAGAAGTAGTGAAAAGTACCTGCATTTTCAGAGTTTAATATATATTGAAACGAAGCGTGTTGCTCCGTCGGTGGGTCCTTGATCGCCGGGCCGGTGGCTGCGCGGACTGATGGCGGCTCCGTATTTACGTCAAAGCGCTCATTCTGATTCCCTTGCATGCTCTTGTAGTCCTGGGCCGTGAGCGGGATTCGGTTAAATTCCGAGTGAATGTATGTCTGTTTAAAGGAAGACACCGTCTATTACGGAACCTGGTTTATTTCTTTTTCTTACATGCATCCTTTTAAACCAGGCCCATATTGGCGTGAGAGCTGCTTTTTAAGTCTGTCTGGACATCGAAGGTTCGTCCATCGCGAGGCAATTCCGAGAGAGCAGATTGGCGTGGATTTGTTTAGATGAGGGAAATCGTAAAAAGTTCGCTCCTGATAGCAGTGCAATGGTATAAATATGAGGTTTTTGCATTATTTCTGCTAGAGGTCGTCTAAGTCAAAAGAGGCGTATTTTTAATTTTAATTGGCCGCGAGCTGAGTGATTGATTGTGCGGAATAAAGGCGTTGGCTCCATCGGCCGATCGGATGCAGCAAGACTTTAAAATTGCGTTAGCGTCAGCACAAATATTCTTATGAAGAGTCAGAAAACGATCTTTGAAAGTTATAAGATGCGATGCAGGAAAACTAATTTAACAGGGGCGACGGCATTTTCAATCAATTGAAACACAATTATTAAAGCATTTAAAAGTTTTGATTTAAATTTCTATTTTTTAAAACGGTAATTTAAAACTTTAAAAGGGGCAAAAAGGGATTTTGCATTTTAAAAAGGGGTTTAGCTTTTATCCTTTCATATGGATTTTGCATTTTAAAAAGGGGTTTAGCTTTTATCCTTTCATATATATATATATTTAGAATAAAAAGATTAAAAATTAATATGAAAAAAGGAAATCTATTTTCCCATGATGATGTGCTCTAATGAGCTTCCTCCTTCCTACAGGAGGAATTAGTATTATTACGGATTTTAATTAGACAAATCTAAAATGAGCATAACAGCAAATGTTTCCTCGGTATAAAAAATAAAACAGCAAGAAATAAAAGAATAAAACTTTAGATGTTACTCATTGATAATAATCTCATTATGTGCATTTTGCATAATTTTTGTGTTCATAAATTTGTGACTTTTTTCCAACTGAATTTTTTTTATGTATGTATTATGTTTATTTAATGAAAAATGTCAGCTTGTTTGATAAATATTGAATTTTAAGGATTACGAGTTGTATTTAATTATTATTATAAGTTACTTTCAAAATAAATTTTTATTAGGTGTTATCGAATTAAAATATGTCCTTAGATAATTTTTTTTTAATCTCTGCTATTTAAAAAAAAAAAAAAAAAAAAAAATGATAAAAAAGTGATAAAGTTTTTATACCAAGACAGATAAATTAATTTTTAATGAATTAATACTAAAACTGATGTGATCAACTAATGTATATTCCCAGCATCAGTATTTTTCGAGAGATGGTTTTTTCACCTTTAATCTGCTCTGCTTTAAAAAATAGTATAAAATCTTGAAATATAAAATGTTAACTGTTCTTCCTTATCTTTTGATTTGAAATATTTTGTGATGTTGAATTGCAGAAAATAAGGTGAATTTTAAATGATATGTCTGATAATTTTTATTTTGATAGTGTTGTCTTGTAATGGAAAATTCAGATTTCTGTTAAATAAGAATAAAAAGCTTCTAAATTTTAAACTTAATGTTAAATTATTTATATTTATTTTACATATCTATTTTTCTTTTATAGTTGCATTAATTTTGTAAAGAAGAAAAAAAAGTAAGGAATATAAAGAGTTATAAATTATTAAATAAATACGAGGGCTCTAAATTAAGTAATGGCAACATAGGTATAAATCAATTTTTAATTAACTTACAAGTACAATTGCATTACATTTCTTCTATGTAATTACCAGCAAAGCTTATAACCTTTTGCCAAATGTTGGGAAGCCGTTGTAGGCCAGTGGCAAGGTGTTGATTGTTGATGTGAGCGCCCTACTGCATGGAGTACAGATGAAACGTCATGAAATCGGTGACCTCGGAGGGGTTCCTTCAACTTCGGAAACAGATCGAAGTCACAAGGACTCATGTCGGGTGAGTGGGGAGGGTGTTCCAGGATTTTCCACTGCCACCGTCGCAATAGGAAAGTGACATTGTTTGCGACATGGCAACAAGCGTTGTCATGCAATACGATAGGGAGATTGTTGTGCAATAAACGTGGACGTTTGCGCCGCATAGCTGGACGTAGATGGTGCTGTAGAAATCGGAAATAGTAATCTGCGTTGACAAATTGTCCTTCGGGTACAGCATGTATAAGAATCACACTGTCCCAGTCGTATGCCACAGTCAGCATAACCTTCACCCGACTGGGTTCCTGTCGAAATTTCTGTGGACATGGCGAACTTTGGTGACGCCATTCATTTGATTGACGCTTTAATTCAGGCTCATAGGCTCGTGCCCATGTCTCATCAATGGCGACAATACGCTGCAGAAATGCATCTCCTTCATTGCGGTATCTCTCCAAGTGGATGCCAGCCAGTGCATACCGGTGCCATTTCTGTACTTAGGTTAGTCGATGTGGAACCCAGCAGAAAGCAATTTTCCTCATGTTGAGAGATTTCTTCATTATGCACCACACCGTTTGATGACTCAGACCAACCTGTAAGGATAATTCTCGGATAGTCCATCGGCAGTCTATGGTAAGGAGACCGCTCAGGATGTCAATCTGCTCTTGAGGAATGGAGAGCCGACCTGTGCATTGCAAATCTGCAGTCTCATTCCGACCCGAACAAAATGCTTGAACCCATCGTGCTACTATCCTATACGGTAAAGCATTTGTGCCACAGGCTTCCACTAATCCTCGATAGCATTCTGTTGCATTTTTGCCACGGGCAACCTCGATTTTAAGCCACGACTGCTGATCACCTTTTGAAAACATGCTTTAGAGTGATGGAAACAAAACTCCTCACTTTAACGCCACACAACTATCCTAAGCAGATCGACTGTTTTTTGCACTCTACACATCGACAACAGCACCACCTCACCGCTCCCATATCCTATTTGCACATGCCCGCCCTTCTGCAAGTTTCAAGGTTAAGTTGCCATTATTTAATTTACAACCCTCATATATAACTACAGACATTTAGTGATAAAATACACTAAAAACATTAAAATATAGGTATAGACGTTTTGAGTATTTTTTGTACTTCTCTTCAGTATATGTATACAATTACAAAACACCGGAAAGCCAAAACATTTACAATTACAGTTTAATTAAGGCATCATACTCAGCCGGGACCTGAGCAGCTTCATTGACTGGAGATTTGGCTAGAACAGTCAACCAACCATGTGCAATCAATTTTGAGTTCAAAGTATCTTTATTAAAATAATTTTTATGCTTTTTAAGTCTTACACTTAGAGAGCATCCAATTTCACTAATGTAGACTGACTTGCATTTTTTTGCAAGGAATTTTATAAACAACATCTCTAAGGTCAATTTTCAGATACTTATGTTTATAGTTACTGAGAAAATTATCAATAGGATTTAAAAAGGCACAAAAGCAGTTTTAGTATTAATGCTCTTGAAAATGGCCAAAATTCTTTCACAAATATTAATAAAGTAAGTAATACCGTCCTTTAGGATTGACATGCTGGGTGAACAGGATAATGTAATCAAAATTTTAAGCAAAGCTAATTCAGTGTCTTCGTCAATCCAATTCACTATTCAGTTTGAGAATAATCAAACACTCCCTTTCCTTGATATATTGCTCGAGAGAGAATTTAGCAAAAATCTTCATATTTTGAAGACTTCCATTTACAGAAAGAAAGAGTACTTCTTTTAAGTATCTAAATTTTAAGTCTAATAGTGCACTATCACATAAAATTGTTGTAATTATGTCATTATATAACAGAGCATTGAAATTTTCCAGTAACAAAGTTAGTTTTAATCAGGGTTAAGTTTTTGACGTCAAAAACTGGTTTTCGACATGACAAGCATCAAAAACTAGCTTAAACTGTCATAAACTGGTTTTAATCATCAAAAACTGTTGAAAACGTATAACACCCTTTAAAACTTTTAACAACAATAGGTATACATTAAATATGATGATTTATATAATATTTTATTTTAATTATAGTAATTTAATAATTACAAAAAAATTAAATTAATTGTAAGGAAATATTTTTATTTTTTGGAATTTTCAAATCAGAAGAAAATTATTGTACAATCAATAATCTGGATCAATTTTACGATGCTGCATTCTGTAGCACATAACCAGTTTTGCACATTTATTTACACCCAAAAGATTTCTGAATTTAGAGTGTATAAAGCTAACATTTGAAAATACTCTCTCAATTGATTCTGAGCTAGCAGGACTTTATTTGCAAAAACATTGCTAGTTCAGTAAGTTTGGGGGCCGGTTCAATTGAAAAACTATTGCATCTTACATCTAATGATACCTTTCTACCAAGTCATGGGGTTAACTAGGGTAAACTAACCTCCCTGTAGTTTGAAATAAGGAGGAGAGAAAGGAGATTATTCAGCTTTGTATGCAACCAGCATGGATAAACATTCATAGATTCTCTCTGTAGCTAATATGTGAGCTGAATCAATTTGTGCATCAATCAACCCTTTACCCTTAAGGTTGGGATGAAAATTATAAATCATAAAATGGTATGGTTTCATGATATGATCCATTCTGTTACATACTTTTTCAATATAAGTGAAATTTCTTTTAGAAAACTGAGCCAAACATGACATGCATGAGCAATTGTAACAGTATCTCATTGAAGAAGTCTAATGCAACACCTATAAGTTTTACCTGAAGTAAAAGATCTTTGTGCTGTTTGTATAAATTAAAATCATTAATCAGTTAAGAAATTCCAATATCCATTTTAACCTCATGCTCTTCCACTATTTTCTGAAATATTGACCTATTGTATAAAAAAAGTTTCAAGGCAAGTGAGTTGACTATTCCAGCGGGGTATCACTTGGCCAGCTGGGGTTTTACTTATTCTTTATACTCTTTAAGCCATGCTGCAGAAAGATAATATCATTGTTTTAAATTACTAGGACATTTAAGATTTTTTAAGGATGAGAAAAAATGTGCAGCTCAGGTGAGCACTTTCAAATCTTATATTTACATTTTAAAAAGCACAATTTTACCCAAAAAAAAATTTCTAAATAAAAATGAGTTTAAAAAAATTGCACTTAACAATAATACTTTACTATATAAATTATTGATACACAGTAAGAGTGACATTTTAAACATTACTTGTAATGTTGTATATATGTGTGACATTTAATATGAAATTTTATATATCAATGTACTATTTGAGGTTTTTGATGTGACAGTTTAAACCGTCAAAAACTGATACATGCCAAAAACCTGCCAGCCCTGGTTTTTATAATGAAATAAATAAAACATTTAATGATTTAAGTCTTAACGACTATCCATGACATTAGTGTCAAAGAATTTTTTTGAAACTCTTGAAAAAATCCAATCAATATCCCATTCCTTGTCAATGTGTCAATCCTAAAGGGACTATATCTTTACCTTACTATGGTAATATTTCTGATAGAATTTCAGCCATTTTCAAGAATGTTAATATTAGGACTGCTTTTGTGCCTTTGAATCATATTGATAATATTCTGAGTAACTATAAACATAAGTTTCTGAAATTTGACCTTAGAGGTGCCATTTATAAAATTCTTTGCAAAAGCTGCAAGTCAGTCTACATTGGTGAAACTGGATGCTCTCTAAAATGCAAAACTTAAAAAGCATTAAAAATCTTTTAATAAACCTACTTTGAACTCGAGATTGGTTGCACATGCACTTAATACAATCATTTCTTTTCCTTTTTTTTTTTTTTTTTTTTTTAAAGAAAAGAAAAAAATTTTACATGAACTTTGTATAGGCTTGGCAACACACCGCTATGATGCATGTAGTTACGATATGAAATGAAGCATCAGATAAGCTTAAAAATTATCTCTAACTGAATAATAGATTATACTACATAATCATTGTCTTACATTTCAGTTTTTATAATATAACATATCTTAATCCAAAGACGATGATTACTCCAAAATGCAGCTGATGTACCATTTATCAAAAATAAGCATTATTGAAAAGATATCCAGCATTAAGACTGTTCTCAAACAAAATATTTTTACCCCCTCAACAATGCAGAAATTTCTGACACATCCACAAACTATTTTTAAATATAAAAGCATGAAATTGGTAAGGCATGACTACTAAAGTAATTTGAAATTGAATAGCAGTGTTTGATAAATGTCACATCTTATGCTATAAGTGATTTTTGAGGCATAAAGACCTTTACAGAACTATAGCGTTCTAAAATTAAGTTAAAAATACCCACTTTGATAACATTATAAAAAATAATCTTTGTTTTTATTGAAAAATAGAAAATGCTATTTGATTTCAATGCTAAAACATAAGTTTGTTCTACAAAACCATTAAATTCTGATACAGAACTGCAATTTATTCTGACACAGGAACAATTTTTTTATTTTCTGCTCCTGTATTATGAGACTCCAAATCAGAAGATTTGTTATTACTATAAAGTGTGCTTTAGCTAATTAGCCCAAAGATTGGTTGCTGTCATTCTTTAGAAGTGGACTGAATGTCATGAAGATTGTAAAAAACAAATTGCATGAAATCAACAATAATACTGTTGATATAGAAGCATGCACTCTTCACAAAGTCCACGGTGCTTTTGGCCACGATTTTAAAATGTGTCTTATTGACTTCTACTACTTTTTTAAAAGAAAACCACTGTGTAGTCTAGTAGTGATTACTCACAGTTACAGGTATCACTTGGGTTATTTAAATTTACTATAAAATGTTTGTCATTTGCCAAAAAATATACAATAACTATTGTAAGTAAACATATTTAACTTGTTACATTCTGTTTTTAATTTAAATCCATGCAGCCTTTTCCTAAAGTGTTAGATAAGTCTAATTATTTTTAAATTTCTAAAAGGGTGTAAAACATTTCTTGTCAGAATATGGTATATTTATTACATATTATTGGAATGTGGAAAGTTAATTTGTCTGTTATAGTCATATTACTACAAATTTTTAAAATTTTCCAAGTATATATTTTTTTTTCTTGTTTTAACATTTATTACATTTTATACTGTTGAAATTGTATATATACACTTTGTTAAAGAAAAGTTCATTAACAAAGCATATTTACTTTTAATTTGAAGCTGCTACAAAACGTAATTAACCCACTCCAAAACTGTAATTGACCTGCTCCCAAACTGGCATTTAAATGTTCCAAAACTGCAAATTGACCTGCTCTAAACCTGCTACCAAAATGGATTTTCGATTTTCCACCTCTGATTAATGAAGCTGCTCAGGTCTTTGCTGAGTATGACGTCCTAATTAAACTGTAGTTTTAACTTTTTAGCTCTCCATTGTTTTGTAATTGTGTACATATACTGATGAGGAGTATGAAAAGTACTCGAAGCATTTATATAAACTGTATTTTAATGCATTTAATGTCTTATATCATTTAAGCAATGTAAATGCCCATTCTAGGATGGTAGATAGAATTCGTGGTTTCCACTTAAAATTTGTAATAATTAATAAAAATATTAATGTACTATTTAAAATGTGTGAAAGTTAAAATATATATATATATATATATATATCAATGAATCTCAAAAATGAATGACTCACTAGACAGCTCATTGGTTTTTTTTTTTTTTTACATTGGCACAATTAAACACTATTTCCGAGGAGGGGATCAGGACAGCACTTTTGCTCCTTGTTTAAGCTTTGTTTCAAAATATTGTTTTGGCACCATCTATTGGCAATCAAGATAAACAAAGGAACTCACTGATGAAGTTATAGTTTTTAGGCATAAAGAAAATTCAGGACGTATTGATTTAATTCGATATTGACTTTTAAAAGCTTTTTGCTATATCATTTTAAAAATTTCATTCAATATAAATAAAAAAGAATTTTATTATTTCTTTCAAAAAATTTTTAATTAGTTTATTTTATCAATTTTTAAGATCTTACCTTATATCCATTTAATTTTTAAAATTTTGCTTGCATTGAAAAAAATATGAGGAATATATAATACTGTGTATTATGTATAATTATATCACTGCTAATCAAATTTTATTTTTAACGTAGTAACATTTGAACTTAACTTTGTAGTGAAAATAATTTGTAATTTAATAACAATATTTTTCAGCCACACTAATTCAATTTAATAATTGCAATTTACTTATGGGTTAATAAAAAAAGAGGATTTTTAATGATAAAAATTTATTATAGTTTTCTTTAGGCATATTTTAATTTTTTTTAAATTCAGGATTTAATTCGTAAACTTTTAAGAGTTTAAGTTATATAAATTTATATAAAATGAAATTGAAAGAAAGTTATTATTATTATAACTATTTTCGTAAGTATATTTATTAATTATGAAAATTTTAAATTGTGTGAATTTAGTTTTATCAATTTTTAAGAGCTTAACGTTTATCAATTTAATTTTTATAATTTTGTTTGTATTATAAATAAAATGTGTAACATTTCTTTAAAAAAGTAATTAAAATATGAGGATTATATAATACCATATGCTCATACATAATTGCAGATAAAATTTTGATTTTTAACATAATGTTTGAACTTAACACTTTGGTGAAAGAATTTTTGACTAAATAGTATAAAATATGTAAAAATAATTTTCCCCCATACTAATGCAATTAAAAGATGCAGTTTGTTTTTTAAATAAAGAGACAGGTGTTTTATAATGATCAAAAGTGATACTTAAATTCCTATATTAAACAGCACAACTTTGATATGTATGGTTTGACTCATTCAAGCCACTTATAAGACTATTTTAAGGAGCCCTAGACTGATTTACCTGGCAAGAATAATTAGTAAAATCAAGGGGGGGGGGGGGGCAGTTATATTGAATAAACATAACACTTGCAATTTACTTACATTTGCAAAAAAATAATATTTTACTAAAATTTTTTGCAATTAAAATGGTCAAGATCCCTAAAAATTGATAAAAATAAATTATCATAATTTAAATTTTTCAAAGCAAATAAATATATTTACGAAATAAATAAATATATTAAATAAGTATATTTAAAAAAAAAAAATTATAGACATTTCTTTAAGGTTATTAAACAATAAAGAAAACTATAATAAATATTGATCATTAAAAATCATATTTTTCTTTATTCCACAAATAAATTGAAACCGTTATTTGCATTATTATGACTGAAAATTATTTTTTCACATTCTGTTATTAAATTACAAACTTTTTACATTACAAAGTTAAGTGCAAGTGTTACTATGTTAAAAATTAAAAATTAACCTCTGTTGGTATAATTAATATATGTAAGATATGGTACTATATATTCCTTATATTTTATTTACATTTGATAAGAAATATTCATTTTATTTACAATGCAAGCAAAATTTCAAAATTTAAATAGATATAAACTATACTCTTAAAATTAATAAAACTAAATTAAGATTTTATAAAAGAATTAATAATTTACATTTTACTTATATTGAATGAAATTTTAAAGTTATATTGCTGAAGCTTTTAAAAGTTATAAAATAAAATAAAGCTTAAATAAATCAATATGTCCTGAATTTTTCTTATTTTAAAAGTATGCTTTAAAAACTATAATTAAAACAGAAAGTGCCTTTGTTTATATTATTGCCAAAACAATATTTAGAAACTAAATTAAATCCATGAGCAAAATTGCTCGTCGATTTCTGAAATGGTTTGTCAATTGTGCAACTCATTGAAATTTTGTTAGTTTTGAATGTTTTATAGTAAAATATGCTAAATATAGGTGATTTGAGGTAAAAGAGATTTGTATGTAAGCAGATAAATATTTTCATAAACATCTGAAATCAAAATTAAGCCTAACATGGCTCCATCTTATCGCCGACTGTTAAGATGGCTGGGTTTTGCCTGGAATCATCATTTCACTTGCATATTATATAAATAGATGTCTGCAGTTATATATTTATTTGATAATTAATTATTATCCAGATATAATTATGTATGTATTTTTGAAGTTATAAATTAATATGTTTATTATAACACAAGAAAAGTTCTTTCTGAATTAAAATTTTTGAACTTTGAAGCAATCAATCTAGAATAAACTGGCATTTAAAAAGTTAAGAACTATTTTTTTCCTATTTGTGTCATAAAAATATTAAAGTAATTTAATTCCCATTGTTTTAAAACTTTATGCGAAAATGAATGTAGTCAAGGAGAATTTTTAATGATTTTCAATTAAATATGTATATTTTAAACATTGTTCTTCAACTTCCCTTGTAAAACTCATTTGATATTTTATGTATCATAAGAGACGGTAGTCTCTTGAGTGACGCAGCGAAAAACCGAAAACCGTAAGCCCAAAACCGAAGATTCCGTCACTCTCATATATACAGCTAGCAGGACATCAAAGGAAAATCGAAACGCCGACATTTAATATCTCAGTAAATATGAGGCATACCGTTTCGATTTTTTCACATTAGTCTTATATCTATGGCCTAACTCTATCCTGAAATTTATAGATTTCTACATGCAGTAGATTTTGAGATCTGGAAACCAATTTTTAAGCGAAAATGGAAAATGTAATGGTGTAATGGGCACAGAGGTGTTATCTCGAAAATGGATCGAACGATTTTTTTTAAATTAATATATTATATTAATCGCTTTTAGATGAAGAGAGTAAGATTTTGAGCTAACGTAGGAAAACTCTTGTTTTTTATATAATCCAGCTTCAAAATCGGACTCTTTTCTTATGCTTTTTCTGGTAGACTAACATTAAAGATTTTCGGCCTTTTCACCCTTTTTTATTCCTGCGCGGTCAGGATATTCATGGGTATCACGGTTATAGTTAAAGGCGATTTCGCAATCATATCTGGCTGAAGAACTATTTAGATTTTTTTTTTTTTTTTAATACGAAAACAGTTTTTAATGCAATTTTTAATATGTAATATATATGTATTAAATTAAATTATTGTTTGTATATTTTTCTTTTTTGTTATAATAAAGAATTTCTTATATCAAAATCTTCATTAAGTCGAAAAATATTTAGATTCCTTGATTAAAATATTGAAATATTTTATAATTATACATATACAATTTAATTGTTATTTATATTTAATTTGTGATTTTTTAAAGGAAAAAAAAGATTAAGATTTTTTTTTATCAATTAATTTGCGTAACAAGGAATCATTCAAAATGAATCAATCATCAGTTTGTTTTCTTCGTGTGCGATGCGATTCGCTGCTATGAACATTTTTTGAAGTGTTGAAAATCAAATTTCACAAATACTTCTAACTTCTATTAACAAATACTTCATGAATATATTTTTAATTCCATGTTGTTTATGTACGATAAAAAACACGTTTGTAAGCTTCTGTTTCATAGTATAAGAATCCAAACATTCAGTGAAATGCGTATATTTGATCAGCTATATAAACAAATGAAGAATACAGTACCTTTTTTTTTTCAATTTCATTTCTTAAATTTGCATTTTAAAAACAGATAATAAAGAAATATGTATTTATCTTCTAATATTTATTTTCCTAAGTCAGAGAAATGCAAAGTTCTACCATTGTTTTTTTTGTTTTTTTTTTTTTAGTGAAAGTTTATTTTCAAATGTTAAATATAGATTTTACTTAATAAATCACGAAATCAGTCGTCAGTTCTCGGGGCAATGGTAGACGTGGCATTGGAAACCTAAAAATCATGAGAGAGGGTAATATCTTTAAACAAATCTTGTAGCAAAGTATTCAGTAGTATCTTGCACCAAATATAAGAAATTGAGAAAAAAAAAAAAAAAAAGGTACTGTATTCTTCATTTTTGTTTATGTATTGTCAAAGCTATGCATTCTACCGAATGTTTTTATTCTTGAAATAGACTATTTAAACAGAGATAGAAGTTTACCAAACTTTTGTTTCTTTCTTCATACATAAACAACATGGAATTAAAAATATATTTTTGAAATATTTGTTAATTAAGTTAGAAGTATTTGTGAAATTTGTTTTTGAACCCGTTAAAAAATCTTCACAGCGCATGGAAAAATAGAAACGCTATAGAAGGATTTTTTTTTCTTCAGTTACCCTGAAATTAAAACAATATATATATATATATTGTTTATATATATATATTATTATATATATATATATATTTTTTTTTTGGGTGGGGGGTGGGGGGGGTTTCAGGAGTGCAAAACGTTCATATTTACTGATTTATTAGTTGTTTGTTTTCTTTTTAAAATTAAAATAATGTTGTTAAATAGCAACATCATGGTGTAGAAAAAAAAAACATTAAAAAAATGTGATGCATCGTTATGTACGAGAGATCAGTTTCAACTGACATTACAAAAATTTATTCACAAACTAAGACAGATAATTAAGAAAAATAGGTTAAATCCTAGAACAAGCGAGACGCTTGGGGTCATCGAATTTAGCGAAGCGATAAATGAGTTTTCTTGTTACCGGTTTATTTCTTACGTTTTTTCCACGCCTTCTGTGCTTGGTTCTAGCATGAGCAGAATGCATGGTTCTGAAAATTGAGCTGGTTTTTGAGGGAATTAGATTTGATTGGTTGGTTGACAGATTAGAATATTCTATAATAGAGTTCTATTGTCTGTGGGTTGGTTTGTTGTGTGTCAGATTTGTTGAATTATGTTTATGAAATGTGTTTTATGTCATAAAGGATAAATCCTGTGAAATATTAAAAAAAAACGAAGGATGAGAAATAACGGTAAGTGCATTTTTGTTGATTTTATATGATAAGATGTATTTTAAGCACTTTAGAGATTGTTGTAAACCGATTTTTGTGCGAACATTACTGACCGCAGCTTGAATGGATTTCATGCATTCTAGGGAGTGCGGAATATAGCAATTTTTGTGCATCCAGGATTTTTTTTTTTCAGTTAATGTACGCGAAGCATACACATATACATATATATATATAAATTATTAACTGCTGTTTGAATGAATTTCATGCATTCTAGAGATTGCTGCACAGGGAGTTTCATGCATCCAGGATTTTTTTTTTCTGTTATGTACGCAAAGTGTACATATATATGTTACTAACTGGTGCTTGAATGAGTTTCGTGCTTTTGAAAAATCAGAAATCTCTAGATTCTCCCCAATCGTAACGTGTTCTTTGTAGCAGAGAATTCACTACTTACACAGTTTCTATGAAAAATTTTTCACGAAGTAAACATTGATTTTATTCCGTTTTGTGACAATTTACAAAGTTTTAGCAAGGAGGAAAAAATAGCTAAAAATTATTAAAAATAGAAAATTCTGGAGGAAAAAATTGCTAAATGTTTGTATGTAAAAATTGAAATATCCAGACGAAATATTGCTAAAAGTTTGTAAAAATAGAAAATCGTGAAGAAAAACTTGCTGAAACTTTGTAAATAATTGTAAAACGAAATAAAATTTATGTTAAAATTGTATAATAAAGCTTGCCGTAAGCAGTGTGTAAGTATCTGCTTGCTTAAGCTTAAAAAGCATTCGTTCTGATTGGGTAGAATTTGGAGGTTGCCGATTTTTTGGTTGACGTGCGTAAAAAAAATAGCCAAATCGGATGTTTTGCTTGTTCTAGGATTTTGCCCAATATATTTGATTAATGAATTCATCTATTGATACTTTGGCTTAATTAGGTTTGAATTGGCTTAGTAATTTGAATCTTATCATGATGACGTTTTGATTTTGCATGTCCCTGTATAAAAAACTCCTCAATGATATTTGCAAGATAAATACACTGTCACAATTAGATTCAAATTGGTTCAGCATTTCAACAGTGATGGTAAGGATTAAAAAAAAATTCATATTTTTTGCTTTTGTGTGTACCTTTTAAACAAACTGTAAGAGCTAAATGCTTGATTAGCTAACTCATTGATGATGCGGCTAAGTTTAGGGATTCACCCTCAGTTAGCCATCTTGTTTTTAAATCAAAACATTTTAACTTTTATTATTAAATATAAATCAATCAGTCAGTAAAATTAAATAACATGCTTATAATAAGTAAATATGAATGAAAATTATTTTGGAAATGAGAAACAAAACAAATATGTTTTGAAGTATAGATAAAATGCTTCAGTGATTAATTTGTAATCACTTCAGCATTTTATCTATATTTTAATTATAATTAGTGATCTTCTGTGATTATGTAACATTTCAGCGATGCTGGATTGAATCCCTGAAGCATTTTATCTATTTCGAAAAACCGAAGTCAGAGAAATGCAAGTTTTGTGCATCCAGGATTTTTTTTTTCAGTTAATGTACGCGAAGCGTACTCACACACACATATATATATATATATATATCAATTATTAACCGCTGTTTGGATGAATTTCATGCATTCTAGAGATTGCTGCACAGGGAGTTTCATGCATCCAGGATTTTTTTTTCTGTTAATGTACGCAAAGAGTACATATACATGTTACTAACTGGTGCTTGAATGAGTTTCGTGCATTTGAAAAATCAGAATTCTCTAGATTCTCCCCAATCATAACCTGTGTTCTTTGTAGCAGAGAATTCACTACTTACACAGTTTCTATGAAAATTTTTTCACGAAGTAAACATTGATTTTATTCCGTTTTATGACAATTTACAAAGTTTTAGCAAGGAGGAAAAAATAGCTAAAAATTATTAAAAATAGAAAAATCTGGAGGAAAAAATTGCTAAATGCTTGTATGTAAAAATTGAAATATCCAGACGAAATATTGCTAAAAGTTTGTAAAAATAGAAAAATCGTGAAGAAAAACTTGCTGAAACTTTGTAAATAATTGTAAAACGAAATAAAATTTGTTTATTTTGTGAAAAAGCTTGCCGTAAGCAGTGTGTAAGTATCTGCTTGCTTAAGCTTAAAAAGCATGCGTTCTGATTGGGTAGAATTTGGAAGTTGCCGTTTTTTTGGTTGACGTGCGTAAAAAAAATAGCCAAATCGGATGTTTTGCTTGTTCTAGGATTTTGCCCAACATATTTGATTAATGAATTCATCGATTGATACTTTGGCATAATTAGGTTTGAATTGGCTTAGTAATTTGAATGTTATCATGATGATGTTTTGATTTTGCGTGTCCCTGTATAAAAAACTCCTCAATGATATTTGCAAGATAAATACACTGTCACAATTAGATTCTAATTGGTTCAGGATTTCAACAGTGATGGTAAGGATTAAAAAAAATTCATATTTTTTGCTTTTGTGTGCACCTTTTAAACAAACTGTAAGAGCTAAATGCTTGATTAGCTAACTCATTGATGATGCGGCTAAGTTTTGGGATTCACCCTCAGTTAGCCATCTTGTTTTTAAATCAAAACATTTTAACTTTTATTATTAAATATAAATCAATCAGTCAGTAAAATTAAAAGTCACAAAATTCGTCAAATGATCTCGGGAGAAAAATAGTGAAATTTGTCTAACAATCGCGGAACAGAATTGCAAAATTCATCGAATGGCAGTGGAAAAAAAGTGCACAATTTGTTCGTTTATGGAAAAAGTCGTGAAATTCATTAATCGATAGTCGATAAATCACGAAATTCATCAATCGATAGCAGAAAAATCACAAAATTCATTGATAGTGGAAAAATCACAAAATTTATCAACTGGTTTCAGGGGAAAAAAATTTCGAATATCGTCGAATGGCTTCGAGAAGAAAAAAAATCACAATCCGTCAAATAATTTCTTTGAAAAAATCGTGAAATTCGCCAAATGGTTTTGAAATTTGTCGAGCGACAGTGGAGAAAAAATCTTTTTCCATTGAATCATCGCAATTGGAACTATTAAGTTTGACCAGTGGTGGCAGTAAAGTCAGTCGGCAAATTTTCAGTATTACTCGCCGATTGGCGAATGGCAATTTTGTCCTATATTTTTATGCACTTTATCGATGAAATTCATGATTTTTTACATGCCTGATCGATGAAATTCAAGATTTTTACGCACCCAATTGATGACTTTCTTGATTTTTATGCATCCGTTTGACGAAATTAATGATTTTTATATGCCTGATAAACAAAATTCATGATTTTTATGCATGTGTTCAACAAAATTTATGATTTCCCTTCTCCCGATCCACAAAATTCATGTTTTTACTGTGCCTGATTGACAAAATTCATGATTTTCAACTGATATGCTTTCCATCGGCCAATTAATGAAATTCACAATTTTTCTTCTCTAGACAATGGCGAAATTCGCAAATTATTTTTTTTTTTTTACCGTTCGTTGAAATTTACAATTTTTTCACAAACATTCGATGGAATTCTTGATTTTTCCAAGACCAGTTGTCGAAATTTGCGATTTTCCATGCCTATCGACAAAATTCATAATTTTGCAGAACCGATAGACAAAATTCATAATGTTTTCCTATGATCTATGGACAATTTGCAAATTTTTCCTGCAACTGTTCGTTGAAATTCTCGATCTTTCCACGCCATTCGAGGAAATTCGCTGCTCGATCCATGAAATTCACGATTTTAAGTGCCTTATCGACAAAATTCGCAGGTTTTTTAAATTGATTTACAAAATTCAAGATTTTTTTTTTTTTTTGAGTGATTGACGAAATTTGCAACTCCGGAATTACTGATTTTGGCATCTCTGGTTTCTGTTGACCGATTATTGAAATTTGCGTTTTTTTTTCTAGCGACAAAATGGCGAAATTTGTGATTTTTCCATACCCATTTGACAAAATTCGCATCCAGTCAATGCAATTCATGATTTTATGCGCCTGATCGATGAAATTCATATTTTCCTACGATTTATGGACAAAATTTGCAAATTTTTCTCACGAATTATTAAGGAAATTCGAAATTTTTGGATAGGTTGGCATGTATGGTCTCTGCGGGCCACCAGTTATCCATCACGGGCCACAGGTTGTGCATTCCTAATCATGATGCAGTTTGGCTCATTCGACTCGACATCGATAGAACTTACTGATTTTAGTTTCACCACCAGGGGCAGTTATGTTCATATAGAACAGAGAGCGCCCCTGGCAGTGGAAGGGGAAATTAATGGATTTTGGAGCTAACTCAAGTTCTATGGGTCCCATCACAACATGGTTTGATTCATTCAACTTGTTTCAAGTTTGACCACCAGGGGGCGCATTCCCATCTTAGGTTCTATGGCCCCGATCATGACAAGGTATGGCTCACTCAACTCGAAATCGACAGCCTCAAAAATTTCAGCTGTTTGTATAGAACAGAGTGCGCCCCCTGGTGGTGGAACATGGAACTAACAGATTTTGCAGCTAACTTGAGTTCTATGGGTCCCATCACAATGCAGTTTGATTCATTTGGCTCGACATCGATAGGATACATCGATTTTAGTTCCAAGTTTCACCACCAGGGGCGCTATCCTATCTCGTGTTCTATGGGCCCGATTACGGTGAGGTATGGCTCATTCGATTCGAAATCGACAGCCTGAAAGATTTCAGCTATGTTTGTATAGAACAGAGTGCGTCCCCTGATGGTGGAAGATGGAACTAATGGATTTTGCAGCTAACTCGAGTTCTATGGGTCCCATCACAATGCAGTTTGATTTATTAAACTGGACATCGACAGGATATATAGATTTTAGTTACAAGTTTCACCACCAAGGGGCGCTTTCCTATCTCGGGTCATATGCGCCCCATCACGACGCGGTATGGCTCATTCGACTCGAAATCGACAGCCTCAAAGATTTCAGCCGTGTTTGTATGGAACAGAATGCGCTCCCTGGTGGTGGAATATGGAACTAACGGATTTTGCATCTAACTCGAGTTCTATGGGTCCCATCACAATGCAGTTTGATTCGTTCAACTCGACATCGGCAGGATATATCGATTTTAGTTAAAAGTTTCACCACCAGAGTGTACTTTCCTATCTTGTGTTCTATGTGCCCCATCACGACGAGGTATGGCTCATTCGACTCGAAATCGACAGCCTCAAAGATTTCAGCTATGTTTGTATGGAACAGAGTCCGCCCCCTGGTGGTGGAAGATGGAACTAACGGATTTTGCAGCTATCTCGAGTTCTATGGGTCCCATCACAATGCAGTGTGATTCATTCGACTCGACATCGACAGGATATATCGATTTTAGTTCCAAGTTTCACCACCAGGGGGCACTTTCCTATCGGGTTCTATGGGACCGATCACGACGACGTATGGCTCATTTGACTCGGAATCGACGGCCCGAAAATTTTCAGCTATGTTTGTATAGAAAAGGTTGCGTCCTTTGGCGGAGGAAGATGGAACAAACGGGTTTTGCCATGCATTTTCATCCTTCTAATTGTGTTACTCTCTCGCTGTATAATTTAAAAGTTGAGTCTTGGATTCCTCTCCCTGGGCCACCACCCTCATATTTTATTGGGGTCCAAGGGGTCTTTTTTAGCATTTCTTTAAAATTTTATTTTAATGATTAATTTATACCCTATGCTTAATTTCGACTAATTGGCATTCTCATCAATAACCTTAAAAAAGTAATGATATCAGTACAAAAACCCTTAACGGGTTAAAAGTTGTGACGCAGCACTTTCTTTTGGCTTTATGAATTTTAAATATGGGTCTTAAAAGCAATGATATCAAATTTAAGTGACGCTATGTTAATAATTATTTTTTTAAATCATAATTTTCTTTTTAGTTTTATTTATATTCACAGGTGCAATTATTATCTTAATATGAAAAAATATATAAAATTTATTCGCTGATGCTTTTTCATTCACATCTCTCATGAATTCAAAATATGGGTTTTAAAAGAAATGATATCAAAATTTGAGTGACACCTTGGCGTTAATTTAATAGGACTCTTTTAAAATTCAATTTAAATTATTTTTGGTTTGTCTTCTAAAGTATATTTACACATACAAACAATACTTTTAATTTTTCAATACACTTTTAAATATATTACTTTCACTGAGCCTATATTATGTATTGAAATGTATTTATTTCAATAAATTGATTTATCTTCTGTGCCACGCTATCCAAAATCATAAGTAAAATTTATGTAAATGATTATTTTGCGTCATATTATCCACTTGAATACATTTCCCTTTGTTTGGATACTATGACGCAAAATAATCATTTACATAAATTTTACTTATGATTTTGGATAGCGTGGCACAGAAGATAAATCAATTTATTGAAATAAATACATTTCAATACATAATATAGGCTCAGTGAAAGTAATATATTTAAAAGTGTATTGAAAAATTAAAAGTATTGTTTGTATGTGTAAATATACTTTAGAAGACAAACCAAAAATAATTTAAATTGAATTTTAAAAGAGTCCTATTAAATTAACGCCAAGGTGTCACTCAAATTTTGATATCATTTCTTTTAAAACCCATATTTTGAATTCATGAGAGATGTGAATGAAAAAGCATCAGCGAATAAATTTTATATATTTTTTCATATTAAGATAATAATTGCACCTGTGAATATAAATAAAACTAAAAAGAAAATTATGATTTAAAAAAATAATTATTAACATAGCGTCACTTAAATTTGATATCATTGCTTTTAAGACCCATATTTAAAATTCATAAAGCCAAAAGAAAGTGCTGCGTCACAACTTTTAACCCGTTAAGGGTTTTTGTACTGATGGACTCTTCTCATGCCTTACTAAAAATTATTTCTGCCTTCAGCAATTTTTCTACAAAAAGAATTTTTTACTAATTAATTATTCATTAGTTCTGAGGGTACTTGTTTATTTTCCCATCGACCGTAAATCTGAAACTATAAAAATAATCTTTCTTCATGTATTACGACTTGTTGCCAGTAGCAGATAAGTGTGACATCAAAATGTACTCATAAGATGCTAGCTTCGTTGGTTTTATGTAACCCAGCTTAATTTTTAAATGTTTCAGATAGTTGTGTAGGCAAAACTTCTCGCTAAACACATTCATTTAATTCACAAGGTAGGTCTCCTTAAAGCACAAACTCAGAATATTTTGAAAAAATGCTAATGAAACTACTCATGAATGTTATAAAGAATCAGTCAAATTTAGCTGCAGAATTCCAGTATAAAATTTGTAAAAAAAATAAAATACTTTTCAGTATTTGGCTCAAGAAGACGTGATTTGGCTAGCAGCACTTTTTCCTCACCAAATGCTAGCATGCATATGAAAATTGCTTGTTAAATGAGTGTTTAAATTTTACACAGTTTCACCGGCAGGGTAAGTTTTAAGTGTATTTTAAAAGTAACTGCCTGATTAAGAATGTTTTGGATATGGAATAAGTCATCATTTCCATGGCAACAACCAGTGGCTGAGAGGTTGTGCTCTCGAAGCTGGTAGACGGGAGGTGCTGGGTTCGATCCCAATCGCGCCCGTCGGCCTAATCGCTCGGAGTTTTCGTGGTTTTCTTTCGAGCCGTGGATTTTCTCCATGCGTAAATACGGATTAGGTTCCCTTAGAAAGACCCCCACGTAGGGCACTCCCCCCGGGCCTATATCCCTAGTGTCGATAATTGGCCGTCAATAATCAACCCAACCCATGGCAACAATACTGTATCCTGTCTCCTACACTTCTAATTTTGAGCTTGAAAAAATTTCAATCAATTAAATTTTTGTTCTAAACCATATAATACAATGTTAAATTTTATTATATGTATACATAAATGTATATGGTAAAACTGCAGCTATAAAAGTGTATTTATATAAATTAAACTTGAGCTAGGTCAGTATGAAGAGTAGAAAAGGTTTTTTTGTCAAAGATTATTTATCATAAAAGTGATTAAAAAAATTTTTAATTGTGTCGATAAATCACCAAAAACTGAAATTTTCATTATTTTTTTTTTATGGACGCTATATCGAGGTTCCGCAGGAAATTTTTTTTTTGTAGTTATACATATATCATCATGCCAAGAATATTCTGTAATTTTTTTAAGTTTTTCTGAGTATGCACTTATGGAGACCTTCTTTGTCAGAAGTTTGAAGGAACAGATTGCTCTTCATTTAGGCAGAAAATAAGCAAATATTAGTAACATTTAACATGTTAATTTTCCCATTTAATCAGTGTTAATTCTTTTGACCAACTATAAATATACCTAGAGTCTCATATTGGGCTATTAATGTACACTTTTTTTTTATGGTAGAATCCCATAATCTTGAAAATACTATGCATCTTGTTCTGTAAATGGAAAATCTTAAATCTTTATCATTTTCTTCAAATATGAGAGAAAAACAGAGAAATGATCACTAACTTATATTCTTCATTACTAAAATTAAACTAGTTTATCCAGAAAATAAATTTTTTAACCAAAAATAGAACCGACTTCAAAAACTACTACAAAGTAAAAAATAATTTTTTTTAGATAATAGTTAATAAGAAATTAAATTAAGAGTATTGTATTTACCATGCATATTATTATATTTATGTACATTAATTTGATTTTTTGGAGTTGGTCAGTGCCAGCCAAGCCAAATTAAAGCCATATTACCATTTTTAAACATTTCATCTGATGTTATGAATGTGTATTTTCAAATGAGATTAGCAACTATATATGTCGACAAACATTTCTTTGGAAATTAGTTAATCATTTAAATCATTGTATTTTCTACCATTTGAAGAGTTATGTGTATTTTTTTTATTGTCTCATATTTATGTAGATATAATTTATACACGTGTTACGATTTATATTGGATATTTTGTTTTGAATTTTGTACATGGCTTGGCTGGCACAGACTCCAAAAAATCAAATTAATGTACATAAATATAATAATATGCATGGTAAATACAATGCTCTTAATTTAATTTATTATTAGCTATTATCTAAAAAAAAATTATTTTTTATTTTGTAGTAGTTTTTGAAGTCTGTTCTATTTTTGGTTAAAAAGTTTATTTTTCGCTTTTTAGTAGTTTTTGAAGACGGTTCAATTTTTGGTTAAAAAGTTTATTTTTCACTTTTTAGTAGTTTTTTAAATCTGTTCTTTTTTTTTGGTTAAAAATTTTATTTATTTATTTATTACTTTAGTGATATCCATATTTACATTAAACCATATTGTTGCTAATATCTTTTTTATTTCACGCTAACCTTGGCAGTAGACTCGGGTATCAAAGATTAGAAAATGTATCATTATTCTCATCTAATGTCTTTAAAGCCTTTAATGATATCTATATTTACAACAGTAGACTCGAGTACGGAAGATTAGAAAATTTATTATTATTCTCATCTAATGTCTTTAAAGCCTTTAATGATATCTATATTTACATTAAATCATATTGTTTCTAGTATATTTTTTACTTCACTCTAATCTTGGCAGTAGACTCGATTACGGAAGATTAGAAAATTTATCATTATTCTCATCTAATGTCTTTAAAGCCTTTAATGATATCTATATTTATATTAAACCATATTGTTGCTAATATATTTTTTATTTCACGCTAACCTTGGCAGTAGACTCGATTACGGAAGATTAGAAATTTTATCATTATTCTCACCTAATCGTCTTGGATAATGTGTCATAATCGGGCTGTATACTACAGTTTTGATAACTGTGTAACTCACTGATTTCGGTGCTTATGCTTAATGTGTATTGATTTTTACGATTTGTACAAGGTAAATACACTGCGCTAACAATGTTGCCTATAATACTATTCGGAGTAACCCCTTTCTTTCTTTCTTTCTATATTGTCACTCTATAGTTAATATTATGCAGTAGAAATACTAAAAGACAATTTCAGAAGCATTTATATACAACTGTATTGTATAATATAATATAGATAATTGGGTATTTTAAAGGCAGTTTCCAACTAGTGTGCCACACCACAGGTGATAAATCTCTAAATATTTTCTGTAACTCGTACATTTGTATGGGAGTTGAAACAACAATGTATTTAATTATGTGGCAATAAACGCTCATCAAAATATGCCAAACCGCTGTGAAACTGCAACAAGGGAACTTTTAAAAGATTCAAAAGTAGATTTGTTGGGGCATAATTTATAGTTTTTATCCGTATGTTGTATTATATTTATCCAATTCACAATTTTATGTAATTTTGCTTTTCAAATTTGGCAACACTCAAAAGTTTTAGTTTTTGTTTGGATCTTAAAAAGTTTGTTCTATGAAAATAAATCCTATAAGTTAAAGCTGATTTAAAAAGGTCAGTCTTTTTATTATTTGCAACTTGAAAGTCGTCTGCCCAACAACTGGTGGCCCGAATGTAATAACTCTTGATAATATCCGATTTGCTTAAAATTTTGTATATACGTTCATTGTGATAAGGCGCTCATTGGTTAAGTATAAAGAAGGGAGAACAGTGGTTAATCCTCCCCCCCCCTCCCTTTAATTTATTCATGTAGAATTATAATCCGATAAGTTAAAGCTGATTTAAATATGTCAGTCTTTTTATCTGCAAATTCACGTAATAGAATATTTTAGGATATTAAATGAAAGTCGTCTGCCCAACAAATTAACTATTTTTAAAATGCTTATTTTTATTTATTTATTTATTATTATTATTATTATTATTATTATTTTTTTTTTTTTTAATTTCTGAAAGTACTGAACCAATTTTCATAAAATTGAAATGGGACCAATTTGAGAGTATTCTCTTTCAAATAAAAAAAAAAAATCATAAATAGGACGCATAGTTCCGGAATAATCGGTGAACATACATAAAAAAAATTTTAAAAATACATACACGTCGAATTGATAACCTCCTCCTTTTTTGAGTCGGTTAATAAATAAAAGTAGAATATGTACCTTGCATGTGGCATGCAGAATTACTATTAACAACAATGAACATGATGTCATACTTATGCATGATGAGCATTAAATTGTATCATTTGGTCACAGAATTTGTTTCTCGTAAATGGTGGATAAAAAAGTGAACAAGTACCTTTCTAAGTTTGTCACTTAATAATTTAGATTAGTAAATGAATGTAACATTTAATTTAAAAAGTTAATAGCATCCAAAAAATGAAATCTATCTACATGTTATATCACACAACTTAAATAAATTTTTTTGTTCAATTGTTGTATAAGCTATGAAGTAGTACTAAACTCTTAATTTCAGTGACATAACTTTTTTTATATATAACCAGGACTGTATGTATGTTGTATTATTGTAGTATGGTGTATATATCTTTAAGATATATAGTACATGTCTTAAACATTTTTTGTCAATATATTGATTTTCTGATTTTGATGGAGTAATGTTTGCGTCTGTAACCTTAGATACCTAAAAAATGTAATACTTAGATATAAATAAGGGTAGATTATGGGATAAATATGCTAGATATGTCTGTTATGCAAACTAAGGTATGATTAAGTTTTTAAAGTTTAACTTGTATATGTTACTTACATATCTATCTACCTTTGATTATTCAATATGTCCCATTTTTCATTTTTCTAAATCTAATTTTGTTAAGGGATCCAGAAAGGTTTGAAATGGAGAAAATTGATTGAAGTTTAATCATGGATTATGAATTCTATAATTAATTTAGGCTTTTACTTGATTTTTTTTTTTTTTGTTTTGTTCAAGTACAGTTTGTAAAGGGTTTGATTTCTTTTATTTAAATAAAGAAACATGTAAATATGCTAACTTGTTCAAAAGTTATCATGAAAAAACAGTGGAAAACAGTGTTTTAAGACAATTGAATTTAAAGTTTTGCCTCTGCAGGTAACACCGATCTGTGCAGCTCAACATTTACAGCTTGTGTGGCTGTAATTTAAATAATTTTCTTATTAGACCAACTGTGCAATGTTTTTAAAGGTTCAAACATTATAAAAATAAAAATAGCAATAAATACCTTTTCCCATCATTTCAAATCTTCTTGGTTCCCTTAAATTTGTTTCTTAGGACTCGAGATACCTCTTTTTAAAAATTAGTACATTTTATGATTACCATAGGACTTTAAAAGTTAATTTTCATTTTTACCCCAGCAGCAGAAAGTTATTGTTGTGTTTGCGACAGCAATTTAGTGGGATGAAAATTATCTGCAGAAATCGCATGCTGCAATTTTCTTATATACATTATAAGTGTGTTAAAAAAATGTGATTCTTATTGATTAATGTTATAAAAATATAACTATATTATATAGGTCATAATTTTATAGTAATAATACCTTGAAAAACTAAATAAATATTATGAAAAAAAAAATCTGAATGAGAATAATTTTTTACATACACTGGAAGAAAATCTAATTTCATTGAATAATGTGCGTAACATAATATCTTTCTTATTAAATCAAACCAACAATATAAAACATAAATTAAAATGAACTGTAAAAATTACTCTGAAAACCTCTATATACAAATGCACAAAGAAAATCATTTCAAATCTTTTTATCTTTTTTTTTTTTTTTTTTATGTGCCATATTTTTATGACATACAGTTTAAAACAAGGTAGACATTCAAAATTATTCATAATTTTTGAAATAACATTTGATACAATATTTTTGCTAAATTGTGCAGAAATGTTAGGTGACACCTTGAAAAACTAAATAAATATTATGAAAAAAAAAAATCTGAAAGAGAATAATTTTTTACATACACTGGAAGAAAATCTAATTTCATTGAATAATATGCATAACATAATACAGATATGGTACAAGCTCACAAAATAAAAAACTGAACTTTCACGCGATCCCCCTTGGTCTTTTGACAAAATTCACGTTTTTCAGCGGCCCTTTGATGAAATTTGAGTTTTTTTCGTGACCTGATAACGAAATTAGCCATTTTCTGAGAGATCCTTTGATGACTTTCGTGTTTTTTCCGCGATCTTTCGACGAAATTCGCCGGGTTTTTTTTCCAGAAGCTTCGACGAAATTTGCCTTTTTTTTTTTTTTTTTTTTCAAGATCCTTCGACAAAATGTGCCATTTTTTTCCGAGATCCTGTTTTTTGGCGATCCTTCGACGAAATTTGCCGTTTTTTCACGATAGTTCGACAGAATTCGCCGCTTTTAGCGATCCTGCCACGAAATTTGCCGTTTCTTCGGATTCTTCGACAAAATTGGCCGTTTTTCCGTGATCCTTTGACGAAACTTATATTTTTGACGGCCTTTTGACGAAATTAAAGTTTTTCCACGACGCTTTGACAAAATTCAAGTTTTTCCTTGACCCTTTGACGAAATTTGTGTTTTTTTCGCGATCTGTCAACCAAATTAGCCATTTTCCACGATTCTTTAATGAATTTCGCGTTATTTCCTCGGCCTTGGCCGAAATTCGCGTTTTTTCCACGATTCTTCGACGAAATTTGCCATTCTTTTCACGATCCTTCGACGAAATTCACGTGTCTTTGGCGTAATTTGCCTTAATTCGCGATCCTTCGAAGAAGTATGCCGTTTTCCCGAAATCCTACGACAAAATTTGCCGTTTTTTCGCGATCCTACGATGAAATTCGCCGTTTTTTTTATTCTTCGACAAAACTTGCCGTTTTTTCTCGATCCTTTGACGAAATTCATTTTTTTCTGCGGTCCTTTGACGAAATTTTTTTTCTTTCTGCGATTCTTCTATGAAATTAGGATTTTTCTACGATTCCTCGACGAAATTAGACTTTTTTTCAGTGATCTTTTGAAGAAATTTGCCGTTTTTCTGCGGTCCTTGGACGGAATTCACGATTCTTCGAAGAATTTACGTGTGTAAAAATGGATGGAACGGCGGGCATAAGAACAATTTGTTTGCGTCCCAACTCAAATTTAAAAAAAAAAATTTTTTTACAAGTTGGTAAATTTATCTGCAAGGTCCAAAATAAATCTGCGACACATGTCGCGCACTTTCTGCTACCGGGATTTTTACAATATAATATTTTCCCCAGTTTTCTTTTTAAGCAAAAGTATTACCCAAAAAGAGTTATGCTTCAAATATTTTATGAATGTTTAAAAGAAGTTTATACCAATTTAGTAGAATCTAATAACAGTCATTTAACTAGGTTTGGTCATCTAGGCGAACTAATTGATGAATTGGTTTGTTAGAATTTATGTGCTTTTGTAAAATTTCCTATCGATATAAAATGGCATACTATTAATATATTTATTAAAGCCTGAGTAAAATATTATTTTTAATGTCTTGTATAATACTTAGTAATAAAAATTTATGCGCATTAATATTAATCTTTCTACAAAAAAGTTTTCTTTTGAAGACTGAAAAGCTTTTGCAGTCTTGTTTCACATGCTCAGTATATCCAAAGGTTCCACCACTTCTGTTACAATTTTAAAAGATGACCTAGTATTTTTTTTAAATATACATTTTTAAAGAAAAGATCATTTTAAATAAACCATTATTGAGATGAAAGATGAACACTGGGAAATAAAAATGTAAGAAAGCTTAATATTACTATTGCATAATTTGTTAATTTTTGTGTAAACTTAAATTTTAAAAAATACAACTGAGCAGGGGTGAGGAAATACATGATTTTATTCGCAACTGACAAGTGGATTTTCTGACAGGGCGGGTGAGGCAGTCTTTGAAAAACTGCAAGCTATTAGAACATGTGTCAAAAACTTCCTTTTTTTTTACTAGTTAGCTATATTTTGCAACTTTCCAAATTACCACAATGTAAACATGGTATTAAGTTCTATCGTATATTAAACTTTTCTGTGTTGTATGTATTTCTTAATTTTATAGAAAAACAAAAAATATTATGAAAATGAATTGTAGCAATAGTAATTAATTATTTTTACAGTAACATACATTTTGTCATAGCAATTTTCATCTGTACATTGCATCTTGCCGGCTGGTAAAATAAATCCTTGGCTGGCAAGATTTTCTGAAAATTCCCCACCCCTGCAAATGAAGTTCTACTGAATATATTTTTTAGTGTTAAAATGTTGTTCAGGTTTGATGCATATTGATTTTATTTTTATTTTTTCTCTCTTTCCCCAATGTAATAGCTTTTCTGGACCTGGTGTTCTAGTATGTTCCATTGATAATATGCCAACACAGTTGCCGTTAGAAGCTACCGACTTTTTCGGGTATTTATTGTATCCATATATGAACAGCATAGTATGTATCACATGTCCTTTTCTTCTTTTCTTTATATTAATTTATAAGTTGTATGTTTTGATTGTAAACTGATGTTTCAAATGTTTCTCTGTTTTATAAATATTTTACTTTTTCAGCTATCATCTGATGCTACTAAGCCTTTAGAAGAACATAATTTTGACCCCACCGTTCTTGCTGTATGTAGATAATCATTTAACAAGATTTTTATTATTTATGTTATAATATTTTTATATTTCCTTTAAATATTTTCTTACTTCATATAGGCTGTTATTGCTAGTGATGGAAAACTTACACCGAGCTTTGAATATATAGCTGAACTGAGAAAAACTTCTGTGTAAGTTATTTTTTATGCATTAGAAATATTTCTATGAATGTTTTTTAATTATGTATTTTTCTTATTTATTCAACAAGCTTTAAGGAATTCAATGAAATAAAAAAATCTTTATAAAGTCTTTTTCTAGACTAAAGCAAGTATTGCCATCCATGGTTTAACAAAAATAAATTTATTATAAAAAATGCAAATTCTATTTTAGATTTATCAGAAAACAACTTTTAAGTGCTAAATCTGTATATATTTTATAGTTGTTTTGACATTGAAAAATAGCTTATACTATGCTATAATATAAGCTGTATATATATTACATAACATGTTATTTGAAGTTTCAGAATGTGCTGTCTTAATATTCAGTTTTACAGAAAATGTAGTTATTGCCATACCTTAGGATATTGTTAAATATTATTTTTTATTTAGATTACATTTAATCAACGGTAAAATATCTTGGGTGAATTCATTAATCAGAAAGATTTGGCAATTCGTTCAAAAATTACAACCTTGATAAATCCAAATAACATTTATATTGATAGGACTATTTTTGCAGTTCGTTATTAATACTTGTTAAAATTCTTCGATTTCAGTAAAATTTTTAGAAGTTGTTTACTTTGTTAGGTGAGATATATTAAAAAAATTTTATGGTATTCATTTAATGATTTGGATTTGAACTTTGTTTGAATGTCAGAAATATACTATAGTCTATGGACAATTTATAAACTATAATTTTTTTAAATTTTGTTATAATTACCTTATATTTATTCAATTACATTTGGTAGGCCAAATTAAAAATTTCCCTACAAATTACTTTTTTCGCCAAAATAGCAAACTTTGAAGGGTAAGACTAGTTTGCTTAATTTGTATTAAATCTGATGTATAGTATGTACCTCACAGTTTTCCCTAGATAGTTTCAGAAGGAAATTGCACCCGGCCTGCTCTTTTGTATAGTGCCCTTCTTGCCCCTCCATCAAAAGAACTATATCCTTTCTGTCTTTTGTACTAAAAACTTAGTTACATAATAAAAACTGACTCATTGCCGTGTCTTAAAAATAGTGCCCTAACTTTTAAATATTAAAACTGCTCTTAAAAATCAAAAGAATAAATCTAATAATTTAAAAGAGTGCTCATAAAGATCTAAAATTATCCCTTCAGAATCTAAAATGGGCCCTTCAGAATCTTAAAAGTGCACTTAAGAATCTAAAAATTGTCCTTTCCTCACCAGTACCCAGGCCCGTAGCCAGAATTTCCCTTCGGGGGGGGGGGGGGGGGGGGGGGGGGCTCAATCTTGGAAAAAAAATTTTGATCAGACAGTAGTAATTTCATAACTTAAAGTGTAAATTACAAAAAAAAAAAAAAAAACAAAGCAAGTTAAAGTATATTCCTACATAGGATACTTGATGTCCATGTCAAAAATTGTTATTTTGTATTTTTTCGATTTCGGTTCAATTTTTGCTTTCAGGAGCACTTCTAGTTTCCAAGCCGGTTCGGAAAACGGAAGCATTTTTAGGGGGGGGGGGGGGGGGGGAGAGACTGCAACGAAAAAAACAAAAGCCAAAAGCACAAACTAACAATGTTTGAGATGAGTCTCATGTATCCTAAGAGAAAAAAAAACGTTAAAAAATATTGAAATGGAAACATGTAATTTGAAAATTTAAAACACAGGATTAATATTACACACTAAAAAAAAATCACAGTATTTTTACAGCAAAAAATGCTGGCAATATGGGTGCCAGCATATTTTGCTGTGAATTTACAGCAGTTTTGTTTTTCATGGATAAACAGCACTTTTGTAAATTCACAGCATTTTTTGCGGTTAATTTTACAGCAGTTTTTGGTGTTAATTTTAACGCAATTTTAACAGCATAACTGTAAAATTTTTAGCATTTGTTATTGATATTTTTATTCCCCCCCCCTCCTCTCCGTGTATTGTCTTTTTTTTTTTTAACCTGAGACATATTTGAAAGACTTTGGGCACTAAGTATTACCTTTTTATTTACTTACATCATTGTTTTAATATCATTATTATATAATAGATTCTGTTATACATATATAAGATACAAATTTCGGTTTTTGGTCAAGTATATCACCGACAAAAATTTTAGTCATTTGCCTATAGAGATAAAATGTTTTTTCAATAAATCATAACAAAGGAAGATTTTACTTTATCTAGCTTTTAATTAATTATTCAGTATTTCTTTACAGGACTTTGTTTATCCGTTTGTTTGTATTTGAAAATACCTACTAATTTAAATCATATATATATATATATATATATATTTTCCCCCAACAAATTTAGGGTTATTTTTGGTATCTATTTAAATATTTTTGTTTATTCAATGTAGCCATTATTTCCCCCACCCCTCCACACGGATATACAAAACTTTCTGATATTTAAACTATCATACATATATAATTAATAACAAGACCTTATTGTACGGAACTTGCTGATATGGAAACTTTATATTGATACAAAATTTATTTTATGCTAAGATAATTTTATAAGTCTACATTTAATTCCATAAATATCAGGTCCGATTAAAAAATGAACACGGGGAGAGGGAAAAAAAAAACACTTATGAGTTTAAGAAACGTAGAATAAAATAATAATAAAAAAATCTGTTCACATAAAACTTTAAAATTAAGCGTAAAAATAAATAGATAATGGACAAAAACATTAAATGAGTTCCTGCAAAATAATTCTGCGACAGTAAACAAACTCAAGGAATATTGTAGGAATGGATAAAATAGTGCATCCAGATTACTCATAATAAATGATTTGAAAATTGAAAGTAAATCACTCACCGAAATATCGGCTAAATATATTAAATAAATAAAAATATTTAAATTACCGTCGAAAATGAACCGGAAACTGTTGGCTCGTAAAATATTTATAGGATTTAGAAAGTATATTCGAATGCCAACGTATGAACTGGAGTTTTGAAAAATATATAATATAGCGTAATAAGGCATAGCTAAAAACAGGGATCTTCTTTTTAAAAAAATCTGCTTGCATAAACATTGCCTGTGATACTTAGACACAAATTATACGTAATAATAACAAAGTCCTGGGAGAAAATACGGAAGAAAAATAAAAACCACATAACCAAGCAAAATCATCTATTTTTACGATTTAAAACAAAATATTTATTCTAAACGAATGACTTGAAAACTAACTGTCGTGATATACACGTGGTTTAAAAACAAAATTTGTATCTGATAATTATATAATAGAAATGATATGATATTAAAACAATAATATAAGAAAACAAAGATAAAACTTACTTTTATTCTTTAAAATGTGTTCTCAATAATCCAATAACTGGTGTAATTAATAATTATTACACCTTTATACGCTCGCATGTAATGGCGGCTATTTCTCTCATAGCGTTAGCCATGAACCTCCAGGCGTTTGCGTCAAAGCGTCTTACTGCAACTGCACCTGCCCCACTGTCCTTCCCTGCCTGCCTGTGTTTTTCTTTTCCCCCTCATTTGAGAGCTATGGCCAACAGATGTCGCTTTCTATACTGCTGTTATCACTGTAAATTAACAAAAGTGCCATGTTTGAATTCTACATGAAATATTAACTGCATTTTTTGCAGTTTTTTCTTCTGTTTATTTTTACAGTGTAGCTTACGAGCCTCGCATTAGGAGCGCCGGGGCTTTAAATGATTAATTCATAGATGAAATTAATTACACATATTATTTTTTCGAAAGAAAAAATTAAATACTACAGATATATGTAATCATAAAAATTATATTGATACTTCACATTCTCTAATTACAATAATTATAAATGCATACATTAAATATCCTTAGTACATTAAATTTACTAGTACTACAGCTATAGAAGCAATCTTCGTGATTTTTTCTCAGCCATGAGGGTGATTACCTTATCTAAGTTAAAATAAAGTAGACGGAAATTGACTCTGAATATTTGAGTACCACCAGATGCCACAATATAGAACATAATTGTAAGTTAATAGAAAGCAAAGTTCGTAATAAAAAGAATATTTCTTTTCAATAACAACAACAACAACAATAATAATAATAATAATAATAAAGCCTTACTTACCAATTTCATCATTTCTTTTAAGCTTCTTATTAAATAATGATTCAGTGGTAGGCTGAACTTTTTTTAACCGTTTCATTTTTGTGATTGCTTTGTCACTCTTAAACAATGCTCTATCAAAAGACAGGCGTTTCCAATTAAATTTTTATTATGCTCCTACACACAGCTCAAAATGTCCCTATATCTACTCTAAAAGCAGCGGTGAAAAACTGCCAAAAAATCCCTACATAGATGTATCCATCCCTAAGGTTGATAATTCTACAAAAGACAAAGAAAATTTCCCAGACAAACAGACTACTCTTAGTACACTTTCTTTCTAATATTCATATGCAAACAAAAACAAAACAATTTAAAGCTAAGTTGTTCAATGAAGAGCCTGGGGGACGCCGCCATGGTGCCTTTGACGATTTCTCGATGACTTATCAATTTTTTTTTCTTATCGAACAAATTCCTTTTCAATATTTCTTGCTACTATTTTTTTTTAAGTAAAAAACTTTTTACAGTTATAACACAATTTTCAAAGATACTTTCTTTAAAATAATTAATTTTCACACGAATTTACATTATAGATAGCTATTAAAGATTTTGACTCCTTTTTCTACAAAATATTTTAACATTGACCACTCTAAGTTTTCATTGTGATTCCTAAAGTTAACGTATATGCCATATGCATATTACACTTACTTTTTCTTAGTCAAATTAATAATACAGAATTACACATATCGAATTTTACTGTGCATAAAGATAGTCAAAATTGTGTTTTAAGAACTTATATTCTTAGTGGTATATACCAATAAAAAACACTATATCCGAATGAACAATATAACGAGGATTACTGTAAGTGTAAATGAATAATTTTATATTTTTTCAAACGAAATGTGCGTAGGTTTAATGTAACGGAAGATAAAAACAAAAACATTGTCAAATTTTATCATTAAAGATAATTTTGCAAAATCTTTTTTAATTTTCGGGGGGGGGGGCTTCAGCCCCCTTAGCCCCCTCCCTGGCTACGTGCCTGCCAGTACCCTTCTCTTTTTTAAACCTGTGGGAAACTCTGTTTACTTTAAAAGAAAAACAAAGAAATGAGCCTAATTTTCTGACTGAGCCAGAAAAACTGGTTTTCTGTTCTTTTTGTTTTAGAATCTTTCTAAAATGTACATTAACAAATTTTATGTGTAACCTTAAAATGCTGGTTGCAGTGTATTTATTTTTTCTTTACACACTTTTATCCCCATACTAATTTTATTAATCATTGTGAGACATCTTTTAATAGTCTTTTCTGCTTCTCTGAATAAAATTATATATTTTTTGCTGCTCTATCTGTAGATCCACAAGTTTATTGACTGTAGTTTCTTTTCTTTGCTTTCTCTGAAACTTTTCAGTATCAGTTTCTAGAAATAATCTTTCCCAGAGAATAAGCTTATCTTCTAAAGTTCTCAAATTTAAATTTCAAAAATGCACTCATGGTTCTCAAATCCAAATTCTCTACTTTTTGACACAATCGTGAAATCATTTCATCTATATCTACACAAAACTTGCAGATATTCTTATTCAGACTCCTCGGATTTGAAGGTTTTTCATATCTATATTATAAAGCAACAGCATATCCATGATTAACACTAGCATCCTGATGTTAAAACAGAAAAATATGAGAAAGGTAATTGTCCATTCCAGTCTATAATTATTTAATAATACTTGCTTGTATTTACATAGACATATGCATACACACATATATGCAGTGATGGAACAGCTGCTCCAATTGCGCCAAACCGATAATGCTGCGCCATTCTGCGCCAAAACGATCATTTTTCAACAAAATTGCGTCCAACTGCGCCAATTCGATAATTTTCTTCTAGCAACATTTTGCCATTTGAAAAATTTCGTCATTCTTCGCAGTACGAAATCCCCTCTTTAAAGTGCTTGTTACGATTCGAAACGTGCTCGCGTGTGCCGATCAGTCGATCCTCTGATTGGATTGAGTTTCCTGCAAAAGAACTAACTATATATGACTAGAGCTTAGCAGCTAGGAAGCTCGGCTCGCGATACACCAATCACAGTCTGCTACAGGGGTGATTCTGGTCTGAATTTTCCGAAAAATTAAGGCAATGGTTTCCGAAAAAAAAAAATATATATATATATATATCGGTCATAAATCCGAAAATTCGGACATAAAATGTATCGGTATTTCGGCAAATGATCGCAGAAAAAAATCAATCTCGTCATTCGTTTGAAGAAAAGTCGCCAATTTTGTCAAAGGATCATGGGAAAAACGTGACTTTCGTCAGAAAATCGCGAAAGTACGGCAAATTTCATCAAAAACATTGCGAAAAGCGGCAAACTTCGTCAAAAAATCGTGAAAAAAAGGCAAATTTTGTCAACAGATCGCGGGAAAAACATGACTTTTGTCAGAAAATCGCAAAAAAAAAAAACGGCAAATTTCGTCAAAAACATTGCGAAAAACGGCAAATCTCGTGAAAAGATCGCGAAAAAAACAACAAATTTTGTCAACAGATCGCGGAAAAAACGTAACTTTCGTCAGAGAATCGCATAAAAACGGCAAATTTCGTCAAAAACATTGCGTAAAACGACAAAATTCGTCAAAAGATCGCGAAAAAACGGCAACTTTTGTCAACAGATTGCGAAAAACGGCAAATTTCATCAAAAAATAGCTAAAAAAACGTAAATTTTATCAACAGATCTCGAAAAAAAACTGCAAATTTTGTCAAAAGCTCACGAAAAAAACGCAAATTTTGTCAAAGGCACACAAAAAAAAGTGGCGGGAGTGGACACCCCCCCCTCTGTTGTAACTTTTCAGAAAATTTGCTGTGAATTTAAGAATTTTTTTTTTTTACTCAGAATCACCCCTGTAAATCAGATGCCAGTTAGATTGTGGTGTAAATCGCCCAACAGGTAGCGCTACTGCACTTCATTTATCACGATTTCTGAAATAGCTTTATCTCAAGAATTAATGTATGGAATTTCATCAAACTTCATATTATGTTAAATCTTGACATAAATATATTCTTATTAGATTTGGATGTATACTGACCAACAGGTGGCGCTGCTAATCTGTTTTTCACAATTTCCACGATAGCTCTATCTCAAGAACAAGTAGATTGTGATTTAATTTTGGTTACAAACGATTTGATTGATATTGAAAAAAGTTTTGTGATGGCTGCAACATATTGTTTTTTTTTTTTTTTTTTCTGTGTGTGTGTGTGTGTGTTTACTTTTTCTCTAAAAAGCTTTTTTCATGCTTAAAAGAGAGGGATTTTGCAGCTGCATAATAGTTATTTTCTGCTAAAAAAAACAGTTTTGCTGCTCCGAAATGAGCAGTTTGCTGCTCCAAAATGGTGTTTTGCTGCTCCAAAAATATGATCCTGGTATTCGATCACTGTATATGCCAAATTGTCATTAAGTTTGACAATACCTGGCAAAATACTGTAAAAACTATAAAAGTTTCCTGTGAACAGTGCAACTATTTTCTGGTCAATTTAAACAAGTAGATAACTTATAAAGGTACCAAATTTATAAAGGGCATTTTTGATGTATTTTTAAAGATGCCAACTTGGACAAGTGTACAACATACAAGAGTGGTCAACTTAGCAGGTTTTCACTTGATTACCAAATTTGGTGCCAAGAATAAGTCTCACCAAACAAAGCAAATTTCTCACTAACAGGCGAATTTGGCAAAATCCTCACAGTAATATTTGTAATGTAACATTTGCATTATTTATTGCTGCTGGGTGAGGGCACTTTCTTTCTATAAAAGAAAAATGGTGATAAAATTTCTGTCAAAAGTAGTAAGTTCTGTCAAAAGGTAGTGTTTTGGACCAATTCATAGTTTGACAATCATAGAAAGGTGGCCATAATGTATGTAGTGCAATTGACTACAGTATGGAACCATTTATCCGGAATCCTGTTAACCAGAGCTGCCAACTGCTACGAAAAAATCGTAGTTGTTACGATTTTGAACCACAAACTACGATGCTACGAAAATCTGTCTAAAACTACGATTTTCTGCAAAAAAAAAAAACGTGAATTTTGTCACAGGATTGCACGAAAAAACGCGCATTTCGTCGAAAGATCGCCGTAAAAACGCGAATTTAGCCAAAAGATCGTCGTAAAAACGCGAATTTACCCGAAAGATTGCCGTAAAAACGGGAATTTAGCTGAAAGATCGCCGTAAAAATGCGAATTTAGCCGAAAGATCGCCTTAAAAACTCGAATTTAGCCGAAAGATCGCCGTAAAAACGCGATTTTAGTCGAAAGATCGCCGTAAAACGGGAATTTAGCCAAAAGATCGCCGTAAAAACGCGAATTTACCCGAAAGATCACCGTAAAAACGGGAATTTAGCCAAAAGATCGTCGTAAAAACGCGAATTTAGCCGAAAGATCGCCGTAAAACCGCGAATTTAGCCGAAAGATCACCGTAAAAACGCGATTTTTTATATCATATATATTTATTTTAGTTAAAAAAATATATATTTTTTAATAGCAATTATATTTGTTGCACTTGAAATTCATAATTATTGCTCAAATGTCGTTCGCGCAGTTTTCAGCTTTTTTGCTTTTTTGTCAATCTCATCCCTGCTTTCGTTAGAAAATCGTTAAAAAACGCCAAATTTCATAAAAAATATTGCGAAAAACTGCAAATTTCGTCAAAAGATCGCGAAGAAACGGCAAATTTCGTCATAAACATTGCGAAAAATGGCAAATTTCGTCAAAAGATTGCGAAAAAACGACAAATTTCTTCAAAAACATTGCGAAAAATGATGAATTTTCGTCAAAGGATCGCGAAAAAAACGATAAATTTTGTCAACAGATCGCAGCAAAAACGTGACTTTCGTCAGAGAATCGCGTAAAAACGGCAAATTTCGTCAAAAACATTGCGAAAAACGTCAAATTTCGTCAAAAGATCGCGAAAAAAAACGGCAAATTTTGTCAACAAATCGCCTAAAATGGCAAGTTTCGTCAAAAACATTGCGAAAAAAATGCAAATTTTATAAACAAATCTTGAAAAAACTGCAAATTTCGCTAAAAGATCGTGAAAAAACGCAAATTTTGTCAAAGGGACACAAAAAAATGTGGCGGAAGTGGACCCCCCACCCCCCCCCCCCCCCCCCCCCCCCCCCCCCTCTCTGTTGTAACTTTTCAGAAAATTTGCTGTGAATTTCAGTATTTTTTTTTTTACTCAGAATCACCCCCTGATTTGCTCGCTTAAAATTTGCAGCTTAAAAAACAGCCACCAACCAACCAACCTTCAGATAAATTTGAATTTGGTGTGCTACTATTTCTCCTTTTCAAAGGTTTGGCAGGTCTGGTTAACCGGAAAACCAGTTATCCAGAATGACATTTCCAACTGACTTATTTCAGAATCTTTCCAGATAAAAGTGCTATGCAGTGCCAGTTTGGCATGTGCATTGCTTGATACATTACCACATGCTACATGCATTGTACAACTTGATCAATATCTAGGATTTGAAATGAAAGCATTTTTAGTTAGATATTGAACATTTTAAGCTTTATGCAGAGTTATTGCTTCCAAGGTATTGCCTTCTTTCAAACTCTGATTAATCTTTGATCTTGATAGCAGCTGAGCCTTAATCAGAGTAATATATTTGAAAATCAGTACAATGTGTTACAGTCACATATATTCTACAAAATCTCATCAAATGGATGTTGCTTTAATGTCCAACCAGTTATCCAGAAAAAACCAGTTATCTGGAATACATCTGGCCCCAACCATTCCGGATAAATGGTTCTGTACTGTATATGTAATGAAAGGTGTATCTCATGATTTTTTAGAAAATAAAAAATACTGTTTGGTTCTTTGGTACCTGAATGAAAATATATTTATTTTATTTAAAAAAATTTCCTCCTTTTTTCAGAATTACTTCATAAACTCTTTTTGGCATTCAATTAATGATTGAATGTCAATTGATGCAATCCAATAATACATCACTGAAACAAATTGCTTGTTTTAGTTCACTTGTGGAATTGTATTATTTTCCACCAATTTTTCTTTTTACTAAAAATTCAAACCTCTGTTTTTCTGCTAAGTTAAAATTAATTTAAACTTTTTAAAAGAAGCAATTTGTTATTACATTTTAGCTGCAATGGCAGTAAAAGAAATTACTCAGTAACAAAATTAGGCTCTACAACATGTATAGACATTTAATTTAATCTCATTATATTGCTCATAGACAAAATTTAGCTGTATCAACTTCAATAAAAATGAATATATCTTTAAAAAAATTGACAGCATACTAAAGCAATTGTATAAATTTTATCAGAATTCACAGGAAATTTTAAAATGTCAGAATCTTTATAATATTTGATGGGTTCTGAGTTAGGTAAAATACATTGGAAAACCGTTTTATATAATTAAAATATAATAATAATTAATCTGAATAGACTTATTTAAAGAATTTAAACCCTGATAGATCTGTTATAATTGGTATTTTAAAATTAAAATTAAAGGTGATAGGCATGTATATGCATGTATAAAGTGAGCATAAGTTTTATTTTTACCCAGTTAGTATAATCTTTTGTTAAATTTATTTTTTAAATTACACTTTGTTGTTTTTTCCTGGCACCTAAGTTAGACAGTTTTTCCTGGCACCTAACCTGAGTTCAGGCACCATAGCCTGACTCCTGACATTTCAATAGATTTTTCAATTCCTGTATAAAAAATTTATGTTGTTTTATGTGATTTAAGAGTTATGTGATTTGTTTCCACTAGAATAGTTTCCACTCTGTTTTAGAATAATCACCTTTTTATTGTTTTGAATGTTTAACTTTTCTGCTTGTGATTGTGATTTATTTTGATTCCATTTACATCATGATTCTGCTTTCAGATCCCAAAAGAAAGCTCGTTCACTAGCAGCAACAGCAACTAAAAAGGTTTTGGTTTTAGGAGCTGGTTATGTTGCTGGTCCATTAGTTGAGTATTTGACTAGAGATCAAACTATTCATGTAACAATAGGTAAGTGACTATTTTGTTCTTTTTTGTACTTTTGTGATAATTTATTATTGTGTTTTAAATAAAATATTAAATACTTGTTTCAAAATAATCAATATTCAAAATTTTCTATAAGAAATTATGTAGTTAATATAAAATCTGTCTTGAATTCTCCTAAAACATACCTTGTCAGATCAGTAAGGTTGGCTGCATGATTATAAAAAAAAAGATGAAATTGGAATCTGTAATACTATGTAATACAAAATAAAAATTCTTAAAAATATTATATGATCTAATTTTTTTAAAAGCTTTTTGTTTGAAATTGGAGATGAATTGTCAGACAGATTTTAGTTTTGTCCATATTGCAGGGATGGAAAATCTATGCCAATTGCACAAAACTGTCCCAATTTTAAAAATTGCTCCAATCTGCTATAAAAACATAAAAATTTGACGTTTCTGCACCAACCTAAACCAAAAATGAAATCTCAAAAATTTTGTTTTTGAAAACTCGCTTAAATTTATTAAAATGCCAAAAATGGAAAACCTCCTCTGCGAAGAAGGAGTGAAACTGCCATAAACTGCATATTATACGATGAGGTAGTCCTTTTTTTTTCCAGGCACCTGCACCGAGTCATTTCTTTCACTAGAGCTTAGCAGCTAGGAAGCCTGACTCTCAAGAAACCAATCAGAGTCTGCTAATGATAAATCTTGGTGAATTTTGTCAAAAGATTGTGCATAAAAAAATCACAAATTTCAATAAACAATCAAGGAAATATATTGCGAATTTTGTCAAATGATTGCAGAAAAATATTGCAACTTTTATCAATCAATCATGAAAAATATCACGAAATTCGACAAATGGTCGTAGAAAAGAATCAATTTCGTCAAAGGATCATGTTAAAAAAACGCGAATTTTATCAAAGGATCGCATTAAAAAAATAATTTTGTCAAAGGGTCGTGGTAAAAAATGTGAATTTAAACTATTGTGGAAAAAAAATTTTAATATTGTGAAACAATCACCGAAAAAGAATCATGAATTTCGTCAAAATTTACTGTAGTGGGCTAAAAGATTGAAACCAGGTTCCTTTTAGAACTGTCAAAAGTTCCCCGCAAAATGAGAAGAAATGCTAAAAATTAGATAAAATTTGCAGAAGATAAAATTACTATATTTATTGGGCTGAAGACTGAAAGCGGAATTTGTTAAAATGGTATATATGCACAATGGTAAATTAAAATCTATTAACAAAACGTATTTACTATTAATTTGGAGCTGCTACAAATCATAATTAACTGTAATTTACCCACTCCAAAACTGGTATTTACTGCTCCAAAAATTATGTTTGATTTTCCATCCCTGCTATTGTCATAGGACTGATACTGATATTTAGAACTCATTTTCTTATGATATATAAAATTATTTCAATCTTTTATGAAATGCATGTCAGTTATTTATTGATAAAAAAAATTCTTTTAACAGTTGCACATAAGTATTCTACTCTTTTCTTAAAGAACCATTGCCATATGTGAGAATTCATTAGATTTATTTGATTTATGCGATTTTTTTAAAGTAGTCACTCTTTGATTTTTACCCCAAAATATTTTTCTGTTTAATTTTAGGATGTATCCTTCGGAATCAAGGTGAAGCTTTAGTTAAGACTGACAATGCAGAACATGTTGTTTTATGCGAATTTTGAAAGTAGTCACTCTTTGATTTTTACCCTAAAATCTTTTTCTATTTAATTTTAGGATCTATCCTTCAGAATCAAGGTGAAGCTTTAGTTAAGACTGACAATGCAGAACATGTTGTTTTAGATGTGACGACCGGTAAAGGACCACTAGACAAATTAATAGAGGAATCAACACTTGTCATAAGGTATTATTGATATATTGGGGGTAGGAAGAAACGATCAAGATTAATATATTTTTTAGTAGTATTTTTTGTGGGGGGGGGGGGAGGGGGAGTCATTGAAAATAATTATTTTTGACAGAAAAATAATAATTTCAAATGAATTGTTTTAGAATTTTATTTTTGAATATTGTTTTCCTATTGTGTTCACAGATTTTATGCATCTCTTTTCTTTTAATCCCCTCCCCTTTTACGTATATATCCATCTTTTTAATACTTTCCAACATACAGTAAAATCCAAATTATCTGAGTTTCCGCTTTAACCAAGCTATCAGATATTTCTAGGATTTTTTTTTTCTACATTTTTCATTTTTAAAACTATCGTAAAAAATTCTGAACCTGATTTCAGAAACACTCAGGCAGAGCTGCCAACTTCTACGAAAAAATCGTAGTTGCTACAATTTTGGGCCACAAACTACGATGCTACGAAAATCTGTCTAAAACTACGATTTTCTGGGAAGAAGAAAAAAAAAATGCGAATTTTGTCACAGGATCACTCGAAAAATCACGAATTTTGTCACTGGATCGAGCTAAGAAATGCGAATTTCGTTACAGGATCGCTGAAAAAATGCAAATTTCGTAAAAAAATTGGCGGGAAAAAGCAAATTTCGCCAAAGTATCGCCGAAAAAACGTGAATTTCTTCAACTGATTGCTGAAAAAATGCGAATTTCGTCAAGAGATCATTCAGGGGTGATTTTGGTCCGAATTTTCCGAAAAATTAAGGCAATGATTTCCAAAAAAAAAAAATATCGGTCATAAATTCGGACATTAAATGTATCGGTATTTCGGCAAATGATCGCCGAAAAAAATTAATATCGTCTTTCGTTCAAAGAAAAGTCACCAAGTTTGTCAAAAGATCGCGGGAAAAACGTGAATTTTGTCAGAGAATCGCGAAAAAATGACAAATTTTGTCAAAAACATTGCAAAAAGCGGCAAATTTCGTTAAAAGATCGCGAAAAAACAGCAAATTTTGTCAACAGATCGCGCTAAAAACGTGACATTCGTCAGAAAATCACGAAAAAACGGCAAATTTCGCCAAAAACATTGCGAAAAATGACAAATTTCGTCAAAAGATCGCGAAAAAACGGCAAATTTCGTCATAAACATTGCGAAAAACGGCAAATTTCGTCAAAAGATCGCGAAAAAATGACAAATTTTTGTCAAAAGATCGCGGGAAAAACGTGACTTTCGTCAGAAAATCGTGAAAAAATGGCAAATTTCGTTAAAAACATTGTGAAAAACTGCAAACCCACTCCCAGTTGTGTCAGCTTACTCGACCTGATGAAGGACTCTAACTCAGACATTTTTCTCTGGAAGATATACCCGTAGTTCCATCACCCCCTCCCCCCAACCGCCTTGGAATCTTTCAGAAAATTCACTGTGAAGTTCAGAAATTTGGCTTAGGAGTGGACAGAGCATTAATTGAATTGGAATAATTATGTTTAATCAATCCCACTGCAACAAAAAAATTAGCAAAAACAAAAGAGTCTCCTACTTTGTGTGCGTATGGATATACACATGCGTTTAATTGATTAGTATTTGCTCGCTTAAAATTTACAGCATAAAAAACAGTCCCCAACCAACCAACCTTCAGATAAATTTGAATTTGGTGTACTACTATTTCTCATTTTCAAAGGTTGGAAGGTCTGCTCAGGAAAATGAAATCCAACAACACTATCCCCTTTATTTTTCATTGTATCGTACATCTCAGTACCCCTCCCCTTCTTTTGAAAGGAGAGTATTGCAACCCTCAAGGTCAGGGTTCCAAAAGAGAAGTATGCAACAAAAGAGAATTCTCAGAATATTGGTCGTCTAGTCACATGATCCCCTACCTGGAATCGAGAAATGTTTTCAGTTGTTCACATCATCTTGTGTATCTGGAAAGTACGGTGGTAGATTCAGTCAATTCTACAAATTTGAAATGAGTAGCACTAAGAGAAAGCAAGTAGTTGTTCCTATAGAAAAAAAATTAGAAGCAATCCAAAGAATAGATAATGGTGAATCAATAAAGAAAGTAGCAGAAGATCTCGGTGTCGGAGCTGTTGCTGCTGAAAACTGGAAAAGGTAGATAAACAAAATAAAAAAAATGGTGTGCAGAAAAGGCGATTTGCAGTTTATGAAAAACAATCAAAAAGTGTGAATTTGAAAAAGCACCAGAATCATTATTCCTATGGTTCACACATTTGAGAGAAAAGGGAAGTCCAATATCAGGGCCTATGCTACAAGCAAAAGCACTGGACTTTTATAAAATGTTCTATGCTGGAGAAGATTTCATTGCTAGTAGTGGATGGTTGGATTGGTGGAAAAAGATATATGGAATTCGGCAATTAAATATATCTGGAAAAAAATTATCAGCTGATTGTGATGAGGTGATTAAATTCAAAGAAAGTTTTATAAATCTCATTGCAAAAGAAAATCTGAAATTGGAGCAACTTTTCAACTATGATAAAACAGAACAGATCTTTAAAATGTTGCCTTCAAAAACTCTCAGAGCAAAACATGAAAGGTCAGCTCCGGGGTACAAGAAAAGTAAAGAAAGAGTAACAGTAACACTTAAAATGTGCATGTTCAAATGCATCAGGAAACTTAAAACTAAAGACAATGATGATTGGCAAGTTGAAAAAAACCGAGAGCATTTAAGAATGTTCATATTCAAAGTTTACCAGTGTATTACAAGAATCAGATAAGTGCTTGGATAGATGCGGATTTGTTCAAAAAATGGTTTTTTGATGAATTCATTCCTAATGTGGTGACATTCTTAAGAAATCAAAATCTTCCAAGGAAAGCAATTTTATTGTTTGAGAATGCTCCCTGTCATTTGGATGATGATTTATTGGTGAGTGGCAACATTAAAGCCCTTTTTTTGCCTCCCAGTGTCACATCACTAATTCAGCCTTTAGATCAAGGTGTTTTGGAGAACATGACTGAAAAAAATTACAAAAAACTCTCATTGAAGGAATTGAAGTTTTCAGTCTTGGCTTGGATAGACTTCTTGCACCCTTTTTTGGATTTAGTCATGAAACTGCCATTGTCTGAGCCAATCAACAAAGAGGATGTACGTGACAGGATAACGCTGACGAACAACAAGATATTACGAATGCAATGATAATCAATATCGTCAATAAGGAAAATGAATATAGTGATGATGATGAAGTCACAGATGATGAAGATTGACATATGAAAATCTCCCATACAGATGAACTAAAGGCTATCGAAGTGCTATTGAATATATAGAATAACAAGAAGAAGCGACACCAGCAATCCTGATATCCTTAAAAAAGTGGCAAAACATTGCTGCAGAAAAATGCCAAGTAAGGTAACACAAAAACAATTAAGGAATTTTTTAAAGGTAAAAGAACTCTTTAATTATCGTAACAATATGAATTGCATTTGGTGTATGTGTATAAGTTTTGTATTTATTGAAATATACATTTAAACCTATATTATTTATTTTATTTGCAATTTTCGCTTTAAACGAGTTTTTTGGTTATCTGAGTTAGTCTTGGTCCGCATTAACTCGGTTAATCAAGACTCTACTGTTGCTGAAAAGTGCTTATGAATTCAGTTTGTTTGCGCTTTAATGTGTAAATATACCCAGATTGCCATGTAATTGATATATGTTATTGAAATTTACTGTGGCATGTCTGGTATTGAAAATGAAGTGTGTTGCATTTATAGTTCATTTACAAGGGTACTCAAAAGAATTCCATTACATTATGGTCTATGGGAAAAAATTATTTGCAGTGTGTTTTAATGTTACACTATTTCAAATATATTGAAATTGATAATCAATGATGCGCACTACAAGATGCTTGCTATAGATTATGGTGTGCTTAGCAGTTACCTTTCATTTAGAGGCACACAAAAAAATTCAGTTACAGTACTATCTATGATCAATAATTGCTGGAAATGTGTGTTCATAAATTCCATAGATCATATACAGGACTGTACAAAAATATTTGAGTACGTTCCTGCTTATTGGTGGAAATTGCTTAAGGGTGTATTCAAATCCAAACTGCTTATTTTGAGACACATTTTTAAATTCATTTTTGCTCTAAAATGCATCCAATTGGCAGGTTCTCTTATTCAGAAACTTTATAATGTCCGTATTGTCTCGATTTTTTGATAAAGGCAGAATATATCAAAAAATGCTGTCAAAGTGGACATTTTGAACCGAATTTCCCAAAACGATTGTGCTGGAAACAAAAAAAATTATCGTACTGTGAAAATAATTGTTTGTAAATCAATTTTTAATTAATTGAACGAATAATAAAAACATGGATCCCTTATAAATCTCTTCATAAATCACGCCGCCAAGTTTCATGTTTTTATTTTTAAAAATGAGTCTCAGAATTTGTCTCAAAATTTTGAGTTGTTGAGCCTGGAAAAATATTTTTTTGAATACAGCCTTAAGGGGAATTTTCCCCTGTGTCATGTGTTTCCTAACTGAACTAAATTTTTTTGCATACTATGTAGTATATATACAAATCTATAGAATGTATACAGATGCACAAAAATTTCTAATATTTTTTTCCAAATGCTGAAATTGGGTTTTCAGGTGTATTATGCGTTTTCCAAACTGTTTACTTAGCCATCATTTTTCACCTTATTAAATGGTGAAGTTTCTCTACTGAATTTTGAATGTGTTGGGAAAGTGTTTCATAATCTATGTTTAACTCATGATTTTTCTTTCTTGTTAATAAAGTAAATGAAACTTGAGGTGTTTGTAAGCAGAGCCCATTTTCTACATGAAAGAAAACAAATCTAAGAAACTTTTTGGGAGCCTACATTTTTTCTTTCAAAGTCATAAAGGAGAAAGAAAGGACTGAAAAGTTCATACTGGAGACCTTCTAAAAGTGCAGATACCAAGTTATTTTTTTTCTTTTTTTTTTTCAAGCCTTATTGGGGACTATAAAAACATGCAGGTCAGGTGCATTGCACACTTGCAGGATCCTGCACCTGTCCTTACGGTAATTTTAATGTTCACTAGTTTGTCCCTTCATTTAAAACTTCTGACGCCGTGCACAACTCTTGAGTTATATGGGACCACAGTTCATTCTCATCGGCACTAATTTGTGCATTTCAGGCATATGGAAGGCTCTCATCAAAACACTAGCCTTCAATCCCGTGGTCAACGGGCATCCACGATAAAAAAATCAGGTGCTACAGCTAATGAGCGTCCGCTGCCCTGCATTCGGCGACATTAGATACTGCGGCTAACAGGTGTTCACAAACTCGCCTTCGGTCTGCGGCTAACAGGCATGCATGGTGGAATCAGTGAGATTCCCGACTACTCCAAACAAAACGGTCATTGGTAGACATTTCCCGGCTTTCGTAGGTTGTCTCTTCCTGTCAAATCTCAAGCACTCTCGGCCTCCGCTACCTTGTACGTTTAGCAGGCATGCAATGCCCTGCCTCGGCATAAACTCACACTCTTAGCCTTAGGTCTCTGCTAACTCCGGTGCTCAGAAATCTTAAACTCAACTACACCGATCTTCAGACTTCTGTTTCTAAAACTGCTCTTTATTTCAACTCAACTTAGACGGATTCTTTTTCACACGAGCAGGGGTGCAAAACCACCCATTCCTCATGACTGCCTTCTCTACATGAGGCATCCAATAAGAATTCCCAAACCAAAATAATACCTCACACTCTTTTCAATACCATTACTATTAGGTCTAAAACTCCATTAAAAAAAATTAAGGCCTCTGCCACACCTCCTCAATGATATTTTCCCAAGCTGAAACCATGTGGTCCCACAGCCACAAATTCGAATGCACACAAGATCGCAATCAGCAAATCTTCCAAACACAGAGACAATGTTGCCAAAAGCGACCTTTGTTACAAGTACATAGGATCGGATGAAATTTATGACAGCACTTAAGTCAGTGTGGGCCAAAGTCAACAGCCCAGTCTGCACAGGATTTATAGCACTGCAATAAAACTTTTTCCAATTATCAACAAAAGTTGCACTTACATTTCATGGGTGTACCAGGAGCAAAACTCAAAAATAAGTCATAAAGCTATCTGTTTATGCCAATTTACTGATTCCAGAGAGAAGTGAGTACCTATATATTTCCATCACATGTGTGGTCTGTGCTTACCAACGTAACATCTCTGCACCTGGTAGTTCCCATTAAACAAAAAAAATAAATAAAACTCTCTAGGGAAAAGAAACACAAGCATGTCAATAATAAAAGAAAAAGGATGAATAAATGTGATGGTCATACACACATATTTTATTTTAAATGCCATAGATAAAATGTATTTAAGTTTTAAATAGAAAACAACGGAGGGGGGTTGGTGAAACACTTAAGAACAATTACTTAACTGATGAATTTTATTTATTTATTTATTATTTTTTTTTAATGAGAAGGGGTGTGTAATTCATACTAAAATGAGGAAATAAAATTACTTGTATAAAACAGATATAATTTATATTACTCTTCTTTTATATATATATATAAAAAATAGGGGGGACAGGAGAGGATCAGTCACACACTGTCATAACATAGCTAGGGTAGTGCAGGCGGTGTCCCAACATCAGTACAGACCTGTATAGGCATTTCAATGATGCTATTATTGTGATGTAAAAGGCATGATCATAATTTAAATTAATAATTGCAGTTGTGATTTAATAATTTATGAATGGATGCAAAACCCAAAGCACCTATTAGTGTTCTGTATAGGACACTAATGAGAAATTTGAAAAGTAGAAATGTACTTACTTGATTAGTAGAACATGAAGAGAAATACAAAAATAGACAACCTTTTGATTAAACATATCTTTATTTAATCTTGAAAATTTGAAGAGAAGGAGGTTCCCTGCTGGCCACTCATTATTTTAAATGAATGAATTTTAACAATCCCATTGGATTAAAAAATAAAAACTTTGATGAACTGCCATTTTAAAGGACTTTTAAACAGCATTTTTAATTTTGAATATTGTGACTTCAACACGTCAACCCATCAGACTATTAACTTTATTAAATTTTAAATGGTTAGAGTAAATATATAATATCGACGGGGTTTTAAATGTAATAAAAGGTAATTTTTTAATTCATTTGTCAAAGGTAGGACAACAACAATTATGAAATCAAATCAAATTCAAATTCCGAAATGAAAGTATGTTTTGATCTGCAAACTAGGAATGATACAACACGGAGTGACATCATCTGGCAAATCTCCATAATGGGAGAAATAACATCCATAGGGCAAGATATCGAAGAAGCCACACCTCTGAGATTATGATTGACAGACATACCAACGCCATTGCAAAATAGCATGTCGTCAGGAGGAGAAAATAACAAAACACGGCATGTGTCGGAAATAGATACAGCATGTGCAAGAAAACAGACAACATGCTCACCTGCAAACCTAACACCACAGCAATGCTTAGAAATAGAATAATTCATATCAGCAAAATTAAAATCGACGAGAAAAGCAATTGGGAACAAAAACAATGTGAGATTCTTCTCACAATTATTGATAAACACCAGCGATCTGTAGAAACACAAGTAAAATGTTTTAAAATATACTTTAAATATGATTGCAGTGGTGCTGCCACCTAAGCTCTGGTGGAGTTCTGGTGGGTGCCTATTTAATATAAACTATGTCCATAAGGGTTGTGGTCAGCTTTTGCTCTGCCCATTAGAGTATGGTCACATATACTATTGCCACATCCACATTTCATCTTCTGTCTATTCTCGTGTTTTACTTACCCATCATACGTAGTATAGGGTAAAACTTGTAATCGTTTTGAAAATCGGAAAACAATTTTTTTGATAGATTTACACGTTTCAGACACTGGAGATTCTGAAAAACACATTTTTTGAAAAAAAAAAAAAATTGCCATCCGTCTGTCTGTGTGTCTGTAAGCGCTCTATCTCCCAAACAAATTGAGATAGAGACTGGAAATTTGGTATGTACTTAGTTATGTAATAATGGGAAGAAGCTTATTGAATTTCAGTAACCTCGATTATCCAGAACTATTTTTTTCGGACTCTCAAAATATTCATTCTGATTAAAGGTATATAAAAATTTTCAAAATTGTTTATTTTAAGGAGTGAATATAAAAGACAATAAAAATACATAAATTTTGCATAAAGAATGAAGTCAATCGGATAATTAGTTGCCGAGATATTTGTAATCCTATTTTCCACACTCTTCGATTTTTCATGATTCTGTATTTCATTCAAATTTCAATTCAAAGATATATTTTAATTGGAAATGAGACGCTTAATCTGACGTGGTAAACTGTTAGTTCATATGATTATCAATTTTGGAGTTATAAGGATGTTTCTTTTATGCAATTCAGTAATAGAGCATTTAAAGTTTATGATGTCATCCAGTCACGATTTTATTCGAATTGCAATGCATTTTATAAATAGTTTACACATGTTTTATTTTCATATTTCATATTATGCATATCCATGATGGGTAAGTATTACGGTGGCCCCCAACAACTAGTTTTGTTTAGTCCATAAAATTATTTTTATGTTATCATAAAACAATTCTAATTTTTATCTGTTACAGGCATTTTCAAACAGCACAAGGAAAAATGTTGCATAAGAATGTTATATTAATGCTTTCTAATTCTGTATTAACTATGATGATGATGATATATCTGCATTACATTGAATGATTATTAAAATAATGTATTTAGAAACTATTAAAATAATGTTCTTGATTTTTTTTTTTTTTTCAATTTGAATTTAGAGAGTAATTTATATTTTCTTAATTTTATTTTAGCATTTGTAAAATAACATATATATTTTGTTTTTAGTCTTTTGCCCTATTCATTACATCCAACAATTGCTGAACGGTGCATAAAACATAAGATAAATATGGTAACAGCAAGTTATTTATCTCCTGAAATGAGGAAGCTTCACCAACAGTAAGTATTCACAATGTTAAATTTTCTATGAAATTTTTGCTTTGAAATTACTTTTGTATTTCATGGATAATACTGAATCTCTAGTCAAGGTAGTGGCATTGTTCTGGTTGTTTAAAGTTTCTAGTCGTTCAATATCAGAAAATTCTTAATTTTAGCAATTGCATTAACTTTTGAAGTCTATGCTTTGTGGTTTAAGATTTATATTTCACCCATGATATATATATATTCTGAAACAGATAAATTCTATCAAAAATTAATAAAACATCAACAGATTTTATTTATTTTACAATAAAGAGCATTGTGAAATATTAAAAGTTACTTTTAACAAAAAATATGTCTTTTAACTTATGACTAACTTATTCCATTATGATTAAAATTTCTAAAATGTTTTTGTAATTGCTTTGAAGTTTTCAGACCAATAAAAGTCCCTTTTAATGAATTACTCTAGGATTTTCTTATATCATTTAAATAATCTTACCTACTTCATCATTATTGTTTATTTATCACTCTTTTCTATATGTTGTTGAATTCTTAAGATGCTATAATTTTAAATTTTAGAGTTATGTTTATAGCTACCAACAAGATCAATATATTTTATCTCAAGTAAATAGAATCAGTTGGGAATATTTTATTTAATATATATATATATATATATATATATATATATATATATATATATATATATATATATATATATATATATCTTTCATTTATATATTTAAATTACAAACTAAAGACTATAAATATGTTATTACAAAATTAGAACATTGACTATTTTTTCTTGCAGGGCTGAAGATGCAGGTATTATAATAGTGAATGAAGTTGGTCTTGATCCAGGTATTGACCATTTGTTAGCTATGGAGTGTTTTGATGAGATCAAGTTGAATGGTGGAAAGGTAAGAATTTTTATCATTAACTGTTTCACTTCTGTAAAATTTTGTTAGCTATTTTTACTTGCTCTCAACATAAGCATGACATATCAAATGCCTCATATATAATTTACATATAGCTACAAAATGTCTTTCATTTTATAATGTAAAAAAGATGTATCTAAAAAACATTTCCCCCTTTCTTTTTTTTCCCTCTCTTTTTTTCTTTTTTTTTTTTTTTTTTTTTGTCACTAAATAAGACTATTAGGATTAAATTCAGAATAAATTTCTCAGAATTTTGAATTAATGTTTTTCTTAGGCACATGGAGAAAGGCAGTTGTGAATCCATACAGAATGAGAAGGTTTGGAGAGAAATTGATATATGGGTTGGTAACAGAAATATTTCAGAAAGATCCAAGAAAAGTAGAATTCTCAAGATAAACTGGATTTTGCATTTTTTTTTTTTTTTTTTTTACTTTCTTCCAACTTTACAAGAAGAAAGTATTGGATTCATGAAAATTTTCGACGGATTTATACATTTTAGGAGGTCCTGAACACGTTTTGACTGTTTTTAGAAAATGTTTGTCTGTGACTCTGCCTGCCTGTCTGTCTGTATGTGACAAAAATTTTGTGGGCGCTCTATCTCAAGAACTAATGTACGAAATTTAATAAAACTTTATATTCAATTAGTCCCTGATATAAATTAGTGCTGATTAGTTTTTGATGAAAATCGCCCAACAGGTGGAGCTGCTATGCTGCATTTTTCGCGATTTCCGCAATAGCTCTATCTCAAGAACTAATGCACTTATTTTCATCAAACTTCAGATTCATTTAGACCTTGACATAAATAGACACAGATTACATTTTGGTGTAGATATCCCAACAGGTGACGCTGCTATACCAGTTTTTTCATTATTTTTATGATAGCTATATCTCAAGAACGAATGCACGGAATTTCATCAAACTTCAGATTCTGCTAGATCTTGACATAAATAGATGCTGCTTACGCTTTGGCATAGATATCCCAACAGGTGGCGTTGCTATACCAATTGTTTCATGATTTTTACGATAGCTGTATCTCAAGAATGAATGCACAGAATTTCATCAAACTTCAGATTCTGTTAGACCTTGACAAAATTGATGCTGCTTAAGTTTTGGTATAAATAGCCCAACAGGTAGTGCTGCTTTTTTAGTTATACTTTTTTCATTATTATCACGATAACTATATCTCAAGAACTAATGCACAGGTTTTCATCACACTTCAGATTCAGTTAGACGTTGACATAAGTTGTTGTTGATTAGGTTTTGGTCTTAATCTCCCAACAGGTGGCGCTGCTATGCTGCATTTTGCAGGATTTACCCGATTTTAGCAATAGTCATATCTCAGGAATTAATGCACGGAATTAAATAAAACTTTAGATTTAGTTAAACCTTGATATAAATTGGAATGGATTTTTTTTAGTGTATGCGAAACCTGTGTGAGATAGAAGAAAGTTTTGGGATTGGCACATCCGACTAGTTTATTATTCTTAAAGAAATTTAATTTTTGCCTAAGATCTGTATTCCTGTGAAAAGAGTATCATAACTTGCTATGATACTGCCTAGTCTTTTTCCATCCGCTGCATGAATGCTGGCATCTCCATCTGTATTATACTTACTTCAGTAAAATCTCAACACCAAAAATTAATGAACCAATATGATATTTTGGATATATAAGTTTATTTTATAATTGTTATAGAGATTTTTAATTTTTATTACAATGTGTAAAAAGCGTGATGAAATTCATTATTAAACCCTTCACTTTGCTTTCTGTAAGCCAAGTTAGGCCAAACGCTGAAAATATTGAGAACAAATTTGTATTGTAAGGTGTTTATTCAGTCATCTTAATAAAATATTAGTAGATGAAAGTACATATATATTTTCCAATTTATGCACTTTTTATTCCATTTTCATTTAAACCTTTGCATTTTTTTCCTTTTTTGTATACTTTTTGTTTCCATCCCTGGTCTTTATTTATGGGATGGGAGTAGAAAATAACAGTTTTTATTGTAAGACTCAGTTTGATTATAATAAATCTTATAATAACATAGTTAATATATTTATATTAGAATAGATGTTTACTGCAAAATATGTCAAAGAAAAATATCTTACATATGCATTAATAAAAATTGGAAGGTCTCATATATAATCCATCAGAAGTTTTATTTCATATAAAGTTGATAACATTAACCAATTTGTAATTAAAACATAAAATTCATTTGCTTTTAGCTGTAATGTGACATTGTAAAGAATAAATCTTCATTAAATCTGTCCTTCCATATCTTAATATATTTATTTTTCTTAAGTTAGTTACTTTACTTACAATCTTTATAACTTCATGCAATTCCAATTTAACAATTTTGTTTTTCCTTTAAAAAGTGCTTTTTGTGATGGTACAAAACTTGTGTTTATCTTGTAAATTATAGTTTTCACAGATCCTTCTAGAACAAAGATTCCTAAACTATGAGTATCAAGTGATGTTTTGATGGATCATGGACTGATTGGGCAGATCTGAAAAAAAACTAGTCGGATATGCCAATCTCAAAACTTTCTTCTATCTCATACATGTTAATGCTTCAAAATTCGCTATCACACTGACAAAAAATCAATATTTTTCATCATTCTGTTGTACGTCAGTTGCTTGCGAATCGTCGGGTTACCTGGATGCGAGCAGCTGAAGTATTATACTAAACTACAAAAAGTCCTTCTGGCCTGTACCGGAAGGAAAAGATAGCTTCCCTATTGTTTGGTTTTGAGATTTTAGCTAATTCTACTGAAAATATGTGAAGCTAAAATGCGCAGAACCTGATTACAGAAGAGTCATTCCCAGTACTCCTCAATATGGAATTTGAATGAGAATATTGCCAAATTAGACAGACATAGCGAAGTTGGCTTCATACATGGCAACATATTTTTGTCGCTCATTTTGGCGATATTTCACCAATTATCGCTAAGCTTGGTGAGAATTTGATGTTGGCGAATATAAATATATAGTGTTAAGCATGTAAGTATTGAAATTATAGTTACAACAATGAAGGAAAATTTGGCGAAACCATGTTCACTAAAACTCATAAATTAAACCCGTTTATGGAGAAATACTGCTCTATTGTTTCAAAATGTCAGCCACCTTATAATTTCAAACTGCTATATCTCAGCCATTTTTTTTAGATAGAGGCAAAACAAAAAATGCTCTGGAATCCTTGGATCAAGGCCAAACATTTAACGCAAAACGTTTTTAGGATTTCTAATTTTTTTGTACAGCTTTTTGAAATTGAAATCTTTAAATGGCTATCACATCGCCCCTTCCATTCGCAATATCCCCAAATTCAACTGGGATTTGTTAGTGAAAATGGAACAAAAATCGCGATTGCAGTGCCCCTTTCATCGAAATATCCCCAAATTCAACTGGGACCTGCAGGCTATAGTCAAAAACATAGAAAAAAAATTTGGTTCAATTATCTACATAACTTCATGCACTTTTCGATTATACAATAGTTGAAATGGAACAAAAATCGCGATCGCAGCACCCCTTTTTGTTGAAATATCCCCAAATTCAACTGGAACCTGCAGGCTATAGTCAAAAACATAGAAAAAAAAATTTGCTTCAATTATCTCCATAACTTCATGCACTTTTCGATGATACAATAGTTGAAATGGAACAAAAATTGCTATCTCAGCGCCCCCTTTGGTCAAAATATCCCCAAATTCAAGTAGGACCGGCTGACCATAGCCAAAAACACAGAAAAAAAATTTGGTTCAATTTGATGAATAACTTCATACACCTTTCGATAATATAATGAGGACAGACAGACATTTTGTAAAAACAAGCTTTTTGGAATCTCTGATCCCTAAAATGTGTAGATCTGTCGAAAACCGGAAGTCGAAAAAAAAATTTATTACAATACTTTCTTCTATTATAGATAGAAGAAAGTAAAAAACATATTGTACTGTTCTCTAAAAAAAAAAAAAAACCCAGAGTGAAATGTTTCCTTAAAAAAACCCATACTAGTACTTCATCAAATATTTCACTAAAGTAAATTTTTTTGTTTTTATTATGTTTTTATACACCATTTAGAATAATAAAAATAGTTAAAAATACTTAAGGAGTGCTTATTTAGTTTTAAAATAATTTGAATTAACAATTGCAGAATTCTGGCAAAACATGAGTTTCATTTTTGCAGATTTTTTTGTTATAATAGAATTTTAGAATGATCTACATAAATTTTTAATATTTTTTTTTTATGTTAAACCATTAATATGTAATGAAAAGCATCATTTTCAGCTGATTATGTTAGTTGTGGGGTTTTTTTCAAGTAAAATGTTTTTTTTTTTTTTTGTCAAATGCTGGCTTATTTGGCTGCCACTTTGTAATAAAGTGATAAAATGAAAAATGCTCACCATTAAAATCTTAGTCAGAACAAGATGTAAAAATTTAGTAATGTCTATTTTTTTGCATTCATTATTAGATTTTATATAGAGGAAATTTTAAAAAGTGGATTTTTTTTTTTAGAGGACAGCACAATAATTTTATCTCCTGCATTAATTAATAAAAACAATATGTTATAACTTAAAAGTAAAATATCAGGAAACAATATCGATAAATAATTTTGTGAAAAGACAGTGTTTTGTTTTATTAAACTTTATGTAGAGACCAGCTTGAGGTTAAAATTAAAAATGTTTCAATCCTGGCACAGAATCTCAGCATTGGTGCAAAACAGTGCCATAAATTGCAAATGTGGGAACTGCTATTCTAGAGTATTAATATTTACAATAATTAACCTATATATTAATTCATTTTCATAGCTCTCCATTCCGTATTGATAATTTCTTCAATTCTGTACCAGTCTGTTGTATATTGTATACAAATCTGATAGACTTATTCAGAGTTAGATTCTCACTGATGGCAAAATGCATGGTAAACTGTTTGGCATGCCAGAAGCACAGCAGTTATTAGCCAAAGGCTGAAGCACAGCAATTTTTTTTTAATTCCAAGGCTGTCTTTAACTTTCATCATATGTTTAATATAATACTGCCTTTTTAATCATCTTTTGTAAGTATGCATGGCTTGAACGAGATTCATTTTCCAAAAAAAGAAAAAATCTCGCGCTTACTAAAGAAAAGTTCAAGTAATTACTGCCATTCTAAAATAAAAATAAAAATTATAATTTAAATTTATTTTACTTTATTACAATGTTGTTTTTATCTTTTATCATATGTAATGTTTAATATTACATTACTGTTTTAATAATCTTTCATAAGTATTGTGAAAACTTCTGTACCGAGTGGGATCAGAGATGTTTAGTAGTGTGAAAGATACCGAGCACAGATTAAATTAACTAATGAAAATTTATTAAAGTTGATTTACAACTTATAAGAGTTTCATTGAATCTAAGATTTAATATTTCAGTTTAAGTCCTATGTGCAGTTTCTAAATGACATGGTGGCAAGCAACCCCGTTGTCGCCGTCTCTATTCAACCGCTTCTCTGAGTCAAACAGAGTTCATAGACTCTTTAGACTACTTAAAAATTTCTTAGAAATTAAACAATTTCCAAGGAGTACTTAGAACTCCTTAAATAAACAAAATACCCCTTAAAACTCCTTATATTGTCATGAAGTATAATTTAGCATTGAACAAGGATTTAATTGAAATATACAAGAGTAGAAAGTGGTAACATATTACATGGTGAATGAATAATACTGCTTAAGCATGTATCGCTTGGAAGAGATTTAAAGGTAGTAGAATAAAAATATTCTCGTGTTTACAAAGATTAAAGTTCAAGTGATTACTGCCATTCTTTAAAAGAAAAAAAAAAGAAGTAGTAGTTACTGTATTTTTTTGTGTATGTTGTGGGGTTTTTTCCCTTCAAAATTTACTTTTAAAATCTAGGTGCATGTGATACATGATGAGTATTTGGGATTTTACTGCCCTCTGTATATATGGCCATTGGTCAATGCATAAAATAATTCTCTGGCAATTTTGTATTCAAATTTACGAAACCAGTAAGCAATGCATTCCGTATTGATCATTTCTTCAATTCTCTACCAGTCTGTTGAATATTGTATACAAATCTGATAGACATATTCAGAGTTAGATTACTTAGTACTTTGTAATTTTAGCACTAGCTATTAGATTTTAATAGAATAAAAACCATTTTCTCCCCTTTAAATGATGTATTAAAAATTAGGGTGGGTATGCATTTACACAAGGGTACGGTATACATGAAAAAATATGGTAAATCCTTTAAAATTCTTGTACTCCTTAGAATATTTCTAGAGTCTTTGGATTTTTTCTTCTCAAGCCTGTATGAATCCTAATCACGAGTATTACTTAAAAATACAGTCCTCTCGTGTTACAAGTTAGTGCTGCAGGTCCTAGGTTTCTGTGAACAGTTAGGGCACTACTTGGAGAGAAAACTTGGAGTTTTCTCTCTAATTGGGAAAAATCTTTCTCTAAAAGGTACTCTCAGGCATCGGATGATGTGAGAAGCAGGTTGCTCATTCCCAGCTCTCTGTGAGAGACACTTGAATCAGAATGAATAGTTTTTTCCCTCTCTTCCTCCATTGCTTCTCCCCCCAAAAAGGGGAATGCGTCACGGCTACGGGTATTTCAACCAGGAGTGCGAAAGGATGTTTCGACGAGTACCTTTGACAGTATAGATTCCTCTTTCTTTTCCCTCCGATATTTCCATCCCCTCCCGTAAAGCTGACATCAAGCCCCAAAAAGAGGTGGAACATGGGCGTTGTTCTCCTGACTCTTGCCAATCGTACCTTCTCTGCAATGCATGCATTGGCTTTCCTTTGTTTTCCAATGTTGCCTACTGGTGCCACAAAATGTCTGAAAACTATCAAAAATTTGGGCAAGGATGTTCCCGAGACGTAGAGTAATTATTCAGGGCTGGACTTCGGTGAATTTTTAGCCAGAGTGTTTTCAATTTCCTAGTCAAAGCTGAAACTAGCAAAGAATAATGATGCTGTTCTCAGTTCATAGCTCTCTGCTGTAGGTCTCAGACTGTGAAAATAGAGATTGTTCGAAGTTTCTTTTAGCTGGGAATCTGAAAAGTGTAACTAAATGGATTTAAAATTTCTGGTCTTAAAGTTATTTAATGATTACTGCACATGCACAGTATTTAGTTGTTTCAATGAGGTGCACAGTACTTAGTGGTTTAAAACCCTTAAAAATTCTTGGGTTCTTCATCTTGGGATTATTTAGCTGCATATCATTAGCAATGCAGTGATCAGAATCATTCTGCAGTTGTATCTTAAAGGCAATTAGTTATTGCAAGATTGGTTCTTAGCTTTTCAAAATATTAAACACAATACAGTAATTATAGTTATTTATTGGAGAATATTATTTATTATATTAATCCAAATACAATCGTAAAATGTTTGTATAATTAAGTGTTAAAAATTATTTTCTTTTTTACAGATAACTTCATTTGTTTCATTTTGTGGTGGATTACCTGCTCCTGAATGTTCTGATAATCCTCTCAGATATAAGTTTAGGTAAATTGTTAATATGACTACTTTATTAATCAGTGTTTTGTGTCACTTGAACTGTATTATATTAGTTTGAAATAAACTTTCAAGATAGTATAATTTAAAGTAGCAAAAAACAATTGTGAAATTTAAAATAACATTAACAATAATATTGTTACAAATAATATAATAAAATCACTTATTACAGGGTTCATACTCTGCTTGAAAGTGCTTGAAAGTCCTTGAATTTTTAAGAGAGAAAAAAGGTCCTTGAAAGTGCTTGAATTTTCTTATATTTTAATGAAGGTGCTTAATTTTCGTTATTTTTTTTATAGGTGCTTAATTTTTCTTATTCAGATATTCGAAATAAAATATAATTGCAAGCTTAAAAAAAATCGGCTAAAATAATTGCTCCGAGATTTTCTTTTTAGGGGTTCAGAGCTCTAGCATTTGTCCCTTTACCCTTCCCTCTATAAGATTAAGTTAACAACAAAAAAAAAAATGAAAAGAGGAGGTAACTTGTTGCTACTACCGACTGCAAGATTGGAAATTCTGTTCTTATCTGAGGAATATGAGGAAGATTGGAGGCGGTGTGATAGCAATGTTATTCACGTGTCGTGAATCCATGGGTACCAGCAAATGGGAGCAGGGAAAGGTCGTCGCCTTTGTTGTAATTCTAATTTTTTAAATTAAATAATTTAAATTATTTGGATTTACTTTAACTGGAAGGAATATAAAAAACTCCAAAAAGACCTTAAAAAACAGTATGATCATGGTAGCTAAATATAGAATATATAATATATAATGACCTAAATATAGGTAGCTGCGGCTTGCATGTGTTACATAATGCATTTAAAGCTGATGGAGCTTTTTCAAATTGGCAAATGGATGTTTTTTTTTTGATTAATTTGCATAGGCTATTCAAGGACACTCCAGCAAATCTTCTGATTATTATGAAGTATCATCAACTGGCAAGACTGCCTTGAAGTTTTGCAGACATAGATGGCTTGACAGCCTACCAGCTATAAAAAGAGCCATTGAAATCTTGGAAGATTTAAAGTCATTTATCTCTTGTGTCAAAAAAAAAAAAAAAAAAATCCCAATCCCAACAATCGCACATATGACTCCATAAAATCTTTTTTAAAAGATGAATTGTTAAATGTTAAGTTGCATTTTCTCTCATCAGTTGCATCTTTGGTGCAACCTTTCACGACGAAATATCAAACTGAAAAACCTGTGCTGCCATTTTTTGCCGCTGATTTAACAAAGTTAATTCAGTCATGCTTATTGAATTACAAAATTCTTAAGGATGGTGAAATAAAAAATGTATCAGTTTCGAAACTTTGTTGATTTGAATTCAAAACTGATATGTTGAATTCCATTGCTAAAATAGAAAATATTCACTGGGGAAAAATTGCTCAAAAATCTAACAGAGCAGAAATCTGTGAAAGAAAGTGACGTTATTGCTCTGAAGCAAGAAATAAGGGACTTCATTTGTGCAATTACGAAAAAAATCCTTGAAAAAAGCTCAATAAATTATTGTATTGTACGCAATTCATCTTGTTTGAATCCGGGTAAAATTGCACGGAATAAAAAAACTGCATTTCATAAATGCCTTTCAAGAAAATGGTTGGATCCCAGAAGATGGCTGTAAAACCACTCTTCAGGATTTTTCAAGATTCCCTTGAAACAACAAACTTATCAATTTTCATGAGCTTTAATGAATCGACAGATAGATTGGATGATTTTTTTTATGATCATATGTGTGTTAAAGGACACATTAAAGCCTTCCATGTAACCAAACTTGTGTTGCTTTTGTCCCATGGACAAGCTTCTGTCGAGAGAGGATTCTCTATTAACAAAATTATGGAAGTGGAAAACCTAAAAGAACATTCTTATATTTCTTTAAGAATTATAAAAGATCATATAGAGTATACAATAAAATTCAACGTTTAACACACAATAAACAGACGTACGTTTCGTGAGTAACTTGGATTCACATCATCAGTGTCAGTAAGAATAAAAATTATTATATCCCCCCAAAGACATGAAACAGAATCAAAAACCCAAATGACAGACAATAACATACTGAAAGTTCATCACGCACGAGCAACCAATAAGATTAAGCCGGAAGTGATGCACTATGACAGTAAATCAACCCAGAAAGGTGAGATGTAAGGTACGCTTGAAAAATCGTTGACCAAGGAGTTACCAAATCTATGAATATAAACTGCTTCGAAAAAATCTAAATCTAAAGGAGTATTGCATTTCTTAATAATAGTGGCTGAATCAAAATTGAAATTATGTCCCTCCCTCCAACAATGACAAGCAATAGAGGATTTTTGTAATTCCTTTTTCTTAACTTAGTTTCTGTGTTCATTGATTCTGAAATGGAGTTGTTGTTCAGTCTGTCCTATGTAGGACAAACCACATTGACATTGGATATTGTAAATCCCCCTGAAGTTTTGATATGTCATTGATTCTGAAACGGAGTTGTCGTTTAGTCTGTCCTATATAGGACAGACTAAACGACAACTCCATTTCAGAATCAATGAACACAAAACTACGTTAAGAAAAAGGAATTACAAAAATCCTCTTTTGTTTGTCATTGTTGAAGGGAGGGAGATACAGTGAAACTTCCATTTAACGAAGTCTCATCGTCATACTTAAGAACTTCATTAAATAAAAATCAACTTAAATTCACGAAAATTTCCCTTCAGGTATGACAACCAGGTATTGGATTCAGAAGCCTTTTATTCTGTTTCAATTTTGAAGCAGTCTTTTAAAAAAAAAACAGTTGTATACGGTCGATGGAATCATGTCACATTCCCAAGCTTTCATCAGCTCTGATACACAGATTCTCAAACTAAAGTTTTCACTATATTGTCTTTTTTCTGTCATTTTTTATAGTATTCTTCAGGATTTTTTATTATTCCTTAAACTAATTGGGAAGTTTAGAAGTTGTATTGGCAAGAACAAAAATAACTTTGATGTTCTTCGGTTTGCATTTTGAAGGACATTCTTGTGGATGTACAAAGCAACTGTCAATAAGCAATGGAAGGTCAGAATGGTAACTGTCTGACTCTAATTGATATTTTTTGCTTTAATGCATCTGGTGGCATTGCGTCGCTGTATCTTCTATATCATTGAAATTGAAAAGGGCGATTTTGACTTCCTCCAACTGTCAGTACAAGGATCTCGGTGTGGTAGAGTGGTGAAAACAATTTTTCTTAGTGTGAAAATAATTGTTTTATTTAGCACCAAGCAAAATAGAAATTATTTAAATGTGTTCATTTTCATACAATCCACTGAAATAATTTCGCATATCCATCGCAACAGTAACCTCTTAGTTTGAATTCTGTATATACCTACAAAAGAGAAAGAAACTTCATTATATAGAATATATATTTTGTAATAAGGAGATTAATTTCCATGTTCATTGTGTTCAAAGTCAAAGTTTTGCAGAAAATTTCTTTAAGTAGAAAACTTTGTTAAATAGGGACTTCGTTAAAGGGAAGTTCCACTGTAATTTCAATTTTGATTCAGCCACTATTATTAAGAAATGCAATACTCCTTTAGATTTAGACTTTTTTGAAGCAGTATATTCATAGATTCCCTGGTCAAAGATTTTTCAAACATACCTTACATCTCACCTTTCTGGGTTGATTTACTGCTCCATAGTGCATCGCTTCCAGCTTAATCTTATTGGTTGCTCGTGCGTGATGAGCTTTCGGTGTGTTATTGTCTGTCATTTGAGTTTTTGTTTCTGTTTCATGTCTTTAGGGGGATATAATAATTTTTATTTTTACTGACACTGATGATGCAAGTCCAAGTTACTCACAAAACGTATGTCTGTTTATTGTGCTACAGTTCGATATTGTGTGTTAAACGTTTAATTTTATTGTATATTTATTCACACAAGATTTTCTTCATAATCATATAGAGTATTGTGATAGTGTACTTAAAGTACCTATAAAAAAAGAGCTACTTTCGTCTGCATCCAGTCGTAGACAAAGGTACATGATGTACCTGAAAGATCAGCAAAAAGAGAAGGAAAAATATCTCACTGAGAACAAGGAAAGAAAGCTTGAAGATGATTTAGATGACTTAAAGAAAAAGAAAAAATGCTTATGGAAGTTGACATCAAAGAACTTCGGGCTTCAGCGGATGAGCTGGCTTTGAAGGCAGAGTCTAAAAAAAAAAATGACTTTCTGCATATAGCCAAACAGCCTGAAAAGAACCGTAAAAGAAAAACAGGTTGAAGTTAAAATTTTAGATGAAAAAATAGATGAGGCAGTTAAAAAGCTTTAAGGCTGAAAAAAGTCTTGTATTTAAAATGCAATAAATTATTCATGCTGAAACATGCAAATTTTTGTTTGTGTGTGTGTGTGTGTGTTTTAATATACCTTTTTGTAAAATGATTTAGTGGATGTTTTCAAATTAAAGTAAGGTATGAAAAATTGTTTAGTTTCTTTTTAAATTGTGTGTATTATGGCAGTGCAGAGTTATCAAGTGTCTACTTTTGTCTAGTGTTAGCACAGATAACTTTCAAAGTATACTGCAAAAATATTTTCTGTATTTTTCAGAGACTTTCTTATAACATTTCACATATAAAACTTTGCTACTATATGTTATGTATGGCATTCACCTGAAAACATATGAAAATTAAATTTTTTTTTCCTCTTTATACATTTGCATTATACAAACAGACATAGTATTTTGTAACGTCAAAATTTTCATTTCTGAAAAGGTGCTTGAATTTTGGGTAAGGTGCTTGAATTTTATCATGTAAAGAGAGTATGAACCCTGTTATTAACTTTAAATTAAAGATGTAATTACTGCTTTAAGTGATATAACATTACACAAAAGGCTTAAAAATACCTTTTAATACAAAGATGACATGTTTCCTGCGCTTTAACGGCGACGACTTCAAGATCAAAATGATAAACTATTTTCACAAAGTTTTTGAAAATGATAAACACAAATCACAAGATCACATGTATAATAGGGTGGAGCGTAAAATAAAAATTTTTGAATTCAAAATCGGCCCGGTGTGCGAAAGTTGTGTATTGTATTGCTTGTTATAGAAAAAAAATTTCAACCCCCTTAGTTGATATCTTCATGCGCTGCAAGGGGCGCAAAATTTCCTAATTTTAGCTAAATTACGCACATTTTCCTGGATTTTAATAGCAATTAAATTTTTTGAATTCCAAAAGTGGCTCAGTGTGTTAAAGTTGCGTATTGTATTGCTCATTATGTATAAAAACTTCAGCCTGCTCAGTTGATATCTTCATGCGCCCCAAGAAGCGTGAAATTTCCGAATTTTAGCTAAATTACGCTAATTTTACCGAATTTTAATAGCAATTAAAAATTTTAATTTGTTATTGGCCCATTATAGATACAATGCTATTAGGTCTCCTTATCATACATAAAAAGTTTCAAATCGAACATCATCTGAATGCGCCCCAACAGGGTTAAAACATTATTAAATCTGAAAAATTTTGACTTATTTCAGGTTTACTTGAAAATACTGTTAGATAATACAAATGAAGATTTACACAAAACTTTCAACTTTTCATTAATTTTGACTACAATATGATATAATAATATATGTTCTTTTGGCATGTTTACATTTCACTCCTGAGTTTTAATAAGCACCAAATAATTATAATATGTAAGAGTAGTGTGAGTTTTTAAGCACTTTTAGTTTGAACTTTGTAATCGCTTTTTGTATCAAAAGTCTTCATTCTGGAACGTGACTCAATTTTAGTCCGAATCAGTCTGACCCTTCTTTCGTATCCACATACAGCTTCTGAGGCCTCTGTTACTAATTTAACAATTCTCTCAGTTGCTTGTGTATGACATGGTATTTTCATTAGGCTTGAAAGAGTTTCAGAACCTGCACTTAGTGCGCCATTTTTTAACCTTTCAATTTCTTCTAAATTCCTCGTAATTGGAGGTTCCAATCATTCTTTTACATCTCTCTCTATTCTCTGATTTCCATCGATTAAATCGACATAGTCTTTTGCTTCAAAATTTATGACTGGAATGCTAAACTTCCTTACATTTCTGTTCTGTAGCTGTCTTTTCTGCTAGCTGTAGTCTCTTGCTGCTTTTATGCGTCTTAATGAGAGTTCTCTAATGTGCTTCCTATCATCTGTTAGCATAGCAAAGAGTAAATTTTCTTCATGAGCGAAATAGCTGTTTCTCTGGATCACAACGTCAATAATATCCTGTAAATCTGGCTCTAAATACCTTGAATTATTTATTAAAGCCCGTAAATGCTTACTTCCATCTGAACAATATGGTTTTTTCTTTATCAGAAACCAAATGGGTTCATAGACTTTCATCACATACTCGCACAGGACATAAAGATTCGTTGAAGGATTCTCACTTGCAATGTAGAGACGCAGAAGTCTTATAGTGGTGACTGTGGTTAACCATCTTGAGTGATTTAGTGGTCCGAGTTTCTTAAATGGGAATTCTGGAGTACTTTCACCTGATGAAACAATGCACCATGCTTCGTGAAGAATTCTTTGGTCACTACTCAGTTCTGAAAAGTCCAGCTGGAATTTCATTGCCTTTTATAGGGATAAATTTAGCTAATGGTAAACTTTCACACGTTTTAATGGATTTCCCAATCGGTCCTGAAAATGAACTTAGGCCAGACGTCTCTGCATCCAGATGTTGAAATAAATGACGGAGTGGCAGTTCATTTATATGTAACATACAAATAAACCACTGAACTGGCTATTTTCTTCTGTGTAATGCATGGTAGAGGCTTTTAACCAGATATTTTTAACATTGTTTGCAACACGTTCAGAAATTTCATTAATGGAAGGTTCTTTACTGGTGCTATCTTGTTTGGGATTACTGCGTACAAAAACTAGTTGTTGAGGGCCACCGTAATACTTACCCATCATGGATATGCATAATGTAAAATATTAAAATAAAAATGTGTAAACTACTTATAAAATGCATTGCAATTCTAATAAAATCGTGGCTTGATGACGTCACAAACTTTAAAGGCTCGATTACTGAATTGCTTGAAAGAAGCATCCTTATAAATCCAAAAATAATAATCCTATTAACTAGCGGTTTATTGCATCTGATTAAGCTTCAAATTTCCAATTAAAATATATCTTTGAAGTGAAATTTGGATGAAATACAGGGTCATGAAAAATCGAAGAGTGTGGAAAATAGGATTCCAAATATCTCGGCAACTAATGATCCGATCGACTTCATGCTGTATGCAAAATTTATGATTTTTTATTGTCTTTTATATTCATTTCTTAAAATAACCATTTTCGAAAATTTTTATATACCTTTTATCAGAACGAATATTTTGAGAGTCCGAAAAAAATAGTTCCGGTTAATCGAGGTTATTGAAATGAAATACGCTTCTTCCCATTATTACATACTAAGTACATACCAAATTGCTAGTCTCTATCTCAATTTTTTCGGGAGATAGAGCGTTTACAGCCACACACACAGACGGACGGCAAAAATTTTTTTCTAAAAATATGTTTTTTGGAATCTCCAGTGTCTGAAACGTGTAAATCCGTCAAATTTTTTTTTTCGATTTTCAAAACAATTACAAGACTTACCCTATACTACGTATGATGGGTATGTAAAAAATGCTTCAAAACATCTGCATATGAAAGCAAAACATTGTGGGGTAAAGTTTCAGGGCTACCAAATATTGGGCAGATGGTTGTACTTCTTGTTTTAATTGATGATGCATTAGCCATTTCGAAGTCGCCAAACTGTTTACTGCTCTTCATTCAAATTGCACAATGAACCCAACACAGGAAAAATTGAGCTTCTTTACATCTCACACTGCTGGGAAATTAAACTTTCACTCCATTTAATTATGTAAGAATTTTTTTTTCTTTTAATTTCACAAAATAAGTTAAATTTTGTTACATTTTATGATGTTTCAACACTGTTGGGGTGCAAGAAGATGTTGTTCAAATGCAACATATGATAAGGAGACCAATAACAAATTAAAATTTTTAATTGCTATTGAAATTCAGAAAAATTAGCGTAATTTAGCTAAAATTTGGAAATTTTGCACCCCTTGGGGTGCATGAAGATGTCTGTTATGATTTAAAATTTTACTCTTTTCAGTATTTTAACATTTAACTCTAATTTATTCATCCATGTAAATAAACTCATTAAATTCATTTAAATTAATTAAGCTAAGTTTCATTATTGCATTTTAAATCAAACATTCTTTTTAAATTGTTTACTTTTGGTGAGAGTATAAATTAATTTCAGAATCTTTCCATTATATATGTTTTAGGATATTCATTTCAAATTTAATTTACAATTTATTCACTTTACAATATTAATTAAACTTCATTTCAAATTATCTTAAAGAAAAATATTTCTAACTTTTAAATAATATCCATCTTTCTTAATAACAAACAGTCTAAAATAAATTATTCTAAAATATAATGTATTTCCTTTTCAATAATAATTATTAAAAACGGTTAATTGCTAATTTTATTCTTTTTGGAAAGTTCATATTCACTGATTTTGATCAATGGAAAATCTCTTTCAGAATCGCGAATTTTTTCATATATGTTTCAAAATTTCTAAGTACAATAATCACTTTTTCAAAATTCTTTAAATTAAATATTTTACTTTCAAAACATATCTGATGCAAAGAACTTTTTATTTTATTTCTATTGCTAAATTTTCATTTATTTTCATCCATAAGTTTGGCAGTTATGGATTTTTAATTACTTTCTGAAGTTTTGTTTTGAAGTTCGTAGATTTTCGCTATGAACGGCCATTGAGAAAATTTCAGATGTTTTCATGTAAACAACTATTTACTTCCGTTTCCCGCACATTTTTCTGTGTCAATGACTCGCAGAATGCAAGGTCACTTTCAGGCCGATTCAAGGTTAGTGAAGAAGGGCGCGGAACATTCGAAATGACGTGTCGTCAGGGGTGCGATACAGTTAAAATTTAACTTTGACCGCATGGGTGAGCTTCTACAAAAACTCCGTCAGGTGGTGTCACGCGCGTGACAGTTAATTTGGGATCCGTTGGGAAATGCTGTTATCTGATTGGAGGGTTTTTCAAATTTGAAGAGCTCAACCGTACTTTGAGAATTCGGGAGATAATCACTTCTCCAGATATTCTCGACTTTGTGACAACATCCTTTTTACGCTGTTGGGCCTCTGGCCTGGCGGCAGTTCAGTAATTTCCGGCAGTAGAAGAGGTTGTCGCAAATTCAGCAGCGATTGTCAGTGTGCAGGCTTCCAAGAAAAAAATATCCGTTCAACTGTTTTAGATGCAACCCCGTAGTTTTACCATATTTTTCAACATCTTAGATGGTATATCATCGCTGATTTATAGAGAAACATTTCGGATGTTTTAAATTGCAAGCGTCAGCCTATTTATAGAATAGCCACATTATATTTTTGCCATCTAGACCCAAGGTGAGATCTTCCATCTTTCGTTACAAAGTATTTATTTCGTTGGACAACTTCAACCTCCAATCTTCGGTGTTCACTGATATTCAGTGCCGTTATTCCTCATACGTCCCTGTGATGAATTCTCGATAGTCAGAAGCAAGCATCATTGAAGAGATATGTTCATTTCATCAGTTTTCCAGATCAGTTAATGAACTTTTTCATCTCCTAAGTTCCTCCATTCACCAATAGCAACTTACTTCAAGACTAAAAATTATGTTGATCATGAACAGACTCTTTTAGTACCTAGAAATAGACTCTGCCATATTTTTAAAGACAATTTTGACCAGCATAAACATTTTCAATACAGTATTATTAAAATTTAGATTTAAAATCAATAATCTTATTCAAATTAATTATGTTTTAATTTAACTTTCATAGACTGAACATCACCAAACCTTTTACGTATTTCTATATATTGATATGTCTTCAAAAGCTATCATCTTCTGTGAAGTATTGTGATTGAGAAGATTGTGCTACATATAAATATTATTATCTTTTATTTGAAATTCATAAAGTGCACGATTTGAATTTAAATAAGCAAACTACTGTGTGGCATCTATCTGGTGAGTTATTTGTTTTTCTTATTTTACATTTCACAGGATACAGAATTTAGATGGATCAACTTCTGAGAGAATGATTATAAATCTTAAATCTTACAATTAAGCTTTTAATTTAAATTCTACAATTCCAACATTTAATTTTAACTTGTATTAATTTAACTTTTCTTTACAATGCAATGTTACTACCTCTTGAGATTACACCATATGGAGAGATTTTGGGATAATTGACTTATATCCTTTTCAAAATTGAATTTTCAGGTTTGGATTCAATCGAAATATTTTTCGAGAGAATCGTCACTTCGTTAATTTTTTCCCGGTATAAGTTCTCCGATCCCTTAATCTCACTATAATATCAACCAAGGGGGCTGAAATTTTTTTTACATAATAAGCAATACAATACGCAACTTTCGCACACTGGGCCGATTTTGAATTCAAAAATTTTTATTTTACGCTCCACCCTAATGTATAATGCAAGCAGGTGCTTACATTGGTCAAATTAGAAACGTGAAAATTATTATTTTATTGCTTTTTTAATTTGTGAATCATTATGTGCCAAATTTTAGGTAATTCAAAAGAGGCTGATTCATTGCATATGTTCTCGTTTTGCAAATATATTCCTATTGATTCATGTATAATGGATGGGAAATAAACTCTTGATGGAAAAATAATTTATCATTCTTGAAACCAATCTGCGAAGGCTCTATTCTGTGTAGTCTGGCCAAAGCTGTAGTTTTTCTGTCATATTTAATATCTGCCATATGTTCTTTTATTCTTGTTTTAAATTTTTTTACTTTTAACTTTCATCATATACTCTTTTACTTGCTCATAAAATATTCTCTGCTATATCAATTTATTGAGAATACCATTGGTAATCTCATTGGTAATCTCATGAGCATATTTCTGAAATTATGGTAATTAAAAATTCTCTGTAAACTGGAAACCGAACCGTCCCGCGAAAAACATTGGTAAACAACCCAATTACCGATACTTGTCTTTAAGCCAGGGTGGTGCCGATCTATTGTGCAATGTGTGCGGTGCACACAGGCACCATGATAATAAATGGGTCAACTATTTTAAGCAGGGAAGAAATGTTAAAAAGACATATATTATTCTTTAATTTTATTAAAATTCTTGAAATTTTAATGAATTTTTATAGATTTATTTCAAATGAATTACTTATAATCCCTTATATGTTATTATTTAAAATGAATGTGATAGATTAATTGTTTTTAATTCTAAACACAAAAATCTGATTTGAAACTTACAAAAAACTTGAGCATTTGTTAGCAGTGAATCCAATTTTAGGTACCACAGAGGCTGAATTGAGAATATTTCTTACTGTTTTATTGAAGACTCCCCCTTCCCCCCACATTTTAATCAAGTGACATGCTAACTTACTAGAGCAGAAAAGAATGACATTTTCTGTGTATGAGAAAAATTTGGTTCTTCCATTAAAAGTATAAGAGAAGAGGAAGATCATTGCTTGCCATTTGCACGAGTAGGGATGAGAGTGGGGTAAAATGCTTCTTGTGCTCATTTCTTAGGAAAGTTTTTGTACAAAACAACAACAGCAAAATACCAGATTAAATAACTTGGTCGTCAGTGGCGACCTAGTAACTGCATTTGTCAAGCCCTGATGGAGAGTATCATAAACAATTTATCAACTTAAATTATAAACAGACCACATTTTTTTACCCCTGTTAATGTTAGACTTTTTCCCCTCTTTTTAACCGACTTAGAAAAAGGAGGAGGTTATCAATTCGACCCGTATGTATGTATGTTTTATGTTGTTCATGCATAACTCTCGTAAATGTGCATCGATTTTGGTAATTTTTCTTTTGCTTGAAAGAGTAAGGCCCCAGGTGGTCCCATTTCAATTTCGTCGAAATCTGATCATTAGAACAAATTATTTCAATTTTTTTATTCAAATTTCCATTATTCATTATAAAATTTTATGGTTCTTCTTTTAGTTGGAATCCTCGAGGTGTGCTTTTAAATACATTGGCTGGTGCAAAGTATATGCACAAAGGAAAGGTATGTACATCCTATATTTAATGCATGTAAATTAACTTCCTAATTATGCTAATACTTTAAAAATCTAATTCTTTAAAAAAATTTTTGGAAAATAATTTGAGCTTTCATGTGAACTTTAATTGATTTATCATGCTTTAGGAGGTTGAAATTCCAGCTGGTGGAGCTCTTATGGATAATCTCCAAGAAATTGACTTTTTACCTGGTTTCAATTTAGAAGGATATCCAAACAGAGATTCAACCGTCTACTCTGATTTATACAACATTCAGTCTGCTGAGACTATACTTAGAGGATCTCTTCGTTACAAGGTATTATTTCATGTGCTCTTACTTGCTTTATAACTCTAAATTTGTAGAATCAGATTTTACTAAAAAGAATTTAAAACTTGGAATTTTTTTTGCTTAAAGTAAAAGCATTTGTAATAGATTTTCTGATTTTAATATTTAATTAATATATTTTTTAATAACTTATCATAGTTGAAGAATATAGGCAAATGTAGGGACATCATTAAAAAAAGAATTTACAGAGAAATCAAATTAAATAAAAAAATTCTTTTCTTTTCCCCCTTTTCACTTTTTGATATAAATTATGAGAGTTTTACTAGGTGCTCATAATATAAATATTTTTCTAAGCTAACTGATATGCATTTTGCTTGTAAAGGTAATATAAAAGATTTTCCAAATTCTCAGTCTATAAGTTCATATATTTAAAAAAAATGGATATGTTAGATTTTCTTTAACAAATAATTTTTTTTAATGTCTTATAAATGATCTATGAATAAATTTATTCATGTGTGGGTGCATATATATATATTTTTTTTTGGGGGGGGGGGCTGTTTCTATAAGTATTGTTCATTGTAACTCTTCTCTTGAATAAATCAAGTAAATTATATCATATAATATATCTAAAATAAGAATATAATTGAAATGATCTAATAAATGATATAATTTTACACTAATCACAATTACTTTTTTGTAGAATTTTAATATAAATTCAGTAACAATTTCACAAATGTTTTAATTACTACAAAAAATAATTGTGACAGCAGGCCGGTAAAAAACAATGATGGTATGGAATAGAATGCCATAAAATTCCATATTTAATATTTTTTTACTTTATTTTTATTTCTGCCTTCAGTATAAGTAAAATAATAATAATAATAAATATACAAGCATTTATCTATTTACCAGGCAAAACTTGTTTGATTTTTCTTCATGTAGAAACTTGCAAGTGAGTCTTTCTTTCCCAATGATTTTACAAACAAAAATATATTAATAATATGCTTATTAATTTTTTGATACTAAATTAATTCTTTTTAATTTCCTATATATGCATATATGGGAAAATCTTAAAAAATAAGATTGAATCAAAACATTAAAAAATATTTATATTTGAAGGCTGATTAGAAAATTAAATAGGGTTTCTGGTTTCTATAAAGAACCTAACATCCTAGTGTTTTTTATATACGAGTTTTGCTCTATATTAAAATAGAATTGAATAATATAACTAATAATATTGGGGAAAATACTAGAAATATTTTTTATATATATTTATTTTGCTTTGAATTTGTATGTATGTGTATTATTAACAGGGTTGGAAAAAAAAATGTTTTTTTTTTTTTTTTTTTTTTTTAACAAAAAATGTGTTTTTTTTTTTTGTTTAAAACATGTTTTAAATGTTTAAAACGTTTTTTTCTTATTCAACAGCACAATTTTGATTAAAGTGAGCAAAAATTAATAAATTAATTATAAAGAATGAAAATATTTTTAAAAAACAGTAAGGAAGAAAAAAATTATATAATAAATACCAAACATTAATTAACAATTAATTTTTTATTCTAAACTAAAACATTTAATTATTAAGTTCTTTAAAAATAGTAACAAGTTTGGCAGCCTTATCAAACACCTAACCGGTTTCTAGTTTTGTTCTGCACAAAGCCAAAAGTAGAAAACACTCTTTCTAAACCAGCAGTAGAGCATACAGCTGCTTGGAATTGTTTTATGATCTGCATGACATTTTTATCGACGTGTTTTTCAAGGTTTATCCACCATGATAAAGGTGTTATTTCTACAAAATTGTCCACTTTATTTAATTCTTGAGTAGCGAATTTATGATTGGTAACTGACAGCATAACATTTTTAGGGTTTCGTGCATCTCACGAAACCCTATTCGTCTCACTTCTCTGTCTGTCCGTCACAGAGCCGGTTCTCAGAAACTGTATAACTGACAGACTTGAAATTTTGTGTACTTACAGCTGAATACCTACTATCACACTGAAAATCATAACATTTTGAAAAAATCATATTATTTTAATATAGAGAGATAAAAATTTAAAAATCTAACAGCCTTTTGCTATTAAATTTAAACATTTTTCGTTATAGCAGTTGCCAACAATTTAAAATTCCACAATAAAATTCTTTCTACAATAATTAATTTTCTATTGAAAGATTTCCACGTGAATTTAATTTGTGAATTGTCACACTGTGACATTATAAACAATAAACATGTTTTAAACATTGTTTTAAATGTAATGTTTTAAACATGTTTTAAACAGCTGTTTTAAACAAAATGTTTTAAACGTAACAACCCTGATTATTAATACTGACATAAGTCAAAATTTTCACCAGCTCTTGTTTTCCTGCTTTATGTTCTTGGGCAGAAATAAGAAAAGCTAATTATCTGGAAATGAAAAACTAAGAATTGTGAGGAAAAGCAAACTTGCATGACAATTACTGCAAAATATAAAATTATATTTATTTTTCCAGTAGTTATCAATAAAGAAAATGATAAAAACTCAGCCTGAAAATAATCTTTTTTTATGGGGAAAGGGAGGGGGGAAATAACAATAACACATCAAATTTTATTTTCAGTAGTGGGAGGAAATCTTTTGATGTGAATTCTCAAAGATAAAAATATTGTAACAGCTTAACCATCTCTTCTGTTGTTTTTCAATTTACTTAATTTTCAACTTCCTTATTAATTGTGCCCTACACCTATTGGGTTAAACTGTTATTTGTAAATTGGAAAGTGTGTATGGGGCACTGGAATCTTAAATTAATAAAAATTATCCTAATTAAAAATTGCCCATCTGCTTGTCTAGTGGTTGGGGTGCTGGCTACTAGACAAAAGGTATCGGGTTCGAATCCCAACTCAGGCGTGGATGTTTGTAGTGTATCAAATTCTACTTTAAACAGAGGTCCCGGTCTATTTAGCACTCATGTGCAAAATATGACCATATTTTTCAGTTTTAAACAAGCTTTGTTAATAGCATTATTTTTCATATTTGTCATTCTCCATTTAAATTATTTCATTTTAGCAAATTTCCATTATTTTTATTTATGTATTTACTTAAATATTTTATCAAAAATAGTTGTGTATCAATTTCCTATTTCAGTTTAGAATAATTAATTATTTCCAGGGTTATTCTGACATTGTAAAAGGATTACATACTCTAGGTCTTTTGAATGAAAATCCTCATCCAAGTTTACATCCTCAAGGACCATCAATTACTTGGGTAAAAGATACATCTTATATATATATCATGTCATAATAGTTGATAAGTATATTTTATAGGTATTATTTAGGTTAAGTTAACTCAACTTCTTGTAGATAACAAGAACGAAAAATTATGCCTCAAGCATAGATTATGAAATGCTTTCCAACACAGCCAAAAAACTGTAACGAAACTTCACCGTTAAATAAGGTGAAAGAAGATATGTAAACAGTTTAGAAAACATATAACACATTAAAAAATACAGCTTTCAAAATTACCTTTCATTGTCAAAAAAGTAATTGAATTATTTTGTGCAGCCCTGTATATGATCAATAGATGTGGATATATTGTATGATAAAATTTAATTCAGTTGGAATATTCACATTTAGCAATTTTCGCCAATCAATGGAAATGCACTCAAAATCTTTTGTACATCCCTGTATATTATCTGAAGACTTTGGTACACACCACCTATTAAGCTAAAAGGCAACTTAAAACTAAACTTTCAGCATTTACCAAACGTAAACGACAATGTATCTTTTTTTGTGTAGCCCTGTGTATGCATTTATTTATATTCCACAAACTTCTATTAGTCTACTAAATATAGTTCAGCAGGAAAATGCGTAAACACAATTAAAAACTACCATTAAGCAATTCACTTCCATAGTGTGTAATACTTACGAATTATCTTGTGTAGCCCTGTATATGATCAACTGAGTTTATAAACACGCACGTACTATGAAAGAATTTATACACACCACATAATATGAAAACATTTATTTAAACTTAAAAACGCAAACCAAAGTTGAAAACGCAATTATCACACATAGACTGTAAATATCGCACATGTACTGTAATCAATATCTGTCCCTGTAAATAAACGTAATGCACACAAGAGAGCAATTTATAGTGCACCTCAGTAATGCATATAATTTTCATTATGTTTGAAATAGCAAAATATCACTAAATTACACTGTAAACGATTTTTTCCCATAGAACGATGTGCAACAGAATTCTTTTGTTTGACCCTGTAAATGAATAATAAATGCTTTGCACCGTATATTCTACAAAAAGCATGTTTTAATGAACTTCATAATTATATATCAATTTCATTATGTTTTAAATGACGTAGCGTCATCAAAATGCACTTGAAAAGATTATTCCCCATTGACTGTAATGTAACGGAATACTTTTGACTGTCCCTGTAAAACAACTATAAGTGCTACACACTTAAGTTGAAATAGGGAACATGCTATAGATAACGATAATAACATATAAAAATTTCAGGACAATCCGAGCATATTTACGGGAGTTAGAACATGGCCAGACAAACCAAAGTCATAAAAACACTTTTAAACTAGGTTGGAAAGTGTTAAAAAGAAAAGAATTTTTTTTTTAAAGTTTGTTTTATTTAAATTCTATTATAAGATGAAAGAGTCGATTTCTCAATGTAAATATACTAGATGAAAGAGAAGATTCTCATCAGTTCCTATGCATTACTTTGACAATGAATGATAGGATTCGGAATTAAATTTCTGAAGCCTGATTCTAAAGGAATTTATAAAGCATTCCATATTTTTATTGTTTATTAACTGTACTAGTTAAAAATTTTTAAAAAAATAATAATTTGTTTGTGTTATATTTTTTAAAAGTGAGATGCTAGTTATTAACAAACCACAAACAATGCAAATTTTATTTCATTGTTATTTTTATTGTCGTAAAAATTCTTTTATTATTATTTAATTTCAAATAAAGAATGAGTAACCTGAAAAATTATCATAAATTTCTGAAAATGAAATTAATCTAATAACGTTAACCTGATCATATAAAAATTTTACCAAGTTATGATTTTTATTACTTACACAGGGTTCCTATGCGACTGGAAAATATGGAAAACAGGGAATTGTCAGGGAAAATGACAAGTGCTCAAAAAGTCAGGGAAAATCGCGTTTTTTCCCTAAAACCTGGAAAAGTCAGGGATTTAAAAAATATATATATATATATATATATATTATGTGCTATCATATGTCAAGATTCTTCAGAGTTCCGAATGCAGTCTGCAAAAAATTCAGATTTTTCACTAGCAAGTAGTATTTTTGCTACATTCATATTTTTAACATAATGATGTTTTAGCCATACAAATTTGTTGCTAAATAGGTGATACTGCTGTGAAAGAAATATTGAGCCATGTTAAGGTGGCTAGGATGAGATATCATGAATATTTAAATAAGAAAAAGAAAGAAAATTATAAAACAAGCAAAAAAGAAAAGCTATAGCTAAAATTAAATTGTTAAAAGACAAAAAATTGAAAGTTACATAACAAACTGTCTCTGAAGCAACACAAATAAATGACATGGTAGTAGAAATGTAAAAAAATATTTGAATGGTTGATATCTGAAATCTAATTATTTCAATAAAATGTTACTTTGAATCCATGCAAATTGTATTTTTTTAATTGTTTTTCATTTTTTATATTTTAAATATCAAATAATAGATTTTTAGTTTCAATTTTACAGATTACTTTCAGGGGTCGATCCAGGCAAAATTTGGGGCCTGTTTAGGGCCCCTTCACAAAAATCAATTTAATAAAATTATCCCCTTCACAAAAATCAATTTAATAAAATGGGTCCCTTCACAAAAATCAATTTGATAAAATGGGCCCCTTCACAAAATTCTATTCCATAAAAACTTACTATTTATTATTTTGTGATGTTTTAAAATGTGTAATTTGTAAACAAACAAGTTCACCAGAGAGAAAAACTTCAGCAAAAGGATTTTAAAAAGTTTTTGTTTATAAATGTTTGGTTCGAATTTGATTAACTGGATTTCAACTTTCGTTACAAAATGTTATTTTTCACAAAAATAACATTTACTTTTCACAAAAATATAATAAATTTCACAAAAATAACCTTTACTTTTCACAAAATGGGCCCCAAGAAAAAAAACCTGCATCTACCCCTGACTTTTATTTTCAGAGGTATATTTAATCATTAAGATCTAGAATTGCTAGTACAGTCGAACCTCGTTAACACGAAATCGCTTAACGCGAAATTTCGCTTAACACGAAATAATACTCAGGTCCCGTCAGATCAATATGAAAATCAATGTTAATTAATTCGTTTAACATGAAATAGAATTTCGGAAAATCCCGCTTAAGACTAATTTTTCTTTTTTTTTTCTCCAAAATTAAAACATGATTCCTTAATGCTTTCGATATTTCAAACTTACATGTCACATCCTCTTATTAAAATAGGAATTTTTTCATTTGTTTGAAAAAGATCTAGAATGGAAATGGGTTTCAGTAAATCGTGAAATACTGAATTTCTGACTAATCCCTGCTTTACTTTAATCTCTGATATGCACAAGTGTTCCCATATTAACCATATGAGCTATAGATCAGTCCCAATGAAACTTTTGGTGAAGGAATTTCTTTTTTGAAAGTGATTGTTTCATTACTCGGTTGACTGTATTGACAGTGACATAAACCGTAAACTAGGTTTTCGAATTGCCCTATCTGTGAGTGAAAAAGTGACAATCCCTACTTCGCTACTTGACTAACATAATTGAAACTCTGTTCGCAGTTGCTCTGCAGAATTCTGTGAAAGATGAGTCGAAAACAGCAAGCTGTATCTTTAGAAACCAAGCAAACAACAATATACAAAGTTAGCGATAATGTGCTGAAAAAATCCGAAAATGCGGCGAAGTATGGGATACCTACAATTCTTCTAAAATTGGTCCTATTTACAATTTTAAAAAAATGTGAAAAGATTGAAGTGGCTTATGCTGCGAGTCTTATTCAAACCAGTAAGAAAACGAATGTGTTGAAGAAAGAATGGATAAATTGAAACTGCTCTCTTGCGGTCGATAAAAGAGTCAAGAAGTCAGAACATTGTTTTAACTTTTGCAGTTTTTCACGACCAAGCAAATGCTTTTGTTGATGCTCTCGGTGAGAGCGATTTCATATGTTTTAACGGATGACTGACAAGATTTAAAGAGCGTCATAGAATTGTCTGTAAAAAGATATGTAGCCAAAAAAACGGGAAACTCTTTCTTAGACAATGTATTTTTCGAGTACATTTGCATAGATGAAGATGTGCTGACTTCGGATGTGACAACAGACGAAAAAATAATTGAAAAAAAAAAATGACAACATTGAAGTGTCAGACGAGGACGAAGAAATTGACACAGAATGGAAAAGTTTAGTGTCATTAAATAAATCTACCGCAGCATTGAAAACTGTACAACGTTTCCTTATGGAATAAGAGAATGATTCCCGAACTTTGGACAAATTAGATGAGCTCCATACGTTCCTAAAAGAAATACCCCGCTAAAATTGTAGCAAAAGTAAATAACGGATTAAAAAAAATTTTAGCAAGTAAATAAATTTATTATTGCTTAAAAAATGATGATTAATTTGTCAATGAAATTTTCTATTTAATTTATGATTTTATGAGCAGGGATATATTTATAGGTAAATTTATTTAGTTTTTATATCTAACATAGATGGCGCCACTATTATGACGGTTAACACGAAATTTCGGATAACACGAAAAAAATTCGCAGTCCCTTCAATTTCGTGTTAACGAGGTTCGACTGTATTTCTAAAAATGTCGTGAATTGTGGGCATGGAATTGTAGAAAAAACGGTCTGGAAAAGTCAGTGAATTTTGTTATTCAAATAGAGTATGAACCCTGTTACAATAACCTAAGTACACTCTTTGAATTAAAAAAATTCATATTTATTTAATCAACTTAATAATAGATAATAGGTTTTTATCTTGGCCATTAAAATTTGTAGAGAAATACCGCACGACTACTCATCTTTACATTCAAAAATCAAGTTAAGTTAAATAAAAAAGTGTAGGTGATAACTAACTGATAAAAGTCTGCTGTTTCTTGAAGGAGAACATTAATAACTGTACCACTTGCATCCGTATTGAGGTAGAATTTCTTTGATCAGTCAGGCAGTGATAAAAATGGTTTTGAGAAAAAGATATTCTGTATTTCTTTAAATATATTGTCATGTTCTTCTGATTTTTATGTGATGTAAGCTTGATTAAAAGATCCGTTAATCTGGATTAATTTGGAATTAATCTGCAATGAAATATGCAGAGGCCAATATAGCTTTTCAACTGTTTCGTGTTTTTAAGAGTAGGAAATGACATACTTTTTGAATGTTAAAAGGCTATAGGTTGAATGGTGTGATCTTCAATATGGAATTCAAGGTAGTTAACAGCAGTATGATGGAATTGGCATTTAGCTGGAGATAAGATTATATTTGTTTAACCCTTTAGCGGGCGGTGGTCACAAAAAAGGACACCTAATTTTAATTCCAAAACTGACAAACGGCACCAAGAATATTTAACTACAATTTTCCTTTTATAAAGTAAGGGGAAATCAGCAAGTTATTCTTTTCTAAGGAAATCGTTTGTAAAATCTGGTGTCAGTCCATTATTTCATTATTTTACAAACAGATTTATTCCGCGCCGGAAAGAGTTAAGATGAAAAACAGTAGTTGTAATTTATGAATTATTTCTTGAAAAGAATCACTTGCCACAATAATGTAAACCTCTTGCAGTTTGCTTTCTTCTATAATAGCATTTATCAGCATTTAGAAATTTGATGTTGTAGATCGGAGTCTGAACATGAAGTGAGAAAAATTGTAGGTGCCCTATTCTGTTGTGAAAGATAACCTGTTACAAAATTCTTCTGGAAGATTAATTTGGTGGTAAGCCAATGGAAATTCAATGTTGTGAATTATTTAAATTTTCATATATTATTGATGATGATATCTATTCTTGGCAATGGATATGAAGAATTTCAAATCATTGAATTTTGTAAGTCTCAGATCAAGGTCCATTATAATTTTTAGTTTTTCTCCTGGAGAGGTTTTACCATGAGCATTGGACATGCCCACCCAGAAATACTTCTCTCTATAATTCCACCCTCTACCAATATATCCAGTTGATTACTTGAGGCACTGAGAAAGCTAAGGCCTTGACTGGAACATCAGATATGAACTAAATAATGTAGCCTCGATCTGTATGACCTAATGTTTTTATGGACGAGGAGAAAACTGTACTGTACTCTAATAATAAATTTTGAAGACTGTCTTTTTGATATGAAGACAAATGTTTTAAGTTGAAATTAGTAATTTTAATTTTTAATTTGCCTAATTTTTAATATGTCTTCAGATGCTTGAATTAAATTGTTAAGAAAAAACAATCTCTTAAAGATTTATATTTTCTTCAATCTGTTTTATTTCTTGAATGTATCCCAAAATTGTATTTTCATTGACATGAACAGGGTCATCAGAATTATTTATGAGGGGACAGAGACAAGGATTATTATTAGATTTTTTTTTCAATTGTATTATCTGCAATTCTATGGAAAGGTTAGAAAAAGTAGGCGATTCTTGTGTTTTGGGCTCAAACAACAGTTGAGTATCATTTGAAAGAAAACAACACACTGCAGGTACATATATAGTACTTTTTGATGGATAAATGACTTTCTTTTGGAATTGACAAGTATTGTTTGGGGACTGAGAATCGCACAAATTGATTGTAGTATTAGCAGTCAAAGAATTTTGTTGAGAAGGTGAATTAATTAGATTATTAGATAAGGAGTAGAAAAATTTTGCTGAGAGATGGTATTAATGTGTAAATCTCATATCCCTTCAACTTCCTGTGCAGGAACTAAATCCAAAATGTCAAGAAGATTGTTATTGATTTTAATTATTATTATTATGGAGATAGATTATCACACAATGATTCTTTAAAAAATCAAAGCCCACAAATTTACAGTATTTTCCAGCATGGGTGCAAGATCTTCAGTCTTAGGACTGATTTCAGTCTTGGCTAGATTTTTGACTGATAATAAATTCTACATTATGTACTTGAATAATAGCAATTTTACTATCAAGAACTTTAAATCACTTTATTTTATTGTAAGAGATCAATTTTTAGTCATAGAAATCTAGCCATTTCCATTTCGTTATTCCTAATACTCAGAAAAGTTTTCAGTCTTGGCTTGGATGGACTTCTTGCACCTATGTTTTCCAGGAATAATGTTGTGGTGTTAAACTACATTTTGCTGGTTTGAAAACAAAAATGTGGCCAATAACTAGGTGTGGCTTGTAAATAGCTCCAAATTTACTGTTGTTTTTTATTTAAAAATTTGGAAATCTGGTTAGAAAAAAAAAATAATCCTTGATCTTATGTCGTATCCATAAAAAAAAAAATATATATATATCCATAGACATATCACTCACACATACATGTTGCCATTTCTAGAAACAAAAACCATATGCAAAATGTCATTGGTTCACAAGCGATGATGTCAAACATATGAACAACTACCGTGAACAGCAATTAACAGGTGACTCAGCAACCATAGCTCTGGTACATTACTGGATCATGTGTTTACACCAAAAACCAGCATGAAACAATGGCGTCTTGTTGTACATTGCCGTAGACTTGAGGAGGGTAAAAATAAAATGTATGTCATATAAATGAAACGAATATAAGACTTATTTTAAACTAAAGCTTATTAACTAACATGACATAACAAAGTTAATAAGTGTAATTAATTGCTCTAAACTTGGTATTGTATATTATTTATAATGAATGTGGCGTTATACCCAGCGTGGCGATATACCCGGTATGGCATTATTCCCAAAAACTAGTTTTCTAGTTTTAAAAAAAATAAATGTTACTGCTACGTTATTACCAAAAATATGGTAGAATGTCCAAGGACATCAATTAGAAAAAAGAAATGCTTGTAGAAGACTTTACCAATTCTGAAGGTTAGCATAATGCATCTTGAACAGACAACTGCAAATTAACTGTAGTAATTTTGACATTAGAAGAAATATGGCTGTAATACAAGGTATTTGACTTGTTAAAAAAATAATTAGATAATATGGAAATATAATATTTCCACCAGAATCTAAAAGAAAATTTTGTGGAACTGTGTTTAGTGAGAGTTGTTTTTTTGGCAGAGTAGCTTAGTCCATTTCTATATGCAAAAGAAATTCTATGGATGTAACAAAAGTAATATTATCATCATGAATTCTTGCTTGAGTAGTAGAGTTACAAAATACAGGTTCAAGATTTTCAGTTTCAATGGCAATAGACTTTACTAATCTTTAGGAAGAAATTGGCCATTGTGTTTTAGTTTTAGAAGATTTAGGCAAAATAACTTCATTTTGTATGGCAAATGGAAAAAAATTATCATGTATTGAAGAATGGTCATTACCAGAAGATGAATCTTTCATATTCAATGGCATAAAATAAAGACTTTTATAAACAGTGCTATACATGTGTGGCGTAAAAAAAATTTCAATAGCACAATAATTCATATTTGATTTGAAGAATGTTCAGTTTCCATAGAAATCTGTATGAAATGGTCTTTTGAGGTTATGTTGTGGAAAATATGAATTTGTTTGAGAATTTATAATACAAGATTGATCACTGTTAAACACATGACAGGATTGTAAAAAATCATTGTTAGGAGAAAAAGCTAGACACCTCATGTTTAGTTTGTAGAGAAAGATAACACGGGCGGAGAGGGGAGAAGGCAGCCCCATGCCTACTTCTCCCCACAATATGTCAGTCTTTTTTAGGATTTTGAGATGAGTGACCCAGACTGTTTTGATTGGTGTTTTTGTATTTATTAATGAATGGCTATTGAGATGATGCCATTTGTGAAAGGTGAGAAGAGGGGTTACATTGCCATGCAGCCAAGCAAAAACTTGAATTATTTGAAAATGTGGTATGTATTTTCAATTTGAAACATTTATTAGCTAAATGTCCAAGATGGTGACACCATAGTCAAGTAACTTTTTTTTAAGATGATTTAAAATGGTGAAAAGAGGTCATAACTTTTGAACTGTGGGACGTGGTCTGTTTACATTTTGAATAAGTCATAGGAGCCAGTAAGTGAATTGGATTTGGTATTAAACATAGAAGAAGAAGAACAACAACAAATGTTCCTTGCAGTTTGTTCTAAAAAACAACTAATTAACATTCTGTATTGAACTATGGGATCAGGGTTGGCAGGTTTTTGACGTGTGTCGATTTTTGACAGTTTAAACCAACCTCTTGTCAAAAACCTCTGTCAAAAACTTTGTCAAAAACCTCAAATAGTACATTGACATATAAAATTTCACATTAAATGTGACACATATATACAACGTAATGTTTAAAATGTCACTCTTACTGTGTACCAATAATTTATATGTAGTAAAGCATTATTATAAGTGCAATTTTTTTAACTCTACAATTTTTATTTAGAATTTTTTCGGGGGTATTTGGCATTTGACGGAGATTGCTTTGAGACCTATAAAAAACAAGGCTGTTGTCTCGAGCAGTCCATATTTTTTATTCACAGAAATACACACAGGACTTTGACAAATTACATAAATCTTCTTCTTGGGGACGGGATAGACACAAGGAATTTTTTGGGGGTAAAATTGTGCTTTTTAAAATGTAAATATAAGATTTGAAAGTGTTCACATGAGCTGCACATTTTTTCTCATACTTAAAAAATCTTAAATGTCCTAGTAATTTGAAACAATGATATCATCTTTCTGCAGCATAGCTTAATAAGTAAAATTCCAGCTGGTCAAGTGGTACTCGCTGGAATAGTCAACTCACTTGCCTTGAAACTTTTTTATACAAATGGTCAATATTTCAGAAAATTGTGGAAATGAGGTTAAAATGGATATTGGATTTTTTCAACTGATTAATGATTTTAATTTATATAAACAGCACAAAGATCTTTTACTTCAGGTAAAACCCATAGGTGTTGCATTAGACTTCTTCAATGAGATACTGTTACAATTGCTCATGCATGTCATGTTTGGCTCAGTTTTCTAAAAGAAATTTCACTTATATTGAAAAAGTGTGTAACAAAATGGATCTAATGATAAACCATACCATTTTATGGTTTATAATTTTCGTCTCAACATTAAGAGTGAGGGGTTGACTGATGCACACATTGATTCAGCTCACATATGAGCTACAGGGAGAATCTATGAATGTTTATCCATGCTAATTGCATACAAAGCTGAAGAATCCCCTTTTTCTCCTCCTTATTTCAAACTACAGGGAGGACAGTTAACCCCATGACTTGGTGGAAAGGTATCATTAGATGTAAGATGCAATAGTTTTTCAATTGAACCAGCCTCCAAACTTACTGAACTAGCAATGCTTTTGCTATCAAGTCTTACTAGCTCAGCATCAATTGAGAGAGTATTTTCAAATGTTAGCTTTATACACTCTAAACTCAGAAATATTTTGGGTGTAAATAAATATGCAAAACTGGTTATGTGCTGCAGAATGCAGCGAGGTAAAATTGATTCAGATTATTAATTGTACAATAATTTTCTTCTGATTTGAAAATTCCAAAAAATAAAAATATTTCCTTACAATTAATAATTTAATTTTTTTTGTAATTATTAAATTACTATAATTTAAAATAAAATATTACATAAATCATCATGATATTTAATGTATACCTATTGTTGTTAAAAGTTTTAAAGGGTGTTACACGTTTTTGATGGTTAAAACCAGTTTATGATAGTTTAAACCAGTTTTTGACAGTTTTAACCAGTTTTTGACACTTGTCATGTCAAAAACCAGAGTTTTACGTCAAAAGCCCAACCCTGTATGGGATGTAGGTATGTTCAAGGAATTTGCAGAAATTTGAGCAGATTGCTGAATTTCTTGGTATGAAGAAGCTGCGTCCACCATTTCTTCATAAGAATTGAATTTTTGATTCACTGTATATATTTTTAGATGAGTAGGAATCAGATCAGTTTATTTAACATTAAAGATCAGCTCAATAGATGTTCTGGAAGTTGAGGAAACCATTTTTTAACAATATTTTCAAGTCGATTGGCAAAAGGTTTCAGATAAGTCACAATCAATCAATTTGTACTTCTTGAAATAATTTTTTTTCAATAGATTTTAAGAATAAAATATATGTTTCAAATTCAATTCTAAAAATAATAATATGCATCTTTAAATAAATAATAATATTTCACAAAAATAATTTTAACTGATACAAAAATTCATTATTCAAATTATAAATTTTTTTCTATTTTAAAACAGCAACAGTCAAAATTTGGAACAACAACAACATGTGTTGGTAAAGTCTGTGATCATATAGAAATTTTAGCAAGTTATAAATTTGAGTATGTACTATAACTCAACTTTAATTGTTTATGGTGATTAATAGATATTAGATAAGAAAAAAGTTATCTTACCACAGTCTTGGAATAATATTAATGAAATGGCGAAAATGATGACACTCTTAAAATTAAAAAAAAAGAAATCTTCATTATTTTGTCAACTTAATACTAAAAAGTCCTTCCGGCCTGTACCGGGAGGAAAAGGTAGCTTTCCTATATCTTCGTTTTAAAATTTTAGCTAATGTTACACGAAAACAGCAAGTTAAAATGCAAAGAAACGTTTACAAAAGATTCGTTAATACTACATTTGAATAAGAAATTCGCCAAATTATTGAGCAATAACCAAATTCGCTTCATTTATGAAGACTTATTTTGGTCGCCAAATTTGGCGATATTTTGCCAAATGTCGCCAATTTTGGCGTGAATTTGGCGCTAACGGATATGAATATATAGTTTTATGCGTGTGATTGGGAAAATTATTACAACAATGAAAGAAAATAATTTGCGAGTAATCACGTTAATGTGCTGTTTTGTTTCAAAATGTCAACCACCCTAGAATTTCAAACTGCTCTATCTCAGCCATTTTTTAAGATAGAGGTAAACGAAAAAATGCTCTGGAATCAATGTATCAAGGCCTAACACGTAATTAAAAAATAAATTTGAATTTTAAACTTTTTTGTATATTTATTTTAGTTTTAAATTTTTAAATGGCCACCATCTTGAAACAAAATGGCGGACCAAGCTGGCCAACGAACTCGGTCGAGACATTAGTGACCTTAATACACACAATTAGTTTCATCAAAATCGATTTATAAATACGGGCGTTATCGTATGACATAGGTCAGATATATATATATATATATGGAGATATATATATAAATCAACATTTGAATAGAGGGTGGTTTTGGGGTCTGGGGGTCATGATCGGTAAAAATATATCAAAATTTTCCGGAATTGCTTTCCTCCGAACGGCTGCAATAGGTAGCTTTATACTTTTTTGTATTGAAAGCTACCTAAAAGTATAAAGCTACCTATTGAAGCCGTTCGGAGGAAAGCAGTTCCGGAAAATTTCGATATATTTTCACCGATCATGACCCCCAGACCCCAAAACCACCATCCGTTCAAATTTTGATTTATATATATAGATATATATATATATATATATATATATATATATATATATATATATATCTGACCTATGTCATACGATAACGCTCGTATTTATGAATCGATTTTGATGAAACTAATTGTGTGTATTAAGGTCACTAATGTCTCGACCGAGTTCGTTGTCCAGCTTCGTCCGCCATTTTGTTTCAAGATGGCGGCCATTTAAAAATTTAAAACTAAAATAAATATACAAAAAAGTTAAAAATTCAAATTTATTTTTTAATTTAGTGTTAGGCCTTGATAAGAGGAATCCAGAGCATTTTTTGGTTTACCTCTATCTTAAAAAATGGCTGAGATAGAGCAGTTTGAAATTCTAGGGTGGCTGACATTTTGAAACAAAACAGCACATTAACGCTATTACTCGCAAATTATTTTCTTTCATTGTTGTAATAATTTTCCCATTCGTACGCATAAAACTATATATTCATATCCGTTAGCGCCAAATTCTCGCCAAAATTGGCGAAATATCGCCAAATTTGGCGACCAAAATAAGTCTTCATAGATGAAGCCAATTTGGCTATTTCTCAATAATTTGGCGAATTTCTTATTCAAATTCAGTATTAACGAATCTTTTGTAACCGTTTCTTTGCATTTTAACTTGCTGTTTTCGTGTAACATTAGCTAAAATTTTAAAACGAAGATATAGGAAAGCTACCTTTTCCTCCCGGTACAGGCCGGAAGGACTTTTTTGTAATGTGCTGTCTTGTTTCAAAATGTCAGCCACCCTAGAATTTGAAAATGCTCTATCACAGCCATTTTTTAAGATAGAGGTAAAACAAAAAATGCTCTAGAATCCTTGTATCAAGGCCTAACACTTAATTAAAAAATAAATTTGAATTTTTAACTTTTTTGAATATTTATTTTAATTTTAAAATTTTTAGTGGCCTCCATCTTGAAACAAGATGGCGGACCAAGCTGGCCAACGAACTCGGTCGAGGTATTGGTGAGCTTAATACACACAATTAGTTTCATCCAAATTAATTTATAAATACGAGCGTTATCGTATGACATAGGTCAGATATATATATATATATATATATATATATATATATATATATATATATATATAAATCAACATTTGAACGGATTGTGGTTTTGGGGTCATGATCGGTGAAAATATATCGAAATTTTCTGGAATTGCTTTCCTCCGAACTGCTGCAATAGGTAGTTTTATACTTTTTTGTATTGAAAGCTACCTAAAAGTATAAAGCTACCTATTGAAGCCGTTCGGAGGAAAGCAGTTCCGGAAAATTTCGATATATTTTCACCGATCATGATCCCCAGAACCCAAAACCATCCTCCGTTCAAATGTTGATATATATATGAGAGAGAGAGAGAGAGAGAGACATCCATATATATATACTAGCCGCCACTGGCGACCAGTTTGGTCTCCCTTAAATGTATGTTAAACATTGTAACACGTTACATTTATTCATAATTTAATTTTCCCTTAATCCTTCGCCAAATCGGAAGATTCTAATAGACAAATCATGAACTTTTGCGATCATGGTAGCATTTCGCATATTTTTTGGGCACAAATGTCACATACGCACGTTGGCACGATTCCCCCCTCCCCCGCCAATTTGGCGAAAACTTTGTTATGGAAATTGTTGTTTATTTACTTTTATTTTTTATTTTAATTCTATAAATTATTTTTGATATGTATATCAATATTTATTTACAACAAACTATCATTTATTTATTTTTATTCTTTTTTTTAATTATGAGTATTTTTGTTAGCCGGGAGCAGATGATAATTCGCCAAATATCGTTCCCATCACCGTCATTCATACTACAATTAATTTAATTTTAAATTATAAACCTGTCACTCATTTCATTTAAAATACTTAACTTTAATCTAAAATGCTTATATTACATAAATTTAAAATACTTCACACTTTTCATTTAAAAGAGAAAATAAATAAATAAATAAGAAATAATATCATAAATCAAAACATTTGATTTCAAAATCAAAGTATCATTTCTAATTTGTACACGCGATAAATAAAAGCTGTATTAGCGATTTTAAAAATGCTAAAAATCTGATTCATTAAATATTATTACATGAGTTCAATTTACGTCAAGAAAAGGTCCGAAAGTTGAGTTGTATAGCACATAATTATGGTAAACTTTGATTGTCTCACTGGTGCGAATTATTTTTTTGACGCGAGGCAGCGGTCCAAAAATTCATTCGCGGAGAACTTGCTTTGCGAATGATTACCTCCATGATTTAATATTTTAAACCTGCATAGCATGCACAGTCACAGTGACGTCACTGTGAGTCACGTACGTCACGTCACATCTGTGACCAAAATGACACCACTTTGTAACGTCACACTGTGATCAAAATGTGAACGTCTTGAAGATCTAAAGAAAACTTAAAATAAACTTTAGAACATCTTATGGCATGAAGAAAATTACTTTTTGACAGCTTTAAAAATTTTTGTGACATTGCAATGACGTCACTGCAAGTCACATAAGTCACGTAAAACCTATGACCAAAATGCCAACACTCTGTGACTTCACGGTGTGATCTGAGAGAGAATTTGGAAAAAAACTCATAAAATATAGAATTGAATTATGTCATGTACCTAAATCATTAATAAAAACATTGTCACACATTATTTAAATATATTGTATTTCCAAAATAAAATAATAAATAAATATTTGTCTACATATATGAGGCAAATATTTTTTTACAATTTTCATTGCCATTTTCATGAAATTTAACAAAATATACTATATAATACACATGTAAAAATCCTTAAATAGAAATTTAGTAACGTAGGAAAGTTTTGGCGGAAAGTAATTCAGAAATAGATCTCGCATTCTAATAAAACTTTTAGCGATTTAGAGATTTGTTAGCATTTTAAATACAAACATTTATTTTTTTTTCCTACCACCACATAGAACTCATTTGCTAATTTTGTGATACTAAAAATATTTTTAAAATCTCCAATCTCTTATTATTTTGAGGGGCCACTCAACCCAATCATCAGCTTTCTGTTTTAAAAAGTGAGGACACCATTTTTGCGAGTTCGACACCGGGGGTGCTCGGGGTGACCGTCGAACGCGTTCAAGATTTTTCTTGTACTGAATATTTAAGGTGGTTCTCAACTGACCTGCTCCACAACGCGAAGCTTTCTGACATAATTTCTGACTCATTTTTAAACGCAAAGGCATAAAATGGGCAGGACTGACTATGGAAGCAATTTGGAATCGAAATGAGTTTTCCTTTTTTTGATAAATAAATTACTTATCGAGTTATAAGCAATTCATGTCACGTGACGACTGGTTTTTCTCTTTTCTTTCCCTGTTACGTCGGGTATTTGGTTCAAAACGCTGACTTTGACATTCTTTTCTGAAAGATCTTCTGATTTTACTAAAAAATGGAAAACGTCTTTCAATTACAGAGTTTCTGAATAAAAACAAAAGCCAATTTCATGCGTTTCCGAACAAAAACGAATTAAAAATATGTCATAAAGTATATGTCATTCGTATAGCAATTTATTCCAAAACTGGTCAGTGCTTAATAAGATATCACCTCTGTTAAATATATTGCTCTTTTCAATAGAGTGTAAAAAATGAAAAAATCGTATTTAGGAAATCTGATTGCAGAATAGTATTTATATTTATGTCGTAATTATTTTATAAAGAATATTAAATCCATTTTTATTTAAAATTTATGTTTACTTTGGACGCCTAAAACAAATGCAACTGATTAAAAAATATATAAAAATTTTAATTTTCACAGCTTATTTCCAAGAATATTAAACTCTCTCATATAAAAATAGAATATTATAGTTTTATTAGAAGTTATTTGTCAGCCATATAAACTATAAAGCATTTGAAATGTCTTTATTTAACTGTTTTCTTTCTATTCTTTTTCTGGAAACACCTGCTAGATGTTACTTTGTGGTAAACATTACTGCGCAGATCATGATCGCAGATGTTGAGGGCAGACGATTTTTCTCATCGGCGGATTAGAGTGTATGGTGCTTTTAAGTTTGTGGAAGTATATTGTGGAATTTATACCGTAAAAGTAAATTAACGTTTTAAAGTGAATCATCCATTTTAACCTATCCTTATGTCTAGCTGGGTGCGTTATTAAGGTCTGCGTGATACTTGATATCTCAGATCTATGAACACACCTAAGCTGGACACTTTGAAAATTAAAGCAGTGGATTTGAGTCTCATTTTTCAATGAAAAGGAAGCAGTCAACGACCATTAAAACTTAATCCCTAGAACTGGTGGTTTTACTTATAGATTAGCAGGTAACTTTTAATGTCTTCGCAGTTTTGTTAATAGTGCATATTTAGTAATGGTACATTAATAGTGCATTATTTAAATGTTAAGATGTTTAAATCTTTTTTTTTTTTTTTTTTTGAATCACTTATATAAAATTTTATCTTTAATGTTTTAAATCGTTTTAAATAGAGAGTTTGGAAAAAAGCTTAAAGTATTTACTAACAATATATATTCTAAATGTAAAGTGTTATTTATAACGAGGAATGTATTTATATTTTGCGTTTCTCAGTTCAATTTTCATAGTTATTGATTGTAATTAAAAACATTGCAATTTTTAAAACTATTAATATTTGATTTACAATTTGAAAATTTCTTAGCTAGTGGAGGTTTTGAGAAATAATTTTCTGGTATATTTGAAATAATTGCGACAATTTAACTCATTACAAATTTAGTTGTCAAGATATGTCAATATTAGGTGCACAAAAATAATGAATATTGATGAAACAATAAAACAGCTATTCAGTTAAGGTAATTTTTTCAGTTATGTTATCGAATTTTTTCTATAGTAAAAATTGATATTTAAGCTCTGCATTTAGTATTCTATCAAAAACTATAAATAAAATAATTTGTAAAGAAAAAAAATTATTTTTTTCCTTTGCGTTTATGATCCGAAGTTTTAAATTTCATTTGCTTCGAAAAATGTTTTATTGCTTGATACAATGTTTATTATTTAATAATATCGCACAATAGGTAGATCTATTATTTAAATGGATTCCTAATATAAATTTTTCACAATGCTTATTTAAAAATCTATACTTTTATTTTCATTAAATTTGTAATCAAATCCAAAATAACTAATTTCTGAATTCATTTTTATTCGGAAACACATGAAATTGGCAGGTGTTCTTATTCAGAATATATGTAATAGAATGGCATTTTCCATTTTTGACAAAAGATGTTTCAGAAAACACTATCAAAGTCGGTGTTTTGAACCGAATTTCCGACACGCAGCGTCAGAAACGGAAAAAGCATGACCAAAATTGCTCTTAAGCATTTCATTTATCTAAAAATGGAAAACGCTATTCATTCCAAATCGCTTTAATAATCAGGCATGCAAGTGCCAAGCGTTTAAAAATTTGTTCATAAATGTGTCAGAAAGTTTCGTGATACTGAACGAGGGGAAATATGGCAAAGTATACACATTTAAAAACTTCAATACTTAAAAGCAAAATAGCATAGTTTTAATTATTGTCAACATTTTTGGTGGTTACATAAAACAAATGGAAGTCGAAGTTATTTTTAAAAGTGGTTATTTGCACAATAGAATTTCATATTATTAAAATATTTAATTTTATTATAATTTTTAATGGATTCATCTATTACTTTTATATTAGTATGCGTTTTTTACATTTATAATTTTCTTGTTTAACGGCTACATTAGCCGGTTTCCCAATCAGATGCAAAGTTTTAATTTGAATACGAGTTGCATAAAAAAAATGATTGCCGATCCAATCCTTATCGTCGATTTTATCCGTATTTGGTGAAATCTTGTTATCCGAATCTATGCGAAATCATTTATCAGGTTCGGTCGGGTTGTGGGCCTACAGAATTTTTGTTGTTGTTGTTGTTGGGTTAGGGTAAGATTACGGGTTGAATGTAAATATAGTTTCAGTCAACCATCATTCATGTTCAAGTAGACATTCAATCATGTTCAAGAAGTATATAACCGGATTCGTGCATGACTCTAGATCCGAGCCGACATCAGAAATTGTATCGTAACACAATTTCTGATAAAATCTGGTTACTTGGTCGTATGCAAGATTCTATTCTGAACAAGACTTACAGTAAAAACATTATACCCGACTCGGGTCAGATCGGGTTCACGAAAATCAGGTCACACGACAACTAATCCAAATCTATTCTGTAGCCAAACAAATCCAAAAAGATCGATCCGAAGTTTCTGGATTGTATTCGGGTAAAATCTGGTCACCCGACCCGGTGCAGTGTCGTCACAATAGTCACAAACTTGAACCATAAAAAAATTTTGATCCGAACAATCCGTATAGGATTCGGGTAAAATCTGGTCACCCTATCCGATGCAGATTCGTCACATTTTTCACATTGAAGTCGCACGGTGACTTCACAAAGTAGTCACATTGTGAGGTCACAGAAAGCCTTGAAAACGGCCATAACGACCTCGCATTTACGTCACAGTGACGTCACGACGACTGTCACAAAGTCACAGTGTGACTTCACAGTGACGTCGCCATGATGTCACCATGCCTTACGGGAATGTTCACGACGAATCAATCTTTTTTTTGTTTACTTTGATGAATAGAGAATTTGAACTGCGAATCTTTCGACTGAAGTTATTGCAGAATATATACATAATTGAACGCAAGTCATCTCTCAAATATTAATTTATTTTGAACGATCTTTCTTAAAATGTAACTTTTATGCAGTTTATTCGAAAAAATAATTTTGAATAAAAATGGCCGCTTGGCATATGAAAAAGCGATGCGGCATCCCGGAACTGTTGAGGACAGTCACATGACTTACAGTTTTATTATAGAGATATGTTACATTATTAGATCTACTTTCACGATTTTCCCTGTTTTATTCTGAATTACTACCCTATATTCATTAAATCCTTATTCTTAAATTAGCTCAATCGTTAACTCTGTTAAATTCCCTTTTATTTAATATCTAGTTTGTCCAATTTACTTAAATATAAAGCTTTTAGTTATTCTTAATTTTTATCATGATCTCCGATCATTTCTGGTCTTTAGAATGTTCTTTGAGAGCCATTTTCATTTTTATTCCGAATTTCATTTCCCGCTCTAAGTTACTTTTTACTATAAAATTCATCCACTGCATCTTTGTCCGAACTCTTTACTAATTATCTTTTATTGGTCGTGACGTGGCATGACGCGTCTTCTTTAATTCCTCATTGGTTCAGTACGCGTTCTACGTCATAAATTGTGTTATTGCGCAAGGTAACAAAAAGCAGCTACCTGCGATTTTCCCTGAGAAATAAGTGGAATTTTCACTTGTCAACAACTCCCTGGCTGCTCGTATGACTAAATTTAATATGTTCTAAATACTTACCCCAATAAATTGATGACGTAGCGATGATACGGCTACTCCCGTTTAGAGCTCCTATAATACAGGCTGAATCATACCGCCATTTAATAACCCAGCAGACCAAAAACCAAGCTAAAACCGGTTAGCTTACGTACTAGTGGACGGCGAGTGACAGTAACAGGGACGGCAAACACCTGCTCAGGCAGTTTCCTAATGCTGAGCTAGGTCACAATATGGCGGTTATTTTGGGCAACAGAATGGATATGCGTCAGCTCCCCTTATAGGAGCCTTACTCCCGTTAGGTGGAAACTAGTGATTGACCGAATCAGGAATTTCGCCGAATACGGAATACCGAATATTCGGTCAAAGTGTACACCGAATATTCGGTATTCGGCAACCGAATACTAAAAAAAATTTTAATAAATAATTTTGCATATATTACATTTTTTAATAAAATTTAATTTAATTCAGTTACATTTTTATTCTTAAATCTATTTACATAAAAAATTTTGTTCAAATTTTAAAAACATACAAGTAAATGAACTGAATGTAGCACCTAAACAACTCATTCAAGATGTTAAGACTAGTTGGAATAGCACCTATTATATGTTGGAGCACTTATTGGAACAAAAAAAGACATTGTCGTTATTTTTTACCGAATTTGGTGGGATTATCAATTTAAAAGTTGATCAGTGGTCTATGATAGAAAGCATTCTTAGGCTTCTTCAACTTTTCGAAGAAATAACAAAAATTATAAGTAAAAAAAAATCATTAATTTCAGAAGTAATACCTACTGTTTCTACATTGAAACGTCACTTGGAAAAAAGTGATAGTGGAAAATTGTTTGGAGTGAGTACCATGAAAAAAACGTTAACAAAAGGACTCTCAGAAAATTTTTCAGAAATTTATGATGATGAGTTATTTTTTAGCCACTATTTTAGATCCCAGATTCAAAACAGCCTTTTTTAAAGATGAAGCAACCACCAATAAAGTAAAAAATGTACTTAAAATTAAAATGCAACAAATAAATAAACCCTCTGAAATTACTGAACCAAATCAACTACAAAGTTTCGATAAAAAGGATTCCCTCTCACAAACTGTGCATTCATCATTTTGGGAATGCTTTGTTGAAATTGCTACAAGTGAAGAAACAGAAAGTAAAAATCCTTCTACTGAAAATGATAGCCTCACATCAGATGTTAAAGGTCAACATGTATTTTAAAGGTCAACATGTATGTTAATTGGTTATCATGTATTTTTACAACTAATAATACTTTACCTATTATTTTTCATAAATTATTTTAAAAATTCGGCCGAATACTTAAAAGTATTCGGCCGAAACCGAATACTTAAAAGTATTCGGCCGAAACCGAATATTCGGTTTATGTGCCGAATCACCGAATACCGAATCAACTATTCGGTATTCGGTCAATCCCTAGTGGAAACTGCACAATAGAAATATTTGAATAAAGCATTGAATTTGAAAAGCCCTTGTTCGTTTAATTCATGGAGAATCGCCTCTTGTTATTTCATTCCATTGCCTATGCCGCCACGTCGAGACTGCAACAAGAGTAGTATGCATTTTACGACTGTTTATAACCAATTATATCATCAAATAACGCAACTGCCGTTCTTATTTTCATTGTGCGACCATGTGTGCTCCTGCTTCTATTATCAGCTTTACCCCCACTACAACATATAACGTAAATAATCGTTATATATATATATATATCTGACCTATGTCATACGATAACGCTCGTATTTATAAATCAATTTGGATGAAACTAATTGTGTGTATTAAGCTCACCAATGTCTCGACCGAGCTCGTTGGCCAGCTTGGTCCGCCATCTTGTTTCAAGATGGCGGCCACTTAAAGATTTAAAACTAAAATAAATCTACAAAAAAATTAAAAATTTAAATTTATTTTTTAATTAAGTGTTAGGCTTTAATACAAGGATTCCAGAGCATTTTTTGTTTTACCTCTATCTTAAAAAGTCCTTCCGGCCTGTACCGGGAGGAAAAGGTAGCTTTCCTATATCTTCGTTTTAAAATTTTAGCTAATGTTACACGAAAACAGCAACTTAAAATGCAAATAAAACGTTTACAAAAGATTCGTTAATACTGAATTTGAATAAGAAATTCGCCAAATTATTGAGCAATAGCCAAATCGGCTTCATTTATGAAAACTTATTTTGGTCGTTAAATTTGGCGATATTTCGCCAAATGTCGCCAAGTTTGGCGAGAATTTGGCGCTAACGGATATGAATATATAGTTTTATGCGTTTGATTGGGAAAATTATTACAACAATGAAAATTTTTGTAATGTGCTGTCTTGTTTCAAAATGTCAGCCACCCTAGAATTTCAAACTGCTCTATCTCAGCCGTTTTTTAAGATAGAGGTAAAACAAAAAATGCTCTGGAATCCTCGTTTCAAGGCCTAACACTGAATTAAAAAATAAATTTGAATTTTTAATTTTTTTGTATATTTATTTTAGTTTTAATTTTTAATTGGCCGCCATCTTGAAACAAAATGGCGGACCAAGCTGGCCAACGAACTCGGTCGAAACATTGGTGAGCTTAATACACACAATTAGTTTCATCAAAATTGATTTATAAATACGAGCGTTATCGTATGACATAGGTCAGATATATATATATATATGGAGATATATATATATATATATATATATATATATATAAATCAACATTTGAACGGAGGGTGGTTTTGGGGTCTGGGGGTCATGATCGGTGAAAATATATCGAAATTTTCCGGAACTGCTTTCCTCCGAACGGCTGCAATAGGTAGCTTTATACTTTTTTGTATTTAAAGCTACCTAAAAATAAGCTTTCCTCTTGTCCATTAAAATTTGTAAAGAAATTTAATTAATCTCAGATGACTACTCATAAAGTCTACGGTAACGTTCATCTTATTAAATTTATTAATGGCAGTTTCTTTAGCAAGGCACTGCATCAGCTCTTCGGTCGGTAGCTCAGACTCAGCTCACTTTTTCAGGTATGATCAAACTTAATTTTTTATAAAATGAGGTCAATAAAATAAATTCAGGAAAACTTTAAAATCATACACTGAAAACGAAAGTCATGGTTAATGAGAAGCGAAAACTGATCCAAAAATATTCTATGTCATCCATGATACGATCAGCCAGTTCCACAATCACAGAGAGTGAAGACATGCACAGGAGTGATGATGTAACCGGCACTGCAGAAAAACAGAGTGCTCCTATAGCAGATGAAAATTAAAATGCTGACTGCAAAACACAAACAATGTGCGAAAATCCTCACACTAAAATTATTTGTTATAAATTTTTTAGACTTTATTAAAATGCTCTTTTTATCTCCTCTTGGTAATTCTTATAAGGTATTTTCATCCTTCCTTTACATTACAAATGTATTAGCTTTTTTAAAAAAAAAGAATATCTAAAGATAGGAAAATTTTCAATGTGTAGATTGAAATATGTACACTCTTTTCATGAGAAAGAAAAAAAAAAGTATTAATTTTTGTTTCAAAAGACACATTAAGGCTTATTTCAGAGAAATATTTTTTCATGTACAATAATTTAATTTATTCATCTAGTCTTGTACAAAAATCTCCATTCATAAAAACTGTGTATAAAACAACTGTTGTAATAGAAGCGTAGCGAGCCGAAGGTGTGCATTTAATGTTATGTGTCCTTCCGTAAATGGGCTATGCATTACCATAATATATATAGGTATCTGTCAGCTCTCTCACCCTCCCAAGTCCACCGATCAGAGTAAAGATTAAGCTAATAAATGAAAAAAATATTCCCATTGCTGATAAATTATTATATGATTATAAGTTTATTATTTAGGCGCAGCGAGTCAAAGTTCCTATGTATCCACTTTAATCTGGCAATAAAATGTACCTGGTTTCTCAGCAATGGCTCAATCAGTAACAGTGTAACTTAGTACAAACATAGATCTTAGTAAGACAGAGATAATAACATAGTTCAATTTTTTAATCCCATTTGTAGCTTGAGTAATTAAGACTGTTAGTCAGTCAACTTTCCAATTCGCCTCACTAATGTTAAATCTATGGACGTAGAATGCCTTCATATATTTAAAATATCTCCTCAGGAAATTAATATTTTTAACCTTTTTTTTTCTGGTACTCTTTTTAAAGGATGTCTCTTTTTTTCATAGTTGTCGAAATATTTCTAAAATGTATGCTTAATTTAATATTTTATGTGTTAAAAGCTGACGAGCTGTGAGTAAGATTTCAACACTTCAAATTAAATTAAGTATATATTTCAGAAATATTTTGAAAACTAAGAAAAAAAAGAGCCATCCTTTAAGAAAAGTATAGAGGTAAACAAAGTTAAAAAATATTAATTTCCTGGAGAGATATTTTAAATATGCAAGTGCATTCTATGCCTATAGGTTTAACATTAGTGAAGGGAGTTGAGAAGCTGACTGACTACAACCCTCTTAAAGGTCAAAGTTAACCCTTTGTGTAACCCTTTGTGCAACAAAGTTCTATAATTGGGCTAGGTGTTACTGCATTGTATATAGGTGTCAGTCAGCCCTTCCACACTCCCCCTGTGATGCTGTTGATGTGCTACAGCACATTATTTAAGCCAAAAATTGGTGAAGGGATGCATAATAAAAATTGTGGTGCATTTCAGGATGCATAGTTTTTACCTTGAAAGATTGTAAAAGAAGCATATTTTGTATTAAATACATTGAATGTCAATTTTTGTATTAAATACATTGAATACAATTTCAGTATGAAGACAACTCTCTTAGCTTGTTTTTATAACATTAATTTTGAAAAAAAAAAGATATAATTTCCAGTTGATTGGCTATTACTGTTTTTTGGCTGAGTGTACTAAATACAGATAGATATTGACTACAGCAAATTTTCTGAAAAGTTGCTTTTATTACAAGCATTCTGAAAAAGCATGCTACAACTATTTTTCTAGTTAAAATTTATTTTCAAGAAAGTATGGTAGCTGGTAACAAAATATTTAAATGTAATTTTCTATGCCTGTATATTTGTATTTGATTATGAAATAATCATTTAAAAAATTGCTCAACACTAATATTTATTTACTGTTAATTTATTCAAATTGCTATAAAAAGAAAAAGTAATATATTTTTATTAATAACATTGAAAAAAAAAATGTGTTCTTTATTTTTCATTAAAATTTTCTTTTGAAAATAGAAACAATTCCTCTGCAGCCTTCTTGGCCAACAAGACATGCTTACATCTAATCTCAAAAATCTTATTTATGATGTGGTTGGGAAATCTGAGTTTAGAGTTGAAGCCATTGAAAAGTATGTATCCAAAAGGGTAGTAAAATAGTAAATATTTGTTTAATTTGTATTAGAAAATTTTCATGCTTGTTATTGTAATATTATATATTTTTATAATCTTGTGCTGTATTTCATTGTAGATTGAACCCCCCCCCCCCTTTTTTTTTTTTTTTTTTTTTTTTTATTTCAGAAAAATAGAGAAAGAAAAAAGAAACCTTAAAAATACAGTGTGTGTGCTATTTTGATTGATTAAATAATATAAAACATTAAGTAGTACCAAAAATTTCTGTTAAACATAGGTGCATATTATAGTGCAGTTTATTCTATCTGTAAATATTTGTCTCTCTGTTCATTTAAAACTTTACTAAATGAGTTTTAATGCAACATATTTGTTAGGTTAGTTGCAAGATTTTAGTATATAAAACATCTTTATATGTCACTTGGTTATATAGCAATTAAAAAATTTAAAATATATATTTTTAAAAATTAATTTTAAAAAAAAAAGTTGTTACGTATGTGTTTTTTTTTTTTTTTTTTTTAACAGACATTGATATCTAGAAGCTTTAAATATGCTAATCCAAAATTTCAGCTCTTTCAGCCAAGAGGTTTTTGAGTTATTCTTAAAAAGCTACCCACTTTACAATCTGTTTTGCAATGATTACAAATGAATTTTACATTAGAAGTTCCAAACTTTAAACTTTCATAATTCCTAAATTACTGGACCAAATAACTTACCATTTGGTATCCAAGGGTAAAATTTATGAAAAAGGACAAATATAATGTTAAAATAAAATATTTGTATTGAATATTTCAGAGTTTGGTACAATTTCAGTATGAAGACTATTTTTTTAACATAAACTTAAAGAAGACAATTTCTAGCCAAATGTCTGGGGTTTTTTTTTTCCTTTGACATTTTGCAGATGTATGATTTGTTCTTTCTCTCTCTCTCTCTTTTTTTTTTTTGAGGGGGGGGGGGGCAACCATAATGTAGGCATTTATAAGATCTATGAAACAGCAGATGAATGTATCTTTTATTTTTTCAAAATATATCTGCTGCATTTCAAATTAAGATTGTTATTTACTTTTAATGTGTGTGTGTGTTCTTCTAATGGTAATTTTACTTTATAACACTTCTTTTATTGTGTGAATGCAGTTGTGCAATGAAGGGGGTTCGGGCTTAAAACCATGGCCTCCAAGATGACGCTGTGTGTCCTGAACCGGGCCTGCTACAAGTATTAGTGACGTCACAATAGTGATCCACTTTGGTCAATGTATCGCAACCGAAAGATGTAATAAAAAGAGCGTTTCCGCTCTTATAATTTGTGATTACATAAATAATATTAAATTTCATAATCGTGAAATAAAAGAGAATTAATACACTTGTTTTATAAAAGGAAATTAAATGTTTTAAATTAAAAAAATTGCTAAGATTAATAGATCAGATTGAACCCATTGACTTACCTTTTCCTAAAAACATTATTTTACAATAAATATACGTACAAAAAATATAATAAATCTACCAAAAACTTTACAAAATCAATCCCATTCCTCCCTTTTACAACTACATACCATAATTTAACCATCAAAACACAATAAATGTCAATTTAAATAGAGAAATCGACATTTTTTAACTATAGAGACCTTGGCACTTTTTTTTTTTTAATGCTTTGGCGTAATCCGGGCTTCAGAAAGTTAGATATGTTTTAAAATTATATACACAATTATGAAAACAAACCTAATGAACTTTTATGTTTATTTATATATATAAAATTATTTATATATACAATTCTGTTCTACCTGCATATAAAAAGAGATAAATGGCTTCTTTATATTAAATAAATTGTATAAATATTGAAAAAAAAACTTATTTATATGAAACTACGAATGGGTTGCCAGAAAATATGTTGCCAACTTTCCTTCTCTCGCCATAAGCCCTTTTCGGTACTTTTCGGTTAGCCGGGCACCAGTGATACATGTACATATATAAATATATATATATATATATTCATACATATATGTGTGTATATATATGTGTGTGTAGATATGTGTATATATATGTGTGTGTGTAGATATATGTGTATATATATATGTGTGTGTGTGTGTGTGTGTGTGTGTAGATATATGTGTATATATATATGTGTGTGTGTGTGTGTGTGTGTATGTATGTATATATATCACTCGCGCCCGGCTAACCAAAAAGTACCCAATTTTCTATCTTAACTTTGTAACTGATTTGTAATATTTTAAAAATTGTCTATTTATTGTACTTGGGTCTAGGACCTAATAACCACTCAATTTAACTTATCAAAAGATTTATTTTCATAATATATTTGTACACTTAAGTTAGCTAAAATGTTAAATGGAATTGCATAGAACTACTAAGTTGTGTAAATCAGTTACTTTTAATTTTATAAACAAAGCACACTCACTTCTAACTAAATGTATCCAGATTTCATTCAATTTATTACAGTATTTCTTTCAAAATCATTTTTTAAACTTTTTATCGTCTGCTTCTTTTATTATTTTTTTTCTAAAGATCATTTGACTCTTTTCGATTTGGAAGTACAAATTCATTCAAATATGCCAGAATATTTCTATTACAGTAGGCTAAACATTTGTTGTTAGGTTTTTTTCTCTGCACAAGTTCAATACCATCATATTAATTCTAGCTTCACGAATTGTGAAACGTATATCGAAACATTTAATGCAGACCACTTCTGTTGATATGTAAGTAAAATTATCACAAGGTAATTTTCGTAGCTAAAATTTCTTCTTTTCATTATCAGTAGCGAATTTGAAGACTTAGATTAGAAACTAGGAGCACAACATTTTCTTCTCATTATTTTATAGATATAATCTACACTTTCTTTAATAATTATAATCAATAATTATTGATAGCATTATAATCTAAATACACTGAAAAATATTAATTACTATATAAAACAATAAATAAAATCAAAATACTATCGTAAACAATCCATACAAGCGAACAAAGTACATGAAAAATTTTAAGTTATTATGGATCACTGTTTTGACGTCAGCAGGTTGTGACGTCTCTTGTAGCAGGCCCGGTTCAGGACACACAGCGTCATCTCGGAGGCCCCGTTAAAACCCCTTCCAGAGCTAAAAGACACAGTTATCGCTGCTTAAATGAATAATTTGTATATCAAATAAGCCCCTTTTAATGAATCAAGAAACTAAAAACAGTATTAGTATTTTTACCTTAATCAGAATCCACCGCTTTATTGAATCAAATTCTATTGAACAAACATGGTTCATTAAAACGATGGTTATCATACTTAAAAATGGAGAAAATGCATAATAAATACCTGTTAAAACTAGTCTCTTATTTCGTAAAATAGCAGTGTTTGCATCCTGTCACACTGCTGTACAGTGCAGTGGCTAGTCTTTTAACTGTTTTTTCCCTTTGTCTCTTTTTCCGAAATGAGACTAAACCATCAAATTCCACAAGGAAAAAAAATGAAAAACGCATAATAAATTCTGAACGTACAGAAATGGAATTTGAACTGTTTTACTCGTTAAAGCTGGAGTAAGGTTGCTCTAAATACAGTAAACCCTGTCAAAACAGAATCCTATCTTAAATCGAAATAATTCATTGTCCTAACTAGGTCTTTACAAATTTGATAAAAATGGGTAGCCAGCAAAAAATTCTAGTTGGCAGTAAAAAATATTTACCCCTCCCCATCATTCATTTTCAAAAAGCACAAGAGTTTTTTTATGAATTAACTAATTTTTATGAATTAATTAATTGAGAAAAAATAATAACAAGCATAGTTTAAAATTATTAGTTGCATAGTTTGGAATAGTACATATTTTAGAAAGATAATATAAACTAAATTTTCTAATAAATTTATCAAAATTATGTATCACCGAGGGAAAAAAAAAAACTGAGGAAATTAATCGATATTTTCGGAAAATGCTGATTACTGAATGTTTCAAATGTCCGAATAGTTGAGTGCTACAGAATCTAGTATATCTGATGAGGAGGACATCGATGAAATAGTGAAAACAGTTTTTTGCCTATTTACCTGTCAAAGTCAGTCAAGTAATTCCAATTTTATTGTTTTAAAATTTACCGATTAAATAACTGGTTCACCAGTGGTGTCCGCATTTGTAAAGCCCGGTCCCAAAGGAAAGAAAACATACAATTATACCTGCTAAGAAGGAAACTTTTTAAAAACCAATTTTTTCTTTTGGTCCCTTCCGATTCCGTTTTCACAGGCTTAAATAAATTATAAACCGGTATTATAGTTAGGTCTGGGGTAAAGGTGAAAATAAGCACTCGCCAGTCGCCACTCGTCGATTAAACTTGAAAAACTGGTGATTAAAAATATGAAAAGAACCGGCTAAATGCAGGATTTTCCAATATCCTTAATTCGTGATTTTTTCGCCCCTGTTCAACAAAATTCATAATTTTTTTGTGCCAGATCGCCGCAATTCATTATTTTTTTCATTCCTGTTCTTCGAAATTCATGATTTTTCCATGTCTGATCGATTAAATTTATGGTTTCTCCGCGTCCGATCGATGAAATTTATGGTTTCTCCGCGTCCGATTGACGAAATTCAGGATTTTCCGCGTCTGATCAACGAAATTCAGGATTTTTCTGCGTCCGATCGACGAAATTCAGGATTTTTTCACGTCTGATCGATGAAATTCAGGATTTTTCCGCATCTGATCGTCGAAATTCGTGATTTTGTTGCAGTAGATCGCCGAAATTCCTGATTTTTATGCTCCCGACTGATGGAAATTCATCATTTTTACGCTTCTGAACGACGGAAATTCAGGATTTTTACACTCCTGATTGACGAAGTTTGCAATTTTTCCCGGACTAATTGACGAAATACACAATTTCTGAAGATGTTGGCCACTTTTGGTTCGCGGGCCACAGGTTGTGCATGTGTAATGTATATCATGTTGTGGGTTATTATTTAGTGTATAAACTAGAGGTGTACAACTTTTATAATGGGAGGGCCACTCACAAAAATGACTGGCTTGTCGAGGTCTGCAATCCGACTTGTTCAACAAAATTCTCGATTTTTACACACCTTATCGGTCAAATTCGCAATGTTTATGCGCCTTATCGGCTAAATTCGCGATTTTTATGTGCCCGATCGGCGAAATTCACAATTATTGCATGCCCGATCAGTGAAATTAACGATTTTTGCACATCCGTTCGACAAAATTCACAATTTTTACGTTCCTGATAGACTAAATTCGCGATTCTTACTCATTCTATCAGCTAAATTTACGATTTTTACGTGTCCCATCGACGAAATTTGTGATTTTTACCCACTGATTGGCTAAATTCGTGATTTTTACACGCCCGATCGCTAAATTCACAATTTTTACGCTCCCGATCGACGACATTCGAGTTTTTTAAGAGCCCGAGCGGCGAAATTCGCAATTTTTAAGCCCCCGATTCGCGATTTTTATGCACCCGATCTGTGAAATTCATGATTTTTCGTGTCCGATCGGCTAAATTCATGATGTTTTTATGCAACCTATGGACAAAATTTGAAATTTTTTTCGCGACAAATTGGTAAAATTAAAATTTTTTGGAGATGTTGGCATTTAGGGTCATTGCGGGACGCTTTTGGTCTGCCGGCCACGTTGGCATTTAGGGTCATTGCGGGCCGCTTTTGGTCTGCCGACCACAGGTTGTGCATCCCTAGTATAAACATACCTATTTTATTATTGTCAGATCTTAATTCTAGACAAATATTTTTTTTTAAGTAAAAGGTACTTATGTAGTTAGCCACACAAGTACCTAAGATTAGTGAGACTTATGGTGTTAGCTACATAAGCATGTTGTGTATAACTTTGCTGTTAACATATTTTAAAATTTTAAATAAATTGGAAATTAGTATCTCAAGTTTATTCAAAGCAATATAAAATAAAATATTTTTATTTAGTACATAAATTGCTTTACTGTAAACTAATTATATATTTATTAAATTAATTACTCAATGACATAAATGCACTTACTGGCTACTAACGAAATTCTCACTCGCCACTAACTGGCTACTAAAAAAATTCAACCTACTGGCCAGTGGCTACTAAGCCAAATTCCTTATTTTCACCTTTAGTCTGGGGCAATTTTTCTTTCATTAGACTCGGACCCGTGGGGTCCCGGCTTACCTTTTCTTCTATAAATTTTGGGTCGGGACTAATTCTTACTTTTTTCTGCAGTCTTGGGCTGGTCCAAAACAGGACCTCATTCTTTTCAGGTCTGGGCCGAGTCTAATGAAAGAAAATTTACTCAGTCTTACGTGGTAGCTGCTTTCTTGTAAAATAAAATAGTGATATTGTGAATTTGTTTAAAAAATCTTCAGAAATTGAATTTGGCTTAATAAATAACAGAGAAATATTTAAATCACAGGTGCCAAGTATCCTTTTTTTTTCCATAGAGCTTTAAAATTGTCATGTAAATGTATGAATCAATATTTTCTTTCATTCCAAACTACAACAATTTTTCAATGCATGTTCATGTAAGTCATTGTCTCTAAATGAACATCAAATATTGTTATTCCGTTTTCATAGATTGTGGACATTAATCTGCTGTTCCACAAAATGTTTATATATACAATATTCTGTTAAAAGAACTTCAATTATAGGATAGTATTAACTAAGAAATATCAGCATGTTTTGCAGAAATTAGATCGAACCGGAACCAGTTCTAATATTTAACTTTTGGTACACGCCAAGAATAGCCAATAAAGTTTTCATAAGTGTCCAGCTAAACTTTTAGTTTTTATAACGAACTGGACAGAGTCGGGCCTTAGAAATTTCAGTCTGTGCAGGCCTCTTCTCATGTCAACCAGAAACATTTAGTGTTTATTCTTGAAAAAAGAAAGAGCATCACAGCATACTCAAACATTTAAAAGCACCAAAAATGACATTGTGCAGTCATAAAATGGTTCGGTACGGTGTGTGCCATTAAATGTGTAGTCAAAGAATCACAAATATTTTTTTTTTTTTTTTTTTGAGGAAAAATAAAATATTTGTGACATACAGGCTACTTAAAAAAAAAAAAAAAAAAAAGACAGAACAAACTTTAAGAAATGATAGAACTAACTACAACGAACAATTTCTGTCTAGAAAACCAGTATCACAATAAACTTAATCAAACAAAAATGTTGAGTACCTAATTCAAGCCAAGACTTGATATTTATGCAGATGTTTAACAGTAATGAAGTTATTTTAATGGAATTTTCAACAGACTTATCTTGCTCACGATTCCTAATATGGTTGTAAACCATATTAGGAACTTCCCCCCCCCCCCCCTCCTCCTCTTTATACATGGTGTCTTTTGATGTTATTTCACTGTTTACCAATGTTCCTGTCCAAGGGGCACTTCAGTGTCTCACTTTACATTTAAAAGAATTCCATTATACAGATTATGAGATAAACCGCATTATTGAGTTATTCAGTATTTGTTTAACACAGAATGCATTCCAGTTTTCAAATCAATTTTATTCTATGTCAGATAGTTTAGCGATGGGTAATCCTTTAAGTCCTTTCCTAGCAGATTTGTATATGCATTATTTTTAGGATAAATTGTTTAATCTTATTAATTTTCTGTTTTATTGTAGATATGTTGATGATTCTTTTGCACTCTTAGACTCATCTATTTCATCCATTGATAATGTCTTAACTATTCTAAACTCAATAGATCCTGTTATCCAATTTACATATGAAGTTGAAGATAAATTATATTTTCTTGATGTGTTAGTTACTCGTCAGCCTAATACATTTAATACCTGTGTATACCGTAAACCCTTTGCAGTCTCACTCCCCCCTCATTTTAACTCGTGTCACCCCCCTTCTCAGAAAGCCTCGGCTTTTCATTTCTTTATTAATAGAGCAATTTCCATTTGTTCTGATAATGATTCCCTTGTTACAGAATTGAATTATATTAGATCAGTTGCTATTAATCATGATTTTAGTTTGGCTTATATCAACCGTTTAATTTTTCGTTGTCTAAATAAAGGTATTAGTAATCCTGATTCTTCTGTTGTTCCAGTATCTTTTTCTAACCTCATTATTTTGCCATTTTACAATAGCATTAGCTACAAAATAGCTAATATTTTAAGACAGTATGATTTTAAGGTTGTTTTTAAGCCAGTTAATAAACTAAATATTTCACAGTTAAAGGATAAAATTTCACATCAAAACTTTTGGGGTATTTACAATATCTAATGTCAATGTGGTTTGTCCTATATAGGACAGACTAAACGACAACTCCGTTTCAGACTCAATGAACACAGAAATTATATTAAGAAAAAAGAATTACAAAAATCCTCTATTGCTTGTCACTGCTGGAGTGAGGGACATAATTTTAACTTTGGTTTAGCCACTATTATTAAGAAATGTAACACTCCATTAGATTTAGACTTCTTTGAGACAGTTTATATTCATAAATTTGGTAACTCCCTGGTCAATGATTTTTCAAGCGTACCTTACATCTCACCTTTCTGGGTTGAGATACTGTGTCATAGTGAATCACTTCCGGCTTAATCTCATTGGTGGCTCATGTGTGATGAGTTTCTCAGTGTGTTGTTGTTTTCATTTGGTTTCTCGATTCAATTTCATGTTTTTGGGGGAATACAATAGTGTTTAATTTTATTTTATTTACACTGAGGATGTGAGTCCAAGTTACTCACGAAACGTACGTCTGTCCATTGTACTACGATATTGTGTGTTATATGTTGGTGTTTTTACTGTATTTTTGATTGAGTGAATGGATTGCAATCCCCCGATTGCAAAAATTATTTCTTGTGGTGTGTTCTGTAACTCCTTAAAGTTTGTCTCATCTTTGTTGCAACAATTTGTATAAATCTAACATCAGCTTTCTGTTATTTCATTGCTACATTTTATGTTTTGTAATTCTAAGATAGTAAATGCTATTTAAATGAATCATGTCTAACACTGTCTGATTCTAATAAACGGAAAAAAGTAGTATAATTTATTAAAAAGTCTGATTTGATTAACCAGTTATTCTAATAAGAGGTGAATACTGGACTAGCTGTCAATAATTCACCCCCCCCCCCCCCCAGACCTAAATTTAGGCTTCGCCACTGATGAATGCATAATATAACTAATATATAAAATTGAAATGTCTGTCTGTGATTTTCAGAAAAACACCTATTTCTAATTTCATTGAATTATTTAGACAATACATAATCAAAAATCACATTTAAAAATTTTTCTTATCTGTCTGTTTGTCCAGAAATTGTTCAGAAATGGTGGCACAATAAACACTAAACTTATCAGGAGTAAATAAATAATCGTTCCTAGCTACAATCTAAATCTGCAGTTTGTCACATTTCAATATCTAAAAGAGTTTTTGAGAAAACAGGAAAAAAACTGGGGCAATCAATCAATCTTTTAATACTCAAAATGTCATGAACTAGTCAATTTTAAAGAATCTTATGGTGATCAAAAGGTCTAATTAAGATTTATAAATGATAATTCTGGCTACAATCTGCAGTTTGTCGCATTCTAATATCTAAATTGTTTTTGAGAAAAAAACTGAGAGAATCAATCAATCAGCCAATCTTTTAATGCTCAAATTTTTGAAAACTAATTGATCAATTTTAAAGAATTTTACAGCGATTGAAAAATATAATTAAGATTTATAAAGGATAATAATTACACTTTTATCTTATGACTTATACATTTTAATTTAAAAACTGGAATGGTAAGTATTTTCCCCAAAAAACTTAAAAGCTCTTACAAAATACAAATGCAGCCTAACAGGTTGCTACACAGCTAGTTATAAATAAATGTAGTAATTATGTGACAAAATATAAAAATATAATAAAAGAAATAAATTTTGAAAAATTAATGTGCATTAGCAACAATATAGACTGAATAATTTAATATTTTATCATCATTCTGCTTGATTTTAATGTAAAAAATATATGAATAATAAAAATGCTATTTATCTAGAATGGGACTTCTGGAAGAGGAAGAGCTAGTGAAACGTTCTACTCCTTTGGATACTTTAACACATTTCATGGCTAATAAACTTGCATTTCGTAAGTATTTTTCATTAAAATTAACACAGGTTTTCAAGCAAAAATTTGATTTGTTAATTTTGGTTGATTGTTTTGTATTTTAGAATTTTGATGCACTAAACTCAAAATTGAAGTTGGTTTTCCTCTATGATACAGTTTTCTCATATCTGTTACATAAAATATAAATATATCCATTATCATTTAGTTTTCATGTAAAGCAAAATGTTTTTTTTTTTTTTAAATACTAACAGTTATTTCCATATAACATAACATCTTATTCTTAGAAATTCTTCATATGTATGTTTGAACATTCTGCAAATTCAAATTAACATTAAAAACATAAATATATTTTAGCCAATTTCCTTTCTTGCTTTTTTCTTTCTGTATACTGTGTTTAACCCCATTGTTCTAAAATCTATGTGAGAGAAGAAAATAAATTCAGTTTTGGTTGTCACACACAAAAAAAGAAAAAAGTCCTTCCGGCCTGTACCGGGAGGAAAAGGTACATTTCCTATATCTCCGTTTTAAAATTTTAGCTAATGTTACTTGAAAGCAGCAAGCAAAAATGTAAAGAACCTGATTACAGAAGATTCGTTAATACTGAATTTGAATATGAAATTCCCAAAATTAGTCACATATAGCCAAGGTGGCTTCATTTATGAGCACTTATTTTTGGTCGCCAAATTTGGCAATAATTCGCAAATTGTTGCAAACCTTGGCAAGAATTTCATGCTAACGGATATGAATATAGTTTTATGCGTATGATTGGGGAAATGATTACAACAATGAAAGATAATAATTTGCGAGAAATCCCGTTCGCTAAAACTGATAAATTAATCCAAGATTTGTTTTAATCTGCTGTCTTGTTTCAAAATGTCAGCCACCCTAGAATTTCAAACTGCTATATCTCAGCCATTTTTTAAGATAGAGGCAAAAAATGCTTCGGAATTCTTGTATCAAGGCCTGACACTTAAGCAAAAAATAAATTTGAATTACAAATTTCTTTTTAATATATTTTTTATTTTTAAATCTTTTAGTGGCCATCATTTTGAAACAAGATGGCAGACCAAGCTGGCCAACGAACTTGGTCGAGATATTGGTGAGTGTAATACACACACTTAGTTTCATCCTAATCGGTTTATAAGTACGAGTGCTATCATATGACATAGATCAGATATATATATGAACATTTGAACGGAGGATGATTTTGGGGTCTGGGGCGTCATGAACGGTGAAAATATATCGAAATTTGCCGGAATTGCTTTCCTCCAAATGGCTGCCATAGGTAGCTTTTTACTTTTTGTAATGAAAGCTACCTAAAAAGGTCAAATTTAAAATTAATTTTTATTAAATCAAATTCTCAAAAGTGTTTTTTTAAATTCCACATTTCTGAGAAAGAAAGGAGGAGTTGTGTATTTTAATCACAATAAATAATAAATTGTTTTAAATTTAAATGTAAAAACTTAAGGTTTATAAATTTTTAGCTTTCATTATTACATAGAGATATATGTTTAACCTTAATTAATTTTTACTTTGTATATATATATATATATATATATATAAACGGTAAAAGCATTTTCAAATCCTGATTAGTTTATTAAATATATCATATATATTATTTCTGTTGTCAACATCCCTTTTTCTAAGCAAATACAAAACACAGAATGATAAATGAGATACGATATGAAAATTTTGAACAGGCTTCTGACATAGTACACTCACATTTCGTTAAAACACGTTTTTGATTAAAAATTGCAGTTAATTGAAAATTAAATCAGCATTGTTTTTATAAATGAAATGAAAGATTTTTCTCAAATCAGTGTTGCCACAAAAATAAAATACCGCATTACATCGTGCTTAACAGTGATTATATAAAAAAAAAAAAAATGGTATAAAAAAGATAAATTGACATCTCCACACGTGTTTATTTTTTATTTAGGATTAAAAAGAAAAATTCAAACTCAATTCGGTATTTTTGCAGTATTGGGGCCTTGGTAAGATAAAGAAAATGACCTTGATGAGAGAAGAAAATTTGGCAACATTTTTTTGGCCGTTTATTCACAGTTTCATATACACAAGCAATTTTTTTCAATATTTAAACAATTTATTTAGTATAAAGAATCCATTTATTTATTTTATATACAAGCAGAAGTAGATTGCATATAAAAAATGTGTGTATTATCATATTATATATTTCTGTTGTCAAAACCCCTTTTTATATGCACATACAAAACACACAACGCGGAATGAGTTATCACTCAAAAGGTTTTTTAAACAGACTTCTAACATAGTATGCTTAAAAGTCGTTAAAACAAGTTGTTTGAAAAAAAAAAAATCAGTGATTAAAAATTAATTCTAAAACGTACGAGGAAATAATCTCAAAGATTGCAGTGTGAAAGCCTCGCACGGGTCCTTCTGGTATATATATTTTTTAATTGCATTACTTGTACTATGTAGTTATTTTGCAAATAAAGTTGAATGCTTCAAGTGCTGCTTAGAAACCACTTATTTCAGTAAAAAAAAAAAAAAACGATCTTAAAAGAAAATAATCAGAAGCAAATAGTAGTAGGAAAAAAAAAAGAAGAAAAGTCTTTTTAGGGTTTCGTTCATCAGACAAAACCTTATTCGTCTCACTCCTCTGTCTGTTTGTCCATCACAGAGTTTGTACTCTCAAAAACTGTATAAGTCACAGACTTAAAATTTTACGTACTTATAGCTGAATACCTCCTGTCATACAACAAATCATAAAATTTTGAAAAAGTCTTATATTATTTTAATTAAATGAATTAATTTAATGATATCAGACCATTTCTGCAATTTTCTTAGATTTTAGAACAGAAGCTTAATTTCCCTCTTTTTCCCGTGGGCTAGATGGTACAGTGATATTAGCGTTAACCCAAAGGTTTTGGGTCCTATTCTCAGCAACGGAAGTTGAAATTTTCTGTTTTTACATTTCATTGTCCGATATATTTAATTAAAAGAACTTTGATATATTTTTTTTTGTCATTTTAAGGGTTTCTTTCTTTTACTTTTTTTTTTCAGCTAAAATTAAATCCTATAATTAAATATGCTTTTCAGATATACAAACATATGCTGTTACAATTTTCTGAAAATCAGTTCTTGAATATTTTTAATTTAATTGAAAAAAATTGCTGCTTCTTGTTATCATTTTATTATTAAATTTAATAGTGCTGCCATCTATGTTCTTATTGATAAATATGGATAATTGTTTTGGATTTATTAATTAAAAGAGTAAAGTGTTTCGTTTAATAACTTATCCATGTTTAATAACTTACCACGTTTAACACCTTGTTTAATAACTTACCCACTTTCTGGAGAGAAGTCTTTTTCTTTAAGCTACTTCAGCTATTTATCATTTATTTATTGAAGTGTTTTTTAAATGTATTATAATCATAGTACATTTATTTAAATCAGGTTGATTAAAATCAGTCTTTTTTTTTTTTTTTTTATCATTCATTTAAATCAGTATTCAAATTTTATTCTTTTAGTATATGTAGTTTTGCTTTTATTTAGAATATAATACACAACCTGCGTGTTATTTAGAATTTAGATGAAACTAGCCTAAGTAGAAAGCAAACAAACAAAAAAGTGCCTAAAATGACTCTTGTACATTCCCAATTGTAGCTATCTGAGAGCTGCCAACTGCTACGAAAAAATAATAGTAGTTACAATTTGGAGCTAAAAACTACAATGCTACAAAAATCAGTCTAAAACTACAATTTTCTGGGGGGGGGGAAGTGAATTTTGTCAAACAATCTTGGGGGGAGGGGGGGGGAATGCTAATTTCGTCATATTGTCGCAGAAAAAAAATTGTGATTTTCGTCAAGAGGTTGTGGAATAAAATCTCATATTTAGTTAATCTGTCAAAAAAAAAAAAAAAAAATAGAGAATTTTGTTAAATAATTGCAGAAAAAAATCATGAATTATGTCAGACAGTAGTGAAATAAAATCAACTCACGAATTTCGTCAAACCATCGCGGAAATAAATTGCAAATTTCATCGAATGACCGTGCGGGAAAAATCGTAAATGTTATCAATCGGTAGCGAAAAAAATCGTAAGTTTCGTCAATTCGTTTCCCCATCCAAATTTTAAAAAACAAAAATCGAGAGCTTTGTCAGACAAGTGCAGAAAAAAATTCACAAAATTTTGTCAACCGCTCGCGAAAGACTGCGAATTTTATCAATCAGTCATGGATGAAATCCTGAATTCCACCATTTTGGTTGTGAAACAAACAATCGGGATTTTTTTCGAACAATTGTGGAAAATAATCACGAACTTCATGAAGCATCGCAGGATAAAATCGCAAATTTTGTCAATCGGTCGAGGAAACAATCGAGATTTTCTTCCAACAGTTGCAGGAAAAAAATCTCGATGTCGCATATAAAAATCGTGAAATTCGGCTATCTGTTGCAAATCTACTCAGTTGGTCACGAAATGTGCAGTAAAATTATTTTATGCCAACAAAAGTTGCAACAAGGCTTATAGTGTTCGATTTCTCTCCATCCACAATATGACTGTCAGAATTCCATTAAAATCTAAAACCTAAAAGAAAAGAATCTCCCCATATTTCTTGCATATTTATTTGGGAAAAGAATGTTATTACAGTATAAAACCATACAAGTTGACAGGCAGTCATATTCTTCAATTTAACTATGAAAATGCAATATATTATGAATTTTATTACAGAAAATTTTATAAAACATTTTAATATAAGAAAATTTTTGATGTATTTATATTATATATAATACAAATAAATTTAGTTTACAAAATTCACACATACATGTGAAAAATGTCAGAAATTTTTCTTTCATGTGTAATATCCTCTGTTTTGTAGTTTTCTGAGTGGCCTACCTGGAAATAAATTTTATATGTATGAAAACAGAAGAGTCTCCTACTTTGTGTGTTTATCAGTGATGGAACAGCTGCATCATTCTGTGCCAAAATGATCATTTTTCAACAGAATTGCACCCAACTGTGCCAATTCGATAATTTTCTCCTAACAACATTTTGCCATAAGAAAAATTCCATCATTCTTTGCGGTACGAAATCTCCTCTTTAAAGTGCTTGTTATGATTCAAAACGTGCACACGCGCGCCAATCAGTCGATCCTCTGATTGGATTGAGTTTCCTGCAAAGAAACTATGTTTGACTAGAGCTTAGCAGCTAGGAAGCTCAGATCACGAGACACCAATCAGAGTTTGCTGCCAAGACCTTTTGCCTTTTTCTCATGTTGGCGAAGCTTCTCCAATCATACCCTGTGATTGGTTTCTGTTGATCCGAGCTCCCAGCTTCCCAGGTCTAGTCAACGTTAGCGCCGAGAGTTTCATTTTCAGATCAGAAAACTTTCAGACCTCTGAGCAGAAAACAAAAGGAATCCACAGTTAAGGTAAAATAGTTCAATTTTGGATAAAAATAACTAAATAATTTGAGAATGAAAAGTGTACAAATTCAAGGAAATAAAAAAAATATTTGAGATTTTAATTTGTTCTTAGACCTTTTTGGATGTTGTTCTTTAAAGCATAGGTGAAAAGCTATCTATTAACTGGAAAAATGAAAAAGAAAATCTAATTTTTGGCCAATCTGGTCATCTCTAGTTTTAATCTAAAACATGAAGTTAAAAAAAATAAATAAATAAAGACTATTGGGATCAATCTAACCCCGGGTCAGGTTCTGGTAAAATCGAATTAAAGATACATGTAGTTTTTCTACCAAATTGTCATTATTCTTAAAAAAAAAAAAAAATAAATAAATGAGTTGTGTTATAATTTACTAGATATATAAATCCATGGGGCCTTTCATTAGACTCTGGCTGGACCCTTCCTGTAGTTTCCTGATGTAATTAATAATGCGAATAGGGATTATTAAAAAAGAAGGGAAAGGGAGGAAACTACTTGTTATTAAATATCACATTTTGTCCACATGGCAGATATTATTATGAAAGAGCAGAATAGCGGGCTTTGCCCGCTATTGGGCCGTTTTAGGTATTCGAAAAAAATAGACCTGTAAATTTTTATTTTATAAAAAATATGACTTTTTATATTGGAAAATGAAATTTATTTGGATTTATTAATCCAATAAAATGTTAATAAAATAAAATAAAGTGTTTTGATAGGAATATTAAACGAAACCCTTTGTGCAAGTTTCAATCACACTTGCCCACTTGTTTTTACTATAGAAGGTAATTGCTAAAGCTGGATTTTTAAATGTGTTATATGTTTTTGAAACCGTTTACTTACATAACTTCTTTCACCTTATTTAAAAGTAAAGTTTCTTACATACAGTTTCTAGATGTGTTGGAAAGCGTTTCATAATCTATGCTTGATGCATGATTTTTTGCTCTTTTTATATTCTTAAAGACATTTTTTTATACTTATCAGCACTCTTGATTTCTTAAATTTAAAAATCGGGACACTCTTTTCAAATCATGAAAATAAGTCAAGAGAAGCAAAAAGTGTGCTATTTTTTTTAACCAAAGAAAGGCTGGATTTTAACTGTCAGGGGAGAGAGTTGGAAGGCTGAATCCTATTCTGTCTGAAATTCAAGATAATTTTCTCTCAGTTTATATTGATATCAGTCTTGGATTCTTCATAAATTGCCAAAAATGAAGAGAAACATTTAATTTGACTATATTGTTTGAATTAGCAATAGATTCACACATTTATTTTAATTATAGTTTACATAAATTATTAAGGATTATTAGCATATTTTATTTTAAAAAAGAACAATTCATGATGTATGTTATGATACATTCCATTTCTGCTTTTAAATTCAATATTTTTCAATAATTTATTTATTTAAATTAAATATATAATCGTAATTAATCATTATTTAAAAGTTTTCATAATATTAATCAACATTTAAATTAATTACTTAACAGTTATTATTTAAACAGTCAATATTTTCTATCTTTTTAAACTTAATCTTTTTAATTTTTCCTCTAAGATATTTTATTATTAATTAAAATTAACTTCTATAATTAAATCAATTTTTAAAATCAATAATCATTTTTTAATTAAATTATAATCATTCATTTAAGTCTGGATAAAAGAATAAAAAATTTCCGTTTGTTGACATCGATTTTGTGAAGTATCGTGTATTTTCTTCTAAGTTAATAAATATATTTTCCACTTTTTAAATATTAATAATTTTTGTTTTAAACCTTATTCAAAAGAGTAAACAAAATTCCTTATGCAGTCTGCCAAAATTCTAGCAAAATTCAACTTAAATCTTGGCAGATATACATTTTTAAACATATTTTTAAATCCCAATGTTTACATCGATCATTTTCGGAATGACGCCTGGCCATTTTGAATTGTATCTTCGTGCTTAGAAGAAACAACAACTTAGCGTGCGATCGTCACCCATTTTGGTTTAGGGATCGTTCAAGTAGGCATTCAAGGTTAAAGGATGCATTTTTCAGTGGGGAAAAGGGGATTTGAAATTCTCTCTAGAACATTCGAAGGCGAACGTACTTAATTTCTGCCGCTTATTATCAGGGCTGAGTTGTCGTCGCTTAGCTAGTTTCATTTGCATGTAGAGTTGAGTTGTCGCTGGAGTACTTTTTCTCGGCGGCAGTTGAGAGTTAAGCAGTTAATTTTGAAGAAGAGGAATTTTCGTTTTTTCTGATTGGATTGCTTGGCTTAGAGTGTCAGTTAAAAAGTGGTAAGGTTAGAATTCAAAAATTCAGTCTGTTACATTTTATCCTGGATGTAGTCTGCAGCAGAAAAATACTGTGTCAGGCCGTTAGGCTGGACACTTGTAAAATTTTTGTCGGAATGAAAAGTTCAAGTAAGGATGATTACAGCTTCTAATATTTTAACAGATAAAATTTCTTTTCGAGAAACATCTTTAACCAAGTTGATATTGAAGCCTGGAAATGGTGATTCAGTGATCTGGTAATGTAGCGTCTACAGTGAAACAACCTTTAAGTAATTCATCAATATTTAATTTTTTTGATCAAAGTACACTTCAATATATCTTTCGAACTTTAAAACGATCTTCGTTGTTAAGGAAAATTAAAGATTGGGCTTCTAACGTTGATAGAATCCGTTAGTCATTCATACTTCATCCTCTTGATGAACTTACCTCGACTGCTGATGTAAATCTTCCTTCTACAGTTGTTGTGATGATTCTACATTTTTAAGAAGTTTTATCCTCAAAGCTGAGAATATCATCAATGTGGGAGCCAAGAATGCTTAGTGTTTCTTCTGCCAGTGGGGAAGTTCCTTAATACACCTTCAAAAAAAACAATTGATTTATTCTCTTCACGAGAACTTTACCTTTCTAGCCGCAAAAGTATCAACTCATCATCTAGTATAATTTATATATCATTTTGAATTTTTAACACAATAACTTTGTCCATTTAGTAGGAAGTATCAAGTCATCATCCAGTGAAAGTTAAATATAATGAACGTTAAACAGAATAACTTTAAAAATTTTAGTATGAAATACTCCTTTTAACTTAAATTAATTTTATATATCATTGAACTGAAAATCAAGCAAATAATTACATCAATGTAACTCATCTATTAATATAATTTAATTATGTGTCTTCTGGAGCTCCATTTGTTGATACCCTATGTAAGTGTATGTGTTCATCGTAAAATAAATCTACTTGAATTTAATTGTGATTCCGTGTGCAATCTTCCTTTACTTGGGTGTCTTTTTTATGTTTATTTTATTTTTCAGATCTGAATACATCTAAATAAATAATCAAAGAGACATAGTTCTGTATAATATAATGTTTTCAGATTAAATTTTAACTTCTAAACATTAATATAATAAAATTTTTCAGTACTAAGTTCTACATCGCAATATAATACTAGCTACTATACTACGATTGTTCTGTATTGACGAGTTGGGGTAGGATTTAGAGTAAACATTTATTCTATTTTCTGGCTTATTTTTAGGCATTTTTAAGAATTTCTGTTTGCTCTTTTTCCTGCGCCGATCCGTCACTATAATGTATATCATAGTAAGTGAAATTTAATGAATAAATGTATCTATATATTTGTTTAAATATCTGTAATTATCTTTTCTGTAGAACCTGGTGAACGAGATGTTATAATTCTGAGACATAATATTGGTATACAGTGGCCTGACAATAAAGCAGTAATATATACTACCAATTTTCTTTTTATTATCTCTTTGTTTAATTAAGTTTAAAGTGAATTTTAATAACATGAATTTAAATTTTAGGAAATGAGGCATATTGATTTTGTAGTATATGGGGATAAAGATGGATACAGTGCAATGGCAAAAACAGTGGGTTATCCAGCGGCCATTGCTGCTAAAATGGTATTGGAAAGTAAGTATGCTGCAAGTTTGATTTAAAAGTTTCTCTTTTTAATTAAAAATACTGAGTTTGTAGAATAAAAAAGGCAAGGCATATGAACAAAATTGCATAATAAGTAAGCAATAAAGGACAACACTAATCTTCACTATATTCACATTCCATTTGATTAAAATAATCAATTTTCAGGTGTTCCCCTCTGCTTAGTTTTGAATTCCATATTATAGCTTTTTAATGGCGCATGTAACATTTGTAATCTTTCTATCTGCTTACATTATAGTAAAATCACTCTGTTTTCTTTTTGAGTTTGATATTGTTCAACAGAATAATTTATTAATTTCTTTTTAAATGCAATATTTGCGATTCCACTAAAGTTGGAAACTGAGAAAAAATATTTTTTCAAACTGCTCTTAATGAGTGTAAATATTATTACTGTTTTTTTATGTATTTTTCATTTTTGTGAATATTTTATCAAAAGTAGTTAACTTTTAAAACAATTGCTTTTTTTTATTTTGAAAGATTATTAAAAAAGAAGGGAAATGGAGGAGACTACCTTTTATTAAATATCCCATTTTGTCCACATTGCAGATATTATTATGACAGCGCAGAATAGCATGCCTTCTATACTTGCCAACTTTTACACTTAAGGTGTAAAATTTTACACTTTTGGAGCATTTTTTACACTTAGGTCACATATTTTTACACTTTTTTGCAAAGTTTCTTCCAAGTTTCATTTTTCATCCCTTAATTTATGAATTACTTTTTAGTTGCTTATAGTAACAGTAAATGATGAATGTGAGGGGAATATTTAGTATTGTCAAAGAATCATCAGGACGATTTTTAAAATTTGTATTGCATGTAAGAAGTCGTGTTTTAAATAAATTTGCTCAGACGTAAAGTAAAAATTAGATAAGAAAAGCTGTGTATATGTCTTTAAAATCAGTTTCTTAATGGGTGTTGTAATGTTTTTCACATTTTTCTCATCAAACTATCTTTATAATGGTCAGCACTGTATTATTTAATACTATTCATGTATTATGTACTTAAAATTTCTTGAATAAGGCCGTGTATGTGTTACTTAAAAATGGGTTACATGGGTTTTATGTTAAAAAAACAAATTGTATGAAATACTCTTCATGCATCATTTTACACTATGAAATTTTCAAAAGTTGGCAGGTATGCTTCTTGAATAATATTTTAATAGCACTTTCAAAACTTATCTGTGAACTAGCTGTTTAACCCGTTCTACGCACTGGAGCTCATGAATTTAATTCTAAAGCCAAAATTAAAAATAAAAATCGGTACAACCAAATTAAAGCTTATGAATATAAAATTTTTTTATGTCTATTAAAAATCAGTATTTACACAAACAAAAATCCGTAGTAAAAAGTAGTAGTACGTAAAAATTCACATCAAATAGACATAGTAATAATCGAATATGAAAAGAAATTTAGCATCAAAACGCAATGACAACAAACAATTTTAAAATATCTAAATAAGAAATAAGAATTCTCCTGTTAAAGTGTTGAGTATTTCAAAAACTCTTCGATTTAGAAAAATATTTTTCTACTACTGTGCATATTTTTTAATGAAATTTATCATGTTGCTATGGCAGCAGACGATAAAACGATATCTTTGGAATAAGTAGAATAAAAATTTTGTTGATGTTTGTGATAAAATGTTTTTCTTTCTATTTTAAAAAAATTAATTATTAAGTGCAGTTAAATAATTACCCACAAGGAGACACACAGTCACAACAACAAATCACTAACTTTGACTGTTGGTATGCATCAACTGAATACGGGCTCTGTACTTTTATTAGGAACATAAATTTAATTTTTACGAAAACTGTTATTCTAAAATAGCAGTACTATCTATATGAAAACAGCAATTAAGCAAAGTCAATAAAATCCTTTAAAATTAAGTTTTTAGCATTTGGCAATGGTCAATAATTAAGTTTATTGTCTACATATCATATAATCTCTGATCCATCGATTTTAAACACTCGACTCGCAATTGCAATGATCCCTACCTTGATTTATTTAATGACTTCTGCGGAGATGTTATACAACCAACCAACCGAAGATGAAAAAAGTGTACTTTTGATGAGATCTCTTTGTGGATGGATTTTAATTAATATTTAATCTATTTAAAATTTTCGAATTTTTTTATGATAAGGTTGTTTATTCTTGTGATTTTAAAGGACTAAATGGTCTTATTTCTTCAGCTCTCCTATGAACAGGTACATGTGGTTATATTAACTCTTTAATTACAAAAAAAAAAAAAAAAAAAAAGAATCACCAATCAGGTCAACCAACAACCCGTGTTCCAAATTTCATAGCCCTGCACCCTGTGGTTTCCGATTTTTTTAGGTTACATAGATACGTGCACAGATTTTAATAGTATAGATATTATAAAATGTGCTGTTATTTTCAGAATATTAATCTTTAATAATAATTAACTTTAATCTTGAAAACTAAATATGCTATATTTACTCGCATACTCCCTTAGATTTTCGCACCCCCATTTTGAAAAATGTTTTCAGAAAAAAGAAATTTTCACAGTTTTTGCTTTACGAATGAAATAATTTTAATTAATGAAATGCAATTTTTTGCAAATGTAACCATGTTTGATGTGGAAAATTTCTTTTTTTTAACTTGCACTGATGATAAGGTTGTTTATTCTTGTGATTTGAAAGGACTAAATGGTCTTATTACTTCAGCTCTCCTAAGAACAGGTACATGTGATTATATTAACTCTTTGATTACAAAAAAAAAAAAAAACAAATTACCAAAATACAAAAGAACTACTGATTTACAATGAATATATTAATAAATAATACAATGTAATGTATACAAAATAGAAAGAAAAAGTTGCATTGTAATGATTACACACACATTTTTCTTATATTCAACTAGACATAGTACCCATCAAGATTTAACAGTTTATTTTAAGCTGGCTTTTTTTTTTATCTGACTAAGCTTATTTTTTTATGTATATAAAGTAAAAGAAGGCATAATTTCCAGTCAAATGGTTATTTCCACTATTTTCTGTGACAATTCGATGATTAAAAAATGTGTTTATTGTAAATGATGAACAAAGATTTATTTGGGGTCCAATGAACCCATCTTGGTAGTTAGAAGGTTAATGGTGTTACGTCATGGGCTCAATTTCAAGTTTTATTTATTCACAAATTAGAAAAAAAAAAAAAACCTTGCCAGTTGCTAAATAAAGAACAGCCATATGTAGTCTAAATGTCTTAAAGTATTTTATAGTTCCTCATAAAATCAGTTTGAAAGAAAATTGAATTGTTATAGATGGGATTTAAACAAGAGTGACACCAAAGGGGTCTCTCTATCAGGGTCAAAATTTAATTGTCATCAAAGAAAATATATTTTGACTTGGGTGTAGAGTCTTGTATCGGGTTGATTCAGGTGCAAGTTAATTTTTATAAAATGACCCGAGGTTAATTTATAAAAGAAAACGACCCGTGGGTCAGGTTACCACTGATTTTTTTTTTTTCTTTGCAAGTTGGGCTCGGCGTAATTGTTTCGTTTTGATTCTTATTTGTCGGTTTAGGTTAACCTGATTTTTCAAAGAGCATCCAGAATATTGTTTCATATTAAAGTTCTGTATCAGATCAAGTAACCTGATTTTACCCAAATCCCACATGCGGTTCCGGTTGAAGCTCATTATTTTTGCTGCAGTTGGTTTTGGGTCGGGCAGACTAATGACTATGAGTGGAATTTTTGGGTTTGGGTCATGTACAACCCAACTTATTTTAGATGAAAAACTATATTTGAATATGAATAACTCCTTACATGTTTATTGTTCAACATACGGATAAAATCGATATTAGAGATATGATTACAAACTTTTTTCCATAATTATATTAAATTTTAGATCAATTTTCTCCGATTGTGGATTTTGGATAGAGTTGAATTGTAATATTTCAGGATCAGATTGAAGTATTTTGGTTTCAGGTTGAAATACTTTGGTTTTGTGTCGAGTGGTGAAATATTGTTTTGTCGGGGGCAGGTTGGGGTGAGAGTTGCCTTTAAATAAAATTTGTGGGACTGCTAATTTTCACAATGACACTAACTGTCAGGTGTAAATAACAATTTAAATAATTTTTTGGCCACTTCATGCTTTTTATGTAGTTATTTTTCAGCTGATCTGCTACAGATACCTCTGGCATCAAAATCCAAAGTCAACCCGGCACATACATGAACCATGTTTAGGGAAAAATTGGGTTACCCACCTTAACTGATGCAGTACTCTAGTTTCTATATGTTAGTATTGTTTTACGGCAGTGGTCACCAATTATTTTTCACGCGGGTCTGTTTCAAAATATTTTCAAACCTTCGCGGTCCGGAAAACTTAGTCCTCCCCACCCCAACTCCCTATACTGCCTCCCTTCACCACGCTATCAACCACTCTACTAATTGAGGCTATTTGCTTTGCTTAATTGAACTTTTATTTGAAGTCAGTTATCTTACGTGGAAAACATAATGGATACTATTGAAATGAAGAGCATAAAGATCTAGTCAATAGTTTTTTATTAGGACTTTTAGAATACAAGAAAATCAATACAAATTACGTATAATTTTTTTAAAAAAAACTATCCACTAAAGTTCATTCTATAGTTAATGTCCATTGGGTAAAATGGAAAGTTTTATTTTGCCAGAACCTACCTAACATTTGGAGTCAAGTTGGTGCTGCTGATTCTCATCGAGTTGCTAAAAATTTACCGGTTCTTAATACAGTTCATTTTTGAGAAAACTGCTTCACACACATAAGTTGAGCCAAACATGATACACAATTTTATGTCTAAAGCTTTTAGTTCTGAATAATTTTTTTGCCACACATTTCTAATAATTGGACGCCTAAGAGGTTTTGGAAGTTGAACATAAATGTCATCTAAAACAGCATTTTTTTAACTCGACTATTTCCAATGGTAAGGCAGCTTTGCTTCGCTTGAAAACATCTGCTTCTTCATACTATTAGGCATAAGTGAAAACTGTTGTTGTTCAGGTGCACAACGTCGTGAATTTTGTGAAAGTCAATAAATCTTTCTTTAAATTCTAATTAATGCTTTTCTATGCAATCTTCGAACCGGCTGATGTCAATACTCTCATTAGTGTCACAAACGGACGTAAAATGTGAAAGTGTAAACGTTCACCACTAATATCTTTGAAAAAGAAGGCAATATTTCTTTTTAAACTTTTTATTTTACACACAAGTTTATCTTCGCCTTTTAGATTGAAGTTTAAGAGATTCAAGTGCATAATACTTCAGTTAAAATGCAATGGTTGCCACGTTTATTTGAATGTCAAGGATGAGCCTAAATGCTCAATTTCTACTTTTTGAACACGAGTTAAAAGAAACTCTGATGTTCTCCAGTACTTCAATGAATCTTTCAAGAACCAAGCCTTTACGTAGCCATCTCACGTTCTTGTGGAGAAGCAAAGTCTTCAAACCGAGCATCAGTTTCTTCAAGAAATTATTTAAATTGAAGGTTCTGAAGAGACGATTTTAACCATACGAGGTTAATTATTTGTATCGCCGTTTGCATTTAATTCTAAAGATTGGGATTCAGACTGCAGCACAACATACTTTAATGATTGATGCAGCAGTAGGATATCAAATTTTCATTCCATTTTGAATCGCTGCTTAGTCGTTAAAGTAAGCGTATCCTACACCAAAGTATTGCCAAAGCCAATTATGTTGTTACTGATATAAAATTTTTCATGTCTATTCCAGCTTGGTTGAAATACTCTGCTATAGCCTTGTGCAAATCCTCTCTTGTAGTAGTTCCTGACATAGGCAAATTAGTCAATAGTTCTTCAAAACTTGTTCACGAGTCCAGTCCAGTTAGCACATAAAAATAATCAGCTGGCTGTGTTGTATTTGTAATGTTGCAAGATTCAGCCAATGTATAGCAATCTGTGTAGCTAAAGTTTCTTTCAAAGTTTTATAGTTTTCCTCTGCCAAAAGTAGTGTACTCCTCGTGATTGAAGAAGCAGATAACGTAATACGTCGAATAGTGCCAACGACATAATTTTTAATCTCACATATCACATTTCCAGCATCCAGCTCTCTTTGCACTACTTTACAATATATGCTAACTGAACGTTAACAAGAACTCCGAATAAGAATGAAATAAATAAATACAATGCGTGCACTGGTACAAGATCTAGACCAGACTAAAAGAGTAAGAGAGGGGAGAGAGTAGGAGCAGGTGCTGTTCATAATCCATGGTCTCGGTAGCTGTGTTGGGGGTAGTGTTAGGTGTGAGAAGTTATTCGCATCAGAACGCTTCCACGATTACCACCTGAATGGTACGCTTTGTCTCCTGAAACATTATTATTTTCTGTTATTCACAATTCCGTCGCGGTCTGTACAAAACTTGTCTACGGTCCGGATACGGACTGCGGTCCGCCATTTGGCGACCACTGTTTTAGGGGATAGTTTCCGGACTCATAATCCGTGGACTGTCACTGGTGAGTTCAAAATAACCTTTGTAAAGAGTTATTTTTTGAGAAAGAGCAAAGATTATTTTGAGAAATCGGGCCAACCTGAACCGATTGAACCAACCAAGTGACCATCAACCCGTATCTCAAACCATTAAAGTGAACCTGACTCGTAATGAAAAAATATAGAGGTCAACCAGACCTTAATCCGAACCCTGTGTTAAGTAAAATCAGATTACCCGAACCGATGCAGCATTCTAGTGAGTGTGTATCAATGTGTCTGTGTGTTTACTGGAATGTACACAGATAAATGGTTACTCGCAGATTAAGTCTGGCATCAGCTCAGGTAGCGCGATTTTACCAGACCCTTACCCAATAGGTAGTTCGATTCAGGTCAGGTTGACACTAATTTTATTCGCTGCGGGCTGAGTTGACTTTCAAATTTGTAGGTTTGGGTTGCATTTTGGATCAGATTCAGGCTAACCCAAATTTTTCAATAGAAAGTTCAGAATATTTTTTTTAGATGAAAAACTATATACTATTTTAATAGTAATGAGTATGTATATGTCCTTTTTCTACTTAAAAACCAAAATTGAAACTACAGATATAAATGTATAGTTTTCCATAATTGCTTTAAATGCAAAAAATGGATTCATTTTCTTTCATTTTGGGTTAAAGTGTGGTGTTTCGGGTCGATGAAATTGTTTTTGTAGGGTTCCAGTCGGGTGTAAATAAAGTTATCAGGTATAATTCTATCTGCGCAGGACTATTCATATATATATATATATATATATATTACCAATTGGGCCCCTTTTTCGGGGAGATTCCAGTCAGGCAAATCCTGGTGCCTCTCTTGGATTTAAAAGGGATCCCTTGGATTTTTTTTTCTATCCAATTCTGAAGTCTTTGTGTAGTCAGTGTTAGTAAAATTCTGAAGATGCAAGGTATTCCTCATCCCTCTTATTTCCATTTTCAGTTTTTTTTTTTTTTTCATTTTGATGATTTTTTCCCAGGATTAAAAGAAAAGAGGGCTGTTTTCTTACCTGCATTGTACAATGTTATTATTTCCAAAGAATAAGAATTGCAGTTTTAATAAATTTCTGTCAGTGACAAGATATCCTGTTGATTAATGTCACCATTTGGAAAAAGACAACAGTTGTCTATATTTGTTTTGATTTTTACCTGTGATAAACAAAGATTTTTTTTAATTGGATTGTTTCTTTTTTATTTCAAGTATGGTAAGATGGTCCACAGTAACAATTTTTCTACTGTGTACTTTCAGCATTTATCTTGGGTAGTACTCCGATTAGAAATCTTTGGTACCAGGCTTCCAAATTAGAGCCTGAACTCATCTCTAATAGTAATGAGAATGATGCTTAGTGTTTGGGGATTTTATTAACCCTTTGATTTAAAAAAAAAAAGGGTTACCAATCAGGTTGAACAGATCCATACGTAAATATATGATTACCAAAATACAAAAGAACTACTGATTTACAATGAATATATTAATAAATAATACTACGCAATTTATACAAAATAGAAAGTTCTGTTTCTTGTAAATTACTGAAGCAGTTTCAATAATTAATTTTTATTTTTGGTATTATAATTTGCAATATATTGATCTTTTTGTTTTTGAGAAAATTAACTTTTAAAAACTAGATTTTTAGATTGTATAACTATTGCAGGTTTTATTTCTCACCGAATGGATATTTTATACTTTGGCTACTGCCAAAACTAGTATATTAAAATTATTTCAGTAGTTCTTGAGAAAAGGGTGTTTTGGTATCAGCTGTTTTTCATAGGATTTCGTAAGTTTTGTTGTCCCTTAAAGTAAAGAATGATTTTATGTAATATATATACAGTAGAAAGCCACTAATCCGCAAAGCTTGGTTCCAAGTGTTGTGCGGATTGGAGGCTTTTTGCGGATTACAGGCCATGTCTATTTAATCTTTGTTTACATTTTTTTAATTCATATTTTGGACAAATTTAGATTGCTAATACTAAAATATAAATAAATTACACATTTTAATATATAGATAAAGTAATAACTATGTAAAAAATAATTCATTATTTTTTAAATTTCTTAAATATGGCATCAATTGTTGTCTGTTTTAAGACATTTGGTTTATAGTGTTGAATTTTATCTTTAAGTAAGAGTTCAAAAGCAATATATATGTATTTTTATTATGTGTTTTTCAATTTTATAATTACGATTTAATGAAAAAATAAATAAATTATAAAATATATTGTCTAAGTAAGGATTTTTTATCATTAAAATAAAAATCACAAAAGCTCAAATTGTATTTTACAAGTACCGTATGAAGAAATGAATATATAAAATAATATACTAGTTAAATGTGCTTTCATTTTAAACTATAAAGAAGAGTGTTATATGATATATAATAGCTATATATAAAGATAAGAAAAATGTTAAAATTGGTGAAAATTTTTTTCAAAATTCAAAATTTTGTCACCATTGAAGCATTTTTCAAGAATTAAATTTCTTTGTTTACATTCATAAATTGATTGCGGATTGGAGGCCTTTGCGGATTACAGGTTTGCGGATTAGCGGCGCTTTACTGTATATATATTTTAATTCATGTTTTGCTTCCAATCAAAAGTGTTATATTAAATCACAATCTTTTATATTTCCAGATGAAATTCAAACAAAAGGCATGGTTGTTCCCATGACTCCTGAAATATACAAACCAATGTTAATGAGGCTTAAGCAAGAAGGTTTATATGCTATGGAGCATGGAGACAAGTCATAGAAACTGTGAACTATAAGAAATATTAGCTATAGTAGCATTTTCTTAAAAAGATGTTTATCATTCCTTACTTTATTGTGTAAGAGTTTTGTGTTGTAGCAAAACTATGTTTATAAATTTACACTTTGCTTTTAAAGTAATGAAAATTAGCATTTGTTTTCAATATGATTTCAATTTATTTATTATTCAAGATAAGTGCCTTAACAACAATAGTATCTTATTTAATTTTAAATATATAACCTGAATATTCCATTAAGTTCATTTTTAAATTATTTTGAAACTGAAAATATTTATTTAAAAGTCAGAGTAACCTATTTAAGATTCAGCTTTAAAAAATCAATTAAGTTTTCATACAGCTGAAGTTGCAATAATCTAATTAAACATGTTACAATAATGTAATTGAACATGTTTAAATCTTATCTTATTACTTGTAAATTATACCTGCACTGTTGAATTTTTTAAGAATAACTATTTTTTAATATTGTTTAATGTTGAAAATTATATGTGCCATATTTTTACAGCACTTGTTAATTTTTACACTTCCATAAATTTCAGTGAATTTTAATATTTTACTTGCATATCTTTAAAAATAGAACAGTTTATGGTCACATTAATTAGCATATTAAATTAATGTACAATTTAAAAAAATAACCAATAAATCAAATTTCTTTTAAAACCCATCTTTTTCTTCTGGTATTTAGGCTTTCATTTGCATTAAAAGTGGAAGGTTACAGTAATTAGTAATGTGTTTAATTATTGGTATTAGAGTGGGTTAATATTATTACAACTTTTAGTCATTTGTTTGTACCATTGTAGTTTATATTGTATTCTGCCATGTTTCTTTTTCAAATACATATTATGATTTTTCTGTTTATCTGTTAGTTTGCATATGCAATTAACATAACAAACAATCTGTCTTATAATTATAGCTGAAAATAGTTATTATCAAAGTGATTATAATTGATGCATATTAGTAAAATCATCAATTTTTATTTTAACTTCAAATTTGTGTCAAGGAATTATATTTATTTTCTCATATATGCATGACAACTTTTTCTTCCACTGTTTTACATGGCTTTGAAATTCTTATTTTGTAGCCTGAAAAATTTGTATCTTGTAATATAAAAATAAGTTAATAGCACATAAGTTATTTTACTGGTAGATTATAGATTTTAGTTAAATTTTCTTTGTTTCATTATGATATTATTAGAGTTTTAAAAATTTGTGAATTGAAAGATCTGAAATGCAAAACCAACTTTATTGCTTAGAAATTATTCATTCTAGTTATTTTTAAAATCCAGTATTTTCATGATGTTACTTTAAGGGTAGACTATTTTATAGTTTTATTAATAAGCTTCAATTCTTATTTCAACATTTTTATTTTATTTTTCTTATCTTAAGTTTAAAACCTAGGAAAACTGATTTATGCTACATGTAGAATTGATTCCACTTTTATTTAAATTATAATATTTACATTGTTTGTCAATATAAATATTCATATTTCCATAGCTATACATTTCTTAGTATTTAATTATTTTCTAAAAAATATCATAATTTACAAATGATTGTCACCTGAAAAATTTTCTCTTTCATAAAAGCAATTAGCTATGTGCCATCCTTGTAAAAACAGTTTATATTGTTGACTTTTGTAATTATTTTCATTCACTAATCATCAAATTGGTGTTTTTTATTTATACTATTGCATTTATATATTAATAAAAATGGAAATATATTATATACACAAAACTGTTTTACTATTTTATCTTGCCATCAAATGTTTGTTATCTATTTTTCTGTTGTTCACTGATCTTTTTATATACTCTTCTCTTTATATACACTTGTATGTGATTGATATTCATAGTGAGAGCCAATGTTGTTAAATTTTTGTTTTTAAGCCAACACAGATAGTTAACCTGCCATATATCTAAATTTGAACAGTATTATAATACTTATTTAGTTTAATGTTTTGTACTGATATACCATGACATAAATAAATATTTTTAATATTTTGAGTGTGTGTCTGTATATAGAGCATGTTTAAATTTTATAAAATATGTTTTCTATAATTTAACTCATAACAAAGGTTTTGATTGATAAATAAGTGAAGAAACCCACGCATTTTAAAATAACACATATAAAAGAAAGAAGTATAACAAATATAAATTTATTTCTACCGAGTTACAAACTAGACTTACACTTTTGTCAGCTTACCTTTTAGAAAAAAAAAAAAAAAAAAAAAGATATTTTATGTTTTCTTTAATCAAAGACATTGCATAACACTATTCATTTAAACTTTTACAGAATTTTGTTCCGATTGTCCTTGTAAAAAATATTTCAATAATTTTGTGATGTATATTAGAAAATCCAAGTTTCATAGCAGTTATAGGTTTTGTAATAGTTATAAGATTGGATTGATAGTAACAGATTATTAATCCAGAATAAAATGCTCAAACTTTTTCTTTGTAGCTCACTAGATAATTATGTTTTAAGAATGTATTTAAATTCTGTTGTATGGCTAGTATATAAGATCTAGAAGCTTCAAACACCATATAGCATATTGGAAGTCCATTCTCCATCATTGAAATACATCTTAATTAGTAACTATTCCAGAGGCGAGAATCTTCTGTGTTTTGGCAGATTTCTGCATCATTCTTTCATCAAATCCAAAATTACTGCTTTCACACTGCCTTCATACCTCCCTAACTTACAAAATTTAAAAAAAAATGTTTTTGTTTTTAATATTTGGTTTTGTTTGTTGCTCTCTTATAATAAATAATCAAAATTACTTCTCCTCTCTCTGAAATTTACATTTCTCCCTTTTACACTCCCCAGATACAATGGTTGAAAACTTCAAACTATTCCTTAAAAAAAAAAAAAAAGAAATTCTGCCCTATTTGTTGCTCTCTAGTAGCATTAGATAAATAAATCCTCTAGATTACCTCCTTCTCACAAGAAAAAAAATATATCTGCTTTCTCCTCAGCATTTTGAAACTCCTCTCCCCCCCCCCCCCCCCCCCCCCACATACACACACACACACACAAATGCCCTATTTGTTACTTTGTTTTAAATATAAATATCACTCCTTCCAAAATAAATTCTGATATATTACTACCTCTAGCCAGTATTATCAGAATTTCTTTGTGTAGCAATGTAAAATCACTGTAGATGTTGCATGCTTTATTAAGAACAACCTATAGTATGTTTCAATTTGATATTCATCCTAATATTCTTAAGGTTACAATGCAAAAGGAAGGCCAGACAAACCAGTTGTCAATTATGTTGGAAAGAAACCGTGGTTATTTTAATTGCATGCTGCAACTAAATTATTAACCATGATTGAATTTAATCACAATTTAGGTGCAGCTTGTGATTAAAATTATTTGCAATAAAAATAACTACAAATTGTTTCCAAGATTGTTATAATTAATCTTCAACTATGGCTATATATATATTTTTTGCAATTATTGCTTGATATCTAACACTGGTATTTAGAGTATAAAATATGTTTATTACTGCAGAAAAGCATGCTTTCATTAGTATTCTTCTGTAATATCACCAATTTAATACTGGTTTCCAGTAATATTCACTGCATGTGTAATACTGCTAAAATATATAGTGTTTATGAAATCTGGATTTACGATAGCTCCTGTATTGTAAATACTAAACGTCATGAAGAAATTATTTTCTTTGTGTAAAAATCATAATACAATACAAAAATTCAATAAATCATGTTTATTGCACATTCTGCATAAATAGGTATACAATGGCAATAAGCACCAAATGAAATACAAGTTTTAAAGTACCAGACATAAAAAAATAAAATACTTTGAGAAAGTTGTGCTACTGAAAAAAAAAAAAAAAAAAAAAAATACAAGCTCCACAAGCATAGCATGCAAATAAAAAAGTAAATGCAATGTTTTGTATATTAGGGTGTCCCAAAAAGATTGAAGCACACTTTAATTATTTGCCTGTTGGATATATATATATGAGTAAAAATAAGCTTTCCTAACGTTATAAAATATCAACAGTATTTAAAAATATAAGACATACAGCTAATTTAAGTACTTTACAAATTAAATATGTATAATCTTGATTATCAATATAAGATTATATATGTGTGTGTGCAGCATCTTTGATATGAAAGTAGTTTAAATCTGATTTTTGAAGGTAAAAATATTGTTCATAAAATCAACCTTCTATTTTTCTAATACAAAGAGAATTAACCCATTCAGTTGCTTAAGGTAACAATGCTGAATTAAATATAACTGTTATAAGTTAAGCTTATTCTATTTTTTCTAATGTTCACATTTGGAGTCTGTAATATTTTTAATGTTTTATTTGTAATACTTAAGAAAATAATTAAATACAGGATAAGAATAAATGAGTGTGATAATTGTTTAGCAGCCTTTATGGAGAAGGGAAAAAAAAAAAGATTTAGCCTCTATTGAGGAACTGAAACTCTGCACTGAAAATACCTGTTGAAATTTCTTTATTAATCAAATATGAAAACAGCTTAGTATAGATATAAAAAAATCATTATATTTATATAAATGTTTTTACAGTAACAAACTTTAAAAGAAATCTTAATTATAAAACAAGCAGTTAAAATTGTAAAGCTGGAATAGGTTTTTTTTTTTTTTTTTTTACCCCTATAGTTAAATTCTAGACCACTGACTGCTCCTAATTTTTATGATACAATGTAGTTGTTTTATGGCAACTCCACTTACTCATTTTATGCTTGCAGCTCATAAATTGAATATTTTGTTAAAAGATCCACTTTAATCATTGAAGTGTAATTTACGAAGGGTTTGTAACAATAGCATTACTAAAAGGTTTCATGATCTGGGATGTTTTTTTTTTTTTTTCGGTATTATCTAAAATATAATACAATTTAAAAATATTAATAATAATCAAACTAGAATACATATTTTTCCATTTAAATACATTTAAGAAAGACTTCATATCTAGATATTTAGTTCATAAGAGAAAAATATTCTTTAAACTCTCATCTCTGAATATAAAATGTGCCATGTTTAATACATTCATGTTCCATTAGAAACAAAAAAAAGGTTAATGCTATGCACAGTTTTATAATATGGGTGAATAAATACATTCATCAGATAAACTGTAAATACTAAATAGATTTGAAAATTAATTTAAGTACACTTCTGCTAGGTATTGTGTAGGTATACAATTTTGATTAATAGAGGGAATGATTAGAAATCAAAGTTGTCTCTTTGCTTAATAGCATAATTCTGCTGTTAAAGGCTGCAGTGGTAATTCTTTACCCTCCTTTAAGTGAAATATCTCATCCAAATAACCAGGTTCCTGAAAAGAAAAAAAAAAAATTATGATTAACTCATAATATTAAACTTAACTTACTTTTTGAACATTCAAGGTAGGAGTATACTAATCATCACTGGATGCCTCTGCATGGATATATTTCACATCTTAGATTTAGTTTAATTCCCATTTTCCCCATGTTGTTTAGGAAAAAAGAATCTTGAGTAAATTTTTGTGACATCTACTTCTGAAACAATTAATAGCAAAATAATCATTTGCCAAATACTTAGCCAAAATTTATTTTTTATCACAAATTTTTACATTTAATTGCTTTTGGTGAAGTGGCAAAAGCTTAAAGCAAGGTTCTGAGAATAAAAATACAATAGTAATTACGAATATGGTTACATTTTTAAGGCTAGAAAGTTTCCAGTATCTAAACATACGCCAGTGTGTCAGCCAAGTTCGTCTGACATACTAGTGTGTTATATTACACGAACCATTTCAAGCTGTTTTCACCAAATTTCAATACTCTACTACTGAAAATCTATTTGACCTACGTACTTGTAATTTTAGATGTGTAGTAAGGCACCTCTAATTACCGAGAATCCAAAATTTTATAAATGCACAATTAGTTTCCGAGATAATGGTATTTGAAAATGTCTGATAATCGATAATTTTATCACTGATTCACTCCCTCATCAAAAAGATCTCATATCTACTGCACCTACAGATTTCAATTTGTTTGTTTGAAATATAAAACTGAGGAATCAGGAAAAAAATGTGAAAATCTATTAATTACCCACTTTGTGGTGTCCATTTTTGCTTTAACATTACGTCTATTGGGGAAATTTTAATTTACTAAAAAAAGAGCCAAATGTTGAATTTGGGCAACCTGAATATCTGCCATTTTTGGCTAATTACAGAGAATAAAGCTTTTGAATAATGGTGCATAAAATCTACCTTTTTAGACACATTGTGAAAAAACAAAAACATCTTGAGAGAATACATACTTGCCAACTTTTACACTATAGCTGTAAAATTTACACTTTTGGGGCATTTTTTACACTTAGGGCACATATTTTTACACTTTTAAGTTTCTTCCAAGTTTCGTTTTCATCTCTTAATTTATAAATCACTTTCTGGTTGCTTTTAATAACAGTAAATGATGAATGAAAGGAGGATATTTAGTATTGCCAAAGGAATGACTTCAGGTTTCATTGTCAAATATCATCAGGGAGAATTTTTAAAATTTGTATTGTATGTAAAAATAAGCTATGTTTTGAATAAATTAGCTCAGAAAATCTTTAAAAAAAAAAAAAGTTTTAATAAGAAAGAATAATAAAAAATATATGTTTTTAAAGTTGTTTCTTAATGAGTGTTGTAATGTTTTTCATATTTTTCTCATCAAACTATCACTATAATGGTCATTACTGTATTTAAAAATATTTTCATGTATTATGTACTCAAAGAAAGTGAAAAAGGCTGTTTATGTGTTACTTAAAAATGTGTTACATGGGTCTTTATTGAAAAAGATTGTGTGAAATACTCTTCTGCGTCATTTTACACTTTACCATTTTCAAAAGTTGGCAGGTATCATATATTGAAATACGCATATATTTCGAGACATCTACAGTTGAAATTCGTCCAATCCCAGAATTAAAAATGTAAACAAAAGAGTCATTCGTATGATTCAAATAAATATTGATCATGGATGTGTGGCTACCATGGGTCTAGGCAGTCTAGCTGTAGACAATCTTGCGGTGTCTCGGACTCTCAATGTCAGTGCTGCAGGTACTCTATCGATTTCCGCTGAGTATAAAGGTACTCTAACGATTTGCCGCTGAGTATAAAGATAATGCTTGCAGGGGACTATCAAGTATCCTTTGAATGTCGTTCAATAGCGACACGAAGTTTCAAACTGTTAGATACGGAGGGTTTTGAAGATGCAAATTCTTGCTATGCTGTAGTTTTGGTGGACGAATTAGAATAATTACTGTCTGTTTACTTTCAAGTTTATATGCTGTGTCAAATAAATGTTATAATTAAGCAAAAGGTGCATTAGCATGTTTTTAATTATAGTTTGAGCCAATACTTTCTTTCACTAGACTAAAATCTTACATTAGTAAGGGCTAAAAGTTAGCTGGATGCTCTTGTTAGTGCTTGATGTCTGAGTGAAAACGAAGACTCATACACAGCACAATAATACTTTGCCCCATATATAGCTACCATAGATATTAAAACCTTTCGTCAAGCGTAACTCAAACAATATTTAACGGATTTCATTCTAATTTTCACAGAAGGTACCTATGAAGGTGACGATGACACCCATCTAATTACCAAGAATAAATTTCAAACTGTTTGGAAATTACATTAAAAAATAGATAAAAAGAGCACAATTAAAGTGCATACATCATTTTCACTGGCAGTAGATTTTCGTAGACAATTTGATTAGAGCACATGGAGCAAAAAATTATGCACACACTTATTCAGTACAATAAAACATATTTCAGCTTAATACAAATGAAAAATAAATATGGATTTTTTTCTGTTTGAAAGAAAAACCCATAATAACTTAGTAGTAGCGATTTGGCACAAATTTCACCAATAGCATTTTTACAAACAGTAGCTTTTATATTTTGCATGTGTAAATTAGAAAAAAATTCTTTGATGTTTAAATAAGATCTTTTGAACTATGGCATTTTTTCTGATATTTTTCTTTTTAGTAATTTAAACAGAAATAGTGAAAGGCATGTATTTTAAATCAAATGAGTGAAAGGTTTATATTTTAAATTAAATGAATGCAATATGAATATGGTATAAGAAAAATATTTGGCAATTTATCACATTTACCCTGCTAATATAAAAGTACAAATATTGCAAATGATATGTGGTACACGAAATGGAACAATTATGTTATAATCACTCTTCGTAAAAGAAAAATAGATAATATTCTGCATTCAGATAGATACACAGGCAAGTTTGGCGTCAAACAAAAATAATGCTAACAACATCACATAACTGTATGAGTTATAATAACGATATTAAATACTCCGATTGTGGTTTTGGGCCAGTCTATGGAAGTTTCTCCTAGAAAATAATCACAGAAGGAATATTTTACATTTGTTTCGAGTGAAGCTACATCAACAAGATAGTAATTATTTATACAAACAGTTATATAAACCACAGTTTAAATTTCAGTGTAAATATTTGCAATCCCCCCCCCCCCTCCCCTTTTAAAAAAGTCCTTGCGGATTGAAATGGGAGGAAAATGTACCTTTCATATATCTTCATTTTAAAATTTTAGCTAATTTTATTCAAAAGCAGCAAGCTAAAATGCAAAGAACCTGATTACAGAAGATTTATTAATACTGAATTTGAATAAGAAATTTATCAAATAAGTCAGCTATAGCCAAGTTGGCTTCATTTATGGAGGCTTATTTTTGGTCACCAATTTTCGCAATTTTCGGCCAGGTGTCACCAAGCTTGGTGAAAATTTGACTCTAATGGATACGAATATACAGTTTTATGCATATGATTGGGAAAATGATTACAACAATTAAAAATAATCATTTGCAAAAAATCACGTTCACTAAAACTCCTAAATTCCCTGACTTTTTGTATTATGTAATCTGCTGTCTAGTTTCAAAATGTCAGCCACCCTAGAATTTCAAACTGCTCTATCTCAGCCCCTTTTTAAGATACAGGCAAAACAAAAAATGCTCCTTGGAATCTTTGTATCAAGGCTTAACACTTAAACAAAAAATAAATTTTAATATTTAATTTTTTTAAATATTTTTTTTAGTTTTATATATTTTAGTGGCAGTCATTTTGAAACAAGATAGCAGACCAAGCTGGCCAACGAACTCAGTCGAGATATTGGTGAGCCTAATACACACACTTAGTTACTTCCAAATCTGTTTATAAATACGAGTGCTATCGTATGACAAAGATCATATATATAGCTATATATATATAAATCAATATTTGAACAAAGGTGGTTTTGGGGTCTGGGGTTATGATCGGTGAAAATATACAAGAATTTTCCGGAATGGCTTTCCTCCAAAGAGCTGCAATAGATATTTTTTTTAATTTTAGTAATGAAATCTACCTAAAAAGTGACAGCATTGAAATTAATTTCCGTTAAACCACGCTTTCTAAAATACGCCACTGGCTGCAAACCTGATTACAGAACTTCCCTCCACAAATTGAGTTATTTAAGGTACATTTATGTTAGCCGAGAGATAATCTCACCAAAAGCAGCATTTTTCTTTCGCACATGTAACATAAAAACAATGCTTTAATAGTGAAATAAAATGTTTTGGCTTATATTATCTCTTCTTATTATTTTTATTTATTTATTTCTATTTTAAATTAAATGAGTTAAAGGCCTGCTTTTAAAATTTCTGATACTCATGTCAATACTTTACTGTTATCAGGCTTTGGCACTTTGTTAAAAAGCTTGATGCAATGTGGATTTAAGAAAGAGATATTTATATTTATTGTCAAATGGTATAATGACGCTATGTTAATAAATCTGATGAGATATACTGGTTTATGTATCTACAGCAGATCTTTATAACGAAAACCTAAAAATGCGATGTTGTGTGATACATAGAATTTTGCATTATATAGATAACATTTCACACATCATTAAACTTACCATGTAAATATGGCCAAATATGTCTAAAACATATCAAAATACAGTCTCATATTGCATTCCTTGTTACCATCAGAAGTGCAGATTATAAATTTTTGCATAATATAGGTCATTCCAAACATTAAATTTACTTTTTAAACACGGTCTAAATAAGCCTGGACCAAATTATTCATTATATTACTCATTTTTAAAAAAAATGATTGTAAATAGCAATTTTTTCATTAAAAAGCTCTGAATTATGGAGATAAAATTGAATTGATGTATCAAATTTAATCCTCTAGAGCAGCCATACTCAACCTTTTTTTCTCGCGGGCCGCAACATACTTGTATAATAATGTAAAAAAAGTGATTTAGTGATTAAAAATTAAAATAGTAAGATAACAAAAGTAGTATAACAAAGCTATAGAATAAAGTTAATATAATTAGTAGGATTGAAGGTTTGTCGCGGAAGAAATGTTACCAAAAAATTTAGCACCACTATTTCCGAACAATATACTTTGTAGTAGATTTCTATTCAAAGTTATGTAGAAATATGACGAAGATTTTTGTTTGGAATTAGTGATATAAAATTTTTTGCTGCCGATTTTTTTCTGCGGCAAACGTTTAACCCTAATGTTCCTAATAGGCATCATTAGCTAGTATAAACAAATAATATAACAATGCAGCATTTAAAAGTTTAAAAAAAATAATAATATGATTTTCTTTAAAAAAAAGAAAGTCATTACCTCAATGCAAAATATTTTTTAGAAATATATAGTGCAAATTTAATTAATTTGAAATAATGTTTGTTCACTGTTGAAGATAAAGAAATATATGCACCACTATTGCACAAATAGAACTAAATGTAAAAAGAACTTTTGACTAACGAATCGGCCTTTAACATGTTTTAAGATAATTTTAAATTAGTGATTATAAATAACAGGGCAAATTTTCTTCAAATTTTGACCTTCGTTTTTTCGTATTTTTTGTATTTCGGTGGATGCAAGGCTCGGAAAATGGGAGAAAACAGGGGTGATTGTGTTCAGGTTATATACCTGAATTCAGGTATTTTTTTCATTTTCAGTACAGAAATTCTGGTTTTTCTGATAGTTAAATTCATAAAATAAGACTAAAATATCAATTTCATATGGTTGCTAAACATAATTAAAATTCATATTTTTCATAATTTGACCTCCTTGTAATAAATTATATGTTCCTTCCCCTCTCTCTCCATACAAAAACGTTTCTTTGCTAAAATTTCAGGTATTTTTTCATGAACCCACAATCACCCCTGAGAAGATAAAAAACATGATTCGATGCTTTTTGATTATTTTTTTTGAAAGGGTTAAATGTAATTTTTTTTCAAACCAACCAAATCGTTTGAGACGTAAAAGTATTTTCTTTCAGAATATGTAGACGGTTTTTCCGTATTTCTAACCGTTTGCCCATGGCGAATTTAGAAAAACTTAAAACAAAAACGGGATGTGTTGTGCTTTCTTTCTTCTATTCCGTAAAGATACGGATATTGGTTTCTGCACATGCGCCAGCTAGCTTTTGAATAATGACGTTTTTATTTGTGATCTTTGATCAGTTTTTAATTAATAACTACTTTAATTTTCAAAATATTAAAATTCTGACGTAATGGTGCACCAGGAGAGGGTTTGGATTACCTATATCTAAATTTGCAGCCTTCTAGGTGGGCTGGATTTTCCTAGCCATCGCCAACAGACACACACACAGAGCGAAACTTTCTTTTATTAGTATAGATTAATGAGTATCGCGGGCCGCATATTAAAGGTCGCCGGGCCACATGCGGCCCGGGGGCCGCAGGTTGAGTATGGCTGCTCTAGAGAGTAGCAATTTTTTATAATGTGGAAATGCTTCTTAACTCTGTAAGTTGTTTACATCTGAGAAGCTGTGCATTATATAGAGAATTGTTTTATATAGAATTGCGTTATAAAGATCTACTGTATTTTAAAAAATTGCATCTGATTACACGTATTAAAAAAATATTTCTGTTTGTATATAATAACAGATAAACGGCTTCTGTATCTATACTAATATTATAAAGAAGAAACATTTGTGTGTAGGATAATCTCTCGAACTACCAAGCCAATTTCATAAAATGATGATGATCATCTCTGCTCCCACATAGGCTATATTTTGTGTTGGTACAACAACACCTAAGGGGGTGCAGAAGCAAAAAACGTTCTAAAATTGTGATTTTTCAAAAAACAATAGAAAGACCTTATGCAATTTAAATGCAACACAATGGGCTGCTACGCAGCTAGTATTAAATAAATTGTGGAAATGCTTGTGTGTATGAAACAATGAATAGATTGCCCGAAAGTACTTGTGAAATCGTTACTTGGGAAATGCCAACTCAATATTGATGTGTATTTTTTTTTTTTTTTTTCAGCTTCACTAATATAGAGATTTTATGGAAAAGTCATTTTCTCAATTGTAAATAGCAGATTGTTTATATAGTAACTTATTCGAAGAAAGTTCTGTAATCGGGTTCATATTGACGCAGTTTAGCTAGCATGATTTGCAAGAAAAAAAATGCATAGATTTGTAAATTACTTGGAATGACACTTTCACAACCCAAAGGTATGCACATGAGATATTCAGATCTCATGTCCTACCTGATGCTGAAGCCATTGAGTATTCCTTTCTTTTAATGCATACTAATGGATAAAACAGTTCCACTTATGGAGAATATGTTTGAAAAGGAAATAATACATCCTGTGTATTAGTTAGTATGCTCTCCCCACTTAAATCCGATCGAGCATGTCTGGATCACACTCTGACGACGCATTGCAGTGAGCGCAATGCCTCTGTTGAAGTTGACTGTTCGGGACTTTTAGATAGCACTTTTTAAAATGTAGAACAGAATTCCCCAAACTCTTATCGACAACCTTATCGCATCCATGGAAAACAGATGTGCAAATGTCTTAATTGTCCGAGGCGACCACACACCATATAAAACTTTCCTTTGTCAAAAAACACATTTTATGACATTTATAAGTGTACTCGAATTGATGCTAAAAATCTCTTCATGTTCTTGACATTATTTCAAAGAGTTAACCTTTTGCACTCCACTGACACCTAGACGATGACATACTAAGTTTAATGTCACAATGGCACCGGAATTTTCGATCAAATTTATTTGAAAATACGTCAATGCATTTGTTCGTGTGCATAAACCGAATTTTTTTTTTTTCAAATTCTGGTCCCATTGTGACATTTGGGATTAAACTTAGTATGTCACCATATAGATGTCAGTAGAATGCAAAAGGTCAAAATCCCGATATAAGATGTTTAAGTGTCTTATTTTCTGTATTGCCTTTAATGTATGCCTACTTCAAATTTTATATCTATGCATGTCTGTCATGCTTTTTTTTTTCTCTATTTGTTTCCCTATATTTTTTAAAAGTGTATATGAATTTATATATGGTATTTTGTAACTACCATTTAATTTGCCCATTTTCATCATTTGAATATGTACCAATATATAATTAAAGACGTTTCATTTTCATAACTTATCAAAGGTTTTTAACTCTATGTTCTCAGCAATATCACTCAGACTAATCCCTTTGAGGGAAGTCCTAGTTTAAATTTAATACTATTTGTGTGATATTTGGATAGCTTCGTCATTTTATTTGTAAATATAAATTTGACTGTTGATTCATAAGTTAATGAATCTGTAATGGTAAAACAGAAAATTATGTCAGTATGATTATTGTTGTTTCAGAAACAATAAAAATTTTGAATCAATACATTTCGTTTCAAAACATACATTTAATATAGCAGTATTAAAATATAGATTTCGGCCGCAAATTGACAGCCAAATATTTTGTTGTAGAAAATTTAAATTAAATTGTGAATAAAATAGTCACTTGTAAACACATTAAAAACCATTAAGTAAAGTGTCTAAGTATATTGTAACTGTACAAAATGAAATGATATCTAACAAAAACATAACTGTGAAAAAAGGCAGCCAAGTTCTGTAATAATAATAATGCCAAGAAAAGAAGTGATATGTAAGTTCAAATAAAAATCATTCAAACTTACCTACTGAAGTATTATAGCATTAAAACATGTATTCATTTATTAATGCCTGTATATTTAATATTTATTCTTCATATTACCAATTTTACACTCAGACATTATCTAAAAATACATGGTTAAAAGTTCCATTAAAACAGTCCTTCATTATTAAAAATGTTAAAAAGTTTCACATAAAACTGTCACCATTACACAAAAGCGCTTTCACTCCGGCTAGATTCTTCATATTACCAATTTTACATTCGGACATTACCTAAAAACACATGGTTAAAAGTTCCATTAAAACAGTCCTTTATTAAAAAGTTTCACATAAAACTGTCACCATTACACAATAGCCGAAGTGAAAGCGCTTTTATGTAATGTTGACAGTTTTATGCGAAACTTTAACATTTTTTTATAATGTTTTAATGGAACTTTTAACCATGTGTTTTTAGATAATGTCTGAGTCTAAAATTGGTGATATGAAGAATAAATATTATAGCATTGTTTAAATTGTTTAAAAAAAAAAAAAAAATTGATAGCATAGTAATAATAAATCTACAACTTGGCAAGGTTTTTGATAAATGTTATGCCTATCATTTTCATGCCTCAATAAAATGATGATGATAATATTACTAACAATGTCATTATAATAATTTTTAATATTGTTATTATAAACAAATGACTTATGATAAAGATTTGATAAACAAATAAACACACAGATACACTTCCGCTCATCTTTGGTTTTTTCTCTAGCGACCCTGCCCCCTTAAACCTCAATACAAACAGACTAAGGCCTGAAAAAGGAACAGATGCATTTATGCTTGTCCTTGGTCATCACTCTAGAGAAGATGTGGCATATAAGTTTGAAATATTGAAAACTATGTGTAAGGAAACATGTTTAAACTTTGGGGCAAAAAAAAAAAAAAAAAAATTTGCGTTAAGCGGGATTTTCCGAAATTTCATTTCGTGTTAAATTAATTAACATTGATTTTTAGACTGATCTGACGGGACCTCAGTATTAGTTCATTTTAAGCGAAATTTCGTGTTAACGAGGTTCGACTGTAATATCATTAATAAAAATAAATGACTTGTAGGTAAAAACTGGCCAAGTTCTAGATTTATTATTAATATGCTATCAAAAATTTTTATTTTTAAACAATTTAAACAACTAGGGGGTTCTACCCCCTGCTTGCTAATGCTCCCCAACCCCCTGTAAAAATGCAACGCAATTCACATTGAAAGTGCTACGCGGTTCAAGCTCGCTTCGCTCGCTCGCCGCTTTTTGCAGCAACTCTAGCCAGAATGAGTAATGCCATCATAAATCATTTTAACATATAAAATTTCAAATTATTTTAATGTAAAAAAAAGCTATTGAAAACACAATTAAAATTGCATTTAGTTGGTGCTACCAATGGGCATATATCATTTTAACATTATGAAATTTACAATTTTTTTAAATATAAAATAATTAACTGAAAAAATTACCTTGGAAACACAATTATTTTAAAGCTTCTTTCATTGAGCCTATAATATTGTACAGCTTGGCTTAAATTCATTTTGAAAAACTCCTAGAAAAGACTATGCGATAGTAAGATAGTTCAATATAAATCAACAATCATCGTCTAAAGTTCGTGCCACGGGAAAAATAGAATATCTCTCAGACGCTTGGCAAGTTAAAAAACGTAAACAACACATTTTCTGCTGTGTTTAAAAGAAACTCTTGATCAAAAAGCTGTTTTGTTGAATGAATAACGTGACCATAAAACGAACCAATGACCATTGTTATTCATACATCAGCAGAAAGATCGTACTGTATATAAAAAGAGCTCCTGCTCTGAATTTGTATTTGCTGAATTAAAACAAAAAGGCAGTGAATATGATGTCACATTGACAAAATCGTATACTAAAATATTTTAGTATTATATAGGCTTTAAAGATTATGACATCATTGGAAGTTCCTAACAAACGTTGCTATGCATTTTCTGGCTGTTGCAACGCTTTTCCTGCAGGTAACTCCTTCACACAATGGAAAACCTACTCAGAAATCGGTTGTTTGTTTGAAACAATTCTACCATGTGCCATCACACTTTTGTAGTCTATATCAGAATGCATCCTTTCTTCCAAATCTGACATCATTTTCACAATCAGAACCATTCATCCCTGCCGAGATTAGAGCATCATTTAAGAAATTGTTTTAAAATTAGAGTTTCATTAAATATTTATTATAATTAATTGGAAATTATATAATTTTCAGAAATATTTATTTTGTGCATACCAAGGATCTATATAAATAGCAAGAGTTCAGACTATTTAGCTGCAGGAATAAGCGTCAGTAAATATGATGTCATCACTGAAAAAGTTATGGTAAAATATATTTATGGATGTTAATACATCTTTTGCTTTTCGAATGACATCATTTTCTTCATAGGAAACATTTCTCTATACATATTACTAACTATGATAGATTATTTACTGTTATTCTATTTACACGGATTATTTAATATTATTTCTCAATAAATAATCTGTGTTCTGCTCTTCCATGATTAGTGCGTAATTAAATGGAATCATTTTAATATATTTACATTTTCTGAAAACCATTGAAATTTTTTTTTAAATGTGACGCAAGTTTCAAAAGTGAAATCGCGCTTCTGATTGGTGGAATTTAATAAAGCAAATTAATTTTATGTTACTATGTTTGCTGCCACATGGCAAGCTACAAATTCAGCCTTATTTTTGCACTACATAAGAGAAATATATATAGATGCTATAATACTTCAGTAGGTAAGTTTGAACTTTGCACCCACTTACATATCACTTCTTTTCTTGGCAGTTTTTTTTTTAAAACTGCTTAAAAATTTTTTTTTTTTTTTTTTTTTTTTTTTTTTTTTTTAAACAGAACTTGGCTTTTTTTTTTTTTCACAGTTATGTTTTTGTTAGATCTAACTTGCATACTAGAAAAGGCAATTATTGCACAGCTAATGTAAGTATTGCTGATTTGACAGAAACATACCCGTTTAACTGACTGCACTTTCAGCATTTAAGCCACTGCAAAGAGACAAAGCCTTGAAACAGCTAACCCCTAACCTAACTGATACTTAACCCCTTTGTGACCAGCATCTCGTACAAAATTTTTAACTAATATATTGCAATAGAAATTTTCGTCTTATTTAATTATTAAAAATTTTACTTGCCTTATTTAATTATTAAATAAGGCAAAAAGCCCAATAAAAAAATCACTGATAAAAAAAAAATCAAGGATTGTATGCATCATATACATCACATATATGCAATGCTTGTCGCGCAGGAGTTAAAACATTTTGGTTATTTGTGTTTCTTTTTATGCATCACCTATCCATTGTGGTATAAAATTTTCAGATTTGCTCAGGTGGTATATTTAAAATGAATACTTACTTCTGGCTTTTTCCGATGAGTTTCAACAGCAGAAACAGGAAAAGATACTGGTTCAATTACACAACCATATGCACTAGGAGTCAATTTAAAAACAGTGTGCAGGGGAATTTTCAAATAGGGTAGTTCATCTGTTAGAGTAATAGATTTATAAAATTAGTAATTGAGAGTTATTTCTATATATATATATATATTCAAAATGTTTTCTGTTATCCTATTGTTTATACATAGTTTCATACAAGGATTTACAAATTTGATTAAATCTGGTAGCCAGCACAAAATTATAGTTGTCGATAAAATATACCCCCCCCCCCCCTCCTCTCATATATTTTCAAAATATAAAAAGTTTTTTATGAATTAATGAGAAAAAATAATAAGCATAGTTTAGAATTATTAGTTGCATAGCTCAGAATAGTACATAATTTAGAAAGATAATATCTAAGTTTTCTGATGAAATTGATCAAAATCATATCTCAGAAAAAAGAAAAGAAATAAATATTATAAAAGCTGAATTAACCGGCATGTTCATAAAATGCCGATTGCCAAATGTTTCAAATGTCCGGATAGTTGAGTGCTACAAAATCTATATCTGATGAGGAAGTGTGTGTGTGTTTGGGGGGGGGGGGGTCATTTATAAAATAGTGAAGCGGGAAAACTTTTTTGCTTTTTTTCCTGTAGAAATCCTCCCAAATTATTCTGATGTTATTTTAAAATTTGCAATTGATAAACTTATTTTTGCCAAATTCGAAACTGTATTCAAACAAAAAAAATATTTTAAAGTTTTTTCTTAATATTGAGGAAGAGAAAAAATACTGTTTATGTTAATTTCTTAGCTCAATTTTTATACACACACAAAAATAAAAAAGGCCGCCAGATTTTATATCTTGGGTGCCAACTAGCTTTCAAGAGAAAACCCAAGATAAGTTTTAGTACTGAAAAAATGTTTTAAATAGCTAAATCTTAATTTAAACATGTTAACATTTGCCTGAAAAAATTTTAATTTTTAAAATAATAAAGCAATTTCAGAAAGAGTAAAACATTGGTAAACTTACTTTAACAATTGTGCAGATAAGAAAATGCATGTTTTTCAAAATTACACTAATCCTGTCACCTTAAAATTAAATCTAAGAAAAAAAAACTTTTCTAGAAAAATTTGTCTGCTGCTTGTGTGCGTGTGGAAACATACATACTTTTTGCAAAATACATTTAACCGATTGATGCAAAATAAAAGAGTTTAGTTAATTATTTCCAAGTGTGCTGTTATTCCATGAGAATAAAAATTATTAAGATGGTATTTTTTATTAATGTTAGTAGAAAATATAATTTGTGATATTAATTTTATTTTTAATAACAATAACCAGTGAATTTTTTATCCTGCTTTTCTAAGCATAAACTGACAAAGTGAAAAACATTCCAAGCCGGGAATCGAACCTGGACCCTTGGAATAGTGCTTCAATGTTCTACCTTTGAGCTACGAGGACAATACCCAGTCTGGCATCTCTTACTTATGTATGTCGGTAAGGCTGCAATCACAGCCCAATTCGATTCCCGGCTTGGACATTTTTAACTTTGTTGGTTTACACTTAGAAAAGCAGGATAAAAATTCACTGGTTATTATTCAATGATTACAGACGTAATTCATTGCTGAAAAATGAATTAAAATTTAGCAACAATTTTTTAATATAAGAACTTTTAAAATATGTATCATAGAATCGTAAGCAGGTGATATGATTCTTTAAAAATTAAATTCTGGGATCATGTATCCGCAGGAGCTAAAGCTCAAAATATATATCCTTAAGGGGGTACACCAGCTTGAATGTCAAAATAAAGGTCATACTTTAGGAACATTTTGTGGGTTTCAATAACAATTTAATCTGTTTGGGTCTTTTACAATATATTAGGTTATGTTTGGAGAGTGTTTCATAAGTTTTGCATATAAAAAATGTGTATGTATATATATATATATATGTGAAAATGGAAGCATTTAAATAATTTGGCCTCATAAAAATGGCCTTAAAAAAGAATTCTACATAAGGCTACTAAGGCTATAGAGAATTAAATTTGAACTTTTGTATTGAAAGTTAAAGGAAATAGATAGAGCAATTCCTGAACAGTCAAAGTGCCAAATTATGATTTGAAAACAGTGCAATTTAATTTAAAAAAAAAAACTAGTAAAAGATTACATTGAGTGGGTTAAAAAAAATTATTTCTCACTTCACACACTAACCTTATTTGTTTTATGCCTTTAGTTTTAAATTGCAAACTAACAAACTGTCAAAAATCTTTTTTTTTTTTTTTTTTTTTTTAATAAAAAGTTTCAAGTTTGCATTAGCAGCATATTTGTCATTTGTCACTAACTTTTGCAATAATTCAAATTTCAAAAAATTGCTTTTGGGCTACATTCTAGACAACTATAAAGCTATAAAATTATTATTTTTCTTTAAGTTTCAAATTGGTATCTCCCTTAAATAGATAAAGTGGTGAAGTTTATCATTTAAAATGAGAAAGGAATCTTATAACCATGTATTAAATCAGGGATTGAAAAATCTCTTGAAATCTTTGGAGCCAGACTAGAAAACTCGGTGAAGCCTGGAAAAAACAGTGCAATTTAATTGAAAAGAAAAAAATTAAAGATTACAATAAGTAGGTTAAAAAAGAATTAACTCTCACTTATTCATGAACCTTATTTGTCTTATGCCATTAGTTTTAAATTACGAATTATTAACAACTTTCTCAGGATTAAAATTCTTTAAATGAGTTCCATTCAGATTAATCATTAAATTTTGTAAACTCTGTTTCTGATGAGTTTCTTCTTTCAGGTTTATATGAGAAAACCTTTCACATGAAACTGGCATAACCGCTACTGTCTCAAAATCTACTAAAATGTGACTATGTAAATAGTAATTAAATGATTTCTTATGCTCCAATAAATCCTTGGCTATTTCAGCTTCTTCCATAGAGGCTGAAATTATCCATTTGATAATTCTTCAAACTGTAAGAGAGAACTGCAATATATATTTTACATCAGTGCAACCACAGCCCTTGCATTATGGAAGATACTGAAATTTCAAAATTTAATATTCTAAAACATTTTCCAGTTTCAAATATTTTAGGCAAATTTTGATAAAATGTATGCAGTTACTTTATAATACTGTAAATTTTAGAAAGGTCTATTAAGTGAGCTTAATACATCCAAATTCTTTGAACAATGAAATGATTTGAAGTTAAATGTTCTAGATTTCTTATAGTGCCTAATTTTGTTAGCAAGACATTTTCTTTTCCTACCATTGCAGTTACAATACAATAACAAAGTGTTTAAGGTGGTTTCTAAATTCCCTGCTCAACAACGTGAAATTTTCTGACTCATTTTTAAATGTAAAGGCATAAAATTGGCAGACCTGAGTGTTAAAGCAATTGGGAATCTAATAGTTTTCTAATTTTTAATAAATTGATTACTTATCGAGTTATAAGAGATTTTGGTCACGTGATAAGTTTTCTCCTTTCTTGCGCTGCTGCGTCTAGTGCCTGATTTACAGCAGGACATTCGGGGCACGGGCCCAGGATTTTCAGGAACCCCCAAACGCTACTGAAGATTTTTCAATTATTGGCCAAAACAGTTTTAACTGTTAAACAATATTAATATGGAAAAATCTGTTTGTTAAAGATTGTCTATGATTTGTCAAAGTAACTTAATTTTTTCCAGATTGACTTTTAACAATTTATGTGCAGAATTCCGTTTTTGAGATCGCCATATTATTTCATTTTTATTTATTTTACCTGTAAGACCCTCATGGTTAAAATGAACGGAGTGGTTCTGCTAGTTACTTGTATAAATTTAGTTTTTATTTACTTCTTTTTTTGAATGCTGGTATTTGAAAGAAAAATTTATTTGATTAACAGGATATGCTAATATTTTAAGTAATTACAGATTGGTACTGCGGTAAATTTATTCTTAGTTGTTGCATATTTTATCAATCTAGATATATGGACTTGCATAGAGAAAGGTAATCAGCACCACATAGTTTACTATAATTTCAAAATTATGAAATAATTATTAAAAAGTACCATCAAATTTAATTATTTGAATTGATATTTTAAAGAAATTATTAAAGTTAATAGTGGTTATCCTAATAAGTATTGCTTTCAATATTATATCTATTTAATTCAAGGCATCAGTACAAAGGGGCCCTCTTACATCTGTGCCCAGGCCCCCCAAATTTGTAAATCAGTCCCTGCCCGCATCTGGAATTTGGTTCAAAACTCCCACTTTCACAGTATTTTCTGAAAGATCTGCTTTTACTAAAATATAGAAAATGCCATTCGATTACATAGTTTCTGAATGACACAATTTTATGAGTTTCTGAACAAAAATTCAGAAATGTATGAAAAAGTATACCTATAGTATACCTTTATAAGTTTCTGAACAAAAATTCAGAAATGTATGAAAAAGTAGCTCTTTTGGATTTGAGAACAGCCTTAAAAAAGTTGAGATTAATTTTAACTTAGCAGAAAAACAGTAATCTGAAACTGGATTTTTCAAAAAGGTGAAAAAAAACAAAAATGTACTCAATTATTATTTTAATGCCATGAATGTTACTTTTTGCATATTTTGTGTCCATTTCATTCAATAAAACACACAATTTCTATGTAAAATGTTTATTTTGTAGTCTTAATATTTATTAAACATCAACTTTTTAAAATTTAAATATACTAACTGCAATAACAACACTATATTTGCATCTATTTATAAAATAATGACAATATCTATATATTTAGAAGTACTCATAATTAAGTATTTTTTTCTTGGGCAATAGGCATGACTAATGTATTTTTTAAAAGCAGTATTTAATCAATCACTTAGTCCCGCTCTATCTCCCAAACCTATTTTTTAAGTTTGCTATCCCAGTTTAAGCAACCTTAAAAAAATAGGATATGAATAATATATTTGAAAGTGACAAAAATTATGGCTACCTCTAATTACTCAACAATTCATAATATAATTATAATGCATTCAATAGTTATTTTCTCAAGACACTCTTATAACTTATCATTTCTTTTCTCACTTTAAGAAATTTTCAAAAATTATTTTTGAAAAGAATACAAATTCACAGCTCAAATAAAAAAAATATGAACTTTTATGCTAAATAATAATAACACTGGTTTACATGGTTTATATACTTTTGCCGAAATGTGTATTTTTTTTTTATAGATTCTAGTGCACTGAGTACAGGAAAATTATTGTAAAAAATTTGTCACGTCTAGTTTAAAAAATATTTATTAAAAACTTAAAAATAATAACATGAAATAGAAAAAGAAAAAAATAGAAATGATTGCTTTTATTCTTTTTATAATTTTCTTGATATGTTTCTCTTAAAATAGACCGGCAGTAGCCCCCTAACATACTTTCATCCTAAAAACCTTTGTGTCTGTCTTCAAAAAGTTTAAGGTCTTGGTGAAAACTCTCGCCCTGCTTGTCACTCACGGCACCCAATTTTTCAGGAAAAAAATCCAGGTGTGAATGTAGAAAATGTATCTTCAGAGACATGTTCACACCCATTGCATGATAGTTTTTTAAAAGAACAGCAATATTTTTTTCATAATTTTCAACTTTATGATTTCCTAAGAATCCATGGACGAACGTTTTAAAACAATCCGAAGCATTTTTTTCATTAGTAGATTAAAGTTTTTCATATCTTGCATCAGTTTACGTATCTGTGGACTGATAAAAATTCCCTCTTTTAATTTTGCGTCTGAAATACTTGGGAAAAATTGTGTAAATATTTAAAAGCAGCACTGTTTTTATCCATGGCTTTGACGAAATTTTTTATTAGGCCCAATTTAATGTGTAATGGGGGCAAAATTATATTTTGCAGATCCACTAAAGATGTATATTTCATAGTAATTTTTCCTGGAGTAAATTCATTTCGGACCAATATTTTTTTTATGTAATGGTGTTCTTTAGCTCGATTATCCCATAGGCACAAAAAACATGAATATTTGGTATACTTGCCCTGTAAGTCCAGTAACATACTAACTACTTTTAAATAGCCATATATTTCTCAGTTCTGCTGTTCATATCATTTTCATTAAAAGAGACATTGTTTGATTGGTTTCTTTACTGTTTACGGCATGGCCAATTGGTAAAGATGGTTTTATATTATCGTTATGAAGTAATACAGCTTTCAAGCTATATTTAGATAAATCAATCAATAAATGCCATTCATTTGGATCATAATTTTGATTTATCGCATTAAAAAGTCCGGGAATATCATGGCAAAAACAAAAATCATCCTTTTTGGTGTAATAACTGCTGAAAATTTTACTTCAATTTCGGTAATAAGTTACTTTGGTATTTGGTGTCAATAAGTTCCACTGTTGTAGACGAGAGGCAAGAATCTCTGCCTTAAATCTAGATAGTTGCAAGTCTTGCACAAGGTCGCTCAACTCCTTTTGGTTTATTAAATGTGGCTTTTATCCTCTGCGATTATGAACTCGTCATCATTTTCATCCTCCATAAACAGATCGTCACTATCTTGGCAACTCACACTTGGCATATCTGGACATATGGGATATGGCAGAGTTTCCGAATGTGATATCGGTTTTGAGACTGATGGAATGTCACAATATTAAATTTTATGTTTATTTTTTGAATTAAGGCCTGCAGTTTTTGTCAAACAAAAATAACGGTCATTTTCGTGTGATTTGAAGGTGGTTCTCTCCACATCATTGGTGATCCAAATTGAAGATACTTTTTTTTTCTCCCGGAGCCCAGCATATAAGAGTAAGCCTTCAGCTTTCACAAAAAACCTGTGGGACCCACTTTTTATCTTGATTACTCACTGACAATCCAAAATAATGCAAATATGCTGCTTTAAGACATTCTCATATTGGTCTTCCTTTTTTTGCGAATATAAATTGTCCACAAACTTAACAAAAACGATCAGAATTTAATTTACACACTATTAGACATTTTATCAAAAACAAAACCACTTTAGTTCACAAAAACACAAGAAAACAGAATTTAGAATCCAAGTTGACAATGCGGGTAGGTTGAATGTGACGTGATAGATATATTATAGAATTAAATATGTGAATATTGAAAAATGTAAAAATTTTTAAAATGTGACGTGATAATTTTTTTCAAATAATGCCTTTCATTAGTAAGAGAGAGGTATTATAATAAGAAAATAGGTGTTTCATTAAAAGTATACAAAAAATGTTTAAATTTGTAAACCAGTGTAATTATTATTATTCAGAAGTAGTTGTATACTTTTTTTCCCTATCGATTCCAAAGTACTGTAACTCAATTTTTTACATTGAATTTTTATACTGTAAATGTTCTATTTGATAGCTTTTATTGTTAAATATTACTCCACTCCTTAATTTTTAGAGTTTCGTTCATCTCACCTCATTTCTTTGTCTGTCCGTCACAGAGTCCGTTCTCAGAAACTGTATAAGTTAGAGACTTGAAATTTTGTGTACTTGCAGTAGAATCACTGTCACACTGGAAATCATAAAATTTTGAAAATGTCTTCATTAACACAAAATATTAATTAAACTCTAAAAACCCATTCATTAATGGAAAATATTAAACTAAAGCGTAGAATTTAATCAAACCGCAAATAAAATTCATTCTGAAACTCCAGAAGAGGGGGAAGGGTTGCCATAGTCTGAGTTATCGGAAAGATCTGGGCAGACACGAAACCGCAATTAGTGTCTTTTCAAACAGATTGAAAAAATAGCCTCATCCACGCGAAACTCGGGATATGGGGATAGAAAAAAAAAAATCACACCAGGGAAACCAGAGATATTAATTAAAATTTTTTAATTTTAAGTAAAAAAATGATCAGTTTTATCTCATGATAGATGCAGGTGCGGGAAAGCGACAACCATCTGCCGAGAAAAGAATTAATCAAAACCGCGTTTCATTATAAATGAAGAATTCCGGCTCTATTAAAATTTGAAATATTGCATTTATTGATTTGAAAATTATACATCTATACATATTCTTCAATGGCGAATCCAGAAATCTAATTTTCATAACGCTGAGATTATTAGATCCTGAGATATGATTTTTTTTAATTATTATTTATCGGATTGCTTAAAAAGAATTTTTTTTAACATGTCGATTCTCGATCAGAGATAACGTCACTTTCTGCAGAAAAAGAAGAATTGATAAATGAGGCATTTGAAAAGGATTGTAGTTTTTATAGACTATATAAAATTTTTTTAAATATTGGATTTTTGGATATGAAAATTATGTTTTCTCCCATCTTCCCAAAAATTGAAGAGAACTCGGTGGTAGGGCATTAAGATACTTATTACTGCATTCATAAATACAGAGCTTGTCAAAAGAGCATTTTCATACATTCTTATGCATAGATTAAGAACAAATATCGCAATAAGCTTAACTCTGCTCCCGACTTAAGATTATATCTGTCTTCGTTTGAATCTGATTTTAAAAATACTCAGCTACATGAAACTTGCTTAAGGATTCCCACTGTGAGTATTAAAAGCCATGTTTGACTACTTGTATATCATGATGCAAATATGTTATAAACTTTATTGCAAGTTATTTAAAAATTCTGTTAGTACTATATTGATACTAAGCTAAGTAAAATTAATTAAGATTAAAAATAAAAGGTTAGAAATGTCAATGTAATGTATCGATTTATTGTTTAGCTCTGCTAAAAAGATTAATAATGTAAAAAAAAAACAAAAAAACAAGCATGTTTGCTTTATGTTGGTGAGTAGGTTCATGTTTATAAAAAAAGGGAGTACACCTAAATGAAAAGCCTAAGCAAAGGGTATGTGAAAAAAAAGGTTGGGAACTGCTGTTTTACAGGCTCAAATCACTATTTCATTTGTAGTTAAAACTGAACATTTTAATTATTTTGCAACAACCTTTTGATTAGACAGATTCTTGTAAAATTAATGATTTTGCCTTATAGATAATTGCAAGATCTTGTTTCTTTGAATATATATTTGAAAGTGATATTTTCCACTTTGATAATTTTTCTTTTTACAATAATATTACACACACATCATATATATATATATATATATATATATATATATATATATATATATATATATATGAGCTGTTGATTTTTGAAAGTGAGGCAAGTCAATTGGGAAAAAAATTAGATAAAGTTAAATCTTATTACAAATTAACATAAAATTTGTGTTTTTAAATCAATTCATACTAAATATCTTTTAATATCATTATAAATTGCTACTAGTAATTTATTTGGTCAACATTATTTCAAGTGCATTGATTTTGAAAGTGAGGCAAGTCCACTTTGAATAGAATTTTTTTTTTTACGTTGCATAATATTAACAAGCACAATCCGAATTCAGCAGTTCTACTACAACTGTGGTGAATTGGCAACATTGGTAAAACATTGTTTTATAATAATTTGGGGCATTCATCATGTGACTTAATTGCACACTTATACAAGTTATAAAATCATTTCAGATTATTTTTCTATGTGTATTTTTGAAAGTAAAGTGAAGAATCGTGGAGAATTTTATAAAAAATAAATTAGTTAAATAGTGGTGCATTTTATTAAAAATTAAATTAATATGGATCTTAATGATAATAATAACTTTACAGCTACATGGGATATATAAAGATAATTACTAGTTACACTTTTATTTTCAGTATTATTAATTTTATTTTTTATTATTATATTCATTATTATTGTATTGATTTTTTTCACTTTTTTCTATAATATTAAATTTATTTTGTTTTATTCTAACTTTCTAAAGAAGAATGAAATGTTGAAATAAAAATATTCACTTTTTTGAATGTGTAAATTATAAACATTACTTTCATGTTGAAATAAAATGTGGTTTTTTTTTTTTTTTTTTTTTTTTTTTTTTTTTTTTTTGTATTTTAAATTAAATGAGTGAAAAATTTACATTTTTAATGAAATGACTGCAATGTGATCAAAAGAATATTTGGTGATTTATCACCTGCACTCATTTAGTGAAGTTACTGAATTAGTTAATGCTTTGAAGTATTTTCTTTATATGAATTGAACATAAATCCAGGAACAATGAAATATTAGAAGATTTGTCTAGATTTATGATGGAAAATATTAAATTTAAAATATCCATTCTTCAATGACTACTTACGATAATATAACCCAGCAAAAGGCTGTGACATAAAAGAAACCCAGGGCTCGAAAGGGAAAAACCCACAAACTTGAATGCAAAATTATTGTTGACTAAAATCATTTTTACTGCTTGCTGCAGTTATTAGTCAATTTTTTTAATTGCTCATTTTACTTAGAGTAGGCAGTCTGAGTATGGACATAATTTAAATTTGAATGTACTTTAGTCAGTCTGTCATCTTATCAGCATCCACTAATACACATGGTGGAATGATTGTGGAAGCCAAATTTTTTTTAATGATAAATTTAAAGACTTTAAAAGTATCACAATACACTGCAATGATAAATGCACCAGTTGTGCAAGACTATCAAATCTGATGTCTTAAATTCAACTGTGCAACGGGAAATAACAAGACCACAAGAAAGATAGCACAACGGACAAACCAACAAAACTAACTTCCCGCATGTTGTTCAGTCTTCAGTCAGGTCAGAAAATAGCAGGGCGAGAAGAATTCAGTCATCTGCCTCGTGAGTCGTTCACTTGGAGTAGGAACTATCGCAATCGCTTCACAGACGTGGGTATGGGTGGTGGCTTATCACAGTGAAGTTAAGCGCATTATTGCATGTTCTAGCCATTTTGTGAGATGAACCTGAACGGAAATGCTATTGAAATTATCGGTGATAATATACTGGAATTGCACCCCTGAGAAAAGAGATAAAATTTATACATTGCAGCGTTGCCACAAGAAAGATACTTACGTGGTGCATTCCAAAGAATGTAATAACAGGGTGGTCACAAACCTGGAAAATATGAAAATGTTAGATTTATTTTGTCGACCTGAAATTATGTTATCAGGGAAATTTGGAGAAAATTTTTATTTGGTTATTTATCAATCAAAGTATCTTGAATTTAAATTGCAAAATCATACTAAAAATATGACTAATCCAGAAGTGTTTCAATTTATTTTGTAACTCATTGAATTCTCATTACTTTTTCCAGTTGGAAGGTCACTAATCTATGTAACTTTGACTCTTCAATATAGCCTCTTGTAGGTTCTAATGTTATGAATTAACGAGGTTGCCTAATAGATCAAAATGCCCTACCTCCAGGTAATTTAGAATTTTCCAAGCTATATCTAGGCAAGTAGTTGGTTTTCACCCCCTCCCCCTCCTCTCCAAAAACATTTATTGAATTTTCTGTTCATTTTTAAATTTTTGCTATATTAAATACCCTATTTTAAAATTATTATAGTATAGTGAATGTAGTATATTACTATATAATAAAAATATAGCAATTGAATGTAATAAATAATAATAACTATTAAAAATGTTAACTAGTTGATTAGTTTTAGACAACTTGATCTTATACATTGGTACATGTTATAATTTATTAAATTAAATAATAAAAATAATTTCTTAAATGATAAAGAGTGCAGATATTTATTTTGATATATTTACTTAGCAAATTCTTTTTTTTCTCCTTATTTTGACAAAATGAATACTTCCTAATAATTTTATACCTTGAAAACAGCATGGTGGAATCTGAAAATGGTTGGATGCTGTACTATGTTAAATATAATTAGAATAAGGACGGTAAATAAATATGATGGTGATTTTGTTGTCATATATTTCATTTTGATGCATAATTACCAGAAAGACTTAAAAATTTCTACAAAGCTAAACAATTTTCTTATTTCTTTGTAACATGCAAGTTTTGGTACATAATTTTTGAATTTATATTAAAATTCTATCATGGCCTGTTGTCAATCCATGTTCTAATTTGAGAAACAAATGCTAGATTTCCTCAAAATTTGAATATATTTCTCAAATTGACTGCAGTATTTTCCTTCATGAAAATGGTCAATGTAACTTCGTTCTCTCCTGTCTTTTTACAGACCCAAATAAAAAAATAATTGAACAGATTATTTTTGGGCAGCTGCTGCTTTAAAATATATAGTCTTAACTATAAAGCTTCAAAAATGAAATCATTTTTATACGATTCTGTTTATTTTATGGAGACATTTTTTTTAATATCCATTTTACTAATTATGACTATATGCATAGGAGAGATGTTATTTCCAACAAAATACTCATTATCAGGGAACTTTTAGAATAAGAACTATTAGTGAAACATTAGGGAATTATCAAGGAATTTTTATGTGAAGTATTTGTGATCACCCTGAAAATACTTTGTACTCAAAATTACTGGAACAACGCCCCGTTATTTATCCTCTAGCAAAAGCATCAATTTGTTTCGATCCAGATATAGCCAGAAAATGTATAAAAAATCTTTTGAAAATGTTAATAAATACAATAATCAGCAATAGTGAAGCAAGCAATGTTGAAAGAGAGTATTTAAAGGTATGCTTCAACACTGGCACAAAAGAAAAAATATAAACTTATGAATGACAAGATTCCAGAATTGACATATTTTGGAGTGAAACTTTAACAAATTTGCAAGTGGGAGTCCATAAATACTGTCATGGTATTTTCTACACCTGCTATTTATACCATTTTCTTTTGAGTACTTACAATTGACTTGTGTAAGAAAACTAGCATTTTGCATATGTTACTTAACTTTGATTTTATGTTTCTGGATGCATTTCTTAGTTAAAAACATAGAAACAGACTGTCCTTATAACAAAAAAAATGAAACACTATTCATTATTTATAGATTGCATGAATTTTAAGAATTTGCTTAGAAAAATGTCAATATTAGTAAAAAAAAAAAAAAAAAAAAAAAAATCAATCATATTGCAGCTCATGACACATTGCTCATATTGTATTTATATTGCAGCTCATTTGATTGAGTTGAGAATTTGATCAATGCCCATGAAGATGCTATAGTTTTACAAATATTCATTTCGTAAAAAAGTTAGCTTATTTTACAGTTAACAGTTTTAGAATACTTTGTTTTTTGTATTAAAATGTTCTACTTTTTCTTCCGATTTCTTCTTATCTTTTAATTAATTTCATAGCATTTTTTCAAAACAGCATTATAAAGTTGAAATTAAAATTAATATATTTAACTTCAGGCAACAAAATATAGCTAAATTTAATGTGCAATTATCTGTAAATTAGAAAGAATGCTCGGTCTTTAGATTTGGGAAAACCGGTCTATAGGTTTTGGTTCAAATTCCAATAATTTATTTTTATCATTTTATAATAAAACCAATAAAGTATATTTATTGCACAATTCCATTCTCCCTCCTCTATAAACATCACCAATATGTGCACATATACTACTTATAAAGATAAAATAAAGGAAGTGTTAATGAACATAAAATAATTCATCTGTGTTTTGGAATGAAATAAAGCTATCAAATATACATTTATAATTATCTTTCAAATGACATTTAAAACTTTAAAAAAGAGAATGTTTTTAAAATAAACTATATCACATATTCATTTATTGAAGAATACCATTTAAAGCACACAATTTACAGAAGTTTTCAAGAAATATTTATACAGAAAAGATCAACTTTATATTTTAAGTATTTAGATAAAACCAATAATTTCCATTATAATGAAACTAATCACAATCCTATTATAAAATTAAAAATTATAATAAATAAATTGAGCATGAAGTAGAGTTGGCACAAATTAAGTTATTTGTGATAGGCACATGGCATGATAAAACTTAGTTTCAACATAAAATTAAGCTGCTGTGAAACAAAAAAGTATAAAACATATGTAAAGTAAAAAATTAAACAATTGTTTTTGGAAATAAATGTAAAAATGTTTTTTTAAAATAATTGATAAATGAAATAATCTTTTGGTAAACTTTTACATTGATCACAAAACTATAAATAGATAGATAATTGTAATAGGCATTTCATATGCATAATTTTAAGATAGTATATTTATACCATGCCTCACACAAGCTTCTTTAAAGATCACATGTAAATTTCTTTCACAAAATAAGAGTACATAAGTTAAATAACAAAGTAAAGTTGTGGCTGATTTCTAAATAAGCATTAAAAATAAATGTACAAAATATGGTCTACATTATTATATTACACAATTTAAATGGCAATAAACTGATATACATGGTTAAAAAATAGTAACATCTATGGAAAATACTACTGACATTAGCTTCTTTGAGTAAACAATAAAAAAAACTGCATGTTAATGTTACAATGAAATTTCAGAAATAGAAAATCGTCAGTTAATGAATCTGATTTGAAATTTTGATAATCTTTAGTAACTTCTCTAATAAAGTATTCAATGAGAGTCCTAGTCTTTAAGAACAAAATTGCATTTCTTAAAAGGCTGCCTGTGATACATTAAACTTTGTCAGATACAATTTTAAAGATTTCTTTTTTCTATATATTTTTTCTTATTAATTTCAAATTTATTAATGTTTAAATAGTCTTCACAGGTATAAATTCAATTAATTATAGTGTGGAATTTTATATATGCAGTTTTAGTGACATCTATGCAATAAAAATGAGTTTTATTCTTTTCTCTTCTATGTTATTAAAGCTTTATTTTTTAAATAAATATGCCAATTAAATAGAAAAAGTAGGATATTCAGCTGTATAATATTTTTAGGCATGTGTTATATGTGTGTGTGTGTGTGTGTGTATATATGCAAACTTATTAAATTTAAAAAATATAATAAAAGTTGAAGATTTAAAATTTACATGCAGATTCATAGCAATAATGCAAGTCATGTATAATTTTAATAAATTCAGTAATCTTTCTGTAAGGTTAAAACAAATATTACAGAACAGGCAAATTCAGAAGCAAATTTATTACCAATGAAATAACTTATTTAAAAAAAATGGAGAAAGAAAAAAAATAACCAAAAAGAAATGAAAGGAAAAAAATAAGAGCAAAAATTTTCTATGTCAATTACTTATTTAGTACATTATTATTATTAATTACTTATTTAGAAAAAAAAACTTTAATCAATAACCAAAGATTATTAGTGTACAGTATGTATAAACAATTTTTAATTTATTCCATTACCACTTTTTATTCCATTTTTTGTTTAAACTAAAAGCTGAAATTGATTTTTAAAAAAATAATTATACATTCTATTCAAAGATTTTACATTGCAAGTTAAACTAAATACAATTTTTATTTTCTTATTTAGCATTTTCCTTTTAAATAAGTAAAGGATTTTTTCTTAAATAAATGAAAAGTGTAGCAATGACTATGAAAATTAACACTTTGCTACTGGTTTTATTTAAAGCATTCTTACAATTGAAATCATTGATCTGTACTCATAATTTGTACTTTATATAATTAAAAATAAAATTTAATTATTTGTTATTTACATAAAATACAATAATAAAAGATGTTTTAGGAACATAGAATATTTTTGAAACAATATACATTTTTCACACCAAAATCTGTGCATAAAGTGAAAGAAAATCATTGCACTTTTTTCTCATGGATACTTTTTATAAGAAATGTACTGAACCATGAAAGCTGAGCACAAAGACAAAATCATTTGATATGTTTCATATTTAAGCTCAAACATTGAAAAATACTCAAAAATAATTACTTAAAATGACACAAATTTTAAATATACATTTTGTGTATTTTTCAAGTACTAAAATAATAATTTGGCTGATTTATTTTTACAATACTATAACATTGTATTATATTTGAGACAAGTGCTCAGTTCATATACTTATAACTACAATTTTTGTAAACTAATTTCTATAGTGTTAAATACATTCAATACAACCACAGAATAACATGTACTGTATACTATAGTTTTTAAAACATATAGAGTAAATGGAAGCACATATTCTAATTCCTATTTGACTGCTATATATAAAAAAAAGAATAAATCTAAAATAATTTGCATCCGTTTCAAGTATTGCAATGAATTTCAGAGTACAGAAATGTGTTGTTTCACATAACATTAGTTTTCTCCAATATTATAACATAAAAAATGAAAAATGTCTCATTCGTTTAATGGTTACAAGAAAATGCACCATGGTATTTATAGAAGCTCTTAATGTATTTTAGGGAGGAATTACTGTCCACAAATAAAAACATGAAAAATTAACATTTTAGGATTAAAAAATGCAAAATATCATTGAATACATTTTTCAAATTCATAAAAATTTTACCAGCAATATTTCCTAAAGATGATTTTTTTAAGGTAAAAATTTCATCAAAATTTGCAGAAATTATTAATGATTTTCAAAAAATTATTTTAACACAGATATATTATTTTAAAAAAAATTTAAATAGAGGGAAAACTGCAGAATGTATTACTCTGAAGTATTATACCAAGATGCAAGTTTTTGAAGTGCATTTCTATTTTTATAAGTTATTTCAAAAATGACTTTTTCCTGTGTAATAAATGGTTGTAAGCAGTAAGTCATATATATTGATAAAAATATTTGTGTTGATAACAAATTTACATATTGGTCACTACAATTAAATTTATAAAATGAATAATGGCAGTTAAAAATTTAATTTAGAAATTTAATTTTAAAATATGCATTAAGATTTAAAATATGCCAAAAATGCAATGAATAAAAATGTATCATTTTAGCATGATGAAAAACTATGCCTTAAATCCAATCATAATTAAGATTCAGTTGAATTTTAATAACAAATTTTGACATTTTAATATAAATATTTAAAAAAAAAATTAAGTACTAAAAAGCATCACACAATTAAAATTCATATATTATTACACATACTAAATGAATATTTTAAATAAAAATAATAAAATGTTACATCTTGATGAAAATTTTCGACAAACATTTTAGATTTACCTCTGCAACACATGTCAGGGGTGATTGTGAATTCACACGAAAATACCTAAAACATTTATGAAGAGGGTTTTGTGTCATTGGAGGGAGAGGGGGGGGGGGATACTGCTCTCTTAAGAATTATGTTTTGTATAGTAATTGCTATAGAAATAAAAAAGATTAAACTGATATTGCACAAAATTATTTATAATGAAAGTACAGCCGGCCAACTAAAAGTATAACATAAAATGTAGTTATTGTACATATGAAAGGGGATACTATATTCAAATAAAAATAATTTATATTTTAAATACTCAATAAATAAAACTGCAAATGAAATGCATTAAACACAATATAAAATACTTTTAAACTTTCAAAATTTTGAATGGTTTCAGCAAAAATATTAAGTTATTGCTAGTATACATCCAAGTATACATTTTTAAAAGTCTAGAAATAATTTATGGAAAAAAAAAGACTGATATAATACACACAAATAAAATTGATATAAATATGTAAGATTGTGAGAGATCAGCTATTTATTCTAACCGAGTAACTTACATTCTGGTTTTGAATCTGAACAAAATACCTGAAATCTGATGTATAACCAGATTACAATCACTCCTGACACATGGAAGCAATTTAATGAATTTTAACTATTTTGTAACAATTAATCCACTACAAGATATTTCATAACTGTAAGGCACTTTGGTTCAGCTTTAACAGATTATTTTTCATATCAGTCTATGATCATCCACAGCTTCAACTGGCACTATGATTTCTTCAACTTCACAACCATAAGCAGCTCTAGTCAGCTTCAGAATTGTGTGCAAAGGGACTTTCAGGTACGGAATCTCCACTGTGAGGTGGCGCAAAAGAAAAATTTATGCCTACTTAAAAACTTACACATATAACATTTCTGAAAAAATTAGGCTTAGTAATTTTTAATTTAACGTTAACATACTTGACTACATAAGGTGAAATAGATTTACTACTTAAGGACAATATATCTCAATAAAAGTTAAGTTTTTATTTATGATGTAATGTTTTAGACAAAAAAAAAAAAAAAAAAAAAAACTTCAGACAAACATTAGTTTTTCCACTCTATTTATAAATACATACATAACCAACTATCTACACATACTTATTTTGAATTGCGGTCATTATATGGGATGTTTATATATGTGTGTATGAGTGATATTAAAAAATAATAATAAAATGGTAAGAGGACCATAGAAAAAAAAATGATCTAAACAAAAATTTTAGAAAAATTCATTCTGGTAGAAAAACTTGAAAAATTGTGAAAATAGCAAAAACTAAAAATGGTATGTAGGTAACAGCTTATCAAACCTCCAATAGTGCTATCAATGAAATGTTCCATGTGCACAACCAATGACTAAAAATACAATCATAGTTGTAGAAAGAAAGAAAAAGGGAGAATAAAAGTACAAAATGCTAAATAAAATCCACAAATGAAAAAATAAATGCAAACAAAATAAAATACAAGAATTTTATCTTTTGAAAATTTAATACTTATAGTATTTGAAACTTAATTTTATTCTACTATCAACATGTTTAAAGTCTTCCTTTGGTTTTATGAGTTACTTAGGTAAAGTAGTGCTTTCACTTTTTTAAGTTTTACTTGATATTTTTTGGCAAGTGTTTTCTTGTTTGTTTCTTGAGAAATAAAGATTACCCACCCACCCCTTTTTTGAAAAAACACTAACTGAATTTCGTGTATATAGCTTTTGAAAATGTTTTACTTTTTTTTTTTCCAGTTTAATTGTATGTCACCTTATTTTGATCTAGCCTAACTGTAAATTATCAATCACTCATTCTTAAATTCATCATGTAATCATAAATCCTAGTTATCAAACTATTTTACTTATATATTACTTCGATAAATATATCTATTTAAACCAGCTGAAACCAGTTGTATCCCTTTTTCTGAACTTTTTTGCAGCAAATTTACCATGTGTATGTATGCACAACAGCACATATACATATATGCCCAGATAAAAAAAATTACTACTACTAATTTTTTCCATTAACATTTTAAATGTATGCGAATTACTAACACAGTTACAATAAATTCAAACAAAGTGAAACGTACCTGACTTTTTGTCCAAGAAGTAAGCAAGAAGGCAACGTAAAACAGCTTGATGTGCTACCACTAACACATTTTCTTGTCGTTCAAGTTCCTATTTAGAATTAGATGAGATTGATTGGAATTAAGAATCAACTGAGTGAAAAATTAAGAGTTAACAGCATATTAAATTAAAAAAGCTGATTTAAACAAGCTCTTACCATTATAACAGGTTCCAGCCTTGAAACCAAATCCTCATAGGACTAAAAACAAATGAAATTTTTATAAGTAAAGAGGAAGATTTTCAATACATAACATAAAATGAAAAGAGGAGAAAAAATCTTTTTATATCCTAATACAATTGAAAATTTGTTTGTTAATTTCTTAAGAAACAATAAAAATGCAAAATATAAAATTCTACAAGTTGAAGTTAAACCTATAAAAATAACTTTTTGAATTTCACAAGCATACAAATGCCATTTTATTGGATAAATTAAGAAAAAAAAAATTATATTTCACAAAAATTATGAAAATATTTTAATTCAGATAACAGAACTAATAAACAACTTTTACCTGAACATCATAAAATCTTATTTTTGATTAGCTATTCAGATATACTGGACCACAGAAAGCCAATATACCCCAACATATCTATATCATAAAGAATGCATACTAGTAAATGTAACTCAAAAAAGAAAAATTATCTCAGAGTAAAGATATTTGTATATTATAAAATTTCATTTTTTGAAGATTGCCGCTGTTGAGCTTCCTTTACTTCCTATTACATTATCATTGGTTTCTGTAAATATGATAGTTGGGCGACTGTTTTTTTGTTTTAAAGACCAAATCATGAAATAATATTTTGTAAATATTATACAAAATTAACTATTGTTAAAATTGAATAGAATAAAATTTGTTTGAAATCTTTTCATACTTTTTCCTTCCAAATAAGGTATTAAAACCCAGGTTGTGTGTGTCACACAGGAGCATGGCATACACAAGTAATTTTCTTTTTCATATTTTTAATTTATTATTGTAGCCTAAATGTATTAACAGATATACCATAAATTCATATTTAAAAATGCAATTTGCAATTGTAAATTCTCCTAATTGCAAATTACAGCAATTTTTTCATAGTAATTAAAAAGTAAAGCAAGTAATTCTTAATCTAAAGCCAGCAGTCAAATTGAAATCCTTAGTTATCTCATTTTAATTTAGATATATGCAACTTTTTTTCCAATTGAATTTTTGCCATTAGCTTCCAATATTTATTTGTTAATGGCGACTTAAACTATTTTGTATTCTACTGAATTTACAACTTTTTATTTTTACAATATTCTATAAAAGTTACGTATTCAGTATTAAATGAGCATGCAGAAAATTCTATAATATAGTACAAAGCATATATATATATATATATTATTTATTACAATGGAAGGAAATTAAACTTAAGCCAACATAAATCATATTTTTTAGCTTTGTAATATCCAAAAGCTACAGAAAATACTTATACAATACATTAAAAGTAGTAAAGACTTAATTTGAAGCAAATTAAATAACTATTTATCAATCTTACTTAGAAGAATGCTAAGAAAATTACACCTCTACAAATTATAGATTAATTATTCATTGTCTGAATATGTTTAGACTTTTTCTAAGTGGTTATATAATTAAACTAAACCAAGGGGGCAGGAGGTAATTAAAATGTTTGCAAAGTTTTCTTTCTAAATTACTTTTTCAAAATCCAAAAAAGATAATTCAAAAGATTGGTTTGTAGATTGTCTATATAGCAAAATTAACTAAAACACAGCATTTATAATTATGCATATTTAACACTATTAAAAGAAGTACCTCTCCTCTAGGATATCTGTATCTGAATTTATTAGCATCCCTTGCAGAAAATTCTTGAGGATATTTTTCTCTTATTTCTTCATAAGTCATTTCTTCACATATTCCCTAAATATTAAATAACACAGGTCAATCTATACAAATTTTTAGCCATATTTAAATATATATATATATATAGAGAGAGAGAGAGAGAGAAAAGACCCCAGAAACTTATATTAAAAAACAAACATTTTACATATACAAAACTTAGATAATACTCAATTATATATATAGTAAAGTAATGAATTATCCATACCTTAAAACAACATACCCAGTTATATACATTATTATGAATTAACTATATTAAAACCATATTCTAAATTTCACTAAATCTAAAAGATTAAAAAAAAATGAGGATATATAACTGTTGGAATACAGCATTCATTATCTCCTTTCACACATATTGTGTAAGGCTCCTATAATAGGAGCTGATGCATTTCTCCATCTTGTGGTCCGAAATTTCCTGGAAGGAGCAGTGTCAATCCTTTTTCATTCTCCTTTTTACATACATAGAACCTAGGTAAGGAGCAAAGTTATTGGCAAAAATTTGGCGGGGCTTTTTTTTTCCTCTCCTCTCAACAGTTTTCATATCTGTCAGGAGTAGCAACCAAAAATTTCAGTTGCTCCCCACTTTTGTCTGACTGATGGGCTTATCTTTAACTGATCTTCCACCAGGACAAACAGAAGGCACTTGTAAGATAAAGTATTTGTATTATTGGTGGGAAAGTTTCGTTTTATATACAAGATTAATTCTAAGGATTTTTTTTTTTTTTTTTACTTCCAACAGGTAGATAATTTTGATAAATTAAGAAAAAGCAAATGATAATTTTAAATAAATTTCAACATTGCAAGGGTGTAGCCAGGAGAAGAGGCTTAGGGGCCTGGGATCTCTTTGAAATCAGTGTTTTTTGTCTAATAAAGCTCACATTCAGCACATTTCCATAGCCCCCAAGTAAGACCATCCCTGCAACCCCTCTCCCCCAAAATAAATAAATCCTAGCTAAATCTAAGCAATAAAAAAAGTATTTCATAATTTAAATGCAAATTTTACTTTAGTGATTCCCATCTACTTTATTCCGTAATTTTTATTTAAAGAAATAAAATTTGTTTATATGCTAATAATTATAGTTAATATTTGCAGCACAAAATGTTGATACTTTAATATGAATATCAAAATTTTCATCAATTTTTTTTAATTTAAAATGTCAGAGTTGTTTTCAAAGACAGAAAATGTTTGATAACTAATACAAATATATTAAAAAAATACAGAAACAATATTTTACGATGATCAGTATTTTATGAACTTTGTACCCAGAAGAAAGATACAAGAATCTTTTTCATACTTTAAAGACAGATTGTATTTTATATTATTGAAGAATGTCTTAAATTGTTAATCACCTTAATTTTTTTTTTTATTCACACATTAAAATTTAATTGATTTGAAATATTTTAAACAAATCCATACTCAAAATTTTGCTTTAGAACAAAAGTTACTGCTAAGAAAATTTAGTTATTGCCATATACAATTAGAAATCGACCGAAACTGAATTTTGGTGATCTTCCCACTTTCGGCCGAAACCGTCAAAAAATTAAAAACCTGATAAATACATACATAACAGCATAAAATTATTAATTAATTAAATAATTAATAACAAATGATTAATAATTACTTAATAATAACTAATTACGTTACTAATTAATTTATTAATTATAAGTGTACTGAACCACATTTCTAACAAACGTACATATATATGTGTGAGTATAAGATTCAAACAAAAATGAAACATGAATAATACAAGTTTTATATTTTATTATTTTATAACAACCAATAATTATATGCATTTATCAATAATTAATTAACAATATAGTTAAATAATGTAAAACAAATTCAATAATGAATATTTAATTTTTAAATATATTCATATTTTCAGTTTGTTAATATTTTGCATTTAAATTGTTTAAGGTAAAGAGTTAAGTATTGGTTAAGTAAAAGTAATTGTTTAAATGAAAGTTTAAGTAAAGGGCACAAAAGCTAAAATAATTTGTCCAATTTGACTAAAAAGGAAAAATTAGCATTAAGACAACATTTTAAGCCTAGAAATTAGTAATTATAAACTTTATTTTCCATTTCAATATTCTCAAAGTGAGATATGTTTAATATTATTTTATACTTCAGCTAATTTTAAATATATATATAAGGATAAAAATGTAACAGTTGTCAATTTTCTTTTAAGTTGTGCACGATAAGATCAAAATAAATCTTTGCTCACTCACCGCCTCCCTCCCCCAAAAAAAGACTTTGCCACTCCCCGCCTCCCTAAGAAATGGCATCCCGGTTTGAAAATTGTATCTTCTGTGCCAAGTTGATCTCTCTGTGCCTCTGTCCAAAACTATTTATTTTCATATATAATAAAACGTAATTAATTTATCAAAATAAGACATAAATAGTTTCCAATTATACGAATTTCATCTAATAAAAAAATATTTTAAGTATACACACCTCGATATATCTTTTGTAATAAATTTCGTAAATCTTCATATGTTTTGACACATTTCTCATAAAATATTCGACACAGTCTGGAGTTTCAAAGTAAAAATTTTCTATTGCTGTTAAGTTTGCACCTTTTAAAGATCGTGTGATAATTGTCTTTTAAGTTTAGTCATATATGCATTGCTTGCTTTATAATTTACACTCGCATCATCAATCAGTCAGGACGAATAATGATAAACAGTGGAGTTCACAGCAATAAACAGTGTCTCATTTGGGCCGATACAACTCATATCAATGAGTAAAGTTGAAATTTTCCGAAAGAAGGAACAATATTTTGAAATACAGATACTTTCGGTCAGGCCGAAATTTTGGCAGCAGTTTCGCCGAAAACGAATATTCGGCGAAACTCCGATTTTGCACCAAAACCGAAATTTCGGTCGATCTCTATATACAATATAGGAAAAGTTCCTTTTCAAAATCATTTTATTCAATAAGATTGTTTTTGCAGCTTGAACATGTGACTTTGTGAAAATGACTAGCTATATTTTGTCAAATTATAACATCCTATACAGTAAATGAATATACATAAAACCACTTATTTTGATCATTCAGTTATAATTTCTTAAATGTTTATTTCTATTTTTAAAATATCTCTGAATGTCTGGCAATTTTACGTTCTATTACTGAAAAAATTAAAGTTTTGCTTAGATAGTAGGTCATTTTCATTTGACACTATTTATTTAGTAAGGTTAAAAAAAAAAGTAAATATGACTTGACTTATCCAAGTTATCCTGTGCAGAGTGCAAAAAATATATATCTGCTTATAGCTTAACTAAATATATTTAATTTTATTAAAAGCAAAAAGGTTGTATAAATATTCAAGGCAAGATCAGTAGCAAAAGAATATTTTCAAAAACCTGAAATTCATAATTTTGACTGTAGCCAGATTAAGTTCTATCAGAACGGTGATTACTTACGGTGTTCAAAATGGTTTTACAGCTTATAAGTTACATTTTATTATGTCATATGTGAATGGTGATTTAACTGAACACACATTTTATATATATACAGTTGAAGCACTTTATAACGAATTACGATATAACGAAAAGCACGATATAACGAAATGTTCATTACCATTTATTAGTTGGTCTGCATGTTAAAGAATACTGAATTCGAAATGATATAACGAAGTATTTATAACGAAAAGCATGATATAACAAAAAGAATTCAAGCATGAACACTGCAATAAAAACGATATAATTTTTCACTTTTTTTTACTTAACGCGGGAAATATTTTTTTTTCTTTATTACTAGTTTTTTTCCCCCCCATGACATAACCTTCAATCTTTTTCTCTACAGCCAATCACATATTTTCAATAGTTCCAGGAGAGATTTGGGGGAGGGGCAGTGTTTTAAAACAGACAGAAAGACGACAGCTTAGCAGAACTGTATTATGTTATTTTTTATTCGATGACTGATTTTATTGACATTTGCTTTGCCTGTAAATTTATGGCGTGTTAATTTTTAAAACTCTGTATGCTGGCTGTGTCTAACAAAAGAAAATGGTTGAGTTTAGAAGAGAAAGTCGAAATTATAAAATGCTTCCCAGAATTATGTTAAAAAAAAGCGATGTAGCGAAAAAATTTAGGATTAGCACTCTCAGCACAATATTGAAAGATCGAGAAAAAATTCTTAAAATTTTCGAAAAGGATGCAGTTCTCATCGTTTAAGCGTTTATGTACAGCAAAATATGCAGATGTGGAGGAAGTATTTTCATGGTTTAAAGATGCAAGATCCAAAACAATCCCGTTAGTGGAAGTATTTTGCATGAAAAAGCATATTACTTTATAACTTTGATCAATACTTTATAATGTTCAATAAAGAAAACAGCGCAAAAAAAAAAAAAAAAAAAAAAAAAAAAAAATTCAAATATGAGTTGTTTGATGGCAGTGTCAGTGAGCAAGAAGGATTTGTAGGAATTTGCCAGAAACTTTTACCATCTGATGCAGTCGAGTATTTACAGAAAATTGTGTGTTACATGCGTAATAAAAACTTGTTAGCGAATGAAATTAATATGTATGTTGACAAAATAGAGCTTACATTATTAGATAATGCTGTAAAGAAAAGAAAGCAGAGCTTGTTAACTTCATTCTTCAAACCAATATAGGTATGTAAAAGTTTCCATTAACAGAATTAAATCAATAATATATATATATTTTAATTTGATCCCTTTTTTTTTTTTCCTGTGTAGCATAGTAATATATACTATACATACAGTGTTGGGCATGAGCGCGTTCATTGAACGAAAACTCACGAACTTAGTTCACTTTCTGTGAACGTGAGTTGAACTTGACTCACTTTTTTGATAAACGAACGTGAGTTGAACAAAAGCTAAAAAAATCTGCGAGTTTGAACGAAATTTAAAGCTCAAACTCAATTTTTTTCATAATTTATTTAAAATTTTTCCAGCCGTTAAGAACACATTTATCCCATTTAAAGGCCTGAACGGACTCGGGATGGGTCGAGTCTTATCATCAGTTTTTCTGGGTCGTGCCCAGATTTTGCTTTCTCTGGAGGCTCGGGCCGGGCCAAACCGGGCTTATTTCTGGGTCTGGGCTTTATTCTTTCTAGAAGTCTGCCCAGACCGAAATTTTCTGGCATGGTCACAACAACCCTCCTTATATGAAAATCATTGACCTGTCCCTGTCAGATTCGTGGAAAAATCTGTTTAAGGAACAACTTCCTTGGGTCAACAATTTTTACCAAAAATACATATATTTTTTAATTACCATTATTCTGCAGTTAAAATTCCCTTTAAAGAATAATACATATACATTGCTAAGGGGGGGGGGAGGTGATTTACAGTACTGTAAAACCTGTTATAAGAATCTGTGTATGACGAAATCCTGTTTTAAATGGAAAAATTTCTTGATCGGTGCTAAATGAATATAATAATCCGTTTGAAAATAAATAATAATTTGCAAGAAACGACAGTCTCCTAGTAAACTTATATTAAACAAAATATTACTTATTAATTGTAAAAGTGAGTTTCAAAAATTGCAACACCATAAAAAATGCAGGGACGTAAAAAATACCTAACTTGGAGCATACTCCTGTAAGGTACTAGGATTAATGTAAAAGAGAGAACACACTTCCTACTAATTACGTGAAGTTTTGTATTAAAACTCAGTGTGTAACCAATGTTCTCTGCATACTAAAATTCATAAAAATTTATGTATTGTATAAAATGTTTACAAATTTTGCTAACTATATTATATTTCGCAAGGATAATAGTCATCGTAATCATCGTGTTGTTCTTTTAAAGCACAATGATTAAAAAAAAAAAAAAAAAAAAAAAGAATAATGTAGATTGAGATATTTAAAGATAATATTTTATTAATTTTAAAAAAACTTATTAAAAAATTAGTCTACTTATTAATTGCATTACATTTTAGCATCACGTACATTTTGTTTGGTTATTCGAGATTTTAGTAAGCGATTAAAATAGTTTTAAAAATTTTCTTTTAAATATTATCTCTGATTTCTGCAAAAAATAGTTCAATAAAATATAACTTTTCTTGACTTTTTTAAACATAATATATATATACCGTAAAATCCCGTTAATCCGCCCCCTTAAACACGACGAAAAATCGTAAAATAAGCAGGGGGGGGCGCTTACACGGTATTAAAACTGTAGTATATGATATTTATGGGGGGCGAGGGGGGAGATGCTAATGGCTGATCATCGCAAAGCATGAATTATTTTTAAAAAGTAACAAAAAGAAAATAATTTTGAAAAAAAAAATGATAGACAAAATTGAAAAACAGTATAACTTCACGTTTAATGGCGATTTCAGATTATAGAAAATTCTGGATTTCAGAAGCTTTGAAACTGGAATGCATTTAGATAAATAATAACCCTAATAGCTGTCATTAATATGGTAACAGAAAAATAAAAGGAACTTAATAATTTAAAATAATTAAAAAACACTGAGAAATTGCAGTTGAAAATTTCCTGAAGTAATTTCCAGAACTAGTAACATTTTATGTGGTGTCGCCATCTGTTGTAAGTTAAGAAGATTAAATAACCGTTTTTTTTTTAAATCATGATTTCGTATCTATAAATGCTAAATAAATAATACAAATCACAAAAATTGAGAACATATAGAACGAATTGGTAGTGTTGCCAGATAATTAAAACAAAAAACATTACTACCACAAAGATAGCACAAATTACGCAACAGGTTCGATTGTGTATCGACAAATCGATTGATCTGATCAATCAATCGATATATATTTTTTTGTGATTGGTTTTCATAATAATGTTAAATACTACTATAAATTCTTTAATAAAATAAATAGATTCTCTTTTAATCAAAATATTTTCCACACAGCATCAAATACACATTTTTTAAACTTATTTCATGAGAAACTTTCACTATCGATATTTTTTTTACCTTTATATCGCCATGGCGGTAAATGTACAGCAAAACTAATGTTTGGTTATGTTGCTTTTTCAGATCGACAATGTGTTTGTACATGTTTGCGATATATCAAAGAATCGTCACGCCTTTCTGATCCGTCGGGAAAAAAAACAACACTCGGGAGATAAAATTTTTGGTGTTAAACTTAATGTGCACGGCGAAATTTCTTTTGGGGAAAGTGCTTTCTCGGGATTTTTTGAATTTTCCAATTTGTTTACAAAGTGGGAGGGGGGCGCTTAATCGGGTAGGGCGGATTAACGGTATTTTACGGTATATATATATATAAACTGAAATACTTTTTAGTAAATTTTACAAAAACTCCGCATAATGTTTTATAAAATTATTAATATTTATTTTACAATTATGAAATTATTCACTGAAATGATTTGCAAAGTGGTGTTTAAATTTGTTATTTCAAATGTGTATTTCATTTGACTTAATTACGAAAATGGCCGTCAGCTATCGTTACAGCGGTGGGTGCGTCCTTGGGAACAGAAGAATCTCCAAGTCAATGGGGAAATGCATGGCAGCCCGGTTACAGAAGGCTCCAGTAGACCATGTTATTATCATTCAATCTTCCGTGATCAGGTAATAGTTTTAAAACAAAGCAAATTAGCATGGTTTTAGACTTTAGAGCCCTGTTGGGGGCTGGGCGTGTGTCGGCGCGCGTATCTCGCAGGGAGCAGAGCTCTTTTTAACCCTATCACTATGTCCTATCACTATGTCCGCACGGACCCCAAGCATTTTCAACAAGTTGTCAAAAAATCTATCACTCACTGAGTAGTTTTAGCCGGTAACATCTTATATCATAATGTTTGTAACACACGGTAAAAATTAAACTGTACAAATATAAGTGGTACTTTTTTTTTTTTTTTGAAAAAATAGATAGCATATTTGTCCTGGGCAACAACAGGGCATGTTTTGATAGGACATAGTGATAGGATTAATAACAAATAAATCTATTCAAATAATTTTTCTAGGGATTAATTCAATCGTGCTCCAAATTTTGCTTACAGGTAATGTATATCTATGAAGACACAACAATATATTTTTTAAAGTAATATTGATATTTTTTCCTAGAATGTTTATATGTAAAAAATTTATGTAAATTTTCGTATCAAGATAAATTGAGCAAAAATAACACAATTTTTTTTATGTACCATAACATTTGAGTTTTAACTCTATATCAAATTAGTTTTTCTTCTGCTCAAACGTTGAAATCATAAAAAAGGAAGATAATACATATGCAACGGTGAAAAATAAATAAAAGTGAAAAGCTATATTTTTTATAGCGTTTTTCATTTTCCAATAAATATATTGCATCATGAGATATTTTTATATGCACCATGATGGCAAACTTTTTGTGATTGTTGAGTCTCTAAGATTGATTCAAAACGTCCATTTTGACCCCAGTTTTCTAAATATCTTTTTCATTTATAGGAAAAAAAGAGACATTATTCAATTTCCTTTTATTTGAATAAGATTGGTTGTAAAATCTACCCATTTAAGAATAAAAAAATATTTCATAAACGTGTCACAAAGTAGCAAGAATTCAAAGCAATATAAAGACAAAAATTAAGCTACATTGAAAATACAGATTTCATTTGTAATCTGTTCATATAAGATCTTTTAACACTTTAACACTGCTTATATTTACCCAAAAATTCAATGAGAAAGTTTTACTGTTATCTGAAGAGTACCTTTACTTTTATATTGTTAAAAAAATAGGAGAATTTGTCATTCTATCTTGTCTATGTACTAGACCAGTGGAGGAGGTCAGTAGACCTTTATCTCTAGCCCTGAGAACGACAAAATGCTAGAGGGAAGATTTAGAAAGCACCCCTACCGTGACAATCTGGAGAAAGGGCAGTCAAATTGCATCTATGACCGGAAACCGAAGCACTTAAGCACTAAAGAAGTAGTACAATGTGCACAGAAAATAAGTAATTGTTGCGAATCAACTTCTTTTGATACCCACTTTTAAAGGACCCCACGCATTTTAAACTGTGGTTAAAAAAGAAGCCTACGGCTGCCGCCTTCAAGTGTTATTTGAACATAAAGCGGCTGCTCCAGGTTAGTTTAAATAAATTAATCGTGTATTGCTAAATAGTATGATAGTAATTAAAAGCCTCTCCACGAAATTATGTCGAAAAGACAGGGGAAGAATGGGCAAAAAAGGACATTTTCTTTAGAGAGAGTAGACAAAAAATTAAAATACTTTTAAGCATATCGATAAAAAACTATAAAAAATGATAAATTATTGATTTATCCTTATCAATTTTAAACTAATACATATTTTTTTAATTTTTAAACAATATCTATTGTTGTGTCGTTAACAAAACTTAAAATTAAATATTAATTAATTTAATTTATTTCTAATTTGTCAATTTTTAACTGTTAAAACATATTGTAATTATGGGATGTTTTGTTTATTTTTAATACTAATTGTTGTTTTTTATAGTTAAAGTTAAAGTTGCAGTTATGGTTTGCAGGTTGATTTAATAGCTAAAGTTGTTTAATTTTTATTTATATTCTTCTGGCACAGAATTTTTGTTTATAATTCTCACACTGTCTACCAAAATCTATGAAGAATTAATTATACAATTATCATTTGGGTTTAGTAACCAAGTAATTGTGTTGGTGAAATTGATATTTTTTAATTGGCTCTTGGGAGGATGAAAAATGTGCAATTTCTTCTTCTCAATTGTGAAATTTTCAGGTATTATGTTTCTCTAATTTGTGGTTTTTATTTCCAAAGATATAATTGTCATGCAATAATTTTGAAATTAGGAGTTACTGGAGTTATTTGTGTTTGAATAACATTTATGGAGCTACTGAGTTTAATTAGAAGCTTTTGGAGTCTTAATATTTTTATTAACGTTTTGGAGTTTTAATATTTTTATTAACGTTTTTGGAGTTTATTTATATTTTTATTAGCATTTTCGTTGTAATGTGTTTTTCCATTCTTATCTGTTTTCCTAAATTTTCCTATTCTTCAAAATGGCAACAAGATCACAATTCCCGCGCAAAGAATAGCGTCACCATGTGACCACGCCACAACAGCGCGTCCCCATGTGACCGGAAGAGAACGCATTGATTCACACATTTTAAAAATTCAATTAAGTTATGCAATTTTGAAATCACTGCAAAAGATGGTGTGAATATTTTTTAAGGCAAAGTTCATCAGTTTTGTGAAATAATATGGCGCAGGTCAACATCTTTCTTTATACATAGTGTCATTTTGAGGGGCACTATTTGTCGTTGCGTCTGTGTCAAGAAGATGAAGGTAAATCAAGGAGCTTTACGTGAGAATTCCAAAGGATGAGTTGGAGACCAGAAGCGAACATGTAAGGTGTTAAGAAAAGTGAATCAGCTCCGGAGCTGTCATGATGATGTTAAGTTCTTTTTCTTTCCTTTCCTTCTCATAATTAATTTTATCATGCATGAACTAACTTATCGGTATTTATTTATTTTTATTTTATTTTATTTTATTTTTTTTGATTGTGAATTAAGATTCACTTTAACTTAAGTCCTCTAAAATGACTCCAATTAGATAATCCTTTTGTAAATATTGCCAGTAGCTCCAAAATTATCACATTAACAAAATATTACAGGAATTAGTTTGAATATGTTAATTGTTTGAATTATAATATGATGGTGAATTTGATTGTGGAAATAATTTTATATATAAAATAAAGTGGTGAAATATTGTTATAGATGAGGCCTTTTGAGATGAACTAAATTAACGAAATTTGTTTACTGTAAAATAATATGTGCAATAAAATATTTAATTCCTGTACAATATGCATTTTCATTTATCTTGCAGTGCATCCTCTTAATTATTTTATTTCAGCTTTAGAAGAAATTATTTTAACATTTGAGGGAATACAGACAGCTTATGTAAAGTTTAATTTTAGTTAATTCTTAAGTATAAATTTTAATAGTAAGAATGTAAATTTAGTACAGTCTAAATTTAATTATCTCTCGCGTGATTTTAAGAAGTTGTCTGTATTCAATAAATCAGATTTTAGAGAATAGCCGTTGGAACAGGTTGATATGGAGATAATGTATATGTTTTGAAATGGAGTTGAGGTAAATTGGGTTTTTATCTTTGATGGAGAATTGTGAGATATTTTTGATATATTGAATTTGTAAGATAATGATGATTTACCTTTTATATATTTTTTTGAATCAACTAGTTCCATCGCGTTATGTTTCAGGAGAACATTTTACTTTTCAGATATAAGATTTATTTCACGAAGAAGATTTATGATGGAGATTAATTTTGAGTTTGCTAATGAAATGAGACCATTGAAGTTCGCAAGAGTTTAAATTACATCTTTTGGATTGAATTTTCAGGTGTTTTAACTTTCAAATTGTTTAGTTGAATTGTTTTGAATTTGTAATTATTGAACTAAAATTGTCTCATTTCTTAGTAATTGTGGGTAATTGAAGAGAGGAAGATTAACTTTTAATTAGAGAGAAGAATTTACAATTGAATAAAGATTTTATTAAGTCATGATTCACTTTGACCACGCACTTGGAGTTACTGTTGGAATTAATATAACTTAAATATTTTGATAACACAACGCACTTCCTTATAATTTTATTTAGTTATTATCTTAATTTTGTAATTGGGGCCAATGTAATTTATTTTATTTAAATGTAAATGTCAATCTAAATAGTCAAAATTTATAATGTAAAATAATAAAGTAAATTCAGTTTTGAGTGAAAAAGATAAAGTAAGAGTAAATAATAAATTGGTATAATTCTCTTGAAGTAGTAAATTAATTAAGTAATTGAGTAAAGTTTAATTTAAATGAATGTCTAGGTAATTTAGTTATCTTGTTGTGTATTAATTTAATGAGAGGTAAGTCACAACAGGTACTTCTTTGATTTAAAGAAGGAAGAGACACAACACTATGACATTAATGGGAATATTTTTACATAAAGCAAAATTAATTTGTTTTATTGTCAGGCATGCATCTGGATTTCTTTGCTATATTCCTTGAATGTTTCTTTCAAATAAAAAGAAATATCTATATATGAAATATAAATATTGATTAGAAATTAATTTAAGAAAACTCAATCCTCATGCGTGAGAAAACAAACTATTTAAACATTATATATATATATTATATATATAAAGATTGGAAATGTAATAAATTTAAGACAAGCACAGACACAGAGAAGGTTATTAAAATACTTTCTGTTCTTTTTTATTAATGAAATATCTTTACGGCATTTGAATTTTACAATTTAATGATTTTTTAACGTGTTCGTTCGTAAAGAAAAATTAAATTTTGTGCTATTTTTGATAAAAAAAAAAAAAAAAAAAAAGAGAGAAGAAGAAAAATTTGGTAAATCTATTTAAACGGAACCTGTCTGTAATGGAAACTGACTTAAACGAGAAATTTTCATGGTCCCCTGCCTGACTAATGAATGCCATATAATTATAATGGAAGATGAACCTGCTAAGACTTATTCAAAATTTGGGGAACTGCAAATGGTATGCAATGTTTGTAAAAGTGATATTTTAAATCTATTCTAAAAATCTATCTTTACTGTTATCCTCATTTAACATAGATCAACATTTTGTTTTGTTAAACACAGGATTCCGTCATAGGCAGGTTCTTTCTCAGGTTTTACCGTATTTTAATTTTATTGCCTGGAAATGCATCTACCCATTTAAATAAATAAATAAATAAATATATATATATATATATATATATATAAATAAATTTTAATTATGGAATAATAGCGATTTAAAAATACGTGCATTTTTTGAAAAAAAGAAAAAAAATGGACCGGACCAAATTTTATTGACATTTTTACTGAACAGGCCAGAGCCGCGCCGGTCAAATGATTTTCATATAAGTTGGGACTGAAAATTTCTGCCTGTTCACACGTCAAGAAAAATGCAGTTCAGACCCGATGTGGGCCGGAAAATAAATCTAGTCCCGGCCCATCTGCGTCTGAATCTCTAGAAAAAGTAATCCCCAAACCAAGCTCGGACCGAGTGTCGGGAAGGAAAATTGGGCCGGGCGCATAAAGACCCTTACAGCGAACAAACAAAAGGTTAGTTCACAAAATTTTGTAAATTTGGACGATAAAGTTATAATATATTTTTTTAAAAAAAAACGAGTTTTTAATGAACTGCGTTCACTTTTATAGATGAGTTGAGCGAGTTAGTTTGAAAAATTTTGAATTTGAACGTGAACTTGACTCATTTTTGAGAAAATGAACTTGAGTTGAACTAGTTCGTGTTTTTTGTGAGCGTGCCAAACACTGATACCGTTAAAATGATACAACAAAACTATCTGAAATCCAGTCATCCAGATCAATAATCACAAAATAAAAATGTTATGATATGAATTGTACGTATAACATTCGTAAAAATATAATTATCTTGAAATTTCTTTTTAAATGAACGCTTTTCTTCTTTTCACTCTTTCTAGTAAAAGCAATTTTTCCTGTGAAGCATTAATTTAATATGAATACATGAGATCTAGCTTTTTTTTTTTTTAAAACAAAAACAATTTTAAGAGATCTTAAAGAAATAAACAGACTTTTTTTATGATTGTCTCCAATATCCGGACTTATGCATAATCAGATTACGTTCAGACCACATTAATCTGGATAATTTGATTTCTTACTGTATAACGAACTAATGCGTTATAACGTTTTAACGAAATCACTTTATAACGAGCAAATCTATGGAGCACTTTCGATTTCGTTATACGGTGCTTCGACTGTATATCTACATACTACTACTACATCTACTAATACAGTAAAACCTCCATAACGGACACTCCCGAATAGCGGACACCTCTATTTAACGGACACTTTTCAAATCCCCACTCCCAAAATCTAAATTTTTGTATGTTTAACCTCTGAATAGCGGACATTCCGAATAGCGGACAGTAGTTTTGGCGATCAAGGATGAAAAATGATTTTTTTAACGAGAAAGAAAATGAAAAAAAAAATTAAAAAGCCTAGAAATTTATCAAGGCAATGTGTCACAAATTTTTTGACCACAGATAAATGTAGGGGGTTGTTTCTAGAAAATCCCCAATGGCCTGGGGAATCCTCCAATATCGTAATCGATTACTGTTTGATTCTCCAGATTTAATTGACATACACTATTCAAAGCTTCAAAATATGTTAAAACCATTTTTATCGTTTTCTGAATATATTGAGTTCTGCGTATTCTGAATTTAGTGTCTTGTTTGTGATTAATGTTTCGATAATGACGTCAAAACGAAAGCGATTAACTTTAAAAGAAAAATTTGAAATTGTAAAGGTAAGTGAATCTGAAAAACAGAAATAGAGTCTGCGGATACTTGCCGAATATTTTAAAATAGGTAAAACACAAGTGGGAGAGATTTTACGAAATAAAGAATTTGTGGATTATTAACTGTAACGAGAACATCAAAAATGTGAAATTGAGGTATACTGATTCCACTGAAATTAATTCTAAATTTCTGAATTGGTTTACTTCACTTCTTTCAAAAAATTCCTATCAGTGGGTCTTTGATTCAGGAAAAGGCTTAAAAGTTGCCAAACAACTCGGATTACATGATTTTAAGAGTTTGGGTAAATGGCTGGAAAAGTTCCTGTCTCGGCACAAAATCTCTTTCAGAACAATATGTAGAAAAGCAAAATCAGTAGCTCTGAAAAAAGTGGAGGATTGGCATGAATAACTGCAATCAATTTGTGAAAGTTATGAGGAGAGAAACATTTTTAATGTCGAGGAAAGCGGACTCTTTTTCAGAATTTTTTCGAATACGATTTTGTTCTTTAAAAAGGATGACTGTTTCGACGAAAAAAATGACAAAAGAGCGAAGCACTATTTTATTATGTTGCAATGTATTAGGGGAATTTTAAATTCCTCTTATAGTTCAAAAATCTCTAAAACCCATGTGTTTCTCAAAGAACATCCAATTAAAAAAATGGTGTTATAGAGCAAATAAAAAACGTGGATAACCATTTTTTTAGTGATTAAACGGTTAACTTCCTTTTATAATAGGATGAAAAAACAAAGAAAAGTTATCTTGTCTTTGGACAGTGCAACTTCTCATCCGAAACATTTTAAATTGGACAATGTTAAAACTGTGCCCCCCCCCCCTAAAAAAAGACAACTCTTGTATGCCAGCCCCTTGATCAAGGCGTTTTTCGTAATTGTAAAGCCTGGTAGAGAAAGCTTTTACTAACCCATATTCTTTCGAAGTTTTATTCTATGAATACAGTTGAGAACAGCCTAAAATTAGTTAATATTCCCGATGCTTTCAAATTCGGATTTCTTCAGCTCTAAAAAACATGTAACCGGAATGCGTACGACAATCTTTCAGAAAAGCAGGCTTTATATTAAAAGAAAATGAAACACTTATTTCCGATAGAAATGAAGAACTATCGCAATAAGTGAATTAATGAAATGGATCAGGAGTGAAGAAATGCCGAAATGCCATCAACATTGATGATGACCTACTGAAAAAGAATCAGTTGACGTAGGAGATTATATTCCTTCAGAATCTTCAACAAAAGCTGACTCTATTAGTAATATGAATCAGATACTGAAACCAGGGGGTGTTTTCTACAATATCGAGAATTTCCAAGAAGCAGCAAAACACAGTGAGCAGTTACACATATTTTTTTTTCTTTTTCCAAAAAAAGATGATTCAGAATGATTAAAACTACTGATAGCATTAAAACGTCGTCGCATAGAAAAACTAACTACATGTAATCGCAAGCGAAAGCAAACTTTTGTAACAGATTTTTTCCTTAGAATGTAATAAACAGTGAAAAAATGTATGTACAATTTCATTTCAGTTTTATTGCTTAAAAAAGTAATTTTAAATTCTGATTAATCATATAATAGAAGTTCTCGGACATATAAAAGCCAATTAATGAAACTTTAAGAATTTCTTAGCGATTTTGTGAATATGTGAAGTTTTCCCAATAGCGGACATCTCCGAATAGTGGACAATTTCTGCGCTCCCGAGGTGTCCGTTATTTAGAGGTTTTACTGTATATATATATATACTTTTGAAAATGAATTGAATATTGAGAATGTTTCTTTATTTAAAAATCTGCTTACAGATTAAAACAATCAGGTTGGCAAATAGTTCAAGAAATTAGATGAAAAATTAAGACTAGTGAAATTTGAATCAGTAAATGCTGATAAACATCTTTATTTTTCTAAATTTCCAATTGAAACTATTGTCATTGTTTATGCTAATGACCTCACAATTCTTACTATCTGTAAACAAGATTATGAACACATTAGAGATGAACTAGCAAAAAATTTAAAATGAAAGATTTAGGTCTATAATACTATTGTTTGGGTTCAGAATTTATGCGAAACAGAAACAATATTGTCATTACAAAAAGAAGTATATTAAAGAAAAGACACTCTGAACAAATTTATCATGCAAAATTCAAAATTAATTTCTACCCCTTTCAATAACAATGTGAATATTGACGATATGTGCCCTAAAACAGAAAAAAAAATTTAAATTAATAATATCTCTTATCAACTAATAGGATCTTTTATGTATTTATCAGTCACAGCTAGATCTGATATAACTCAGGCTGTGAATTTTCTAAGCCAGTCCAACAATAATCTACCTTGGACTTATACAAACCTCACTGGATATCTGCATAAGGAGTTACCTTAAAAGGTACCCAAGATCAAGGACAGATCTTTAAGTGTGATACGCCCTTGCATTTTTTTTTTAGGTCTATTGAGCTTCAGATGTAAATGATAGAAAGTTCTACACTGGATACATCTTTAAAACTAGATAGTACCTGTCAAGATTTGGTGGTGAACAACTTGAAAATTTCATTAGAAAACTTGGATTTTTTTTTTTTTTTTTTTTTTTACTTTACAGTCTAAATTTTTTGAAAAAAATAATATTTAGTATTTTCTAAAGCTATGCGACATTTAAAATTTTTCAATACTTTTATTTTTAGCAATCTCACTCTAAAATGCGAGAATTAAAATTTGCTGCTAGCAGCTAATGATTTATAATATATTTTTTAATTGTTTGAATTTCATTTAACATTTTCATACATTATTTAATTATTAAACCATGGATATGTAGAAAATTCGTTTAATATAGTTCTTAGAAGATTGTTTTAATTTTCTTTTTTTTTTACGAAAAATAATCACATTTTTCTTAGTATACATATAAATATATTCTTGATAATGGTCATACAAAATATAGCAAAAATTCTAGATCACTTCAATTTATTTGATCAATAATAATTACATGCAATTTTTTAAAATTTAAATATTTTTAATACAAATATTTCTTATTTATATTATGTTTTTAATACAATTTTTAATTTGTACAAATATTGTTGGGTGTTAAACTTTACTTAATTAAAAAGCATTCAAACAAAAAAATACAAATTATGTACATAACTTTTTTTCCTGAAGATATGACAGTAATTGAAATGAATTACAGCCAAAAGTAATGCAGAAATCATTCTGTCGGAAGCAGGATTCGAACCCACTTTCTTTGCAGAGAGCCAGAGCTTAAACTAATACCTTAAACCACTCAGCTACGCTGACCGCGTTCAAGTGTACCTTAAAACGGAACCAATTTTAGATTTAATCTCACACATGCGTAAATACATCGAATTTGCACTGAAAAAATTTTGCTTGTCATTTTAATATGATGACAGCGATGCTATATTGTGAGAATCAAGAAAGCAGCGAACTGTTGCTTTAACCACAACTGAAGTAGAATATATGGCATTATCAGAGGTTGCTAAAAAACACTCTGTATCTTAGACAGTTCTTAAAAGAACTTTCTTCTGAAAAAATAACTGTGCTTAATATATTATTGTGCAACAACCTGTCTACTCAAAAATTAGTACAGAATCCAGTCTATTATTCACTCACTAAGTCCATTGATATTAGTTATAATTTTGCATGAGAAATGTACAATAGTGGTGAAATAGACATTAAATACTTGGAGACAGCGAATATGCCAGCAGACATTTTAACCAAAGCTCTAAACATTTATAAACATAAGGAATGTTATCAATTAATAGGACTAAATGCTTAAAATATTCAGCAAAATGCTTGAAATATTTACATATTTATTTATTTTTTAAATATAATTTTAAAGTATGTATATATTTGAGTTTGTAATTTTATATTAAAATTGTTTCTCTGCAACTTGCATATGTATTTGCTTAATAGGAGAACATTTTGTTAAGAAAATTAACATTGTAAGGGGGAAATTGTTGGAATACAACATTCATTTTTTCCTTTTGCACGTATTGTGTGCATGAATAAAATAGAAACACATAAATCCATTAACTTGTTCAAATGTTATTGCAGAAAACTGCTAAAACAGTGTTTCAAGATAAATGAGTTCAAAGTTTTAGACAACACATCATTCATAGTCTGTGCATCTCAACATTTATGGCTTGTACTGCTGTAATTTTAGAAATTTTTCTATCTAAAAAATAATTCATTTTTTTATCATTTCAAAACTTTCTGGTCCTCTTAATCAACAGGATGATAGCAAAGAGAAATGCTTTTCATTTTCAGTAATTATTGAATGTAAACAAATGATTCATTGAAGAGAAAACAACTGATTACTTAACCATTATTAAAATTAAATAGAAAGATTACCGCATCTATTTCATTCAGTGCTTTCCAACGTTCTTGGGGAGCAATAATGCCAGATGCAGTCTGTATTGTGCGCTGAAGAAGACTAGTCCATACTCTTAAACGAGGAATATTTTGTTCTTTAATGTATTTTGCAAGCATATTGGCATACTAAAAATAATAAATAAAAAAATAAAAAATAAATCTGAATAATCAATAATAATTAAAATACATTATATATGATTACTCATGCAGACAATCACCACAGTCTTCTTTAAATAGTGTTTTCCCACACATTTGAATTATGTTTAAATCAGAGCTGTCCAATAGCTGCAAGCAGCCTAGTGTTGTATTGAATGTTGTCCGACAGAGAATTCAATAAAATTAGTGATTTTAATGTGCAAGGTATCCATAAAAGAATGTCCCTGTTTCAATGGTATATTATAAAAGTTTAATTTAGACTATTTACAACAAATTATACATCTAATTGAAGGTAAACTAACCTAGTTTTTCTTACAAATGTTCAATATGTGCACCTTTAGTTATACGGCACACATCCAACCTAAGGTCTAATTCTTACTTCCAACTGTAACCGGTATGGACACATGTGTAAATGTCTTTTTAAAACCTTCCACACTGTCGTCTTTAGCAATTGCAGTTCAAGACTTTCTTTCATGTGGCACTGCAAGTGAGTAAATAACAAAGCAGTACTTGTGCATGTGCTTATCTAAAACTTTATGAGTTACTTAACTCTTTATTTGTGACCTTGATAGTATTCAAATCTATAACTGGGACATTCTTTTATGGACACCCTGTATTTTAAACTTGTAGATTCCTCAATATGTTTATTGAAAATATTGCTTCAACATGCTAGTATAAAATTATTGTTGAAAGCACACTTTCAAAGCATTTCCTATATTACACCGATCAGATGAAAAGTTAAGACAATTTTTGTAGTTCAAATGAGTGAGCCTGCCTGAAATAAAATTCTGTGTGATAAATAGCAGAAAAGGCATGTACGAGGGTGATTTGATGAGTTCTTGGCCTGGGAGTAAAAGCACACGATTTTTGACATAATTTCATATTATTTTTGAATGTAGTCCCTTTGCAACTCAATATATTTAAGACACTCTTGTGTGCGAATTCTTTAATGCAGCCCTGTACGAGGGTGGTTCGAAAAGTTCTCGACCTTACAAAGAAAATACAAGATTTTTGACAATATTTCATTTTATTTTTCAACTTGCAAGACAATACATTTCAGAACATACTTGAGAAATGGTCATTCTTTGCCGTTTCTGGTCGATGTTCAATAAACACGGCACGGCACGCATTGAACGAAAAGCTTTTTCATACCCAAAACATCGTGTAAAATGTAGTGGACACTGTCTATCAAGATATTTGCAATATCAGCAAGTTCCTGTACCTTCAATTGGCAATAATTCAATACGGCATTGTGAATTTTTGAGACGATTTCATCAGTCATAGCGGTTTTTGGGCGTCCTGAGCGTTCATCATCGTGAATGGATTTCCTACCATGTTTAAATTCAGCAGCCCACTTTTTTTATCAGCAAATACAAAAGACAAGAATCCTTTAAGGTTGAATGTAACTCATTTTGTATGTCCATGGGGGTTAAACCCTTTTTAACAAAGTGTTTTATGACAGCTCGAACTTCAATTTTTTCCATTTTTAGAAAATATTAAAACTTGTTTACTTTATCGCCCAGCAATAACTAATAAACTCATGCATCTGAAACTCGGCAGCCTGTCATCTAAAAGATCATACTTTACAAACATCGTCATTTGGTTATTTGTTCCATCTCTGTGTCAGGCCGAGAACTTATCAAACTACCCTCGTAAGATATGTTGGGGATATAAAGCTGTCATTTTTTTGCTATCCGTATAGGTCTACTAGAGAAGGCTTGTGATTTTAATGTTTTTGATAAATGCCAGTTTGCAGCAGTTCGGTTGCTCAGAATGAGTAAATTTGAAACTGTGGCGCTAAGAACTCAAACCATCTCCAAATAAAGTATTGAAATTGAGCGTTTTATATGCTTGAATATTTTAAAGAAATGCAAAATGTTTTGCATGATTTAACACAATTACACAATATTTTAGGACTAATCCTAACATTTTGGATCATGTGCCCAATTTTAAAAATATTTTCATTAGAAAAAAAATTTGAAAAATTACAATAGACTTTTGCTTAACAGCTATCATTAATATTATTAAAATGTTGATAGCTCGAGGCATTTTTTCCCCCTCTTAAGTGCAGCCCAGCACAATTTTTTTACATTGAATGTAGCCCAAGGAAATCAAAAATTCTTATAAAAATAAAGATTTAAGTTAGAAAAATGTTTTTATCTTCATTAAGAGCGAATGCAAAAAATTGCACTACAATATATATCTAAATAAATCAGCAAGCGTACCTAAATCAGTTTAACCCATTCCTTGCTAATGCTGTTTTCTTGCAACATTAATATATATTTTTTAAATTAATTTTGAGAATTCTGTTCAAACAATTATCAAGAACTTGAAATTTTTTTAAAACAAATTTATTTTGATTCTTTCACAATTAAACCTCCCTCCAAAATGAAAGTAACATGAGTGAATTAAGAAAAGATTGCACCAGTTATATGAGAGAATCTGAGAAATAGAAAGAGACCCTGTAAGAACTTCAGCAGTCAGACCATACTGTTTGCAAAAAATGTTCTTTCCCCACTTCATGCAAAATGCTTCAAGTAATTCCATTTAAATCAGAAATAAATTCTAATATTTCATGCCAGTGTTGCAATATATTGTAACACTTTTTTTTTCTCAAAATGGTTTATTTCTTTAGTTACTCAATTCATAACCTAAAAATTTCATTCTGCCCAGTTTCACCAGATTTAAGTATCCTCAACAGTAACAGGCTAACTACATTTTTTTTTACTAACAATCAATAGCAATACTTTTTACTTTTTGCAGATCAGATAACTTACAACAGTGCTTTATTATTTTTCTTATTAGTCAGAAAATATTTTCTTTGTATTTAGCAGAACTATTTCAATTACAGAAATTGACTTTAATAGGAAATTTACAAAAATCTCTTGATTATCAAAGCAAATCTATATTATAAAGCAAAAACATGTCCACGAGTAACACTGACATCACATCGATAGTGCCAAAGATCTAAGCAATGTATTTCCCTTTTTTTGTAAATTTAATTATTTCTAAATATAACTTCAATTTTTACATGATTAAACATGAAAAACAAAGTGATTTTACATGAAAAAAAAAAAAGTACTTTCAAATACAATTTATTTGTAAACTGTATCTCAATTTACAGATTTTTTTTATGGTTTTTAAGAAAATTTTAAAGCATGAAATTTATAAGAATATATCTCAATCGCAAGCAGCTTGATTATGGAAGATTAACTCGTTTGCACTTAAAAATAACATAATAGCATATGTTTTAGGCTATTATTTCACGACAAAATTAACTCTTCATCAATAAATAAAATATAAATAAAAACACATATGTAATCAAACTATGTGTTTAAACACTGAAATAATCAGAATAAAAAAGGCTGCTGTAAGTAGCAAAATCTTTGGAGATTTATTTGGTTATTAACCTCTGGCATGCGGCTAATACAAAAGTATAATTTTTAATAAATTCAAAAAACTTTGATTACATAAGTAATATTTTATGAATAAAAATGCTTTTCATTGTTGTTAGTGGGCAATCTAAAAAAAATATAGCAAAGGTAAAAAATCTATTGAGTTTTTGATAAAAGAAATTGTTTTCACCTATGTTCTGTATGCCGGGCAGTATTGTTATGTAATACAGAAAGCTCAAGTTGGATCCTCTGGTTAATACTTATATATATATATATATATTATTACAAAAATGTAATCAGTAATAACTTTCTTTTTTTAAACAGAGTGAAAAAAGCCTAATTTTGTAACATCAGTCATTTGTAATATCAAACAAATTAAGAGTTCATTTCTTAAGGTACAAATTTTGCTAAATAATGTAAAACAATAATAAAAACAAAACTGAAATCATTAGCATTTATCAGAAAACATTGGTAAATTAATAGTAGCCATTCAAAATTAATAAAACACAGAATTTGAAATGCTCAGTGAAATGAATTTTTTAAAAAAAAGTTAATTACACAGTTTTTGAACATTACATGAAAGTCATGCTAAATACAAAACATTTAAATACATAATATATTTGATACTTGTTTTCAATTCATAAGTTCATAAGTGGAAATTTATGGCTTGAAAATATGTTTATACATCATCTATTCTAAATTTTGAATAAGAAAGCCAGATTTCATTTAAAATAATCTGTATAGTGTTTGAAAAATTCATTAATTTATATATTTATATAAAATTGTGCAAGCTTAAATTATATCAATTGTTTTACAGTCAACATTTTTCAGTTTTCATCCAAATTCTCAAATAGTTCTAAAAAAATAAAAGAAACTTCGTTATCTCCAAAAAAGGAGAAAAAAATCTATTTGACAGACATTCATTTTTTTTTAGTATCTCTCTCGAATTTTTCCAGGAATATGGTTTCAGAACTTGAAAGTCCAATGTTTCTTATATTATCGAATAAGTCAATGTGCTTGAATGTTTTATTTGCCATCTCTAACGCAAAGTTAAACTCATCAGTTTCATAACTAAATAATTCCATCAACATCTCCAAATACAACAATGTAATGGATTTTTTTTTTGTGATATAACACAGTAAAGCACATCTAATAAATTCGTATGAAGTTCTACTTAGTACTAATGCCTACATACAGACATATAAACAATTCTTAAAAGAATGCTTGCCATGAAATACATAAATATGAATTTATTTTTGTCATCTAATTTGAATAATAAAACATTTATGTATTAAAACTAATTCTTACTTCCCAACCTCTTTCAGATAATTCAGAATCACCTCCTATTCTTCCCAGTGCATTAAAAACACTTTCTCCATGCTATAAAAGAAAATAAATCATTTTTCAATGGAACAACTGTTTAAAAAAAGGAAAATTATTATAGCACCAACATATTAAAAAATAATAATAATAGTTTGCAGTGTAAAAGCTCAGAAAGGTGAAAGAATTTTAATGTAACCAGAGCTTGATCAAGCTAAAGAGAGGACCAGAGTCTGGTATTAATTCAAAGCTCGAATTCCTCCGCTGTCAAAAAAATGTCATAATAGACACAAAATTTAGGCAGTGACAAAGCATTCAGAGCAAAAGAATAAAAGGAAGTTTGGAAAGTTATAAAAAAGGTATCTGGTTATAACAGCAAGTCTAATATATATCAACACCTTCATTAGTTTTCCAAGAAGTCAACAGATAGCCTAAACTCGCCTGTGGTGATTACTTTAAGAAGTATGGAACAAAAAAGACACAGCCTGGAGGGTGCATTGGAAAATGGAGGTTTAAAGAAGGAAAACTTTGCTGCAATGACACAAATTCATTTATGTTTAGTTTTAGTACATATGAATTATTTAAGGTATGTTGCAAAGTTGTGCCATGCTTTTCTCCACCCTATAATAAACACTAGTTATAGAGTATGGATAGTGTGAAACAGTCAATGTAAACATGGGTGTTATTCTTTTTTTTTTCAAATCAATTTCTATTTCCCATTAAATGCTAACTTTAAGCACCCTCTAGTGACAATAATGAAATAAGTAATAAGTATTCTATACACAGCTTATTTTTTAAAAATCTTTTATTAAAAATATATATATATATATATTCTATAAATTGCTTTAAAAATTTCATATTAAATACACACTACACATTTGAATAACAGAAATGTTGTAAAATGTAAGAGATTGGAGAGTTAAAAACATTCAGTGAAATGTAGTTAAATGTTCAATTTTTTAATTAACTAGAAATTGATTTAATTCATCAATTTCAATCTAAAAAAAATTTAAACTATTCAGATTTTAAGTCTGAAAAATGTAAAACTTTTAAGCAATTTTAATTTTGAAAAAGATATTGTAACAAGTCCGTCACTTTATGCTATACTGCTATGGGGCATCATTGGAGATCTTTCTAAAGAAAAAAAAAATCTAATTCCTCATTATATTTAAAGAACAACAAGATTATCTGTGATTAACCTTTTGGAATCATGCAAATCTTTTGATGCTGAAAATTTTAATTCTAATATGCAAAAGAATAGTAACTTAGTATATAAAGTTGCATGAAACAATGCTATATATATATATATATATATATATATATATATATATATATATATATATATATATATATATATATATAATATCTTTGAATTTCAAAAAACATATCAAGTTCTTGTAACAATCTAATTAAATCTCCAAAGAGATAATTAATAATAATGTGTAGACAGAATACCACATAGTTAATAAATTAACAAGTGCAATCATAATTTTACCATAGCTTGTGCTTCAATGGTAATTGGCCAAAAATACTGAAAATATGAAGAATATTTAAAAGGAGAGAGAGAGAAAATTATCAAAATATATATAATAAACCATAAAAGAAAGAAATGAAATATGAACTAAATATAATGGAAAATTGGATAACAAGAGATTTAAATTAGAATTGGATATGAAAAAACACGTGTAGATATAATTTTCAACCTGGATGTACCCACACGTGTTTTAAAAATAATTCAGTATTTCATAATTATAATGGCATATATGCTAAGATCAGTACAATCATCCAGGTATACTGAATTATTACCAGAAGACAATTGGAAATAATAAAAATGGAAATAAAAAACTTGTAAAGAATAGATAAAATACTTTTACCAGATAACAGTTGGAAATAATAAAATTGAAAATAAAAAACTTGTAAAGAATAGATAAAATATTTTACTCACAATAATTATCCAAAATCCTTAAACAACACAAGGTCTAATTTATACCAATATGACCACATGGTGCACATGATAAAATATCAAATACTTGATGATATAGTCAAGTTGAGAGAAATTATTTGAAGGTTAAGTTGAGAAAACACATTTTGAAATATCACCTTAATTATTACACCTTAACACAAATTGATTTAGAACACACAAGTTTATTTATGTGATAAATACACTCAAAAACAAATTTATATTTGTGAATATACAAATTTTCCATTTAATTTTAATCTTTAAAAATAAAATTTAAATACACAAGTGATAAGCGCCCTCTATAGGTAAATTTAAAATATTATTAACATTTATTTGACAAGCAATGTGCTGTCCTCTATTGGAACAATAATTATTCAAAATTAAGCTTGATTTACAAATTTATTATATTAGATTTAATAATATATATAAATAGTAAAAAATAATAATATCACTGTAGTTTTACATTAACATCGTACAAAATCCTATGATATGAATTAAATTTAACCAGAATTATATTTATCTTACATAGTATTTGAAAGATTCTTACATTGAGTAAATATTATGTAAAAAATTTTAATTAATAATAATTAGATTACTTATGTGTTTCAATCATTTTAATGCAATGCAGTATTTAAAAGACTTTATTAAAATTAAACATTCAAATAAAATATTTAAATATATAAGTTATGTTTGTGATTTATAATCAACAATGTTATCAACAATGTTATCCATGTATAATTTTATGTGTTTTTGTATAAGTTATTTTACAGTTATTTTAATACAATGCATATTTTATAGACTTTTATAACTAATCATTAGAATCACTTAATATAAAAGTGATCGACTAAACGCACAATCACAGTAACTATATGAAGTGTAAATAATGTTCAACCCTCTTAACTATTGTCCATATATGTATTAATGGTATATGTTTTAAATCTGATCATTAGTATCACTTAAAATAAAGGTGATCGGCAAACGCACAATCACAATAACTATATAAAGTGTAAATAATGTTCAATCATCTTAATTATTGTCCTTATGTTTTAATTGTATTTATGTATGTTTTAATTGTAATTTGCTATATCATTTGCTATTTTTTATCGCACACTAAAACAATAATTTATTTGATGTAATAAATGTTATTTAAAAGAGTTGATAATTGAATTTATCAAAAAAATAGGATAACCATATAGTTTTGCATGATCTCGAATAAATCTAATATTTTTGTTTTTATTTATATCTGAGCATAAATATTTTATACGATGAAGATAATTGATAATTATATTTTTATAAACAGATTTATGTAAACATGAAGCAAAATTGGTAAAAATATTTACTTTAAATGGAAAATCAAATCTTTTATCATAAATATCAAAAATTAATTTATAATTATCATTAATTTTAAATTTTAAGTCAAGAAAATTTATATTATTATTAATCAAATCATTTTCGCTTAATGTAAGCTGATTAGGATAAAAATTGAGTGGTGATGTACAATTTTTATCATTGAAATAAAATATGATAATGTCATCAATATAGCGATAAAATACATAATCATTGTTCGGACCAATATTTCTTTCATAATAATATAAGTAAAGGTCAAAGAGAATACTAGAAGCGGTCCCACCCTGCGGTATTCCCTGGCATTGTTTATAAATAATATTGTCATATATGATGTAATTATTATGCAATGTAAAATTTAGTAAAGTTTTAAAAAAAATTACGGAAATATGATCTTTTAATTTTAATTGAGATTTAAATTCTTTAAATAATATACACATTGTTTTATGTAAGTCTTTTATATCAATGTTATTAAATGAATTATTAAAATCCAATGTTTTTATGAATTTTACTGGATTGATATTATTTTATTAATAAGCTGAAAACTTTTTTAGGCAATGTTGGTTATTATGTTTTATCGTTATATCATATATCTGCTTTAAAATATTAAGTAGTAAATTGCCTGCATTATTATTATATGTATTACACCCGATGGTAACTATGCGAAATTTAATTGGATTTTTATGAAATTTTGGAATTATAACAAGATAAGGATAATTTAAATTATTACATTTGATTTTTAGTAATTTGTGATAATTTAATAATTTTCTATTATTAATTTCAATATTTATTTTTATTAAAAATATTACTTGTGTTAATTGCATTGTGAATTAACACTTTATAGTACTCTTTACAAATAATAGCATAATTATTTGGAGATTTATCTACATAAGTAATTATAAATTTGTTTTGTAATTCTGATATATGTTTATTTATATTTTTAAAAGCTGCATGTGTAATATGTTGATAATTTTTTATAATTTCATTTTTAAATTTATCTATTAGAGAAAATCTCCATTCACTAAAATACTCTATAGGTTTATTGTAATCAATAGCAATTTTATATATAAATAAATCAATATCTTGAATAAACTGCAATATTATAGATTTGATATTACACTTATATGGAAGGCGAAATTTTGTTCCATTATGCATTAAGTTTTGTAAAATAGGTTGTTCTACAATATTAAGATCACCAGTAATAATATGACCATGTGTTGTATTTATGTACTTTTGAAATTTTGGGTCATTACAATAACAAAGGTAATTATTTGAAGAGACCATTTGTTTTGCAAAAGAATTGTAATTAAAAATTTTACATCCAGTGTGCGATTATATTTATGTCTTGTGAATTGTAAAATTTTTTATTGGAAAATTATTAGTAGTGTTTATGATATTGTGTAAATTGATATTATTAAATACATGATTTGAAAAATTTATAATTAGTTGTGTATTATTAGTTTTATATTTAGGTTTGTTAGAAAGACTTGTATTTAATAGGTTTGCTCTATAATGAAGAATATCATAAACGATATCACAAAAATGTGGAGAATATTGATTCTTTTTAAATACTTTGAAATATTGGTTTAAATATTTCTTTTTAATACTAAAAATATGTTTTCTTATAGCAATCCAACAATAATCATTACAAAATTGTGCCTCAAGATCATCAAGCTCTTGTTGTATCACAGTATTATCAATGTATTTTTTGTTATTATGTTTACCTCTACATGATCTAGAAGTTTTTTTTATGTTTGAAAAATTTAATCCTGAATAAAGATTTTTATAATTTTTATATTTAGTTAGATCTGAAAAAACAGGATGTGATTTTTTGTATACTAATTGATTTAATCCATAAGGATAGGTAGTATTAAAATGTCATATATTTAGATTCTAGAAAAAGTCGTTCAGTAAATTTTTTTTGTATTTTAAGTATTTTAATAGTAATATTTTTAAAATAATGATTTTTGAAATGAGTATATTCAATATTAAGAGTAGTTTGAAATTTAGATTTTTTAAATTTATCAATATGAGAACGATGTAAATTTAGCCGTTTATGTTATTTTTGACAAGACTGTCCAATATATTCCATATTACACAAATTGCATTTCAATGAATAGATTACATTGTATGCTTTGCAAAATTTTACTAAATTAAGATTGTGATTATTTGAAATCTGGGACTTATCAGCTAAAGGACATGTAAGGCAACGCTTAGATTCACACACACGAAAACATAGTACAGGCTTGGGACAATAGAATAGGTTATCTGATAACGATGCAGGAAGATCCCTAGTAATCTTCTTGTACTGAGCATTAGTCCTGGATCCACCAAGGCCTAAATTGCCAGTATCTAACATTTTACTCATAACTACCATATTGTTTGAAAGCAATAAAAATTGCAAGAGATACATAGTAAAAATTATAATTATAACATCAAATAATAAATTTTTTAAACAACTTTATTTTTATAAAGTACTCTTGAATAACCATAAAAGAAAAATTATAATAATAAATATTTAAAATAAGATTTTAAATGATTGTTTTATACTTGATTAAATATAATAAAACTATTTACATATATACATAAAGTCCCATTAAGCAAACTAACATCAAAAGACAACAATCTAAAATCCTCAAGCAATAATAAGTCAATACAAAATTAATGTTGACAAAAAAGAACCTGAATAAGATGTTATAAAGATGCATTTGAAAATTCAATAGATGAACAAATGATACCAAGAAATAATAGTAATATTATATAATTATTATTATTAAATACACCATTATGCGTGCAATGCAGCTATATTAACTATGTATTCCAAACAGAAGCTAATCAAAGTGATTTATGAGCCAAATAAGCTAAATTATGGTATCATATGAAAATCAATAATTTCAACTAGATAATTATTGAAAAGAATATGTAAAAACCATTCCATACCAATTTGCGCAATGCAGCAGAATTTTATAGAATGTTAAATAATTATAATATCTTTGACTTTCAAAAAACACATCAAGTTCTTGTAACAATCTAATTAAATCTCCAAAGAGATAATTAATAATAATGTGTAGACAGAAAAACTTACTCTACTAAGATAAATGGACCTGGGACTGATGTGAATGTTCATAAGATAATACACAATTCGACTTTGAATATGACCTATAAATAAAGCAAATATTACTTTTAAAACTACAATAACATATTTAACAAGAATTAGTCACCTAAATTTAAATATTCAAAAGAAGTTTCAATGCGATTTTCAAAGTGGATAAAATATTTTTCATGGGTTAATTTCAGACCAAATTTATTTACCTTCATGCCTATGAACAAAAACTTTCTGTCCTGCATTATAAACCTGCATGAAAGAATAGTTTTTCTCAACATTTTCATCAAGACTCTGGTATACCTTTTTATAATGTTCAATGCGAATCATGAAGTCAGCTAATGCATCATCTGTATTTCGGTTTTTATAATCAGGACTATTTATCTTGACTTCCTAAAAAGTTGAAATATATTCTACATATACCTTTGAAATTATATAGAAGAAAAAAAAAATAGTTTCAAGATAAACACAATGCAATCTTTTCACTAGAAAAATGTTTAACAAGTAATAAAGAATTGTGAAATTAAAATTTTACAGCATAATTTAAAAATTTACTTAGATTTAAAAAAAGAAAAAATAACTTCATGTATTTTTAATTAAAAAACTATTTTTGACAATTTAAAGATTCATAGAATATGGTATAAAGGAAATTGAACATTTCGATGCATGAATAAAATTATGGTTTATAAAGGCTTAATACAGTAACACTTTAAATTGAATTCATAAAAGTTTTATTGCAATAAGAAAAAAATATATATATATATTATATATATATATATATATATAATTATAATATCTATGAATTTCAAAAAACATATCCAGTTCTATTATCATTCTACTTAAATCTCCAAAGAGATAATTAATGATATTGTGTATACAGAATACCACATAGCTAATAATTAACATATGCAAACATAATATTACCATAGTTTGTGCTTCAATGGTAATTGGCCAAATTTTACTCATACCTAAAGAATATTGAAAAAAGAAAAAAGAAATAGAGAGAAAGGGAAAAAAAAATTATAAATTGGAGTTGCAATTAAGTGAACACAAATGGATTAATAAATCAAATATGAACCATATACAATGGAAAATTGGATCACATGAGAATTAAATATGAATTGGATATGAATAAACACATGCACATGTACTCATCAGCCTGGATGCACCCACATGTGTTTTAAATAATAATTCAGTGTTTCATAATTCTACTGGCATAATGCTAAGATCAGTAGAATCATCCAGGTACACTGAACTATTACCAGACAACAATTGGAAATATTAAAATTTGGAAATATTTAAATAGGAAATAAAAAACCATTAAGAATATACAAAATATTTCACTCACATCGATTATCCCAAAAACTGTATTTAACACCTCACGAAATTACCTCGAGATAACAGTTCTGAAATAATAAAATTGGAAATATGAACGCGTAAAGTGTAGATAAAATATTTTACTCACAATAATTATACAGTATCCTTAAAATGTCACAACTTCTACATAATATTCACATCCACATGGCAATGCATCATACATGTTGACTAAGTCGAGTTGAGAGAAATGATTTAAAAGACAAGTTGAGAGCACACTTTTTTTTTTTTTCAGAACACATCCCCATCGATGACACTCAAACACAAAATGATTCAAAAACACACAAAATAATTCTGGTTTTAATACACTTATAACAAAATTATATCCGTGAATATATATTACTCCATCCAATTTTAATTCCTGAAAGTAAAATTAATATACAATCAATAGCTCCCTCTATAGTTAAATTAAATATAATATTATCAAACACTACCTGAAAGGTAAAGTGTCGCCATCTATTGGTATTATAATAATTCATAATTAATATTTAGTTAGATATACACTTTATTATTTACATACTCACTTCATTATATTTAATTATATAAATAAACTTTAAAAAACAATACTAACTTGTAGTTTTACTTTAAATTCAAATAAAATATATTCTTGGGATAGGTATGATTCTTTATTTAACATAATGCAAATCTATGCTATATATATGTCAAGACAAAAGAGTTATGTAAGTAACTACAGATTCACTAAAATGGGAGAAAAAGTACACACTGTCATAAAAAGGAATTTTTGTTGGTGCTTCATAATAAACATTTTTAATTTATTTAATATAATAATATAAATGATAAACAGCATAACAGATTTTTTTAAATTAAGTACTTTCATCATAAATCAATTTTCTTAAAAAAATCAATTTATACTTGCTGTTTTGCTTTCAAAATTTTTATAAATTTCATATGATCAATAAAACAGTTTAAAATAAATTTCACTAGATAAATTTAAGATGTTTTTATATAAATAAATGAAAGCGACAAAATAGTTTGATAGATTTAAGCTACATGGAAATAGTTATAAGTAAAAATTATATAAAAGTATGCAAACAAATTAAGCACTTACTTTTACGTTTGCTTCAATTATACTTGGATCATCACAGAGAGATTCTACAAAAAATAGTTTACATCCAAATTTGTCACAAACAATGTCATAAATAAGTTTTCTCCTTTCATAGGTTGTGTTTGTGGCATCATATACCTAAAATCACAGAGAAAAATAAGCATTAAATTCTAAATATAAGGAATAAAGTGTAAAATAGTAAAAATATAAGAAATATTCATTGGATAATAACCAGAGATGGATCCAGTCATTGATTTAGAGACTCAGACAATTCCAAAAAACTTTGTCCTTTTTTAAAAATAAGACAGATTTAATGTAATTTTTATACAAAATATGCCTTTTTTGCAACCTTTCAACAGAAATATTATGCATCCTGATGGACCCATAAAAATTATATTTATGCATCCCCCCCTTTTTTTTTTTGCTTAAATGAGGCACTATAATGCATCTCCTTTTTCACTGAAAGGTTCATCATTTAACCTATATTAATATTTTCATGCTTTTTACGGGCTACAAAAGCAAGATCATGGCTAATACGAGTAAAACATCTCTTAATTTCAATGTGAATTTTGGAAAAAAAATAAGGTAGGATTCAGAAAGAAATCCCTTTTTATAGAACACTGTTCTCTGTCAGAAATAATTCTACATTACAAGTCTGCCAATTTATCAGTTTACAAGATAGAATTTCAACCTACAAAAAGGATCCCCCCCCCCCTTTACTCAAGAAAATGCATGGGAAAGTCTTATGATCTTGAAAGAATGAAAGGAGATATAAGGACGTTTCAAATACTGAACCTTTTTAAGATTTACAAACAACTGAGACATGGAAAGGAAGGGAGGATCAAAGAAAACTTTTCTTGGTTTCTTCCTTTAAATCTGAACTCTAGGCTAAATCAATCAACCTCTCTGCACTGTTAAAAGGAAATGTGAAATAAGGAATAGTTCAAAAATTACAGTGACTATTGCAATGTTAGTTGAGTTTTACCTGAAAAGCTTCATGATATTATGTTAATTATTGAGATAATTAGAGCAATCAATAGCTGTAATTAGTTTATGTGTGTGTTTTTATTAAGATTTCTATTATCTTCATGGGTATTATGAGTAACAGTTAATACCTTAATCATTTAGACTTTTATAATTCCATTGCTTATTTATTAACAGAGTTCGACTGGATGTATATATATATAAAGCAGCAAGATTCAAATTCCTATAAGCACTTTTAAGATTAATTTTATGCTTCCCTCCAAAGGAAAAAATAATAATAATTAGTACTTATACTTGTACCTAATTTTTTATCAATGACTATAGAATTTTTTTTTTTACATTTTTTTGCATTTAAAAAAAAAAAAATCTTGCATTAAAAATTAAAATAAGTTTTAAAAGGAAAAAATCAGAAAAATTAAAAGTCTTTTTTTTTTTAAATTTGATAAATTTTGCTGTGCTTTTTGGTTCTTGGTGTGTTAAATCTGAAAATGAGGCTGGTTTTCCTTCATCGTGTACAGATTTTGAGCTATCAGGGATGGGCACAGAAATAAAAAAAGAAATACAGTGGAACTCCAGATATACGTTACCCGAGTTGTACATTTCCCTCAGTTATACGTTTCAACTCAACAGTCCCGGCCACTTGCCATTAAAAATTAACTGAGTTATACGTTTTGAGTTATACATTTACCTCAGTTATACGTTACATTTTTGCATCCCCTGACAAAATTTTATCTCATTTTTACCTTTTGTAGCCAGAAACATTGACGACGGCGCGTCCGATGAGTCTAATTTGAATGATCCCACTCAAAATTTGGAGCTATGCTCTGAGGGCTTTTGACGTAGTAAAGCGGTTCGTCAGTAGTAAAAGCAATAACTATAAGGCGGCTGCCTTATTAACAGAAATGCAAAGTTTGTTGTTCAATCTCGGCTCTGTGGAAAAGAAAGAATCAAAGATTAGTGATTATTTCAGCAAGATTCAGCAAACTACTGAAATGTCTTTTGAAAAATGATTTACATGCCAAGACGATTCTAGTGATTTCTTTTAAGTTCTCTACGTGTATTAAAAATATTTTTAATAAAACTTTTATGATAACATAACTTTATGTGTACTTTTCTTATTACCTTTTTTCTACTCTGTTGTATTTCCAAAAATTGATGTCATGAGTACAGACTTAAGAAACTTCCGTTTTCGATATAAAATGTAAATAATACGCCTCAGCAGAACAAAGTTTTTACGATATATATATATATAAAAGTTCCGGTAGACCATTAATTGAGTAGTACGTTTTACTGAGTTATACGTTTTGTTTTCCGGTCCCGGGCAAAACGTATAACTGGAGTTCCACTGTAAATGATGAAATTGGCTAAAATATTTTTTTTAATTTTAATATTCATTTGTAATACTAATTGTATAATCAAACATACACATGAAGAATGTCCAAGTATAAAAAATTACACAGAATTAACCATTGTCATTTTTATAAAAGAGCTAAGGGGCTCAGCCCCCTACTCGCTAACGCTCGCCAACACCTGTGAATTGTGAAGCAATTCACATTAAGACCTCTATGCGGTCATAGTTCGCTTCGCTCACTCACCATTTTTATTTTTGCAGCAATTCTAGCTGGAATGAGTACTACCATAAATCATTTTAACATATGAAAGTGACAATTTTTTTAATGTAAAAAAAAGCAATTGAAAACTTTGTTGAAAATACAATTAAAAATGCATTTATGTTCGTGCTACCAATAGACATAAATCATTTAAATATTATGAAAAAAGGATCTTGGAAACACAATTAGTTTCAAAACTCATTGCACCTATAATAGTGTACAGCACAGCTTAAATTCATTTAAAAAAACACTATGTGATAGGAAAATAGTTATATATATATCATCAATCATTGTTTAAATTTCATTTTACTGTTCAAATTGATTACAGATTTTTGCAAAATAAATTATTTTTTACTTCATCGAGGCAGCAACAGATTCAATCTGGACAGTTGATATTTTAAATTCTCTCTGATTTTTGAGTGAGTGAAATTCGTAAATAAATTCTAAATAAGAGTTGAGAATTTATTTGAAATTAACAGTATTACTCATAATTAAAATGAGGAATCATGACAAACACTTTGGATTACGTACAAGCTATTTTATTTTTAATAATTGCTAGTTTGAGTTTCACTGCTCTCACACTGGCAGCCATATTGGATGCAGAGCTGATCTACACAATCTAGTCTGTTCATTGGTCTGAGCTCTGGAAACTATGGTTGTTGCCAAACGATAAGCTAGAAATTCAGCCTTATTTCTGTGCCATGTAAGAAAAATATATATATAGATTTTTATCCTCTTATAAAAACATTAAGTGAACCTTTAAGTATGCAAGGTTAGAAATAATTCTTAAACATTCAACAGTAATCTATTGCCACTTTCACATTCTCCAGTACCTCCTATGTTCTGTTTCTTCTATCTCTTAGTTAGTCAGTGAAGTCCCTAAGTATAAAAATGTAATGTTCAAACTCATATTGCAATTTTGAGCTTGGAATGATTGTAACTCATGTATTCCACAATCCATCTGAGATCTTAGATACATGCAGTAAACTTCTCGATGACTCTCTTGTCATTGTTAGAATTCCATGTTTGTTTCACCTCTTTATTTTATTTTTTTTTTATTAAGTGAAAGATGCATCGGAGGAAAGTTTTAATGTCTGGCTCTGGGACCTACACAGATTTCTTTTCGTTTAACCTTACATAAACTCGAACACTGAAGTACAAATATTAGAAACTGAAACAGTCACATTTTTTAATCGAGAAATTTCATGACTATACTATTGATCGATTATTCTTAATTTTATGTGGAGAGGAGGTAGCATCCCATTGCTAATCAGGAGAATAACATTTTCCTTCATAATTTTTTCTCCTGATTTCAAAGCTTTTCAAAATATTGGATTTTTTATTATGGCTTTCTAGTGGACAAAAAACTTTGGGGGACCAGTTTGTTGACACTCAAAGTACTGTTACATTATTGTCAATAGGGAAAAATTGTTTTCAGTGCATTTTAATGATGTTACACTATTTCAAACAATGAAATTGATATACATCACTGAAGTGAATGACAACATGTTTTCTAGAGAGTTTAGAATAAGTAGCTATTATAGTTCATTTACAAGGATGAACAAAATAATTTCCACTATATTATGATCCATAAGAAAAAATAGTTTACAGTGTATTTTAATGATGTTACATTATGATTATTTTGAACATAATGAAATTGATATACATTACTGAAGTGCACTACAACAAGTTTTGTATAGTTTGAGTAGGTAGAATTTATTGTTTATTTACAGAGACACTGCATAAAAAATTTAAAAAAAAATCTATTACAGAACTGACTGAGCCATAACTGCTGAATGTGAGTTTTCAGCTGTGATATGCATTTTAAAACTTAACTATTTTTAGTGTATTATGAGGTGTGTTAATCATATACAGAGTTTATGAAAAAATTTGCACACATTATTGGCTATGGACGACAATTGCTGAAAGTGAATTTTTACAGCTTTGTATTTTGTTTTTGTTTTTTTAATCTTCAGCTATTTTATTTCATTATTTCATATTTTATTTCATCTCCTATGAAAAAAAAAAAGAAATTTCTTAACAGTATCCAGATATTTTGAAAGTATTTCATAATCTATGCTGTGATACATGATTTTTCTTGTTTCGTATCATAGCAGATCATCTTAATAACCAAAACTAAATTGTCATACATGCTTCGATATTTTCCTGTTTGAACCATGTGTGACAAATTTAAAATGTTTCAAATACTGAGATATAGCAAGTACTAAAATAGACCAAATATTTTTGAGAATCAAGAACATGGTGTTTACAAATGTATCTTGTGTAGGTATTTAAATTCAGTATTTTTTAAATGAAAACAATCTTACTTTTAATTACCATTTTTCAGTTTTAGTATTTTATGAAACACCGATTTCAAAAAATTGTATGCGGTTTTCAGTTTAAGTAAACAAAATAAAAAAGATAATAAAGATATAAATAGGTTTTTTTTAAACTCTCTTTTATAAGCATTCAATGTTTATCTTAAAAAATCCCACCTGATTTCATGAGTGCAATTAGTGTAATTTCAAAAAATGTCTTTACAATACTTTAATTTGGTATAGACCCCAATTGTTGAAAATTCACCACTTGATAGAAGGTGCAAACTGGAATGTAGTAAAAAGTATATATTTTGTTCCGTTTCTTTTTAAGCTAGGGCAACAAGGGGGGGGGGGGAGCATTATTTAAACTACCTATTCAGGATTTCTCAATTGTTTTATCAGCGTATAATTGTAATTTAATTATATTAAACTATTTAATGATAAAAGAGTTTTTTACAAAAATTATTATTCTCTTTATTTTTTATTTTATACTTTACTGCTTAAAATATTTCGTTATTACAGTTTGGCAAATAATTAACTCCATTGTTTTTGTAACTCATAAACGGTTATAACCATAAAGATTATTTGGCAATTCATCATTTGTAGCTGGCTAATGGAAAGATGCCTTAAAATTAAGTTATTAATTTTTACGTAAGTTCTAAAAATATTAAAATGTTGTATTGTCATCAGAAACCTATCTGTGTATATATTTTTTTATAATTCTAGCATATCAGAAAGCGAATTAAAAATAGGTCACAAAATTACATCTTTATACAAAAACAAAGTTAAATAAAATAGTATAAAGAAAAAAAAAAGATAATTGACCAAAAATCAATTGTCTGGTAGCAGATGTCAATCTGAATCTACATTGCAAACTTACCGCTACTTCCCCTTCTTTTTCAAGCCATTTGCACATATCTTCTAATGCATCTAAAGCACATTTGCTACAAAACAAAATGAAAAATCAGAAGAATGCAATAATGATATAAGGTTAATCATGTTTAAAACACAAAAAAATCTGTGCAGCATATTATGGGGGAAAATTACTACAAAATGTGTTTTATTGAAATATACTAAATTAAAATTTTTTATGTATAGATTGCATAATCCTAATTCCATTAACTCACATCAAAGATCTGAAGATGAAATGTGGGTAAGTGTGATCGAAGATCGCACAAAGGGTTTTGTTTAATATTCCTTTCAAAATACTTTAACCTTTCTTTAATAAATCCAAATAAATTTCCTTTTCCCCCAAAAAAAGAAGTCATGTTTTTTATAAAGTAAAAATTTACCGGTCTATTTTTCTCGTTTTTTTTCTTTTCGAAAATCTGAACTGGTCCGATTCGGACGAAGCACACTATTATACTCTGTCATAATAATATCTGTCATGTGGACTAAATGAGATATTAAAATATATATATATATCAATTTCAAAATTAAACATGTTGTATAGAGACATTCAAAATGTTAAAATATGCCAATATTTCCATAATCGGGTTTTTATCATGATTCAATACGTTCCTCAAACTCATATGACATTATAATCACTTGCTGATGTCATATCTACTTGCTTTCTCTATTACTCATATTGGTCCTCTCTTTGTAGTATTCTCAAACATTTGAAAAGTCCGTTAAACTTCCAATATGATGTCAGATTAATTTTCTTTTTAATTCTGTAATGACATCATATTTGTTAGAAGAGTGATTTCTGATATAAACATTTCATCTATTATTGTGAGCCTGAATATTCATCCATCCGACTTCAAGCTGGTGAAACGAAACACGTGTGCGCTGACAAAGTACTTTTCTGTTTTCTGTGAGATTCTCATTAAAGAACTTACACGTGTAACCTCAAGAGTTCAAGGCTAAATGACGTAGACTTGACTGTGTTTTTTTCTCTCATCCAAGAACTAATACTTCAGTCTCTGAGTAACTTTTATTTAATGCAGACCTGCTGAACAATTCTATTAAATTAAATGTTTTAACTTTTTATAGTGTGATGTAAATTTTATAATGTAAAATTAATCTTTCTTTTTCTTCAACAGTAATTAAATAATTAACTTAGAAATTATACAATGAAGCAATACTTTATTTAGAGAAGATGTTTTTTTTTATTTTCATCAGTGATCGAAAGAAGTTATTAAATAGTGCCATTGGATTTATAGTAAAATTGGATACCCTTACTACACCTTCGCGGATTCAAAAGGTAGGACAAACTTTCTCTACCTTTCTTTTATTATCATGAAGTCTTAAAGTGAATTTTAAGAATAAAATTAGAAGAAGAATTTATTTACCGTAGTTCTAAAAATTATCAGATTATGAGCGCTGAGGATTGAACACGGTAAAACCGCTCTCTAATAAGAAAAATAAAAAAAACTATATTTTAAACAATAGAAACTATAAAAGTATTATTAAAATTAATAAAAATACAACATCATGGCTTCAAATATGAAAGAAATGTGTAGCATAGAAAAACTGAACTCCAATAATTATGCGATTTGGAAGTTCAAGGTAGAGATGCTGTTAATGAAAGAGGATTTAATCAACCAGATAACTGATGATCCGCCAAACCCCTTAACAGGCGAATGGACGAAGAAAGACAATAAAGCCAGGGCTATTATAAATTTAAGCTTAGAAGACTCACAGCTGATTTACATAAAAAACGAAACATCAGCTAAAGCTACATGGCTAGCATTAAAAACAATACATGAGCGCGCGAATTTATCTAGTAAATTATATTTGCTAAGAAAACTATATAGTATAAAACTAGTTGAAAATGGTAATATGAACGACCATATTGTTAAAATATTAGAAACCGCTGATAGGTTAAAAGCAATAGGAGAAGAGATTAAGGACTCTCATCTATCTGCACTTTTGTTGTGCTCCCTTCCACCTAGCTATGATACTCTGATCACGGCATTAGAGGCCCGATCAGAGACCGAATTAAATCCGGAATTTATAAAAGGAAAACTAACAGATGAATTTCAAAGGAGACAAGAAAGCTCCAATTCATCGCATGAAAATGTATACAAAACATTTAATAAACAAAAACAAAACACTAGGGCATATCCAAAAAGAGAACAAAACCTTTTTTGCACGAATTGCAAAAGAAAAAACCATGTGCGACAAAATTGTTGGTTTCTTAAGAATAAAAATTCTAAGAACCAAACAAATGAAAAATACAGACAAAATTCGTCTTTATGCTTTGAAGCAAGTAATTTTACTCCGAAAACTAAAGCAGAAAAAAACACACAAATTCAAGAGAGTAAAAGCGAAGAAAATCAAAACGAAAAAACAATGTCTCAAAGGCAATTATCATTAATCGCACATAATGAATCTAAATCTACTTGGATTGTTGATTCTGGAAGCAGTTCACATATTTGTAATGACATAAATGTATTTGTTGACATTGACAATAACAACAAAAATACTGTCACGATAGCAAACGGAACAACACTAAAATCGCACGGGACAGGTACAATAAAATTACGGACACAATCAAATGACATAACTTTAAAGGACGTTTTATATGTCCCTGATATTCAATCAAATTTAATGTCGGTTACGAAAGCCACAAAGTATGGTTATGAATTCATGTTTGAAAATAACACCTGTAACTTATCCTATAATGGAAAAACTCTCTTAGAAGGAAAAAAGAGAGAAAATTTATATGAAATTGACCTATATAAACCTAAGCAAGAAATCTATGTCAATTTTGCTGAACAATGCAAGAATAAAAACTGCATTGAGCTTTGGCATAAGAGATTAGGTCATAGAAATGTTAATTCAATTAAACAACTCTTATCCAACAATTTAGCAACAGGTCTAGAAATTAAAAATTGCAAACATGACATAGTTTGTGAGAGTTGTATAAAGGGAAAACTAACAAATGCACCATATCCAAAACAGAGTGAGAACAGAGCTAAGAAGGCGATCGATCTGGTGCATACGGATGTATGTGGTCCGATGCAAACAGAAAGCATAGGAGGGAAGAAATATTTTCTCACATTCACAGATGATTTTAGTAGATTCACAATGATATTTCTTTTATCGAATAAAAGTGAGGTAGTTACCAAAGTGAAAGAATATGTAGCCATAACGAAAAATAAATTCGGTCGCACAGTTAAAGAAATCCGATCAGACAATGGGGGTGAATACACTAGCGAAGAATTAGAAAAATTCTTAAAATATGAAGGTATTCATCACCAGTTCACTATTCCGCATTGTGCACCTCAGAACGGTGTTTCGGAAAGAAAGAATAGGACTTTAGTCGAAATGACAAGGTGCCTATTATCGGAAGCGCAGCTGCCAAATAAATTTTGGGCCGAAGCTTTAAATACAGCTGTGTATCTTATAAACAGATTACCAACAAAATCACACAATTCAACTCCATACCAGCTATGGACAAACAAAAAACCGGATTTATCAAACATAAAAATATTTGGCTGCAAAGCTTATGCTTATCTCGATAAATCCCAAAGAGGAAAACTCGATGATAAAGCAATAAAAGGAACATTTATCGGTTATGATAATAGATCAAAAGGATATAGGATCTACATTGGCAATAATAAAGTAATAAGGGCGAGAACTGTTAAATTTATAGAAAACTCTAATTCAAATGAAAACGAAAAAAAATCAAACATTGATATGAGAGAAGAATTAGAAGTTCAGAAACAACCTGAAAAAGCAGGGGGAGATTCCTCAAAATTCTTTATAGACATGCAGGAAGATAAACAAACAGACAATGAGGAAAATTTAAACGAAAACGAACCTAGAAGATCTCAACGATCAAATAGGGGAGTTCCACCCGATAGATTCTCTTATATTACTAAAATACAAAAAGAAAATATTGAACCAACAGAGTGGAAAGATATAGCGAAAATCGAAAACCCATATGATAGAAACAAATGGTACGAAGCAACTAATGAAGAAATTAATTCATTAAGAAAAAACAAAACATGGGAACTAATTGATCCACCACCTGGAATAAAAGTAATTGGGAATAAATGGGTATTCACCAAAAAATATAATGAAAATAATGAAATAGAAAAATATAAGGCACGTCTTGTAGCCAAAGGTTTTTCTCAAAAATACGGAAGCGATTATTTTGAAACCTTCGCTCCAGTAGTAACGTATACAACTATAAGAGCGTTTCTAGCATGTGCAGCGTATAAAAATTTAGATGTTAATCATATAGATATTAAGACTGCATTCCTCCACGGAAATTTAGAAGAGGAAGTTTATATGTCACAACCAGAAGGGCATGTAATACCGGGAGAGGAAAATAAAATTTGCAAACTAAAAAAATCAATTTACGGATTGAAGCAATCCGCACGAGCATGGAACATTAAATTAGAAGAAAGTTTAACTAAACTTGGTTTTGTGCAAAGCACCTCCGATCCATGTCTCTTCACACGAAAATTAAAGGAAAGTACAACATACATCATTATATATGTTGATGATTTATTAATTTCAGGGGAAACTAAAGAAATAAATGAAATAATAGAACAACTAAAAAAGGAATATGAAGTCAAAAATTTAGGACTTGTAAATTATTATCTGGGGATAAACATAAAAAGAAGTAAAGAAGGAAATTTCGCACTTGATCAAAGAAACAAAATAAAAGAACTGATCGAAAAATTCGATTTAAAGGAAGCGAAACCCTGTGATACTCCGATGGAACCCGGGTACTTAAACATAATTGATGAGGAAAATTTACTTTCTAATAACAGTAAATATAGGCAAGCTATCGGAACATTGTTATATATAGCTACAATAACCAGACCAGACATAGCCGCCGCTGTGAACATTTTGAGTCGTAGAAACGAAAAACCCAGAGAAAAGGATTGGAACGCAGTAAAGCGGGTTATTAGATATTTAAAAACAACACAAGAACTAAAACTAATTATTAGTAAAGAAAATGAGCCAATACTAACAACATATGCTGACTCCGATTGGGCAGGGGATAAAAATGACCGTAAATCAACAACGGGAAATTTATGTAAATTAGGAAATACACCAATTTCCTGGTCAACTAAGAAACAAAATTCAGTTGCCTTATCATCCGCTGAGGCTGAATACATCTCAGCAGCAACTTCAGCACAAGAGACAGTTTGGATTATCAATCTTCTAAAGGACCTTGATCTACAACAAAATTTGCCCATAACTTTATTCGAAGATAATCAAGCTTGTATAAACATGGTTAAAAATTATAAACATCATTCGAAAACAAAACATATCGATATAAAATACAACAGTATAAAAGATCTTAAGGAAAAGGGAATAATTGAACTACAATATTGCCCAACCAAAACTATGACAGCTGACATTCTAACGAAGCCCCTTCCCAAACCTGACTTTACAAAACACAGAACAGGTTTAAATCTCAAGAACATTTATACTTCAGAAATCAAGCAGGGGTGTTAGAAGAGTGATTTCTGATATAAACATTTCATCTATTATTGTGAGCCTGAATATTCATCCATCCGACTTCAAGCTGGTGAAACGAAACACGTGTGCGCTGACAAAGTACTTTTCTGTTTTCTGTGAGATTCTCATTAAAGAACTTACACGTGTAACCTCAAGAGTTCAAGGCTAAATGACGTAGACTTGACTGTGTTTTTTTCTCTCATCCAAGAACTAATACTTCAGTCTCTGAGTAACTTTTATTTAATGCAGACCTGCTGAACAATTCTATTAAATTAAATGTTTTAACTTTTTATAGTGTGATGTAAATTTTATAATGTAAAATTAATCTTTCTTTTTCTTCAACAGTAATTAAATAATTAACTTAGAAATTATACAATGAAGCAATACTTTATTTAGAGAAGATGTTTTTTTTTATTTTCATCAGTGATCGAAAGAAGTTATTAAATAGTGCCATTGGATTTATAGTAAAATTGGATACCCTTACTACACCTTCGCGGATTCAAAAGGTAGGACAAACTTTCTCTACCTTTCTTTTATTATCATGAAGTCTTAAAGTGAATTTTAAGAATAAAATTAGAAGAAGAATTTATTTACCGTAGTTCTAAAAATTATCAATATTAACCGGCTTTCTGTACTTACACATATTCATACTACTTTTATTGTTGAGAAATGTTTGAAAATTTCCATTTTGTTACCAATATGAATCCATGTTACCATATTAATCTTTTTTCAATTGGTGAAACTTTATCATTTTCATTTTTCACGGGGAAATCTTTCAATAGAAAATTAATTATTGTAGAAAGAATTTTATTGAGGATTTTTAATTGTTGGCAACTGCTATAACGCAAAATGTTTAAATTTAATAAAAAAAGGCTGTTAGATTTTTTTTTTTTTTTTTTTTTTTTTTTAAATCTTTCTATATTAAAATAAGATTTTTTTAAATTTTAAGATTTGCAGCTTCGTAGTAGGTATTCAGCTGTAAGTACACAAAATTTCAAGTCTAAGTTATATAGTTTGAGAACCGGCTCTGTGACAGACAGACAACGTTGCAGGACGAATAGGGTTTCATGTGATAAACAAAACCCTAAAAAAAGCAGTTTTTTAAAAAAAACAATCAATTTTCAACGCAAATAGTCTAGTACAAAAGATATGTAATATGATTTTAACAGTTCATTGTCTAAACACAGCACTTCCTAAGCTATGGGTCACGGGAACAATCAGCCAGGTCTTCAAAAACAAATAAATGTTATCTACTGAAATAATAATGAATATAATGTCCCAATTTTAAATTAAAATATGTAGATAAATAACTTTGTGAAAAGATAATGTTTTGTTAAACTTTATATAAAGAGGGGCTTGAGGTTAAAATTAAAAAGTTTCAATCCTAACACAGACTGTTGTGCAAAACAATGTCATAAATCACAATGATTTAAAAAAACCCATTACATTTATTAGTATATATATTTTAAGTAGTAAAAAGCTTTGATAATTGCACTTTCACATTAGTATTACCTATTAGTGTTCTCGTGTGTATGCTTTTTGCCAAAGTTCATATTTTCCTTAGGATAGATTATACAAAAGGCTATATATATACCAACATATTAGGTGAGTCACAAAAAAAAAATTATGTTTCAGGGGGGTAACATAACAATGAAGTTTGAGAGCCACTAGTTTAACAGTATTGCCTGCAGTTCATTTTAAATAGTCTACATTCTTATCAGCACAACAGAAAAAATTCACAAACTTAGTCCCTTATTTATCTCTCTATACAATCCAAAACCACAGTTTTATACAAAACTCAGTTCAATATATTAAATAATCAAGGATAAATACTATACAGCAAAAATTACAAAAAATGGAAAATACATTAAAAAATAAAAGAAAAAATAATAACAGTAAAATAAAATGAGAAGCATCAGAAATGTTATTTCCTGATTTTTGTAATGCTCTCAGATTCTACATTTCTGATGTTTCATCGAGTTGTTTATCACTACAGAAGGTTGCAAAATGATAGGTTTTCAACAAAATTAAGATTTCTATTGAAATAACACATTAATATATTAAAGAATTATTTTGTACAAACTATAAAGCTCTTATAAGAGTAAATTATCATAAACAAAAAGTTTTTGCAAATATATTTACAAGAATAAAAGCAACATATGAAAAATGGGTGTTGCAAAATGATAGATCAACCAAATGAAATATAGTTGCAAAATTTATTTTAATAGTAAATATTTTCTACAGAATCACTTCTTAAATACTTTTTGGCATTGAATTACAGTTTTTACAAGTGTTGCAAACCCATAATATGTCACATGAGATGTAAATCAAGTACAATAATAATATATCACTGAAAAAAAAAAGTACTTGTTTTAGTTAACTTGTGAAATTTTGTTATTTCCCACCAGCATATACAGCTTTTGCCAGTGTTTCTCATAGGTTTTCTATGGGGGTTTTAATCCCAGACTTAAAGCAGACCAGTCAATGATATACACATCATTGGATACAAACCATTTAAACATAGAATTTGGGAGTGTGAATTAGGGCCTTTTCTTGTTGAAACATAAAATATGGCCCTCTAGTTTCTCCAAAAACTGGTAGCATGTGGTCACAAAGTACTTTTGTAATCTCTAGCATTCATGGAATTATTTAAAAATATGATGTAAGTTTTTCTTTTCCATCCAAAGCCTGCTCAAACCATTACGGAATGAACTCCACCTTGCCATTTGTGGAAAAAAAAAAAATTTCGTCGAGTCATAATAGTAAAACTGCCAACCATCTAACCCATGTAAATTAAACTTTCACCAATGAACATTATTACTCTTTTCTAGTTTCCTTCCAAAGACTTCTTGTGAAAATAATATCTGTTCTTGTGTTTTTCAGTTAATTTTAGAACTACTTTCTCTTTTTGTATTTTAAATTTTTCATGTCAGCAGGTTCCTAGATGGAATAATATCTGTTCTTGTGTTTTTCAGTTAATTTTAGAACTACTTTCTCTTTTTGTATTTTAAATTTTTCATGTCAGTAGGTTCCTAGACTGGAATCTTTTTTTTTTTTTGCTAAAGATCCCAAACAAGTTTAATCAAAATTAACCTCTTCAGCATTATCCTCGTTTGATAAACAAGTATTTTTTTTTTTTTTTTTGTTATTATTTCTTAAAAACTGCATCCTTTCCTTAAATTGCTTTTTAAATCCCATTACATCCACAGTTTTAAATCTGCTACTGAGTAATATGAAAGCTACATGCCGAGCTGAATTTTAAAGTCAAAGTCATTGAAGAACCAAGAATGAGCTTGATTTTAATAAAATTTCCATAAATCAAGAACAGCCATGCTTAAATTAAAACTACTGCAGATCTATCTTTTTGCAACACATAAAAAGTAAAAAAAAAAATTTTTTTTAATGATTTGTGAAAGTACTCTCTTACTCTCACAATTTTAGATAAAAAAAAAAATACTATAATTTGTTTATAAGAGAATTTCCATGTTTTGCAGAAGTTAAAAAGGGCAGACTTATGTTTAGAAAAAGCACCTAATTGTATTAATATCTATAAAAAGACACTTGCATATTTCTATGCTTTATTGGGGAAAAAACCTTTAAATATATCGTAGAATAATCAAAAGAAATCAATTTTATGTCAGACTTTTAAAAAAAAGAGGGGGGGGATTTATATAAATGAGTACCTTCTTATTGCCATGGCTTCTTTATTATCTGTATTGAAAAATTCATGATTCTTGTAGGCTTCAGTGGCTTGACGCCGATATTCACCAACATTAAAAACTGGAGGAAAATCAGTAAAAAAATTCTTTAAAATCATGTGAAAATGTATAAAAAATAACAAATTGTAGATAAAAGTATCATTATGAAAAATTCTTTTGCATCTCTAATTAGGCAAAATAATTAATGCACCCTCCGAAAGAAAACTTAACATTAAATAACATACTTAATATACAAATTAAATAATTTGGATAAAAATTCCTTTTCATTGTTCATTCATAAAATATATTGTATTGAAATTAAGATAAGATCAGAGAAATAAAATTGTGCGTTATTTAAAATATAATCATTAAATGTAAAACAAAAGTTAAAGCTTCAAGTCTCTTTGGATCAAAGTCATACAAGAATAATAAAAAAAAAAAAACTCATTACTCATCATTATGCACAAAAACATTAGACATAACACATTTTTCTTGAAATACTATTATTTTTCTTGAAAATCTTGAAATAATATGCTCACAAGATTTTCAAACATATTGTAATATTTACATTATTAAAGTGCAGCGAACCGAAGATGAGAAAAGCTTCCTATGTATATACACTATGTATCTGAGAGTGAAATGAAAACTATTTCTCAGCAATAGCCTGATCAATTATAATGTAAAATACCACAAACATACATAAGACACAGGTAATAACATAGACCAATTTATGAAATTCAATCTGTGTCCCGAGTAATCAAAGTTCTAATGCAAACCCTACAGTGGTGGCTAAAAGTTTGGACATTTTTTGAAAGTTTCATGTTTTTCAACTGTGTGCTTGTAGAATATATTAATTTTCACTTAAATACAAATGTTTATATATCAAATTGAAGGTAATTGAATGTAGAATTTAATAATAAAAACAGTATTACAATATTTGTATTACAATAAAAGTTATACTCATTTTAGTAGAACAAACAAACACATATCGTTTTGAATAAGGACGTGTTTTGTAATAAAAGCGTACTAGCCAATCACAAACACTGTTCTGAGGACCAATCAAATGTCTGTAACTATAGTTTAGGTTATTTGGAAGGTAAAAAGAGTTATTGTTGTGGAAATATTTTGCGGAATGATGCATACTAGTACAATTAAATAGAGTATTGCTGTTTTTGAATATTTAAAGTCCTTTTTTTAATTAAACTAATTTTAAACAATGTCATCAACGAGAAGAACTAATTGGACATCTACAAAAAGAAGCTGAATTGTCATATTGAGAGAAAATGGCCTCTCTTATGCTGAAATTGCAAGACAAATTGGCGATTCAGTGACTTGTTCTGGTGTACGAAAGTTCTGTTTACGTTATGAAAAAACGAAATCAGTGGAAAATAAGGCCAAATCAGGCCGAAAAAAATGCACAAGTGCTACTGCCGATAGAAAAATTAAACAGCTATGCCTTCAAGATAGAAAAATTTCATCAGATGCCATTAGATGTGAAATGAGTGCAGCGGGAATTGCAATAAGTTCAAGAACAATAAGAAGAAGGTTATCAGGATTTGGACTACAAGCTAGAATTCCAAGGACCATATATAAATTTAAAAAAAACGCAAAAAACGAGTTAAGTGGGCAAAAGAACACATTAAGTGGTCAGAAAATCAATAGAAGCAAGTAATCTGGAACGATGAGAGTAAAATATCGCTCTTTGGTAGTGATAGTAGAAAATACGTGAGACGTAGAGTAGGAGAAGCACTCCATCCTGATTGCATTGAAGCAACTACAAAAAACCCAACAAATGTCATGATTTGGGCATGTATGTCTGCAGATGGTGTGGGCCGAATTCAAGTGATTGATTGCATCCTTAATGCCAAAAAATACATCAAAACTGTCCTGGAACCAAAATTGATACCTTCCATCAGGGATCTCTTCCCCAACAACACACCATTTATTTTTCAGCTCCATGCCACACAGCAAAAGTATGCAAAGCATGGTTTCAAAATAAAGGCATAATTATATTACCATGGCCAGGTAACAGCCCTGATCTCAATCCAATTGAAAATTTGTGCCGACGTTTGAAAATTCTTGTACGAAAAAAACGTCCATCCAATAAAAGATGACTTATTGAAGTTATAATTGATTCTTGGCACCATGTGATTACGAAAGATGAACTCCAAACACTCGTTCACTCAATGAAAAGACGCTGTGAAGCTGTCTTAAGAAATAAGGGTTATCCTACTAAATATTGATTGTGCAAGTATCACTTTAAAAAAAATGCAAATCTAAGATAGATCTTACTATTAGTTGCATAACTTTTTTTGTAATACAGATATTGTAATACTGTTTTTATTATTAAATTCTACATTCAATTTGATATATAAACGTTTGTATTTAAGTGAAAATTAATATATTCTACAAGCACACAAAGTTGAAAAACATGAAACTTTCAAAAAATGTCCACACTTTTGGCCACCACTGTATATGCAACAATCTTTCAGAATCAGGCCAAGAATTGAGCAATGAATAAGCTTGAAGCCACCTCAGTCATTAGTGTATTAAATGCCCCAACCCTCCCAAACACCTGCCTTTTGATGTCTTTTAGTTAAGGAAAATCACTTTGCATCCCCCTCCCCCTCGATGGGCTGCCTTCCCAACAGCCTTAACTAATTGGACTACATCACAGCAGTGTGCATCTGCCATTATGAGATGAATAATTTAGTAATGGAATTTAATTGTATTTATTTTTCTACATTTTATTTTTTTTTTTGAGTTTTGTATTCTCTCAAAAGCTACTTTCAGTTATGGTATGATAAGATTTCTGAATTTCATAGACACAAGCTAACCTGCTGCACTTCAGTTATTGATACTTTATTCAGCCAATATGTGTGTGTATTAAAACTCCCAAATTCTTTTTTCTAATTTTAAAATCCAATGCTTAAAACTAATTTGCCGCTGTTAAGTTTGTTTCTTAGTTCAGCATTTATTACTTAAAAGCTTCAAATTCAAACTAACTTTAAGATAAAAATTGCTGATTTTAAACGTAACTCTTCCTTTTTCTTTGGAAGAAATTTCCGGGAACTTCTGCACGGACTGGCACAGATATCAAAAGGTCCTAAACCAATCATTAATAGTATAACAAATTGTCTACACTAGCCTTCTACTGGAAAAAAAAAATTAGAAATATGTAATAAAATTAAGGAAAATTTTAAGAGTGGGAGAGATTGAGAACTCAAAATCCATGCTTTTTTAAATTTTATTTAAATCCAATATCACACTTTAAAATAAAAATCCTAATTTAAAATAGAGAATCTCAGCTGGAAAATGTTAACAGATTTATCTATTAAAAAATACCTAAATCTTATGTACATTTTTAAATGCAAAAACATGGATACTTTCTGTGAAGATATGGAAAACATTAGAATAAATAAATATAGATCATTCAAAAGTATTTCTATTGATATTTATGTAGAGGTCTCATTATGTCCTATTGCACATGTAAATGATAAATGGTTCGATATTCCAATGCAGTTTATTTATGGAAAGATCTGGAGAAAAAAACAGCATTCAATGAAGTATGCATAAAAGCTTTCAATGCTTGTTAAAAGCAAGCATTGAGACCAACACATTTTTTATCCCATCTTTTTAATCCCCGGTTATTCAGGAGAGAAATTAACAAGCTCTGAGAAAATGTCAGCATTATTGTTTGCTAAAGAAAAATACTCTACTTTACTTTACTTTGGTGATGATATTATATTAAAGTTTGAAGCAAAATCTGAATGATTCAATGAATTTTTGTTTGAATATAACATAGTGAAAGAACTCAGTCCTTTAGGATGGTGGAAGGCACGTGTTACAGTTATCGAAAAGGATGACACTAAAAAACTTATAGAATTTATGATCAATCAGCTTTTCACTGCAATAGCTTCACTTTCTTCAGTAAAATGATTGTTTTCTGCTTTTGGTTTGGTACATTCGAAAATTAGGAATCGCTTAGGAACTAATAAATCTGCTAATCTCATTTTTCTGTACCAGCACTTTAATAAAAATGAAAAGTTAACACCCTAATTTGCTTCCAAAATTATTTAAAATTTTGGTGTGCTGCAGTTATTTTTATTTTAACTAAAATACTTAAGATTAAATTTACTTTTGACATCTGATTTGTACTTTTCGATGCATTTTGTGTAATAAAATATTTTGATTTGATAATCTAAAATGTTATCTTTTAATTACTTATGTAAATTATCTAATAATATTAATTTATATTGGTAAAATACTTATAGCATGCATGTGTGTGTGTGTGTGTGTATGTATAATCTTTATGTTATAAATTAAAAGAAAAGTCATCAAATAATATTTGTGTGGTTTAAAAATCTGATTTAAATTTAAAAAATCAGATTTAAATAAAAAAAAAATCCGATTAATTGATTTAAATTAAAAAAAATCCGGGTTTTTTTTGTTTTTTTAATCAAAAAAAAAAATTTACGAACCTTGTTTTGAATGCATATAACATAGCCTCTATCTACATTTACATAAAACATTGACTCAAAAATTTTCTTACCCCTTGTTGTAATTCCAATCCAGTTTAAATAACGAGTAAGTTTTTTAGCTATGTATGTTTTCCCTCGAGCAGGCAAACCAACCATCGCAATGACATGCGGCAAGTTGACATAATTAATCCTATCCCCTGTAAAAAAAATAAATTGAGGTTAGAAAAATAAAATTCGGAACAGTAACAGATCAGACATGTGAACATGATCATACACATTATAAGAAAGCAAAGTAAAAATCGCCTTATTAAGAAAAAAAGCATTACCATTGTTAAATTTTCAGTTAAACTGCATTATAATCACCAATAAAACCAAATTAAAGTTTCAAAATAAATTCCTGGCTACTATTTTTTGCTTTTTCCTAAATAAATCTCGCGAACATAATGATCTGAAACGCCAATCCATTTACATGAAGATACTGGGGGAAAAAAAAAAAAAAAAAAATCAGAATCGTTGTCACTTTGTCCAGTGATGATTCATGGTGTGGCATGGAGTAAAAAAGTTCTCGCCTTCCCCATTTTCTCGCCCATCAAAATTACCGCATAGAATGCGAAATACTTTCCAAAATTACGAGAAATATGGCATGAAATTTTTGCCAGGATCGTCCTTTATATCGGACAATATATTACCTGATTATTCCCAAATGCCTGTAAAACCACTTTTACAACAACTCTAGTAAGTTTGCAGGAAAGCCACTTTTGACATTTTGCAACTGTAATAAAAAATTTCGGTGTAAGAAACATCACTGAAAAATATTTCAGTCAATATTAGAGATGTAAAATTTCCAAAATTTTTAAAGGGGTGGGAAAACTTTCTTTTTTTTTATTCCTGAAAAAATTGAAAATTTTGGGGGGGGGGGAAGAAAAACAATTTTTTCCAAGTAAAAGATTTTTTTGCAATTATTTTTCTTAGAAAAGATCAATTTTTTTTTTTTTTTTTTTTTTTTGGGGGGGGGGGGGGGGGGGAACTCTAAAAAAATTGTTTTCACTTTACATGAATATTTACAAAATAGATGATTTTTTTACTATTAATTTTGTAGTTTTGGTAATTTTTTTGAAATATGTTCACCAGTTTTGTAATATGATTCACTTCTTAAAATAATCATTTCGATTGCATTTTCTAGTTTAAATTGCGATTAAAACTAATTTTAAAATTTTAAAGGGAAGAAAAAAAAAACTTATAAATCCCATCTGCTATCATTGCAGTTTGAAAGAAATTTTATATGTATTGTACATCCCATCTATGCAATACAGTAAAATCTCCATAAACGCCTGAACTGAATAGCAGACACCTCTATTCAGGGAACACTTTTTCAATACCCAACTTCCACATATTATATTTGTATGTTTTTACCTCCGAATAGCAGACAAAATTTATTGTCTGGTATTAAGACATTTTACTGTATTTCCTTTTAATTAGTATCTAAATGCTACAAAGCAACCACTTCTTGATGTTGATTCATTTATTTGCATTTACATTAAAAACAAGTCTAAGGATCTCTAAGGTTGGTTCTCAAATGATCTGCTCATCAACGCAAAACTTTGTGACACAATTTCTGACTCATGTTTAAACGCAAAGGCATAAAATTGACAGTCCTGTTTTGGAATCGAAATGAGTTTTCCATGTTTTGATCAATAAATTACTTATCGAGTTATAAACGATTCGTGTCACGTGACAACCTGTTTTTTTTTTTCCCCTTCTCTCGTTGTCACGTCCGGATATTCGGTTCAAAACGCCAACTTTGACACTATTTCCTGAAAGATCTTTTGCGTTTATCAAAAAATAGAAAACTTCTTTCGATGACATAGTTTCTGAATAAGAACACCTGACTATTCCATTTCTTTTTCGAATAAAAATGAATAAAAAAATGTGTCTGAAAGTAGCCTCTTTGTATTTGAAGAACAAACAGCCTTAAGGCCTCAGTGAGATTTCAAATTCCCGTCGCTAATGTTAAACGTCTGTAGGCCTGTGATGCATTAAAATATCTTTTCAGTAAATTAATATTTTTTTAACTTCTTTGTTCTATTCTGTGTACTCTCTTCTTGAAGGATGTCTCTCTCTTTTTTTTTTTTTTTTTTTAGTTATCAAAATATTTCTAAAATATATACTTAATTTTATGTAAGTGTTAAAATCTTACTCGGTTTCGCTAAGTTTTTAACACATAAAATTCTAAATTTAGTATAAATTTTAGAAATATTTTTACAACTAATAAAGAAAGACATCCTTCAAGAAGAGAGTACACAGAAAAAGAAGTTAAAAATATTAATTTACTGAGGAGATATTTTATAAATAGTACGAATGCATCACACGGCCATATGTTTAACATTAGCGAGGGGAATTTGAAATCTCACTGATGAGGAGCATTAAGGTAAAACCAGACAAAAAGAGTAAGTACTAATTCTAGTTGCGTTTTATTAAAGTAGATTTCATATTTTCCAAGAATTCTGGGTTATAATAATAAAATATTTCTAGTGATTACTATTTAATTATCTCTTTTAAGACCCAAGAAAGTTTTCGATTAATCAATATGTAACCAAAACAAAAGCTTTCAGAACCTAAAAATATGTAAAGGTTTTATTCGGCGGCCAAATATTAAACTATGAAGCTAGAAGGCTCTGTCACAATCATTACTGGTGGGTATTAAAACATTTAGCTAGTCTAAATTCAAAATAGTGCAATTTGTACATTTTCATTATACGCAGAGCTCGGGGGGAAAACATGGTATAGATGACATTTTAAAAAATTTTATGGCTGATTTTCATGTAATTTTTTTTTTTACTGCATCCTGACAATCTTTTAAAAGTATCAAGTTTTTACTCAATATAATCAATACCATAATAATCAAAGATAACTATTACATACCAATTTTCATAACGAAAACTTTTTACACAAAAGTCCAATAAAATACCTGACAGAAAATCTTGCACATAAGTTAATTGAAGGTCTAGTCTTAACAAATCAGCTGTTTTAAAGGAAACAATCCATTTTTTTTTTTTTTTTTAAACTTGAATATTATCGAAACTTTTATTTCATTTAGTTTTACACCCGAACCCTTTAACCCTTTCAAGGGCAAGGTACTTCTACCGTAAAATGTTGAAATGATTGATTGACACCAGAATTTAGAAACGAATTTATTTGAAAATCTTTTCTTCATGTACTCGATAAAAGGGAATTTTTCATTCCAAAATTCTGATACCAATGTAGCATTTAGGGATTAAAATTAAGTGGTTCAAAAATGAACTACCGCCCTTGAAGGAGTTAATAATTTGTTTTAGAACATGAGTCCATATGCCGTGCCGAAAATAATCTCCTGTGTTCCACCTATGGCACGCGTGCCTTAGGTTCGCCATCCCAGAATAAAACATCATGTTGTGAAGGCTGGGGCTTTTAAGGTATGTGAAAAATTGCACATATAACAGCCAAAATAAATGAAGTCTTCAAAGGATATCGAGTTATTTTAAATTATCAACTTTACCAGGTTTTACTAATCTGTATTATTAAAATTTTGCATATGAATTTTTATTTTTAACGAGAGAAATAGCTTAATTAATTATCTTGCAGGTTATAATTTTCCAAGTAATTGTTTTCTTGTGGGAAATGGAATGTTTTCATGAAGATAAAAATATAGGATAAAACAGAATGTAGCTATTATGAAAATTTAAAAAATTAAATATTTCAAAAAAGAAATTTCAAATTTTCACACATGGAAATAAACCCCTTCGAAAGAGAAAAAAATATATTATTCCCAAAAATTTCAGTGTTTTTTCCCGAGCATTCCAGTTTTCTAGTCTTTTTATCATAAAGGACACTTATTTTCAACGAATCTTTTTAAGTCTATTAAAAAATAGATGAATTTCATGAATATATTTTAACAATCTTGAGAAGTAATTGTTTTCTTGTGGGAAATGGAATGTTTTCATGAAGATAAAAATATAGAAAAGAAACAATGTAGCTATTATGAAAATTTAAATATTTCAAAAAATAAATTTCAAATTTTCAAAATTTTCCACATGGAATTAAACCTCTTCGAAAGAGAAAATATTTTATTCCCGAAAATTTCCGTGTTTTTTCCCCGAGCATTCCAGTCTTCTAATCATAATTGTTTTCTTGTGGGAAATTGAATGTTTTCATGAAGATAAAAATATAGGAAAAAACAGAATGTAGCTATTATGAAAATTTAAATATTTCGAAAAAGAAATTTCAAATTTTTCCACATGGAAATAAACCCCCTTCGAAAGAGAAAATATTTTATTCCCGAAAATTTCCATGTTTTTTCCCGAGCATTCCATTCTTCTAGTATTTTTATCATAAAAGGACACTATTCTTTTCAACGAATCTTTTTAAGTCTATTAAAAAATAGACGAATTTCATAAATATATTTTAACTATCTTGAGAAGTTCAGAAGCAGACAAAATTATTTTGCTGTGCATTGTTTCGGGGGAAAAATTGTACGTTTTAAAAGCTAGCCAGGCTGGTATTGGCAAACGAAATATTTCTATGATCCCAAGAAGCTTAACGCTATTTTTATCATTTCTAGCGATTTCTTCTGAGCTATTTCAGGAGTATTTCGGCAGTTCCTGAATTGCGTGAGTTACTAAGATGCATTATTATTTTAAAGACGAACAAACAAAAATGCAAAGGGAATAAAATACTTCGACATTGTGTCCACACAACAATAACTGCTCAGTTTTAAAATCTTTTATGTTTTTTTTTAAGGGGGAAAAAACACAGTGTGGTAAAAAAATTATCAAAATAATTTTTATAGTTAAGTTCTCGATTACGTTTAAAATTTAAGATTGTTTTCATTCTATTACTCACTAACATTTACTCTCTAAAAATGTCACTGATGTTCTAAAAAAATAATATAGTGCACTGCAGCAGTACATTGCAGTGTTGTATATTATATATGCATTACTATGTGGATATACTATATAGTAGCAGACATACGCCGCAAATTCTACAAATTAACAGATTTTTCAAAAATCAGCACTATACGAATAAAAAAATTATCAATTTGAATGGAAATTCGTAATAGTGCGAGCAGTCTATAAATTGATCAAGCAGCTGTGATATTTCTAAAGTCACGATTTCTCAGAAATCGTAAGAACTAGATATTCAGAAATACTCAGACGATGAAAAGGATTGAGCAAATTGTGCAATAATACCATGGTTTGGTTTTTACATTTATTCGTCCGAAATTTGTTAAAGAGAAGGCAGAGCGTTACTAGCAAAGATATATGGAGACACGACAGTGTTCCACCGCCAAGTCGAGAAAACACAGCCTTAACCCTTAAGCATCCTTTTCTGTCAGCAACTCTGAGTACATTTGACGCCCCTCCCCCCCCCCCCTACATCTTTGCGCTGGAGTTTCCTAAAACCTGAAACTTCGTTTATCTAGAGTACTTTTGCCAACGAAACCAAATGTTCAAATTTCAAGTTTCTATCTTTTCTAGTTCAGAAGATGTATGAACTAGTTTTGATTTTTTGACACTCACTCGCCGATCATCAAAAATCTCAGGTACATCCTGTAGTCCTAGAAACTTGAAATTCGCATAAAGGTAAGTGTTTAGGATACAAAGGTAAAAAAATAAAAACCGGGGGTGAAAAATCGCAAATAGGAATTTTTCGCATTTTTTTTTTTCATTTTGTCTTTATTTGTATCCTAAACACTACCCTTATGCCAAATATCAAGTATCTAGGCTGCGAGTAATAACTCAGATCGATAGCACCTTTCCTGGAAGCAATTGAGAGTACTTTTAATCCCCCCCCCCCCCCTGCATAATCTTAGTGTTTGAGTTGCTTAGGAACCCGAAACTCCTTTCTATCTAAAGGACTTTGCAAACGGAACTAACGCTCCAAATTTTTATAACCTTCAAATAATAGAGACGGAGTGGGCTTGACTGAAACCAATGGATGATGTCCAAAAAGAGCCCAAAGTCAAGAAAAGGAGGACTACATACAACAAAGAAGCGAACTCCCATCAAAAACATCTCATGTGAAAAAGTAGCCAAGTCTTGTGACTCTTTTACCGTAAAAAGTTCTGAGATCATGTAGAGCCAAGTTTAGCTCTCTTATTAACTCTGACATTTTCCTTCACAAATCACTCCTAGTCTCTACATCTTTAGTTAAAGAATATTTTGTGACTTGGCAATTACGAGGCACAGATTACACCTTACTATGAGTGTTAAAGGTTGGGATTAAATCAGATTATGAATGCAAAGAATATAAGCTTAAAAGAGGGGGGATGGTGGCACGTATTCACGTTACATCGGAAGAAAACTACCCAAAATTCCTGACATTTATCTCAACCTTAGGAGAGGTTTCGCACCCGGGATTACAATATTATGTAAAATAAAGTCCACGCTACAAATAACATTACGTTCAGTGCTCATAAAAATACTATTTTATGCAATATTTTATTAATAATCGCGATTATTAAATGTAAGCAACGGACGTCCCATTCTCGTGCTGTTTATCTGCCAAGTCACAAAATAATCATTAACTAAGGATGTAGAGACTAGGAGCGATTTGTGAATGAAAATGTCAATATTACGAGCCTACATCAGTCATGCGAAAAAACGCTCAAGCTAATGTTAAGTCTATGGGAAGGTTCTTGCGCGATTTCTCGCTCGCATTTTAATATTTTTAAATAATGTTTTTTGCGTAGGATAGTTGAGGTCGATCTCTAACGTTGTTAGTTTTTACTTTTTCAATTTTGGTTCCAGTTTTTTTATGTAAGGGTACTTTTACTTTCAGAACCGGTTCCAAAAATGAAAAAGTCATTAAAAAAACTAACCAAAATCAAAAAAGTAAAAACTAACAAGGTTAGAGATCGACCTTAGCTATCCTACGCAAAAAAACATTTAAAAATATTAAAATGCGAGCGAGAAATCGCGCAAGAACCTTCCCATAGACTTAACATTAGCTTGAGAGTTTTTTCGCGTGACTAGCGTAGGCTCTTAATAAAAGAGCTATAAACTTGACTTTATACGATTTACATGATCTCAGAACTTTTTATGGTAAAAGAGTCACGAAACTTGGCTACTTTTTTTACATGAGATGTTTTTGATGTGATTATTATTTTTACGGAGTACCGAAAATATATTTGTCTAGTAAATGATATTACATCAGGGCAATTCCATGAAAAGTGAAACCAGGATGTCAAAATTTCATATTGTACTTATGTTGTATATATTGTTGTAAAGCTTAAACTGTCTATTTTCAATATATAGTATTAGATTTATAATAAATTTTAAATTTATCTGTCTTTTTTTTTTTAGTTTGAAATGGGATATTCTCAGGGTCTCAGGTTTTCATAACATGAGTAAAAAACACAATTTTTCAGATGCATAATTTCAATAACAAAATAAAAATAAACAAAACTAATTGCTGTAAATTTTTAACAGCTATCATTATACTACCGTAATATGCAAAAGAAAAAAAAAATTTAATTCTATAATTTAAAATTTAAAATACTGAATTTTGATGTTACGTCCGTAACAAAAATATAACAAAAGTTATCATTATCGCTTAAAAAATTGAAAATATAAAAAACCCTTTCTGGTGCTTTTAGCAATTCATTAGACTAAATATTTACCATAAATTAAAACATTTCAACTTTTTTTTTTTTTTTTTTTTTTTAAATGGTGTTACAGACGTAACATTTTTTGTTTCGGACGTAACAAAAAATAGTATGTTTCGTCCGTAACTCGAGTATACCTCTAATTAAATACTATAAAAAGTACAATTTGCTATTATTTAATAATTGACAAATTTCCAGATACTTTGTCTTTGATTTTTTTTAAATAGATTAGTAAGTATTTGATTATAATTTTATTTTTTAAGACTATCGTAATGCATATATAATTTCCTCTCAATGGAGGATTTTTCCTTTTTTTGAGTAATGCAATAAATTGAAATTGTTTTAATAATTTTACGTTCCCTTAGACCACAACATGTTCTTCTTTCATCTGATACAACCACCTAATATGTGTGTATGTTCATATCATATAAATTTTGTGTTCCTTGTTTGCAGCATAAGTAAAACAGCACTAAACTTTCCTAGTAAATCCAAGGAGTTATTATAAAAACTGAGTATGCGACAAATAAAATGAAGTATGTATGCTAAGAACATGTGAAGCCTGCAAAGAAAATTTAGATATCTTAGCAAGCAATATTCAGAATGGATCTGGAAATGAAAAGATATTATGGTACACCTGGGATAATGTGGAAGGTAGAATATTAAAGGTCACAAAAGAAAGGAGGAACTCTTGATGAAGCTTTAAAAAATCTAGAAGGGAAAATTACTTCATTTCTAAAACATTGTTTCATTAGGCAAACACAAAGTATTTATTTTGAAGATTCTAAGAAAAAATGTATTACATAAAAGTTGTGTTCTTGAAGTCGATTTTAGTGAAAATTACTCTATCATGCAACAAGATAAAATTCAAATCGCACACTGGACTAATGATCAAGTCTCTATATATATACAGCAGTTGCTTATACAGTTTTAAGAACATTTTCTTATGCAATCATTTCAGGTTACATGCATCATAATAAAATTGCTGTTCATGCATTCAGTAGCAAATTGTTTGAAAACCTAAAAGAAAAGCTACCAGAACTTCAATGCGTTGATATTTTCTCTGATGGTGCCACACAACATTTTAAACATAAATACCCTTCTTATGACATTAGATATTCAATAACAGATTACAATCTATACCTTAATTGGCTTGTTTTTTGCTACACTTCATGGCAAAAGAGCTGTTGAATGGAGTCTGATAAATGATAAAGCATCATGTATGACAAAGAGTAAAATCTATAACTGAATTTGTCAACGATGACATACATTGTGTTCGAACAGAACGCATAAATGCTGTTAGATTTTCTAAAACATCTCATAAAAAAGGAAATGTTTTTGTTTTAAAAATAATCTGCCAACAGCAGCAGTCATCACTAACTTACCAACAAAATCTATTATCACCAGAAATGATTAAATTCAGTTTGGCAAATGGACTCTAGCTGAGTTTAAGTCAGACAAAGTGTTTTACAATTTGTTGGACAAATTATTGAAAATCTTACAAAAAGAAAAGTTACTTTCAAATTTTTAAAGAAATCTGGTAATAAATCCGTTTAATAATAAAGTGGTAAAAGGTGTTTGCAATCATAGATAAAATGCAAATTATATAAAGTACTTGTAGAACCTGTACAGCTTCACACGAAAAAATGACCTTCCCAAAATTAGACTTATTTCAGATTAATTTATCAGGAATTTAAAAAATAAATTTCGAATTAGATCTTTCTAAAGTTTTATTTCATTAACTTTAATTTTTTCATACAGTGTGATTTTACTTCTAGATGCATTTACTTATCTATTACGTATTTCCACTTTGGTGATGTGCCCCGCCCCCTAAATCTTTTAAATGAATAATATATAACTTTAACTATTAAGAGACTAATAATTGATAGTACTGTCCTCTAAACAAAAATCTCGTGTGTATCCATGATTTTATATACTTAGGGCATTTAACGTATCAGAGATGTTACGTCCGTAACATCTATTTGTTACGTCCGTAACAAAAATATTTATCTCTGTCGTAAATTACACAAATAAAATCTACAAAAACTTTATGATTTTAGAAAGTTTAGAGTCTCTAGGACAAGTATCGAAAAGAAATTTTTCAAAAATCCTGAATAGTTCACAGAAATATTTGCAATTGTATACCAGTGTAGGATTTTGCCTATTTTCTGAGTTACGTCCGTAACAGGTACTTTTTATTTTTTGTAATCAAGGAATCTTTACGCAAAGTTAGGATAGCATAAATAACATCAAATTGTACATCAGAAAAAAAAATTGCATATTTTTATCAAACGAAATTGTAATTATGTGTGTTTGAAGTCTGCAATTGTAACGTCCGTAACGATGGAATTGCCCATCAGTAAATGAGATTTTTCATTGCTCACAACCTCTGAAAAAGTCAAGCTTCTAATGAGAAAGTAACAGATTCTTCATAATCATACAATATTCGAAAAAAACTTAAAGAATTTTTTGAGAATGTATGAATTTTAGTCCGAGAAAAGAAACATATTTATCAGTTTACAAGACTAGACTCCTAAAATTGTTTGGTAAATTTTGTGGCGACTGGCTTACTCTACTGTTACGGAAATTAGAGTTTTCTCATTCTAAGCATAAAATTGACACGGGACCACCGACCGGTGTAAAATTTCATAAATACGCTTGCTGCGGAACAAAAGTATACACTCACAAAATTATCATTCTGTTTTAATCGCTATTAAACTCAGCGTACACTTACATTAAAAGAAATAAAGATGAAAAGAAAAAAAAAAAAAAAGCATTTCACGAAAAATTTAAGAGGTATAAACTACACAAAGATATAAAATTCAGTTTGATGATATTTTTCGTTCGAATAAATGCACTTTATGAGAAGAAACTAATCGAAGTTGACAATAGCCCCCCCCCCCCCCTTGGAGAAAATAAATGTCAACAAATAAAACATGAATTAAAAAAAAAATTCTGCAAACTACTTTTCTCATTAGTGCTGATTTCAAACAATATATTTAATTCTTCAGGACAATTAGTTACAATTTTTTTTTTCGACTTTTAATTTATGTTTAGAATGATTTGAGTCTTTAAATGCATCTTGCGTATCTTGCCAAATCGTTACAAATTTATTTTACTTGATCGTTACAAGTTTATGAAAAAGGAGCAAAAGAAGACCGTTTATTTATTTTACTCTTTTTTTTTATTATTATTCACTAGAGGACTGTGTCGGTGCCTCCAAGATGGCGCTGTGTGCTCTTTTTACTATAAGAAAAAAATATTTTTCAATTATTTATTGCTTTTTTTTTAGTAAAACGCCATCTCGGAGGCGTGATTGTACCACCTACCAGCGTTTTAATACGATTAGCCAGTTACGGAAGATTAAATGATATTATCACGAACAACGACGATCTTCTGTAATCAGGTTGCACGTATTTTCCTTTGACTGGGGTGTTTTTTCTATTCCCATGGCCGCATCAACCCCTGTCGCAACAGCTAACGGATGTTTTCGTGATTAAATAAGATAAATTACACATTTAAAAATCAGCTTGTACAAAATGGTTAAGTAAAAAACATCGCTGTCTCCCGGACTTTTATAACGTCTAGAAGAAAAGTTTTTTAAGCGATATAAGAAAATCTTTTAATATGGCGTTTTAAATATGATGTAATTTCTACACCCAAATTATTTTCCTACGTAATAGACCGGGAGGCGGCAGCACAGACAATCACCTCATCCAGTTCACGGCTGAAATTCCAGAATTAGTTAAAACTCGATTCGCATATTAAAACGCAATCGGTCTGCCAAGTCATTTTTTGGTGGAAAACACCTTAAAACCCGATTTTAGCGGTTGACTCGTAGGTTTACCACGTCTCTTTACGTAGGTTTACTCGTAGGTCTTCCTTGTGTTTTCCTGCACCCAAAGGTATGAAAACATGGAGGACTGGGAGCAGGAACACACGATGGTAAACCTGCGAGCCAACCGCTAAAATAGGGTTTTCGGGTGTTTTCCACCAAGATATGACTTGGCAGACCGATTGCGTTTTAATATGCGAATTAAGTTTTAACTAATTCTGGAATTTCAGCCGTGAACTAGATGAGGTGATTGTCTGTGCTGCCGCCTCCCGGTCTATAATAATTTAATTATTTTAAAGTTTTCTTTCTTTTTTAATATTCGCATGTAAATATATTTTTCAATTGAAAAGTGTTTAGAAATATTTCGTCTTTTTAAAATCTGGCAAGAATAGATAAAAGCGGCTATTTCAAACTGTGAATTAAATACCTATTCAGATAATGAAATTTTGAATAAAAAATTGGGGAAAAAAATGACAAATTAAAAAATGACTGGACATTGCACACTACAATCTAAATCTAGTCAAGTATATGCCTGCAATGCAAAAGAGGGTTACATTTATACGCATAGTTCTTTCATAAAACTTAAATGAACTTCATTTCAAATGAACAAATGAACTTAATTTCAACATTAAATAGCGCCTAAAGTAATTCTTCGATTTGAAAACTGCCTGCTTCAACGTGTTTATCATACATCTCTTTAGAATGCAAGTTTTTGCAGTATCAACCAAGAAAGTGAAAAATTCACGATAAATTTAATTACGACAGCAGCCGCAAAATTACTTTTTTCCCCCCTTTTAGAGGTAGAATATTTTAACTTTTGCCAAGGTCTTCCTTCTATTAAATACCAAGTATTGTTTAATTACAATCTGAATTTCAAATGAAGTGAAATCGGTGTATTTCAATAGAAGGAAAAAACAATTGAAATGCATCTACATATTAAGAGAATAATTAAACATGTTTCACAAGAATTTGTTTCTTAATGTGTTTAGAGAAAGCGTTGAATTTCCGATTGAGTTGTAAACGTGATATAGCGCTCCCTCAAAAATCCATAGACCGGATGTAACACAAAGGGCGATAATAGTAAAAAACAGAAAGACATTGTATAACAAAGATTTATAATTCATTTCATCGAATATACAAGGATTACAAATAAAAAGAAAAACGTTTAACATCATCAGGAAACAATACCGAATAAAGCGAGTTGTGAATAATAAATATGTCATGAGTAGTAAAATACTTAAAAGTGACAGGTATAAGCAACTGAAATATTTACAGTTTGTGAAAAGATTATCCACGACAGCCAGAACATACTAAATTGGCCCTCAAACTGCATTGAATCCTTACATACGTAATTAAAATTAAAAAATAATTTGATAAAAAAAGGGGAAATTTTAATCAGAGGATTAAATACCAATTTAATACTATAATTCCAATAATGAAATGAAAATCACTTTTGTCCTTGATGGAATACGTAAAAACCCCAAAGTTTATGTCCAGTATAGTCCTGGAAGGAAAGGAAAAGAAAAAAAACGCATCCCATGGTATAAATCACCCCATGGTATTTTATCACAAATTGTTGAGGTACCATTCGATAGGAAATTATATCTATTTTCCGAATATGAATGCAGTTTTTTAAATAAGAGTCGTCTACATATTAAAAATTGTACGAACTTTGGATTTCCAAGCAGTACAAGCATGAAAGCGGGAAAAAAGTGGAATTTTTTTTCTATCTATACAATGGCAACAAATTCTTATAATTTAAACATATTTTAAAAGATGTTTATACAATAAAATGAAATATAACTGTATGTACGATTGTTATTTTCTTTTAATAACTTAGAAAGTGTTAACAACAAATTTAAAAAAAAATTAAATGGCAAAAAACGTATAGCTTCATTGAATCGAAGAGAATGGTTTGCTAAACATATAAATCCACATATATCTGATGAATTTGTGTGAAGACTATTCAGAAACTGCAAGGGTTTGATTACACAAAATATCTAATAACCCCCCCCCCCCCCCCCCCCCCACACACACACACACACACATATGCTTCCAATATTTTCGTTGAAATTTTGCATTGATTCATGGAATGCTTTCTAAAAGGTGGAATTCCTCCTTTTGAAGGAACTCTTTCACGCCTGGCAGTAACATTCACTTTTGACACTATAGACATACACTTTTGACAAGATTTATCAACATAAACGATTGTTAACAAAGTTTTCTTGAAAATTTGCAATATTTTGGTGTGTTTAAAGCTGTAATAATAGACAGATGTAAAAGACAACGTTCATTAAGTTGTTTAAGAGAAAATTCATTTGCATATAAATGATTTAGATTGAGTATTTCTTGAAAAGAAATTGAAGGTGAAACCTTTTTCTTCCAAGAGTGATAAAGTTACTTAATAGTTTTTGATATAATGAAAGTTATTGATAAGGAAGTTACAATGTCATTAATGATTGAGATAAGATTAATTTTATTAAGTATGGGAATGGAAAATTTAAAGTTGACTCGAACACATCCGAATTGGTGAGTATATAGATCCCATCCCTTTAGATCAATATGAAAGAAGTTAGCTCTTATCATCATAATAATATCAGAGAAAATATGAAAGAATGATATGCCAAGGAGTATTTTTAAATATTTATCTATATTTCTCTTTTAATAGTAAAAACAAAATTTCGAATTTCTAGATAATTGAAATTAACAGTATACATTTTTTGAAGACTTAACATATATATATATATATATATATATATATATATATAAACAATTATAAAAAAAATTAAGTCGTGATGTAGATGACTTTCTTCTCCCCTCCCTAAAATATGATTAAGAGATGAACATACTTTACAAGTTTGTTGTAGTATTCAGAATAAGATCATATGGATAAATGGTGTCATAATTCATGTAAGAAAATTCTAAAAAAAAAGTTTATTTTTATGAATTTTAGTGGTGGTATGAAGTAGGGATGAACCGAATGTTCGGTATTCGGCCACATTGCCGAATATTCGGTTAGGCCGAATATTCGGCCAAACCGAATACTTAAAAAAAAAAAAAAATTATTCTTTTAAACCCACAATTTCTACTTTTAACTGTCAATTAATAAAGATATTCAAAATAATTAGAAATAAAATCTTATTTCAATGAAAGAGAATACTTTTACATTATTTATTCGCTGTTTGAAATGTGTCACTTAAAAAAATTAACCATTAATGATGACTTTCATAAGAATTAATCATGTACAAATAAATGCAAATTCCTGAATATTGTATAGTATATAATCTCTTTCTTGCTTTTTTGCAAACATCTTGTTTCTAAACAAAATGGAAAAAAACTTTCACAGGTGATAATAGACATCAAGACAGACAATTTTTGTCCAGGAAACCAGGATCGCAACACTCGTATTCAATCAAAAATAATGTGCACTCCAGGTCTAATTTGAATTTTCGTTTGTTACTTTTAATAATATTGAAGATATTGTTACTATATTTTCAACATAGTTACTTTGATTTCTGTGAATCACAATAAGTACCAAAAATTTCCACCATTCATATCTAAACAACACTGAGCTAGATATTCTTTTATTCAGAGTGCAGCTGACAGTACTACTGTGTCACTGGCCAAAATTCAGCCACTTCCAATAGTATCATATTTTCTACAAGAAAAATTAATATGACGCAAATATCGCTAAAATATCTTCATTGTTGTTAAAGTTTTAAACAAAAATTCAGTTTCAGCTTGCAGTGATACACTCTGTGTTTTTGATTGAATGTATTATATTTTTGATGGAATAAGTGGATTGAGATAATGTTTCTTGCTCAAAAAATGTTTGCTTTGACCACATTATCTACACAGAAAGTTTGTTCCAAGATGTATGAACACCTTGTATGTTTACAACCTCTGAATAAAGTCGCCAATTCGAGACACCTGCTCTCTGGTTCATTTAAAAACTTCCTTGCCAAATCAAAAGGAGCAGGAAAGTTATTCTTGCTGATTTGCCAGCATTTTAATATATTGTATTGTTTTAAAACTCTATATCACTGTAAAATGTTTCTTCTAATACATTCAAAAAATTACTTTGATTTTAAAGTATTTATTATAGAATATAAGAACATGTTAAATTTATTTTAATTCACAGAAGAAGCTACGAAGTTAAAACTTCATTAATTAAAAAATATTTAAGACTGTCCTCTTTTTAAGTTATAACTCAAAGTAGATTTTTTTTTTTTTTTTTTTTTTTTTTTATGTAAAGGTTTCTTGTAAAAAGGTCTAGTTCATAAAATGTTAGTATCTGTGTTAAATATTATGTAAAATTGTGTTTTACTTTAACTTTTGATACTTTTAAACTCTGAAATATAAAAACATTCGGGCAGCCGAATATTCGGTCGAATAGTTACTATTCGGTTGGCCGAATATTCGGTATTCGGTTGGCCGAATATTCGGTATTCGGCCTCACTGTTACTATTCGGCTAGCCGAATATTCGGTATTCGTTTTACCTTTGGGCCGAATATTCGGTATTCGGCCGAAATCACTATTCGGTGCATCCCTAGTATGAAGTCATGTGTTTTAAAATACTGAAATTTTAACTAGAATGACTTTCATTTTAATGGGAAATGTTGAAGCTTCTTCGAGAAAAAGGCTAACTACTGATAAGTTATATACCAATGTTACAATGCTCAATGTATGTCAAGAAAAGACATTAAAATATATTTATGACACATTATCTTCCTTTGAAAACTGCTGAACTGGCAGTGTGATAGTACGATTTTGATGGGTTACAGAAGTTCAAACGTAATGGATCAGAGCCAAATTTTGCATCATTCTTGGCATATGTCAAGACATTACAAACATCGTTGTTTTGACTTAATAGTAACTTTTGAAGGTTGACGATTGGGCAATTTATATATAAACTATAACTTCTAAATATAAACTATGACCAGGGGTGCAGTGGAGAGTATACGGTACTATACGTCATATACATTCTGGATTTTTAAGAAACTATATATTCTGTTTCTCAAATACAGCTATAGCGTATACCCACTGGTCTGTTTACGACTGCTGCACTTTCCATTACATTACACGAAGTTTGTCAGGCTTCTCTTCTCAAATTAAATGATGCAAAACAAAGTATTTACTCTCTTTTGGGGTAAAGGGCTTTCAGAATTTAAAAAAAAAAAAATAGTACACATCTTTCATTGTCTTTTCGGATAGAATTTGGTGATTGAAAAGGCTCGATAAGATGTGTTTCTGCAAAATTTAGTGAAGAATGTTGAGAGAAAAGTACACGAAATTTTTCAAATGTTGAGATTTTTTTTCCCCTATGCAACATTCCTATAGAAATAAATATATTTTTTACTTGTCTAAAACTTAATTTTAAAATTTAGAACAAAGCAGAATTATAAGAAAGTGCATAGCCGCATGCTGTGTAGTTATCTAAAAATTTTCATGGACTAAATTTCATTAAGTTAATTCGTGGAGTTTTCAGTTACAGTTTCAATTGCTGAATATGAGAATTTTGTAAAGCAAAATAATTGCTTTGAAAACCTTAAAATTCATTCATAATAAAACTCTTTTCTTTTATTTAAGAATGAAGTACTGAACTTATACCGATTGAATTTGTTCACAAAAAGAACAGAAGATTCCTCCTGCCTTCCCCAATAGTTAAAATATTTTCGACCGACTAAAAGTAGATTTTTCCAAATATCAAATAAAAAATTTCTGCTTTTAAATTACAAACTTATGCACAGGGCTGCGGAGTCGGTGGGAAAAATGACTCCTGAAATTTTAGTCCCACTGAGAGTCCCACTCCTGAAATTTTAAAAGAACGGACTCTGGGATGGCTAAAGTACTAGTATTGGCTGTTGGTTCCTGTTCAGATTGTTTCATTGTTGCCATTTGTTTTGAAATAGTAATAGTCGCTTCATTAAATAAAGGAAATATTACTATTTTTTTTAAAAAGTGGCAACAATCAACCAATCGGAATAATAATTTTAAAAAAAACAACTGGCAACAATGCAACCTACTGGTACATTCCTGTTTAACCTTGAAGCATATGTTGTGCATATCGACCGTGTTTTTTTTTTTTCTGTTACATTTCTTTGGATAATCTCATCAGTGTGTAATAGGTTGTCAAGACCAGGACCCAGGTACTGCAGCGACAAACTTTTAACAGTATTTTAGTATAAAAATTTACCTTTTTTAAACACAGATTTCTTTTTTTATTTATTTGTTTTTTAATAAGGCAAAAATACTCTTGTAAATTGCCTGTGGAAATTTGCTCCCTACATTAAATCGGCTCTGGTCAAGACTGAAAATATTTTGACCCCCCCCCCCCCCCCCCCGAGAAATTCTATGCATTCTCACACAAAAACACAATGTACATTAAGTTTTATATGTAGTAAAATTTCACTATGTCGAAACTGTGTAAAAACTGTATGTAAAATATTTATATGCATGTAAATTGCTATCGAAAAGTTAAATTTGAAGCGATTAGATAGAAACTACAGTTGAAATGTAATAAATCTCGAAAATTTACTTTCAACAACACACGCAAAGAGCTATTAGTTGAATTCAAACAACATATATTATGTTGGGATGTCATTTTTAAGGCAATAACCAAAATATTTTATGCCAAATATGGGGGACAATATCAAATTATATATTATACCAAAATATGGGCGGAAGGGTGTTTAATTTTGGTTTTATATCTATTCCCGCAGACCCAAAAAATAGCAGGCGAAATTTTACAATTTAAGCATAATTTGCGGTCTCCAGAACCTGAAAAATTACGAGTAAACGCAAGAAAAATAAAAGCGAAAATTTTACTATTTTGGCATAATTCTGTTCTCACGGCTTCGTAAAAAAAGAAAAAAGAAAGTTGGCAAAAATTTTATATTTTCAGCATTATTAATTGTGAAATTTTGGGTCCTGCAGACCAGAAAAATCAAAATATTGAAATCTAAAGAAGAAAATGGAAATTTTACTATTTCAGATCCCGCTGACTTGGGAAAGAAAATGCAAAAAGTTTCAATTTGAGTTATTTTGTGTTTTCCAGACACGAAAAATTCCTATGAAAGGGAAGAAAAATAAAGATGAAAATTTTATTATTTCGGAAATAATTCGGGTTCTGCGGATTCGAAAGAAAGTGAACAAGCACGAAAAATCATGCGTCAAGCATAGATTATGTAACACTTTCCAACGCTTCCAAAATAATTTTACAAATCATACCGTTTAATAAGCTGAAATATAACATCTAAGTAAACAATTTGGAAAACGCATAACATATTTAAAAACATAATTTCAGGAATTTCCATCATATGCAATATTCGGAAAAATATCCGAATACTTTTATTCAGCCCTGTATATGATCTATAGATTTATATATGTACTACATAGGATGTTAAATTTTTGTTCAGTTAGGAAACGCGTAGCACAGTTTAAAATTCTCCTTTTGGAGTTTCTGTCAATAAACGGAAATGTGTTCGCGAACTTTTGTTATTCCCTGTATATGATCTACAGAATTTATACACACCACGTAATAGACAAAAAGTGAGTAAAATTTAAAATCGTGTTCAGTAACTTAATACTTTGCACTTCCAGGAATTATTGTTAACAGACAGTAAAGAAATCTTTTGTGTGTCCCTGTAAATGAACGATGACTGCTATACACACAATATTCAGTAGTAAGCCTCTTGTAATGCACCTTAGTGATATACAGTGTCTCACAAAAGTGATGGGACACTTGTGCTTTATAAAAAGAAACTGCAATAAAATAAATAAACAAACATGTGCAAAAATTTTTTGGGTGTGTTTCATATTTAAAGTTAGTAACAATTATTACATAACATATATTTTGTCAAAATATTAAAATATTAATTTAGTAAAAATACAATTGTTCAGAACGGAGCAAAAAATGGCTCACATAAGTGATGGGACACTTACTTTTCCATCAAATATTTATCCAAAAATTTTACTTTTTAAAAGGTTTTAATATTTTGTTGGATTTCCTTTTACTTTTAAAACATGATTTAATCTTTTTGGGATGGATTCGACTAATTTTTTTGTGATTTCTGGAGTGATTTTACCCCATTCTTCTTGAAGCACCGATTTTAGTTGTTGTTTTGAAGAAATGGTGTGTTTGCGAATTCTTGATTCCAATTCTTGCCAAATATTCTCTATGGGATTTAAGTCTGGTGATTGTGGTGGTGTTTTTATTATTTCAGGACAGTTATATAGCAGCCAGAGTCTAACGTTCAGAGCAGTGTGCTTGGGGTCATTGTCCTGGTAGAATTTAAAATCGTTATGAAGGTTCAATTTTCGTGCTGAAGATTTCAAATTTTGCTTTAAAATATCAATATACTTGTACTGATCCATTATACTGTCAATAAAAACAAGATTACCAACTCCAGCGGACGACATACACCCCCATACCATAACTCCTCCTCCACCATGTTTTACTGTTGGTACCAAGTTCTGTTTGCGAAATTCTTCCCTGGGTTTTCTCCACACCAAGATTCTACCGTCAGAACCAAATATATTAAATTTACTCTCATCAGCAAATATAACTTTATTCCAGTAATCAGAATTCTTATTTATGTTGGATTTTGCGAAAGCTAGTCTGAGTTTTCTATTCTTTTCACTTACTAAGAATTTTTTCCTGGCTACTCTACCGTGATATCCAGCAGATCGAATTACCCTTCTAATAGTCTCAGGATTAGCAATTATTCCATATAATGCTTGTAAATCAGCAGCAACTTTTGAAGCACTAATTCTTGGATTTTTTTTAATATTTCGAACGATAATTCGCTTTATTCCATTGGATAGCTTTGATGGTCGGCCAGGTCTTCTTTTATCCTGAATCATATGATTCTTTTTATATCGTTTAATGATATTGAAAACTGTTGAACGACTCAAGTTAACTGTTTCAACAGTTTTTCTAATAGATTTTCCACGTTCAATATGCAAATTAATAACTAATTTTCGAATTTCAGGCGAAGTTTCTTTTCATTTAGCATTCATGGCTACACAGAGCTAAAAAACACAAAAATTCCAAAACAAACTGGAGAGAAATACTGCAGACGATTTTATAAATTATTGCCAATTGCTTTTAAGTAAAAATAAAACCCCAAAAAATATTTTTATTGCTTATTTCAGACGATTTTTGTTGCATATATAATGGTGTCCCATCACTTATGTGAGCTATTTTTTGCTCCGTTCTAAACATTTGTATTTTTATTAAATTAATATTTTAATATTTTGACAAAATGTATGTTATGTAATAATCTTTACTAAATTTAAGTATGAAACACACCCACAAAAAAATGTGTACATGTTTTTTTAATTTATTTGATTAGTTTCCTTTTGTAAAGCACAAGTGTCCCATCACTTATGTGAGACACTGTATATAAATTTCAATGCGTTTAAAATAGTGAAACATTATTTAAATAAACCGCAGACGATTTTTCTCCATAGACGTAAATGTAACGGAATTCTTTTGACTGTCCCTGTAAAGTAACTATGAGTACTATACACACCCTATTCCATATTAAGCTTCTTGTAATGCACCTTAGTGACAGATATCAATTACAATGTGTTTGAAATTGTGTAACATCATTAAAATAAATCGCAAAGGATTTTCCCCATTGACCGTAATGTAACGGAATTATTTTGAGTGTCCCTGTAAAAAAACTATAAGTGGTACACACTTCCGTTGAAATAGGGAACATGCTACAGGTAACGACAATAACATATAAAAATTGCAGAGCAATCCGAGCATATTTACGGGAGTTAGAGCACGGACAGACGGCCAGACAAACCGAAGTCAAACACTTTTCAACTAGGTTGGAAAGTGTTAAAAATTTATTATATCTCTGGCATTCATTTTATAATTTTGACTTTACTTCTGCAAGACTCGAAAATCTAAAGGAAGAAAATAACGGAAATTTCACTATTCCATTATTATTTTGGGTACCGCAGACTCAGGAAAAAAAGATTACAATTTCACTTTTTTTTTTCTTTTTTTTTTTTTTTGGGGGGGGGGGGGGGAGGGGGGGGCGGTTGTGCACACGAAAAAAAAAAGAGAAAATTTACAATTTCGGCATTACTCCTGGTTCCACAAACCTGAAGAATCTGGGGAAGAACAAGAAAAAAAGGTTTCTATTACAATTACAATGATATTACGGGTTCTGTAGACTCCAAAAATAGCCGAAAATCCAATTTTCGCATTACCTCGGGCATTACCTACCGCAAACCCCAAAAAACAGAGGATGGACTATATACTAAATATAAGATATCAACTAGAGTTTTCAATTAAAAACAGTTTTTATATATGCTGTACACTGGGCAGTTATTGAGCCTGGGTTGCCTAGTATATATAGCCCAAAAATAATAATTCAGTTTATAAATTTAAAATTACAAAGAATTAGTTAAATTTCACTTTACACTGTCTAAAAAACAAGCTGGAGTCTGCCTGTATTTTAGCAACTCCGACTCTTTTGCCCAAAAATGGGCCTGACTCCGACTCACAGTTTATGCAGAACCTGGATTACCGTATGGGCAATTTCCACTGCTATTTTTGAATAGTAATCGTCGCTTTATTTAAACGCAAAAAAAAAAATCTTATAAATAAGGCGAAATTTACAAATCTGTGGAAGTTCGCACCTGCAATAATCAGGCTCTAAATTTACGACATTTTAAGAGGAAAGCAGCACTAATATAAAATAGCTACTTGTAAGTCCCCACCCCCTCCCCGAAACAAATTCTAAGTAATAGTTGATTCGAACATATTTAAATTACTGATAGAACAGAATCGTGTTCTAAACAAAAACCTAATTTGACAATTTCTAACAGACAAATGCAAATGTTTTTTGCACACTCGAAGGTTGGCAAATAATCAAGGACTGATTGTATGAAGTATTTCTGGAAATCAGCAGAGTTACTTACATTTTGAATCGAATGATTCATACATTCTAAGGCTAAATATTGCAATATCAGCTGAAAATTATATATAGTACGTTACACGTTTAAAGGACTTGTTCCGAAAAAGAAAATTAATAAATTAAAAGTAAAAGAAAAACTAGTCGTTGGGGGCCACCGTAATACTTATCCATCATTGATATATAAAATAAAACATGTGTAAACTATTTATAAAATGCATTCCAATTGGAATAAAATCGTGGCTTGATGACGTCATAAACTTTAAATGCTCTATTTTCGAATTGCGTAAAAGAAACATCCTTATAACTCCAAAAATTATAATCATATTAACTAACGGTTTACTGCGTCGGGTTAAGCGTCTCATTTCCAATTAAAATATATATCTTTGAATTGAAATTTGAATGAAATACAGTGTCGTGAAAAATCGAAGAGTGCGGAAAATAGGATTACAAATATCTCGACAACTAATTATCCGATCGACTCCATTCTTTATGCAAAATTTACACTTTGTCTTTTATATTCACTCCTTAAAATAAACAATTTCGAAAAATTGTATATACCCTTTACCAGAACGAATATTTCGAGAGTCCGAAAAAAATAGTTCCGGACAATCGAGGTTACTGAAATTCAATAGTCTTCGTCTCATTATTACACAACTAAGTTCATACCAAATTCCAAGTCTCTATCTCAATTTGTTCGGGAGATAGAGCGTTTATAGCAGGGTTGGCAAGTTTTTGACGCATGACGGTTTTTACCATGGTTTTTACCGTCATGTCAAAAACCACTTTGTCAAAAATGTCGAAAACTGTCGAAAACTGTCAAAAACCCATTTTTTAGTAGTTTGTTTTTACATTTTTTTTTCCATTCTATCTTTAATATTAAGTTGTTTTACATAAAAAATTCAGAATCAAAAAGACTCTAAAGTATATTTATCCATCCAAGAAAAACAAATAATACATGTACATCTCTGTTAGAAGATCTCTACAATAATCTTAAGCTATTTGGCAAATTAAATTTTTTGAAGAAATCCTGTAACCTATAAGTATTAGATTAAACAATGTGTATAATTTCGGTACAATTTATTACATTGTTGAAAACAAAACTTTAAGATTCTACTTATTGAAGTGCAAATGAAAATTACCTTAATTGCATTTATGAAATACGTAAGATATGCATTTTAAAATATTATATCGAAAAATATTCAAATTTATTCACTGCCAGTCTATGCTTAACATCTATTGTCATACAATGTAACAGCATTTTTGCATCTCTAAAATAATTTTAATGTACTTTATTAAAAACGTATATTGAATGTCATTTAATAATTATAACCTTTTATTATCATTTAATATTAACGTTAATTGCAGTCAGTAGAATCTATATTAGTGAAGATTATGACAAATATTGTTCTTTTCTTTTACTCTTGTATTTTTAAATCTTTCCCATATTAGGAAATGATCTTTTAAATAAATTTAACAAATGTAATTGTAAATAATAATAATAAGAACAACAACAAGGTAAAATCAATCTAGAAATGTATTGTATGCTACACTTACATCATAAATTGGAGGACAATCGAAAATGATAGGTTTTTGACGGAATAAACCGGTAAAAACACGGTTCTTACCACTGTCATGTCAAAAACCAGTTTTTGACGTCAAAAACCCAACACTGGTTTATAGACACACGGACGGCATTTTTTTTTTTTTTTTTTTTCTAAAAATGTTTTTCGGAATCTAGTGTCTGAAAAGAGTAATTGCGTCAAAAAAAAAAGTTTTCGATTTTTAAAACGGTTACAAGATTTACCCTATACTACGTATGATGGGTAAGTAATAATGCTTTATTTTGAGACACGATAACTTTATAGAAGCTCAAAAATATTTTCGCCGTGATAGTTATACCAAGCTAATAAAACCTTGTCTTATTAAAATAACTTTAGAAAACTTGCGACCACTTTCAGAGAAAAGCAGCAACTTTACGCATACAAAAAGAGGGCAACATCTGGCTTTACCGGAACTAGGATTTTAATTTTAATTATTTTTAAGGCTGCCTAAATGGAAAGTTAAGAGCTAATTATTATTCAAGCAAAACAAATGAGAAATGATTTTCTGAATAAACAATCGGTTGCAACACCGGAATGCAAGAATTCGGATAATTATTTATGAAAAAGTCGGTCAAAGAAAGTTTTATGAGTAACTAGACTGTTGTTCGGGATTAATTGAGCCGCCCTTATTAAGAGGTTACACCCAGACATGCGATAGGAAAAAAAAAAATTAGTTCCCCCCCCCCCCCCCTTTTTTTTTTTTACCATTAAGCAATTAATTTTATTCTTTGACTTTGTTATTTAAATCTTGATATATTTTAATTTAAAAAATTTAATACGTTTGAAGTTGTTGCCGCTCTTCTGATGTGTCTTATTATCAAGTAGCTTTCATTACAAAAAGCTCTTCGGAGGAAAGCAACTGCGGAAAAATTCGGTATATTTTCACCGATCATAACCCCTACACCCCAAAACCACCCTCCGTTCAAATATTGATATATATCTATATATTATATATAAAGTCCATAAGTGGACTCGCTGCCAATTGGCGTATTTTAGATAATACGATTTGGTGCAATGACGTATTTTAGCTGAAAACCCTTTATGGTATCCATCCTCATTTACATTAAACCATATTGTTTCTAATATCTTTTTGGCACGTTAACCTTGGCTGTAGACTCGATTATGGAAGATTAGAAAATCTATCATTATTCTCATTTAACCGTCTTGGATAGAGCTACTAAATATATACAGCTAGCCTTAGTCTTGAATAATGGATAATGGCCTTAATGTTTAAAAAAAAATCTTTGTGTAATTCAGGTTTCAGAATATGAGATCTGTTAGAAATAATATAAACTATAAACAGTTATGAAGACAATCTGGATGAACTTTTATGGTTGTTTATATATGTTTATATCTTATTTATATATTATAATTATTGTTTTACAAAAAAAAAAAATATACAGTTTAGTTCTGTTTGTATATAAAAATAGATAAATGGCTTATTTATATTAAATAAATTGTACAAATATTGCAAAAAATGTGTTATGATCAATGGAATGCACAAGATACCAATCTCTGCTACATTTGGTAACAATTGCACAAATAATAGGCTCATTGTGGACATTTTACCACCCATCTAAACTCAAGCAGACTGTCCGGACTTCAAGCACTTTACAATTTTTTTCTTTTTCCTGCTTATAAATATTATCTAAATGTATACTACCAATTTCTCTGCAGGTAAATGTAATGTAACGAGGATGTACTAGATTCATCTTATTTTAAATTCACAATGAATAAAATCACAATTAGATGAGAAATATTATCTATTTGTTACCACAAGAATTAACAAGCTACTGTTCAAGAGAAAAACATTCAAAAATTGATCATCTATAAACATCTGTAGATTGACAGTATTCATTATCTTTATTTTTGCCTTTCTGTGCTCTTACAACCTGTGACACAGCCATGGATAAAACAATTGCAAGATATTTAAAAATAAATATTAATTTATCAAACAAATTACAACAATGTTACATTAAATAGCATTTAAGTAAAGCATATAATGGTAATAATGCCATATTAATAACCAAATGAATTTTGGGCCACTTTTGTTCTGGAAATACCGACAGGATAACTTATCGGTGATGAACACTATTCTCCCTTTAGTTAGAAGAAGAAAAAAACAATACGTACAGATTGTGACTATAAAATTTACAATTGAGAATTTTAAAGAGGCAGATAGTTTATTTTTTAGGCCCATATTTTCCAAATAAATAGTAATATGTGGGTTGTTTAAATTTTTATTATATTCTAAATCAAGGCAAAACTACATATTCCAAAAGAATAAAATTTTAATATTGATTTAAATCAATGATTTTTTTAAAAAAAAATCAGTGATTTAAATCGGCATATCCTGCTTTTAATGGTTAAAAAGTGCAACCCCCCCCCCCCCCCCCCCCTGGAGCGACAGAAATCCCTCCCAGAGAAAAGTGCCTGGATTCAACACTGCTGATGGGGTCCATAGATCAGTTTCAACTGATGTCACACCCTAGCAACCAACTTAGCAACCAGGTGGGTGTTTTGTTTGCCCCTCAAATTTGGTCAATTGTGATTGGTTTGCTTATAATACACGCTGCAAAGTGATGATTGTGACTGGTGAATAAAACTTGACGGGCTGGTGATCATGTGGTTGAAACGGATCTAGATAGCAAAATTCACTGTTTGAGAACTTTTTGTGTGAATGATTACCTTCATGGTTTAATATTTTTATCGCTCATGATGAAAGAATATTGTGTTTACTTTGATGGAATGAGATATTGGGCTGTGAATTTCAACTGAAGCTATCTCAGAAAATATACATATTTGAATGTAACTCATCACTCAAATAATACCATTTTTTTAAACAATCTTTCTAAAAATGTAACTTTTATGCAGTTTTATTTGAAAAAATAATTGAATAAAAATGGTCTCCTGGCATATGAAAAGCAAAGCGGTTAGCCCGTATTTGTTTTCCTCAGTCACATGACTTGCGCTTTTACTATATAGATGGCAATATATGTCTTCACGGTTACTATTATTAACTTCATTTATGTTTCAACACTTAATAATAAAAAAATCAAAGTGGAACTTTGTTCACATCAGCAGTGGTGACTGGAGGCATCGACGAAGCTCCTGTCAGTGCTGTAAAGAGTGATGGTAATATATGTCTTCACGGTTATTATTATTAACTTCATTTATGTATCAACACTTAATAATAAAAAAATCATGTGTTCGGTACCTGATGAGCAAGCACCATCCGCACCATGCTAGCTGCTGTTTTATATTATTTAGAGTTTTTCAGGAACTTTTGGTCAGAATTGAAAGTTTGTTTTATATATCTAAATGTCAGAAATTAAATCAGCAATCACTGTGACGGGGCCCTTGAGTTCATTTGGATAGATTTTAGTTTTAAAATATGAAATCATCTAAATTAGAGGTTTGTTTGCAAACACCATAGAAGAAGAAACCTTATAGATTCCTTGTTCAATGACAAAAACAGATCAGTGTGTGCTTAGCACAATCGGTGTATGCTGCCGAAGGCAGTGGGGCCTCAATCTCCAGGTTTCTTTTGTTAGAATTTCGTTTAAAAATATAAAATCATACAAATTCGAGGGTATACGTTGCACGAAGGCAGTGGGCTGCAACATTAGGTTCGTTTGGAGAGATTTTCGTTAAAAAATATAAAATCATTCAACGCTGATTTCAAGCATATTTAAGGTTATTATCACGGACCGGGTAACACTGGGCAGGTCAGCTAGTAGAAAATGAAGTAACAAGAATCAAATTTCAGTATTAATATATTAACAAAATCTCTCATGAACAGAAATAATTATGAAACACCAATAGTAGACTTAGTAGAATTTTAAATTGTATGAGGTAGGACCAGGGTTTCCGGATTTTAGCCAGGCCATGAAAAGTCAGTTGCTCCTTTTGGTTTTAACCACTTCAACTGCTGCCCAGAGTTAAGTTGGGGAGTAATAACACTGTTTCCCTATCTATGCAGCCATTGAAGTGGCTAAAAAAAAAGGTGAATTTAATTTTTAAAAAGCTGGCTTTCACAAAAAAATAGGATACTTTTGTGTTAGGTGGGGGTTAGCGATATATACACATTGTATACATATGTATTTCTATATACACACACGTATGTATATAACATACACATAGTATAAATATATGTATATATTATCACTGATGCTTGGCTAACATAAAAGTACCAAAAAATAGACAATCTACAAAGAATTTGCATTAAGTTTATATTAATTTATTTTTTATTTACTCGTGTTTATTAAAAAGTTCATAATATTTAATAGAAATTCATGAAGCTTAAATTAAATTCTTTATGGCCAATATTAAAATATTATGAAGGCAATATGTCAAAAAGAAAATCATATATACACATTGGGGAGAATACATTAGACACCAATATGTTTTTTGAAAGCCTATATTGAATAGCTTACATATACCATACAATTTAAAGATTACATATAATTAAAGTTACAAACCACACTTCCAAAAGGAAAATATCTATTTTACTTAAAAAGAGTAAAAATATTTTTTACATTACTGCTATTTACTTTTTATATTGTTTAAAGCAAAAGAAATTACATATATTTAACTGAAATTATCGAAAATCATTCATATTTAGCAAACAGTTTATGTATATAATATACATTATACATAAGTTTTTACGTTTTTGCTCCTAAGCGATTTCGAAACTTATTCCAAATAAGTCCTCATGAAGAGAAAATGGTCTTCATATGTTTTTAAACACTAATTAAATTTTAGCTAAATATGTGGCATGGATAAAATATGTAGGTAATTTTCAGTCCTGTACAAAATTCAAGTGGTCAGGTGAAATCAATTCATCATTCTAGTGGTAGAAATTGCTGAAGGTGAATTTTCCACTGTGTTATGAGTTTTCTTACTAAACTAAATTTTAGCATACTATGTAGAATATATACGAATCTATAGATCATATTAGACCTGCAGGCCGCACAAAAGAATTTGAGTACTTTTCCAGTTATGGACGATAATTGCTGAAATCTGGTTTTCAAATGTGTTATGCATTTTCTAAAATGTTTACTTAGGTATCTTATTTACCTTATTAAACAGCAAAGTTTTATTAGTAAGTTTTATTCTTAAGTATTCTGGAAGTGTTGGTAAGTGTTTCATAATCTATGCTTGACAAATGATTTTTCTTTGATAATTTTAGAATTTTTTTTTTAATCATCTTAATTTATTTTGTAATAAAATGCAATAAACGACACACAGTGGTGTAGTGCTGTAAAAAAAAATGTGGAGGACGCTCATAGGCCCGAACATAGTGCATGAACAGTAGAACAACAGAATTTGGAATTCAACAATGCTAATTCACGCAACGAGCTTTTCGTTAAAATTTGTTTTGCAATTTTTGTTTTTTAAATATTCATAGAATAACATTAAATCTGCTGTTCACTGGCAACAATGCAAATTACTGCATTTTTATTTTTCGGACATGTATAGTGCAACAAAAATATTGTAATCATAAAAAAAAAAAAAAAGGACTATGGAATTTCGGCATAGCTTTAAATTTTGAGGTTCCTTGGATCCCTTTTTCTTGATTTACAACGATTCTGTATGTATGGGCATATTTTGGTATTTCTCTACATTTTCAGTTCCCTAAAGTCAGTTTGTTGTCAAACGATGGTTTCGACTATATACACCATTTCCAATAGTGATAATACTGCAATGAACATCAAAAACATTCATCAATTTTGTCTGAATTCAAGCAAACTTATGGAAGTATATAAATAGACAGACAGACAAAAGACCCAAAGTCAAACACTTTTCAATTTCCTCGGAAAGTATTAAAAATAAGTGTGATTTATTTCTTAACATTGTTAATTTATTAGGGTGCTTTTACTTTAAAAAATAATGCGCTTCAAAAGTCTGTGTCCTCCCGTCTCTCTGAAAAAAAAAAAGTAGGGGGACGTATAAGATAAAATAAAAAAGTGAAGGGACACCGTCCTCCTGCGTACCCCCTCGACTACACCACTGACTACACAGCAACTTCAAATGATCACATAAATATATTAGTAAAATCAAACAAAATTATTACACTTTAAATCATTGCATAATTTTTGAAGCATTGCATTAATTTAAACATTTCATAAAATTACAAAATAAAATTCGCATAACGTTCTAAATCTTGAAATTTTGCATATGATATAAACACAAAAGTGCATTAACCATTATAAATGGTCTTGTGTAAATATCTAAAACATGCCAAAGAACTGTGGGTGATTTTAGGAGTATTTCAAGAAAAACTTAAGGGCAGATCCAAGGAAAAGTTCATGAAACCTGAATGAAGAAAATTACCAACATATTCTGTCTGTAAACAAACATATTTTAAGTTTAAAATTTAGTTGGTGCTTTAAATATTAATTTTCTTGTTGCTATCCTCTTTAAATCACAAGAAAATAATTTTATATAGGTATGGAAAATAGGTATATGGAAAAATTTACATGACTTGTCACTACATCATGGATTGTGATTTAGAGAGCCCTTGAAAAACATTAAAATTTCTTAATCTAATATTCTATGTGAAACACTAACGCAACACCAGATTAATTTTGAATTCAAATACCATACCTATATAAAATTATTTTCTTGTGATTTAAAGAGGATAGCAACAAGAAAATTAATATTTAAAGCACCAACTAAATTTTAAACTTAAAATATGTCCAATGTTTTAATAGTTAATTATTTAAAACTTTAATATGTTTGAAATTTATAAACTAAAACTCTAATCTATTATTTTATTTATTATAATTTTTCTCACACAAATTTATTTTTTGAATTATTTTTGTAGATAATTCAGAATAGAAAATGAAATCAGTTCAATAGCATCTGTCAGAATAAAGATTCAGCAAATTGAAATTTTAAAAGGAAGAACAGGGGAAGGGGGGCTTTGAACAAAATCTGCACAACAGTACACAAACGATGAAAATTATTTTTTAACAAATGAACATGTATAATGAAAATAAAAAATTCCAAATAAAAGTGTGCATTTCAATAGCGCAGCTTATATGTTCAGGGTATATGCACAGCCATAATCATAACTTAATTTTTAATTTTTAAAAAGGGGGCGATAAATTGTAACCTAGGTGTTTTTTTTTTTTTTTTATTGATTCTACTTAATAGTTTCGATAAAAAAAAAAAAATAAAGCTTTAAAATGTTTCATGAAAGGAAAGACTATTTCTATTTATTTAACTTGTATCTAATTTAACTGTATTATTTTATATTTATATCACACTTAACCTTAACAAATAAATAAACATATTAGATTTAAAGTTAAAACCAACAACATTTTTCTAAACAACCAAAATGAGCTTAATTCTATTTGCCGCAATATTGCATGTGTTAATGACACATTTATTTCCGTAATATCACAGTAGTATACAACATTATATAGTTTTAATTCCTGATGAGATCTACATCATTTATATACTATACATAACATTAACAAAGCATAGTTTACCTGGAGTAATAAGGGATGCTCTTCTCATCAAAGGATGTGCATTTACAACGCTCCAGTCAACAAACATTTTGATATTTACTTCCGTATCCCAATAAAATACTTTAATTAAAAGTTATACTTTACAACAACCGTTCTCGTCTAACATACAAGTATATGTGAATAGTCTCAAAGCCGGTTTCTTGAATTTCATGACAAGAAACAAAGAAATCCATTAAAATCTGAATAACAGCAGTTTTTTTTTCCTAAAAATCCTATACTTCAGCAACCTAAACCTAATGCACAGCCGACATAAATATTCATATTTATTTCAAAGCAGATAGAAAACAAGCTTAGGGAGAGATGAAGCAACCAGACACACCTCCAGTTTACGCCAATGAGGATAAAGGTATATCACCTCCGCCCACTACCGACAGCGCCGCCAGCTGAGAAAATGTAGCAGAAAAACAGTAGCAGCCGTGCGTGGCGTTGGTTTATGGTTTATTTGTGTGACACTTTCGACCTTTGCATTTTCACGCCAATGGAAAATTTAAATAAAGCGGGAAATAATTTTCTTTTGGATCCCCGGTCTATATTGACTGGGCCTAGGTCTTATTCATGCTCCCCTTTCTCTTAAACATTATCTTCATTTATTTTCTTATTTTTTTCAAAGCAAACGTGACGCCGGCAAGGTGTAAAGAGCCATAGCCACCCAAAACCGAAAACAGTTTTTTGTTTTTTTTCATGGGTAGAGGGGGGCAACACACATGAATTTTGTCACCCCTTCCCCTTCTCCTCTGCAAAGTAAATTTAAAAAGAGAATTTTACTAAGTTTCTAATAGCCGAGTTATTTTAAAATTAAAAATTCCTGATGATTCGGCTACAGGCACAGGTAGATTTCGAAGACGCAGACCGTGGGGCGCCAGTTTGTTGGGAATTGTGGAAGAAATGACCTTTTTGCCATGATGCGGTAGTTGGAACCGCCCACTTCGAAACCTAACTTGTTTGCAGGCGGAGCCGGCAGAGATTTTTTTTTTTTTTTTTTTTTTTTTTTTTTTTTCCTATAAGGGTTAGTTTTATAAAAAACTTGTCAATATAAAAGTTTTAGATAATATTAAGAGGATTTATAATAAATTTAAGCGGATTTGATATCTTGTGAATTGACGAAGTTATGATTTTTTTTCTTCAAACACCCCCCCCCCCCCCCCCCTCTTGGGGCCATTTTTAATGATATCGAAAAACCTTTACCTAGAAGTACTAATCAATTTAAACGGATTCGATACGTATCATAATTAAGAAATTATGGGTTTTTTTTTCTGTTTTCACAAAAAGCCCCCCCCCCCCCCCTGGTTCGATTTTGCCCATTAACGAAGCTTGTTGTAACGAAGCTTGGGAGCGAAGCGAAAATTAGAAAATGCTTCACACTCCGCCATTTTCTTTTAGCAGCCGATTTTAAAGCCGAAAAATAAATGAATTGTTTATTGTTTTAAAAGGGCTTAAATTTGGATAAAATGAGTAATAAAACTATGAGTAATGATAGCAAAACGATGTAATTAATAAGTAAATTATGATTTTTGCTTTAAATTATTATTATTTAATTTCTATTTTGAAATGGAATAAAAGATCGTTGTAAATATTAGATTTTAAAGGAATTTTGAATGGAAATTTTCTGAATTGATTAAATATTTATTTTATTCTTTTAAAATATTAATCCATTTTAAAATGCTAGAAATTTAGAACTAAAATATTTAATTACAGCGACATGATGATCCTGGCCCGGACATTTTTCGTCCAGTTGGAAAATTACTACTCGTAAAATATTTAAATTAAAGAAAAATAAAGATTGTGGATGTTTTGAACATTGAATTTAAATTATTAAAATTAATTTAATGAGAGAAATCAGACCAATTAATATTTAGAATTTATAAATTTAAATTATAATGCATATATTAATAAAGATGTTACAAGCATCTTGTAACACCCCCCTTCCTATTAATAGACTGATATACCTAATGTTTTCCCTCTCTTAAATGCTTTCATGAACTTAAGGCTGATTTTCAAAATTATAATAGTGACTTCAAAATTATAATAGTGAAGGGGAAAAAACTATAAACTTTTACTAAGTATTTTACTTTGTGAATTTTCCATTCCGTAGTTTTTAGTGTCCCAGGCAGGATCTCGATGTAAAAAAGTAATTGTAGAAAAAAAATTATTTTTAAAATTGCGTATTTTCCGCCCTTAGTTTTTAGCAGTAACCCCACCTGACCAATCTTTTTTTGTTTGTCAATTTTAATCCACTTTGCTCAGTTTTTCTTTTGAGTTTTCCAGCTGCAAAACATTTTTCCCAAACTTCATACTTTGTATCAAACGAAAAACCAAATCTTCATTTGGCGCCCCCCCCCCCCCTTGCACCTCTCAATAGTTTCGGCCCTGTAGCCGCCTCTCTGAATTTTCTAATTTATTTAACTAAATTTTTTTTTTCTAATTATTTTGAAAAATAACACTCAAAATTTATTCTTCTCAAGTAACTAAAAGAATGAAGCATTAAAGAAAAAAAAAAAAGTAGTAAATATTTTTCGTCAGGACCCATGGAAGACATTTTTTAGTCCGTTTTTCTTTTATATTAATGTATTTAAAAATTATTTTAAATGGAGGTTTCAAAAAATCTTAGTTTAGCATATTTCAAGTTTATATTCTCCATTAAAAAAAAAATAATAATAAAAAAAAAAAGAAAAAAACGCAGTTTGTTTCTTTTGTGACGTATAGACCTTAGTGTCAACCAAATTTATATTTGAAATTTTGTACATATGTTTTCAAAGATTTTATTGCCAAAAATGTCTTTCCAGTAGAATTGAACCTGGCATATTCCCAACTTTCTAAAATATTTGAAAAGTTTAAATTTCCATTCATTTAATTCTAATAAAAATTAAGAGTAAGTGATTTAAATAAGTCTTGCTCCTGCCTTCAAAGTGGTAGCACGTATTCTTTGTGCCTGAAGAAGAAAGGCAAAGTTCTGTCGAAAGGCCTAGTACATTTCTATTAATTTTATGGCGTTATTAAGAAGTTTCTACACTATATTGCCAAAGGTGACCGGTCACTTGCGATTTTAGACGTTTTGTTAACTATCTAGAAAAATACATGAGGAATTAACCTGAAACTGCAGGTGTGTAAACAGTATAGCATAGGTTATATATTTCCGCGAAGATTTTTTCACGAAACTCCATAGGGGACTGTCAACAAATTGAATAAAAAGAAAACTGCCCAGTTAAATTGAGGGCATTGAGCTCACAGGCTATTCACACTAATTGTATATTATACTCTTATTTCAAAGAATTTGAAATAAAACCCTCAAAAAATAAAGAAATCAACAATATATTAAGGGGGTCATCCCCCCCGTTACCCCCCTCATAGTTAACTAATGAACCCCTTAAACTAATCAGGGAAGTCTCTAATTACAATGAATATATATACAAAATTTGAAGAAAATCGGATAATTCTGCATGAAAAACTCGTTTATCTAAATTAGGGGGGGTATCCCCCTTTCCCCCTTTATACTTAACCAATGAACCCCCAAAACTATTAACAGAAGCGCATTATCACAATAAACCTATATACAAAATTTGAAGAAAATCGGATAATTCTGCATGAAAAACTCATTTATCTAAATTAGGGGGGGGGTATCCCCCTTTATACTTAACCAATGAACCCCCAAAGCTATTGACAGAAGCGCATTATCAAAATGAACCTATATACAAAATTCGAAGAAAATGGGATAATTCTGCATGAAAAACCTATGTATCTAAATTATGGGGGGTTAGCCCCCCGTTTCCCCCCTTTATGCTTAACCAATGAACCTCCAAAACTAATCAGGGAAGCGCTTTATCACAAGGAACCTATAAACAAAATTTAAAGTAAAACGGTTAGTTCTATCAAGAGTTATCGCGTTACGTACATACATACATACGTACGTACGTACATACATACATACAGAACCGGCGGCGGCGGGCACATAAGCTCTCAGGCTTTGATAGCCTGTGAGCTAAAATGAACGAATATCTTTTGGATAACCCTGTAAAAACTAATGTAGCAAAGGCGTTCAAACTCGAGATTATTAATAAGTGGCTTATTGTAATATACTGTGTTCATTTTTATGAGGATAGCATGTATACTCGTAGAGAAATTAAGGTTTTTATAAAAACAGCCCCAAATTTCGCCTAGTTTTTTGCTTATAATTTGCAGAGTTTTTAATATAAAAAACAGTTCTTTTCAGAAAATATGAAAAACAACATTGTACATAATACTCTGCAATCAGAATTAAAAAATAATAAAAATTGGATGAAAAATGAGCAGGTTAACTAAAAAGTCTTTCACTGCGCATGCGCGAATAAAATCAAAATATAATATGCATAATGTATTAGCATATTATATTTTGATATAATATATATAGAGCAACTTTTCTGAAAAGCCTCAAAATCATAGCTTGAAAATTCTGAAAATTATCGTCGATAGAATAAGCTCGAAATCCGTTGTTCCCAAAAGGAAGCAAAAATATTAGGGGTTGTATCCAAGTACGTGCAATATTGTGTACACTATCTTGGCACTAATCAACAGATATTTGATACAACCCCTCATCTTTTTGCTTCTTTTTGGGGAACAACGGATTTCGAGCTTATTCTATCGACGATAATTTTCAGAATTTTCAAGCTATGATTTTACAAGCTATACATCCAAAAAATTCAAATGAATTTTGAAGATTTCTTAGAAATTGTAATTATTTCGTAAACATACTAATGTTATCAAACGAAAAAGATATGCTAGCGTAGAATTTTGATTTTTTAATCTTGACTGTACGTTGATTTTCGAATGTAAACCATCTTGACTGATAGTTAATGGCGTATCGTTATAGTCATCCTAACACAGAAATTTCGGGGCGGGGGGCTAATACCCCAATTGGCAACGACCTTGCGAACAAACACTCTCAGTAACTGGAAACAAGTGCATAAGTGTGATCGAAGATCGCACAAAGGGTTTCGTTTAATATTCCTTTAAAAACACTTTATCCTTTCTTTAATAAATCCAAATAAATCTCATTCCCCCCCCCCCCCCCTCAAAAAAAAAGTTATTAATGTTTTTTATAAAGTAAAAATTTACCGATCCATTTTTATCGTTTTTTTCGAAAATCTGAACCGGTCCAATAGCGGGCGAAGCCTGCTATTATACTCTGTCATAATAATATCTGTCATGTGGACTAAATGCGATATTTAAAAAAAAAATCAATTTCAAAATTAAACATGTTGTATAGAGACCTTCAAAATGTTAAAATATGTGCTCTTCTGAAATTTCTTTCATTATCTGCAAAGTAGAAGCTTTACTGTCAAACCATACGAAATAGAATTTCACTAAATGCTAAACCATTTAGTAGTATTTTTGGCATTCCCCCCCCCCCCCCTTTTTGTCAGTAAAATAGTATATTTTTTTGTTGCAAGAATACATGCATTGCCATTTATAAAACTGACGGATTTACTATTATTGCGTCAAAGTAACAATTTTAATTCTGATTGTCGTTTTTACGTATGCCCGTAATTGTGATCGCCGTATTTTTAGGTTGGGTTGGGTTGGGTTGATTATTGACGGCCAATTATCTACACATGGATATAGGACCGGGGGGAGTGCCCTTCGTGGGGGTCTTTCTAAGGGAACCTAACCCGTATTTACGCATGGATAAATCCACGGCTCGAAGAAAACCACGAAAACTCCGAACGATTAGGCCGACGGGCGCGATTGGGATCGAACCCAGCACCTCCCGTCTACCAGCTTCGAGAGCACAACCTCTCAGCCACCCGTATTTTTAGGATATAGCGTTTTTATTTATTTTACCCGGAAGGTGCACAAGGTTAATCGGGCGAAACTGGGCGGTTCTGCTAGTTTATTAAATAATGTTTTTGAATAATTTTTAAACTGAAATAATTAAAAAAAAATCGCGAAATCTGTAAAGTTAGAAAGAGAAAAGAAGATAGGGGAAAAAACTGTTTGCAATAATTAATTGGGTTAATTTCATCTGATTATAATTAAAGTATGTAATAATGTAAATGGATACTAGATAGCGCCACTACTCAGTAACTTTTAGATACAAATTTTGAAATAATTTTGGCATCATCATTTCATTTAATTTCGAAAAGAGCTCATAATATAAAATATCAAATTATTTCAATTTAATTTGAAGAAGGAAACATAATTACAATCAGTTAGGATTAAGAAAAATCTCAATACAAATTAGCAGTATATATTTCTAGTATATAGTAACATAAATAGACACTAGATAGCGCCACTACTTAGAATAAATTTGAAGTTAGTGTTGCATTCACGGAGTTTCATTTATATTTTCACTTATCCACTTGGAACATCAAAATAAAATTTATAAATATTTTGAATTAAAAACTGAGAGGTGTCAAAAGAAATTGCCCAGATTAATAATTATAAATATTAATAATCAGAATCATTAATCAGAAAATAAGAAAACTTGTTTTCATTTCGATATCAATGGATAACATTTAATTTTAGGTTAAAAAAGGTGAAATAAATTATTTTTCAGTATCGTTTGATAAATGATCTATGACATAATCAAATTAACTAAAAGGATAACATCTGCAAAAGTCCCTCGAAAACTTTATGAAAATGTAACATCACTTAATAATGTTTTTCTGGTAAATCAGAAAAATGAATCATTATTTAGGATGGACACAGAAAATAATAATAAGTCAATTGATTTTAACCGCTATAGTAGTTTTACGCAAGCAATTAAATTTCTTAGTTTAAGAAAATTAGTTTCTTAGTTTTAGAAAGTACAAATTTTACTGTCGTTCAGCAAAGATCATATTAAATAGAGATTGAACGGTAACGACATCTATTGGTGAATTTATAGTCAAATAAATGCAACCGTAGCCTACGATGATGCGCGGCGCTGTAACAGCGACGTGCATCATTGCATCATCGTAGGCTACGATGCAACTGTTTTACAATTAAGAAAAGGATGGTTGGTTGATTTATGACGGCCGATTGTCTACTCGAAGGATATAAGCCCTAGGGAGGAGTGCCCTCCGTGAGGGTCTTTCTAAGGGATCCTAACCCGTATTTACATTAAGAAAAGGACAAGATAAAATTGTGAACGAAAGAGGAAAATTGTCTTAGGAAGCCTGTAATTGTTTTTCATACATTATACTACTGCTTCTTTTTGCATTTATTTATTTATGTTTTATAGAAATAATTAAAAAATATATTTGTTAAATTGTAAAAAAAAAAAAAAAAAAGTTTTAATATTGTACAACAAAATTAATTAAAATTTAATTCAATTAATGGTAAAACAAATTTGCCATGATTTTGAAGAAGTCTAGTCTATATTTTTGAAGCTTCTTTTTTCTTTCCTTAAAAAAAATAATAAACAAGTTTAAAAAAATTTAATAACAAATTCAAAATCCATAAAAACTGATCATATTTTTTGTTATAACTTGTAAAAAAAAAATTTTTTTTGCTTGTTTTTCATGTACAGTTTGTAGATAATATAATTTCCGTTATTAAAAAATAAAAGAAAAGAAAAAAAGAGAAACATGTAAATCCATTAAATCGTTCGAAAGTTATCAAGGCAAAACAGCTGAAAAACAGTGTTTCGAGATTCGAGTTTAAAGTTTTGGCTACGCAGATAACGCCTGTCTGCGCGGTGCAACGTTTACGGCTCATACGACCATAATTTTAGAAATTTTTCTATCATACTAAAGGTTTAAACATTATATAAAAAATAATAATAAACAGGGTTGTAGTGGAGGGTATACGGCGGTGTACGCAGGGCCTGTTTATCGAATAGGCCAAGGCCCGTGAAGCCCGAGCTTACCCACTCCCACTGAAATGCAAAGGGGCCCCATAATTTACTTTTCAAAACTCATTTTTAAAGAAAAAAAAATTTCAGTCTGGGTAAAAAATGTATTTTTTTTTTTTTTTTTTTAGTTATAGCTACTAAATTTTGCTTAAGACTATTACTGACGCATTTATAGTCTTTTTTTTTTCTGTTGATATAGTAAATGGTATAAAAACAGTGATTATAAATGCAAATTATTTTCATTTTTCTTATGCTTTGCATTTTAATTTCAAACATGCTAAAAATAACAGAAAATTTAATCTGTATAATTATATTTTATTTATATTCATAAAGAGTGGAGAAATTATATAAAATATGGAGAATAGGTTATTTTAAAACAGGGGAAAGTAATTCGCATTCAGTGATACCAAATTTCTGTTTATAAAATAGAAGCAAAATTGTGTTGCAGCCAAGCAGAAATTTACGTCAAATGTTTGTTGTCCCTCCATTGTTCTTGGCATTGGTAAATCCTGCAATTTGTAAAGCATAAAATATATTTTGAAGTTCAAATATTCGCACCTGTTCCATATGTAGTAATGTAGTAACCAGATGTAGTAAAATTCATTAAAAAAAAATAATTTGTTAATTATGTATATAATAAAATATTTTTTATATGTATTTTTTTTAGTTTAATGATAAAAGTGTTATTTACTCGAAATTTTGATGGTAAAATTTCAAATTTTTGAAGCATAATTGTCAGAGTAAAAGGGGGGGGGGGGACCCTGTGTGACGTAGGGCTTCCCTTTACTTCTAAGTCTTAAGCGGGTCCTGCGTGTACGCCGTATAACCTCTGGGCTTTTCTAAGAAGCTCCGTATACTTCCTGTTTCAGGGATGTAGTAAAGGGTATACCTTCCGGATTATTTTAAGGAACTTTTTTTTAAGGATTTTTCTAATACCGTCTGTTACTCGAATAAAGCTATAGCGCATACTCTCAACCAAACACCCTCTGCACATCCTGCAATTTGTAAAGCATAAAATATATTTTGAAGTTCAAATATTTGCACCTGTTCCATATTTGTAAATTCATTTAAATATATATATAGTTAGTAATATAGTATATACCTATAGTGTATACACTCTGGTTTCTTTTACGACCACCACCCCTGCTCGGTGTTTCAATTAAAGCTAATAATGCGTGCTCTCTAGCGTATACTCTGTGCCCATTGGGTATAGTACCCTCTGATTATAGCACATACCGTTTGATTTTTTACACCACTACAACACTGATAATAAATATTTTTTTTCCGTCATTTCAAACATTTCTGGCCCCTAATTCTAATAAATTTGAAGCAGTAATAATTATTTTAGGCAAGCAATGAAAACTTTACAGAAAATTTTATTTTTAAATCGCAGGCAAGAATTAATACTGCTTACGGGAAACAGGCAGCTGTAATATTTGTATTCTTTAACCCTTTCCGGCGCGGAACAAGTCTGTTTGTAAAATGATGAAATAATGGACTGACACCAGAAATTACAAACGAATTCATTAGAAAATAGAAACTTGAAAAATTTAGATGAAGATTTTTATACCCCTTTTTAATACATTCCAACATAGTTTAAAAGTATTTCTCAGTTCGCCTGTCCGTGCTCTAATTCTTCTGAAAATTCTTGGATTACTATGAAATTGGTATGCGCTATTGAGATTTATTATAGGGCATTCGCTGTTGAAAATGGAGCATGGGGGATTTATAACTCGTTTACAGGTACAGACAAAAGATTACGGTACATTATTATGGACTATGGGGAGAGAGGGAGAAGGAGGATTGTTTGGAGTGTATTTTAATGATATTACACTACAAACATAATGAAATTGATATGCATTACATGAGGCAGACTACAACATTCTTTCTGGAGACCATACCATCTGTAGCACTTATTGTTCATTTACAGGAACAACAAACAAAATAATTCGGTTAAGCGAACTGTCTATGAGCAATAATAGCTGAAAGTGCGTTTTCACTTGCGCGGTAAGTGTTAAGCTTAACTAAATTTTAGTATGTTATATCATGTGTATAGATTCTACAAATATATATCATATACAGTTCTGCACAAAACAATTTGTAAGCCTTATACCATATGGACGTGAATTACTTAAAGTGTGTTTTTAACTGGTTTATGGATTTTGCAGCTGAGCTACACTTTAGTATACTAAAATATCTTTGTAGAATATAATTAAATTCGTATACAGGGATAAATTTGGGTTTCCAATTGTGTTATGCGTTTTCTAAATTATGTATTTAAATATCTACTTTCAACGCATAAAATGATTCCGTTATAATTTTCTGGAAGCGTTGGAAAGTGTTTCTTCATAATTCATACATGACGCTCGTTTTTTTTTTTTTTTTTTTTTTCTTGTTGTCACTGATATCTATTTTTTAAAAAAAATGCTTTAAAGTTGTTCGATTTCTTCATTCAGGTCCCTGTGGTATCAGCATCGAAATCATCATGGCACTATGGATCAAAGGAATTACTGTAGCCTAATAGCTTAATTTAAAAATTAATGCCTTCAGCTCTGTACATTCCCAATGAATAAGTAGTACATCGCGCACTTGGAGGAATTTTGCATGTATTTTTCCTGCAAATGTTTTGTTACATTCCTTGATCACCCTCTCCATTAATTTTCTAGATATCTACCTCATGTCCACATATAAAAGGTGCTTAAAAATTTTTCAATCATCTTTAAGCACTGGATTTTAGTAATCGTTCGAATTACTCAATTTACACACTAAATTATATCAGAGGCAATTTCTTAGAATATATTAAGTTTAAATTTCAAAGTAACTTAAAACCAAAAATACATGTAGGTTATATTTCGAGAGTGTGAATTTAGATTTTAGTACTTTGTCATCAAAAGAAAAAAAAAAGAGAGAGAAGGAGAGACAGGAGGGGGAGATCTTATGGTTAATATTTCATAATCAGGTCCATAGCCAATTGGAGCATTTGAGCAAATGCAACTTCGCGCAAGAAAGTTTTTCAAAGCTTTAATGGTATTCGCATTCACTTTAAAAGATATTGTAGCCCTGATAACGCTTGGAAGTAAACCCAATTAGGAAAAAAAATAACCAATCATATTTTTTAAATGTAAAATAAATAAATAAAGGATTTTTTTTCTTTTTAAATTGCTCCCACCAAGCATGGACAATCAGCTGCCAATTGTGGTAACTCTGCCACTTTCACCTTAGTTTTTACATTATTGTAACAATCAAATGCTTATTATTGAGATAGATTTTTAAAAACCAGGCTTGAAAATTATTGAAAATGTCATTTAAAAAAAAAAAGTAAATTAAGCTATACAGTTTTCAGGCAAATTCATTTGAAAGTACATTTTTTCTCTATTCAATGATATAAAAATTTAAATTATGCGATATTTAGAAGTGAATGTATGAGCTATAAAATCGAAAGCGATGATGAACCATTGCCGCCATCGTTATGACATCAGGGTATCGTACTACTTTAACCATACAGGTCAATAATTTTTTTATTTTTATTTTATTTTTTTTAACCGCGTACTGAAAGAAATAGGACTTTGGCGATATAAGCAAATAAATAATAGTTAAAATGAGACAGAAACTTCTAAAATATTTTTTAAAGATGCGTTTCAAGACTTTTCAAGGAAACGTGTAAAAGTACTATTTATAAGCCTACTTACCACGGATAAAACTTTGAAGCATACTCCAATAACCACTTCATTTTTTTATGAACAAAAATAGACCTTAACCCTTTCACATTTTCAGCAATAACATGTTGCGAACAAAATGAAGTCAAGATGACTCTTAATGCATGCTATAATTCTCAAACTGTTTTTAACAAAATAAAGTGTACGTTTTCAAAACGAAGTGTAGAGATTTTTTTTTAAAAGGAAGGGGCTAAGCATGTAAAAGCATTAAATAACTTTTTAAAGTATAAAGATCGCTGCAAAAAATTGTTTATTATCATTTTCAATATTCACGGCGATATCAGAGTATAACACTTATTACTAGTAGCGTTGAGTGCTATTAATTTCAGGAAGTCGGAGGGGGGGGGGTAAAAATTACCTTTACAAGCGGAAGAATTCCGAAAAATTCTCAATGTCGGTTGTTACATTGTTACAACTCATGAAACAATGAAAAATTATTAATCAACAGTTGGCATTTTGGCATTTATTGGCATTTAATTTCAGAAAAATTTCGTTTGAAAGTACCGTACTGATTTATCTTTCGTAATCGTCTGCAAGTGATATAGATAGATTTTTTAAAAAATCATGCTTAAAAATTTTATATAAAAAAACATCCAAAATGAGTAAATTACGATACAATTTTCGAGCAAATTGGGATTCCAGTTTTCGAACAAATTTCATTTGAAAGTACATTATTTTCCCTAATGAATGGTCTAAAAATATCCCTGTCGCGCTCGTCGACCTAACCGTTCATAGTTTTCCATGGTTTTCTTCTAACCTTGCCGTTAATACGGGTTAGGATCCCTTAGAAAGACCCCCACGGAGGGCAATCCCCCCTAGGACCTATATCCCTCGTGTAGATAATAGGCCGTCATAAAATCAACCAATCAACCAACGGTCTAAAAATTGAAAACGTGCGATGTTTAAAAGTTAAAAAAATTGCAGTAAAAGCGAAATTTAATCACCTGATGTTGCCAATGTCAAAATGACGTCAGCATTACGCACGGACACGTTTGTACTTTATAATATATATATATAGATAGATAGGTGCTTGCGAGTCAGCCTTTGTTATTACTTACTGTTATTGTTCTTATCTAGACAAAGAGGGTATACGTATTCGTTTTAGTACTATGATATTTATTAAGAAGCAGGTGGATCGTTATGCTCCCTCCCCTCCTTCGAAACTGCAGTGCTATCCGCTTTATATACGAAGATACTGATGAATGTGGCTCTTAATTATAAGAATGACAAGCAACATTTTCCCCTAATGAGCATAATAATGCGAAAAGATTATTGCATGACATCTATTATAGAATCCTTGAAAGCCATTACCAATGCGTTAAAAAAATGAGAAAATAGGAGGGGAAAAAAGCTGGCATTGTTTCTTTCTCTCTCAATTCTCTTTTTATTTATTTATTTATTTTATCGACATTCACAATTATTATACTTATCCTAGAACATCAGTTCCCTCAGTTTTTTAAATCACGAAAATGCCTCGTTTATCACGTCAGGTTCTCTCCGAGTTACGTGACTACGATCACATCCACTCGGTAAAGCATTCATAACTTTTGACCTATTTTGATAATGGTATGCAGAAAATCCACATAATTACCATTTTTAAAAATCTGCTTGCATTTTTTCTATGTTCTGCCTGTGTCCGAAATTACTTTAAAAAATAAAATAGATGTTATAAATTGTATTCTATGTTTTTGAGGGAAAGAAAGAATGTGTTTTACGATGAGAAACAGTACAAAGTGACATTCCTAAACAACTCAAATAACATCTTAAAAATAGATAGTTCGATAGAATATGGCTGCTAATTAAACATTTAAATTAACATTTATTTTTACTGCATTACTATTCTTTAAAAAAAGAAAAAAAAAAGAATATTTTATATAAACTTCTAAAAAAAGTTATAGTCTAGGAGAAATAAAAAGAAGAGTTCTCCCTCTGTGCTGTTCCACTTCCCATCCTTTTGATGTGCCACAATTTTGTGGCATTTTTTGCGTCATATTCTTTTACGTGAAATTAAATTATGTCAAATTCAGTTTATAAAGCCTGGCCTAGTTCGACGATTAGCATACAGGTCTTAATTAAATATAAAGATGGCGCAGCCAATGTTCGTTGGTTCAATACTGCGCAGTTGAAGCAGCCGTAAAATGAAATTGAGGGTTCCGGATATGGATATTTACGCTTTCTATAATTATATTAAGATAGTGAAGCATCAATTTTTGCTTTTGAGTTTTTAAATCTAAGTCTATTTCCTTCCACAGGGTTTGTACCCTTTTACCGCAAAATAAAATGATAATATAATTTTTCTATTTAATATTTAGATAGCAGAAATTGTAGACGCCTCGTTTAATTGCAGGATTGTAATACTTTTTTGCATTTAAATCAGGCGAAAAATTCTTATTAAAAATTGTGGTAAAAGCGTAGGAATCCTATTCCAATCATTGGACCTATGAGCCAGATACCTCACCAAAATATTCAGGGTTTCTTTTTTTCTTTTCTTTTCTTCTTTCTTTCTTTCTTTTTCTTTTTTTTTTGCACGAGATTTTTTCAAATTGTCCAATGCGCGATGTCTAATAAAATCTAGTTACTTGTTCATGTGCAGTAATAGCCAGTGCTGTATGCCGGCTTTCTCTTTAGAGAGACTCGGATGCAGAAAAATTTTGGAGCACTAAATTACTTTCACATTTGAGTGCGGCGCCGGGTGTAAAACTATTTGGCCCGAATTTTCTTTTAAAAAAAATAGCAATAACAACGAAAAATCCTCTAAAACGGGCAGTTTTAAATAAATTAAATACTGATAAATTAGGCTAGGCAATTCTAGGTCTAATGATCGGCACAGGGAGATCGATAGTGATATCCCTGCCCTGGATCATAACCAACTACCAAATCTCTTGTCCCCTTCCTGTGCTCATATTTGAAAAGTGTTCTTCATCTTTCATCACGATGCTTAACATGTCCTTTTACACAGTTAAGAAACTGTAATACTCATAATTATATACATCTTTGTAAAGCATACACTGTAATTTATTCATTGAAATGCAATTTGTGTAATATGGAATATGTTGGACAAACTACACTGTAAAAAAAAAAAAAAAAAAAAAAAAAAAAATCTTTCAAATTGACAGAAAAAACTGCCAATTTTGGCGCAAGTGGAAAACCGTTTAATTTACAGAAAATATCTGAATATATTTTCCTTAGAACGTTTTTTTTTTTCTGTAAAAAATATAGATTTTTTTTCTGTAAAAATTACAAAATCCACATTTTTTAAAAACAGTTTTTTCCTGTAATAAATACAATATTTTTCTGTCAAAATTACAGATTTTTTTTTTTTTTTACGGTTCAGTAATTATTTACACACGCGTTTAAATCTACACCGATCTCATATTAATAATTTTAAAAAATCTAAATTTTAGACGTCTCATAATTAGGAATGTCACGAATCATGATTTAGCCGAATACCATTTTTTTCCCCCAATAAAGAAAATAACTTTTGATTATGTATATATTTCAATTCAAGCACAATACACAGTGAACGTTTATTTTCTGAAGCTGGCAACAAATATGAAACTAAGCGGAACAGAATTATTCCTGAACATGCTGAAAAAATATGGTTCTTACATCATAATTTCAGGCTTTACGTAATGATGAATGATTTCTTTATTTACCTCATTATTTACCATTATTTCCCTACATTAATTATAATTCACTTTTTTTCATTTACTATTTAATGATGAACAATTTCTTATTTCTTTATTTTCTTTTACTGTAAGTCATTTTGAAATAATTCATTAAATATGTGTTTTTCAATACTATATGCATGTGGCTTGTCTTTCTAAGCATGAAGACATTTATTAAATAATCAGTATGATTTATTTTCGTGATCAATAATCAAGTAATTTATGTTTCTACATATTTTTTGTTGATATTATCAAGGGTGTTTATCATAAATATAATTTTAATGGTTGATTCGATAAGGAATACATAATCAGACTTAAAACTCTTCAAAAAATCTAGATTTCAGCAAAATGTTTTCCAAACTAAATAGAAAACTCAGTAAATGAGTTTACAAACAAATTTGGTTAGATGTTTATGTTGCAAGAATCTCAATTATTGAAGATACAAGTGAAAGAAGTTGCTATATAACAAAAAATAAATCGAGAAAACTGAAATGGCATGCTTTTGTTTTAATTTTTTTTAATTTATATTCTTCTTAGTAACATATATTTAAAATGTTAATATAGGTGTTACTAATTTTTGTGAAACATTTTAACTGTAATTTTATTCCTTGAATCATAAAAAACCTTTCACTCCTGTTTTCATTTTGATTCAAATTCTTAATTTTATAACTTAAGAAATCATTGTGAAGATCAGATGAAAAAAAAAAATATATATATATATATATATATATATATATATTGTGAATTTAATTTCACTCATGGATTTAAACAGGGAATATGGATTACATCTTGCAGTTATTAATTAATCTTGCAATGCTTGTGTAAATGCACAGTGTTTAAAAATACATTTATTTATTTATCATTATATGAACTCTTATATAGAATTTAAACAATTTAATAATGAAATCTAAACTTATAAGCAAAATAAAAACGAGTTAGTGTTCAGCGATTTTTTTAGTAATATACTGAAATATAATATTGAAATATTTTATATTAAGTACACTTTTAAATGTTCCTTGAATTATGCTGAACATTGCAAATAAATCTTTCTGACACATTCATAAAGCCCTTTTTATACGTGCATGCAGTTTGCAGACATTAATGAATATTCAAGTGTTTGAGAATCGAATAGTGCTTTTTTTTTTTTTTTTTTTTTTCCTATAAGAGTATTTACATCTTGAGTTGTAATCTATCATTCCCCGATGAACCCATTTCCTTGAGAGTTTTGTCTCTAAAGTCATTTTAAATCTCCAATTTGTATACCATTTTCTAAAAGATCCTTAACTTTTATATTTCGTATAAAAGGGATTTTCTTTCTGGACTAATATCCAGAAAACTATTACACATAAAAACTTAAAAATTGGTAGCTTTATAAAGAAATGTTCGATAAACACGCAGAAGCAGACAGTTTTTAAATCGAAGAATTACTTTAAGAGATATTTAATATTAAAGTTGTTCAAAATAATTTTCTTAAAAAAGTTTTATAGGAACGAAAACTATGCACAGGAATTTAACCCCACAATTCATAAGGATATAGTTGACAAGCTTGCGGTGTGCAGACTGCTATAATTTTTTTAATTTGAGTAATTTTTTGAGGTTATTCGGGTTCATATCTGATGTTTAACCCTCTTAGTGAGTGAATTTCTAAAATCACTGAAGTACGTGTTTAATTATTATTATTTTTTTGTAGATTTGTTATCCTGAATTTCATGCTCCTGCCTAAAACTGCTGCTGAGATATGGCGAAATGACTTAAAACGTTCGACGCCCCCCCCCCCCCCCCCATTTAACACCCTAAGTGAATGAATTTCAAAAATCGCTAAAGTGCGTGTTTAACTATTTTTTTTTAATCGTTGTGTTATCCGGAATTTCATGCTCCTACCTAAAACTGCTGCTGAGATATGGCGAAATGACCTAAAACGTTCGACCTCCCATTTAATACCTTTAGTGCGTGTATTTCTAAAATCGCTGAAATACGTGTTTAACTAATCTTTTTTTAGTAGATTTGTTATCCTGAATTTCATGCTCCTACCTAAAACTGCTGCTGGGATATCGCGAAATGACCTAAAATGTTCGACCCCTTCGGGGTGGAGAATTTTCAAAAATCCTTTCTTAATGCTTGCTTAAGTCATAATAGCAATCTACTCTCCAAATTTCGTGAACCTGCGACTTAGTTGTTTCAGCTAGGCGTTGATGAGTCAGTCAGTCAGGCGTTCTCTCTTTATATAATAGTGAAACGAATCACTTCTGTTTACATCGCTCGTTGTGGGACAAAAAAAAGAAAAGAACCAAAAAGGTATGCGTCAAGCATAGTTTATGTAACACTTTCTAACACTTCCAAAGTAATTTTACAAACCTTTACCGTTTAATGAGGTGAAAGATGATATCTATATGTAAGCAGTTTAGAAAACGCATAACACATTTGAGACCCCAAGTTCAGCAATTACCAACAATGTTTGGAAAATTATCCGAATTCTTTTGTGCAGCCCTGTATATGATCTATAGATTTGCATATACATTATACATAGAATGCAACATTTTAGTTCAGTTAAGAAAAGTGTAGCACAGGTTAAAACTCCCCTTATGGAATTTCCATGAAAAAACAGAAATGCACTCGAGGACTTTTGTGCTGCCCTGTATATGATCTACAGAATTTATACACACCAAGTAATAGAGAAAAAATGAGTTAAATTTAAAAACGCGTTCAGAAACTGAAAACGCACTTACATCAATTATTGTTAACACACAGCATCGAATTCTTTTGTGTTTCCTTGTAAATGGACGATGAATCCATACACAAAATATTCTATAGTAAGCCTCTTGTAATGCACCTTAGTGATATACTACATCAATTTCAATATGTTTGAAATAGTAAAACATTACTAAAATAAACTCCAAACAATTTTTCTTCATGGAGCGTAATGTAACGGAATTATTTTGAGTGTCCCTGTAAAGGAACTATAAGCGCAATACACATCATATTCTATAGTATGCCTCTTGTAGTGCAGCTCCGTGGTATATATGTATATCAATTTCAATATGTTTGAAATTGTGTAATAGCATTAAAATAAACCGCAAATGATTTTTCCCATAGGATGCAATGGAATTCTTTTGAGTGTCTCTGTAAAAAAAGTATAAGTGCTAACAGTACAAGTAAGTACACTTCATTTTCAATACCGAACATGCGATAGTAAACTTCAATAACATATATCAATTGCATGGAAATCCGAGTACATTTACGTGAGTTAGATCATGGGCGGACAGACAGACAGACAAACCTAATTCATAAACGCTTTTCAACTATGTTGGAAAGTGTTAGAAAACAAAAAAATAGAAAGAAAAAATACACCCACATACAGAGAGAGGTGTTAAATAAACTGTTACTGGTATAATATTAAACCTGTGGAAAAAGTTACCTCGTCTTCGTCTTATGTCGTAGTCGTGAAACGAATTATTGACGTAAATCGAGGTATTACAGGACTTACTAATCAAACAAACAAATAACCCAGAACTCGCGAGGAAATTCCGGGTATGACCTTGTGCAATCGTTTTTACTAATAAACAAGTCATTTTCCTTTAAATGAAACAATGTCGCAGATATTTTGAACAAGATTGATTCTAAAAACAATTCTCCATAAAAATAAATTTTTAAGAAGCGTGTCAGAATTCTGCTATATTTCATTTAAAAATAAATTCTCTCTATCAAAACAGAATGCCTGTAGCTCTGCGGCACAATGAATGGTTTCACCTGTTCAGCACATGCTAGATGCTAAACTACTCAAGGTCAAGAATTCTTGCCAAAAGGATGGCCGCATCCGATTTTTTTTTTGTAGACAACAAAAAAAAAGTCACTCTTCGAAAGCGTAGAAGAAACACGTGAGGTTTTACTTTCGGTGGAAGTGATGAAATAATAAACAGGAAGTATTAGCAAAAGAAATTCACGCTTGCAAACGTGCACGTAAGACCAGGATGAAACACATTAGATGAGGGGCTATCCAGACCCGCAGGTATAGTCTATGCAAGGGGGTGGCCCGGGGAGGGGGACATTTCCACTTTGAGGACTGAAATGTCCCCCTCTGGAAGATATGAGATTTTATGGCTTTTAATGGTAAAAAAGGGCAACCCCTCCCCCCCTCCCCCCCCCCCCCTCCGGAGCAACAGAAATCCTTAACATAAAAAAAAATGTCTGAATTCAACACCGAGTCTATGGGCCCCAGTAGTGATTCGAATGTGGTCCCTCAAGTATGATATTATTTAGTAAACTTATTTAATTATTACTTTAACAAATATATATACTTATTTATATTATAAAGGACAAACATGTCCGCCCGTAACGCTGACGTCATTTTGAGGTTGGAAACACCTCACGATTAAATTTCCGTTATGCAATTTTCGCTACTGCAATTTTTGAAACTTCTAAACATCGCATATTTTCAAATTTTTTCTTAAAAACTGTATCGCAATTTATTCACTTATTCTAGTTTTTAAATAATTTTCAAGCATGAATTTTTTTAATCTATCTCCATCGCATGCAGACATTATGGAAGAATAATAATTCATTTGCATACTTAAAACAATATAAATAGTTCAGCATTTATCTTCGGCTATTTTTTCATAACGAAATTAAAACTTCATCAATAAATAAATAAATAAATAAATAAATAAAAATGTACTTTCAAATATAATTTGTTTGCAAACTTTAACTCAGTTTACTGATTTTGTATGGTTTTAAAAATAATTTCCATGTATGAATTATTTTTAAATCTATTTCTATCGTAGTACAGCCCAATTACGATAGATGAGTCATTTTACACTTTAAACTATATAAATAGTCCACCCTCTGTTTTTGGCTAATATTCCAGAAAGAAATTGGAACTTCATCAATAAATAAATAAAAATAATATAATATAAATAAAACACAAACTGAACAATTATGTAATCGAACTACTCGCTCCAACTGCTAAAATTATCAGAATAAAAAAGGCTACAGTAAGAAACGAAATCTTAAAACCTTTTGAATACATTATTGATATTTTTGATATAAAAATGCTTTCTAGTGTTATTAATGGTCAATCTAAAAAAATATATGAAATGTAAAAGTCTATTAGAATTAGAAAATAAAAAATAAAACTCCCCAGTTAAACTGAGGGCATTGAGCTCACAGGCTATTCACACTCATTCTATATTTTATACCCTTATTTCAAAGAATTTGAAATAAGGCTCTCAAAAACTAAAGAAATCGATAATATATTAAGGGGGATCATCCCCCCGTTACCCCCCCCCCCTCCTTATAGTTAACCAATGAAACCCCAAAACTAATCAGGAAAGCATCTTATTACAATGAACATATATACAAAATGTGAAGCAAATCGGGTAATTCTGCATGGAAAACCCATTTATCTAAATCCCCTTTATACTTAAACCAATGACTCCCAAAAACTAATCAGGGAAGCCCCTTATCACAATGAAGCTATATACAAAATTTGAAGAAAATCGGATAATTGTGCATGAAAAACCCATTTATCTAAATTAAGGGAGGTTAGCCCCCCTTTACCCCTTTATACTTAACCAATGACCCCCCAAAACCAATCAAGGAAACCCCTTATCACAATGAGCCTATATACAAAATTTGAAGAAAATCGGATAATCCTGCATGAAAAACTCATTTATCTAAATTAAGGGGGGGATTAGCCCCCCCCCCGTTACCCCCTTTATACTTAACCAATAAACTCCCGAAACTAATCGGGGAAGCGCCTTATCACAATGAGCCTATAAACAAAATTTGCAGCAAAACTGTTATTTCTATCAAGAGTTATGGCGTTACGTACAGTCGTGGAAAAAAAAAACGGAACACCCCCCACTAACTCTGCAACAAATTATAGTAGAAGGACGTGACTGGTACCAAACGATTGGAAATAAAGTCTACTTTTAAGTGATGTATCTAAAATTTGCTTAAGGGGCCATCTACATATTAAAACCAGCCTAAACTTTAATTTTTTCAATGACAACACCCACTTTTGACATGATATTTTAAATCTTCGGTTCAAACTATGCCTAGATACAAAATTTTAAGTCATTTGGATGATAAGTTTTTGAGTTATAAACATTCAAATTTTAGAGCTTCTAATGTTAAATTACATTTTCATATTTTTATTAATATCTCCTGAAATTATAATCCTAATGTGCTAACGTTTTGTTTGGTTATAAAACTCAAAAACCCAAACATAACTACGTCAAATTTGTAATTTTTAAAATTTTATAATATGAATTATGAATTATGAAATTAATATTCGAAAAAAATATGAATTGCAACCTACAATTTTTTTGATGGATTTATATTTATTATGTCCTGTTTTATGTGTATTCAAAATTTCAATTTTTTTTTTCCAAGTAGTTTTCAAATTATGCCTAAAAAACGACAAAATGCTGCTTTAAGGGGCCGTCTATGATGTGCATTAAAGCATAGTTTGAATAGGGATGGGAGCGCTCCGACTCGAAATCCCGATTGACACCACTAAATTTTATAGTATTTGTTACCTTATTCAAGGACAAAATTTCTGAAATTCTTTACGTTGGAGAATACTATTAAAATTTAGTGGTAAGAATCGATATTCGGGTCGGAGAGCTCTCATTCCTCTTTGAGAAAATATTATACTCATAGGCTGGGATTATAGTGACTTGATAAACTTAGAGATTAAGTCTGTCTTACACTATAAACAATGCGTAAACCGTATTTCAATGCTTCGTGATCTTACGTTAAACAACTCTGACAACGACCTGTGATTGTAGTAAGATATAAGATAGCGAGGCACCAGAACCCCAGCCTTTATTAGTATATATATATATGTTATATAAAAATTTATTTCCTTCGTATCCTTCCATTTTATTCGCATTAATATTTTAAAATTAATCTAACTTCTGTCATAGTCAGTATTTCCTTAATTCTTAATAATATCTATTCCTATTTAAAGTCCTTTTAAAAGTAAATATCCGTATATTAATAATTATTTTATTCCAAATCTTAATCTAAAATTTAAGATCATTCGTAACTTTTATCAGTTCCCCAATCTATAAAATTCCGAGACGCGTTCTCATTTCGAATGTTTTTTAAAAGCCATTTTCTTTTTATTATTATTATTATTATTGCTCTGATTTTTTCGCGCGCTTGGGATTTTAACTTCAAAATTTATCCGCACCCAAGTACGGGATTCTTTATCGTCTTAGCTCCTCCTTCGCACCTCATTTGCTGGGCTGGAGCTAGCCTCTCACTCATTGGTTTGTACGCTCGTGACGTAAATTACTGTATGTTTCCGCGGAGAGAACAAAACTCGCCCGCACCGGTCGGAGCAGTAGATTTTTTTTTACGTTTTCGGAAGCTAAACAAATATGTGTCTGGTATTTTTATGTCCGTAGAATATTCATCTGGCCCAGTAACATCTTAATTCAATGAAGTGAAGCAACGTTAGCCCGAGGGCTATAAGTTTTAGACCTTTTGGAATTGTTTCTGTGTTGTTCGTCTTCTAATCAAATTATTTGTCTGGAAATTGGCTGGATTTATTGGAAAACTTTGGTGGAATCATTTCATTGCCTTCTACTTCGCCATACTCGCTAATATCGACTGCAACTTGCTATATCGTTGAAGGACTGCCATTTTATCATCGAATATTATTCATCTTAATATCTCAACCTCGTCAAAATGCTACATATATATATATATATATATATATATATATATATATATATATATATATATATATATATATATATATATATATATATATATATATTTCTTTTACTTTTTCAATGTCTGCTTTAAAAATTTTCATTAAAATTACGTAAAACGTATTTGCATGAGATATATGTTTTCATTTATGGAAAATAGTTTCGCTTTTATTTTTAAATTAATAAAGCTCATTTTTGAAAAATATGATCAGTTCTACCTTAGAAAAAACTTAATCATTTTTGTTACCTTTAAATGGATTTATAGCTTCTTTTCCAGTCTAACAAAGCTATATTGTTTTTTCTGCAGTATATATGTTTGAAGTGAAGTTTATTATAAATGCATATGTGTAGAGTATTTGCTGAAACAAAATGGCCCCACAATTAACTGAAGCAACGAAAGGCCAAATGATTGGCATGTGGCAAGCTGGAAGAAGTTTTCGTTATATAGCTGGGCATTTTCAAGTGTCTCTTCAAACTGTTTCAACATGGATTAATAGGTAAGGTTTATATTGGTAGTTTATTGCGAAGAAAAAATTACAATATTTCTTCTATAACTTTCGTATTTAAATCTATTCGATTAAACAGGCTAATTGAAAAAAAATTACAAGTTATTTTTATGGTTTTCTGATAGGCAAGATTATTTCCCAATCGCTAGCAGTGTGCAAAAAAATCTAATAATAATAATAATAATAATAAATAATAAATGTCATATGGCAAGTTTTCTTCCCAGGAGGCATTAATGAGTTAATTGTAAAATTTCAAATGAACTACCAGAATAGGTTTAATCATAGAATTATTACCCCTATTCCGAAGGAGAATAACGGATGTAAAGTTATTCAGATGTCTTTATAACATATATTTAGTTTTAGGTCTTCAAATAAATCGGAATGTAAATTCTGCGAACATATCTCAAAACAAGACACCCCCCCCCCCCCTCTCGCTACTAAAAAAAAGCAATGTCTGGATTTATTTTCAGACTAAAAAACAATTTATCTGCGTTTTTTTTTTTTGTTATTTTTACTTTGTTTCATTACGCTGCTTTATACTATTTTTTTTTAATTCTAAATTTTGTATCTGTCAATATTATTCACGTTTCTGCCAATAAACTAAAGAAAAGGCGAGTTAAATAGATGCAAAATCTGAGAAAAAGTATTATAAAAGCACCTGTAAAATTCCAATAACATTTACATATTCTAAGACTATTTTAATTACAAATAATCTTATGGTTTTTTAATCCCTTTGTGACGATAGTCTATTACAGAATTTTTAATAATTTACCACCGGTTTTTCAAAACAGAAATTTTCGTCTAATTGAATTGTGGAAATGCTAAGATATAATAAGGCAAAGCTTGCAATAAAAAATAACTGGTGGGAAAAATCGAGGATTCTGAGCATCTTATGCGTCACGCATACGTGTCGCTCGTCCCCAAGGGGTTAAAATCGGATAATTCAACACTTGTAAACATTATCTTACAGCATATAACAATAACCGAAACTTATTAAGTGAGTAAAATGGTCATATCGGTAAAACATAATACATTAAAAGGTGACATTCTGCAGCATTTCAACAATCGAGTACCGAACTTCAATTTGGATACAGCCCCTTAAATATGCTCATTATAAAGTAATTAATTTCTCAGAAACTAATCGTAGGAATTTAATGAAATTTGGTATCTAGGCATAGTTTGAACTGCAGATTTCAAATATGTTGTCAAATTTGGGTCTTGCTATTGAAAAAAACAAAGTTTGGGTGTGTTTTTATATGTATATGGCCCCCTAAGCAAATTTTATATACATCACTTAAAAGTAGACTTTATTTCCAATCGTTTGGTACCAGTCACTTCCTTCTACTATAATTTGTTGCAGAGTTAGTAGGGGGTGTTCCGTTTTTTTTTTCCACGACTGTACATCTACATACAGAAAGGGTGGGACACATTAGCTCTCAGGCTTTGATAGCCAGTGAGTTAAAAAATGGTTTTCACTATATCCAGTAACCCGGACGACAGGGTTGTTTGCTTAAAATTTGCTTAGGGGTCTCTGTGAAGCCCCCATTTCACTAGCTCAGTCACTCTATCATTGTACAGTCATAAAACGCACACGCACACGCACACACACACACACAAAGCACAAAGCACAGAGGCATCGGTGGTGCGTGGCCAATAAAAGGTTGGCAACCACTGACCTATATCCTGTAATCTTATATCCAACTAGCTGTTACCCGTGACTTCGTTCACGTATCATTAAAAGAAGCATAAATGCATTAATTAAGCAAAATATTTCATTCCCGATAATTAGAATCGTAAATAATTAACTAACTCTTTATCACATTCCATAGGAGACAATACCGTATTTCTATGTTATACAGGCCTTGACATAACTAAGTTTTAAAAAAGTGAAAATTTGTGACAAATAATCACGAAAAGGAAACTGCAACCAATGAAAAAAGGCGGGCCAAATAAAATCGTGGAAATCGGCGAATTGTGTAAAAACATATGTCAAGTTTACCTGGTAAACTATTTTACTTTTCACGCCTTTGTGAAACGTTTTAGTAACATCCTTCAAAGATAATGGAAATAGTATATTCTTTTTCATTAAATTCAATTCTTGTGAATAGGGAGCAATAATTGTAGACCTAACTGCAAGCACCTTAAATTTGCCTCCTTGATTTAATTTATACCTGAAAAAAAAAATCTTTATTTCTAAATGAAAATATGTTGACAGACGACTTTTTGTTCTCCAGAATAAATTGATTCATGAAGTTTGAATATGTGAAAATACGTTTTTATTTTTCGAAAATTTTACTGTAATCAAGATTTTTTTTTTCTTTCACTATCTATTCAAATTGAAAATACATTCTTTTTTTCAGTTTTAATGAGAAAAAATATATTAATCCGTTTTATTTCTTCTTTTTTATCCACAAAAATGGAATAATTTAGTTGCCATTTTTAGAAAAACTTCGTTAAAATTTACAAAAAAAAAAAAAAAAAAAAAATCTCGGAATTTAAATCATTTTTTTAAATTCTGAGAGTTTATGACATCCTCGGATCAATGATAACCGGTCTTAAGTAAATCGTGTTGCGTTCGACAACCTGAAAGGAGTGGTTGCGAAATACAAACAGGCGGTCAGATTTTAATATAATAGATTCGTATTTATTTTTCTTTTCCTAATAATTACGTTTTGGTTTTTGGCAAAAAACTCTCATCTGTATGTAACTGCTATTCATGCTTAATAATCGGTGTAGATAAAAAAAAATATTTCAAATTTTTCGTTTTAAATATGGCGTAAAAGTCATTTACTTTCTAAACTTACCGATCCTTGTATGATTAATGTAAGGAATTGATTCACGCTCCTTGTAAAACACATTTGAAAATTCCCGTTCTATTTCAAATATGACGTCACTTTTTCCTCAGAGAAATCTCTTTTTAATGGCATAATTCTTGTTAATTTTCTTTTTCTGGCAATCAGGGTGTAAATTTTAGCGGAAAACTCACATTTGTATGTAACTGGTATTCAAGCTAATTATTAATCAGTAACGATAAAAAATATTCAGTTTTTCTTCTTAAATAATACGTCCATTATCCATCTACTTTCATTATACATTGATATTCATGCTCCTTGTATTATTACGAACATTTGGAAATTACATGTTTTATTTATGAAGTCATATTTGTCCAAACCGAGGAGGATCCTTTTCATAGTTACATGGTCCAAGCGAAATCTATTTTAAATAATATAATTATTGCTCATTTTTCCTTCTAATTATAACGCAATTTTTAACAGAAAAAGATCTTTTTAATGTAACCGATATTCATACTGTATCATGTCATACTGTATCATCATGTATAATGTTATTTAAATATCACGGAAATTCATCTTCTTTTGAATTCTTTTTAATTTTCATTTTTCACGTGAAAATCGTTCAATTGAAAATTAGTTGTTGAGGAAAAATTATTTTTCCGAGTTTTTATTTTTTGGCAACGATCAAAGCCCTAGCACCGATAAAGTAAAATGGTTAAATTTTATTGAAAAATGTCCATTTATTCTCTATGAAAATAATGATATTTTTAATTATTAAAGAAAATATTTGAATAAAATAAATAAAACCTAGTCTATGTTCATTTGAGGGTTATAATCAAACTACATGCAAAAATACAGGATCATTAAAAGCTTCATTTTGACGCTGGCTTCAGCCTAACATTTGCACACAATCAGATTTATAATATTATTAGGATACATTTTAATCGACAAATTGTCGCAAAGAATAATTATAAAAGCAAAAAAATATTTAAAAAAAACCCCTCTTTTATAAGCATTCAATGATTATATTGGAAATCATATCTAATTTCATGACTGCAATTCTTGATTTTTCCAAAAAATTTCCGATACAATACGTTAATTTGGCGTGGTCACCGAACCCGATTATGGAAAATTCACCGCATTTTTTACGCTTGACAGAAAGCGCGAACTAATAAATTAAAAAAATAATTTTTTTTTTTTTTTTTTTTGCTCTATTCCTTTTTTAAGATATGGCAACAGGAAAGGAAAAAAAATTAAATTACATTTTTAGTACTTCTAAATTGATTTCTCAACGTATAATCATAATTTAATTAATATGAAACTATTAGTTGATTAAAGAATATTTTTAAAAGATATATAATACATTCTTACTTTTTATTTATATTTTCTACTCTTTCAGTATTTAAAACCGTTGTTCCAGCTTTACAGTTAGGCGGCCTTTTTTGACGAGCGTGGTTTGGCACATGATTAAATCCATTGTTATTGTCAATCGTATACAATTAACCATAAACAATATTTGGCAATTTATCATCTATAGCGGACTAACGGATAAATGCCTTAAAAATAAGTTTATTTTATAATTAAGTTCTAAAAGTATTAAAATGCTGTATTGCCATCGGTAACACGCAAAGTTGTGTTAAATCTGTCCTGTCTACTTTTAACTTGAGTACGGCTATGATAAAGTAAAACAAAAAATCCCTGACGGCTCGGCCTACACGCACAGGTAGATTTCGAAGACGCAAACCGTGGGGCCCCTGTTTATTGAGAATTGCAGAAGAAATGACCTTTTTGTCATGATGCGGCAGTTGAGACCGCCCACTTCAAAATCTACTTGTGTCTGTAGGCGGAGCCGGCAGTGATTGTTTTATTTTTTTTTTTATTTTATTTTTATTTTTTCTGCTGTAAGTGTAAGGGTTGGTCCTATAAAAAACTTGTCAATATAAAAGTTGCAAGATAATATTAAGAGGATTTATAATAAATTTAAGCGGATTTAATGTCTTGTGAATTGACGAAGTTATGAATTTTTTTTTGCTTAAACCCCCTATTCCTACCCCCCTTGAGGCCATTTTTAATGATATAAAAAATCTCTTGTACATAAATTTTCGGCCCATTTTCTAGAAGTAATAATAACTTTAAACGGATTCAATATGTATCATAATTAAGAAGTTATGGGGGTTTTTTCTGTTTTCACAAAAAGCCCCCCATTTCCCTCTCCCTTTGATTCGATTTTGCCCATTGCTTGCCCTTTTGAACTTGACCGAGATTTTATGCCCCTTTATTTTATGCATTAGATTGAAAGAGATTTGTGCAGAATTATTAAAGTTATCGTGTCCATAAAAAAGTGATATAGATAGATAGATATAGATAAAGTTTTGAACTCGGTGTGGTTTTGGGTTCTGGGAGTCATGATCGGCGTAGAACTACAAAAAATTTTCAGAAATTCCAACATAGGGGAGAATGTAATAGGTAATATTTCTTACGAAATCTAACCTAAAATACATTTTATTTAGATTTACTCTATTTCCTGTTGGCGGTTGTTATCAGCATAAAAGAATGTTGAGTTGTATCTGTCCTATCTAATTTTAGCTTGGGATATGGTAGCCATATGAGGGGGGGGATCCATTTTAAAATTTTAATTATGAGGGGCGATAACAGCGTAAAATAAGCCTATAATCTAATAATTTTTATCAAAACATAAAATTTGATCATGGCAAACGCTTATTCTGAAGATTTCGACGAAATTCGTTCGTAGAAATGGAAAGTGAGTTTAAATTACGCCAGAAAAGTTAGATAAAAACATAATCCTAATCCTAATCCTATCCTAATCATATTATAAGTCTGATTGTGTGCAAATGTTAGGCTGAAGCCAGCGTCAAAATGGAGCATTTAATGATCCTGCGTATCTTTGCATATAAGTTGATTATAACCCTCAAATGAATATAGGCTGGTTTTTGTTAATTTTATTTCAATATTTTTCTTAATAATTCAAAATTTCATTATTTTCATACAGAATAAATGGACATTTTTTCGTATATTTTAAAATGGTTGGTTTGGCCCAAAGGGCCCGGTTTTGCAGCTTTTTTTAAAATGGTTAAATTTATTTTACCGTTGCTAATACTTTATCGTTGCCAATATAAAATAAAACCCCTGAGTAATAATTTTTAATCAACAATTTATTTTCAAGTGAAAATTTTCCACGTGAAAAATGAAAAGGAAATGAATTATTTAAGAATTAAACAGAATATGAAATGATGTCATATTAGAAATAAAACGTGCGTTTTCAAATATTTGATAATAATACAAAGTGCATAAATACGAGTAAGTATGGAAAACAAGCGAATATGATGTCATATATAGAAAAATAAAACAGATTTGTTTTGATGTTGGAATAAAGTGATCTTGGGTTATCAAATTATTTGTGACTAGCAAGCTACGCCCGCTGCGCTGGTCAGTTTCTACAAATGAACCTTGAAGCAAACAAAATATATCGTTTAATTTGACCTTGTATTTGAAAGCAATCTGTATATTTATATGGAATATCCTTCCACATTACTGAAAAATGACGTGATTGCGCTATTATATTTTCTAATGTGTAGTCAAAATTTTAGCTGTTAAGGACCAACTCTTTTATTTGGTCATTTACAGTTAAGGTTTGCTAAAGAATGATAAAACTATATGCAATATACTAAAACCATCACTAAAAATAATCGAACTAACAATGCAAACTAATTAACAAAATCCATTCAGTAGAAGTTTTTATAAAGGCTAATCTTTTATAATCGGGTTCATCTGATTATAGAACTTTTCCACGTAATTCTAAAACAGAACAATATAAAATATACTAAAACCATCCTTACAAATTATCTACTTAACAATGCAAGTCGCAAAAAATACGCCCAGTAAAAACTTTCAAAAAGGCTAATCTTTCGGAATCGGGTTCTCCTGACTGTATAACCTTCACACAACTGTTTGACTAAGCAGCGTAGAACAATATGTAGTACATTAAAACCATTCCTGAAATAGCATCTGACTAACAATACAATTCTCATCAAAATCCGTCCAGTAGAACTTTTTCAGAAGGCTAATCTTTCATAATCCGAATCAAATACTGAAAAAGCTAATCACACAACTGTTTGACTAAGCAGCGTAGAACAATATGTAGTACATTAAAACCATTCCTGAAATAGCATCTGACTAACAATATAATTCTCATCAAAATCCGTCCGGTAGAACATTTTCAGAAGGCTAATTTTTCATAATCCGAATCAAATACTGAAAAAGCTAATATTTGATAAAAAAAAAATATCACCTGATTTTCGAATTTCCCCCTATAATTCCTTTCTTTTTTTAAATAAAATTAATAACAGCTTTTTCTTTTATTTTTCCAGCTGTATAGCCATTTCAATTCTTTCTGCATCAAAAAAAAAAAAAAAAAAAAAGACACCTTTTGGCTTAAAATCAAATTGTTTAGGATCAAAAGTAAAATCAAAATCGCCAAAAACAAAAGATAAATCGCGAAATATTGTTTCGATAGCAATCTTGCCCCTTGAATAATTTTTTAAGCATTGCGAACATTCCCAATCATGTTTAAATTAAATATTTTCGTTTTATAATATTCTCTCATCAAAACTCTTTTTTCTTTCTTTCTTTTTTTTTTTTTTTTTTTTTTTTTTTTAATTAATTTAACACAGTTTTTCTTTTATTTTTGGAGATGTATAGCCTTTTCATTTCTTTCTGCAACAATAATGATCGCCAAAAAAATAGCAACGGTAACCTTTTCGGCCAAAATAACAAAACTTTCTATCATAATTCAATAACTAATCTACGTAGAACGTGTTATACATATAAACCTTCCTCTTGAATCACTCTATCTATTAAAAAAACCGCATCAAAATCCGTTGCGTAGTTTTAAAGATTTAAGCGTACATAGGGATATAGGGACAGAAAAAGCGACTTTGTTTTATACTATGTAGTGATTAATACTATGTAGTGATTAATACTATGTAGTGATTTATTTATCTTTTTTTTTTTTTTTTTTTCTTATGAAAGTAATTATTTTAAATGTACCTAATATATGTATTTTAAATCTATGTGTTGTAAATTAAAGTTCTGTGTTTTATGTGAAATGAGTGAAATATTTATATTTTTAATGAATTCAATACGAATGATGGGATAGGTTGGCGATTTATCGTCTGCACACGGCTAACATAAAGATACCATATTTTTAATTTAAATTTTAAAAAGTAAAAAAAAAAAAAAAAAAAAATATTGGATGGCAAATGTCAATGATATGCATCGCAAAATTATCCGTATCGAAAATCAGAAAATCTTAATAAAAATAACTATATTTTTTAAAAGAAAGTTGCTTTTCTCATAAAAGCTAAAGATGTAATATGATTGCGTCGAAGTACATACAGCATTTTTCCTCTATCATTTTCCCACAATCGAAAACACATTTGTAAATCGTCGTTTCGAACCGGAATTTAATTTTACATTTCTTTTAGTTTTAAAATAGGAAAAACTTTGTTGTCTTTTTTAAATATAGCTTTTTTTAAAGTTGTTTCATAATAGATTTTTGTAAAGTCTTGTAGGATAAGAAAAATTGCATAGATTTTAAAGCAATGTTTAAGTAAAATTACAATATTTTTTTAACTTAAAACACAACAATGTTATCGAAAAGAAAATCGATTTTACCAACAAATTCGCGTAGTGCAAAGAAGAAATCAAAAAGTACTGAATCTTTTCTTCAGCCGAATTGTGTAAAGTTGAACAACAAGCCGATCGTGCCAATTCATAACATTATAAACGTGAAAGCGCGTTCTATACAGTAGAATTTTTTGTACATATAGGTAGAACATTTTCGAGAATAGGAAGGTTAGAGGTCTGTAATTAGATCCATAGTTAATTTGCTTTTTTTTTATCAAGTGAAATTTGGCGCAAAATTAAATACATTGTTATAACCAGATTTGTTTTTTGCGTGGTAAACACTTAATGGTATTTTAGATGATCATTTCCCCGCTCACCTTTGATGCCAACTATGACTGTAAAACATATTAAAAAATATTAGCCGATAATTGTTTAATTTTCTTATTGCTTCATGATGTAAATAGTCTTCCTGGTTCATACTTTAAACCTGAATCGGTCATGCCATTGTCGTTCAATTTTTATTCCTAATCCTAACCCTAATCGTATCCTATCCTAATCCTGATAATAACTTTAAAGAATATTCTTTGACACGAATATATAAATTAAATCAATATCCATAAATGGGATGAATGGAAAATAGAATAAATAGAAATGGCAAAATAAAATAACAAGAAAGTACATTTATTCGACACCTAACCCTAGAGAAAGCGTAAAAAATTTCAAGCGCATGAAATAAATCAAAATAATCCTATATATACTAACAAAAATATGTAAATTTAGATCATCAGATTTGTGTCGTCTGTGTTTATTTGCTTATAGTGTTCTTGACGCAATAGAGAAAGTATCGAGGTTAAATTGGGCAGAATTTAAAGTACTTTCTAGCAACCTTTATTCAGATTTTAGAATCGCATCAGATTGTTATATTTTTGTGAAATATCTATCAATGTATAAAATCCACAAGCAGTTTGTTCGCTATTTACACCACTTGGCGTGAAGCACTTAATTTAATATATATATAAACAAGATAATGTAGTAAGAAATATATAACATATGTCTATGCACATAAACAATATAATAATGCCCATTTAGCAATGCAAACATATACAAATTGTACACCAAATACCACCTAAAATGCACTGTTGTATAGAAGAATTCTGCCAGTGTTGTTTTTCGTTTTACGAAGAGGAATTCCTCGATTTTCATGATTTTACTTGGTCCTCCTTTTTTCATTAGTTGCAGTTTTATTTTCGCGATTGTATATATTATTTGGCATGAAATTTCACTTTTTTAAGACTGGGTTATGTCAAGGCCCTATAGCAAAGAAATACCGTATGGTCTCCTATAAAATGTGATAAAGCTTTGGTTAATTATATATGTTGTTAATTATCAAGTGAAATATTTTACTAAATTAATGCATTTATTCTTTTTTAATGTTACGTGAACGAAGTTACGGGTAACAGCTAGTAATATTATAAATCTGATTGTGTGCAAATGTTAGGCTGAAGCCAGCGTCAAAATGGAGCATTTAATGTTCCTGTATCTTTGCATATACGTTGATTATAACCCTCCAATGAACATAGGCCGGTTTTTGTTCATTTTATTCAAATATTTTTCTTAATAATTCAAAATTTCGTTATTTTCATAGAGAATAAATGGACATTTTTCCATAAAATTTAACCATTTTACTTTATCGTTGCTAGAGCTTTGATCGTTGCCAATAAATAAAAACACGAAAAAAATTCCTCAACAATTAATTTTCAATTGAACAATTTTCACGTGAAAAATGAAAATGAAAAAGTATTCAAAAGAAGATGAATTTCCGTGATATTTGAAACAAAAATATGGAGTATTTGTTATTATACATGAAGTATGAATATCGGTTACATTAAAAAGATCTTTTTCTGTCAAAAAACTGCGTTATATCTAGAAGGAAAAATGAACAATAGTTATATTCTTAAAAATAGATTTCGCTTGGACCATGGAACTATGAAAAGGATTCTCATCGGCTTGGACATATATGACGTCATAAATAAAACATGTGTTATCAAATAGTCGTAATAATACAAGGAGCATGAATATCAATGTATAATGAAAGTAGATAGATAATGGACGTAATATTTAAGATGAAAAACTGAAATATTTTTTATCGATACTGATTAATAATTAGCTTGAGTACCAGTTACATACAAATGTGAGTTTTCCGCTAAAATTTACGTCCTGATTGCCAGAAAAAGAAAATTAACAAGAATTATGGCATTAAAAAGAGATTTCTCTGAGGAAAATGTGACGTCATATTTGAAATAAACGAGGCTAACGAAAAAGACAGGTTACCGCGGTGCATTCCACTTATCTTTTTTTACAGACTGCTAGACTGACGCGATGCTCTTTTCATACACCTTCCTTGGTGCATTCGAGCATCACGTGACTCCGGCGGTCTGTAAAATAAAGATACGCGTAAAGCACCGCGGTAGCCTTTCTTTTTCGTTAGCCTCGTGAAATAAAACGGGAATTTTCAAATGTGTTTTACAAGGAGCGGGAATTAATTCCGTACATTAATAATACAAGGATCAGTAAGTATAGAAAGTAGATTAGTTTCACGACATATTTAAAACGAAAAATTGAAATGTTTTTTTATCTATACCGATTATTAAGCATGAATATCAGTTACATACAGATGAGAGTTATTTGCCAAAAACCACACCATGATTATTAGAAAGATAAAAATAAATACGAATCTATTATAATAAAATCTGACCGCGTGTTTGTATTTCGCAACTACTCTTTTCAGATTGTCGAACGCAACGCGATTTACCTAACACCGGTTATCATTCATCCGAGAATGTCATAAACTCACAGAATTTTAAAAAAATGATTTAAATTCCGAGAAATTATTATTTATTTATTTATTTATTTATTTATTTATTTTGTAAATTTTAACGAAGTTTCTCTAAAAATGGCAACTAAATTATTCCATTTTTGTGGATAAAAAAGAAGAAATAAAACGGATTAATATATTTTTTCTCATTAAAATTGAAAAAAAAAAAAAGAATTTATTTTCAATTTGACTAGATAGTGAAAGAAAAAAAAAATCTTGATTACAGTAAAATTTTTGAAAAATAAAAACGTATTTTCACATATTCAAACTTCATGAATCAATTTATTCTGGAGAACAAAAATCGTCTGTCATCATATTTTCATTTAGAAATAAAGATTTTTTTTTTTTCAGTTATAGATTAAATCAAGGAGGCAAATTTAAGCTCCTTGCATTTAGGTCTACAATAATTGCTCCCTATACACAAGAATTGAATTTAATGATAAAGAATATACTATTTCCATTATCTTTGAAGCATTGCTATTAAAACGCTTCACAAAGGCGTTAAAAGTAAAATGGTTTACCAGGTAAACTTGACATATGTTTTTATATAATTTGCCGATTTACCCGATTTTAATTGGCCCGCCTTTTTTCATTGGTTGCAGTTTCCTTTTCGTGATTATTTATCACAAAATTTCACTTTTTTAAAACTTAGTTATGTCAAGGCCTCTATAACATAGAAATACTGTATTGTCTCCTATGAAATGTGATAAAGAGTTGGTTAATTATTTACGTTTCTAATTATCGGGAAGGAAATATTTTGCTTAATTAATCCATTTATTCTTCTTTTAATGATACGTGAACGAAGTCACGGGTAACAGCTAGTCCTAATCCTAATAATATTATAAATCTGATTGTGTGCATATGTTAGGCTGAAGCCAGCGTCAAAATGAAGCATTTAATTATCCTGTATCTTTGCATATAAGTTGATTATAACCCTCAAATGAATATAGGCTGGTTTTTGTTTATTTTATTTCAATATTTTTCTTAAATAAAAATTTCATTATTTTCATACAGAATAAATGGACATTTTTTCGTATATTTTAAAATGGTTGGTTTGGCCCAAAGGGCCCGGTTTTGCAGCTTTTTTTAAATGGTTAAATTTATTTTACCGTTGCTAATACTTTATCGTTTCCAATATAAAATAAAACCCCTGAGTAATAATTTTTAATCAACAATTTATTTTCAAGTGAAAATTTTCCACGTGAAAAATGAAAAGGAAATGAATTATTTAAGAATTAAACAGAATATGAAATGATGTCATATTAGAAATAAAACGTGCGTTTTCATATATTTGATAATAATACAAAGTGCACAAATACGAGTAAGTATGGAAAGCAAGCGAATATGATGTCATATATAGAAAAATAAAACAGATTTGTTTTGATGTTGAAATAAAATGATCTTGGATTATCAAATTATTTGTGATTAATTTCTCTTTTTTTTTCTTTTTCTTTTCACATGAAAGGAATTATTTTAAATGTACGTAATATATGTATTTTAAATGTATGTGTTGTAAATTAAAGTTCTGTGTTTTAAATGAAATGAGTGAAAGATTTATATTTTTAATTAATTCAATACGAATGATGGGATAGGTTGGCGATTTATCGTCTGCACACGGCTAACATAAAGATACCATATTTTTAACTAGCTGTTACCCGTGACTTCGTTCACGCAACTTTAAAAGAAGAATAAGTACATTAATTAAGCAAAATATTTCACTTGCGATAGTTAAAAACGTTAATAATTAACTATTTATCACATTTCATAGGAGACAATACGGTAATTTTTGTTATAGGGACCTTGACATAACTCAGTCTTAAAAAAGTGAAATTTTGTGCCAAATAATCGCGAAAATGAAATTGCAACCAATGCCAAAAGGAGGGCCAAATAAAATCGTGGAAATAGACGAATTGGGTAAAAACAATTGTCAATTTTACCTGATAAACAATTCACTTTTAACGCCTTTGTGAAACGTTTTAACAGCCGTCCTTCAAAAACACATTAATTGGAAATAATATATGCTTTTTCTTTAAATTCAATTCAGGCTCCTTGGTTTAATGTATAACTGAAACAAATCTTGTGTTCTAAATGACAATATGTTGACAGACAATTTTTGTTCTCCAGAATAAATTGATTCATGAAGTTTGAATATGTGAAAATATGTTTTTATTTTTCGGATAATTTACTGAAATCATGATTTTGTTTTCACCATCTATTCAAAGAGAAAATAAATTCTGTTTTTCAGTTTTAATGAGAAAATGGTGTAAAAAATATACTGATCTGTTTTATTTCTCCTTTTTTATACACAAATATGGAGTAATTTACTTTCCGTTTTTAGATAAACTTCGTTAAAATTTACAAAAAAAAATCTTGGCATATAATTTAATTTTTTAAATTCTGAGAGTTTGTGTGACATCATCGGATCAATAATAACCGGTATTAAGTAAATCGCGTTGCGTTCGATAATCTAGGAGTAGTTGCGAAATACAAACACTCGGTCAGATTTTAATATAATAGATTCGTGTTCATTTTCCTTTTCTTAAAATTATGATGTGATTTTTAGCAGAAAACTCTCATCTGTATATAACGGATACTCATGCTTAATAATCAGTATAGATAACAAAACATTTAATTTTTTCGTTATAAATATGGCGTGAAACTCATCTACTTTCTATACTTACTGATAATTGTATTATTAATGTAAGGAATTGATTCACACTCATTTTAAAACATATTGGAAGATTCCCGTTTTATTTCAAATATGACGTCTCTTTTTCCCCAGAGAAATCCCTTTTAAATGACAAAATTCTTGTTAATTTTCTTTTCTAGGCAATTAATTTCAATTACTGGCATAGGGGAAATTATGTTACTTTAACGAAATAATATTAAATCTTTAGGTTTAATCAACAAAAATGGAACTATTAACATTCGTCATTTTTTTTTAGGTAATTGATTTATTTGTTTTAGTTTTAAGAATGTAAATAACTATTTCCCGCTATCCATGACGTCATTTTCGACATGGATAATTTTGCGGAGCATATTATTAAAATTTTCTAACGATTTTCTTTTGAAACTGCTTTTTACTTTTTTTAAAATTTAAATAAAAAATACGGTATAGTTATTGTTGGGGAACCGTCGGTAGCGTAATAAATTTTCTTATTTTTATAAATAGTTAAATCAGTCTTCAAATTTAATATACATTTTCATCTTTTGATATGTTAAAGAAGTTTGTTCAGCTTACCTGAAATTTTCCTTATGCGCTGAATATACCCACAGTAGTAATCCAAAGTGTTGTAGCGATATTTATCTGATCCATTGATTCACTTATATTGGAAGAATAATAAATAGTATTAGTAGAAAATGACAATTGTGTGAAATAAACAGAAGATTCATTTTCCTTTGAATATAATATAATTCTTGGCTAGATGTACATGTTTAAAATCGCATTTTGGAGGCTGCGTATAAGTGCTCCAATTTTACATTATATTAAATATATTTACATCATATATATACAAGAGCGTCTTAACTGCTCGGAAACATTTTGGAAACTGAAGGGAGATTGTTATTTGAGTTCTGTGTACACGCGCGGGACAAACAGCTGTACTTTGAAGGAGGGACATCTGCAGTATTTCTCCAATTAGTTAGTTTCGACAGTCTCTGGTTTTATTCACTGTTTTTCAGCTGCGGCACTTGAAGTACTTATTGGTAATTGGGGTCTGGTTTTTAACATGTTTTTCAATCGTTCGCTGCACGTGGAGATTAATTAACTGCATATAAAAAGTTTCTCCGTCACTCCCCCGTAATCTCCTGTGTGGGGAATGGTTGAAGATTCAGTTTCTTACGGTGTTTCTCGTACACAGGTTTGGGAGTGGGTTTCGTGAGAGTGTCGGCTGTCATTTCTTCAGTGGGGCAGTATTGTAGATCGATTTTTCCTTCTTCTTTCATCAGTTTGATGTTGTGGAAACGTATGTCGATGTGTTTGGATCGCTTAGTATCTTTATCGTTTTCAGTCATTTTTATACAGGACATATTATCCTCAAAAATCGTGATGGGTAGTTTTTGTGGAATGTTGAGGTCGCTTAGCAAGTTTGTTATCCAACTTAATTCTTGTGCTGCGTTGCTAGCTGAAACGTATTCAGCTTCGGCTGACGAAAGTGCAATGCAATTTTGCCTTTTTGTAATCCAGTAAATCGGCGATTTTCCTAGCATGAATAGATTTCCTGACGTTGATTTACGTGTTTTCAAGTCACCTGCCCAGTCTGCATCGGCGTATGCTGTTAGGATGGGCTTGCTGTTTGCGCTAAGAGTTAAATTCAAATTTTCTGTAGTTTTAAGGTATGAAATGATTCTTTTTACTGCTGACCAGTCCTTTTGGCGTGGTGTTTCATTTCTACGACATAATATGTTGACTGCTGCGGATATGTCAGGACGCGTGATTGTTGATATGTAAAGTAATGTGCCTGTGGCTTGTCGATATTTCGTGTTATTAGGTAAAAGATTATCATCGTCTTCAAGTCTGTTGAATCCAGCAATCATTGGTGTGTAATGAGGTTTCATGTCGTTTAAATTCAGTTTTTTCACTAGTTCCTGTATTTTATTGTTTTGATTTAGGTAATATGTATCGTTGATTTTATTAATGTTTATGCCTAGGTAATTACTCACTTCTCCTAAGTTTTTTAGTTCATATTCTTTCTTAAGTTGGTTTATTGTTTCTTCGATATCACTGTCCTTTCCTGCTATCAGGATATCATCTACATAAATGATGATGTATATCGGATTTTCTTGATTTGATTTAAAGTACAGACATGGATCATTTTTGCTCTGTATGAAATTATTGTTTGTGAGTGTTTCCGATATTTTGGTGTACCAGGCCTTTGCTGCTTGCTTAAGACCGTAGATGGCTTTTTGAAGTTTACAAACTTTTCTTTCATCGCCGGGTTTAATATACCCGTCTGGTTGACTCATATAAACAGTTTCAGTTAATTCACCATGCAAGAATGCTGTGGTTATGTCAACATGTTTCACGTTCAAATTTTTGTGCAATGCAAAGATGAGAAATGCACGTATTGTAGCGTGCGAAACTACAGGTGCGAAAGTTTGATCATAGTCAATCCCGAATCTTTGACTATATCCTTGTGCTACTAGACGCGCATTATAGCTTTGAATATTTCCTAAATTGTCCTTTTTTAGTTTAAAGGTCCATTTTGAACCGATAATTTTTGTTCCGGGTGGTGGATCTGTTAAAGTCCAAGTGTTATTTTTTCTTAGGCATTGGATTTCATTTTGTGTTGCTTTTATCCAATTTTGTTTATCATTAGTATTTTTCATTTTTTCGATATCTTCCCAATTTTCGGGAATGTTTTCAGATGAACTATTTATGAGACAAACATATCTGTCAGGAGGAACGCCTCTATTTGTCCTATTAGACCTTCTTGGTTCAATTGGTTGCTGTTTGGGCACGGATGGTGTCTCTTCACTGTCAAGTTTTATTTCTAAGTGATTTTCATGTCTATCCGGTAATTGTGTATTGTCATCGGATGTTTTTGTGGTGATTTGTATCTCCTCAATGTTATCTGAGTGTACATTTTCATTCTCAAGAAATTTTACCGTTCTCGCTATTATAATTTGTTTTCCTTGTGTGTGAATTCTATAACCAGTCGATCGTGTATCATAACCTACAAACGTTCCGGTTTGAGCCCTGTTATCGAGTTTTCCTCTATTTACTTTATCGACGTAAAATAGCGCTTTACAACCGAATGTTCTTAAGTGTTTTAAATTCGGTTTAACTCCTTTCCATAATTCGTAAGGTGTTCTGTTGTTGTTTGCTTTAGTTGGGAGTCGGTTTTGTAAATATGTTGCAGTGTTTATGGCTTCACCCCAAAAATGTTTGCTTAATTTTGCTTGTGATAGCATGCTTCTAGTCATATCTAATAAACTTTTATTTTTTCTCTCCGCAACTCCATTCTGGCTCGGATTATGCGGGACAGTCAATTGGTGTAAAATTCCGTTCTGTTTTAAGTATTCATCTATCTCTTGATTTACATATTCAGGACCGTTATCCGATCTAATTTCCTTAGGTTTTTTACCGAACTGATTGTATATCATCGTTACGTACTCTTTTATCTTTTCAGCAACTTCGCTCTTTTTAGATAATAAATATATCGTAGTATATCGGGAATAGTCATCAATAAGAGTCATAAAATAAATTTTTCCGCCTAAGGTCGGTGTATCTAAAGGTCCACACACGTCACTGTGGATCAAATCCGCAATATTAGTAGCTCGATTTGTTGCTGATTTAGGATACGGCATGTTAGTTAATTTAGTTTCGATACAAGTTACGCATGTTTTATTTTGATGTTTACATTTTCCTATCTTTATTCCGTCCGCAAGTTGATTTGTTATCATTGATTTAATCGCGTCATAATCTCTGTGACCGAGTCTGCGATGCCAGAGATCTATGCAATGTTTGCTGTCACAGTTATACCTTATGTTTACATAATTTTGTGGTTCTTCCACATCGTCCATTTCCTCAATAATGTATAAGTTTTTCTCATTTTTCGCCCTAATATATATTTCTTCATCAAAGATCAAATCGCATTTATTATCGTCGAAGATTAGTTTACAACCGTTTTTAGCGGCTTTACTAACCGAAATTAGGTTCGACTCTAAGTCTGGGACATAAAGCACTTCGCGTAATTTCGTTAGTTTTTCTTTTCCTTCGGGGGTTAATGTTTTTATAAAAACTTCTCCTGAACCTAACGCTGTCAGTTTATTACCATTCGCGATCGTTACTGAAGTTTTATTATAATCTATAAATTTACTAAATAGGCTTTTATCGTTACAAATGTGCGAGGTAGATCCTGAATCGAGAATCCAGTTATTTTTGCCTACTTTTTGAGTGATTAATGCTTTATTTTGCGTTTGATCATTTGCGTATTTTCTTTCGTTTGGAACTTTGTTTTCCCTATGAGTTTCGTTTTTTTCATAACATAATGAAGATGAGAAATTCTTTTTATTTTTGAATTGATTGTTACGAGGATTTCCGGATTGTACCGTGTTTCTGCTCTTGTAGTGCCAGCATTCGTAAGTCGAATGATTTTTCATTTTGCAGTTGTTGCAATATTTTTGTTATCTTCTATTTTCAGTGTGTGTATATCTCCTATTTGTTTTAAATGCTCTCTCACTGTTATTATATCCGCTATGTGATTGTTCTGACATTTCATGTCTACGATTATATTCATCTGTTAATTTGTTTTTGATAAAATCAGGGGTGAGCTCATTTTCTGGTCTCGCCTCCAACGCAGTTATCAAAGTATTGTAACTGGGGGGAAGAGAACACAGAAATAGCGCGGAAATATGTGAATCGCTAATATTTTCTCCAATGGCATTAAGTTTATCTATAATTTGCAAGATATTAGTGATATGTGAGATCATGTTTCCGCCCTCCGCTAATTTAGTACTGTATAATTTTCGTAACAGGTAAAGCTTACTAGATAAATTGCTTCTCTCATGTATATTTTTCAGAGCTTCCCATGTTAATTTTGCAGTTTCTAAGTTTTTTACATTTACGATTTGAGAATCATCAATGCTTAAGTTAATTAAAGCTCTAGTCTTGCGGTCTCTTTTGTGCCATGTGGGGTCGGGTGGAGCTGGTGGATCTTGTACTATAATATCGTCGAGTTCCTCTTTAATCAGGAACATCTGCATCTTGAACTTCCATGTACTATAATTTGTAGAATTGAGTTTTTCAATAAATTGAGTATTTTCTTTTATCGCATTCATTTTTTTTTCTTTTTTTCTTTAGTGTTCTTTTATTTATTATTATATTTTTAGAAATTTGTTAAATTATCGTTTTTGATACTGGGATATTCTTTTTTCAGAATCAGTCTTTCATAATCTTTGTTGGGGAACCGTCGGTAGCGTAATAAATTTTCTTATTTTTATAAATAGTTAAATCAGTCTTCAAATTTAATATACATTTTCATCTTTTGATATGTTAAAGAAGTTTGTTCAGCTTACCTGAAATTTTCCTTATGCGCTGAATATACCCACAGTAGTAATCCAAAGTGTTGTAGCGATATTTATCTGATCCATTGATTCACTTATATTGGAAGAATAATAAATAGTATTAGTAGAAAATGACAATTGTGTGAAATAAACAGAAGATTCATTTTCCTTTGAATATAATATAATTCTTGGCTAGATGTACATGTTTAAAATCGCATTTTGGAGGCTGCGTATAAGTGCTCCAATTTTACATTATATTAAATATATTTACATCATATATATACAAGAGCGTCTTAACTGCTCGGAAACATTTTGGAAACTGAAGGGAGATTGTTATTTGAGTTCTGTGTACACGCGCGGGACAAACAGCTGTACTTTGAAGGAGGGACATCTGCAGTATTTCTCCAATTAGTTAGTTTCGACAGTCTCTGGTTTTATTCACTGTTTTTCAGCTGCGGCACTTGAAGTACTTATTGGTAATTGGGGTCTGGTTTTTAACATGTTTTTCAATCGTTCGCTGCACGTGGAGATTAATTAACTGCATATAAAAGGTTTCTCCGTCAGTTATATTAGCCGTGCGCAGACGGTAAAACGCTAAGTATTGTTACCATACAAAAGAAAAAAGAAAGAAAAAAGTGAAGAAAAAACCCAAGATCATTTTATTTCACCAATCAAAGCATATCCGCTTTATTTTCGATAAATGACGTCATATTCTCCTGTTTCCTATGGTTACGCATATTAAAACCTTGTATTATTATCAAAAACTAAAAAAGTACGTTTTATTTCTAATAATGTTATTTAATCTTCTTTTTAATTATTTCATTTTTTTTATTTCATTTTCATTTTTCAAGTGAAAATTTTTCAATTGAAACTAAATTGTTGAGTAAATATTATTATTCCGGGATTTGAATTAGTTTTGGCAACGATAAAGTATTAGCAACGGTAAAGTAAATTTAACCATTTTAAAATATTATACGAAAAAATGTCCATTTATTCACTATGAAAATAACGAAATTTTGAATTATTAAGAAAAATATTTGAATAAAATAAACAAACATCAGCCTATGTTCATCTGAGGGTTATAATTAACCTATATGCAAAGATACAGGATCATTAAATGCTCCATTTTAACGCTGGCTTCAGCCTAACATTTGCACACAATCAGATTTATAATATTATTAGGATTTAAATTTTAAAAAGTAAATATATATATATTGGATGGCAAATGTCAATGATATGCATCGCAAAATTATCCGTATCGAAAATCAGAGAAAATCTTAATAAAAATAACTATATTTTTTAAAAGAAAGTTGCTTTTCTCATAAAAGCTAAAGATTTAATCTCATCAAAAAGTCACCTGTAAAAAATCCAGCCAAGTCTCGTAACTCATTTACCGTAAAAAGTACTGAGATCGTATAAAGCCAAGTTTAACTATCTTATTAACTCTGAAATTTTCATTCACAAATCACTCCTAGTCTCTACATCTTTAGTTAATTATTATTTTGTGACTTGGCAATTACGTAGCACGAGAATGTGATGTATATAATTAGTCTTAATCAAATAATACTATAACATATTAAAGTGTAATAACTTCCCTGTGCGTATATAATTTGTCTTAATTAAATTATCCCATGCCATCCCATAACATAGTAAGGTGTAATAACTTCCCTGTGCTGCGTAATTGCCAAGTCACAAAATAATAATTAACTAAAGATGTAGAGACTAGGAGTGATTTGTGAATGAAAATTTCAGAGTTAATAAGATAGTTAAACTTGGCTTTATACGATCTCAGTACTGTTTACGGTAAATGAGTTACGAGACTTGGCTGGATTTTTTACAGGTGACTTTTTGATGAGATTTCACTTCTTTTTGTAAGTAATCCTCCTTTTCTTGATTTTGGGTTCTTTTTGGAGATCATCCACTGATTTTCGCTAAGCCCACACTCTGTCCCTATTATTTACAGGTATCAAAAATTTGTAGCTTTAGTTTCGTTTGCAAAGTACTGTAGATAAAAAGAGATTTCAGGATCCTAGGCAAGCACTAAGTTATGGGAGGGGGAGTGTCAAAAGTACTCTCAATTGCTTCCAGGATAGGTGCTATCCATCTGAGATATTACTCGCAGCCCTAGATACTTGATATTTAACATAAAAGAACATTTTAGTATAAAAAGAAAGCCAAAATTAAAATTTCCGGAAATTTCCAATAAATCAAACTATATTCCTTTTTTTCGATGTTTTTTTTTTCGTTTTTTTAGTCTTTTTTTATTATTTACGGATTTTTTAATTTTTCCTTACTTTGTGTACTAAACCCTGCCTTTCTGCCAAATGTCAAGCTTCTAGGACTACAAAATCGAATTATTTTCAAATTTTCGACTTTTTATAAATTTATTGATTTTTCGATTTTAATTCTAAGTTACCTGATTGTCATGCCAATATAGTAATTATTTGATCCGTCTTCTTAGGATCATTTAGGTTCAATTTAGAGATAAATCAAGTGAATCTTAGAGTCACCATGATTTTATTTAGAAAGGACTATCAAGCCATAACCAGCCAGTAATGTCGGGAGGGTAGGGGGAGCTGTGAAATTTTTTGTGGGGCTAACATCATTTAACAATCCATATTTCATATGTGAAGTAAATAGAGTACAACCTGTGAAAGAAAACAAACCTGTCTATAAAGAAATCGCCTATATCGTAGCCAGTCTATAGCGGATCTTTTCTATAACGAAATTCGTAAACGAAAGAAAAGAAACCATAATCCGGGGGAAATAACATAAAACAATTAGGGGCGTTGTACTAGCTAATAGGACAATTATCTTAAAACTAATGTTTCTAGCAGTACAAAATCAAATTGTTTTCGAATTTTCGATTTCTTAAAGATATTTCGATTTTTCGATTTTATTTTCGAATTTAACGAATATTTTAATTGTTCCTTTTATTGATTAGTAAATACTACCTTTACACCAAGTTTTAAGTTTCTAAGACTACAAGATAAAATTATTTTCAATTTTTGATTTTTGTTCGAATTTTTTTTTATAATTTTCTGGATTTTTTAATTTTTTCTTATTTTGTATCCTTTATTACAAATTTCAAGTTTCTAGCTCTACAAAATCGAATTATTTTGAAATTTCTGATCTTTTTCGAGTTTTTCATTCTATTTTCGAACTTATTGTATTTTAATTTTTCCTTTTTCTGTATCCTAAACAATAAGTTTACGTCGAATTTTAAGTTCTAAAGCTACAAAATCGAATTTTATTCAATTTTTCAAATTTTTGAATTTTTTTTCAAATTTTACAGATTTTTTTTATTTTTTTGTATCCTAAATACTACCTTTATTCCAAATTTTAAGTTTCTAGCTTTACAAAATTGAATTATTTTCAAATTTTCGTTTTTTTTTCGATTTTGTGATTTTATTTTCAATTTTTGTTGTGTTTTTAATTTTTTCTTTTTCTGAATCCTAAACACTACCTTTACACCAAATTTTCAGTTTCTAAGAGTACGAGATCATATTATTTTCAATTTCTCTCTTTTTCTTTCTTTCTTTCTATTTTTTCTTTCTTTCTTTATATATCTATTTTTTAATGTTTGCTTATTTAGTATCTTAAATATTACCTTTATTCCAAATTTCGAGTTTCTAGCGCTATGAAATCGAATTATTTGCACAATTTCCTTATTTTTCGATTTCTTTTAATTTTTGGTTTTTATTTTCAAATTTCATTGCGTTTTTACTTTAACTTATTCTGAATCCTAAACACTATCTTTACCGCGAATTTCAAGTTTCTAAGGGCAAAAGATCAAATTATTTTAATTTTTTTCGAATTTTTCGAATTTTTGATTTTTTTTCGAATTTTCTGGATTTTTTAATTTTTCCTTATTTTGAATTCTAAATACTACCTTTATTCCGAATTCCAAGTTTCTAGCGCAACAAAATTGGATTAATTGAAAATTTTCGATTTTTTTTTTCAATTTTTTTTTGTGTTTTTGATGTTTTCTTTTTCTGAATTCTAAACACTACTATTACACCAAATTTTAAGTTTTTAAGACTACAAGATCGTGTTATTTTCAATTTTCAATTTTGTTCAATTTTTTTGAATTTTCAAATGTCTTTTTTTTTTTTTTTTTTTTTTCCGGATTTTATAATTTTTCCTTTCTTTGTATCCGAAACACTAGCTTTATTCCAAATTTTAAGTTTCTGTGGCTGCGGGATCTACACAATCTTTTTGATGACGCGAGAGAGAGTGAGTGTGTGAGTGACAAAAAAGAGTGACAAACTTTGAGTTCATATATCGTCTGCACTAATTTATGGGTATTTTTTGAATTATCCATTTTTTTTAATTTTTCCTTATTTAGTATCTTAAATGTTACCTTTATTCCAGATTTCAACTTTCAAGCGCTATGAAATTGAATTATTTTCAAACTATCCTTATTTTTCGATTTTCCTGATTTTTTCGATTTTTTGTTTTTATTTTCGAATGTTATTGCGTTTTTTATTTTAACTTATTCTGAATCCTAAACACTATCTTTACTGCGAATTTTAAGTTTCTAAGGCTAAAAAATCAAATTATTTAAATTTTTTCTATTTTTTTCGAATTTTTCGAATTTTTGATTTTTTTTTTCGAATTTTCCGGAATTTTTAATTTTTCCTTATTTTGCATCCTAAATACTACCTTTATTCCGAATTCCAAATTTCTAGCGTAACAAAATCGAAAATATATTTGAAATTTTTCAATTTTTTTCGATTTTTTCAATTTTGCTTTCGATTTTTTTGGTGTTTTTTATGTTTTCTTTTTCTGGATACTAAACACTACCTTCACACCGAATCTTAAGTTTCTAAGACTACAAGATCGTATTATTTTCAATTTTCAATTTTGATGGAATTTGTTGAATTTTCGAATGTTTTTTTTTTTCGAATTTTCTGGATTTTATAATTTTTCCTTTCTTTGTATCCTAAACACTACCTTTTTTCCAAATATCAAGTTTCTGGGGCTACGGGATCTACCCAATCTTTTTGATGACGCGTGAACGAGTGAGTAAGAAGTGACAAAAAATCGAATGTTTGAGTTCATATATCGCCTGAACTAGAAAAGACAGAAAGTTGTAATTTTAAAATTTGGTCCTGTGTGCCAAATACTCTCTATAATTGAAGTTTAAAATTTTTGGGATACTCCAGCGCGGAGATATGGGGGGGTCAAAAGTGCCCTGAGTTGCTTCCAGAAAAGTATGCTTACGGCTGTGCTTTCTCGACTTGGCGGAGGCACTGCCGTGCCTCCAGATTTGATTGTGTCGAAATAACAGCATTTTCCCTCTATCATTTTCCCACAATCGAAACACATTTGTAAATCGTCGTTTCGAACCGGAATTTAATTTTACATTTCTTTTAGTTTTAAAATAAAAAAAACTTTGTTGTCTTTTTTAAATATAGCTTTTTTTAATGTTGTTTCATCATAGATTTTTGTAAAGTCTTGTAGGATAAGAAAAATTGCATAGATTTTAAAGCAATGTTTAAGTAAAATTACAATATTTTTTAAACTTAAAAAACAACAATGTTATCGAAAAGAAAATCGATTTTACCAACAAATTCTCGTAATGCAAAAGCAAAGAAGAAATCAAAAAGTAATGAATCTTTTCTTCCAGCCGAATTGTGTAAACTTGAACAAGCCGATCGTGCCAATTCATAACATTATAAACGTGAAAGCGCGTTCTATATAGTACAATTTTTTTTTCATATAGGTAGAACATTTCCGAGAACAGGAAGGTTAGGGGTCTGTAATTAAGTCCATAGTCAATTCGCTTCTTTTTTTTTTTTTTTTTTTTTTTTTTATCAAGTGAAATTTGGAGCAAAATTAAATACATTGTTGTAACCAGATTTGTTTTTTGCGTAGTAAACACTTAATGGTATTTTAGATGATCATTTCCCCGCTCACCTTTGATGCCAACTATGACTGTAAAACATATCAAAAATATTAGCCGATAATTTTCTAATTTTCTTATTGCTTCATGATGTAAATAGACTTCCTGGTTCGTACTTTAAACCTGAATCGGTCATGCCATTGTCGTTCAATTTTTATTCCTAATCCTAACCCTAATCGTATCCTATCCTAATCCTGATAATAACTTTAAAGAATATTCTTCGACACGAATATGTGAATTAAATCAATATCCATAAATGGAATGAATGGAAAATAAAATAAATAGAAATGGCAAAATAAAATAACAAGAAAGTACATTTATTCGACACCTAACCCTAGAGAAAGCGTAAAAAATTTCAAGCGCAAGAAATAAATCAAAATAATCCTATATATACTAACAAAAATATGTAAATTTAGATCATCAGATTTGTGTTGTCGGTATTTATTTGCTTATAGTGTTCTTGATGCGATAGAGAAAATATCGAGGTTAAATTGGCAGAATTTAAAGTACTTTCTAGCAACCTTTATTTACATTTTAGAATCGCATCAGATTGTTATATCTTTGTGAAATATCTATCAATGTATAAAATCCACAAGCAGTTTGTTCACTATTTACACCACTTAGCGTGAAGCACTTAATTTAATATATATACATAAACAAGATAATGTAGTAAGAAATATATAACATATGTCTATGCAAATAAACAATATAATAATGCCCATTTAGTAATGCACACATATACAAATTGTACACCAAATACCACCTAAAATGCACTGTTGTATAGAAGAATTCTGCCAGTGTTGTTTTCCGTTTTACGAAGAGGAATTCCTCGATTTTCACGATTTTACTGGGTCCTCCTTTTTTCATTAGTTGCAGTTTCATTTTCGCGATTGTATATATTATTTGGCATGAAATTTCACTTTTTTAAGACTGTGTTATGTGAAGGCCCCTATAGCAAAGAAATACCGTATGGTCTCCTATAAAATGTGATAAAGCTTTGGTTAATTATATATGTTGTTAATTATCAAGTGAAATGTTTTGCTAAATTAATGCATTTATCCTTTTTTTAATGTTACGTGAACGAAGTCACGGGTAACAGCTAGTAATATTATAAATCTGATTGTGTGCAAATGTTAGGCTGAAGCCAGCGTCAAAATGGAGCATTTAATGATCATGTATCTTTGCATATAGGTTGATTATAACCGTCAAATGAATATAGGCTGGTTTTTGTTTATTTTATTCAAATATTTTTCTTAATAATGCTTCGTTATTTTCATAGAGAATAAATGGACATTTGTTCGTATAATATTTTAAAATGATTAAATTTACTTTACCGTTGCTAATACTTTATCGTTGCCAAAACTAATTCAAAACCCGGAATAATAATTTTTACTCAACAATTTAGTTTCAATTAAAAAAATTTCACGTGAAAAATGAAAATGAAATAAAAAAAATAAAGAATTATAAGGAAGATTAAATAATATTATTAGAAATAAAACGTATTTTTTTTTTAGTTTTTGATAATAATACAAGGTTTCAATATGCGTAACCATAGGAAACAGGCCAATATGACGTCATCCATCGAAAATAAAGCGGATATGCTTTGATTGGTGAAATAAAATGATCTTGGGTTTTCTTCACCTTTTTTCTTTCTTTTTCTTTATGGTAATAATACTTGGCGTTTTACCGTCTGCGCACGGCTAATATAACTATACCGTATTTTTTATTTAAATTTTAAAAAAGTAAAAAGAAATTTCTAAAGAAAATGGTTAGGAAATGTCAATAATATGCTCCGCAAAATTATCCATGTCGAAAATGATGTCATGGATGGCGAAAAATAGTTATTTTTATTCTTAAAACTAAAACAAATAACTCGATTACCTAAAAAAAATGACGAATGTTAATAGTTTCATTTTTGTTGATAAAACCTAAAGATTTAATATTATTTCGTTAAAGTAACATAATTTCATCTATGCCAGTATTTAAATTAATTGCCTGGAAAAGAAAATTAACAAAAATTATGTCATTAAAAAGGGATTTCTCTGGGGAAAAAGAGACGTCATATTTGAAATAAAACGGGAATTTTCCAATATGTTTTAAAATGAGTGTGAATCAATTCCTTACATTAATAATACAAGGATCAGTAGTATAGAAAGTAGATGAGTTTCAAGTCATATTTATAACGAAAAATTTAAATGTTTTTTAATCTATACTGATTATTAAGCATGAGTATCCGTTATATACATATGAGATTTTTCTGCTAAAAATCACATCATAATTTTAAGAAAAGGAAAATGAACACGAATCTATTATATTAAAATCTGAGCGTGTGTTTGTATTTCGCAACTACTCCTAGACTATCGAACGCAACGCGATTTACTTAATACCGGTTGTCATTGATCCGAGGATGTCACACAAACTCTCAGAATTTAAAAAAATAAATTAGATGCCAAGGTTTTTTTTTGTAAATTTTAACGAAGTTTCTCTAAAAACGGAAAGTAAATTACTCCATATCTGTGTATAAAAAAGAAGAACTAAAACAGATCAGTATTCTTATTTTACTCCATTTTCTCATTAAAACTGAAAAACAGAATTTATTTTCACTTTGAATAGATGGTGAAAACAAAATCTTGATTTCAGTAAATTATCCGAAAAATAAAAACATATTTTTACATATTCAAACTTCATGAATCAATTTATTCTGGAGAACAAAAATTGCCTGTCAACATACTGTCATTTAGAAAACAAGATTTGTTTCAACTATACATTAAATCAAAGGAGGCAGAATTGAATTTAAAGAAAAAGCATATATTAACTATTTCCAATTAATGTTTTTTTGAAAGATGGCTGTTAAAACGTTTCACAAAGGCGTTAAAAGTAAAGTTGTTTATCAGGTAAAATTGACATTTGTTTTTACACAATTCGTCTATTTCCACGATTTTATTTGGCCCTTCTTTTTGCATTGGTCGCAATTTCATTTTCGCGATTATTTGGCACACAATTTTTCTTTTTTAAGACTGAATTATGTCAAAGCCCCTATAACAAAAAATACCATATTGTTTCCTATGAAATGTGACAAATAGTTAGTTAATTATTAACGTTTTTAATTATCGGGAGTGAAATATTTTGCTTAATTAATGTATTTATTCTTCTTTTAATGTTGCGTGAACGAAGTCACGGGTAACAGCTAGTTATATATAAAGAGTAGATATACATGAAGCATCATAATTTAAATAAAAGTCAGAGAAAAAGTAGCCGGATGTGCCAATCCCAGAACTTTCTGCTATTAATATTTCAAAATAACAGAATATGAAGTGTGATGAAATTCCGTGCATTAATTCTTGAATATCGTTAAAATTGTGTAAATCCTTAAAAATGCAGCATAGCAGCGTCACTTATTGGGCTATTTATTACACCAAAACCTAATCAACAACAACTTATGTCAACGTCTAACTGAATCTGAAATTTGATGAAAATCCGTGCATTAATTCTTGAGATAGAGCTATTGTGGAAATCGTGAAAAATGCAGCATAACAGCGCCAGCTGTTGGGATATTTACACTAAAACCCAATTAACAACAACTTATGTCAACATCTAACTGAATCTGAAGTTTGATAAAATTCTGTGCATCAGCTCTTGAGCTATAGCTATCGTCAAAATCGTGAAAAATGCAGCATAGCAGCTGAACATGTCGGGCGATTTGTACCAAAAACTAATCAGTACCAATTTATATCAAGGTCTAACTGAATGTAAAGGTTTATTAAATTCCGTGCATTAGTTCTTGAAGCATTGCGCCCACAAGCTTTTGTCACATACAGACAGACAGACATACTTTCTATAAACAGTCGAATCGTGTTCAGGACCTTCTAAAACGTATAAATCCGTCGAAAACCGGAAGTCGAATATTTTTCATGAATTCAATACTTTCTTCTTGTAAAAACAGAAGAAAGTAATAATATAAAGTGAACCTGCGGGTCGTGTATGTAAAATCGGGTTACTTAACCTGATGCAGGATTCCACCTGGCAACTCTAGTCCAGGCATGTGAACGTACTGTCCACTTCGATTATAATTTACATAATCTTATTCCTATTTTTTCTTTTTAAATCAAAAACAGATTGCGATATTTTACTAAAATAAGTATGCAACGTGTATTTCCCATATTATTATATTTTAAAATATTTTTTAAATATAGCTTTTGTACACGGATACTTTTGTTGTTGCAAAAACCGTTTTACAGGCAACGTTGAATAACGTAATTGATATGGAGATTGATTTTGAATTTCCAATTCGGCATAAGATATTTTGCTAAGAAATCCGAGAATTCCAATTTCGATGATACAATGTAAGTTTAAATATCACGAATACTCTAGATCAGCGGTTCCCAACCTTTATTCTCTCATGCTTAGACTTTTTATTTATTATTCGTACCCCTTCTCAAATAAACGCATTCCAAATATTTTTTCTTTCGTTCCTTAGTAATGTTCTTATGCTAGTTACCAATGTTAGATGCAGTTCTCTTCAGAATTCGAATTTTCAACCACTTATCCATTTTGAACCATAACATAATATTAACACAAGCGGGAAAAATTCTACCATACGACAGAACATAGATTGGCCACCCACGGTTTTTATCGTTGAGATTTTTTCAGCCAAGTCTAACTCGTAAAAAAAAAAGTGTTTGTTAGCTTAAGCCAGCTTCTCCACTTTAGAATTTAGTTAGCGCTCTAAGATTTTTTGTGAGGTTGACGGAATATATTAGGAACGAACATACCAAGTTTTAAAAAGATTCGGTGACTAGAAGTATTTTTAATAAATATAATAGTGAAAAGATGTGACTCCAATGAGCTGAGACGTGGCGAGGTAGATGTTGTTTACAAATGTACTGGCTTAATGACACCCGTTAAACTATTTTTAATGGTTCAAGACACTTTAACACTTAATAGATTGAAAAAAGCAATGAAAAGTTCTATGATAGCAGCTTTTATGATGGATACAGCTAAGAGAAGTTGTTTAACAAATGATAAGTTGGCGTTTATTGACGGGCTCTTGGAGAACAGTGGGGAGCTATACAAAACACAAGTGCTCTACGAGACCTTTAAAATGAATCCTCACTTGCAATTGAGAGATGGGACTTTAAAAGGGATGCCCCCCTCGAGAGATACGTGAAAACCGAGGGCGCCAAAAGAAGCGAGGGGGGGGGGGAGAGGGAGGAATACTTTTAGGCTGTGTACAGCTAATTTTGGTGAAATTTTGGAGCTGTTTGGCCCGTAAGAACAGAGAAAAATGGAAAACTAAAATAATTATGAGGAATTGAAAAAAATAAATAAGAAAAGTGCTTCTGACGGGAGAGGGGAGAGAAGGAGGGGGCGGGGGGTAGGACCAGACAAAAGTGCTTGACGAGATCAAACTTTTGATATGTTATACATGATGGGGTTTGAACATCTTGAATGTTCCCCCCCCGGGGGAGGATAACTCCGTTCATACGGGAGATAGGGCCTCGGGACCCTCTTAGAAATGTCGGCCTCGACGAGTTTAGCTTTGTTGGATCCTTTAGAAGAGGCGTACGCTCTCTGTGGGGCTTAAAAGGGCTGAGAAAGATGGGAAAAACTAAAATTTAAAAAGAGTTGAAACAGAGAAAATGCTTCTTAAGGGAGGGGGGGAGTGAGAGGGGGGAGAGTAGGACCAGACCATAGTGCTTGATGAGATCTATCTATTGATATGTTACATGAAGGGGCTTAAGCACCAAAAAGGTCTCCCCACCCCGGGGGGGGGGTAACTTCGTTCCTATGGGAGATAAGGCTACGTGACCACCTTAGAAATGTCCGCCACGACGAGTTTAACTTCGTTGTATCCTTTAAATGGGGTCTGCGCCCGCTGTAGGGCAATTAGGGACTGAGAAAGGAAATACAAGTGGAAGTATCGGCATAATAAAGAGAGACAATTTGATTTTTAATATCGGCAGTAACAATCATTTGTATAGCTATGTATAAAGGGTGCCCTCTTTTATATATGGAGTGGCTGTGACTTTTCATAAACATGAATTTTACTGTAGACTGAAAGAATTAGCCCTGTGTGTGGCTAATAATAATATGTAATGTAAAATTTTAATCGTGAAATAGCTGAATTTGTTGTATTTAAATAAGTAATTGTTATTATTATCAAATTTTACTTTTATGAAATATATTCCATTTATCATGAAAAATACAAAGCAATCGATAAAACATTTTTAAATAAAAAAGTAGAAAAATCGAACAGAAATTTAGAGGAAACGAACCCGCAATCTCCAGAATCAAGAGCAGTGCTCTAACCATTCGGCCATCAAGTTCACTTCTAGACTTTAACAAAATATCATTAAAATAGGCAAATTAGTCAAATCAATGTTTCGAACGCAGGCCTTTCAATTTCACTATGCATACATTCACAGTATAGACAATGGAAGTAATCATTCACAAAGCAAAATCTTCAGGGTGAATTTTGCAGCGCTGTCTGGTTTCGAAAAAAATTCGCATCTGTAAACACGGCATACGTAATAAGAAAAAAAAGGCATTCTCATTTCGCTCATAACAGACGATATAATTCATTTCACTGAAATAATAACGATAATTTGTGTACATTGTTAAACTAGTTATAGTACGAACGCACCTCATTTATCACGTTTAACGTACAAATTCCAACTTGTTAATTGTGTTATGCGTTCCCCCCCCCCCACAATTAAACTTTATAGCTTAATATGAGGCGTGTTTAAAAATCTGCAGATAATACACAGGACTGTACTAAATTATTCGATTCTGTCCAAATTGGTCTAAAATCTTCCGTGGTGTAAATCTCTCCATCATTATCAATTTCACAAGTCTGGTTTTCAAATGTTTTATGCGTTTTCTAAATTGTTTACTTAGATATCTTCTTTTATATTTTTAAACAGCCAGGTTCCGTTACAGTATTCTAGAACTATTGAAAAGCGTTTCTTAAATTATGCTTGACGGATGATTTTCTTTCTTTCTTTTTTTTTTCTTAATAGCAATTTTTGTACTTCTTGTTATCGATCCGGATATTTGGCGATCCATATGACTGAAATTCGGATAATTGAAGTTTTTCGTCTTATAAAAACTTGAGGTTAAAATATATTATATATATATTATTTTACTTTCTTCTATCTATAGAAGAAGAAAGTTTTGGATTGATCAAAAATTTCGACGGAGAAGAAGGAAAACGACGTCTTCGAAGGAGAAGGACGTTTTAGAAGGTCCTGAACACGATCCGACTGTTTTTAGAAAATATCTGTCCGTGATGTGTCTCTCTGTATTTTTGACACAAATTTTGTCGGTTACCTAATCTCAAGAACTAATGCACGGAATTTAATCTAACCAACAGATTCAGTTAAACCTGAACATAAATTGATACTGATAGATTTGGGTGTATATACCGCCCAACAGGTAATGCTGCTATGTTGTGTTTTTTTAAGATTTCCGCGATAGTTATATCTCAAGAACTAATGCACGGAATTTCATGAAACTTCATATTCTGGTAGGCATTGACATAAATAAATGCTAATTCAAATTTGACTTTGATGACTCAACAAGGAGCGCTGTTATACTATGCTTATATGATAACATTCCTAATCGGGTCCACAATCAATTGATGCAATGTAGCGTATACTACTCGTATTTAAATCATTTAATTGATTTGATTTATATAGAACAATGTTTTGTAATGTCCACCAACCACAACATACTAGTTTTTATTTTAATTTTCTTCTTCATAAACGATTAAAATATTTTTCATAATATGACATTTAACTTCTATAAAATTGACGAACAGATATGAAAATTTAAAAGAATAAAATAAATTTTCCACTACCTTGTTATTAGATACGGTGGATTAAGTTTTGTTTTCCATCTCGACGCCACTGTACATCTCTTGATTTCTCTCTTATTATTATTCAACATATTCTAAAGTTTTTGATAAGAATAAGTAACTGCCTTTCTTTAATTGTTCTACGAACATTATAATACAAACCTTAGTGTTCCTTGATCTAAAAAGACTTACATTTACATTTTCTTATGTATTTTTTTTTTCGTACTTTTCTGTTTAACTTGATTCATTGTCCTGTCTGGATCTGATCTTTCAATCGATTTTTCTCACATTTTGCTTACAATTTCACTGTCGATGACAATGCATGATATTTTAAGTGTCATTAGGCATCCATATTCAAGAACATTTTTTTACGTTGTAAATTGAAATCGCATAATAGAACCTAATTTTCTCAAATTTTGCACATAAATTCATTGTCAATGACAATGCATATTAAAGTATTTTAAGGGCCGTACCGCATCAGAGCTAGGTTGCCGGGGCGAAATTGCCTTTTAACTTTTAGATTAAAATGACATATGTAACGAACCGATTTTGATTAAATTTTGCATCCAAGTTCATTGCTTATGAAAATGCTTATTCAAGTATTTTAAGGGTCATACCTCATCAGAGGTAAGGGCGAAATTCTCTTTTACGTTTTACATTGAAATCACATAACGGACAAATTTTGTTCAAATTTTGCATACACGTTCATTGTCGATGATAATGCATATTCAAGTATTTTAAGGGCCGTACCTCATCAGAGACAGTATGCAAGGGCGAAATTGCCTTTTACCTTTTATACTGAAATCGCATATATTTTAAATAGATTTTGCTCAAATTTTCACTGTCAATGGGAATGCATTTAAGAATTTTAAGGGCCGTACCTCATCCAGAGGTATAGGGTGCAGAGGCAAAATTCTCTTTTACATTTTAGATTGAAATGACATATCTAATGAACCGATTTTGTTCTTACACTGCAAGAAATAAAAAATGTTGATTTTACAGTATAATACTAGCATCCCAGTTGCTAGTATTATACCATAAAATTAACAGAATAAACAGTAAAATAAGCAGTAATACACTGCCGTGCGGTAGCGTATTACTGCTTATTCATGTGAGGTAGGGTGCAGGGGCGAAACTCTCTTTTACTTTTAAAATTTAAACCACATACCAACAAACCGGTTTTTTTTTTTTTTTTTTTTTTTTTAATGAATTTTGCATTTAAGTTCATTGACTATGACAATGCATACATATTCAAGTATTTTAAGGGTCGTATTTCCTCAAAGGTTAGGGGTGCAGGAGAGAAACTCCCTTTTACGTTTTTGATTTAAATCACTCAGTATCTAACGAACCGTTTTTGTTCAAATCGTGCACCTAAGTTCATTATTGTCGATGACAATGCATATTAAAGTATTTTAAAGGCGATACCTCATCAGAGGTAAGGTACAGGGCCTAAATTATCTTTTTACGTTTTAGAATGAAGTCACATATCTGAAATCGAATTTGTTCAAACTGTGCACACAAATTCATTGTCGATGATAATGCATATTAAAGTTTTTTAAGGGCTGTACGTCATCAGAGGTATAGTACAAGGGAGAAACCCTCTTTTACGTTTTTGATTTAAATCACACAGTATCTATCGAGCCGTTTTTGTTCAAATCGTGCATCTAAGTTCATTATTGTCGATGACAATGCAGATTAAAGTATTTTAAAGGCGATACCTCATCAGAGGTAAAAGGTACAGGGCCTAAATTCTCTTTTTACGTTTTAGAATGAAGTTACATATCTGAAATCGAATTTGTTCAAACTGTGAACACAAATTCACTGTCGATGATAATGCATATTAAAGTATTTTAAAGGCTGTACGTCATCAGAGGTATAGTACAAGGGAGAAACTCTATTTTACGTTTTTGATTTAAGCCGCATATCCAAGGTACCGATTTTGTTTAAATTTTGCACAACAGGTCCACTGTCGATGGCAATGCATATTTCAGTATTTTAAGGGCCGTACCACATTAAAAATATGATGCAAGGGCGAAATTGATTTTTACGTTTTAGATTGAAATCACATACCTGGAACCAATTTTGTGTTCGTGTGTGTATCTATTTGTGAGCTGTGTTCTGAAGAGACCGCCGCATGAACTAACAAAATTTGACAGGAAGGTACACGTATGTCTGAAAGTTATGCACCTCGAAGACAGATCCGGTTTTAATCTTATAGCGCAATATAGTAAATATTGTCCTCATTCCAATAAAGTTTATTCGGAATTGGTGCAGCAATTTAAAAATTTTTCACGATTCTTTTATAGGATAATTAGCGTTTTATCGTGTTTCGAGGCAATTTTTTGACGTTCTTAAAAGGAACCCTGCTTCAATCTTTTAACCCAAAATAGTAAATTTTGTCCTCTACGATATTTGAAGTTTTCGCGAATTTTCTTTGCGATTTTTCTTTTGTGACATCCGTAAAAATAATCCGCGTTCAATCTTTTAACCCAATATAGAAATTTTGTCCTCTGCGATTTTTGAATTTTTCCCGAATTTTAACATTTTTTCGCGTTTTGAGGCGATTTTTTACGAATATTTTTTTTCTGAAACGGAACGAACTCGGCGCTAAATTTTGCTAATGCTGTGATTAAGTTCAAGTTGAAAGAATGCCAAATCGGTTTCTATAGCAATGTGAACGACAATACGGAAATTTTGAATTTTATCTGGGTAGAAATAAAAAATCACAATAATTGAAAGTTTGTTTCATTCGAGACCGGAGCGTACGCTGCCGAAAGAAGTAGGGTGCCCAACCTCAGGTTCGTTTGGGAAAAGCCGACCAACGAATCGGGCGGAGCCCCGCTAGTAAATAAATTAATAAATGAGAAAAAAAATCCAGCTCTTCTTTAAATGATTTTTCTGAATCGTTTTTACCTAAAATAGATATTTTGAAAAAGAAAGTAGTATTATTTATCTATGAATGTTAATCATAATGCTTAGTTCTTAAAAGATTATTCGATGTCAAAACATATTAAGACTGTACACAAATCCAAAGTGGTTTACATTCTGACACTTTTAATCTAAGCATAACGCATGAAATTAGTGGATGTTCTTATTAAGAAATTGTGAAACCGATTTTTTTTTCCATTTAAAATGCTCTCATAGTTGCCATTTTAGACAAAATTTTCGGATGCGACAGCCAGAGAAAGATAAGCATAAGACAACAATCGCGTATAACTCACGATGTAACATATTTATTGAAAAATAACAAACGTTATTCGATTTCAAATCATTTCAATATTCGCGCCTGCCAATTGCATGCTTTTATGTTTTAAAAATGAGTCCGTGAATGTGTCAGAAAGTTCCGCGTTGTTCAGCGGGGAATAATATTTTTTATAAGAATCGCTTTAACATAAAAATTTGTCTGTTTTATCATTTATCTGAGAAAAGTTTGTCTTTGTTATAACTATATTTTCAGTTACACTTTTGATGAAGATTTAAAAAATATATAACAAATTTTTAAATCATGCATTTATTTTACCAAATACCACGTTAACCGTTCATGACTTAAAACCTTTTATACTGTTTCAATTCATATGAACATAAAAATAAATACATGTTTACACGTACTAACTCCTTCCCATTTCCTGGGAATTCCAGTAAGTGGCATTTCACACACTTGCAGACATCCACTTCTTAATGAAGAGAAAATCGATTTTGGTTTTCATTATGGTTGAATAAATAAAGAACCTTCATAAACGAAGAGAAAAATCAATTCATAAAATAGTTAATTAAACGCCAATTACACACATATATTTTTATTTAATATTAAGTATGTCGCCGTCGAAACCCACATAGCAGGGTTAGTACGGTTTTTATACTTTTGAGTACCACTATATCTGAATTGTAATTTTCGCCTTATTTAGTCGCAAAATTTCTGTTATCGAATAAACCGGCGGCGGCTACTTTGTTAGGTAGATTTCGTAAGAAATACTACCTATTACATTCTCCCCTAAGTTGGAATTTTTGAAAAAAATTTGCAGATCTACGCCGATCATGACTCCCAGAACCCAAAACCACTCTCAGTTCAAAACTTTTAATATATCTATCTATCTATCTATGTCACTTTTTAATGAACACGATAACTCGAATAATTCTTCCCAAATCTCTTCCAAACTGATACATAAAATCAAGGAGCATAAAATCTCGGTCAAGTTCGTTAATGGGCAAAATCGAACCAAGGGGGGGGGGGGGGGGGGAATGGGGGGCTTTTGTGAAAACAGAAAAAAAAAACCATAACGTCTTAATTATGATACGTATCGAATCCGTTTAAAGTTATTATTACTTCTAGGAAAAGGGCCGAAAATTTATGTATAACAGATTTTTGATATCATTAAAAATGGCCCCCATGGGGGGGGGGGTTTAGAAGAAAAAAAAATCATAACTTCGTCAATTTACAAGATATCAAATCCGCTTAAATTTATTATAAATCCTCTTACTGTTATCTAAAACTTTTATATTTACAAGTTTTTTATAGGTCCAAAGCAAAAAAAAAAAAAAAAAAAAAAAAAAAAAAAAATCCTGCCGGCTCCGCCTGCGAGCAAGTTAGATTTCGAAGTGGGCGGTCCCTTATGGAACCCAACTGCGGCATCATGGCAAAAGGGTCATTTCTTCAGCAATTCCCAACAAACAGGCGCCCCACGGTCTGCGTCTTCGAAATCTACCCGTGCCTGTAGGCCGAGCCGTCAGGGATTTTTTTTAATATAGAGAGAAACAGAACTTGAATTACACTATTGTGATAACATGTTAACAAACCCTTTCTTTGAAACAATAATTTTAAAGCGTGATATTGGAATATGAATACAGGCAACATGTTTACGCATTTAAAAGGAATGTTATGTTCAAAAGGCAACGCGTATTTTCTTTCGACTACAGTCGATCAAAAGAAAACAAGAAACAAAAATCATGCGTCAAGCGTAGGTTATGAAACACTTTCTGACGCTTCCAGAATACTTAAAGTTTAATAAGGAGAAAGCTGATGTCTAAGTAAACAATTCGAAAAACGCATAGCACATTCGAAAACACAATTTCAGCAACTACTATCTATAGTCGGAAAAATATCCGAATTTTTTTGTTCTACCCTGTATAAGACCTATGGATTTGTATATATACTACATAGTATGCCAAAATTTAGCTCAGTTAGGAAACACAAAACACAGTTGATAATTCTCTTTCAGAATTTCCGTCAATAAACGGAAAGGTACTCCAATTCTTTTGCTGCAGCCCTGTATATGAACTGTACAATTTATACACACCAAGTAATATGAAAAAAAATTAGTTCAATTAAAAAACGCATACCACAATTGAAAACGCACTTCCAGCAATTATTGGTCATAGACGGTAAAAGAATTCTTTTGTGTGTTCCTGTAAATAAACGATAAATGCTATGCATACCCTATTCTAAGCATGTTTGAAATAGTTTAACATAATTAAAATACACTGCAAAATATTTTTTCCCATAGATGACAATGTAACGGCATTCTTTTGAGTGCTCCTGTAAATGAACTCTATATGCTACACACTTCATTTTCAATAACGAACATGCCATGGTAAACCTTAATAACATATATGGATTACAGGGCAATTCGACTATATTTACGCGAATTAGAGCACGGCCTACTGCAGGCCGTGCTCTAACTCATAAGCAGTTTTCAACTATGTTGGATAACGTGAAAAAAGGAGGGGGCACCCCACACTATATTATATTTTAACATTATATTATTATTTTTATACATAATAGTCTGAGAAAGACACGAGAAATCGCCACTCGAATGGAATCAAATCAGCACAGAGAAAGGTACATAACTTAATACGTAATATATTCCAAAGTACAGGAGATATAAAGGAAAACGTGTTAAGGGTTTATCAATAAATTTAGAAAAATAAAATTAGTTACGTAAAATTAGCAAGCTAAGAAAATATAAAAATAAGAACTAAACTAACTTTTACTTTAGAAGATTTTATACATATTTTATGGTAACTTTCTAAAATTTTCTTTTTGTATGTGTGTGTGTGTGTATGCAAATGATATTAAGAGAGACCCTCAGACCTTCGAAAAGTAAAATTTCTATATATATCCAAAACTAATGATAGTATTGAACTGTAAACTTACATAGCCATGCTTTTTGACGATGCTGATTCTTTTATGTAAAAAAAAATAATAATAATAATGTTAAGTTATAATTTTCTAAATTTTTTATAGGAATTTATAAATAATTTTCAAAAATAAAAATATATTTTTGAATAATAAAGAAATTCCATAAACATTTCAATTGGATGATTTTTTGAGAAGATATGAATTAAAGTACCCTGGATTGGCACCCTCAATTATTGACCTCTTCTAAACTCTATGAAGATGCAAGGAAAAATGCATAAGCTTTATACTTTTCAAGGCTGATTTAATCCAAGAATTTCAAATAAGATGTCAAAAGTGGGTGTTGCCCTTTGGTACAAATTTTAGTATGCAATAGGTTCCTATTTCAAAAAATGCTTTCATATTCGGAAGACACAATTCCAATCGATCTATTTGAGACAATTTGGTGATAAAATAGAATGAGGTGATCTTTTTTAAAAATATCTTTTTTACCGATTGCACAGTCAAATTCGCTTAATGTGATAATCCGCTTATTGTAATATTTATCTCATTTTGATATATTCCCAAATCATTTTGATCTGCTTCCATATTTGGTAAATTGGAAACATTTTGCCAATATGACCCCAGATAACCAAATAACCTTAGAATTCATTTATTTTACGCTAGTAACTGCTTATGTCCTACTTAGTCCCTTAATGGTACTGCAGTAGCCCCATTATATCCAGCCTACGGAGAGATAAGAAAAAAGTCCGAAAAAGCTGAATGTATTAAATATTAAGATAAATGAAAACCTAGAAGTAAATGTTATTACATTTATCTCAAAAACTTTCTTTTATGCCTATAATTGCAATTTTCTTAGTAAAATTAATAACAATATTACACTTAATGTAATTGACATATATAAAGTTACTAGAAAAGTGCGATTACAGATAGAAATTTTTGTAAAGGAGACGTGCAATAAGTGAGATGTAACGAAGAGATGCTGTATTTCAATAATGACAGGAAACTTTAGAATGATTTACGTCAAAGTGATTTTCTTACCTTTTCATCACGTTCATACGGAGATTAAAGACCATCATTTTCGTATGTGGAAACATTTTGTACGTAACCAAGATTAGAATCGACAGACTGGATATTGCATTTAAAAACAGCAATATATATGATTTTAACCGCAATTTTTTCTACATTTTTTTTCAATGATATAGCTTTGCGGCAAGATCAAAATATTAAAATATATATATTAATTCAAACTTATTTCAAGTATATTTTTGTGTACTGATAGTGTTAAACCTTTATATGATGGAATACTGCAGAAAATATCAATGGCTTCATAATGAAAAGAAGGAAATTTTTTTCAATGTTGGAGTAGCGTAGTTGAGGTTTATTCCAATTAATTTTTTGAATGGAACACCCGCTTTTTACTTTCTTCTATCTATAATAGAAGAAAGTATTATAATCGAAATTTTTTTCGACGGATTTACACCTTTTAAGGGTCAGAGATTCCGAAAAACATGTTTTTACGAAATGTCTGTCTGTCCGTCCGTCCGTCTGTCCTCATTGTATCATCGAAATGTGTATGAAGTTATGCTTCAAATTCAACCAAATTTTTTCCATGTTTTTGGCTATGGCTAGCACGTCCCACTTGAATTTGGGGATATTTTAACGAAAGGGGTAGCTGTGATCGCGATTTTTGTTCCATTTTCACTATTGTATCATCGAAAAGTGTATGAAGTTATGCAGATAATTGAACCAAATTTATTGTATAGGTTTTTGACTATGGCTTTCAGGTCCCAGTTGAGGTCTCTATACAATACAAGATGTTTAATTTTGAAATTGATTTTTTTTTTTAATATCGCATTTAGTCCACATGACAGATATTATTATGACAGAGTATAATAGCGAGCTTAGCCCGCTATCGGCCGGTTCAGATATTCGAAAAAGCGAGGAAAATAGACCAGTAAATTTTTACTTTATAAAAAACATGACTTTTTTTTTTTTTTTTTTTTTTTTTTTTGAAAATGAAATTTATTTGGATTTATTAAAGAAAGGATAAAGTGTTTTGAAAGGAATATTAAACGAAACCCTTTGTGCGATCTTCGATCACACTTACCCACTTGTTTAGGGTTTCGTTTTCGTTCATCTCACGAAACCCTATTCGTCTCGCTTCTCTTTCTGTCTGTCTATGTCACACAGCCGGTTCTCCAAAAACTGTAGAAGTTACAGACTTGAAATTTTGTGTACTTACAGCTGAATACCCACTGTGACGCTGAAAATCATAAAATTTTGAAAATGTCTTCATTAACGCAATACATTAATTAAAACCTTAAAAACCCAAATCATTAATGGATAAAAATATTCAACTAAAGCGCAGAATTTATTTGAATTGTTGCCAATTTGTAAAATAGCGCACATAATAATATTTCCTTTCAATTAAAAAATGTATTTACACGTGACTATCAAAAACAGAAATAAATTTTTAAAAATATAATTAAATGATCCCTTGTTACAAACAGTAATTGTAAGAAAATTACGTAATAAAAAATATACTTGCGCGTGAATATTAAAAATAGAAATAATTAAATTATTACGCGTTCAAAGCATTAAATAGGGAAACACGTCATATTTAAAATGCTCAAATAACAATATTTCCAAACAGTTTCAATATAAAAATATTTTTAGAGATATTAATTTATTTCGACAAAATATTAGTGTTTATGACGTCAGTTGAAACGGATCTGTTGTGCGTAACTATGCATAGCAACATTTTTTTCAAAGCTTTTTCTCTTTTAATATCATGACGCGCCGTTTAAGGGCTTTATATATTTTTTAATTAATGAAATAACTAATAAATGGGTAAAATATCATTAAAAATACAGATAAATGTCGAATAAAAATCTCATGACATAACAAACACGTGTAACGCATCTGACGTCAATTGAATGTGATGCCACGGTAACGCAATTTATTCCCCTATACTTTGAGTTTGGCGACAGTTTTTTTCCTTTTTTGGATAGTGGTCGACGGAATAACGGATAAATACCCAATTTTTATAACATCATTATAAAATTCCCCGATGCAGCGACATTGTTTACTTAGCCATTTTACACAAGTTGATTTTCAAATGTTTAATTGATGTTATTTAATCAATCACGAAAACAGTTGTTAGCTATTTCGACAGCAGTTGATTCGGCCTTAAAATACCTCAGTGAAAGGAAAATGAATGGAAACCCGATTACAGCAGATCACCACTGGTCGCTTAATTATAATTCAATACTCCGTAATCATTTTAGAGTTAATGAAATTAGCGTGTTTTTAGAGTTTGCGGTATCAGAACGGGGTTGGCGAGCGTAGCTCGTAGGGGGCAGAGCTCCCTAGTAGAAAAAAGAAATAAAACGCTAATAGACAATGAGGTAATTAATAATGCGAATAGGGATTGTTAATAAATAAGGGGAGAAGGGGGGGGGGGACTTTTTTTTTTAAATATCGCATTTAGTCCACATGACAGAGTATAATAGCGGACTACGCCCGCTATCGGGCCGATTCAGATATTCGAAAAAAACGAAAAAATAGACCGGTAAATTTTTACTTTAAAAATAATGACTTTATTATTATTTTTTTAATGACATTTATTTGGATTTATTAAAGAAATGATAGTGTTTTGAAAGGAATATTAAACGAAACCCTTTGTGAGATCTTCGATCACACTTACCCACTTGTTTTTGTTTTTAACCTACACATGATGGGTCTTTTTAATTGTTTCATTGAAACTGTACTAAATAGTTTTAAAGATATCTAACAAATTACACATATAACAAATATGGATAAGTGTGATTGGATATCCCAATGTTCTTCCAGAATCGATTTAAAACAATAATATGCGCAGAATTTAAGAAAAAAAGCGCGGAAAATATCTTAATACTCGGATATCCACTATGTACTACTATTAGTGATGTATATCCCAAGTTCCACTCGCTTTCTACCACTGTAATGGATGTTGCCACCTAGCCGCTGCAGAATCAAGAAGCAATGGGGGAATAATTAGGAGTGCGTAATCTAGTTATATTACTATATCTATGGTATAGATATAAGATGAATCCTGCCCTATACATAATGTTCATGGGACCACCGCACAAATTATATCCACTCACAGTGCCCTTGTCAGCTTTGGGTCCCCAGACCTCCTGCGCATGCCCTTCGAACTAGACTGAAATTCTCGGCACACCAGAGATCCCCGCAGAGCCCGATCAAGCTGAAGTTGGGCCCAGGGCCTGTTAAAAAGTTGGGCCCCCCCTACCTCCCCATTTCCAGCGATACTTTCAGAAAAAAAGTAGGTTTATTTAATGAGTTGACAAAGTTGTTTGGGTGAAAGTTTCAAGTTTACAAAAAAAAATAATAATAATAATAACTTACAAGAATAATTAAGAAAATGAATTACCGTCCACTTTCTCAAATAAGCATTTGTATAATTCACAAACATCTATGATCCACAGTTTATGTTGCAGAATAAATGAGGACGTCTTTTTCAAAACTCGCCTTATCCAAAATCATAAAAATTGTGTTTTCCCTAACAATCTAGTAATCATTTTAAACTATAATTGTGATATTGTAAAATCCTCGTTTATATTGAAACCAATAGACACAGTATGCAGTTTTTGGTATGCAGTATTGCATATTTAAATTTTACGTTTCATATTTTATAAAACAATATTATTTGAAAAGTATTTGATTAAGGAAAAAAAAACAGCCACATAATTTGTAGGCCCCTGAAATTGGTGGGCCCAGGGCCGAGGCCCCGGAGGCCCGTGCATTAATCAGGCCCTGAATCCTCGCATGGCACATCAGTTCAGAACCATTAGTCTAAACTAGTCGGATGTGCCAATCCCAAAACTTTCTTCTATCTCAATCATGTTAATACTTCTAATTTCGTCCTCACATCGCCAATAAAATCAATATTTTTCGTCATTCTGTTGTACGTCAGCTGCTTGCGAATCATCGGGTTACAGGGATGCAATCAACTGATGTATACTAAACTACGAAAAGTTCTTTTGGCCTGTACCACTGCCTCCTTAATACTAAGGTAGTAAGGTAATTAGTATTAAGGAGGCAGTGCCTGTACCGACCGGAACAGATAGATAGCCTCCCTATTCCTTGGTTTTACGATTTTAGCTAATTTTACTGGAAAACACGAAGCTAAAATGCGTGGAACCCAATTAAAGAAGACTCATTCCCAGTTCTCTTCAACATTGAATTTGAATGAGAATATCGCCAAATTAGTCTTCTATAGCCAAGTTGGCTTCATTTGTGGCAACCTATTTTTGTCGCCAAATTTGGCGATATTTCTTCAATTGCCGCCACGCTTGGCGAGAATTTGACGATGGCGAATATAAATATATAGTGTTAAGCATTTAAGAATAGGAACAATGGTTACAACAATGAAAGAAAATTTGCTGAAACCCTGTTAACTAAAACTCATAAATTAAACCCGTTGATGGATGAATTCTGCTGTCTTGTTTGAAAATGTCAACCACACTAAAATGTCAAACCGCTATATCTCCGCCATTTTTTAATATAGAGACAAAACAAAAACTGCTCCGGATTCTCCGGATCAAGGCCGAACATTTAACGGAAAAAACTTTTAGGATTTCTAATTTTTTTATACATCTTTTTGAATTTGAAATCTTTAAATGGCTATCACAGCGCCCCCTTCCGGCGGAATATCCCCACATTCTAGTAGGACTTGCTGGCTACAGCCAAAAACATATTATAAAATTTTGGTTTAATTATCTGCATAACATCATACACTTTTCATTGATACAATAGTGAAAATCGAACAAAAATCGCGATGGCAGCGCCCCCTTTCGTCGAAATATCCCCGAATTCAACCTGGACCTGCAGGCTATGGTCAAAAACATAGAAAAAAAATTGGTTCAATGATCTGCATAACTTCATACACTTTTCGATGATACAATAGTGAAAATGGAACAAAAATATCGATCACAGCGCCCCCTTTCGTCGAAATATCCCTAAATTCTGATAGAATCTGCTTGCCATAGCCAAAAACACAGAAAAAAATTAGGTTCAATTTGAAGCATAACTTCATACACTTTTAGATGGTACAATAGTGAAAATGGAACAAAAATATCGATCACAGCGCCCCCTTTCGTCGAAATAACCCCAAATTCTGATAGAATCTGCTTGTCAAAGCCAAAAACATAAAAAAAAATTAGGTTCAATTTGAAGCATGACTTCATACACTTTTAGATGGTACAATAGGTGAAAATGGAACAAAAATATCGATCACAGCGTCCCCTTTCGTCAAAATATCCCCAAATTCTGATAGAATCTGCTTGCCATAGCCAAAAAGATAGAAAAAAAATTTGATTTAATTTGAAGCATAACTTCATACACTTTTAGATGGTACAATAGTGAAAATGGAACAAAAATATCGATCACAGCGCCCCCTTTCGTCGAAATATCCCCAAATTCTGATAGAATCTGCTTGTCAAAGCCAAAAACATAAAAAAAATTAGGTTCAATTTGAAGCATGACTTCATACACTTTTAGATGGTACAATAGGTGAAAATGGAACAAAAATATCGATCACAGCGTCCCCTTTCGTCAAAATATCCCCAAATTCTGATAGAATCTGCTTGCCATAGCCAAAAAGATAGAAAAAAAATTTGATTTAATTTGAAGCATAACTTCATACACTTTTAGATGGTACAATAGTGAAAATGGAACAAAAATATCTATCACAGCGCCCCCTTTCGTCGAAATATCACCAAATTCTAATAGAACCTGCTTGCCATAGCCAAAAACATAGAAAAAAAAAATTAGGTTCAATTTGAAGCATAACTTCATACACTTTTCGATGATACAATGAAGACACACAGACAGACATACATTTTATAAAAACGTGTTTTTCGGAATCTCCTACCCCTAAAACGTGTAAATCCGTCGAAAACCGGAAGTCGAAAAAAATTTCGATTACAATACTTTCTTCTATTATAGATAGAAGAAAGTAAAAACAGTTTCTTTATTTAGCTTTGTTGAGTAAAAAAAAAACAATTGAAAAACAAAAAACAAAACCCCCAAATATTTGAATTTAGTAACTGAAGCGATTATCCAATTCGATTAGACAGGCATTGTTTTTCCAATTACTGGATTCTTCATACTTTACTCATATATATATACATTAATATCAAATTATGAATTAAAATTTCTTTATAAATTCAGATAACAAAAAAAAAGACACGTCTGAAAGATTAAGACAACAAAATTACATCATCGATCAATATTTAAATTAATATAATTATACTAATAATTACGAATAAGCAAAAATAATAACTATTAGATTAATAGTTATCATTACCTGTCAGTAATTAAAGTTATTTCATAATTTTCATGTTAATTTACTCGACCATGCTCCAAGTAGAAAACTTATATAATATATTTAGTTAAAAAAAAAACAAGTAATATAATTTTTTTTTTTAAAGTCAATTCCTACTTTTTAATCATAAATACAGTGTCTCACATAAGTGATGGGACACTTGTGCTTTACAAAAGGAAACTAATCAAATAAATTAAAAAAACATGTACACATTTTTTTTTGTGGGTGTGTTTCATACTTAAATTTAGTAAAGATTATTACATAACATACATTTTGTCAAAATATTAAAATATTAATTTAATAAAAATACAAATGTTTAGAACGGAGCAAAAAATAGCTCACATAAGTGATGGGACACCATTATATATGCAACAAAAATCGACTGAAATAAGCAATAAAAATATTTTTTGGGGTTTTATTTTTACTTAAAAGCAATTGGCAATAATTTATAAAATCGTCTGCAGTATTTCTCTCCAGTTTGTTTTGGAATTTTTGTGTTTTTTAGCTCTGTGTAGTCATGAATGCTAAACGAAAAGAAACTTCGCCTGAAATTCGAAAATTAGTTATTAATTTGCATATTGAACGTGGAAAATCTATTAGAAAAACTGCTGAAACAGTTAACTTGAGTCGTTCAACAGTTTTCAATATCATTAAACGATATAAAAAGAATCATATGATTCAGGATAAAAGAAGACCTGGCTGACCATCAAAGCTATCCAATGGAATAAAGCGAATTATCGTTCGAAATATTAAAAAAAATCCAAGAATTAGTGCTTCAAAAGTTGCTGCTGATTTACAAGCATTATATGGAATAATTGTTAATCCTGAAACTATTAGAAGGGTAATTCGATCTGCTGGATATCACGGTAGAGTAGCCAGGAAAAAATTCTTCGTAAGTGAAAAGAATAGAAAACTCAGACTAGCTTTCGCAAAATCCAACATAAATAAGAATTCTGATTACTGGAATAAAGTTATATTTGCTGATGAGAGTAAATTTAATATATTTGGTTCTGACGGTAGAATCTTGGTGTGGAGAAAACCCAGGGAAGAACTTCACAAACAGAACTTGGTACCAACAGTAAAACATGGTGGAGGAGGAGTTATGGTATGGGGGTGTATGTCGTCCGCTGGAGTTGGTAATCTTGTTTTTATTGACAGTATAATGGATCAGTACAAGTATATTGATATTTTAAAGCAAAATTTGAAATCTTCAGCACGAAAATTGAACCTTCATAACGATTTTAAATTCTACCAGGACAATGACCCCAAGCACACTGCTCTGAACGTTAGACTCTGGCTGCTATATAACTGTCCTGAAATAATAAAAACACCACCACAATCTCCAGACTTAAATCCCATAGAGAATATTTGGCAAGAATTGGAATCAAGAATTCGCAAACACACCATTTCTTCAAAACAACAACTAAAATCGGTGCTTCAAGAAGAATGGGGTAAAATCACTCCAGAAATCACAAAAAAATTAGTCGAATCCATCCCAAAAAGATTAAATCATGTTTTAAGTAAAAGGAAAAGGAAATCCAACAAAATATTAAAACCTTTTAAAAAGTAAAATTTTTGGATAAATATTTGATGGAAAAGTAAGTGTCCCATCACTTATGTGAGCCATTTTTTGCTCCGTTCTGAACAATTGTATTTTTACTAAATTAATATTTTAATATTTTGACAAAATGTATGTTATGTAATAATTGTTACTAACTTTAAATATGAAACACACCCAAAAAATTTTTGCACATGTTTGTTTATTTATTTTATTGCAGTTTCTTTTTATAAAGCACAAGTGTCCCATCACTTTTGTGAGACACTGTATATAAAATAAACCCGTGCAGCATTAATGTCCCACGTTATCTTTATTGAACATTATTTTATAATCATCGTTGAGGTATTTTATTTCTGTGGCATCACTAATTTGAGATAAATCTTTCATTTCATTTATGAAAACAATGGGAGGAATTTTTTTCTCCCACTTAAAACTAAAATTAATCAATTAAATTTAATTAATGAATTAATATTTAAAAAACTGTATTAAGATAAAGTGTCATCCACTACAAGTTTAAAAAAATTTATTTGAACTTGAGTGGATGAATAGAAAATATTTTATTAACGATTGAAAATTTGAACAAGATATATATATAGAGAGAGTGTGAGAGCTAATAGTAGGAATAATAATTAAAAAAAAATCAAAATTATGATTTTAACTCTCTCGCTCACCTGGACCTCGCATGAAGCTCTTAAATTAAGCTATAAAAAAACAGTGTTTTAAAATTGGCTTTCGAAAGTTTTATTTGAGTGACAGCTCTTAAACATTAAAAGGCGTATTATTTTTTCTCTATACAATCTGGAATAGAATTTTATTTTTTTCAATTTACAGAGTAATTTTTTTAAAAAATGCCAATAGACTGGACTAAATATCAACGCCGTAAGAAAAAAAAATACCCTGCAGTTAGCATTTACTGTGTGTGTATATAAACAAATTTTCCAACTTTAATTAAAAGTAATTTAACCTACCTAGAATTGGGAAAGGTTTTGTTCTGCTGCCAGATGCAACACCGGGAGACATCGTCTGCCGTCGAACACTTTCTGCTGTCAAAAAATGGAGTAAGTGGCGCGATCAGAACTTTAAGAATGAAAAGATCACGAATAGCAGTTGCGCAACGTTAAGTAAAGGGATAAAAGACGTTATCCACCACAAACTGTCACGTGACCAAAACCGTAAACACGGGGATTTGTTAAAGGTTCGATCGCTTTGAAGTGTCCCATTCTATGCTTGTGGAAGCGCGGGATAAACAGAGAAATCTATAGCCGCAATATCCGTTCCGAATTGGGATTAACTGCAAAACGGAAAACTGCACGGCCAGAAAGTTCTTACATTTATCTCTTCAGAGAATTTAATAAGAAAAATAACTTTTTATTAGTTGGTTAAAGAATAATTAGCTCTAGTATCCATTTAGCGGGATATAAATAACTCGATATTACAAAATGAATTTAGGTTAAACATTTTAATTAAATTAGGTTAAATAAAAAGTTTTAATTCTGACACCGAGTCAAGATTACAATTGTGTAAACAAGTTAAATTAATACTACACTGAAATATATACTAGCATACATCCTTGATTTTAAGAGAAAAAAATGAGCATTTCTATATTTTTAATATATTTTTCAAAGTAATAGACAGATACAAATGTTTAACTGCTTACAATTTTGAATGTCTAATTTAAATTATTACACTTTATAAAAATGACAGCAAATGAAAAACTGAACTTTAATTAGCTCTTTTAACCAAATCATTTGTTAGTTTTTTTAAACATTAAAGTATGTTTTTTTAAATTTTATTTTAAGTTTCGTTGTGTTACGCAAGTTAACCCTCAACCAGAGCGATTATAAGGGCTTTACCTTTAACTGCTGTGACAGAAATTGTCGCATAGTTACTGTAACGAAAGATAAGTAAAAGACCCGATTAATTCATTGGATTTTCTGGGCCCGACTTAAGACTATCTAGGGCAAGCAACATTCTGGGGGCCCCCTACTAACTATCCATAGAAACTGTTCATGATTTACGCTGAAGTGACTAGTACTAAACTTTATACCTGTTGTATGTACACATAAATTTCCTTCATGAATGCTTTTAGGAAAATACCAATAATGAATTTCTTTTTAAAACAATGGACTACTAAGTTATTATAATAAAACTTTAATCATTAGTATTCTAATAATATAATTCGTTCTTTTCTGCGGGGGGGGGGGGGGGGTATGGGAAGCAAAAATGGAAAGGGAAGACAAAAATTAACAATCGTATTTTAACTGCATTAGAGGATGACGCCATCCGCATCATCTTGAAAATCGTGAAACAAAGAAAAATAAATTGAATGCATTTAAAATACAATTTAATCTTATATAGCAAAGCATACCTTTTATTCTACACATGAAATAGCGCTGCTTTGATTGATCGATGGTGTCTTTTTCTTCTAAACATGTCAATTTCAATTTTGCTTTATAACCATAAATATAAAATAAACCCATCCGGAGAAATCATACTTCATCTTTTTTGTACTATTTATTTTTTATAATCACTGTTGAGCATCATATAACGCAGTAATTTATTTTTGTGGCAACACTTATTTAAGGAAAACCTTTCATTTCATTTATGAAAGCAATGCTGATTTCATTTTTAATTAACAGCGATTTTTAATCAAAATAATGTTTTAACGAAACGTGAGTGTACTATGTCAGAAGCCGCTTGAAAAACATTTCGAATGATAGATACATCATTCATTGTTGTGCATTTCGTAAACTCACAGAAAAAGGGATGTTGACAACAAAAATAATATATATGATGATTAAACTATTCAGAAATCTGTAGCAATAGTACGGACTCCAAACGAAACAAAATTTCACTATTATGTATAGTTAAACTGTAAATTAGTACAAGTTAAGTTTTGAAAATAGGAAAAATCATACCGCTATCAGTAGTTAAGGGTTAATAGATAATAATGTAAAATTAGAATAGTTCTTGCAGAAAATGCTAAAACAAAGAACTTAGCCTTCGATTTTTAAAAATTTAATAAAGAAAATAATTATGTAAATTTATGTACTTTTTTTTATTAAAAAACTAGCTGACCCGCCTGGCGTTGCCAGCTGCACCAAGGGCCCCAAGATTAATATTCAAAATTTCTGGTAGTTGAGGTCTGAAATTGTTTTTGTCGATCAAGTAGTAGCTGAAAGTCTTAAGAAGTTGTTAGGAAAAAACAGGTTGGAAATTGTACGTCAAACGTGACAATTGAGGTGCGTTCGTACTATAGCTAGTTATATAAATATTCAGATCTTGGTGATTTTTAATTCTGTGAAATGAATTATATCGTCTGCAGATTAATTTATGTAATAAAATAAATATCTCAGTCGCTTGACGATTAAACTTCGAAAGCTCCTATAACAAGAAAGCACCGATTTAAAAAAAAAATCAAATTTCTTAATAAATGTTTTTATTAATATTTTCTAAAGTTTTGATTCGATTTTTATAAAATTTGAAATGTCTCGACAAAATTCTGCAAAGATAATATATCTTAAATTTCAAACCATTCGGTTGGGTAGTTTTTGCGTTGTTATATGCGGACGGACGGACAGACAGACAGACGGACAGACCAGACGACGACAATAGGTGCTACGTATTTATATAATTACGAACGCACCTAAAAAGGTAGTGAATCAGACAATTTTTAAGGAAGCTAAAGCTATAGTAGGAGGCCCAAAAGGGGCCAATTGATACTTTAGAGCAGGGCCCTAAGAGGAAAACATCTTAAAAAGTCCTTGTACTTGGCGCTTTAGACCTTCAATTAGTTGAAATTAAGCATAGGGTATACATTAATCATTAGAATAAAATTTTAAAGAAATGCTTAAAAATGGACCCTATGGTCCCAATAAAAATATGAGGGTTGTAGCCCGGGGGGAGGAGTCCAAGACTCAACTTTAAAGTTATGCATTGAGAGGGTGACACAATTAGGGGGGTGGGTTATTTAGGTAAAAAATGCATGGCGCACAAAAAGTTCAAGGAGCCCCGGACTGGACCCCAGGGTTCCAAGGTCCTAACTGGAATGCAGAAATGGGGGAATAACTAAAGGGAGAAAAGGCCCTCAAAACGAAGAAGATCGTATTAAAAGGGGGAAAGTTTTAATAATTTAGGGCACAAAAACTTAAAAGGGCCCGGGTCTTGTCCGAGAATTTTTTTTGTAGTTCAAAAAGTCCTAAGAAGTTGTTACTTGTTAGATTAAAAAAAAGAAAGGCTAAAGAATCGGACGATTTTTAAGGCAAAAGGGGCCAACTGATAGTTTTGAGCAAGGCCCTAAGAGGAAAACATCTAAAAAGGTCTTAGTACTTAGCGCTTTAGACCTTCAATTAGTCGAAATTGAGCATAGAGGAAAAAAAAATCATTAGAATAAAAATTTAAAGAAATGATTAAAAAAAGAGCATAAACATATGAGGGGGGTAGCCTGGGGACAGTAGTCAGACTCAACTTTACAGTTCATTGAGATGGTGACAAAATTAGAGGTGGGGGGGGGGAGGTCAAAAATGCATGGTGCACAAAAAGTTCAAGGGGCCTAACTGGAATGTAGAAATGGGAGAATAATTAAATGGACAAAAGGCCCCCAAAACTAAGAAGATCGTATTGAAAGAGGGCAGGTAATTAACAATTTAGGGAACAAAAACTTCAAGGGGACCCAGTAGAAATATGGGAATAACTAAATAGAGAAAGGGGCACCAAAAATGAAGAAGATCGGATAAAAATGGAGCAAGCTATTAACAATTTAGGGCAAAAAACTTAAAGGGGCAAAACATTAAAAATCTCATCCTCAGGTGCATTGGACCTGTCTTGGACTATCCACACCCAAATTTTCAGACTTTTACGTGCGGTAGATTTCGCTACAGACACACACACACACAGTCAGACAGACAAACAACTTTATTTTATTTGTATAGATTAATTTATGTAAATATTTTTTTTATAAAAAATTTAAATAATAAAAAATATATTTAAATTCAAAAAGGAAACTAGTCGGATATGCCAATCCCAAAACTTTCTTGTATCTCATATATGTTAATACTTCAAAATTCGCTATCACTGCCAAAAAAATCAATATTTTTCGTCATTCTGTTGTACGTCAGCTGCTTGCGAATCGTTGGGTTATCTGGATGCGAGCAGCCGATGTATTATACTAAACTACGAAAAGTCCTTTTGGCCTGTATCGGCAGGAAAAGATAGCCTCCCTATTGCTTGGTTTTAAGATTTTAGCTAATTTTACTGAAAAACACGAAGCTAAAATGCGTGGAGCCCGATTACAGAAGAGTCATTTCCAGTTCTCGTCAGTATTGAATTTGAATGAGAATATCGCCAAATTAGACAGATATAGCCAAGTTATAACTTCATATATGGCAACGTATTTTTGTCGCCAAATTTGCCGATAATTTGACGTTCTCGAATATGAATATATAGAGTAAGAGTTGGAACGATGGTTACAACAATGAAAGAAAATTTGCTGAAACCATGTTCACTAAAACTCATAAATTAAACCCGTTTATGGAGGAGGAATCCTGCTGCCTTGTTTCAAAATGTCAGGAACCTTAAAATTTCAAACTGCTATATCTCAGCCATTTTTTAAGATAGAGGCAAAACAAAAAATGCTCTGGAATCCTTACATCAAGGCCGAACATTTAACGCAAAAAAGTTTTAGGATTTGTAATTTTTTTGAATTTGAAATCTTTAATGGCTGTCATGACTATCCAGGTGCAATATCCTCAATTTCAGCTGGGACCTGCAAACCATAGTCAAAAAAATTGGTTCAATGTGCACTGCATAACTTCATACACTTTTCATACTACATTTCATTTCACATAGTGAAAATAGAACAAAAATCGCTATCATAGCTCCCCCTTTCGTCAGTATATCCCCAAATTCAAGTGGGACCTGCTGGCCATAACCAAAAACCTATAAATGAAATTTGAGTTCAATTTGAAGCATAACTTCATATACTTTTCGATGATTCAAAGAAGACATACACACGGACAGACAGACATTTTGCAAAAACATGTTTTTCGGAATCTTTGACCCCTAAAACCTGTATGTCCGTCAAAAAAATTTTCGATTACAATATTTTTTTCTATTATAGATAGAAGAAAGTAAAAAAAAAAAGTCCTTCCGGCCTGTACCTTGAGGAAAAGGTACCTTTCATAGTCCACGTTTTAAAAATTCAACTCATTTTACTTAAACACCCAAAGCTAAATTGCTTAGAACCCTATTATAGAAGATTCAATCCCGATTTTCGTTAATACTGAATTTGAATGCACATTTCAGCATTGAGAGTTACAGCATAACAAAAATCAGATTGTTTCAAAATGTCAGCCAACCTAATATTTCCAACTGCCATATTTCTGGCATTTTTTAAGATAAAGCCAAAACAAAAAATGTTCTGGAATCCTTGTATCACGATCTAATACTTAACTGAAACTTTTTTTTTGCAATTTATAATTTTTTATACTTTTGTTGAATTAAAAAAAAAATTAAAAAAATTTTACTTGCCGCCATTTTGAAACAAAATGGCGCATGAAGCTGGCCAACGAACTCAGCTGAGATCTTGATATGTTCTGTACCTATGATCTGTCACATTCATATCGGTTCATAAATACGAGAGTTACAGCATAACAAACAGATTGTTTCAAAATATCAACCACTCTAGAATTTCAAACTGCCATATCTCAGCCATTTTTTAAAATATAGCAAAAACAAAAAATGATCCAGAATCCTTGTATCACATTCTAACACTTGGCAGAAGCAATTTTTTCAATTTGTAAATTCTTCGTACATGTTTTTGATTTTGTTTTAAATTATTTTTTTTTTAACCGGCTGCCATTTTGAAACAAGATGGCAGACGAAGCTGCCCAACAAACTCTTTCGAGACCTTGGCATGTCCTATATACATACTCAGTAACATCCAAATCGATTCATAAATAAGAGAGTTACAGCATGACATGTGTCAGATATATATATATATATATATATCAACATTTGAACGGAGGCGTGGTTTGGAGGTCTGGAGGTCATGATTGGTGAAAATATACCAAAATTTTTTGGAATTGCTTTCCTCCGAATGGCTGCAATAGGTAGCTTTTTGTATTGAAAGTTACCTAATATTATTATTTTATTTAACAGAAGAAATTTTCACTTTACAGGGTGCGTAGTGTACACTGCTTAGCATTTCCGAGGACCACTATTTCAGATTATAAATTTTTTATTTAATATTTAAATCGCAGAACTTGCAATCGCCTTATTTAATATAGAATTTATAATATTTTTCTGCGATTAAATAAGTTGAAAAATTCGATTCCAAAATTGTGGTAGAGGTAGAACTAACCGTACACAGCTTGTCTTTATTATTTTCGTTACTGAAGACCATGTTCTTTATGTTTAGACATTTTCTGCATGAATTATTCTAATTTTAATGATTATCTATTAACTTGCATAACATAAGAACGAAACTTCCAGAAAAAAAGTGGTTTAGTACCGTGATCGCCAATCTTTTGGACCACTAAATTCATTGTCCAAAATCCTGAGGACCACTAATGCAAATTCTTTAAAAACATAAATACATTTGCACAAGAATGATCAGTAAAACCCATTTTAATAATATGAAATGTACCTATCAAGCAGGGCGGTCGCTCTGCCAAGCCAAGCTTAAAAAAAAAAAAACGCCACACAAACAACGCCAAGAACTGAACTAGACCGCTACTGCTTATTTACAGGAATCAACTTCGCAATGTTAAATCGACAAAACATGCCAGATTAAAATATCAGATATATAATAAACCAAGCGTCGCCGAAATAAAAAACGAAAACTAGAAGAATCTAATGAAGAATTTCTTCAATTTAAGACCAAACTCATCTTCATAAGTGATTTATAAACAGAGATATAGATTTTTTTAAAAAACGTCGAGTTACTTAAAATGATCACTTTTTTCTTCGTCAAACTTTTTTTTTCAAACAACCTACAGACTTTAATATTCGGCAGAATAAAAAAAGGATTGCATTTTTGGACAAGTAATTACGTAATCTATGTGCTTTTATAAAATTCAGTGTAAAAAAATATTATTTTCTATCCTTAATTAGCAAAAAACTGTTAATTAACTTGGCGATTAAAAAATTATGCCAAAACAGAGATAAAACCCGCCAACGACCATGTACCATCTGTATTAAAATAGCACAAATCAGTTACAGGTTATAATATAACCACATCAAATTACATCTGCAAGTCAGCCATTTTCTTCTGAAGATATTTATTTTTTAAATAAAACTTCACAATTATAAGAACACATATTTTATCAAATAATTAAATATGACTGCAAACTGTGGCAGATGATTGTTTCTAACATGAATAAGTATGAGAAATTGCCGGTTACGAATATGGATCTGGGTAGCTCAGTCGCAGAGCGTCGGCATGGTACGCGTAAGGTCCCAGGTTCGAGCCCAGGTCAATTTTTCACTCATGTTTGTTTAGTGTATTTAATTGTCTGATAAAATGCGTGTTCTTTTAAATATTGTAAAATAAAGTAATCAGACGTAGTGTTTATGCTTTAAAAATATTTTAAATATATAATTTACGTTTTTAGAAAGATCTTTAAAAATAAATTAGTTTTTGAGGGAAGATGTACCTTCTAAAATGTATACATTAAGAGTTATCGCCATTTAAAATTTCTTTCCAAACGTAAACAAAAATTTTGAAATGAATTAAATGTGATTCATTTATTTCTAAAAATAAAAAAACACGGTAAAGGACAGGCATTTCGTTCGCAGGAATACCTTTCACGTCATCTACTATATATACGAGGCTAGCGAAAAAGAAAGGCTACCGCGGTGCTTTACGCGTATCTTTTTTTACAGACCGCGGGATTCACGTGAGGCTCGAATCCACCAATGCAGGTGTACGAAAAGAGCATCACGTCACTCTAGCGGTCTGTAAAAAAAAGATAAGTGGAACGCACCGCGGTAGCCTGTCTTTTTCGTTAGCCTCGCTATATATATAAAACACAAACGGAAATTTCGTTCCGTTCCTTTATAACTCGAGATCTGCTGAATGGAATTTGATGGAACTTGCACTGTTCGAGAGATAATTTTTCAGGGAAGGCTTTAGTATGTAACACAACATTCTACGTATAATAGCTATCGAATTATGATAGAAAGTTCTGTTATTTTGGCCGAAAAGGTTACCATTGCTAATTTTTTGGCGATCATTACTGTTGCAGAAAGAAATGAAAAGGCTATACATCTCGAAAAATAAAAGAAAAACTGTTACTAATTTTATTAAAAAAAAAAAAAAAAAAAAAAGAAAGAAAGAAAAAAAAAGAGTTTTGATGAGAGAATATTATAAAACGAAAATATTTAATTTAAACATGATTAGAAATGTTCATAATGCTTAAAACATTATTCAAGGGGCAAGATTTCTATTGAAACAAATTTGGCGATTTATCTTTTGTTTTTGGCGATTTTGATTTTACTTTTGACCCCAAACAATTTGATTTTAAGCCAAAAAGTGTCTTTTTTTGTTGCAGAAAGAATTGAAATGGCTATACATCTGGAAAAATAAAAGAAAAAACTGTTACTAATTTTATTTTTTTTAAAAAGAAAGAAAAGAAAAAAAAGAAAAACAGTTTTGATGAGAGATTTTAGGCCAAAAGGTGTTTTTTTTTTCAAGTGTACGACTGCATTTTCGCAGTATTTTTTTTTTTTTTTTGGTACTTTTTGGTTAGCCGGGCGCCAGTGATATATATATATATACACACACATATATACACATATATCTACACAAATACATGTATATACATACATATATATATATATATATATATATATGTGTGTGTGTGTGTGTGTGTGTGTGTGTGTTCATATATCACTGGTGCCCGGCAAACCGAAAAGTACCTTTTTTTATTCAAATGCAAACTATACTAGGACTTCCCTCAAAGGGATTAGTCTGAGTGATATTGCTGAGAACATAGGGTTAACAATCACAATATAAAGAAAAAGAGCAAATTAAATGATAGAATTACAAAATATCATATATAAATTCATATACACTGTTAAAAAAATAGAAAAGAAGCGCCGTTCATCAGATGTGTTGTCATAATTTTTTTTAACATGTGGCAAATAATCTCATTTTCTTGAGCGCGTATTGCGCAAAACTTTAAAAAAAAAAAAAAAAAAAAAAAAAAAAAAAAAAAAACGCCGGATCTTTTAAAACGCCAAGCTTTTTAAAGTTACGTAATTGGATTTGAAGCCAATAGATTATTCTATCAAGCGTGGCTTAACGCAAATTTAATTTCATTGTTGCACCTTTTTTTTGTGTGTGAATTTAAAATTTTTCTTCCTTGATTATATATATATTATTTGTATAACTGTTTATAGAAGTTCTTACACTTCAAACCACATTGATAGCATGCTTTGCTACAAACCAGATTGCAAAACTACAGTCTAAATTACTATTAAAGTATACAAAAAATCTTTCGATGACTTCTGTAAAATAACTTTTACATTAAATCTCCATATCGGCAAAATTGAAAATATATATATATTACAAAGTTAAGCTTAACAGATACTTCTTGATTATTCTCTAGGAGGCTCTGCCCCCTGCGCCTTTAATGCGCCTTTACTGCGCCAATCCGCAGACTTTTTTTTGCCTGTCTGTCTGTCTCTCCACAATCTGTCTGTTTCCCTATCCGTTCTTCTGTCCGTCTCTCTAACCGATTGTATATCTCTCTACACGTCTCGCTACCTGTCTCTATATTTCTCTACCGGTCTCGCTACCCGTCTCTATATTTCTTTACCGGTGTCGCTACCCGCCAATCTATTTCTCTAACCGTCTGTCTATCCGTCTAACTACTTGTAAGTCTAGCCGTGTCTCTATCCACTTCGCTACCCATTTGTCTATCTATATCTCTACCCGTCTGGTTATACGCCTCTCTACCCATCTTCTTACCCATCTCCGTACCCATCTACTGTCTCACTATCCGTCTGTTTTTGTACCGGACTCTTTACCCGTCTCGCTACCAATTTCATCACCCGTCAGTCAACTCGTCTCTGTACTCATCTCTCTACTCGTCTCTTTATCTACCACGCTACGCGTCTCGCAACCTTTCTCACTACATTCCTGTCTACCGGTGTAGCTACCCTGAGGGCTATATTAGCTACATGTTATTAAGTTAAGTGAAAGTTTCGTTATCACGTTTGCAGTCAATTGTTTATGTCAGAAAGCGTGGCTTAACGCCATTTTAAATTCATTACTGTAACTTTCTTTTCTTTTCCTTTCTTTTTTTTTTTGGAGGGGGGGGGAGGGTAGGGGGGGAAGGGTTTTAAATATATACATTTAAATTAAAACTTTTGCCTCTATGCCATTAGTGTTGTTTGTATTATTAACTAACACCTTGTAGACCGAGCTTCATTTGAAACAAATGTAAAAGACTTCTTCTACAGTTTTTTTTTTTAGGAGAAACTTTCGTAATTGGGTCCAAAGCCAATCGGAGTATTTAATATCATTATTGTAACTCTTATAGAGTTAAAACAATATTGTTGCTAGCTTTACTCTTGTTTGAGACCAGCCTTGCCTGTGTATCTGAATGGGGAAAAGTTTCGTATCCTATGTCGTTTGGCGAAAAAAAATTTAAATGGTGCATTTGGCATCTTATAAAATTTTTCAAGAGAGCGGTAAAACATGTTTTTCAAATATTTACAAACATACGTTTATTAAAGCATGTTTTTGCGCCATCTTAAAAATTTAAGCACGATGCTAAAATGAAATTTTATCGCCATCACTACATAGTATAAAACAAAGTCGCTTTTTCTGTCCCTGTATCCCTATGTACGCTTAAATCTTTAAAACTACGCAACGGATTTTGATGCGGTTTTTTTTAATAGATAGAGTGATTCAAGAGGAAGGTTTATATGTATAATAACATCCATTAAACAGTGGAGAAATACTGTTATTTTTGAGGTTTTTAATGTGATGTCGTAAATAATTTCATTTTTTACTTTTGTTATTTTGGCCGAAAAGATTACCATTGCTATTTTTTTGGCGATCATTATTGTTGCAGAAAGAAATGAAAAGGCTATACATCTCCAAAAATAAAAGAAAAACTGTGTTAAATTAATTAAAAAAAAAAAAAAAAAAAAAAAGAAGAAAGAAAAAAGAGTTTTGATGAGAGAATATTATAAAACGAAAATATTTAATTTAAACATGATTGGGAATGTTCGCAATGCTTAAAAAATTATTCAAGGGGCAAGATTGCTATCGAAACAATATTTCGCGATTTATCTTTTGTTTTTGGCGATTTTGATTTTACTTTTGATCCTAAACAATTTGATTTTAAGCAAAAAGGTGTCTTTTTTTTTTTTTTTTTTTTTTTTTTTTGATGCAGAAAGAATTGAAATGGCTATACAGCTGGAAAAATAAAAGAAAAAGCTGTTATTAATTTTATTTAAAAAAAAGAAAGAAAAGAAAAACAGTTTTGATGAGAGATTTTAAGCCAAAAGGTGCTTTTTTTTTTTCAAGTGTACGATCACTGGCGCCCGGCTAACCGAAAAGTACCTTTTTTAAATTCAAATGCAAACTATATTAATGGCAATATACTTCTATTTACTTCTACATATATGAAATTTCGTTCCGGCTGCTTATAACTCGAGTTCTGCTGAATGGATTTTCGTAGAGCTTAAACTGTATAAGATAATTTTTCAGGGAAGGTTTTATTGTATAACATACCGTTCTGCGTAGCTTAGTTATAGAATTATTCTGGGAAGTTCTATAATCAGATCAATCCGTTTATGAAATATTAGCCTTTTTAAAAGATTTTGCCGAATGGATTTCGATGAAACCTACACTGTTAGATAACTTTCTAGGGAAAGTTTTATTATATAACATATCATTCTACGTTGCTTAGTTCTAGAATTATAGGGGGAAATTCGAAAATCAGGTGATATTTTTTTTAATCAAATATTAGCTTTTTCAGTATTTGATTCGGATTATGAAATATTAGCCTTCTGAAAAAGTTCTACTGGACGGATTTTGATGAGAATTGCATTGTTAGTCAGATGCTATTTCAGGAATGGTTTTAATGTACTACATATTGTTCTACGCTGCTTAGTCAAACAGTTGTGTGAAGGTTATACAGTCAGGAGAACTCGATTCCGAAAGATTAGCCTTTTTGAAAGTTTTTACTGGGCGTATTTTTTGCGACTTGCATTGTTAAGTAGATAATTTGTAAGGATGGTTTTAGTATATTTTATATTGTTCTGTTTTAGAATTACGTGGAAAAGTTCTATAATCAGATGAACCCGATTATAAAAGATTAGCCTTTATAAAAACTTCTACTGAATGGATTTTGTTAATTAGTTTGCATTGTTAGTTCGATAATTTTTAGTGATGGTTTTAGTATATTGCATATAGTTTTATCATTCTTTAGCAAACCTTAGCTGTAAATGACCAAATAAAAGAGTTGGTCCTTAACAGCTAAAATTTTGACTGCACATTAGAAAATATAATAGCGCAATCACGTCATTTTTCAGTAATGTGGAAGGATATTCCAGGTAAATATACAGATTGCTTTCAAATACAAGGTCAAATTAAACGATATATTTTGTTTGCTTCAAGGTTCATTTGTAGAAACTGACCAGCGCAGCGGGCGTAGCTTGCTAGTATTTGATATTTTAATAAGTAATGAAAACACATAAACGAACTTATTTAACAAACCTAAGAGGCATTTTTGTGATAAATAATTGTTATTGTCAGGGGGGTAAATTGTAAACAATTAATAAACGGCTAGTAAATAATAAATAGCATTTAAAATTCTGAATGCAGAATATTAGTTTTTTTTTTCTTGTGCGATGGGTGATTATAATTGTTTCATTTCACGTACTACATACCGTTTGATAAATTGGTACTTTTATGTTATCCTGGCGCAGTTGATAAATCGCCAAATATTGTTCCTATAACATTTTCATATTGGATTCATTTCATTTAAATATAAACCTTTCACTCATTTAATTTAAAATACATGCCTTTCATTAATCCCATTTAAAATGCTTAAAAGAGAGAAAAAAAAGAAATAATGCCATAAATGGAAACCTTTTATTTAAACACCAAAGAATTTTTTTTTTTTTTTTTTTTTTTTTTTTTTTTTTTTACACACGCGCGATAAAAAAAGCTGCTATTGCTGAGATTTGCGCCAAATCTCTAATACCAAGTCTACTAAGTTATTGCGGGGTTTTTCTTTCAAACAGAAAAAAATCCAGATTAATTTTCGATTTCTACTAAATTGAAATATATTTTATTGTGCCGAATGTTAGTGCGTGCATATTTTTTTGCTCCATGTACTCCATGAACTTTTCAATTCCGATTGTCTACGAAAATCTCCCGCCGGTGAAAATGACGTACGTACAAAATTTCGTGACGTATGTACTTTTATTGTGCTTTTTTATCTATTTTTTTAATATAATTTCCAAACGGTTTGACATTTATTCTTGGTAATAAATAGACGTCGTTGTCACCTTTATACGTACCTGCTGTAAAAATTTGAACGAAATCCGTTAAATATTTTTTGAGCTATGCTTGACGAAAGGTTTTAATATCCATCGTAGCTATATATGGGGCAAAGTAATACTGCGCTGTGTATGAGTCTTCGTTGCACTCAGACAATTAATGGCAATATACTTCTATTTACTTCTACATATATGAAATTTCGTTCCGGCTGCTTATAACTCGAGTTCTGCTGAATGCATTTTCGTAGAACTTAAACTAAGATAATTTTTAAGGGAAGGTTTTAATGTATAACATATCGTTCTACGTCTACGTAGCTTAGTTATATAATTATTCTGGGAAGTTCTATAATCAGATCAATCCGATTATGAAAGATTAGCCTTTTTAAAAGATTTTGCCGAATGTATTTCGATGGAACCTATACTGTTAAATAATTTTCTAGGGAACGTTTTATTATATAACGTTGCTTAGTTCTAGAATTATAGGGGGAAATTCGAAAATCGGGTGACCATTTTTTTTATCAAATATTAGCCTTTTCAATATTTGATTCCGATTATGAAAGATTAGCCTTCTAAAAAAGTTCTACTGAACGGATTTTGATGAGAATTGTATTGTTAGTTAGATGCTATTTCAGAAATGGTGTTAATGTACTATATATTGTCCTACGTTGCTTAGTCCAACAGTTATGTGTGAAGGTTATATAGTCAAGTGAACCCGATTCCGAAATATTAGCCTTTTTGATAGTTTTTACTGGGCGTATTTTTTGCGACTTGCATTGTTAAGTAGATAATTTGTAAGGATTGTTTTAGTATATTTTATATCGTTTTGTTGTTTTAGAATTATATGGAAAAGTTCAATAATCTGATTATCAAAGATTAGCCTTTATAAAAACTTCTTCTGAATGGATTTTGTTAGTTAATTTGTTTGCATTGTTATTTCGATAATTTTTAGTGATGGTTTTAGTATATTGCATATAGTTTTATCATTCTTTAGCAAACCCTAACTGTAAATGACCAAATAAAAGAGTTGGTCCTTAACAGCTAAAATTTTGACTGCACATTAGAAAATATAATAGCGCAATCGCGTCATTTTTCAGTAATGTGGAAGGATATTCCACGTAAATATACAGATTGCTTTCAAATACAAGGTCAAATTAAACGATATATTTCGTTTGATTCAGGGTTCATTTGTAGAAGCCGACCAGCGCAGTGGGCGCAGCGGGCGTAGCTTGCTAGTTTTCCTATAAATTAATGAAATCCAGTTGTTAAATTATTTTTGTTTTAGAAGTGAAGTTTCCATTTAAATTTATTGTAACAGTACAATGTTTAATTGAATAAAATAAGGTAAATCTAAGAAATTGCTAAGAAATTCCAAACATGCACAGGGCAACGCAAAAAAAATAAAATAATAATAAACAATAAATAAAAAATAGATAAATAAATAAATAAAAATCAGCTTTCAGAAATTCTAAAAATTGTTCCGCTATTCATATTATGTATCTTCGGGGTCCATCCTCCCACTTTCAACCCTCCCACCCAAAGGGGGCACTTTTCTAAATTTTGCCGACACCTCTCATGTGATATATCGTTGGAAAAGTCTGTGAACGCTTAATCATAATATGCAGGGGGGTGGGGGGGTGGGGGGGTATTTTCTAAATTTTGCACATACCCCTCATGTGATACATCGTTGGAAAGGTCTGTGACCGCTTAATCCTATTATGCGTCTCCGGTGTTCATCCCCTCTTTTGCCCCCCAAGCGCGATTAGCTTTCACCACCAGGGGATGCTTTCCTATATCTGTTCCTACGAGTCGGATCACGACGGGGTATGGCTCATTCGACTCGACATCAATAGAGCTTTCCGATTTTAGTTCGTTTTTTCACCACCAGGGGGCACTTTTCTATCTCTGGTTCTATGGGCTAGATCACGACGGGGTACAGTTCATTCGACTCGACATCTATAGCCTTAACGATTTCAGTGCCCGAGGTTCATACAGAACAGATTGCGCTACCTGGTGGTGGAAGATGGAACTTGAGCGTGCGCAGCACGACTGCTATGCGGTGCCGAAGGCAGCGGGGACCCGTGTCGGAAGTTAGTTTGGTTAGAGGTTTATACTATTCGATGTGCAAATTAAGGGATTATCCGGTGCCGAAGACAGCGGAGAACCAGGTCGGAGGTTCGTTCGGTTCGAGGTTTATCTTATTCGAGGTTTTACAAGATTCGAGGCCCCGATATAAATTAGGGGTCCGCTAGCGGGCGAAGCCAGCTAGTGCTAATAATAAAAGAGCGTGATATCACGTTTGATTTCAAATGCAGCGCTGACACGCTATGTACGTATTGCATTTTTATTCATTTCATCGATAAGTCAGTGATATTTTTTAACGGGGGATAACAAGTATTATAACAAGCCACATTTAGTATGTTGTTATTAGTTTAATTTAAAAATCTACTGGTATTTCTAGTTAACCTTTTAAACAATGACTGAAAGTAAAATGTAATTTTAAATTATTTCTCATGTTTAGATTATTTAAATTATGTTTATTCTGTTTTAAAAAAAAGGAATGATATCTACAAAAACAACTTTTCAAAAGTAAAAAAAAAGCCAAGCGTAAAAAAAAAAAAAAAGTTGTGGCTAAAAAATGGTGTGATATCAAATTTCCAAGCTATTATATTACTTTTTTAACTTTTTTCCATTAAATAAGTTATATATATAAGTCGAGTGCCTACGTATATGTTAATAGAAATCGTTTTCTCCTGTACTAAATACATCCTAACGAGTTTCTGAAAATTCAATTTTTTTCAAATTATGCATGATGGGCTTGGCGGCCATCTTTTCATATTTCTAAGCACCCAAATTTCTAAAGTAAAAGCGTAATATGTTTGCAATGTAATATGTTTATAACAATTTCGAACTTCAGATTTTAACTACGGACAGATAAATTAGATAAGACTGATATTTTGAGAAATTGATTTTTACTAGTTTGAAATTATTAATTACTGTAAAAAATAAATCATAAGATGAATCTTTAAGATAAGTCATCATTATCTTAAGACACAATTTTCAGATCATACAAATCTATAAATGAAATGCTTAAAATATTTGCTTAAATAACAATTTTGAACTTCGGATTTTAACTACGGATTTGGATGCTTAGAATTTTGTGAATAATATGGAAAGATGGCCGCCAAGCCCATCATGCATAATTTGAAAAAAATTGCATTTTCAGAAACTCGTTAGGATGTATTTAGTACAGGAGAAAACGATTTCTATTAACATATACGTAGGCACTCGACTTATATATATATGATAACTTATTTAATGGAAAAAAGTTAAAAAAGTAATATAATAGCTTGGAAATTTGATATCACACCATTTTTTAGCCACAACTTTTTTTTTTTTTTTTACGCTTGGCTTTTTTTTTACTTTTGAAAAGTTGTTTTTGTAGATTTTATATAACAAGTGCATAGTCAGAAATAATCACTCGATATTATTTCTAAAATGTAAAAAACACAAGTTTTCATCTGAAGCAAGTAACATTTATTGCCATAATTATCATTGCCAGCTATAATTTAAATTTTCTAAGCAAAATTTCTAAAATTTCATAAATTTAAGAATGTTATTTTTGTTTTACCTATACTAATAAAAGAAAGTTTCGCTCTGTGTGCGATGGCTAGGAAAATCTAGCGCACTTAGAAGTCTGAAAATTTTGGTGAGGATAGTCCAAGGTCAGTTCCTGGTGCACCTGAGAATCGGAATTTTAATATTTTGATAATTAGCCGAAATATTAATTAAAAACTCATTAAACATAGCTTCCAAAATGCCATCTTTTTCTGAAAATGGTGCAAAAGAAATAACAAAACTGCAAAATGGGGTCTGTGTTGCAAGGCTCAAGAAAGATATAGGCAGGCATAAGATTGCAGAAAGATAAAAAAAAAGAGGAAAAGTGAGTCTGAGTGAAACAGAAAATGAAACATTATTTAAAAAACCGGGCAAACAAGACAATTATAAGAAGGCTTTTTTTTGTGCAACAAAATTATCAATAGTATTTTTGTTTAAATGCTACTTTAGGTAACCGGTAACCCAGCAACAGATTCAATCGATTCCTTCCGATCTGACCCAATAACGATCACTCAAACTAGTGTGAGAAAATAGAAGATAAATGAGATTTCTGTTAAAAAACTTGGATAAACCAAGCCATAAAACGCGCCATTTTTGGACAAACATCTGTGATTTGCGAACTTACGGAGAAAGGTTTTCCAATTCATCCCCTGCCGCGAAAACTCATTAAGACTTCAGATATTTGAGACTTCCGGTGCAACGGAAATTAACTTGATATACGCCCCCTTACCACAGACATACTTCTTCCTGTTTTTAAAGATTGATCAGTAGCTGGTTTTAGTTATTAGAACAACTTCAAAGGGACAGGTGAATCTTTTTTTCAGTTTGTTATCGTTTAAAATTCGGTGCATACAAGTGTCAAGGAACTTCAATGTATTATTATAAACTTCTCTGGATGTGTGGCATAATAGTAAAGAATGTAATACGGTTATTTTGTTGTAAAAATGCAGGATTCAAAATTTAGTGTATTTCAGCTAGTTTCATTAAGGTGGTTCTCAAATGACTTGCTAAACAACGCCAAACTTTCTGACACATTTTCTAACTCATTTTTAAACACAGGGGCATAAAATTGGTAGGCCTGACTATTGAAGCGATTTGGAATAGAAATGAGTTTTCCATTTTTTTATATAAATAAATTACTTATCGATTTATAAGTGATTCCTGTCACATGACACGTTTTATCTCCCTTTTTCGTGCTGCGGTGTCAGAAATTCGGCTCAAAACGCCGACTTTGACAGTATTTTCTGAAAAATCTTCTGTCTTTATCAAAAAATGGAAAACGTATTTCGATTATAAAGTTTCTGAATAAGAGTACCTATCAATTTAATGCATTTGCGAATAAAAATGAATTTAAAAATGTGTCAGAAAGTAGCCAGTCTGGATTTGAGAACAGCCTTAACACTAATTATATGTAATCATATACATTTCCATTGGTTTTATAATGTTGAGTTCAATATTTTGAACAACTAATTATTATATCTAAAGAAACACGGAAATATAAAATAAAAAGGTGATAAATAAATTATACCTTTATTATTTAATCTCTTGCTTTATAAGTGCAAGAAAACATTCTTAAATTTAGTATGTAGAATTTATTGTAGTATTATTTTTTTTTTTTCTTTTCGTTACATGAATCTTTTTGCGTTTCAAACAATTGAGAATTATCTAATGCATCGGTAGTTAAAATTATTATATCATCTTTTTTATTTATTTCTTATTTATACTTTGTAAATTTAATTCAGATTTCGAGAACTCTTCAAATTATTTTTACACGTAATCCCGTAAAATTTGCTGGTATTTCTCAGATACCAATTAATCATATTAGACTTTTTTTAACACTTTCCATCCTAGTTGAAAAGTGTTTATGACTTCGGTTTGTCTGTCCGTCTGTCCGTGCTCTAACTCCCGTAAACATGCTCGGATTGCACTGAAATTTTTATGTTTTTGTCGTTATCTATAGCATGTTCCCTATTTCAACTGAAGTGTGTAGCACTTCTAGTTTTTTTACAGGGACAGTCAAAAGTAATCCGTTACATGACAGACAATGGGGAATAATCGTTTCAAGTATATTTTGATGACGCTACGTCATTTAAAACATAATGAAATTGATATATAATTATGAAGCGCATTAAAACATGCTTTTTATAGAATATGGGGTGCAAAGAATTTGTTATTCATTTACAGGGTCAAACAAAAGAGTTTTGTTACGCATCATTCTATGGGGGAAAATCGTTTGCAGTGTAATTTAGTGATATTTCACTATTTCAAACATAATGAAAATTATATGCATTACTGAGGTGCACTATAAATTGCTCTCTTGTGCGCATTGCGTTTATTTACAGGGACACGCAAAAGATATTGGTTACAGTACATTTGCAATATTTACAGTCTATGAGTGATAAGTGCGTTTTCAACTTTCGTTTGCGTTTTTAAGTTTAACTATTTTTTTCATAGTCCGTGTGTGTTTATAAACTCGGTTGATCATATACATCCTACACCAGGGAATTCGTAAGTATTACAGACTATGGCGTGAATTGCTTAAGGATAGTTTTTAATTGTGGTTACGCATTTTCCTTTTCAACTATATTAAGTAGACTAATAGAATTTGTTCAATATAAATAAATTCATATACAGGGCTACGCCAAAAAAAAAAAAAAAAAAAAAAAAAGATACATTGTCGTTTACGTTTGGTAATTTCTGCAAGTGAGTTTTAAGTTGCCTTTTAGATTAATAGGTAGTGTACAAAAATCTTCAGATAATAGACAGGGCTGTACAAAAGATTTCGAGTACATTTCCATCGATTAGCGAAAATTGCTAAATGTGAATATTCTAACTGAACTAAATTTTATCATACTGTATATCCGTGTCCGGTATCAGTCTAACACCGGTGGTGGCAGCAAATACCATAAGACTAAGGTCTCAAGGCTAGGAGAAGTACTACGGTGACCGCATAAGGCGACAAGACTATAACAGATGTCAAACAAAAATATACTATGATTCCAATGTTAATCAATTATTTAAAAGAAAGTAATAAAAAATAAAATATTTTTTAAACAATTTTAATGATATCTTTTAATTTTATTTCCCTTTTCGCAGATTTTAAAAATGCATAGATCTGATGAAATCTTATTATGTATCACTTCTTTCATATTCTATAAGAGTAAATAAAAAATTAGTCCTTTTCAATAAAAGGAAATTTTCATAAATAGGAAAGCTATAACATCTTCACCAAATAAGACTTCAATCGGAAACACAGTTTAGTCACTATCGTGTTTATTCACACACGCACACCCATAATTATATGTAATCGCAAACCAACATAAATGATATCTGTGGACATGAAAATGTTAAAAAGTACCTACGTACATGCATTCTCACATATACACATATGGAAACATTGTAAAATAAACAATTCCAATTCAGAAACACATGTAATGATAAACCAAAATTTCCATAATCGTGGTTTTATTTTTATTACAATACTTTCTTTACACTATATGTGTCCGGAAACTAAAAAAGGCTCAATTTTATTTTAAATGGAAAACAATATTTAATTATAAGTAATGTGAATAATATATGTATTTGTAATTAATATTAGAAATATAATTACAGAATATTTTTTCATTAATTCTTTAAAAATTGGATTGTATTTCCGAAGAAGAAAATCAAATTTGATTGCCTGTCAGAAAGTTGAAAACATCTTGATTTAAAAATATGTATTATTTTAAATATTTTATAGTTCCTTTTTCGAAAGTATGGTAAGATATTTTTTTAATATTTATTAAATAGTATATTAGCCATCTTAAGATAGACTCAAGATACTTTCTAAATAGTATTATTTCTCATATTTTTGAATAGCTGAAATAATAAAAAAATATATTTAAAAAGTAAATAAATTACAACAATAATAAAACATTAAATGCCCTTTTTTAAGTAAAATTTTTCATGTTTTCATGTTGTCAAGTAACGATGAATTTCATATAGTATATGAATTTCATTCAGCATAGAATATTTTTAAAACTATTTTTATATCTATTATATGAAAATCTGCCTGTCTGTTTGCATTTCATAACTCCTACATAATATGGAATGCAGTGCGATGAAATTAGCAGCAGTTTTTTGCATTAATCCGGGGATGTCATAATAACTCACAGAACTTTAAAATTTTAACTAGTTTCCGAGATATTAGTTTTCTTGTAACTTTTAAAACGTAAATAACATGTAGAACAATATGTATCATGACCATGTAATTCACCTGGAATTTTAAGAATGGATTGAACATGCATATATATTAAACGACAGAGCATTTTACAGAGCATATATATTAAACGTTTATGTCGAATCCAAAGCAATTGGTGGGCCATCTTCAGAACTTAACTAGCATGGTCGAATTCACTTAAGGCGGTTCTCAAACAAATATTTTTTCCCGCTCAACTATGCGCAGTTTTATAACACATTTGCTGACGCATTTACATGATACTTGCAGGCACGATCATTGAACTTATTTGTAATCGAACAGTTTTTTTTCTTTTTCCGATAAATGAATAAAATCTTGAGATTTAAGTTACTATTTTCAAAGGACGTTGGTTTTCTCTTTCCTTTGCTGTCGCGTCCGAAAGAACGGTTCAAAACGCCAAATTTGACTACATATCTCGAAAAATCCGCTTCTTTTTTCCGATAAATGGAAAAAAAGTTCGCTTTCATAGTTTCTGAATAAGTGCACCTGCTAATTTAATACGTTTACGAACAAAAAATGAATTAACAAATGTGCCAGAAATTAGTCAGTTTGCATCTGATAAAAGGCTGAAAACGAGTTAAGCAAATGAAGAAACATTAGATGGCAATCAAGCTAAGCTCCCCAAATTTTTATCCCAAAGCATCTAGTTCAATGGTATTTTATTGCCCGTATGTCGCCATTTTCCTACAAAGGCATCCTACTCTAATTTCAACACAATCACGTAACTTGCAAGATGTAATTTTCTTTCATTCATATTGAAGATTGTAAGCACAATTACTTTTATAATATGAAATTTAATAAAATTAATATTTTGAATGTTTTCTAAATGGTGAATTTAATTAGATCCCCCTTCCCCCACCCCCTTAGAAAAAGATATGCCACGCAAATGCAACATATTGGGGGGCCACGCCCGATAGTATAATTTTAAAACATAAACAAATATTTATTTTTTTACGTTGTACAAGCATGTGTTATTTTTAGTGTAATAGGTATTTATTTACATAGCTTAAAATTTAGAATGTTTCCAGCTCACATAAATAAACAATACCCTATACTAAAAACCACATAAATAATAGTAATAGTTATTATTATTATTGAAGAGCCGAGCTAACTCAATAACATTTCAGAAAAAAAAGCAAAAATTTATATTGCTTGCGATTTTGATTTGCCAACAAGAGACATCTGTATCTCATAAATAATACATTTGAAATTCATGGTTATTTTCACATGTTTCGAAAATCCTTTAAAATTTCAAATTTTATAAAAGGCGCTATATTTTTAGATAAAAATGAAAAATTACTACAATTTTAGAATCTTAATACAAATATCTGAAAGCCAGTAGGTTTTTCCTCACTTCAAAGTTTGATATTTTTTGTCGATGCGTTTTTTCCACTCACTTTTTATTAACTTAAATTTTTGATTAAACAACATGTTTTAAAGAAATGTGAATGTACTCATTAAAGCCTGTTCAATATAACCTTTCAAATAATATCTTAACCATCGTGTATGTTTTGTATATGCGTAGAAAAAGGGATATTGACATCTGAAATAATATACATAAATGTATTCATGTACAGTTTACAAATCACGAATGCGTCAGAAAGTAGCGAGATGAGATGAGCCTGTTTTCAAATCTAAAGTAGCTAATTTCTGATATATTCCTAAATCCATTCTTTCCTATAAACGCCTGAGACTAGTAGGTGTTCTTATTCAGAAGCTATGAAATCGAATAGTTTTTCCATTTTTTCCATAAAGGCTGGAGGTCTTTAATAAAACGCTGTCAAAGCTAATGTTTGGTGCGACAGTCTGATTAAGATTTTTATAAGACAAAATTTGCTTATCACTCAAAATATAAGTTATTTATCGAAAAATGAAAAATCTATTTGATTCGAAATCACTCCAATATTCTTTCTTGCCAGAGAGAATAGTTTCGCGGCGCGATTTTTTTTATAACGTTTAGAAAGCATTTATCCTTTACTCAACATTTTGAAACATTATTAAACGCAAGTTGGAACACGTCGAAATGCGAAGAAATAAAATATTTAAAAAATGTCCTATTCAATAAACTTTCGTTTCAAACTCATATCGTCTGTAACGGATTCATTCTTTTCTGCTAATGAATGTTTATGTAAAACTGTATTTTTTTAAAACAATAATAATAATAATAAACCTGTCCGTGCGAGGATTTCGCACTGCAGTCTGATATATTTTAGCAATATCTAATATTTTTTAGATGCAGGTTCAAATTTCTAAAGAAAAATTAAAGATAAAAATATCTGCAAACAGCAGAAGCCAGAATATCATACCATTTATTCCACCAAAGTTACAGTTAAAACTGATCGAAGATAGCAAAAGACATGCGCGAGAAAAAAAAATAACAATCGCGTATTTTAATTGCATTAGAGGATGACATCATCCGCGTTGGGAAAAACATGGGGAAATGAAAAATAAATTGAATACATATTATATACAATGTAATCTAATATAACAAAGCATACCTTTTAGACTACACGTGAAATACCACTGCTTCGATCTATCAAAAGTGTATTTTTCTTCTAAACATTTCCATTTCAATTTTGCTTTTCAGTCATAGATAATAAATAAACGTGTGCGGATATATCACACTTTACCTTTTTTGTGCTTTAAAAAAAAAAAAAAAAAATCTTTAATGGGCATGATATAATGCGGTATTTTATTATCACAACTGATTTGAGAAACCTATCATTTCCTTTATGAAAACAATGCCAATTTCATTTTTAATGAACTACAATTTTTAACCAACAAACATATTTTAACGAAATGTGAGTGTAAGTATGTCAGAAGCCGGTTCAAAAACCTTTCGAATGTTACCTCATTCATTGTTGTGCGTTTTGTAAATGCATAGAAAAAGGGATGTTGACAACAGAAATAATATATATGATCTGCAGATGAGGATGATTTTTAATGTTTTTTATTCTTTGTATGGGTTCTTCATTCCATTTCTATAATCGGGATAGTTGTCCGTTTTTCCGATCTGGAATCATTTTCCTTATAACTTGACATACACAATGGAACTTTCTTTTTTTTTTTTTTTTTTTTAAAGTGCAATTACGAGCATATTCTGATGCAACATATATTTCAGTCAATTCAATTTAATTTAGTAATCATTTTATGTTCAACATAAAATGAAAATTTGCCTTTTCGTGACAAATTTCAGTTTAGCGCCAAAGTGCTGTATCAAAAAAGTAATCTGATCTTATGATTTTTTTTTTCATCTGAGCAATCAATTGTCAACTGTGGTGTGGTAACTTTGACAGTAGCTACTTAACATTATTGAAGCATACCGATGCTCAGTGTTGAGGTAAAATTAAAAAATATTCCATGCTTGGAAACTTTTAAAATCACTAAATTGACCTGCAATTTTCAAATGAATTTAATTCAAAAGCACATTATTTTCCTTTTTCGATGATGATGTTGAAATTGAAATTGTGCTATATTTAGAAGTTGTGTCTAACTTTGCTGCTATATTTAGAAGTTGTGCGATAAAATGTGTCTAACAATAACAACTGAGTATTTTCGGGTGAGAAAAAGTGGGCTACGATTTTCGTCGACAGAAAAGTCCAAGTGAAAAATTCCTGATAAATTATCCTAATCTCAATATAGGATGAATGAAGAGCCGATTCAAATTGCTTCATCTAGACATAAATGTAGAAAAACATGTCAGTTTCCTTAATTAAAATATATGTTTTCAATTGAATGCCTATTTAAAATGATGGCATTTATACAGGTGAAGGCGTTGTCTTCTTGAAAATTTACCCTCTAATTTCAGATCTGGTGGATTGAAAAATCTTTGAAAGTTATGTAATTTTGACGCAGTTATGGGAAAATATAGAAGTTTCGTGTTTTTTAGTAATGAATTCTTTCTTTTGAAAATGATATCAGTTAATTATTAGGTACCTGGAGCCTCTTTGATGGTCTTAAACACAACTTATTATATTCGAACGTTTTTTTCTTTATAATGAAACTATTCGGATGTGCCAATCCCAAAACTTTCTTCTATCTCACAAACATTTCGCATGCACTAAAAAGAATCAGCACCCATTTATATCAAGGTCTAACTGAATCTAAAATTTTATTAAATTCTGTGCATTAGTTCTTGAGATATGACTATTGCTAAAATCGTGTAAATCCTGAAAAATGCAGCATAACAGCGCCACCTGTTAGGAGATTTAGACCAAAACCTAATCAACAACAACTTATGTTAACGTCTAACTGAATCTGAAGTTTGGTGAAAATCTGTGCATTAGTTCTTGAGATATAGTTATCGTGATAATAATGAAAACAGTAGCATATCAGCGCCACCTGTCGGGCAATTTATACCAAAACGTTAGCAGCATCTATTTATGTTAAGGTCTAATAGAATCTAAAGTTTGATGAAATTCCGTGCATTAGTTGTTGAGCTATAGCTATCGTAAAAACCGAGAAAAAAGTGTTATAGCAGCGCCACCTGTTGGGATATCTACACCAAAACGTAATCATCGTCTATTTATGTCAAGGTCTAACTAAAGCTGAAGTTTGATGAAAATAAGTACATTAGGTCTTGAGATACAGCTATTGCAGAATTCGTGAAAAATGCAGCATAGCAGCGCCACCTGCTGGGTGATTTTCACCAAAAACTAATCAGCACCAATTTATATCAGGGACTCACTGAATATAAAGTTTTATTAAATTTCATGCATTAGTTCTTGAGATAGAGCGTCCACAAAATTTTTGTCACATACAGACAGACAGACAGACAGACTCACAGACAGAGATTATCTAAAAATGGTCAAATCGTGTTCAGGAGCTTCTAACACGTATAAATTCGTCGGAAACTGGCAGTCGAAAATTTTCATGAATCCAATACCTTCTTCTTGTAAAGATAGAAGAAAGTAAAAAAGGAATGATAAAGATAAAATAATGATGTAAAACAATATTCTTGCGACATAACAGTAAATACAAACATATTTTTTTTATCCGCTTATAAAAATAAAGTACACGTGTTTAAATATTTTTACCGAAACTTTACGTGTAAATTAAAAAAATACATCCAAAAAGCCATGTGTCTGAATATTTTCCACTAGCAGACTACGCCCGCTGCGCTGCGCTGGTCGGTTTCCCCAAAAGAACCTTGAATCAAACGAAATATATCGGTAAATTTAACTTTGTATTTTAAAGTAATCTGTACCTTTACCTAGATATCCTATAATAACATAAAAACGGATACTTATTTCACTAAGTTATGTTTTTTTAATACGGTTTATTATTACGTTTACAATTTATTACCTACCGTTTTCCATTGATTTATATGTTTTATAGCTACATTTTTTAATAACGGAAATAAACCTATATTATTCACAACTAAATAGAAATGGCGCATCTAGTATTTGTCGAGAATTAAATAAAAATTATTACTCGTGACATCATAATTCACTTTTATATTTTAACAGAATAATACGGTTACTATAATTTGTGACTCGTGCTGACATGTTGCTGTTATTATTATTTTTTTACGCGTGAAGTTTTCGCTATGGTAATGCATTGTGAAATTTGGACATTTTTGAAATTCAATATTTGAAAAATGGCGTAATCAGTGGATTTGAAATTTATATCAAGAAAAATACAATTTTTTACCTTTCTAATGCAGTTTGCCTGACAATTTTGTGACAGATACTTTTTGAGCTATTAATTTTTTCAGTAACTTCAAATGTTTCATTTTCTGAGATTAATCTGTGGCAACGATCCCAGTCGTCAGCAACACATACCTTTTTATTAAATTTTACTAGCAGACTACGCCCGCTGCGCTGGTCGGTTTCTCCAAAAGAACCTTGAAACGAAATATATCGGTGAATTTAACCTTGTATTTTAAAATAATCTGTACCTTTACCTAGATATCCTATAATAACATAAAAACGGATACTTATTTCACTGAGTTATGGTTTTTTTTTTTTTTAATACGGTTTATTATTACGTTTACAATTTATTACCTACCGTTTTCCATTGATTTATATGTTTTATAGCTACATTTTTTAATAACGAATATAAACCTATATTATACACTACTAAATAGAAATGGCGCATCTAGTATTTATCGAGAATTAAATAAAAATCATGCACATCATAATTCACTTTTATATTTTAACAGAATAATACGGTTACTATAATTTGTGAATCGCGGTGACATATTGCTCTTATTATTATTTTTTTACGCGTGAAGTTTTCGCTATGGTAATGCATTGTGAAATTTGGTCATTTTTGAAATTCAATACAGTAGAACTCCAATTATCCGAACTCCAACTATCCGAATCGCTGATTATCCGAATCACTTTCAGAATTTCAGAAAAAACAAATGAAGACGAAAACGTACTGCGATTCCCAAAATAATGATTCTGTCTACTCGCGCCACTGTCTTTTCCGCCGCGAAGACCCTGGGATTCAAATTCTAAATGATGATGAACTCATTGAAAGTGTGAAAGAAGAAGGTGTCGAAGAAGAAGATGATCTTAATGTCGAAGTTGAAGCATACACGGGACCATCAGCTAGTGAAGAATTTGCCGGCCTTGAAACTGTGTTGAAGTGGATGGAACGTCAGCCCGATGGTGACCACATGCAACTTCTGACTGTCAAGCGGATGCGCGACTTGGCTCCCCGAAAACGAATGAAGACTGTCAAACAGCTTACTTTGACCGAAATTTTCAGCAAGCAATGACTTTCATTTACAGTACGGTACGTACATACTGTGCTAATGTACAATACTTATAAATACGCTTAAAATGTAACAGTGTTGCCTTTTCATTTAATTAATTAAAAGCTCTTTTTCTTTAAAAATATTTTTTTCTCCCATTTTCAACATACATACAGTAATTAATTAAAACATACCCTTTTTTTGAAAAAATCCAATTATCCGAATTTTTGATTATCCGAATAGGGTCCGGTCCCCATTGATTCGGATAATTGGAGTTCTACTGTATTTGAAAAATGGCATAATCAGTGGATTTGAAATTTATATCAAGAAAAATACAATTTTTTACCTTTCTAACGCAGTTTGTCTAACAATTTTCTGACAAATACTTTTCGAGCAATTAAATTTTTCAGTAACTTCAAATGTTTCATTTTCTGAGATTAATCTGTGGCAACGATCCCAGTCGTCAGCAACACATACCTTTTTATTAAAGAGGATTATTAAAGAGGATTATTTCTTTTGTCTCTGAAAAATGAAAGTAAAAGGATTGCCACCATTTTGAAGAAATTGCCTTATAAACATTTAAAATTAAAATTAAAATATAAAAATAGAAGTAGTATCAAAAATAACTAGCGAGGGCTTTTGTGTGATTTACATAAATAATATTATATTGAGAAAGTCAATAGTAAGTCACACGTATTATTATATTCTTTTTGCATGAATCAACACATTTTTCGTTTAAGAACGGATTCCGTCATAGACAGATTCTTTTTCAATGGTTTATAGGTTTTCCTAGAAATATCATTTTTTAAGTATATGTTATCTTATGTTTTAAATTTGTTCTTTAAAATAAATTAATTTTAATTGTAGAATAATGGCAATTTTAAATATATGCATTTTTCGCAAAAATTGTTGGGCCGTGCCAAATTTTACCGATTTGTGGATGCCTCTAGGTCCACACATTTATGCATAAAGATGTGAGTGTAACATCTTGAAAAAGTAGAAAATTTCTTTGTTCACTCTCAGTCCGATTCTACATTATAAGTAATGCACGTGTATCTCTATTCCCTATCCTTATATTGAAAGATAATGAGAAATACCTCCATAACATAACGGACATTTCTAATGTAGTGGTGAATAATTTCTATATATATATATATATATATATATATATATTATATGTATTATAATATATGTATTAAATCATGTTTTTCTCAAATCTAAACTTGATATTTCCTGACACATTCATTCATTCAGTCATTTTGATACTTCTTATTTATATACTAAAAAATCGAATAGCATTTCTCTGTTTTCGTTAAAGGCTAAGAAAGTTTTAGAAAATGGCGTCAAAGCTGGAGATTAAGAAAGGTGTTATAAACACATCTATTATAATCAATTGATTATAGATAAAAAAAATACAGTAAACTCTGTCTAAGGCGGAATCAAACGGGACCGAGAAAATTTTCCGCCGTAGACAATATTCCGCCTTATGCAAAACAGCCAAAATAAATAAATAAAATATATATGTGCAAGTCCTATTTTTACGTTCGTAATCTTCAGTACAGTTTTTTAAATGAAATTATACGTCTTATTAAATTTATTATTAATCTCAAAAACATTATATGAATAATAAAATAAATAGTAGTATCAATGATAAATTTCTTCCATTTTAAAAGTTAATGTAAATCATTTACCTTAACAACTACTTCATACTTTACATAGTGGCATAGTAGTTTTTAAACAGCCGAAAAATAATCTTTTATCGATGCTTGTTTTGTCTTTCTTTTTACCAAGCATTTTTCAGTAGCACATTGCAAATCCGTTATTATGGGTATCAATTCTTCATTTTTTTGAGCAAGAAAAATTTTTTCGAGATACCTAATGCTTCTCAAGGCGTCTTGATACGTTTGGATTCCTCCATTGTCTTTATGGTTTTCATAATCGTGCTCATCTTCATTTTCACTAGCACTTTCCAAATCTTGATATCGCTGAATCAAAATGTCCACAGAAGTGTTAGCTTCAGTAGTACACACTATATTGTCAGCTGATATGTATTCTTCTTCATTAATTTTTTCATTGCTGTGAACACATTTTAAGTCATCTATTAGATTTTGTAACTCATTTTCTTCCAACTGGTCAACTGATTCATAGCCATTTTCTGAAACAAAACCAGCTTTTCTAAAACAATGAACAATTTTTTCAGGCGACATTTCTGAACAGGATTTGGCAATCCATTTGACAGCATCTAAAACACTTATATTTTTTGCCATTTCGGTGGCAGAAGAGCAATTATCTAAAGACGCAATAATGGACCGCAAGAGATATTTTTTGTAATGGGTTTTCATCATTTTTATAACTCCTTGATCCATAGGTTGTGTTACTGCAGTAGTATTTGCGGGAAGAAATTGTAATTTTATATTCGATAGTTCGAAATTGGCGTGACAAGGTGCATTGTCGAGAAATAACAAAATTTTTCGATTTTCTTTGATCATACGGTTATTGAATTCAGTCAGCCATCCCTCCATTATGGCAGTCGACATCCAAGATTTTTTTTGAGATCTCCAAATCACAGGCAGTTTATCAATGTTCACATTCTTAAAACATCGCGGCTTTTGCGATTTTCCTATCACTAAGGGCTTTTCTAAACTGCCTTCCATATTCGCGCAAAGCAAAACAGTGATACGCTCGTTGGAGTTTTTACCACCGTGGCATTCACTTCCTCTTTTTGCAAGGGACTTAGTGGGCAACGCACGATAAAATAGTCCCCTTTCGTCGCAATTGTATATGTCCTTCCATTCCTGAATTTCTTGGTCTGGGACGTCTTTCGACTCTCCGCAAACTTGCTTCATGGCAATATTGTGTCGATTAAGGAAACTCATTAACCATCCAGTAGAAGCCTTGAAATCCGCTTTACCTAATTTTTCGGCTATCTCTTTCGCCTTTTCACGCAACAGTGTTCCAGGTATGGGCAAATTTTTAGCTCTAGCGTTAGAAAAACATTCAAGTGTTAATGCATCAATGTCTTCATTTTTCACAGCACCTTTTCGCTTTCTGTTGGATGATTTGCTTTCCAATTCCTTTTCCAACTCTGTTCTTCTTTTTATAGCATCATAAATTTGTGTTTTACCGCATTTAAATTTAATACAAAGATCTTTTACAGAATAATTTTTTTCTTTTAATTTAATAACTTCTATTTTATCCCGCAGAGATAGCGTATTGAGTTTAGATTTTGAAGCCATTTTTTACTATCACTTAGTAATATCAGTAGACAATATAAAATGAGAAGAACAAATAACACGTGCAACGACCTCGTTTTCTGACCATGTGATTTATTGAAATAAAACATACGTCACTTCGAACTCATCTTCCATACCCTCCCCCCTCTGAAACCACACCTCATACAGAATGTAAATGATTGTAGATTCCCCCTCCCCGCCCTCTCCCTCTCACATTAGACAAAGAGTTATGGCGACCAAATGACTGATTGCACAATGATCAGAACTCAAAATCCGAAGCAAGCAAAAAAAAGTGATATTCTTTCGTTAATACAATGAAAAAGAGAGAAATGTTAATGTATAGGGATTTTATTTTATCAATTTCTTTTTTTGAATAATTAATTGAGATAAATGTAAAAAATGTACTTGGTATGATGCTTTTTCTTTCTTTTTTTTAAGAGGAAAAACATTTTGCTTATATATGAGAAATAATGGAATAAAAAATTATTCCTTAAATATTTAAACATTTTCCGTTCTGATGAATCAACTTTATTAATCTATTACGAATGTTGAGCATTTGATGTATGTATATCAGTTTTGAAGTTTCATAAACCAAATGCCTTTCATTTTTTAACCTTTTTTCCGTCTTATTCAAAATTTTGATTTCGATGGGACTTTAAAAACCCTTCCGTTTCCGCGTTAGGCAAATTCCGGCTTATGGAGCATGAAATAATGTTATTCCTTATGTGTTTGCCGGGACTTGAAAAATTTTCCGCGTTAGACAAAATTCCGGCTTACACAGAGTCCGCCTTAGACAGAATTCACTGTATTTACAGTCAAATAAAAAATAACATTAAATTCTAATGCATTTGGATATCAATTTCTGCAAATTTCATAAAATAAATGACTTTGTTAAAGTACCAAGAAGATTCGCAATGTTCAGTAGTATTATTATTTCTTTCAAAAACAGCCTTAAAATATTGCCGAATAATAATACAACATAAAAAAAAAACTCATAATACTATTTTTCAGTTTTAAATTGTGCAAAAATCTTATTGTTTGTTTAAGTTTAAAATAAGTGCAAGCAATGACGTGATATAAATAAAAATATTTTTCTTGCTGCAGTTTTGCATTCTTTATTTAAAGAAGCATTGTAACTAAGAGCTTTTTTTAATACAAGTGCGAAGAAGTATGTGAACATCTGTGTCACAGGTGTAACAGGAAAACAGAATGGAAGGGTCCTAGAAGGGACTGTACATTTAATAAAAAAGGTAAAAACCAAGAGAAATTTCCTGCTTTTCGAAAGGAGATCAATCATTCGCTAATGACCAGCAACACCGGAAGTTATAGAGAAAGTAATTACGCATCAAAATGGCGTCGTTTCTGCTTTTTTCAATTTCTGAAAGGGATACCTGTCACTTGACACTAATGGTCATTTAACGGTCCTCCTTTTGGATCAAACCGGAATACTTGATTCAATCAACACAGCGATGAATTTCACTATTTAGTATTGGGATGATGAAAAAGATGTCTATAAAAATCAAAATAACAAATAATGAAGAAATATGGATGGATTTTATTCCTTTTTAGGTTTTAGATTTTAATAAAATAAATTATGACCATATTGTGGATGGAGAAAGATCGAACACTCCAAGCGTAAATTGCAATTTTTGTTGGCAAAAAACATTTACGATTTTTTAAAATCCTATGGAGAAAAAACAAATTGCACTTTTCGTGACCTCTTTACGAAATTGGTGATTTTCCAGGGTTCATACTCTATTTGAATAACAAAATTCCCTGACTTTTCCAGGTTTTTTCCTTGACCATTTTTCTAAAATTTCATGCCCTAAATTCACGACAATTTTAGAAATAAGATTAGCAATTCTCGATCTTAATGATTAAATATACCTCTGAAAATAAAAGTAATCTATAAAATTGAAACTAGAAATATATTTTTTGATATTTAAAATATTAAAAAATGAAAAACAATTAAAAATATACAATTTGGATGGATTCAAAGTAACATTTTATTGATATAATTAGATTTTACATATCAACCATTTAAATATTTTTTGACATTACATTTCTACTACCATGTCATTTGTTTGTGTTGTTTCAGAAACAGTTTCTTATGTAACTTTCAATTTTTTGTCTTTTAACAATTTAATTTTAGCTACAGCTTTTCTTTTTTGCTTGCTTTATAATTTTCTTTCTTTTTCTTATTTAAATATTCATGATATCTCATCCTAGTCACCTTAACAGGGCTCAATATTTCTTTCGCAGAAGTATCACCTATTTAGCAACAAATTTGTATGGTTAAAACATCATTATGTTAAAAATATGAATATAGCAAAAATACTACTTGCTAGTGAAAAATCTGAATTTTTTGCAGACTGAATTCGGAACTCTGAAGAATCTTGACACATGATAGCACATAATATATATATATATATATATATTTAAATCCCTGACTTTTCCAGGTTTTAGGGGGGGAAATGTGATTTTCTCTGACTTTTTGAGCACTTGTCATTTTCCCTGACAATTCCCGGTTTTCCATATTTTCCAGTCGCATAGGAACCCTGTTTCCCCTCCCCCCGATCATTCGACGAAATTTTTAATTTTTTTCATGACCCCACTGTAAACTGAAATGTCTGAAATTCAGACATATAAGTGTCAGAAATGGATGGTTAAAAAACGATACACTTTAAAGTGTCTTAATATTTAAGATGCTTGAAAGTGTCTGAATTTCAGACATTTGAAATGTTGCCATTTTTTTTACCTGGGAAAACCAGCTAGAAAAAATTGGAAAAAAAAAGTGCTAGTGCGGCTATCTATGAAAGCATCTTAAAATCAAATGGAATTATCAGATGATCGGAAGTTTTATAATGCAACCAGGGCCCGACTAGCAAGTTTTTGTGCCCAGGGCACTTTCAATTTTTCGTGCCCCCTTAGGTTGATTGATTTACTGATACTAGTTTTTTATTTGTACATATTGCATGCTTATTCTAAGAGTGTCAACTCAAAAAATTACGTTTTCCATAAAATTGAAAAAAAAAACACCAAGAATAAAAATAAAATATTTTTTTCTATTATTTAGTGAAATGTACTTTTAACCATAGATTGAGATATATTCTTATCATTTTATTGTATTAATATCTCAAATATCACATTTTTCAGTTGGGTCACTTTTCGAATAAATGTGCAATATGATAAAATTGAATGACTTGATAAATACAGTACATCAATGTACTGCAATCGATGTAATTGCAATTACTAGAAAATAATGATAAGAGATTACTTATTAATAATGTTATTGATATTAAATAATAAAACCAAACTGATACTGAGTGCAAACAAAAGTATTAAAAGAAATAAAAACTTTGGCACATTTAAATGGAAAATTAGATGAAATTATGAAAATTTCCATGCCCAGGGCACGGGCCCCAGGTGCCCGTGTGATAGTCAGGGTCTGAATGCAACCATGTTGCAGTTCTTTTGGTCTAAAGTTACTTTGTAGCATGAAGAGAAATTACCATATTAAATAAGTAATGCATCTTACTTTAAAAATGGAACACAATAACTTGAAGGCTGGAAATGAAGATAAGAAAATTATGGAAAAAATCTTGTTTATCATCATTGTACCGTCAGTGGAAAACAGGATGGGTTTATAATTATTCTCTTTCTTGATCACTGCACTCCATTTTAAAAGGAATAAAAATCTTATTTAAGATTCCAAAAAACAGCCTTGAGTTTCGAAGGTTGGCATACGATGAAATACTGAAGAATTCAAATTGGCTTGACAAAAACTCTTTAGAAATTTAAAATGGAACACACTGCATCACTTGTCAAAATTTTAATTACTTTTACAGATCTTAAGAACGATTAAAAGAATTTGAATTTCAGCATATTAAATGAAAGTTCCGATAAAACGGAAAATTCACGCTGAAAAATAAGCCATCACACTACATCACCAAATTGAATTTTGGCTTCTTCTGACTGAAAAAATCGTTGAATCCGTATATATACAAATGAACTGGGGTTTCTAAAAGTAAATGAAAGGCATTATTTCAAGGGATTTGTTAATTAAATGATGAAGAAAAAACATAAACACATCAAATTAATTTAGAATAAGACGAACATTAATACACTTCGCTGACAAAAACCACACCTCCGATCATGCCAAAAACAAAGTAAAGCCATCCACTTCCTTCCGATCTGACCCAATAACGATCACTCAAACTAGTGTGAGAAAATAGAAGATAAATGAGATTTCCGTTAAAAAACTTGGATAAACCAAGCCATAAAACGCGCCATTTTTGGACAAACATCTGTGATTTGCGAACTTACGGAGAAAGGTTTTCCAATTCATCCCCTGCCGCGAAAACTCATTAAGACTTCAGATAATTGAGACTTCCGGTGCAACGGAAAATAACTTGATATACGCCCCCTTACCACGGACATACTTCTTCCTGTTTTTAAAGATTGATCAGTAGCTGGTTTTAGTTATTAGAACAACTTAAAAGGGACAGGTGAATCTTTTTTTCAGTTTGTTATCGTTTAAAATTCGGTGCATACATGTGTCAAGGAACTTCAATGTATTATTATGAACTTCTCTGGATGTGTGGCATAATAGTAAAGAATGTAATAGGGTTATTTTGTTGTAAAAATGCAGGATTCAGAATTTAGTGTATTTCAGCTAGTTTCATTAAGGTGGTTCTCAAATGACTTGCTAAACAACGCCAAACTTTCTGACACATTTTCTAACTCATTTTTAAACCCAGGGGCATAAAATTGGTAGGCCTGACTATTGAAGCGATTTGGAATAGAAATGAGTTTTCAATTTTTTTATATAAATAAATTACTTATCGATTTATAAGTGATTCCTGTCACATGACACGTTTTTTCTCCCTTTTCCGTGCTGCGGTGTCAGAAATTCGGCTCAAAACGCCGACTTTGACAGTATTTTCTGAAAAATCTTCTGTCTTTATCAAAAAATGGAAAACGTATTTCGATTCTAAAGTTTCTGAATAAGAGTACCTATCAATTTAATGCATTTGCGAATAAAAATGAATTTAAAAATGTGTCAGAAAGTAGCCAGTCTGGATTTGAGAACAGCCTAACACTAATTATATGTAATCATATACATTTCCATTGGTTTTATAATGTTGAGTTCAATATTTTGAACAACTAATTATTATATCTAAAGAAACACAGAAATATAAAATAAAAAGGTGATAAATAAATTATACCTTATTATTTAATCTCTTGCTTTATAAGTGCAAGAAAACATTCTTAAATTTAGTATGTAGAATTTATTGTAGTAATCTTTTTTTTTTTCTTTTCGTTACATGAATCTTTTTGTGTTTCAAACAATTGAGAATTATCTAATGCAGGGGTTCTCAAACTTTTAGACCGACGTACCACTAAATCGAAGTTTATACTTCCTGCGTACCACCAGGTAACAAACGTAAAGCTAATATAGAAAAACCTGTAAAAAAGAAACCTGTCAAAAAAGAAATATATATCCGGTCTTTTGTGTTTCCGTCTTAACAGGTTTTATATATAAAAATGAATGATTACATTACTAAATTGATACTTCTGATTACTGCATGACTGACTGCTTTATAATAACATTGAAACAAAAAGCAGTATCATCATTAATTTTTAATAATGCAACAATAATAAAATACAGTGTTTTGGTATAGGAAAAAAAGCCACAAGACTTATAATGACATATATCGGCGTACACGGATTCATATACTGTTGTAGCAGGATGATTGCACTAATTTACTTCTATCGCCAATTAAAAGGGAGGGCTTGTTTTATCAGGCACATGCTCCGCATGTCTAGCTCAATACTAGGTAGTTTTAGTCATATGTCGGATTCGATGTTTAGTTTATTCCTGTATTTGTTTTCCATATAAAGAAATGGGGAAAAGCACATTCATGGACATATGTTGCGCTAAACACAAGTAGACTTTGACAATATCAGACGATACTCTGATATTCTCGTCAACAAAAATTCTGTTACATTTATCCTTTTGAAAGTGGACTCCTGTAATACATCACAGGAGAGCTGAATAAGATCACTACTTTCCTCTCTCGTGAGAGACAGTGGCAAGGTTTCTCAAACGAGAAACGAGTTTCTTATACAATTATTAGCGCATTTTACATGGGTTCAATACAATCGTATTAATAATCTGAATACCTTTAAATGTGACAATGTCGCGCAGTCGGCAAACACTTGCAAGTTTCTTTATGTATGTACCACCTCAATACATATGTACAATGCTTTACCTCAAATCCGCACTGCATATGACCACAATTTTTGTTTGATTTAAGATCACCATTTCAAATAAATATTTTGTGCAAGCGAAGAAAAATATTTCTATCAACAGAATGTATTAATTTATGAATTATGTTTGAAATAAAACTTGTATTTCAACAACTCCTAGAAGTTTTTCTACTAAAAAGAGAATAATTGGTTATAAATTACACTAGGAATTTTATTTTGTTTTAACTCCTACTCACACAAGCTTCTCCTACTTCCAAGCATCCAGACTTTACCTTCAGATAATTCATTTTATAAAGCATGTTTAAAAATAGTTCTTCCGTTAATTAAAAGTACTTCATGCATTAATTTTTAAATTAGGTCTTTAATAAAAATTCAATTTTTATTCATATAAATCTAATACTTATGTTTTCAATTCTGGAAAACTGATTGTATCATTAGTGGTGTGTGCGAATTTCAGCAAGTCTGCTATAACAAACATTTCCCGTAACAAAAAAAAAAAAAAAAAAAAAAAAATAGAAAAAGCTTTTACAGATCCTAAATCACATTTGAATTTTTTTTTCCAAGTTAATAAAGACAAGCCCAGGGTTCGTACGCTTTTGCTATAATTTTTTAATAGATTATTTTCTATTTAATATTTAAATAGCAGAAATTGTAAACGCCTCATTTAATTGCGGGATTTTTAATACTTTTCTGCATTTAAATAAGGCAAAAAATTGCGGTAAAAATTGTGATAAAAGCGTACGAACACTGAAGCGTTTTTGATTCCGTAATAATATGCTGCATTCTGTATTTTATTCCACGTACCAGTATCGGACTGCGTACCAGTAGCCAGAGCTCTGCGTACCATAGTTTGAGAACCCCTGATCTAATGCATCGGTAGTTAAAATTATTATATCACCTTCTATTTATTTCTTATTTATACTTTGTAAATTTAATTCAGATTTCGAGAACTCTTCAAACTATTTTTACTCGTAAACCCGTAAAATTTGCTGGTATTGCTCAGATACCAATTAATCATATTAGACGTTTTTTAACACTTTCCATCCTAGTTGAAAAGTGTTTATGACTTCGGTTTGTTTGGCCGTCTGTCCGTGCTCTAACTCCCGTAAATATGCTCGGATTGCCCTGAAATTTTTATGTTTTTGTCGTTATCTATAGCATGTTCCCTATTTCAACTGAAGTGTGATGTAGCACTTCTAGTTTTTTCACTGGGACAGTCAAAAGTAATCCGTTACATGACACACAATGGGGAATAATCGTTTCAAGTACATTTTGATGACGCTACTTCATTTAAAACATAATGAAATTAATATATAATTATGAAGCACATTAAAACAGGCTTTTTATAGAATATGGGGTGCAAAGCATTTATTATTCATTTACAGGGTCAAACAAAAGAATTTTGTTACGCATCGTTCTATGGGGAAAAATCGTTTGCAGTGTAATTTAGTGATATTTCACTATTTCAAACATAATGAAAATTATATGCATTACTGAAGTGCACTATAAATTGCTCTCTTGTGCGCATTGCGTTTATTTACAGGGACACGCAAAATATATTGGTTACAGTACATGTGCAATATTTACAGTCTATGTGTGATAAGTGCGTTTTCAACTTTGGTTTGCGTTTTTAAGTTTAACTATTTTTTTCATAGTCCGTGTGTGTTTATAAACTCAGTTGATCATATACATCCTACACAAGGGAATTCGTAAGTATTACAGACTATGGCGTGAATTGCTTAAGGATAGTTTTTAATTGTGGTTACGCATTTTCCTTTTGAACTATATAGAGTAGACTAATAGATGTTTGTGGAATATAAATAAATTCATATACAGGGCTACGCAAAAAAAAAAAAAGATACATCGTCGTTTACGTTTGGTAATTTCTGCAAGTGAGTTTTAAGTTGCCTTTTAGATTAATAGGTGGTGTGTACAAAAATCTTCAGATAATAGAAAGGGCTGTACAAAATATTTCGAGTGCATTTCCATCGATTAGCGAAAATTGCTAAATGTGAATATTCTAACTGAACTAAATTTTATCATACTGTATATCCGTGTCCGGTATCAGTCTAACACCGGTGGTGGCAGCAAATACCATAAGACTAAGGTCTCAAGGCTAGGAGAAGTACTACGGTGACCGCATAAGGCGACAAGACTATAACAGATGTCAAACAAAAATATACTATGATTCCAATGTTAATCAATTATTTAAAAGAAAGTAATAAAAAATAAAATATTTTTTAAACAATTTTAATGATATCTATTAATTTTATTTCCCTTTTCGCAGATTTTAAAAATGCATAGATCTGATGAAATCTTACTGTGTATCACTTCTTTCATATTCTATAAGAGTAAATAACGTCAAGAATTAGTCTTTTTCAATAAAAGGAAATTTTCATAAATAGGAAAGCTATAACATCTTCACCAAATAAGACTTCAATCGGAAACACAGTTTAATCACTATCGTGTTTATTCACACACGCACACCCATAATTGTAATCGCAAACCAACATAAATGATATCTGGGGACATGAAAATGTTACAAAGTACCTACGTACATGCATTCTCACATATACACATATGGAAACATTGTAAAATAAACATTTCCAATTCAGAAACACATGTAATGATGAACCAAAATTTCCATAATCGGGGTTTTATTTTTATTACAATACTTTCTTTACACTATATGTGTCCGGAAACTAAAAAAGGCTCAATTTTATTTTAAATGGAAAACAATATTTAATTATAAGTAATGTGAATAATATATGTATTTGTAATTAATATTAGAAATATGATTACAGAATATTTTTTCATTAATTCTTTAAAAATTGGATTGTATTTCAAGAAGAAAATCAAATTTGATTGCCTGTCAGAAAGTTGAAAACATCTTGATTTAAAAATATGTATTATTTTAAATATTTTATCGTTCCTTTTTCGAAAGTATGGTAAGATATTTTTTAATATTTATTAAATAGTATATTAGCCATCTTAAGATAGACTCAAGATACTTTCTAAATAGTATTATTTCTCATATTTTTGAATAGCTGAAATAATAAAAAAATATATTTAAAAAGTAAATAAATTACAACAATAATAAAACATTAAATGTTTCCCCTTTTGTAAGTAAAATTTTTCATGTTTTCATGTTGTCAAGTAACGATGAATTTCATATAGTATATGAATTTCATTCAGCATAGAACTTTTTAAAAAAAAACTATTTTTATATCTATTATATGAAAATCTGCCTGTCTGTTTGCATTTCATAACTCCTACATAATATGGAATGCAGTGCGATGAAATTAGCAGCAGTTTTTTGCATTAATCCGGGGATGTCATAATAACTCACAGAACTTTAAAATTTTAACTAGTTTCCGAGATATTAGTTTTCTTGTAACTTTTAAAATTTAAATAACATATAGAACAATATGTATCATGACCATGTAATTCACCTGGAATTTTAAGAATGGATTGAACATGCATATATATTAAACGACAGAGCATTTTACAGAGCATATATATTAAACGTTTATGTCGAAACCAAAGCAATTGGTGGGCCGGGCCACCTTCAGAACTTAACTAACATGGTCGAATTCATACTTAAGGCGGTTCTCAAAAAAAAATTTTTTTCCCGCTCAATTATGCGCAGTTTTATAACACATTTGCTGACTCATTTGCATGATACTTGCAGGCACGATCATTGAACTTATTTGTAATCGAACAGTTTTTTTCTTTTTCCGATAAATGTATAAAATCTTGAGATATAAGTTACTATTGTCGAAGGACGGTGGTTTTCTCTTTCCTTCGCTGTCGCGTCCGAAAGAATGGTTCAAAACGCCAAATTTGACTACATATCTCGAAAAATCCGTTTCTTTTTTCCGATAAATGGAAAAAAAGTTCGCTTTCATAGTTTCTGAATAAGTGCACCTGCCAATTTAATACGTTTACGAACAAAAAAGGAATTAAAAAAAATCCCTGACGGCTCGGCCTACAGGCACAGGTAGATTTCGAAGACGCAGACCGTTGGGCGCCTGTTTGTTGGGAATTGCGAAAGAAATGACCTTTCTGCCATGATGCGGCAGATGGAACCGCCTACTTCGGAACCTAACTTGTTTGCAGGTGGAGCCGGCAGGGTTTTTTTTTTTTTTTTTTTTGCTATAAGGGTTAGTCCTATAAAAAACTTGTCAATATAAAAGTTTTAGATAATATTAAGAGGATTTATAATAAATTTAAACGGATTTGATATCTTCTGAATTGACGAAGTTATGAATTTTTTTCTTCTAAAACCCCCCTTCCCCACCCCCTCTTGGGGCCATTTTTAATGATATCAAAAATCTGTCATACATCAATTTCCGTCCTTTTCCTAGAAGTAATAATAACTTCAAACGGATTCGATACGTATCATAATTAAGAAATTATGGGTTTTTTCTGTTTTCACAAAAAGCCCCCCCCCATCCCCCCTTTGTTCGATTTCGCCCCTTAACGAACTTGACCGAGATTTTATGCATCAGTTTCGAAAAGATGCGGGAGTTGGAACCGCCTACTTCGAAAAATATCTTGTTTGCAGGCGGAGCCGGCAGGGATTTTTTTTTTTTGCTATAACGGTTGGTCCTATAAAAAACTTGTCAATATAAAAGTTTTAGATAATATTAAGAGGATTAATAATAAACCAGAGGGCCCGTGTGCGGAGATTTCGCACTGAAATCTAATATTTTTAGGTACTTCTCTATTAACCTGTCGACCGCTTTTCATAACTAAAAACTACCGACAAACTGTAAGATTAAACGCCAAAAATGCAGTCCCATTTACTTGATGTCAGAATCATTATGCGTGTTTGTTACGTCATCTAGTGGTATTACATTCGACATTTGCGTGTATTTTTCATTATGTTTTACTGATTTAGTAGTTATTTTATTAATTAAAATAACAATTGTGTCCTTAAATTCTTATATTTTATTTATTTTTTGATATTCCAATGGCAACGTTCTCCCGTTTATTTGGCGATAGTTTTTTGTTATGAAAAGTGGTCGACGGGATAATAGAGAAGTATAATTTTTTATCAATATGTAATATTTATTAGATGCAGGTTTAAACTTCTAAAGAAAAAGCAAGGATAAAAATATCTGCAAACAACATTTAGTTGTTAGTCAAGCCAGAATATCATCTAATTTATTCCATCAAAGTTAGACTAAAAACTGATCCAAGATTGCTAAAGGCACGCGCGAGAAAAAAAAAAATTAACAATCGTATTTTGACTGCATTAGAGGATGACGTCATCCGCTTCGGGAAAACCATGGGACTTAGAAATATCAATCTAAACATTTCAATTTCAATTTCGCTTTTTAATCATAAGTATAACCCGTGCGGTGTTTTTTATAATAATTGCTATGAGCATCCTATAATGTGGTATTTTATTTTTTTGGCAACAATAATTTCAGGAAAACCTTTCATTTCTTTCATGAAAACAATGCCGATTTAATTTTTCAATTTCAGCAAATTTTAATCAAAAACATGTTTTAACGATTTGTTAAGTGGGCTATGTCAGAAGCCTGTTCTAAAACCTTTCATATGGTATCTCATTCGTTGTTCTGCGTTTCATATTTTCTGAGTAAAAGGGACGTTGACAGGAGAAATAACATATAAGGATTTACGCGGATTTGATATCTTGTGAATTGACGAAGCTGTGATTTTTTTTTCTTCTAAAACCCCCCTTTTTCCCCCCCTTGGAGCCATTTTTAATTATATCAAAAATCTGTCATACATAAATTTTCGGCCCTTTTCCTAGAAGTAATAATAACTTTAAACGGATTCGATACGTACAATAATTAAGAAATTATGTTTTTTTTCTGTTTTCACAAAAAGCCCCCCATTCCCCCTCCCCCTCCCTTGGTTCGATTTTGCCCATTAACAAACTTGACCGAGATTTTATGCCCCTTGATTTTATGTACTATGAGTTTGGAAGAGATTTATGCAGAATTTTTCCAGTTATCGTGTCCATAAAAAAGTGACATAGACAGATAGATAGATAGATATAAAGTTTTGAACTGGGGGTGGTTTTGGGTTCTGGGAGTCATAATCGGCGTAGATCTGCAAAAGTTTTTCAAAATTTTCCAACTTGAGAATGTAATAGGTAGTATTTCTTACGAAATCTACCTAAAATGTGCCAGAAATTAGTCAGTTTGCATCTGAGAAAAGCCTGAAAACGAGTTAGGCAAATGAAGAAACATTAGATGGCAATCAAGCTCTCCAAATTTTTATCCCAAATCATCTAGTTCAATGGAATTTTATTGCCCGTATGTCGCCATTTTCCTACAAATGCATCCTACTCTAATTTCAACACAATCACGTAACTTGCAAGATGTAATTTTCTTTCATTCATATTGAAGATTGTAAGCATGATTACTTTTATAATATGAAATTTAATAAAATTAATATTTTGAATGTTTTCTAAATGTTGAATTTAATTTGATCCAACTTAGAAAAAGATATCATGCCACGCAAATGCAACATATTGGGGGGCCACGCCCGATAGTATAATTTTAAAACATAAACAAATATATTTTTTTTTTACGTAGTACAAGCATGTGTTATATTTTTAGTGTAATAGGTATTTATTTACATAGCTTAAAATTTAGAATGTTTCCAGCTCACATAAATAAACAATACCCTATACTAAAAACCACATAAATAATAATAAGTTATTATTATTATTGAAGAGCCCAGCTAACTCAATAACATTTCAGAAAAAAAGCAAAAATTTATATTGCTTGTGATTTTGATTTGCCAACAAGAGACATCTGTATCTCATTAATAATACATTTGCAATTCATGGTTATTTTCACATGTTTCGAAAATCCCTCAAAAGTTCAAATTTTATAAAAGGCGCTATATTTTTAGATAAAAATGAAAAATTACTACAATTTTAGAATCTTAATACAAATATCTGAAAGCCAGTAGGTTTTTCCTCACTTCAAAGTTTGATATTTTTTGTCGATGCATTTTTTGCACTCATTTTTTATTAACTTAAATTTTTGATTAAACAACATGTTTTAAAGAAATGTGAATGTACTCATTAAAGCCTGTTCAATAACCTTTCAAATAATATATTAACCATCGTGTATGTTTTGTATATGCATAGAAAAAGGGATATTGACATCTGAAATAATATACATAATTGTATTCATGTACAGTTTACAAATCACGAATGCGTCAGAAAGTAGCAAGATGAGATGAGCCTGTTTTCAAATCTAAAGTAGCTAATTTCTGAGATATTCCTAAATCCATTTTTTCCTATAAACGCCTGAGACTAGTAGGTGTTCTTATTCAGAAGCTATGAAATCGAATAGTTTTTCCATTTTTCCATAAAGGCTGGAGGTCTTTAATAAACGCTGTCAAAGCTAACGTTTGGTGCGACAGTCTGATTAAGATCTTTATAAGACAAAATTTGCTTATCACTCAAAATATAAGTTATTTATCGAAAAATGAAAAATCTATTTGATTCGAAATCACTCCAATATTCTTGCCTGCCAGAGCCAAATAGTTTCGCGGCGCGATTTTTTTTTTATAACATTTAGAAAGCATTTATCCTTTACTCAACATTTTGAAACATTATTAAACGCAAGTTGGAACACGTCGAAACGCAAAGAAATAAAATATTTTAAAAATGTCCTATTCAGTAAACTTTCGTTTCAAACTCATATCGTCTGTAACGGAGCCATTCTTTTCAGCTAATGAATGTTTATGTAAAACTGTATTTTTTTTAAACAATAATAATAATAATAAACCAGTCCGTGCGAAGATTTCGCACTGCAGTCTGATATATTTTAGCAATATCTAATATTTTTTAGATGCAGGTTCAAATTTCTAAAGAAAAATTAAAGATAAAAATATCTGCAAACAACATTTGTGAAGCCAGAATATCATACCATTTATTCCACCAAAGTTACAGTTAAAACTGATCAATGATAGTAAAAGACATGCGCGAGAAAAAAAAAAATAACAATCGTATTTTAATTGCATTAGAGGATGACATCATCCGCGTTGGGAAAAACATGGGGAAAAAAATAAATTGAATACATATTATATACAATGTAATCTAATATAACAAAGCATACCTTTTAGACTACAAGTGAAATACCACTGCCTCGATCAATCAATAGTGTATTTTTCTTCTAAACATTTCCATTTCAATTTTGCTTTTCAATCATAGATAATAAATAAACGTGTGCGGATATATCACACTTTACCTTTTTTGTGCTTTTTTTTTAAATCTTTGATGGGCATGATATAATGCGGTATTTTATTATCACAACTGATTTGAGAAACCTATCATTTCCTTTATGAAAACAATGTCAATTTCATTTTTAATGAACTACAATTTTTAACCAACAAACATATTTTAACGAAATGTGAGTGTAAGTATGTCAGAAGCCGGTTCAAAAACCTTTCGAATGTTACCTCATTCATTGTTGTGCGTTTTGTAAATGCATAGAAAAAGGGATGTTGACAACAGAAATAATATATATGATCTGCAGATGAGGATGATTTTTAATGTTTTTATTCTTTGTATGGGTTCTTCATTCCATTTCTATAATCGGGATAGTTGTCCGTTTTTCCGATCTGGAATCATTTTCCTTATAACTTGACATACACAATGGAACTTTCTTCCTTTCTTTTCTTTTTTTTTTTAAATAAACGTGCAATTCCGAGCATATTCTGATGCAACATATATTTCAATCAATTCAATTTAATTTAGTAATCATTTTATGTTCAACATAAAATGAAAATTTGCATTTTCGTGACAAATTTCAGTTTAGCGCCAAAGTGCCGTATCAAAAAAGTAATCTGATCTTATGATTTTTTTTTTTCGTCTGAGCAATCAATTGTCAACTGTGGTAACTTTGACAGTAGCTACTTAATATTATTGAAGCATACCGATGCTCAGTGTTGAGTTAAAATTAAAAAATATTCCATGCTTGGTAACTATTAAAATCACTAAATTGACCTGCAATTTTCAAATGAATTTAATTCAAAAGCACATTATATTTTCCTTTTTCGATGATGATGTTGAAATTGAAATTGTGCTATATTTAGAAGTTGTGTCTAACTTTGCTGCTATATTTAGAAGTTGTGCGATAAAATGTGTCTAACAATAACAACTGAGTATTTTCGGGTGAGAAAAAGTGGGCTACGATTTTCGTCGACAGAAAAGTCCATAGTGAAAAATTCCTGATAAATTATCCTAATCTCAATATAGGATGAATGAAGAGCCGATTCAAATTGCTTCATCTAGACATAAATGTAGAAAAACATGTCAGTTTCCTTAATTAAAATATATGTTTTCAATTGAATGCCTATTTAAAATGATGGCATTTATACAGGTGAAGGCGTTGTCTTCTTGAAAATTTACCCTCTAATTTCAGATCTGGTGGATTGAAAAATCTTTGAAAATTATGTATAATTTTGACGCAGTTATGGGAAATATAGCAGTTTCGTGTTTTTTAGTAATGAATTCTTTCTTTTGAAAATGATATCAGTTAATTATTAGGTACCTGGAGACTCTTTGATGGTCTTAAACACAACCTATTATATTAGAACATTTTTTTCTTTATAATGAAACTAGTCGGATGTGCCAATCCCAAAACTTTCTTCTATCTCACAAACATTTCGCATACACTAAAAAGAATCAGCACCCATTTATATCAAGGTCTAACTGAATCTAAAGTTTTATTAAATTCCGTGCATTAGTTCTTGACATATGACTATTGCTAAAATCGTGTAAATCCTGCAAAATGCAGCATAGCAGCGCCACCTGTTGGGAGATTTATACCAAAACCTAATCAACAACAACTTATGTTAACGTCTAACTGAATCTGAAGTTTGGTGAAAATCTGTGCATTAGTTCTTGAGATATAGTTATCGTGATAATAATGAAAAAAGTAGCATAGCAGCGCCACCTGTCGGGCAATTTATACCAAAATGTTAGCAGCATCTATTTATGTTAAGGTCTAATAGAATCTAAAGTTTGATGAAATTCCGTGTATTAGTTGTTGAGCTATAGCTATCGTAAAAATCGAGAAAAAAGTGGTATAGCAGCGCCACATGTTGGGATATCTACACCAAAACGTAATCAGCGTCTATTTATGTCAAGATCTAACTAAACCTGAAGTTTGATGAAAATAAGTGCATTAAGTCTTGAGATACAGCTATTGCAGAAATCGTGAAAAATGCAGCATAGCAGCGCCACCTGCTGGGTGATTTTCACCAAAAACTAATCAGCACCAATTTATATCAGGAACTCACTGAATATAAAGTTTTATTAAATTTAATGCATTAGTTCTTGAGATAGAGCGGCCACAAAATTTTTGTCACATACAGACAGACAGACAAACAGACTCACAGACAGACATTATCTAAAAATGGTCAAATCGTGTTCAAGAGCTTCTAAAATGTATAAATTCGTCGAAAACCGGTAGTCGAAAATTTTCATGAATCCAATACTTTCTTCTTGTAAAGATAGAAGAAAGTAAAAAAGGAATGATAAAGATAAAATAATGATGTAAAACAATATTCTCGCGACATAACAGTAAATACAAACATATTTTTTTTATCCGCTTATAAAAATAAAGTACACATGTTTAAATATTTTTACCGAAACTTTACGTGTAAATTAAAAAAAAAAACATCCAAAAAGCCATGTGTCTGAATATTTTCCATTATTTCTTTTGTCTCTGAAAAATGAAAGTAAAAGGATTGCCAACATTTTGAAGAAATTGCCTTATAAACATTTAAAATTAAAATATAAAAATAGAAGTAGTATCAAAAATAACTAGCGGGGGCTTTTGTGTGATTTACATAAATAATATTATATTGAGAAAGTCAATAGTAACTCACACGTATTATTATATTCTTTTTGCATGAAACAACACATTTTTCGTTTAAGAACGGATTCCGTCATAGACAGGTTCTTTTTCAATGGTTTATAGGTTTTCCTAGAAATATTATTTTTTAAGTATATGTTATCTTATGTTTTAAATTTGTTCTTTAAAATGAATTAATTTTAATTGTAGAATAATGGCGATTTTAAATATATGCATTTTTCGCAAAAATTGTTGGGCCGGGCCAAATTTTACCGATTTGTGGATGCCTCTAGGTCCACACATTTATGCACAAAGATGTGAGTGTAACATCTTGAAAAAGTAGAAAATTTCTTTGTTCACTCTCACTCCGATTCTACATTATAAGTAATGCACGTGTATCTCTATTCCCTACCCTTATATTGAAAGATAATGAGAAATACCTCCATAACATAACGGACATTTCTAATGTAGTGGTGAATAATTTCTATATATATATATATATTATATGTATTAAATCATGTTTTTCTCAAATCTAAACTTTATATTTCCTGACACATTCATTCATTCAGTCATTTTGATACTTCTTATTTATATACTAAAAAATCGAATAGCATTTCTCTGTTTTCGTTAAAGGCTAAGAAAGTTTTAGAAAATGGTGTCAAAGTTGGAGATTAAGAAAGGTGTTATAAACACATCTATTAGAATCAATTGATTATAGATAAAAATATAATTATAGTCAAATAAAAAATAACATTAAATTCTAAAGCATTTGGATATCAATTTCTGCAAATTTCATAAACTAAATGACTTTGTTAAAGTACCAAGAAGATTCGCAATGTTCAGTAGTATTATTATTTCTTTCAAGAACATGCTTAAATACATTAAATTCAAAATATTGCCAAATAATAACATTAAAAAAAAAAAAAAAAACCTCATAATACTATTTTTCAGTTTTAAATTGTTCAAAAATCTTATTGTTTGTTTGTTTAAGTTTAAAATAAGTGCAAGCAATGACGTGATATAAATAAAAATATTTTTCTTGCTGCAGTTTTGCATTCTTTATTTAAAGAAGCATTGTAACTAAGAACTTTTTTAATACAAGTGCGAAGAAGTATGTGAACATCTGTCTCACAGGTGTGACAGTGAAAACAGAATGGAAGAGTCCTAGAAGGGGCTGTACATTTAATAAAAAAGGTAAAAACCAAGAGAAATTTCCTGCTTTTCGAAAGGAGATCAATCATTTGCTAATGACCAGCAACACCGGAAGTTATAGAGAAAGTAATTACGCATCAAAATGGCGTCGTTTCTGCTTTTTTCAATTTCTGAAAGGGATACCTGTCACTTGACACTAATGGTCATTTAATGGTCTTCCTTTTGGATCAAACCGGAATACTTGCTCAGAGATAGGGCAAACACGGCACTAGTGTGTGCATAGATCAAATGACTGAACAGCGTCAAAGAGAGCAGACGCAACACACTGCTTCATATGCTTAAGACTTTTTTTATCCAGGGAGAATGGAAAATGCGATGGTGGCTTCATGAAGGGATGAAATGCCAATAGCACAGTTGCGCAAAAAAAGGTACAGAAACGTTGAATAAAATACACAAAAATAAAAACAATGCGATAGTATTATCATAGAATTAAGATAAATTTTTCTTGTCAAAACGAAGGCACTAAAACAAAATTTACATTCCCATCAATTTTAAAAGTGAAATAGCTAGAGATTACCTCAATAATGATTGGATTCAAACTGAATTAAAAAGTTCACCCAAGCATTAATACCAGTTCAGCTTTTAATCCTCCAAGCATTTGAACAGTCTTTTTCCAACATGTAATTTAAAGGCTCATGTAAAAGGATTTAAGTTTTTAATTAATAATTATTTAATTTAAAGGCTTATAATTGAATTTTGACATTCAAGTAGTTTTTTTTTCCAGTGCATAAGAGAAACAAATATGCACAATACTCAAATACAAATAGGGTTTAGTAATGAATTTTACCACTCATTTCACACTGCAATACAAAATAAAAATTCCTATAAGATTTATAAAATAAAACTGGTACATGTAAAACAAATGTTTTATTTAGTTTTTTTTTGTGTTAAGTTTTACAGAAGTAAGTGTAATACAAACACTAACATTCATGCTGTGGATGGAGAAAAAATTAACACAACAGTCATGATATCACTTTCAGTGATAGATCACAGGAAAGATTAAATTTGTATAATAATAGGGAAAAACAATCAGAAGAAATATTGTTGTAAATCATGTAGGCAGGAGTTAAGCGAAAAATCAGGAGTCTCCTGTTAAAATCGATAGAGTTGACATCTATTTCTGGCATTACACTTTACTGGTATAAAAAGTTGTTAGGAAAATTCTACAGAATAGAAAAAGTAAAAAAAAATTATCAAAAAAAGATTTTCATTTTTGCATCCTCCCGTTTGGCTATGAAAAATAATGAATTATTAAACAAGTTTGTGATTCATCTAAATTTTCTTTCTACTACTAATTTTTTTCAATATGTGAGTTTTTGAATAATATGTCTAATTTCATAAAATAACAGCTTAGAAATACACTTTTTTTTTTTTAATTTTATTGACTGAAGAATATTATATTACATTTTTATGCAGCATAAATTCATATACATTTTCAAAATCTTTAGAGAAGATAATATTATCTACATGTTTTACAATACTGAATAGTATTATTTCAGTTTATTTTCTAATCAAAAACTTTTTGTTTTATCAAATGATAGATCTAAAGAGACTAGATTAAAATACAGTGATTAGATTAAAAAATTTTTGTAATCTTAAATACATATAAGAAATGGAAATTTTGAAAAATAAAATCTCCAGTGTATTTTTTAATCAGCCACAAGTGGAAAAAAAAAATAAACACATAGCAGAGTTGTAAGATAAAAATAAAATAGGGTAATAGGAAATATATATATGGGTGCAAAGATTACACATTTACACAGAATAATAATAATAATAATAAAACTACGGTTTACATTTTATAATCATGATACTTTTCTTTTAAAAGAAAAAGTGTTAAAATTTCTAAAGTTAGTAGTTATAAAATAAAATAATAAGAGAATGATATTTATTGCACATTCAATAATTCTTTTTTCTTTAATAATTTAAAATAATTCTTTAGTGATGAATTAAAGAAAATAATCCCTGAAGTATATTAATATTGCACAGATCTGAGCTTTTCCTATAATATCACAATATCTATCATTAATGCATTGTATTAAACATAGGGAATAAGATATAGAAATTTACACATCTGTCTGTTAGTATATTATGTTCTAATTTATTTATTATCAACACTGAGTGAAATAAGCAATTTCTCCAATACAATTTTTCCAATTTTAGCAATTTTATGTTTGTGATTGCAATTAATTTTTTAGAAATATTTTGTTAACATATCTCTACTTTCAGTTTTATATATATGTGTAAGACAAGATTTTAAAAATTACAAATATAAAACTTCTTGTATAAGAATGACACTTAAGCAAAAACAATCATGATAAATTCATGATTCTCTTTAGTTAATTTATAATTTTTTTTGTGAGATTCTGCAAATGATTGCATACACATTATTATATTACGAAAATAAATGATGATTTATTTTTAAAATTTAAATTATCTTGTATTCACATTTTTTTTAATATAATGCAGATTAAACTAGTAGATTTTATATAATCTAGACTGAATTATAGAAAAAAAAATGAGAGAAACATTTAAAGGAAAAATTAACTCAATCAAGACAGGTCAAAACAGCTAACATCATTATGAATTGCTTTGTTGGACATTTCCTTCCTTTTAATAGTTATTATACCAAATTACACTTTGATACAAAATATATTAAAATTTTTACATCTATACAAGATTATATATTCTTTAAAAGATTTTTTTTTTTTCAAATAATTCACAGGTAATATCTATTTTATTATTCAGCTCAATGAAATTCTATTATGACTAACCTAATGATTGATATTTAATGCCAACGAAAATCCTAAAAATATCATTTATTCTTTTACAGAATAAAAAAACAAAAAAAACAAAAAAAAAAAATCAAATAGATTTTGGGAGACAAAAAATCTAAACTAATCTTTACACAGAGCTTTCAAAATTCAAATATAGAGAATTTCATTAAAATTTTGATTTTGTACAAGCAGTTTACATAATATTTTTGTATGTACATATATTCATGGTTTAGAAATTTATGAGGCCATTCGACAGCAACAAGCCCGTGTATTACTTTCAAGATTCTGACATCCATTGGCTGCTTCTGGATAAGGACCATTTGTTATCTGATCACAGTAAAAAATGTTTTCAGGCTGTAAATTTTTTAAAGAGTCTGTAATAGCACACAATCCTGGACCAGTCAGTAACCAACATCCTGAAACATCCAAGTATTCCAAGCCTTGAAGAACACCAGCTTCCAAAAGGCAACTAGAATTGTCAATATAAAAAAAATTAATATTTTGAATAACATAATATACATTTGTGTTTATTTTTTAATAATGGCTTCCCCTTTTATTTAATTAGTATTTTATGATATATTTTAATAATTTATTTGGAACAAAATGTTCATATTTTGATTTTAAATAAATAAATATGTAAAAAAAAATATGTATTTCAGATTTAAAGGTGAATTTTAGGTAGCTTTCAATACAAAAAAGTATAAAGCTACCTATTGCAGCCGTTCGGAGGAAAGCAGTTCCGGAAAATTTCGATATATTTTTACCTTTCATGACCCCCAGACCCCAAAACCACCCTCCGTTCAAATGTTGATTTATATATATAAATATATATATCTCCATATATATATATCTGACCTATGTCATACGATAACGTCCGTATTTATGAATCGATTTTGATGAAACTAATTGTGTGTATTAAGGTCACTAATGTCTCGACCGAGTTCGTTGGCCAGCTTGGTCCGCCATTTTGTTTCAAGATGGCGACCATTTAAAAATTTAAAACTAAAATAAATATACAAAAAAAATAAAAATTCAAATTTATTTTTTAATTACGTGTTAGGCCTTGATAGAAGGATTCCAGAGCATTTTTTGGTTTACCTCTATCTTAAAAAATGGCTGAAATAGAGCAGTTTGAAATTCTAGGGTGGTTGACATTTTGAAACAAAACAGCACATTAACGAGATTACTCGCAAATTATTTTCTTTCATTGTTGTAATAATTTTCCCAATCATACGCTAAAACTATATATTCATATCCGTTAGCGCCAAAATTGGCGACATTTGGCGAAATATGCCAAATTTGGCGACCAAAATAAATCTTCATAAATGAAGCCAATTTGGCTATTGCTCAATAATTTGGCGAATTTCTTAGTCAAATTCAGTATTAACGAATCTGTTGTAAACGTTTCTTTGCATTTTAGCTTGCTGTTTTCGTGTAACATAAGCTAAAATTTTAAAACGAAGATATAGGAAAGCTACCTTTTCCTCCCGGTACAGGCCGGAAGGACTTTTTTAAAAGAGCAGGATACACTAACTTCTGAGAATAACATTAGGTATGAAATACTCCAGCTTTACTTTCAATGTTGTTTGATAAGTTCTTTAAAAACAGGCTATATTTCTAAACATCCAGCTCCGTTTTATTACTAATTAAAGAATATAACTTTGAATTCAACCGCAGAAAATTTTAGTCCATTTTAAAGGATTAAGGAGTAGGCAATTTTATTAAAAATTAAAGCGAAGAACTTGGCACTTGATATAAAGTTTAATTCCTGTGGGTTAATTCTTTGTTAATTACTAAATTTTATTAAATAATAGAAAAAAAAAACAAATCAAAGGGAATGAATAATACATTTATCCTGCTTTGATTTATCCACAAAATTGAAAAAAAGGAAGTGGGATGTTGGTGTTGGATGTAAAAGGAAATCAAACTTTACAGATTTCTTCTAAATTGATATATTTAATGTGACCCCCAACATCTCCTCGAAACAAAATTAATTCTGTGCTACTGATGGTGGCCCTCGACAACCCAGCCATTTTTTAAGTGGCCTTTCGCTTAAAAAGGTTGTGCACCTGTACTATAGAGTATATACAAATATTATATAAATGATATACAGGGCTGCAGAAAAAAATTGGATTACTTTTTCATCTGTGGACGGTAATTGCTGAAATCTGGTTTTCAAATGTGTTTTGTGTTTTTCTGAAATCTTCCTCATTAAACAGCGATGGTTTGTTAAAGCATTCTGTTAGTGTTGGAAAGTGTTTCATAATCTATGCTTGTGGTGCATGATTTTTCTTTTGCTTATGAATATCGGTAATTAATTATTAATTATTAGGGATGCACCGGATGTGAATTTTTGCCAGATACCGGATACAAAATATCCGGTACAAAATTTTACCGAATATCCGGTATCCGGCCGAATACTTTCTTGTTTTTAATTTCAATAGTGATATTTCTATTTGATACTTGCTTAAGAAAGAAAAACTTTAAATTTTTATAATTTTATGTTATTCAAATGTTAATAATAGATTTAAACTCATTTATTAAGTTAAAGTTGCTTATAAACAAATGCTTTTTACTAATTAAGTATTGAAATTTAATAATGTTTTGTCATTTGCCTATTCTAATATACATATTAGTAGTTTTTTTTCTTTTATTCAGGGTCATTGAACATAAAAAGATAAACAATTAAGTAATTTCTGTTTTTCATACTTATAAATCTTTGTTATTTATAAATACTAAACATCCTATTGAAGCGTCTTTTTCTTTTCTTACATACTCGTACATATTACTTACTTTTTCTATAACGAATGTTTTCTAACAAAATTTAAATAGAGAAACTACTCATTGCAAGTATCTTCTTTTGTAGTACAAAGGGGACAGTGAACTATTCAAGAAAGTGGCACAATTCTTTTCATGATCAGTATTATTTTACCACAGCTGGTCTTCCATCCATATACAAAATATTGACAAAAGATTCAATAAAATCATTTTTACTTTAGAATTGTTGAAAACACAAGAAAAAGAGACAACCAGAGAAGTGAACGCTTATTCTGAAAAGGAGGAAAATATTTGTGGTCAAAAACATAACAAAGCCGAAAATGCTGAGCACCATAACTTGCCTTTAATTATAAATAATTTGTAGTCATATTTTAAATATTATACTTTTATTTATATATAAATCCTATAATTTCAATTTTGTGAAAATATGACTATTTATTTCTACTAACATTGTTTTAACAGGATAATGTTGGTAAGAAGCAAATTAATTTTGCACTAACTTTTTCTGATAATGTTAAAAAATGATTTAGAAAATAAGTCACTATTCGGCAACCGGATATTGAAGTATTCGGCCGGACCGGATATCCGGTGCATCCCTATTAATTATTATTTTATGACTTAGCAATTACATAGCACAAGAATGTGATGTATATAATTAGTCCTAATCAAATAATACCATAACATATTAAGGTGTAATAACTTCCCTGTGCATATATATTTTGCCTTGATCAAATTATCCATCCCATAACATAGTAAGGAGGTGTAATAACTTCCCTGTGCTGCGTAATTGCTAAGTCACAAAATAATAATTAACTAAAGATGTAGAGACTAGGAGCAATTTGTGAATGAAAATTTCAGAGTTAATAAGATAGCCAAACTTGGCTTTACACGATCTCAGAACTTTCTACGGTAAAAGAGTCATGAGACTTGGCTGCATTTTTTACAGGTGACATTTTTGATGAGATTACAACTTCCATGACAACATCCTCAGTGCAGAGTATGCCTGATGTTAAGACATCATCATCAGCATTATAGATGTTTAAAACATCGTTAAACTGCTCAATGTTATTTTGTTGCAACTATACTGAGAGTGGCAAGTCATCTTCAAAGTCACCATCACTTCTGTCAATCCATCCTGCTTTTCTGTAACAGTTTTGGATACAGGATTGAGTCACACTTCAAGCATCTGTCATCAGGTGTATAGTGTCAAGAACATAAATTTTAAGATCCTGATCTCTTTCATTTCTCTCTAACATCATGAGAATCAATTGCATATTATAATAGAATTTGAAGCTGTGAATAACAAATTGGTCGAGAGGCTGTAACACTGAAGTTGAGTTAGGCGGTAAAAAACAAGTTTTATGTTTTTTAAATTGCTGACCTGAGGGTGAGCAGAACAACGATGAATGCAATCTTTCTTTTCTTAAGGAAGCATCTTATCCTACTCGTGCAAATATGATAAAAATAATGCCGAAGTCATCCATGCTATTTTGTTCGATTTGTAAGTCACTAGTAGGATTTTTACCTCATTAAAGCATCCTGAATTTGCAGATTTATCGACAATAAAGTCTTTTCTTGTCTTTGCCTGGCATATTGCAACACATTAACACAGTTAAGCGATTTTTCAACTACTTGCTGGCCACACATTTCTCACCTTTAAACTTCATTGTTTGATAAGAGGTTAGATTGTAAAAGATATCGGCCTCATCGGCATTGTAGATGTTACCTTCAGCATAATTTTCACATCAATCTTTCCATGTGCAATCCAACCAGTCTTTCACATCCCTGTCATTCACACTGGAGGACTTGGCGATAATTTTTCCTGCTCAGATGTTGTGACGTTGCTTGAAACGATGTAGCCATCCATTAGAGCATGTAAAATCTGTGTAACCTAACTAAGCTGCAAATGTTTCAGCTTGGAGTTTAATGATGGGTCCAGTTATCGGAAAAAAAGAATTTCGTCGCCGAACAAACCATTTTAACAGAGCTTCATCCAAGTCACCTTTTTCACATTTCTTCAACCATTTTCAATCGGTCACATTTCGCTTCATATGCTTTCATTAAGCCTTGTTTTTCAAAGGACTTGACAAGGTTGAAAAAGAATGTCCATACTGCTTACATATTTCAAAATTTTTTTCACCTTTGTCTAAGAATTTTTATAATTTCCACTTTTCTCTTACGGAAAAAAGTTTTCTTTTCGACATTTTAAACAGCAGAATAAAAAACACACTCTCAAGAAAAGGTACAAGCTGAAAACAAGTTTTTCTTACACATAGTTCTGAAACCGGTAAATACACATGATTTGGATTGGATCAAGTCATTAAAGGGAGGAGTCATAAATGACTTCACTTGATGCTGTCCTTACCTCTCCCCCCCCTGCATCCATCATATTTAACCACAGTAAAGCACCAAGTGGGTTGGAATTCCATTCCTTATCAGTTGGGATTCTTTCGTTCTTCCTGGACAGGGGGATGATCCCCCCTTAATATATTGCTGATTTCTTTATTTTTTTTTTCAAATTCTTTGAAATAAGAGTATAATATACCAGAGTTTCCATCAGGTTTAAAAAAGGGCAGGGTGCTGCTGGTGAGAAAAAGGCACTTTTTTTTCATTCTTAAGGGCACTTTTTGGATTCTTGAGGGCACTTTTCAGATTTTAAGTGTACTTTTATTAATTGTTAAAGATAGTTTTTTTGTTTTAAAAGCCACTTTTGATATTTAAAAGTCAGGGCACTCTTTTTAAGACAACATTGAGTCAGTTTTTATTATGAAAGTAAAATTTTTAATGTAAAAAGGAGAAAGGAAATTTTTTTTTAGTGAGGGGCAAAAAGGGTGCTAATTATTTTACTGCAAGGGGCAAGAAGGGTGCTAATTCTTTTTATGAGGGGCAAGTGTGCTATTTTGTAAACCAAAGGGCAGGCAGGGTGCAGCACCCTTCTGAAACTGTCTGGGGGAAACTCTGATATACAATTAGTGTGAATAGCCTGTGAGCTCAACGCCCTCAGTTAACTGGGCAGTTTTCTTTTTATTAAAACTTGTTACATTTCAAGATTGTATTGGCAAATGAGACCCACTCCATATATTTAACCTCTTTCCTTCGCATCAATGGTGGATGATTTCAGTTTTGGCTTCGATTTGACAGGAAATATATTGTTCTTCTTGTCATCATACGAGGTATATCTATTGGTATATCCAATGGTATTTGATATAGCCATTCGTTTCTTTCCTTTAATTATTTTTGGAGAAATATATTTTATTACAATATTATTTATTTAAAGCATCATACTTAAACCACATATGATTTTACTTACCTCTTTTTTTTCTAAACCTTTTTATTCCACGCCATTATTCTACCTCTATCCGTATACTCAGTTTTGATATCGCACGTGTCTCTAGCTCTGCCTGTGGCAATCTCTGCCGCATATCTCTTTCTCGAATGATACAGTTTCACCATCTGTCACTAGATGGCGTTCATTGTCAGTTTCTACTGCACAGTTTTGCATCCTCTCACAACAATGTTGTCTCTTCTGGGAGAGTTCAATAGCTGCATGGCATATTGCATAATAGGCATGTTTTTGTATAACTGGATTCAGGGATTGGAAAAACTACTTTTTTATTGTAGAGAACTACAACTACTTTATCGAAAATGTAGTTAACTACAACTACTTGTTTTAAAAAGTAGCGACTACAAACTACTTTTCAAAAGTAGTCACTACTTTGCTACTTTAAGATTTTGTCAAAGGGTTCAATTTACAATCGAAATTGAAAACAAGGATGAAATAATGAAACGATCCTCTGGGTTACAATTAAATAAATGTGACATAACCGAGGGCATTAAAAAATTAAGAAAGGTAACATAAAATTACAGAAAAACAACTCTAAATGCAAACATTATATAAATCTGTAAATAAAACCCTTCCAAATAATAAGACCACCTCCTCCCCCCCCCAAAAAAACCCCACAAACATCTAGTAACGAGTAAATAGACAAGTGTCGCCAGCAAGAAAATTAATTCTTTTGGTGGGTTAGTACTTGATTTTAGTAGCAAATGTAAATGGGAAAAACCTGACTTCATGGGATGTGTTGCTATACACTACAGCTGAGATTCTCAAATTGTTGAACAGAACAAATTTTGCTCAAAAGAAGCAAGTTTCGGCCACGTGAATTGCAGAATGGCATATTTCCACCCCCCCTGAAGTAGCGTTAAAAGTAGCATCGATTTTCGCTACAAACTACTGATTTTTTGTATCTTGCTACTCGCTACACTACATTGTTCAACATGTAGTGTACTACACTACAAAACTACTGTAAAAAGTAACGACTACTGTAGTTTCACTACTTCTGACCCCTGACAGGATTGAATAAAATGAGAGATTTTTTTCATTATTCTTCAGTCTCTATTTTTGTTCTGTCTCATGTTGTTTCGTCTTTATGTTGTAACTAACCAACGTAAGGATGTTGTCCTGAAGATACAGTGTTTTGAATATGTTTAAAATTCATCTGTGCTCCTTAGGATGTTCTGAAATAACATGCTGTTAAAATAGTGACTTATGCTGAAACTGAAGTTGCTTTTTTTCTTTTTACGACTAAGCTGTCTTCTGCTAATCGCCGATGGACTTGTTCATATTTCTTAAATGGATTCCATGACTGCATAGTATTTGATGAAACACATTATCATGGTTATCCTTGAAGCGTTGTACTTCTGGAGGGATTAACCGCATGCCATCTTTACAAGTTTTCGTTTGTGGTTTTTCAGAAGATATGTTTGTATCTGTCTTTTAATTTAATATAAACCATTCATCTAATAAAGCTCTCCTGCATCGAAGTCTTGCATCATCGTTATACCTTACCTCTGCATATTTCGTTAAGTGATTAACATGTTTAAAAGCTCCCTCTTTTTAGTTATCAAAGATGATAACAAGTTCATTAAAATAATTGTTTTGTTTGGTCCATCAGAATATAATACTTTCTTTACAATAGATAACATTTTTAGTTTCTATCAAAGTACTTGTTGTGAAGCCTTTGTATGTTATAAAGAGGCATATATATCATTTTAGTAATGGCTGTCTGTTTATATTCGTAAGTAATCATTGTTAAAAGTATATTTTTAATTATCTTTGAATTATTTAATTTGTGTTTAATGTTTTAATAAATATGATTGGTTTTAAACTTTTTGTCATCCTTCTTATCATTATATTTAGAAGTTAATATAGACTTTTACTTTACGTTGACTTTGTTTTTCATATTGGCTTAGGGACGTTCAGCCATATTAAGTTTCCCACTGCAAATTTTCTTATCTCTGCTAACTTAATATATTTCTTTAAAGCCTAAACTTAAACTTAATTCCATCATGATTGAGCACCTATTGCTTTCAGCGCCATCTATTGCTGCTATTTTATTTGAAACTAAAACCAGAAATCAGTTAAAAAAAAAAAAAAAAAAAAAAAATCCTGATATCAGAAATCCGCCTCCTGCAAGAATTTTTTTTATATCTGTCACCATTTGTGAGTTATTAAATTTTTAAATTAGTCAGTCCATTTTAGGATACCTGGTATATACATCTCTACCTATTAAGTATGCAGTGCATTTTTCTTAGATAGTAAACAACAACAATTTTTTTTCCTTTACTTAAAAGTAATAAAACACTTGTTAATATTAAAAAAACATATATATATATAATGTATTTTTCTTGTTTGTAAATATCTTTTCATATTTTATACTTAATAAAATAGTCATTTTCTTTTCATTGGACTATGCATACCATTATTATTTTTTTTTAAATTTGATTATTATTGCTGAATTTTTGTTTGGCATTAAATGGTATCCTGATAACTGAAAAGTATATAAAAAATGCTAAGGGTGTTACAAGAGGGGTGGATTTAATATGCTTAAGAAAGCAATATTTTTACAATATATAATTTTTTTTTTTTTGCACAATTGCAGGAAGTGAATACTCCAATTTGAGAATAATGATATCTGGTGTATATTTTCTTCAAATTGTTTAGTTTCATTTCAGAGACCACTAGGCTACAACAAAAGTGTGAAAGGAACTTGTAAGAATAAATAATGTTATCAATTCAACCACAAAATATGGTGAGAGCAGAGTTCTACATTCTCTAATTAGAACATTTGCCTATTTTAATGACGTAAAAATATTCGCCATTTTTTAAAAAAAAAAGAGTAGGATCCGTTAAGCATTAACACTTTTGTAGGAATTTTTTATACATTAATAATAACGAAAACATGATTTAGCCAATTTTACATATTTAGCTGAAAAGTTAATTTACATCTAAATACACTATATACACAAAAAAATAAATTGTTTTGGACATAACAGTATTTTACAAACTTTCTTTCTCTCCAATGTAAAAAAAAAAAAAAAAAAATAATAATAAATAAATAAATAAAGTGCTGTAAATAAAAAAGTATTTACAGTATTAATTAGAATATTTAGTTAACAGGTTTTTAGGTTATCTAATTTTCACTTTTTTCTAAAAATAAATTGATGCCTTTTTCTCAGATAATAACAATAAAAAAAGAAGAAGAATTGGAGAAACTAATTTGTAATTTCCAGAGTGGTTCATAACAGAATGGTATCTTTAATGATAAAACCAATAATAAATAGTACAACTAGGGAAAAACGAATCATCCATACCTAGATAAACAAGTCTAATAAAAACAACAAAAAGGAGAAATATTTAATAAATATAAAAAAAACTATACCTTAAGCCATCATCAGTAATTTCTTTACAGCCAGATAAATTCAGATACTTAATACACTTGCGATCACAGGTTTCAGACTTGTTTTTGTCACTCTTTGATGAATCACTTACAAAAGTAGCAGTAGTCTTAAGAATGCTACTTGCACCGGGAGCAAAAAAGCTAGAGTTACTTTGAAATTGTTCACAAGAATTCATAAATGGGCACTGTAATGACAATTTGGCCAAATGGCACATCACACCATTCTTTTGCCAAAAACATACAGATGAACAAAACTGATCAGCTCTGCATTGATAGCATGCATTGGAACGTTGAAGCCAGAGTCCACTTTCCTCTAAATCACACAAGCAGTCCATAGAATTACCAGAAAAAGAACGACGACAATCTTCAAGATAAACGTCACGCAAGTCTTCAGAGCCATTAGGGACACTAGGTGGCAACTTTGCCATTGTGTCAGCAATACGAAAAAGTCCAAGATCTGTTATGCTTTTGCATCCTGACATATCAAGATATTGAAGATTAACACATGATGAAAATTCTTTTAATCTAAAAAAAAGTTTTTTTTGGCTTAGTTATAAGTTTATATATGCTTTCATAAAAGAATATATATGATTAAATAATTTTTTTTTTTAAAATAATTATTCTCATTGTTAAATAGTTAAGTTTATCTTTAATTTTCAAAGGTATTAAGGTAAAATAAAATGTCAAATGAAAATATAGGAATATCGACTGTCAAGGACTAAAAGCTATTAAAATTACAGTAAAGTAATTAATGTAATTATATTACATTTCTTACTGTTCTTACTATGCACACCCTATTCCATATTAAGCTTTTTGTAATACACCTTAGTGATATATATCAATTACAATGTGTTTGCAATTGTGTAACATCATTAAAATAAACCGAAAATGATTTTTCCCCATAGACTGTAATGTAACGGAATTCTTTTGAGTGTCCCTGTAAAAAAACTATAAGTGCTACACACTTCAGTTGAAATAGGGAACGTGCTATAGATAACGGCAATAACATATAAAAATTGCAAGGCAATCAGAGCATATTTACGGGAGTTAGAGCACGGACAGATGGCAGACGGCTGACGGCCAGACAAACCGAAGTCATAAACACTTTTCAACTAGGTTGGAAAGTGTTAAAAATAGCTTGTGTGCATGAAACAGTCAATATGTTGCCAACAAATATATGAAACATTTTCATTTTTTGCCAAGGCTCCTATAGCAGGAAAGAACTTGGTAAATGTATAACAAGCTTCAACATCTGCGACATATGAATTCATATGAATTTCTCGGCACAATTTATTGATTTCAAAAGATAAACAGATTCATTTGAAAAGAGTATCTATATCTTTGAAAGGAATATTGACTGTCAAGGACTAAAAGCTTTTAAAATTACATTAAAGTAATTAATGTAATTATATTACATTTCTTACTGTTCTTACTATGCACACCCTATTCCATATTAAGCTTCTTGTAATACACCTTAGTGATATATATCAATTACAATGTGTTTGCAATTGTGTAACATCATTAAAATAAACCGAAAATGATTTTTCCCCATAGACCGTAATGTAACGGAATTCTTTTGAGTGTCCCTGTAAAAAAACTATAAGTGCTACACACTTCAGTTGAAATAGGGAATGTGCTATAGATAACGGCAATAACATATAAAAATTGCAAGGCAATCAGAGCATATTTACCGGAGTTAGAGCACGGACAGATGGCAGACGGCTGGACAAACCGAAGTCATAAACACTTTTCAACTAGGTTGGAAAGTGTTAAAAATAGCTTGTGTGCATGAAACAGTCAATATGTTGCCAACAAATATATGAAACATTTTCATTTTTTGCCAAGGCTCCTATAGCAGGAAAGAACTTGGTAAATGTATAACAAGCTTCAACATCTGCGACATATGAATTCATATGGATTTCTGGGCACAATTTATTGATTTCAAAAGATAAACAGATTCATTTGAAAAGAGTATCTAACATTTTTGAAAATGCATTGTCTGTCAACACTAAGTTGGCTAGCTCTGTTAGGATATTGCCAAAACAAGAGTGTAATTTAGAAAATAATTAATTATATTACTTGACATATTTATGAGACTCATGGAGTCGGGATTTCTTTAGGATGAAATAATTGGTATATAAACAGTATAATTGGTATATATAATTATTATAAGATTTATGGACAAACGAATTTACTTTGAAGAAAAATAATGACAGTGAATTGATATCATGTTTTCATATTCAAGCTATTACATAATTTTTTTTTTTTTTTTATCATTAGGATGTAAGATTATTATAGGAAATGTTCTATATGTCTAAATAAGAATGCATATATTTTCAGGGATCATTCTAGAACATAAAAAAGGGCAGGGCGCACATCACATAATAAGGGCACATCATTTCATAAAAAGGGCATTTTTGTAATAAGTGCACATACCAATATACCGGTGGGAAGGGAAGTCTGGCAACAGCTTAAAGTACTCCTTAATTTAAAAAATCCAATAACATTTCTAATTTCCATAACTTCACCGTTCGAAAAGTATTAAAAATAGCAGCAAAATGAAACTTATGTTCTCGATTTTTATTGTAAAATTGTTTACTATATGCACGGTCATTTTCCCCTTTTCCTACGATATTCAAGAACCTCTCTCTCTAAAATTTTTATTCACCAGATAACTTTTTCCCGGTTTTAGCAAAAGTGGTTTTGTAAAAGCTACAAAATAAAAGTTCTAAAGCTACTTCTCAAATTTTTTATAGAACTTATGTAAGTTATTATGTGGTCAAAGGCCAGAATGCCTGATCTAATACTATATTTTACTAGGTGAAATTAATCAATGATGCTTAGTTACCCTTTATGTCTTGTTCAATGGAAAAAATGATAAATGGAAAGATGAATCAATCAAAGTCAAAGATTAGACATACCAGGGCACTTCACACAGAAATAAAGAGGTAACGATGAGTACTCCCTGATGTACCATACTAACATTCTAAAAATAAAAGATAGGTAAATAATTTTTTAAAGTACAAAGCAGGATTCTACCCAGGAATAAAAGGAGTAGAAATCTACCTGAAAAAAGGGCAAGGAGGGTAAAATGATACCTGGAAAAAGGGCAAGGAGGGTGGGATTTTATCTAAAAAGGGCATGAGGGCGAGCCGCCCCTCTGAAACTCTCTAGAGTGATCCCTGTATTTTAATGAGTTATTTATGATCCGAAAATTGGATAATAAATCATTCAGAGTACTTAAATGATCTATCTCTAAAAAGGAAGTATTTCAATATTATTTCCTGATTGTTGGAAAGGTATATTGCGTTTTTTTTTTGTTGTAATTAATGGAAAATATTCCTCTTTCAATGGGAAATATTCCATGATAGCTATTGTTTTTTTTAACACAAAACAATGTGCAGCACTAACACTTTTTTTTAAAGGGAACCTAAAAAAATATTATTACATTAAAAAGCGATATAATTTAAAAGGCAATGATATCTAGTTTTGTTATTTTTAGAGAAAATTTTGAGAATAATAATAAATGAAAGGAGAATAATTAATATATGATAATTTATATCATAGGGAGGTGGTATTTAGGTAATCATTTATTTATTGTTATAACCAGGGCTTTACAAATTTGATAAAATCTGATTGCCAACAAAAAATATGAATCCCCTCCCCCCCCCCCTCCTTCCATTGTTTTAGTCCACAACAGTAAATTTTTTCCTCCTCGGCAATTTTTGAATTTTTAGCATTTTGTGATGATTTTTTCACATTAGTAAAAGAAATCTGGTTTCAATCTTTTAGCCCAATATAGTATATTTTGTCTTCTTTTCAATAAAATTTATTCTTAATTCGTACAGCAATTTTTGAATTTTTCAATAAATTTTTTATGCAATTCTAGAGTTTTTTTTTTTTTCATTCCATGCTGTTTTTTTAAATATTCGTAAAGGGAATTCAGTTTCGAACTTTCAGCCTAATATAGTAAATTTGGTCCTCTGCATTTTTTGAATTTTTAACGATTTTTAATGCGATTTGTTGATTTTTTTTTATATTTGTGAAAGAAATCCTGTAGCAAAGTTTTAACTTATAGTAGTAAATTTTGTCCTCTGTGATTTTTGAATATTTAATGCAAATTTTACTGTTTTTACATATTTTACAGTGATTTTTTGACATCAGTGAAAGAAATCATGTTACAATGTTTTAGCCCACTATACTAAATTTTGTCTTGTGCGAATTTTAAATTTTTATGCAATGTTCAGCTTTTATTTATTTTTTTTGTGTGTGTGTTTTGCAGCGATTTTCCCACATTAGTAAAGGGAATTCAGTTTAACTCTTAGCCCAATATAGTAAATGTTTTCCTTTTTTCAATAAAGTTTATTTTGAATTCATACATCGACTTTTAAATTTTTTGCTACTATTTTAAGAGATTTTTACAGTTTTTTCGTATTTTGCACCAATTTTTTTTTTTAAATTCGTAAAAAGAATCTAGTATAAATCTTTTAGCCCAATATAGTAAATTTTGTTATCATTTCAATAAAATTTATTTGGAAGTCACACAGCAATTTTAGAATTTATTAAGATTTTTTTTAAATAATGTGTTTATTAAGAGTTTTTTTTTTGCATTTCGTAGCAATTTTTAAAAATTCATAAAAGGAATCTGGTTTTAATGTAGCCAATTATAGTAAATTTTGTCCTCTGCGATATTTGATTTTTTTTTTTTTTTTTTTTTTGTGATTTTTCCACATTAATAAAAGGAATCCAGTTTCAATCGTTGAGAGACTTATACTAAATTTTGTACTCTATGATTTTTGAATTTTTTAATGCAATTTTAAGTGTTTTTTCACATTTGTTTGCAATTTTTACACATTAGTAAACAGAATCCATGTTTCAATCTTCTTTGGATTTCAAATTTGGTGCCATGTGTATGTACAGAATTTCAGAAAAACATTTTTTATAACAATATCTCATCAAAAACAACTCGTTGTAAATGATCCCGCCAAGCCACAAACCAACGTTAGTTACAAAAAGAAGTGATATCACATAAAAAAAAGCGATATAGAAGTGCATACTCCGAGTCCCGTGTAAAAATCTATCACCACTCATAATGTTTCCAAAGGACTCGGAGTGAGGTACAGTATGTGAAAACTGCTTGGCGACCTGCAGGCTTTTATAATATATGCAGTATATCAATTTTGAAAATCGAAAAAAATAAATTTTTAATTTTTGTTACATCATTTTTAAAATATTTTTGTATGCGAAAGAACTGACAGAAAGGATTTTTCCCCAGATCTATGCGATTCCGCTTACACTAGAATTACTGCAAGATATCTCAATTTAGTTAACGTTTATTATAAGGTACAATGTTATTAATATGCGTATGATCATCATATATATATATATATATATATATATATATTTTATTACAAACTCAAAATCTTTACATGTTTACTTAAAAAATCCTCTTCATAAGAGTGGTGTTTCTAGTTTAAATAATGGTAAATAAAATCAACAAATTGATTTTTCAAGCTCATAAATAAGAAAGGACATGCAAACACAGAAGCTTCAACTTTTTCAATTTTATGGGAGCAAAATAAATAAATAAAATAAAATAAAATAAAATTAAAATAATATAGTCATATGTAATTGCAGAAACGCAAATATTATAAAAGCCTGCAGGTCGCCAAGCAGTTTTCACATACTGTACCTTACTCCGAGTCCTTTGGAAACATTGAGTGGTGATAGATTTTTACACGGGACTTGGAGTAAGCACTTCTATATCGCTTCTTTTTATGTGATATCACTTCTTTTTGTGACTGACGTTTTAGGTTTGTGGCTTGGCGGGATCATTTACAACGAGTTGTTTTTGATGAGATATCACTCTTTTTTGTAAGGTATTTAATTTGAATTATACGGATTCCATTTTTATTCAGAAAAGAAAAGATAAAAGGGGCAAAAAAAATAATAGTGATGCTATAAACAGAATTATACAATTTATTGAGTGACTTATTCCAATGTACATGTCGCTACCATAACAACTGGGAAACTTTTATATTAATTTCCTTACATTGTATTCATCAGATTACTTATGAGATATTTATTTTCCTTTTTCTTTTGTTTATATCACTCTTCCGTTTATATACATTCAAAAACAAAAAATTACACAATTTTACAGTAGTTTACAAACTAATTAAAATACTACAGTTTCAGAAAAATGTGGAAAAATAAGAAGCACTTTTTTTGGTCAACTACAACGATAAGTTTATGGAGCATACTTTACCGAGAATAATCAACATTTTTTTTTTCCTACGAACCGATTTCTATTAGTATAAAAATTAGGGATTTTTATACTAACATATTAAATATATTATTTTTGAAAATTACTGAGCACCTTAGAAGTTTTTTAACTCAACGTTTCGAGAATTTGAAAAATATAAAATTCGCAACGTTTGCAAAAGTATAAAAACTATTAAAGTGATTTCTATTCATATAGTCTGTTCATTCCAATTCGGTGATTCTAAAATATAGGTCACCAATCTACGGCAATCCATGAATTAATTAGGACATATGTATGCAACTGTTAAAATGTTCTCAAAGTTGACAATAGAGTCAATAAGTATAGCTCGGCAAATATGAAACACGGCATTGCTTCATCATGGCTTTGTTTCGTGAGGAGTTCGTTCTCCGAACATAAAAATCTCACGCGAAAGTGTTCGTTAACTGATTTGTTCGTAAACCGAACAGTTCGTTACCGATTACCTATTGTATACAAAATTTAGCATTTTAAGTTCGTCATAGCCGGAGATTCGATGAACGGCAAATATTTAAACGCAAAACTTGTAATCTTGGGGTATCAACATTTTTACATTCTATTACTCAGCGCATGAACGTAAAGTTGGAATTTTGTAATCGCTATTTCAATCAATTCCTAATACGCTAGAATTATATATTTATAAATAAACACAGTTTTTTTAATCGATGAAAATACTATATATTAATAGATTTAGAGCTTAACATCGACGAGATTTCAGACGGACAAAATGATCTTATATTAAATTTTAAAGCAAGATAATGAAACCTTACAGAGATTGAAACAGTGTAAAATCATTAAAATACATCTCACTCAGTAAATATACATCAGTTGTAGTGTAATCAAGATCTTCTAAGAGACTCTGTAAACGAAACGTATATGGTTCAATGCCGCTTTACAATAGAGAGGATGTAGTAACATATTTGAATATCTTGTGTATATAGCGAATTTGACAAAAGTTATGCAATTTACTATTGTTTTTCCTCTGTGTTAAGTACAGGAATCATGTACTTCAACGTAAAAATTTGCTAATTACACAACTTTTTAATCTTATTAAAAAATCTTTTGAGTTACCCTGTAAACGAACAGTAAATTCTACAATTCTGTTTTACATTAGGAAACTAACTTAGGTAGTTCGTAGTAACATATTTTAACATCATGCACATACGTTCTTTTTGAAAAGAGTTAGATCATTTAATATTTTGTTTGCTTCATCTTAAGTATAGGAATAAATCACTTTAAAGTGGTATACATAAAAAACTAATTAATATTTTTACACGAAATATTAAACATTTGAACTACTTATAAAAACAATTCAAATGCAGCAAACCGCGTAAAAATCGGATAATTATACAACTCTTTAGCCCTATATCAAAAGATCTTTTGTGAGACCCTGTAAACGAACCTTAAATGTTAAGATTTTTTATAATAGGAAGCTTACTTGGGTCGAATGTAATAACATATCTTAATATCATGTGTATACGACCATTCCTAACAGAGTTGGGTCATTTATTATTTTTTTGCTCTATGTTAAGTATAGGAATCAACAACTTTAAACTGATATAAATCAAAAACTAATTAATATTTTTACATGAAACTTACAAAAAGGTCCGAACTACTCATAAAAACGATTCAAATAACGTAAACCGTGTAAAAATCCGATAATTACACATTGCTGTAGCCCTGTCAACAGTTTTTGGTCTGAACAAGATTTAAAAAGTGCAAAAAACAGCACCTTTAAAATCGCATTTACTGAAAAACTATTCGTCGGATTTTGCTTTACTTTTGAATTCTTAGTCCCGTGGCACGCCCCATTCATAGAATCAAGAATTTTGTTTCTATCATAAATAGAACGCAAGATATATATGTGTCAGAAACCCGTTTTGTCCCGTCCGCAAAATATAAACTAGACAGAGTTAAAAAAAAAAAAAAAAATTGTAAAATCATTTGGCATCCATTGGCGGAAATTCCTTTCATTTACGGTTCAATGCATTGCTGTTTCTTATGCTTGACGAGAAACTCTGTCGAGTTTCTATGATTAAGAGACATGTTAGAAGAGTAATTATACTTATACAGTAGTAAAAAGTGAATTTCAGTTCCAATATTGTTTGCAACAAGAAATCTTTCTGAAAAATCCAGTTTCAATCTTTGAGAGAATTATACTAAATTTTGTATTTCTATGATTTTTGAATTTTTTAATGCAATTTTAAATGTTTTTTCATGTTTGGTTGCAATTTTTACACATTAGTAAACAGAATCCAGTTTCAATCTTCTTTGGATTTCAAATTTGGTGCATTTGTATGTACAAAATTTCAGAAAAACATTTTTCATAACAATATTAAGAGACATGTTAGAAGAGTAATTATACTTATGCAGTAGTAAAAAGTAAATTTCAGTTTCAATGCTGTTTGCAACAAGAAATCTTTCTGAAAAATCTTGTTTGTCATAAAATTTGCAACAACATGTTCACTAAAAGGTTAAAGGGTTAGTGGGAAAAATACTCCACCTCATGGGTGTACCAGAAGTCCAGAAGTGAGGAACATCAGTCATTTTTATGTTAACATGTTATGAATTGTATTTTTTACATATTTAAATTATTCAATATAATCGTCCAGGTCGCCCCCCCCCCCCCAAAAAAAAGTCATCCCTGGAAGATTTGGAATCTTATATTAGTAACGATCTAGAAGTACAATACCTCTAACCTCCCATCCCACAGTCTTTCTTTAAAGCTGTAGAAATACCTCCTGCAGAAATATGTCTGAATTCAACACTAACTTTAGGTATATTTAAAAGTTATTATAAATGGGGCCGAGCAACACTGCTAGGTGAGCTAGTACATTAATAAAACTATTTTACATCCTTGCTTTAAGTAACATAACATAAATAATATCCAACACAGGAGATATTCAATTTTTACATTTACCAAAAGAACTTTCACTCTACGAAAATTAACAACTAATAAAATATAGCATTATATATCACAGAAATGTTTTTACCCCTTAAAAGCTGAATCCAAAATTGATGTATAAGAAACATCAAGATGTACAACATTTGGACACAGTATGAGAATGGAACGGAGCTGTAAAAAATAAAATGCAAATTTTAAGAGACAACAAAGTTAAATGACTCACTTTTAGAACAAATTGATTATAAGTGTAACAATCAATATTGTATTTTACATAAACACTCTTAAAACATTTTCAGGGAATGCAAAACTTAAAAAATGATTTACAAGGAACATATACTTTATATGATATTTTCTGAAGAAAAATATTTATTTGCGTATTTTGCATACTTTTCTCACCATTTCCTCGACTCTAAAAGGAAGTGTGTGAAAAACATTTTTTTTTTTAAATAAAAAAATAGTATTTATCTTTCAGGAAGGGTGACTTAGAAAATTTTTTAAAAAAATGACCTACATGAAAAACATAACATTTTATTTAATAAATGAATAATTAAGATTAAACAAATGTATAACAGTTTCAAATTTTCATACATAATTTTTGAACTGGGGCAATATAATCTTTTCTTCTTTAGTTTTCTGGAGCATTCTATAATAAAATATGGAAAAAAATCCTTTTATGCTTTGAAAGCATGAAAACACCATAGCATTTTCTATACAATGTTACAGGCATGCAATTGTAATACTGCTTTAAAAAAAAGTGAGGCAAGGAAAAAAAAAAGACACAATAAGTCAAGTCACAAAAAAGTGACTAAAACATGACAGAAAGTGACAAATAATACACGGCATATAATTTTTTAACTAAGAATACTTAAGAAAAATAATTTTTAAATATGAATTTTTAATAAAGGATGCATGCTCACAAAAATATTATTATTAAAAATAATGACTGTTTTTAAGCACGCTCACACACACCCACAAGAGAGTGTATATTGAAGATGAGTTTGAGCTCTTTTTACAAAGCCTAAGCGCGACGATTTGAAATCAGAGCCTGAAAAAAATTGTGGCATTAAAGTACGAGCTCAATACCAAAAGTACATAGTAGAAAATTGTTAAAAACATTTTAAATCTGTTTCACGATTAATGTTCAAATTTAAATAGTTCTTCATAGAAATAAGTATTAATCTTAAATAATTCCTCATGACAACCTTGTGTGATTTTTTATGTCCCTGAAAATCTGTTTAAAATAGTTTTGTTCTTTATACCCAAACGTTCCAAAAATTGCAATTCTTATTGCTTTAAAATATTATACAACTATGTCAGAAAGACCTGAGTTCTATTTATCATTAATTTTGGAAAAGAACATCAAACAGAACGAGAGGATAGACAAGAGATATCCCACGGCTACTTTATATTATTAAAACTGTCCGTAAAAAGGCTTCAGAATCAGATAGAATATTTCTCCCGCAGTCCTATCTATAACAATTCAATTCCCTTTGAAACTGATTTTTAAAGGCTGCTAAAACACTTTAAGAAACTTAGAATGCATTCTTGTTTTGCTTGAATAGCATGTTTTTTTTTTCTGTTTTTGATTTGTGGATAAATAAATTTTTCAATCTGAGGTCGAAGACTGGTATAAAAATTGAGCTCTGGCGTAGGCTAGTGCATAGGAGAGATGAGTTTAGGCTCTTTTTTGGGAGCCAGTAGAAAATCGTTAATAACATTTTAAAATTGTTTCAAAATTAATTTTCTCAATTAAAAATATCTTCTAGGAAGTTAGTAATAATCCTAAATACACTCTTTCATGATGACGTTTCGCGACTTTCATATCCCTGAAAATCTATTAAAAATAGTATTTTTTTTATTTATACCCAACCAATGACAGAAATCTGTAAAAGTCACAATTATTCTTCTAAAAAGTCACTGTAAAACTATGACAGACATAAATCCCGTTTTCTAGTAAGTAATTCTGGAAAAGACTTGAAACAAAAAGTAGGGATAGACAAAAGATATCCCTCACAGCTTCTTTATTTTACTAACATTGACTGTAAAAAGTCCTTCCGGCCTGTACCGGGAGGAAAAGGTAGCTTTCCTATATCTTCGTTTTAAAATTTTAGCTAATGTTACATGAAAACAGCAAGCTAAAATGCAAAGAAACGTTTACAAAAGATTCGTTAATACTGAATTTGAATAAGAAATTCGCCAAATTATTGAGCAATAGCCAAATTGGCTTCATTTATGAAGACTTATTTTGGTGAGAATTTGGCGCTAACGGATATGAATATATAGTTTTATGCGTATGATTGGGAAAATTATTACAACAATGAAAGAAAATAATTTGCGAGTAATCGCGTTAATTTGCTGTTTTGTTTCAAAATGTCAGCCACCCTAGAATTTCAAACTGCTCTATCTCAGCCATTTTTTAAGATAGAGGTAAACCAAAAAATGCTCTGGAATCCTTGTATCAAGGCCTAACATGTAATTAAAAAATAAATTTGAATTATTATTTTTTTTGTATATTTATTTTAGTTTTAAATTTTTAAATGGCCGCCATCTTGAAACAAAATGGCGGACCAAGCTGGCCAACGAACTCTGTCGAGACATTAGGGACCTTAATACACACAATTAGTTTCATCAAAATCGATTCATAAATACGGGCGTTATCGTATGACATAGGTCAGATATTATATATATATATATATATGGATATATATATATATTTATATATATAAATCAACATTTGAACGGAGGGTGGTTTTGGGGTCTGGGGGTCATGATCGGTGAAAATATATCGAAATTTTCCGGAACTGCTTTCCTCAGAACGGCTGCAATAGGTAGCTTTATACTTTTTTGTATTGAAAGCTACCTAAAAGGCTTCAGAATCAGAATATTTCTCCATATATCCTATCAACAATTCAATTCCCTTTCAAACAGATTTTTAAAGTCTTGTAAAACACTTTCAGAAACTTAGACTACATTCTTGTTTCTTAAATAGCAAGTTTTTTTTTTTCAAGTTTTTGAATAAATAAAAATTTTACTTAGAGCTTGAGCTGCAAGATTGGTATAAAACTAGAGCCCGAGCTTGTTTTGGGAACAGACTGGGGATGAGCCCATCTCATCACTATTTCATACCAGTTGTGATAGCGTAATTAGCACAGGCTGCAGTACTCCACCATTTTCAGCAGTTTTTCAGACTATCTTGATCACACGATAGTTCAACGATTGGTAGAAAGCAGCCTATCTTGATCAAGAGACAGTCAAAAGGGATAGAGGTATCGTGGTTTGTCTCATTTGTTGGTTATGGGAATTAGATACTGATATCCGTTCAGATGGCGATAGAGCTCAAGATTACTTTGTATAAATGTAGAAGCAACTTTTATGGTGATAATATCCATAAATCCAAAACAAATAAAAAGCACGCTTTTAGTCAAATTTTAAGACTATAAATGATTGAGCCAGCTTTTGTAAGCTTACAAAATTTTGGTCAATTTATCACTATTAGTCACTAAAAGTGAGAAAAGTTATGCACTAGCAGCCCTATGTATTTCCCAGATTTGCAGCCACAAAATTCACTTTAATTACTGTTCTTAGCAGATATTACTGTTTACGCTTATATCAAATAATGTTTTATTTACTCTGAATTCTCGTCCATCAACCTTTTTACCATTTTTTATTCAACGTAACACTCTACCATGAATAAAAAATTTCAGTCTAAGCAAATCAGCTCTTATATATCACAGTACAGATGATATTGCTTTACCAGTTATACTACTATATTCACACAGTTGTGCTGCAGCTGACGAAAAGAGATTGCTGGAAAAAAAAAATCTAACCAAATTGAAATATTAAAAAATGAAAATTATGAGAATTTTTGTTTTTTATCCAAATTTCTTTTCAATCCAATTTTTTTCCTATCCATATTTTAACACTTTCTTTACCCTTCACTCCACTCTACTTGCGGAGTATCCCAAACTAGTAACATTAGGTTGTCGTCCTTAAATCTGGCTTATTTCCCCCCCCCCCCCTGATATAATATATATTGGGCATTAATTTATGAGATATGAAGGGCTTTTACCACTCATTTTGAATTTTTCTCCTCTTTCCTCTTTATATTGTTTTCTATTCTGGTATTTTACTTTTTTAGGCTCCTGGGCCTATGCCCTATCTTTCCCTAATTTTTTGTTAAAGTTGACTTTTATAAGCTTTAGCAGATTTTTGCTCCCCACTACCAATGTGGCGCTTTTGTTCCTATACATATAGTTTTTCTTGTCTTCTAATTATCTGATTTTCATGCAGGTTTTACCATTGTATTTGTACCAAATTTCACTGCTTGGGGGAGCTCTTCCTTTTTATTATTTTACTGGCATCTGGTTTCCTTTAGCTAGCGCTTCTTGCATTTTACTTAATTGATTAAGCATATTTTTCTCATTTATTTTAGGTCTAATTGTCTTCGCTAGAGGCCGCTCTCATTATCTTTCTTGTGTTTTTTATAAATAAAAACTGATTTTTTAATAAAAATAAAAATTCTTTTTAAATAATAATTGTTTTTGTAACTATAGTTATCAAAAAACTCTTTTGAATTATCTTTTTATCAACTTTGACTTGCCATGTATTTAGTCACGGCAGATTCGTCTGCCAAAAAACTACATTTTTACATTTAAAAAAACATGCATTTTCATGTGTGTAAATTGTAGCTTTTATTAAAAACTTTTTTTGTTCATTGAAAAATTGAATGTTGCAAATTGCATAGGTCCCAAATCCCCCACCAGCTAGCTGGCAGACCAAAAATTTCATAAAGCAGTAAGGTAGAAATACTATTCTATCAATTTTCAGCTTTTATCAAATACCTGCTCCAAATTGCCTGCTAGCTCTTGGGGTAGAATACAGTGTCAGAAATTCACTCTCAAGTAAACAAATCTCGATCTGAACCTGTGTCATTTACCACTGTAAAAAGATGATTGAGAGACGTTAATTTGTTTGGTCGCATTGCCCTCTGAAAACCACTATTAAAGCTGCAGAACAAGAAGAAACGAATGCAATGGGAACTTACCCATCGAGATTGCACAGAAATTTTTAAAAATGTTCTTTGGAGTGATGAATCCAACTTTGAAATATTTGGAACATAAGGGAGAATTTTTGTTCGGTGTTTGCCAGAGAAAAGATGCTGCCAGATTGTGTAGTGCCATCTGTGAAGCACGGCGGTGGGTCTGTTATGGTCTGGGGTTGTTTCTCTGGGTATGGGACTGGAGATCTGATATGGATCTAAAACACATGGTGTGGCCTCCTCAGAGCCCCGATCTCAATCCGATCGAACTTTTATGGGAAGAACTCGGTAGAAACGTTTGTGATTGGTACCCCTCATTACATGAAGACACGTGGAATTAAAGTTAGCACCATGTAGGTTTTAAATGAAAGCTGGAACAATATATCACAAGACATAATCTATAAATTGATTGCTCGTGTGCCGAGACTAGTAAAAATAGTTATAAAATGCAAAGGAAGATTTTTTTAATGAAAAATCAGTTTAATCTGTTTTTATTTCCATCAAAAAATGTAAATTAACAGCAATAATTGGTCTATATTTAGATTACTTTTATTTCTCAGGTTGTATATTTTGTGATGATTAAACTTTTTTCTGAAAATATCACAATGTTTTTGAGTTTTATTTTATTTTCTCGTTTTACTTACTATGGTCTCAAACCTTTGGCCAGCAGTGTATGCACATTTGTTTGTTAAAAAAGACCTTGTTAGAATTCAAATGTCTAAACAGGAACCTGAATATAATGCTAATTTAAAATTCACAAAATTATGGTTAGATTTTTCACAAGTTTAAAACACCATTCAGAATTTACACAAAAACAGAACCCTGCCAGAAAAGTCTGGACAGACCTCTGGTTAATTTAGAGACTACAAAGTTTGGCAAACCCATTAAAATATTATTACTTTTAGGGACCGATTCAGGAAATAAATCCCTTCACAAAATTCCTCTTAATAAAACATTACCCCTTCACAAAATTCCTCGATAAAACAGGTCTCTAAAAAATTTCATTCTATAAGAGCATACTCTTCATTAATTATTTTTATTTTGTTAGGTTTTAAAATGTGTAATTTGCAAACAAAATAAGTTCACCAGAAACAAAGGCGTAGGAGCTGGGGGAGCTGTAGCTCCCCCTGGAATATTTCAGATTGGCTCAGCTCTCCCGGGAGAAATCCTCGCACCACATCTGTTTACAATACATTGTTGAATTAAAAAATAAAAGTATACTTTTTCTAGGAAATTCACATAATAAACAACAAAGAGAAAGAGAGAGAGGGGTGGTGAGCACACTTGTTCGCACCTTCACCCTTTTTCTCATTGTTTATAACCCTCATTTCCAGAAAAATATTTTTTTACTACAAATTACCTGCACTGATAAGGGTGTTTACATCCCTCCCCACCTCGACCTCGCTTTAGTGTCTCTTAGCGTTTATTAGGGCAGTGTTGTGATCTTATATTTTGGCGAGTGGCAACATTCCAGAGATCAGTCCTTAATATTATTTTGTTTTGCATGCAGTTTGCGTGTCTTGGCCGTGTGATCCTAAAAGGCGGTAAGCGTCAGTCATTTTGACGTTTGAATATTGATAATATAGAAATTGATGCAGATGCTCCAGACATTGCTGTAACTAAGAAGACTAAGGTAAGCAAAATATTCATCTAGAATTTTGGGCAGTTTGATTTGCTGCAATATTGAAATTCGTGAAAAATTATTCAAGAAATTTAGAGACTCGTGATATATTATTGAAAGATCCAACAACACTTCGTCGTGAGAAAAAGGCTGTAGTTAAAGATTTCATAAGAAGCTTGAAAAAGTCCAAGACATTTGTTGGCATGAACCAAGGAACTTTTTGATCCTTGCGAAATCTTAGCGAAATATCTACAAACAAATGAATTTTCTGCCGCAAGCGTCAAGAACGCTGTTTCAACGTTAGAAGAAACCATACAACGTATGAGAGAGGACAGCCATTTCGAAACTCTCTACAAGAAATAGGAGAGAAAAGCGTCCACATTAAATTTGGAAATGAAAATGACGAGCGTCTCCAGACAAAAGATAGTTCCAATAAGATATCAGCAGACAAGCCATCCCTCCGCTCAGCACAACTTCGACAAAAAGAAAAATTGCGAGTAAATTTCAGAGAAGCACTGGACTTTATTACCAATGAATCAAAAAACAATTTGATCAAAAAACTTTTGACTCTCTCATAAAGATTGAATCCATATTCACGGACCAAGCTTAAACCACTTCAGAAGTTCTGAAACAAAAGCTTGGAATAGATGCTGATGATTTTGTTTTGACAAATCTTTCTGCTCAGTTGACGCTTCTACCAACACTAATCCCGGACGGAACTGACGGAAATATATTGTCGAATGCAATTAAAATTATGTCATCGGAGGAATTAGTGAAGAAATTATTTTCTGAAGTTTACCTTTTGGTAAAATTTATTTTAGTGACTCTGACAGCAGTAGCAGCAGCTGAGAGATCTTTCAGAACTCTTCTCCGGTTTCAAACGCGCCTCCGAACAACAATGAGTGAACAGAGACTCAACCACTTGATGCTACTAAATATTTATAAAGAGGAGGCCTTTAAAATTGATTTGCAAGAGAGTTGTAAGGAATTTGTAAGCAAAACAACACAAATAACTTTAACTTTTGGTAAATGGGAGTGGGAGAAGCCTTATTAAATTTGAATATTGTATTCGGGATCGTCCATATCAAGTATATCTAATAAAAATTATTTTAACTGAATTAAAGAGTTAGTGATCTTTTGATATGCTTCTATTTTATACTCCTGTTTGTGAAAAGTGCAACACTATAAAGGAATCCTCCGAAATGATGGAAATTATGAATGAAATGATCCCCGCAACAAATTTTCCACAATACACCCCGGCTCCCCCTATTTGTACAAAGTTCCTACGCCACTGCACCAGAAAGGAAAACTTTAGCAGGACTTAAAGAAATTATTATTATTAAACTAGCTGACTCGCCCAGCATTGCCCAGGCTGTGATAAAACCTTAAATAAACTCAAAATTTGTATTTTATATATTTTACCCGATTTTGTATGAATTTATATCTTTATTAATGACAAAATCGCAAAAAAACATTTACTTCTTTTTTCAAGAATTATCGTTATATAGTTTAAAAAATAGCTTTTGTTGTCCAAACCCTTTGAAATTTTCAATGTTCATAAATATAACGCTTTTACAGCCTGTGTAAAAATTACGTCAGAAATATTGTTATCTGGTTGTAAAATAAATATGTTTTCTTTTTGCGCTGGGTCCATTAAAATTAAAAAAATAGTATTCGTCGTCCGATCTATCTGAAATTTTAGTTGTTTATAAATATAACTGTTTCCAAGTCCTCTATAAAATTATGTGAAAATATATGCATTTTAAATAGTGAAAATGTTCCCCGAAGCCGAGCGTGACCGCAGAAAACATCCTGTTATTATGGGTTTTCGTCAAAAATACATCAGATTTTATTTTTAAAAAAAATACTTGTTCTTGTCCGAACGCTTTGAAATTGTTGTAGGTGATGTAAGTCTGGTCTACTGAGATGTTCTAAAAATATTGTGTCAAAATATAAACATTTAGTAACTTTTAGCATAAGAAAAAAAATCTTCTCGTGAGGCGCGAAATGACCTGCATTCGCTGATGTTTTTTAAAGGGTTAAAATCCGTATTTAAAAAAAATAATTATACCGTCTATTAGAAGAAGGTTTCAGCTCTAAGACCCTGTGTTTGGTTTGTCTGTATCTCTAAAATTGTGCTATTAAGGGTCGTTGGCATAAAGGAGAAAACATAAGCCCCGGAAAATGACCATTTAAAAAAAATGGTTTTCAAAGGGTTAACACAATTTTTTTCCCAAATTGATTGCGACATTGGAGACGTAAGAGTATGATTTTTCAGAATATACTTTTTGTTTTTAAATAAACAAAATGGTTTAGTCGATGTAATTTAAAACAGAATTGCAAAATAAATGCATTCTTCATGCAAATGGTTCTTTATTCTCGTGGCGAATCAGGTTCTGAGCATGCGCGCGAGTTCTGAAAGCCGTCTCACAAAAAAAAAGAAGAGTTATTGATCAGTTTTTAATTAATATTTTTGTTAATTTTCAAAGTATTGAAATTCTGAGACTCAGGTGGACCAGCCAGGCCTTGGACTATCCACACCTAAATTTTCAGACTTCTAGGTGGGCTAGATTTTGCTAGCCAGTGCAGACAAACAAACAAACAGAGCGAAATTTTCTTTTATTAGTATAGATACTTGGTTTGAATTTAAGTAGCTGGATTTCATTGTTTGTTACAAAATGTTTTTTTTATGAAAATATAAATTTCACAAAATATGATAAATTTCACAAAAATAACTTTTACTTTTCATATAAGAAAAAGGAAAAAAAACATGCATCAACCCCTCTTACTTTATAAAATAAATTTTACAGAGGACATTTTCCTTTTATTTCCCTACTCACATAAATCACTAGGCATAATGATAAGTGAAATTGATAAGAATAGATGTTTAATATATCTTATTGAGTTGTGACTCATATATTCATATATCTTTTACAAATATAATTTATGTAGCAAACAGAAAAATCATTAATAAGATTAGCAATATAACTAATTTAAGATAAAATGCTACAAAACTGAAATACAAGTAACACTTTTTTTTGGTTGTTGTTAAGTGCAAATATTAAGGAAAAAAAAAAGAATCATAAAAATAAAAAAATGTAATAGCCACCCTATGAAATTATATTTACTATGGTTTACGAAGCATCTAGACATATTTAAAATAGAATATCTCACCAAATTGCTGGTTAATGAACGGCATGAAGAAATCACAATTTTTTGAACTCCTAGTCCAACTAGAGGCAGGAGATACTTCACAATTGACTGAAGAACATATAATTCTCTTTGGTTTTGTCCATAATTATTTTCAGCGGAATCAAATTCAGTTGACTCAAATCCTTCTTCTTCATATTCATCTATATCAGCATCTTCATCATAATACCGGTAATCATTTCGTGAAGAATTAGGATAAAAACATGCAATACGATCTTCATGATTTTCATCATAATTATTCCATATTCCTAAAAAAAAAGTCAATGTTTTACATTAGTATTTTCAAAGAAGGTACTCTTTTTCAATAAAAAATTATTTTATCACTAATTATGATCTAAAAAGCACACATGCATAACATTATTTAAAATTCAAAGTTATTTTTAAATTCCAAACTTGTTCCAAATTTCAATTTTAGAACACATGAATATCATTATTTTATGAATGCTTAAAGAATACTTATTGATATTAATTATAAAATAAGATTTCATTGCAAAATTGTTAATAATTTTTTAATGAATATGAGTATTATCATTTTTAACATTTTATCTCTTATATACAGAACTAAAAAATTCCCGAGCACCAGGTCGTCATAGTGACTTGAAATATAGGTCTGACACCTAGCATTTTAAGAACCAATTTGTGGATTCTACTATGATGATGACCCACTAATCGAATTTTCTCGAACATGTGAACTAGCCCAATGGTTTTCTGGTGCCCCAAAACGGTACGATACAAAATTTTATCAAAATCATTAGAGCCGTTTTCAAGATAAAATTTGCATAGATATAACCTCGTTTCGTAACTGTATTTATCGTTCATTTGCAGGCACACACAAAAAAATTTGGTTACAATATTGTTTATTGGAGTGCATTTTCAACTTTGGTTTATGTTTTAAAGTTTTATTAAGTTTTTGCATTTTGCATGGAATGTAGAAATTCTACAGATCATATATTACGCAATATAATTTAAAATCATTGTCTATGGGCTTGAATTGATTAATATTGGTTTTTAATTGTGCAATACATTTTTCAGCAGAATTATATTTAAACAGTGTTGCTACACTGCCTGGAAAACCTGGGAAAATCAGGGAGTTTGTAAATTTACCAAATAAGTCCGGGAATTTCAATATTTTATTCAAAATCTGGAAAAGTCAGGGAATTTGATAAAATTTCATTGTGATCTCTAAATAAGTGGGACATCTAGTCTACCAGCGATGAGAATGTTACATGTTTTGGCAGATTCCACATTTAAAAAAAGAAAAAGTAATTTCATCTAAATTACCCATCCAAAATTTCCAACTTCATCTTTTAGCTCATTGTGTGGTGCTTAAAGGTTAAAATGCAATATTTTCATTAGTAGCCACTACTGTCAAGTTAATGGCCACTTATTACCGTACTTTGTAGATTTAATTAGTTTTACAAGTAAAATTTTTAAAATATGAATATTACAGAGACATCTTTTCAAGTATATAAAAATAAAATTATCACAATGGCAGTTTACTTATCCCAACAAAAAGAAATCACAGTTTTATTTTGCGATCGTCTGATGAAAATTGCAGTTTACTTAGCGATCGTTTGCCAAAAATCAGTTTTATTTCACGGTCGTTTGACAAAAACCACGGTTTTATTTCGTGATTGCCAGACTAAAATTGCAGTTTTATTTTGTGGTTCCTTGGCAAAAATCGCAGTATTATTTCGCAATTGTTTGATGAAAATCAGTTTGATTTTGTGATTGTCAGACAAAAATCATGGTTTTATTTCGCATTCATCGGACGAAAATTACGGTTTTATTTCATAATCATTTGAAGAAAATCAGTTTTATTTCGTGATCATTTGACGAAAATCACAGTTTAATTTCGTGGTCCCTTGCCGAAAATTGTGATTTTATTTCGTGATCGTTTGACGAAAATTGTAAATTTATTGTGCAATTGTTTCCCGAAAATTGCAGTTTTATTTCGCGGTCACTTGCTGAAAATAGCAGTTTTACTCCGCGGTCCCTTGCCAAAAATCGTGGTTTTATTTTTCAATCGTTTGAAAAATTAAATAAATAAAAGAATTCCGCGATCACTTGACGAAAATTTAGATTGTTTTCAGCAGAAAAGTGGCATCCCTGGAAACAAAATGGTTCTGAAAATCAGATGTACTGTTACAGGAAAAATAGAAATCGTCACTTTGCTGATCAGATGCATAGCATAAAGTCGCCAATTTTTTACATTTTGTCGCCCTGCGGCTGGTGCCGACCGGGAATTTTAACCTTGTGCATATAAAAACCTGTAGATAACAAACAGAGCTGCACAAAAGTTCAAGCAGTACATTTCTCTCTGTTGGCAGAAATTGCTGAAGGTGACTTTTCAACAGTATTATACGTTTTATTACAAATATATTGATCATATATTGCACAGAAATATTTGAGTACCTTTCAGACTATGGATGGTATATAATTGCTGAATTTGGGTTTTCAAATGTGTTATGCATTTTCTAAATTGTTTACTTATCACCAGGGGTGTAGTGGAAGGTATACAGAGGTATACACTGTATTCCTTCTGGATTTTTTAAAGAACCTCTGTATACCCATTGTTTCTCAAGTAAAGCTATAGCATATACTATCTACCATATACCTTTTCCCTGTCACTTGTTATTTTATGACTATAGCAGTGCTTATGACATCTTTCACCTTATTAAATGGTAAAATTTCATTACAATATTTTGGAAGTGTTGGAAAATCTTTTATAAACTATGCTTGACACTGATTTTTCTTTCTTGTTTTAAAGTGCTTACCATTTTTATCCCTATTAAAGCTCAGTTGCTTGACAGAAGGGATTGACAAAACTTTGCTTAACATGAGTGATTCATTTGCAGTATAAGTCCAACAAAAGCAATGTTAGGCAAGTTTACTTCCAAAATTATTTATAGTTATGGACGATAACTCAGAATTAAGTTCATAATTCTACGAGAAGACTGTTGGGCTAGGTGACATGTTCGACAAAATTCGATTAGTGGGTCATTTTGGTCATGGGTCATTATGGGTCAAGCTATTTTTTATCTTAAAAACGGATAAGAGAATTTGAACTAAATTTAGTATCCTACAGTTTTAGAGAACGAGAAAACTATTGGACTAGGTCACATGTTTGAGAAATTTCGATTAGTGGGTCATTGTGGGTCAAGCAGCTATTTTTATCTTAAAAATGGCTCAGACGATTTGAACTAAATTTTGTATCCTATGGTTTTGGGACACGAGAAAATCATTGGGCTACGTCACATGCTCTAGAAAATCAGATTAGTGGGTCATTTTTGGATCACTGTGGGTCAAGCTAATTTTATTTAAAAAACCGCTCAGACTATTTAAACTAAATTTTGCATCCTATGGTTTTCGGGCACGAGAAGACTGTTGGGCTAGGTCACATGTTCAAGAAAATTTGATTAGTGGGTCATTTTGGTCAGGAGTCATTGTCATCATGGGTCAAGCTATTTTTATCTTAAAAACTGCTCAGACGATTTGAACTAAATTTTGTATCCTACAGTTTTAGGGAACGAGAAGACTATTGGGCTAGGTCACTGTGGTCTGTGGTCGAGAAATTTCGATTAGTGGGTCATTTTGGTCATGGGTTCGAGAAATTTTGATTAGTGGGTCATTTTGGTCATGGGTCATGATATTTGAACTCAAAGCTAATTTGGACCAAGCATAGCTCGGTTTTCCCTGCTCGTTTTCACGTGCTCTAATCACAGAACCATATTTTCCACAGCTGACTTGAGTTAGTCTGCCGGAATATCAAGAACATGGCGGCGAATGCTGTCGTTCAGTTCCAGCACAGATGCTGGCCTATTACGGTCAATATTGTCTTTCATGAAACCCAAAAGTCGCAAGGGTTAATATCCAGCGAATGAGGAGGCCATGCTGTTGGAAAATGGTGGCTGATCCCCCGTGCATCTGTGAAATGCAGCAATTGCTTTACATGATGATCAATGTGAGGAAGTGCGCCATCCTGCATGAAAATGATGTCCTGAAGGCATCCACATTGTTGAAGTAGTGGGATTAAAAAATCCCTCAGCATATCACGGTACCGTTGTCCTGTGATGGAACAGGTTTGGTTTGCATTTGCAGTTATCTCTTAAAAAAAATACTGTCCAATGATAAAAGTAGTCGCAAAACCACATCATACTGTCACTTTTTTAGAATGCAAGGGTTGTTCCTGAATAATGTGAAGGTTTTCCGCTGCCCAAATTCGACAATTGTGGGTGTTAACTTGCCCATTGAGGCAAAAGTGGGCTTTGTCAGTCCACAGAATGTTCCATGGCCAAGTGATGTCAACCACCATTCGAACAAGGAATTAAAGTGTAAGAGTTTTACGAACCTCTGAGGCTCCATCCTGCAATAGGTGCACAGGCTTGATTTTGGAGGGGTTAAAGAAAACAAAAATAAAAAAACAGAAAGAAATATGTTGTAAAACATGCAGGGAAGAGTTAGGACCAAAATCAGAAGTCATCTGTGAAAATTAGTGAAGTTAGAATCTTTTCTGCTATTTGATTTCATTGATGACAGTTGTTAGAAAAATTCTAGGGATAAAAAATAGCAAAATAAAGATTTAAATAAAAAGGAATTTTATAAGCATAATAAGTAGTGGAAAATCATGGATCCACATAAGATTTTCATCCCTGTTTCTTACAAAATATGAAAAAATAACTGTAAATATGTAATTTTATCAAATTATTGCAAATATTTTATAAGTGGTAAGATGTATTAATATCAATATTAGACGGACACTTTTCATATAAATGAATTAAACAATTATTTGTTTCTCTGTTGGCAGGAGTGATGATTATGATTACATTACTTCGAACATGGCTCTAACTGAATGAATGAAGCTTACTGTCACCACAAGAGGGTGTACATACAAAAGAGGTAGGAGATGATACAAAAATAAGCAAATACTATATTTGTTAATAAAGTAAAATATTCAATATAATTATTAAAAGCACATAAATTTGGAACACTTCTCATACCATGGGCCCAAAAGCATGGGTAAATCTCTTTCCATAAAGATGGTTCACGAGAAATGTCATACCACTGATGACAAACTTCAGAACAATGGATTAAATCTCGAGGAGATAAAAAGGAAAGGATGTGTGACACTATCTCAGGTGGCAGTGATGAAAAATGACATTCTAAATCCTTTTCATCAGCTTCTACTTCTAGAAAAAGAAATTAAATCATTTATATTAAACAAAACAAAAAGCAATTTCCAAATAATAATAAATACTATCTCTTTGCAAGATTACAGGAAAGGCTATTTGCTCAAATGCAAAATTATAGCTAAAATACCAAAAACACATTTTATTTAAAAAAATAACAGAAATGCGATTTATCTAAGAGAAAGAATACAAAAGATAAAAGAATAATGAACTACCTCCACATGTGTTACAAAATTTCATTTATTTACTTTTTTTAATGGTTAAGCTGTGAAATTCAAAATTCTGGAGCAAGTCTTATGTCAGAATACTAATATATGACTACACTATACATTAATAGAAATATATTACGCTACATCATTACCAAATAAATAAGGAATTCTTATTGAGTTAAATTTTCAATTATATCTTTTTGTAAATTATAAATATTAATCATTTTGAAATTAACAGATTAATTAAACATAAATATAATGCATGCAGTCAAAGCCATATTGCAACTTTTGTTTACAAACATCTTAATTCCCAGCAGAATGCTTAACTTTCTTTTAATACATAAATATTAAAAATTTAAATGATTTTCTGTTCTATTTTATTCAAACTTTAATAACAGAAAAACAAATGAATATGAATGAATCTCAGTTAGCAGAGCTTGCATAATAAAAGCAACAGGTCAAAGTTTCAGAACTTTTTGAAATTAACTTATCAGTCTTCTGTTAAAATATTCTTTATTCAATCTAATGTTCTTTTGATTACTGCATAATAATAATAATAATAATAATAATAATAATAATAATAATAATAATAATAATATCCTAGTAATAACAAAAAGATATTTTCTTTTTTATTAAATTGAAGCATCTAGTTACATACTTTGATCAAGTTCAGCTTTTTCGAAAGAATGTTTCTCAAGATCACTCTGCCACTTGCTATGCTCGTTTAAAACTTGCTCTTTCAAACATTTCAACTCTTCATATTCAAAATACTTCATTAACATAGGTTGAAAAACCTACAAATTACATACATTAAATAAAGACCTAAAAATATTTCTTTATATATCATTATTTTTTTTTTCTACTCAATATGATTACAACTAAGAAAATTAATTACATACTAAAATTTTCTTTAACTCTAAATATTACAAAACTTAAAATAAGTTTTCAATTGAAAGTAATTTGTCTATCTCATACCTCTTCCTCTTCTTTCATATGAGGTAAAAATGAACCAGTGAAGTCTTTCAGTGCATTTTGCAACTTAATACCAAAATTTATGCGATCAGCTTCAGTCTTCGAAGTACATGAATATCCATCTTCCACAAGAGCCAACATATCAGATAACTTGTTATCTGAATGGCAATTGCACACAGCAGCATCATGTATCGACAGAGCCTGTAAAAGATTTTTAAAAAAAACCAAAATTTGATTACAATAGCATTAATTGTTCTTTATAATATTCAAAATCACAAATATTAAGGTACTTTTTTTTTTATCTGAAAATTTCAAGACCTTTACATATTTCTAATAGAGTACCAAACTTGAAAATTCCATTTGAAGTCAACCTGAAACTTAACAAATTTCAATCCAAAACAATAATAAAGTTATATTTTAATGCAATTACAGAAAAATAATCTAGAACAATGTTTCTCAAACTCTGGTCTGCGAGGTCTGTTCTTGTGCTCCTCAAGATCCTCTTTGATTTTCAAAAAAGACAAAATTCAAATGAATTGTACATCACACTACAGCCAAAAATTCACGAGTTAGGATATTAAATATAATTATTTATCCAGACTAGTACTTAATGAGTACAGGGAAAAGTATGAAATTGAAAAAAAAAAAAATGGGTAGGATTTTGATTAGATTAGGCTCATGCATTCACTAGTAGGTACAGTGGTGTTGCTAAAGTCAGAGATGTGGTTTCTGATGTTACCTGATGGCAGTATATTTCCATTACTTTGTTATGACATAAGTAGCAAACACTTGCAACGTCTTTATTCTGAAGTTCCCTCAATTTCATGGATAAGGAAAGCTATTTGAACTAAGAAAAATCCACCCTGTTATTTGTAAGCGAAATTAACAAGAATTTTGTATAATTTCTTCTGGTGAAACATAGCTAAGTAAATTTGCATAACTTGCAGATGTATTCTCAAAGCAAAACAAATTAAAAAATCCCTCTCTGCCAGATAAATATTTTTTACTGTTTGTTCTCATTATCCATGAGAAAATAAAGGAGTTAGAGAGGAAGCTTCATTTGTGTGTCAGTTGTGTAAAACAGACATTTTTCACCCTTTCCAAAACTTTAGTAGAAAATAATCTGTTTTTTAAAAAAGAATTATATAAGGAAGGCATATATTCATATCTTGAAACTTAATTTCCAGATAATATTTTCCGATTTTTTCCATTACGATATTGAAAACAACAAACTGCTATTGAAGGAAAGAAAACAGTTAATTGAACCCTCAAATGACACCAGACAAAAAATGAAATTTCAAGAACGTGATTAATTTTTGGATAAAAGCAGTGAAAAGCGAATATAGTGAATTGTAGAATGCTGCATATAAAATTATAATTCACTTTGCTTTGATGTATCTGTTTGCTGAAGGACTTTTAATCACTAACTCAAATAAAAAAGTACTGAAATCGAATTTAGACTTAAGCTTACCAGCATACATCCAAGCATAGAACAATTGTGTAAGAATCAACAACCTCATTCAGCTCATTGATATGAGTGCTGTAATTTATTTAATAAAATAACAAGAATGAAAAATCATGCGTCAAGCATAGATTATGAAACACTTTCCAACACATCCAGAAAACTGTAACGAAAATTCCCCGTTAAATAAGGTAAAAGAAGATATGTAAGTAAACAGTTTAGAAAACATATACCACATTGAAAAAAAACAGTTTTTGAAATTATCTTCCATTGTAAAAAAAGTAGTCGAATTATTTTATGCAGTCCTGTATATGATCTGTAGATTTGGATATATAATATGTAGCATGATAAAATTTAGTGCAGTTAGAAAATTCCCATTTAGAAATTTTTGCCAACTGATGGAAATGCACTCAAAATCTTTTGTACAGTCCTGTATATTATCTGAACACTTTTGTACACACCACATATTAAGCTAAAATGTAATTTAGGTAAAAAAACGCATAAGGCAACTTAAAACTCACTTCCAGCAATTATGTTTTTTCCTGAAAGATATAGACGAAATTAGTGTTCTTTTCTGAAATATGTATATGAAATTCACGATTTTTTTTAAATTAACGATTAACGAAGTTTTCAATATTTTTCCATCAGCGATTGACAAAGCACATGACTTTTATTTATGATCAGTAAATCTCATGTTTTGAGAAATGTAAAAAGGATTCAAGCAATACTCTGGCACAATTTATTGAGATTGAAAAGAACAATTTTCTTATTTTCAGAAATGAGTTTTAACAAATTTAAAAATCTCAGTGAAAAATGGGAAAAAATCATACTTAAACGTAATAACGTGAGATCGTGGTAAAAATGGGAGTCTCCCGTGAAAAATCAGAGAGTTGGCAGCTCTGAATACCAAATTTCATTAAAATCTGTCCAGTAGTTCTGGAGATAATTGACCAAATCTGAAAATTCTCTTAATTTTGTACACCAGTGTATGTTCGTTTTACAGGGGTCGATGCAGGTTTTTTTTCTTGGGGCCCATTTTGTGAAAAGTAAAGGTTATTTTTGTGAAATTTATTATATTTTTGTAAAAAATAACATTTTGTAACGAAAATTAAATCCAGTTAATCAAATTCGAACCAGGCATTTATAAACAAAAACTTTTTTAAATCCTTTTGCTGAAGTTTTCCTCTCTGGTGAACTTGTTTGTTTACAAATTACACATTTTAAAAATCACAAAATAATAAATAAATAATAAATAGTAAGTTTTTATAGAATAGAACTTTGTGTAGGGGCCCATTTTATCAAATTGATTTTTGTGAAGGGCCCATTCTATCAAATTGATTTTTGTGAAGGGCCCCATTCTATCAAATTGATTTTTATGAAGGGACGCATTTTATCAAATTGATTTTTGTGAAGGGCCCCATTTTATAAATATAATGTAACCCCCCCTAAATAGGCCCCAAATTTTCCCTGGATTGACCTGTGTTTTATGATATTATCTCTCATCAAAACTGTTTTTCTTTTTTCCCCCCTTTTTAAAAATTTAAAATAAAATTAACAACAGTTTTTTTTTGTTATTTTTCGACGTGAATAGCCGTTTGAATTCTTTCATCAATGACAATGGTCACCAAAAAATTAACAATGGTAACCTTTTCCAAAATAACAGAACATTCTATCATAATTCTATAATTAATCTACGTAGAACGATATGTTATATACTAAAACCTTCCCTGAAAAATTATCTATCTAACAGTGCAAGTTCCATCACAATCCATTGAACAGTTATACGCCGTCGGAGTGAAATTTCGGTTTGGATCTTGTATATATAGTAGATTTCACTTTCTAATGTTTTAATTTAACGATATCAATAATTAAAATGGAGATAAAATTCTTTTTATATATAGGATTTATTTATTCAAATTTGGAACATGAAGATTTAGTGAATTATAGCAAAGTCATTTTTTATTCATATTTTTATACTCTTTTAATAATATGACTCATATTAAATATATCCACCAATTTTTAGAAATATTAATTTATTTATGAATTTTAGATGAAATTGTAAGTTGTGCACAAAGAAAAATAGTTAAAAAATGCCTATTTTTATGATATTTTTTTTTGTACATTTTCCCGTTTAATGATTGAAGCATAATTTATGAAAAATGTTTTTTTTTTTTTTTTTTTATAAATTTATTTTCTGAATGGCAAAAAAGATACTTTTTATAATTTTCTTTACATTTCCTTCTTTTATGTTTGAAACGTAATTTCTACTTCAAAAAGTAACGTCATGTTTCTGTCATATTTGCTATTTTTTTCAATCAATTTAAATGAAATTGAATTTTTAATTCATTTTAAATTTGGTGTTTCCAAATGGGAACACTGGCATGTAAAAGGTTAAAAGAAATCTTTTCTTGAGAGTGCATCACATTTCTAGGTTTACAAAATTCAAACTGTTATAAACTTAAACTATGACAAACATTTTGTGAATTAAGATACAAAGCATTAATAATAAATCTAACAAAAACATAACTATGAAGAAAGGAAGCCGAGTTCTGTGAAAAAAAAAAAGCCAAGAAAATAAGTGATATGTAAGTGGGTGCCAAGTTCAAATAAAATCCACTCAAACCTACCTACTGAAGTATTATAGCATTGTTTAAATTGTTTTTAAAAATAAAAATTATTGATAAGCATATTAATAATAAATCTAGAACTTGGCAAGTTTTTATCTAAAGTCATTTACTTTTATTAATGACATTATTATATCAAAATTTGTTATTTCATGTTTGGGGACCTTAACTTGAGGTATTGAGGCTTGTGAAAGGGGTGGAGTCTCTAGAGAGTGATAACCAAGACAGGGCTTAATTTCCAAGAAAAAAAATGTGCCAGAGCCTAATATTCTGCAGTTCTAACACCCATAGCGACAACCTAGAGTTCTAACACCCATAGGTAACCCCCCCTCCCCCATCACTCCAATCTGCAAATATATATTATAATAGCTGCATATTATTTAGCAAAAATGAATTTAAAATTATCTGCATATACTTAGCAATCAACTATTCCACTTTTTAGTTATTACTACTACCAAATAGAAACTTTTGCATAATCTTAATGTTAATTAATCACAGAATTCTGCGATTAAATAAGCTCCGGATTATGATTCGGAAATCGTGTTAACACAAAAAATGAATAGTTTGCAGTTATGAAAAATAGAAAAAGACTAATTCTGTTTACTCTTTATTCTGATCAAAATAGCATTAAAATGATTGGAAATGAAATGGAATTAAATTAAATTTTGAATTTAAGTTAGATTGAGCTTGAGCCTGCCCAAACCCGAAGACTAATATAAAAATCGAGCCTGTTTCATCTCCATCTCTTACGTGAGCAACACATTACGTCACTTATAAGTGTTTTGATACAAAAGAAAGTAAAAGATTGAAGATGGGAGGGAAAGGAAAGGGTAATTTAGGATTTGTTTTTTGGAAGCGTTATTGCACTGAACTCTGGAGTGCAGTGTTTATTAATTATGAGCTAAGGTGAATGCTGGCCAACAGTGTTCGAAATTAGCAGTCATTAGTCGTCAAGTGCAACTACATTATAGCATTTGACGACTACAAAATGATTCCCAGGTGTCAAATTTGACACCTAGCTTTTTTTAACAGTTATTTTTTGTTTAACTTAGCCAATTACCTGCTTTTGAAAATTTGGTCTGACACCAAGCAAACTCTAATATGCGACAGTTTGACAGTGATTTTTAGCAGAGTGTACGAATCCAAATGAATATATTAATTTATGCAAATTTCTAAACTTTATATTGAACCTGCCATTTAGCACTGCTGAATGTGAAAAGGGATTTAGTCAGTTTAATTTAGTAAAAAATGATACATGTAACCATTCAGCCACTTATACTGTTAATGACAACATTAATGGTAAAACTGTACAGATCCAATTTAGTAGATTTTTATCCAGATAAAGCTATAAATCCCTGTGAAATGATGTAGCTGAAGGACGGTTAGACATCCTGTTTTTAGTATCTAACTTTATTAAAATTAGTGAGGCTTCATCTTTGCAGTCAAGCATTGTTAGCATTAAATCGCTTAATGTGAATTTTTACTTAACATGAATTAATAATTTACAGTTCCAACAGATAAGATGGTACTATTATTTTAACGGTTCACACACACACAAAAAAAAAGTTGTCTTTTAGACTTCATGTTAACAATATTTGTATGTAATTATATTACTTGTATAGTTTTTTTTTTTTTTTTTTTTTTTTTTTTTACAAAATTTAAGAGTAATTATCAACAATGGATAAAAAATTGTTACGTTTAATTTTGTTTAATATGGTTAAGTGCATTTTTCTATTAATTTCTAAATGTAGTATTAATTAACGATGTTTTACCAGTTTTACAGTTGCTTCAATTATTATAATATTGTAGATTAAGAATTTAAATAACAAAATATTCATGCTTTTCTATAAAGTAGCACATAATGATGCAGTTATGTGAATTTTAGAAATTGCAACTAGAAATTTTTCATTTGACGCCCAAGATATTTACAGTAGGCGTCATTTGACGACTACCTTTCATTTTCTAATTTCTATAACTTCTGGCCAATATTTAAATATTTACTAAAAACAGAGAAGTACTGGAGCTGAGTTCTGGTTGGCTACGTTGCAAATTAAGCCCTAGACCAAGGACAAGCAGAAGTGTATCTGTATCTTTGTCAGGCCTTAGTCTGTTTGTATTGAGGTTTCCGGGTGGAGAGTGGCTAGAGTGATAACTAAAGAAGAGTTGAAGTGTATCTGTGTGTTTATTTGTTTATCAAATCTTCAACACAAGCCATTTGTTTATAATAACAATATTAAAAAATATTATAAAGACATTGTTATTAATATTATCATGATCATTTTATTAAGACATGAAAATGATAGGCATAACATTTATCAAAATCTTGCCAAGTTCTAGATTATTATTAATATGCTAGCAATAATTTTTATTTTTAAACAATTTAAACAATGCTATAATACTTCAGTAGGTAAGTTTGAATGAATTTTATTTGAACTTGGCACCCATTTACATATATCACTTCTTTTCTCGGCTTTTTTAAAAAAAATTACAGAACTTGGCCCTCTTTTTTTCACAGTAATGTGTTTGTTAGATATCATTTTTGTATAGTTACAATATACTTAGACACTTTATTTAATGTATTTTAATGTGTTTACAAGTGACTATTTCATTCACCAGGTAACATTCAATTAAATTTAAATTTCTTACAACAAAATATTTGGCTGTCAATTTGCAGCAGAAATCTGTATTTTAATACTGCTGTATTAAATGTATGTTTTGAAATGAAATCTATAGATTCGAAATTTTTATTTTTTTTAAACAGTAATCATATTGACATAATTTTATGTTTTACCATTACAGACTCATTAACATATAAATCAACAGTCCGATTTATATTTACAAATAAAATTACGAAGCTATCCAAATAATATCAAACAAATAGTTTAAAATTTAAACAAGCACTAACAAGAAAATCTGGCCAACTTTTAGTCCTTACTAATGTAGGTTTTTAGTCTGGTGAAAGAAAGTATTGACTCAAACTATAATTAAAAACAAAAGACTAATGCACCTTTTGCTTAATTATAACATTTATTTGACACAAAACATATAAACTTGAAAGTAAACAGACAGTAATTATTCAATTCGAATTCGTCCACCGAAACTACAGCATAGCAAGAATTTGCATCTTCAAAACAACTCCGTATCCAACAGTTTGAAAGTTCATGTCACTATTGAAAGACATCGAAATGTCCCTTGATAGTCCCCTGCAAGCATTACCTTTATACTCAGCGGCAATCGGTAAAGTACCTTTATAGTCAGCGGCAATCGGTAGAGTACCTTTATAGTCAGCGGCAATCGGTAGAGTACCTTTATAGTCAGCGGCAATCGGTAGAGTACCTTTATACTCAGCGGCAATTGGTAGAGTACCTTTATACTCAGCAGCAATCGGTAGAGTACCTTTATGTTTATACTCAGCGGCAATTGGTAGAGTACATTTATACTCAGCAGAAATTGATAGAGTATGTGCAGCACTGACATCGAGAGTCTGAGACACCACTAGGTTGTCCACAGCTGGACTGCCTAGACCCATGGTAGCCACACATCCATGATCAATGTTTATTCGAATCATAGGAATGACTCTTTTGTTTACATTTTAAATTCTGGGATTAGATGAATTTTAACTGCGGATGGAAATATTTATATGCATATTTCGATATATGTATTCTCTCAAGATGTTTTTGTTTTTTCACAATGTGTCTAAAAAGGTAAATTTTAATGCACCATTATTAAAAAAAATCCCTGACGGCTCGGCCTACAGGCACAGGTAGATTTCGAAGACGCAGAACGTGGGGTGCCTGTTTGTCGGGAATTGCGGAAGAAATGACCTTTTTGCGATGATGCTGCAGTTGGAACCGCCTACTTCGAAACGAAACTTGTTTGCAAGCGGAGCCAGCAAGGATTTTTTTTTTTTTTTTTTTTTTTTTTTTTTTTTTTTTGCTATAAGAGTTGGTCCTATAAAAAACATGTGTCAATATAAAAGTTTTAGATAATATTAAGAGGATTTATAATATATTTAAGCGGATTTGAAATATTGGGAATTGACGAAGTTATGAATTTTTTTCTTCTAAAACCTCCCTTCCCTCCCCCCCTTAAGGCAATTTTTAATTATATCAAAAATCTGTCATACATAAGTTTTTGGCACTGTTCCTAGGAGTAATAACTTCAAACGGATTCGATACGTATCATAATTAAGAAATTATGGGTTTTTTTCTGTTTTCACAAAAAGCCCCCCCCCCCCCCTTGGTTTTATTTTGCCCATTAACGCACTTAACCGAGATTTTATGTCCCTTGATTTTATGTATCAGTTTCGAAAAGATGCGGGAGTTGGAACCGCCTACATAAAAAAATAACTTGTTTGCAGGCTGAGCCGGCAGGGATTTTTTTTGTTTTTAATTTTTTTTGCTATAACGGTTGGACCTATAAAAAACTTGTCAATATAAAAGTTTTAGATAATACTAAGAGGATTAATAATAAATTTACGCGGATTTGATATCTTGTGAATTGACGAAGTTATGAATTTTTTTCTTCTAAAACCCCCCTTCTCCCCCTTAAGGCAATTTTTAATTATATCAAAAATCAGTCATACATATATTTTCGGCCCTTTTCCTAGAAGTAATAATAACTTTAAACGGATTCGATACGTATAATAATAAAGAAATTATGAGGATTTTTCTGTTTTCACAAAAAGCCCCCCCATTTCCCCCCCCCCCTGGTTCGATTTTGCCCATTAACGAACTTGACCGAGATTTTATGACCCTTGATTTTATGTATCAGTTTGGAAAAGATTTATGCAGAATTTTTCCAGTTATCGTGGTCAGAAAAAAGTGACATAGATAGATAGATAGATAGATAGATAGATATATAAACTTTTGAACTGGGGGTGGTTTTGGGTTCTGGGAGTCATGATCGGCGTAGATCTGCAAAAATTTTTCAAAATTTCCAACTTAGGTGAGAATGTAATAGGTAGTATTTCTTACGAAATCTACCTAAAATCCCTGACGGCTCGGCTTACAGGCACAGGTAGATTTCGAAGACGCAGAACGTGGGGTGCCTGTTTGTCGGGAATTGCGGAAGAAATGACCTTTTTGCGATGATGCTGCAGTTGGAACCGCCTACTTCGAAACGAAACTTGTTTGCAAGCGGAGCCAGCAAGGATTTTTTTTTTTTTTTTTTTTTTTTTTTTGCTATAAGAGTTGGTCCTATAAAAAGCATGTGTCAATATAAAAGTTTTAGATAATATTAAGAGGATTTATAATATATTTAAGCGGATTTGAAATATTGGGAATTGACGAAGTTATGAATTTTTTTCTTCTAAAACCTCCCTTCCCTCCCCCCCTTAAGGCAATTTTTAATTATATCAAAAATCTGTCATACATAAGTTTTTGGCACTGTTCCTAGAAGTAATAATAACTTCAAACGGATTCGATACGTATCATAATTAAGAAATTATGGGTTTTTTTTCTGTTTTCACAAAAAGCCCCCCCCCCCCTTGGTTTTATTTTGCCCATTAACGAACTTAACCGAGATTTTATGTCCCTTGATTTTATGTATCAGTTTCGAAAAGATGCGGGAGTTGGAACCGCCTACATAAAAAAATAACTTGTTTGCAGGCGGAGCCGGCAGGGATTGTTTTTGTTTTTAATTTTTTTTTTTGCTATAAGGGTTGGTCCTATAAAAAACTTGTCAATATAAAAGTTTTAGATAATACTAAGAGGATTAATAATAAATTTACGCGGATTTGATATCTTGTGAATTGACGAAGTTATGAATTTTTTTCTTCTAAAACCTCCCTTCCCCCCCTTAAGGCAATTTTTAATTATATCAAAAATCTGTCATGCATACATTTTCGGCCCTTTTCCTAGAAGTAATAATAACTTTAAACGGATTCGATACGTATAATAATAAAGAAATTATGAGGATTTTTCTGTTTTCACAAAAAGCCCCCCCCATTTCCCCCCCTTGGTTCGATTTTGACCATTAACGAACTTGACCGAAATTTTATGACCCTTGATTTTATGTATCAGTTTCGAAAAGATGCGGGAGTTGGAACCGCCTACTTCGAAAAATAACTTGTTTGCAGGCGGAGCCGGCAGGGATTTGTTTTGTTTTTAATTTTTTTTTTTGCTATAACGGTTGGTCCTATAAAAAACTTGTCAAAATAAAAGTTTTAGATAATACTAAGAGGAATAATAATAAATTTACGCGGATTTGATATCTTGTGAATTGACGAAGCTATGATTTTTTTTCTCCTAAAACCCCCCTTTCCCCCCCCCCCCCTTTGGGGTCATTTTTAATTATATCAAAAATCTGTCATACATACATTTTCGGCCCTTTTCCTAGAAGTAATAATAACTTTAAACGGATTCGATACGTATAATAATAAAGAAATTATGAGGATTTTTCTGTTTTCACAAAAAGCCCCCCCCCCCCATTTCCCCCCTCCCTTGGTTCGATTTTGCCCATTAACGAACTTGACCGAGATTTTATGACCCTTGATTTTATGTATCAGTTTCGAAAAGATGCAGGAGTTGGAACCGCCTACTTCGAAAAATAACTTGTTTGCAGGCGGAGCCGGCAGGGATTTGTTTTGTTTTTAATTTTTTTTTGCTATAACGGTTGGTTCTATAAAAAACATGTCAATATAAAAGTTTTAGATAATACTAAGAGGATTAATAATAAATTTACGCGGATTTGATATCTTGTGAATTGACGAAGCTATGATTTTTTTTCTTCTAAAATCCCCCTTTTTCCCCCCCCTTGGGGCCATTTTTAATTATATCAAAAATCTGTCATACATACATTTTCGGCCCTTTTCCTAGAAGTAATAATAACTTTAAACGGATTCGATACGTATAATAATAAAGAAATTATGTGGATTTTTCTGTTTTCACAAAAAGCCCCCCCATTTCCCCCCCCCTTGGTTCGATTTTGCCCATTAACGAACTTGACCGAGATTTTATGACCCTTGATTTTATGTATCAGTTTGGAAAAGATTTATGCAGAATTTTTCCAGTTATCGTGGTCAGAAAAAAGTGACATAGATAGATAGATAGATAGATAGATAGATATATAAACTTTTGAACTGGGGGTGGTTTTGGGTTCTGGGAGTCATGATCGGCGTAGATCTGCAAAAATTTTTCAAAATTTCCAACTTAGGTGAGAATGTAATAGGTAGTATTTCTTACGAAATCTACTGGGTAATTAATAGATTTTCACACTTATTTTTCAATTCCTTAGTTTTATAGTGTAAACGAACTTCGTACCAAATTTGAAGTCTGTAAGTGCTTTAGGTTTAGATAGATCTTTTTGATGCATGAGTGAGTGAGTCAGCAGTGGCGTAGCTACGTTGTTTGACGCCCGGGGCAGGAACCCGGAGTGCGGGCCTCCCCCTCACCCCCCCAAAAAAAATGTAACTACATTATTTTTCTTACAGACGGAAAAAAGTCCTTCAGGCTGCCAAGGTAGGAAAAGGCAGCTTCCTTCTTTCTTGTTTTTTAAGAATTCAGCTAATTTTACTCAAACAGTCAAACACACGAAACTAAAATGTGTGGAACCCGGTTGTAGAAGATTCCTAGTTATCGTCAATACTGGATTTCAATGGGAATTTCGAAAACTTAGTCAGCTATCGCCAAGTTGGTTTCATTTATGGTGACCTACTTTTATCGCCATGCTATTCAGCCAAATATAACCAAGCTTGATACGAATTTAACGTTAGCAGATGTGACTATGTAGTTTAAGCGTATGAGAGTGGCAACAATGAAAGTAAATTTGTAAGAAACCACGTTTGTTAAAACTCATAAACTAATCCCGAGTATGGAGAAAAATTCTGCTATTTTGTTTCATTTACAAGGTGTGAATACTCTTTGGAATTTCCAAAGAGTTCTCATATGTCCTAAGTGACAAAACTTCAGCAAATATTTTCCAAATGACTCGCTGTTTTCTTGACAGTCTTTAAAGTGCATTTCATAAAATTGAAAATATTTTTAGCAATATAAATAGTTTATTGTCTAAAAACAAAAATTTTAAGTAAAAAGTCATTTTTATTGTATTTTAAAATTTGTCATGACATTTTAACTAATTAACTTTTTGAAAATGTGGTCTTTAGGGTTAAAGAGCAAATTTGAAAAGAAAGTATGAAAAAAGAAAATGCTGCGAAAAGTTAAAAATTGTAGGAAAGGTGTGGTTTTAAGTTTTCTTTAAAAAATATATTTAAATTAAATAATTTTTATCTCAAGAATTACGTTTTTTCTTGATTAAACCAATAAAACTTTCATAAAACCACTTAATAATATCAATAACTGCATCTTAAAAATTTACAACGGTGCACCTTATTTGCAAATTATAATTACCGTAAAATTTTTACTGTGATTAGCCCAAAGAGAAAGAGAGAGATATATCTTTGTCCATTCAGATGAAAGTTCAATTTTACTTTCATGATGGTTAATCCTGGTTTTAAAAAAAAATCTAAAAAAACTCTTCATGAACTTGTTGTTTAAGAGTAGCGGCCTAACTTCGGTTGCGTCCTCGAAACTTATAATATTGTGGCTTACTCATAAAATGTATGCTGATGATCTCTGTATCTGTAATAGCATGTCTGATTTATAATAAATCTCGGATATATACAACGGGAGAAGAATTTAATTTGATAAAAAACCTCCAAAAGTTTGGTATATAGTCTGCTCTTTTTTCTGATGGCTTTAATGAATTTTTATTTTTATTTATTTTTATAATATTTTGCTATTTTTTAAAAAATATTTCTGAAGATCTAATAAAACATTTTAATTATAAATCTATCTATGATTAACGTTATATTTACCTATGGAATTCATTTATTACACCTATGCCTTTACTCAATAAATGAAGATTTCATTCATAATACATGAATTCATTTTTATTTATTACACTCTTTTATTTAACCCTTTCAGGGGCAGTGGTATGTTTATGAAACCACTTAATTTTAATTCCCAAACGCCACAATGGCACCAGAAATTTGCTAAAATCTTTCCCATTTAATATATATGTGATTTTTTGTCTTTTTCCTATTTCCAAATAAATTTCTACGTTAATTCGGGTGCCAGTCATTTATTTCAACATTTTAGTACTGAAAGTACTTTGCCCCTGAAGGGGTTAACTTGGTTTTTGTATGTAAAGGTGGAGTTTTCAAATTGATTTCTCATTCACTTCCTGATAGGCTAGAATTATAAAAAAATATGTACGCAGGTGTATTTTCGATGTCAATGCAGCATTATAATATTTTAAGAACTTAATTATAAATTAATAAAGTAATTTTAAGGCATTTTTCCATTAGCCGGCCACAGGCAATACACCGCCAAAAAATATTTATGGTTACAATTGTTACGAGTTACAGAAACGATTGAGTTAATTATGCACCAAACCAAGCTTGCTAAAATTTCCATCTGGCTGAGAAAGTGCAAGAAAGGAATATTTTAAGCTTTAAAACTTAGACAATATAAATAAAAAGTAAAGAGCGTGATAATTTAAAAAAAGACTCTTTTAGGATTAAATCAGTATTAAATAAATTATGACTATACGTTGAAAAAACATTTTAGAAATCCTAAATAGATAGTTTAAATAATACTTTTTCTCTTACATATCTTAAAAAAGAAACAGACTAAACGTTAAAAAATAAATAAATTCACCTCTTCGCACTTTCTGCCGAGCGTAAATCACAACTGGGAATTTTCAATTATCAGGATCCGTGCCAACATAACGTATTGTAACGGATTTTTTTTAAACTACATGAATTGCAGTCATGCAATAAAGTGTGATTTTTAAGATAAACATGGATTGCTTATATATGTGTGATTTAAAAAATAATAATTTTATTATTATTAGTTTGCAATAAAAGACCGATTACCTATGAAAACAACACTGTTTGTTACTCACATAATAGAAAAAAAAAATTCGAATTTTCAAATATAAACTTCTTTGCAAAAAATGACAAAAATATAAATTTTCCAATTTTAAGTTAGACATCCTAGTATATTCTGGTGAATGAACCAATGATTATAAATATCTAAAAATTCGATGATTATAAATATGGGAGCAAAGCTTTTTACTGAATCCATTTCCTTTTAAATGAATCAGAGTTGCAATCTTTAAATTAATTTTCTCAGTTCGAGATATTTTATTTATTTATTTATTTACATTTTGCTATCTTTTAAATGATTTAGAAACATTACCTGAAAAAATGCTCTGATAACAATATTTTAAAAATATAATAAAAATACATAAATATTTCACTGTTCTTTTTTACTTCTTCATTCATTGTATTTAGTGTTCTGCAATTTTCAATGTTCATTTAATAGTTCAGATATTTTGAATGTTTTTCTCTGTTCAACGCTAAATGAGCATTTAAAATGATCTTTGGAGGCTGCATGCCATAATAACGCTCGCGGAAGATTATACTTCTAAAGATCACACGCAATTACATGAAGCTAACAGTAAACAAGGCAGGCACAATAATTTTGATTTTACTCCATTTCCATTCAGCCATTTGTACTTATCGTTCTGGAAAGAGTGAAAAGTCCTGCATTGATTTTTATACGTTTCAAGAAGAGAAAACTTGGGGGTAGCTCACCCACATTTTATTATTTGGCTTTTCTCAATGCCATTTCGATGGGAAATTATAATTTCCAATAAAGAAGGAACAACACCTTTACTTACAGTCCCTACAGTTAAATCAATTTTTTAATGATTCACAGAAGCCCGCCTATTACACGAAATTATTCATATAGAATGCTAAGAACACAAAAATCAGCGTGTAAACCAATAGAGAAATAAAGAAATGCTCTTTTGCTATCAGAAATGTGACGCCTGCAGAGCCCTTTGTTTCGTAAGCTAGAGGAGGCTAGCAGCCTCCATGTGCGATTAGCACTCATGAATCTTTCCATTCCCCTCTTCTTCACCGAATTTCTTCAAAGCATTCACATACACAAAAAAAGGGGTCACCAATTCTTATTTATTGACAAAATAAGTGAGATAATTCTGGTGTCTAGCGTCTCTCAATTGGGCGCCCTCCCCTCCCAATTTAATCATTTTGCGCCTCTTTTAAGGTGCGTAATCTATAAGGTACAAGTGTTTTGAGTTATCCCTAGAAACATTTACAGAATCTCTTTCTTTGATTATTAGGATAGAATGAAATATTTTACCAAAGAAAATATTTACACAAAAAAAAGGTCCAAATTGTTATTTATTGTCAAAATATGTGAAATAATTTTGGGTGAAAATCTCTCTCGAATTGGCGCCCCTTGGCAGCGGCCGCCCCCCTTAGCTACGCTACTGTGAGTCAGTGATAAAATTATTGATTATGACATTTTCAAATATCATTATCTCAGAAACTAATCATGCATTATTTATAAAAAAATAGATTCTGGGTAATTCGAAGGGGCATTACTGCACATCTAAAATTACAAGTACATAGATCAAATAGATTTTCAGTAGAAGAGTGACAAAAACAAAAGTGACAGCTAGAAATGATTCGTGTAATATAACACACTAGTATGTCACACGAACTTGGCTGACACAGTGCCGCATGTCTAGATAAACATAATTCTGAAACATTAATAATAAATAATTATATAAAGAGAAATTAGTACAGTTATCTTAATATTTATTACCTTAAGCCTTTGTTTCAACTTCCTCATGATGTATTTATTCTCAATTTGCTCATGAGATTTGAATTCACAAAAAGTATTGTGAAGATCATGCAATAATGATTCCAATGCAGCATAGTCAGTGAAGTCAGTGCATACAAGCTATTCAAAAGAAAAAGATTAAGATTAGAAAAACAATATACCTTTAACATTGTATATTAATAAAAGAAAGATGTTTGTTGGCAATGACTTAGGAAATCTATCACACATACAGGCCTGCAAATTTGGTTTTCTGATAGACGATGACAGGTCCTCTGCACCTGAGTCTCAGATTTTTTATTTTTAAATTAGATTTTTTGTTATTTTTTACTGAACAGAAATTTTTTTACATTTTCTCGATTTTCCAAGTTCACAACTAATTTTGAGCCACTCATAAAACAAATCCAAATTCAATCTTTTTTGCCCGAAAAAGTAAATTTTGTTCTCTTTTTAATAAAGTTTATTCTAAATTTGTATAACGATTTTTGAATTTACTTTTCTTAAAATCTCCATTTTGCGAAAATGAAAAGTTAGTTTTTTATCAACCAATTTGTATTTGATACCTTATCCATCCAATCTTATATTTTATACCCCATTATGCATTATGGAGCAGACTTTCGGGGATTAATAATAATAATAAAAAAGTATGCAATAGTTTATTTAAAAAATTAATCTATTATTAAATAAAGTAGAGACATATTTTTTTCTCTGAAACACAAAGAAGAAAGCAAGGACAAAAATTTCAGCATGGGTTTGCTAAGCAACTTACTTATTGCCATTAACAAGACAATACAGGTGACAAACTGATCAGGAGTTTTTTCTTTTTCATGAGCAAGATATACTTAAAGTAATGGTTCTCACCTACTTTTGCCGTGGCACATAGATGCACCATGCGAGAACCTGAAGTGCGTCAGAAATTTTCAGTCAAGTTTGTCAAGATTTTAATATTTATCAGAAATATTGGTATTTTAATATCTAACATTATATATTGTACAATTAATATCAAAGTTTTAAGGTTATTATTTGCAAGTCTGGGCAGTGCCACATGGACATAATTATTTTATTTCACACAATGACACAATATTTTATTACCAGAGTTGTATAATATAGACACACATGCAGAAAATTTTATGCAAAATTCAGAACTTTGCAAAAAAATTTTGATTTTTTTTTTTAACTAAAAAATTAAAAATATTCCCCAATTTTATGTACAATTTACTGTTTGGGCACAATTCAAAGTTTAAAGACACAAAACATTGTTGTGACATCCCAGACGCTTTTATTTCTATTTTTCGCAGACTAGAGCTTGATTGTTTTTCCATCGGCGTCTGCAGGGACCTTTCAGCTCGGCGGCAGCAGTTAAATCGAATACTTTCGTAGTGTTAGAAAACATTTTAATTGAATTTCTTTAAAATAATTTAAAGCTAAATTTAAATATTTCAAAATACATCAAATTTTAATGAACATCAATGACTGACTGCCAAAATGACTGCTAGCCAAAAATAAATTTGTGGCTGGAAAATTTTCAAATAGAAATGAAAATAATAATAAAAAATAGTTAGATAAAAAAAAGATCATAAATGACACAGAGGAAATTATGTATTATTCTTAGGCACATGTTTTTTGGTTTTTTAGATTCTGCAGAAAACTGTTTACTTTCGAATGGCAACTCACAACTGCAAACACAGCCAAAGCCACCACCGTGATATAGCACATATCTTAGCACACCATCAAACACAAACATGTGCAACACGCTCCAAAGTGGTGCTTAGTGTGGCCGTACATTTGTTCTATTGAACTTTAGGATTATTCTTCATTCATTTTTTTCTATTTAAAATTAATTTTAAATATATTGCGATGAGGAAAATTACAGTGTGCATTTACAAAGTAAGCACAGTCAAGTGAGTTCTGTTGATAAAAGAAGTGCAAATCATCAATAATTGCAGCTTTTGTCAAACCTCAAGTTAAGCAAGGAAATGGAAATATTGATCCCATTTCTGAAAATATTCAAGGCAGGAGTATTTCCTCTGAATCAACTACTTCCTGGAATGAGGAAACTCTTAAAGCCGTAGATGATTCTTCTAAGCCTGCATTGCATTTTGACCAAATTCTGAAATGCTTGTTTGCTTGTTTCAATGTTGTCTGAAATGTTGTATTATATTTTTTTTAACCAAAATAATTATTCTTTAATTAATATTAATTAATTTTTAATATAAATGATAATTATTTTAAGTCACTGTTTTTAATTAATATCGTCAAAATAATGTATCACATAATTTTATTAAACATTAAATTAATTTGCTGAAAGTTTTTGACCCAATATTTATGTGCACAAAAGTTTTTGGTTTTATTATACAAGTCAGTCTGTTTATTACTTTATTTTATAGTTAGCAAACATGTTTGCTAAGTATACAGGGCTCCTCCCCCCCCCCCCAACATATTTTAGTCCTCCAAAAGGGGGAAAGGGGACCATTTTTATTTAAAAAGGGACTTTGGGGGACCATTTATATTTAAAAAGGGACTTTAGGGGACCATTTATATTTAAAAAGGGACTTTGGGGGACCATTTATATTTAAAAAGGGGACTTAGGAAGACCATTGATATTTAAAAAAGGGCACTAAAAAGGGACTACATGTCTAAAAATACTGCACCAAGTTTTTCTATATGTGCATTTTTATAAAAATTATCTCAGAAAATATGTTAATTGGTTATCTTTACAAAGATGTCATTAAACAATGCACACAGCTTTATTTAACACATTTAAATATCCTACTGCAAGATGGGTAATATTTAGAACATCAAAAAATGATTTGGAATAAAATATAAACAGTAAAAATTAATGTAACTTTATCAAATCAATCAATTGTTAGCAAGTTGCACATTAACAATTACAAAAGTATAGTACATTTCTTGGAATTTAATACGGAGTAACAGTAATCAGTCAATAAAAAAAACACAGCATAACAGCACCTTCTGTTAAGTAATAAAACTTAAAATTAGATTAATCTAATTATAATGTTGTTAATTAACATATAAGGGATGCACTGAATATTCGGTATTCCGCCATTATTAGCGAATATTCGGTTAGGCCGAATATCAAACTATTCGGTCTGCCGAATATCTAAATATTCAATCAAACCGAATACTTAATTTTTTTTTTAATAAATATTTTAAAAACCCACAATTTCTACTTTTAACTGTCAATTAATAAAGATATTCAAAATAATTAAAAATAGAATCATATTTAAATGAAAAAGAATGTTTTTACATTATTTATTCACTGTTTGAAAACTGTCACATAAGAAAATTAACCATTAATGATGACCTTCATAAGAATTAATGATGTACAAATAAATAAAAGTTAATGAAAACTTGTCTATTAGGGGAGACCGGTACACACTGGATAAAGGTGAAAATAAGCACTCGCCAGTCGCCACTCGTCGATTAAACTTTAACAACTGGCGATTAAAAATATTGGAAAGGACCGGCCAAACAGAGGATTTTCCGATTTCCTTTTTTCCCTAAAATTCGCCATTTTCTCGCACCTGATCACCGAAAATAATGATTTTTCCACGTTCGATTGCCGAAATGAATGATTTTTACGCACCCGATCGCCAAAATTAATGAATTTCCCATACCGATTGACGAAATTTAAGATTTTTCTGCACCTGATTACCAAAATTTATGATTTTTCCGCGTCTGATCGCTGAAATTAATGATTTTTACACACCCAATTGCCAAAATTTATGAATTTCCCACACCCGATCGCCGAAATTAATGATTTTTCCGCATCCGATTGACGAAATTTAAGATTTTTCCGCGTCCGATCTCCAAAATTCATATTTTTTTCGCATCCAATCGCCGAAATTCATGCTTTTTCCGCACCCGATCGCTGAAATTCAAGATTTTTCTGCACCCGATCGGCAAAATTTATGATTTTCCGAGTGCGATCGATCAAATTCAGGATTCCCCCCCCACCTGATTGCCGAAATTTATGATTTTTTCTGCATCCGATCGCCGAAATTTATGATTTTTCTGCGTCCGATCGAAGAAATGCATGATTTCTACGCGACCGATCGACGAAATTCATGATTTTTTCGCTCCCGAAGGACAGAAATTCATGATTTTTACGAGATCATGAATTTCATTCATGATTTTTACACTTCTGAATGATGAAATGCATAATTTTTACATTCCCGAATGACGAAATTGGCATTTTTTCCGGGCTAATTGGCAAAATACACATTTTCTTATTTTCTGAAGATGTTCGCCACATTTGGTCCGCGGGCCACAGGTTGTGCATGTGTAATGTATATCATGTTGTGGGTTATTATTTAGCGTATAAACATATCTATTTTATTATTGTCAGATCTTAACTCTAGACAATTTTTTTTAAAAAAGGTACTTATGTAGTTAGCTACATAAGTACCTAAGCTTAGTGAGACTTATGTAGCTAGCTACATAAGCATGTTGTGTATAATTTTGCTGTTAACTTATTTTAAAATTGAAAATCATTGTAAATTAGAATCTCAAGTTTATTCAAAGCAATTATAATTAAAATATTTTTATTTAGTACATAAATTGCTTTACTGTAAACTCATTATATATTTTTAAATTAAATATTCAGTGACATAAATGTACTTACTGGCTACTAAAGAAATTATTCTCACTCGCCACTAACTGGCTACTAAAAAAAATCAACCTACCGGCCAGTGACTACTAAGCAAAATTCCTTATTTTCACCTTTAACACTGGACCTATGGACACAGTAGACCACCCCCTAATATTTTATTTATTTAAATTTTTTTTAAGCTTCTCTTCTATCCTAATAGACAACAGCACTGCAATGATTATTTATAGCCTTCAGAAAATATGTTTAGCTCAGATTGAACTATTTTATCCTGCTTTGTTGTTTTGAGCTTCTAAAAGTAAAATTTTTCATCATCATATTTTTATTTTTTTAGTAATTAAAAGTTGTAGATAAATAAAATAAAACAGCTTTTTTGCAAAGCTAAGATATACTTGTTTTTATTTTACTTTAAAGTTAATATGTTTAAAAGAATGCTATAAACAATATTAATATGATTATTTATTGAACTTCAACATGGGGTATAAGTGGACCACCCACTCCTGGGGCACAGTGGTCCACAATCCACTCTGCTAATCTAATGCAGAATGTTCAAAATATTTAATAATTGCTTATTTTCTATAAAGAAAGATTGTTTTAAAGTAGATTTAACTGTAAAATAAAGTAAACAAATAAACATAACAATTTATTTAACATAGTAAGAAATATTTTGTTTTGTATTTATTGCCTTTGATAAATATAACTGTAGTCTAATTGTTGATGATTCTATTCAAGTAAGATTCATGAGACGCAAATTGAATGGAAATCGGTTTATTTCTCCCGAAACTGTAGATGAATCTTCTGTTGATGTCAATGATTTCATAATGTTGCTCTCAGACCCACAATTATTTCTTGAAAATTCCAGGCTCAATCTTACTCATAAGTACTTTGGAATTTCATTTGCAAATTTTAATGTGAGCTGATTTTTTTGTACTTAAGTAATAACTTCAACTAAATTGCAATTGTTCCTGTATTAATCTGTTATTATTTTCAAAATATAATAATTTTTTTTGTTTTTGTTTCAAAATTTATATTACTATGTTATTTTGCGGGTGAAGGGGCAACAAAAAAGAATTAGATTAATGAAAAATAGATTTATATTGTATTTTAGATAATACCTAATAGTGGTCCATTGTATCCCGGTTCCAGGGTACACTGGTCCACTTTACAAGTGTGTATATATATATATATATATATATATATATATATTTTTTTTTTTTGAAAAATATATTGAAAACTATGTTGTGAGAAAATTATGATGGATGTAAGAAGGTTTAAGGAATATTCAAAAATATTTTCATATAGATCGGTCAGTCTGTTAAAGAGAAAAAAAATGTTAACTGAAAAAGTGGTCCACTGTGTACTGGTCTCCCCTAAATAATATGTTTCTTGCTTTTTCGCAAACATCTTGTTTCTAAACAAAATGGAAAAAAACTTTCACAGGAGATAATAGACATCAAGACAAACAATTTTTGTCCAGGAAATCAGGATCGCAACACACTTATTCAATCAAAAATACAGTGTATTTCACTCCATGACTAATTTGAATTTTCGTTTGTTACTTTAATAATATTGAAGATATTATAAAATATATTTTCAACATTGATTTCTGTGAATCATGAGAAGTACTGGAAATTGGCGTCATTCATACCTAAACAATACTGAGCTAGATATTCCTTTATTCAAAGTGCAGCTGACTGAAGGAAAATTCAGTTTCAGCTTATGGTGACACACTCTGTGTTTTTGATTGAATGTATTATATTTTTGATGGAATAAGTGGATGGAGATAATGATTCTTGCTCAAAAAATGTTTGCCTTGACCACATTATCAACACAGAAAGTTTGTTCCAAGATATATGAACACCCTGTATGTTTACAAATTCTGAATATGATCGCCCATTCCAGACACCTGCTCTTTGGTTCATTTAAAAACTTCCTTGCCAAATCAAAAGGAGCAGGAAAATTATTCTTGCTGATTTGCCACTATTTTAATATTGTTTTACTTTAGTCACTTCTTGGCAAATAAACACCATATTACTGTAAAATGTTTCTTATAATTCAATTTTTTTTTAAAAGTATTTTTTTTTTTTTTTAGAATATAAGAACATTTTATAAATTTATTTTAATTCACAGAAGAAACCACGAAGTTTAAAGCTTTATTAATTAAAAGAGTTTTAAGACAATCCTCTTTTTAAATTATAACTCAAAACTGATTTTATTTATTATTATTATTTTTTTTTTGGTAAATGTTTCTAGTAAAAAGGTCTAGTTCATAAAATGATAATGTCTATGTTAAATATTAAGTAAAATTGTTTTATAATTTAACTTTTAATACTTTTAAATTCTGAAATATAAAAATATTCGGTATTCAGCTTCACTAGTACTATTTGGCTAGCCGAATATTCGGTATTTAATTTACCTGTAGGCTGGATATTCAGTATTCGGCCAAAATCACCATTCAGTGCATCCCTAGTTATCATGAGAATGGTGATAATTTGAATGTGAGTGCCAGTAAATTTCGCATTATTTTAAAAGGATTTTGACCCCTTGCAGTCACCCAAACAACAACCATTCCCACAATAGCATTTACGCTCATCCAAAACAGCCCTTGTTGAGACAACAATATTCATATCTTCTCCACATTGCTTGCATTTCATTGAAGAAGCAATTTGCGAGCAATCCTGTAAATAATCATAAAAATCTTGTTTACCCTCTTTTTCAAGGGGAAAAAAAAAGCTCTAATGGGAATTACTTCATTCTCTAAAAATATCACTCATCAACACAGTCATTTTAAAATCACTCAAAAATCAGCTTTCGATAATACAAGCTCACACTCTACTTTCAACAACAAAACCCAGAATGACAAATTCAAACTTTCTGCTAATTGCCACTGACATATTTCATGTAATAAATCCCATGACAATTAAAAACCAATCAACAACAAAGTATTTAAGTCAACGACTATGCAAATTTTTCTTCTGTCCTTATACAATTACATAATACGTGATTCTACAACCAACCATATGCAGTCAAACCTTCTCAAATTTTCATCATCAATGATGTAATACATGCATGCACAGTCATTTCCCGTACCCTCTTTCCAGAGCCACGCAAATGAGAGTTTGCAATATCAAATTTCAACAGCACTAACTTAATACAACCATACTAGCCAGGTTTCCATTAAAGAAAAAGTCTACCAAGTTTGGCTACTTTTTACCTTTTTTTAACAGATATATATATATATATATCTATTATTATATATATAAAGGTGCATGATGGTTTGACATTATAGCCCTTTCATAAGTCTTTCTGATACATTTTTAAACTGTTACACAATATAAATTATAAATTGCAGATAAATCTTTTCAGAAAGAACTTCACAAATTTAGACGCAGTCAGTAAAGATAAGATATTAAAAAAATATTTTAGTAAACAACCATAATAAAATTAAACTGAATATTCAGAGTTGTAGATCACTCAAAAATGGCATATTTCAATTTATTAAACAAAGTCATAACATAGAAAAGAAAAAAACTTTTGTAAGTATAAACTCTACTTACAATTTTCATTATTTAATTCGAAGCTAGAATATAATATTTCAGATAAATAGAAATAAAAAAAATTGCTTAGTATAATACTATGAACTTAACTGAAAAGATTTGTGTTTAAATTGTGACATAAACGTAATAAATACAAATATATTTTGTACCTTCTGAGAATACACATCAACTAATTGTTTCATACGTGAATGAGGAGTAGAAAATACATCTATTTCTTCAGGATAAGGAGCCATATCTTTTAAAAATACAGAGTTATTTTTAAAAAAGATAGTATCAAATATAACACACAGTCAATAAGCGATCATTATGAAATATATTTTAATATTTGTAACAATCTAACAATTTCTCTTTTAATCCGAAATCCTCAGTTTTGTAACTCAGGTTACGGTTACAAAACTAGAAAAAACAAAACAAATGTTAAATGCTTTGTTGGGCTGGGATTGCGGTGCCTCGCTTAAGATCAACTTAGAGACTTACGATATAAACAAAACGTAAACGGCATTACAGTGCCTCGCGATCTTACGACAGCTTCGAAGCAGCCGTAAGTTAAGACGCAAGTGGATGCGCGCGCAACCGAAACAAATGTAACTGCGGCCTCTGATTGGCTGACTGCAGGAGGACTTACACCGAAGCACGAGGACTTACGCTGAGATTCTATTGTCTGTGGTTACGACTGATCGCAGGAACGCCTATCCTACGATCGAGCGTAAGATACGGTAGAGCGAGGCACCGTAATCCCAGCCTTTGTTACTACATTATTTAATGTTTAGAAAATAATGCGTATTACCTAAGATGTCGTTTTAAAGTCTTTTTAAATTGAAATGTATCCAAAAAAAGTTATTTCAGTCTAGTTATTATGTAACTTCAAGCTGTTAAACATACATGTGATGTTCCTCCATGATTTACTTTCACCCTTTGGTTTTTCTACCCAATCAGAAATCACCGCCCGTTGGATGATTTAAATGCCAATGTTGGTATGTGTCCATGAAACTTGTTTTGATTACAAAAAATAAAAATAATGAAACAAATGTACACTTATTAATATTTAACTTAACATAGTTTTTCTTTTTTAATTTGTAAAATAAATATATTTACTCAGTACCTGATTTTGCAACAGAAATTATGGTTTGTTCATTTTATAATTTCTAGTAGCCTATATTCTATATTTTTAATACTGTGATAATTTTGTTTGATTAAACCGAAGTCTTGGTATAAAAACTATCGTTGTTTTTATATGTCATTCTACATGCATTTTTCCATTAGTTTTTTGTTATTATAAATAATGCTTATTGTATTTCAAAAGTTTTATTTGTTATCATTTTAATCAATTTTGAGGATTCATTTTCTGTTTTAGATATGCTCTTTTCTTAATTTTGAATTTAACGGCGCTAATTTTTGTCTTGTCAATGAATCATGTAAATTCCTTAATGCTTAATTATTGCTTCATTGCAAAACCTGTGCTAAATATTTAATTTTTTCATTAAGCTATCAGACAAAAGTAAAATTGATTTCAGTACGGCTTAGATGCTTTACACTCACGCTAAAAAAAAATAAAAAATTAATCGGTTAAAAAAAAGAAAAAAGTCGCCAAATTTAGGGGATTTTTTCCTTTAATGGCAACCTAGCCATTGTATTAAGTTATTCGTTTGGCGCAGTCTTGGAAATCGCGCCAACCAAACAGTCGCCAATCTTTTGTTTACATTTTAGCGTGAGTGTAACACATCTGTTCTATAAGATTCTGTTACAACATAAATTTCTCCCCTTCTATGTCACCAAATAATTACTGATTGAGCTGAGGCGACTCCGAATGGCATTCTATTGAACTTAAATCGGAACAGATTTGTTAAACTCATGCACCGATATTTGGCGAATGTGATTTGCACGCTTTACAAGGCCGCGCAAAGCTACTATTTTCCTTCGCCATCGTGGAATCATGGCAAGCATAACATTACACAGAAAAGCATATTTTTACAAAACAATCAAAATAAAGCACAAATACATTTTTTACAACATAAATTTAATGAAAAATGCTACTTACATCATTTCAATCTTTTAAATTGCACTACTATATCAGATATCAGACTAATCATTCGATAGTTCAAATTCTAATTTCACATAAATTTTTAGATAAAGTCAATGTGTCATTTCAATCTTTTAAAGTGCACTACTATATCAGAGTAAACATTTGATTTTTTAAATCCTAATTTCATGACAAACACAACATTAATAAATAGCGACATATTAGAAAGCACAGAAAGCGTATTTTGGCATAACAATTAACATAAAGCAAAAATACATTTTTTACAACAAATTTAATGGACAATATGTTATCTACGTGTATATGTTTAAAATGCTTACTACTATATCAGAGTAATCATTCGATAGTTAAAATTCTAATTTCAAACAAACTGTTAGAAAAAAAAAAACTTACCTGGTACTTAAAAAAAATAATATCCATTGGCAGACGGCATTTTAACATTCATCAATAACAAACTCACTAACAATCACAACAAAGCTGTCATTAAGCCAACTATGCAATCACAGCAAGAATGACAAATTCAAAGTTCGTCTAATAAAACAACCTCACTAACTACTACGTAATAAATCCCATGGCAATTCCAAAACAAATCATTAACTCAACAATTATGCAAATTGTTCTTTCTCTCACGTACGTTTTCCATAAAATGCGTCTCTATAACTAATCATGTGCAATAGAATGCACTTCTACAACCAATCACGTGCTTTTTCAAATTTTCATCATCAATGATGTAATACAGACATGCATAATCATTTCCCTTAACATCCACGCAAACACGGATTACAATAACAAATTTCAACACCAATAACTAAATACAAGCATAATAGCCGTGTTACCATAAAACAGAAACAGTCCCCAAAGTTTGGCGACTTTTTTTCGTTTTTTAAACCAATTAAAAATTTTTTTAAATCTGTGCGTGAGTGTAAAGCATTATAGCCCTCAAATCTCCCAAATGGTGAATTGAATGTGCATATATCTAAACTATTTTCATCAAGAGGTATTTGCTGAAACCCATCCTTGAAATCTAAAAACTGAAAATATCTTTTTCCCTCTAACCGACTAATAAAAACCTCAGTTGACAGAATTACATGATGTGCTCTCTTTAATACCTTATTTAAATTTCGGGGTTCTAAACTTATTCTCAAATCATCATTTAGCTATTCAACCACAACTTACTAGGCCCTGTAACCAACAGGGTTCATTGATATATATCAATGGATATATATCATGATATCTATCAAAAAAGAAGCAGACATTTATGTTTAGATTTTTCAATAAAAAAAAAAAAACTATTTTGTATTTAATTTTTTGTTCTATAAATTTCTGATTTCTTGATAGTTGATACTGAATCTTATATAATTGTTTTTTTTTATCAGTGTATAAAGCAAATTGTTTCTCTTTTGTAGATTAGTTAATTTTCAATTTTGTTCAAAGTGAAAAATAAAAGAAAAGGGAAAAAACAAACAGTTTTAGTATATTGTTTTAGTTTTCGTGTTAAGCGCTATATATTTTAATTTCTAATATACTTGAAAATATTTATTATCAATAGTAAGTTGACTATTTTGAAAATATCGGAGATATATATTGAAAATATCAGATATTTTTGATATTTTCGAAAATATCATGATATTTATGAACCCTGGTAACCACAGGGGTGCAGAATATGTCCGATCCGGCGATCTAGAATTGGGGGAAATTTTAGTCATCTGGGGAAATTTTTCGGAAAAATATACAATTGATTTCAATTTTAACAATGAATTACATAATTCCCCGAGATAAAAAAATGTTTCCCTACAAATAAAAAGATCCGTATGGCGACTTTCACAAAATCGATCTGAGAATAATATGTACCGTATATACTCACGTATAAGTCGAGAAATTTTGGAATAATAATCTGCTTCAAAGTAGGGGAGGGAGGTCAACTTTATGCATGAGACAAAAAAGTCTAAATTTATTTTTGGAGTAGAAAAATGCTGATGTTCCGGAGTAATTATGCAATTGCAATAATCAAAATTTCTAAGTTCTTTTCTTATGAATTACCTTAGAAAAAATTTTTAAAAGATAATAATTTTCTGACAAAAAAAAATCAGGAAAGAGAAAACTTTAGAAAGAGAATCAAATCAAGATCATACACCCATCAATGGTGGAAAACTCACTACAAGCTCTCACTGAATGGGTGAGCAAAAATATAAAATAATTTAAATTTAATAATGAGAAAATATTTTTAATCTATGGACAACTTGGAAGAAAATTATTCTATAAACTTAATTTAATAAAATAATGCTAAATTCTGAAAAGAAACCATCACTTCTAGATCAAGACAGCTGTACCAGAAATACTTTAGCTCCTTGAAAACTGCTTGAAAATTTAGTGACTGTGTTTGTGGATCTTTTGGCTCTGTTATTGGAAAACACATTTATAACAGAACCCTAAAATCTGATAATCTCTTTCACGAAGTGTTTATATCATGGAATGACTACCAGTGCATAAAGCTACGGAACTATTAAAAGCATCCTTAAACAGACATTTTCATGGTGCAAATTATCATTTTACTAGATTTTCTCCAAGAAACAGACTCAAGATCTACAAAACATAAAAAATGATTGACAACATCCACAAAGAGAGTGGAAGATTGCAGTTTCTCAATAATTGACAATTTATCAGGAATGGTAATCAAAAACATTGTATTTGTTGGTTAAAACTGTGTATTTATTAATAAATATTAGGCATAAGAATTAGATATTAAAACTTACATTGCATTAACTTAATTTACCTTTCCAATAACTAGGCATGTTACAAGTTCAGTCTATAGGTTTTTAAAGATGCAACTTGTATGTTGCAAAATTTACTATACCTATGTAAGCCTATAACATATCGTAACATTTTGGGGAAATTTTCATATGGATTGGGGGAAATGTTGGGAGTAAAAACATTTTCTGCACCTCTGGGTAACCAATCTGTCGGTTTGTTACCCTTGAAATTATTCCCCTCTTTTCTAGCATTTTAAGAGAGTGTTTCAATTTTAGATTGATTGGCTGGGGAATTCTCCTAGGTGGATGTAGAACAGGACTAGTATTTTCTTTGTTTCAATACAATTTTATATGGGTCACCAGGAAATGTATCTAAACCGTTAAATACATCCTTATATGAATCTAATATATTTTGCTTTTCAGCTTTTACATAATCAACCCTTTGAATTAATTCTAACTCACTACATGTTTTTAATCCTAGAATAGGTTTACACATTTTATCAACAATAATAAATTCAATAGGTATATCAACATGGTTATTAACAGTACACATTAATGTCACTTTACCAATAGGTTTAATTTTAAAATTATCAAATTACAGTATGAGTTGGTTCTAATTTCATATCTAAATTTAACATTTTAAGAGTGGAATAAGCAGAGTTTCCCCCAGGTTTAAAAAAGGGCAGGGTGCTACTGGTGAGAAAAGGGCACTTCTTTTTATTCTTAAGGGCACTTTTTGGATTTTGGAGGGCATTTTTCAGATTCTTAAGGGCATTTTTTTAATTGTTAAAGGTATTCTTTTGGTTTTTTAAAAGTCACTTTTGATATTTCAAAGTCAAAACACTCTTTTAAAGACAACTTTGAGTCAGTTTTTACTATGAAAGCAAATTTTTTAATTCAAAAAGAAGAAAGGGCACTTTTTTTAATGAGGGGCAAGAAGGATGCTAATTATTTTACTCGAGGGGTCAAGAAGGGTGCTAATTCTTTTATGTAGAGCAAGAAGGGTGCTATTTTGTAAACCAAAGGGCAGGCAGGGTGCAGCACCTTTCTGAAACTGTCTGGGGGAAACTCTGGATGACATATCAAATGTCTCATATATAATTTACATATAGCTACGAAATGTCTTGCATTTTATAATGTAAAAAGAATTTATCTAGAAAATATACTTTCTTCTTGCTCTCCAAATTCACAAGGTCAGGAATGCCACTTTTCCGCCTAACGGTGGAATTTTACCTTTTTATAAATTTCACAATTTCTGCTTTTATATAAAGTCTGCAATTTCTTTTTTTCTATATAATAGATCTGTGATTTCCGCAGATTTCTCCTCCATAATTCCGCAATGTTAGCTTTTTTTTCTATTGCCCATAATTAAAAAATATATGCATTAAAACGATATGACTTCCTTGAGTTTCATCTCACAACCCTGTATGGTTTGCTTTGCTACACAGCAGTGCATTTTCCCGGCAATGCGCGAGAGTTGTGAGGTACGAATTTCTACTCTTCATCCTGTTTATCAGGGAGGGATGCCACTTTTCTGCTTTTCTTGTGTTTCTTTTTAAATCAATCAGTGATTTCCAGGGTTGGCAAGTTTCTGCCGCCAATGGTTGTAACTGGTTAAAAACGGCATGGCAGAAACTAAGAAATAATACTAATAAGAACTTTAATCTGCAATGATTCCTAATTCCCATATTCACACATGTATTTGATATGTAAGAAATTAAGTTAAAATTAAACTAAAGATTATAAATGTTATTCAAAGTAGCAAAAAGTTTTAAAATGATCATATAAATATACTTTGTTTATATAATAGTAATTTTCTTTCACTTAAAAACAGAAAGTTTCATAATGGCAATCTGATGCTGTACAAGTTTAACTATTAATATTATTGTTTACAGTTAAATTTCTATTTAAAAGTTTAAAAAAAAAATTCTATGATATTTTAACAAATCACTTTTCAGAGTATTTTTAAATAAATAATACAATGAAATAACTTAAAGATTATCTATTATGTACAAATAGAAATGGTTCTTGTGAAAATATATATGTAAATAATTACAGCACAAAAAATAACAGAGAAAAAAAATAATGAAATATCTTGTACAATTATTTTACAACATTGTAAGAACAAAATTACCACTCAAATATACTATTACCGTAAAATCCCGAAAGTAAGCCCCCCCCCCCCCTCACATACACAAAATTTTTTATGCCCAAAAAATTGATATTAAAATTCCAAGGGAGGGAATTTTTATTCTTTTGACATTTTTGGCAGATTTCCACTTATGTTTTTATACGATGTTAATGAAATCTGCGCTCTCCAATATAAAAAGTTTGAAAACTTGAGGTTGAGAATCTTAAATCCTTCTGTACTTCTTTCTGCTCACTAGTGACGTAACAATTAGTAAAAAAATCAATCCTCTAAACTACACTATCCTTTTCCATCCAAAATTTATGCCCTTCCCCCTCAGCATATAAAATTTAAAATCTTTAAAACTCTTTATAAAAAAAATTATGCTCTATTTGTTGCTGTTTAATAACAATAAATAAATAATAAACCATTTAAATTATCTCTCTACCACCAAGGTGTCTGCTTCCACCCTTTTTCTTCCCCCAGCAAAAATATCTTTAAAACACTATTTAAAAATATATTCTGTCCTATATGTTACTCTCTAGTAAAAATAAGCAAATAATCAATCATATAAATTACCCTCCACTCCCCCCCCCTCTCTCTCTGAAGCTTACACTTCTCCTTCCTTCCCTCCCTCTCTGCTCAAGATACAAAGTTTAAAATCTTTAAAACTCTTTATTAACCCTTTCAGGGGCAAAGTACTTTCAGTATTAAAATGCTGAAATAAATGACTGGCACCAGAATTTACAAAAAATTTATTTGGAAATAAGAAAAAAAGGCTATATTTCACATATTCTGTATAGTGTTTCAGATTTAAAAATTTATGTATTAAACATCAGATGTTTGTCTGTGTGTGATGTTTTCTGAAGAGACTGCTAAGTGCAGAGCTGCAAGATTTGGCAGGAAGAGTCTGAAGTGTTGTTTTATCTTAAGTTATGCACTTCAAAGCCTGCTTTTGGACTAGTTTTCTTTTCTTTTTTTTTTTTTCCTGTGAATTTTCTACATCACATCAGTAAAAGGAATCCAGAATTCCTCCATCTGTTTTTGAAATTTTTTATGCAATTTTTAGCATTTTTTCTCGTTTTGCAACGATTTTTAGACATTAGTAAAAGGAACTGGGTTTCAATACTTTAGCAGTCTTTTTATGCAGTAAATTTTGACAATACTCACGATTATTTTATTCCACAATCATTTGATGAAAATCGCTTTTTGTTTTTCTTACCGCGATCTTTTGCCAAAATTCGTGTGTTTTTACCTTGATCCTTTGCCGAAATTCACGTGTTTTACTGCGATCCTTTGCCGAAATTCGCGTGTTTTTACCACGATCTTTTGACGAAATTCACGTGTTTTTACCGCGATCTTTTGACAAAATTCAGTGTTTCACTGTGATCCTTTGCCGAAATTCACGTGTTTTTACTGCAATCCTTTGACGAAATTCTCATGTTTTTACTGCGATCCTTTGTTGAAATTCGCATGTTTTTACCGCGATCCTTTAACGAAATTCGCATTTTCTTTCTTTGATGAAATTCACATTTTTTTTTTTTTTTTCAAGTAAGAGATCCTTTGACGAAACTCACATTTTTTTTTCCGCGACTCTTTGACGAAATTGATTTTTTTTCTGTGACCGTTTGTCGAAATTCGTGATCGTTTGGCAAAATTTGCAATTTGTTTCCGTGATCTTTTGATGAAATTCACAATTTTATCCTCGAACGTTTATCAAAATTCGTGATTTTTTTCTTCAATCTTTTAACGAAATTTGTGATTTTTTTCAACAACCAATTGAAGAAAATAGCTATTTGTTTCTGATATCTTTGACGAAGTTCACAATCAATATTTTTCAACGATTGTTTGCAGAAATTCACAATCTTTTTGACAACCGATTCACGAATTGATTTTACGAAATTCTGCAAAAGAAAAAAAAAATCACGTACTTCCAAGAAAATTAAAAAATACTTGAAAAAATCATGGGTGTGTAAAAGAATTAGAGGGGTGAAATGCCGCACAGCATTTTTTATTATGCGGGACTTTCCTTTTTTTGTGCGCAATTCAATTCGTCCACAAAAAAAAAAAATCCTGATGTAAATATTTACAGAAACACGACTCCCTCTTGCTTAATATCCATTAAGAGGGTTTTATGTTAAGAAGATTATTTTCCATCCCATATTTTTTTTCCCCTTAAGCATTTAGCCTTTTTCTTAATGTCCGAATATTCGGAATGGTGACGGATTTTTTTTAATTTTCGGAAATTTTGGAACAGAATTACGCCTGCCCGGGACGCCATTCTAAGCACAGGTTTTTCAATGCAATGAGAGTTGCTCTTAGCGGCCTCAGAACACAGAGCTCATATTCTGTCCTGCACATTCGGAAGGTACAGGAGAAAACAAGAAGGAACGTGGGAATTCGGCATACGTGAGATAAATGCCTGCTTCATTGCATTTTATAGAAAAACATCATTTCCTGTGGCAACTCAGTAACAGGAGAACAGGCAGGTAAGGCTGCGGGAAAAAAATGTCTGAAAGTTTTGGACAATTTTTATTTATTTTTTAATTAGTGCAGGCAAAAACTGTCTAAAAGTTGCGGACAGTTTTTTAAATTAATTTCATTACTCCAGACAAAAAATGTGCACAAGAGATTTTCTTTGTCCACGACTGTCACCGTGTCCCGGTGTTTTTGCCATTGGGGCTAGTTTTATTATAATTACTTCTCTTTAAGGTTTGCTAGCTACCTGTATCAACTAATGAAATTAAGTTTAATGAATGCAATGTGACTTCTTTAAGAATTAAAAATTTTGAGAACTATTGATATAATATAAATTAATTTTCTTACCTTATCTTTTTTTGTTTTTGGACAAGTTGTCTTATAAGTTGTTTACAATGTATTTTTCATTCATTTCAATATTTTAACTAATTTAATCATTTATCACATTATTAAAATTTATTAATAATTAAGTTGTAACATAATATTTTATGTGTTTAAATTATATAATTGCTTATTTATTACTGAAAGGAACTTTTGACAGCTGCTATATAATTTCATCTCATCTGGATGCCACAGAATCACATTTTTATTTTTCCCTGTATTTATTTTGCTTCTTATGTTTTATCGATTTCCATGTTATTTTTTTAATTGATTTAATTTTTTTTCTATTCTCCTGCATAAAGTTTTCATTTCAAAAGATATTTTTTTAAACAAGACTGACTGGGGCTAAAATTATTATTAAAGAAACCTAGAGCTGAAACTGACTTGCATAAATTTAATTCCTGTGAAATAAGATTGATTAAGAATTGAAGCGCTAATCTAATTAATGTCCATTAATGCATAATAGAACTCTTTGTAACAATTAACTTATTATTAAGAGCTTTTCCAATAAAAAATGAAAATTGTTTAATTTAAACAAAATTAAATTTAATTCATTGATGCTCTGTTAATAATGCAATATTTAATTAATGTACTTTTCTATACATGTCAACTGCATACATGGCTCTACAAACAGAAAAAAAAAAAAAAAAAATCTGGTAGGCAGCAAAAGTTTTTAGTAGCTGGTAGAAAATATTTGTATCTCACTTCCAACAAGCATACACTGTTAATCACAAAATTAAAAAATAAAAAAATAAAAATAAAATAAATAAATAAAAAATAATAAATTGATTGAAGAAGTATAATGCTAGCATACACCAAATTTTTGAACGTCCACTTATTCAACTTCATATCTTGCGTATTTTTCAAATTCTTAAAAACCTCCCCGACTGAGATTTTTTTCACCCTTACAGCTTGATCAAAATCTTTAAAATCATTATTAACCACTTTACCGGCGACAGGTATGGGGAAACAGTGCTTTAACCCCCGAGTTATCTCGGGGCAAACGGTGAAGTGGTTAAGCATTTTTTAAATGAAAATATTTTATACTAAATAATGAATATTTTTTATTTATTTTATCTTTATTAGTTTCACACATTTATATGTGTTGATTATGCTTTAAGATCTCTTCTATTTTGGGCAATCATATATGTTCATTAACACATGATAATTTTCATTCTTCATGCATACAAACATGACCTGGGCTCACTCTATGTATGATGTTGACTGCTGAGATAAAGTGTTAAAAGTAGAAACTATTTATATTCAATAATTTGAAACCTTCAAATTACAAAAACTGAGAAGATATTATATTAGAATTTAAAAAAAACAATTTTTTTTTGCTAAAAAAACCCCGTTGGTTTAAAACACTTTGGTTTAAACCATGCCACCCGATCCCTAGTAATAATGATATATCATGAATTGCTTTAACTCAGTTAATGAATTCATTTTGAAAAGTAATGTAAACATAATACCAGAGTTTCCCCCAGGTTTAAAAAAGGGCAGGGTGCTGCTGATGAGGAAAGGGCACTTTTACATTCTTCAGGGCACTTTTTTTAATTTTTAAGGGCACCTTTAATATTTAAAGGACAACACTCTTTCAACTATATAAGTACATTTAAAAAATATATATATTTGTCTAGAATTAAGGTCTTACAATAATAAAATAGGTATGTTTATGCACTAAATAACCCACAACATGATATGCATTACACATGCACAATCTGTGGCGAGCGGGTCAAGATCTCTAGAAATTCAGGAACTGCTTATTTTGCCTATTAGTTTTGGAAAAAAATGAAAATTTCGTCGACGCGTAAAAATTATGAATATCGTCGATCGGGCGCGTAAAAATCATGAATATCGTCGATCGGGTGCGTAAAAATCATGAATATCGTCGATCGGGCGCGTAAAAATCATGAATATCGTCGATCGGGTGCGTAAAAATCATGAATATCGTTGATCGGGTGCATAAAAATCATGAATATCGTCATTTGGAAGCGCAAAAATCATGAATTTCGTCGATAGAGTGCGTAAAAAGTCATGAATTTCGCCGATCAGGCGCATAAAAATCATGAATTTCGCCGATCAGGCGTGAAAAAATCATGAATTTCGTCATTCGGGAGCGCAAAAATCATGAATTTCGTCGATCGGGAGCTTAAAAATCATGAATTTTGAGATTAGGTTAGTAAAAATCATGAATTTCGTCGATCGGGTTCATAAAAATCATGTATTTCGTTGATCGGGCGCATAAAAATCATGAATTTTGAGATTAAGGTGCGTAAAAATGATGAATTTCGTCATTCAGGAGCACAAAAATCATGAATTTCGTCGATCAGGTTCATAAAAATCATGAATTTTGTCGATCGGACGCGTAAAAATCGTGAATTTTGTCGAACGGGAGCGATAAAATCATTAATTTTTTCAAACGAGCACGTAAAAATCATGAATTTTGTCAATCGGGCGCGTAAAAATCACGATTGTCGTTGAACAGGCGCGTAAAAATAATTTATGAAATTCGCGATTTTTTAATGGATCTCTTGACGAAATTTCGTTTTTTTTCTCTGCAATCGTTTAACGATTTTTTTTCCCCATGAATTGATCTTGCGGAATTCCGCCATAAATTAATAAATCACGGACGAATTACATGTCCATAATCCCGTGTCTCCCTCTAAGAATATCTCTCAATATTTCACGACCTACAAATTTAACGAATAAAAAACGAAAGTCACGCACACACACACACAAAAAAAAAATCTATTGGAAAATGAAAAAAGAAAAAAAAAAAAACAGAAAATGTTTAAAAAAAAATAAAAGGGAAATGACAAGAAGTCGGAAAATCGCGGATCAGCGGAAGAATCTCACGCCTGCCTGAAACTCATGATTTTTTTTTGTTCTATGAGAGATAGACGAAATACATCATTTTCCCCGCAACCGATTAGCAAAATTCACCATGTTTATCGTACTCAATTGACTAAATTCGCATTTTTTTGTTTCTTTTTTTAATGCTAAACAGATATGATTTAGTATTTGGCTGGTAAATTGTTTCCTTTGCATCTATTAATTGCATTCACGATCATTTTACTACCAGTATAATTATATACCGTAATTTCGCGCGTATGCGCCGCGCCTTAGTTAAGCCTTTTTCAAACCGGGAATTTTATTGAAAATAAGAAGTCAAATAAGTGTTAAGCAGAAGTAAGTCACATTTTATTTAAAATGAATTCTGGTAGGAAATCGGATTGTCTGAGGTGCGGTGTATACGCGCGGAATTACGGTACTACATTTGGCTTTATTTAATCTTTGAACGGTATGAATTAAAGGCGGCCAAATATAGAACATAAAAATACTGGTAGTAAAGTGATCCTGCCCCCCTTGACGCTACGCCTCTGATTATAGTACCTTCAACAGTTCTTTATACATTCTTGCTATCGTCAGGGAATTTCTAAATCTACCGCGATCGCGGACTTTGAACAGATGGGAGACGAACGTGCGATCCTATGTGTGTAAATGAGAAAACAACTTGCAGGCGCACGCTCAGGGCAGGCACAACAAAAGCCAGTACGGGCGTCATTTTTTAAAACGAGGGGCAGAAGGGCGCTATTTTTTGGATGAGGGGCAAGAAGGGCGCTATTTGTTTAACCAAAGGGCAGGCAGGGCGCAGCGCCCTCCTGAAACTGTCTGGGGGAAACTCTGATAATACTATCTAGCTAAAATATATTGGTTGCAGGTAGTTACTGCATTTGTTGAGCCCTTGCTACAAAGCTACTAAAGGACAAAAATAACTATAAATTATCTAATTAGAAATTCTATTATCTGCCAATAGCTTTTCTTGTTTGAAAATTTTCTATAAATGCACAACATATGTTTCAAAATTCTTCATGATTTTTGCCAGTGTCATGTCAAATACCTAACTCTGATTTAAAGAGAGACCCATAAGATAAGTAAGTTCAGATTTCAAATATTCATAAAAATATAACAGATTATTGTACCAGAGTGTTGTTTTCACCATAAAACTCGTTAAATAGTCGTAATTTTTGTGGCAAAAATTCAAACAAATATTTCAAAGAGTCCATTAAGTCCATGCTTCAAAAATTTTTAAAAATTTAAAAATTAATTGTATTGAAGTATGGTTTTCATTATAAGACTTGTCAAGTAATTAAAATTTTTTTGGCAAAATACAGTTCAAAATAAATTTGAACTATTTTTTCTTTTGCTATAAAAAAAAATTACACTTTGAAGGGTCTTATGGTGCAAACTGAATTCCGGTGCATGATTATGACAATTTGTTGATTTTTAATGAATTTTTGAAATATAAACAGATTTGTGAGACTCCATATTTATAAAGTATTTTCTTAAATTAAGAAAATCTATTCTGTAATTAATAAGATTTTAGAAGGGCAACAGTACCATATTATAATTTTGATTTATCAGTTTTAATAAATAAATGTATCTTCTTAATTTTTTTCTTATGTCTTATGTGTTTTTTTAAATTTCAGATTACTATTATATGAATTCCTGCATTTCGTACAGATAGCAGTTATTTATGCAGATATATAAGAATGTCCTCTGGTAATTCTCTGCCTGCTGCTAATCAAAGTGTCATGACCCCTTTAAGTGATGAGAGAATAACTTTAGTTGTAGAAAACACCCGAATTGTTGTAGATCCTGCTCTATTTGCAGCTTATCCTGATACTATGCTAGGTAGAATGTTTGGTTCATCTTTGGAAAATAATATAACTCGTCCTAATGAGAGGGGTGAATATGAAGTTGCAGAAGGTATGTCTGCTACTGTTTTCAGAGCCATATTGGAATATTATAAAACTGGTGTGATTCGCTGTCCTCCTACTGTTTCTGTACCTGAGTTACGTGATGCCTGTGATTACTTGCTTATACCATTTGATTCAAATACAATTAGGTGTCATAACTTGAGAGGATTTCTTCATGAACTTTCCAATGAAGGTGCAAGAAAACAGTTTGAAAAATTTCTAGAAGAATTAATTTTGCCTGTCATGGTCACTGCTGCCCAAAGAGGTGATCGTGAATGTCAGATTGTTGTTTTACTTGATGATGATATTGTTGACTGGGATAGAGATCATCCCCCTCAGACTGGTGAAGAACATTCCCAGATAATATACAGTACTGAAATGTACAGATTTTTCAAGTATATTGAAAACAGAGATGTTGCTAAAAAAGTTCTGAAAGAGAGGGGATTGAAAAAAATTAGACTTGGAATTGAAGGTTATCCTACTTACAAGGAGAAGATCAAATGTCGACCTGGTGGCAGATCAGAGGTAATTTATAACTATGCACAAAGGCCATTTATCAGAATGTCATGGGAAAAAGAGGAAGCAAAGAGCCGTCATGTTGATTTTCAATGTGTCAAAAGTAAATCAACAACAAATTTGGCTGCAGACGGTTTAGAAGCTTCACCACCAGCTAACAATGCAGCTATCGAAGGTGCTGTGAGTGATGTAGATTTTGATGATCATGTTATTCTTCCACCTCATCCTTCACCACGTGAATTATATCCTGAGGTTCATCTCCCACCAGATGATAATGTATGATACGCATATATATTACTGATTATGAGTATTCTTGTGCTCCTCCACTGCCTGAAATGTGAATAGATCTGATAATATTCCTTTGTACCTTTTGGAAATTTATGTACCAAATAATGGCAGCTTATAATGGAATGGTTATTTTGTGAAAGAAACAATTGATGACATCCTTACATTCAAGTCGTTCTTTTATGTATTTTTTAATTTTATAAAGTTATACAAAGGTATAGTTACATTAGTAATTTAAATTTTATCATACATTTTAAAATGCCATATATTTTATGTTCTATTAACAAGAGAAGATTCTTCAAAGTTGCATTGTAGTTGCAAGATCTGCATTTGCTTCCTCTTAACAATATCTTTTTTTCTATCTAAACGATACTTATACCCGTTGAGTTGTAAATAAACTACAAAATATGTATGCTTATTGCAGGATTATTGTAGAAGTCTTAATGTTTTATATGTACCTAATATTGTTTTGTATGGTTAAAATGTTTTTCTAAAAAACGTCATGCTGTCAAATATTGTGTAAAAAATTGATCTATATTGAATATTGTGTGTGTATTGCTGTGAGATGAATTAAATATATATTATTAAGATGGAATATATTGTTATTTATTATTAAATTTGTAGTATCTATATGTTAAAATTTCTTTAGTTTGAACTGTACATTTCAAAGAAGAAAATTTATTTTTTGATACTTCCTTGTTTATAGAGGCTCTCGGAATTAAGATTATGGTACATCATATATTGTACTCTCCTCTAAAAAAACCCCTATTTTTTGAAATTTTCTCTGTATAATGCACGGTTGTAGTGGGCAGCTGCCCGGGTACCCACCCGGGCTGGGTTTTAAAAAAAAACCCAGGGTTTTTTACAACCTTTATTATAATACATATCAAGACGAAAAGAGAACTTGTATAGAAAGCAGGATTAAAATTTACTTACTTAATGAATAATTCAAGAAACATAACTGTACCAGTCTTGTTTATATTTAATTAGAATTACTACTTAAGAGCCTACACTAGTCACGCAAAGAAACGCTCAAACTAATGTTAAGTCTATGGGAAGGTTCTTGCGATATTTCTCACTCGCATTTTAACAATTTTTTTTTGCCTAGGATAGCTGAGGTCAATCTCCAACGTTGTTAGTTTTTACTTTTTTGATTTTTGTTGCAGTTTTTTAATAAGTGGACATTTTAAATTTTGAAACCGGTTGGAATCGGTTCTGAAAATGAAAGTACCCTTATATAAAATAACTAGAACCAAAATCGAAAAAGTAAAAACTAACAGCGTTGGAAATTGACCTCAGCTATCCTATGCAAAAAAAAAACATTTAAAAATATTAAAATGCGAGCGAGAAATCCTGCTAGAACCTTCCCATAGACTTAACATTAGCTTGAGCGTACGAGAAAAACGCTCATCTAATGTTAAGTCTATGGGAAGGTTCTTTTGCGATTTCTCGCTCGCATTTTAATATTTTACAATGATTTTTTTTGCATAGGATAGCTGAGGTCGATCTCCAACGTTGTTAGTTTTTACTTTTTCGATTTTGGTTCCAGTTTTTTTTATATAAGAGTACTTTCACTTTCAGAACCGGTTTCAACCGGTTCCGAAATTAGAAATGTTCGCTTAAACTGTAACTAAAATCGAAAAAGTAAAAACTAACAACGTTAGGGATTGGCTTCAACTATCCTATGCAAAAAAAATCATTTAAAAATATTAAGATGCGAGCGAGAAATCGCACAACAACCTTCCCATAGACTTAACATTAGCTTGAGCATTTTTTCGCGTGACTAGCGTAGGCTCTTAATAAATGAAATCAAATGTATATCACATAGAAATAAGTCACACTTTATACCTATTATGTAAATTTTCTGGTTCAAAACAGTTTTATTTGACTTGATAAATATCAGAAGGTTCTCAGCTATGAAGATATATTATGCTATGTTCAACACAAATATTTCATTCATAACTGTTGCAATAATGAAAATAATATAGTGATGAAACAGCATAAACATCATTTTGGAGCAGCAAAAATACTATTTTTGGAGCAGAAAATCACTATTTTTGGAGCAAAAAATCACTATTTTTGAGCAGCAAGATTGCTTTTTTTTTGTTGTCGTTAGAAGTAAAAAAAAAAAGCTTTATGGAAGGGAGGGGGGGCAATAACAGGTAAGGGGGGAAAAAGAGGCAGTGAATAATTATTTTAGGAAGAGATAAATAAAGAGTTAAGACAGGACAAAATAAAGACAAATTTCCAAACAGACTGACAGAACAGACCATTTTTTTAACAGCTATAAGATAATAAAAAAATCCCTGATGGCTCGGCCTACAGGCACAGGTAGATTTCGAAGACGCAGACTCTGGGGCACCTGTTTGTTGGGAATTGTGGAAAAAATGACCTTTTTGCCATGATGCCACAGTTGGGACCGCCCACTTCGAAATCTAACTTGCTGGCAGGGAATTTTTTTTTTCTGCTATAAGGATTGGTCCTATAAAAAACTTGTCAGTATAAAAGTTTTAGATAATATTAAGAGGATTTATAATAAATTTAAACGGATTTGATATCTTGTGAATTGACGAAGTTATGAATTTATTTCTTCTAACCCCCCCCCCCCCCCCCCTTGGGGACATTTTTAATTATATCAAAAATTTGTCCTACATAAATTTTCAGCCTTTTTCCTAGGAGTAATAATAACTTTAAACGGATTCGATACGTATCATAATTAAGAAGTTATGGCGGTTTTTCTGTTTCACAAAAAGCCAAAAGGCAAATTGGAGGTCACATGGTAATATTAGGTGAAGTTTTTGAATAGGAATAATTTCTTCTAAATGAATTGCATTAAAAACTAAAAATTTAACCATATATGAATAGATTATATATACATATAAGAAAAATTTTTGGTGTAAGATATTTTCTTTTATCAACATTTGCTAATTTAATGATAATTTCAAAGGAGTAAGTTTTGTTTAAGTTATATTTATATTTTATTATTAAATAACACACAATTGATAGCTTTGCAATTTTAAATTTGTTTGTTATTTAAATTAAAGGGATCATATATGTATTTTAAGAACAGAAAAATATGGAGATCATTATTAAGACTATAAAGTCATTCCCACCTATTAGACTATTAAATGTTCACAAAGATTGTATTTGAGATCAGGATTGCTACTTATTTCGGCAATCAAATTCCTTCCGCTTTCCTGAGCAAAAAAAAAAAAATTGCTCTCAATAATTCCACTGAGAATTTTCAAAATTTCAACGGATAAATTTTGCAAAGTACCAAAATTTAGTAAAATTCTTTGTTTCTAATACTCATTTTTAAATTCCCTCAGTTTTTCCAGTTTTCCCTATACAGTGGCAACCCTGTATTATTATTTGTGAGGAAGGTGGAATCATAGTCCACATTTTGGCATTTTAACCCAATTTACCCGGGGAAAATTGCCCATTTAACCCAGGTTTTTTAATAAAACCCGCCCGGGCTGGGTTTAAAAAAAAAACCCCGGGTTTTTTACAACCATGGTATAAAGTCTAATAAAGAATGTACAAAAATAAAACATAGCTAAATTTTTACAGCTTGTTTTGACTAAGATTTTAATGTTAAACATTTTTCAATTTATCACTTTATTACAAAATGGCAGCCAATTAAACAATAATAATAATAATAATAATAATAATAAAAATTAACACTTTTAAAAAAGTAACCCATGTTACCTGGAAAAAAATCCCACACCTGACAAACTCAGCTGAAAATGATGCATTTTATTACATATTAATGGTTTAACATATAAACAATTAAAAATTTATGAAAATTATTCTAAAATTCTAATATAGTATAACAAGAACAAGATAATCAGTAAAAATGAAACTCATGTTTTGCCAGAATTCTGCAATTGTTAGTTTAAATTATTTTAAAACTAAATAAACACTCTTTAGGTATTTTTAATATATTTATTATTCTAAATGGCACATAAAAACAGAGCAAAACAAGAAAGAAAAATCATGCGTCAAGCATAGATTATGTAACACTTTCCAACGCTTCCAAAATAATCTTACAAATCATACCGTTTAATAAGCTAAAAGATAACATCTAATTAAACAATTTGGAAAACACATAAAATATTTAAAAACATAATTTTAGGAATTTCCAACATATACAATATTCGGAAAAATATCCAAATACTTTTATTCAGCCCTGTATATGATCTATAGGTTTGTATATATACTACATAAGGATGCTAAATTTTTGTTCAGTTAGGAAACGCGTAGCGTAGTTTAAAATTCTCCGTCAGGAGTTTCTGTCAATAAACGGAAATGTGTTCGTGAACGAATAATGGAAATCCCGCGAAACGGAATCATGGCGAACGGAAATGCGTTCGCTATGAGAACGAAGTATCCTTTTTTTTAACAAGTTTTCCTTTTAAGATATTTTTGAGTTCATTATTTAGAAAGAAATATTTTTCTGGTTTATGAACAATGTAATCATTAAAATATAGCTTTTCATGGTTTTGTTTTCAGTGAGTAATCAAATATGAATATTTTACAATACATAACTTCTAGTCTTTTTAAAATCATCTTTTTTGACACTTTCCAACCTAGTTGAAAAGTGTTTATGACTTCGGTTTGTCTGCCGTCTGTCCATGCTCTAACTCACATAAATATGCTTGGATTGCTCTGCAATTTTTATATGTTATTGTCATTATCTATAGCATGTTCCCTATTTCAACTGAAGCGTGTAGCACTTACAGTTTTTTTACAGGGACACTCAAAAGAATTCCGTTGCATTGCAGTCTATGTGGAAAAATCATTTGTGGTTTATTTTAATGATGTTACACAATTTCAAACACATTGTAATTGATATATATCACTAAGGTGCAGTACGAGAAGCTTAATATGGAATATGGTGTGCATAGCACTTATAGTTACTTTACAGGGGCAGTCAAAAGAATTCAGTTACATTACGTCTATGGAGAAAACTCGTTTGAGGTTTAATAATATAATGTTTCACTACTTTTAAATGCATTAAAATTTATATATATATCACTAAGGTGCATTACAAGAAGCTTACTACCGAATATTGTGTGTATAGCAGTCATCGTTCATTTACAGGGCAGCACAAAAGTTCGTAAACACATTTCTGTTTATTGACAGAAACTCCAGAAGGAGAATTTTAAACTGGTCTTCGCATTTCCTAACTAAACTAAAATTTAGCATCCTATGTAGTATATATACAAATCTATAGATCCTATACAGGGCTGAATAAAAGTATTCGGATATTTTTCCGAATATTGTAGATATTGGAAATTCCTGAAATTACGTTTTAAAATATGTTATGCGTTTTCCAAATTGTTTACTTAGATGTTATCTTTCAGCTTATTAAATACTAATGATTTATAAAATTATTTTGGAAGCATTGGAAAGTGTTACATAATGTATGCTTGACGCATGATTTTTCATTCTTGTTTTAAAAATCAAATAAATCCAGAAAATGTATTTATAGGGCAATTGTAATGATGTTTCTCATTACACATATTTCCTTTTAATTAAAATTTATTTCCACTTCAATTTCAAAATTTATTTAAATTTTCTTATATCTAATTTCATGAGTGTCAGTCACAGAGATGTAAATGGTTGTAGTGTTTAATTACCAGTATTATAGTAAAGGAAAATTTGACTTTTTCAATCCTATATATCTACAATTAAATACAATGAAGAATTAAAAAAAAAAAAAAATCAGTGGCCAAGAACGGTAAACTTTTGTGGCCTTTTGCTAACAAACTTTCCGTAACCGTTTTATTTTTAAGTTACATCCATGTCTAAATTTAACAGATACTGTCTGTTATACAACATATTTTCTTAATGCATTCCATTTTAATTCTTCGATGAAAATTATTTTCTGTTTCCATGTCGTTTAACCGCACAACTCTAACCACGAAATCATACAACCCCAGTCTTCCCATGCACTTATGCTTGGGTAACTAGTTTTTCATATTGTTTTAATCACCAAGTGCTTTGTTCCTTTGCATGTTATTCACCAAATATACAAAGGATTTGGCAAAAATGAAAAGAAACCGCACACCATAAATAAAGTTGTTAATGTGTTTGAAGAACTTTGATACACACTCTCTCCTGTGCATCTGCCGGATTAAACATGTAGGACTGCTAACCTCCTCTCCAGTGATCATGCCTGTATATGCGAACTCATAATACATAAAATGCGCAGAACACAATTGATAGGATAACTCTTTCTACATTTAATAACACCAAGTTAACAATTCCTTTTTAGTTCACTTCAAGGTAACCTTTAATTTTGCATTATAACATGAAGCCATATTGTAAGATGTAGCCATAAAGCTATATTGTAAGATATATTAACAAGTTAAACATTCTACTTGTTATTAAACAGTTTAGATGAGGCTGTCTTTAAAAAAAAAAAATAGTTCTTTAATTTTCTCGCAGACTGATATGTCACCCTGTACAATTAAAATTTCACTTTCATGCAGTAAATTTCCCACACAATGATATTTTGTTTCAGTTAACTATGTCACTTTTATTCTGTCATCAATATTGTAGTTAAAAAAAAGTTTTTACACTGGACCAAAGTTAAGAGATATTTGCACTTGCAATTTCACGATATTGACAAATAGGGATGCTTCGAATAATGATTTTGGCCAAATACTGAATATTCAGCACACAGGTGAACCGAATACCAAATATTCAGCGAGCGGAATAGGAACTGTTATTAACTAAACATAAGATGAGCTCGCTCTCCATATGTACTCTTTACGTACCCATAATGAAATTTGTACATATAGAGCTTGGATAATTCAAGAATGACGAAGACGGTATGCAAGGGCTTATCGAGGGTAACTGTGGACTTGAATCTTTGAACCCATGCCAATTCTTCAGTAAAAATTCCAAATGCTTTAAAAGTTGGCGATGCCACAAGTTTCTTTGCTCTCTTCTGCGTATGCACCAATTGGATATACACTCGCCTTCTCACAGATTCCATTGTTTTCCCATACACCAAGTTATTCATGAGTTAATAACGAGTGGATAACAATTATGAGAATCATGGAGATGAGATGGATATTCCAAGTCTACCTCGAACATATATGCATGATCTCCATAGTCATGAAGTGACAGGATCCAATTGCTCCCTATGTCTGGATTGATCCATTGGAATTCACCATAGGGTAGGGGTTTTGACATGGAATGACCATTGAGATTATTTGCATCCAGGTATATAATAAAGGAGCTGGGCTTTTCAGAGTCTGGGTTTTGCACGAAACGATCATCGGCACATGCCCAGCGTTGACTGATCATGGAGATTCCCCCTCGAATGTCACGTTCAATCAAAAGATGCATACCTATGTCTGTGAGCAATTCGAGGGGTTGCTTGCACATTTTTAAAGAGGCCTCCCATGCAAGCCCAAGCACTGTCAAAAGATGTGCACAATCTAATTCATAAAATTGTGCACACAATGCCAGGAAATTCTGGAAAATGTCGGCTAGCTGTAAAACATCACTTTTGACATAGAGGCAGGCATGAGATTCTTCCGCGGTCCGCTTTTTTCCGATTTTTTGCCATTTTTCGAAAAACGTGAGATTCGCTTAAAGATCGCGAAAAAAACACGAATTTCACCAAAGGATCGCGGAAAAAACTCGTATTTCATCAAAGGCTCATGTGAAAAACGCGAATTTCCCCAAAGATTGTGAATTTCGTCAAAGGATTGCGGAAAAACGTGAATTTTACCAAAAAATCACAGGAAAAACGTGAATTTCACCAAAAAATATCGTAAAAAACGCAAAATTCGCCAAAAGATCGCGCAAAATTTTCCAAAATATCGAAAAAAAAACACGATTTTTGTCTAAAGATCGCGAAAAAAACGATAGTTTCGTCAAAAGATCACGAATTTCGCCAAAAGATTCAAACAACGCCACGGGATAAGAGAAATAGATCTTTACGGCGAGAAATTAAGTTGCGACGAACAAGCTGCAGAAAATTTCAAAGAAGATTTTGTACAATTTCTTCAATCAGAAGGAATTTCTTTCGAGCAAGTATACAACGCCGATGAGTCAGGACTGTTCTGGAAATGTTTGCCTACACGAACTCTGGCATTTCAAAGCGAAAATCAAGCTCCAGGACATTAAGTGCAGTAAAGAGCGTCTAACAATATTTCCTTGCAGTAATGCTACAGGATCCCATAAACTAAAGTTAGTAATTGGAAAATCAAAAAAACTGAGATCTTTTAAGGGAACAAGAGCTGAGAACCTCCCAGTACATTATTTCAACACAAAGAAAGGTTGAATGTATCAAACAATATTTATAAAATGGTTTGAAGAAATGTTTATTCCCGAAGTTAGGAAACATCTGGCGTCTCAAAATTTACCCCAGAAAGTTGTGTTGCTAATTGACAAGCACCATCTCACCCTGGAGAACTACAATTGAAATCGAAGATGGAAATATTTTTGCAAAATTTTTGCCTCCTAATGTTTACAGCTCTTATCCAGCCTATGGACCATGGCGTAATCACTACAATTAAGAAAAAATACAGAACGAAATTACTGAAAAAAAGAATTGAAGAGGGAGATGATCTTAAAAGCTTTTTCAAAGATTACACGATTCTCGATAGCATTTATGATGTAAACAGTGCTTGGGAGTCGGTACAGAAATCCACATTAATAAAATCCTGGCGGAAGATTTTGCCAAGTATAGAAAATTCTCTAGTAGAATCAGATAAGGTAGAGGAAGAAGTTTCTGTTCATAATTTAGCGAATTTAGCAAAATCTGTTGCTGGTGGAGAAAATGTTGATGAAGGTAATATCATTGAGTGGATTAATTGTGATGCTGACGATCCAGGCTTCGAACATGCAACTGATGACCAAATTATTGAAGAAGCGTTAGGTATGAATTTGGAAGAGAGTGACGAAGAAGATGATAAGGTACAAAAGAAAATGAGCCACGCCGCAGCTTTAGCTCACGTTGAAGGACTTATCCAATATCTAGAGGAAGAGGATGACGCGTCACTTTGTGATAAAATAGTACTTAAAAAACTTCAATCGCAAATAAAGAAGAAGTGTTTCAGTACAAAAAAACAGACACTTTTGACGGATTTTCTAAAGAAATAAACCTACAAGTTTGTAAGCAATGAATAATTTTATTATTCCTGAAGTAATAAGTATATTTATGTTACCCATTGTGCGTAGAAACTGTAAAATGTATGCTTGTGTTACTTATTATGTGTATAAATTGTTCAAGTACATATTTGTGTTGATTTGTTCCCTTTTTTCAAAATTTTGTGGATTATCCGCGATAGTCGCGCCACTCAATTCCGCGGATAATCGAGAGTTTAAAGTATATTAAAAAATATATATATATATATTTCATATTAAAATATTTACGTCCACCCTTAGTTAAACATGCATTATATGAAACAGTCACGCCTATAAAAAATTTAAACATACATTATTAAAAATATTCACGAGTATCACAATTTAAACATACATTTATTCTTTAAAAAATTTACGTGTACCCTTAGTTAAACATACATACATTATTAAATTTTATTTATGTCTATCAATACTTAAAAAGATACATTTCATATTTAAACATACATTCATTATTAAAAATAGTCACGTCTATCATAAATTTTAAACATATATTCATTTAAAAAAATAGTCACGTCTATCAAAAATTTAAACATACATTCTTTATATAAAAATATTTACGTTTACCCTTAGTTAAACAAACATTCATTCTATAAAAATATTTACGTCTATCCTTAGTTAAACATACATTATTAAATTATTTACGTCTATCAATACTTAAAGATACATTTCATATTAAAACAGTCATTCATTATTAAAAATAGTCACGTCTATCATAAATTTTAAACATATATTCATTTAAAAAAATAGTCACGTCTATCAAAAATTTAAACATACATTCTTTATATAAAAATATTTACGTTTACCCTTAGTTAAACAAACATTCATTCTATAAAAATATTTACGTCTATCCTTAGTTAAACATACATTATTAAATTATTTACGTCTATCAATACTTAAAGATACATTTCATATTAAAACAGTCATTCATTATTAAAAATAGTCACGCCTATCATAAATTTTATTTTAAACATACATTATTAAATTATTTACGTGTATCAATACTTAAAGATACATTCATTATATAAAATGTTCACGCCTATCAATACTTAAAACATACATTTTATATAAAAATATTAACGAGTATGAAGTCTTCGAAAATATAAAAAGCAGTTACACATAAAAATAGATTTTCTCTCTCTCTACTTATAAAAACTTTTTTCTTAGTTAAACAATATATACTTTATAGTTTCACTACTCTGTTATAGCGATTAAAAAAATATAAATTGCGTTCTCCTGTATAAAATTAATACATAATTTCAATTTATAATAAGTTGACTAAATTTTTTAAAAATATATCTGGCATAAAAAGTGACCCGCTAGTCATTATAAAATTTCTTAGTCATGCCAGTATTTCTTATAGATTAGTCTATGCTAATAATATTTATTCGAGTGGTTAATAATTCTGAAAAGTAATCTAATTCAAGCCTACCCAATACCACGAGGGGCTTGTGTGATTTATATTACATTTTTTTTTTTTTTGCTTGTCATTCAATATTAATTTAATCCTTAACACAATCAATTTTTATGTAAATTTTTCATTTCTTCTCTTCTTTAACAAACCTACCGTTATACAGGGTGTATCTGAAATGCTTCAACAAACTTAAGGGGATGATAGTACTCATCAAGATGAACAAAAAATGCAATGGAACATGGGGTCGCAAATGACGTTTAAAGGGTGAAAATTGAAAAACTAATAAAAAATATCGAAATCTCGCATGCTGCTTTTCTGCAGAACTGGCTAGTAGCATGAAGCTGGTTTTTCTTTCACTTTGTGCATATCCGGTCAGAAAGAGATAACAAAAACGTGGAAGAAAGCCAAACATATATCTGAGCAGGAATCCACGTATGCAAATTTTCCATCTTTTTAAAAACAGACTAATAAACCAGCGTGTCCGCCAGTCGTTCCTCTGTAGATGTACTCTGTGTAATAATGTCCGCAGTCGACACTTTGAATAATTGCTGTAAAATATTTGTTTTCTCTGGACATCACGAGCTGTGTTGTACCTATTCTGTACAATAAATAATTTTCTGGAGTGTTTCTTTCTTGTCTCAGTTTGTCCATTTCCAGACGCATTTTCTTGGTTTTCATCCGTTAAACGTTATTTGCGACCCCATGTTCCATTGCATTTTTTGTTCGTCTTCATGAGTACTGTCATCCCTCTAAGTTTGTTGAAGCATTTCAGATACACCCTGTATATATATATATATATATATATATATATAAATAAATGAGTCATGCTTCTTATAGATCAGACAATTCAAAGATTTCCACCTTTTTAAAATTTTGCACATTATACTAAAAAATGAAACCTGTGTGTTCTGCCGATGGGCAAGGAGGGCTATTTTTCATTTTTTGTATAAGCTATATGTGTATATTTACAAGGAATATTGTGAAGTGTCTCTGTATTTTTTGCTCTAACCTATGTCGAATTTTTGTGAAGGAGTCTGCTCTATTTTGAACATAATGTGTAACCATTCCAGTTTTATGAAGGCTCCCAGTATCTATAACATAACTTGAATCCCATTGGATTTTTGTGTGATTCCATTTCTTAACACAACGATTCTACAGGAAATTCTCATTTATTCTTCATGGATATTTTTAAAACATTTTAAACCTCTAACACAGTCAAAACATTTCCTCTCCCTAAAAAAATGTTATTGTACTCTAAAACGCTTCTTATCTCCTCCAAAAAGGGGCGTGCTAACCTTTAAAAGTGGCGAACACCCCTTATCGTACTCTAACACGCTTCTTATCTTATCGCCAAAATCCGTACTCTAAAGTGGAGACAGCGTCGAAATCCACCCTCAAAAGTGGAGGAGGAATCCTTCGTCTCCATCTTCCTCCACCTCCGCACCTTACGTGGCCTAGAAATGACATTTATACCCTACTATTTTGTCTTCCGCGATTTTCAATGAGATTTTTTGACTTTCGAGAAATAATTCCTGTTAAAATATGTTAATCCAAGCAAATTTGGTACTATGCAATTTTTGAGTTTTTTGCGATAATTTATGCGATTTTTAGCGAGGGTTTTTTGCGCTTCGTGGCGATTTTTATACATTAGTAAAAAGAATCCGGTTTTAATCTTTTAGCCCAATGTAGTAAAGTTTGTCTTATTTTCAATAAAGTTTATTCGGAATTCGTACAGCGATTGTTGAATTTTTCGATGTGATTTTTAGAGTTTTTTCCCATTTTGCGGCGATTTTTTGACATTGTTAAAAGGAATTTGATTTAAAACCTTTTGCCTAATATAGTAAATTTTGTCTTCGATTTTAAAGTTTAGAAATTTTTAATACGATTGTTAGCATTTTTCCGCGTTTTGCCACGATTTTTTGACATTAATAAGAGGAATTCGGTTACAAACTTTTAGTCTAATATAGTAAATTTTGTCCGGCGCGATTTTTTAATGTTGAACGATATTTAGCGTTTTTTCGTGTTCCGGGGCAATTTTTTGACATTCTTGAAAGAATTCCAGTTACAATGCTTTACTCCACCATAGTAAAGTTTGTGCACAGCTATATTTTTGAATGTTTAGCAATTTTTTATGCAATGTTTAGCGTTTTTTCACGTTTCGCCGCGATTTTTTGACATTCGTAAAATAAATTCGGTTTCAAACTTTTAGGGTAATATAGTAATTTTTGTTCTCAGCAATCTTTAAATTTTTAGCGATTATCAATGCAATTTTCAACGCGATTTTTTCGTTTTGCGCGGGGATTTTTTGATATTCGTAAAAGGAATTCTGTATTAAACTTTTATCTTAACATAGTAAATTTTGTCTGCCGCGATTTTTAAATTTTAGCGATATTTAGCGTTTTTTCGCGCTCTGCGACGATTTAGCGAACAATTAGCCTAATATTTTGCATTTTGTCTTCCGCGATTTTCAATGCGATTTTTAGCGTTTTTCCGCACCACTGTTTTGACATTTGGGAAAGAATTTCTATTAGAATGTTTTAGCGCACAGTAGAGAGAAAATGGGGATCCGACCCCAGGAGGTGGAGTGTGGAGTTGGTGCAAGGTGCAGCACCTCCTCCTCCTCCCGAAGTGCCCTCCTCCTCCTCCTCCCAAAGTGTGCTCCTCCTCCCAAAGTGCGCACCTCCTCCTCCTCCCAAAGTGCGCACCTTCTCCCAAAGTGCAACACCTTCTACCGAAGTGCCCTCCTCCACCACCTAAGATAAGGGGATTAATTAAGAATTAGTGTTAATTAATTTTAATTAGGGAACTTAGAAATTTTTTTGAAGCAAATTTTTTTTTTCGCGGTGAATTTCCTACTAGAATACGAGGTGTGTTTCAAGGGATTTATTTTAGCGAATTAGAAATTTAATTAATTTTAATTGCGAGAATTTAGAAATTTTTCGAAGCAAATTTTTTTTTTTTTTTTTTTTTTTCAACGAGAGTATGCAGTTTGATTAGGAGTGTATACAGTAGAAGTGAATGATTAATTAATTAAAAATAGTAATTAATTAATTTTAATTGCAGAACTTAAGAATTTTCGCGAGAGTAGGGTATTCGATATACATGTTAGAGGAGAATTTTAAAAGTCAATAATGATTTAATTAAAAAGGGTCATTAATTAATTTTGATTGGAGAACTTAAGAAATTTTGGCGAGATTTTTTTTTTTTTCGCGGAGAAATATCTATTACAGTACAAGGTGAATTTTAAAGAATTACAAATTTAATTAATTTTAATTGGGGAACTTGGAATTTTTTCAGAGCAATTTTTTTTTTCAACGAGAGTATACAGTTTGAATAGGAGTATATGCAGTAGAAGTGAATGAATAATTAAAAATAATAATTAAAAAGGGTCATTCATTAATTTTAATTGGGGAACTTTGACATTTTTCGAAGCAAATATTTTTTCAACTAGAGTAGGGTATTCCATATATATGTTAGAGTATATTACAGGTGAATTTTAAAAGTCAATAAGGGTTTAATTAAAAAGGGTCATTCATTAATTTTAATTGGAGAACTTAAGAAATTTTTGCGATTTTTAGTTTTAAAAATTGCCAAAAAATAGAATTTTTAGTTTTAAAAGTCGCCAAATGTAGGATTTTCAACTGAAAGTAATCTAAGATATAAACTCTCAACTGAAATGAATTTTGCCTTAAGGTGTGAGCTTTTGGCTAGAAGTGACCTAGAGTCAAAACTTCCTGGTCCCAGGAATCACCACGGTGGTTATAGTAAAAAATATAGGGTCCCGTATGAATTATACTGTATTCAATTTAATAGCTCCCTCCTCCCCCTTCCCCTCTCCACTTTTTTTACCCAGAGGCCCCCTTCGATATACTAACAATACGCACTTCAAAAAATACAGATTGGTACAAAAGAAGAATTTTAACGTATATATAAAAGTGTAAATAAACAAGAATGAAAAATCATGCGTAGCGGTATAGTTTATGAATCACTTTCCAACATTGTCGAAGTGTTATGTGAACAAAATATAATTTTACCATCGAGTGCATAGTGAACAGATCTCCTTTTTAATAAATAAGGGGTCCTTCACAAAAATCCAATTATGCATAAGAACCCTTCCTAAAATCAGATAATTTACACCTTACCTTTTTTTTTTCAATTCAAGTTAGGCTAAAAGTACAGCTAACGCATCGATAGGCTCAAAATACAGGGACCCTTCGAAGTGTGAACTCGCATTAGACTATAGGGACCCTTTATAAAATAAATGAGATACATGCCCTATTCGAATAAAAAAAAAGCCCTTCACAAAAACTGTAGGGGTTCCCTTTTGGAATAAAAAAGTCCCTTCACAAAAATCCAATTATGCACAAGAACCCTTCTTAAAATCAGGTAATTTACACCTTTCCCTTTTTATAAAATTCAAGTTAATCAGGCTAAAAATACAGCTTATGTATCGATAGGTTCAAAATATATAGTTATAGATATTAAGAACCCTTCACAAAATAAATCCAATAGATTCATATTATATTACAACGACAGAAATACAAGGGATACTGACCTTCCATGAAAATCCAAGATCACTGTTTATATGAAAAGCACCCTTCACAATATACCCTGTAAAAATATTATGATTCCACAGATATTTTAAGAAATGGACTGCTATTCTCAAATGAATACGTATTCATGCGTTGTAAAAATAGGTTTTACACGAATGCCTTTTTAGTATAACATTCAAAATATAGTTTTTAGAAAAAAGATTCATGTTTTACCAAATTTATCATACAAATCTGTAAAATAGGGTAGAACGTTTCATGAAAAATAATTGAATTTTCGAATGATTATGCTTTAAAATACATATTTATAACTGCAACTAAGATTTGAGTGTTACCCCCTCAACATGAATATCGCTGAATCATAATGAGTCATATTATCAGATAAGCGAAGATCTTGCTTTGACACGGTGAATCACTCGCGATAAGGAATACGGCTATTGGGCTTTTTCTCAAATTAAATCAGTTTCTGAGACATTTTGGGTAGGTAAATGAATGAAATGAGCTATTTAAAACTGTAAATGTATGCGAATTATTTCATATATATATAGTTATTAATCTGTTAAGTTTTAAAATGCTTCATTGAAAAATAAGAACTAGTCATTAAGCGATACCCCTAAGAATTTTGAGGCAAACAGATGTTTAAATGAATTTGAACCTGTTTAAATGTACCTGTGTTTAAATGAATTTGACGCATGTTATTGTAAAAAAATGCAGGGTCTCCTAATAAGATATATGAATTAAACTTTAAATATGTTAAAATTACATTCGTTTATGCTTTTTGTATAGTAAAGTATAGAAAAATTATACTAAATTGTGTTTATACTATTCTAACTTAAAAACTTCTTTTGAGGAATGAATAGAATAACTAACCTTTGTTTTTATAAAATATATATTGTACTAAATAGTTAAGGCATTATTTAAAAAATTTTTGTTTTATTATTGAAAAAATATATATATAAATGTATCTTACCTAAATATTTAAATCATAAAGTACTGGACTTCATCCAAATTCGACTGCATGCATGTCTTAAAAGAACTAAACGTGTTCGCTTATCTCTTAAAACCACGGGATATTATAACGTTATGGATAAAGCATAGGGTAGAATACAGAATGAATAGGTATTATAAAGCAGAATCATAAATTTTGCATACTTTACACTTGTAGTATGTGAAATGATTGCTACTATTGCCTATATGAGAAAATGAATCATCAACGAATCTTATTAGTGTATGTTATATTTAACCAACAGGCTTGAAATGCGTGAATTTTGACTAGAATTAATCGTTGAATGTAAAAATGATTTATTTTTAGATCTAATATGTATATCGTTTAACATTTTAAAATATATACATAAATTAATCTTACCTTATTCACAAACTTGCAATCCCGTCTTCAATATATGACTGCAGCATGAAAAAACATGCGTGCTACTTGTATAGCAACTAGACCAGAAATGATTTCAGTACAAGTCCATTATCTTATCGTTAATCTATAGATTAGTAACATCACGTGACTGATTGCGATAACATTCTATATAAGATTTACTGATAAGAATACATTTCAATTCATTTCTCCCAAAAGCAAGTGTATGAGTTGGTTGTAAGATCTAGGTAAGTATCCTTACTTTATATGTTTAAAGTTATAATATATGAATAGATATAATATTAATGTATTTTTTCAGTATGTATGGTAGGCAAAAAGGAATAGGTAAGCAAAAAAAGAATAGGTATTATTGCATGTTTCCTCTAATTTATTTTTAAAATAATTATTTTAAAAATACATACTAACAATTTATGCGATGAGTCACACAGCATGATGGGACGATATATGAAATTTATTTTTATATTATACAAGCTCCTATATACAATTCATATGCGTGAGCAAGATTATTTTTAGAATTTTTCACTCTTACCCTCTATAGGCTATACTTTTAAAATAGTAGTATTCGAATACTCGTAAAATGTAATTATAGCTTAGTAATTTTCTAGTCTTTTAACTATGCCGTTGAAGGAGTATTGTCATATTTAACTAACAGGCTCGAACATGCGTGAATTTTGACTAGAATTATTCACTGAATGTAAAAAAAAAAAAAAAAAAAAAAAAAAAAAAAAAAAAAAAAAAAGATTTATATTTAGATCTAATATTTATATCGTTTAACATTTTAAAATCCTATTAAAAGTATATACATTAGTATGCTTGTGAAAGGCCTATTGTTAATACGAAACGTTGTGTGAAGTGTCCTGTTTTAGGGTTAAAAGTTTCGTGAAGGGGTCTGTTTGAAGGAGCCTGTTTCGAAATGACTTAAGAACGCACAATTTATTCCTAAACATTCAACTCGATTCGTTATATATGCTTTATTAAGTATTCAATAAAAAATAATAACTAAGAAATAAAATTAAAAATAGTAATTAAGAGATACCCTTAAGAATTCTTGCGATAGGAGATTGGTTTTAATTAAATAGGCTAATGAATCTAATTCGATACAAGTCTTGTTAAAACAAAGATTATAGTTAAAATACACATTAATTATACAGCATTACACTGTATTACACAATGCGCTACCTCACCTATATTATCACAGAAATACCTTCGATAAAATTTAGACTAACAATACACACCTAAAAAATATATACAGAGTACCCAGAAAATGATAGGAATGAATGAAAAATTTTAACGTAAATTATAAAATAGGATCTACAATAAGTGACAATAAATAAATATGAAGGAAAAATCATGAGTCGTGGTATACTTTATGAAACACTTTCCAATGCTATGTGACTATCGTTAAGAATTTGAAATAAGTGAATTAGATTTAATAATTCATACTGGAAATGTATTTTTTAAAAAAATTAGTAGCTTCGCCTACTTTTAAATCATTCAAGACATATGATGAAGATTTAACCGCTGTAGAACGACTAAAAACTAGCATTTTAATGAACCAACCCATCTATGTTGGATTTTCTATTTTAGAATTATCTAAATTAGTTATGTATGATTTTCATTACAATTTTATAAAGAAAACATACAAAGATCGTGCAGTTATATTCTTTACGGATATAGATTCCTTAACTTATCATATTCAAACACATAATATTTATAAGGATATGGAGCACCGTCATGATTTTTTCGACTTTTCTGAATACTCGAAATCCCATCGTCTAAACCGCACAAGTTTCGAACCCACAAACATATAATCAGACTTGTCATTTTATAACCAGGACGCTAACCACAGGGCTAAGTGAGCCCCCGCTTATTTTATAGTCACCACGCTGACTATTGGGCTTAGTAAGCCCCAGGCTAATTTAGATCCACCACGCTAACTATTGGGCTTAGTGAGCCCCAGGCTAACTTATCCCCACCACGCTAACTTTTGAGCCTAGTGAACCCCCGCTTATTTTATAGCCACCATACTAACCACAGGGCTAAGTGAGCCCCCCGCTTATTTTATAGTCACCATGCTAAGTATTAGGCTGAGTGAGCCCCAGGTTATTTTATACCCACTATGCTAACTAATGGGCTGAGTGAGCCCCAGGCTATTTTCTACCCACCACGTTTACTGGGCTTAGTGTGCCCCCGCTTATTTTATAGCTACCACGATAACCACAGGGCTAAGTGAGCCCCCACTTATTATATAGTCAACACGCTAACTACTGGGCTGATTAAGCACCAGGTATTTTATAATCATCACGCTAACTACTGGGCTGAGTGAGCCCCAGGTTATTTAGTCGCATGAATATGATTTCCAAGGTATATGTCCTAACTTGATTTAGACCATTGCCTATGGTAAGATAAAGCTAGGAAGTAAATTGGTAAACTATGTACCTCGAAAACTCACTTGTATTTTATTAAATATCTGCAGAAATTAACATAGTTTATTAAAATTATATACATTCTTATTAGTTTATGAATCTACTAACTTATAATATCTATATGGTAACTTGGATTATTAGTATTCCCACTTAAAAATTTCTTTTGTAGATTTAATATGATAAACACTAACATGAGACTGACTAAACTTTTACCATTTTCATTTCAACTTAGTTTTAGGAAATTTATCTACATAGCTTTAAATTTTACTGCTTAGTAAGTCTATTATTTCAAAGTATTATTTTTTAGTTCTAATATTCAAAACATATTCATATCGTTTTACATAGTAGGTATCAAATTAATTTAAAGTCATATTAAAAATATATATATACAAATACTATTCTTACCTAACACGCCAGCTAGCTAAGCACCCAACCGTCTCACACCAAGGCTCTGAGAAAAGTGAATGCTTGTTCAAGGCCTTATCAGCTAATATAATCACTGATAAGACTTGATCACGTGACATGTGACGTCACTGTTTAAGTGAAATCACGTGAGCATGTGGTATCATTCAATACGTCACCAATGACGTCAGAGATCACGTGACTAGGTCATAAAAGAACCAATTGCTAATTGCAATTAACAATTTACCTTTAATTGATTTGTATAACATATATAGATAAATTAATACATGATTTTTCTATGTATTATTTCGTAATACATAGCACATGTACCTTGTTTTACGAAATAATAGAAAAATCATGTATTAATTTATCTATATATATTATACAAATCAATTAAAGGTAAATTGTTAATTGAAATTAGCAATTGGTTCTTTTATGACCTAGTCACGTGATCTCTGACGTCATTGGTGACGTATTGAATGATACCACATGATCACGTGATATCACTTAAACAGTGACGTCACATGTCACGTGATCAAGTCTTATCAGTGATTATATTAGCTGATAAGGCCCTGAACAAGCATTCACTTTTCTCAGAGCCTTGGTGTGAGACGGTTGGGTGCTTAGCTAGCTGGCGTGTTAAGTAAGAATAGTATTTGTATATATATATTTTTAATATGACTTTAAATTAATTTGATACCTACTATGTAAAACGATATGAATATGTTTTGAATATTAGAACTAAAAAATAATACTTTGAAATAATAGACTTACTAAGCAGTAAAATTTAAAGCTATGTAAATAAATTTCCTAAAACTAAGTTGAAATGAAAATGGTAAAAGTTTAGTCAGTCTCATGTTAGTGTTTATCATATTAAATCTACAAAAGAAATTTTTAAGTGGGAATACTAATAATCCAAGTTACCATATAGATATTATAAGTTAGTAGATTCATAAACTAATAAGAATGTATATAATTTTAATAAACTATGCTAATTTCTGCAGATATTTAATAAAATACAAGTGAGTTTTCGAGGTACATAGTTTACCAATTTACTTCCTAGCTTTATCTTACCATAGGCAATGGTCTAAATCAAGTTAGGACATATACCTTGGAAATCATATTCATGCGACTAAATAACCTGGGGCTCACTCAGCCCAGTAGTTAGCGTGATGATTATAAAATACCTGGTGCTTAATCAGCCCAGTAGTTAGCGTGTTGACTATATAATAAGTGGGGGCTCACTTAGTCCTGTGGTTATCGTGGTAGCTATAAAATAAGCGGGGGCACACTAAGCCCAGTAAACGTGGTGGGTAGAAAATAGCCTGGGGCTCACTAAGCCCAATAGTTAGCGTGGTGGATCTAAATTAGCCTGGGGCTTACTAAGCCCAATAGTCAGCGTGGTGACTATAAAATAAGCGGGGGCTCACTTAGCCCTGTGGTTAGCGTCCTGGTTATAAAATGACAAGTCTGATTATATGTTTGTGGGTTCGAAACTTGTGCGGTTTAGACGATGGGATTTCGAGTATTCAGAAAAGTCGAAAAAATCATGATGGTGCTCCATATCCTTATAAATATTATGTGTTTGAATATGATAAGTTAAGGAATCTATATCCGTAAAGAATATAACTGCACGATCTTTGTATGTTTTCTTTATAAAATTGTAATGAGAATCATACATAACTAATTTAGATAATTCTAAAATAGAAAATCCAACATAGATGGGTTGGTTCATTAAAATGCTAGTTTTTAGTCGTTCTACAGCGGTTAAATCTTCATCATATGTCTTGAATGATTTAAAAGTAGGCGAAGCTACTAATTTTTTAAAAAAATACATTTCCAGTATGAATTATTAAATCTAATTCACTTATTTCAAATTCTTAACGATAGTCACATAGCATTGGAAAGTGTTTCATAAAGTATACCACGACTCATGATTTTTCCTTCATATTTATTTATTGTCACTTATTGTAGATCCTATTTTATAATTTACGTTAAAATTTTTCATTCATTCCTATCATTTTCTGGGTACTCTGTATATATTTTTTAGGTGTGTATTGTTAGTCTAAATTTTATCGAAGGTATTTCTGTGATAATATAGGTGAGGTAGCGCATTGTGTAATACAGTGTAATGCTGTATAATTAATGTGTATTTTAACTATAATCTCTGTTTTAACAAGACTTGTATCGAATTAGATTCATTAACCTATTTAATTAAAACCAATCTCCTATCGCAAGAATTCTTAAGGATATCTCTTAATTACTATTTTTAATTTTATTTCTTAGTTATTATTTTTTATTGAATACTTAATAAAGCATATATAACGAATCGAGTTGAATGTTTAGGAATAAATTGTGCGTTCTTAAGTCATTTCGAAACAGGCTCCTTCAAACAGACCCCTTCACGAAACTTTTAACCCTAAAACAGGACACTTCACACAACGTTTCGTATTAACAATAGGCCTTTCACAAGCATACTAATGTATATACTTTTAATAGGATTTTAAAATGTTAAACGATATAAGTATTAGATCTAAATATAAATCTTTTTTTTTTTTTTTTTTTTTTTTTTTTACATTCAGTGAATAATTCTAGTCAAAATGCACGCATGTTCGAGCCTGTTAGTTAAATATGACAATACTCCTTCAACGGCATAGTTAAAAGACTAGAAAATTACTAAGCTATAATTACATTTTACGAGTATTCGAATACTACTATTTTAAAAGTATAGCCTATAGAGGGTAAGAGTGAAAAATTCTAAAAATAATCTTGCTCACGCATATGAATTGTATATAGGAGCTTGTATAATATAAAAATAAATTTCATATATCGTCCCATCATGCTGTGTGACTCATCGCATAAATTGTTAGTATGTATTTTTAAAATAATTATTTTAAAAATAAATTAGAGGAAACATGCAATAATACCTATTCTTTTTTGCTTACCTATTCCTTTTTGCCTACCATACATACTGAAAAAATACATTAATATTATATCTATTCATATATTATAACTTTAAACATATAAAGTAAGGATACTTACCTAGATCTTACAACCAACTCATACACTTGCTTTTGGGAGAAATGAATTGAAATGTATTCTTATCAGTAAATCTTATATAGAATGTTATCGCAATCAGTCACGTGATGTTACTAATCTATAGATTAACGATAAGATAATGGACTTGTACTGAAATCATTTCTGGTCTAGTTGCTATACAAGTAGCACGCATGTTTTTTCATGCTGCAGTCATATATTGAAGACGGGATTGCAAGTTTGTGAATAAGGTAAGATTAATTTATGTATATATTTTAAAATGTTAAACGATATACATATTAGATCTAAAAATAAATCATTTTTACATTCAACGATTAATTCTAGTCAAAATTCACGCATTTCAAGCCTGTTGGTTAAATATAACATACACTAATAAGATTCGTTGATGATTCATTTTCTCATATAGGCAATAGTAGCAATCATTTCACATACTACAAGTGTAAAGTATGCAAAATTTATGATTCTGCTTTATAATACCTATTCATTCTGTATTCTACCCTATGCTTTATCCATAACGTTATAATATCCCGTGGTTTTAAGAGATAAGCGAACACGTTTAGTTCTTTTAAGACATGCATGCAGTCGAATTTGGATGAAGTCCAGTACTTTATGATTTAAATATTTAGGTAAGATACATTTATATATATATTTTTTCAATAATAAAACAAAAATTTTTTAAATAATGCCTTAACTATTTAGTACAATATATATTTTATAAAAACAAAGGTTAGTTATTCTATTCATTCCTCAAAAGAAGTTTTTAAGTTAGAATAGTATAAACACAATTTAGTATAATTTTTCTATACTTTACTATACAAAAAGCATAAACGAATGTAATTTTAACATATTTAAAGTTTAATTCATATATCTTATTAGGAGACCCTGCATTTTTTTACAATAACATGCGTCAAATTCATTTAAACACAGGTACATTTAAACAGGTTCAAATTCATTTAAACATCTGTTTGCCTCAAAATTCTTAGGGGTATCGCTTAATGACTAGTTCTTATTTTTCAATGAAGCATTTTAAAACTTAACAGATTAATAACTATATATATATGAAATAATTCGCATACATTTACAGTTTTAAATAGCTCATTTCATTCATTTACCTACCCAAAATGTCTCAGAAACTGATTTAATTTGAGAAAAAGCCCAATAGCCGTATTCCTTATCGCGAATGATTCACCGTGTCAAAGCAAGATCTTCGCTTATCTGATAATATGACTCATTATGATTCAGCGATATTCATGTTGAGGGGGTAACACTCAAATCTTAGTTGCAGTTATAAATATGTATTTTAAAGCATAATCATTCGAAAATTCAATTATTTTTCATGAAACGTTCTACCCTATTTTACAGATTTGTATGATAAATTTGGTAAAACATGAATCTTTTTTCTAAAAACTATATTTTGAATGTTATACTAAAAAGGCATTCGTGTAAAACCTATTTTTACAACGCATGAATACGTATTCATTTGAGAATAGCAGTCCATTTCTTAAAATATCTGTGGAATCATAATATTTTTACAGGGTATATTGTGAAGGGTGCTTTTCATATAAACAGTGATCTTGGATTTTCATGGAAGGTCAGTATCCCTTGTATTTCTGTCGTTGTAATATAATATGAATCTATTGGATTTATTTTGTGAAGGGTTCTTAATATCTATAACTATATATTTTGAACCTATCGATGCATAAGCTGTATTTTTAGCCTGATTAACTTGAATTTTATAAAAAGGGAAAGGTGTAAATTACCTGATTTTAAGAAGGGTTCTTGTGCATAATTGGATTTTTGTGAAGGGACTTTTTTATTCCAAAAGGGAACCCCTACAGTTTTTGTGAAGGGCTTTTTTTTTATTCGAATAGGGCATGTATCTCATTTATTTTATAAAGGGTCCCTATAGTCTAATGCGAGTTCACACTTCGAAGGGTCCCTGTATTTTGAGCCTATCGATGCGTTAGCTGTACTTTTAGCCTAACTTGAATTGAAAAAAAAAGGTAAGGTGTAAATTATCTGATTTTAGGAAGGGTTCTTATGCATAATTGGATTTTTGTGAAGGACCCCTTATTTATTAAAAAGGAGATCTGTTCACTATGCACTCGATGGTAAAATTATATTTTGTTCACATAACACTTCGACAATGTTGGAAAGTGATTCATAAACTATACCGCTACGCATGATTTTTCATTCTTGTTTATTTACACTTTTATATATACGTTAAAATTCTTCTTTTGTACCAATCTGTATTTTTTGAAGTGCGTATTGTTAGTATATCGAAGGGGGCCTCTGGGTAAAAAAAGTGGAGAGGGGAAGGGGGAGGAGGGAGCTATTAAATTGAATACAGTATAATTCATACGGGACCCTATATTTTTTACTATAACCACCGTGGTGATTCCTGGGACCAGGAAGTTTTGACTCTAGGTCACTTCTAGCCAAAAGCTCACACCTTAAGGCAAAATTCATTTCAGTTGAGAGTTTATATCTTAGATTACTTTCAGTTGAAAATCCTACATTTGGCGACTTTTAAAACTAAAAATTCTATTTTTTGGCAATTTTTAAAACTAAAAATCGCAAAAATTTCTTAAGTTCTCCAATTAAAATTAATGAATGACCCTTTTTAATTAAACCCTTATTGACTTTTAAAATTCACCTGTAATATACTCTAACATATATATGGAATACCCTACTCTAGTTGAAAAAATATTTGCTTCGAAAAATGTCAAAGTTCCCCAATTAAAATTAATGAATGACCCTTTTTAATTATTATTTTTAATTATTCATTCACTTCTACTGCATATACTCCTATTCAAACTGTATACTCTCGTTGAAAAAAAAAATTGCTCTGAAAAAATTCCAAGTTCCCCAATTAAAATTAATTAAATTTGTAATTCTTTAAAATTCACCTTGTACTGTAATAGATATTTCTCCGCGAAAAAAAAAAAAATCTCGCCAAAATTTCTTAAGTTCTCCAATCAAAATTAATTAATGACCCTTTTTAATTAAATCATTATTGACTTTTAAAATTCTCCTCTAACATGTATATCGAATACCCTACTCTCGCGAAAATTCTTAAGTTCTGCAATTAAAATTAATTAATTACTATTTTTAATTAATTAATCATTCACTTCTACTGTATACACTCCTAATCAAACTGCATACTCTCGTTGAAAAAAAAAAAAAAAAAAAAAATTTGCTTCGAAAAATTTCTAAATTCTCGCAATTAAAATTAATTAAATTTCTAATTCGCTAAAATAAATCCCTTGAAACACACCTCGTATTCTAGTAGGAAATTCACCGCGAAAAAAAAAATTTGCTTCAAAAAAATTTCTAAGTTCCCTAATTAAAATTAATTAACACTAATTCTTAATTAATCCCCTTATCTTAGGTGGTGGAGGAGGGCACTTCGGTAGAAGGTGTTGCACTTTGGGAGAAGGTGCGCACTTTGGGAGGAGGAGGAGGTGCGCACTTTGGGAGGAGGAGCACACTTTGGGAGGAGGAGGAGGAGGGCACTTCGGGAGGAGGAGGAGGTGCTGCACCTTGCACCAACTCCACACTCCACCTCCTGGGGTCGGATCCCCATTTTCTCTCTACTGCGCACTGTAGTAAATTTTGCCCTCTGCGAATTTTTACATTTTTAGAGGGTTTTATTTGGGTTTCTTGGCGATTTTTACTCATTAGTAAAAGTATTTCGGTTTTAATCTTTTAGCCCTATATTGATATATTTTGTCCTTTGCGATTTTTGTATGCAACTTTTACTGTTTTTCCGCAATAAGCTATGATTTTTTCCACATTAGTAAAAGTAATCCTGTTTCAATCTTCTAGTCCAGGGATGGCCAACCTTTTCTCGCGGCGAGCCAAATTTTAAAAGCAAAGTTGTTTGCTGGGGCGCAGATTTTTTTTTTTTTTTTTACTAATTTTAGCAAATTTTAGAACTTTTTTGTACCTGGTGGGTAAAAAGAAATAACTCTTTTTGAATCTATTCGATTTTTGTGAAGGTGCCTGCTCTTTTTTCTGTTTCTTTTTTCTTTCTTCTTCTTTTTTTTTTTTTTTTTTTTTTTTTTTTTTTTTTTGTGAAGTCCTTTGTATTTTGACCCTCACTCGTATCTATAAAAAAAAGGGTGGAGGAACTGATTTTAACAAGGGTCTCCGTAACATAACATCTAACCATTCCTTTAGAGAATGTAGGCTTTTTCATTCAAACAGGGGACGTATCCCATTTTTTGTGAAGAGTCCCTGTATTTTGAACATAATTTTTACCCTAACGTTTTTTTTTTTTTTTTTTTTTTTTTTTGTGTGTGTGTGTGTGTGTGTGAAGGGCCCGCTCTATTATTTGGGCACTCTGTGTCGCTAGCCTCAATCGTATCTAAAAAAATAAGAGGTGGGGGGGGGGGGGGAAGATCCAGGCCATCCTTAACACAATTAATGATTTCTAAATAATTCTGCAGAAATTTACCGGTTTCTCATTTATTCTTTGTTGATATTTTAAAAAACAATTTAAAACTCTAACACAGTCAAAACATTCCCTCTCCCGAAAAGATCGTATTGTACTCTAACAGGCTTCTTATCTCCTGCAAAAAGGGGTGAACGAACCACGAAAATTGCGTCGAAATCCACCCTAAAAAGTGGAGAAGGAATCCTCCGCTACCCTCTTCCTCCATCTCCACCTCCGCACCTCACGTGGCCTAGAAATGATTTATACCCTACTCAAAATGTAATATATTAGACAATGTTCCAAAATCTAATTTCTTTTATGAATGTCAAAAAATCGCCGCGAGACTAAAAAAAAAATCCTAAAAATTGCATTGAAAAACGCATAAACTTCAAAAATCGCGGGGGACAAAATTTACTATATTAGGCTGAAAGTTCGAAACCAAATTTTTCTACGAATGTGAAAAAATCGCCACTGAACACGGCTGGTTGATTTATTTTATGACAGCCGATTATCTACTCGAGGGATATAGGTCCTAGGGGGGAGTGCCCTCCGTGGGGGTCTTTCTAAGGGATCCTAACCCGTATTTACGGCGAGGTTCGAAGAAAACCAGGTAACCGGAATCCTTTCAATGTAATTATATACAACTTCTTTGATTGTAATTAATGCAATGTACTCCGTATTTTTATTCTAAAAAAATAAATTTATCTTTCTCTCTTTTTTCTTAAGTTTCGAGACATATAATGGATTATATGTTCAAAATATGCGATGCAAATGCCGCACTTCTAGTGGTGCAACCCTGAGACGGCCGTCTCATCAGCCTCACATCTGGCGCTGGCCCTGCAAGAGACAATCTCCTGCGGACAATCCCATGTTATTGAAGAGAGAATCTAAAAAAGATCCCCCCCCCCCCTTCCACCAATCCCCATTGTGACTTTTTCTGGATAATTGGGAAGAAAAAGAAAAAAATTGCATTTTTTGAAAATCCTATGTTATTAAAAAAATGTTTAAAATGTATGAAAAAAAAAGAAACTTTTTTTTTATTTTCCCAGTGACTTTTTCTGGATTATTAAGAAAGAAAAAGGATAAATAAACTTTTGTTTTCTCTGTTCATTATTATTATTATTATTATTATTATTATTAGAAATTTTGGCATTACTTAAATAATTAAATAATACGAAATAATTAAGTAATTATAAATAGAATATATCAGATGCAAAAATTAAAAAAATTCGAATTTCTAATTTAACTTTCAAGGAGAATCAATACCTACTTGATTTAAACAGATTGTTTAAACTCTATTTTCACAAGGATAATTTTATGTAATTATTAAACCAAGATTTGGAAAAAAAAAAAAAAGAATATATTATTATTTTTTTTAACATTGTTAGTGAGATTCTTAAACAAAAAAAAAAATCTGGGGAAACAATAAGTTTCCATATAATCATAATACATAATACAGTGTCGAAAATTCCTATTTGGGCGGACTTCCGTAGTATTTCCAAATAATTGAATGTATATGGTGTCACCATCTACTGGTGTTCAGAAGAACAATAACCAAACCAGTTTCAATATATAATCAATTTTATAATGATAAAAATGACTAACATATATCCTTAATATGAACGTTAATAAAGAAAATATACATTACAAATAAACTAATAAAAATTTCGTAATATATTTTTTTAGTAAAAAAAAAAAAAAAAAAAAAAACTCTTCAATATTACAAATAGAAAAAAAAAAAAAAAAAGATATTGCAAAGAAAAGAGAAGAAAAAATATATTATTATTGCCAATTTTTAGAAAAGAAATTTTTAATTTTTTTAGAAAATGTAAACTATTTAAGTTTAGTGCATCAGTTAGTCTAATTAAGAGTCGTTTTATTTTTGGTTTATTGTAACTGAGGTTTTCATAAAATTTGTATAACGTCATAATTTCATGTCCACTAATGATTGATGCAGTGATTTTTCATTCTTTTTCGATAGAAAAATTAATGGTTTGTTTAAACCTCATTTTGAAATTTTCTTTTTTCCAACTTTAGCCGAGCAGGTGTAAAAATCCCGAATATAAAATTGTAAAAAGTCAAATGGCCGAACACAAATTATTCATATTTTTTAAAATTATGCTCTTAAGAAAAATGCCCAGTAATTGTGATGTTATCACTGTCTAATTCCAGTTCTTCCAATTACATATTACTTTAGAAAATGAAAATTAATGTATTATAATTGTAATAATAAAAAAAAAATGTAGTAGGAAATAAAGATTTTTAAAATGACTTTTTCAGATTTTAATTGTATGGTGGCGCCATCTGTTATTGTTCGGGAAAATGAAAATGTCAATCAGAAAGTCGAATTTTGAATGATTTCCGCTTTTGGAAGTCCAGGAAAAACAACAACAACGAAAGTTTGATTTCAGTTCGGAGCTGAAATATTTTTTGTATATTTTTCATCGGCATTTCAAGTATCGACGAATCCATAGGATGTGTAGGAGGGGGTGGGGAGAGTTGTCCTCCCCTGAGGTAGAGTCCTGCACGGGTTGGGTTGTACCAACGCCCCCTAGATAAGAAAGCCTTGACACTCGTCACAAAAACGTCATACCAAGCAGGCAAAACAAAAAAAAAAAAAAAACGAACAACTCGCATATTTCGATTTCGATGGCTCGTTGAATTATTAACTATTAGTCGTAAACTGTAATTATTAATTCTATAAGCCAATGAAATCGAAACATGCAAGGTGTTTGAATTTTTTTCTTTGTTTTGCCTGCTTGGTATGACGTTTTCGTGACGCGTGTCACGGCTTTCTTATCTAGGGGGCGTTGGTTGTACCCGACCCGAACCCGCAAACCGCAAATTCCATTTGAAGTCAACCCGCAAACCGACCCGAACCCGACAAAAAAAATTTCTGGACCCGCAACCCGACCCGAACCCGCAAAAATAATTTTCGGCGACCCGCAACCCGACCCGAACCCGCAATACTTCAACCCGCAACCCGACTCGCACCCGCAATGATAGGACAATAAATCATGTTTTATTGTAATGCTATAATGAAAAGTAATGTACAATTATATCTCTAATACCAATTTTATATTTTATGTAGAAAAATGGATAAATCTGTATTCTTTAATATTCAAATATAGTGAAACCTCGGAATAGCGGGAACCTCGAGATCGTTGAATAGAGTCCTGCAGCGGGTCGCGTTGCTTTTATTTATTTTTTCGGGTCGGGATGACTTATTTTCTTTCTGCGAGTCAGGTTCAACCTTGAATAATTCTTCCGGCTCATATTAAGTTTTAGCATGTCCGATTGTTGGGATTTTCACAAAAAGTTTGAACAGAACTATGAAAATAAATACGTATTTGAATGTGAATAAGTCAGGGATTTGAAAAACTACTTTTTTTTAGTAGCGAACTACAACTACTTTATCAAAAATGTAGTTAACTACAACTACAACTACTTGTTTTAAAAAGTAGCGACTTTCAAAAGTAGTCACTATTTCGCTACTTTTAGATTTTGTCGAAAGATTCAATCTACACTCGAAATTGAGGACAAGGAATTATAATTCTGTACTGGTCGGGTTGTGCATCCGACCCGAACTTGAAAATTTTGCTTAAAGTCAACTCGAAACCGACCCAAACCCCAAAATATTTATACCCGAATTCGACTCGAAACCGGAGGAACAGAAAATTAATCCATATTTCAATACAATTATGAAAAAGTAGTCCACAAAGAAGATACCCCATATTAAAACATTAGATATAATAATGCGTTAGTATATGAATGGTAGGGTTAACCGCAAGAAAATTTATTATTTTCGTGAGTTAGCAATTTGTTTTGTTTTATCAGCAAGAGCCAATGGAAAAATCTATAACACTGCAACTCAGATTTGTCGCTGACATTCGCAAATTGTTGCACAGAACACAGTTTGTAAAAAAAAAGCGAGTTATGATCATGTGATTAGAAAAATGGCACTTTTTCCTTCTTTCCAAGTAGCGTTAAAGGTCAATTTTCGAGAGTATCCGCTATGGAGGTCTTATTGTATACATATTTTTAACCTGCAACAATATTGTGTACATTTTTTTGGAAAAGCGGGTCAACCCGAACCCACAATACCTCAACCCGCAATCCGACCCGAACCCGACCCGCAACAAAAAAGTAGATGTCAACCCGAGCTGAACCGTACCGCAACGAAAAAATATAGTGCCAACCCGACGCGACCTGAACCGCGGGTCGGGTCGGGTGCGGGTAAAAGCGGGTAACCCGACCCGACCCGATGCAGGACTCTACCCTGACGGACTCCTATTTGGGCTCCTCCAGTGGCGTAGCCATCTGTTGGGGAACGCTTGTACACTCAGCACTCACTGGACAAATTCATAATTTAAAAGTCTACGCTTTATTATGAATAATTTCCAACTATTTTATGGCCTAAATAATATTTAAACTATTAATCAATAATATTTTTATCACTCTACAGTTGAAAAGTATATTTGCTTCGCGAACGGAATACTTACGTTAGAGCAGATATTTCTCCTCTAAGGTCTAATACGATTACAATCCTGTGTATGTGTTTATTAACTGGTGCATCGATGTATTTGTGGGGAAAAAAAAGAAGCTGAGAATTGAGCTTACGATCATAAGATTGTTTGATATTAAACTATTCATTATATGTTGCTTTTATGAAATAACATGCAGGATTGCCCAAATCATACACAAAACAGAAATAAGCGGACACAATAAAAAATGCCCTCATATCTTAACTTCGTTCACAGGCATGTGTTCTTCAACGAATTATTTTTAATTCCGTTGTAGTCCGCGATTCCTTTTTTCTGTTTTTTTTTTAAGCAAAATCAATTTGTCAACCGATCGCGGAAAAAAATCGCGAATTCTACGAATTGGACTTGAAAAAAATAGTTAAGTTGGCAAATTGGTCGCGGAAAAAATCGTTAATTTTCTCAAATGACCGTGGAGAAATACTGCGCATTTTGCCAAAGCACGCGGAAACAAATAGCGATTTTTATTAATAGTTCTGGGAAAAAAATCGCAAAAGATTGTGCAAAAAAAAAAAAAAAAACAAAAAAAAAAAACAAAAAAACAACAACAACAAAAAAATTGCGAATTTTGTATTTATAAAATTATCGTGAATTATTGCAGAAAATTATCGCGAAAATCGTCAAAGAAAAAAAAATCACGAATTTAGTCAAACAATCGCGAAAAAAAAGGGGAATTTTGTCAAAGATCGCGCCAAAAAATTGCAAATTTTGGCAGTCAGTTGCGGAAAAAGACTCCTGAATTTCAATAAACGATTGTAGAAAAGAATCGTGAATTTCATCAAAAGATCGCGAAAACAAATAGCATTAATAGCAAAATTTATTTCGTCAATGGTCCAAAAAAAAAAAAAAAAAAAAAAAAAAGAAAAGAAAAATGTGAATTTCGATAAATAAGTAACGGAAAAAATCAATTCCGTGAATGTTTCGCAAAAAAATTGCGAATTTTGGAAAATAATCACACACACACACACAAAAAAAAGGGAAGAGAGAGAGAATTTCAAGAAATAATCACGGAAAAAGTCGTGAAATTAATTAATAACTAATAATAGTTACTAGGTAATCAGCACACGAACACCATCAAGATGTTACAAAATTTGCAAATGTTGTGATCCATAGGGATAAGAAAATTTTCATCAATGATTTTCTGTCGGTAAAAATTTTCTGCAATCATTTTTTGCTTTCCTCTTCAGACTAATGATCTAAATTCCATACAATTCAGAAGTCTGCAAAACCCTTGGTCTCAGGTGACTTGCTCCCTTGCTCTGAGGTCACTTGCTCACTTGGGTCGAGCAACACGACCCAATCCGCAGTACGGATCGAGTCGGGTTGACGCGGCTTTTTCTCGTTGCGGGTAAGGTTGACTTGGAACATTTGACTACGGTCACGACATATACTATGTCCCAATGGACTATTTTTTCTATTAGTACGACTTTTTGAAATCTAATCTCTGTCATACACTTATATTAGGATATTTTCAAGAGAAATCTACCACAAAGAATTTTTTGGGAAATTATAGAACGATTTAATGCCAAATTAGACGCTAATCATGCCCCGTAATCAAAGGGTTAATTGTTTCGGGTTCAAGTTGGGTTTTCACTATTTTGAGTAGGGTTCGTGTTATCCATATTTTTAAAGAAATCCTGAATATTTTCAGATGAAAAAACTCATTTTTGTGCATAAAAGACGACATTTTTATTAGGTGTATAGTTGTAGACCCCCATTTAACTCCCTTAGTGGTTGAATTTCTAAAATCGCTAAAATACGTGTTTAATTATTTTTTTAGTAGATTTGTTATCTTGAATTTCACGCTCTTACCTAAAACTGCTGATGAGATATGGTGAAAATGTGAAATCACAGAAAATTTTTGACCCCATTTAACCGGGGCCTCCGAGATGTCGCTGTGTGTCCTTGGGTTAAGGACACACAGCGACATCTCGGAGGCCCCGATTTAACCCACTTAGTGGTTGAATTTCTAAAATCGTCTGAAATACATGTTTAACTATTCTTTAGTAAAATTGTTAACCCGAATTTCACGCTCCTACTTAAAACTCCTGCTGAGATATGCCGAAAAAACGAAATTATCTAAAAGTTTCGACACCCCATTTAACCCCCTTAGTGTGTGAATTTTCAAAAATCATTTCTTAGTGGGTGCTTACATTGTGTAAAGAACATGTCTTCCAAATTTCATTGTTCTAGGACAAACGGTTGAGGCTCGGCGTTGATAATGAGAAAATCAAGCTACTCTTTTATAAGTATAGATTGAAACTGGTGTATGAAATCGGAGACTCTAAGCGGCTATTTGGAAGGGAGGAAGATAAATAAACCACAAATTTGACGGCAGTAAGAGATTAAAAGCATAGAGCTTTTAATCTCTTACTGCCGTCAAATTTGTGGTTTATTTAAAAATCGCATTATTATAACCAAAGTTGTACTTTATCACAAAATGCTGATTTTTGTACAGAAAAAAGAAATAAAACGCTAATACACAATGATGTAATTAATAATGCGAATAGGGATTATTAATAAAGAAGGGGAGAGGGGGAAACTACTTTTTATTAAATATCGTATTTAGTCCACATGGCATATATTATTATGACAGAGCAGAATAGCGGGATTCGCCGATCGGGCCGATTCAGATATTCGAAAAAGTGAAAAAAAAAAAAATAGACCGGTAAATTTTTATTTTATAAAAACCATGACTTTTTATTTTGGAAAAGGAAATTTATTTAGATTTATTAATTAAAGGATAAAGGGTTTTGATATAGGAATATTAAAGGAAACCCTTTGTGCGATCTTCGATCATACTTACCCACTTGTTTTTTATTAATATAGATAGATAGATAATGCTTTACTTTTTAAATCAAGATCGGAGGACACTCAAGGTTCATGATCTTTTCTAGTTCAGTGTACTTTAAAATTAATGACACATGAAAATGTACTCATTCACGGTTAAAAATTGAAATTAAAGGTGGATACCGCCTGCTTCTGAATATTTTTATTAGCTGACGATTGCTACTATAGTTTGGAAATTATTGCACTTAATGTTATTGCAACGGAGGTTACAAGAAAGGTTTTGTAACAGTTATTCAAACGTATTTTTTGAAAAAAAAAAAAAAATTTTTTTTTCATGATAAAATTTATTTTTTATGTAAATGAATTTTCAGATTTAAAATTTAATGAGTAACAAATTTTTTACATTAAAAAAAATAAGAGTTGTAACATTAAATGGCATATACAAGTGTAAATCCATTCATATATATATATTTAAAAAAAAAAAAAAAAAAAAAAAAAAAAAGAAGGAAAATAAATAAATAATTTATAAATTACCAATCTTCATCAAATATATTTTTAATGTGTTATATTATGTAAAAGCACTATATATTTTAAAAATATCTCCCTATTCTAAAAAGACGTAACTAACGCTGCTGTTGCCGTAATTGAATTTATTGTGACTTTTTCACTTTCTCGGCCAATTCTGCAAAAACTATTCTATATAAAAACATGAAAATTGGTAGTGTTATAGAGAAATGCATGATAAACACGTTGAAGCAGACAATTATTATATCGAAGAATTATTTCAAGCGCTATTTATTATTGAAATCGGTCAAGATAGTTCAATTACACAAGTTTTATAGCATCAAAAAGTATGGATACCAATTTAACCATCTTTTGCAGGCATATACTTGACTGGATTGTTGTCTGCAATGTACAATCATATTTTTAAATTGTCTAATTTTTGAAGTTTTTGCCAATTTTTTATTCCAAATTTCATCATTTGAATACAAATTTAATTCATACTTTTAACTAGCCGCTTTTTTCTAGTGTCAGATTTTAAAAAGTCCAAATAATAATAGTTCTGAGCACTTTCATTTAAAAAATATAGTTATACGTGACTATTAAAAAAGAAAGAAAACTTTAAAATAATTAAATTATTACTGCAAAAAGCATTCAAAGGGGATAATTACGTCATATTTAAAATTATTTTTTCTTTATAGCGTCTAAAAGAAAACTTTTCTTCTTTGCAATATAAAAGTCTGGGAGGAAACAACATTATTTACCTAACCATTTTATACAAGCTGATTTTCGAATGTTTAATTGATCTTATTTAATTAATCACGAAAACAGCCGTCAGCTGCGGCCTTCGGAATTGATAAATCCTTCAGGTAAAGAGAAACGAATGACAACCCGTTTGTAGAATATCGTTCCATTTTTCGTAATCGGGTAATTTTTTAAAAATAGGACAAATTAGCCTGTTTTCACAGCCTGCGGGGTCTGGACGAGCGTAGGGTGCATAGTCCCTAGTTCTTTCAAAAATTAAGTACCGCGAACTGAAAAAGTAACATTTTTCTGTAGAATTATCATATATATTATTTCTCCTGTCAACATAACTTTTTCACAGAAAATACGAAACGCAGAACGACGAATGAGATACAATATGAAAGGATTTGGAACAGGCTTCTGACATAGCACACTTACATTTTCCTAAAACATGTTTTTTGATTAAAATTTGCTGATAATTAAAAATTAAATCGGCATTGTTTTCATAAAAGAAATGAAAGGTTTTCCTCAAATTACTGTTGCCAAAAAAGTAAAATACCACATTATATGATGCTCAGATTATAAAAAACACCGCATAGGTTTATTTTATATTTATGATTAAAAAGTGAAATTGAAATGTTTAGATTTATATTTCTTTATCCTTAATTTTTCTTTAGAAGTTTAAACCTGCATCTAATAAATATTACATATTGATAAAAAATATTAGATTGCAGTGCGAAATCCTCGCACGGGCCCACTGGTCTTTCTTTATTACAAATTTTCACTATTACAAAATTATCTTTCATAAAATTTATTAATAGGCAGGACGATATAAGTATCACTATATCAATAAATCTTTCATTTTCATATGAGAACTATTTTTGTTTTTAAAAAGAAATGTCGTGCTTCAAATCTTCTGTCTTTTGTTATGCTTATAAAAGATTTGAAAATAAGCTTAAACAGACACAGAGAATTTAATCTGCATGCAATAACCCAAAAATACTTAAATCTTAAAGCACTCTTTTCATTTTTCTTTACTTTCTCAATAGAATAATAAATAATACGCAGGGTGATAACATGTCATAGTTGATTCAGAATGTAGAATATTTAATAACCAACTCGTTTCAAAAGATTTCAAAAGACACAAAAAGCTCTTTTGAACTTTGACGCGTGCGATGCCGTTCATTCGACTCTAATATTTTACAAAATGAGGAGTGATTTATTTCCGATACATGAGAAAAATACTTATCTTTTGAATATGTTCGTAAAATTGATTTTTTAAGAAGAAATCGATGTGTTTTATTTCAGTTGATACTGTATAAAGCATATTTTTATGGGAATCAAGAAACTATATACCAGATTTAAAGTATTGTTAATGCGTTAAAGAATTAATTTTCACGCCATATAAATATTAATATCAGCTTCATTATTAATTTAGCAGATTATTTAACGTCTTTTAATTTTAAATGCAATCTCTTAAATCAGTTTAATCATTTCTTATTCGCTGATATTTTAAGCTCAATGAATATACTTTATATTTGCAGAACTTCCCGGGGTTACCAGAGTCCGGGATGATAATCTTTAATATACCTAAATCAATGTTGAATTCAGGGATTTTTCTCCGTGAGGGATTTTTGAAGTTCCGGATATTGTGGAGTTCCGGCGGGGAGGATATTGTACTTAGCTCTAAAGTATCTCTCAAGATTGTCTCCCGCACCCCCTTCCCTTTCCCCCATAATCACAACTTTCTTAATTATGATCCGATTTAAGCAGGATCTTCTTTCACATACCGAGTCATTTGATTACCAACTAAACATTGATATTATTTTTGCAACTCTTGATGACCACTATTTATGTACAATAATAAAAATTTTAGGCTTTTTTTACTGTTTTAACATTCCATTCCTTGCTTTAGAGCCACGTTACTCAGGGTTCTCGCTAGTTAAGTTGTATCTCCTAAGTTTGTTTCCTCTCCCCTCTCCTTAGATATTAGAGTCCTGTACTGGTTGCGTTTAATTCTACCCGAACCGAAAATTCCATTTGAAGTCACCCCGCAACCCGATCGGAACCGAAAAAATAAATTTTTTCGACCCGAACTCGACAAAATAATTTTCGACACGATATTTCTACCCCGAACCTCACCCGCAACACTTCAACAAGAATCCGATCCGCAACCCAAACTGAAAGGAACTCAATTCATGTTTTTATGCAATTATAAAAAGTAATCTTCAATTATATCTCTATTCCCTAATACCAATTTAATCTTTTGTATGGGCCACAATTAAAGTTATGATTAGTGAGAGAGGAGACAGAGGGTAAACTTGAAAAATACAACTTAATAAACTAGTAAACCTACATAACTAGGCTCTAAATTGAAGAGATAGCAATTTAACATGGAAAAAAAAAAAGGCCCTTATACGAAATTTGACAGCATCTTTGCTACTAAAATAGTAAAATCGAAAGAATAAATATATTATATATTGCTATGAAATAAGTGCCAGAAATATCAATCTATTGTCTAATCTTCCTTAACACGATTCACTATCAAATTTCCTGCCAATTGATCGATAAGTTTAGGAATTATTCTTTTTAAGTTATCTGTGTGAGAATCGATTCTAAAACATCGATACTAGAATTTAGGAATAGAATATTTTTTTGATCGATGTTCTTTTATACGTTATCGATGTTTATCTATTCTCGATTTTTCCAGAATCGCTCATCACTAATCTTCTATGCATAAACTAATTAATGCTGCTAATTAATGCATAAACTAATTAATGCTTAAATATTTATCATATGGAATTTCATCCTCAATTATATCGAACAAATCCTATTTTATAAGGATCTTGCGCATTTTAAATTTACATATAGAATAATTTTAATTATCAATGCTTAGTTTCGTAATATTATTATCTTTCAAGGAGGACATTTTGTTTACATTTAATATAATTTCGTTCGTTTCGTTTTGTTTACTACAGCTAAAAATGTTTAAAATTTTATTTTATTTAAAATAATTTTATCACTATTCATAATCTGTAAGAATTATATAATCTTTCAAATTGATTTTACAGTAATGTGAATAACATAGCCTTACCTTTATTCTGTCCGGCGGGTCCCTCTTGGTGATCCTGACTCGGCCCCTTAAGTGGGGAAGATGACCAAGAGCCAAGCATTGCGCGACTCTCCGTCGAGTTGTTCCGATTCGGCCCCTTAAGTGGGGAAGATTACCGGACTCTCGACACAGGATATGTTCGTCGACACGATGGGGATAGGAGACGGACGGACTGCTACCTTATCGTGGTCCGCCGGTAGAAAAGGGACGTCCGAAAGCCGGGGACACCACATTAGCCCACGAGGGTTTGATGGAGCCCTATGGGGACTGTGTGTGTGGGTTGTCCCCCCCCCCACTCGTAAGAGCGAGTTCTCCACGGCGCAAGGACACAGCCAATGCTCGGAACCCAGCTCCGTAGGTGGTGGAAGGATGTCCCGTAGGCCAATCCCAATTGCTCGGGCAAGGGAGCCCCCTAGGGGAACCCTCTGTTCTTGTGCCGAGGTAGGTAACGTTGGGAAAAGGCAGGCTAACAGTAGCTGGGCCGTCTCCAAAAACTTATCCGAGGAATTGACGGCAGCAGGATCGAGCTTTGTAGAGCACGATGCGTGGTGACGCTGTAGTGCGCTGGGCGCTGGGAGATATGGCATGCAGCAACTATCTGCACCGTACCAGCCGCAGAGGTGGAATAGTTACCGGCGCGTGGGAAACAACACGCGGCCCGCAACCACCACGTCATCCGCTGCAGCTGAAGCAGTTGTGTGCCGACCTCAAAGGTTGAGCAGCGCAAGTGGTGCCCTAATCCAAGTGGGGTTACAGTCCGTAGGCGGCTCCTCAGGTCGCTGTCGACAAAACCACATCTTGGTGGGGGATCACGCACTTATTGTGTTGTCTGACTACGAGGAACCCGGTGGGAGGCTCGCCGACTATCGCGGATCGCGGCGGCGATCATTACCAAAACTAGACTCCTCAGGTCGATACCCAGTGCAGCGCGTCTATGCGTAGTCAAAGTTTTTTGTGGCCGACGGTCGGATGAACAGGCGTCTTCACCTAATTTTCACGCTACTCACCTCGACCGGCACCGCTTCTTTAGCGCTTTTGCAGGAATTTTCCATGCCCTGCAGAGTCCGGTAATGGTTCTAAACATAACTTTCTGTTGTTTCTAACATTTTTGTGATTTGTTTTATTTGTTGTTTGTGTTTGCATGTGTTATTTAAACATGTGGATGAACCTCTCAAATGGAGTCGATCGGGGACCGTCCGTATTTCGCTGCTGTAGCTCACCGAAAGCAAAGCCAGTTGGGAGGGGACAACCCTAGCCAAGGCGTGACTATGCGTCAGGGACCGAGTTTCTTCGTGGTCCCGGGTTGGCGAGAAGTTCCTTCTTATCGCATTAGCGATAACCGCAGCAGAAGAGCTAGTCGTTTTCTCCTTTCCTAGGACTAGATATTCGGATACCACGGGACAGCAAGAGTCGTCGGGAGAGCTCGGCATATGACCTAGTGACTGGTTCCTCTTATGGGGTTCCGGTGACGCAGACATCGGGGCCTTCTGGCGATTCATCAGGTGTCTTCGTGGAGGTCCCCCTCTGAATACCGGAACCTCCGAATATCGCAGCGACCTATGTCGTCGACACTTGGGTTAAATCGGGGGTGATGCGCAGGTGGCGGTGCCCCGGCTGGCCGCAGCGAACACGGGAGGCAGATCCTGCTGTGCGCGTTATATGTTCCTCAAGACATGGGTGCGATGGTTGAGACGCTGACGGGCACCACTCCGGCGCAGCTTAGTTTTATCTTTATTCTGTACTTGCAGAAATAAATTGAAGATTCTTCTCGGCTTGTAGTAAAATGAAACGATAAATTAGTTGAAGAAAAGCTCTTCTACATTTTTAAATCGATATGTAAGGTGGTTGCCCCTGATCTGTCCATGATAAAGTTTAAGAATTTTCCCTGCAGTCATTTTGAAAAAAGTCAAAACCATTTTATTTTTTTTTAACGTTCTCAGGTTAATGGACTTTCATAAGTAATATTGCATTCATTGTGAAAATAGTTTTACGAGTCCAAAAAAACGGAATTACAAAAGTCTACCAAGTGGCCATATCAGGAATATGTGCACATGACATGGAGACCATTGTTCCATACTTCAGAAATCGTGATTTTCTTCATGAAAATGTTGTTTTGTTAAATAAAATAATTTTTTGTATAAAATAAATAAACATGATACTCAATAAATCTTTTTGTTATTCAAAATTGGATTTGAAACAGGATTTTTCATAAAAAAAAGTTGTTTACAAAATTGGCATTACAATTTAAATTTTTATTTAGAAAAAATATTAGAGTTTAAAACATCTGTTAAAACAAATTACTTATTGCAATTGGAACAAATAAAAATGTCTTTATCATAGGCTTGCATGGTGTATTTGATAAGGCCACCTGGATGGCAATATCAGGAGCTGGTCAGCTGTCACGAAAATAGGTTGATTTTGAAGAACTCGTAAAATATACACCTTCAACGACAGCACCAATTGATAGAGCATTAAAAACTGAACAGAATATGATGATATTAAAAAAAATCTTTTTAAAACGTGCATAAAAGAAGAAGACTTATCAGATTAAAAACAAGAAGCGATCACACGAAAAACATAAAATAGGAAATTAGTGTCAAATTCCACAACCTAGCTGAATGGCAAATAATCACATGATATGCTAGGAGGCTCCTTCACGGTATGCTCATGCCATTTAGAGTATTTTTGGTTAGTTAACATATAATAGGGGGATGGCCATATCAGGAACTTGGCCGTAACAGTGGCACCCAGGGCCTGTTTACCGAATAGGCCCGTGAAGCCCGAGCTTACCCACTGAAATACAAAAGGGGCCCCCAAAGTTACTTTCCAAAATTAATTTTTATGGGGAAAATTTCAGTCAGGGTAAAAAAAAATATATATATATTTCTTCTTAATTATAGCTTCTAAATTTTTCCTCAGACTATTAATGATACGTTTATACTCTATTTTTTTCTGTTGATTATAATAAATAGTATAAAAAGAGTGATTAAATGCAACTTATTTTCATTTTTCTTATGTTTTACATTTTTAATTTCAAACGTGCTAAAATAACAGAAAATTTAATCTGTATAATTATATTTTGTTTATATTCATAAAGAGTGGAGAAATTATATAAAATATGGAGAATAGGTTATTTAAATAAAGGGGAAAGTAATTAGTATTCAGGTGATACCAAATTTCTGTTTATAAAATAGAAACAAAATTGTGTTGCAGCCAAGAATAAATTTACGTCAAATATTTGTTGTCCCTGCATAGTTCTGAACACTGGCAAATCCTGCAAATTGTAAAGCATAAAATATATTTTGATGTTCAAATATTAGCACCTATTCCATATTTGTAAATTCAGTTCCAAAATTAATTTGTTATTTATAATTATGTATATAATAAAATATTTTTATATGTATATAGGTAGTTTTAGTTTAATATTAAAAGTGTTGTTTATTCGAAAATTTTATGGTAAAATTTCAAATTGTTGGAGCATAATTGGCAGAGTGAAAGGGGGTCCCCTACTTTTAAGTCTTAAGCGGGCCCTGGTGGCACCTATCTTATATTGACTTCATTGCAAATATGACAGAAGATGCGTATTTAAATATGAATAAACATGACATTGAGTTACTATCATCACATACTACACAAAACCAGAACAGAACATTACATTATAAGAACACAGGGAAAAAATTGACAACAAAGTCCTTTTCCAGAGATGAAGCAGGTACGGCCATGTAGTGACAGAAAGGAAAAGAAAAAGTATACGAGTCGCTAGATTAGCATATAAATGCGTGAAGTATTTATAACAGGTTTACGTTATTTCTCAAGATTATTGCTTACTTTTTAAAATGCTGTTACACAACTTTAGTACCACTTGTATGATTAAAACGATTTCAAATATTACCGTAAACACAAAAATTCATGAAAATAATCATCTTAAGTTTTACATGTACATATTGCATTTAAAGTTTTAAAAATAAATATATACAATTTTTTTTTAATCTATAGTGTTTGTTCTTTTTAAAAACTTAAAAGTTTAGTTAAAGTTGAGGTACAGAATATAGTGTAGTAACTTATCCAAAAAGATTTAAAGTTGTATCAAATATTGTACTAATGGGTTTTGATATATTTAATTCCATCTTTGAAATAAAGATGATACCTACCTAATACCACTTGCTAGATATCCTAGTAAAAGATTCAATATTTCCAAGAATAAATCGATGCAGTGTTTTTGAGTATTCTCTTCTACTATTTTCAGTATTATTATATGTATAAAACATGATATACAATAGAGACTTTTTGCCTTAAGTGTGAATAAAATGTGCCCCAAATCGTTTCGAAATACAAGAAGAAAAGTCTAGAAAGAGTTTCTATGCTATATAACTTTTTGAACTTGACAGCAAAATTAAAGCGTTTTTTCATTTTGTTTCCTAGCAGAGTTGGGTAGCGATTCCCCCCTCCTGCTATCTATCTATCAGATTTTATTTCCAGAGAGTCTTCTTGTATTGAGATTCCAAATAAATGATCAGTGCATTTTTTAAAGATTAACGGTAAAATTCCATCTTAATATTTATTTTATTTTATTTTATTATTTATTTATTTATTTAATTTTAGCAACACAATGCTATGATGTAAAACTCACACTCCTGAAATATAAATTGCATTTATTTTCGCTGCCACAATTTAATATACTTTGAAAATTAGAATTGTAAATAATTCTAGATTGAATGTTGAATGATATTAAACTAAATGTTTAACGTCTAAGCTCTTATCGTTGAAAGACTTGAAAACTAAATAACAGCTTGTACATTAAAAGGATTAAAAAAAAAATATGTATTGGAAGCACATTTTGTCGCTAAATGGAAATATGTCTATGAAAACACCAGTTCTATCACCACAATCAGTATAATTTAGGTTCTACTTCTTTAAATAAAAAAATTCGATTTTTAATTTGCATGTATTGCATTACTTAAGTATGTAGAGATGGGAAATATGGTTTACCTTTGGGTTAACAGGTTACATCGTTTCGCAGTAGCATGGGTAATAGGTTGCTATAAACTGTTATTTTTATAACGTATAACAAATCGCCATGTATGCTGCCAACGGACGTTTTTATTAAATGGCCTTTTAACACAGTGTTTGAAATAATTTTGGAAGTAAGTACAGACGGTTTTTTCTGTTAAGATGAATCCACACCATTAAAATCTGTTTCATTCAAGTTTTGCGCGACAAAACTTTCCTAGCTATGATACTTCGAATTTCATGAATTTACAGCGTTTTCTGGCACTAAAAACAAATTTTTCCATTTTTATTGATATAAAATGCCGAAAATTCATAAAATTCTAAGCATAATAACTCGGTAGGTTTTGATCATAGAAGAATGAATTTTTACTGTTTTATTTGTTAGAACACGGATAAAGCTTTTGTAAATAAAACTTATAGATCACATACATCGCATACAATTTTTAATTTCGTAACTATTTAAAAAGTATCTATTTTGACGTAAAACAATTTTTGTATGATGAAGAAGAACATTTGAGACATTTTTGCAATTTGAACTATAGCTCTAAAACTATAACGGTTTAGAAATTAGCTATTGATAAACGATAAAAATAAAATACGTTTTTAACAACATGATTTGTAGGAATATGAAATTTGATAGGGATATTTTACTGTAATAAAAATTATTTAGCATTAAAAAATAACATATTCCCCACTTTATTTGTTTTAAGATGCGAACAACACTAAGTTATAAAAATGAATAGATTATTGGGTGATATCTTTCATTGTATATTTTTAAAATAACTTATGGTAATGTGAAAAATTAAACATTGTCCACAAAAATCCCACGAATCTTCTTTTTTTTAGCCGCAAAATATTTCCAGAGAATGTTAGTTCTTGTTTTTATTTATTTTTTATTTTGAGTCGTATTAAAAGAAATGAGAGAATTATTTAAAAAATATATATATCACGTAAATTAAAATTCCAGCTCAATGCAAGAAATAAAACTAACTGTAAATAGAATAAACTACTATTACACATTCAGTTGACCGATGAAACATCTTTTATAACCAGCCACCCTATCTGTAAATTTCGTTCATACTTTGAACGCTTCTGAATATAAACATCTGCGAATTCACCCCCCCCCCCCCTTCCCATATTTATCCAATGCAAAAAACTCATTTAGAAAAAACAAGTCAAACATAAACTCATTTTTTTTTACAAATTTAGAGATGCTTCTCTGATCTACTATTTGTTTCAGTGTCTCGTTTATGCTCTACGTAGCGTCATCATAATCTGAGGAAGTGAGTTGATGGTGTTGACCTAGCACGAGACACCAAGCTTAAAAAGCGTTTCATTAGCGCTGTAAGAAGTTATTACTACTCATGCATTAGTGATTGATGGAAATACAAAATAAATTTTAGAATCACACGCCTAAGAAAGTTGTTGCGACGCTGAGTACCATAAATAAGGAGGAGAATTGGGATAAGTTAGGGTCGCAGGTCTCAAAAGAAGCAATTAAGGAATCTTTTAGTGAATATTGTTCTACTTTAGAGGTAAATAATTGAAATTTTGCATAAGTTGAAGACAAAGCGAAGACGATGTCTTTTAAGCGTTATATGTTATTTAATTAACAGGGACTTTTCGGCAATGCATTAATGCAGTATTTTGTTACGGCATAGTAACCGTGCGATTTATCCTAATACGTTAAATAACGCCCATCCTTAGTAGATTGTTGTCCTACACCGGTTCAAGAATATTCCAATTCTTTACAATCTTTTTGTCTCGTTGAACTTAACGCCGCAGCAGCCAGAAAATGGCTTTATACGCGCAGCTCTACGCGTCTCGAAATCATATCGAAACCGTCTTGAAACCATGTTTTTCAAATTGGACGAAGATTTTTCATGAGAACTATTCGGCCGATTTCGTTTATTCTTTTAAAAAGAAATGTAATCGCTTTTGCTGGAGTTTATACCAGTGAAAAGTGTAATTTTCATTGATTAATTATTTGAAAGTTCACGACGCGCATCTCCAGGTCTCATAAGATTTATTATTAATTTTTTTACACACAAAAATTCAAACATAAGTGAAATATCATTAAATATAATGCAAAAAGTCCGAAGGTGATACCTCTTTTCATTGTAACAGAAAAAAAAATCGTAAAAATCACATGAATTTTAAGCCATAGTAGTAGAACCTCTCATTAAGTTTATACAGAAGGTCCATCGTACTTTCTGGAAATAATTTTCACAGTTATTTTCTACTCATAAATTACATATTTCGACTTTATTGGATAGTTTTGATTCTTGGCAGCTCTGGCTCGAATTTTCCCGGAATTTTCCTAACACCTCATGTCAATTTTCCCCCACACCCGTTTGCATGACTTCCCGAAATTGTTTCATGTTCGTGGACTTCCTAACTCTCGCTTTAACAAGTCAAATGCACAAAAATCCACGAAGAAGCACCAGGTGAATTTACAAGTATTTCTTTATATGGGACACATTTTATTCCCATTTGGGATTCTTACTTCGCTAAATATGTGGCAGTTGAAATGGAAGTGTGACTGGAGGCTTTACCCATATAAAGCTCGATTTTATTGAAGCCTTTTCCATATAAAGCTAGAAATTATTTTTCAAAAATGCGTTCTAAAATATTTTACTGAAAATAGAGTGACTTTATTTTAGCTTTACTTGATACTATTTTGAGCTTTAACTCACTTCCATAAAAAAAATTCGGCAGCAATCATGAATCCTTTTGGAAATTTTTCTTTACATTCATGAGCCCATTTCGTTTGTTTTCTTCTTTCATTTGTTAATAAGAAATGCACTTTTTTGGTTACAGCCATTTAAATAAAGAGATGTTTCATCCAGTGGTACCACGAATTTCCATTTATTACCAGCTAGGTGTTTGTTAGGAAGATGCCATTTAAGAACCCGGAAAAGCCTTTGGAAAGTCGTCGAAGAGGTGCGGGAGAAAATTGGCATGGCTGTACTAGGGAAAAGTCTACTATCATGGAAATTTTGAGCCAGAGATATAGCCAAAAGTCAAGGCTATCTGATAGAGTCAAAACGTTGCAAGAAATACGGAATTCATGTGTAGAAATTAACTGTGAAAATCATTTCCATGAAGTACGTTAAACCTTTTGTATTACTATTTTAAGTAAATGTTATTTTAAAATAGATAAGTCTGGTAGCATTTATCCTTTTCCCATGTTTTTTTTTTCCTTTTTATAAAGACCCAACCCTGCTTAAACAAACAAAAAGTACTAAGGATATGGAATATTTTTTAACCTACTGAGAATTTTTACATAAGAAAATCTCAGTAGTTTTAAAAATAGTAACGCAGTAGGTAAAATTCTGTATTGAGAATTTCTCTAATTCCTAAAAGATTTTCTCTTTTTCCCGAGTAAAAATGCCTACATATCTGACTAAAAAATTGTTTTCTTTCTTTAGCTTGTATATTTCATATTCGCACAAAGTTTTCTATCGTAAATAAAAAATGTTTCGCGGCGGGGGAATCGAATCCATATCGTAAGAATTTCTTTCATTTCGAATATTTTAAAATGGAAATTCTCTTTAGAGTGCATTTTTGATTATGGGAGGGAGTAACGTAGAATAGTTTTTGAGGGAAAAATATCTAAAGAAAAAATTGAGTTAAAAAATTAGATTATTTAAAATATAATTAAATTTATTAGAATTTAGTATTTTAAATTTAAGCTTTTTCTATTTTCAGTTATTGTGCACAGAAAAGATACATGGGCGCCCGAAAGGAGAGGGGGTAAGGGGAAATAATTGCCTCATTCTGCACTTTGAAATTTAATTAACTAAATTTTCTTTTTATCTTAATGTTAATAAAATTTATTCGTCTCAATCGATTTAATATAATTAAACGCTATTAGAAAAAAGGAATCAATGGTTAATCGTCAGGGATGTTCTGGCCCTTGAATCCCCCATGGAACATAATTTTTACTTCTATTTTACTTTTATGTTTATATGTTAAAAACTATGTTAAGCTGGAAGGTAGGGGCGGGGCTTAGGTGGGCGGAGTTTATTATATAAAAATAAACCATTTCAATTAAAACCAATCTATTTCAATACATTAAAAAAACTGATAAAAGCTTACCTTTGTATTTTTAATTATTTCTTATTTGTCACATTTTTGTATTGGTTTCATGTTGGCATGTTTAAAAATTATCTGCGCGAGGAGTTTTGACAAAAAATATTAGTTTAGTTTATTTCATGTTTGTATTCTCCATTAAAAGAGAAAACAAAACAAACTAGTTGGATAGATGTTAATACTTCAAAATTCGCTATCACAGCGCCAATAAAATCAATATTTTTCTTTACTCTATTGTGCGTCAGCTACTTGCGAAAGCCGGATTATTTGGATGCGAAGCACCCTTCGCCGCATGAGCAGTCGATGTACAACTACGAAAAATCGAGAAAATCGCACAAAAATCTCTATCACAACGCCCACTTCCTATGGAATAGCCCCAAGTGGGACCTGCTGGCCATAGTGAAAAACATATAGTTTAGTTCAATTCTATGCATAACTTCTTACACTTTTCGATGGATCAATAATGAAAATGGCACAAAAATCGCTATCAAAGCACCCTCTTCCGACGGAATATTTCAATTCAAGGGGGACCTGCTGACCATAGTCAAAAACTTATAAATGAAATTTGGTTCAATTCTACGCATAACTTCATACACTTTTCGATGATACAATAAGGACGGACAGACAGCCATTTTGTATAAACACGTTTTTCTTATTATCTGACTAAAACGTGCAAAACCGTCGAAAACCGGAAGTCGGAAAAATTTCAGCTGCAATACTTTCTTCTATTATAGATAGCAGAAGGTAAAAACGTATCCTAGCCAGCGGACTACAGACAAATTTTTTCCAACATCTTGCTCCTACTTGAATTTTGTTCTGCGGGCACCCATGTACAAATAGCTGTAGTTAAAAAATATGAAGATACAAATGTCATTAATTTATTTGACTATATTCATTGTATTAGCCACCTATCTTATTATTATCATTATTTTTATTTTATAATAATTAGAATCAGCAGAAAGTTCTTCTAACAGGGATTTTAAATAAACGACTTTAGCCGAACTTGTGCATGTTAAGTACGAATTAGACTGTGTAGCAAAAATCGATGAAGTTACTGCTTCCGATATAAAAATACTTGATTCTCAATTAATTTGACGCACTGAATATAAATGTGACCACAAAAAAAAAAAAAAAAAAAAAAAAAAAAAAAAAAAAAAAAAAGAGTTGAATTTGTTACGATTTTTTCAATATGCAGCTACATTTACATCTTAATACCTTTATCGTTCTACATATTGCGAGCTTTAAGTTAGATTTCTTTGTAAATAAATACAATCAGAAACAGTAAATATAAAGAAATTTATCAAAAACAATAAAGGTAATCATGATACAAATAAAATTAAATAGGTTAAAATTTCTTTTTAATATTTCTACAGGGTATCGCACCCGCCGCCGCCGCCAAAAAAAAAAAAAAAAAAAAAAAAAAAAAAAAAATGAAATTTTGAAGAAACAAATAAATTCCAAAAGTGTATTTATTTGTGCTAAACTACAATAGACGTTGTTCACATTATCTTCCTGTAGCTTCTAGATGCGCATGCTTAGGCATATTCACGAAGACTGATTTCAGCATGTCAGGATTTTGTATCTGTCGGACATGGCGCATATTGTTCACAAGACTTCTCACAAAAAACAGTCTTCTCTGAACGATCTCTTGTTAGAAAAATGCATTTTGATAAAGTAACATTACTTTTCCGAGAGAAAACACCACGTAGACGTAGCACACGGGTGCACGTTTCTCGATATTATTCTGAACCCCGTTCACTACGCCGATATAGCCGATAACATAGCAGATTCCAATGTTACAACCAGTTGCTTTCAAAAGTCTCTTGACTTTATCTTATTAGGATATGGGTTTTTTAAAATCCTAGTTTTTTGGACCATCATACATTAAATTTAGCTTTGTGATGTGTACAGTCCTGGAAATAAAAATGATTACCCTCTACTAATTCTGGTGCAAATAATCGATAAAAAGATTGATGCACCAATGGACTGGGAGTAATGTCTACTAAATAACCCTTACACTGTTGTGGCAAAAATTGTCGCATAGATATTGTGAGCGGTCTCTGACACCACTTAATCTAAGGATGAATAAAAGACTCGATAACTCATAGAATATTTATTCACTAAACTTGATATACATGGCTATTAAAATTAAAAATTAAAATTCACCTATTCAGAAGACTTAAGCGATAGTACTTCATAAGAAACAAAATGTCAGTCGTATCTATAGTTAAACTGTGAAAATTGAAAAATAGCAGTGGTCTGTGAAACCGCTAACAACAGTTAAGGTTAATTCTATTCATAAATTATGCTTCGTGGGCCGTCTACATATTAAAAATCGCACCAAGACCAAGTATATCAAAAAATCATAATTTTGCACATCTGTATTTCTGAAAGAAGAGTCAATGAAGGTGATTCATGGCGATATCCGTGTTCAAGGGTTAATTTCCTACAAAATTGCACACTTTCACTTCAGAAGCACTTTTTTGTTGCACAGTGTTATTCAGAGTTAATCTAGTTTGTTTCAATATTTTAAAACAATCTCGTAATGTGTCAAAAAAATTTTAATACATTCTTGGAATCGTCAAACTATGATCTTTATTAGCAAGAAAGTCCGGTTTATTTCATGACGAACTTTTCTATCGCCATCAGAAATGTGTAGTACACTTAATATTTGAAATGTATCTTAAAAGTGTAGTACGGTACGCCGATGTTATTAACGATGGTGGAAGGAACATACGCCATCGCTTTCACTTTTATTGCTCATACATTTGCTTCTAAATATACCATCGAATAAGGGGAAATATGTGCTTAAAAATGATATTTGTTTGAAACAGTTTACTGATTTTTAAGACCTTTTAAATAATTTTCAATTCTGGTTTTGTAAAACTTATAATCTTCCTTGGTTATCCCTTCCTCTGAAATTTTAAATATTTTTTTGATAACTATAGCATATCTCACGTAACTATACTACGTCGTCACCGGATATTTAAGATATTTCAGACCCCAATTTTGGAAGTGATACGCCCGGGGCCTCCGAGATCACGCTGTGAGCACACAGTGTGATCTCAAGGCCCCGATACGCCTCGGAACTAATCAGTTAATCCGAAAATTACGTAATCTGAACGAACACGATTCTCGGAACTATTTGTACGGTTATCTATCATGTGTTAAATGGGTAGTTTTACCATATACAGATATCTTTGGGGGTGGTGAGATTCTTCCTTATTATTGGTTGAATTTCACGGCCACTGGGTGAAAAGACAACTCTTCTGAATAGAGCTTGGTAATACCCAGTTCACATCGGATATTTAAGATATCTCAGACCCCTGAACTCACTGAGAGAGTTTCACAAACTCACTTAAAAAAGTAGAAATTTTCTATAGATAGACACAGCCACTACCACTCACACTGATTAGCTGTGGAGTTTGCTTTAACTGATTGGCTGTTGAGGCTCGTTTTAATTTATGCGTAAAATACAATTGGAAAAATAGAAATAATTATTATACTAATTAGACACTAATCAGTTAAAATATGATACACAAGAGAAGTATAAAAAATATAAATCATATTTGTTGAACAAAAATTATAAGAATAATAATTATAAGCTACTTATAAATTTAAGATAACTCATTGAACCTCACTATGACTGAGATCTGAACAAATGGGAAGTGTACGCAATCGCATAAGTTAAAACGAGCCTCATCAGCCAATCAGTAAAAGCGAAACTCCACAGGCCATTGTGAGTGGTAGTGGCTGTATCTAGCCACAGAAAGTTTCTACTCTTTTAAGTGAGTTCATGGAGATAGAAATAAGAAGGAGAACAGTGAAGATAGGCTTTCAAGATCACAACATGGACCGGGAATTAGTACCCAGTTTGTGGCGCTGGTGCTCCCAAAGGCCGGTCATGTGACCTGTCAAACATGACAAATTGTCGTCTGCTCTTCCTGCATTTTGGTTTCGAGCATGGTAAAGAGATAGAGGGCGCTACACTTCCTAAAGGCCCAAAAAACCAGAAACGCCGCCATACTAGGTACCGTTTTTAGTTCCATAAGTAGAAACATTATCTTTGTTCTCCTTCTCTCTATCTCCCTGAGTGAGTTTGTGAAACTTTCTCGGTGAGTTCAGGGGTCTGAGATATCTTAAATATCCGATGTGAACGGGGTATTACCAAACTCTATTCAGAAACGTTTTCCTTTCACCCAGTGGTTGACAAATTCAATCAATAATAAAGAAGGATCTCATCACCCCAAAGATGTCCGTATACGTTAAAACTGCCCATAGATCAGTTTCAACCACGTGATCACCAGCCCATCAATTTTTATCCAGCCAATCATAAACATCGATTTGTAGCCTGTATTATGAGCCAATCAATCACAATCCACCATCTTTGAGGGGCAAACACAAACACCCATCTGGTTGCTAAGGTGGTTTCTAGCGGGGCTAACGAGAAAGACGGGCTACCGTGCTTCTCCAATTTAGAGTAGTCACGTGACGCTCCCGGTCTCAGCTGAGCTAAGCAAACCAATTGACATAATAGATTATTGCCTCAATTTTAGATTACTCTTATATCCGAGTTATTCTTTAATTTGATAAAATTCGTTACTTGCCCCCAAGCAGCGGAATAATGATTATCAAATCTTACAAAAACATTAAGATAATTTAATTATATTAAATAAAATAATTTGTAACCAGATATAAAGTTGTCAAAAGGGGAAAAAATAATGAAAATTGAGCCTTTTATATCCTAAAAATCATTGTGAATACACCTAAATATAACACAAACTACCTAAAAATAATTTAATTAACATTTAAAAATTTCAAAGATGAATCACAATTTAAGAAAAGAATGATTTAAAAAAAAAAAAAAAAAAAAAAAAAAAAAAAAAAAAAAAAAAAAAAAAAAAAAATTTTTTTTTTTTTTTTTTTTTTTTTTTTGTGTCCAAACAGCTCTTTTATACCTAAATGACAATATTTTCCCTACCAAAATTATATGCAGCCATAGGACATATATTTTATATAATATATTATATATATATATATATATATAATTTTCAAAGCTTTAGAAGAAAAATAAGTATATTTTACACAAGAGCTCCTTGTACCCTACAAATCACTGTAAATACACAGAAATTTAACACATATTACTTAAGAATGATTTATTTAACATATTCAAATCTCAAAGCTGTAAAACAATTTTAAGTTATTGAGGGGAAAAAAATGTTTTTTTTTTTTTTTTTTTTTCTTTTTTTTTTTTTTTTCAAACCGGACCTTTATATTCAAATATCAATATTTCTGAACCAAAATTATGCATGGCCATTGGATACATACTTTATATAATATATAAACTTTTCAAAGTTTTAGTACAAAGATAACTTTTTTTAATTAAATGTGCTCATTATTTATCTCTGAGCATAGAAGTTAATAACAGAAAGAAAACAATTTTAAGACACAAACTATCTAAAAATTAATATTGTTTTTAACGAAAATTTTCCCAAGCAATGGATCTATGATTGTTAAATCATATTAAAAGTTCAAAACACAGGCATAATTTTAAGTATATTAAATTAAAACACTAGTATGTTATAAAGTCATCACAAGACTTTCTTCATAATCATTCCAATATATTGATTTAAATAGATCCTAACACCAACTATTATGAAGATGAAGTATGGTCGATTTATTTGAATTTAATATGGAGTTACAGTGATCAGTAAATACAGTTAACGTAGACATATATTAATAATATTAATAATCCAGAAATACTTTTAAAGGTATGCGTGTATGCAATTTTTTTCCAATGATCTGTTACATCAAAAACACAAAAAATGTCTAACTGACTAAATTTGTCTAAGGAGAATTGATTAAAAATAAATAAATAAATAAATAAAGTGTAACTTTTTCAAAATTATTTTTTAAAAAAGGTGTTTCATTGACATAATTTTATTTCTTACTTAATTTTGAACACTTTGGCAATTTACATTGCCCCACTACTCCCATCATGTAAAAAAATTAAAATGTGTTTCAATCTTTTGGGACATCATGTATATATGTCAGTCCTGAGTAATGGTACATACCCAAAGAGAAATATAGGAAAATATGGAAACACTTTAAACAGAAATTATGACAAAAATGATAAGCAGACATTGTGTGGAAAAAAATTAGCATAGACATGTTATAATAAAAAACTTATATGATTTCTCACTATCGAATTTTGATTTAGAAAAAAATCCAATACACTTTGTGACGAAAATTTAGGACTTGTTAACTTTCCCAAATCGCTATTGCTGAAACTGTTTTAACAATATCTATTTGGGAAAGTATGCAAGTCTTAAATTTGCATTACAATCAAGCATGTCGGATTTCCTTGTAAAACAAAGTTCGAAATTCATACACAACATAATTGAAAATAAATGGTACCAATATAAAAGTTTGAAACAATATCTGGTAATTTGTTCTTTGTGCTCAGTCAAAATCTGAATTTATTGATTTATTATTTTATTATAAACAATTTTTTTTAAATATTTAACACATTTATTAGTGGAGTGTATTCAGTTTGCTAATAAATAAATTAAAATAACATTTAATTCATGTATACATAAAAAAAAAATCATGAATTGTTTAATGGAACCAAAATGCAAAGTATCATATATATAGTATATTCTTAATGTTAATCCGTAATAATATTACAGGTGTAGTATTCTGAATATTAAATCTTTAAAAATAATCTGAACTTATTAAAAATTTCGACTTATTTCTATCCTGTTTATATTAATAAGTGAAAAACTTTTAGAGTAAATAGTACAAGTAAAGACATATTCATTTAAAATAAATTGTGTTTACTTATATTCAAACAATTCAAAACAAACATTATCATATGAATGCAAAGGTTAAAAAAAAATACATCACCAAGATTAGTAATGCAATGTTGAATTCAAGGGGTGATATTCCCTACAGATGATTTCGGATTTTACATTTATTAATGGTCTAGAAATGAAAAATCACCCCCGAAACTCTGTAATGTTCTAAACCCGAAGCTGCAACCCCCCCCCCCCCTCACTTACAAAAATACATGTAATCAACACTGCAATAAAGGTACGTTATATTCAATAATAACCTTACGATTTTACTGAGCTATTTTATTTCACATAAAGTAAAGTTGCCGGCATTCTGTTTTCCAACGATTTAAAGTATATAACATTGCACAATTAAATGTTATGCATATTACATTAAAGCGGAAAAATGATTAATACTTACATTCGATAGATTATCCAGCGTAAATGGATTAAACATTACTACTTAAGAAAAGCTTAACAAAAGTGAAGTAAAATAAAAGATTCGCAATGAAAATTGCGTTTGTTTTTATAATTAAAGAATATATAACAACACGCACACGAGTTAAAACCAAAGTAATGGAATTCCTTTGTGTACAGCTGCGCGTCAAAGTACGTTTTGAGTAAGACGGCGACTATCACGTGACTTTCAACCACGGTAGCCCTTTGCGTCAGCCTCGGTTTCTAGCGAGGCTAACGAGAAAGACATGCTACCGCGGTGCATTTCACTTATCTTTTTTTACAGACCGCTAGAGTGACGTGATGCTCTTTTCGTACACCTTCATTGGTGCATTCGAGCATCACGTGACTCCGGCGGTCTGTAAAAAAAGATACGCGTAAAGCACCGCGGTAGCCTTTCTTTTTCTTTAGCCTCGGGTTTCTAGGGTGTGACGTCAGTGGAAACTTATCTATTCAACATACGATACATAACCATACAAATAAGCTCCAAGAATCGTGTTCGCTCAACTTCCGCAATTTTCGGACAAAGCTGACTGAACGTTAGATGCTCTAAGGACTTAACACGTTTTGTAAAATGTTTCTTGTTTATTCTCATCCCTTTTGATATGGCTTTAAATGACACCTGACAGTCACTTTAAACTTTCATGATCACTGGCTACATTTAAATGGAAGAAAGCTACACTGAAAAAAAAAAAAATGTTGATTTTACAGTATTATACCGTAAAATTAACAGTAATAAACAGTAAAATAAGCAGTAATACGCTACCGCGCATGCTGACTTCCCATCGACTAAGCATTCTTTATTACTATTTTCTGATTATTTAATTTTTGATAAGATATTTATAACTGAACAAATCTTATTGCATTTTATTCTTGATTAAATTATCTTTTCACTGATATTGCTAATGTATTATTAAAAATATACCATCGAACAACAAAAAGCATTTTCCTCAAAAGTTTTCCACAATTTTGACACTAATGTTAATAATCAAAGTCTCTATAAGTACCTTTCGTTACACTTTTCAAAAAGGAATTCCATTAGTCCTAATAATTACTGGTAGCCATACGCAAATGATCATTATTTGCAGAATATTTGACTGTTCATGAATCTTACCGGAACCAGAAAAGTTTTAGGACGTCATTTTAGACACTAATCAGTTAAAATATGATACACAAGAGAAGTAAAAAAAAAAAAAAAAAATCATATTTGTTAAAAAAAAATCTTAAAGTATTGGCACAATTGTTTAATAATCTATGTTAATTTATCTTAATTTTTTGAAAGCTCTTAGAGAAAAATAAAATAAAATAAAATATTTAACCCATTCACGACACAAAAACACACTTATGCAAATATACAAATAATTATTATTGAGCATGGGTTTCTATAGACATTTGTTTCGCGTGTTCTGCTAGAAAATCAGAAAATGCTAATATGGAATATAATACAGACATGTATTAATTGCATTTTAAAATCATTCGCATGAATTCTCTGACCTTTCAGGAAAAGAAATTTAATCCCGAATATTATGCATTCTTATATTCTATGGAAATAAAATTCTAGAATATTCTATATTGAAAAGAAAAGATGAATTGTATGTTGACGAATTATATATATATATATAAGAAGCACGTTGGAACAAACAAATACTTTAGAGAACAAAATAGAAGTATACACAGGCCTTCCAAATCAGAAAAAGTTTTTGTATTTGAATGTAAAACGAAAACAATAGTTCTAAAATTTTGTTTCACATGGAATAGGAATCGAGCACTTTTTGTATATTGCCTTTTCACCGCATTATTCTTTATATTTTTCTGATTTTTTGTTTTAAATTCTCACTGAAAACAAATATTACTATTTATTCATTGTTAGAATTAAATATGTTTTGAATGATATGTGTAGATAATTTTATTTTCTGCGTTTCGAATTTACTAAAACTTCTAACATACGGTAGGCAAAGTAGGCTTAAATCTTAGAGAATAATAAATAAACATCAGTTCTTATTATAGATGCTTGTTTGACTCTTTATGAAGTTTACTGTGATATATTTACTTGATTGAGAACACGTGACAGCTAAGAGTGGTGGAAGTATCGCGACCTGTTTCATGCATTGACAGTGTTAAAAACTTTTGAAAACGCAATATTTTATTAAACGTTTGACTCAAAAGAAAAGCTTAGACGCAATGATAGCGAACCTACGGTACGCGTTCCATAGGTGATACGCAACAGATTATTTTTGGCAAGTCATAGATTCAGATTCTAAATCAAAATATAGTGAAATTGAACAAAATGCATGAATTTAGAGGTGCTGAGTTTGTCTGAATTCGATTGGTTGTCTTTGCCTTACACATTGAAGAAACTGGAATGCAACTTAATGAATCCCAATATAGCTCAATATTGGTTCAGAATTGTTTTAAGAAGCTAAGGCTTGCCATTTTGAATTTTTTTTTTCTGCGAGTCATTAATTTTGGAAATCAGTAATATGAAAAGCTCAAGTAAAAACCTCTTATCAGATAATTCCTGTTCAACTTGCATTCTCTTAAAATTAACTAAGCACGAAGCGCGAAGCTGATATCAATTATTTGGGATCTAAGATGCAACAACAGAAATAGCATTTTTTGAATTACTTTCTAGATTACCCATATATTTTTTATTGCTAACAAACAAAATTTTAAGTAATTTTCATTCATTATTGTTTAACAAACTTAGAATTTTGGTTGTTGGGAAGTTATGATCACGTAAAATATGTTTTTGGAAAAATTTGGCACGCGGTTTTGAAAAGGTTCGCCATACCTGGGAGCAAAGATAAGTTTGATAAATCCAGTCATTTTGATTTTACTGAAAGTTCCAAAACTTCGAAAAGATTATTGTCAGTTGATTTTCTCAATTACTATTGCAATATTCGATTATGAGATACATCAGCAATGGACCATCATTATAGATGAAACACAGTGAAATATAAAAGAAATGCGATTTAAAATGATTAACGTAAATTTTCTATGCATTTTCATATATTTTGAAAGAATTTTGTTGAACATAACAATTTTGGGGAAGTGTAGTAAAACAATAGCTCGGTATTATTCCAGCAACAAATCACAAAATATGAAAAAAAATTGGTTTTTGCTTTAGTTTTTGGTTTATATATAACGTTAAAAGATACGAATGCCTCTCTTTTTTCTTCACATTAAAGTATGAGGAAAATGAATGAATAATTTTTGTGAATATAATTTAGCATCTGGAAATTCCTACTTGAGAAGTCAAACAAGTAAAAACCAGTATTTTTTTTTTCATTTTAATCTACTTCAAATATTTTCCAAATACACACTTTTTATCAAACATCTGAACTTTGACTAAGGTCTTTTATGAATAACTGTTTACCATTATACTATAATGACACAATTAGAATATTCCTTCTAGGACTATTTTTTTTCCAAAGTTGAAAAAAAATAGGTTTCTTTAACGTGGATCTGAGTCACTGTAGGAGAAATACTGCACTAATTTATTGATTGGACCTATGGCAAAGAAACTGCCGACAATTTTTAATATTGAATATTACTACACCAATTGTGAGCCGAATGAAACAGGTTCACGAGTAAAGGGATAATCTCCTTTTATATACTACATTCCCATTCCTAAGAGTCTTTCTCATACAGAAAATTTCGAACCATAATAAAAATGTTAAGAATTCGTTGATTTAGGTCCAATAAAAGTTTCAAAGCTTGCGCGCGTATGTGTATGTGTGTATCGAGTGGGGACGGTTGATTTCACGCCTTTTGTAGCGTTCTTCTATGAATTAGCTGCAAATAGAGGTGTCTTAAATTCAAACACATTTGTGACTGAAAAAGGAATTCAGACACCCCCCCCCCCCCCAATCAATGGAAGGTGTTTTTTTTAAATCAGTCAAAAAAAATTAATTATATTTCAACATCCAGGGAGCGCTTTATTATTTCAGAAAATTGATAACAATCGATTTGAAAACATGTATAATTCATATCTCCTTCCCCCACGTAAATAATAAAGTCTAATTATAAATCTTAACCACCATCTCAAATTGACCAAATCTATCCGAAATCCCGTTCAAAATTTCCAATTTTCTCAGCAACGAATTAATGAACCTATAAAAATATCAACACGCGTCCAAATCATTCGATGAATTGCCTTTGAAATCACTCACTCATGTGATCTGGATGGCAAAATAGATAAGGCATTGCATTTGTAACCAGTAAGACTCGGGTTCGATTCCGGCCTGGGTAAAAAGTAAATTTAGGTTATCCTTCCTTAATCGTAAATAGAGATGCTTCCTTTCCATAGAAGGCAGCACTAGCGTTTTTCAAATTTTTCTAGCTGTTTACCCGGGTACAAAAAACAGCGATATTTCAGACATTTAAAATGTCTTAAATTCAGACACTTACAAGCGTATGAAAAATTCAGATACTTTAAAGTGTCTCTTTTTTGAACCGTCCGTCTCAGACACTTATATGTCTGAATTTCAGATATTTCAGTTTACAGTGAAGGCAATCAGATAAAAAAAAAGTCTGAAAATGAAAGACACAGGCAAAATTATGAAGTGTGCTATTTCTTTTTATTTTCTTCTATATGCATAAATATTATATTCCAGGATTCTTTTGATTTTCATCCTTGATGAATTTACACATTTTGGGATGTCCTGAATACGATTTGACTATTTTTGGGCAGATGTCTGTCTGCGTCTGCCTCCACCTGTCTGTGTGTTACACAAATTTTTGTGGTCGTTCTAACTTAAGAGCTACGAAGTTTCATGAAACTTCATATTTATATTCATCATTATATTCACTTTGACATATTTTGGTGCAGATTGGATTTGGCTATATATCACCTTACAGGTGGCGTTGTTATACTGTGTTTTTCACACTATCTTTGATAGCAATATCTTGACATCTATGGGATTGAATTGCACTAAATTTTATATGTAAGATGCTTGTTATGAAAAACTGCACGCATTCAAGTTTGGTTTGGATCACTCAACAGGGGGCGTTGCAATGTAATGCTTTTTTGAGATGAACATTATAGCTGTACCTCGGTTTCTATTGAGTAGAAATGCATCATATTTTATATTTGAGGTTATTAATTAAAATTATATATGTTGATCTAATTTTGAATTTGAGTACCTGACAAAGGGCATTGTTGTGCTGTGTTTTTTTAAATTCACCGATCACTGTAACTTGATGTTAAATTCAAAGAAATGTACTACATTTCTTATTCATAACTACAGGTATGTCACTGCACAATTTAAATTAATATATTCAAATGATATATAATTAAATTAATATATTAAAATGATACATAATCAAATTAATATATTAAAATGACAGTTTCTGTAATAGCCAAAACATACTATTGGGTTGTTCGGAAAGTTCCTTCCGTTTGGGAAAACCAATTCGTACCTGAAAATTCTATCACTTAATTATTAGACATTAATCCCGATATCTATTGTCTATCAATTGACGGGCGGAATTTTTCGGTACGAACTGGTTTTCCCAAACGGAAGGAACTTTCCAAACAACCCAATAGTTTAAAATGTAGACGCTTTTCTTTTGAAGAGGCAGAGTTGTTACTTCAAACACTAGAAGCACATTTCGAATTTTAAAGGGCAGACGTGGCACGGCATTCGTCTTCTAATGTAAAGCTGAGGAATAATGAATTTAGCACCATAAATACACTCTAAAAAAAACCTGTTGTTTTAACATATATTCTACAGTACTTTTAACAGAATATCTCCATTTTATGCAAAGTACAGATTTTCTCTGTAATCCTGGGAAGATATCGTATATGCCCTCTGGCGGACAGTTTCAAAGTCACGCGGTTCTTCTTTTTCAACGTGTATTATAGGAAAAGTTGCTTCTCTACAATCGTAGTATTAGTATCTCTACTCTAGGCTAGTCTTGTGTGTATGTTTACCTCGTGGTCGCCGCCATAACTAGATAGACGGAAAAGCAGAAAACATTATGTAGTAATATTTTGGTAAGTCTGTTTTCATAATATGTTCGTTAATTTGTTTTGTTATATCCACCTTAATCTTTATAAAGTTCATTATTTTTAATACATTTTATTTCGTAAAGTTATAATATCTTTAAAGAATTAAATTTGCGTTGATATTTTCGTTGTAGAAAATGATAGTTGTCGTGAAATTAGGGAAATATGTTTCTGCATCTTTATTATTTAAGCTTTTATGAAATATGGCATATTTTTATATTTTTAGTTCTTTTTAATTAGTGCGAATGTTTCGTGACAATGCGAATCGTCAAAAATTTCGATTGTTTAATAATAATAATTTATAATATTTGAACTTTAACTTATTCAAAGTTTAATTCATTTATTTTTCGAGTTATTTAAACCATTTTTTTCTGGTATCCTAGTACTTTGATCTGTATAATTTTTCATTTAATGATACTATTCAACTGCAGATAATTTTGTATGCGAAATCTTAATTTATTAAATTTTTGTTGTTACAAATTGCTTGAATTTTAAAGTATTATTAAATTTGTTCAAGACATTTTATTTCTATGAACTTTAATATAAGATAATTTTGATTAAATAAATCTATTTAAATGTTTGACATTTTAAATGTACATAATAATATACATGAGAGATTTTGAAAATGCTTATTTATATTTGAAAATGAAAGATTTAGAAAGAAAAATACGTAAATAATGTTACTTGATTTAAATAAGAATGAAATTATGGAGCATCAAATTAGATATAATGTAAGATGCAAAGGATTCTGAAAAATTTATTGTCCTTCTGTTTAAATGAAAATATATTTAGAGAATTTAATAAAAATTAAAAATTAAAAAATATGCAACATGTAGATCATATAAAAATATTTTTTAATAGTGCTGCGAAATGTATTTTTTAAATTTTGTACAGAAAATATATAAACCAGGGGTCGATGAAGGTTTTTTTTTTTTTTTGGGGGGGGGGGGGGGTCCATTTTGTGAAGTAAAGGTTATTTTTGTGAAATTTATTATATTTTTGTGAAAAATAACATTTTATAACGAAAGTTGAAATCCAGTTACTCAAATTCGAACCAAGCATTTATTACCAAAAACTTTTTTAAATCCTTTTGCTCAAGTTTTCCTCCCTGTGCACTTGTTTGTTTACAAATTACACATTTTAAAAGTCACAAAATAATAAATAATTAATAAATAGTAAGATTTTATGAAATAGAATTTTGTGAAGAGATCCACTTTATCAAATTGATTTTTGTGAAGGGGTCCATTTTATTAAATAGATTTTTGTGAAGGGACCCATTTTATTAAATAGATTTTTGTGAAGGAACCATAATAGGTCCCCAATTTTGCCTGGATTGACCCTTGTAAACTCAAAATTTTGTCCATATATTTCTTAAAAAAAAAAAAAAAATTACGAAATAAAATTATGCAGAAAAATTTAACTTGCTTAAGATTGTGGTGGATTTAATAAAACTTAAACAATTGAGCATATTTATGACAGACTTAACATTTTAAAAAACAAACAGAAAAGAAAGAATAAAAAGAAAAGAAAGAAAATCACAATTATTTCAGGGTTTTTATAAACAGGGTACATTTTAAACTAAGTAATTAAAAAAGTTTTATTTTGACAGTAACGTCAATCAAAAATTTCCAATCCTGTCATAAACAAACTCGCAGAGTGATGAAATATTTTAATTTTTAATGAAAACTAAACAGATTATTTCTTTTAACGTTTAATCTTATTTTCTGTTTATTTCTTAAGAATATGAATGTTTTTGTAATAAACTAATTGTGTAAATATTAACCTCATAATAAATATTTAATTAAATGAAATTGTTGAACACATTAAACTTTAAAATAAAAAAAGTATATCCACTGTTTCAGAAAATAATCTCTTTTAAAATATTCGTATTCTTCACGCCATTATAAATTTAAAAAAGTAAACAGAAAATACAAAGATTAAAATTTAAATAAATACATAATTTGATTAGTTTCATTAAAAATTAAAATAACAGGTTTCCCCTGTCTATACTACAGATAAATTTTGTACAAGATAACAGGTTTCCCCTGTCTATACTACAGATACATTCTGTACAAAATAACAGGTTTCCTCTGTCTATACTACGGAGAAATTCTGTTGCATACAGGGAAAGTCTGTATCAATTTAACAGATTTCCTCTGTACAAACTACAGGGAAAATCTGGTAGCATAGCTGACAGATTTTCTCTGTTAAATCTACAGGTTTTTTTTTAGAGTGTAGAAGAAAATAATAATAATAATAATAATAATAAAAAACACAAACTTTAATATATTTTTCCGAAACTTTTCATTGACACAGGTTTTAATAATTTTTAATATATACTTGAAAAGTAATTAACATATCAATTTCCTTATTTGTGACTTCACACTTTTTAATTTTCTAAAAATGTTTAGAAGTTTAATTGCGCACGGAAAGAGGCATATATATATATAAGCTTTCTATAAGACGACGAACTTTACGATGCTGGGTACAACTATATTAAATATGGGAAATATAATAGCTTCTGAATCAATTTACTTTTAAAAGCATTTAACAAAAGTTCTATATTTGCAGTCTTAACGATATTTACTACAATGGTTATATTACATACACATTGTGCACTTTTGAAAACGTCTACTTGAAATTAAACAAAATGCAGGGCTAATATAGTCATCAAGTTTTACAACGCGTTTTATTTGAAAGTATAAGACTTACAAAGATAGGCGATATATGAAAAGATACATATACTCACCAAGCTCCAGGTACATACTACAGGTGTTGAATATGTACTCTTTTGGTAACACACCACACGTCCAAGTCCAATCTGTAATTCAGTTAGTTCAATACCCGAAAGAGCATGTTCCGATCAATATTAGTCACAAAAACAGCGACGCATACCTTGAATTACTGCAGTAATGTTGACAATGGGGGTAGACAAACCCTGTCCTTCCCATAAGGAAAGGGAAGCTGACGGCATGACTGGCAAACTGTCCGTCTTTATGCTTCCTATTCTACTAAAGAGAGCAGGCAGCTTGATTGTTCTATGATTATTATGTCATCTGAAATCTGACTGGTCTACGATTAACACGTCTACTCATAATATCTACTCATAATATGACGACTATTCTTTTACAAGTCTTTTAATATTTTAATAAACACTTTTAATATGTTAGATTATTATGCATACAGTTATTCAGTGATAAATTCCTTCAAGATATATATACAAGATATATTCAAGATATATATATATATATATATATATATATATATATACCAGCTGTCCCGCCAGGTGTTGCCCGGGCCCGTGATAAAACCTTAAATGAACCCCAAATTTCTAATTTATATCTGTAATCCGATTTTGTATAAATTTATAGTTATAATGAAAAAATTGCAGAAAATACAGATTATTAGTTATAAAAGTGCTCGTAAGAAAACATTTTCTTCTTTTCTCATGTACGGTCGTTTCATAGTTTAAAAAAAAACAGCTGTTGCTGTCCAAACCCTTTGAAATTTTTAATGGTTATAAATATAAAGGTTTTACAGCCCATGTAAAAATTGCGCCAGAAATATTGTTTCTGGTTGTAAAATAAATATATTTTCTTCTCACTTTTTCTGGTTTTCGCGTCGGTTCCGTTAACATAAAAAATAGCTTTTGTCGCCCGAACTTTGGAATTTTAGTTGTTTATAAAAATAACTGTTTCCAAGTCTTCTATAAAATTTTGTGAAAATATATGCACATTAAATAGAGAAAACGTTACCTGAAGCCAAGCGTGACCGCACAGAAACACCCCGTTATTATGGGTTGTCGCCGAAAATTTATGAAATTTAATTTAATTTTTTTTTCTTCTCGTCCGAACGTTTCGAAATTGTTGTAGGTGATGTAAATCTGGTCTATCGAGATACTCTAAAAAGATTCTGTAGAAATACGAACGTTTAGTAACTTTTAGCGTAAGAAAAAAATCGTCTTGGGGGGCGCGAAATGACCTGCGTTCGCCGGTATTTTGAAAGCGTTAAAATTCGTATTATTTAAAACCTATTATACCGTCCAAATAGAAAAAGGTTTCGGCTTTAAGAACATATGTTTGGTTTGTCTGAATCTCTAAATTTGCGCTCTTGAGGGGCGTTGTCGTAAGGGAGAAAACATTTACCCGGGAAAACGACTCTTTTAAAAAATGTTTTTGAAAGGGTTAACATAAATTTTTTTTCGAATTGATTGCGGCATTTGAGACGCAAGAGTACGATCTTTCAGAATATGTTTTTAGTTTTTAAATAAACCAAAGGGTTTAGTCGATAGAAGTTAAGGTAGAATTGCGAAATAAGCGCATTCTTCATTCAAGTGGTTCTTCATTCTCGTTCGCTGTCGTAAATTAGATTCTGGGCATGTGCTAGTGCTGAAAGACGGCTTGAAAAGAAAGAGATGAGTTATTGATCAGTTTTTAATTAATATTTTGGTTAGTTATTAAAATATTAAAATTCTGAGACTGAGGTGCATCAGGAGAGGCCTTGGACTATCCTCACCTAAATTTTCAGACTTCTAGGTGCGCTAGATTTCGCTAGACATCATAGACACACACACACACATACACAGACAGACACACACACACAGAGCGAAACTTTTCTTTATTAGTATAGATTCTGAGACTCAGGTGCATCAGGAGATTGCTTGCATTATCCTCACCTAAATTTTTAGACTTCTAGGTGCGCTATATTTCGCTAGCCATCGCAGACACACACACAGAGAGAGAGAGCGAAACTTTCTTTTATTAGTATAGATTTCTTGCTGGAGAAATTGTGAGTGCTGGAGCCTTAATAGTTAAGAATCGTTGGTGGTAAGTTTGATGCTTCAATAAAGCTTTGGTGAAACTCACGGCTTTCAATTTAGATTTATAGTTTTTGAAATGATATTTATCTAGTATTATAACTTAAGTAAAAGTTATTTTTAGTGTATGTAGCCCTCTAAAAGATATGTGAGAACTTTGATTTTATTTGATACTAGCTTACCCGCCCGGCGTTGCCCGTGCCAACAACCTTAAATGTACCTGAAATCAGTGTTGAACATTTTTTTATTTTTAAACAAATCTAATGTTGGGGGCCCCACTACCTTAGACAGCAAATACTGGGCGTGCCATACACACTCCCATATATTACCGTAAGTCGAGTCGAAAGAGCCATACCCCTTCATGATCCAGCCCATAGAACCAGAGATAGAAAAGCACCCCTGGTGGTGAAAATCGAAAAGCTCTATCTATGTAGAGTCGAATGAGCCATACCCCGTCGTGATCCAGCCTATAGAACCAGATATAGGAAAGCACCCCTGGTGGTGAAAATCCGAACTAAAATCAGTCAGCACTATCGATGTCAAGTGGAAAGAGCCATACCCCATTGTGATCCAGCCCATAGAAACAGAGATAGGAAAGCACCCCTTGGTGGTGAAATTCAGAACTAAAATAGGTAAGCTCTATTGATGTTGTGTCGAATGAGCCAAACCGTGTCGTGATGTGACCCATAGAACCCGAGTTAGCTGCAAAATCCTTTAGTTACACCTTCCACCGCCAGGGGGCACAATGTGTTCTATACGAACATAACTGAATTCATTAAGGTTATCGATGTCGAGTCGAATGAGGCATACCCCGTCATGATCCAGCCCATAGAACCAAAGATACGAAAGCGCCCCCTGTGGTGAAAATCCGAACTAAAATCAGTAAGCTCTATTGATGTCAGGTGGAAAGAGCCATACTGTAATGACTTAACGAACTCCAGTGATCCAAGGTGATGATTAACATCCAGCACTTTTTATTAGGCATCGTTGATACACAAGTTAAAATAAGATGAACAATTAAACAAGAACGAAAATTCATGCGTCAAGCATAGATTATGTAACACTTTCCAACGCTTCCAAAATAATTTTACGAATCATACTCTTTAATAAGCTAAAAGATAACATCTAAGTAATCCGAATACTTTTATTCAGCCCTGTATAGGATCTATAGATTTGTATATATACTACATAGGATGCTAAATTTTAGTTCAGTTAGGAAACACGTAGCACAGTTTAAAATTCTCCGTCTGGAGTTAAATAATACGGAAATGTATTCCCGAACTTTTGTGCTTCCCTGTATAGGATCTACAGAATTTATACACACCACGTAATATACAAAAAGCGATTTAAAATTAAAATCGTGTTCAGTAACTTAAAACGCACTTCCAGGAATTATTGTTAACATACAGTAGAGAATTCTATTGTGTGTCCCTGTAAATGAACGATGAGTGCTATACACACAATATTCTGTAGTAAGTCTCTTGTAATGCACCTTATATAAATTTCAATGCGTTTAAAATAGGGAAACATTATTTAAATAAACCGCAGACGATTTTTCTCCATAGACGTAATGTAACGGAATTCTTTTGACTGTCCCTGTAAAGTAAGTATAAATGCTATGCACACCCTATTCCATATTAAGCTTCTTCTAATGCACCTTAGTGATATATATAAATTTCAGTGCGTTTAAAATAGTGAAACATTATTTAAATAAACCGCAAATGATTTTTCCCCATAGACCGCAATGTAACGGAATTTTGAGTGTCCCTGTAAAAAAACTAGAAGTGCTACACACTTCCATTGAAATAGGGAACATGCTATAGATAACGATTATAACATATAAAAATTGCAGGGCAATCCGAGCATATTTACGGGAGTTAGAGCACGGACAGACGGCAGACGGCCAGACGGCCAGACAAACCGAAGTCATAAACACTTTTCAACTAGGTTGGAAAGTGTTAAAAACATTACACTCTGCCATCAAAACCCCAGCGTACACAACCATCATATACTGTTCACGCGCACACATCATTTTCCGCTCACCATCGTCTGTTCAACTCTCTCTGCATCTCTCTTAGCGTAGCTCGGTTCACTTCTTTTTGACCTGCCAACTAACATCTCTTGCAGTCTCTTTGCATATCGAAAACTGTCCTTTCGATTCGATTACACGGCTTACACGGCAGTCAACCTCCGAAGCTAGGCGACAAAACCATGGACAAAAACTGGACAACTCTAGGCCAGCAACTCACGAGTCAGGCTAGGCCATAGATTTCTTCGGTCGTTACACTGCTCTCATTGGCTGGCTGCTTCGTTCCCACGGATGGCGTTGCCGAGGCTATTTCATGGGAGGAGCTTGAAATAGCCTCGAACCCAAAATTCCATATACACGTTTTAATTTAAAAAAAAAATCTAAATTAAAATTTAAAAATCCGGCCCCTAGGTATACTGTCCGGTGACAAAATCTACACATGACAAAAATTTTAGAGTCATAGGTGTTATAATTACGGAGAAATCCGCGGGCAGGCAGGCAGACAGACACTTACTCTTTTATAGAGATAGAGATTAATACTACTGATAAAATGCTGTATAGGCTCCATACATTTAGGTTGGGCAGGCGCACGCATAAAATACTTTATAGTCAATGAGCAATTATTTTTTAGAAAAAGAACATTAATGGTGGTGATATGTTTTTAATTAAAAAAAAAACTCAATTAAGTACTGAAAAAGACTTTTGAAATGAATATTGTAGCGTCAAATTTATTTATTTGTAAAAATTACGCATACGTCTTTGTTATTTTCGAAAGTGAGCCATAGTCTTTTCATAATACACGATTTTAGTTTTTTCTTAGAAAAATTTAACTTTTAAATAATGAAAATTTAATCAAAAAATTGCTATAAGAAAGTATATATTACAGACATTTTCTTTATTTATTTACAAAAGTGTCCTTAAAGCGCTTATGATTTTTTGAATAGTAGGTTAAAATTTAACGTTAAGCAATGTTATAAAATATCACATTATCAATAAATGTTCATTTTCATGATACTTTGCTTTTGTTAAAACCGCAAGTGCCGTATTTCAAATCTGTTATTTGTTATACTTACAAAAGCTTTACAAATGAGGTCGAAAAGAATCTGTTTGATACCTTGAATAAAATGTTAATATTTTAAAGTAAACAGTTGAATTCATGTCCACAAAGAATTTAATCTGTGAGCAATAAATTGCAATTTTCTAAATTTAAAGGCATTTTTATCCTTTTTATTTGGTTTCTGAATAGAATAACAATACGGCAAGAGATAAGATGTCAGTAGTTCCAAAAGGAACAATGTTCAATATAAGCCTTTATTTGAAAATGATTCAGTTGACTCAAAAAGGTCTTTTGAAACTGAAATAATAGAAACTTTTCATTCAAAATTATTATTTTAGAGAATGAGTTCTAATTTATTTTCCCTTATGAGAAAAATAACTTTTATTTGAATATGTCAGTCGAATTGATTTTTTGAAAAGAAACCCATATACAGTGGACATCAGGTATACAGTGAATTATAATTATTTGGATTAATATGCGTTCAGGCTGTAATCTGGATATGAATATATCTGGATAATTACAGAGTCTGATCACCGCTTTGGAAGACTATCGCCGCTTTTCAAGATTTTTTTTTCTCTTATTTAATTGCAGAAATCTTCGATTAACTCTACACTGCACGATTTTTTTCTTTTGGGCCAGTATTTTTTCATACACATATTTAGGGATAGAAAACATAAAAAAAAAATCTTTGAGATTTTTTTTATTGCTTTTAGCAAAAAAAACTGTGTTTGATGCACATAATGAATCGCTGTGCATCAAGTTTAATTTTGGAGATGTAAACTTCAGGATTGTTTGTCTTCGATAAGTGACTTCTAACTTAAATATTAGAAAATAAAATAAATTAAGTAATAAATAGAAACACATTAGGATACAAGTAAAAACCATGTAATTGAGTTGACATAAAATTAGAACTTATAATAAATCCAAAATATTTATTATATATTCTTCAATTTAAAATATAAAAATGTAAAAAACAATTAAAAAATTAAGTTGTATGGAATAGCTTAAAGCAGCTTCTGTAATTATTATGTGTTCCCCCACACTTTATACAGCCGATATAGGACCTGTACATGTTCGTAATTTGCACAGACTATCATCCCAAACACGCATGTGTTCTAGTTTATCTTGTCTTACTGAAATAAATGGGATGTGAGCTGTTAGACCTTTTTCGTCACCGCACTATGTTCTTGATATAATTCTGTATGTCTTCCTCGTTTTGGAGTTATAGTTTGGCAATTCTGACAGAGAGTTTCCGCTATTTCCTATCGGAATTCGGCAAGCTACAAGGTTTCTTTATTAATGGAATTTTTTGCAAGCCTTGAGCTTTGATACAATAACGAAGTGTTAATTACTGCCAGGTCAATAAGATGATAAAAAAAGGTACATGTACCACTTTTTGGACCACAGTGTAATTTTATATCGAGCTATTAAACTAACAAATTACGCCATGAGTATGTCTTTTATGTTCTTTGACAACATATGGACAATTTACAACGATTTTTTTTTTTATTGCTATTATTTATCTCATTCTTCCCACACGTATCTGCCCAGTAAAAGTCGACATGAATAGACCATTATTGTTGTATTTCTTTATAACGTTCGGTATTTCTGCCTCTTCGTATTTTAGAACATACTGAGCAATTGTTCCTCCAGCTTTTTGTTTCATTTCTATATCAAAAGGCAGTTTGCAACGAGGGTAATTGCGGAATAAAAATAATCAAAATACGGCTTAAAATTTTTATTCTGAGGTATTTCTCTGCATAATCGAACGATAACATTCCCACTTCATCCTGGATTTGGTTCATTTAATAAATGATTAGTGAATTGGTTTTCACTGCCTGGGTAAACTTTAAATTTCTGTGCCAACCCATACTAACCATGAAGGAAATATAGTTAATCTCTCAATTTATGGGGCTTTTGGGCTTGTTTGGCGTCCGGGTTCTGTTCTATGTTTAGATATAAGTAACCAACTAATAAATTTTTATTTCCAAACATTCTTCATTTATTGGTGGATTAAATGATCAGCTATGATATATAAAAAATATAGCTCTTGTTCGTGAATATTTTGTTTCATTCTTAAAATTACATTAATTACAGATAACAAAACACACACAAATTACTCTTTGTACATGCAATTGATATTATTATAGATTGTTGTATTTTCGTAAAGATTCCCAATGGGGAGTTTTAACTATGCTTACAATGGTAAACCTTTGGAGTTCTTCCTTTATTTTTTAAAATCATGAAGTTAGTTTAAGTTATTATCTATATTATAAAGCAAAACCATGTCCACGAGTAAACCAGACGTCATATTTACCATGGCAACACCAGACCAATAAATTTACCTTTTACTGCAACTTTTTAAACTTCTAAATATCACACAATTTACATTTTTACAGCGTCGAATAGGGATTTTTTTTTTTTTAATAGATAGAAATTTGGGTACTTCTCTATTATCCCGTCGACCACTTTTCATAACAAAAAAATTATCGCCAAACTGTAGCGCCAAATAAACGGGAGAACGTTGCCATTGGAATATCAAAATAAATAAATAAATAAAATATAAGAATTTAAGGACACAGTTGTTATTTTAATAAATGAAATAACTAATAAATCAGTAAAACATAACGGAAAATACACGCAAATGTCGAATTAAAAACCACTTGATGACACAACAAACTCGTATAATGCTTCTGACTTCAAGTAAATGGGACTGCATTTTTGGTGTTTAATCTTACAGTTTGGCGATAGTTTTTTGTTATGAAAAGTGGCAGGTTCCTGTTTATTTTTAACAAAATTATGTATATCTGTGTAAACAACAACAACAACTGAATAATAGGTTATTTGGCAACTTTAGCTGTTTTGTAAAGAACAGATTTTATTTAAAAATGATTAAATTTGTGAAAAGTTCAGTTCGGAGATGGAACAGTTGTATGAAAAGTCTATATTTAAGAATATGAATTTTGTGAAGGGTCCTGTTTTAAGGCAAAAGGTTTTGTGAAAGGTCCTGTTTTCAGACAAAATATTTTGTGGAGGGTTTTGTTTTAAGGTGAAAAGATTTCTAAAGGGACCTTTAAAGGGCCCAAATTTTCCTAAACAAATTCATGAGAAGCACTACTGTAAGTAAAGAAATTTCTGGCGATTTCTTCGGCTATTTACTCCTGGAATGCGGCTAATACGAAAATAGCGTTTTTAATAAGATTCAAAACTTTATTTGAATACATTATTGCTATTTTTCATATAAAATTGTCTTTTGGTGTTATTAGAGAGAGAGAAAAAAAACATATTAAATGAAAAAAATCTGTTAGAGTTTTCAATTAAAATAAATGGTTTTTATCTATATTCTGTAACCCGGGAAGCCCGGATTGGATACCTTATTATTATTTTTTTTTTCAAAGCATAGCCAAATAACATAATATAAGTTCAAATGCTTCTTACGAAATGCGTTTTGGTATAAATAAATGCAAAAATTAAGACTTAGTTGTTTTTTAAGTACATTATTATTGAAACAATACAAACTACACTTACACAAACTATACAATATAGCTGAAGAAACTAGAAGCGTCACGCGAACAAACTTAAGCACAGTCTTGAGAATAATAAGCATATCTCAGCAAAATTCTGAAATACAAATGAAAATTTAAAATTATTTTTTTATCATCAATGCGGTAGTAATAAATGAATATTCTCTCTCCAAATTTTTACTTGAAAAATATAAATCTTTTCTAAATAAAATTGAGTTAAATACATCACGTAAACTATCAGTTACACTAACAAGTGTAGCTGACAAGCTTATCAAGATATAAACAAGTTCATGGAAAGGGTTTTTCATATTTCAGTGTTATAATTTGTCATACGTATACTTTACATTGAAGTTGTGTATGCTTATTACGTAAATTATTATTAAAAATATATACTACACAACTTTAAAATTTATAGCGTTCTAATTATTTTGTTAGATATTTTTTTAACAAACTGAAATGAAATAATGTTTTTTTTTTCCCCAATAAAAATACCTATATTCATCTCTAAAACAATTTTTTCGTTATTCGACACATTCTCGATTTACAAAAAGGTTTTTTCGTAAATAAACAAACAAATAAAAGTTTCTATATGCGAGATCATTCATGAAAAAAGAATTTCTTGTTTCGAATATTTTGAAATGGAAATTTTCTTTAGGGTGCATTTTTGATTATAGAAATATGTAAACTAGGGCACATTTGCAAAAAATATCTAATATATATATATATTAGCAAAAATAATCGAAAGATGAATATACTAAAATTTGATTTTTCCTTTTAAACAGAAATTAATATATCTTTTTTACTGATTTTTAAATTGATATTGTTGTGTTTTTTGTTGTAATATTTCTTGAAAGCACTGAATATAGCTAATATTATTAAGAAATCAAGAGACTAAGAAACACTGAAAGCTGATTGTATTACACGCTTTTATTTAACTTAAGACGTAACACCACTTTGACACCCTAAATATTTACGGCCTTTTTCGGTAATTTTTTATCCTTATACTGGACGATTTTTTCTTTTGGCAGTATGTTTTTTTTCATACTCGTATTTACGTTTAGATACCACACATTTTAAAGACTAATTTTTCTCTTTATTTAATAGAAGATTTCGTTGATTACATAAGACGAATATTTTTATTTAAATATAGTGGTAGCTTGGAACTGAATTTATCTAAAAAAGGTTAAATTTTCATTAATTCATGTATGCATGACTGCGCAGTCTGTGGTTAAAGAAATGGGAAGTGCTTATAAAAGTCCATTTACACTAGATTATTATACATACCGGGTGCTTAGCAAACCTTTTGTTGAATAACTCATCACTGGGTGGAGGTAGTGAAGGAAATTGTGCAAGCATACGCAGGGGCACAAAATAAAATTATTTATAGACTCTTGGTTACTGTCGAAGAATATTTTGTTTTCGCCAAAACGTACCAATATTCAATCGAAGAGCGTGCTTTTTTAGTCAAAACATTTTAACTTTCTGACCAGAATAGAGCAGCTCTTTGTATGGATTTATTTATATTATACAAACATCTGATAGTCTACTAAAATACAGTTCAGCTGGATAAAATATATATAACGAAAATGCACAACTAAAATCTGGTTTTACACACCCCATACCCCATACACGGCAATGCATATTCTTTTTGCAGCCCTGTATTTGATCTACAGAACGTATACACACCACATAATATATAAAATACTAGCTGACCCACCCGGCGTTGCCCGGGCCCGTGATAATAAATTAAAACAATACTCAAGTTTGTATGATTTTATATCTTTAACCCAATTTTGTATATATATACACTTTAAAAAATTTTGCCGCAAAGTAACAGGTCATTTGACCGTTTTCTATAAAAACGGTCGAATGACCGCACTTAACCGTACATAACCGTAATTTAACGCTATTTGGACCATAATATTGCTCATATTAGGGTCAGAATACTGTTAAATTACGGTTATGTAACCGTTTTTTATAAAAACGGTCGAATGACCGGTTACTCTGCTGCAAATTTTTTACAGTGTATTCTTAAAATGACATTTAAAACGATCATGCTTATTTATTCATCAACAGTGTAATTATGATCCATATTCCTACTCATTGATAAAATTAAAAAAATCATGCATTTTTTAAAAATAATTTATATTCCATTAAAAGATTACTTAAAATTTATTAACATTTTGCATGCACCCCTGGTAGGGGATAGTGGAACTAAAATCTCTTAGGCGATCGAAATCAAATCGAATGAGCCAAATCCTGTCATAATCGGGCCCATAGAACGCGAGATAAGACTGCGTCCCCTGGCGGTGGAAGGTGGAACTAAAATATGTAAGGCTATCGATATAAAGTTGAATGAGACAAACCTTGTCGTAATAGGGCCCATAGAACCCAAGACACTTTGAAATGAAATAAAAAAATCTGAAGTTATTATTCGAAAAGAGTGGTATATACAACCCATACATTTTCTTTAATGTTATAGAGGGCTATTATTAAGTAAATTGTAATGTTTGGAATCAGTTTTGTTGAAATCCGAAAGTTAGTTGCTGAGTTATGGAAACGGGCTATAGTAAAGGAAAAAAAAACTTTGACGAGGAAAGGGGGGGGGGATGTGAGATGAGAGTTTTTTGTCAAATAACTAATTAAGATTAACTTTCTTGGATATTTTTCGACTGGCGCCGCCGTAGTCTGGAATTATCATAACGCGTGCAACTCCAGTGCACTTGTCCAGTTGAAACAGAAATAAAATGATTTTCTATTTTCATTAATAAGTTTTAAACTAATATTTCGAAAAGTTACTGATAAATTTTTATGAAATTTTGATTTTTTGAAATCACGATTTTTTTAATGTCGATACGCCTAATATCAAATCAATAAACGTAATAGTTTTATTTATTTGAATAAGTCCACAAAACTGTGATTGACTTTCAATCTTGCAGCCCCCATTTACAGTAACCATCTTTTCTATCTCGGTCCAATTCTCAAGTCTGGTCAGTTTTTGGCCAAAATAAAGAAATGTTACAGTTCGATGTTCACAAAATTTGCAATTTTGGAATCAGAAAAATAAACTACGTATATTCTGTGAATTTCGAATCGATACCTTCAATAGTTTTTTTAATATTCGAGGATAAGTAAAAATGAGAATATTTCGTTGTCTGGAATTATCAAAGCGTTAATTTCTTTTTGCGGTTAAGATAAAAATAGCCATTTTCGAAGCGTGTTTCAATGAGTTTTTTGATGCGATGCTTAATGGGCTTTTAATTAATATTTAGGCTATTTTTCAAAATATTAAAATTTTGATTGTCAGGTGCACCAAGACAGGTTCTGGACTATCCTTACCTAAATTTTCAGATTTCTAGGTGTGCTAGATTTCTGTAGCCATCGCACACAGACACACAAACAGACATACAAACAATTTTATTTTATTAGTATAGATAGATAAATTTTAAAATGCATAACATAATTGAAATTGTCCTTCCACTATTTTTTGCTCATAGACGACAATGTATCTTAATTAGTTTGTGCAACTCTGTTTTTTTTTTCAGAAAAAGGTTACATGTGTCATTTTCTATAGCGAAGATATTATAGTGCACCTCAAGCATATATGAATTTTATTACGTTTGAAATAGTATAATATCATTAAAACGCACTCTAAAAGAATAACCGCCTATAGGCAATAATCTAAACGAATTCTTTTATGTGTCCCTGTAAAATATGCATAAATGCTACATACACCATATTCTTCAGAAAACATTGCGTAATGCATGTCAATTTCATTAATTTTGAAGTAGTATAACATCATTAGTCACTTCATCGTCAGGCATGAGACCAATTATTTTTTTACAAATCGGTTTCTTTTGTGAATTTTTTCGCTTTAAATAAGGAAAAAAATCATATTTCTTAAACTATACAAAATATAAATATTGTTTTGTTAATTACACTTCCAGGTTGAACCATACAATTAAAATTTCCAGTAACAAAATTTTCCCTTTTTTATTCACTAAACTATCCCTAAAATGTGACTGTTAAGCGGTCAAAACACACTGCAAATAATTATCCCCTATAGGCTACGAATCTACGAAAATCTGCATATCTAAAAATATTAATTTAAATTTTCTCTAATAAAATATAATCATAACTAATATTTCATAGTAAACATTGCATTATTAACAAATCCTCATTTTCGTAATATTTCGCTTTTATTAAAGCAAAAAACATTTTTCCTATGTTTTGTTACATTATTTATAAAACCGTCACAATAAAAAGAGAAAAATATATTCTATGTTTTATATGAAAGGTTAAAATTTTAAAGTAAATAACAAAATCTATATTTGCAAGATTTATAAGCAATAAATCAAGCGTTTGGGATTTTAAATTATTTTATTACTTCATTTAGTTTCTCAATAGAATAGTAATTCGGAAAGCAATAGAATGTCAAGTAATCCTGAATGCAGAATATTTTTAATAACATATTGGTTTCAAAAAGTTTCATTAAATACAAAATGCCCTTTTGAACTTGAACAAGAAGTACTTTTCATGCGATATTAATATTTTGAATATTGAAGTAAGGATTTATTCTTTACATATGATTAAAAAAAAAAAAATGATTTGAATATGCTTGTCAACTATTTTTCTGAAAAGAAAATATATTATCTTCATGAAAAATTCCTTCAATACAAAGAGTAGATTTGTGAAAAATATATTAGAGGAAGATGAGGTTATAACAGATGTCCAAATAATCCACCTTATAGAAGACTCATAAAAAAAAAAAAAATCTTTCACAGCTTATTTGATAAAAATAAATAAATAAATCAAATTTCAGGCGTGGGTTACAGAAGGCTAAAAAGTAGCATTTTTGAATTACATAGCAAAAATCCTTTATTTTTCCTACAAATGGGCATATAGTTCTAGATATGACTGATATAAAATATTAATGAACACGCATAAGGCACAGACTGAAATAAGGGAGTAAAATATGAAACGTTACTCAGAGATATAGAGATACAATAAGAGAGTGTTGTCATTTATTACCTAAACAATATGAAGGACGGTGTAATAAGAGAAATTGTTGAAAATACGCACATATTCTTTTCTTCCAATTTACAATGTAGAATATGAACTAACATCTTTTTATTTAAAACTGACATATGAATTAATATCTAAAATTTTAAACCCATTTTACACTGTAAAAATTTATTGTGAAAAAATCTTGAATTATTTAGAGTAGTTCAAAGTGAAGATATGTTTCTTAAACAAAATAAATAAATAAATGAATGCTGGTGAGAATCACCATATTCGCCTTTTGTTTTATCAAAAAAAAAAAAAAAAAAAAAAAATTAAGAAAAATTATTCTTTCTTATAATTCACATATATCTGAAAATTTTCCATAAAGTCTGGGAAAAGAAAGATAAACTAGACCATACAACCGGACATTTTAATGAGGGTAATTTACAACCCAAGCCACGAAGTCTCCTACGACACAAAGAAAAAAGTGCATCGATGGATGCAAATTTATGGCTCTTCATTAAAGCCACTTAAGGGCATTGCGTCAGCAAACAGGTGTTGGTCCATCTTCAATCTTCAATCTCTAAGAAACCAAGCTAAATGGACAAGGTCTGTCTGGGCCAACTCCAATGAGATCCCAGTGTGATCGGCATTTTTTATGCCAGGGCAGTACCAAATTATCAAATCAGAAAATCAAACAGCATCAAGTGGGGGGAATTAAAAAGCCCCACCTATCTTATTTAAACCAGGTTTTTCGACTCCTTCTGTGAAAAATCTGGAAAAAGTCATATTATGATTTTAAAGTGCTTCAATGCAGTAAAAAGAAGTTTTTTGTCTTTGCGAATTTTAGTTTGCTGAAGTTATGAAGCAAGATTTAAAAAAAAAAAAAAAGTTTACAAATTCCGAAGTAACGAACAGTGATATACAAAACAGTAATGCTATATCCGTTCTCTTAAAAAACTAAAAGCTTACTATTCATATTTTAATTGCTTTTTCACTATGTTGGCTATACGCCTATTAAGCAATTAAAATATGAATATTATGAATGCAAGGCGTGAGAAATTTTCTCTGAAAAAATTTTCAAGTATTAAAAAATATTAATATATGAGTTTATAAAAGCTTACTATTAAATAAAATTATGCCTAAGTGAGCAATAAATACTTGAAAAAACTATTTATAACGTCCTCAAATCGATGGTCGGGCTCTACAATGCTGGATGCCTATGGCTGCCTAATCACCAAGGTAATTTTTTGTATTTGTGTTGCAGAATCACAGTTATGATTCAATCCAGAATATTTTATTATCAGAAGACGACTTTTTTTTTTTATGTATGATTAAAATTAAATGAGGGCATGAATTTATACTACTTACTTTGGAAAACTAATGCAAAATAAAATGGTAAAATGGTAAACTCACAAAGGATGTATTTTATCTTACTATTTTATTATTTTTAATTCTCTTTCATTTAAGTGTATTTGTATATATGTAAATAAACTTTACTTTAATTCTTAAAATTCCCTCTCTATGTTCTTTCAGTAGTGTATTTTATTTAAATGAGTTTTGCATCGAATATTAAATATATGTTTTAAATTAAATCACTTCGTCTTTGCAGGCATTAGACTGAATTTTAATTTAATTCCTAGATGCTAATAATTAGCAAAATCTAGTTTCAGTCTTTTCCAGAAAGTTAAGAGTCTTCAAAACGTTAATGTTTTTTTTTTTTTTAATAATTTTTATATTAGAGTATTTTTTTTAATATTTTGAATTTATGTATTTAAAATTTTATTACTTTAATTATTCCTCTAAACTAGGAAAACGTACGATCATCTTTTTTAAATTTTTTAATGAATGCCGGCAGTGGACAAAAACCTGGTAATAAAAGGGACTTTACCCTTTTACCCGAATGGACATGTCAGGATAGTTGAATTTTAGGTAATAACCTAGTTAATTTATGTATAACTTGCCTAGAACTTCCTAACAATAAATATATATATACCGGGTGAACCAAAAGTTCGTTAAAACTTAAAAAAATCATAAAAAAGAAGAAATTATGATAAAGAAGCGCGTTTTGCAAGAAAGGGCTCACAAGGTAGTCAGATTTTTTTTAGCAGCAGAAAAAATTTTAGTTAAAAAAGTCACCTGTAGATGGCTCTAACATGCGAGAGATTCAGCAGAATCATGCAAATTAGGTTGTGGGGCTATTTGTGTACCATTCATCACCTTCAACATTGGCCGAACTCAAAGATTCTATCTGTCGTGAGGTTTCTGCATTTCGACATGTTGCATTCAGCTGTAACGGGCGCGGCGTTGTGAGTCGCCTTAATTGTGTCGTACAATGTTCTGGAGGTCATGTTGAACAATTGTTATTGCAAGAATAAATGGATGGAGCGTACTGGTGTCATGTTCAATGTGTTTCGGGTCGTCAGCGCCCTCTACCAGTGATATTTTTAACTAAAAATTTTTTTGCTACTAAAAAAAAATTCCGACTACCTTGTAAGCCTTTTCTTGCAAACCGCACTTCTTTAACATAATTTCTTCCTTTTTTAATGAATTTTTAAAGTTTTAACGAACTTTTGGTTCACCCGGTATATATATATATATATATATATATATATATATATAATGACAACTTTGCATTAGATAGGTAATAAAAATTTAAGGTAAAAATGATATTTTAGCATATTTTCTCTATAATACATGTATTTAGGATTTTTCATTTTTTGCCCGTCTTTTATTACTTCCCGCTAAGTTAGAATAATATTTTTTATTTCATATCTGAACGTGAACTAAAATAATATGTGCACTGATCACATTTCATTTATCGTTTCAGCATTGAATAATAAATGTAATGGAATAGGTGACATTTCTTTAAATAAAAGAACGAAGTAGTAGTAAGATATAGGAAGAATACTTGAAAAAAATTGAAGTGACAAAATTTCTTTTTTACGTAAATTTTTTATATCAAAACTGTTGCACTTTTTCTGCCAGAATATTTCGAATTCACAAAAAGTTTTCTATTACTAATAAAAAATGATTTCCAGCGAGGAATCAAATCCACACGAGAAGAATTTCTTTCGTTTCAAATATTTTGCAGTGGGAATTTTTCGAAGGTGCAATTCGGATTATGGAAGAAAAGTAATTAATATAGAATGCAGCTTTTCCAGACAAGGATGCAATTTAAATTTTAAATAAAAGAAACTAGCTAAAAAAATATATGTGTATGCTTAAGACCACACGGTCGAAGTGAAAACTTCTATGGTGATCGAAATCGATTCAAAGTAACACATATATATGTTATATGAAGCTCGCTAATTCACTGTTTCGTTTCAATATATCCTCGAACTTGGCTATTTTGATTCATTTTCAATTTTCCAATCTGTAAAAGGCAATATTTAGATATTTATACTGCATATGTATGTATAAATTATGTACAAAAGTGCACATACTCATAATATTCATTTATATAAGAAAACACATTAATTAATTATTACTGCAAGTAAAGTAAATTATTAAAAATGATGTAATAAAACTTATAATTTATGTAAGATTGATTTTTTCCACAAAAATTCATCCCTGGTAATAAAAATGCAGTAAATTTTGTGCAAAAATACGGAATCCAAAATGCGTCAAACTAACAAGAAAGTGGTAGTATTACTACAATTGGTAACGGATTGCTGAACCCTTTTGAGAACTACTTTATGAGGATCACTATGAAAGTTTTGCAATCCTAAAAATCGACAGGAAGGATGGTATTAGCAGCGATCTCTTAATTAAATATGAGCCCTCACAAGGTGGCGTGTCAAATTTTTCTCGCCAACTCCTTGTCACGTGGCTGCCGGAACTAGTTGAAACCAGTCTCTATGCTGATTCAGACTCACTAAAGATGTCGACCTCACGAGAACATTCCCGTGTAATAATTTTTTATGAATTTAAAGTAGCTTTAAATGAAAAAGACTGTTTTAAAAGAATATCAAAGTCATTTGCAACTTCCCATCCTTAATATGCAACCATATTTAGATGGTTTCGAGAATTTAATAATGGAAAATCGGATTTCAAAGACGACGGGCGAAGTGGAAGGTCTTCAAGAGAATCCTCAAATGAAAATGCTGGAAAGCTAAAAGTAATTTAAAAAGATAACCTACACATTACATAGCACTCTATTCAGCAGAGTCTGAATATTGGATCGGCAGCAATATTTAAATTGCTACATGAAATTTAAAAGTGAGGAAGCTTTATAGCAGATGGGTGTCTGACGAGCTGACCGAGGAGCAAAAACAGACATTAGTAGCGGCCTTTTGATGAAATATGAGCCCTCACAAGGTGGCGTGTCAAATTTCTCCGCCAACTTCTTGTCACGTGGCTGCCAGGACTAGTTGAAACCAGTGTTGTATCATGGTCAGTTTAAGTGTAATTATGCCCTGAAATGTTGATAAAATTTTATTCTGGCCCCTCCAAATGTCTTTATGAAGTTGTTACATGAAGTGAAACATAGATTTACCAATTGTATCCACAAAAGAAATGACAAAATTTAGTTTGGGTGGTTGGGAATGAAGAACATCCAAAAAGTCCAGCGGTTGAGGGGCATAGGCAAAAAAAAAAAAAAAAACTGTCGCCACATTATTTTGGAAAATGGCCTATTGCATGAGTACCTTTGGAAGAGCAAAAACAGTTACTGCCAATTGGTATACAGATTTGTCTACCAGAGGCCAATAAAAAGTTGAAAGAAAACCGAAAAATGATAGGAAAATGAGGCATTCATCTTCACCATGACAATTCCTTAGCACATTATTGCGTTTTCAGCTCCGGCTGAATTTTGTAACTTTTTAAGACCTTTATAAAGGGGCCGGGAGGGACATTTGTGCTTTACGGACCTGGTGTCCTCGTTTGAGCATTCCCTCTTAGGCAGTCAATCAAGCGTGAATGTTGCGTTGGGACGCTATTTTACCCTCCTCGAAGAAATCAAGCTGGATGAGTGGAATATATATATATATATATATATATATATATATATATATATATATATATATATATATATATATATATATATATATATATATATATATATATATTAAATTTGGTTTCAAAGAATGAATAAATGTATTAAATCTAAAGGTGATTATTTTGAGAAAAAAATAAAATTTTTATATGCTGCAGATTTTTGGTATTGCAAAACTGTCAGAGGGACACTAGTGTCAACTTTCCTCACATAACCAAAAGAAAATAAAAGTATTTTTTTTTCAAAAAATGGAAAAAAGACTGTGAAACTGTGCGTATAGAAATATTTAAGATGGAATGGGTCACGGAGTACTTTTTATACGAGTATTTGATAATGTCTTTTTAGCAGTTGTCGAAATTTCCTTATTCGAATTAATAATTGGTGTCTTTCATATAAAAATGCTTTTTGGTGTAGTTAAAAAAAATACATTTAACTATAAAACGTTCAGAAGAGTTTTCAATTAAAAACGACTTAAACCCATGTTCTGTATACCGGGTGTATTATGTTCTGAAATCCCGGGATGGATCCCCTGGTTCTAATTTTTTGAAGGAAGTTATAAAAAAATAATGTGAAAGACATATTTTCAATAACATAGGCGATAAAATAAAATATAAATTAAAAGAAAATATTACCATACAACGAATAATTTTAGTAATAATGCACGAAAATATTTTATCACACTCCTTTAAACAAGAAAACTATTTTATGCTAAAAAAGAAAATCCAATACCTGGATCATTTGTAAAATGTTCAAAAACAAAGATAATGCAATATTCTAAATTTCTTCGAAGAATAGCTAAAGAAAAGATTCAACCAAAAAAATCATTTTTTAAAATTAAAGTTTGAAATAGAACTGTTTCAGTTTTTGAAACTTCTATGAAACACCATCAGCACTTTCATGTATTATTCTCTCATATTCCCTCTTAGGCGATCTATGTTTCGCACCACCTTTCAGAATAAATGCGATGAGCTGAGATAGATATTAAATGGAAAGTTTTCTATTGTTTCAAGTATTTTTTGGCGTTGGAAATTCAGTTTGAAAAACAATCAGGCTTACAGAAGATGGTTTTAGAAACTATCTTTCAAGGAAATGTGACTGACATCTTTTAAATTGTCAGAAAATTTGATTTCAAGAAACTTAAAGACGCTGAAGTTAAGAGTTTCCTTTTTTGTTCAATTTTGTTTTATGAAAAATCTAAGATAAATAGTAAATTATAAGTAAAAAATATAATGTGCTAAAAAGGAAAAAAACTGTTGAAGGACAATTGGTTGAAAAAACATCTTTTAAAAAGAAATAAGTTAAATTTCGAGTGATTTTTTTTATAAGTTTGATTTTTTTAAAAATAAAATGGATATTATATTTTAAATCCAGCTTCCTGGCAAGAAAAGAAAAATCAATCAACGTCTGCCTTGGATTCGAACCCACATCCATTCATACACTGCGCATAACTGAAAGACATTTACCAGCTACGCCACGGTTCAATCAAAGAAGCTTCTTTTTTAAGCAATTAATTACATTTACGTCATCCCATACGCATTAAATGAGATTTGCGTACCCTTATTGGACAAATAATTTTGCCCCTGAGGGGTGATTAGACTTTAGATTTTTTTCTTTTTACAGTATATTGCATTGTCACCGGAAGTACGTCATACTACCACAAATTAGATTAGTTGTCGGACTGGAAGTTTGTTAAAATTGCATTGCAAGATTTGAGCCGAACGTACATACAAAGTTAAATAAAAATTTGTAAAAAGTGCGACAGGTTATAATGTCGATTATTCGGAGAATTTTAACGGAAGAATGAATAAAAATAAAATTCATCATTATATTTAGATACACTGTGTAGCTCTTAGATACATATCAGATAAAATAAATGATAGATAATAACAGCAATCCTTTATAACAAACTAGTTATCCCGCTCGAAGTTGTCTGGTCCTGAGATCAAAAAATCAAAAATAAATAATCACAAAAAAATAATGAATAGCAGAGGACAAAATTTACTATAATAAAAGTGTTGTAAATCAGCTGACTACATTTAAAAAAAGCTACGCCAGTGGCTTTTATTGGTTTTAACCAGCTTTTATTGGCCAAAATTGGTCTTTTTTTGACCAAAATTGGCTTTTAATCAGTGAAGCATTTTGATTAAAACTGCACATTTTTTAGTGTTTTTAAAATTTTTTTAAAAACATTTAATTTAGTTAGAATTTAATAAATAAACTAATTTTTCATTAATGAAGACTATAATGTTTGAATAACACTTAGATTGAATGATTTGAAGTCAGAATTGCAAATATGTCAGCTAAATTTGAAATGGATGTGGAATTAATTAATTAACAAATCTTATGTAAAATTCCATAGTAATCGTAATTTAGAAGGTTTTTAGGACGCTTTTCGCGCATTTCACCCTTTTAAATTTCGATTTTTTCAAACTGTTATTCGCGACCATTTACGTTTTAAAAGTACAGCCAAGTCAAATTTCAGGTATCTATTCCCAACAATTCTATAGAAATATTAATTTAGAGCGGTTATAGAACGATTTCCGCTTTTTTGTCCTCTTAAGTACCGATTTTTTGTAGAAACCATTTTTAGCGAGTATTTGTATCTTAAAAGTAATCGCCATGCCAAATTTCAAGTTTCTTGTCCCTTCGGTATCACAACAATCGTAAGTTTAGAACGTTTATTTCCCCTGCACCATTTTAAATTTCGAATTTTTAAAAAACTGCCCTGTGCGTGCATTTGTGTCTTAAAAGTAGCAACCATGTCAAATTTCAAGTTTATCATTAACAATTCCATGGAAATCGTAATTGAGAACGCTTTACGCTCATTTCACCATTTTAAATCTCGATTTTCTTTTAACCCTTTCCGGCATGGTAGGTTAAATTCTGTCCCACTTAATTTATATCCCCAAATGCCGCAACAGCACCAGAATTTTGAAAAAAAAAATTGCCTTTTTTAATGTGTGTGAAACAAGCTGTTTTTATTTCCAAATAAATTTGTTCTTAAATCCCGGTGTCAATCAATAATTTTAACATTTTAACAACAGATGTACTGTATGCTTGAAAGGCTTAAACAGTTCTGTGCGATCATTTACGTTTTAAAAGTAACAGCCAAGTCAAATTTCAAGTTTCTATTCTTAACAATTTCATAGAAATAGTAAATTAGAACATTTTTAAACATTTTCCGCTCATTTCACCCTGTTAAATTTCTATTTGTTTTAGAAATCCTTCTTAGCAAGCATTTGTATCTTAAAAGTAATCGCCATGCCAAATTTCCAGTTTCTAACCCCTTCAGTACCATAAAAATCGCAATTTTAGAACACTTTTCGTTCCTGCAACTCTCTGGGTGGAAATGCACCCACATAAAATATAACCTATGTTGGAGCAAGGAATGTCACTATCAATTTGCCACCATTACTTTTCAAATCGGTTCGGTAGTTCCAGAGATCATCCCCTACAAACAAATGTTACTTATTTATAATATTAGTATAGACTGTAAATTATTACATAGTAGTTCTTAGAGTACAGTGAATTGAAATGTGTCCATTTAGAAAAATATTAACCTGGATAATTAACAAGTAACCAACAAAAAATGGAACTAACAAGTTAGAGGAGAGCATACCCTGAATTCTCTTAAGAGGATCGCAGATGTGGAAAAAAAATCTATAAATTATGACAGACACAAAATAAACATTACCTATATGCATATAGCATGTTTTGAAATTAAAATATAACAATTATATGGACGAAAAAATGTTTCCTTAAAAAATAATGCATAAAAGATTCAAATTTAAAATAATTTATTTTTTATGAAATTTAAATGACCAATAAAAAAAAAACCTTCCGACCTATACTGAGAGGAAAAGGCAGAATTCCTATATCTTCGTTTTAAAATTTTACCTAATTCTACTCGAAAACGGCACGCTAAAATACAAATAACTAGATTACAGAAGATTCGTTAATACTGAATTTGAATAAGAAATGTACCAAGTTAGTCAGCTAGCCAAGTTCGCTTCATTTATGAAGACTTACTTTTGGTCGCCAAATTTGGTGATACTTCGCTAAGTGTCGCTAAGCTTGGAGAGAATTTGACGTTAGCAGATATGAATATATAGTTTTATGCGCATGATTGGGAAAATGATTACAACAATGAAAAATAATCATTTGCGAGATATCACGTTCACTAAAACTCATAAATTAATCTTTGATTTTTTATAATCTGCTGTCTTCTTTCAAAATGTCAGCCACCCTAGAATTTCATACTGCTATATCTCAGCCATCTTTTAGAATAGAGGCAAAACAAAAAATGTTCCGTAATTCTTGTATCAAAGAAAATATAAATTAAGCAAAATATAAATTTGAATTTCGATTTTTTTTTGTATATATGCTTTAGTTCTAAATCTTTTAGTAGCCGCCATTGTGAAACAAGATGGCGCACCAAGCTGGCCAACGAACTCGGTGGAGATATTGGTGAGCCTAATACACATAATTAGTTTCATACAAATCGATTTATAAATACGAGTGCTATCGTATGACAGAGATCAGATATATATAGGGATAGATATATGGATATATATAAGTCAACATTTGAACTGAGGGTGGTTTTGAGGTCTGGGGGTTGTGATAGGTGAAAATATACCGAATTGCTCTCCCCCGAACGTCTTCAATCGGTAGCTTTTTACTTTTTGTAATGAAAGCTACCTAATACTATATGTGAATAGAGAGAAAGCCCTATAAAATAGCATAGGCTTCTTTACAATAGTATAGCCTAAATAATAGAAAAGAAATAGTACTAAACACCTGCTAACTACAATGATAAGGCACGAAAATATTTTATAACATGCCTTTAAACAAAAAATTATTTTCGACAAAAAAGATAATCCAAAATCTTGATTATTTGTGAAATGTTGAAAAGAAGAGATAATGCAACATTCTAAATTTCTCCGAAGAATAGTTAAAGAAAATATTCAACCAAAAATCATTTTTTAAATTTAAAGTTTCAAATAAAACTTTTTCAGTTTTCGAAAACTCTGGAAAGCAGTGTCAGCACATTCAGGTATTATTCTCTCATATTCCCTCAACTGATTCCCTTAAGGTTTCTCACTTCGATTCAGAATAGATACGATGCGCCAAGTTAGATTTTAAATGGAAAGTTTTCTTCTGTTTCAAGTATTTTTGGTACTGAAAATTCAGTTTGAAGAACAATCAGGATTGCAGAAGGTGATTCTAGAATCTGTTTTCGAAGGAAATGAAAATCACACCTTTTAAACTGTCACGAAAAATAAAAAATGTTATTTGAAGAAACTTAAAGACACTGATGTTTAAAAGTTTCCCTTTTTTCCGGTTTCATTTTCCGAGAGATTTAAGTTGACATATGCTATGAATTATAATCTAGATTATTTGAACAGTTTCTACCGAAAAATAAATTTAAAGAATATTTACTATTCAATTTTGAAAGTTTGAGTATTATAACAAATTGAAATTGAATTGTGTCATTTATTGACTAAAATGGAATTATTTTTAACCAACTTTCAACAAAGAAGGTTATACAATTCATTGGTATCTTTTGTTGTCTGTGTATGTACCAGGGAGTGTTGAATTCAGACACTTTTCTCCGGGAGGGATTTCTGTGGCTCCAAGGAGGGACATTGTAGACTTCCGGGGGGAAAATTGCACTTTTTTATCATTAGAAACATAAAATCCCAAATCTTCCGAGGGGGGACATTTCAATGCTCTGAAAGAATGTTCCCCCCTGGGTCACTCCCTGAATTCAACATTGGTACCAGGCACACGCATAACTCTTGAACGGATGGGCCAATTTTCATACCTTTTTATTTGTTGCAAAAGTCTCTGTCTGCCATTGGTCTCGTTTCAATATCATTAGGATCTAAAAATGATATGTTTGTCTGTCTGTATGTAAATTTATTCATCACGAAAGTTTTATATGGTGTTAATATACACAATGCTACTTTACATATTTTAAGTAGTCAACGTATCATGTATAGACTTTTTTTTACAGGGACACTTCAATACTTTTTATTATATCATTGTTTATTGCTCGTCAAAATAAGCCATATTGACAGCAATGATATTTTAAATGAATGTAGATTACAGTTTTGCATCAGGTCAAGCAACCCGATTTTACGGGAACCCAATCCGACCTTCGGTTTGAGTCGGATCGGCAATAATGTTTTTCGTTGCGGGTTGGGCTGACTGTAATTGTTATGAGTTCGGGTTGGTTTCGACTCTTGCGAGTCAGGTTTGATAACCCGCTTAAAAAATGTCGACAGTATTGATTAAGATGAAAAAAAAATATATTTGAATAGAAATGAATATATATAGAAAGATATATATGCCTTTTTCTTTAAAAAAGATAAAATTGATATTAGAAATATAATTACAGAGAATGTTTTCATAACTGCATTAAAATGTGGATTATTTTTCTTCCATTTCGGGTTTCGGATCAGTTTTCTTGTTTAAGTACGTTGACCTTGAGTCGGGTTTCGTGTTGAGTTCAAATAGAATCCAGTTCTGTTTGGTATAATCCGAACCCAGGAGAATTCTATTGTGAATAACAATACATAATTGTCTCTAAAAATACGAAGGTACGAAAACAATCCCTTGAAATCGGTTAAATAGTTTGTTAAAAACACTGTATATTAAATTTTAGAGCTACCATATAAACTCGTAACGTCTTAGCAATCATATACAGAGTTACTCTGGTTACTCTGAGCTCGTAACTAACTTCATCGTTACATTTATTATAGTTAATGAATTATTGAATTTTAAAGCTCATTATCTTTTTTAGAAAACCCTTTACCTGCTGTATCAAAGGGTCTTTTAATCTTTTTGAGGAATTTAGAAAAAATGTACTTGCATTATTGGATTTTTTAATTTATCGTGAAAAATACTTAAAGGGCCTTATTAAAAAATAGCATTAAAGAAAAAAAAACACATTTTAGAATAGCAATAGGTCAAAATAATACAAAAAGAAAATAGTACTCAGCAACTAATAACTACGATGATAACACACGAAAATATTTTATAACATATCCTTAAACAAGAAAATTATTTTATGATATAAAATAAAATTCAATATCTCGATCTTTTGTGAAATGTTCAAAAACAAAAATAATGCAATATTCTAAATTTCTTGGAAAAAGAAATAATAAAAAAAAGGTTCTACCAAAACCCATTTTTAAAAATTAAAGTTTAAAACAAAACTGTTTCACTTTCCGAATTCTTTGGAGAACAGTATCAGCACTTTTAGGTATTATTCTCTCATATTCCCTCAGGTTTCTCACTTTGATTTCGAATAGGTACGATGCACTGAGTTCAATCTTAAATGGAAAGTTTTCTTCTGTTTTCAAGTATTTTTGACGTTGGGAATTCAGTATGAAGAACAATCAGGATTACAGAAAATGATTCTAGAAAGTAGTTTTCTAGGAAATGTTACCTTTTACATTGTCACAGAGATAGAAAATAAGATTTGAAGACGCTGATGTTAAAAGTTCTTTTTTTTCCCCAGTTTTGTTTTCCTAGAAATTAAGATGAAAAATACGACCGGTTATAATGTAGGTTATTCGAACAATCTTAACGTAAGATTAAATTTAAAGAAAATTTAGCCTTCTGTTTAGAAAGTTTAAAGTTCGAGCATTATCACAAATAAAAACATTGCAGCGTCCGTTATTGATTAAATTGTGAATTATTTTTAAAGTTACTGCATATGGAATTTACTAGGTACCTTATAAACATGTTACTTATTTAATCGTTATATTTATTATAGTAAATACGAGGGTCACACTGAAAATTTTGAGATACGGCCAAAGGGTACAAGCTAAACTTACCAACTCTTAGGAGTGTTCAAAGTAGTTCTCTCCGAGATCAATGCATTATTGTAGGCGAATTTTTCAAAAATTAAATGCTTTGAGCCTCCCATTTCTTGGAACAGATGAAAAATATTCTTTTATAGCCTTATCAATCACATCTTTGGAATGATAACGACGCCCACGTAAATTTTTTTAGATTAAAAAAGTCAAAACTCACACATAATAAAATCAGGATAATAGGTTGGATGTTCTAAAACTTTCATGTTTTTTTATTCAAGAAATTCGACTGTAATCCTTGCTGAATGAGAAGATGCATTGTCATGGTGAAGCATGAGTCCTCTAACATTCACATCTTGAAGAATTTCTAGAAGTCACTTAGTGGTGTACCAGTTAACTGTAACTGTTTTCTGTCCCTCTATCTTAATGGCTTTGATCAGACCTGCACTTCTGAAGAACATGACATACACCACTTTTCTCATTGCTCGTTGTCTTTTCACCATTGCAGGTTTGGGATCCTCTTCAAAGACCCATACTTTGCTTTCTTGACATGTTGGAGCATCAAAAAAGGTATGTACGTCTCATCACCAGTTATGATTTTAGAAATAATGTGGTGGCCACCATCATTAAATAATTTTAGGGTTTCTTTACTAATTTTCACATGCTCCGCTTTTTGGTGTTCTTTTAAATTATAGGGGACCCAACGACAAACAAATTATTTCATACGCAGTTCTTCATGAATAATTTTATGTATAGCTGCGGATCCAATGTTAAGTTCCTTTTGTATCATTTGGTAGGTACAGCGATTATCATCAATTAACATTTTTCGGACGGTCGACACATTTTCTGGGATTCCAGCGAACAATGGTCTTCCTGTATATTCTTCACTCAAAAGAGAATTTCGACCTCTTCTAAATTCTGTAAATCATCTGAATACAGTGACACGAGATGGATCTCCATTTCCATATGCTAATTGTAGATGTTAAAGGCATTCTTCTTGATTTAGCCCCACTTTACAATCATAGAAAATCATAGCTCAATAATTCTCTCGCGCCAACTCCATTTTCTCTTCTTTCTAAATTTATTTTGCGATAGTTAAATTCAAATTGTTGCTACAAAGTTTTGTCTGCGAACATAAAAGTGTTCAAATTTACCTATTCGACAAATAAATTTTTTTGGCGCATATGTTTTGCCCCTGTCTCAAAAATTTCAGAGTAACGCTCGTATTTGTCCGTTCTCACAGAAACGGAACGAAAATATTCACGTATATTTCAGAAACAACATTAGTCAATTAGAATATCAAAGTATATTCCAATCATACAAGTTGTAAATTTCCTACTGGACGAAAAATGTCCGGGCCAGGATTCGAACCTGGGATCGCTTGGCTGAAGCCGCCACTCTCTACCACTGAGCTATCCCGGTCGCATCTGGAGGGCATAATTCATCCAGTAAACCTTATTGATCAAAGCATCTGGTCTGATATTTTAATCAGCTCAACAGAAAAGATCGCAGGTAATGGAACTCCAGTAAACTCCAGTGTTTACTGGAGTTCCATTACCTGCGATCTTTTCTGTTGAGCTGATTAAAATATCAGACCAGATCTACTGGAGTTCCATTACCTGCGATCTTTTCTGTTGAGCTGATTAAAATATCAGACCAGATGCTTTGATCAATAAGGTTTACTGGATGAATTATGCCCTCCAGATGCGACCGGGAGCTCAGTGGTAGAGAGTGGCGGCTTCAGCCAAGCGATCCCAGGTTCGAATCCTGGCCCGGACATTTTTCGTCCAGTAGGAAATTTACAACTTGTATGATTGCTTTACCAATTTGAAATAATTGTGTTAAAAAAAAATAATCTAGTATATTCCAATGGCCAAAATAGACGAAGACGAAAATGTGATTGAACATGATGGTGAATGCCACTTTGTGACATTATATATTTTAATAAATTCATTTGCTTGCGCTTTCTACCAAGCATAAAAAAACAGTTAATTTTTAATAATCGAGTTAAGTGCCCACGCCAAATTAATGTGTTGCAACGGAAATGTTTGGGAAAAAAGATGAATATATATTCAAAACATTTGGAGAGATTTTCAATATGAACATTGAATGCTTATAAAAGATGTTTTTTTAAAACTATTTTTTACATTTATACTTATTTTAATCTATTGTCTTGTTTCAAAATATCAGTCACCCTAGAATTTCAAACTGTTATATCTCAGCTATTTTTTAAGATAGAGGCATAACAAAAAATGCTCCAGAAAAGTTGTATCAAGGCCTAATACCTAAGCACAAAATGAATTTGGATTTCAATTTTTTTGTATATTTTGGTGAGTTTGAAATTTTTAAGAGGCCGTTACAAGAACAGCTTTGGAACAAGACAGTGAACAAGCAAGCCAACGAACTCGGTCGAAATCTTAGTAAGCCCATTACACATGCTCAATTACATCCAAATCGGTTTATAAATAGAGCTGTGCAAGGTGACATCACGAACAGGTTTTTGCTGCTTCTGTAGGACAGCTATCACTACCTTTATCAATGCTTTTTCTATTTGTGTGTCCTACAGCTTTTATCATTGTTCTCCGGTAAAAGTCACGTGATGTGAACTGCTCTATACGAGTGCTATTGCATGACAAAAATCGGATATATATATATATATATATATACGTATATAAATCAACATTTGGACGGAGGGTGATTTTGGTGTCTGAGGTTTATGATCGGTGAAAATAAACTGAACATTTTCAGAATTGCTTCTCTCCGAATGGTTGTAATAGGTAGATTCTTACTTTTTGTAATAGAAGCTACCTAATACCGTGAATAGATATAAACTCCTATTTTACAATAGGCCTAAATAATAAAAAATAATACAGTTCTTCACAACTGATAACTACAATGATAAAACTCGAAAATATTCTATCCCTTGTCTTTACGCAAGGAAATTATTTCATGCCAAAAAATAAAATCTGATAACTTGAACATTTATAAAATGTTCAAAAATAAAGGTAATTCAATATTCTAAATTTCTTGGAAAGATACAAAATATCTAAAAAAAAGGTTGAACCAAAAATGATTTTTGAAAATTAAAGTTTGAAATAAAACTGTTTAAGTTTTTGAAAACTCTGCAAAACAGTATCAGTAATTTCAGGTATTATTCTCTCATATTCCCTTAGGCGAGATTCCCTTAGGTTTCTCACTCCGATTTAGAATAGATACGATGCGCCAAGTTAGATTTTAAATGGAAAGTTCTTTTCTGTTTCAAGTATTTTTGGTTGTGAAAATTCAGTTTGAAGAACAATCAGAATTACAGAAGGCGATTCTAGAATTTATTTTATAAGGAAATGTGACTCACAGATTTTAAATTGTCCCGAAGATAGAAAACTTGATTTAAAGTGAAGCAACTTAAAGTCGACGATGTTTAAAGTTCCCCTTTTTTCATCTTTCATTTCCCGTGAAATTTAAGATGAAAAATGTGACCGATTATAATGTAAACTATTCGAACAGTCTTAATGGAAGAATAAGTTGGAATAAAATGCACGATTCTATTTTGATACAATGTGTGGCACTTTCATACATATAAGGAAGAATAAATGATAGACAATAACAGCATTGCATTAATAACAAACTGATAAATTATTAAATAGTAGTTCGGAGATTATAACCTTTTGAAATGTTTCTAAAAAAATATTACACTTTCGTAAGTGGCACAGAAATCGCGATTATTTGTTAATTGTTCAATGGCAACGCCCAAATGAAACGCATCTCACTGGTTTATTGTGTAAAAGTCCTTCGGCAAGATTTAGGCCAGGATTTTTTACATTTAACTGTTTGGTGCCACCATCTACAGGAATAAAAGCGAAGCAGTAATCAACATTAACAATTAAATAGATATATTTTTATACATTTTCATTTGGAATATTGATTTTTGCAAGCATTTAATATTTATAATTACAATTAGCAATATAAAATTTAAAATGTAAACAAAGCAATGATTTTTAAAAAGGGAATTTTAGTAAAAAGGGAAAAGTAAGTGTAATAATTTTCATTTTTTAAACGTAACTGTTATACTTTTGAAATTTTAGCTCTTATTTAATTTTTTTACAAGTTTTTTGCATAAATAAATATTATTCAGTCTTTATTTTATGAAGTCCACTCCACTGTTATATTTTTCAATGACAGTCTGCCCGGGCAACGCCGGGCGGGTCAGCTAGTGTTTTTTTTAAAAAATACTAACCTGGATAACTAACAAGTTAAATAACAACAACAACAACAAAAGCATCAGAAAAGTAAATTAATCAGTTAGGGAAAAGTAAACATCTCTTGAATTCTATAAATGGATGGCGGATATTCAAAGAAAAAAATATATTTAAAAGCTTTATAATCTATGATTGACACGAAATAAGCATTTTCTACGTGCATATAGAATGTTTTGAAATTAAAGTACAAAGATTGTATGGACGAAAAAAAACCAAAAAAAAAAACCAAAAAAAAAAAAAAAAAAGCCTAGTATAATGTGGCCATCATAAAACTTTTTTCTATATAAATCAAATCGTCTGCAACAAAAATTAAATGACAAGCTATACGTTTTTCAAATGTAGCTATCGCGTAAACCTCAAAACTCAGAACATAGCAGCGCCACCTGTTAAACGGTATACACCCAAACCTAATAAGGATCTATTTTCGTCAAGGTCTAACAGAATATGAATTTTGGGGAAATTCCAGGCATTTGTTCTTAAGAAATAGCTATGGTGGATGTCGTGAGAAATGCAGTATAGCAGCCCACCCTGTTGGGCGATTTACGCCAAAACCTAATCAGCAACAACATATGTTAACGTCTAAATGAATCTGAAGTTTGATCAAAATCCGTGCATCGATCCTGAGATAAAGCAATTGCAGAAATCGTAGAAAATGCATCATAGCAGCGATATATTTTTGGTGATTTACAACAAAAACGAATCGGCAACAATTGATATCAAGGTCTAACTGATTTTAAAGTTTCACGAAATTCCGTGCATTAGTTTTTGAGATAGCTCCCACAAAATTTTTGCCACATACAGACAGATAGAGGGACAGAAAGATAGACTCACAGACAGACATTTTCTAAAAACTGTCAAATCATGTTCAGGACCTTCTAAAACGTATAAATCCGTCGAAAACCGGAAGTCGATTTTTTTCATGAATCCAATACTTTCTTCTTGTAAAGATAGAAGAAAGTAATAATACATAAGAAATTAATATTTAAAAATGTCCCACGCGATTTCTAAACGATTTAAAATTAATGATTACATTAATATAAGTTGAACTCTTAAAAATACACATATTTGTGTGTTCTTTTCATTTACATTAATTATTGCTAAAATTATAGACATATTTTTCACAAATGGGACAAGCGTTTTTGGACTTTTCTCTTAACATTGCATTTGATAATTATAATTTTAGTAATTAACACTTTTATACATATACTTTTATTCAGGTCTTTTATACAGATACACATTTATTTAACAAATAAAATCACTAATATACTTGAGAAATTCAAAGGTATTGGGAAAAAAAAAACAACAACAAAAAAAAAAAACATATTGCATAGGACATTTTTATCATTGGTTGTAGATGCATCTTTAGAGGAGCGTAGAATTAATTGAAAACACTAATACTTGTTTACTAATTAAAATCATATTCAATCCGATTTAAGATAAATCAAAATCGTTTATATAAAAAAAGTTTTGCTCATTTTCAAAGTTCATTGTTTCGTGAACAGTATACTCTAATAATTAATTCATTAAATGGAAGTCACGAAAGAAGAACCAAAAGCAACATCGATCGAAATGTGACTATTTAATAAATGACGGTCTGGCAAGTTAAAAAAAATTATATAGTTAAACGTGTTACACACTTATTTATTCTATTAATGGCAATGCAGATAAGTAAAAAAAAAATATGCATGATAGCACATTTAAAAAAAAATCGTGAAATTAAGGGTTTTTTCTTTGCTTTTTTTCCGTTAAAACACGAAAATTTCCACTTTGGTTTGCTCATCCTTCCTTCCAACACTGATATTTCAGCGATCTAACGAAAACATTACGTGATATTCTCCTATCTAAGCTGTATTTTCGCCAAATCAAAGGGGTGTACTTGCAACTGTGCTGTTAGCACTTTTTTCTCAGAAATGGAATGTTTATGTCAAACCGCCGTCAAGTTTGCCTTTCCCCCTCAAATCGCCGAAACCTCGTGAATCTACGCTTAAAATTTTCTGAAATCCTGAAATCAAAAGACGGAAATTTCGTCAAATAATAAAAAAAATTCTTAAAATTACGGGTATTTCGTTAACTGTTCTGCCAGTACTTTGTACACATTTTGACGAAATATTTTTGAGATTGTATGGCCATTCCTAAATGAGAAAATTTCGCTCTCTATTTGAATAACATTTGCAAACAGAGTAGCAATTTGAGTCTGTTTTTGAAGACGATTCATGATAATGCATTCAGAATTTTCACATATTCATGAAAAAAAAAAAAAGTATAATAGATTGATAATTCTTCCATGTGAAGATTTTATGCTCGGTTTGACAAACATATTCGAATTTTGCAGCGACTCCAGCCTGTTTTATGGAGGCAGTAGGTCAGTGTTTCCCAACCTTTTTTTGGCCATGCGCCCCCCCCCCCCAAATCATTTCTAAAATTTTGATGCCCCGCCCACCTCCCTCTGCCTGTGAGAAATAATTCTTATTATATAAAAAGTGAACTCTTATTCCCACTAAAGAAGTCCTAAACTCCTTTAATTGGATCTAAATGAAGAACAGTATATTCGCGAAAGAAAACAAGTAATATAAAAACTTTTTTTTTAAAGTCAATTCCTACTTAGGTCAAATAGAAATTTTTTTCCAGCGATCTAGACGCTTCGCCACTGACGGTATTTATTCCCAAATTTATATCCTGCTAAATATCTTACATAAGAGAAATTTTTGAAATGTATTAAAAATTAAATAAAAAATAAATAGCTAAAATACCAAAAATTAATAGCTCGAAAAGTATTGTTCACAAAATTGTTAGACAAACTGCGTTAGAAAGGTAAAAAAATTGTATTTTTCTTGATATAAATTTAAAATCTAATGATTATACCATTTTTTAAATATTGAATTTCAATAAATTACCAAACTTCACAATAAAGTGCCATAGCGATGTTACAGTTAGCGATAATACAGTTTTTTCAAATATTAATTAATTAATTAAATTGTATTATTTAATTTTAGTTTTATACTTCATTTCTGTTCAAAAGTATAGACTCACTCCACATTTATAGTCTCCTTCGCCCGCGAGCCGCCTGATCTTCGTCCGTGAACAGCCCCATTATCTTTTTACGTGTGAAGGTGAGACTATAAATATGGAGTGAGTCTGTACTTTTGAACAGAAATGAAATATAAAATTAAAATTAATTAATTAAATTTAATTAAGGAATTAATATTTGAAAAAACTCTATTAACATCAATTGTCATCCAGTACAAGTTTTAAAAAATTTATTTGAACTTGAATGGATGAATAGAAAATATTTTATTAACGATTGAAAATTCCAACAAGATATATATATAGAGAGTGTGAGCTAATAGTAGGAATTAAAAAAAACATAAACGAAAAGAAAGTATTTATGAAGAAATCCTTAATAATAATAATAGTAAAAATATGCAGCGATGTAAAAAAGAAAATTAACTTTTTTCAAACTTTCTCTCAGAAACATGTTTCTGCCATACCTCACTGAATGTAATAAAGCCATATATTTTTGCTTTTGCATCAACAAGTGTTTTATCTTTTCCTTGAAGTTATTTATTCAAGGTATTCAGTTTTGCAACGATATCTGCTAAATAACTAACAGATGGTTTTCCGTTAATGTTTTGTAGGTGCTTCAAGTCAAACCTCTCACTTAAAAACTTACCAAGAACATCAATCAACTCCATGAATCTTTTTAAGCGTTTCCCCTTTAAGAGCCATCTTACATCAGTGTGAAGTAAAAGATGAACGTGGTCTGTGTTTCAATACTGCTTCAGTAGACGATCACACTTGGCATTGGATATTATGGAGTTGATACACCTTATAACAGATTTCAATATATCATTAAGAATAGGTGAAATGTTTTTTGATACTAAACTCTCTCTATGGAGGACGCAATGCACTGCACAAGAAGTATTTATGGATTCTCATCTTTCATTAGTTTTAAACATCCAGTTCTCTTACCCATCATAACTGGAGCACCATCTGCAGCGCAAGATATTAAAATGGTCATTATTATACTATTTATTTCTAAGTAAATTTTCAATGTATTAAAAATATCAGAGGCAGTAGTGGTGTTCTCTAATTATTTACAGAAAAGCAATTCTTCAGTAAATTCACCTATATCAATATAACTTACATTAGTAAGCAATACGGTTTCACCGTCTCTTAGAGCTGATTTGTACATTTTATGGAGAAATTTCTTTATTTCAGTTTTTCAACAAGTTGTGCTTCGTCCTCACTCATTTCATCTATTCTTCTACTAACAGTATTGTTACTAAGTGGCACATATTTCACATCTTTGTCATCTTTGCCCAGGTCTATTTTAAGGAATATTCATATTGATGGTTTAATCAAATATTCACCTATAGTGCGTTTTTTCCAGATTTAGCAATGAGTAAAGATATTTAATAACTAGCCTACAATTTTCTGTAGCAGTTTGTGCAGTGAATAGGGACTTAACCGTTGATCTTTTTTAAACTTATCCTTTAAAGTTTTAAAATAACTTAAATTATTTGAATTTAAGTTATTTTTGAATTTATATACTCACTATGTTTTGCCTTCATATGCGCTTCAAGATAACCTCGTTTCATAGATCCGTTGCTTAAGCATTGTTTGAATAAAAGGCAGAAAGGGGATCATTCATCGTGGTTAGCTGGCATGAAACCAAATTTTAAATATTCATACGCTAAATACGTTATTGTTTTCAGATTTTTCACAGAAATACAATTATATTTTTATAATTATTTTTTTACACTATACACAATCATATGATCAGTAATAATTTGATATGTATATAGTGAAGTAAGCTCAAGTTAACTAGATCATATGAAAACATCAGCAACGATTAAATAAATACATAAAAATAGGATTAATTCACTTATTGCATGACAAAAAATACAAAGATTACAAAACAGAAGGCTCTATCGAATAATTAGGCCCAGAGGAATACCAAAGAAAACTATAGAAACAGTTTTGAAAAACAATAGCCGAATTATACGGTACAAAATAGTTTTAACACATATTCAGAACAAATTTTTCACGCACATATTTATGCATACAAAGCAAAAGGAAAAGAATGAAATAATTTATTTAATTCTTGCAGTGTTCGTACGCTTTTTCCACAATTTTTAATAGAATTTTTCTATTTAATATTTAGAAAATTATTACAAATCCTGCGATTAAACGAAGCGTCTACAATTTCTGCTATTTAAATAGAAGAAATTGTTGACACCTCGTTTAATCACAGGATTTGTAATAATTTTCTTCGTTTAAACAAGGCGAAAAATTCTATTAAAAATTGTGGTAAAAGCGTACGAACCCTGTCCTGGGCCTGTTTACGGCTCATACAAAATTATACCACTTAAAAAAATCCTTATCTAATCGTAGAATTTGCGATTCAATAACAGAAACATTTCTTTTTATAAATAGTAGTGGGAAGTGGAAGTTAACCTATGTGTTGATCGACTCTTATATCTTCCACATAGTACTTCTGTTCAAAACAACAATATATATATATATATATATATATATGGGAATAGTTGCATTAACTGATTATTTCAAAACACAATTTCCATTCATCACTCAGAATAAAATTTATTTTAATAAGCAGTATAAAGAATAAATTATGAATTATAAGACGAGACGTGGTAAGTATTAAAGCTTATTTTAAAGCTTTAAACTCGAAAAAGCATATGGAAAAGAAATTTTGAATATTATACAGTTCAATAAATTTAAGTTTTAAAATTTTTGAAATCAGAAAATGAAAAATTATTCATTGAAATATCACAGCAAATATTTTTAAGAACTGAAATTCTTATTGAATTATTATAATTTCCGATATAGTCATTCCTAAGTTAAACCACTATCCCCGTAATGTAACGGAGATAGCGGTTAAATACGTTAAAATAATAATATTTAAATACGTTAAATAGTTATGGCATCATACAAAAAAAATCATGAAATAGTTAACAGATATAAAATGCTATTAAACAGTTTTCAAAACTTATTTTAAATAACTGCTGTATTTATATTAGGGGGAGAAGGCCTTAAACTGATGGGCAAAACGATCCACATATGTTTTCTTCCAGACAGGTCACGCTATCTACAAGGTAACATATAAACTAGTTGTGATAAGTGAAGAAGAAGCAATGACGGTATTCAAGCGATCGCAGTATTACGCCTCTGAATAGAATTCTTTGAAAAATTAAGTTTTATAACATCTGTCATAAGGTAAGCACTAACTTACATATTTATTTAGATACACAGTCTTTCATGTACAGAAATATGATTTGGTTTACTTAATGAAGCATGTTTTTAGATGTGAATTAGACGCATGTATTGACATAATTACTTTTATAACCTTTATGTCACTGATAAAAAACAAATTTACAAATATTTTTAAATGAAGGATTATTTTACCCTTTGGTGAGGGTAAAATGATCCTTTGGACACTTTTTAAAAAATAATTTTTTTTCATTACTCAATTTGGGTTTAAACTATTATTAAAATATGTTTATAATGCAAAATATAGTGTAAAACATACTAGCAAAAGGCTAAAGATTTATTTAAACAGTTATGTTATTTTACACAAGTTTTTCCCTTAAGGGGATCATTTTAGGCCACCTTTCCCTACTATTAGGCGACGCCCAGAATGAGGTTCCACCTGAATTGAGGTATTTCTAATTCTTTCCCAGAACTAATAAAATTTTTTGTCCCTGACTATAAGCCAGAATCAAATATTCGCTCTAGGATCCTAAAATAAAAGTCTTAAAAAAAAATGTGTTTTAATTGGTTGATCGAACTTCTGGTCATGTATCTGACGGTAGCGCTTTGACTTTTGTGTTTTCCCAAGTATAAATTTGAAACAATTAAAATAAAAAAAAATGTTTTAAACCAGAAAATTTATTTTGTAAAAATTTTTTAAAATTTTAGTTTTATTTTTGATTATTTAAAAAAAGAATATATTTCAAACTGTTTTAGGATTTAAAGAGCGAACGTCTGAATTTCGCCAAATTCTCAAATTGCCCCCCTAAATAGTTGAATTGCCCCCCTAAATAGTCGAATTGCCCGCCTGTGGGGCGTGCGCCCCTCATTGAAAACCACTGCAGTAGGTGATAATAATATATTTAAAATTTTGATGTTTTCCTTTTAAAAACCAAATGATGAACATTTTTAAAAGAAAAAAATTGCTGCTGTATTGCTTAATAACATACAATTGTCTTATTTTGGAGAAAGTTTGATCCTGAAGAGATGATCAAACAAACAATTTAAAATATGTTCCTTTTGGAATCGTAATAAAATGTATACGGTGTCACAGGGATAACAAGCCTTTAAAAAAATAAATAACTATTAAAAAAATCAGAGCATTTATTCGAAAGTTACAAGGTGTCCTAAATTGGATTGATGTTTTTAAAAATGGAATAACAGACAAACACCGGGTAACATAAAAGTTATTATTGTAGAATATTAACGTGTGAGGTCGGTAATTTCTTTAGCATGCTTTCCTGTTTTAGTACCAGGTGTTATCGACAGATGGCGCTGCACTATCTCAAACTTTAAGAATTCTAACATATAAAGAAGGGTCAAAATTCATTTAGTTTTTAGCCTTCATTCTGTTTAACTATAGAAACGCAAAAATAAAAATAAAAGTTTGCGTATTAAAATTGTAAGGTTACTTTGAGCCTTCTTAGAAACCTACATTAGAGAAATACAGCGTGTCCGAGAGAGGTCTTTATCATTCTAAACATTAATAAGAAAAATACTAAAAGGTAAAATGAAATACAGTTTGCTGCTAAAGAATGAAGAAATCTAAGAATTTTTTTACAGTACCTTCAATGTAGCTTGTACATGAGCTCCGTTAGTAGAACGAAGAATGTCGAGCCTGTACTCGATTTCCCTTAGAGTGTTTTTTAACATTTGCGGTGTAACAGTGATGATTGATGAGTTATGATTTCATAATTTGTCATTTCCTACTTCAGGCAATTGATACCAGAAAAAACTCTTTGATTTCTTCATTCTTTTGCAGAAAACTGCATTCAATTTCACCTGTTAGTATGTTTGTTATTAATGTTTAAAATGATAAAGACCTCTCTCGGACACGCTGTACATTAGACACTAATTTAGGATCTCTAAGCCTTCTTACAGTCTAGCGCCATATATCGGCGATATTTATTACTAAAATGCGAAAAAATTATCTACTTCGCATATTAATCTCCTTCAAAAATAACTTTAGTAGCTGTCTGTCACCGTCTGCTTTTTATTCCTTTTAAAAAACCACCAGTATGCTTTGGGACACTCCTTATGAGTGAACATAGATTTAAAAAAAATACCCTGTTGAATAGAATTACTCCGTTTTTTTCAGTTGGTTAAAAAAAAGCCAAATGTTATTAGAAAAAGGCTATGCATAATTCAATACAAAAGTATATTTTTTGAGGAGATTTATAAAAAATAATAAACAAATGAAAAAAATATATTGTTAATATTTTTATTATTATTGCAGTAATGCATCATCTAATAAATTTCAGAAAAGCACTTACATTGAATAAGTAATTTATTTTTCTTTATAAAGATGCACAAAGAATAAAACGCCAATAATAATAATAAAAAAATAGTCACTTTACACTGCCTAGATTTTTTTCTTTAAAATTTGTAGATTTCTTCGTAAGTGTTCTTGCAGGTGAAAAAAAAAATCTTTTATGCCGCTGCAGCAAGTTACACTTGAAGGGTATATTTGAAACGTTTATAAGGCCTCTTGTTTTTTAAAAATACTTTTTAATAATAAATGAGGAAGTTGATAGAAAGATTATTCCAAGAACTCTTTTATTCAGTAAAAAAAAAAAAAAAAATAAAAAAAATAATAAATCACCTTACTTGTCATATCAAAATATCAATTATCCTTATATATTATTTCTCCTGTCAACATCCCTTTTACTCAGAAAATATGAAACGCAGAACAACGAATGAGATACCATATGAAAGGTTTTAGAACAGGCTTCTGACATAGCCCGCTTAACAATTCGTTAAAACATGTTTTTGATTAAAATTTGCTGAAATTAAAAAATTAAATCGGCATTGTTTTCATGAAAGAAATGAAAGGTTTTCCTGAAATTATTGTTGCCAAAAAAATAAAATACCACATTATAGGATGCTCATAGCAATTATTATAAAAAACACCGCACGGGTTTATTTTATACTTATGATTAAAAAGCGAAATTGAAATTGAAATGTTTAGATTTATATTTCTAAATCCCATAGTTTTCCCGAAGCGGATGACGTCATCCTCTAATGCAGTCAAAATACGATTGTTAATTTTTTTTTTCTCGCGCGTGCCTTTAGCAATCTTGGATCAGTTTTTAGTCTAAATTTGATGGAATAAATTAGATGATATTCTGGCTTGACTAACAACTAAATGTTGTTTGCAGATATTTTTATCCTTGCTTTTTCTTTAGAAGTTTAAACCTGCATCTAATAAATATTACATATTGATAAAAAATGATACTTCTCTATTATCCCGTCGACCACTTTTCATAACAAAAAACTATCGCCAAATAAACGGGAGAACGTTGCCATTGGAATATCAAAAAATAAATAAAATATAAGAATTTAAGGACACAATTGTTATTTTATTTAATAAAATAACTACTAAATCAGTAAAACATAATGAAAAATACACGCAAATGTCGAATGTAATACCATTAGATGACGTAACAAACACGCATAATGTTTCTGACATCAAGTAAATGGGACTGCATTTTTGGCGTTTAATCTTACAGTTTGGCGGTAGTTTTTTGTTATGAAAATCGGTCGACGGGTTAATAGAGAAGTACCTAAAAAATATTAGATTTCAGTGCGAAATCTTCGCACGGGTCCTCTGGTCGTATATATTATTTCTCCTGTCAACATCCTTTTTTCTCAGAAAATACAAAACGTAGAACGATGAATGAGATGCCATATGAAAGGATTTGGAACAAGCTGTTGACATAGTACACTTAATTTTGTTTAAACATGTGTTTCGATTAAAAATTGCTGTTAATTAAAAATTAAATCGGCATTGTTTTCATAATTGAAATGCAAGGTTTTCCTCAAATCAGTTTCAAAAGAACCTTCTTAAGAACCTCAAAAGGTTTTCCACAAAAATAAAATACTGCATTATCGGATGACGTCATCCTATAATGCAATTAAAATACGTGATGTATACGTCACGTTAAAATACGTGATGATTAAAATACAATTGTTAATTTATTTCTTGCGCGTACTTTTTGAAAAAATATCGAGCTTTTAATCGGGTTTTTATTTAATTTTTACGCGTATGTCACCTATTGTTTATTTACTTTTTTTTTGTTTAATCATGGCTGTGTATATGCGTACTATATCGGAGCACCAGTACATTGTATAATTTAAGGATTATCTTCCAATTTAGATATACATTTCATTAGGATTTACAAAAATTGTAGGTATTTATTTTTTAATATTTCATTAAGCTGTTAATACGCTAGAGAAGTCTGACGTTACTTAAATGACTGCCGGACCATAAAGCTTGGCCATCCCATGTTTAAGTTTCCATAGGGTTGCAAGAAAGTGGTGTACCAAATTTTGATTTATGTATTTAAGTCATTTCTGGAACAGTTTTTCAAAATCTGAGGAAATGCTTTCATATGAATTCACAAACGTCTGATTCAGTGTTTCAATTTTTTTATAATTCGTTTTTTTTTTCAGTATAGGGGTCTTGGCAACCTAGAGAAATGACCTTGGCGAGAGAAGAAAATTTGGCAACAAATTTTCTGGCAATCTATTCCCATTTTTTATACACAAGCAAACATTATATATATATCTGTTGTCAACACCCCTTTTTCTATTAACATACAAAACATACAATGATGAATGAGGTATCATTCGAAAAGTTTTTGAACAAGTTTCTGACATAGTACACCCACCTTTCGTTAAAACGTGTTGTTTGTTTAAAAAAAAAAAACAGTTAATTAAAAATTAGTGCTTAAACATACCTGGAAATATTCTCAAAGATTGTAGTGCGAAAGCTTCGCACGGGTCCTTCTGGTATATATTATTTCTCTTGTCAACATCCCTTTTTCTAAGAAAATACGAAACGCAGAACGACGAATGAGATGCCATATGACTTTTTTTTAGATTTATAGAATCCCCCAGTCCCTAGATTATATAACCTCAACAACCCTACCGTTTGGTAGGTCTGCATGTGCACACTACATACGCAAAAACTTCGATTATGGAGGTTCATTTGGTAATTTTTAAACGACGTGGTTAGCATAACGCTCTTTTCATTCTCCTTATAACCTCTATTGTTTTTTCTTTTGCGGTGAAGATTGATTGTGGAAAATCACTCATACCAAAATTTACAGGACGATCCCATTATAGAAGATTCCCCAATTTAAACATTTGTTTTTTTTTTAAAAATTAAGTTTTGATTGAATCAGATTTTTGTTTTTTAAATATAAATTAATCTACGAGCAATGAATTAAAATTTTGAATAACATTTATGACTTCATTTAAACTATGTCATGTTCTATTTGTATAGTACTTTTTGTCATACTTCACGTTATAGTATTTTTTTTTTTTTTAATTTTTATGGTAAAAGTTGTATTTGGAATGTCACGCCAAAAATAATTCCGGTTATGGAAAATTCATAAGCACTACGATTATGGAAAGTTGACGAATGTAAGTTGCAAACATATTGTCAATTGAAGAGATTTTAAAAATCTGTCTCGTTAACAAATTTTATCGATGCGTCAACGAAAGAGCTGAGGCAAAATAGATAGGCAAAATAGGGCACAGGGCTACGATATTTGGCACACGGGTTGCTGGTAGGGGGCCCATGAACGATAGGGGCAAAAAATTCAAACAACAACAAAAAAAAACATTTTAGATAGACTTTTTTATTTTATGTTTTTGACAAATTTTTGCCTTTTTTAAAAATATTTAATCCGTAATAGCGCGAGTTCTAACCAGTTCTAAATGTTTACTGCAATGTGAGATATACACATTACGTACGCCACCCTGCAATACTAAGAAGCTGTAGCGGGTATTACGATAATTCTTTTACCTCGCATGCAAATGCATAGAATTAAATTCATGAACTCCCGTGCGTAGAACGGGTTAAACAGCTAGTATCTATCTATATTAAAAAGGACAAACGTGTCCGTGCGTAACGCCGACGTAATTTGCGAATGGCAACACTTGACGGTGAAATTTCGGTTTTGCGATTTTTGCTATTGAATTTTTTTAAATTTCTAAACATCGCATATTTTTAATTTTTACACCGTTATATAGGGGAAAAAAATCTACTTTTAAAAGCAACTTGTTTGAAAACTGTATCGTAAATTTACTCATTTATTATAGTATTTAAATTAAATTTCAAGCATGATTTAAAAAAAAAAATCGATCTCTATTGCTTGCAGACGATTACAAAATATTAATCGATTTGCAGTTTAAACAAAATAAGAAGTTCAGCATTTGTGTCCAGCTAATATGCAAGAACGAAATTAAAACTTCATTAAACAATAAATAAAATAGTATAAATAAAACACAAATTTAACAGACATGTAACTGAAAACCGGTTAAAACCGCTGAAATTATCAGAATAATAATAATAAAAAAAAATCTGCTGTAGATAACGAAATGTTTAGAGATTTCTTCGGCTATTAATTTCTGACACGAGGCCAATTCGAAATTACCACTTTTAATACATTTCAAAATTTTATTTGAATATGTACTTGACATATTTCCTATAAAAATACTCTTTGGTGTTGTCAGGGGCAATCTAAAAAAAATATAAAATGTAAATTTTCGTTTACAGTTTTCAATAAAAAAATAGATGGTTTTCACATATATTCTCTATCCCGGGGAAGCCCGGGTTAAATGCCCTAGTAATTAATAAAAGACCACACATTTACTTGATATTTTGTTTTCTATCTTTGAGTAGTATTTATTAATAAAAATAGAATACATCTTGTCATTAATGCCTGATTTACACTTTTATGTTTTTGCCAAGCAAAATACCGTATTTATGTGCATAATTTACGTCCCTGCACTCTCTACTTTTAAACAAAATATAAGTTAAAAAACAACAACAACAACAACAACACCAAAAAAAAAAAAAAAAAAAAAAAAAAAAAAAAAAAAAAAAAAAAACTCGCATAATTTTCGTATGTAGAATAGGAGACAAATTGAATTAATGAAATGGGATTTCACTTGCATCGATCTGATGATATCCTTTCCTCAATCTTGATAAATTTTAAAGCCATGTTTCAATTTGGTTTTATGTATAAAAAAAAGCAAATTCGCTATTTTATTTCTCTCAGTTTGTACTACAAGCGTGCATGTGTATTTTTAACCAATAATAATAAATTAACAAGCATGGGGTATGTTTGAGAATTTTCGGTTTAAAATTAATTTCTATAAGTTAAGACTTTCCTGAATTGGCTTAGATTTTCCATGTTCTAAATTTCTACGAAAAATAACAACTTTAATGCTGATTTTAAATTTACAGCAGCTATTTTTGCTAAAAATGTTGTAAAATTGGCGTAAACTAAGTTTTATTTTATAACTGTGTAAATAAAATTATAAAGTAAGACAAGCAAGTAACAGTGTAACAACATTTCGCATTTTCAAATGTAAACTGTAAAAAAAGACATGTTTCTTCATCTACGAAAATATAACATAACAACGAATGAAAATATACAATAACCTTTTCCGAGTTATCCACGATTCCAAAAAGCATTCTTTATCATTAGAAACCTTAAAAACCAACATATTTTCATGATTTAAAGAAGTATTTTTAAAACAAAGTTTCTTTTCTGCCACTGATTTTCAGAAACGTTTCCGTGTAGTTTTTATAATGTATTAATCAGTTTTCTCAAACTGGAATATCGGTTTTTAAGATGCTATCCAGTCTCAATTAAACATTTTTAGCTGCGTAACTGAATTTATACATGGAAGGGTAACAAAATAGTATTAATGTTATGTTAATGTTAATGCTGTTAATTTATCATGTTTGTCTGCACAGCATGTTTGTTGAATATGAAAATGTTTACTTTAGAATTGATAGCATCCGGTAAACCTATATTCCGGGTTGAGAAAACTGATTAAAAACTATAAAAACTACTCGGAAACGTTTACGAAAATCAGTGGCAGAAAAAAGATTTTCTTTTAATAAATGCTTCTTTAAATCTCGAAAATAAGGTTTCTAAAGAACGTTTCTGAGGTTTCTAAAGATAAAAGAACACTTTTCGGAATCCTTAGTAACTTTGAAGAGGGTACCGTATAGTTTTCTTCGTGGTTATACTATACCTACATTGAGAAATATTTGTCTTTTATTACATTGTAGCAAATATTAACTAAATTGGTGTTATATAATACATGCATACTGTGCAAATGCATGACGCATGGACATACCAGGCATACCGAGCATACCGGGTGTTTCTTTTTCTCGTTGACCGATAACTCATTGCTAAACCATTACTTTTACATGTATAGTTCTCGTTTCAAAAATTTGAATTTTATAACTTTTTAAAAGTAACTATTGTGACGTAAAACGATTTTCTTATAATAAAGGTCAACCTTTGAGACATTTTTGAAATTGGAACTATACCTTTAAAACTAACGATTTAAGAATTAATAATAATAATAATAATAATAATAATAATAAGACAATTATTTACATCAATCAAAGAAATTTACCCTTAAATTTATATGGGTACCTTAAATTATCTTTTATTTGTTTTCTCTTTCTTAATTGTCTTAATAGCATTTATCGCTACGTACCAGATGTGATTTACAATGAAGTCAAGGATTAAATAATATTTATGTACTGGAATACTCAGCTGTTTTTATTTTAGTAGTACAATTTATATAATCTTGATATTAATGGTAAATAACCCGCTATTTATTTATATTTATACTTTCAGACAAATTCCCATAATATCATTTTATCTTTCCTGTCCAAAATAGGTTATTTAAAAAATAAAGACATAGGAATAAGAAGTTTGATAAGTGGTTTTAAACTTTGAAAGAAATTTGTCTCACTTGAAAGTTACGTTTTTTACTTTGGCAATGCATGGTGTATTTATGCTTGAAATATCGAACTTATTTGAAACTTACTTTTTAATAAAAGTTGTAGGAAAATTTGTATCGTATTGATCGACATCCCTTGTGCTGGGAAAAAAATATACAGTAGGTTTTTAGGAGTGTATAGGTCGGTTTAATTTGAATGTTTCAAACAAAGTTTTATTTTTTAAAAGTATATATACATATGAAAATAAAACAAAAATATATACATATTTTCCCAATTTTCTGGCCATCTATATGGTTTTCTGAAAATAGGGACTTTTCCCAATAAAGAAAATTAAATTTAATAAGACAGTTGAAATAAGAGATTCAAACTTAGAACAAATAAATTTAATTTTACGAAAAATACAATTAAGAAAGAGAGAGAGAAAAAAGAGATAATATAAGGCACTCATTTCTTTGAGTGATGTAAATTATAGTTATACTTTTTTACACTTTTGGGCATCTGTGTTATTGAAATCACAAAAATTTCAACTTTCCCTAGTTAATAAGGAGATATAATAGCTTTCTCTAATTTAATGTCTAATATCCTACGTTTCATCCAAAAGAAATAAATAAAATATTAATTTAATTCTTTTTTTAAACGGTCTATAAAGGAACATGCATTTCAATCCTTCTCTTTTCATCATTATCCAACTTTTTCGTGTTCATAAAAAATAAACAACTGTTCAGTTTGAATTATGCTTGTAATTGTTTTGAAAATTCGTTACGCATATATTCTTCTTTTCAGATATTTCCTTCATCTCAAAACCATCCCTCTATTTTTCATATATAAGGTCAATATTTATGGTTAATTTAGCATTTCAGCAATGTTTCCAGTTAACGCTCCTCTTGGACGTTTGATTTTGCATACGAAAAATTTCTGCATCTTACAACTTATTTAAAATTTCTTACTTCAAATCTTAAACGGTCTGTGTTTTCGGCAACCCGCATCATCTTAAAATGAACACCGATTCGTAGTTGGGCGACAATGAACTTTAATTTTTATCATTACTTTCTTACTATTTGTCCTGTTGTAAAGACTACGTAATTACCATTTTCCACGTGTATCACGAGTTTATCTGCTACTTGTATTTTTCTTCTACATAACATGATACTTCTCAAGAACCGACAATTAGAATCACAACAAAAAACATTTTTATAATTTTAGTTTGCTTGTCTATGCTTTCTCAACGATGGATTTACCTTCAAAATAATAGATATCAATCTATAAGCCTAAATACTACATTGTACGATCATATAAGTGCATAAACTTTATTGCAGAATCAGCGAAGCTTTAATGAAAATTTTTAAATTTTAGACTAAATAAAAATAAAACTTTACATTGTTTATTTACTTATGTGAAAGTTTTTAAATGATCTTTTATTTTTATTTTGCTTTATTTTACAGTCGCCAAAAGTAATGTAAAAATTATTTAGAACAAAGCGTGAAATTTTTTAAAAATAAATTTATCATATCTAATTAATTTATTCATGTTCTACTTTTTAAATGTAAGAAACTATACATTTTGTAACTAATAATATGCAAGATTCTACTCGCAATTGGAAAAACAGTGAAGTTTTGCCTACGACTGTACTCGTCAAACAGAATAAGATCTCGAATAATCGATTGTTATTCTTGTATCTGGACATATTTTGTTGTATTCTATTAAATACCAGGGTGATTAAGAATAAGTATTCAATAATAGGCAAAGAAGTCAGAAATATGATATTGAGCATTAGTAACATGGGAACATGGATCTGCAATCCACTTAATAACATAAAAATATAGGGTGTTACATTCCAATCAAAGTCGAAGCCCCGTTAATAATTTTGAGAAAAATGAAGATATTGCAATGAAAATTTGAGAAGAAATCTTGCTTTGTTTTAAACGTTATAATAGAAAAAAAGTGCTGGATAAACACAGTAAGTAAATTAAGTCTATGATACCAAATACATTGACAATCACATTCCAAAATATGGAGCATCGATTTCGTGTTGCTGACCGCAGATAGTTTAAATTTCTAGAGCTTTGATGTTATCATATTTTCCTCTAAGCAACAAGGTCCACTTCTTAAAATTTTTGTTAAAATATCTTTACTTTTCTGAAAGTTATTAAAAGAAATCCGAGTGGAACGCCTTATATTTTTGATTGAAAAAGTGGATTGTAACACCATGTTCCAATGTTATTATTGCTTGGTTTTAAGTTTCTAATCTCCTTGTAAATTATGAAACTATATTTTCGAATCATTTTGTATATATATTTTTTTACATTGTTCTCTCTTACTAGCTGAGCTCACTGCGAATAAAAATGCTTTCAAGTAAAAGTTTATTAGTAGGTATTATAAATAAGTACTAACACCTTTATTTACATTTTTAACGTGTCTCTTAGTTCCAGGAATTTGTAAGAAAAAATGCTTGTAGGGAAATTAATATTTTTTAAGCAGCTCCAAGAAAACTCAAAACATTTTTAAAAATTGCCCGAATATCTACGATATCATCTAAAAATTTAATGAATGCGATAACTTTTCTATTTAGAATAAATTACAAAAGTTAAATAATACTCATTTAAAAGGTCGTATCTTGAAAAGAAAAATTCCCCGAAATCTAAAAAAGTTTTGCGTAGTATTTGTTAATATAGTCTTTTAAAAAGCCGTGTTAAAGCTTGATTATGTTTTCCCTTTATGCATTCCGAAACAGAAAAATGTGATTCATTTATAAATATTTATAAATCACATGGAATTCAAAGAATGAGGAGGAAGTGAAAAATTCAGTCAATAATGATATTTAATATCTCTTTCCATAAGTCAAAGAAATATTTTGAATAAACTGATATTTGCATTTTTAAATTGACGTACATTTCTTAGTTATTGTCAAATCGTATTTTACATATATTAGCATAAAAAAGTATAGGAAGTATTTAACATTTCAAATATTCCTTTCAAAATTCCTTGTTGATTAACTACATGAGTTCATCTTAATAAGACTAATCTCTGACTTTATATAAAAATTAAAAGTGATAGAAAATTATGTCAAATACTTTCTTGCGAAGATGAGTTATGCCAGTAAGGAATATAAGTCTAAAATAACACTTTAGTTATTGATTTTCTTTATTTGCTAATAGGCACATTAAATATTTTCGATAAAATTCTATTTACATTAGTTCGGAAAAAGTCTAAAATAATATATATTTAGATTTTATTACATTGTGCGTTCAGAACGCATATTTCATTTTATAACAGAGTGTCATTTATTGAAGGCGGAGTGATAAAACTATTTATTTCTCCTTTCTAATTAATTCGTGTTGTGTTTTTAAAATCGTGAAAATATAAATTTCGCAGCTGTGTAAGATTCTATTCATATTTTGAAAAGCAAATAAGTTTTATCTACATTTGTACTCGACAAACAGAATAAGACTCCGAATAACAGATTACAATTCCTATATCTTTTATATACTATTCTGTCTCATTATAAATTGTGTATTTTGTCGAAATAGTAATTTACATCGAAGTCATCAATTTTCTAATAATATCGTAGAAAATTGCGCAATTAAAAAAAATTCTTTGAGTTTCTATAGAACAGTTTAATGAGTGGAATTTCCCTACATTAACATAGTTGCCAACCTTTCGTTTTTTTTTTTCAAGTCAAATAAACTTATTTCAGCCATAAAATTTGCTTAATGAATGAAAACATATTACTACTACATAGAAGATTTTATTAAAAAGAAAATCTTGTTCAAAGTGTATATAGTATGTAAGTAAGATATCTGATTTTAAAAAGCCGGAAAGGAAGCAACTACATTGTAAACAAAGACAAACGTTTTTTAATCTGAAAAACTATAATATAACTACTAAAGAAAATATACAATAACCTCTTCGAGTTATCCACGATTCCGAAAAGCATTGTTTTCTTTAGAAACCTTAGAAAACAATATATTTTATAGATTTAAAGAAGCATTTATATAAAACAAAGTTCCTTTTACTGCCACTGAGTTTCAGAAACGTTTCCGAGTAGTTTAAATAGTGTATTAATCAGTTTTTTTTTACCCAGAATATAGTTTTTTCGAATGCTATCAATTCTCAAATACACATTTTCATGTTGAACAAGCATATTTTACCGACAAAGAAAATAAATTAACAGCATTAAGATTAACATTAAAGTGTTTATTATTTTGTTACTCTTAAATGTATAAATTTTAGTTACGCAGCTAAAAAAGTTTAATGGAGAATTAATAGCATCCTAAAATCAATATTCCGGTTTGATAAAACTGTCTAATTACACTACAGAAACTATTTAAACTTCTCCGAAAATCAGTGGCAGCAAAAGAAACTTGATTGTTTAAATATCCAAAATATATTGGTTAATGAGGTTTACAATGATAAAGAATGCTTTTCGGAATCATGAATAACTCGGAAAAGGTTATTGTATATTTTCGTTCGTAGTCATATTATATTTTCGTAGAAAGAAACTTTTAACTTTTTTGTTACAGTGTAGTTGACAATTTTCCAGTTTTTTAAAACTCAATCTTACTTACATACTATATACATACTATGAACGGGAATTTAAAAAAACCTTCTATGTAGTAGCTATGTGTTTTCGTTAATTAAGTAAAATTTCTAGTTAAAATACGTCTTTTTGACTTTGGGAAAATGTTATGCTAACGATAGGAAATTTGCATTCGTTAAACTGTTCTAAGCAAACTCAAAGAATTTTTTTTAAATTGCACAATTTTATACGATATTATTTGAAACTTTGATGAATTCGATGTATATTCTATTTAGCGTAAATCACAAAAATTAAATAACACTCATTTAAAAGGTCTTGTCTTGAAAGGAAAAATTTCTCGAAATACTAAAATGTATTACATAGTATTTGTTAATAAAGTCTTTTAAAAAGCCGTGTCAAAGCTTTATCATGTTTTCTTTTTATGCATTCCGAAACCGAAATATCTGATTCATTCATAAATATTTATAAAATCCATGGAATTCAAATAATGGGAAGCGAATGAAAAATACAGTGAATAACAATATTCAATATCTCTTTCCACGAACAAAAAGAAACATTTCGAATAATCCGTGATAGCATTTGCATTTTCAAATTGAAGTGCATTTCTTAGTTACAGTTAAATTGTACTTCAACTATATTTGCATAAAAACAGTATCGAAAGTATTTAACATTTCAAATATGCTTTTCAGAATTCTTTGTTGATTAACTAAATGTGCACATTTTAATAAAAATAACCTCCTACTTTATCGCAAATTTAAAAATATCGCTTATTCAAGATGATGTCACAAATTTTTGTGAAAAATGAATTATGTCAAAAAGCATACAATTGTAAAATAACTTTTTAGTAAAAAAAAAAAAAAAAAAAAAAAAATTAACACAACTGTACTGATTGGTAAATATATCATGCAGGTTGACATATTTCCAACTGCGTGAAAAGTGTCCATTATGAGAATCGAACCCAGAACCCGTGTAGAGGACTAGCTACTTTCTTATAAAGGGAGGCAAGTTTTGAGTGCGAGCGTTTTGTCCGATGATAACCTGTGTGCGTGAAAGCGACCCCTGATGTCTTTCGTTTTTCGTTTATTTTCTCAAGTGAATTTGTGGCTCTCAGAATCTGTGGTTCGTGTTTTTCACTGTAGTTTTATGCCAATTACAGGGTACTCAAATGGTCCGCCAACTGAATACCAATATTTTTTTAACAGAAAATTTCATGAAGGTTTCTACAACATTTCCACAAACATTTACATCCGAATGTGGTTTCTGCAAAATTTGCAGGAAAAATCTAAAAAAACAATCTTTTATAAGAAAATACTAGATTCAAAAAGCGGACCATTTAGGAGCTCTGTAATTAGGGCATTCTGGTCAATCTGCTGCGTTTAAAAATGGGATTGGAATTTGGTATCGGCGGATATTTGAGACTAGTCCTGTCTCATTGAGGAATACCAGACAGGTGCTCTCGCCTTCCGAGATTGGAAGTTCGCAACGTGCCCTGAGAGATTTTGATTTTAGAGTTAGTGGAGAGAATATGCCATTTTTTGGTAAGAAAGTATTTCGCCATAGTCCAAAAATGTTCTGCGGCAACCACGGGTTGCTAGTATTTAGTGACATTTACACAAGTTTTGGATTTGTGAGCTAATCAATTCTTTTCTCAGCGACAACAGTGTTCGACATCGAAGACTTCTTGGATGTATTTGAGCAGCCAGCCTTCCGCATGTAAGTTAGTTTTAGATTTAATAGTTTTGCATTTTTTTTGTATCTTGAGAAGTTTTGTATCTTGAGTAGTTTGAAGATTAGAGTGAATGTATATCAGAGTAGCGTACGCTAAATTTATAAACTACATTGAAGTCCTTCCCTATTTTGGTTTCAATAATCAGTTTAACCCTCTAAGCGTTTTGACCGTATTTTTCCGTTTCCCAGAAACAATTTAAATTAGCTGTAGACAAAAGTATTTTTAACAGAATTGTATTTTGAGATATATGTATGATAAAGAGATATTAAGTGTATTTTAGAAACAATCCATGAATGAAAATCTCAATTAATATTAGTTTTATGAGCGTTTATGTAAAAATGCAGGAAAGCCCTCAGACACTCAGAGGGTTAAATCGGAAAATGTCTCAATTACCTCGTGGCACCCTGATGGGGTTGCCACACCATTTTGCTTAAATTGCCAAAGCTCATTCAGTTGAACTATCTGAAACTACAACTTTTTAGTTATTGAATTTATTTTTATGATTATTATATTTACTAATACATGCATAACTTTTGTGTGCATTTTTAGTTCAGCTAATATATTCTATGCAAATCCTGTATACACGTATTTTTAATTTAAATTATGGTATATAATGATTAAAAGTTCTTGACAAGTTTAAAGATTCACAAAAAATAATAAAAATAAATCGAATATTATTTTCTACGATATTATTCTCTTTTAATTAACATTTTTGCTTAAGAGCTATACTCAAAATTAATATTTTTATATGGAGTACAAGCCAATCTTCTTTTTTTATGATGTTTAAGGATATCACACGATTAGACATCCCTGATAAAGATAATTATCATTTTTACAGTTAAAAAATAAACCCAATAAGGATTGAATAGCAATATTGCTGAACTATGCAAAGATCTATTCACTGACATTGTTTTTTCAGAAACTTACGTAGAGATGGCGATAGTTGCCTGTAAACACTTTCTTTCTAAAATCGATATTTTCTGTAAGGAGAAAATTGATCTCTCATGCACGTTTTTCATCACCAGTTTCATAATATTTCATCTCTGGCGTTGGAGAGTAAAAAATTGTACTTTATCAAATCAGGAATTGCTATTTCTCCCCCAAATCAATGAAATTTGAGAAAAAAAAAACAAACAAAAAAAAAACAAAAAAAAAACAACAACAAAAAAACTGAATATGAACTTCTAAAAATCACCGGGAAAACGTTTAACAACTGGTTGGTATCTGCATAATTTAAGTTATTATGATATGATTATATAGAGTTTGAAATATGGATTTCTTCTTCATATAACACAAATCGAGACATGTTACAGAACATAGTTTAAAATGTTTTAAAATCATTGATATAGTTGAAAAATAATTTTAATCATTATTATTAGTAGTTTTATTCGAATCATCATCAGCTTCTGAATAGTGTAATTGCAAATGAAACAGTTTTTTTTTCAAATAGCATAACAACAGCAGTTTTTTTTCAAATAGCATAACAACAGCAGTTTTTTTCAAATAGCATAACAACAGCAGTTTTTTTTCAAATAGCATAACAACAGCAGTTTTTTTTCTTTTTTACATACACAATTTTAATGGTTGAAAATTTCTGTCTGATTTTAATCGAACTGTAATTTAACCCTTCAGTTACCACGTATGATATACTGGAGCAATTTAAATTTTTCAATTGTGTTCAGGTATGTAGCCTTAAATAATACAAATATATGCAATTTTAATGGTTTTCGTTTTTATTTGATTGTTATAGTACCGCACAGTAAAATGTGTATTGGGCACTGGAGCAATAATTCTTTTTCATGCACATGACTTCTAAAATTATAATATATTATATACTGTTAAGTACTATTCTACCGATAAATAAAAAAAAAAAATGTCAGTACTCCCATTTTACAAATCTTGGTAAATATAAATCTTAAGTAACATCGAAATGTTGAAAAGACACGAGGATGTTCGGAATTATAAAAAGCATTTTGTTAAAACAGCATATGTTGATTAAATGTCAACACCTTCATTAGTTTTCTAAGAAGCGATAGATGAACCCGAACTTTTCTGGCGATTTTTTCAAGAATTATGGAGTAAGAAAGAGGTGCACCCTGGAGGTTGTATTGAGAACTAGATGATTAAGATTCAGTGTATATGGGAATTTTTTACGTAAATTTTCCGATCCAACCAAAATCAAGAACGAAACATCATGCGTCAAACATAGATTATGAAACACTTTCGAACACATTCAGAATACTGTAACGAAACTTCCACCGTTTAGTTAGGTGAAATGAGATATTTAAGTAAACAATATAGTAAACGCATAACAGATCTTAAAATCCAATTTCAACAACTACCGTCTATAGACCAAAAAGTATTTAAATTCTCTTGTGAAGCACTGTAGAAGATCTATAGATTTGTATATACGTTACGGTCAATATGATTAATCCGGTCATTATTAACCGGTTAGTATTAATAATGACCGCAGTTATTATTAATAATAACCGGTCACAATGGCCGGTTATTATTAATAATAACCAGATTAATTATATTGACCGCAACATATATACTAGATAGTAAGATAAAATTTAGTTCAGTTGGGAAACGCATAATACAGTTAAAAAATTTCCCTCCAAGTTATACGCATCAAGTTATATGCAAAAATTTAGTTAAATTTAAAAATGCATACCACATCCAAAAAAGTATTTTAAACAATTATCGTTCATAGACAGTACTGTAAACCGAAATATTTTGTGTGTTCCTGTAAGCGAACGCTAAACGCTATGTACACCGTATTCTACTGTAAGCCTCTCGTAGTATATCTCAGTGCTGTATATCAATTTAAATATATTTTAAATAGTGTAACAGCATTAAAATACATTGCAAATGAATGAATATTCCCCATATACCATAATGTAACAGAAGTTTTTGACTGCCTGTGTAAGTGAAATATAAATGCTGCACGTTTCTTTTTCAATACTGAACATGCTATGGAAAACCTCAATAACATTGACAATCCGAGTATGTTTGTACGAGTTAGAACAAAGACAGGCGGCCAGATAAACCGAAGTCATAAACACTTTTCAACTCTTGTTGGAGTGTGTTAATAACGGTTATTCTTAGGAAACCCATCCCAATGTATTATATTTTCTAGATATTTTTTATTACATCAATATTTTACTGGCAAATTCAGATCAAGTACTTTAAAATAACTGTTTTACATATTTTCCTTTTGTAATGTACTTTAAAGACATCAGTATCTAAAATGGGGAGACAAAAAATGCATATTTTATTTTAATTTGTATAATTTATTTTACGAGTTACGAACGAACATGGAGTTTTAACAAATTACAGCAAAAACATTTTTTGTTAATGGTATTGTATTCTATATTATTTTAATTAGAGGAATTTATTTAAATGGGTCATTCTCTGAAAAGTGGCCTTATTTTTTTCTAATGAGCCTAAATGAAATTCCCTCAAAATAGATTAACCTTACTTACTCTAATTAAAAATCATACGAGTTTTTTAATATGTATTTTATTGCATTAGATTTGTCTTATTTTATCGTATAATACGTACATAAGTGGATGTAGATCATTTCTTCATATATTAAAATTCTGAAGGAAATAATGAAATACTTTTGAAAATCACTTTGAAAAAAAAAATGACTAGGCTTAAGTATATTTGCAGTTGCTAAATATCTTATGAAACACATTTCCAATAATGTAATAATAGAAAAAAAAAACTTTTTATTTGCTTTTATTAAAAATATAATAGATAAGGGAATGATGGGTAATAAAAATACTTACTTTGGTTTAATACTTGAAAGTCATGTGCTAACTATTGAAGAATGTTGTTGAGCAAAAAACAAGATGATTTCTTTATTTTACACCTATACAGACAATCGTAGGCCTATGTAATGCATGTACGAGGGAAAGTCATTAAGTAAGTCACAAAAGATTATTAAATAATAACTTACAATGATATTCACTTCAAAACTATTTTTATTTCTCAACATATTCTCCACCAATATTTGTACATTTATATCACCGTTTTATCAGTGCCCCAACACCAGCTGCATAACATTCTTTGGGTTACTGTCTCCGCCACATTAGGACTTCAAGTTGAACTTTTTCATCATCTGAGAACATCATCTTGCAACTTCTTCAACATCCTCCATACAGCTTTGACTTAGCCCCAAGCGATTTTCATCTGTTTACTCCACCAAAAAAACCATCTTGGAAGCAAGATGATGTTCACAGATGATGAAAAGATTCAACTTAAGTCCTAATGTGGCTGAGACAGCAACCCAAAGAATGTTATGAAGCTGGTGTTGGGGCACTGATAAAACGGTGATATAAGTGCATAAATACTGGTGGAGAGTATATTGAAAAATAAAAATAGTTTTGCAGTGAATATCATTGTAAGTTATTATTTAATTATCTTTTGTGACTTACTTACTGACTTCCCCTCGTAGTAACATTTACTGAGTAAATAGGAGAAGTTTAATGTGCGTGAATGATGTCAATTACTAGTGGCAATAATAAAAGTGTACTAATTTCGTTCATTGCATAAAATATAAATGTAATTAAGTGGTTAAACGTTTATTTAAGCATATTTAATGGATTTTGTAAAAAAAAAAAAAAATAAACATTATAAACATATACGCCATAATGGCAGAGAAACCATTTTCTTCCCTACATGTGGCAGGGAGACCACTTTCCTTCGTACATGTGTGAATGGAGACACAGTGATGGAATGCTATTTGCATTTAAAAAAATATTTTTAATCTTATATTTCAATTACAATAAGCGAATAATCACAGTTTATATGTATAATTAGTCAATAGTGATAGTTTAAATAATTTTTCTTTTTGTAATTCTGAAAATAGATTTACAAGATCCCTGGGACACGAAATTGCCACTTTTCTGAGAATTACTCAAATATGTTTACCGATCTTTTCGAAGAATCGTATCGTTTTTAAATTAAATATAAAGTTGTACTTCGTGAAAAGTGGCAAAAATGCCGTTTTAATGATTTTCTACACATTTTCTTTCTTCACGACTGAAATATAATTTTTATCTTTGAGATACAAAAGTTAAGCCCTCTTCCTGTTGTAATTGTTAATCGTTTCAAGTCGGTAAGAATAAAATTTATTTTTTAATTTATTTTTCATTTCAATGTTTCTAATTGAAAACATTAGCTTGTAAAAAGTCAACTTAAAATTTTCTGTAATTTGGGAAAATACAAAACTATAATATCAAAGTATATATTCAATTTAATAAATAAATCATGTGTGCGTGTTAAAATAATAAATTGCAATTTTAAACTTATTTTATTTTAGATGGAATATCATAAATTAAGTTTAACCCAATAACGCCCTTCAAGTGATATGCCTTCGAAAGGACTTTTAGGTTAAGATTTTAAGTGAATTTGGAATCTAGAAGAAGTTTACCTAATCATAGGAATAAGTCCCATTTTTCTCGGATTTTCTGATTATGATGCTTTAACCTTTCAAAATTTTGTATCTCCTTCAAACAAGTATAAGGAATTCAGTTGGTCTTCTATATTGGGATAAAAATGCTAAAAATGTATTAAGTCTCGTAATTTGTTTTTGCCTGAATATTAAAGTTAACTAAATGTTGAACTGATATTTGTAGGATTTCGAACGTTTGATTATTTTTTGTTGCTGTGATGCGATCTTGAATTTTGGCATCACTTACTTGATAACATATTTACTGTACTTTGTACTTTTTGATAAAATTCGTTTTCTATTACTCTTTGTTTAGTGAAAAAATTGCAGTACAACTTATGAATTTGGAAAACCAAATACACAGTGTGTCCCAAAATGTTTACCTTGATTTCATAATGTTCATACTCTTTAGTGATTGCTCTGATTTCGAATATTTTTGCAGATGCGTTGGGCCAATCGTCAAGCTTTTCTGGCTGTGCGATATTAATATGCAGGTTCGGCACTGCTGCTGCTTAATCTGAAAACATGACTTCTACACAAGAAAAGAAGGCTAAGATGCTTTACACTCACGTAGAAAAAAAAATTAATCGGTTAAAAAAAGGAAAAAGTCGCCAAATTTAGGGGATTTTTTCCTTTAATGGCAACCTAGTCATTGTATTAAGTTATTCGTTTGGCGCAGTCTTGAAAATCGCGCCAACTAAAAAGTCGCCAAACTTTTGTTTATATGTTTGCGTGAGTGTAAAGCATCAGTTCCGAAAAGGCAAGGAAGGTGTGTGGTTGGCTGCAACGAAATCACCATAAACGGTGCAACGGTGGCTTCAAACTCGCTATGGAAAACAACCAAAACCAACAGATGTGAAGTTCATAAAATCTTGGACGCAAATGTTTTTAGTAACAGGTACAGTCGAAAAGGGTCGAAGTGCTGGGCGACCATTGACATCTGCAGAGACTGATGAGCTCATATCAAGTGTCTTAAATAAAACTTGATCAACTTTTGTGTGTCTGTCTCAAATATGATGCTTGTAAATAAAATAGGCAATAAAATTATACGCAATTTAAATTAGAGCAATCCTTTTGGGACACTCTGTATATAAAAATACTCTGTATATAAGTTTACTTATGGTCGTTGGAAGGTTAAAGAAAATAAAAGGTATTAAATTTGATACATTTCGTCCACTTGAATTAACTCTTAACCGGTATTTATATTTATTATTAAACATAAAATTTTAGTACTATTAAAGTAAGTGACTTATTGAGAGTCTAAAACCCCGAAAGAGATGCTATTAAACACCATTATTTTATTATTTTTTTTCTGCTCTTTTAATTTCAGACTCTCCTGTAACTGAAAGAGAAAAAGTACTCGTGTTTTACTTAAGTTTATTACTGCAACATGGCTGTAACTTTTAAATGTTTCACAGACCATTTATCCTAGAAGATAATATTTTTGTTGTTTTATGCTCCGGAAATATAAGAACTCTAGAACAAAAAGGCAGTTTTATTTAAAGTATTTCCTTTTTACCACTTATACATTCGGTTCTTTTACAGAATTATTATTTTCAAAACAAGTTTAGTGGTTTTAAAAAAGAAATCTTAATTAAAAAAAAATCTCTTAATGATCTGAAATGTTTTTGAAAAATCACTAGGTTGGAAATTTGACTTTCATCCCTGTTTTTTAACTTTTATTGAGTTAACGAGGGAGAAATATTTTCAAAGTAAACTGAAAAGCGAACTGTTCGCATGGATGAAAAATATATTCATTTAAATAATCTGAATGAATGGATTTTTTAAACGAGGGAAGTATTTTAAAATTTAATGGTAAGATATGTATTATTTAAATATCTTCCATTATTTGTTGAGCAATACAAGAAGTGTCATTTTACTAAGCAAGTACTCATAAAAATTGTTTTATTATTCAATAAAGTAGATAAGTTTATCTTATTAAAATTGAGGTTCTTCACAAATATGTATATTCGAAGGTCATGTACACATTAAACACGGTTAGATGTTGAACTGAACCGTTGGTATGTTTCTTAATAGTACCTCTTTTACCAACCATAATTTGAGAGAGTATTGGAATGATCTCTGTAAGCTAAATAAGTTGGTGACGATTTAAGAAAACCATATCAAACATTTCCAACCAATTTTCTCTGCTTTGAGATAAACATAATTATAGCATATAAAATTATAGAACGTGATAGTGACTAAGCGCTTGTGAGGATTAAGGGTAATGCCAAGATAAACATCAAATTATACAAAATTAAACAAGATAAACATTAAATTACACAAAATTAAACAAGTAAAATTAATTAAAGTTATATTGCTAATAATTAAAGTTGCATTGAGTCTTTTCATTGAATCCCTACGTTTGAACTAGTAATTAATGGCACAAGCATTCGCGCTATTAATATTAACTACGATTCTGCAATCTTAATCGTATTATCTGCTTTCTAATAATAAAACATTACACATGATGCAATAATTGAATAGACAAATAATTAAATAAAAAATAAGCAATTTATTTACATAAAAATATTTACAAGCAGAAATCAAGGAAGTATTAAAACAGAATTCGCTGCCATGTAGCTATAATTACAATCGTCATATCCAAATATTTGCTTATACTATGGGGGATGTAATTGCCCGAATCTCTACACTGACCTGCTATAAATTTTGTGCATTCATCTATTGTAAAAATAACGTCAAAGCTGTAGACATTTGGGTGATACAGCCGAAAAAAAAGAAATATTATTTCCATGTAAAGTCAATGGAAGGTAATATAAAAAATAGGAAACACCATGATAAAATTATTTAAAATACATATAAATTATAAAATATGTAAAATTTCAAGTAAGCATTAATGTTATCTAAAAATTGTATTTTTACAATCATTTGTTGATGGACTATGTGTGCTTGAATTGTCCATTACTTTCATTTTGAGCTGAAGTTGAATGATGATGCTCCTCGTATTCAATCGTGACCTATGTTATAGACGGTCGGTTCATGACGTTTTTTTATACCGCTAACCAGGCCCCTACCTGCCCGGCATGAATGTCTAGCTTAACGGGTTAGTACCTGGGTGCGGGGCGGAAATCGCCTGATCACAGCATGGCTCTGATCCACCTGACTATAGATTTGTTCACATCGCTGCTGTGCTTGCTCTCTTGTGATTTGCTACCGTTATCTTTGTTTGCCGGTTCAAGGTTTCTGTTTAACTTTGTTGAATTGACAGATTTAATAGGTCTCGTAATTTAGAACCTTGATCAGGTGACGAGACCCTCACCTGACTAGGCACCCCCAGAGGTATAATTCACAGGTAACTTGGAGGGCTTTGCACCCACGACGGATTTTACATGCACCAGGTGCCATTAGCGTACATAGATTTACATATTTACCATGTCTGTTGACTTGTCACGTTCATGGTGGTTATCACTGTAGTGTTTATCGCTTCTTTTATGGGCTGATTTCACTTCTTGTTGTATTTGTCTCTGTCATGGCTTTTTGGCGTTTTTATAGGCTCACCCCTGTTGTGGGTTGTTTTTTGTCTATCATTCATTGGTTTTTTGTCTCTTTCTTGATATATTTTTACCTCTAGCTTGTGCTAGAGCTGTTTTTCACATTTTGAATCTTGGTCATCTTTCGAGAGTTTCACTGGTTATTATGTCACTATCGTGGGTTTTGTCACGTTGTAACTTTTGTTACTGGTGGTTGACACATTGTAACTTTTGTTACTGGTGGTTGTCACATTGTAACTTTTGTTACTGGTGGTTGTCACATTGTAACTTTTGTTACTGGTGGTTGTCACATTGTAACTTTTGTTACTGGTGGTTGTCACATTGTAACTTTTGTTACTGGTGGTTGTCACATTTCTGGATGTTGCACACTCATTTTTGTTGTCTTTGTCACTTTATCTCACCCAAGCATTGGGGTTTTGATTTTTTTCCCTTCGTGAATACGCTTTTTGCGATCAGTCCATTGAATCATAATGGCTGTTATCACTGCTTTTGAATTTTGTGCAACTTGTTGATTTTTTGTTTGAGAAACTTGTCGCACTAATGGAGTGGGGCTTGTTCCGTGGCCGTTTAGTCCGTCATGTATCTATGAGGCTGTATTCACTTGATGTGACACTGTTTTTTTCCCCCATTAACTTTCTTTGGCAGGTGTGCTTTGTGAATTCACAATTTAATTATTTTGTTGTGTTTTGTTCACTTTTTGTTGGCTATTTGCCTTCATCAGTTGGTGAAATTCAGTCCGTCACAGATGACTTCCACTTCTCACTAGTGCTGAAAAAAATCGATTTTTTTGGCGTAGCAAAGAGGTTACATTGCTACTTTTTTTTAAAGATATATTAGAAAATATACTTACCAAAGGGATGGCTTTTGAGGGTGGGAAATGCTTTTGAGGAATCTCGCTGCTGGGAAGGTGTATTTATTGTGATATGAGATCGATGTTTTCTACTAACCATCTCATCACTGTTCTTCCTTTTGTTTGTACTTGTTTGTTGTTCGCTAACTGGTTGTGCCCTATTTTTTCGTTGTTCGGTGTGATGTGAATCAGATGTAGTGTTTGGGTTAGTGGGCAGTCTGTTAGATAGTGTTTGGGGGTTCCCAACTCCCCGCATGAGCAGTTTGGTGCGTCTCTGCGCTTAAACCTGTGTAAGTAGTCCGGGAATGCTCCGTGACCCGTGTAAATTTGACTTAGTAGATTGCAGCTGATGATTCTGAGAGAATCTACTTTTGGGAAGTATTCATATGTCTTCCTGCCCGTTTCCCCATAATCCCACTCGAACTGCCATTGTTTAATAGTGAGTTCTTTTAGTTTTCTTTTTAAGTTTGATATCGGTCTTTCTAGATGGTATGGAATTTCTTTAGTTTGGTTTTCTGCAGCATTTTTTGCTAATTCGTCGGCATCCTCGTTTCCTTGGATACCCACATGTGCTTTGACCCAGCTAATTTTGAATTTATTGTTTGAGTCTTTTACTGTTTTTTGTATTGTATCGATTAATTTTGCTACAATGAAAGGTTTACTGAGTGATTGGATGGCTGACATGCAGTCCGAGCGAATGCTGTATTCCTTCCCTGTGCTATTTCCCCATTCTGCTGCTTTTAGTTGCCAGTAGTTCGGCTTGGAAAACACTGTTGTACTTCCTTAATGAAGTTGACCATGTTTTTATTTTTTGTTCATTTTTGAAAGCTACGAATGCCGAACTCGTAGCGCCTGATTCCAATTTTGAACCGTCTGTATATATTACTATGTCCTTGTAATTATGGCCTATTCTTGGTTCTATGGTGTCCGCGGGATGTGTTTCCCATACATTAATCTTTTTTATATAGTCTTTTTTATATAGTGGTTCCGTGTATTTCTGTAGTTTCTCTTAAACGTGATATTGTAACGTATTCTGCCTCGTATTTAACTTGGAGGTGAATTGGAATCAGGGGTTCATGACGTTTAAAACGTCACACGGAGTGGATAATCTTTACACGGCGATTGGTACAAAGCGTCACGCCCATAGTTTTGTTCCAATCGCCGTGTAAAGATTATCCACTCCGTGTGACGTTTTAAACGTCATGAACCGACCGTCTATAACATAGGTCGCGATTCAATCCAGCAGATAGCTTAAAATATTACAAAAGTTATTTGTCGAAATGACTTTTTCATTGAGATTCTTTATTTGTAAATACATTACTTTTAATTGTCAAGATATTCCAATGGAAACACTTTAAATATTTTCTTCCATGTATAGTAGAAGGTGACAAAATATCCCTGCTGAAAATGTTAAGGAAAATTGTTATATATGTCGAAATAAGTCGCTTTTTTGTGATATTTCTACGAGGATTGCACGAAATTATACAAAACTTTTGCAAATAAATAATGCAACACAAATAAATTATGTACAAGTTCTGAAAACACACTTTAGTTACTAATGCTTTCTATAAAGTAATTTGTTGAATCATATAACTGGAAAGCTAGTTTTAATAAACTGTCTTTTTATGCCTTTATTTACGGCTATAAACGAAACCATATGTTGCTTGTTTAAAATATTAATAAAGTCTTAAAAAAATTATAATAAACAAGATTCCGAATTAGAGTCGCATCGGGTCGGGTAACTCTATTTTAGACAAATTTGCAGTTCGGAACGGGTCGGGTTAACGCTACCTTTTTTCGTTTCGGGTCGGGTTGAAATTATGTTTCTGGTTCGAGTTGACCGAATTTTTCAAAAGAAAATGAATTTAAAAACAAATATTAATGAGTGTATATGTGTTCATTTTTATACAAAAAATATAACATTGTTGTTAAGAGATACAATCAAAGACTATTTTTCCGTAACTGTATTAAAATATAAATTAATTTTATTTCACTTCGGTTTCAGATCGGGTTTTGAGTTGAGGAATTATTTTTGTAGGATTCGTATCGGGTTTTGCGCTGATTCAAAGCAGAATTTTTGTGTTCGGTCGGATACAACCCGACCCGCGCATAGATTCTACTACGAACCACAGACTTTGGATTAAAGCAGCGCTTCCCAACCTTTTTTCTTTCACTTACCCCTTTCTTAGGCTTTTCATTTCGGCGTACCCCCATTTCTCATAAATACCCCACTCTCCCTTCACTTAACCATATTACGCAAACATGCTTTTTTTTTCATTAGTAATCTTCTTATCACAACGAAATAATAAATCAACACAAATTACATACACATCTCTAACCTTTTATTTTTTATCTTGCATTTTAAAATTAACATTGCTTTTCATATTAGCTAAACATAAAAAAAAATCAATATAACAATAAAAAAATGTTTAACTGTCTTACGATGTTTATTAATAACAACTTTGTCTCATTTATTACTATTAACAAATAACCAAAATGACTTTTCATACTCTTAATGGGATCCTTGAACTTGTTTAATGGAACTGATTTACCTAAAATCGGGTTCAAACGAAGACAGATACAATCTCAAGTCAGGAGCAGCGTCAAATTTATTGCAATATTTGTTTTTAATATACGCATAAGACGAAACTGCCCTTTCGACATGCTCGGTATTTGTGAAAGGCAACAAGTGTTTTATAGCCTTATCACTTAGTTCTTGGTACTCTTCTTTTACTGCTATCCAAAAATCAATAATATTTCTTTGTTTGAAATCAGATTATAAAGAAGAATCAGACAAAAGTTCGATCAAATTGTTTTTTTCAGAAACTGATAAATTTTTGGTTTGTTGCAAGAACAAATCGTTAAATGGGTTTGAAATACAGTTATTTACACAACTCTGCTTCGGAAAATATTGTCTGAACGACATTTTAGTTCTGTTAAGTGAGCCAGTATACTAGATTTTACTTATTCTAGTAATTTTAGCTCGTTTTCAGATAAAAAACTGTAAAGTGTTTTAAAAACTTCCGGTTGGTGTTTTCTGATGCATGATTCCCAAAAATCTAATTTTTTAATCATAGACTCGATTTTGTCAGATATATTAAAAATGGTTATGGAACTGTTCTATAATCCGAAAATAAGTTTATTAATTTCTGAAAAAGTGTCAGATAAGTATGCAAGCATTTGAAGCCATTTTTTTTCATGAAATTTAGAGCTCAGCTTAAAAGGATTCTCTTAAAAAAACTTTGAACTTGTGTCTCAATTCAAATAATCTTTCAAGTACTTTTCCTCGTGAAAGCCACCTCAGCTCTGTGTGCAAAAGCAATATAGCATGGAGGTTGTCCATATTTTTACACAAATATTTGAATAGTCTGAAGTTTGTTGAATTGGCCTTAATAAAATTAACAACTTTGCCAGCTAGGTGTAGTATTTCCTTTAATATGTCTGGCAGGGGCTTGGTCGCTAGACTGTGTCTGTGTATACAGCAATGGTTCCAAGCTACAAGTGGTGCAATTTCTTTGATTAGACCGCGTAAGCCTATATAACACCCAGACATAGATTTCCCACCATCAGTGCAAACTCCATAGCAATTGGCCATAGCAATTTCTTTTTCACAGAAATAACTAACTGTGAATGGCATTAAATATATCCTTCACTGTACATCTTTCTGTATGAGGATGGCAGAGTAGCAAATTTTCTTCAAGTATGATATTATTCAAATATCTTGCAATAACGAGCAAAACTGACAGATTGGAGATATTCGTACTCTCATCCACCTAAATTGAAAAGTAGGGACTATCTTTTTTTTCCCTGAATTACTGTAGATTCAATATCAGCAGACATGTCACAAATTCTTCGAGCAACTGTATTGTTTGAGAAAGGAATATTTTAAATTTTTTTCACATGTTCCTCATCAAACATACATTCGATAGCCTCTGATATAATGATATATAAAATTTTCAGCGATTGTATAATTTGTACCACTTTTAGCAATATGATAGCATATTATGTACAATGCTTCAACAGCATTCTCATTGTCCTTGTTTGTAGAAAACACATAAGATGCTACATTAGGGCCGCTTGATAGTCGCTGAAAGAAACTGACATCGTTTTGTTTATTAATTGGATGTTTTGTCTCTAAATGGCGTAGTAATAAAGATGGTTTCATGCTAGCATTAGACAATATCTCTCCACAAAAAACGCATAGTGGTTTTGGAAAATCTTCCTCTCCCGTGAATGAAAATCCATATTTCAAGTATTCTTTTTTTATATTTTCTTTTCTTTAATGGGGCACTAATGCTTTGAGTTTTATTTTATTAGGTTTATCACTTACCAAAACAAGCCAATTAACAGCTGTGCTGAGGTTGTCTTGCGTTTCTAAATAATCAGATTGTTTCGAAGTGCTTGAAGCTGCGGACTCACTAGGTTCAATTTCAATCGCAGTTGCAGTTCTCTTAAGAATTCCGATTTTCAACCAATTATCTATTTAAAACACAAAACAAAATCAATCATGTAATAAATAAACACTTCAAATTAAATTGTTGTTAAAATGAGGAAAGCTTTTCTATCAAAATATGTTAGTGATATAACTCCGCTTATTCGATAACAAAAATAACGGTCAGCTTTTCAACACGTTTTAACAAAAGACATTAAAACCAGCAGCTCTGACGTAATTTAGGCATCCTGTAATTATTATTAATAACTGAACAGGAAGAAAAAAGTGATGAGAAAAGAATTTTGCATAATTATTAATTGAAGTTTTCGAGAAAATGGGCCGAAATGTGCTCATGCAATATGCTTAGCAGTGGGCGGAGCTAGTGACATTGCATTATGAATGAATTATTCGGCCTTTTCTTTTATTTTGGATGTAACATATTGGATTTACACATGAGACTAACTTTGTAATCCAAAACTATCAATTTTCTTTATGTGTTTTCGTTAAACCATTTTTGTGTTTTCTGCCATTACCGATATTATTTTCACGTACCCTCAGCAGCCCCGTCACGTATCCCCAGGGGTACGCGTACCCCAGGTTAGGAACCGCTGGATTAAAGTATAAAGATATGTGAACTTGAGTCCTTGGACGCTAGAAAGGACAGGGGCTTGCTCTTCCCCGAATTTTGAAATACAATTTTTCTTTATAGCTGATGATTTTTAAAAAAAGAAGAAATAAAACCCCCCTAGAGACTTAAAATAAACATTAAAAGAAAAAGGAGGCAATATATATTTTTTCAGAGGGTCAGAGCTCCCTAAGCCTCCCATGGAAGTATTTTCTTAATTCTGTTTTTTGTTTTACTTTCGTGTGTTTAAAGATTTCCTTCAACGAAGAGCCTCCCTGACAAAAAAAAAAAAAAAAAAAAAAAAAAAAAAAAAAACGAACCAAACCAAACCAAGCCAAACCAAACCAAACCAAACCAAACCAAACCAAACCAAAACAAAACAAAACAAAAAATAAACTGTTTTAATTATTCATTTTAAAAAATACCGAAATTATCTAGCTTTTTATGGTATTGTTTAAATTATTTTGCTAGGAGATTATGACGAAAAATTTTTAGTTTAGCTTATTCCATGTTTATAATCTTCATTAAAAGAATTTAAAAAAAAAAGAGAAAAAAGAAAAAGAAAAAAGAAAAGAAAAAAGAGAACACCGCATCCTAAGCTGAGCACCAGAGACACATCTGTTTCAAAATCGTACTCTTTCCTGGATTTTGTTCGGTAGACGTCCATATTTGAAATACATTTATAGTCTTCTTCTTGTAGCTAAGAAGTTATGCTACACATATTGATACATATTTTTCATACTGAGGAAGTAAAAATCGTTAATATTCGTTACACATTTTTATCTTTGTTATTATTTTTTTTTTATTAAAATACATACAGATACCAGTATTGATTTAATCAGTTTTAGACTGAGTTAGTTTAGAAGAAATGTAATATAAAAAAAAATAATAAAATAAAATATGGAAAGAAAAGCTCTACACTAAGTATTTCAGAAAGAAAAACAAAAAATTTGTGATTATTTTTATACTAGACTTATTTTAACTAAACCTTAAATTATAAATCTTTCAAAATAACTTGAGTATCCAATCCGGGCTTTCCGGACATAGGTGAAAAAAATATTTTTTATTGGAAACTCTAAGGGATTTTTTACATTTAATATATATATTTTAGACTGCCCACTAACAACACTAAAAGGTACTTTTAAATAAAAAATATCAATTATGTATTCAAATGAAGTTTTGAAAAATATTTAAAAAAGTGATAATTTCGTATTAGCCACGTGCCTGAGTTTAATAGCCGAAGAAACTGTCAAAAAGTTTCGCTATTTACAGCAGCCTTTATGATTCTGATTATTTAAGCACGTAGTTCGATTACATATGTGATAAATTTGTGTTTTATTTATCTTATTTATCTATTTATTTATTTGTTGCTGAAGTGTTATTTCCTTTATCGAATACTAGGGCACACAACCCGGGCTTCCCGGGATAGAGAATATATATAAAAACCATTTTTTTATTTTTTGTTATTGAAAACTAATAGATTTTTTACATTTAATAATTTTTGAAGGATTGCCCGCTAACAAGACCAAAGAAATCGCTAAAAAATCTTTTTATCTACAGCATTGTTTTTTTATTCTGATAATTTCAGCAGTTTTTAGCGTTTATTCCAATTACATGTCTGTTAAATCTGTGCTTTATTTATACTATTTTATTTATTTCTTAATGAAGTTTTAATTGAATTATTAGTTATTGAATATTAGCTGGAGACAAATGCCGAACTTTTTATATTGTTTAAAGTGCAAACAGGTTAATAATTTGTAATCGTCTGCAAGCGATATAGATTTTTTTTAAAAATCATGCTTGAAATATAATTTAAATGCTATAATAAATCAGTCAATTAAGATACAGTTTTCAAACAGATTGTATTTGAAAGTAGATTTTCCCCCCTATATAACGGTGTAAAAATTAAAAATGTGCGATGTTTAGAAATTTAAAAAATGCAGTAGCAAAATTCGCAAAACCGAAATTTCATTGTCAACTGTCGCCCTTCACAAAATGACGTCAGCGTTACGCACGGACACGTTTGTCCTTTATAATATAGATTAGCCGGAAACAAACATTAAAGTACAGGGTGATTATAATTACAATCCCACTTTCAAAATGCTGTAAAAAAGAAACCACTGGTCAGAACTACTTAAAATTTGAACTGAATATACAGGAAGAAGGGGGGACACGGCATAAGAAAGAAAAAGTTCCAAAGTGTTCCAATAGATGGCGCTGTAAGCGGTATAATGAAAGTGGATTTGGTTACAAGTGACATTTTTAATCGAAATACGACGGCTTTGGCATGAGTTCCGCAGTAAACCAACCGTACTGTTCAATGTGCCCGAGTGTTTTGGTTGTTTGACGGAAAAAATAACTTCCAAATCAGTCAACAGTTACTGTTAGTGGAAAGCCCATATACCACGGCAAGGTCGTACCACATTGGATGGGAAAAATCGGTTTTTAATTGTCCTTGCGCCAAAAACCGCATAAAAATCACATAATGATTCGGTTTTTAATTACGCATGAGTGTCTTTTAATTTGCATAGACTGCCGCTTACAGCACCATCTATTGATACACTTTGAAACTTTTTTCTTTCTTATGCCATACCGTTTTTCCCTTCTTCCAATATATTCAGTTTAAATTTGAAGTCATTCTGACCAGTTGTTCCAGCATTACAGTATTTTTTAGAGCATTTTGAAAGGGGGACTTTAATTATAATCACCCTGTATTTATAATGTTTTAAGTGCAAACAGATTAATCTTCCGTAATCAAGCAGCACGCGACAGAGACAGATTAAAAAAAATCCTGCTTGAAAATTATTTTAAAAAGCATAACAAATCCGTAAATTGAGATAAAGCTTTTAATAAAATTGCATTCGAAATAACATGTTTTTCCTTATACGACGCACTGTTGGGCATTTTGATGATCCAGGTGGACAAAATTCATTTTTCCGATTATCTCGGAATTTAACAAGACCGCGTATACTGGTAGCTGAATGTCTCTTTTGTCGAGATCCGTACAAGTTTTGTCGAAAAAATTCGAGGTGTCGATTAGCTACGACCATAAAGAAGGGAGTTGGTTTTAGGGAGTTTCAATGGTTGCACTAGTTTCCTGTAAGTTCAAAAGCACGTCGTGACTATTATGTTTTATTTGAAAGCATGAGTTTGCTGGACATATGTCACATGTTTATCACAAGATTTAACTTATTGTTGTTTGAAAATAGGCGCCATCTTGTTTACAAAATTTATCTTGACTTTTAACACAGTATTAAGCATTATTAAGCAACAGCCATTTTTTTAAAATCAAAGTGTCATTCCAAAAGTATTGATAACGTAAGAAAACTCCTCCAAAAGTTTGCAAATCATTAAGTTATATTAACTTGCAGTGTAATATGCATGTATGTTTACTTGAAATCTTGCAAGTCAATTTTAAACCACTTTTAATTATCCGATTGAACAGACACTTTGAATACATGTGTAGTTTCAATGACAATACAATATTATAATGTAAATAAATAATAATAGAAATAATAATAATAGAAATAATATAAATAATTAAAAAAAAAACAAATATTTATCGCTGTTTGAATATTATTATTATTCGTAAAAAAACAGCAAAACCTAATTAAACTTCAACGCAATAATTTTGCCCACATAGATCGTTAAAACGGTCCACTGTGCGACAGTGTAAAAATTAAAACTATGCATTGTTTAGAAGTAATTAAATTTTCAAGAAACGGAAATGTATTGCTTAGATTGTTGTCACCGTGGATATGACGTCTTCGTTACTCACCTACATGTTTTTGCTTTATATTATACAGGGTGTCTTAAAAGGGACGATATGTTTTACAGATTCAATAAGAAGTACACGATGACAGTTATTGAACATATTCTTGCAGGAGATTAATGTGCAAAGTTGTGCATTTCATTATTACGCTTTCTTGTTTTACTTCCAAATATCACTGAGAGATGGAGCTGCGTTGTCGAAAATTGTTAGAACGATCATTCTAACGTATAAAAACGGATCAAATTTCACTCATTTTTTAACGTTCATTCTGTTTAGCTGTTGAAATATAAGCAAGAAAAAATAACATAAAATAATGTTTGAGTTTTAAAATTGTAAGATTATTTTGAACAATATTATAGTTTGAGATGGTGCAGCGCCATCGATTGGTGATATTTGGAACTAAAATAAGGAAACAAAGTAAAGAAATCTTGACTTCACACGTTATTATTGTAGGAATTTTTTTTATTTATAATTCCACAGTTACTTAAACATTTACTTGTATTATAACATATAAATGACTATAGATCTTCATTATAAGTTTTAAACTGTTTTTATTACTCACTTATCCAAATGATTCGATGATGACATTACTCAATATACAACAGTAATCCACCTAGTAATGTACTTTTAATCCTTTATTATACATATATATTGGATTATCGACCTTCATACTTGTGTGCAAACTATGGAACAAAACATTTGCAGGGTGTAGATGCAAAATTCATACTCTCCACTTAACCTAGTTTTTAGAAAAATGCAAAAAACTGATTATTATTAATAAACATGATATATTGGCACAATTTTTTTTGTGATATATTTGTTACCATAACAACTACTCGCACATAGCCTTAAACCTGTAATAATTTTCGTAAAACTAGAATTTAAATTTAAGTATAGAAAATGTGAGTTTTGCAACAAACGTTTATGGTAATATTAGTTATAAACCAAAACAGTTATGAATTCAAAACAACAAGAACAACAACAACAAAAAAATCTGAATATTAGTTTCCATTATGTTATTTTGAAGTGTAATAATCAACAAAAATCGAAACGCAAAAAACATTTATTATAAATAATTTGTACAAATTTTTTTCTATTAGACATTGTTCAACGTCTTCACTGTCACTAAACTAGTGGAGCATGTTTTTTTGTACTATGATCCCATATACATTATGATAAAGTATTTACACTATGATAAAGTATTTACTAGTGCAGTTAAAGTATTATATTAAAGTATTTATTGGTATATTACTATAATCCCATGATCCTTTGAAAGCCTCCACTGATTGTTTGAATTGGACAGTGTGAATTTTGCTGCAAAACAGTTGTTGGATAATGTAAGTTATGCATCAAAACGAGATTTTCAGAATTTTTTTTATCCTTAATATGTTCATTACAGTCCAAATCACTATTACAGTCCGATTCGTCTTAAAAAGACAAACACTGTGATATGAATAACTCAATACCTTAAAAAAGTGGATACTGTGACTTTTGTATCTGCATCACCCATTTCACTTAATACATTTTTTTTGCAAACTACTCGCCTTGCATCTTATAACAACAAACAATTGTGGCTAAAATCTATGGAATAATCACAATCTTTTTCTTTTTTAATATCATCTTATCACGAGCTTCATAAAACTTTTGCGATATCACGTAGCTATTAATTAAATCCTTGAGTTTGTATTATCGTGGATATTGATGCGTAGATGGGTATCATTTAGTTTTTTAATCCCACATTATTATGCAAGAATAGTTTGAATAGCTGTCATGTACATTTCGTATTGTTTTTTTTTTCAATTCCTACTATTAGTTCACTCTCTCCCTAGATATATTTATATATCTTGTTCAAATTTTTAATCTATACTAATATTATAAAGGAGTAAATCTTGTTTGTTTGTTTTTAGGGGGTAATCTCTGGAACTACCGAACCGATTTCAAAAGTGATGGTGGCAAATTGATGGTGACAACCCCTGCCCCAACATAGGCTATATTTTATGTCGGTGCCACTAACCCCAGGGGGTGCAGAAGCAAAAAACGTTCTAAAATTGCAATTTTTCAGTTATTACACTGGCTGTCAAGCCCTGAGAGCTTGGCAGCCGGTTCTGTATGTATGTATGTACGTACGTAATGCGATAACTCTTCATAGAAATATCCGTTTTCCTTCAAATTTTGTTTATAGGTTCACTGAGTTAAGGCGCTTCCCTGATTAGTTTACGGGTTTGATTAGTTAAGTATAAAGGGGGGGATCGGGGGGGGGTAATCACCCCCTTAATTTATATAAATGGGTTTTTCATGCAGAATTATTCCGTTTTCCTTCAAATTTTGTTTATAGGTTCATTGGGTTAAGACGCTTCCCTGATTACTTTTCGGGATTGATTGGTTAAGTATAAAGGGAGGGAACAAGGGGCTATTCCCCCCCCCCCTTAATTTATATAAATGGGTTTTTCATGCAGAATTATTCCGTTTCCCTTCAAATTTTGTTTATAGGTTCACTGAGTTAAAAAGGTTTTGTTTATAGGTTCACTGAGTTAAAGAAGTTGATTTATTTATTAAAAGTTAAATAAACAGTGATGGAAATTTACATCACTATGCAATTAAGGGTTAAGTATGTTATTTTTATTAGTATTCAAAATTCTATAAAAATATAGCAAGATAAAAAAAAAAATCCAGGCCATTTATTTGATAAAGTACATTATCCATAGGCAATGGCGGTATCACTATTATGCAAGCATTTTATATTGGATTTGATGACACAATTTATCTAATAGTCTCCATAACATTGTCATAAATTTTTTTGTTCGATTTTCAAAATGCGTTTTTTTTTTTAAATTTATATTTCCTCGTTCATTTTGACATTTTTATCTAGACCGTCATAATACTAACATTTTTATTATAGAATTTGAAATGAAAAGTAAAATGATAAAAAAATGTACTACACCTTTTTTTAGAAGAAATTCGCCTAGAAGAGACATTTATCAGATTTTTTTGAGAAATATGTTACGCCATATAACTGAACATAAACGAGAAGCATGATTAAACAATTTAAACAGAATATTTTTATTTGATTTTTAAAAGGGTTTATGAACATTTAAGTTATTTAAATACACAGATTTCGAATAAAAATTTATTAACACGCATTGGTTAACATAGATGTATGTGTACAAATATTGATGTTTGGATTAGGAATGCCTTTTAAATAAAGATAATTAGAAAATAAAACTCTTAAATGGAATAAATGTTAAGATTTTTTTCTATAGGTTATTTTAATGTAATACTAAGGTTTCATGAAATCAGAAAGTAACGCATTTTTCTGTTATGTTATGTGCACTAATCACTACGACATTTAAAAGAAACTATTTAAGTAGCAACCTGATGTGTTTCATTTGCATTGCTAGGGATCACTTGATAATTTTTGACATTTTTTTGGGGAAAAAGGGGAGGGGGGTCTAATTTTATTCTGATTTAGAAAATATTTATACTATTTATTAGTTTTTTTTTAATAGTAAGCAGGAAATCATTTTTGTAATGTAGGTTAAAGGAAAATTACATTTTGAATTAAATTTAAAGTGATTATAGTAAAACGTTGAAGTTTTCTCAATAAAACTAAAAATGCATGTAAAATATAAAACATGAAATATAAAATTACATCTATAAAACTTAAAATTAATTTTACTTGTCATTTTAATGCACTCATGGATAAATATTTCAGTTTTATGGATTAAAATATATGTTTTCTCTTTAAATGTGATGCGTTTTTTTATAATTATTATTTTCCTTTTCTGCTTAAAAAAAATAATGAAACAAGCTAATCGCCATCATTGAAAATTTTCCATAAATTTCCTTAAAAAAAAGTTAAGTTTCGAAATTTTGAGAGTTGCTGTAACATTATCTTATTTAGTTATGAGTAACTTATGTTAGTTTCAGTTGGCAATTCGCCATATTCTCTATGGAGTAGATAGGAAATACATACATACATTCATATTTTGATATATACGATTATCAGTATTTTCATTATGTGGGAAACATACAGGATAAAATAAACACATGATCAAAATTAAGTGATAGGAAATGATTTAGGGCATTGTCCGAAACAGGTATAATAGAAAGCTAATTCATGTCTTGAAAATTATTACTTTTTTGGCATGTTCTATATTTAAAAAAACAAATTTTTTTTATATATGCACAGAAACAAATTCATGGCTCCAATTTTAAACTGTTATTTTCTTTCGAATATCTCTGCAGAAATTTTTTATGAAACAATTTTTTTTGTATCTGACAGACGGTAATTTAGAATAGATAAAACTTAGAAAACACAAGATAAAAAAAAATAAAATTAATTTACTACTAGAAAATAAATCAAAACCTGATTTGTCAAAAAGTAAAGCCATTTAAAACAAGAATTAATATTGATAAACTAAATGTTTTTTATTTTATTTATTTATTTTTTTTTATTTGTAGCATTAGAAATGCCAATTGAAAATGCCAAATAGTGATAGTTAGTAGTTAAAACTGATGGGGTTTCTGCCTCGGAAAATATTCAGCCATTATTTCAATAATCTATAAGCTCTGGTTAAACAAATATCAGCAAAATTACTGAGAAAAGTTTAAGAAAATATGCTAAAACATAAAATGAATGAAAAAATATACATTTTGAAACAAACTATGAACACTAGCAATTAACACAATATGAAAACACTACGTAGAAATATTTGTACACATCTAGTTAGAATTATTTTTGCTATATGCTGTCTTTTCAAAATAAAAATTCCACATTTTATAAGGATACGATTTGTATATTGCCTTTCATAAAACAATATGCAAAATTTTGCTAACTTACTCTAAATGAATACTGCGCCATACCTTGAAAATTCTCATAGCTTTTTCTGTTATATCGAGAAGAAAAATCATGAAATATTAGCTCTGCAAAAATCACATTGCGTCTTTTTCTCTAATGTGCTGCTTTTCGTCTCAAATATGTGCGCGCACCCACAATAGTCAAACAAAGCGTTACGTTGTTGGCGCTATAAAGCACACAGCTCCATATAAGCAAAGCCCTTATATATTAAGACTGAAAAGGTAGATGCACGGAAGAAATTTAGCGAATTGAAAATAGAAAATATTAATTGTTGTTCGTCAAATGTTAAAATCTACAAAAAAAAAAAAAAAAAATTATTTAAATTTTTTTATTTATCTTTTTATTTTCATTAGAGCTTTAGTATTAATACAAAAGACTTCTTCAGTAATGAGAAGAAAGCTTTTAAAGGGGGAAACATGAAAGTAAAACGCTGCTTCAAGCGATAAAAAGCGTATGAAATATTAATTGCTGGTTTTGCTGGTTTCCCTGCAATGCTGGTCTGTTGTAACAACCGGCCGCAGGAGAGGAAGTGGCGCAAATATACGGCAACAATGTTAACACGTACTGTGCACTGCACACTCTATATATAATCGCTCTGCGTACAAGGGTTTTTATAATTTTTCATGAGCTATGGAGCGACTAACATTAAGCTTAACCCCTTGGGGACGAGCGACACGTATACGCGACGCATAAGGTGCTCAGAATCCTCGATTATTCCCACCAGTAACTTTTTATTGTAAATTTTACTTACTTAATTACAACATTTCTGAGATTCAATTAGGCGAAAATTTCTGTTTTGAAAATCCGGTGGCAAAAGATTAAAAATTCTGTAAAGGATGCTCGTCGCGAAGGGGTTAAGGATTGTATATGTATAATGCACAAGTATAAAGAAGAAATTAAAGAGGTAAAGTCTCATTATATTGAATTTTAATGATATATAGAATTAAAATAGGGAGTGCTACAGTTTTCGCAATGCCTGCACACGAGGCATCTCTGATGACAAAATACATTCAAATTTTCAATATGCATGTAATATAAAAGTTTATATTGCAACATACATTTATTTTATGAAGAAATACCACATTCAAATAAATCTTAACTAATACTTCTATTTGAAGTTTTAAAAAAAGCTTTCCACTGAGAACTTGATATTATTAAAACACTTCATTTTGCAGAACAACAATTAAAATATTAACAATATAATTAGAAATTACTTTGAACTATTTTCTATAATAATATCATATATATGTGAGCAAAAAACATTGACATTTGAAAATAAAAAAATGGAATTGTTTATAATGAAATAGAAGATGCCATTTAGAGAATATTCACACGCAAAAAGAAAAAAAAAATCATGTAATTTTGAACGCAATGTGATGTGAGTGATGACAAATTTTTTGAACATTATGAGATATAAATATTCATGAAAGAAAAGCGAACAAATCCTACTTGCATAAAAAATTGTCAAAAATTATTGATAAACTATTTATGTACAAAAGCAGATCATACTGTGAGGTCTAAAACTAAGATACACTACGTTATTTCATTTGGCAAGAAAACGCGCAAATTTAAACATTTTGGAATATTCTAAATTTTGTTATGGAATCTAAAATAGTTGAGAAACACTTCGGTAAGAAATGGAATTTTATTTTCAAATCTAAAATAAAACTATTTTGTCTTACCAAACAACTGCATCAGCAGTTTTCCGTTCCTATTTTGATTCTGCATATTCCATCTGGTACGAATTCCCATAAGTTTACCCATTGATTTAAAATAGATATGTAGAATAAAGTATTTTGAAAAGAAAGTTTGTAGTCTTCTTTAGACGGAAGTTGTAGTCTGTTCTTCAAATTTACTTTAGAGAACACAATATATAGAATACAATAGGCGAAGTTAAACAATTTTTAAAGTTACTGTGCATAACAGACTTTAAAGGTTGTGAAAATGGGAAACTTGATTTGAAAGAAAATATTTTTCTAACTGTTTCTTTACACTTATATTCATTCACTTTTTGTTTTATGTATTTTTGTTAAGAAAAACTACTTTTCTTTGTGGTTAAAGGTCCAGTAATGTTTCCAAACTGTGTAGTAAGATGGTAAAAAACCCAGCTGTACTTATAGACTCAGCTTTCTGATTTTTTACAAGGCTGCACAATTACAAGATAAAATACAGATAAAACGAGAAAATCTTTAAGTAACGAATTTCATCAGGTATAAAGATTTTTTATGTTTAATATAATACTGAAAACTTTCAGGGTACTTCATTTACATTATGAAAAAATATATATGTAATAAAGCCGTAGCAGAACGACACTGAAGGATTCAGGTTCACGTTCTAACCAATCTCGATGTTCAGCATCTCCTTTATTTTGAACAGACGCTGTGCTAAGGTCAAATGAATGCAAACCATTGGCATACGTATAAATAAAGGGCACTTTGATGCAGGGGGGTACCATTTCCCTTTAGTTCTGGTATCAAGTGTTCGGTTTTTCTGACGTCACTGAGCGTGCTAAGAAGGATTCTTTCAACGGGAAAGCACGCATTTTTTCATTTAAAATAGTATTTCTGCTTTAAAAAAATCGTTTCTTTGGTCATATGAAAGCATATTTCTTCAAAATAAAATATTTTTCATTAGCGAAAGTATTTTTTTTCTAGGAATAAAGCGATTTAGAGGGATTTTTTTTTCCCTTCAAATGAAATAGTCGTGTATCTATTTTGCTAAGATATGGAGTTTTTATTGCTTGTTATCTTTGCTCGATCCTTGAAAGAGACGGGAGTGTGAAGTAAACATTTATTGTCATTTTTTTTTTTTTTTTTTTTTTGACAGACAGGGCAGTTTTCCCTCACACGAAGCTTTAATTGCTTCTCAGAAAGAGAGACTTCCGGTCAGTTTTGCTAAATACGAAATTTGAAAGCAGAACTTTTGGGTTACGCTCCTGCTAAAAGAATATTGCATGAAAGTGCTGTGCCAACTTTAAATTTGCCAGAAACATGTGCTGTGAATTTTAAAAAAGAAACTTCACTCGGAATTGATTCTTCTTGTAGCAGTTTCTCTCCAAATATAAAAGAAACACCTAGACATACTAGGTTATATAAGGTTATATTTTAATGAGATTCACGACAGCTCACTTTCGAAAGAATTTAATGTTATCGAAAATGCGTGCAAAAAAACCAACTGTATTTTCCAAATATGCACAAAAATATAATAAAAACATTTGTGAACACAAGAACTTTCATTCGATTGAGACATAGTAATCATATATTCATCAGAAATAAAAAGGGATACGCTGCCAGAAAATCAAAAATGTGGAGTCAATCAACTTTGATTGCACGATAAAACGAAAATAGCTAATAATGGAGCGCACATCTAAAATGAGTCTTCAAAATGTACCCTGTGATGAAATAAAATTCTTGAAATGAAAGCATATTCTGAGGGTAAAAACCTAAAATATATTAATTATTAAAATAATTTTATATAATTTTTTCCTCATACAGCATTAAAATATAATTTTATATAACCCTTTTGGAAGTTTTTTATGAAAGTATATTATTCTGAATTTCAAATATAATTTTTCTATATCTCATAAATCTGTCAGTTTTAAAAAATAGGTATTTTAAAAATTAAAATTTTCTATTTTTATTTGTGTTTTAAATATTCCTTATAAATACTGCGGTCTTCCTTTTTATTTTAATATATATATATATATATATATATATATATATATATATATATATATATATATATATATATATATATATATCAATTTGATATTCAATCACATCAACTATCTGAATGGAATTTGAAGAAACAACATTAAAATTTAAAATTAAGTTTTAAAACGCTAAAAAAGAAAAAGAGATGTAATTTTAAATTTTAAATATTATTTGGAAATTAAAAAAAAAAAAGTTTCTTAAACATTAAACGCTCTTTCAGGTATTAATTTACCTTATTATTTTTTAAATTATTTTATGTTTATTATGTGCATTTATGTTTATTATATGGCATTAAAATAGCATTTTAAATAAGCTTTTCGGAATGTGTTTATAAAATATATTACTTTGAATTTCAAATTTGATTTCCACTAAATCATATAATTATACCGCATGAATATTTTAGTTTAAAAATATTAAATATTCAGCTGTTTATTTATTAAAATTTTTATTTTATTTGTCTTTTAAATCTAATCATGCAAAACTAAATATTATGTAAATGTGCTGTGAGGTTGAAATCTGAATGATTATTATTTTTTTACAAACTTTTTTTTTTTATAAAAGACATGTCGAAATTACAATAATATTTGAATTATTATAGATTTCAAATTGAATACCGATCAAATAGTAAAAATATACTATATTAAAAATTATTAACTGTATTCATACAAACATTAAATTTGATACTCTTGTAGGTCTTTAAGATTTTATTTATAAAAATTACTATTTTGCATTTTTATGAAAACTGTTTATGACTGTTTATGAAACTGTTATCATATGTTATGAACTGTTTATGAAAATGAACTTTTCATACTGAGGCGCAAACGAAATATAATGATAAAATTTCGGCAAATTGAAAAGAGATAATACTTTAAATTTTAGATGTGATGCAAGTCCTATGTATAAAGAATATATTTTAATTTTTAAATTTCTTTTCAAATGAAAATTTCGACTGATATTTTTCAATTAAAAATAGCGCGTTTCTAATTCAAATCAATTGGAAAACTGAAGAGAGCACGCCGAATGACGTCAAACAGCGAGTATCCCCATTGGCTGCAAAGGGAAATGGCTCAACCTTATGATATAGTAACCTTGACTTTGATGAGGTATATTTAGAATTGTCTAATTCGACACCCTTTGTCCTATTATCAAAATATTTTTGTAGTTGACTGACAGTATGTGTTCTGTTTAGTTGAGATATTAAAACTTGTCGTCATTTACGGTTGAAGCACGTTAGCGACCTAGCCCAGGATGGCATTTAGCATTCAATGCCTGGGGAAAAATGGAGTAGAGGCACCGCTACAGAAAAATATTCTGAAAAATATACAAAAAATTGACTTGTTATACAGTGTTAATATTTTGTTACTAGATTGAACAAAATTTTGGCGTTGGTGTAGCTATAACCATAGGAGGGTGAAACATTTTACCACAATTTGATGCATTATATGAGACTCATCATTATTCGTCCTAAACATTGAAATAACGGCTCAATTTAGTGCCATTTTATGGATAACATAAAGCATCAAATCATCTTAAAATGTTTCACAATTTTATGATTGCAGCTACCGAAACAGCTGCCTGTTTTTTTAAAAATCTTTTTCCCTCTTTATGTGTTCTAATATTTATAAAAAATACCCAATCGCTGCAAAATTCCAATATGTTGTCAAGGTGCACAGAACTAGAACTACTTTACATTTTAAAAGTATCCATCGTATCGTATCGTGTACAGATTTTAAATAGAGAAACATAAAAAAAATAATATATAGCAGTTTACTGCGTGTCAAACATGAATAATGTTGAAAAATTGTAAAAAACAAAACCATTCTGCTGTGAGAAGTTAATCTCTTTTAAATATACCAAACGGCGTACAATAAATTGAATCAAACTGAAGTGCAACCAGAAGAGGTTGTTTTTTTGTTAGAGAGAAAGTTTTTGTTTGGTGAAACAGTCACCAGATGACATCATTAAACATGTACCCTGACTTAATTTACTACAGAAACTGTCACTCACATAGTGGCATGACTTCTGTCTGTAACAAGCTTATGAAGCTCTGGGCATAAAAATCCCATAAAATCCTCTATTCTATGTAAGATGTTACTATTTCAAAGGAATACAATTTATGCTGGTAATAAGCATCATTATCCAATTCTAAATGTTTAATAAATTATTTTGCGAATATTGGTTTTCAAGTTTCTGTTTTGATGTTGTGAATTCGAAAAATCTCGAATGCAGTGGAGTATTCAGTCGAGTCGACCCGTGGATTGAGCGGAATACATTTTTGACCGCGAACATCTGTTTAAAAATTAGTTTAATATTGAACGGGGGCAATGCTCCCCGTATGTATCATATGTTAAGCTGATAAGAACAGATTGGATCAGAGAGCATATTTTACGCTATAAATAAGTATGCACAGTTGAGCCCGCCATAATTTCCCATCAAGGATACTCAATAATAAACATATAAAATGCCAAATATCACACTACATTTAATCATAAACATAAAAAACTAGTTAGGGCAGAATGGAAAAGAAAAAAAAAGACATATAAAATTAGGAAAGCAAAAAGATAAAAACTGCAAATAAAACTGTTAGTATACTTAAGTATTATTATGCAGCGAACATTTTTTTAAAATTTTGAAATACTTATACCTAATATTATATTCATAAAAAATTACAAAGCTGGTAGATATTAAAAAGGCATGCGGCACATTATGAAATATTACAATTATTGTATTTACAAAATATGCAATGGGGCTATGGTACATTACAGGATCTGATGATCTGACAACATAGCACGAGAGTCCATCGGAGTACGCATGACTAGCATTATCCAGCTGTGTGCTACTGGAGTAGTTGATTGGGGGTATTAACAAGAAAAGGTATTGTGCTAATATTTTTTGGATGTGAGTTGGGAGTCATAAGTTCAATTTAAAAGTTAATGTCATTAGATAGTTGGGCGGACTCAGCGCTTTCAACTGGTGAGTTAATGTAGTGTACGATGATATAGGACGTCAGGTAGCATTGCTAGGAGCAGGAATGTACTGGGGAGTGATTGCATGTGGAAGGGAACTGTCAAATATTAAGGGTAAATCAGGGAGGTCCGTTACTATTGAAATATTATTTTGGAGAGCTGCGAAGGATGTTGCCTTTTGGATGGATTCAAATGCAACTTGGGCGATACTGTTGTTGAATTTTCTATATCTCAGTAGCTGGGTTTGATATATACCGAAAATGTGCTCAACATAAATGTCACAGGAAAAGCGGAGAGTGCCGCACATTACCAGATTCCGCATACGCTTCAAACATTTCATAGAACAAATATACTGGAGTACTTTGTCGTGGTTAGAGTTTCAACTAGCTAGAAAGCTCCAACAACTACTCCATCCACGCGCACGTTTTTGTATGAATTTCTTAGCGATTTAGCGCTGGAACTTTGATGGCCGAATCAAATGCTTTTGGACCATTTTCGAATGTAACTGCGAAATCGATTATGATTGAGGAGTCTCCCTTCTTGAGGACCAAGTCCGGTGGAAGGTTGCTGCTTGCTACCGGCCGGTTCTCACTGTGAATTTGCCATCTCCAGGAGGTAGTTGTCTTGATTTGTTAAACAATGGGGTTGTGCTTTTCTCTCATATGTTTAATATTTTTCAGACATTGCCATGTGATATAGGAAACCATTAAAAATTCTCTGAATAGTGTCTGTTCCCGATCTTGGTTCCGTTGAGGGACAGGAAGTTCAACTTCGGTCTATGTATGAATCGTCAATCAGCAAAGCGGATAAAGTTCCCCATTCGGTTGTAATGTGGCAATACTTTAGATTTTTCAAAACATTTTACCTTTTGTTCGATTCTAAGAGAGGCTGTAGGAATTTTCGAATATTTTCCATTTGAGATTTGAAGATCGGTTGTTTTTTATCGGTCGGATGTTGTTTTATTCCTTTGAGTAATGGATATGGAAAAATCGACGTTGAAGTTCTATTTGTCTTTCAGTCGAAAGCTTTTCTGCCACGTGCGAAAATACTAGTGTTTGGATTGCACCCCGGCAACCGGTCGCAGGACATGAATTTACCAAGCAGCTCCAGAGTAATGACAACTCCACCAGAGCGACGAAATACGATAGAAGATAGGTCTTTCTACGCTAGTTCTTTAACAACTGGATCTTTAGATGTTAGCAGCTTGAAAGCACTGTCGATATGAGCTTTGTCATGATTCTCGGCTACTCTACCGGACAACTTGAGTTCACCTTTATTTAGAAAAACCGCATTGCGCTTAGCAATCCAATCTGTCCCATTGCGTTAAGCTTAATCCAATCTGTCCCAGGCTACTGGTTTATGCGTTGGACATACGAAAAAGATAGTTAGAAAAATGACTTTAAAGCATCGATTGGCTTGCATTTTTCACGCTTAACTAAATTTTATTGTATTACGTGGATAGTTCAATAGATAGAGTTGCACAAAACAATTCATATGCATGGCTATTGAAAGGATATGAATACATTATCATCTATGAGTGATAATTTCTAGAAAAAGCGTTTTTAATTGCTTTATGCATTTTCTAGCTGAATGAAATTTTAGTTTCACAATGTGGTCCATACAAAATTGTATACATTATATACAAGGCTGCAGAAAAGAATTTGTATGCATTACCATAACTGCAATTTCTGAAAATTGAATTTTAACTGTGTAATGTGTTTTCTAAACTTTCTATTTAGATAGCTCAGGGGTTCCCAAACTTTTAGAACGACGTACCACTAAATCACAGTCCATACTTTCGCGTACCACCAGGCATCAAACGTAATGCTAATAAAGGAAAAACTATAAAAGTGGAACTTCCCATATTTTGTTCGATTCCAAATGACCATTTTTAATAACTTTTTGGTATTAAAAAGCAATTCCCATGAAATAGAAAGAAACTTGCACATTCGGTACAGAAGAGGAGAAAAATTTCAATTAACAGAAATAAATAATGAATTATGTTTCAAATAAAACTTCAACACCAAGAACAGAAAAAAAACGTTTAACTTCTCCTATTCGAACAAGCTCCTCCTACTTAACGGATTCAGACTTTATTTACCTTTAGCTAATACAATTTTAAAAAATGTTTAAAACAGTCTTTCTGCTGATTAAAATTGTTAATTTTTGAATTAGGTCTTTATATACACATTTTAACTCTTTTCCGTATAAATGTAATAATTACATGTAATAATTTCATGTAATGGGAAACTGGTTGTATCATACGTAGCGTGTGCGGATTTCAGACAATTTGCTATAACAAACATTTCTAGTAACAACAACAACAACATCAAAAGCGTTTACTGTCTCTAATTTCTATTTGAAAATTTCTGAAGTTGTTGCGTTTTATCGCTACTTCCATGGTTTTAATTTAATCGTTTCTATTTTGCGCCTCGCGCAGACGATGTTTTTCTGTTGATAAAAAATGGATCTGTCTTAGAATGTTTTATGAATGAACTAGAAAATGTAATACGGAATATAAGATGTAATATTTATGATGTGCGCGAAAAATGTTGTGTATATTGTGTTCGTGATCGTCAATATATTTGTTTGTGTGTCTACATTGTGTAGATTTAATTATTTTTTGAACAACATGAACATTCATTTTCGAAAAGTCAGAATAATTTAAGATATCTTATCTCCCGAAAGAGGACCGTTTAGGTAAGCCTAACCTATTCTTGTGTTCTAGTTATATGATATTTTAATTTTGAAATGAATATTGATACTTTAATATCAATATAAATAATATTGAAGATATAATTTTACAGACAGGGACAGATTCAATATTATTTTAGCATCTCTCTACCGGGATATTATATTATTTAAGAAAATAAAATACAATAATGGAACAGATTAAAAAATTGCGTACTCCATTAAGAAGCGCTTTTACGCGAATTGCTAATTTACTTGAGAACAAATTAACTGATGAAAATAAAGATATTGAAGAAATTGAGATTTTATATGCTCAATTAGGTGAAAAATGGACAAATCTACAACCAAAAGAAAAATAAATGTTAGATCTTCTTTTAAACGATAAAACATGTTCTCAAGAAAATTATGATAAAGAATACGAAGGTTTTAGCGTGTATGAAGAGAAATTTATTAAGTTAAAAACGAAAGTTCAAAAGATTTTAAAGGTTTTCGAAACTGAAAATATCACGAAACGGAAGTTTAAACTTCCTAAGATAGAATTTAAATTATTTGGGGGAGATATTAAGGAGTGGTTAGCCTTTTGGGCTCAGTTTGAAAAAATACATAACGATTCTGAAATCGCGAAAGAAGATAAATATCAGTACTTGTTACAAGCAACGTTAAAGGGTTCTAGGGCAAGAGAAATAGTCGAGTCGTACCCCACTACTGCTGGCATAATTTCCATCTCCACCGCCGATCGACGATTGGGACTTTTACGCTTTCTGATTATTTGTAAAATCAAACGCTTTTTAAGTCATTTCCGGTATTTTAGAGGATTATGAAGATATAAGAAGATATAATATAAGAAATTAATATATATTATTAGATTATATAGAAATATTAGATTAGATAGAGATTAGATTATATAGAAATTAATTAGATTATATTACTATAATATTTATTATATTACAGTTATAAATTAATTAGATTATATAGAAATTAATAGATATTATATAAGAAACCAAGTTCAACCAGTAATGACTTAAGAAGCGTTCGGTTTAACAACTAATCAGAAAGCATGATAATCGCAATCGTCTATCGGCGGTGGACAGGGAAATTATGCCTACTGCTGATAGTTATGAAAATGTTATTGAATGTTTAAAGGCTCGATTTGGTCGTACTGATATGTTAATAGAAGTATATATAAGAGAAGTGCTCGCTTTAATGATGAATAATGCTAGAGGAAAAGGTCCAAGAATTCCTCTTTTTAAATTATACGACAAAATTGAAACCTATTTAAGATCATTAAAAATGTTAGGTGTTTCAAGCGAACATTATTCTGCAATTCTTTATCCATTGATTGAATCGTGCTTACCAGTTGAAATATTGAGAATTTGGGAAAGAAACTTAAATTCTATTACTTTAAATTCAAAAGACGAAAGTAATAATAAGTTAGATTCTTTGATGAAATTTTTGCAGCACGAAATCGAAAGCGAAGAAAAAGTCCGTTTGGCTAGAAGTGGGTTTAATTTAGAAAATGTGAACAAAAATATTTATACAGTGTCAAATAGGCGAGAAAGAGATATTCCAACGGCTACGGAATTACATAATTCATCAAAAATGAAAAGGGAAACGGGTATTTTTTATAACAAGTCACATTTAAGTAACGAATGTAGACATGCTAATAGTTTATCTCATGTAGAGAAAAAACAAATATTAATGAAAAAAGGGGCTTGTTTTAAATGTTTAGAGATAAGAAAACACATATCACGTTTTTGTAGAACGAAAATACCACCCTGTGATTGCGGTAAATTACATTTCAAAATAATGTGTCCAGCAAAAAATGATAATGAAAACCCGATTATGGAAAAGTCAGATATCGAAAGTAAAAAAGACGCTGCTTTATCCAATAAAACAGGTACACGTCGCGTACTTTTACAAACGCTTATTGTCCGTCTTAGATGTAATAATAAGATGAAATATATAAGAAAATTAATTGATTCAGGTAGCAGTAAATCTTATTTATCATCTTTTGCATTGGCCGAGATGGGATATGAATGCATTGGGGAAGATAATTTGACACATAGTTTATTCGGTGGCACGGAGACTGTATTATCACATAAGAAATATTTGATCAGTCTGAGCGACTTCTTTGATAATTATCGCTGTTGTGTCGAAGTATTAGATCAAGAAAAAATTTGTTTGGACATTCCTAAAATTCCTCTTGGCTCATTTATGAGTGAAATTAAGAAACAAAAAATCTTTCTCTCTGATTTGAATAACCAGGTTGAATTGCTATATGAGTTTTCACCTAACGAAATTCATGGGCTTATAGGAGCTGATGTAGCAGGTAAATTGTACACCGGAAAAATCAAACAATTGATTTCTGGCTTAGTATTGATGGAAACACGTCTTGGTTGGACTTTGATGGGAAAAACTGACCTATGTAACATATCCGATAGCACAAAGAGAGTGATGTCACTTCATGTAAATGATGCAAAAATTTCAGATTTATGGCGGCTAGACACACTTGGAATTCTCGATCCTGTCGAAAGCGGAAACAGACAAGAATTAGAAAAAGCAACTGAAGAGCATTTTAATAAAAATATAAAAATAGATGCAGAAGGAAGGTATGAAGTGAGCCTCCCATGGATTGAAAACCATCCTCCCTTACCAACTGGTCGAAAAATCGCTGAACGACGATTAAGAAATTGTGTTGAATCACTAAAGAAAACTGAAACATTACAAGAGTATGAAGATGTATTAAAAGAATGGATACAAGAAGGCGTTATTGAAGGAGTTAAAAACTCCTGTAATGACGAAAGTAAACACTACTTGCCACACAGAGCTGTGATCAAAGAAAATTCTACCACCAGAGTTAGACCAGTCTTTGATGGCTCAGCTAGACAAAAAGATTCACCTTCGATCAATGATTGTTTAGAGAAAGGTCCTAATATCGTAGAGCTCATTCCGACTATATTAAATAAATTTTCGATTGAAGAAAATAGGCGTGATTGCAGATATTCGAAGAGCCTTTCTACAAATTGATTTAAATGAGCGAGATAGACCATTTCTGAAGTTTTTATGGTGTGATGAAGGTGACCCCGAAAAGTTAAAAATTTTCCAGCATAAAAGGGTTGTTTTCGGTCTTACATGTTCGCATTATTTACTTGGTGCAACTATCCGATATCATCTGAAGAATGTGCCTTCTAGATTTAAAGAAACAGCAGACAAGTTGTTAAAGTCTTTTTACGTAGATAACTGCGTCACGAGTGTTGAAAACTATGAGGAGATTGAAAAATTTATTGAAGAATCCACAATTATTCTCCAAAATGCTAAATTTGATCTTCCAGGATGGGAGTATAATCTCAACAAAACAGAAGCAGAAAACGTCCCGTTATTAGAAGAAAAGAATATTCCAGTTTTTGGACTGATGTGGAATGTAAAATCTTATACTCTGAAAATAGATTTACGAAAATGTTTTGAAGATTCTACTGTTGTAACGAAAAGAGCAATCCTGAGTGCTGTTCATAGAATTTTCGACCCCATTGGCTTCACGTGTCCTGTCACCTTGGGGCCAAAGATTATCCTTCAAGAATGTTGGAAATTGAAAGCTTCGTGGGATGCTGAATTGCCTGAATCTATTACCAAGAAATTTGAAAAATGGCGGAAGGATGTCTCTAAATTAAAGGAAATAGAAAACCCTCGATGTATTATTTCCAATTATGAAGCGCCAGAAAATCTTTCTTTGCACATATTCTGCGATGCAAGCAAGAATGCATATTCTACATGTATATTTTTAAGAAGTGCGACTGAAAATACTATATCTTGTCAACTTGTACAGGCTAGGTGCAGGGTTGCTCCAATGAAAACCATTTATATTCCTCGATTGGAACTACTTTCCTGTAATATAGGAGCTAGACTGGCACAAAGTGTTATACACGATCTTCAGTTGAAAGATATCCCGAAATTTTTCTGGTCTGATTCAGCAAAAGCTATATATTGGATCAAGGGAACTGAAAATTGGGCTCCTTTTGTTTTCAATAGAGTTAAAGAAACCCGATCTTTGACAGAAACTGGTAATTGGTATCACATCCATGGATCATTAAATGCAGTAGACCTCCCTTCTCGTGGTTGTAATGCAGAAACTTTAGTGAAATCGAAATGGTGGGAGGGCCCGGAATGGTTGCGAAGACCGGAAAAAGAATGGCAAAAAATCCAACGTTGTTCCTGATTTCAACATAGTATATTCCGAAAAGAGAAAAACTGTTGTTAGCACTACAAATCATGAAGAATCAACTGAAAAAATTTATAACAGAATTTCGTCGTACGACAAACTGATCAGAACTATTGCTTGGATTTATAGATTTTTTACTAACTGTAAAGTGGAACGTGCCAACCGGATTTCTGGACTCTTAACTCTAGAAGAAATAAATAGAGCTGAAATATCTTTGTTAAAAATAGTACAAAAGGAATCCTTTTTAGGAACTGAAGATAAAAGCTTAAAAGCACTTCAGTGTTATGTAGAATCGAATGGACTACTTAAAGTAAAGACACGTATTCTGATGAGAGAAGATAAAAAAAATTTCCGATTTCCGATACTGTTACCCTGTAGCCATTCAGTTGTGGAAATACTTATTCGGACAAGACATCTTAGTTTAAATCATGCTGGTACCCAGATATTGATGAGTAATTTAAGAGAAGACTTTTGGATTTTGAAATGCAGGAAGACTGTTAGAAAGGTAATTAGAAACTGTGTACGTTGTAAAAGATTTAATTCAAGACCTAAACCGATTATAGAAGCACCTCTTCCGGAAGATCGTATAAAAGAAGTTGCAGTAATCGAGGTTGTAGGGACTGACTACGCCGGTCCTTTACTTCTTCGAGGTGGTCAGAAAGTTTGGATAGTTATTTCCAAATGTGCTGTCTACAGAGCCATACATTTAGAGATAGCCACATCCTTATCGACTGACAACTTTTTGCAAGCTTTTAGAAGATTTATAGCACGAAGAGGTAGACCTGCGATAGTATATTCTGACAACGATAAAAATTTCACGGGTGCTGAAAATTTACTTAAGCAAATTGATTGGGATGTTATTTCTCAGTACAGCACAGCTCGAAAGATCACTTGGAAATTTAACCCTCCATCTGCGCCGTGGTGGGGTAGATGGTGGGAACGTTTGATAGGCGTAATAAAAGGGATCCTTCGAAAAGTCTTAGGACGAAGCTCTTTGGACTTAGAAGAAATGCAAACTGTTATTTGCGATACTGAAAACATTGTTAATCAGCGGCCTTTGACCTATGTTTCAGAGGAAATTGATGATTTAATACCACTTACTCCTTCTATGTTTTTACAAGACATTAGAGAATCAGGTATTCCTGATCTTGACATTTTGGATTCATCGTCTATTAATAAGAGACATGCTTATAGACAGCGACTAAAACAAGATTTACGAAAAAGATTCCGCACTGAATATTTGGGATATTTAAAACAATCCTCGAAATTTGACAAAAATCAGAGACCTGTCCAGATTGGTGACGTCGTTCTTGTGACTAGTGAGAATGTTAAAAAACTTGAATGGCCACTTGCCAAAGTTATTGAACTTTATCCTTCAAAAGATGGAAATGTACGATTGGTAAAGGTAAAGATGAAAGACGGCGAATTTCTACGTCCTGTTCTCAGATTGATTCATCTAGAAGTAACCCATGAAAGAGGTACTGAACTCCATTCTACAGTTCAGTCGAATGATAAAGAATGTCCTTTAGATCCTGCTCCTACCAAACCGACGATAAAATTGACTGGTAAAAACTGTTATTTAGACCCTGCTACGAGTAAGCCGATGATCCAACATTCTTTTAAAGACTGCTTTTTAGATACTGATTCTACTGAACCTATTTTCCATAAAGGTGCTAGTGACTCTCCTGTGGTGACTGTACCTGAAAAACGATCCCGATATGGTCGGTTCTATAAACCCAAAGTAAAGTTTGAGTTTCATTGAATTCGAAACTCAAAGGTGGGAGTGTGTTGCGTTTTATCGCTACTTCCATGGTTTTAATTTAATCGTTTCTATTTTGCGCCTCGCGCAGACGATGTTTTTCTGTTGATTAAAAATGGATCTGTCTTAGAATGTTTTATGAATGAACTACAAAATGTAATACGGAATATAAGATGTAATATTTATGATGTGCGCGAAAAATGTTGTGTATATTGTGTTCGTGATCGTCAATATATTTGTTTGTGTGTCTACATTGTGTAGATTCAATTATTTTTTGAACAACATGAACATTCATTCTCGAAAAGTCAGAATAATTTAAGATATCTTATCTCCCGAAAGAGGACCGTTTAGGTAAGCCTAACCTATTCTTGTGTTCTAGTTTTATGATATTTTAATTTTGAAATGAATATTGATACTTTAATATCAATATAAATAATATTGAAGATATAATTTTACAGACAGGGACAGATTCAATAGAAGTGATAAATGCATGCCGTTTTTGATTTTATAATATTATGCTGGTATTTCATTTTACGTACCAGCATCGCACTTTCGCGTACCAGTAGCTAGAGCCATGCGTACCAGTATTGGTACGCGTACCATAGTTTGAGAACCCCTGAGATAGCTCATTTCATTGAATGAAAAAATGAAAATTCGTAACAATATTATGATCATATTGGAAAGTTTTTCATTATATATGCCTGGTTCATGAGTTTCGTTCTTGTTCTTTTAAAGTGTGTGTTTATTTATTAGGATCTTAATCTGCATGATTATAAAACTTTCAAAGAAATTTTTACATTTAAAAACAGGGGAGGTGTTATTATATATTGGCCATTTTTTGTATTATTGCTTTAGGAAAAAACTTTTGAATAGAACGAGACATGCGCTCTCATTTTTTTGGAGCTTAAATATATATATATAGCCACATAGCCTGTGATGCACTGTTCAAACTTACATATTTGTAGGCAGGTCAATTCCATTACTAAAATAAATATAAATCTTAACAACTAACGTACGTAATTTGAAATATTTTTTATTGTCTTTCTAAAAGTACATTATCATCAGTTGTAACAGTAGGGGAGAACGCTCAAATATACGCTAGGGTCTAAGAAGGGCTAGTTGTTAAATAAGGTATTAGAAGGTTTGGCCATCCGGCGACGAGGGTACTCAACTATCACATTTGGGTAAGGAAGAAGATAGGAGGAAGAAATAACACCAGACTCATCGCTACCGTTTGCAGTCGCCATTAAAAAAAAAAAAAAAGTCAGATATTTTCAGATCTCAAAACTTTATCCGGTAGGTGAATTGGAATTTCTGTACATTTTAATTGATAACTATTGCATGTTTTATTGTTACTACGTCAGTGATAAGATACTAAGCTATAAGCTACATTTTGAGATCCTTCGTCAAAGGATATCTTTAACTGACAATGGCTGTCCTTTAGTGAAAGTTGAACATACTGTTGGTTTAAAAATGGGGTTCGAGAGTCGGTCTAAAAACCGGCTAGCCTTAAACCTTTAGTAAATCTGGTGTGTAATATTCACAACTGAGCCCATTGCTGTGCCATCTAAAGAAAAAGCCCATTCAGTATCCATCCAGTGCCAACTGCTTCCAAGGAAAATACCATTTGAGGTCGCAAGTCCTTAAAGACATATCTTGTTACGGGCTCACCCAATCGCAACGAGTTGACACGGTCCTTGTGTAAATCAGCACTAAAGAAACACAAAAAGAAGATGATTCTAGGATCTGTGAGTGATGCAGATGGCTAAAAAACTAATAAACTAAACCTAAAAATTTAAAAACTAAAAGGGATGGGAAGACGGCTACTAAAAATCAGCCTTCCGACTCCGAGGAAGAACGTAGTGAACAGGAGTTTGATGATAATGACAGCAACGTGGATACCAAGAGATAGCCCTGATGACAGCGATGCGATCTGCATCTTCCGTGAAGGTATTTTCTCTGCTGACACTAACAGGAGAAACGTGGGTGTGACGTTTTCAGTGCCAAATGTGGGCACACGCAAAATGTGCGGTGGCAGAAAATAATGTAGGTATGTGCGATTACTGCAAATAAAATTAAAAAGTACTTTATTTCACGATTGTTAGTGGTTTTTAATAATTTTTTACGTTTTAACACAAATGTTACGGGTGTCTTATATTTAAACCACCATTTGGAAAACTACCAATTTCAATACTTTTGCAATTAAATTTATTGTAAAATATATAGAAGTTTGTAAGCATTTTTTACCTTACTATCTTGATCTTACATGTTTTAGGTTGTATTAATGTATTAATATTTTGAAAATAATGAATATATAGCTAGTCCGACATCAAAATGAAACATGTAGACCTTATTTAGATCTTTTCCTGTAACAATATCACTAATTGCATTGCAAAGAATTACTGAAACGTTTCTTAATACGGAAGAAATATTTACAAAAATTTAGTGTAACTGTATAGTTATTACCGATTCTGGCTAATTTTTCTCATTATTAGAAATCATTAGGGATTGAACCAATCAGAAATCTCAGAAAACAATAGGTTTACGAAATCAACAGAAAGTCTTTTCCGAAACTTGTAGGAAGAAAAGGAGCCGTTTTATTTTGGAAATATTTCTATAACTGCGGAAATATATTGTTTTCTCAGGTTTATGATTTCCATCTCATGGTTTTCAAATGCATTCCAAATGGTTTATGAAGATAATAGAAAGATTTTCGGAATTTTGGGTGATGACAAGGTTACACTGAATTTTCGCAAATATTATTTATTATATTAGGAAGCTCTTGTGCAAGTTTTGCATAGTATATTGTAATCAATGGGCAAGAATTATTCCCAAGAAATGCTGAAAAATGCGAAGGGTGAGAGGGGGGAGATCTCTCAACATAAACGGTGAGTGAACATTTTTTGTTCTTTTAAATGGTTTAGAATGTTTTTGAAATAATTCTCTGATAATGATTTGATAAAGCGATATTTTTAAACAAATATTTTTTCCGTTTTATTTTTGATATCTTTACGGAATAAATGCTTTATGTTCTAACAGTTTCTTAAAAATACTAAAATGGAAATTTCCTAACGCTCACATACAGAGTTAATACAACTATCGTGTAAAAATTCCACTTTCTTTCACTAGTCTTGGAGAACTAAGTGGAAGAAGTTTTTGAACAGAACGCTAATCCCTAGACTCAAATAAATGTGCAATTTTTATCAAATATAAAACATCAACAAAATTAAAAAAGCAATAAGTAGAACGAAATGTTCTCAATTGTCTTATTAAAAATACATGACTCTGAGTAGTAAAAGTAACAACATAAATAGGTATTAGAATCAACAGCAACAACAATAATTCCCAAGTAACACAGAGGGAAAGCAGGGAAAATTCGATCAACATAAAGAGTAAGTGGGCAGTTTCAATTCTTATAAATATTTTGGAATGTTTTTGAAACAGGTTTATAATATCGATTTGATAAAGCGATATTCTGAACGAAATACCTTCTCAGTCGTACCTTTATGATACCCAATCGGAATAAATGCCTTATGTTCTAATAGTTTTCTAAAGATATTAAAATGAAAATTTCAATGACTCTCACGTACAGAATTCAAGTACCTACCACGAAAAAATTCAGCTTTATTTCACTTGTCTTGTTGAACAAAGTATAGAAGATCAATAAAGTCATAAGGGTTATAAAATTTTCAAGTTTTTCCACAACCATACGGATATACTAAAAGAAGTAAATGAAGATGTATTTTACTATTCTTTTTTTTTCTTTAACAAAACTAAAGGATTATTTGAGTCAGTCAAGTTGAAAACTTAAATAAGACTTTCTAACCGACACGTAACGCCTTGAAGAATATAGGAATTTTGTCTAGTGTACGGAAAAAGAAAATAATGGGAAAAGCAAAGTTTCCTGAAAATTTGTGGGGAGAATAAAATCTTTTTAAAACTCTTTCTTCCTACAAATGAAATCGTATTATTGGTAATTTTTGTTCAAAGTATTTGTCCTGTTTTAAGGCTGATTACCTCTGATTTTTATTTTATTTAGAGGTTTAAAATAAATAGAGATACCAGATCTTAACTTAATTGTGTAACACATTTTGTACTTGAGCGATATTTTATAGAAAAATTTCATGCTAAATGTAAATTCAATAGAATATGTGTTATGTAAATGCATTATATAAAATAAGTTTTTGTTTTGTATTTGCTTTATGTAATGTACAATTTCTTAATCTATTGAAATAAACGTAAGATATATACGTTTTACGACTGATGGAAAAATACTGTCTACTTTACAACTTTCACAAACCTAGTATTTTAATTCCCTTTTAAAAGGTTTTGTGTAAAACTGAATTTTTTTTTTCTGTATGTGATCTTAAATTTAGTAAAGAATGGCAAGATTTCGTTTTTCTTAATTTCTGACATAACATCATTGTTTGTTTGACAAAGAGCGCGAAATATTCTTTAACTCTGTCTTTTAAAATGTCAAAACGCTGTATGCATACTCTGAGAAAAGTTACACTTTCATATCTGAGTAAATCGATGTTTTCATTTTGTTATGAAACTTTTTGTTTAAAATATGACGCCCCAATGCTTTCAATTCTGAAATACCAGAAATACTCATTTTTGAAACGTGGACATAGTCAAAAATGATTAGGATCAGTTCAAACTCATTTTTGAAACATGGACATACTCAAAAATGAGCACATAGAAGTCATTTCATACTCATTTTTGAACTATGGACATACTCAAATATGAGCACACGATGTTTTATTCTTGAGTGTGTGCATGTTTTCAGAAAATGAGTATATATATATACATGTTTCAAACTTGAGTAGTTTTGATTCGGAGCCATTTTGACTATACAATATACTCAGATTTGAGTATTTTTTTGCACAGTTTTGAAAATGCCGTTTTTAGAGTGTATTCTACTTGAGGGATATAGTTATTGATAAATTTATCTTCGAAGGAAATAATATTTTCCTATACACTGTAAAAAGATTCCATGAATAAACGATCAATGTACTGGCAGCAAAGTTGCCATCTATTTTCCGTCTCTTCACAAAACTTCCGTTTTGCTAGTACTTCGTTTTCAAGACGGAAATTTCTATTATTCAAAACGGAGAAATTTCTGTGTTTAGAATTAAATGTGAGCAATAGCGCAATAATATAAAAAACCTAAATAATAATTATATTCACACGGATCAGGTATTTGTACTGAACATTATCATACTCATTTTTACCGCCTTGCCTTTCTGCGGACTCGAACCTGTGTACTCGCCATTAGAGGATGAATACTCTGTACTCTACATCAACTGCCCACATCCAACGACTTGGTTATAGGCCAAAACATCAATCATGAAAATGTAACTGGAAATTTTCCGTTTCTCTCAATTGGAAACAAACATTTCCGTTTTGTGTGTCTTATTTCCTTTGTTAACAGTTAACGAGTAGGGATAATAAGGAAATTTTCCGCTTATTCCCGAATTCCATTCAAAACAGAATATTTCCGTTAAATATAGAAATTTCCCATAAAATCCCCCGTAAATATACAGAACTTTTCTTACAGCGTAGATTGGCCGACCGACAGTTGCAGAAGCCATCATTTCATGAAGTTTACGGAAATTGTAATTTTGTAGTAACAGTTGATGACGCAAAGATTCGAAATACGATGGTATTTCATCCCCTACCTTCATTAAATAGAATTATTAAATTCCATTTAATGCAATTAGCATATAATATATGCTATAATAAATGTAATTAGCATATTACATTAGAACTGGTTTACCACATCATATCTTGGTGGGTATCGCGGATAAACCAAATTTTATTGGTTGATTTTTAGGATACAAAGTTCGCGGATAAACTTGGAATCAAATTAAAACTTAAGATGTATACTTTTCGTATTTTCTTTGGTCTTGGTCTGGAAGATCCCAGACATGCACTGGCGTTGGACATACCACTTTTATTCAGATATGACGGATCTCACTTTGACAACTAACAAATGAATTTCAAGCATTTATCTAATTTAACCTTTTCCGTCATAGTTGTTGAAATTTTCCAACATACTTGAAAGTATTTATCAGATCGGTACGTCTGTCAATCTGTTTGTCGGACTGTCAGTTCGTCTAACTTTATGGCTGACTGTTTGCATGTTTGCTCATTCATTAATGTTTGCAAATATTCTTGGATTATCACGCAATCGATGTATGGTACTGAGGTTTCATAGAAAATATTCCCTATAGAAGATGCAGTGTGTAGCATTTACCATTCATTTACAGGGACACTAAAATACGTTATGTTTTATAGACGATAATTGATTCAAGCATATTTCAATGATGTTACAATGCATCAAACATTATGAAAATGATATGCCATATTGATGTGCACTGCTATATTGATATTCATCTTTTCCTTTGAGAAAAGGTGAGTTTATGGTTAATCGTTCCTTTGCAGGGGCACTCCAAATAATCTTATTACGTTACTGTGTATAGGCAAAAATGGTTTAAAGTGCGTTTTATTAGTGAGATACAAGATAATAAATTTGATATACATCATTGGGATGCACGATAATATTATTTTTATAATATACAGGGTTAGCATAAATGAATGATCGGATTTTAAAAATTTATATTTCCAAAACTATTACACACATTATAATAATTAATGTATTAAAATAAAGAAAACCATTCCAAGCTTTTTTTGCCGTCTTTCAGAGCTGGACTGTGGGTAATGATGATTTACCCTTATTTACCATGGCCACCAAGATACCTGGATCTTACGCTATGTGATTTCTTACAGCAAAGATCTTTTGTATGAATCACCATGGCCGAAAATACTCAAAGAACTTAAAGAATGCATCAGCTCTGCATTAAAAACCGTCCACAGTGTAAAACTTCAAAATGTGTGGAACGAACTTGATTACAAATTAGATGTTTATCGTGTCACGAAAGATTCACACATTGAACCTTTGTAACTGAAAACAAACTTTGAAAATATCATTTTTTTAAATCCGGTTATTCATTTATGGTAATCCGGTTTGCACGTAGCATTTAATGTTCTTTACAGAGCCGCACAAAAGGATTACCGTCCATGATCGAAATTTGGTAGAAGCATGTTTTCATTTGTGTTGTACGATTTTAAGTTTAATAAAATTTTAGTATATTATGTGGTCTGTATAAAAAGCTGTATATCATAAACAAGTGTTTCCAACAGAATTCGAATAATATCTATGTGCTATAATAATATATTACGGTCTATGTGTACATTCAACTGTATTATGCCTTTTCGAAATTGTTTCTTCAGCTATCCCTTTCCACTGTATGAAAAGATAATGTTCCTTAACAATATTCTTTTATGAGTTGAAAAGTATTTCACCATCTATTCCTGTTGCATGATTTGCTCTTAAAAAAAATACTGAATACAAATGCTTACTTTAATTATTCCGATAATTTTAATTGTGAAATTATTAAGAAATGTCATGATCATGCATATACTTATTAAAACGATTTAATTGGTGTAATACATTTTTCTTTTTAATTAAAAATTAATAATACACATGCACTCGCATGCATTCACATAGATTGCTGCAGATGGTGGAAGCACTGAGCATACTTAACTTGATTTTCATATTAAAACAAATTGTACCGTGCTTACATGTATTAGTTTAATTAGTAAATATAACGTCACGCTTCTACAAGTGTTTTAGTGACGTATTTAAATTGATGATTTGTTATCGGAAAATAAACATTTTAAGGTTTCTAATGAAGTTATATTTAAATGTCAGACATTTCATACTCAATCGGGGTAATCGGTGCTTCTTCGCTATCTCTCATAGTGCTCGAGATAGGCATGATACAGTCTGAAATTCACCATTAGGGGTACTGAAGACTTCATATAATTACGAACAGTCGTTTAACTGTAAGTAGAAACTCGTTCCACAATTCTAACTTTATCTATTGAAGAGTTATTTCTGGATAAAAGCACTTTCCTATGCACCTAGTATATTTGAAAAACCTTACCATTCATGTTTATTTATTAATTTTATTTTCATAATTATTTTCAATTAAAAGAAAGATTTGATACGCTAAGTAAATGGTTTTAATAAGCAGACGTATGATCATGATATTAATTTATAATGCAGAATAAAAGTCATTGTTTAAATACTAAATCATTAAGTTTTTTAAATTAAACAATTAACAAAAAGTGTTTACAATAAATATGTGTAGTAAAACACATCTCAGAAGGTTGAAGAATAAAACAGCTTTATTTGTTTACAAAATATTTTTTTAAAAAGGTGCCTGTGGCGAAATTTAAAGTTTTCTTCCTTCTGCTTGAATGCTTTCCTTCCCTTCTGTCAGTTATAATGAACGACTAGATATGTTCATCAGAGTGTGTTTTTCGTGTTGGAATGTACATTTAATATTTCAGCCAGACTTATTTTGACACTTTTATACGTTTATCAGGAAAGAAAAGGAGAAATACTGAGTATCCTAATTCATACTTTTACAAAAGTTTGGATGAAGAAAAGAAAAAAAAAATCTCTTTATGGGCTCAAATATAGTAAAGAATGGCAGAATTTCTGTTTTCTTAAATTATGAAATAAACAAGATTTGCTATTTGGACAGAGAAGGAGAGAAAAAAACTTTAACTTTAAAAAAACTTTAACTTTTTCTTTTAAATTGTCAAAATATGCGATATGTATTTTATTTGTGTTATATTGTTGTTGATAAATTGTTACCAGAAGAATCTTAAAAAAAGGCTCCGTAAAATACTCTTTCAAGCAAGTAGATTTTATTACAGTTAATGTTCAATATTGTTGCATTTAACGTTTTCTAACGATTGCATATTTAATGTCAATTAAAAACTGTCTTAGCTATAATGACATTTTTCGATAATGAATATTGGTTTAAATAAAATAAATAAATGAATTTCTTGATGATTAAAAAATTACATTACGTTGAGTTTAGGATGATACTAATTCCAATTGTTTTAATACGACCTGTAAAAAAACTATGTAAGTTTATCGCTGTCGTTTATTAGCTTATGCTACCATAGCACATTAAAAGCCTTTTTCTTTTGAGATTTTTTACGATTCTTTAGGTGCAAGTTGCAACGAATCCGTCTAGAACATAGCATAAGGCTATTCTTGTTAATCTTCCCAAAGAAATAAGTTATTTTCCAGTCCAAAACAATTGTTATTGTTTCATCAATACTAGTATAAAACGATCCTTGCCAAGCGTGGGCTTGAAATCTATATTTGTGGCAACTTTGCTCCTCAGTTTTTTATATGCATTTATGTTATTGCAAATTTTAGTTTACATTATTGCAGAAAACAAATGTTTATTGTAACGTCAAGCGTTTATAGATGAAACTATTACATGCTTGAAAGTTATTTTAAAAAATCGTCGAAAATCTGTAAATTAAGTTGCAGTTTTCAAATAACTTTTTTAAATACGAATGTTTCATTCAATTAGACTAGATGGTGTAAGGATAGGAATTATGCAATATTTAGTAGGAAAGATATATGCGATCTAAAAAAATGATAGATCAAGTCGCGATATCTAGCATTAATTCTTTGGTTTAGAGTTATTGAAGGACAAGTTTGTGCTGTTTTATATAATTTGTTTTATTTATATTTTATGGTGCCCATAAAGCCTTAATGACACCATTTCTAGTGAAACAAAAATTGTTAATCAACTTCAGAAATAACCGATTCTTTGCATGAAATGCTCCTCCAGAATATATGTCTTTTTATTAGGTTTTTTTACGATAGTTTACCGTTACAAATTCTCCTTTAACTTTCGAATAATAAAAAAATGATGCAAAAATATTTTCGATTAAAAGAAAATCCAATTTTGTATCCTATTTCGATATTTTTTCATCTAAAAAGTTTCTGGAATCTTTTTCTTGCAAACTACATTCCAGATAACGTTCTTCTGTAATCAAAATTGCACTTGAAAGAAAATTTCCATTGCAAAATATTCGGGACGAATTTTTTTTTTTCCATATAGGTTGGATTCTTTGCTGAGAATCATTTTTTATTTACGTTAGAAAACTTTTGCGAATTTGAAATATGCAGGGCACGAAAGAAGCTAAAATTTTGAAGTAAGAAATATTGGGAGAAATTTCTTACTATATTGGAAATAATAAAAAATCTTCATTTCAGTTTCGGAATCTTTACAATCTCAGTTTTACCCTTTTATAGCATTATAGCTCAAATAAGTGAAATTATTTTCAAAATTAAATATACCAAACGATAATATGCTGCACGTATTTTCATTACATGGTGGTCACTTTATGTCTTGTTAGAAAAACCTTTTGAGCTTTGATGTGCCATTGAGTATTTTTATAGAGTAATAACTTATAAAAATAACTATTCCAATGAGCAGGGCTCAGGTAATGCGGTCGCTAGGTCGCCATTGACGACCAAAATATTTTAACTGGTGACTGGAAGCATCAACTTTGAATGATCTAATGATGATTCACTTGTTAAGGTTTATGTAATAATTACAAACCAAAGAAAACTATAAATAGATGGTACTTTGGATTTAAAGACAATACAAACATACACAAGGACATATGATAGTAGTTAAGAAGCAATAATTTAAAAAAATGCAAATTTGCAAAACTATGTATAACACAATATTATTTTAGGAACTATATCACACAATGGACTTTACCCACGAATGGCAACACCCATGCCGCAGCGGGTATCTACCCTCCGAAAAAGACTGTTTATTGGATGAAGGGGAAGCAGTGTTAAAATGTTCTGCACGCCTATTGGTGTTTTTCTTCTAAATACCCGCGGCTGACGTCACATGGGTAAAGTCCATTGGCACAGAGGCACACAAGTTTAATATATACTATCAACAATATCATATATACTATAAACAACTAAATCAAAAAGCTAGTTGAAATTGGTGATAACATTTATTTCCAAAACATTTATTGACAAAACATGGTGGAAACAGTAGTAAAACATTTCTTTTAAAAGAGATGTTTTACTAATTTTTCATATTTATGTATCGCTGTAACAGTAAGTATACTTTGAATCATCAAATACGACACATCACTTAGATGCATCGTTCATTTTGGGATTTCATGTACTGTAATATGAATTCATGTGAAATGTGAAATTAAAACTGACATTGTCTGTTGCAGTTCGTCTATTCTCACGAATCAATTTTTTAACACTAACGATGTTATCCGTTATTGTTGAAGTTAAGGACCCTTCTTTACGGGCATCATCTTCAATGGCAGTACGATCATTATCGAAATGTGCACCATATTGCAATCCAAAAATACCTGTTTGAAGTACCACCAAGCAGCTGACGTTGAATCTCGCTGGAATTGCACTTTTCTACTCTCAAAACTGAACTACTTCATAAAGTTACAATTCGGTCGTATTTTATAGCTAATGCTGCATCATTGGTGGGTTAAAGCATGACCTACGTTATACACGGCCGGTACATGACGTTTAAAAGTCACACGGAGTAGAATCAACTTTACACGGCGAATAGTTCGTCACGCCCATCGTTTTGTGCCAATCGCCTTGTAAAGATTATCTACTCCGTGTGACGTTTTAAAAGTTATGAGCCGGCCGTGTATAACGTAGGTCGCGGTTAAAGTAGGCTAACAGCTGCATACACGTTTATATAAATGATGCACCTTAAAGACTCAAGTTTGTTCTTAATGAAATTTCATAGAAAAATGCCCTAAAAACGTAAAATTCTCTCAAGTTAAAACTAACATTATGATTCATGCAACAGTTCAGAAAAAAATTATATAAAACGTTTGAAAATATGATAAAAAAAGACTGCGCCTACTATACCATATAAAATGATTAATATTTTGAATTTAAAATTAGAAACCAAAGTTTATTAGTAATTTAATATACATATATTTAATAAAATAAATCTAACATAAAAATTTTGTCGTAATTTAATTGATTTTCTCAATAAAATTATAATTCAAATATTTATAACATTCATAGTACTTTCGTTTGTATGATGTTTAGTAACTTGCTGGTTATGGAAAGTTTTAAAAGGCACAAGTAAAGTTTTTGATCTTCAAGAAGACATTTTCGTTTGAATACTAGATTTCATGTAGCGTTTCTGACTTAACATCAATACACTTAAAAATTGTGTGTAGTTGGAATTCCCTTGTCAAATTCTGATATGAAAAGTTATCAGCATGTTAAAATATATTGGCTTATTTTTAGAATAATCAAGTTTATGAATGAAATAAGTAGTTTGGGAAACTTTTTCTAATTAAAATATTTATAATACAAGATATTCCGAAAATAAAGATTCATTAAAAAAAAAAAAGTATGTTTAAAACTGGAAATGTATATATACATCAAAAAGTCTCATATTAGACATTTTTCTTATATTTGGATTAGAAATGTTTAATGTAACCATTACCATTTTGTCGTAGCCCTGAATACTCTTTGCAAATGATCAGGTGCGATGCTATGGTGGGTTAATGTAAAAAAAATTCACAATAGTTCCGGAGGGTGTCGCGTCAATTCGTCGCGGCGACAACTCGTCGCAGTGTCAATGCGTCGTGGTGTCAATTTGTCGCGACGTCAATTCGTCATAACTGCATAGTTTAAACATATAATAACCTTTAAACTTACATGTACTCTGCATGCTTGTTTACAATGATAGTAACGGTTAACTTGTTCGCGGTTATATAAATTTTTCTGTGGCTGTTCTAGTATATTAGATGGCAGTTTCAGTGAATGTGTGGATTAGCTTACCTTAGTAATTTACCTGTAAGCAACATCCTTTTAGTAAGCAATGTTATTTTAAGAAGCAGTATGGTTTTTGTGGCAGGTCAACATAATGTTTTGTGCAACGGATGATGATATTTTTTAAGTGTAACAAATCTATTTTCAACAGTTTAATCCCTTATTACTTAATGATTGTGGAAACAACTTATGAAAAATCGAGCAATGATTTACAATGTTTTTGTTTTATGAAGCATCTCAATTATTATGCTGCTTCTTCAGTTTTGCTATTATTTTATAGCAATTGTATCATAAATCGTACATACATGTGTGCTTGATATTCTTTACTAATGTTGTTCAAGTAATAACCTTTTGATATTCATTTACAAAATTCTATCCATTTTCAAGTTCTACATTTTACATTCATATGTATAAAATATAATAGGAAAATAATTCATGATTTTTGACAGCAACAAATATGACCTTCGATTTGCAGATGAAGTATTTTCTACGCCTATGATAACGGCTTCCGATTAAAATTAATTTCGACAATTAAAAAATAAAATAGATTCTGTTCTGAGTAGATATTTTTGTTCATATTACAACTAGGGTTCAAGATAATATTCGATAGGATATTAGGCTTTTAAATGAGTGCTTGGTTGTTTACAATGAGATTTACATTCATTCCAAAATTAATGAGATCGTACCTGTTTAAATATCGGTTTGAGAGTTGGTTAATAGTCAAGTAATTCCTGTTTCGAATGCAGGTTTCGATTTTTAACATTTAACCGCTGTAAAAAAAATTATCGCACAGCTGTGAGAGGTCTCTGAGACCGCTTGATTGAAAGATGAATAACATATGGGTATTCAAGACGTTAATTTTAAAATAATATACAAACATTATGCAAAGTATTTCAAAGTTATAGAAATTTTAACTTCAAAGATAAAAGCTTTTTTAATGTATATAAATTAATTTACGTACTGACAGCAAAATGAACGGTCTGTGAGACCGCTGACAGCAGTTAAGAGTAAAATAATCTCACTGACTCGGGATATGTTTGAAGCTCTAGCGCCACATCTTTTTAAGTTTTGTGTCCAAAAATTGATTGCAGTATTTCAAAACCAATTAATCAAAAACTGTGAGAATTTGAAGCCAGCTGTACAGGATGAGTCAAAATGATTGCCCGGATTACAAATGACAAAACTTTGTTGTAAACAATGATAAGAAAAAAAAAAACAGTTTGAACACAATACAGAAAGAAGCTAAAAGTTTTGTTTCCTTTCTTTATAACTTTTTTATATGATTTTCTTTAGCCATATGAAAACACCTTAAGTCAATATTTTCTAGGTGATTTTGCATGAAAATCTGCACAGTTTTTACTTCTTCTGTGAGGAAATTGTTAGATGTAGGAATGTGTTACAGGTTAACTGATGCTACAACATGACACAGATGCATGACATCAACGATTAGGGGCATTATCACAATGTCTGGCTTGAAATGCAATAAATACTGTTTGGATTATTCCCGTGTGATCATTCAGAGCAACAATGAACAGTTACAAAATACGCAAATAAAACTTTTAACTTCAAATTGCTCCTTTCAGTCGTTGTTTACAACGAATTTATTGTCATTTGTAATCAGGTTAACCATTCCGATTCACTCTGAACTAATTAAGCATTTTTTAAAAACATATCATAAATAAAGATTCAGTCTAAATGTTTATACAAAACTCTCAATCATTTACAATCTACCAAAATGTAGTGTAAATCTTGTCTCAATCTCGTGCTGTTAGCTATTACATTGTAAATGTTCACTGGCATCGTGCTTAATATTTATTTATTCTTTTGAATATTTTACATATTGGTAATTATATCGTGCTGTCCTCTAAAAAAACCTACAGTGAAATGTTTCCTAAAAAAAAATACCCACCCTAGTACTACATCAAATGTTACACTAGAGTCAATTTTTTTTGTTTTGTTCTGTTTTTCTGCACTATTTAGAATAATAAAAATAGTTAAAAATATCTAAAGCGTGTTTATTTAGTTTTAAATTAATTTAAATTAATAAATTGCAGAATTTTGGCAAAACATGAGGTTTATTTTTACAGATTTTCTTGTTATAATAGAATTTTAGAATGATCTACATATTTTTTTTTATTTTTTTCTCTGTTAAACCATTAATATGTAATAAAATGCTTCATTTTCAGCTGATTATGTCAGGTGTGGGTATTTTTCAGGTAACATGGGTTAATTTTTGGGAAATTGGTTTTTTTTCAAATTCTCGCTTAATTGGCTGCCATTTTGTAATAAAGTGATAAAATGAAAAATGCCGAACATTAAAATCTTAGTCAGAACAAGATTTAAAAATTTAGCCATGTTTAATTTTTTTAAATGTTTTATTAGACTTTATACAGAGAAAATTTCAAAAAATGTGTTCTTTTAGAGGACAGAATACATAAATATTTAAAAATGTCTCCTTTTTATGATTAATTTCAACATTCAGAAAAAAAATTATGTTTGCCGCTGAATAATTTACATTTTATTGAATATCATGCACGTTACATTTAAATTAAAGCACATAAATTAATTTATATACATTTTAAAAGCTCTTATATTTGAAGTTAAATTTTCCATAACTTTGAAATATTTTGCATTATATTTATATATTTTATTTTACAAAAGCTAAATTGAAGATATTGTTATATTCCGCTTTTTGAAAAATAAAACTTGCATTGATATTAATAAAATCAATGGAGTTTTAATGCTTAAGGTGAAGAAGTGCTTTGGCGTAAACGAAAATTTAATGTTTAAAACGTGAAATGCCATTTTCTAAAGGAAAATAAAAGACGGAACTTTAAACAAATAGTATAATTTGCATTTCCAAACTAAAATATATTTCTTATTTATCGTACATATTATACTTAAGGTTTATTTATGAAAAAATGCTGGTAACATTTTGCATTTAAAAGTTTAATTCTCAGGAATTTTTAAAATTTGATAGTACTTGTTCTGGTTAACTCGAATCCTGGAAAAGGCGTGTGTGTATGTGTAGGGGGGGGGGGAAGTAAATCTGACATAGTACAAATTTTTGATTAATTAAACAAATTTTCCGAAATACTACCTAATCTTAAGATGTTTAATTCTCAGATCTTAAGTTTAATTCTCAGGAATTTTTAAAATTTGATAGTACTTGTTCTGGTTAACTCGAATCCTGAAAGAGGCGCGCGTGTGTGTATGGGGGGGGGGGAGTAAATATGACCCAGGACACATTTTTGATCAAATAAAGAAATTCTCCGAAATACTACCTAATCTTAAGATGTTTAATTCTCAGATCTTACGTTGAATTCTCAGGAATTTTTAAAATTTGATAGTACTTGTTCTGGTTAACTCGAATACTGAAAAAGGCGCGCGTGTGTATGGGGGGGGGGGGAGTAAATATGACGCAGGACACATTTTTGATTAAATAAAGAAATTCTCCGAAATACTACCTAATCTTAAGATGTTTAATTCTCAGTTTTTAAGTTGAATTCTCAGAATTTTTTAAAATTTGATATTACTTGTTCTGGTTAACTCGAATCCTGAAAAAGGCCTGTGTATGTGTATAGGAGAAGGGGAAAGTAAATCTGACCCAGGACACATTTTTGATTAAATAAACAAATTCTCCGATATACTACCTAGTCTTAAGATGTTTGCATAAAAAAAATTAAATACATAAATATTGTACCATTTTATAATGAAGTATAAGGTCTAAACCTGATATATGAATTTTTTCAGATTTCCTAAATGATTACTTGTTGTAATTTTATTAGTTTTTTTAAAGCGCAGGTTAAATTATACCCCGCGCCTTTTTCAGTCTAAAGATAAAAAAAGCCTTTCAGGGATAGGCTTAATATTATGTAGCCAAGTTTTCTTTTAAATTTTTAAATACTATTTTAAAAGAAGATGTATCGCAGTAATGTGGAACATTTACATTCGTAGAATTAATTGGAAAATTGGTCGCTCGTGTCAGAGCAGCGCTGCAGGTAGGACAAGGCTAAGCAAAACATGTGGGGTTCCGCTCCGTCCGAGAGTGTGGTCCTGCTCTGAGTGCATTCCTGAACTTTTAAAAGTAACCCTTTTCTTGATAGATGTAGAGATTGATTTGGTCTTTTATAAAGCTCGAAACGTGTAAGACAATTTTTCTGTGATATGTTGTTTATTTGTGTATTTTAATAATCTTCTGAATATTAAATGCGCTATTAATTTTAAACAGTTAAGATTTCTGATAAATATTAAGTGAAATTACACACTCATACACACGCATATATATATATATATATATATATATATTTATATATACAACTTTGCTGATGTATGAGCCTATAGCGGCCGTACCGTTCAAGGAGACGGGTTTTATGTTTTATGTCTGAATGTTTTATGTTTTATGGCATGGACTCAAAAATGAGGTAAAGAAGAATAATCGATTTCCCACAGTTATAGTTACGGTGAAAACATTTCAAAAGTTTCAAATAGCAAAAAACAGTAACTTTTTTTTCATCGCAAAATGATTTTCACGGTGAAAAAACATGAATGGTGTTAAAAACCAATTTTAGCAGTAGAAATGACGACATAGAACACACTCCCCTCCCACAAAATATATATATATATATATATATATATATATATATATAATTTAACAAATTACAATAACTATTGGGAAAATGTTCCGAAAGCTTAAAAAAAATTACCGTACTTTCGTATTACAGCGGCCCCCACAATTATGATTATGCCAAAGTTGCAGTTATGATTTCGTCAAGATCATCGCAAAGCTTATATATAGGTCGCTTGGCGATTCATCCTTGGGGACCGCTATGACACGAAAGTACCAAATTTACAATATATTAATGAAAACAGCAACAAAAAATTTATAAGACGATTTCTCATCCGGCGTCAATTTTTGAATTCGGCTTTTTTTCATATCTGATAATTTGAATCTATCATTTTTGTAACGATTTTATGCATTTCTATTGCCTATTCAAAGAAAAATTCTTCTAAAGTTACAGAATTTCGTTAAAAATTCTGATAAAATTACAGAATTTCGTTAAAAATTCTTATAAAGTTACAGAATTTCGTTAAAAGCGCTTAAAAAAATATAAAGTGACGACGTCAATAAAGTGACGGCGTCAATAAAATTACGACGTCAATAAAATGACAACGTCAAGAGTGTCATTTTCGATCGAAAACAACAACCATTTTCCCAATAGTTAAAAAAAAAAAAAAAAAAAGCCAACGAGAAGAACAAATCCGCCATCAGAGACGACAAAAACAAATCTTTTTGCCTGAATTAAAAAAATTTCAAGTACGTTTTTTGCTTTCACAAACGACGAGATATCGCATGCGAGAAACTGTGGGCAACAATAAATCACGATGCAGAATCTCACGTTGGACAGCGTTTTCATGCCAGACTCACTTATCTGTTTCGATGTGTAAATCTAGAATTTTAAACACCCTAAGAGTCAAAAATCGATTGAAGTTTATTCGGGTGACCTTGCCGACCACAGGAACGCACAATGGCGGTAGATGACATTGTGACCAATGTGTTCTTACGGCACACTTGGAGCACGGATTTGTATTCTTTTCGTTTGTTTTAAGTCATCGTTTCTACAGCTAAAATTAGTTTTTTAGCGCCATTTATGTTTTTTCACTGTGATTGTCATTTTTAATGAAATGGGGTGTTATTATTTGGAAAGTTCCAAATTTTGTGACTGTAACCGTAACTGTGAGAGCTCGATTGTTTTTTTGAATCTCATTTTCGAGCCCACGCCATGAAGTAAGCGCATCCCAAATAGCATCTCATTTCCTTGAGTGCTACGGTCACTAGGAGCTCATCAAGTTTTTTTTATGACTACCCTGCATATATATATAATGTATATAAATAATTTTTCTATCCTACAATTTTTCATAAAAATTTCATGACTTTCTTCTTGGATTAAATTGTATATACAGGGTGATTATAAAGAAACTTTGCCAACATCTGCACTTCTAGCGCCCGTTCTATTTAACCGATCAAGATGAAATTTTAAATATAGTTGTTTGAAGGTATGCGCTCGAGATTCTGTGAATGGCAATACAGTGGTGCTCACGGTTACGGTTATAGTTACAGAAACTCGAAAATTTCGAATGGCAACGCCTACTTTTTCCTGTCTCAAAATGTTCAGCGCATGCGAAAACCCTAAATAGCGTTGAAACGGTACCGATATGTCCAAAAACCGACGTGTTATAGACATACAAACCGTTCTGTAAGGCGCACCGAGCAATAATGCATTCGACAGAGACAAGAAACTGCTGAATGATGAGAACACATATCAGACAAAAGAAAACCTTTATTGGCATCAAACATTTTCCACATGGGTGCCATCACAAGCAATTACGCATTGCATGCGGGAGACGACGGACAATACCGCTGAACGCAACATGACGCGAGGAATGTTTCTAATCTCACGCCGTATAGAATCCTGCAAGCCCGACAATGTTTGCGGATTGCACAGGTAAACTCTGGATTTGAGATATCCCCAAAACCAGAAATCCATAGGCGTCAGATCTGGGGATCGCGCAGGCCACGGAATAGGATAATGGCGTGAGATGATGCGATCACCAAAATGCTGATCTAGGAGCCTTTTAACTGACCTCGCTATATGTGGAGGTGCACCATCTTGCATCCAAACAACGTCATTGAGTGCATTCCGCCGACGCAACTCCGGTAGTACAGAATTTTTCAGCATGGCTGCATACCGAGAGCCTGTTACAGAACATGTTGCAGGACCCGCTGGGGTCGTTTCCTCAAAGAAGAACGGGCCGAGAACAAATGTAGCTGTAATGCCGCACCACACAGTCACTTTGGCGTCAAATAATGGTACTGGTGCCACAGCGTGAGGATTCGTCTCTCCCCAGTGCACACAATTCTTTGTGTTAATGTTGCCATGTAAGGTGAAATGCGCCTCGTCCGTCCATAGTATGCGAAGTGGCCAGTCGTTATCAGCATCATATCGTAATAAAAATTCATTTGCGAAGTCCAGACGTTGTTGTGGGTCACCCGGCTGCAACATCTGGACGCGCTGAAATCGATAGGGAAACATGTGAAGTACTGAGCGCAAGAGCTTGCGGACCGTTGTGTTCGGAATATCCAACAAGCGCGATAATCCTCTTGCAGTTTCTGTGTGCCCTGTAGTCACTGTATGATGCACTTCCATGACAACGTCCTCAGAAACTGTTGGCCGTCCGGAGCGCGGTTTGTCACAGGTGCAGCCTGTATCTTCGAATTTGCGCACTAAATCACGCACAGCTTGCAGAGTACATGGCCCACGTCGTTGTCGATGATTGCGGCGATACACACGCAAGGCTTCCGCAGCGTTCATCCCATTTAGATAATAGAGTTTGATCAATTCACCGCGAACTTTCCCAGGAAGAGTCATATCGTCGGCATGTGCGAGTTCATGAATGACGACTTCGCATACCCGCTTGGTATTTTATAGGCTTCCTCCGCTGAATATCTGGCGAACGGCGTTCTGTGATTGGTATCTTGCCTGTGTCATATGCAAAGTTACTGCGTGCGCACAGATCGTGTTTTGTTGGCCGGTTTTCAGAACTCTTCTTTGTGTATGCATAACACGTTTGTTTTTGGACATATCGGTACCGTTTCAACGCTATTTAGGGTTTTCGCATGCGCTGAACATTTTGAGACAGGAAAAAGTAGGCGTTGCCATTCGAAATTTTCGAGTTTCTGTAACTATAACCGTAACCGTGAGCACCACTGTATTGCCATTCACAGAATCTCGAGCGCATACCTTCAAACAACTATATTTAAAATTTCATCTTGATCGGTTAAATAGAACGGCCGCTAGAAGTGCAGATGTTGGCAAAGTTTCTTTATAATCACCCTGTATATGAATGATTATATATAATATAGTCATTCTGACAATTCCCAAATGATAATAACAATATCACAGTAACGTTAATAATTTTTTGAGACATCGATACCTTTTTTATTTCAATAATGTTAGAAAATTAAATTTAATGGATATTCATGGTTATGTTAAAATAGCTAGAAAACTGCATTAACTCATTATGCTTTAAAATGGTGCTATTATTTATTCCACGTACTTGACCCAAATGATTTTCCACTATTAGGAAATCATTTGCTAAATTAAACATAAACTTAAATGACATGAAATTAAATTAAGGCATATTATTTTCTTTAGATATTTCTCGTGTCGCGCTATTTTAAGCCACATTTTTATTCATGCATGCATAATTAAATGCGTGAGATTAAATATTTAATCCGTTTAGATATCTTTACGTAATGAGAAATTTGCTTTGCAAGTATCAGTAATGTTCACTGTAAATTTATATGCTAAATACAAAGTTTTCAATTGCAAATAGCGGTACATTATACTGTTATTTACTTTTTTTAGATATATTTTAAATGATCAAGTACATTGAGACAATTGATTCATAGTTATGAGTAAACGGATTTTTTGTTTTTAACACGTTAGCTGCAGATCACTGATGGTTTAATATGATTTATGTCATTGCTTAGTCCTAATCACAGAATATATGTCGAGAATGAAAACTTTTTAATTTTAATCTCAAACTCCTCTCTACTCAAAATTTAAGGAAACATTGTCTTTTTACGAGGTTATTATATCTTTTCACGAAATAGACAGTTAAAGTTGCAAGTAACATAATGTTTTTATTATACTTTTTCAGGAGATAAAATTATTTGTGCATTTTTGAAGATCTGACTGACTACTATACGACCCACCAAAACATGGTTAGCAACCCATACTTTGGGAACCGCAGATTTATAGAAATAAACTACATATCACTAAATGAAATTTGTATTTAAAAATATATTTGACCTGGATCTCATTTAACCACCGGTGAGCATTCGGCAGCTAACATGTTAAAGGAATTTCGGGTACTAGATAAGACACTTTTTTAATTTTTTTAATGCTGGCTCAAAAGTATTTAATGTGATATATTTATAAAATTACACATAATTTGTTTTTAAATAAACGTATCTTATAATTATTATAGCTATTATTAATTATCTTATAATTATTAAAGAAAGGATAAAAATGTCGTCTTCAGACAGCAATCGCTTATAACTCAAGATGTAATCCATTTATCTGAAAATGAAAAAAACTGCTTAATTAAAAATCTCTTATAATCAGGCCTGCAAGTATCATGCTTTTATGTTTAAAAATGAGTCAGAAAATACGTCAGAAAATTTCCCGTCGTTGAGTGGAGGAAATTTTTTCTTATTTAATAACCGCCTTAAATAATAATAATAATGAAAATATGTAGCATACTTCAGATTCCTAACTGCAGGCATGTAACAGCGTTTTTAAAATTAATACATCAGAATGATATAAGAAAGTTTTGTGATGACCACAGCATATTAGTAGTTTAAAATATTGATATGGAATATCCTTGAACCTAACTTTTTTGTTCCTAAAATAAAATTATTATTTAACAGGAAATTCAAGCAGTAATCTCACTGTTTTTAATGCAGTTGTGTATCTTAATTTTAAACCTCATGTACTACTACGTGTTTTTATTCAGTTTTGAAATTTTTATTATTTCTAAATAAATGTTTGAATTACATTTTTTTAGGATTGATAGAACAAACAAATCATTCTTAATGTTACTCCATAAATGTTTAAAAAAATTAGTACTTCATAGGTCATTAAACAAATAAGTTAAAATATTCAATATTTTACATCCTTGAAAGATATCTTGAAAGAAAAAAGCGTTTTTAAATGTTTGTTTTAAAACACAATTTTGTTAGTATTTGTTCAACAGATTTTGCGGTTCTTAAAAAGAAAATATTGTTTCTTCATCTCTTAATGATCTGGAATGTTTTGAAAAATTGTCATAATGGAAATTTTACTTTCATCTGTGTGTTTACTTTATTGAACTAACGAAGGGGAAATATTTCAGAAATAAAATGTAAAGTGAAGTATTTATATGGCTGAAAAGATTCGTTTTTTTTTAATAATATGAAATATTAAACTTTTAAGAGAGCATACAACTGTTACAATATATAAACAGGAATAATAGAAATCACCAGCTTCAAGCATTTTAAATCTAAAGTACGGTTGTTTCAAAATAACGATTTTATTGATAATAATATGGAAATAACATAAATTAATATTAATGAAATTAATAAAATTTTGAGGATGTGATTTTTTTTTGGTTATAAATTAAAAAAAAAAGTTTCTGCAAAGTCTTAAACAAACAAACAATGTTTCATAAAACTTGTATTTATGTATTTATATTAAGTTTTAATTAATATTTGCTCTCTAATTACTTTTTTAATTTGTTAATTTCAAAACTGGGTAATCTTCTTTTGTATATTCAAGCGCTTTCTAAAAAGGTAAGGGCACCAGTGAAATATATGTATGTGTGTATATATATGTATATATTTCACTGGTGCCCGGCTAATTGAAAAGTATCAAATTAAATAATACGAACTATTATACAAACAATGAATTTCTTTAAACATTAACAATGTTACAATGTTTTTTTTTTCTAATACAGTGATATCCCGACTAACAAATGCCTCTGCTAACGAAGGTTTCGACTAAATAAGATTTTTTCACTGTTTCGGTTAACAGATATTTTGGCTAATAAATGTGATTCAGAACAAATTACCTTCGTTAGCCTTCGTTACCTTTGTCGCTGTAATTCTATTTATGATACATGCATAATTTATTTCTTTACACGCAGAGCTTCTGGAGTGTCCGAGTAAAAAAATAGACGATTATGTGAATTAATTAGAATTTTTTTCTGTGGCAATCAAAATATTTTATTAAAAGTAATGAGTTTCTTCATCTATAATGAAATCATGTATCATAAAACTGTTAAGCATGAACTAAATACTTCGAAACTTTTAAAATTACACTGTGTAAAGGACGTCGTTATATCTTTAATAGTGCAGTGATCAAAATAGAACCAAAATATAAATCGTTGGACCAAAATTCCTCTCTTATTTCATTATTATTATTATGCGACACGGAAGAACAGTCATATACAAGGTCACTGAGGTGTCGATATATCCAGATCCAAAGCTTCATCAAAACAACAGGGACAAACGTTCACAAATATTTTCGAATGGTACTTTTATCCTTATTTATGATAGAAATTCTGCATTTAAGTAAGGTGACGATTACTATTAAAGAAAAGTGATGGAAGTTTGCCCCTTCGGAATCGGGCCCTGGATATATTCCATTTTATGATGAGTTGCAAAAAAAAAAAAAAAAAAAACTAAAAATAAGCCACGGCAACTTTACGCTGGAGTTTTAAACGATGGTCACATGAAAAGGTGTTATGTGATAAATTAAAGAAAATGCTTTTTGATCATTTTAGTGACTGTGAGACTTGTGAACATGTGTAGTATTATATTGGGTAGTCGGAAGAATTATGGCGGATACCTGACAAATTTATGCTATTTTGTTACTAGCACTATTTCCAAATAACATATTTCATAGAATTTATATAACGAAGATTTGGAAATAGCAGTAACAAAAAATAATGGCAGTGAAAAGTCCACAGTTATATGTCAAGGCTTTTCTGACAACGAAATAGTTATGCCAGATCGAATTTCTATGCTGTTAAGGTTCTTATGCTGAGAATGAGTGTGTTATTTTAAGTTAAGCCAACATAAGGTTGAACTTCGACTTTTCTATTATATATCTTTCTACAGAGATTGCAAGGGGAAGATTTTGGGGGTGATTTGCTCCTAGCCAGTGAATAAATAGCCAATGCAAATATAGGTAGGTTATCTCTTATACTTATGAATTTGTAGATTCATCAAGAATAAAAACTGTTACCCCGTATATTGTTTTCGCGGTATTTAAGCATTAACTAAAGCAATTTGCAAGGTAGTTTTCGATTTGAAGTGTATATATAAAAAAAAACTTTTTCGAAAACTATTACCTTCATCGTTGTCCAATGCCACTATTTCTGTCAAGTATTCATTAAAGGACTGTTATTTCTGCGTCTGTTTGAAGAGTTACCATACTATAAACAGCCGAGCCAAGGAAAAAAGAACTTACAAATAAAGAAAATACAATAAAGTTTACTAATTTTAAATCAATATTCATATGAGCTACTGATGGGTAAGGACTTTTTCATAACTTTGTTATGATTATTTCAATTGTTCTTCTATCCTCTCAAGCATCTATAAACATAAGTAAGTGACAGATATATATATATAAACAGATAGCTAGACAGACAGACAAATGGATTTTATATCATGAAAACTAAAATTTGAAACATTTTTGCAATTGGAACTATATCTATGAAACCAATAGTTTAGGAATTAGCTATTGAACAACGATAAGAGGGTATCCTATATTACGATGATTTTAGCAATCAGCATGAAATGTACTTAGACGAAATTTCAGTGCTAAATTCACTTTGATTAAGAAAATGTTTTAGTTTTTCTGCAAAAAAGCATGTTTTGGATCATTTTTTCATAAAATCTTAGGCATTTGTTATTAACAAACTTTTAAATAAACCTTTATTAAATAACATCAATTTATGTTTTTATTTAAATCTTCTATTTATGCCAGTAAATATAATATAATATCCTCAAAAATTGGGAATTTAATGAAAATATTTTAGATATTTACAAGATGAATATGTTGCTGTTAAGGATTTTTTTAAAATTCTTCCTCGTAAAGAAAACTATAAATTGCATAAAGAAAAAAAATTAATACAGCTACTTTTGAAATATGCAATGTTTTATTTTCTTTTTCCACATAAAGCCATTTAAAATCTGTATTTTTCTAGTATAGCTAAAAATATCTTAATATTTTTATACTTTTTTGCAACACAACATCTTGTTCATGAGTAGATTCTAATGTTTCAGTTTCATACTTTTTGAAAAGTCTTGAAATATTTAAAAGAATGCAAAAAGATGTAGGTGTATATTACGAGATATTATAACTATTTTTCTATTTAAAAAAGTAGTAAATTTACAGTGCATTATTCTAAATTACGAAAAGTTGTTTGTAAATGTTAATGTATTAATATCGTTAAGATTCTATTGGCATTTTTTTATTTGTCTTTTTGTATATTGCATCAGGGCTCTACCAATTGGAATAAATCTGACAGGAGCAAAAATTTCTAGTCTCCAGTAAAATTATTTATCCGCTCCCTGAAACGTTGTCAGTATTTTACTATATATTTTTTTAATTTATCGTGGATTTTTAAAAAGGATAAATTTTTTTATAATGGATTGAAAAATAAATCATGATCATCGTTATGGTATATCTGGAATTATCCCAGCTCTTCAATTCAATTAATATATTAATTTAGATAGATAATATAAATTAAGTTTCTCAACGAAACTTATAAAAATTATATACAGGGAGCAAAAAAAGTACTTTGCACACACGCAATTTTTTGCATAAGTAACTCTAGAAAGTAAATGTGACGAAATTGTTTCAACTATTACTTTGTTTAAATAATAAACAAACACAAATAACCAACCTCTTACCTTAAAAAATAATAATACTCATTAAAAAAATAAAACAGCATTTTCACATGCCATAAAAGTATTTGCACACGAAACATTGACAGTTTAAAAAGCAATTAAACGTGAACATTATGCACATTTTTAGCACATCAGTCACATCATCTTTGAAGTCACGTAACATAATAACTGGAACGGAGATTATGACAGTTTCTGCTGCTATGTCGCCGAAAATGTGTGAGCTTGCTGTAGCTATCCGTGAGAAGATTTTAACTCTCGACGGTTCTGGATTAAATTACCGAGAAATAGATAAACAGTTAAACTTTTCTAGTGTTTGTTATGTAATAAAGAAGAAAAAAGACACTGGTACGACAACAAATATGCTGCGAACTGGGCTTCCAAGAAAGCTAAATGCAAAACAAGGGAGGGTCATCATAAAGGAATGTACAAATAATCCCTTTCCAAGTTTACTATGTTTGAAAGTGTTGAAAAGGGTTGCCATACATTGATATACATATTTAATCCCATTGCCTCTCTTTTTATTTACATCTATCTATCTATATTTATATCTTGTATCTAATACTGTTACATGCACTTTCTGAGAATCATCATATTAAACTGTTTTTTATTTTTTTAAAAATTCAAATCACATTTTGGTTGGTAAAACTCCCCATGTTGACAATGAAAAAAATATTAAGATGATGTGGATCTATTTTTTTCTATTTATTTTATACATTTTATACATCTTATAACAGCGACAATTATATCAAGATTATGTCAACAAGATCGAATTTAGAAAAAAAAAATCTGAACTTGATGCATCTGCTGTTTTATCTTCCTGATAGACAGGCGGAATAAACATTGTTATGTTTCAATAATTTAAAAGGATATTAGACTAAACATTTTACATCTTTTCACATACATCAAAATAAAGATCTCCTCTACTTTCCTTTTCTCATAAAACACAAGGACGAAGATAGTTCGGTATGTGTTAAATAAAGTAGAAAACACGGAATTTTTTTTTCAGCCTGTATGGGATACCGAAATGAGATTTCGGAGATCCATTATGTCTCTCCTTACCCCTCTCCTCCCTCTTTTTTAGGAAACCGTAGGAAGGTTTGAGTCAGTGAAGCCGAAAGCTGAAATGAAACATTCAAGTACGACATGAAATTCAAAGAAAAATATATGAGTTTTGTCCACCATAAATTGCAAGCAAAAAAGGAAAGGAAATAACATAAATAATAACAAAATGTAGACTTTTTAGAATCTGTGAGAGAAACTAATAAAAATCATGTTATTCCTCATTTTTTGGATTTTTCTTGTTTTCCAATTGTTTGGTGTGACATTTTCACAGTTCTTCGGATTGTATCAAAATCTAAATTAATAAACGAAAGAGTTTGTCTGTGTACAGTCTTATGCTCCGAAGCCTAACGCCACGAATTTTGATATGAATATATTTCCACACTATAAATAGGACAAATGTTTCTTAATCCATTAAAATAGAATATAATCAGGAACGAAAATATACAATAACATTTTCTGAGTTAGTCATGATTCAGAAAAATGTTCTTTATCTTTAGCAACCTCAGAAACCAATATAATTTCGAGATTTAAAGAAGCATTCATAAAAACGAAGTTTATTTTACTGCTACTGATTTTCGGAAACGTTTACGAGTAGTTTTTATATAGTATATTAATCAGTTTTCTCAAACCGGAATATTGGTTTTTAGGATATCTATTTTGAATTACATATTTTCAGCTGCATAATTGAATTTAAGAGTAACAAAACAATATTAATGTTAATACTATTAATTTATAATGTTTGTCTGTAAAACATGTTTTTGGAACATGAAAATGTTACTTGTGAATTATAAATCCTAAAAACCGATATTCTGCATAAGAAAACTGATTAATACACATAAAATCTCCTCGGAAATGTTTCCGAAAATCAGTGGTATCTAAAAGAAACTGCGCAAATCTAAAGTCGACATGAAACTCGTATTACTGATATTTGCTAAAATCTGATATATAAGAGGAATCTGAAATTGAGGATACTGCACGATCGCATTTAACTTTCTATAATCAAGCTTCTTTATGCCCCTGAATCATCTGCACTCTTACCGTTATTCTTTCGTCATAACACAACCGGTGACGTAAAAGGAGACTCGACTGGCATTATAATAGCGTCAGCTAACATTTTGTTTAATATGATAAACGATAAATTTCCTGCTTAACCCTGTCGTATACTTTACAGCTTGCTAGCGACAGGTACAGAAGAACCCGTATCAATCTCATTTCAAGCTACATGAGTTAACCCTGGCCTATCCGAAAACACTTCAGCAAATTCAACTTAAAAATCTTTAAATTTATGCTTCTCAATCTTACTAAGACCAAATCCCTCCAAATCAACTGGAACAGATGATGACTCGACTTTCGAGTATTCTCATCTCAATTCATTACTGGAGTTCTATTAAAAATCCAAACTGATTCCTTTATATCGCCTATAATCAACTTCCCCTATACAATATGCGCTTAAACCTTCGAGAACATGAACGTTCCAGCAAGTTTTCACTAAACGAATCTCACCATCTAAATCAACCACTCCTTTTATATACAAACTGACCCTTATGCAGCATAAACCACTAAGTTTGAAAATTTCAACTTCTTATAACTGAAATAGTTTCGATAAATATCATACAAAATGAAACACTGCTGTGCCTCCGTATGCAGCAAACATTTAACCACAATTCTAATTAACACAATAACTCAGGCAACTAAACTAGATTAACTGTCACACTATTTAAATTTACAGAAGGTTTTTGATGTTTAAACCGTGACTGTGCACCTCCTGATCTACAGCCACTCATCAGTTTAATTGATCTGACCTCCTACTAGATTGTTTTTCCACATTACTTCTATCACCAACACTTTCAAGCACCGTTAACCACCTTAAACGAGAAGGGCGGGGGGGGGGGGGGGGGGAGGGAATTCCCATCACAAACTCGCCTCTCTGATCATTTCCAAAGCTTCCTCTACCAACACCATTCTTTCTAGAATTACTACCAGTCCTTCCGAAATTGTTACTATTTCTTCTATAACCATTACCTCTAAATTAATTATCTAAAATTATCACAATTTCCATGATTTCTTCCCCCATTTCCATAACCATATCTAAATTCTCAATTCCTATCCGCCTCATGTCTAAACTGAGTAGCGTGAGAACCTCTCTGTCTTAGGTTACCAAAATTTTCACTACGATCGAAGTCATCACGAGATTCATATATTAATAAAAGTTCACCTGATTTCATTAGATCCCTCATTTCTATATAGCCCTGAATGGAAACATGAAAAAGTGGAAAAATTATGTCCATTAGCTCCTCAAAAGTTAAATCAATACGTACGTTATTTTTAAATCAGAAAAAATTAGACGCCTTTTGGTATAAAGTTTATTTAGAGCAATAAGAGTCTCTGCGTAAAGAACTTTTGTCTCTTAGCGCCAAAAATGCTTTTCTCAATTCAGCAACAGTTTGATTAAAATTCCGAGATTCATCAATAACTAAAAATAGACCATTATTTTCTAGCTACAATAATGTATTATCCTTTAGTGAACATTTCTAGAACAAATATCTTTAAAAGACACATATTCATCATTTTTTGAAATAAAGTCAAGAACATCCTCAATACCACTAAAATGAACTCGAGGGATCATTTCAAATGGCCTGGGTACGTAATTTTGTTGGGCACCAGTTGTGAGGGATCCGTGGGCCGCACCACGCAGTAAATCATTCATAACTTAAGTTTCGATTTAACGAACAAGTTTATTAAAATGTCAGAGATACATTGGACTGGCGGCGGAGCTAGAAGATTAAAATATCGCGATCAAATTTCAAACTTACTAAACTTCAACTCAGAGCTAATCCAATTAAATGCAAATTTACCAATAAAAACTAATTTACACTAGGCAAGATGGTTGCTACAAACACTCACGGCTTCGGTGTCGAAGAAACTACCCTTCTCAAAATACTTCACTGGAAATCAAATTCACAATGTTCTAAAATGTAACTTACAAATTTGAGAGTCGTAACCTCCGCAGATGCATTTTATTTGCAAACTACGATGAAATGCACTCTTACCAAGCTGGATGTCCTTTACTCTTGAACTATGCCTCAAGTAATGCACACATGACAATCTAGCTGGCTGACGAAGCAGTAAATATGAACTGCAAGTCCCGATTTCCTATAGAACGGCAGGATCCGACTTTAAATTCACCGATACCAGCTTTAGTTACGTATTTCTAGTTCGCTAACTATCCACCGCAACCTATTTAACATAAAATACATGAAATAACCGTGAAGCCTAAATTTAGGGAGGCAGATGTACAAAGCGAAAATTAAAGACAAATCAAGGACAGAGGTCGCTCACATGCACAAAAGTTAACATAGGACAAAACGCTCGCACCCAAAAACCTTATAGAAGAGTAGCTAGTCAAATTGTTAAATTGATTAATTATTACAAATTGCTACAAATTGTTTAATTATTATTTTAATTAATAACTGATTTTAGGGAAACTTTAAAGATAATTTCATTAAATTAAAAATGTTTTACAGATAAAACAAGAGATAGAATTTTATTTTTATGGAGCAATTAGTTTTAACTAATCTATGAAATTATGGCTTTTCAAATGCGCATTAATTCATTTTATTCTGTATTTTTTAATGTGCAATACGTAAGAGATCAACTTTATTTAAATTTAAAATTACGTACTGAAACTACATTTGATGGTGTTTGAAATTACTACTAGACATTTACAAGATGATTCAAAATGATGGACTGAATTTCATATATTACATTTTCTGAAATACAGTCAGTCAACCAAAAGTATAAAGTAAACACGGTACATTTTTCATAGATATGTAAGATATAGGATTTTTTTTAATAATTGAAAAATATAGTACTAGAATAATTGTATTTGCCATTAGCAAATGACGTTTCAGTTATATCAGTAATTTGTATAATGGCGCAGCATAGTTCACAAAGAAACTGAAATTATACAAATGTTGAATTTGACAGATGTCATTAGTGAAAATAGCTGTCAGACCTGGAAAGACACCCTGCATATCTTGAGGATTTCTGCTGTAATTGCAGTTGCATGGTGGTTTAACAGCGATAAGCAGCAGTTTTAGGATCACTACAGCGTTAGACTGTTGGTGGAAAATGCTACTTTTACTTTTTTTTCCTATGAAAGTTCCGTGTCTTCTGTGTATTAATGGGAAAACCGCATTGCGCTACTGTCTATACTTTTCGAATTATAGAAATTTGATTTCTTCTTTGACAATTTGGATCATCCAGTACATTGTATGTAAAATGAAGCAAATTACATTTGACTGTATGCACATTAAAGTTTAAAAACGTTCAGTGTGCCTCCTTTTGCTGCACGATATACATTTAGACGGTAACTGTATTCCACATCCAAGAAAGCATGTGCCGTGATACTGAGTTTCGCAATTGTGGTACTTTCTCTATCATCTAAAATTGTTGCTTAATTGGTACATATACTACTTTTCTCTGAAAATATGAATTTCCACAAGAGAAAATAGCCGATTTTGTGAATTCGCCAATGCAACAATAAATGTGTTGCATAACAACCATTTTGTTTAGAATTGAAGCAGTTGCGATCTAGCTAAAGAGATTCAGAAGTGCTCTGATGGTAAGTGTTTGAGAAAGTTTTGATCAGTCGGTGCCTTTTTTTAGACGTACGCTGCTGTGCAAATGTTGGTACTAAAGCTAACGAAAACAAAAAATCATGCATTCGGCATAGATTACGAAACACTTTCCAACACTAACAGAATATTATTACGAAATTTAATTTTTTCATAAGATGGAATGAGATATCTAAATAAGCAATTCATAAAATACATAACTCAGTAAAAATTCATTTGAAGTAATTGCTGCACATATTGGAAGTCTTTCGTGCAGCTCTGTATATAACCTACAGAATTTGTAAACAACACCTAATACACTAAAAATTACGTAAAATCGGATATGACAGCGGAAAGAGCACGTCTAGCAATTACCGATCATATTCAGACCTTTAACCGGATTCTCTTGTGTGTCCCTGTACATGAACGACAAATCCTACGCGCTCCATAATTTATAGAAAATAAGTTGTATTGAACCTTAAGTGATCATTTTAAATTGCATTATGTTTCAAGTATTATAACATGTTCGAAATGCACTGCAAACGATTTTTCCCACATAGATCATAATGTAAAGGAATAATTTTGTACGCCCCTTTAATTGAACTATAAATGCTACTAATTTCTTATTCCGATAAAAGTATACTGTGATGCCGTGCATGCCTGAGTAATGCATATTAATTTCATTATGTTTGAAATATCATAATATCAATAAAATGCGTCGCAAAAGATTTTTCCCCATAGACAATAATGTAATGGAATTTTCTTGTGTGTCTCTGTAAATGAACTATTAATGCTACACACTTCATTTTCAATATCTAACATTCTATAGTATAATTCAATAATGTATAAAAATTTCATGAGAATCCGTGTATATTTACGAGAGTTATAGCACGGACAGACGGACAAACAGACAGACAGACAAACCGAATTCATAAACACTTTTCAACTATGTTGGAAAGTGTTAATAACGATGCCAATCGCAAATATTTTGAAAAGTATAGTGGGAGCTAACTTAGGTAGCAGCCCTTTGATATGTTGTTATCCTAGTGACATACGTGTAGTTTACTAAAAAGCGTAATTATATCTATACTAATAAAAGAAAGTTTCGCTCTGTGTGTGTGTCTGTGTGTCTGCGTGTCTTTTGGTGATGGCTAGGAAAATTTAGCCCACCTAGAAGGCTGGAAATTTAGATTTAGGTAGTCCAAACCCTCTCCTGGTGCAACATTACTTCAGAATTTTAATATTTTAATTACTTTTTGAAATATTAATTAAAATGCACAAAGAACTCTCATCAAAAATACGCTTTTATTCTCTTGGGTTGGTTGGTTCACTGGTTGGTTGCATCGATTCTTCACAGAAGTAATTAAATAAACCAGAGTAGCGATGCATAAATAAGGATTTGTAACTAAATAGTATCAATATGGAATGAAGTTATCAGCATAGAGGAGCCATGCGAATGTCGCGCCACCTGTACATGACAAATTACACATACGTCCCACTGATTGAAATATTTTCCAGGGACATTTTTCTTCATGACAATTAGTCAAGTTTAGGCTTTTTTTTTTTTTTTTTTTTTTTTTTTACATGACATTTATTATTATGATGGAGATTGTTAATACAGAAAACTTTATTTAACAAATTCTTTTTTATATTTGCGGGAATGAAGAGGGGCAAGGGTCTAATTACATTTAAGCTTCAAGGTGTATTTCTAGAAAGCAGTTACCAGAATTTCCGAATAATAGTGTAGGCCAAATTTCAAATTAAGTTCCTAGCTTAACCAAATGAATCAATCTTTAAAGATGTATTGTGATCCTCCTAATTAGTTATTTGCTGAAGGCCACTTAAACAACCCCCCCCCCTCCCGGCCCGTCCTTCAAGGTTTTTTCTCTAACTCTGCTCTGTTTCCATATCTCAGCAACTATCTTTCCGATTTCAACGCAAGTGATTTCAAACATTATATTTAATTTAATAGTCACTCTTTATAACATTAAACTAAATTTATGAGTAGCGGTTACCACTATTTACGAATAACAGTTTAAGCCAAATTTGTAATTAAATTCAAAGCTTAAAGAAACGAACGAATTTTGAAAGATGCATAGTGGTCCTACTAATTAGTCATTTTCTGAAGGACACTTACCCCCCCCCCCTACAGCCCCTCTTGCAAGGATTGTTTTCTAACTATGCTCCGTTTCCATATCTCAGCAACTATTTTTCCGATTTCAACGCAAGTGGTGCCAAACATTATAATTAACTTAATAGTCACTCTTTATAACATTAAACTAGATTTATGAGTAGCGGTTACCACTATTTCCAAATAATAGTTTAAGCCAAATTTGTAATTACATTCCTAGCTTAAGCAAACGAACGAATTTTGAAAGATGCATAGTGGTCTTTCTAATTAGTCATTTGCCGAAGAACACTTAAACAACCCCTCCCCCCGGCCCGTCCTTCGAGGTTTTTTCTCTAACTCTGCTCCGTTTTCATATCTCAGCAACTATCTTTCCGATTTCAACACAAGTGATTCCAAACATTATAATTAACTTAATTGTCACTCTTTATAACATTAAACTAAAATTATGAGTAGCGATTACCACTATTTACGAATAATAGTTTAAGCCAAATTTGTAATTAAGTTCAAAGCTTAAGCAAACGAACGAATTTTGAAAGATGCATAGTGGTCCTCCTAATTAGTCATTTGCTGAAGGACACTTGAACCCCCCCCCCCCACTTCCTACGGCCCCTCTTGCAAAGATTTTTCTCTAACTCTGCTCCGTTTCCATATCTCAGCAACTATCTTTCCGATTTCAACACAAGTGATTCCAAACATTATAATTAACTTAATTGTCACTCTTTATAACATTAAACTAAAATTATGAGTAGCGGTTACCACTATTTACGTATAATAGTTTAAGCCAAATTTGTAATTAAGTTCAAAGCTTTAGCAAACGAACGAATTTTGAAAGATGCATAGTGGTCCTCCTAATTAGTCATTTGCTGAAGGACACTTGAACCCCCCCCCCACTTCCTACGGCCCCTCTTGCAAAGATTTTTCTCTAACTATGCTCCGTTCCCATATCTCAGCAACTATATTTCCGATTTCAACGCAAGTGATTCCAAACATTATAATTAACTTAATAGTCACTCTTTATAACATTAAACTAAATTTATGAGTAGCGGTTACCACTATTTCCGAATAATTGGGTAAGCCAAATTTGTAATTAAGTTCCTAGCTTAAGCAAACGAACGAATTTCGAAAGATGCATAGTGCTACTCTTAATTAGTCATTTGCTGAAGGGTACTTGAACAACCCTCCCCCCCCCGGCCCCTCCTTCAAGGTTTTTCTTTAACTATGCCCCGTTTTTATATATCAGCAACTATCTTTCCGATTTCAACGCAAGTGATTCTAAACATTATATTTAACTTAATAGTCACCCTTTATAACATTAAATTAAATTTATGAGTAGCGGTTACCACTATTTACAAATAAGTGTTTAAGCTAACTTTGTAATTAAGTTCCTAGCTTAACAAAACGAACGAATTTTTATGCATGCATAGTGGGCCTTCTAATTAGTCACTTTCTGAAGGACACTCGAACATCCCCTCCCCTCGGCATCTCACTCAAGGTTATTTTCTCTAACTGTGCCTTATTGCAATAACTGGGCTAATAATGTTCCAATCTTCTCGAAACCAGCTCAATTTTGTAGTGCGCCTACTATACAGTAACGTAGGCAGCGAGGACCTGTCTCAGAAGTTCGTTCGGAAAGAGGTTTGTTTAGAACAGAATGCTCCCCTGGCGGTGGTAGGGGGAAATAAAAGATTATCTAGTTAAAAATAAAATATAGATGAAGCTTATAAACTATAATAATAATAAATAATTCATTACACAGCTGGCATAAAGTTCATGATTTGATTTAGCATTGATAAAATTATCTGATTTTGTTTCATGCCATTGGCGCGACACTGCAAAAAAAAAATAAAATAAATAAAAATAAAAAGTTGATTTTACGGTATAATACTGCCATCCCAGCTGCCAGTACTATATCGTAAAATTAACAGTAATAAACCGTAAAATAAGCAGTAATGCACTGCCGCGTAAACAATTTTTTTGTAGTGTATATAAATTCAATTAAATATGATTCATAAAGAATCTAAAGATGTAAACCAGAAATATATAAATCGATCCTCAGTTCTTCAGGTTTCAGTGTGTATATTTTCGTTTCTTGGTCACAGCGCTCTTTTTTTCTACTTCGTAACCAAGAATACATTATTTTGTCATATACCTTTAGAAACAAATCTCACAATATGAATTTACATTTGGCAAAATTTAATCGTAGAGCATTCATCATTTCATAATTGCAAAATTGTGTAAGCCGTGTAGAAAAACCCTTCCCAGAAAACCCCCTATTCTTCGTAAGAGAAAATCTTAAAAGAATAAGTAATTTAGTAGTGGCGATTTATAATAGGATACTACTGTAGTTACAAAAAATTATCAGTTTACCTCATTTGCCCTTTTGGCGCAAAAATGCCACCAGTGTCCGTTTTACGGAGAATTACCGAACATTTTATTTGAAATTTTATTTTCATTAACGTGCAGTGTATGGTTTGAAAAATGACAAATTATTTGAAAAATGAAAAAAAAAATATTGAAAAATGGGGTGCAGCCGTGTAAAATTGATCCACCTTTTCGGATCTCTTTGTATTATAGTTAGATCCGCTGGGTTGCATCGAGTTTGAAATGTGCATGAAAAACAAATGATAGCAATAGCTTAATCTCACCATGCGAAAGGCTCTTTAGGCTTATTTTGCAAAATTATAAAAACTTCGAACATAAAAGAAGTGGAAAATACTGTGAGTTAAAAAAACTAAAAATCATAATTAAAATAAAATATATACAATTTTGCTTCTCCCCATATGGATTCTTTCAAATTTATTTTATTTTTTTAATTTAAATAATACAAAAAAAAAACCCCATCAAAAATATAAATTTATAGAATGAAAATGTTCCCGTTCTTTGCAATATAATTTAAAATAAAGGTTTAGATTTTAAATTTTTGAGATAAATTTCATATAAAACGCTACTATATTAAATTAAACAATATCAATAAATCATTCTTTTCATAACATTTATCTTTATTATATCTGAAATGTAGCATTTTAAAGCTTTTCACTCCGTTATATTAATAAAAGCTTTGTTATTGAGATCATAAAAGAATATATATATATATATTACTTTTGAAGACAAGATTAATTTATATAATATAATTCTTGCTTGTAAAGAATATATTCTATATGGGTTAAATCAAAAATTTTCAAATTGAATACATATTCATTTTTATATTTAATTTTCAAAAATGACGCTTCAAAAGTCGGTAATAAATAAAGTTATACAGTATGTGAAATATTTAATAATACACTATTTTTTATAAATAATCAGAATACACAACAAGGTATTTTGAATATAAAAATATGATAGCTTTACATGGGGTATTAAATTTTAAATGAATCTAAAAATAATTTATTTCCGAATTATAAAGAAACGAATATTGATTTATATATGTTAGTTATTATATATCTAAAAGAAATTTATATATATTACTTTTTTTAAACTACTATCAGTTATAATAAAAACACTACAGAAACGGTAGTGTCGGTCACACTTTCAGCGTAAAGTAATGATATTACTCCACATCCGATATTGAATATATTAAAAAAAGAAAAAAAAAAGAAGGAAAGATAGTTAAGTACATTTAAAAGCGGAATATACATACATGTAGTATAATACTTGCGTGCAGACATACACGTGCATTTATATGATACGTACATTCATATGATATATTATATATGATTTAGGAAAAATTGGGGATACAACTCGGGCTACTCGGGTTACAGAATATATTTCCCGGTGTACAAAACAAACGTCAAAATCCTTTTAATTGAAAACTGCCATAGGTTTTTTACATTTAATATATATTTTTAGAATGTACAACAACTACACCCGCATTTTTGCATTCAAATGATAAAATTTTGAAAATGATTAAGAACTGCACGTTTAAATGAAAAATAAAATGTAGCCTGTAACCTAATCTTGTTTATAATCTATTCATGTACAAAATTTCAAACGAATTATTTCAGCATTCTTTTCATTTTGCGAAAGAAAATATTTTCTTTGGTTGTATGAGGAAGGCTGGAGAAATAGCTTGATAATCCATTACCACTTGTAGTAACGCTGCCTGTTTCTCCTTAGGTTTCCATCTTACTTATAATAAAATCCAAAGGCGAGAAAGTGTCTGTAACGGTACCGGGTTGTACCACTCTGCGATTCGACCGTAGTTAAACGCCATGTTAGGCTTACTGAAAAAGAAGTTATATTATCTACTTTCGTCGTTTAAATATTTGTCAAAGCATATTCAAGCTTTTAAATCTTTTAATTTTGTTTAAAACCTTAAAACACTATTTCATAAAAAAAAAATGTATATTAACATTTCTGTAAACAAAAATTCTGTAAGCACTTTTTTTTTCAGAATGCGGTGATTTATTTCCTTGGGAGAGATTTGAGATTGATTCAGTATAGTGTCGCCATCTACTGGTGGATTTTGAAATTTACTTCCAGACCCGAAATCCACGATTATTTGACAAAATTCATGTTTTTTTTCGTGATTCTTTGACAAAATTTGCATTTTTTCTGCTGTTCTTCGACAAAATTTCATTTTTTCGTAGTCCTTTGAAGAAATTTGCGTTTTCTTTTTGCGATCCTTTGAGGAAATTTGCGTTTTTTGCTATTCTCTGACGAAATTTGCCTTTTATTCACGATCCTTTGACAAAATTCGAGTTTTTTCTGAGATTGAGGAAATTAGCGGTTGTTTTTTTCGATCCTTTGACGAAATTTCACTTTTTTCCCGATCGCTTAACGAAATTACACATTTTTTCGCAGTGCTTTGAAGAAATTTGTGTTTTTTTTTTCTAGACCCTTTGAAGAAATTCATGTTTTTCCGCGATTATTTGACGAAATTCGCAGTTTTTTTTTTTGCGATCCTTTAACCAATTTTTTTTTTTTTTTTTTTTTTTTTTTTTTGTGTGATCCCTTGATGAAATTTTACATTTTTTTCGGAGTCCTTGGAAGAAATTTGCATCTTCTTCGTAAGCCTTTGTAGGAAATCACGTTTTTCTGCAATTTGTTAACAAAATTAGCGTTCTTTTTTTTTTTTTTTTTTTTTCTTTTGCAATCCTGCAACGAAATTTGCGTTTTTATTTTTGGTACTTTGACGAAATTCACGTTGTTTCCACAATCCTTTGATGAAATTTTCTATTTTTTCTGCGAACGATAGACATAATTGATTTTTTTCGGCGACTATCGTTCAAAATTCGAGATATTTATGTTCGAAATTTTGGACTGAAGACTTAAATTTTCGAAATCGAATGCCTTAAATTTTTAGGAAAACTTGAACAGAATCACCCCTGATGAAATAAATACATAACTATTTTTTGTTTCTAACGAATCGTAATATAAATTAATTTTAAACTAAAATTTGAGAGAAAAATGATTTGTTTTTAATTTTGGAAAGAGAAGGGGGGGGGGGGGGGGCGTGTTCACCCGCCACTGAAGTAACAATATTTTAGTGATTAAACATTGAAACACAATGGACTGAAAACAAATTATAAATCGGTAAAATTTTCGAAAAATTTCAGAAAATCTAAAATTTTAGTAAAAATTTACAAATTTAGAAAATTTTCCGATTTTTTCTTTCCGGACTTCGGGTTTTTCCGGATTTTGGATTTTCGGATAATGGGTCATATACTGTAAAATGATTCTTTCTTATCAAACGTAATTAAAATATAAGAAATGCATAGTACAGCGTAATTTCCATTTAATTTTGCTTATGTAATCAAACAATGAGTTATATGGTAAGTCAAGCTGTTTAAAAACTCATTGATAACACTTTTTTACAAAAACTTTCGCACATGGATTATTTGTTAATATTTGATTTTGTCCAATCGTTGAACTGTTTCAGAAATTTAATACTAAGTAAAAAAAAAAAAAAAAAAAATATATATATCCTTATTATTTTTATTTTTAGAAATCATTTGTCCTTTTTAAAATGTATTTTTCTACAATACAAACCTTTCAATAATAAATCTCCATGCTGTTTGTTTGTATGAAGACTTATGAAAATGAAACGCAGATCAACAATCCGTCATTTTTGACGGGGTTATATACTAGTGTTTATATATAATACAGCAAATATTACTTTACAAACAAACTTTTGTTGTTGGATTAGATTTAAGAAAAGTTCATGCTTGTATATATTTAAAAAGTACATTTTTTTTTTTCTATTCGAGGGTGTAAAAATTAAAATTATGCCATATTTAGAATAAAACATATATGTGATAAAATTGAAAGCGATTGTGTAGACTGTTGTCACCATTGTTATGGCATCAGTGTGCTTTTGTTTTGTAATACAGGATGATTAAAAAAACATAAAAGCTTTCTTGTGCGTGCGTGTGTATGTGTGTGTGTGTGGGGGGGGGGGGAGTTTTGTTTGAGGAAGCGAAAATTTCCCTTTTGATCGTGTTTTGAGCATTTGAAAAGCAGGTATCAGTTTTATTCTCGCATATCTTTTCAAAATTAGCCAAAGTACTCATTAATGATAAATGTTTCGCATTTTGAGAATAATTGCAAAAGTAAGGTTTTAAGAAATATTATTTATAATTATTAATTTCTGTGTTTAACGTGTTTACTTAATGCTAATATTTCTATTTTTGTAAAACCTGAAAAGTTATAACTTTTATGCTATTTCTCAAAAAAAAAAAAAAAAAAAAAAAAAAAGTCTGACCCCGAGATGACCAAGGAATTTACACCCTGAAATTGCAGATTCCTTGAGGGGAGCAGCTGCTTTCTTACTCTCCCTCAAATGGCGGCTCTGCGGGAGACCGTTCGACAAATTGTGAAACAGCATCTTGGACACCACTCCAAAAAATGAAACAGTTCCGGAATCTTAGAGTTACTTACAAAAAGGTGTGCGACTCAAAAATGAATAGCATCATTGAAACCTCATGATTAATAGCAAAAAAGTTTTTCAGAATTTTCACAATCGAATTGGCTCATAATAGAAATGGCAATTGAATTCAATCGAAGGATGCTCTTAGTCAAACAGCTGTTATCAGTAAAATCACCAGTCTGTTATAGTTTGGTGTGGGATTTGTTCAACTAATAAATAAGAGCTTGCTTTTGTTGATGATGGCTTCAAAATCAACCATAAAACTTACCGCTAAAACATTTGGAGAGCGTTTTGCTTCCTTGGCTCCAAAAACAGCTTTTAAATGAAAAATAGGTTCTCTAACAAGATTATCTTTCAGCACACAGAACAAGAAGGCCATAGAAATGTTCACGTCACATCTGAAAGATTTCGTAAGAGCACAAAAGTGGCATCTGTACACTTTCGATATCAATCAATGCTTATTCTACATAAGTATATTACAGAGAACAGTCTCTTCTAATCTGCACAGGCATTTGGAGGTTTTGAAAAGAGTTTTTCGGGTGGAATGGTCAAAATACCAAGAGGGGAGTTGAGACCTATATAAAATTGAAAGGCGGCTACTTCAAAAACTTGCAGTTTTTTAATAAGTCACAGATCTATACTTGGTCTATTAGCAACCTGATTTTTATTTTTGTGGTTATTAAAAGAATTTTAAGATAAAACGTTTATCTGAGTTTTTTTTGGTCACCTTGTATAGACAAAAGAATATTTTATTGTTTAAAAAAATTTCGAGCGACTCTACTCGGCTTTACAGAATACTATGCTTTCAAATACATAATAATAATAAAATAAATAAAAACCTACACTGCAAAAAATAGGGTTGATTTTACAGTATGATACTGGCATTCCAGCTGCTAGTATTATACCGTAAAATTAACAGTAATAAACAGTAAAATAAGCAGTTTTACGCTGCCGCGCATGCGCGGAATTTGATCGAAGATTAGGAAGCCTGTAGTCAAGCTAGAATATAACTTTTTTGAATTTATTTATTTATATCTTTTATAAAAATAAAAGTAAAATATTTGGTAAATTGTAGTAAAACAATAACTGCAGTACAAAACAAATTTTAATATTGTACGGCAAAAGGAATCTTGCAAAACTGGCTGTCCCACGATTTTGAAGTTCATGCTCCATATTTTTGAGTTATAATTTCTTGTTTATACTGCTTATTACGTTATCTTTCAATTACATCTGAAAAAAGCAAAAAAAATTGCAAAAAATATAATAAAAAATTCAAAGTCCATAAAAAATTATCATATTTTTTAAAATTATAACTTGAAAAAAATAATTTCTTTGTTTGATTTTCAGGTAGAGTTTGTATAGAACTTAATTTCTGTTATTTAAAAAAAGAAACATGGAAATCCATTAACTTGTTCAAAGTTATCGTGGTAAAATCACTGAAAAACTCGTTTCAAGATAGCTGACTTTAAAGTTTTGACTTCGCATGTATTGCCGGTCTACGCGGATCAATGTGTACGGCTGATACGACCGTAAATTTAGGAATTTTCTTATTGGACCAACGGTGCAACATTCTTATAGAGTCATACATCATATAAAAATTATTAATAAATACATTTTGCTACCATTTCAGACTTTTCTGGCCTCTTTAATAAAACTATCTATAATTCCCCCCCCCCCCCCCTTAAAAAAGTTTTACTAAATTAAGTAACGTTCCAGTGAAGCATGACTGTTGTATCAATATAAGATAATCGTGAACAATAGAAATATTTAATTGAGTATTTGAGTTAAAAAAGAAAACATTTATTGGTTTTCTTTTTTATTGTATAAAATGAGTGAAAAGGGGTTTTAAAATGATTTAGATACCAAGCCCGTTGTTAGATTTCTAAGAAAATTAATACAGCTTTTCCGACAGTGGATTGTAACATATTCATCAAATGGGAGCTCAATCGAGAGAATAATTTGGACACTATCGTCTTCACCCACATACTTACCGACATCTTCAAAAATACAACATAAATTAATTCTGGGGGCCATAAAAAGTAAAATAAAAAATACCTACATACACACGTATGAAATCATTGGAAAAATAACGAAAATGAATTAAGGGCCTCTCAAATTATAAAAATAAACCAATTTTTCCATAATCGGGATTGTATCATGATTACAATACTTTCCTAAGACTGTATGTGTATGGAAAGTAAAAACTGCTCAAGTAAAAGTTATAATTCTTTCATTTTTTTAAAGATTGTCGTAGCTTCTAGTTTACGCTGCATATTAACTGCAACGCTTGAAAAAATGCCTTTTAACTGTTATCAGACATTTATTTTTATTAAACCCGATTGAGATTAAGCTGTCGAGATATTGTAAATTATTAGTAATTTAAAGGTGACAAAGAAGTTTCAAAATATGAAGAATTTACCTTATTTATGAAAATCAATTATGCCTCTAAAAATGATTATTTGAGAAACTTTCTCTGGATAAATTATATAGATTCTTTTATGTATGGCATTATTGTACAAATTTTGAAGAATATTTTATATATTTAGCTACTGTTTAAAAGAGAAAAGTTTAAAAAATACAACAATAATTATATATAACAAGTTTTAGATGTTTAATTGTAAGATCTTGTAAAGACTTTTAACTAGAATGAGATATGTATGATATAGTTCGTTAATTAGTTGAATATTATAATACTAGGACATAAGTTGAATGCATTTACAAGAGTTATTGAACGAAATTTAAAAAAATGACTGACATGATTTAAACAGGTATAAAAAATACATATAGAAATTTAAATAAAAATTGAAATGAAAAATTCTTTTGTTTTAGAAGAAAAGATTTTTCCAGAAGATAGTTTTCTGTTTTATATATATTTTTCAAATTCCCAAAGCTATTTCACGTAAATAAAAAATGATTTGCATTGCGAAGAGAAATCTACGCAGAAAGAATATTTTTTTCTGAAATATTTTTCAAAGAAAATGTTTTTAGAAGAATAATTCTCTTTATGAGAAAAAGTTATAGAGAGCTTAGGTTTTAGTACACCATGTTTTAAAAAGCATTAAAAAAACTTCGAATGAAAAATTAAAAATTTTATTCACTCTAAAGATTAATATATTTACTCAAATCTGAAATTTTATCAACCTCCTTTTCATGTATTGCTTTTAAGGCAAAGCTGCTTAAATTAATATTTTGATGCATTAGAATCAGTGGCTTTCAAACTTTTATGACCCGAGTCCTTGAAGAACTGGATATTTTTGGTAAATCTTCTATTGCTGTGTTACTGACTTATTTTTGCGAAAAGTATTTTAATATAGCTATTTTCAAAAAAGTAATATTCCCCTTATTTTTTTCACAGAAATTCTGCGGTTAAATAAGGTGGAGCTTTCTCTCTTTTTTTTAAATACTATATTTGCGTCCCGTGGCCTGCTCCGTGAGTATCTCTGTTTTATTGTGTTGTTTGTAAAAGTCATGAAAAGAAAAGGTAAACATAAAATTTATTTTTCATTTAAAGTAAACGTTACAGGTAAAAAACGTTTCAATGTGATGCTAGCGCTTGTTTATCCTTCCGTATTTCTTGAATGTTTGGAGTTAACTTTCTGAGGTACAGCAGTAAACATTCTTTAACATTCAGTGTATTTCTATGTTTGGCTTGTCGCATATTTATGTACCCTCAAGGGGTACGCGAAACTTTGAAAAACACTGCATTAGACGAAAAGCAAAGATTTCGTATGCTGAAATAAGGTAAATAAGAGTATATTTATTGTTTAAAAATTTCGTTTTCACAGTTAGTTTTGCATATTAGAATTTTAACAGACACTATTCAGATCAGACGTCATTCATCCTCATAACAATGTAAATACTCTTCTTCAAAGAATCAATGATGCTAGCTAATACATCAAAGTAGTTGAATTTATTTATGTATTGGGACATTTGTATCCCATTTGCTCTTATTTATTTTTGTAATGATTATTCCAGTTGAATGAATGCATTATAAATTCTTCTGCAATACATGTAATAAGGAAAAAAGTAAGCGTGCGGATTTTTACATTTAAAGTGCCATTATTACAAAGTTATTAGTCTTAATTCATTTTACCATTTTATTCACATGCACATACATTGTATATATATACATATATGTGCGTAAAAAAGTACGTAAAAGAAAATTCTTGCTACTTACAAGAAATGCTCAAATAAATTATAACCAGCTGTAATATACACATCACATTGACGATAGAATGATTATCGAAATCTTTGGAAAATATCCGGAATGTCATATTGTCATAGGCGCCGGCTTCACGGGGACGAAATAGGCAATCAGGTATACTTCTACTACTAATTGGAAAAAAGATTGCGTCTTATTTAATTACTGCGATTAATTAAAGCAAAAATAACATTTTAAAATAGCGATGGAAGTTTGTCTGATTTGACCGCATCGCCCCCGTGAAGACGGCGTCTATGCATAATGCACATCTGGATTAGCGGTGCTAATTCTAGAGACAAAGTATTTAGGAAACAGAGGCGTAACCAGGATATAGCGTCTAGAAAATATAGTGCGGGAACCGGCTATTCTAGGAATGCTTTAAATAGTGGGGGAAGAAAAAAAAATTGAAGCCGACAAAAGTCGAACGATGCTGAATGACAAATGTCTATTGTAGCGACATCTGGTAGCTCAAATGTAAACATTGTAGGAGTAAAGCGTCTAGAAGATATTTATAAAATTTTCATGTTTGAGTTACTAGATGTTGCTGCAATCGATTGTTCAGCATCATTTGGCATTTATAGGCTTTAATTTTTATCCCTTTTTGAAATAGCCGGTTTCCACATAATATATTCTTACTACCTCCCTTGGCCGACATTCTTCCATTTACTGCCAAGCATGTGTTGAGAAAGTTCTATGTACCCTGATTGGTTCAATTCTGTTTTCGAGAACGTTCTATGGACTCTGATTGGTTGAATCATGTATCTCGGCTCCTATTTGGAATTTCTGGAAGATTCCTTTAGATTCTGAAAGCCAATAGTTTCGCCAAATGTCGCCAAATTCACCAAATTTGGCAATATTTTTCATTTGGCGCCAAGCGTTTTGGCAATGGTAATCATAAAAGTCATTTTTTTCGCCAAATCTCGCCAACACTTTTTAAGATAAAAATAGCTTGACCCATAATGATCCCTGACCAAAATGACCCACTAATCTAATTTTCTCGAACATGTGACCTAGCCCAATGATTTTCTCGTGCTCGAAAAACGTAGGATATAAAATTTAGTTCAAATCGTCTAAGCCGTTTTTAAGATGAAAATAGTTTGACCCATAATGACCCATGACCAAAATGACACACTAATCGAATTTTCTCGAACATGTGACCTAGCCCAACAGTCTTCTCGTGTCCGTAAACTATAGGATTCAAAATTTAGTCTAAATAGTCTGAGCCGTTTTTTAGATAAAATTAGCTTGACCCAAAAAGGACCCACTAATCGAATTTTCTTGGACACGTGACCTAGCCCAATGATTTTCTCGTGTCCGAAACTCGTAGGATACAAAATTTAATCAAAATCGTTAGAGCTGTTTTTTAGATAAAATTATCTTGACCCGCATTGACCCAAAAATGACCCACTAATCGAAAGTTCTCAAACATGTGACCCAGCCCAATAGTCTTCTCGTTCCCGAAAATGGTAGGATACAAAATTTAGTCAAAATCGTTTGAACTGTTTTTAGATACAATTAGCTTGACCCTGACCCAAAATGACCCAAAATGATCCACTAATCGAATTTTCAGGAACATGTGAACTAGCCCAATGATTTTCCGGTGCCCCAAAAACGGTAGGATACAAAATTTCGTCAAAATCGTTAGAGCCGTTTTTAAGATAAAGTTTGCATATACACATATATAATAATCACACACAAACACAAGATTTGCTCGTATTAGAATATATGATAAGAACTTTTTATAATGAAATTACCAAATACGGGTATATATCATTTTGTTTATATTCATGAAAACATGCTCTATTTTACATTGAAAAAGAAACGTTATATTGCTTCTTCAATTTCAAGTTAAAGACGAAAAAACAAAAGTATTACAAAATTCTAAACTAATTTAAACTGCAGTTTTGAAAAGTTGACACTTGGTTCATCCAAACTCTCTTTCTTTTTTTAAAGCCAAAGTATAAAATAAAACTTTTCTGCACACATTTCTCAAGAAATTCAGGAAATGATATCGGCCATTCACATTTTCTGTGATGTTATTCTCGTGTAAATCTGCTTGATACGGAATCCCTTTGGCCTTTCATTTCGATTTCATATAAATTCGAAGCGCTAGATTCTACCCCGAAATAAAAGTTTTCTTTGGTTCCGAATACTTTTGGCACTGGAAATTCACTTTGAAGAACAATACGGATTACGATAGATGATTTTGGGAATGTATTTTTCAAGGAAATGTGTCCCACGGATTCTAAATCGACAAAAAAGATGGAAAACGGTTTTTGAAGTAACTTAAAATCTTTGATATTTAAAGATGTTTTTTAGATTCGAGTTCTGGAAATTCCGAAGGAACTAAAGACAGTTATTGAACGTTGATTATTTAAATTATTTAAATCTTGAAATAATTTTTAAAATATTATTCTTTTTAGCTGATATTCTCAAGTTTTAGGTAAATATAAGTTTGCATAAGTAAAAGATAATCATGCATGTATGCAAGTGAACTACGTAAACAAACTTTTGTATACTGCATATACAGGGTGTCCACGTTTATAGTTGTCCAATATCTAATTTGTCAACCGTTCGCTTTAGAGGGATAGTTCAAAGAGCAAAAATGTTTGAAATGTTGTTCTGTATCATATTAAAACCATTTATGTCAAAATAGTTATTTTTAAAAAGTTAGGAAATTTAAATTTTTATAGAGTTTTTGGGCCTTATAAGTTATATGCAATAAAATGTATATTTTTGTATGACCAAACTAATCGAGTAATGATATTTTGAATTTTATGAATTTTCAGAGTTTTCTGGCAGAAAACTGCGTTTTTCCGTTTTTAGTGCCAGAAAACGCTAAAACTTGGGCTGAAGGGAATTTGGGCTTAAACGTTCAGTCGTAAATTTTACGATAAACACGATATTTCTTATACTTTATCCTCACATTTTGCGCAGAAATTAAAATTAAATTTTTACTACGGATATGTATAATAGTTTATCTAATTTAATTTTTATTGTTATTGGTGAAGATTTTCCATTTGTAATAGTGTCTTTACTAAAAAAATACGACATGACTTTAATCATGCAAAAGATTAAATGTGCTTGATGATAAGTTTTAAGGAGATATCTTGTGTAAACTTAGCGGAATTTTGATGATGATGGTGATGATAATAGCAGTGGTAGTGATGAAAATGCTAATTACGATAAAGAGCAGTAGGATAGAAATTCTCTGCTAAAAGTAGTAAACGTATTCAACGACATTGAAGTAAACGCTTATTAAACCTTAGAAATGCGTCAAAAACTGTTTTATCACAAATTTATCTGGAAAGAAAAACCATGCATCACTCATAGATTACGAACCACATTCCGAAATGATTACAAGAGTATTGTTTGAACACCTTCATCAAATGATGGTATACACTGTTTCTTGTGTAGTTTCACGGTTTACTGTAGAAAGTATGATCAAAAAGGAAAATTGAGATATATTAGTTGTAGGATGCTTGCAAATGTCTCTACGTATTTTATGATAAATACAAGTGAAGCATGTAAACACTGGATGTTTCAAAAGTCCGGAGCAAAAGCAAATCGCGATAAAAAATTATGTATATGTCGGAGAGACTGGGGGGTTTGCAGATTAATATTCATAGTGATAGATTATTTTGTATGACATACAAAAAATAGTTTAAAATATTGACAGTATAGTGTGCTACTGCAAAGAAACAAGTAGTTGTAACTGTAAATAAATAACAGACGTCTTTCAGTGTGATTTTTAGCTGCAAGTATCCATTACTATATTTCAGTATTAAGTACATTCGCGGTATTACGCCTGATGTAGCGCAAAACAGAAGATGAACGGGGATGGCTACTACATCTTTCAGTAGAGGAAAAGGTGTAAATATGGGCACCCTCTTTTGTTTTTGACTTAAAGTGACTTTCCTTTTGAAAAAATCTAGATTTTTGACCTTTATTAACAACTATAACAAGTTTACTAAATGAGAGGAGGCAAAACAATGATTAATATCAATTATTTCAATTCGAAAACGAAAAATTTCAAAATGTTTCCAAAAAGGCACGAGAAAAAATGAGGTGCAAATATGGGCCTCTCCAAAAAAGTCACAAAAATAAAAATGTTTTAAAACAGGATAAAACAATACAAAATGGCAGATAATGTATTTATTACAGAAGAAAATCATTAACAGAAATCGCAAACAAAATTGGCCACAATCTAAGTGTGCCCACATGTGGCACATAACACATTTAAACCACACTTTCCGCGAGTGTCTTCAGAGAACTTTCCATTACAAAAGATGCAAGTTGCATCGCTTGGGTTTGGTTTATCCCCATCGTTGATATCCAGGTTGATATCATCATCGCTGTCCACAAGGAGAGGGTCACAGTAATCTGATGAGTCCGATGATGAATCGCATCGTTTCGTGTTTCGAATTTTCTTTCTTTTCTTGAAGTCCTTTGGTCTTTCCACCCCTGCCTCCTGGCATACGTCATTATATTAGATTACGCACATTATCAGATACATTATAAAATGAAACTAAGGAATGCTTTTAAGATTTATAGATAATAAAATGGCCTAATAATTATCTATAGTTTTTATTATTATCTACATCTAAGGTAGTTGTACAGTTTTTTTACTTCAAAGCATTTGTTAGGTTTATATTATAATACATTAGGTAATGTGTATAATGTAGGTAATTACTGTTTTCCCGTAAAATATTATTGAAATATTTTATTTTGTTTAAGAGAAAAGGTAGTATAATTATGGGCCCCTTTTAAATGGGGGCCCATATTTACACGACATTAAACTCCACCTAAGACTTTAAACTCCACCTAAGAAAGATGGACACTTTCACATGTAACCTAAAGGCGTTCGTGAGTAAGGGCATGCTTCTAACAGTAGTTTAGGATCTCCGCTTTCTGGATATCACTCTGAAATTATTTTAAACTAACCATAAGAACATGAAAAGAAAACGATTTCAGATAGATGTCAAAAGTTTGCAGTCCAGAACAAGCACCAATTCACACAATAACTCACGCTTCATCCGCACTACTTTAAAGAACGGTTCTAACTGCTTTCTGCTATTTCATATCAACAAATGGCATCATTTACAGTCCTGGCTGTCAGTCTTCAGCTCCTCCCATAGCCACTTTGAGAGGGGTGCCTATATTTACACCTGTGCCCGTTTTTACACCTTCTCTTCTATGGTGGAGTTTTTGTGTGATGGTAAAAACTAGAAATTTTCATTACGAACACATGATTTTAGGTAGCCTCACTACCAGAAATCGCAAATTGTGTTTTGGCGTTGCCGTGATCATAGTTTTCAGTTGAATAAGCTATAGGGTTACAACACATCCATGACATTACCTACAGCAGTCTTCTCAACTGTTCAGATGTTTTTTTTCATACCATAAAACTCCCGTATGACGACGAATATTAATCTGCAAATCTCAAGTCTCTCCGACATTTTGATCTTTTTATTTTATTTAATCGCTGTTTTTTCAGTTTTGGACTTTTAACACACCCGGTTCATAAATGTGAATGCTATTTTTTTAAATGAATTTTGAAGTTAAAACGTCTATAGATGCACCACACACGTTTTTCCTAGGTAGTAAATTAAGATCATCTGCGATGCTTAGGAGTGAAACGTTTATTTATGCAACGCAGACGTAATGAGATATTTATTCTGCCCAGTGAATAAAGCTCATCTATCACACTTGGAAATGCTTATTTATGCAACAAAACCAGTAACGTCAACTAAAACTGGTCTATTTTCACAGATTATATTTATGTATAGTAATACTTATGTATTGACTTCTCACAGTGCCCACTTGCGCCAAATTGTCGCCAAGCTTGGAAATATTTGATGGATCTTTGGTGACAAAATTAAGTTACGATATACATGTTCAAATTGCCGACAACTGGCTAGTTTGGCGATATTTCCATTCAAATATGATTTTAACCATAACTAAGAATCTTTCATAATTGGGTCCAGGTCAAAGGGACACGTTTTTTACTTATGTTGAGTAATACTTATGTATTGACATATATTTACCTACACACACGCATGGAGTACCCTACTGAACCAAATTTTGCCAAAAATGGCGATATCTGACGAAATGCCGCTAAATTTGGTGGCAACAATAAATTGTCTTAAACATGTCCAAATAGCCTATATTTGTTTAATTTGGTGATATTTCCATTCAAATCAGATTTTGACGATATTTCAGAATCTTTCATAATCGGCATCCATGTCGAAGTGATTCAAGTTTGGATGCCTTTATTTAATGCAAAATTAAATGTTAATTTGTTACCAAGAGTAAATTTTTGTGAAAAAATTATATGAATTATATATGAATTATAATTTTGATATTATCTTTTTTAATAATTATACTTTACTTGCAATTGTAATTAATATACTTTTCTATATAATATAACATTATGAGTGTGCGTGCTGTCATACAAAATATATACATACATATTCATGCATAATATTTTAATTAATATTATACCTTTATAGATCTTAAAATAGAAGATGTATCTAAATAGCCAGTTCGATGATAAATTGAAGCGTATATAAAGGTGAATTAGCGTGCTTCATATAATACATATATTGTTTCGAATCGATTACGATTGACATAGAAGTTTTCACTTCAGCCGTGTGGTATTAAACAGACACGCAATTTTCCCCCTTAATATTTCTTAGTTTTAAAATTTATTCGAATACGATAGTTTTTACTACTATCTGAGATTCCTTTTGGGAAATGAAAAGAAAAGAAAAAGAAAAGAGGAATTCTAAAGAGTATCGTCCTTAAGGTTTTGTGAATCAAGTTTTCCGTGTTTGCGCTGTTTTAAAATATTTGAAACCCATTTTCTTCAAATGTGGACACATTTTCAATGAAATTGAACTTTACTTGAATGGATAAATATTGAAATGAACTTTCGTGAGCTGGATTGTTGTTGAAAGAGAATAGTTCTAATCACATTTCTTTTTTTCGTTTAACATTTGCAACATATTCTACAATGAAACGCGAGATCTGTAGATATAATTTCCAAGTATTTTTAGGAGCCGTCCCAATGTAATTTAAATTCTACATTTTTAAAACTTTATTTTAAGTTATTTCCTGATTTTTAAAGCGATTTCGAATACAGCAATAACTATATTTTCTGTAGTACAGATAAAAAAAGAAGAAGAAATATATGCGTCATTATTTACGAATTATTTCGGATAAACTAAACCAAAAATGTAATTAAACTTCAAACTTTTCCTCCTTATATGGAATATTTATATATTGCTATTCTAAGAGAATAATTAGATATTTATTTTGATATCAGTTTAAAATTTACAGAAGCTCAATATCACAAGTTTTTTTTACTGCAAAATTATTTCCCACATCAGGTTTATTGTAAATACGAAACTTTATGAAAATATAATCATAATCTGTGGAGAAACACAGAGAAATCCAATTAAAATGATAGAAAGTAGATGACTATTATGGAAAAATGACAACAGACTAAAACTCGAAACTAATATCATTCATTTAGCATCATTCGAACTTTAATATACAGTGTTTACAAAATATTTCTTATTTGCAGCTACTGTGTTATACAGTCGGTTTCGAAACTTGTGGTCGCTACTCGATGACTCAAGCGGTGTTGTCAAGAATACTGTTTAAAATGAATGCAGTTACATATAACACTTAGAAAATAAGAAGCAGAAGCAGAAAAAAAACCCAGCAAAATTATAATCCAATAAAAAAAATGTCTGTTTTCCAAAAAATTTACCCTTGTTTATGAGAACACAGTTAAGTTTGTATAAAAATCCGACAGCTAAAATGCTCCAGATTGACAATGATCTTGATTATGAACGAATCCCAGTTTTCGTCAAAATCGGATTTGTATTAGAATTCATCAAGTTAGCCATTTTGTGACAAGTTAGCCATTCTTATGGCGCCAAATTTGGAAATAGTTTGTCAAATATAGTCAAATTCTGCGCCAAAATGTCTTTCGCGTGCAAGTGTACGCGTAGCATGCCATTAAAAAAAATTGAACTATGCAATCTTTCAAATATTATATTACGTGCTATTTACCGAAATCTGCTTTCTGAGTGCACTATTTTGCCCTTTCTTTTCAAAAGAAACACTAACGGTTATAAATATCTTCGTTTTAACTTTTCAGAAACTAAAATCAGATTTAGAAAATATCTTTTTATATAAAATTTTCGAAGAAAATCTTTAGAAAAATGAATTTTATATATCAAAACTGCACTTCAAAGAAAATTTCCATTGCAAAAATATTCGAGACAACATTTTTGTCTTCGGTATAGATTTAATTCTGCGCCACGAATCGTTTATTATTTACATTAGAAACTTTTGAGATTTGGAATATGTAGGTCAAAAAGAGATGCAACAATTTTCATGTGAGACATATTGGAGGAAATTTCTTATTTTATTGGAAATAAGACAGTTCTGCATTTCATTTTACTCAGAATAATTTCGGAATCTTTAGAAATAAAATGTTTGATTATGAAAGTATTTAGGCATTGAATTTGTGTTTTTGAAATAAGTATTCTTTATTCCCTCTTTTATAGTAAGGAATGAGACAAAATTTTTTCTTAAAATTTGGTAAACAACGTCTGTCTACGAAAGAACAAAATAACTATAAAGCTTTTGAACATTTTAATGAAATCGTTTTATTCTAAACATTATTTTAATAGGTCTATACGAGTATTAAGATCCTTCTTGAATCATACTGGCAATATTGATATGACAGAAATAGAATAAATGTTCACATTGGAACATTTTATGTTCGATTTTTGGAAATAAGTCTTCGTTATCTCCTATTTTATGGAAGGAAATGAGAAAGTACACCTTTTTATTAAATAAAATGTAAAAAAGGAAAACAAATAGTTTTTTTCTGATAGTAAGAGAATTTAGAAACAGATAAATTAATATATATATATATATATATCAAATAAAGGATCATGAGATCAAGATTAAAAAATATTTGAATTTAGATCGTACACTATTCTTATGCGTGTATTATAAATAGTTCTCTTGACATATAAAATATTAACCGTACATTCTTACATACTCTAATGGACATATAATATCGTTTCTTATAGGTTACAGAAAAAAAATGAACTCACTTTCCGAACGAACAATTTTCTAAAACAGTATGGGTTCATTAAATTTTTATATATTTGTATGCTCTGAATTTCAGAAAAAAAAATTTAATTTTTAGTGTTATTTTTGTGAATATCTTTCATATGCTATACAATTAAAATAAACGTAGAATAAAAAATCTGCGAAAATAGACCAATTTTAGTTGACATCATGGACTTTATTGTATATTTAAGGGCTTCAATTCCACACGTGACGGATGAGCTTTATTATTCAATGCCCAGAAAAATATCAGATTGCATCTGCGTTTTTTTACATAAATAAATATTTCGTTTCCAAGCATCGCAGACGAGTCACCGCCCAGGTAAAAAATATGCGGAGCGCCTATAGAGGTTTTCACTTCAAAATAACTGTTAAGTTAGAACGTATGCAAAGATATATTAAATTAATTTACAGTTTTATTTCGAAGACTGTGTTACTACTATATTTAAAATTTTTTTTATGTAAAAGATTTTTCGTTATGTGTTTCATGCATGGAATAGGCATTGTTTATATTGTAGATGCAAAAAGTAAGCTTAAAATTTTACATAAGCTAAAAAAGATGTGACTTGTTTTGATTGCAGTTATTTATGAGCTCTTTTCTTCATACAAAAATGATTAAAACGCTTCTTAAAGAACATATTTCGGATATTAAATTGGACCATCCTCGCGCCGCTGTTTCAAGATTAACAGCACCTCTGTTTTAAGATTACAGTTATTTATCAGCCCTTTCCTTCATACAAAAGTAATTAAAGCGCGTCTTAAAGAACATATTTAAGATATTAAATTGGACCGTACTCGCACCGCGGGTTCAAGATTAAAGTATGCGGATTAAAAGTATGCGGAGCGCCTATAGAGGTTTTCACTTCAAAATAACTATTAAACTAGAATGTATGCAAAGATATATTAAATTAATTTACTGTTTTATTTCGAAGACTGTATTACTACTATATTTAAAATATTTTTTATGTATAAGATTTTTCGTTATGTGTTTCATGCATGGAATATGCATTGTTTATATTGCAGATGCAAAAAGATAGCTTAAAATTCTACATAAGTTAAAAAAAAATGTGACTTTGCTTTGAATACAGTTATTTATCAGCTCTTTTCTTGATACAAAAATGATTAAAACGCGTCTTAAAGAACATATTTCGGATATTAAATTGGACCAACCTCGCACCGCTGTTTCAAGATTAACAGCACCGCTGTTTCAAGATTAACAGCACCACTGTTTCAAGATTACAGTTGTTTATCAACACTTTTCATCATACAAAAATGATGAAAACACGTCTTAAAGAACATATTTCGGATATTAAATTGGACTGTCCTCGCACCGCTGTTTCAAGATTAATTTGTACCACGAACACCTGTAAATAGAACTGGGTCTCAAGTCTCGAACATTTGCCACTCATGCACTGCTCCTGGACTAGGTCCCAAGTATGTGAGCGTGTTTCACAATGCGTTCGAATGCGGTCTATGACCACCTCTACGAGCTCTGGTAACTCAATAACCTCTTTGGTGACCAAGGTTGCGATCTAATGTCCGGAGAAGGAGATCGTTGACAATAACTCTCACCCTGTTTCGGCTGTAGCCATTTAGACATAGATCGTGAAGCGCTCGAACCTGGAAGTAACCTGGGAAAGTAGATTTCTCGAACAGACCTCCAGAGGATACATAAGAAAAGACAATGTCTGATTGCACTGGTCCCCCAAAAGCATGTGGATATTTTTCGAAAAAGACGGCCACCGAAGGCGCCATGTTCCTTAAGGACTTGATTCATGTAAAACTCACCGTGCAAGCTGTGGATGCATACTTGAGAGAAGATCGCATACGTTAATCTACCTTTCTCAGTGCGGCCCCAACAGTCTTGACTTTATGTGTTTGTGATTTGAAATAAAAAAAGTTTAATGAGTAGTTAGTAGAGCACTTATTTAATATTGAAAGCGACAAAGCAATTGAGAAAAAGCCTGAAATAAAATATTATTGATATTAAATATAAAAGTTAACTCTTCAATTGAACAAACTGTCTTTTAGAGCTGTAAAAAGCCAAAATAATATCCCTCCAATAGCGAATTTCATGTAGTGAATAAAATATTTTCGCATAACGATGATAAAGATGTTGAATTTATTAAAGAAAAAGAAACAATCTAGGAAAATTTAGATGATATTAATATGTTAATAAAAGGGAATTTTTGCCTTTAAATAAAGCAGTATGAGTGAGAAATTTACGGTCAAAAGTCTTTTTCCAAGATAAAATCCACCATAAATTACGCTTCCAATATTCAGTGGGAAAATTGAAAAATTTATCTTAAAATAGTTTCATCTCGAAAGGCTGCTCCGAATTTTCAAATTTAAGGGTAAAGAATATATGAATACAATGAATGAATATAAGTGGATGAATATAAGTGGATTAATATAATGAATTGAGACACTCAGAAGAATTTGCTTCAGATAATAACTCCAAATTTTTATATCATTTACCGCACCATGGCATTTACAGGCCAGATAAACCTAGCAATTAAGGGTAAATAAATTAAGGGTGGTTTCCGACGCTAGTACCGCTGCTACTAGTGAAGTTCTCTAAGTGACGTTTTAATAAGTGGAGAATTAATTCAAGATAAACTATTTGATGTAATTTGCAGATTGCGCATTTATAAATTTGTCTTCACTGCCGCTAGTCTAACAATGTATCTACCGATTTTAATTCAAGAGCATCAACGAGATTTATTACGCATCATATGGAAGTGTAGTGAGGAAAAAAATAGATTATAGACAGTTACATACATAACTTCAAATGCTCCATATTTCGCAACGCGGGCACTTAATCAATTTGCAAATGATGAAAAAAAAAACAATTTGTTGATGATGCCACTTTAGAATATGCTCAAGGGTTACAAGCACACTTGATCGAATTACTCGTACGAGATGGTATGCTATTGCACAGATGGTGTGTTAACCACCAGGGTCATTAAGAATACTCATTCAGTGATTGTAACAGAGCATTAAAACCTTGGGTTTACTACGGAATACAACTTTGACTTTTTTTCATTCAAATTGTCAGTTAAAGAATAAACTTCTTACACGAAGAGAACAGTGCTATCAGATATAGCTCCCATTTATGATCGATTGAGATTTCTTCGGCCTAGAATGACTAAAGCGAAGATGTTAATCCAGATATTTTGGTTGTTAAACTAGATTAGAACGATGATTTTCGAAAAACGTCTCAATGACAACTTTTCCTGGATATCATGTACAAAGAAGTTAAACGTAAATCATGTAAAACATAGCATGTGTTTCATGCTGTTTTTTCAAAAGTTGAACTGCACGTTTTTTTCAGATGCTTCAGAGCACGTTTACGGAGCTGCTGTTTATTTACGTAGTTCTAGAAACTTCAGTTTATCTTCAAATTTACTTTACAGTAAATCAAGGTTAGCCCCATCCTTCGCTGTGCCGCGCTTTAAGTTGTGTGCAGCTGTGTTTTTATCACAGGTCGTATCTAAAGTGGTAAATATCAGTAAAGTATATTTGTAATGTGATTCGAGCAGTTGCTCAAATAGAGTCGATATTAAATTCGCGTGCAATCACTCCATCATCTTAAATGACATGCAGGTTTTAACCCAGGCCACATCTGAATAGGGAAGCCTATGACAACAGTATTTGAATCTGAGTTAATAAATGTAAACGAGATTAGACTTTATAAGTGGTACAAAAATACGAGATGGTTTCAGTTTCTTTGGAACCGTTGAGATAGATAATATCTAAATACTCTTCAACAGCGTTCCAAATGGCAATTTGAAAAATATAATGTAAATCTAGGAAACTTAATGTTGATAAAGAAAGATGGTCTTCCTACAAACAAATATTTTTCAGCACGGATTACAAATGTTTACCCAGGTGCAGTTTAGGTGCTACCAGGTGCCACCCAGTAGAGTTAGGGTTGTAGAAATTAGAAAAGAAGAATAGGAAATAATAAAAAGAAAGTCATTTAAAAAAATTCCTCATTGCCACAAGAAATTTATCCAACCTAACTATGAACTATAGTACATAATTATATACAAGTAAAAAGAAAGGTTGTATTACACATGTCTACAATCAAAAACCTTTTTGATAAATTTAGCTGTTCTTAATGTAACTTTTGGTTACGAATTTAATTATCATAGTAAAATATTGCATCACTTACCATTTTTGCACAAACTTCATTTTTAACACTTTTAGACCGGGGGGCGGCAGCACAAACAATCACCTCATCGAGTTCACGGCTAAAATTTCAGAATTAGTTAAAACTCGATTCGCATATTAAAATGCAATCGGTCTGCCAAGTCATATCTTGGTGGAAAACACCTTAAAACCCGATTTTAGCGGTTGACTCATAGGTTTACCATTGTGTTTTCCTGCACTCAGTTCTCCATGTTATCATACTTTTGGGTGCAGGAAAACACAATGGTAAACCTACGAGTCAACCGCTAAAATCGGGTTTTCAGGTGTTTTCCACCAAGATATGACTTGGCAGACCGATTGCGTTTTAATATGCGAATCGAGTTTTAACTAATTCTAGAATTTGAGCCATGAACTCGATGAGGTGACTGTCTGTGCTGCCGCCTCCCGGTCTATTTCCAACCTAGTTGAATAGTGTTTATGACTTCGGTTTGTCTGGCCGTATGGCCGTCTGCCGTCTGTCCGTGATCTAACTCCCGTAAATATGCTCGGATTGCCCTGCAATTTTTATATGTTATTGCCGTTATCTATAGAATGTTCTCTATTTCAACTGAAGTGTGTAGCACTTATAGTTTTTTTACAGGGACACTCAACAAATTCCGTTACGTTACGGTCTATGGGGAAAAATCATTTGCGGTTTATTTTAATGATGTTACACAATTTCAAATACATTGTAATTGATATATATCACTAAGGTGCATTACAAGAAGCTTAATATGGAATATGCTGTGCATAGCAGTTGTAGTTACTTTACATGGACAGTCAAAAGAATTCCGTTACATTACGTCTATGGAGAAAAATCGTTTGCGGTTTAATTAAATAATATTTCCCTATTTTAAACGCATTGAAATTTATATATATCACTAATGTGTATTACAAGAGGTTTACTGTAGAATATTGTGTGTATAGCAGTCATCGTTCATTTACAAGGACACACAAAATAATTCTTTACTGTCTGTTAACATTAATTCCTGGAAGTGCGTTTTAAGTTGCTGAACGCGATTTTAAATGTAACTCAGTTTTTGTCTATTACTTGGTGTGTATAAATTCTGTAGATCCTATACAGGGCAGCACAAAAGTTCGCGAACCCATTTCCATTTATTGACAGAATCTGCAGAAGGAGAATTTTAAACTGTGCTACGCGTATCCTAAATAAACTAAATTTTAGCATCCTATGTAGTATATATACAAATCTATATATCATATACAGGGCTGAATAAAAGTATTCGGATATTTTTCCGAATATTGTATATGTTGGTAATGTTGGAAATTCCTGAAATTACATTTTTAAATATGTTATGCGTTTTCGAAATTGTTTACTTAGATGTTATCTTTCAGCTTATTAAGCGGTAATGATTTGTAAAATTATTTTGGAAGCGTTGGAAAGTGTTACATAATCTGTGCTTGACGCATGATTTTTCGTTCTTGTTAAGCGATGTTACAAACTGCTTACTACAATTGCAGCGCCTAGTTTGAATTAAATAGAAACCCTTTTTTTTTTTTTTTTTTTTTTTTTTTACAAAAACTTTCTTATTTTACAAAGCTACATGCGCATAATGTTAGACATTCATTTATAAATATTTATTTCACCTATTTTGGAGTGAAGCTTTGGAATCCATAGGCTTCACACAAAGTTTATTATGTTCTTATATAGTTTTGATTAGTATTGTGCAAAGGTAAAAATAAGCATTGATATTTAGTATCCGAAGTGATTATAAATCTAAAAACAAGAAAGTCTTTATGTACCCAAGTCATCCTCAGCGTTAATACTTATTCCACCAGGTCCACAAATGTCTGACCCACAGTTACAAGATATATTTGAAGAATCACCTTATTCCGATTCAGAAAATGCTGATGATTGATAATAATTTGATTGATGATGATGAATTTTAGTGTAATATAGACAACGATGCTCCACGACTATTCAATCAATATGAACATTCTGATAGGAGATTTGGGGTTCTTTAAGTCTAAAGCACCTGCTGAAATTTTAGGCTCGAAACTAATATAAAAATCAATTTAGCTCCTAAAACAACTACTGCTGTGTATAAAAACTGAGAACAGGAGTTTACGTCTTCTTTACACAGTATAGTGACTGCAAGAATAATAATTGAATGATGCGCAACTTTGCCATTAAATATAAAATTCAGGAATGGGGACATTTTATTCACAACACTAAACGAAATCTTAAAATTGTTTTTTTACATATTGGAAACAAACATGTCTCTTTACCCATTGTACCAGATGTAGTGGAACATATGATTGCCGATTATTACTGGATATTTAATTGTAAAAATACAGAATCATTACATAACAGAAAAAAATATAAAACACAGCTTTGCTAAAACAAAAACACAATTAATTAAAAGTTTTGTCTAAGAAAAATAAACAAATCTAAATTTATGATGCATTCTATATGGTTATATATATCTATGTTTGTATTTTCAAATAAAATTGCTTTATTTTATTTATTTGCCATTTAGGTTCAACATCAATATAACGCATGTTGACGCAGATTGTAAAAAAAACTGTGCATGATAGGCAGAAATAGACGTCATCTTTTGTCCATAAGTGTATAGAATTAGTATAAATTTCTAAAAATGTTTTCACAAATATAAATTGTGTAGATCTGTGTTATTATGTCTGTTTTCTTATTTATATTATTCATATTTGTATTAAGAGAATAATTTGTTGTATTTTTTTCATTTGTATCATAGTAGTCTGCAACGCTAATATTTACTCTTTCTAATGCAGTGGTTCCCAAACTTTTGGGCTCGCGCAGCCCTTTTTGGGAAGATTTTCTAAGGTGGATCCGCTTAACCCCACGGTACTGTAAGGTTTACAAATTAATGGTTTTATGCCTATGGAGCAGAGAAGGATCTGCTGGATAAGAGTCCGAACCAGCAGTTTCCAACATGAGGCCAATGTTCTCAGTTTGGCCCTTTTCTTGATACAAAAATTCTGAATTGATACTAGAAATTTTGAAAATCAAATTTTCTATTATTTAACCCCTTAACAGTTTTATTTAATATTACTATTATTGGGCACAATAAATTAAAAATAAGGACAAAAAAACCCCCTTTTCTGTATTAAAATATATGCCTTGTATAATGGAGATATGTCCGTGAAATACAGCAAAAAATATAGTTAAAAATTTGTGGTTTCGGAAAGCTTTTAATAACGAAGAAAACAAACTCCTCTTACCCGAGCGACGTTCGATTACCATTAAGGGGTTAATGACATACACTTTTAAAATAAAAAATATTCTTTCGGGATTTCCAGTATGAACCCAGAATTAAAGATCAAAATGGTAATCTTGTCTGGGTCATGCATTGCATTGGGGCTAACGTGATTTATGGCGAAAACCACACACACACAGAAAAGGTAAGTTGTACAGTTTTCATTTACAAAGAGAGACGTCTGTATATTCCCAATAGGCTACTCTCGAAAAGAAAGAAAGAAAATACATAGGCCCAGTCGTCCATGAGTAATTATATAACACGTTTTCGCTTGTCCCGTAATCATGCGATTACGGATACTTTTTTCGTTCTTCTTTATCCTTCTAGTACTTCTAAACATGCAACGAAAACGAATCGCCTCTGAGCTTCTTTTAAACCATTTTTAAAAATATATTTAGAAGCAGATCATCGTTTTAGTGTTTAAGTGGGCGGGGCAAAATCTATAACCTGTATTGTTAGGTGCAGCATCGTTCACTTTTATTGGATGTTTTATTTGAAGTATTTAGCTATTAATTATAGTTTTGAAAGAAACTTTCTTTTATCATTGTTTTTGCCTCCAAATAGATATACGGTTAAAAACTACACACGTTAAAAGAACTGCAATTAGTAGAAAAACTTTACTAACAAAACGGGATATATGGGTAGAGTTAAATTTATATCAGGGGGGGGGGTTACTCATTGTCGGAAAGTCTAAGCAAGAGGTGAAGCTGAGCAGAAGTTTAGAGTGTTAGTGTAATGACAAATGTAAAGATCCAATATATATTTTTAAATTGCTACAGCCTTATTTCTGATAGGAAAATGTGGCATCATAACATAAGAATCTTAGCCAATGTCAAGACCAATAAAACAAAAGAGGGTTGTTAAGTGATACAAGATGTTAAAAAATGCGTTTTCAGCAACAAACATTGCTTTAAAAATTAAGGACAATTATGTAAAACAGCATAGGAAATTTAAATAAATAAGAATTAATAAAAATAAAATAAACAGATTAAAGAAATTAAAGTTACAAAAAGAAAAAAGAAAACTATATTCACAACGTATGCAAATATTAAATAAATCTAATGAGGGGTTTATTAAATGATATAAGATGTTACAAAAAAGAGGCGTTTTAATTTATAAGCATGGTTTTACTATAAAAACCAGTATAGGAAATTTAAATATACAAATAACATAAACAGATTAAAGAAATTAAAGGTGTAAAAGAAAAAAAGAAATATATTTACATAATATACACAAATGTAAAATGAATTTAATGAGGGGCTTTAAATGATACAAGATGTTATAAAAAGATGTTTTAAGCGACAGACATTGTTTTACTATGAGAAACAGTACAGGAAATTTAAATAACTAAAAATTAATATAAAAAACATAAACAGATTAAAGAAATCAAAGTTATAAAAAGAAAAAGAAATATATATATACAATATACACAAATGTAAAATGAATCTAGTGAGGGGCTTTAAATGATACAAGTTCTTATAAAAAAGACGTTTTAAGCGACAAACATTGTTTTAAAAATTAAATACAATTATGAAAAATAGGATAGAAGATTTAAATAACTAAAATTTAATAAAAACAAAATAAACAGTTTAAGGAAATTAAAAATCCAAAAATAAAAATCATGCAAAATACAATATATAGAAACATTAAATGTCGAGAGAATGTTTTTTATTTTGCACAAAGTGTGACGAGCAATAACGTATAAAAGTTTAGTGTGTAAAATGTGGTTGAATTATCTTGAACAGTTTTTCTTTTATATCTGGTGCAATTTTTGACAATTGTATGCGAATGTCTGGCTCTGCATGTAACAAGCTTCTGTACTTTGTTTTCATACTTGTGTAAGCTGAGAATCCAGCTTCACACAGATAAGTCGTTGAGAATGCGAGTAAAAGTAATTTTGCTTCGTCTGACAAGATTTTGTATTCCTCTGTCAAATGACACCAAAATTCTGTGATACGTTGGTTTTGAAAAGAGATTTTTATATCGCTTTGAGATGTTAAATCAATGAGAGTATCGTATTCCTCAGAGCTTAAGCTGTTTTTCTTTTTTTACACTGGACGTTGTGCATTCGATTCAGAATACTGTTTCTAGCTTATTTTGAATCGAATTATTAAAACACATTAAATGTAGAAACATAAAATAATGTAATTCAAACCAAAAATATTATATAGAAAATGGATACAGGTACAATGCAAATTTTTTTATGATTTAAAAAAATATATTATAGTATTTTTCAACCCAGTGATAGATGTATTTATTTTTTACACACACACACACAAATTCCTACATACTTTAGAAAAATTTTCCTTTGCAATATGCTAATTTCTTTCATGTTTTGTTTATTTTCCTGCAACGCCGCGGAGCCCCTGAAAAGTATAGGCGGAGCCCCAAGAGCTCCGCGGAGCACACTTTCGGAACCTCTGTTCTAATGTATCACCTTTGCATATTGTAAAGTGTAACATTGCATAATTGATTGAAGGTTCTTAAACTCTTAATGCCGGCTGGTATGTTTGTATTTATACGACTAGTACCGAGCTTTGAATTGGTGCCTTTCTTGGCAAGCTTTGTTCTGATCATCATTATGTAATACCCCCACCCCAACAAAAAAATCTTTAATTGTAATTGTCTTGCCACGAGGGCATGCACACCTAACTCATTTCATCACATAAATAAAATAAATTATTCAGTCCATATATATTAGTTTTTAATTAGTTTAAACGCATATCCAATAGTAAATATTTCAAACAAATTTGAGGAAACATTATTCTTACAGTCATACTAATTACCCTTAGTATATTAATATCATAACGTAATGTGCGTTGCAATTTTACATGATTCTTATTTTTTTCGAATTCTATTAAATTCTAGAAAATTAAACGCAAAAATTATTAACCGTTTACTTAAAATAGCTGGAAAATTTATTCCACTCATTATAAATTGAAATTCTACCCCTATTTATTCGACATATTTGACCCAAATAATTTTTCAGCATTAAGAAACCATTTGCTAAATTAAACATAACTTTAAATGACATGAAATTAAATTAAGGTTTATTATTTTTCGTACGTATTCATTGCCTCATAATATTTTAAGCTGTTTTTTTATTCTTGCTTATTATTACAGAAATATGTACGAGATATAATTCATTAATCGTTTCGATATTATTATTAAAATTTGTTTTACAAGAAATAGCAGTGCCATAAAATTTAAACGATAACGTTTTTAACTGTAAGTATACAATTTTAAAAAATTGTACTTTTAATCAATCATTCGTAATTTAAGTAAGATGGAATAATATGCAGTATTGGCATTTTATGTAAAATGCAACACAATAGTTAAACTTTGACCAACTATTTGACCTCCAAAATGAGAGAGTGCACTCGTGTTTATGGAATACAATCAAAAGACAACACAGTGGTCATATGTTAAACCAAATGTTTGATGAGCATTCTATATCAAGCAGTCTTTCTGATTATAAGCATTGAATGTGAACTCGCGTATTAATGTCTTCAGAAACATAAACAGGGCATACGGCTGTAAGGGAAGGGGGCGAGGTCATTTCTATACTGCATTGTAGTTTCAATATCAAGAGCAAAAATGTGAAGAGGAGTGCAGCAGCGGACAACAATTTTGGCCAATAACCGTGAAACCACCACTCCTGCATCTGTACGTTTCGTGGATGTTGCTGGCTTTATATCGAGATTCTTGAAAGCAAAATTCGTCTGCAATCAGTCTGTACATTAAACTGTGATTCATCCGAAAAGTACAGTTCTTTACTATTGTGGAGTTCTACTGAGATGATCTTGAACTGTGGGCGTATACAGGACATTTGTTAGGAGGAATGCAGTAGTACTTAGTTGGTGCATTTATTTAGCTTAGGCGGCGGCAGGGAAGAGTCATTGGAACTCACGGGATTTTGAATTTTATTAACTAAACTTTCTTTATTTCTGTTTGTTTTAAAAACTATAAACATTACTAGATGAAACCCATCAAAACTTGACGCAAAAAAAAAATTACTATAACAATATCAGTAAAATAAGCTTCTTTATTATTTATGAATTTATCAAATATTTTATTTTAATTTTTTTCTCCAGTCAAATACAGTACTATTTCCGATGCAAACTCCAAAAAAAAAAACAATCCGTAAATAACTGTGTAATGCAAATCAGTTTGACATTACCACCATATTCCCCACGGCAAGAAAAAAAATTCATGGACCTATGAAGTATATAAAAATAGTATATTCCTACGTTCATATCATATTCAGTAAATAACAGAACATAGTAAATAAAGCACACATCTCCCCCCCTGTGATAATGCAACCGAATGAGCTCCTACGCGCATGTGCATTGTATCTGCCCAAAAGCACCGTCGAAATTCGACGTTAAAAAAGTTTAAAATGATTAAATTAAAAGTTTTAAAATGTCCTCTTTAATCATTGTTCGTTTCAAATCCATATCTTCTAAAACGCATCCATTGTTTTAAGCTAAACAATTTTTATGCAAAGATTAAGAAGTTTTTTACAGTAATAAATCTATCTGCAGATGAGGGAGATTTTTAATGTTTTCAAGTGTAATTTATTTGTATGGTTTCTTCGGTTCCTTGACATAATCAGGATGATTATCCCTTTTCCATCACAGTCGGGGATATTTTTCCTCTTATACAGTTGGCAAATGTAAAAAAATAAAAAAATGCAATTCCTAGCATATCCTGATATCTGATGGAACATATTCATCGACGAATTCAACATATCAATTTTATGTTCAACATAAACTAAAAATAGTCTTTTTTTTTTTCTTTTTTTTTTCCCTGACATAGATTTTTGTTTAGCGCCAAAATGTTCTATCTTATGGATAATCTGATCTTATGATTTATCACTTTTTTTTCCTTTTAAAAAAAATTATTATTCACTTTTTATGATGGTTAGGGAAACCTATTTTCAACTGTGGCAACTTTCCCAGGGGCTATTTTACATTATTGAAGTAAACTGGTGGTCATTGATAAGATAGAATTGAAAAACTTTTCATGCTTGAAAATTATTTAAAAAGTCGTTAAATTAATCGGCAGTTTTGAAATAAATTTCAATCGAAAGCTAGTTATTTTTCTAATTGATGATGTAAGAATTGAAATTGTAAAATGTAGCAAAAAATAGAAATTTGTAGTATTTCGAAGTGATGTAAGCGCGATGAAAGCTAAAGCGATAGCGCCTTTGTTGTCACAACTGTTGTACATTTCTAAAAATTGCCGCTGTGATTTGGCTGGCGTCCAAAAGTGGAAAAACATTTTTTGACATCGAAAGAGAAATTCACAGTGAAAGAAATAGGACTTTGCGCTAATAAGAAACTGTTAAATGAACTTATAATAAATCTACCAAAATAATTCCTATGAAATATTAGTCTTACATTGTTTATTCTAGCTAAAAATACAATCATTATTTCAAAAATTTTTCTGCCATAACACTATTTTTAATAATTTTAAATTTCCTGAAAACCTTTACTTTTGTGATTTTTTTATTAAAAAAGGAAATCTTCTATCCCATAATTTGAAAAAAGCAATTGGTAACATGTAATCAAGGTATGCAATCAAGATGAAGAAATCAATAACGGCTCCAATTCTAATCTTTATAATTATGAATGCAAAAATCAGTAAAATTATGTCATGTTAACACAATCATACATTTTTCTCTTTAGTTTTATCAATGTTAAAATGCACTTCAAGCTAAGCATAATGTCATTTTCACCGGCGCAAACTTTTCACACGTACTCCATATACCTTACATTAATGCTTAAACACCATGCACACAAATAAAAATATATTTTGTATTTAATTGTAATGAAAAAATGGCATCAACAAAGTTATAATGCATAATGATAAAATAAACCCAATGGATAATATTCCCGTGACGTCACAATAAATATGAATTTTTATTCACTTATAAAACACGCGGATAAGTATTTTTACCGAAATTTAACTTGCAAATTAACAAATACGGCCTTAAAACCGCTTGCTTTTATTATTTATTATTTATCTTTTATTCAACCACAGAGTTTAGAGAATAAACTCTGTGCTTCGCAACAGTAGGCGTTATCCGATTATGACGTCATTAGCAGAAGTAAAAGTTTAATTGAAAATTACGGTTAATTAATTAAATTTTCGAACAAACGAATGCACGATAACAAATCTGTGTCCAAATATCTTTCATTTTAAAAAAGAATGATGTAATTTGATGCAGTAGTTTGTTCTCACGGATTGTCGAAAGAAATCGCTTAGCATTTTAAATATATAGATTCTTCCCAAGTGACTTAAGAAAAATTAAACATTGAAAGAAAGAGAAACTAAGAATTTTTTGTTACTTCCGTAGAAGGCAATTTTTATTTCTGTTTTTCTTTTCATGTTCACGAGTTTCAAATTTTTCTTAAATGAGGGTACGGGGAGCACGTCCCCCGAGACGAAAAAAATGAACTGCTTCAATTCTCTGTTTCGTAAAATGTGGGTAGAAACTTATTTTTGAATATTTAATATTTCTTAATTGTTATTTTTATGTATTGCTTTTTATGCTCATATGTTTAAAAATAACCTTGCATGGGAATTTTTGATAAAAAAATTGTAGTTCAGGTTATTTCACGTTTATATTCTGCATTTTCAAAAAGCGGAAGAGGCTGTAGACCAAAGCACATTTGTTACAATATCTTGCCCTCCTTAGATGTATTTCTGCCGGCGCTTATGTCTCTGAAGTTGCGATCAGATGGCGTTCAGCTTCATCGGCCCCTTTGACGTGGCCAGTCACTTTCTTTGATATGGTCAATGGATTTCTTTGATATGATCAGTCTCCTGAAGCTCGGCGAAAGGTCAGAAGTCAGAGGAGGAGATCCATGACATGTTTATCACCGTCCCCTTTCTTTGTTTAGATTCTCTTTTATTTTGTTGATGACCACAGAAGCTTCAAAAAATAAAGACCAGGAAAATAATTTACGAGTTTTTGTTGGGAATTTTTGAAACTGTTATCTGAACGGTCCCTTAGTATTTGAAATTATAGCTCAATATTTTCAATGGTGTAGAGGGAGCCGTAGACCTCCCTTGCACCCCCATGCGTACGCTCATGTCTTGAGCTTTCAATTCATTTCTTTTCTTTGAAGGCGTCAATGGCACGCAAGTCTTTGATTGCCTTGCATACAGCTGATCTGCATACATTCCCACTTTTAAAGTCTGCTGATATAATCAGCTCTTGTCAACGCTGCAATACCGGAGACAAGTTCATGTGCTTTTAATGCGCGTCGCTTTCCAGACACAGGAAACATTTACCTTGAAAAGTTCTGATACTTTTCCCCACTTCCATCTATAAAGTTGATTATATATATATACACATGAAAAAAGACAGTTTAGAAATACTTTGTTTCTTCATAAAATTTTAAAACAAGCATTCTCAATTTTGATATTTTACATATAAAAAATGTATTTTTAAGCCATTTTTGTATTAATATGTTTTTATTTCCTCTATAAAGAACATTTTATCAAACAACATAGGCTAATTTTTATTGCGAAGGAAAATGGACAAAGCTATATACACTCGCATGATTATGCAAATATATATACGCATAAGACTCGCATATAATTTAAAACAAAATTTTCGCTTTAATTAGGTGTTCAGTCACTGCTTAATTTTTCTTAGTTAGAATCTGCATATATTTAAGTGTGTTTGTAAAGTATGACTATTTTTTTTTAAAGTAGACTTAATTTATGCATTTACAATTTTAAAAGTAGAGAAAGCAGTCTTGGATTATGCTGTAAGAAAATATTATTATGCATCAAGTATAAATAATATATCGTACTAAGTTTTTTAACTAGCATTTGATGTATCTATAAAAAGGTTAAAAAAAGTTTTAATTTTGAAACAAATTAGTTATAATTATATTTTCTGAGTGAACCGTAAAATATTAAACACGGAAATAAAACTATTTATGAATATATTTCTAAAATATTTCTAAAATATTTTCTTTGAAATATCAAATAGTTTTAAATTTACTAGAATAATGATGTTTTAAAATTCAAAAGACACATCAGTGACATTATATAAAAATTATTTATAATTAAATTAATTATACAATAATCATACAATAATTAATTATAATCATCAAATTATATAAAATCCTTTTCGATCCTTTTCTGTAAAAAGAACACAATTTAATATAAAAATTACAAAAATTAATAAAACACAGTATTTCCATTATTCTTTGCTTTAATTACACAATTTAATATAGAAACTGTAAATTTAAATAAATCACATCCTTTTCAGTACACTGATAGTCTCAAAGTAATCTACTATTATATAATCTATTATTTTTATTTAGCATTCTTTTTTTTAAAAAATTTCTATACTTTATACACATATATATCTGCTGTTTTTCATATTTAAAACTTGACAAGATAGTTGAGCATGTTTATAATTTCAGTTTAGATGTCTGAATGTCCGTAAATTTAATAACCATGAAATTTATGCATTAGACTATATCATGTTCATTGTACAAAATGATGCGTGGTATAGCATCTGCAGTTTTTTAGAAAGCTTCGAACAAAATATTTGAATACATTAATGTCTATAGACGGTTAAAAATGGTTTTAATGACGTTATACTAATTTTTCAAACCTGAAATTTGCTAATAATATTGAATGGCAGCAAAGTATGTATTGAAAATTTTGAGTGAAAACTATCGGGTCACAAAACTGATGTAATAGACACTCTCTTGAAAGTGATATTTAATCAAGTGATCAAATAAAAGCATAAAATATTCTCAATTTACTTTTTAACAATTACAAACCCTAAAACTTTATTGTCAAAATACTTGGAGGTCACCATTTAGTAACCAAAAATTCCTTAGATTGTAAGACAGTGCCTACAGGTATAGGAAAAACATTCTAAATCTCTACTATTGCAGTTTATTGAAGGTGAAATTTTATTAAATCATTTTTTTAAACATTTATCTGTGCAAGGCTGTAACCAGATGCAGGCAGGGTAGGCTGAGTGCTCCCTCCCCCCCCTAAAAACTTTTTACGATCCTTCTAGATCTCATAATATTTCAGTACTAATATCATCTATAATACAAGTAAAATATAAAATATTTAAAACTTTGTAATCAAAACTTTAAGACAGGAGGGGCTTGCCCTTTACTGCTGTTTTTAGTTATATATCATTAAAATATAGGGAAAAAGATAAGCTGTTTATTAGCCCCAACAAAAAATTTCAAAGCCCCTTATGAATTTGCGAACTGGTTTCACAAAGTCAGAAGGGCTATCTGTAACATTTCAACTCTCTAATACAGTAACGGCAAAATATGTAATAAATTACTTTTTCTTTAAATTACTTCAAAAAGCTATTGTTGATCAAAATTGTTGATATTTATAAGGTCGCTCGGTATCATGTTATTGCCATTGGTAGAGATTTTCACATTTCGTATTCGAAACAATCTTTCAGAATTCAAGTTTAGTCGATCACACCTCATCTTATTCTTGATCGTCACCTAAAACAACATTTGTTATATCTCTTTCTCCTAAAAGTATTCCTTGCTAATAATTACAATAACTTAATATTGTGTTTTGTATGTTATTAATTTTAAGTTTAACAAATGCGCATGTACGATTTGTATATATTTTGTCCGAATAGTTTAAAAAATAAAAATTGTACACTTCAAATTTAACAAATTATATCTTATTTTGTATATATCAAATCCACTTGTATGTGTGTTTTATTTTATTTATATTTTTTGAGGCGCAATGATTTATAAAAGCAAAATATACATTAAAAACAAAATATACATTTGTAAAAGCAAAATATACATTAGCGAAATTTATATAAATACGACGTATATACACAGAAAACGACTGATTTCTAAAACTGAGACTGAAATATATGGATATATTATAATCGAAGTAAATTAGCAGCTATTATATCCGATGTAAATCAGCATATATTATAATCGATAGTAACCTCTAAGAAGTGATTTTGCGTATTATAATTCTTTTTGCTCGTTTTTAAGAACATAATTTAAGGGGTAAAAAAGTGGACTTAAAATTTATTTTTCATTATAAATGTTATTCTAACAAGAAATTCTTTAAAGAAGTGTTCTGTACCATGGATTCAGTAAATATTTAAAAAAAAAAATACTGAAAATTTGAAAAAATTGTAAAGCTAATAGATAGTTTTTAATTAAAAAAAATATTCTAGGCGTTCCAATTTTCAAAATATGTTCCCATTTTCTCAATTTATTAATTATAAGGACTTTATTAAAAACATTATAGATCAACTTATTAATCCAACAGACTGTTATTTTTTTTTAAAAAAAGTAGCACAAAACTGAATTTTTATTAAAAATTGACATACTAATATAGACTGATAGACTTTATTACTAATATGAGGGCCTTAATGAACCAACATTCTAAAATATATGAACCGATTTGTTTTCCTTTAGATATAATGAGAATTTTGAATAAAAATTAAAAGGAATGGCGCATTTTATAAATACATAGACTGCAAAAAAATATTTTCAGAAAAATGCATTTGAAATACAATTATGCCTTGTTATTTTCATTACTTATCTTTAAGAAATATGAAAACATTCCTCCAAGTATACGAGAATATATTGATTTTAAAAACTTTTAACAGGAAATTTTAACACCCCCACCCCCCCACAGACACAAATATATATTCGTATTTTTCGTTGACCTTTGGTCATTTTAAAGTTCACAGTTTCTTTAACAATGAAGACGTTTTCATCATGGTACAACCGATAATGACGTTTCAAAATTCACGTTTGGACGATCAAAAGCACTTCAAATTATAATTCATTATTTGGACGATTACTTCTTTTCTTCCCCCTCCTTAAAGAAAGCTTTGTTATTCCCTTTTCTTATACAACAAATGACTCACATTTTCAAAACATCAAGAAACTTTAACACATTCTATATTTTGAAAGTTTTGTCTCTGATCAGCATATTCTTAACTTTAAAAAACATATTTTCCACTTAAAGTTTCTTTAAACATATCGTTTATAAAAATAACGATTCAACTAAAACATTTATTTAAATATAAGCTTATACCTTTATGTTCTATTCATGAATAATAGCATGGAATAAAGCATTCTAGTTTATTGCATTTTCTAAATAGCCTTATTTAATTCAGAACAATGCAATTTAATCTCAATTGTTAAAAAGTTGAAAATAATGAAATCAGCTGAAGGTAAATATTTACCTTTTTTACATTCTTTTAAACAACAACTCCTCCCCTCCCCTGGATATTTCAAACTATTTCTAAAGGAATAAAAATTAAACATTGTTATTAGGAATCCTGGACGGACGAATAGGATGACGTATAATAAAAAGTTTATGAATGTGAATAATTAAAATATTTTTAATTATCTCATCAAAAAACACCAGTTTTAATTTCTTTTAAGTGGATTAATGAAATCTTAAGATTAAATATTTTAAAGTTAATTATGTCGCAAAAATTGTGCTATATAAATTATAGTTTTTTAAGAATCTAGTTATCTCTATTTTTATTTAAATCCTGATTTTAAAAATGTGCATGATAAAAAAGTTTAAAATATTTCTCTTAAATAAAATTATGTCAGATCACACTATGTAAAAAAAAAAACTATTTTTCTCTTGTCCTTGGCTAATTACTCTAAGCCTCTATTACTGTATGTCTTACTAGTTAAGAAAATGACAATTTTTTTCAAAAAACTTTGTTTCCATGCAATCTTGATAGTGAATTTCTTCCATGCAATGGGGAAGACTTCAATATGTTGAAATTTCTTGTGGAGATGTAATGAATTTCTTTGTTTCTAAGTTGATGTGTATGGAATTTATCAGTGATTTAAAAAACAACAACCTCCAGAACTGTTAGAAATCTTTCACTTGTGTACAGTAAGAGCAGTGGTCTTCAATACACAGTCAGTTCAGTGTTAAATGTCATGTCTTCAGTACACTGAAGACATTCGGTAGATGCGTTTTGTTGTACATGTGAACATTTATCAAGACAAGGGCAAAAAAGTACCACCTAAAAACCACCTAAAAGCGTATAGTGTTATGTGTGATGCCTACAAAAAATTTTTCGGCGTTCCTCTTGGAGATTTTGATAAGCAGTGGGCACCTAATGTCATCTGTGAAAACTGCAGACGAACCCTAGTAGGTGAGAGGTATTTTTTTTATAGTATTCAAATTCCTGTTCGCTTACGTAAAATAATATAACTAGTGTATGGCCATATGTTAACACTTTATTTTTTTAATACAGGATGGTACAGAGGGGAAAAGCAACAATGAAGTTCGGCATCTCGAGAATTTTTCCGAGAACCTACAGATCATTCAACCAATTGCTACTTTTCAATGGTGGAGCCTTAAGAACGTCGCCGTGGTAAGAATGCAAAAGATGTGATATATCGAGATATTCCTTCATCAATCGCACCGGTTCCACATGGCCCCCACCTTCCAGTGCCGGCTCCACCGAAAGGTCTGCTGCAAACATCTCCAGGAAACACAACTACTTTAGATAGTGAACACGAAGTTGGAGATCCTGAATACAGTGGGAGAATCAGAGATGAAGAGAGAAATCCGTATTACCCCAAGCAGAAAGACCTTAATGACTTGGTCAGAGACCTTGGTCTAACGAATTCTGAAATTTTGACTTCTAGGCTAAAGCAGTGAGACTCGTTAGATAAAAGTGTACCTGTCACAAGTCAGAGGAAACGTCATCAGACCTTTTTAAGATTTTATACTTGTCATTATGGGCTGTGTTTCTGTCACCGGAGTTGTGTGTCTGGTTTGTTTGAAGCCATTGGCATACAATGCAAACCAAATGAGTGGCGCTTGTTTATTGACGGTTCGTCCAAAAGATTTAAAGCCGTGCTACTTCATAATGGGAATACCTATCCATCTCTCTCCTTGGCTCATTCTGTGAACCTCAAGGAGTAGTACAATAGCATCAAGAACCTACTAACATCATTGAAATATTCTGAATATGGTTGGGGATTTATTGGTGATTTTAAAATGATGGCATTCGATGGGTCTCCAAGATGGGTTTACTGAATTTCCTTGCTATCTTTGCCTGTGGGACAGCAGGGACACTAAGGCGCACTATCACAGACAACACTGGTTAGAGCACTTGGAGTTTCTGTGGGGAAGAATAACATCAAGTGAGAACCACCAGTACATACCAGGAAAGTGTTGATGCCACCACTTCACCTCAAAATGAACCTTATGAAGCAATTCATTAAAGCTTTATTTAAGGAGCAGTCATTCGGACAACATTATGGTCAGCAATATTCACTTGATCTTGATGAAGAAGTATTTTTGCATAGACTATTTTACAGTTGACAAGGTTCAAACAGTTGCTTATTCTTTCTGTGATCATCCAAATGAAGCAATAGGAACAAAGCTAGGAAAGATATGCGTAAGTATACGATAAACTCATGCATTCAACACTCGTTAGATATTCCAACAAAGATATCAGAGAGCTTGTTCGCTTAGCTTGCAGAGCTTTCGAACGAAGAGGAGCGAACATATTTTGTATAATGTTTGTTGCTTACTTTTATCCCATCTGATACGGCCATTATAATGCCACCATACTCAGCAACTAGCTTCCTGTGGATACCAAATCGGTTGCCGATTTGTACTCAGTGAAGTTGCGCACATTTTCCAGACACCATTTGCTCCACGCTCGCACTTGAAATGCTACACTTCTCACTGTACAAGGAGTCCACTAAAGTTGTATCCAGCCCCATTAATTTGAGAACGGTGACAGGTGTATTCATAAACGTGATTTCTAGGTGTAGTTAAAAGGCAATGCGATACACATAGAGACCGTTACAGTTACTATCACCTAAAATATATATTTTCGGAATTAATTTACGAAAACATTAGGAACTATAACACATAATTTTTTAAAACAGAAATCGTTTTCTAGTAGCTTTCAAATATGCGAGTCCAAAATTATAGCTCATTCCGCCAAGATGATCTTAAGTTATGCTTAAAATACTATCCCCATTGCAACCAGTTTTGTAACGATTACAAATGAACTTAACATTAAGAGTTTTAATCTTTTAATCTTCATAATTCCTAAACTATTTGACCGAGTAACTTCCTGTTTGATTCCTTAAAATAAAATTTATCGAAAAAGCCAAATACAATGTCAAAATTAGGTGTTCGTATTGAAAATTTGAGAATTTGGTATAATTTTAGTATGAAGATTACAACGCAAGCTTATCTTCTTTAAACTTAAAATGAAGCAAGACATAATTTCCAGTCGAATGGCTATCTTCTTTTTTCTCTGTGACAATTTCTGTGACAAACTATAGTTTATTATTACTTTTTAAACTGCACTATTTTCACAATGTAAAGAACATGTTACAATTTTTTTAAAAATTGTAAAATAAAGTTGATAAAAAAAGGTTTTGTAACTTTTGAAATTACAGTAGACTCCAGACTATCCGGGTCGCGACTATCTCGCCGCCTTGTTAAAGAAATTCGTTGTAATAAAATTAGGAATAAATTTGCCAAGGTGTTTTATGCTGGTGTCTTCTACGATTTTTCTTAAGTGCCATGTACCGTCGTGGAAGTCTAAGAGCTAAACGATACTCGTATGATTGTCCATGATGTGCTAAATGGTAGAATCAGCCATTCATCAAAAACTTTTTCAAAAGCTAAAAACTGTAAGTTTTGACTTTTTTTGTCTGATGACTAACTTTTAACATTCGTGTAATCATTTATCAATGAACAATAAAATAATCTTGTATCATAAAAATAAAATAGGCTTATATTCGATTTTAGATTAAGTTTTGTTTAATTTAAACTGTATAGTACTGTTTTGGTATTGTATAGTACAGAGTACATGATTTTATGCTTCATGCAATTAAGTTAGACATTGTAAAATTTACCTTATAAAGTGAATAATATTTGTGTTATTCTTGGGTTTACATTTTCTGTAATATATTTTTTTAAACGTACAATACAATACATAATAAGCATTTATAAAATATTGGCCTGTACTAAGAGGTTAGAAAATATGAATAAGAACTGGTGGTTTTGGCATAAAAAGTATGTTTTTAATTTTAAGGTTGTGATGGGAATTGGGTATTTATAGAGCTGCGGCCTATCCGGCCTGATTCTTCGCCACATTAGGTCAAATAGTCGGGAGACTAATGTACTTGAAACTATTAATTGAGTGGGTAAAAATAAGTTTTAATTGAAATCAACTTTTTAAAATATAAAGCTCCTTTTTGTTTGAGGGGAATCAGCAAAAATACTAGACGTAATTTATATTATCATACAAATCCGTATTATAAAGCAAAAAACATGTCCGTGAGTACCGCTGATGTCATATCAACGGTGGCAATAAGTTGATTAATCTATTTAGCATTTTTCACAAATATATTAATTTCAAACGATCGTACAATTCCAATTTTTGAACTTCAAATAGGGGGGAAAATGTACTTTTAAATTCAATTTGTCTGGAAATTGTATCTCAAATTACTGATTTTTTAATGTTTTTATTTTGAAGTAAGATTAAAAAAAAAATCTATCTGTGTCGCGTGCAGCCTGATTACAGTAGATTAACTCATTTGCACTTAAAACAATATAAAAAGTTTAGCATTTGTTTCCGGCTAATATTCTATAATGAAATTAGAACTGCACCATAAATAGATAAATAAAATGAAATAAATAAAACACCAATTTAACAAGTATATCGAACTATGCGCTTAAACACTGGACTGTTGAGATTCAAAAAGGCTGCTGTAAATAGTGAAATCTTTGGGAAATTTTCCGGTTATTAATTCCTTGTATGAGGCAAATAAGAATGCATCGGTTTTAAAAAAAATAAAACTTTATTTGAATAATTGGTACTTTTCATCTAAAAATGCTTTTTGGTATTGCCACTGGGCAACAAAAAATATATTAAATGTAAAGGAAATCTATTAGAGTTTTCCTTTTTAAAATGGTCTTCACCTATGTTCTGTACACCGAACAGTAAGTGCTGTAACTAGCAAATCTCGGGTTAGATCTCTTGGTTATAGTAAAGTTATTATTTTTATGTGGATTTGTTTGATACGATTTTGCTGACATAAGTTTACTTCGTTTTGATATATGTACGAAGTACTAAGTTAAAATACAAAATAAAAAGTTCTCTTTGTTTCGAATACGTTTCGACTGCTACGAAATTTACTTTAAGGAAAAATAGAAACTAGAAGTGGTTTTAAAATGTATATAGCAATGAAATTTGCAACACAGATTTTAAATCGACATGAAAATGAAAATCCCAAAATAGGATATTTGAAAGATTCCAGCATTCAAATATACATATATATATATATTATTTCCTATTTGTTTGTGAATAGATTTGGGCTAGAAGATAGGATTTCACAATATACTTTTCAAGGAAATATGCGATCTACTAAGAATGTATAGAATAGTGATTTGGTCAAATAGCCGAATAACGAATAGTTGGTCAAATACAATTTTTTTTTAAATATGCATTTCGTATCCTAATAATATTATAAATCTGATTGTGTGCAAATGTTAGGCTGAAGCCAGCGTCAAAATGGAGCATTTAATGATCCTGTGTTTTTGCATATATGTGGATTATAACTCTCTTATGAACATAGGCTGGTTTTTGTTAATTTTATTCAAATATTTTTCTTAATAATTCCAAATTTCGTTATTTTCATAGAGAATAAATGGACATTTTTTCGTATAATATTTTAAAATGGTTAAATTTACTTTACTGTTGCTAATACTTTATCGTTGCCAAAACTAATTAAAAACCCGGAATAATAATTTTTACTCTACAATTTAGATTCAATTGAAAAATTTTCACGTGAAAAATGAAAATGAAATAAATTAAAGAATTAAAAAGATTAAATAATATTACTAGAAATAAAACGTACTTTTTTTAGTTTTTGATAATAATACAAGGTTTCAATATATGCGTAACCATAGGAAACAGGCTAATATGACGTCATACATGGAAAATAAAGCGGATATGCTTTGATTGGTGAAATAAAATTATCTTAGGTTTTTTTCTTCATTTTTTTCTTCTTTTGTATGGTAACAATACGTGGTGTTTTACCGTCTGCGCAGGGCTAATGTAACTATACCGTATTTTTTATTTAAATTTTTAAAAAAGTAAAAAAGAAATTTCAAAATAAAATGGTTAGCAAATGTCAATAATATGCTCCGCAATATTATCCATGTCGAAAATGATGTCATGGATAGCGAGAAAAAAATATTTTCATTCTTAAAACTAAAAGAAATACCTCGATTACCTAAAAAAAATGACGAATGTTAATAGTTCCATTTTTGTTGATAAAACCTAAATATTTAATATTATTTCGTTAAAATAACATAATTTCCCCTATGCCAGTATTGAAATCAATTGCCTGGCAAAGAAAATTAACAAGTATTATGTCATTTAAAAGGAATTTCTCTGGGGAAATATATATTTGAAATAAAACGGGAATTTACCGATATGTTTTAAAATGAATGTGAATCAATTCCTTAAATTAATAATACAAGGATCAGTAAGCATATGAGTTTCAGGCCATATTTATAACGAAAAATTTAAATGTTTTTTTTTAAAAATCTATACTGGTTATTAAGCATGAGTATCCATTATATACAGATGAGAGTTTTCTGCTAAAAATCACATCATAATTTTAAGAAAAGGAAAATGAACACGAATCTATTATATTAAAATCTGACCGTGTGTTTGTATTTCGAAACTACTCCTAGACTATCGAACGCAACGCGATTTACTTAATACCGGTTATCATTGATCCGAAGACTTAACTCTCAGAATTAAAAAAAAATAAATTAGATACCAATATTTTTTTTTTTGTAAATTTTAATGAAGTTTCTCTAAAAACGGAAAGTAACATACTCCATATTTGTGTATGAAAAAGGAGAAATAAAACAGATCAGTATATTTTTACACCATTTTCTCATTAAAACGAAAAAACAGAATTTATTTTCACTTTGAATAGATAGATGGTGAAAACAAAATCTTGATTTCAGTAAATTATCCGAAAAATAAAAACATATTTTCACATATTCAAACTTCATGAATCAATTTATTCGGGAGAACAAAAATTATCTAATTAATATCTAATTAAATTATTAATATTAAAATCATGGAAATCTCGTTTTGTATGCCTTCAGAGAGTCATGAAAATACATTACGTTCTACTGCGTTCCACCTGCTTTGGAACTTACATGGTGGACGTTTCGTCAGTCTCCAATCTCTCTCTAATATAGGATCTCTAGGGGGACTTATCCTCTTGCGCCATTTGCCTGAAGCGCCCATAGCGATGGCATACGATGCAGTTTGAAAGTGCGCTCATCATTTTCTGTCCACGTTTCTTTTAAGACATCCAGCAAGCGCCTAGACATTGTTCTTTTAAGAGCATAAATGTATGTTTTATTTTTCTAAATTTAGAAAGAACTAAAGTACATTGTTTAGGAAATTTCTTAAAAATACTATTCTGAAAATATTCTCTTTAAACTAGGTTATAAATGTTAAAATCTGAAGCACGAGGGAAAAAACTAAAATGTATTATTTAAAAAACAGAAATTCAAACAATGGCATAGTATAAAAATATCTCTGAATAATCATGAGGAAAAAAGAAGAAAATCTTTCATTACGTAATAGCTTTGAAGTAAAAATATTTCTTCTGTTATAACCTCTTACAAGACAGTTTCATAAGAAAAAGCTATAATAAAATCTGACGTTAAGTGTTTGCGTTTTTCAATATATTGATAACACTACATCACTCTTTTGACATCTGCATAAAAAATGCAAGGTAAACATCAATGGAATATTTTCGCTTCCTGTGTTTAAAGAAACTTTTCTTAACATACCATTTTTTTTATCATCTTCAATATTTTTTCATTAAAGATATTATTTTTCCAAAACATGACAGGTACCAAATAATAGTTTTTTTTCCACGTCAATGAAAAGCGCCACTTATTAAAATATAAATATTTTTCTTGAAAAGTGTTTGTAATTGAAGGAAAAACTCGTTATTTCAACATCCTTTTTATTAATTTTCAATAAATTAAATATTTTCTGTACTTTTTTTTTTATGTTGTCATGCGTATAGATGAATCTAAATTTTGTTACATAATGAAAAGGAAAATAGGAAAAGAAAAACATAATGTATTCCAGATTTGTTTAATTTTGATCAACGTCAGCAATCGATCATCGTGCATAAAGATTTTCTTTCTTATTATAGTCAGTCAATTTTTATTTTAAGTCATGTACATATTTTAATATTTGTAGTAAAAATAGATTATAAACATGAAGGCAATTATATATTTTTAATCCAGATTACTTCAGGCTTCACGAATAAATGTCAGTCGTTTAACAATATAAAAAGAAATATGATGTATTTAAATATGGAAATTTCAAATAAAATTTGCGTTGCAACCAAGTGTTTTTATTTATTTTTAATTATTTACTTTTTTACAATCAATTACGATTTTCTCTTCATTGTATGCCAGTTTTTGTTTTGAAGCCTTGTACAATTTTAGGTGTATTTCTTTAGAATTTGGTCTATTGCAATCACTTTGTTTATACATTAATCTATATATCTATATATAATGCAAATATTATAACATTTAAAAAACTGAGCAAATTCGTACCTAATTGAACGATATATTGATCTTGCCAGTACCTTGAATGAGTTCGTTAACCAATGTAGCTGTTATAGTTTTATCATCTCTATAACTTCAGATATGCCGATCCAATTCGTACCTAATTGGTACAACGTATTATTTTTGCACATACCTTGCATGAGCTCGTTAATCAAGATAAATTTTATAGTTTGTTTACAGGGACACACAAAAGCAAAAAAACATGCAAATTTATCATCAGGATAACGTCCGAAGTACTGAAACAATTCGAATCTAATTGGGATGGAATATAGATCCTCTAAATACCTTGAATGAGTTCGTTAATAAAGTATGTAGCTCTTTTAGTTCACTTACAGGGACAACCCAAACAAAAACATACAAAATTTGTTATTACGATAAAGTCCAAAACACTTAACCCATTCGAATCTAATTGGAGCAGATTATTGGTCTTGCAAGTTTCTTGAATGAGACAATTAATCAAGTATGAAGCTCTTATTATTCATTTACAGCGACATACAAAAGTAAAACATACAAAAATTGTTATGGCGGCAACATCGGAAATACCGAAACCAATCTATCTATATATATATTAGTCTTACGTGGCGCGAAAAAAGGGCTGAATTTCTATATTATCGTTTGGCAACAAGCAACAAGCGTAGTTTCCAGAATTTCCCAATATGGCGGCCAATGAAAGAGTTGTGAAACGAGTGAAACTCAAACTAGAAAATAATTAAAAATAAAATAACGTGTGCGTAATCCAAAGCGTTTGAGATGATAACTCATTTTAATTATGAGTAATATCGTTAATTTCAAATGAATTGTCAACGCTTATTTAGAATTTATTTATGAATTTCCCTCATACGAAATCTTAGAGAATTAAAAATATCAACTGTCTAGATCGCACCTGCTGCCATCTATTGCTGTAGATATAAATTATTGAAGTAAAAAATAATTTATTTTGCAAATATCTATAATCTAATCAATTAGAACAATTTTACGAAATTTAAACAATGATTGTTTCTATCGCGTAGTGTTTTTTTATGAATTTAAGCCGTGTTGTAAAATATTATAGGTGTAATGAGTTTTAAACTAATTGTGTTTTCAAGATCTTTTTTTCATAGTATTTAAATGATTTATGCACATTGGTAGCACCAACTAAATGCATTTTTAACTGTGTTTTCAACGAAGTTTTAAATTGTTTTTTTACATTAAAAAATTGTCAATTTTATGGTGGTTTTTGGTGTATTTATGGTAGTACTTATGCGGCTAGAGTTTCTGCAAAACTGAAAAGGGTCAAGCGAGCGAAGCGAACTGGGACCGCGTAGCGGTCTCAATGTGAATTGCTTCGTAATTCACGGGGGTTGGCAAGCGTTAGCGAGTAGGGGGCTGAGCCCCCTTGTTCAATTATAATTCGGGCAGTGCATTGAACTTGCTAGTATCTTAGATTCATTAATCAAGTATGTTGCTCTTGTACTTCGTTTACTGGGACAAACAAAACAATTTTCGATGACACTTATTGAATGGTTTGGGTTATAGTAGAGTATGCGGGCGATTTTTAAATTATGATTTCAAAAATCTTTAGACATTTTATATATAGTTGGCTTATATTCATTCAATTACATTTGGTAAGCCTAATTAAAAATTTCCCTATAAAATCACCTTTCTCGCAAAAATGAAAAGAAAAACGAACTTAGAAGGAGTTGTTTAATTTGTACTAAATCTGATGTATGTACCTTAAAACAAACAAACAAACACAATTAATTTACTATTCTAATTGAGCTGGATTGACTTGTTTACTCTCGAGGAAAATGCATAAATTATCCCATATTCTTTTTCAAAAACAGAATTTTCAGGAAGAAAAATAAGTGACTTCTTTATTAGATTTAGTGATTTTATTTAGTGATTTTTTTAAAAATCTTTATTAGATTTGTTGATTTTATTTAGTGGTTTCTTTATTTTTTCTTCATTATTCTTTATTTATCCTTGTTACACAATCAAAAAAAATGCTGCATTTAAATGTAAAATATTCCAATAAAATTTGCATAGTAGGGTAGTATTTCTAAAATGGTCTTTAATTTTTCTTAGTACTAATTCAATGTAACAGGATGTTTTTCTTTTTACACCACTAACAAGGAGAGTGCCGTTGAATTCCCCAATTTGCTTATTACAATGTAGGTTAGTGGAAGATCAAATGTAGAAAATAACCTTGAAATAATTAGGTAAAAATTCACAAAAAAAAAAAAAAGAATTTTAAAATTTTGCAAATATTGTTATATTTACTTAAAAAGTTTTGATTCATCAACGAAACAAAAACCATAGCCGAGTGTTTTTTTAGTGTTGGGCTTTTGGCTGGAAGGTTTGGGTTCCAAAACCTCGCAGTCCTCTTACTTCAGATTTTTATTTTCCACTTTTATTTATTTAGTAGTGTTTCATCACTTGATTTATGAATATTTTACGATAAATGGGGTGATCTTCATATAACTAAATTTTCATATTAATAGCACTTATCAGATTTATTTCTATATTTAAAATGAAATACCAATTTAAATATCGATATACAGGTCTGTTATCTTCTAGTCAAGCTCATAGATTTTTTATAAATTAAAAATTTATGCTTCCTCTTAAAACTGGATTAAACAAAATTCTCTTCACTAATGGTTTATTACATTATTGCCTAAAATTTATAGAACTGAGCAATTATAAAATACATAAAACATATAGTATTAAAAATTTGACTTCATTCCATTATTCTTTTTCAAAAACAGAATTTTCAGGAAGAAAAATAAGTGATTTCTTTATTAGATTTAGTGATTTTATTTAGTGATTTTTTTAAAAATCTTTATTAGATTTAGTGATTAGCGTTTTCAGAAAATATTTGCTTAAAAAGAAAAATTACTAAAAGCATATTTTATTTGTAGGATTTCATGAACTTAGCTAAATTATTATTTTCATTATTTTAGGAAAGTGAATTATCTTCTTATGACGAAAATCTGAGTTGATGTTTCATTGTAAGCTCTCTTTCAGCAAAACAAACAAATTAAGAATAAAATTAAATGAATTTGTTTTATGCGAAGAAACGTTAAGTTAACTTTTCTTTGTCTAAGTGTAAAAATAAAAATAAAAATAATGAATTTTTTAAATCTTTCCCTTTCATAATAATGTCTTTCTCATTCATATTAAAAGTATCTTTTCCAGGACAATAATTTTTTTAAATCCGTACATTAACCCATTTTAGACCGGGGGGTCGTATAGAATCCCATGAAATTGAATTGTCTTTTCATCATTGAATTGTTTTATTTTGGTTATATGATGATAATGTCTGTGTTTTAAAAGTACACTGCAATAATCGAATGCTAAATAAATCGAATGCTAAATTAATTGAATGCCCTATTAGAGTATGACATCATGATTCTGAAATTCCTTTACTGATAGAGAATCATATCAGCAGTATATAATAATTTTTCCAAACAGAATTTTGACACTCATCTAGGGCAAAGGTGACATACGAAGTACTAACAGTATAATATGCATAAATAAAATATAATTTTACTGTATTTCTGTTAATAAAATACGTTTATTGCTTATAAAATGGCCGTACTTTAAAAATTTAACTCATAAGACTAATAATTTGACCAATGATGTATGTAGATATATGTAGTAGAAATTTAAAAGTTCTATCAATATTATCATCTTGAGCTTTTTCTCTTTTATGTTAACTCAAAAAAATATTAAGTTAAGTTTTCGGAATTCACTTATGCAATGTAAAGCACATTTTTATAACAAATGGATTTCAAATCCACATATGATGATTCAGATTGAATATTTCAAAGTGAAATTTTATTGCATTCTTTTTTTTTTCAGAACAAAAGAAAAATACCCATTTGAGATTTAACTTGAACGTCGCTTATGCATTTTGAATAGATGTCACAAGCCAAGGGGAATTCATATCAGACGGGTAAACTTACATGGAAAAAATATCGTGAAAGACGGAAAAAAGCAAATTCTTTTATTATTAGTTATATAAGCTTCATTTTGAAAGGTGAAATTAACCCCTTAACCTCGACGGAAATTTAAATTCCCATTGAAGTAAGTCCGATGTAAAATGTATTTAATACGTCAAGTAATTATAGAAATTTTTAGATTTAATGTAAAATACTTTGCTTTACTACACTGTAAAAAAAAAAAAAAAAAAAAAAAAAAAAATGTTTTTTAATTTAGGAAAATATTTCCAGTTTTACCCAATCTTTCGAAAAGCGTTCTTTACCTGTAAAAACCTTAAAAACCAATACATTTTCGACAGTTAAAGAAGCATTTATGAAAAGAAAGTTTCTTTTGCTGCTACTTTATTTTCGGAAACGTTTCCGAGTAGACATTATAGTGATTAATCACTAATCAGTTTTCTGAACTTCGAATATAGGTTTTTCGAATGCTATCAGTTCTCGAGTAAATATTTTCATGTTCAATAAATAATTCTTTAGAGACAAATATGATAAATTAAGAGCGTTAACATTAATATTAAAATTAATATTATTTTGTTACTCTTGCATCTATAATTTCAATTACACAGCTGAAAAGGTTTAACTGAGATTTGGTAGCATCCTAAAAACCAATATTCTGGTTTGAGAAAACTGATTAACACACTATAAAAACTACTCGGAAACGTTTCCGAAAATAGGTGGCAGCAAAATAAACTTTGTTTTTATAAATGATTCGTTACATCTTGAAAATATATTGATTTATAAGGTTTTTAAAGACAAAGAACGCTTTTCGGAATCGTGAGAAACTCGGAACAGCTTGTCGTGATTATATAATACTTTTCTATAATCCATAAAGCCTTGGATGTACCCATAAAGATATATCAAATAAAAAACTGTTTTTTAATCTTATTAATCAAATAAAAAATAACTGAGAAAAAAATTGAGTATTTAATCTTTTCAGATGTTGGTCTATAAAAAGGTTAAAGATACTTCAATCTTAAAAGGAACTAATGAAGAAAGTCTCCTTAAAGCGCATACCCAAAATATTTTGGGAAAAAAAATGCTAAGGAAGCTACTCATGTATGTAATAAAGGAACAGTCAAATTTAGCTGCGGAATTCTAGTAGAAAATCTCTAAAAAAAAAAAAAAAACTTTCGAGTATTTATCGCAAAGAGATGCCATTTGGCGAGCAGCACTTTTTCATCGCCAAATGCAAGCTAAATTAATGCATTTGGAAATTGTTTGTTAAATAAGTGTTTTAATGAATTTAAACAATTTAAACGCAGTATTTAATGAATTTAAACTTAAACGATGAAACAGTTTATTATTATTTTTATAAATTTTCATAATATATACAAGCTGCGTGTTGCATCACGGTTTTATACTGTTTCAGCAGCTATATAAATTTTAAGTGTATTTTTAAAGTAATTTCCTTATTACCAACGCTGTCCTTATATATTTCGATTTGAATAAACCGTTGTTTCCAAGGTAACATTATTTTTTTATTTTGTCTCCGATACAAATAATCTCGAAGCCGAATTGAAAATGCTCAAGATTGGACCTTAATTTTTGAGTTTGAAACAATTTTAATCAATTTAAATTTTGTTTTAAGCCGTAAAATACCATCATTAAATTTCATTATATATACATATGAATGTATATGAAAAAAAAATATCTACAGTTATAAAATTTTGTTTATCTAATTTAAACTTACTTAAACTAGTTCAGTATGAAAAAAAGCTTTTCCTTTAAGAATATTCCTCATAAAAGCGTACCTATATTATAAAAGACAAACGTGTCCGTGCGTAACGCTGACGTCATTTTGCTAATGCCAACACTTGACGATGGAATTTCGGTTTTGCTATTTTTGCTACTGCAATTTTTTTATTTCCTATACATCGCATATTTTTAATTTTTAGGCCATTATATAGAAAAATCTACTTTTAAATGCAATTTGTTTGAAAGTTGTATGGCGATTTACTCATTTATTATAGCATTTAAATTCAATTTCAAGCATGATAAAAAGAAAATCTAGCTCTATCCCTTGCAGATGATTATAAAATATTAATCCGTTTGCACTTTTAACATTTGTTTCCAGCTAATATTCAATAACGAAATTAAAACTTCATTAAGCAATAAATAAAATGCAGTCGAACCTCGTTAACACAAAATTGAAGGGACTGCGAATTTATTTCGTGTTATCCGAAATTTCGTGATAACCGTCATAACACATGGGCTGAAAAGTTCCAGGTCTGGCACACAGATGGCGTTGCAATCGCTAAACCGATGCTTTTTTTTAGTAAATGCTAACCTTTAAAAGGTAGCAGAAAAAATGTTACGACGAGTCGCCGTGTGGATAAAACGTTAGAGAAGTTTTAGTTGAACGAGTTTGTTGATAAACAAAAAATGGATAAACAAGAATTTCAAGAATTGTTATTTGATGGGAAAAAGCACCGTTCAAACAAAAGCTTGGCTTGATAAGCGTTATCCGGTCACTGCACCAGGTAAATCAACCATTATTGACTGGTTTGCTGAATTTAAACGTGGTCGTACGGACACCAGTGATGCACCACGTAAAACAGGTGAATACTCCGGAAAACATAAAAAAAGTCCACAAAATTGTTTTTGGAACCGCAAAGTGAAGTTGCAGGAGATAGCTCAGACTCTGAAGATATCCAAGGAACGTGTAGGTTTTATTTTAAATGAACATTTATCTATGAAAAAGCTGTTGTCAAAGTGGGGGTCGCGCGTGCTGACTTTTGACAAAAAACAACAACGAGTCGATGATTCTGAGCACTGTTTGGAGCTTTTTCGTTATAAAATTATGTTATTTATTATTAAATTATTATTATTATTTATTTATTAAATTATTATTATTAAATTATTACTATTATTATTAAATTATTATTATTTATTATTAAAGTTATGTTATTTATTAAAGTTATAAAGTTATAAAGTAATAAAGTTATGTTAAAAAGTTGTGTTTTCTTTATTAGACCGGGAACTTATCAACCCATGTGTTAATATTAATAGTAGGGCCATCCATGTTAGATATAAAAACTAAATAAATTAACCTACAAATATATCCCTGCTCATAAAATCAGAAATTAATTAGAAATAGAAAATTTCATTAACAAATTAGTCATCATTTTTTAGGCAATAATAAATTTATTTACCTGCTAATCATTTTTTTAAAGTCCGTTATTGACTTTTGCTTCAATTTTTGTTGAGTAGTTCTTTTAGGAACGTATGGACCTCATCTAATTTGTTCAAAGTTCTGGAAGCATCCTGTTCTTTTAGAAGGAAACGTTGTACAGTTTTCAATGCTGTGGCAAATTTATTTAATGACACTAAACTTATCCGTTCGGTGTCAATTTCTTCATCCTCGTCCGACACTTCAATGTTGTTAAATTATTTCTTCGTCTGTCGTCACATCCGAAGTCAGCACATCTTCATCTATAGAAATGTACTCGGAAAAAACAATGTCTAAGAAAGAATTGCCTGTTTTTTTACTACATATCTTTTTGTAAACAATTCTATGACGTCTTGTCAGACATATGAAGTCGCTCTCACCGAGAGCAGCAGCAAAAGCGCAAAAGTTAAAACAATATTCTGGCTATTTCAATTTATTCATTCCTTCTTCTACACATTCGTTTTCTTACTGGTTTGAATTGACTCACAGCATAATCGGCTTCAATATTTTCACGATTCTTTAAAATTGTAGAGAGGACCAATTGTAGAAGAATTTCAGGTATCCCACACTTCGCTACATTTTCTGATTTTTTCAGCTTCGTTTAAAATTTTTTGCTTGGTTTCTAAAGATACAGCTTGTTGTTTTCAACTTATCTTTCACAGAATTCTACAGAGCAACTGCGAACAGAGTTTCAGTTATGTTAGTCGGGTAGTGAGATTTGGAACTTCTTTCACTCACAGATAGGGGAATTCGGAAACTCAGTTTATATTACTGTCAATACAGTTAACCGGGTAATGGAACAATCACTTTCAAAAAAGAAATTTCTTCACCCAATCTTTCATTGTGACTGATCTATAGTTAATACGGTTAATGTGGGAACACTTTCGCACATCAGAGATCAAAGAAAAGCTGGGATTAGTCAAGAATTCAGTATTTCACGATTTTCTGAAACCCTCTTACACTTTATATCTTTTTCAAACCATCAGAAAATTCCATTTTTAATAAGAGTATGTGACATGTAAGTTTGAAATATCGGAAACATTGCATAAGGATTTTTTTTTTACTTTAGAGGAAAAAAAAAATAAATTCGCCTTAAGCAGGATTTAATTTAAAATATAAGAATAACACATGTTGTAAAATTTTATTTAAAAAGTCTTTTTCATAATTGCGTCATGAAAAATATAGAAATAATTGTAAGAATGGAAAAATATGCATATTTTAAAAGCTTAAACACTTTCATATTATTTGCTGTACTTAAAATCTTTTAATACATTTTGATCACAAAGCTCTTATAAAGATAAAAATAAAGAAACTTAATCACTGATGGAAGTAGGTAACTTTGATTTTCAATTTAATAAAAAATATTAATCATAACAAAGTATATTTTCAAGAAAATTGATTATTCTCAGTTTTTTTATTGTTATTAATTGTGGTGTGATGCTATTATAATTACTTATTGATTTTTTAATGTTTAAATTCTACTAGATACAAACTCTTTTGAGGACTTTGTGCATTGTTTACTTATTATTCTTTACAAAGAACAAAGGGTAGCTGACGATTACTTTGTACAAAATTGTTATCTTTTAATGTCTTACAGGTCATTTATTGTTCAAAATAGAATTTTTAAGGATACAAGTTTTTAAATTAAAGCTTTGCGAAATGAAATATATTTTTTGGTGTTTATTTTATAATTCAATCAAGAGTTTTTTAGAAAACACAAATAATTATTTTTGCTCGTGTTTCGTTTACCCAATCTGAGGTTCAATAAGATAAATTTTGCTTGCTTAAAAGTACTGAAATATATTTGTAAAACTCTGAGTATATAAATTTAACTTTCATACAAGTTTTCTAATTACTAGTTTAATGATTAAGAAATGATAAAAAATAATAATAAATTACAAAATTAAGTTTTCGGTTCGTTAAAAAAATATTCATTTTAAAGATCTGACTAAATAAGCAATTTAGGATTTATTAATTTCACTGTTAAAATATAACAAAATATAAAATGTTTATTACAAGTTGTTCGTTTTCTCCCTTTTACAAGTATATGATCCACTGGCTGGCCATACTTGATGAGAGAACGGAATGAAATTTGAGATGTAGTTAGTTTAAGGCAGTGGTATTTTTTTTATTCCGCTAACCAGGCCCCTACCTGCCCGGCATGAATGCCTAGCTTAACGGGTTAGTACCTGGGTGCGGGGCGAAAATCGCCTGATCACAGCATGGCTGTGATCCACCTGACTATTGATTTGTTCACATCGCTGCTGTGCTTGCTCTCTTGTGATTTGCTACCGTTATCTTTGTTTGCCGGTTCAAGGTTTCTGTTTAACTTTGTTGAATTGACAGATTTAATAGGTCTCGTAATTTAGAACCTTAATCAGGTGACGAGAGAAGCAGTGGTATTTACTATGCGGTCCATGCGGTTTTGCTATTGGGGGTACATAGTTATACATACATACATACAGATCCCCCAGGCAGTTTCAGAAGGGTGCTGCACCCTGCCTGCCCTTTCGTTTACAAAATTAGCACCCTTCTTGTCCCTCAGTAAAAAAAGTATCCTTTCTCCTTTTTGTATTGAACAATTTGATTTTATATTAAAAATTGATTCAGCGTTGTCTTAAAATTAGTGCCCTGACTTTTAAATATTAAAAGTGACTTTAAAAAACAAAAGAAGGCCTTTAACAATAAAAAAAAAGCGCCCTTAAGAATCTGAAAAGTGCCCTTAAGAATAAAAAAGTGCCTTTTCTCACCAGCAGCACCCTGTCCTTTTTTAAAACTGGGAGGAAACTCTGCATACTTTCTTACATGCATAGATATATGTATAGTTAAAAAATTACAAATTAAACTAAAAATATACCACATAATTTAAGCCATAAAATTAAAAATATAAATAAATAAATCAGAGCAGAATAAATATTTAAAAGAAAATGACTAACTGAAAGAAACATTAAAACGTAATCAGCTAAAACTGAACCAAAATCAACAGTAGTAACAAAATAAATTGCAAAATTAATAAACAAACCAACGCAGGAGACAGGTTGCGTAGCTTGCGACACGGAGATGCAGGGTTAAAACAGTTTTTACGCATGCAACGTTCCCTAAATTTACCTGTCGAGACCAGAAAACGATATGGAGGGAAAGCAAGAACTAATCTAGTTTAGGCGAGTAGAAACTGACTAAAAAAAACGCCATTTCCAACAGCGATCCCTATATATATATCAATCAATCAGTCAATCAATATATCTCTCTATCTATCTATCAATATATATATATATATAGATATATATATAGATATAGACATTTTGTAAAATGCATCTTTTCAATAGTCTATGATTGTTTTTAAAATCTGATTAAAAAATTAAATTAAAACATACAATTATTCAGAATATATATTTAGAACTTAGCCAGAGGATATGATCTAAATTTAGCATTTTGCGTAAAAAAGATTTTGAGCCTAAATAATTCAACATATGTAACAGAGAGGGTATTTAATCGAATTAATGTGAAATAATGTGAACTTAATAATATGAAATTAATAAAAAATAAATACAGGTCTCGCCAGATAATTGAAAATCTTGGAAAACGCGTTCGAATCTCGTTGTAAAAGTTATGTAATAAGTTTTGTAATAATTATGTGTATTCATATTAAATTCTTTAAGTGGTTATACTACCTGCAAACTTTCATATAATATTTTTTATAGAATTTTCTGAAAGTACAATTAGTAAAGAATATTCAGTTAGATTTTCTAGTCGATCTAATAAAAATTAAGAAAGTTACTCCGCTGTAATTTACTCTGTTCTATCATATATAATCATAACTTGAATCTTTAAACCGGATTATCTCAAAACAATATTTTAAAGTCGGTTAGCACGATAACTGGAACAAATATCAACCAATTTTCTTCATATATAGGCGAATTTTTGATAACAATATTCAGAATGCAATTATTCAAGTAATGTTGAAAACAAAACCATTTTATAATTAAACTCTGCTGAAAACAAAATGGCTATAAATGATTTTATGTTGCCAGATTATCCAAAATAATGCATCTTAAAATGTGTTGTCATATCTCAAAACGCTATATATTGATTTTAGTATACTTTACGATCAGAGATCGAGTATCCCAGACTCCCCTAGACATTCTTAGTCACATCCAAGTCAGTTCATAAATACGAGTTCTATCACATGGTAAAGAATTCTTATATTACACACACACACACACACACACACATATATATATATATATTTATAGGACATTTTTATAGGAATATGTTTTTACGCACCCGGCAATCCTTCGTTCGTCGGTGTCGGCTGTGCAATGACCTTCGTGACCGCAATTTCGAACAATTTCTATAAAAGTGTGTCGTTGTCTCCTTTCTGATATTGAACGCAGTGTATTGTACTCATGCTTGACATCATACAAATGTTTTTTCTACTTATTATTGGCCCTTTTTATTCCACTCGGCGTCACATCCTTCATAACTATTTTTTGCGATTTTCTCCCACTAAAAGTGATTTGCGACCCCATGTTCTATAGAAAGTTTTCATCCTCTTGCTGTCTTCTATCCCCCTCTTAATCTGTCGGTCGAATTTTGGAACACCCTATATATATGTATATAGTACATATGCATGATTTTGAAGTCTAGACTTCCAGACTTTATTCTCGAATTCCCAAATATATCCAAAAATGCTTCCCTCCGGACGGCTGCAAGAAGTACTTCTTACTTTTTGTTATGGAAGCTACCTAATAATCTACAATTCACATTAAAAAAATAACCATTGCATAATATGTTTATCTACCTTTTGAATAACCCTTTCTCAGAAAGAGAATCGAATGAGGTGAAACTTTTCACATTAGCTTCACATACATTATCTATCTCACATTTTCCTGTAGAATAACGAAATATGTAAAATATCTATGTATGCATATGATATTTAAAATAAGCATTCCATTATTAAACATGAAATTAGCAATTATTTTCTCTCTAAATATCTCAAATTCTAAAATCTAATCTAAAATTTAATCTAAATTTTAAGACCATTTCATTCAGATATTTTTAATTTCCTTTATGTAATTTAAAAAATGCCGCCTTAATTAAACATAAGTTAGTTTTATATTTTTCACTGTCATAATTAAGATGGAAATAAATAAAAAATTCTGCTTAATCTTAATTTCTCTTTTTTTAAAGTTGAAAATAAGAAAATCTCGCTTTAATTTAAAACGCATCATGCACTTAATGTGTCTTAAATAAAAACGCTATTACTTTTTATGTTCCTGCGACATTCCATTTATTTTTCTCTGTTTTATGTAAAAAATGTTTACGAGTTTTTTTTTAATTCGTTCATCAAAATAATAACTAAGTAGTATCCTTTCAAAAATGAAATAAACTATTCTTAAGTAAAAAATTGTGGGCGAGCAACTGGAGATGAAACGCAGAATCTTTCTATATTAAAAAAAAGTAATCTGGAACTGAGCCAAAAACGAAATGGACCAATCAAATTCTGCGTAGATATTCCGGGTTATTCTCATCGCTTTTTTACTAGGGACTTTTTTGAGGAGCTATTACTTTTTTTTCTAGCCATCCTACGGATTCGAAAATCATACCACCAGACGCGAAATATAACAAGCTTTCAGAAATTAAAAAAATTATCACAGTCGGGCAATAAAAACTCAAAAAATCCTTAAAAATCGAGTAAAAAATCTTTTATTGAAAAAGTTATTTTTTTTATATTGTTGCCAATTTCTAAATAAGCGCAAACGATTATGTTTTATTTCGAATAAAAAATGTATTTGCGCGAGACTATTAAAAACAATAATGAAAGTTTAAAACAATAATTAAATGATCACATGTTGAAAGCAGGAAATAAAGAAAATTACCTCATAAAAATTGTGTTTACACATGAATAATAAAAATAAAAAAGATGAATTAACTGAAAAAGCATTATAACCAGTTAAATGAAAAAGCATTATAACCAGTTAAATGAAAAAGCATTATAACCAGTTAAATGAAAAAGCATTATAACCTGATTACAGAAGAAAGTCGCCGTTCGTGATATCATCATCATCATCTTTTTAAAACAGGATACATTACCAGGTTTTAAGAGGCTGTGAAATCAGAACGGGGTTTGGTGAGCGTGGCGAGCAGGGGGCTGAGCCCCCTAGTATTTTAAATAAAATAAAATAATTGTTATGAAAAAAGTACGCTATAAATTTTTAACGACATTGTTAAAGTTTAGCAAAGGCATACAAATGAGGCGGTCGGGCCAAGCCACATTTTTGAACTTCTGCGATATTTCTATTTGAAAATTTGATCAAATACTCATATCAAGATATAAAACCTAAAGTTTTGTAGCCGAAGTCTTAGTAACATTTGAAATATTCTGAGTAACAATATGGCATTACTTTAATGATATTACTATTACGTTTTTTGTAAATTAGCTATCTTTATTGGGGGAATAAACATCTGGGGCAAAAACGAAACCTGTCACATATGCTGATAGCAAGTGACATTAGCAACAAATTATATGTTGGATATTATAATTTACAATATTAAGCAACAGATTACAGTATTAGGTTTATTTCTCCAAAAATGTGGCTTGGCACTTTTTTTCTCCGACTCCCTCAAATAATAATTAAAAAATGTTTTTCATGTACAAATCCAAGCTACATTGACCGAATTTCTGATGCTATCTGAGTCACTTTCAAACAGAAATCTATAAAAACCTTATATTCTATTTTAAAGGATGAAATTGCAGCAATTTAATAATAAATGTATTTATTTTTTTAATTTATGTTTTAAATACATAGAGAACTTAGCTACAAATGTGTCAAACACGAGGTGCATGAGGCCCGGATCAATTATCTTTGCAGCACAGCAAATATAATCATCGTCGCCGTTCGTGATATCATCATCATCATCTTTTTAAAACAGGATACATTACCAGGTTTTAAGAGGCTGTGAAATCAGAACGGGGTTTGGTGAGCGTGGCGAGCAATGTGACCAATGTGAGTTAGCTCTTTGGGAAAGCAGTTGAAAAATTAATATTTAAGACATTTTCCAACATAAATGAAATTAAGTGTAGGTGGAATTTCATTGTATAAAAAATAAGCAGAACAAATTTTAAGCCTTACAAAGAAACTATCTTTAAAGCTCAGAATATTTTGAAAAAACAAATGCCAACGAAACTATTCATGTACGTAATAAAGAATCAGTCAAATTTAGCTGCAGAATCCAAGTAGAAAATTTGTAAAAAAAAATACATTACTTTCGAGTCTTTGGCGCAAAAAGCGCGTTATGGCGAACAACACTTTTTCCTCGCCAAATGCAAGCGATTTTAATTCATTTGAAAATTCCTGGTTAGATGAGTGCTTAAATGGGCAGTACTTAATTAATTTAAACTTAAATGATGAAACAATTTATTATTATTATTTATATAAGCTTATATAATATATGGCTGCAGTTATTTAATTTTACACGTTTCATTGACCGGATAAGTTTTAAGTGTATTTTAACAGTAACTACCCGATTAAGAACGCTCTCATTATACACACACAGTACATTTCGATATTGAATAAGTCGTTGCTTCCATAGCAACAATATGTTTCTCTTGTTATCTAAGATGCTAACAATATCGAAGTCAAACTGACATGTTCAGAATCGGACATTAATTTTTAGTTTGAAGCATATTTAATCAATTTAAATTTTGCTCTAAACCGTAGAATACGACCTTTAATTTTCTTTATATATACATATAAATTCAAGTTCCAAAACCGTAGTTATACACGATATTTATTTAAGTTAAACTTACTTAAACTAGTTCAGTATGAAGAGTAGAAAAAGTTTTTCGTTAAAGAATATTTATCATAAAAGCGTATATATATTTTTAAATCTCATTGTGGGGCTAACCAGCGATAAATCTCCAAAAACCGTAAATTTTCATATTTTTTTTAAGGATGTTATATGGAGGTTCCGTTGCAATTTTTTTTTAATAAACACATGCATGCTTATGAAAAGAATATTCTGTTTTTTTTTTTTTCCCAAACTTTCCTGAGTATGACCTTATGAAGACCTTCCTTGTAAGAAAAGAGTTTGAACAGTGATTTGCTGATTTCAAATCTTTGGAAGACATTTTTTTTTTAAATCTTCAATTTTGTCAACAAATATACAGCCAGAGCCAGATGATATATGTAAATGGAAGTAATTGATATCCAATGCGATTAAGATTTGAATTCAAAATACAACGCAGTTAGTTGGTTTGGATTTTATAAATATTTGTCAGCCAGGTTTAAAAATATTCGAAATTTCACATGCAGAATCACATCTATGTTGGAAAGTACTTTTTGGTGCGATCAGTATATTTATATTAAAAATAAATGAACAACGTGAAATAGCACAAATAAAAATATATAAATTGGCAAACAGCTGTTTCGGAGCTCCTAAAGCTCCATCATCAGTGCCAATTCCAAAGATTAAAACCGATTTAAAAGTTTAAGCCATGTAAATATGCTTGCGTCTTTCGCACGCGCCAAGATTGAATGGCGGCGACCTTTTTAAAAACAACAGTGGAGTCGGGAAACACATGTGACGCAGAGATCAATAGGAGCGCCCTGCAAGACCGGGCGGGTTTAAGTACGGAGGAGAAAATAGGGGGGAACCGAAGAGAATGAATTAATTGAAAGGTAGCTAGGCATTTTAAAAATTTGGTAATTAACAAATCCACATTTTTAGACAGTTATTATTACTTATGAAAGAAAACATGTCTCTTATCAGATCTAGGATTATCGAGTTTCACCTTTCAGTTACTGCGTACAAAATTTCGCCAAGAATCGAAAAAATTACCGGCTCAAAAGGTTTTTCATGCGTTAGAAAAAAAACAAATTTTACTTTTACTGGTCTTTTTTTTTATACAGAAGTTTTCGAAATAGACATACGCCTCTATGGAAAATGACTTTTTTTTTTCTTACGGCCAATATGAGAAAGCGGGGGACCTTGCATTTTTTAGCCGAGGAATTTGACATGTTTGGTCTAAGAAAACCGCGTATTGAAATTCCACTATTATAGCATTCAGAGAGAAAGGCATACCGAATATTCTTTGTTAACACTAATTATGAACACTGTTTTGAGAGCTGTAAATCACCGATTACTTTTTACACAGTTGGATGAAAAATAATTCCTAATTTCCTTTTCGTTATTTTTCTTACATTATTGAATGTCTTTTAAATTGATAAGATTTCAATCGATAAATGAATGAATCAGTAAATGTGAATATAGTTTGTAGGCATTTAATATAATGGATGTGTGTGGGTTGAGTTATTTAGAAAAAAATGTTTATTTGTAAGTAGAGTGCGCGGCGCGAATAAAAATCTGACACTCGTCCTGAAATGTTTATTTAATGTTTATTTTAATTGCTGTTTATTCACTTTGAGAGTAGAAATATGTATTTGTTTCATTCGATATAACAAAGATACTTCATTATGACACTCTCCAACATGATTGAAAAGTCTTTATGAAATTGGTTTGTTTCTCTGTCTGCCTTTTGTCCGTGCTCTAACTCGCGTAAATGTACTCGGATTGACATGTAAATGAAATATGTTATTCAAGGTTACTGTGGTTTGTTCGGTATTAAAAATTATCTACGTAGCATTTATAATTCGTTTACAGGGACACTCAAAAGAATTCCGTTATATTATGGTCTATGAGAAAAAAAAATCGATTGCAATGTATTTTAATGATGTTGCACTTTTTCAAACATAATGAAATTGATATAAACTTGTGAGATGCTGTAAAACATACGTTCTGTAGAATATGGAGTGCTAGCATTTGTATTCATTTACAGGGTCACACAAAATAATTTAATTACAAAATGGTCTACCAGAAAAAAATTGGTTGCAGCGTATTTTAATGATGTTTCTCTCTTTCAAACATAGTGACACATATACGTTACTGTGCTGCATTCCAAGATTATTACTGTAAGATATAGAGTGCGTAACATTTATCATTCATTTACAGGTACAATAATTCGGTTCTAGTACGTACTGTCTATGAGCGGTAATTGCTGAAAGTGCACATTTAACATTGGTTTACGTTTATAACTAAATTTTTGTATACTATGTGGTGTGTATATATTCGATAGATGTATTTAATTGCATGTTATATATGCTTTCTTCCAACTAAAATCAATATATACGTTCATTATTTTTGTTTTCTACAATTTTGTGCTTCGGTTATGGTCTTTTATTGGTGTGTGGTCAATTACTGGTGTACTCACTGTATATTGAATTAAACCAAGCATTTTCCGAAAAAAATTTATAGTTTCTTTTAAATAATGTTTCATGTAATATTAGTCGAATAGAAACTGTGGTATATTAAATTTATGTTTTTAAATATAATTTAAATAATTATCTTGGCATTACTGTCTAACACCAAGTTTTATTTATTTTTATTGTTTTGTGTTTCTTAAATTTGTAATGTAATGCAAGCAGATGTTTAAAAAATAAAATACTTGAAAATGCTAACTAAAATAGACAAACAAAGCAAAAACATAAAACACAGTAGCATGCATTTGATAAAAAAAGCAAAAGTTTATTTAAACGAATATCGGTAAAAATAGAATTTTAAAATGAAATTAAACAACTTAAATGCACAACAAAACAAAAGCATTGGAAATGTTTGTTTGTTTTTCAGGCTTTTTGCCGACTTTCGGTAAAATCGAATTTTTAAAAATGTGTACATAATAGGCTTTTTACAGGTTTCATTTCTTTTATGAACGTTTTAAATATGTTTGTTATTTAATTTAATGAGTAAGTTTTAACTTATTAAGCATGCAATTTTTTGTTCTCGTTGAATGAAGTACTACAATTATTTTTATTTTTATTATTATTTTTTTTATAGAAGTTCAATATTACTTTATCACAGAATTTTTCTAAATTATCTTCTTCAAATTTGAATAATTAGTTTTAAATAATTGCTTTTTAAAATTAAAGTAGTAAAATTTGCTCAGAATTTGTATGTTTTTTTTGCACCCTTTAAAATAAATGAAAGAGTTTAAAGGTTTTAAAATTTTTGAAAACAGTAAAATTTGAGTACTGTAATTATATCGCATGCATTTGAATTTTATACTAAAATTAAGTGTACATTAAGGTGTATATTTTGTTACCAAAAGCGTCATGAAGAAATGTGTCTGAAAAAACTGATAAGTGACAACTATTATTAAAAATTATAAATGAAAAAGTTTATTTTATATTTTTTTACCATTTTTTTTACATAAAGTTATCATTATTGTTTTTACAAAATGCGTTACTAAAATATAGAGGGATTCAAAAAGACTGTAAACACTCTAAGATGTGGCAGTGCATATCAAAACAAACAGTTTTTGTATAGGACACTGGATTCAAAATCCTTTTTCTATATCAAAATTCTATATCAAAATTCTATATCAAGTTCGTTACATTTAACGTACATGTCTTGTGTGCAAGATTATGAAAAACTATCACACATATTTGTTTAATATTACATATATACATACTTTCTCTGTGTTTATATTTCCTCATACGTACTTTCTTCATGTTTATATTTCGATAAGGAAGATAGACATTTCTACCATTTATCGTGAATGCTTACATTTCACACAAAAAAGCTTAGTCTGTTTCCAATTTGGTTAAAATATCTTCATCACTGTTAAATTTATGAACAAAACTCCAAATTTGGATTCGAGTGAGATACCCTGTATTTTTGACAGAATAAATGTATTGTGACTGTAGTTGCCTATTTAAAAAATTGCTTGACGTAGTGCGCATTACCATCTCTCAAAATTTGACCAATATTTTTTCAGTTATCCTGTGATTGTTAGAGGCTTGTGTAATAAGTATAATTTTGAATCCATATTTCTGCTTATATTATGCAGTTTCAGGATAAATTTTAAGCGTATTTTTCTAGAGATATCTAAGTATAATTTCTCTCACGTGCAGAACTTAAGCACTTATCATAAGAGAAAAAAACTTCTTCATTGTTCTGCGGCAAGGAAGCGAAGAAGATTAATTGTATATTTCTCCAGTGCAATCGCAAAACTTAAAAATCGGTGTTTTCATTTCTCGAGATATTATAAAAATATGCATATATAATATATGTATAACTAAAAGGAGAAGATACGGCTACGTCTGTTTATTCTTTTCTCTTTAGAAAACGGAAAGATTGCTTGAGCTAGTCAAACTGCAACCTGAAATATTTAAATCTACACAAAACATTCGGAAGAAAACATGTGTTCCACAGCCAATGTCAGGGGCGGGACATTATCCTTCCCAGGATTTTCAACTTTAATTAATTAGTTTTTCGTTTTGTCTAACGATTTTGAATAAATAGTGAAATTTGTTCTTACCAAGTAACTTAAAATAAATAAATATTAAAAAGCGACTAAGCGAAAAAGCGACTAAGGATTTTTCTTCATGATGGATGAACTCACCCCTCCTCTCCTGAACACCCAGTTGAAAATAAGTTTTATCTCGGTTTTTGTTTTACTTTCTTGTGATTCAAGGATCAGAGCCACCTAACGAATAACAGAATTTTCTTACATTTCTATATTGCCTTTTAGGTTTAAATGCTTAAAACTTATCTTAAACCTGTTGTATGTGTGTGGGGTGTGTGCGAGGGAAGTGGGGTATGGTTCGGTGTTGGGGGATACTTGCTGAGTAAAAAAAGAGCATTTTCTGCTACTTCCTGTTATTATTATTATTATTGAAAAATGCTAATAGGAACTTATATTATGTGTGTTTAATATTTCTTAATTGTTAATTTTCTGTATTGCTTTTATATAAATATTCTTAAATATTGTGTTTCAAAAACGGTTAGAGAGAAGGGGGGGGGGTGACAAAATATTCCTTGATTAGCTAATTTCATGTTTATCTTCTCCATAGTAAAGAAACGTGGACTATATTTCAAACATCAGGTACATCCGTGCAAAAATCTTGCATCTATCTGGGTTTCATACTGTCTGAGCCCCTCATTAGATTTGTCTTAGTAAAAAGGCAAAAAAGCAGAAAAAAGCAAATATAATAAAATTTTTTGAAAGCTCATTAACATAAAAAAACTGAGTTCTCTTTGAGAGTAATAATAATAATAATAAAGCATTGTTAATTTTTTGCAAAGTACATATATTAGAAATCGCATTATTGAGGAGTTCGGAACATGGAACATTTCTCAATTTTAAACGGGCCTTATACAGTTTTATGCTGAATATATCCCACATAGTGATGTCGCCTACATAAGTTAAAATTAATAGAAATTCACAGTTTTTAAAATTACACAAATTACATATAGTAACATACTGACATATTTAAATTTTTGATACACTTTAATATGGAAATAAGTATAAAGTCAACTATTTTTTAATGAATTTTTTAAGTCAATATCCTATAAATGCATTTTCCATTACCTTTATAAATCGAACTGTCAATGTTGCAGTAAGTTTGGATAGAGTTTCGTTTTTTATGTTACTCCAGGCAAATTTGATGTTATTGATAAGTTCACGTTTGATTCAATATTTTCAAAAATTTTATAAACAGACTGCACTAAAATACCCCAAATATTTTCCATTGCATTCAGGTCAGGACTCAAGGAAGACCACTGAAGATTTTGGACGCAATTAGCGTCAAACCATGCTTCTGTTGACTGAGAAACGTGGATACTGCCGTTGTCTTGCTGAAATATCCACTCTCCAGATGTAACAAGTAGTGCAATGGGTAGCAAATGTCCAACCAGTATGTCTTGATACCTTTCTCCGTTCATTTTATAATTAATTACGACAATGGGTAGGATTCCACCTGCTGCAAATGCTCCCCATAACATAAGAGACCCACCTTCGAAATGACATTTAGAAAAGTAAGGCCTTCCTTTTCGAATATCATGCCAGTACTTCGTAAACCCATCTAAATAATTTTTTTGTCACCAGGAAAAAAAAAAAAAGCTTTTTTCCATTTATCTCCAAATGAAACATATTTTTTGGCAAACTGCACGCGAGCAAGTTTATGCTGTTTTGTTAAAGGTGGGAAAGGTCTCAATTTTACATACTTTGCCCTTCTATCTGAAGTTAAAAGATTGCGGACAGTTCGACTGATAAATGGCATGTTTAAATCATTAGATATTTGAGACAAAGACATCTTCTTCTCACATGCCAATCGAAATACAACTGATTTCTGACGTCTTGAAAGCAAGCAAGGTGTACCTGCGCACTTGGATTTTCCATAATTTGGAGGATCTTTAAAAAAATTATTGACAACAGTTTTTGACGACCTATGGATCATACAACAGAAAGTCCACAAATTCCACATGCCTTCATGCCAAGAATTTTACTACATTCTACATCAGACAAATGCTTATGTTTCGGCGTTCTTATCAACATCAGAAACAAACCGTTCAATGCTTGTAAAACGCTTAGTAACTCGAACTTTAGGGTTTGAAGGATGCGCAGAATGATATACAAGGTGGCCATAATTAAACTGACGGTACTCAGAGTGTTCTGTAGCGCGATATAATTGCGAGAATGGCGCCAAATTTTGTAGGAAGATTAAACAAGACGGGAGACGAAGGATTCCACGAAAAAAATAGTTCCAAAAGTCACCGCCAGAGGAATATGTGGCGCTGTGTATTCGAAAAAGAGAGTTTCAAAAAATGAAGAATCAATACTGAAATAAAATTACTGTTTATTTAACGAATTTAGTAATTTAAAACAAGCTCAAAATGGTAACAGTTTATAAAAAGCTAAAAATTTACATAAACACTGCTAAAGTTTCTTTATCTGCAATTTCACGAGCTCCAAAGAAAGTAACAGCAGAAGAAGAAGTTCTATATTCAAATTTCACGTTACATCTTTTGGCCCAGTGCCAGCTTGTTCGGCTTTAAAAGGTAATGTGCTAGCAATTTCATTGAAAGTTATCTTTCATAATGTCTCCTTCTTTAGTCGAGCGAGCTCTACTAGTCAAATTCTTTTACCTCAACCAGTGCAATGCACCAGCCGCTCTTCGTGCTTTTAGAAACCACAAAAAATGCTTAAAGGTAGTCAGTTAATGGTTTAAAAGTAATGGTTGAGAAGTTTGAGAAAACAGGTTCTCTAAATGTTCAGTCAGGCAGAGGACGAAAACCCGTATCACAGGATACAATCGAAGAAGTGGCAATGGCGATTGTCGACAGAGCACCAGACAATATTGCTACCACTTCCAGCGCTCGTGGGATAGCTCGGAATCTGGATATGCCTTATTTTACGGTATGGAAAACCCTACGAAAGATTATCCACTTCTATCCGTACAAGATCAGCCGTGTACAAGAGTTACATCACACCGACCATGATAAGCGATTGACTTTTGCTCTCACTTTTCTTGTCAGAATGGAGTTGCTTGGCCCTGGAAAATCTTATGGGGAGACGAGGCCCATTTTTACCTGAATGGAACTGTAAATACCCAGAACTGCCGAATTAGGGCTAGCAAGTCACCAAGAGCATTCAAGGAAATTCCTTTGCATTCACCAAAGATAACTGTTTGGTGTGGTTTCACAGCAGTAATGAACATAGGTCCATTCTTCTATATGAACATTACTCCGACAGGACCCATAACTTGTTTTGTTACCGGAGACAAATATCGTCAAATGCTAAACAACTTTGTTATTCCGACACTTCAGCAAAGACAGTGCCTGGAGAAAATCCTTTTCATGCAAGATGGAGCCCCTCCACATATTGCTTTGCGGGTACAGCAGCTGTTACGACAGAAATTCACAACAGAAAGAGTCATTAGCCGCTGTTTTCCAACTGCATGGCCACCTCGGTCCCCTGATCTTACACCCTGTGACTTCTGGCTATGGGATTACCTAAAGTCCAAGGTCTATCTACGGAGGTGTCCAGGGCCTGGCTATGTTGAAGGATAACATATCGCGAACTGTACGGGAGATTCCTGCAGACATGTTATTCTCTGCTGTTGTAAATGCTGTGCACAGAATGCAATATGTGGTCCACAAAAACAGCGGCCACATCGAACCTGAGTTGGATGTGCTAAATAAACGGTAATTTTATTTCAGTATTGATTCTTCTTTTTTTGAAACTCTCTTTTTCGAATACACAGCGCCACATATTACCGTGGCGGTGACTTTTGGAACTAATTTTTTTTTTCGCGGAATCTTTCGTCTCCCGTCTTGTTTAATCTTCCTACGAAATTTGGCGCCATTCTCGCAATTAGATCGCACTACAGAACATTCTGAGTAATGTCAGTTTAATTATGGCCACCTTGTACTTCGTAAATGAGTCATAAAACAGTCGCAAACGTATACTTTTTTCCAACATGAAATACTGCAAAATTTAAACATTTTAATTTTTTGGCCTTTTAACTATTATATTTTAACAGTTATTTTATTAGTTCGTAATTTTTATCACGCCAGATGTGATGCTCTCAAGTTTTAAAGTTCCTAGTATTTGCTATTTGCAGTAAATTCTGCGTGTTATTGGCTGTATTAGCTGTGTTTCTTTACCGTGCGAGGAATCGGCAAGCGTATACACTGTATTTCCAATGATGACAGGTCACTTGCGATTTTAGATGTTTTGTTAAATATCTGGAAAGATACCTGAGGAATTATCCTGAAACTTCAGGAGTGTAAGCAACATGATAGACGTCATATATTTCGCGAATATTTTTTTCCTGAAACCCCACAAGAGGCCGTCAACAAATTGAAGAAAAACGAATATATTTTGGATAACCCTGTAAAAACTAATATTGCAAAAGCATTCAATCTGTAGATTATGATTAAGTGGATTATTGTAATATTTTGGGTTTATTTGTATGAAGATAGCATGTGTACTCGAAGAGAAATTCAGGTTTTTATAAAAACAGACCTAAATTTTATCAAGTGTTTTGCTTATAATTTGCACAGTTTTTAATATAAAAACAAGTTATTTTCAGAAAATATGACAAACAAAATTGTACACAACACCCTGCAATCAGAATTAAAAAATAATAAAAATTGTATGAAAAATGAGCAGGTTGACTAAATATTGTTTCACTGCGCATGCGCGAAATCAGTCAAAATATACTGTGCATAATATATTAGCTAAATATATAGACCAACTTTTATGAAAATCTCAAAACATAGGTTGAAAATTCTGATAGTAATCGTCGATAGAATAAGCTCGAAATTCGCTGTTCCCAAAAGGAAGCAAAAAGATGAGGGGTTGTATCAAATATAGAATGAGAGACACTTCATTCTTATTATGTCAACTTTCATAAGCTAGTATATTTGGATACAACCCCTCATCTTTTTGCTTCTTTTTGGGAACAGCGAAATTCGAGCTTATTCTATCGACGATTACTATCAGAATTTTCAAGCTATGTTTTTGAGACTTTCATAAAAGTTGGTCTATACATTTAGCTAATATATTATGCACAGTATATTTTGATTGAATTCGCGTATGCGCAGTGAAACAATATTTAGTGAAACTGCTCATTTTTCATACAATTTTTATTATTTTTTAATTCTGATTGCAGGGTGTTATGTACAACTTTGTTTGTCATATTTTCTGAAAATAACTTGTTTTTATATTAAAAACTCTGCAAATTATAAGCAAAAAACTTGGTAAATTTTGGGACTGTTTTTATAAAAACCTGAATTTCTCTTCGAGTATACATGCTATCTTCATACAAATGAACCCAAATTATTACAATAATCCACTTAATCATAATCTACAGTTTGAATGCTTTTGCAATATTAGTTTTTACAGGGTTATCCAAAATATATTCGTTTTTCTTCAATTTGTTGAAGGCCCCTTATAGGGTTTCGGGAAAAAATCTTCGCGGAAATATATGACGTCTATCATGTTGTTTACAGTCCTGAAGTTTCAGGATAATTCCTCATGTACCTTTCCAGATATTTAACAAAACGTCCAAAATCGCAAGTGACCGGTCAATATTGGAAATACAGTGGTGGAAAAAATTATAAAGCCACTTGAAAATATGATATAATTAAAAAACAAAATATAGAACATTTATGAAATTTCATACATATATATAATATGCTACAAGGAAGTAAAGAAAAAAATAAATTCATTAATAACTACATTAAGAAAAGATTAAGAGACTTAAGAAAATTTTCTGTACAAAGAAAGTTGGAAACAATTATGAAGTCGATACATGTATTTCATCAATAATCGATGTGAGACCCATTTTTTCGATGACTTTGACTTCATTGAATCTATCAGACCACACAAAGTACTTGCATCAATATTGTTCCAGCAGATTTTAAAAGCATTCATCAAATCTAACTTTAAATTGAATTTTCGTCCATTTTTGTAAACATTTCGAGCTAAAATTCCCCAATGATTTTCTATTACATTCAGATCGGGTCTATGACCTGGCCATTGAAGGCATTTCACCTGATTCGCTTCCAGCCAAGATTTAGTTGACTTCGAAACATGAACGGAAGCGTTGTCCTGCTGAAATGTCCAGTCTCCTGTAGTTATAAAAGGAGCAAATGGGTAATAAATTATCTCCTAACATTTCTTGATATATGGCCGAATTCATTTTGTTATCATGAAAACAATTGGACTGGTTCCACAGGCAGCAAATGCAGCCCAAACCATTTCCGAGCCACCTCCAAATTGACGCTTTGAAAAAATATCAGGCTCCTGTCGTAAATCATGCCAAAAATATTTATAGCTGTCGGGTCCATCAAAATTAAATTTCTTTTCACCGGAAAAGACAACAGCCCTCCAATTTGTGCCTTCGGTTACATGTTTTCGTGCAAAGTGTAAGCCTTTTTTGTGGTACTTAGAAAGAGGTGGTTTTCCTTTAAATTTTTCAAATTGAACAATGGGGTTGTTACTTAAAACATTTCTTACTGTTCGGCTTGTACATGGTAATTGTAACTGTTCTTGAATTTGAGCAGACGACATTTTTTGTCCGCAAACTAGCTTCCGGATTTGTCTTGATTGCCTTACAGTTAAGGATTTCGGTCTTCTTGTATGCTTCTTACTGCCGCAATCTTCGGGATTTCTAAGAAAACTGTTTACTGCAGCCTTAGACCTTCCTATTTTTCTTGCAATATTAGAAACAGACAGCCCAGCTTCATTTAAAGTTAATATTTTAATTTGTCGGATAACTTTTTTCCTCTTGGCATTGTATTAAACAAACCAAATACAAAATGAATGCACGTAACGGGTTTACATTTACCTAAACTTTCATGGCGACCTATTTTCTCAAGTCTGGCATTATGCCAAATGAGGCTAGAACCATCGGCTTTATACTTTTTTCCAAGTTGTTTTTCATTGGTTATAAGAAATTGGCATAATTTATGTTCCCCCTTCCGATTTTCTAAATAAAGTTTATGTGTATTATTGCAATGTTGATCATGCAAATAAAAATAGAATTTGCGTTATCAACAATTCCATTACTTTTTGAATTTTGTAATTTTTTATATCGGCTTTGTAATTTTTTCCAGCACTGTATAGTGTATTTCACCTCTTTTAGTAACCGCGGCGTTTTTTTGCTATTGATATGAGCTGGCGAGAATTAGGCTCTTGAGAATGAAGTAAATTAGGAGGTCCTTTTGACCTTTGTTTCGGGAATGTAACTAGCGAATTTTTAGCTTGTTATTCTGCTGTCTACAGGAATCCAAGTTGCAGTATAAGGTACACAATAACAGCACAATCTTCGATGAATTATAATAGTATCAGATTGTGATGAGCAAGCTTACGCCAAGAATTTCTATTTACGTTATAAAAAAATGCTGTTTGATTATGAGAATATAAACAGGCGATTCAAGAGTTTTGACAGAGAGGAACTAAGAACTGAATATTATCAATATAGACAACCATTTCCTTAAAATCATTATATATTATATAGTGGAAATTATACAACTTCCTAATTTATTTATTTTATTTTATTTTATTTTATTTATTTATTTTTTATTTTTTACGATATTTTGGTCATTTTTAAAATAAAAAAAAGTGTTTTAATGTTTAAGAACAAAATTTAAATATTATATTTCTGTTTAATAAATGTTTAACTTTTTTTTAAATTTTCATGCTAGACTGCTTCAAAATTGAATTTTAATATTAAATAGTACTGTATGGAGAATTTATGTTTGTTAAGTTGTGATTTTCATAAATATTGAATTTTTGTGAAATATTTGTTTAAAGTAAACATTTATTTAATGTCAATAGAGTATTTAAATATTTTATTCAATTTTTATAACATCATAGAAACTGAGAGGAACGTAGATTTCATAACAGATTTTGAAAGAAATGCTTGATATTTCAAAGGAGACAATATGTACCAATGTCAACAAAGATATAATACATTTCGCAAAGAAAAATAAATTTCTTTTAGAAAATTTAAATTGAAAACACATGATATAGTTTTATTGACTTTCTCGGCAGACTTGGAGTTTGAAAGATCATAGTATGTCAGGCACTTCAGAACGTAAATTATGTAATGACTTGCAGATTATAAAAGATTTAAAAAGTACAAAATACATTTTTTTGGTTTTTCAATGAATGGATTTCCATTTAAATTTGCTTTTCTGCAATGTTTAGTTATTTCACATTGACAAAGGGAGAAAATATTTATTTTTAAATTACATTAATCCAATCATATAATAAAACAATTTATTACTTTTTAACATTAACATTTAATTTTAAAATGGCACGGGTATTTATGAATGTAAGAGCTGTTTCTTGTAACAAAGCAATGAGTATAGTTAATCGATGTTTAATCGATATTGGCAAGAAAATAATACAAAAATAAAGTTTAGTATGAAGAATTAAAAAGTAAAATAAATAAAAATAAATATTAGTTCCCCTATTAGATTTATCGGAATTATTTTAAAATTATATTACCATCATAAATTTCAGTTTATTTCAGTAACGTCAATGAGAATGTTTATTTAAAAAAAAAAAAAAAACATAATTACATTTTAAAATATATACAATTAGCACTTTATGTAATTAACTTAACACCATAGAACTTTATAATTCAAAATTTTTACATAATTAAGATAGATAATTTTAAATAAAGTGGGATATGGATAAATTGGTTGAGCATCATGAATATCCAAGAATCTATTATTATAAGTTTTCCAAACAATCTAATTTTTTAAATAATTTTTACAGTTAAAAAAATTTTTTTTTTAATTTTTTTAAATTTTTTTTTGTGATTAATCCAAATTTTTAAACCAAAAGTATAAATCAAATTACTTCAACCAATTTTTCCCGTTAGTTTAAAGAATCATGATAACTTTTTTTACAGGTTGGTTAAAAAAAAACTGAGCAAAGTTTAAGATGGCTAGAGCAAACTACAATAAGCAATTTTTGTAGAGAAAATTAGGGCCTCAGTCCACCTTTTTGCTAAAAAGTCTCATTACAAGTCGTATCCGTATTTTCTCACATAACTTTAACAATAATAAAGATATTTAATAAAAATCTTTTTGACAAAATAACTTTGTATGAATTATAGCGGTAACATAGGTATTTCTGTAAGCGCGCTGAAATTTGTGAGTGACACCTGTCAGCTAAATTTCGAATAATAAAATGTCTTGGTCAGTTTTTTTTCTTTTTTTTTTTTTGACGCGAATGATGGTTATTTCATGCTTTTCTCTAGATGTCCCCATGTTTTACAGAAAGAAAAGTAAGTTTCTTGAAAATATCATTAGAATATATTCACTATTTCTAAAGTTATGAATGAAAATCAGCTTGGCGTGAAATGCTCTGCGTGATTTTGGCTGAAAAAAGCCGATTGCGATCAAGATTTCCTATACAAAAATTATTTCTTGCAATGTACTCTACCACCACTTAAAGTTTGTTCAATCTTTATTAAGCTAAAAGTTTTTATTTTGAATGAAAAAAGTACTGAACAAAATAAAAAAATACACTTGTGTAAGTTAAAAAGAGAGGAATATTTTCATCATTTAAAAGGCAGAATAAATTACACTAACCTAAAAATTGAAAAAAAAAATCTTTTTCATACAGAAAACCATAATAACTGAATTTTATACTTTTGTCGACAGTGATCTGAAAATTAAGTTTTTCCCTAACACGTATCACATTTTTTATTACGAAACGTTGAGAAATTGCTGGAAAAGTATAAAATTTGCAAAGTGACTAACTTTCTGGGAATGTCAAATTATAAAAAAAAAATAAAATTAACTAAACTTTGTAACTGGAGGAAGTATGTGGCACTTACTGAACTCGCAGAATTTAACACGGATTACCACACACAAGCACACCTGTCAATGTAGTTTCACAGACAGACTGCGTGAATTAAAACAGGTTGACTCATTGATTAAAGCGGTCTCATTAGTGCCACGTCACTCATTATTTATTCTTCCTAAGTGGATGTCTCATTGTTTTTTAAAATAGCAGATGTGCCAAAAGTGACATAATAAGGATTTTGAAAGTTATACTGGGTGATTAAAAATGAATATCCCAAATTTGGTGGATCATAGACATCTTCTGAGCAATAAAAGGTAGTGTTCCACTTCACACATTGGAGTGAGTCAAAAGCTATGAACTTTCATAAATGTAAAGGTTCGTTTTTTTTGGCGAGAGATGACGTAACGAGCAACGGGTTGAAAGTGAACCGGCATGTTCCGTTGCGAGTTTATCCAACAGGATCGTGCACCACCCCACTGGAACTTTTCTGTACAAGAGTTTTTGAACGAGAAACTGTCGCAACGGTGAATTGGTCGCAGAACAGATTTTGACGCTGCTCTTCATCAGTGGCCTCTACGAAGTCCGGACTTAACTCCGTGTGATTTTTTTCTTAGGGGATACAGATTCAGATTCAGATTCAACCAAGCAGGGTGGCCTACCATACGGCTTAAGCTCTACAAGCCCTGCTTGGCAAGTTTATTTAAAAAAAAAAAAAAAAAAAAAAAAAATACAGATGAGGCCAATAGGCCATTAGGCTTTTACTGAGGGAATGGAATTATTTACACTACTGTGTTTCCGCTATTTTTGTGGTCAATGATGAGGGTTATTCTTCTTCATCATCGTCTGAGGGCAGGACATTTCCTAGAAGGTGTGCTGGAGGCATTTGAAAGAGTTGCTGATTGTGTTCTAGGAGATGGACACAGTCTATTATTTTTTGTTGTAGATTTGGTGTATGGAGGACGTGGTGGAACCAAACTGAGGTCCTCAGTAATGCCGGTTTCCTTATGTGATATGCTGACGTTAGCGGGCAGTTGAGTGTGTAGTGGGTGGCATCTCCTATTTTTCCACATGTGCAGAATGGAGATGGGGCTTTATTGAAGAGAGAGAGATATGATGGGAACGGGCCGTGGTTGGTTATGTACAGGTAGATGTTTCGGTGTGGGACCAGGAAGTCCTCGGTGACTTTTGGACAGAGGCTGTAGGCTTTTCGTCCCCTGTGCTCCGCTGTCCATTGGTCTTGCCATTTAGATGTGTATTTGTGTTTTAGTTGTCCTCTGAGGTAGGATGGAGGTGCTGGGTGGAAGATGTGTTTTATTGATGTGTCCGGTTGTGTGGCTTCCTTGGCGAGTCTGTCAGCGTGTTCGTTGCCCGCAATTCCTGAGTGGCCTTTTACCCAGTTGAAGAGGATCTTTTTTGTTGTGTTTTGCAGTTTCTTTATTATTTGACCTATTAGATAATTTTCTGTATTCATGTCTGTAAGTGCCACTAAGCTGGAAAGGCTGTCTGAATTTATTGTTGCTTTGTCGTGTGTGGATGTTTGCAGCCAGGAAATTGCGTCGGAAATTGCGAGCAGCTCCGCTTGGTAAACGGAGTTTGAGGTGTCCAGGTGTATTTGATGTTCTGTTATTGTGTCTTCTTTGTTGTAGATGCAGAAAGCGTATCCTACACCAGCGTCAGTCTTCGATCCATCCGTGTATACTTGCAAATTTGGCTGCTCCTCTGCATTCTCTGCCCATTCAAAATATGTTTTGTATGGTATAATTTCTGTTGGTATAAATTTCGGTTGATACATATCTGGTTGTATTCCAACCATGGGGATGCCTAGCCTAAGGATTGCTCCTTGGGCTGCTGTTTTCTCTGTTCTTAGTGAGAGTGGCATTGTTCCCGTGAGGACGCAGAGAGCTGAGGTTGCTGTCTTCTTGTATGCACGGGAGATCAAAAGCAGACACTGTGCCTGAATTGCTGAGAGGAGTCGCAGCCCGTGGGATTTTTGTAGTTTGGGGAACCATGTTGCTGCAGCGTAAGTTATTTTCTTTTCTAAGATTGTGTTGTTCCATATTTTTAGTATTGCTTTTGAGATACTGCGTTGTGAGGCTGCAAACTTCAGGAGGTTTTGGACTGCTGTGTTGATTTCTGATCTCTTGGCATGTAGATGTGGTAGGAAGGAAAGTGTGCTGTCCAGAACTAAGCCGAGATATTTTAGTGTGGGGTTATGTTTGATGGATCTGTTATTAATTTTTAGTGTGGGTGGACGCTTGAGATATTTACGATTCTTTATTTGCAGAACTGTTGATTTTTCGTGTGTTATTTGAATGGAATGACAATCCGCCCAGTTTTGAATCAGTTGGAGAGCTGCGTTGCCTTTGTCTTCTATGATCTTCCTGGTGCGACCTGTTATGATTAGAAGTATATCATCTGCGTACGCCACCACTTTGAATCCCTTTTCTCTGAGGATTATCAGGATCTTATTGATGAATATTCTCCAGAGAAACGGGCCGTAGCACGACCCCTGGGGACAGCCCTTTTTGAACCAGTGAAGGTCTCCAGAGAGCCAGTTGGTGTACGCTGATCTGAGCGATAGGAAGGATCTTGTCGTGTTTATGTATGGTCTGCTCAGTTCTAAGGTTTCGAGCTCCTCCACTGTTGCATCCCAAGGTAGATTGTCGAAGGCATGGTGGAAGTCTAGAGAGATGAGATATGTGTAGTTGTCTTCTTGTTTGCTTAGATCTATGAGGGACAGCACTTCTTGGATTGCCGTTTCCGTCGATTTTCCTGGGACGAATCCATGTTGGGACGGTGCTAGTTTTGGTGTGTTGTGTAGTTCATGTAGGATACGCTTTAGTATTAGCTTCTCAAAGATTTTGCCCAGGATTGGCAGCAGGGAAATCGGACGATACGAGTCCGCTTCTGTTGGAGGCTTTCCATTTTTCAAGAAGAAGACTAGTTCCCCCTGCTTCCATGCTGTCGGGAAGTAGTTAAGCTTGAGGAGTGTGTTGTAAATGTCTTGTAGTAGTTGTGGGTGATGTTTGAATATTTGTCTTGTGATGGGATGGTCTATGTTGTCTATTCCTGGGGCCTTGTTTTTGTTGAAGCTGTATATTGCCGTTTTTAACTCGTTTACGGTGAATGGAGGGGCCGTCTTGTCTGGTGTTGGTGTTCTGGTGTCTGTAATCTGTGAATTTCCATATATGTGTTCTGTGAGGTCCTTGTAAAATGATTTCTTGGTGTGTGTGATTGTTGTTGAGTGTGCCAGTGCATATGTTTCTTTCTTGTGAAAGTCCTGGAAGGCAATTTTCTTCATTTTCCCATAGGGATCTGTTGTTGCCTGACAGAATCTCAGCCATGCTTCTCGTTTGGCTTTTTGGATTTGAAGCTTGTATCTGGCTCGCTCCTGTTTGTATTTCTGTTTGTGGGCTTGTGTGGATGTTGGAGAGTTTGTTTGTCTTCGGAGTGCCCGGACGTAGTTTCTTGTTTTTCGGAGCTCCGGAGACCACCAGTTGATCGAGGGTTTGTGTGTGCTACTTTTCTTCTTGAGAGTGTGTTCACTTGTCTCTTGTATGATTTGTATTAATTCATTGTAGTGTGTATCGAAGTTTTCTTTACTTTTTATTTGCTGGAAGTTAATGTTTCTTTCTATTAGTCTTGAGGTTAAGTGTTGATTGAATTTTTTAAACGATATGTTCTTCGTTCTGTATCTTCTTCTCGGGAGAGTTGGGGTTGTTATGTTTAGATATATGGTGATCAAGCGGTGGTCCCCGTAATTCATGTCTTTTTCCACAGTCCACTCTTCTAATCTAGAGAATACGGAGAACGAGAAAAGAGAGACGTCCGGCCATCCTTGTGATCTTTCTGTCTGAAATGTGGGTGGGCTGTGTGGGTCGTTTGCCGAGATTAAGTGGTGTTGGCTCATATGTGTGATGAGATGGTGTCCTCTGTCGTCGTCCGATGGATACCCCCAGAGTTGGCTATGAGCATTGAAGTCTCCCAGGTGTATCAGGTGTTTGCTCATGCCTCTCTTGTTTGTCCAGGCTTGAAGGTCTTCCTTTAGATCTGCTGACGGCGGGGAGTATTGATTGCCGATTGTTATAATTATATCTTGGAGTGTAACGTTAATGAATACTGAATTTTGGTGTTGCTGTGTTCGTATATGTTGTAGGTTGTTGTCCAGTATGATTGTGTGGCAGTTGTTGGATTGCGAGGCATATGAAGGCAGGGATAATGGTAATCCGTGCGGTCTTCTATTGGTGACTGCGCAATCCTGGAGACAGGCTATTGAGTAATCCTCTTCTATTAAGTGATTTATGAGGTCTGCTGTTGCTGATTTTGTTCTTTGAAGGTTTATTTGTGCTATTTTGAATTTTGGTGTTGTTGTTCTATTGCTAGTTGGTGTGGTTGTTGGGTTTGGGGTTGTTACCATCGCGAACTCTCTGCTGTTAGGTTCTGTGCACGATGGCGATTATGGAAGAGGTCCTGAAAGACTTGGCATCCGGCTGAGTTGGCGCTATGGTTATTTGGGTAGGGGTATCCATCTTGATCTTGCGTGTAGGTGCAATTTAAGCATCTGTGTTGTCGCAGGTGGTTTTTCTTCGGACATCTTTCAGATTCATGTTCTGCCATGCAATATGCACAAGCCGTTTTTCTCTTACAGTTGGTAGAGGAGTGCCCGAAGACTTGGCAGTTTTGACAACGAATTATTGGGGAGTATGTCCTTATTTTGCATGTTATGAGGCTGAGCGATAGTCGACCCACTTTGTGGAGTAACAAGGCTTGGTCTTCTGGGAGGTCTATTACTAATTGGTATGTTCGTGAATTTTCTTTTGATATTTCTTTATGTATGTGTAAATGTTGTTCGATGTCTTCGTTTGTCTTTTTGTTGATTTCTTGTAATACTTCGTCATGTGTGATCGACTTCGGGATGCCTAGTATTATCAGCTTTTTCCTTTTTTCTGTTACAAATTCTTGGGATACCAGACGTGATATGTCTTCTGATTGGTGTATTATATCCGACAGGGTGTCGACATTTTCTTCTGTTTCTGATCTCACTATTAATGTTGTTTTATTTCTTGCTATTGTACAATGTATAGGTGGGACGTTCTTGTGTTTTTTAAGGGCTTTGTGTATTTGTTCTCTGATTGAGAACATCGTTAGAGACGTGTTTGATTTTCTAGATAGTAAAATTGCCCCTTTGGAGTATCTCCTGGCTGTTGAAGATGCTGTTAATCTTGTTTGTGGTTGTGATGGTCTGCCTGTTTCTGATTGTTTCAGTTTTTCTGCGTATGAGTCGTGTGTGCTGTTATCTTCTGGTGTTTCTATTGCTGGTGTTTTGTGTTTCTTGATAAGTGCTGAGACTTTTGATAAAGATAAAGTGTTTTTTCGCCTCTACCAGCTGACACTGCTGAACTGAAAACAAGAATAACTGCAGCTATTGCAACTGTAACACCCGACATGCTGAAAACCGTGTGGGATGAATTCTCCTACAGAATGGACTTCGTGTTTCTGCAGGTGGTTACATTGAACATTTATAAATGTTTGGTATTAGTAATTTCACGATCTTCTTTTTTATGTCTTTTCCACAAATGCGTGTATCTTCTATACTTTTGTAAATAAAGCCTAACACAGTTGTGATATTCATTTGTAATCACCCAGTATAACTATAAATGCGACTTGATAGTGCATTATTTGTTTCAGCAATAAAAATACTTTATAAAACACTCATTGACTTATGTATTCAAACTTTGTTTAGTATGGACATAAAAATATCGGTGCATAGATATAAACTTTGAAACACATTTCGAAGAAAAGAAAGAACGAAAAACATCTAAGCTAGAATGTTTTAGAAAAAGGCATATGCGAATAAATAAGCATAATTTCAAAACATTGCGTTTTGTATACTGAGATAAACAAAACTTAGATATGTAGATTTCGCAAAATAAGAGTTGAAAAAAGATACTATGCCTAGAAAGGAATTTTATACAATTGATTTGAAAAATCAAAGTATTGTTATAAGAAAATATCACGATCTCATTCAATATTTGTTTTTTTTCCGAAAAAGGCATTTCTTGTAAAAATGCATATATTTCTGCATAAAATATGTAGATTTTAGATACTCAATGCTTGATCTTTATAGGACTTCTGACTGCTTGCGAACTTTGAATTGGTAAACAGAAGAATGATATAAGTAAATATTGTTAGGCAAATTAGATATAAAGACGGGATTTGTAGTGACGATCTGGATATAATTTAGAAAATAAAAACGGATTAAATGGCATAGATATAGCATTGAGGTTATTAACCCTCTACGTACGACTCCCCGATTTTTGAAGATTATCAAGTTTGCCCACTACTTCGGCTAACGAGGAAATCGGAGGTGAAGGTTTGCTACAGGTGAGTGTTTTTTTTAATTATTTTATCTACCACTATTTTCAAACAAAAATCTTCGTGTTATATTTCCATTAGGAATTCACTATATATTGTCTACAAAGTGGTCACTAGCCGGGGGGTAAAAACTTGTGAGACGTATTACATTTATTTTGAAAAGACAAAAAGCGTTAAAATTATTCATGAAGATAATATTTGTGGACAGAGAAAAGAAATATCCTCCCGTATTTCAGAACCGGAAAATGAGACATACATGAAGATTTAGTGATAAGGCTGTCCGTAACATTAAAAGTTCGTGATTCTACTTGAATTGTGATAGTTAATCTAGCTTATTGTCATTTTGTGAAAAGAAAGGAAAAATATACTTCCTGCATGATTTATCGCATATTCTCCAACGTTATGAGCATATCGTTTTATTTTCGCAACTCTACGCTTTTTTCTGCCAAATAATTTAACAAAACACTTCTGATAAATTCCCTTTGCGATAGAAAAATAGTATTAATGCAAAAGTTAAAATACAATTTTAGAAACAAACGACGATGCTTGATATTACATTAATACTGTTTTAACACAAGCAGCATAGCAAATTTTACTTTTATAAACGCGCTGTAATTGATATTCATATACTGTCAATTTTAAAAATTTCGAGTCAGCTAAAGGTCTCAGAGCTATTACTGACACTGTTAATAAAAGCTTGAGAGCTTTAAAGGTACTAGGATTAAAATGTGATAAGCTTAGCATAGGTATATTAGTAAATACTTTGCTGTAAAAATTAGATAAAGAAACGAGATAGTCATATGAGTTATCTTTAACATCTAAAGAAACTCCTCCTTTGAATAATCTTATAGAATTTTTGGAATCACGATATATTATCTTAGATCAATTAAATACAATCTCATTTATTAAAACACAAAGAGGAAATCAAATTATAACAAACCAACAAAACAGTTTTTTAGTCGAGTCTAATAATGGTTTAAACAAAAGTTTCTATAAACACTGTGTTCTTCTATGTGATGAAGAATTTCATCCCTTATTCAAATGTCCGGAGTTCTTAACTATGAGTGTCGAAAAAAAGAATTGAAGTTCTGAAAGTAAACAATTTAGGCTTTAATTGTTTGAAATTGCAATCTGCCCCTTGCAAATCTCCTTTTAAATGCAAGTCGTGCAATGGATTTCATAACAGCTTAATTGATTTTAATGTTTCGAAAAGTAAAAGCAAAACTTCTGATTTTGATACGAAACAAGAAACGGCGCCAGCTAATATTACGCAATCGCCTTATCAAACTCAAGCGTGCATAAGTTATACAGCCCTCGCAAGTAATTTAAAGAAAAAAATGAACTGTCGGCATCATTGCTTTGTACGTTAATTTTATTTATCGAAAATGCGTTTGGAACCCGTGTGAGGATAAAGGCAATTTTAGATTCTGGGTCCAGCGTGAATCTCATAAATGCTGAAACGGCAAATGTTCTCGGTTTAAAAAATGAACGAATTAATTCTGAATTATCAAGTATTAATTGTGAACACCATTTCATTAAAAATAAAATTACAACAACAATTTCGAATGAGAAGGCAGATTTTTCAGAAACGTTATCATTTTTAGTACTGCCAGATATAATTGATCAGACCCCTAATGATCAGTTGGATGTGTCACAAATAAAAATCCCTCAAGAAATAAAGCTTGCATATCCGACATTTAACATTCCAAGTAAAATAAATGCATTAATTTGATGCGAAGTATTTTTCCAATTATTAAAGCCTGAAAGATTTAAATTGTTCGATGGGAATCTTTTATTTCAAAACAACGTGTTAGTTACGGCAGCCATTAAAAATGCAAAATATTCTCATTTTACTGGATTGATTTTCGAACGATATAATTTTGATGCTGTTAGAAATGTCTCGAATTCGGAATTCTTTCATGGACAAAAATTATTGAAGATTCAAAATATTTTAAACCTGTGAAATTTCAACATTCTAATAAACATTGTACCCCTATCTCAAGTAATGCTTGTCTACAACCCTATGATATTCAAGCAAGTACTAATTCACAAAATATTATGTGTCTAAATACCGCATCAGTGCAAAAATTTGCTGAAAATATCCAGCTTAGTCAAGTTGTTAATAACACATATTCTACAACCTTATTTAGGCCTGTATATAAGTTCAGTATAAATTAATACTGTAAGATCGTGCCAGCAGTGTCATCTCTTTTGCATTGTGATCCAAATGATCTAAGGCAATGGCTTAAAACATCTTCCTGATGTTAGTGATGTTAAGGTACCAACATTTGATTTAATTTCTAAGTTCATTATAATTGATTTCCACCAATTTAGTGATGGAACTAAACATGCCTGTGGTGCAGCAACATATTTGTGCCCCACAAAGTGTAAAGAGCATATCAACCCAACTCTGCAGTGCAATAAATTAAGTGTTTTCCCTATAAAGACATTGCCAACACCCAGTGTAAAATCATCATCTGAATTCTTGTTACTGTGCCTAGTGTCAAACGTAGTTGGTGCTCTACTAGTGCAGCTTGACCATGGTACTTATGGTGTTATGTTATAGTTGTGAAATGGGTAAAAACTCCTCCAGGCAAACTAGAATATTAATTTGCATATAAAGTTACCCAAATCATTTATCAGTCATCAAAGTGTAATTCAAAGCATAATCATTTTATAGTACCAACAAACCTCCTATATACAGGAGCACTAATTATACAGTTACTGATATATATAACTCAATATACACTGGCGAGAAAAATTAAAGGAACAGCTATAAAAACTCATCGAACTAGAATAATTTTGCAGATAAGAACATGAAATTTGCACAAGATCTTTATTTTGTCATAACTGACATATATTCAAAATGCAGAACTGTCTATTTCTGCAAAAAATAAATCTACATAAAAATATAGGAATGTGTGATATAAGAGGGGATAAGGAAATTGTACTGTTACAATATTTTACAGACACACAGCAAAAATCAATAAGGTATGTGGTCACTCCTGACCGAAATGCAAGTTTTACAGCGATTTTCCATACTGTGGATTAGATTAACCAGAAGTGCTTGCAGTAACAAAGTGTATTCAAGATGAATAGTACTCCCAAGCTCCTGGAGAGTGCTAGTTTGGGGTTGCCGAGATGCAAGTCGGCGTACTGGTGCGTCTCACACATGTTCTATCGTATATAAATTCGGAGAATATGCAGGCCACTCCATTAGCTGGATTCCTTCGCCCTCAAGATAATCAGTGACTAGTGCAGCACGATGAGGTCGCGCATTATTATCCATTAAGAGGAAGTTATTACCGATTGCACCCCTAAACAACTTGACACGAGGATCAAGAACCTCATTTCTGTATATTTCAGTATTCACAGTTGCAATGGTAAAAATGTGTAGGTCAGTGCGGCCATTTAAAATGATGCCCCCCCCATACCATGCTTCCAGGACCTTTGTATCGATGCCTTTCACGGATGTTTGCAGCCTTATTGCGTGTGTTTTTCTCCCTCCATATGGTAACACGTCTGAAATCACTCTCCAAATAAAATCGGGATTCATTTGTACAGAGAACCCGGCTCCAGTCCGTGGTGCTCCAATGATGATGATCTGTGCACCACTTTAACCGAGCGCATTTCGCTGCCGGAGTTAGTGGAATACAAATCATGGGTTTCCTTGCATACAGCCCTCTTTTATGCAGCCTGTCACTCACAGTTAATCTGGATAGTCGCGTTCCCGTTGCTGCTGCGAACTCAATTGCAATCTGATCTGCCGTCAGTTGCCTGTTTCTTTTAGCAATCGTTGCCAAATAACGGTCCTGACAGTCTGTTGTGGCACGTGTTTGATCTTGAACTGGTTGTCTCTGAACATTACCAGTGTCTTTAAACCGTTTCCAGATTCTTGAGATGGCTCTTTCGGCTATTTTTAAGTCTTTACAGACCCCTGTCAGTGTCTGTCCTGCTTCCATTCTCCCTACCGCACGCGATGTCTCACAATTGGTCAAATGTCTTCTGGATGACATATTCCACCTACTACAAGCGAAAATTGTATGCAACTACACGTAAAACCCTTGAAGTTAGACAAATCCTTCAAATTACCCACGTGCACTCCTTTTCAAACGTGCCGAATGAACGGACTCAAAAACTTGCATATTTTTCTCTAGCAAAGGTTAATCCCATTGGACTACGAGATAACGTTAACATTGAGTTACCAACCAATCACCTTCCATTGAAGTTCCCGCAATAGAATTAACATAAAGCACCATTTTATGGTTGTTCCTTTAATTTTTCTCGCCAGTGTAATATCAGTACAATGTAAACTCTATAACTCAATTCAAAAATAACTTACTACAAATTCAGTGATGACTGATTTTATTTAATAATTTATTCCCAGAAGTTAATGATGGTTTATTAAATTTTCTTCTGTTTGATTTTGAGTTTAAATTGTAAATAACTTAAGGTGCTCATGTTTATCAGCAAGGAAGGTAAGTAACATTGCTGTTATTGGAACAAAGATTTCATCTATTAGCAAAAATATTTATTTTCTGAATCAGATGAAATAATTGAATATAAAATATATAATTAATTAATAAAATAAAAAAAATAACCATGGAATAATATGTTTTGTAGGCATATTCTTACTAACTGTTTTCTAAATCATTTAATTAAAGTAAAATCGACTTGTGTTGTGAACCTGTTTTCATCGAAAAATGTACTTACTTCACAGTAAAAAACAATAAATAGCGTTAAAAAACGAATTTTTGCAGTAGAAATGGAGTTATAAAAGAAACGCAAAGAAGACGATTTCGTACTCCAAGTGTGCTGCAAGAACCCATTGGTGACATTGCCATCTACCATCAATAGTATTTCCGTGGTCGCCAAGGTCACCCAAATACACTTCGATCGTTTTTTGCCTTTTGGGGTGTTTCTGTATATATGTCAAAACTATTAAGTGACTCTGACATGAAAAACGCCTTTCAATCATGAGTTTCTGGATTGCTTTCATGCTGTGATTTATTGTTGCCCACAGTCTGCCGCATGCGATATGTCATCGCTTGTGAATTCAAATACTGGAAAAAATTTGTAATATGTGTTGGCGCATTTATTCTTCTCGATGCTTTGCTTTACGCTTGTTTTATATCACAATTTCTACTTTTAAAATTAGTTTTTTAACGCCATTCACTTTTTTTTTATAACCGTGAACATCATTTTGCGATGAAAATATAAATGGGTGTTGTCATTTTAATATTTAGAAATTTTGTCAATGTAACGGTAAATGTTAGAGCAGGATTGTTGTTCGGTACCTCATTCTCGAGCCCCTGCCATAAATACTCATATAACAAATGGCATTCCGTTAGCTCTAACGGTACAGTCGCTAGGGCTCATGTATCGGAAAGTTTTTTTATGAACACTCCTTATTTGCATTTAACATTTATTATATATAGGAGATTGTGTATGTTTATGGAAAACGAATTCCATCCAAATGCTGGTAAATAAATATGTGTGTATGTAATCGTGTACGTGCATGTGAAAGTATGAGTGAAAAGAAAGTGAATCCGTGAGGATGGTAATAAAATCAAAATGTGCTTGTTACAGCAAAAAAATTTGTGGCCCCAGTGTATACGATATGGATACTATAAATATATGTATATAAAAAAATGTTGATGGTTGGACTATTTTTATGAATTTAGAGTTCGAAGAAACAGAGAGGTAAACATATTCGCCGTTTTTGTATCCTAATAAATTTCTAATAAAAAAATAGGGAAATCGAAATATGTGTTATGGACAACCTCCTCTCTTAGTTGGTTTAAATGTATGTGAAAAAAATGTGCAACATCAGAACTCATTGAGGTAAAAAAGCACTAGCCAGTAAGACAGTGGATGATGTCATGATTAAAACAGTAATTTGTTAATTTTTAAGAAAAGCTTAGCTTAGGTGGGTGGCTATTGTTTGATGGGAGAAAAGTAGAAGTACTTTTCTGTAATGTTATTATTGTAAAACCGGCATATAGCCAAATTGAAATTGTGAATCAACTATCTATTGTTTATTTCTTTATGTACTTTTAATTAAATGTTTGTATTTGTCTTTGAATCCAGTGTATTCAATTGAAATATTTTGTGGTCAAGGTATTTTATTATTTACCCATCCTGCATGTATTAGCATAAAAAATGCAAAGTGTAGAGATTATAAAACTATACGTTATTTTTCACCAAAGTATGTATAAAGTAGAAAAACATATTAAATTCAGCCATTTTGGTAATATGAAATGTATATTAGAAATTTTAAATCATTGTTGAATGATAACGAATTTAAGAAATTATTTCAGAAAAGAAATTTAGGTAGAAATTTTAAACGTAATATTGAATTTAGTATTTGTTAAAATTCTTAAGAAATAGAATATACATTACATTTTTATTTCAGTTTACTTCACTTGAATCAATTTTATTCTTCCGCAGAATTTGTCGAAATTAATATGTGAAATTGAAACCTAATAACTGTTATAATATTTTTACTTTCTTCTATTTATACAACAAGAAAGTATTGGATTAAAGAAAAATTTCGATTTCCAGTTTTCGACGAATTTATACATTTTAGAGTGTCCTGAACACGATTTGACTGTTTTCAGAAAATGCCTGTCCGTGAGTCTGAGTGTTTGTATGTATGTGACACAAATTTTGTGGGAGCTATAACTCATGAACTACTGCGTAGAATAAGGTGAAATTTCAGATGAAGTTCAAGTCTTGTGTGATGATTAGTTTTTGGGCAAAATCACCCAAGAGGAGGTGTCGCAAATCGATGATGTGTTCGATTTTTGTGATGCTTATAACTCCAGTTTATGTGCTCACAATTCAACGAACCATCAAATTTAGAATATTCATGATAGTAATACTTTGTCATTAAATTTTGGTTGCAGACATCTAAGAAGGGGTGCCGAAATTCAATGATTTGTTCGAAAAATGTGATGCTTATATCTCCAGTTTAAAATCACACAATTCAACGAACCTTTACTTTTAGAATCCTCATCATGGGAATAGATTGTCATTTAATTTTGGTTGCAGACATCTTAGAGAGGGGGAGGGATGAAATTCGATGATCTGTTCGAAGTATGTGTTGCTTTTATCTTTAGTTTAAATGCACGTAAATAAATTTATTTTTCCTGCATCAGAAGTATTCATTGTCGACAATTAAATGTTAAATAAAATAAATGTCAATACTTCGGTGTCTTTATGTTATGCCCGATAGAAAGAAGCTCTTACGTAAAAGTTTTAAATACTCAACGGTAAAACGTTTTATTTACTTCTGCATAGTAAAAATTAATTGCGATCAATAGATTAATAGATTAATTAATTGCGATCAATTAAAAATATGCTTAATACACTGCATAGATCACTTTCATAGCCACGAGCGGTCAATGAACGATTGGCTCGCTGCAACTAGTTGATACACAGAAATAAATTTTAAAGAATATTAACATTTTACGAATTTTGTAAAAAATAATATTTTTTTAGTTTATGTAATACTATATTTTTCCGCTTTTCTGTATTGTATTCATGTTTTTTTAGCTGCAATCAACCAAGCCTGACAAGTAAAGGTGTGAAGATAGAAGTGATATGTAACTTTTTTTTAATTGAATGTAAGTTTTCTTTTCTGTAACTTATTGGAATATTTTTCAGCAAATTTATCACATCCTGTTTTCAAGTAAAAATTTACCGTGCTTTGATTTATTAATAATAATTCTATAAACTTTATTTCATATTTGCTTTATCAACTCTTCAATCCAATGAAATAACCCAATAAGTATTTTGTGAAAAATATTACTATGCTGTGTTGAATGCATCAGAGTATGAATTGAAATGTAGTATATTATTTAGATATTTTTAAAAAATATCTTATTTTCAAAAGACATTTTCCATTTACTTGAAAGATGAAGGAATCACGTATTTTATAAAGTTTGAAAGAAATTCATTTCAACCAAAAGTTTCACTTTCTTGATCCTTATAATGCTTGAAGTATTTCTTTTCAGTACACTGAACTTATGTAAAATTTTTGAAAATATAAGTAGGAGTAGGAGACATGCGAATTGGATTCGCATTGCATATTCTTAAAATTAAGTCTCCGAGAGCGCATTGTAGAATATTAAAACTTAATAAAATTTAATATTTAGATTTATTGATTAATTTATCTTTTAGACTTGCATATAATAAAAAAATTAAACACGTTTAATTTACTATTTTACTGTTATCAAACTGTTTGTAATTTAAAGTAAGATTTTTACTTCCATAGTTACTTAAATAAATCGTATTCATTACTAAATAATTTGGTTACTAACAGACCCACCCGGCGTTGCCTTATTCTTTCAGAGACTACCAAGAAAAACTAATCCCAAACTCAGGCCCAGTCTCAGTCTAATGAGAGAAAATCGTCCCGAAACCTGTTCGCGGGCCACTCCGGGTTCAAACTTCAGTCCAGACCGAGCCCTTGCAGACAATTTACCGATCGCAATTATAACAACTAAAACAAACAAACAAAAAACAATGAAAAGAAAAAAAATACCTGAAAATTTAGATCGTGTCCCATAATTCGTTAAAACAACAATCGCAAATATAAATTATTTCGTTAAAACGCGCTATCGTTAACAACAGAAATTGAAAAAGAAACTTTTGAAAATTACAGCTGAGCTGGCGAAGGGAGACGAACTTCGTCCTTTCTCAACCAACTTCTCAATAATAGCAAATGGGTTTAACCATAAAAGGTTATTTAATTAGTAAACCGGACGCGGAGACATTTCTCTTTGGATATTTATTGAAACTGTCGAAAATTTCACGTTTTCTTATTTCTTTAAAAATGTGTATAAATTTAGAATGTTAATATTTTTTGAAAATTTTAAAACGATTTCCAGGTGTTTTCTCCATGCAAGGATATAAAATATAACATTGGATGGATTATAGAATGTATATTAGATGATAAAAATATATTAGATGATCATATATTAGATGGTAAAAAACAAACCCCTCATTTTCAGCGGAATAAGGACTTAAAATCGCCAAAAATTAAAAAATTGCTGTATGAATTACGAGTAAAGTTTATTGACATAAGGCCAAAATTTACCATATTGATTTAAAAGATTAAATTTGGATTGCTTTTATGAGGGGTTTAAAATCTCCAGCAAACTTGCAAAAGCGTGAAGATACCTGTATTTTCCGTTACTTAATTCTGGAAATACGCGATTTTTTTTCGTTTATTATACATTAAGAAAAATCTAATAAAAAATTGAATATTTGAGGCTCGTGGGCTTTCGGATCTGTCTTTATCTATCTGAAACCAAATTTGCACATTTCTACGTGCGATGAATATGCTTACCCATCGCGCACAAATAACACATACAGATATATACATCTTTCTTTTAATAATATAACTTTTAAAGGTAAACGCTACCTTGAATTTATTGAATTAAAAAAGATAGGAAAAAAGAAACCTTATGTTTAAGAATATTTTATAAGAAAAGTAATAAATTTCTCATGATAGTTACTCATTGTCTTAACAATAGTTAGACAGCGTTAAAAATAGAACAAAAGTTATTTCAATTAATCGAAAATATATTTCTATTATAATTTAAATTTCTGATAATGAAAATTACTTAAGTATCTCTTAGTAATTTCGAATTTCTATTTTGAATATGGATAAATTGTTTTATTACTTTAAACTTCAAGTTCTTAACGAAATTGTTTTCATCTGATGATACTTGATTCGGATAAAATTTTTATTATTATTTGACGCAAACTAAAAATTTAATGTTAAATAGGTTTATGAACTGATATTCAGAAAGACAAAATTACGTACTTAGCCAGACGCGATTACTATTTTTAAACATATCAAAATTTAAACTTTTTAAAGGGCAATAATAGATTATTCATTATTTTATCGTCGCTATCTAAAATTGTTTAAATTATCAGTAAATATAAAAAAATTCTACTTTTACGGAAAATACTTTAAAATAAAAATAAATATTTTACATTATAAATGCAAATTTCCCCCGCTTATACGTGAAGTATTCATGTTTGGGATATATTACGTCTATTACATTTTTTAATTGATTAATCATCATTTATCTTAAACGTAACAATACGATAAATTCTTGGAAAATAAATAGTGGAAATAATAATAAATAAAAACTGAGCTCTTATGAATTTTCTGAATGAGTATAAAAATGTATTCATATAAATTGTGTTATTGCGATTTTTTTTTATAGTTTTTCCTGCAATGTTTCTTAAAATTATGATGTCTACTTGCTATGTTTGAAAAATCGATTTTAGACACCTGGATCAATTATTTAAAAAAATAAAACAGTCTTATTTATCAAACTTCTCTATTTCTGAAAGAGTTTTTTTTTTGTTGTTTTTACGTCAATTAGAAATAACTTCAGACTGCTTAAAAAAAACACGATCTGCAATATTTTCACAATAAATTTACATTTTAAATGTATTATTCTTCAAAATTTTATTTTTACAAAGAAATCTTCACCATTATTCCGATATCTTAAGTAATAATGAGAACAATTTGGTGGAAGTTTCAGAAAATGTTTTAGGGGCTATTATCAAAGATATGAATTAAAAGATTTGATGTCGATGTAATATTTTTAATTTTATAAGTGTTTTTTCTTTCAAAAAGAGTCGAAGATTTTCGAAAAACAATACTGCATTGTTGACGGTAAAGCAATTCCAAAAGTGACGGTTATGTCACTCGGACGGAAATCATATGCTAACCGGAAAAAAATAATCTGAATGTTTGTCTGAACTTTAACCTTCCTTTTATAGCTTGAATTTTTGGTATTGTTGTGACCGAAATCCGGAAATTGCAAACAAGATTGTTTTTTGCAACATTGTTTTTTGCTCCGTTTTGTAACAGATTACGATATAAAACTGGTACATTTCTCTTAGCAACGACTAAAACTTTACTAAACTGGGCTAAAATATTTTTAGTGGCTTATTTCTTCCCACACCTTTTGTTAATCCCCCTACCAAATTTCTCGGTATTCCTGTTTTTAGATCAAGCTGATCATATAGTTTTGAGTACAGTCATATTTACGGCCTCTCATGTACAAAATTATATGTATAGTTTATCTTATAAAATAACACATGGCAATTTTATTGCATAGTGAAATATCCAAATCCGTGGCAGCAATATGACAATTATTCTTTGTTAAGAGAAAACAATAAAAATTCAGTAACGACGGAAAAGTTATGTGGGTTGCTTATCATCATTGAGTTTTCAAAAATCCAACTTTAAGAGTTTCATATTTAAAAAATATTTTAACGATTCACGATTTCATATAAAAATGGTACACAGCATGGACAGTCTTTATGTAAAGAAATCATGAATGCAACAAAATTGTAACTTTGAGGACAATTTTGTTAAAAATTGTCTTTTTGTGGATCTCAAAATTTCCAGCACCCTGGTTGGTAGATCAAGCTACAGATAATTTTAGCAGCATACAGTGGGGCGAAATCGCAAAAAAAGAGATTAAAATAAATAACTTTTGAACGGGCGAACTGGAGACTTCAGATTTGGACCACATGTACGTCTAACGAAACAGTTGAATGGCCTTGTTTATCAGCTTGCTCAGACCTCATTAAGATATCCAAAATATTTTTAAAAAAGTAAAAAAAAATATTAAATGTTATAAAAAAGTCTTCTGGGGTATCAAAATCTATGTGTTTTTGGATGAGGAATCGAAAGAGTAACATCATCTCAAGTCCATGCGACTAATTGTTCGTGAAGTATGGCTGTCGTTAAGTGTCAGAGATTAAGGGGAGAGGTTTTTGATTTTATTCGCAACACCATCAACTTCTTCAACAATTTTAATATTAGTTTCTTTGGCGGAGTCGAATTTAATAGAGAGATATATTTTCGTAGAAGAAAGACGCGGATTCACCCATAAGTTGTTATTTTGATTTGCTGATGTCTCAGACAATTGCAGAGGTACTGCTGAAATCACTACGACCTTTAGCCGTTAGTTCTACAAGTCTCTGGAGCTTTTTGTTGTATAAACTCGTTTCAGACCCTGGGGGAATATATTACATAAATTTCAAAGAAATAGAAACAGACGCAAAAACAGCACAGTGGTTTGGAATCCTGATACTAATAAAATCCATGATTTTTTGGCCTTCGATATTCAATTTTTACTCTAAATTTTTGAAAATATGTATTCTTTTCTTCTAATACTATTATTGGACCTAAAAATATCTAACATAAATAACATATATATATAAATTAAAAGGTTTTTTAAAGTTTGCCCCTCTCCTTCATCTCTGACAATAAACGACAGCTATAGCTCACGAATAATTAGTCACACGGACCTGGGGTTGGTCTTCTTTGATTCAACGTCCGTTAATACATAGATTTTGATATCCCAGACGACTTTTTTTTGTAACATGTTTATTATATTTTTTGAACTACCTGTTTTAAAAATTTGGACTCCTTAATGACATCTGATTCCAAATTTGAAGTCTCCAGCTCTCCCGTTCAAAAGTTTGCAGTGGTAGGTTATGCTTCACGCTTTGTCTCCAATGAAGACTATATCTGTTGTTAACTCTTCATTTTGGCTTTATTATTTTATTGTTATTTGTTTTTTACATTATGTAACAATCATTATGTTGATATCATTGTTCATTATGCAATCCACTGTTAATTATGTAACAATCGTTATTCATTATGTAACCATCATTGTTCTTTGTGTAACCATAATTTGATTTGGTAAAATTGGGAGGGTCTTCCCAGTAAATTTTCTCTATGCCTTGTCTGTTGGCAGGGATTTGCTAGTTTCACCCAACCAATATCTTCACCTCATACAGCTTAATTATACATGCGAATTTTGCATGTCTTACTCGCTGTAAATATGTACATATTGTTTGCTTTATAAAACAAGACATGGTATTTTAACTGAGTACCAAATTCTCAAACATATAAATACACAGTTGCAGTGCGAAAATTCTTTGTTGAGAGAAAACATGTATCTCTTTAATGACTATTAAGAAGCGTTATTGCGAACAAACCGTCAAAAATTGATTTTTGAAATATTTCTACCAATTTAAATTTCACATAAAAAATGCTGTGATTATTACTTTTACTGAACCATGCGCAGTTATTATGCAAATAAATCACAAATGCAACTTAACGGTAATTTTTTTAAAAAAATGTCTCAAAATTATGGATTTCAAATTGCGCGATGATTTTTGAAAACTTACTTTTTTTTTCTGTCTTTTTTTTCTTTTATAAAATACTTTCTTATATTTCTATAATTAGAAACAGGTAGATTTTGAACAAAATGTTAATAGTTAAGCCTTAAGATGAACTTAATTCTTTTTTATTTTTAAATAATAATAAAAAAAACCGAGGAAAAACGAATCTTTTTAAAATTTCAATGTGTAATTTTTTTTTAAAGCTTTTGTTAATTTCGCGATTTACTTTTGTAGATTTCAGTCATTTTTAGCTTATAAAAGTAAATTAATTTGTATCTTATTTTATTAAGAAAACAGTTTGTTTTCTAAGTAGACCTTAAAAATTATTTTATCTTTTCTTTGCAATGTAAAAAACAAAACAAATTATCCGAAAATTAAAAAAAACACACGTTATTAGTTGAACCTTTTAGGAAAAAAATTTAAGAAACAATAAAACCGCTTTCAAGGGATTGTTTTTTACTTTCGTGTTTTAAGATAACCATTAATTGTTATCCACGTTATAGTCCTGCAAAGATCGGGTTATATCCGAACTCGAAAATTTTATTTTCAATCCACTTGAAATCCGAATAGAAACATAATCGCGAGTAAGTGATCGGATAGGTTCGGGTAAAAGCGGGTTACCCAACCCGATTCAAGATTCTTGCCCCATTAATTTTAAATCCGACTGTTGCCAATATCACTTACTTTGACGACAATGATATATTAAAGCCTTTGACGCGTCCCTATTAAAAACTACACGATACGCAGACTGTTTAAAAAAATAAAATAATAAAAGAGTTACAATGTACCTTACCACCTCACTCAAAACTTGTAACGAATGATCAATTTTTATGAAAATTAAAGCCGATAAAGTAAAACAAAAAAGAAAACAGACAGGCAGACAACTTTATCATTTTAGTAGAGATCGACCGAAACAGGTTTTTAAGGCCGAAACAGAAACCGAAATCGTATTTTGGTGATCTTCCCACTTTTGGCCGAAACCGAAAGTGTCAAAAAATTTAAAAACTGATTAATACATACATAACTGCATATAATTATTAATCAATTAATTAATTAATAACAAATAATTAATAAATACTTAATAATAACTAATTACGTTACTCATTACGTTACTAATTAATTTATAATTTATACGTGTATTGAACCACATTTCTAACAAACACACGTACATATATATGTGTGTGTATAAGTTTCAAATAAAAATGAAACATAAATAATACTACTTTTTTATTTTACTATTTTATAACAACCAATAATTGTAGACATTTATCAATAATTAATTAACAATGTAGTTAAATAATGTAAAACAAATTCAATAATGAATATTTCCTTTTTAAATATATTCATATTTTCAGTTTGTTAATATTTTGCATTTAAATTGATTGAATTGAAGTACTTAAAAGTTTGTTTTTTAGGAAATTAACATTGAATATGTTTTAACCATTTTATAATTATAAATATTATTAATTCAATAGACGTTTAAATATATATATATATTTAAATATTGCTGAATTAATAATTATTTAAAATTTTGTACAAACATTTTTATGGTACATATGTTTAAATAACATATTTACTTAAAAAAGCTTTGCCTCTCCCTTCCTTTCTAAGAAAGTATTGAAATGGTACCCTGATTGAAAATTTTACCTCCAGTGCCAAGTTGACTCTCTGTGCCTCTATCCAAAACTATTTATTTTCATATAAAATAAAACGTAATTAATTTATCAATAAGACAGAAATAATTTCCAATTATACGAATTTCATCTACTAAAAAAATATTTTAAGTATACATACCTCGATATATCTTTTGTAATAAATTTCATAAATCTTCATACGTTTTAACAATGCCTTTCTCATAAAGCATTTGAAACAATTTGGAGTTTTAAAGTAAAAATTTTCTATTACTGTTAAGTTTGCAGATTTTAAAGATCATGTGATAAGCGCCTTTTAAGTTTAGTCATATATGCATTGCTCTCTTTATAATTTACACTCGCATCATGAATCAGTCATGACGGATAATGATTAAAAGTGGAATTCACATCAATAAACATTGTCTCATTTGAGCCGATACAACTCATATCAATGAGTAAAGTTGAAAATTTCCGATAGAAGGAACGATATTTTGAAATACAGATAGTTTCGGTCAGGCCGAAATTTTGGCAGCAGTTTCGCCGAAAACGAATACTCGGCAAAGCTCCGATTTTGCGCCGAAACCGAAATTTCGGTCGATCTCTAATTTTTAGATCCTAATGAAGTTGAAACGAGATCACCAGCAGAACTAAACTAAACTAAAAAAAAAAAAAAAAAAAAAAAAAAAAACTAATAAAAAAAAAGACTAAATAAAATTGTAGCATTAGTTCAAAAGTTAAGCGTGGACATATCTATTTATCTATATAAATGTAACATCTTGGCCGGTGGAGATATAATTTGGTGGATACAATGTAACATTAAAATAACTTGGTTGAAAATAACTGACTCGGGACCACGTCGTTTGACTGAACTCCTTTATTAACAGTTCCAAGATACAGTCATAGAGTTGAGAGTCCGGTCGTTTTCACTGAGGCCCCGCGAACTATATTAATTTAATAATTAGATCGTTGTGAGTTGAATAGATTACCTTAAATCGACTAAAAATCCGTCATTTTCGCGGGGGCTTTCGTTTTTATTTAGCGCTCCAGCAGTGGGCGAGCTTGTGATATTGGGAGGATACTTTAACTTTAATTGGTTAATTAGCTTTCGCTTTATGTGTGTTCAAGACCCGTACGATTCTCGGGCGTTTGAGGTAAGCAAGGGCTGTCCAAGCCTCGTTGCAGCACTAACCAGAAACGTTTGCAATATGCGCTTGCACTTTTAATCTTAAAGTTAGTTACACTTTAATATCTGAAAGTAATATTTGTTACGCTAGGAAAACAACTTAAAATGGGCAGCTACAGAATTAGACATTAAAGATTAGGAAATACTGAATTGAAAATTAATTGAAAATTTAGATTTAAAATAAGATTTTAATATTTTAATGTATTTCACACACACACACACATATATAAGCATATATATATATATGTGCATATAAACATACACATATATATAAACAAACGAATTATATACAGACCCGTACAGAGGGGGATAGAGCCGGCACAAATTATCAGGGCCCGGCTTCGGTACTGGTTTTTAAATAAATATTAGAAAAACTAGACTGGTATTTTTTACATAAAAATTTTAATTAAAATAACTAACAAATAATAAAATTCAAAAGTCAGAAGTACTCAGGGTACTCAGGAGGCATTTTACGTTCGAAACAAAATGCAGCTTTTATTAAAAATCAGCAGAACTCAGAAAGCAAACATGCAGGCATTTATTTATTTATGTTTTATAGAGCAAATATTTTCTAAATTGTAAAACACAATAACGAAAGTTGTAATAGCATCAGGCAATCGGCGACATAACTGAAGAATTGAATTAAAGTTTAATTATATTTTCAATATTTTAGATTTCTATGTAAAATCCTTGTATGAAAAAGTGTTACCAACCCAGGTAGCACAGTGATATTGGCCAATATCCACGGCAATATTGGCCAATATTTCGAATGTCGCTGAATGTCGAACGTCAATTTTACAACATCTGTCGATATTCACAGACATAACTTAAAAATGGTTTTTAAAAAAAGCATTCAAAAGAGTTTTTTGCATTATTTATGACATTATAATACAGAAATAGTATTCTAAACAATAAAATTTAATAAGTTTTACGTTTTTAAAAAAACTTGATTTTTTAATGCTTTATTTTTAACATTCGGTTTATATTGGCCGATGTCGTAAAAATGATATTACGAATACGACATTCAGCGATATCTATCGACATTCGTAAGAACATTCGGACATCTACAGATATCTGTGGACATCCGTATCTGGCGAATTTTTTTTTTAAGTTTTAGTATTATAAAACTTACTCGAATAAATTTTAAAAGATCTGAAGCTCGTTTAACGAGTCTTGTAAAAGGTTTGTGATAATTTTTCTTGATTAAAATATAATTGTTATTCTTTGAATTTGAATCACGTGTTAAATTAGTGTTTGACATGTGTTCTATTCAAAATCGATGTTATTTATTTATTAATACAATGCTTGTTTATTTGTTTATCATGCAGTATATACGTTTTTACATAGTTTTAATATTTTCCCGTAAGAAATATTTTGCAGGGCAATATCATACACTGAATTTTTAATTTCTCGTTAATAATTTACTGATTTTATTATTTGGCTGCACGAGTAGACTATTTATGTTATTTTATACTTTCATTTCAGTTAAAATAAAATAAGTACTTTCATCAAATAAATACTTTTATTTCAGTTTAAAACTTAATGTAACTAAATTGTTATTAAGATTGAGTATTTATAATCTTGACCATTTCTATGTGTGTGTAATACATGCTCAATTCGTTAAATTACAGTTGTGTAAGTGAGTGTTCATATAACACAAGAGAATTTGCTTTATTTATTTCATGTTTTCAAAAGTAAATGAGAATTCACATTTTCAAATTGAATCTGTTTATATTGCTCTATTTTTTTTAAAAAACTAGTATATCCTATGTAATTTTTTATATGATTAAAATATTTAAAATTATCCAAGTGAATGAGTTTATTATTATTTTTTTAATTTCGAATAATTTTAAAAAGCTTTTCTAATTATTAAATTTAATGATTTTGTGAAGGTTACTCTACTTTAAAATGTGTAGTTTTAAAATTATATTTTGAATTGAAAAAAAAAATCACTTTTAAACAAACAAAAAAAAATCACTTTTAAACAAACAAAAAAAATCACTTTTAAACAAACAAAAAAAATCACTTTTAAACAAACAAAAAAAATCACTTTTAAACAAACAAAAAAAATCACATACCCTGGTTTTAACCATCATTTATAGTCAGTTTAAGAAAAATACCCCTAATTTTTGGCTTTGGATGCTCTGGTCAATGGCCCTGTTACCCCTTGGGATAATCCATTACTGCTTTAAAATACTAATACTAATCTTTTATTTCAGATACATGTTGATAAATGTCTGTTGACCTTTAAGTATTTAAAATATCTTTTCCTTTCAGAATCTTGAGATTTTTCCTGAGATGGAATGGAACTCTACAAAACTCGAGATAAGGATATATGGGTTGCAAAAGTGTTGCCGAGTGGATTGCGAATGTTTTTAACATCCTATTCCTCGGTAACATTGCTCCAGCTAAAAATTCCCTTTTAACATGGCCATCAGAATACAAGATTTCTGATACAGTTAGATCCGTTCTGATACGTAAACCTTCTGGTACAGGACTAAAACGGTAAAGAGTAGCGGATAAAGTGGCTGGCACGTGATTGCTTGTAGAGTCGTGTATTATGGTATATATATATTGAGAAGAAAATTTTGCATAATCGTCATCGAGTCAATGCTTTGACATTGATTGGTTTCTAATTGTCATGAGATTATTACGTTAAAAGTGTGCAGTGGCTTTTGTTGGTGTGAGAAGTGTGACCATTAAATGAAAGCTGATTTTGGATAGTTTTTAAGGTTACTGTGCCATTGAGTGACATATTTAGTAAACATTTTGGACATTGGATTGTTCACAGGTATGTCAAAATTTTTTATATATATTGTAGTTTTTCTTAATTGAATTTATTTAATTATAAATAATAAGTTTGTATCTAAAATATTTTCTTTTGGCTGTTTTTTTTTCTTGAGGTTGTTTCATAAAAGTTTTTCTTTAATAATAAGATAATTCAAAATTGAGGATTTTGACTTTCAAATTAGTCTTGACGTCACCAGTCTGTATAAAAATTATATTTAGAAAAAACTGAAAATCATCAAATTTTGATGGTAAATGCTTCTTACTGGTGACCTTTTTTTTTACATATCCATACCAGGTCACCAATTATTTTCTAAACCTTATAATCTTATTAAATATACATAATAAAAATGGTAAATATTATAAATGCGAACTAGCACAGTGCAAAACTGTAATTTAGTGTACATTTATTAAATTCATAAAATCAGATTGGTGACTTGTATCAAATCAATAAGATATTTACGATGATAGTTTTAATTCCACTTGTTTAAATGATTGTACTATTATATGAATATATACTCTATACACATATTATACAGTAGAAATTAACAATACTCGGCAAAAATAATTACAATGCACATATATTTTTCTAAATTGTAACTGCATGGTTAATGTTATATATTAGTTGAGTTACCATACTAAAGGCAATTGCAAAACTATTTATATATAGTAGAACTATAAAATGTATCTATATCATATTATATAGTTATTCAAGTGTAAACTTGTATATAAATATTTTTGCTATTGCCTTTAATATGCCAACTAATAGTATATAATATTAACCATGAAGTTACAATGTAGAAAAAAATATTCATCGTAATTGTTATTATCCGGTAATGTTAGTATCGACAGTGTTTATATGAGTATTGTAAAATGGTATTCAGAAATGTCAGGAAAATATATGACTCAATAACTGAAAATGATATTCAGGAATATCAAAAACAAATATTCTTTAATGTTATTAAATGATATTCACAGATGTCGGAAAATATTGGCCAACATTGTCAGACATCAAAAAGTGATATTCCTGAATATTATTTTAGGGGGGGGGGGGGTCATTTAATGTTGGCCGATGTCATATTTTGATATTGGCCAATATCTTTGTGCTACATGGGAATGCATCATAAACTGTAATACTACTGTAAAATACAGTAAAAGAAAAATAATAAAATTGTAAGAAAATATTACATTGATTTTCTAAAAAAGTATAATCTAACACATTTATTTCCTATTACAGTAAAGGCTGTTTATAGCGGAATTCTACTGTAAACGGAGGAAAAATCATGGTCTAGCCAAAAAAATTCCACGCATTTGTAACTTTTAAGATGAAAGAAACCTGTTTAAACGCAATTTCCTGTAAGTTTTTGTCTAAACAAGTTTTACTTTATCCGACTTATGGTGGGGGACCCGCATTGGAACTATTACCGGGTGCCGCAGTCTTTCTGTACGCCCCTGATTATATAACTTCTTTCGTCGGAAATCGGTTAAAATATTTCATATCGTCAGTTTGTCTCATTAATTTTAACAACTTTTGGTGGATTCTCGACAGATGGCGATACCTGTCTAAAAAATTCTCTCTTGCTTAAATCAATACTTTTCATAAAGAGAAGAAAATTGTTTTCTTCACCGCCTTTTCCACTACCTGTTTTATAACATTTCATCTCTGGAGCCAAAGTGTGAAAAATAGTGCCGCCTTTGATACTGAAAGTTTCTCTTATAGATTGGCGAAGCTTTTGGAAGATGGGGGAGAGGAAATCATAGAATTTTTTATTCTGAATAGAAACAAATATAATAAGAACGGTCTCTTAAGAATAAAATCTACAGATGTTCTAAATGTTCGTTTTTGAAAGTATTATGAAACACACTTTTTAGTGGGAATCCCCTTCCAAATTATTAGTTTACTATAAGATATACAATAAAAAGTACTAGGGTCATAATATATATATATATATATATATATATATATATATATATTTATTTATTTATTAATTGTTACATATTTTATTTACTCCAAATAATTATTTTATAAAACAGTACAGATAGATATTTATTAATTTGATATTGTAATTGAAGTATCTGGAGATGTTTTTTCAGCAGTATATGAAAGTAAAAAGAAAAAATAGCCTATGGTGCTGAGTACAGTTCAATAGAATTGTCGATATAAATTTCTAAATAAGATTAAAGATTTCCTAAGATAGTTGAAAAGTGTTTACAATTTCTGTTTGCCTCTATTTATGTCTGTCTACCTACCTACTGGTTTTTTTCAAATATTCTCGGAATGCCACAAAATTTGGATATTATAATGAAGACTAATAATACATATATTCCCGAATGAAATTGGTTCATCTATCATTTATAATTATTTTACAAGGACTCACAAAAGAATTCAGATGCAAAACTGTCTATGGAAACAATTAAATAAAACATTTTAGTGTCTTTATACTAGTTTAATCCCATCGAAATTTATATAGATTACTGTGGCCCATTTAATAATTATCCTGAGCATAATTCAAAATGTTTATGCAGAATTTTAAAATAATTTATTGGACAAAGTAAGAGAATTCGCGTGTATTATTTTCTAAAAGCCATAATAGTTTAAAATTCATTTTTGACGATGTTACAGTATTTGACAAATAATACAAATATGGGTTACAGTGTGCTCCTTGTTTATCTATATATTACTTATACAGAATTTTACATTCATAACTATAAGATGTTATTGGGCAATTTAATAGTGTTTATATAATATATAATAATAAAATCTTACAACTCAACGAAATTTTAATATGTTATCTCATACATGTGTTATCTACAATTTTAACGCAAAACCAAGGAAAATAATTAAATATTAATAATTTTTATTAATAAATTTTAATATATTAAAAAAATAATTAAATACAAGCTCAAAAGAATACGAATACACACATAAGATGTGAAATTTATTTTGGAAATGTTTCATAATCTATATAAGAAAAGTTTCATAAACTATACATGACGAATGATTTTACTTTCTTGTTTAGTAATAAAAAATATTTTGAATATTTTAATTAAAACTACTATGAAATTGAGCTTTGTCATCTAAAAATATGATTTATTTCAAAGAAAGAATGCTGTGGATATTACTTTATTTCACACTATCTATAAGAATTAAATTTATTTCATGCAAAACAAATAAATATTAAATCTGTCTTCATTTTTTAACAAAGAAAAATTGAGCTTTGTTATATTAAAAATATGATTTATTTCGAAGAAAGAATGCTGTGGATACTATTTTCTTTCAAACTATCTTTAATAAATAAATTTATTTCATGCAAAACAAATAAATATTAAAACTTTCTTTATTTTTTAACAAAGAGATTGAGCTTTCTTATCTCAAAAATATGATTTATTTCGAAGAAAGAATGCTGTGGATATTATTTTTTTTCAAACTATCTTTAAGAAATAAATTTCTTTCATGCAAAATAAATAAATATTAAATCTTTCTTTATTCTTTAACAAACAGAAATTGAGCTTTGTTATCTCAAAAATATGATTTATTTCGAAGAAAGAATGCTGTGGATATTATTTTCTTTCACAGTATCTTTAAGAAATAAATTTACTTCATGCAAAAAGAATATGGGGCCTTCCAAACAAATTCAGACACACTTTATGATCATTAACGTCAACTGGCTGAATTGGTTCCGCCATATTCGTCCGGGATTGCTCAGTTGGTAGAGCATTGGCAGCTTCAGCCAAGGGATCACGGGTTCGAATCTTGGCCCGAACTTTTTTGACCCATTGGAAAGATTACATCTCATATGATTTCTTTACCAATTTGAATAATTGTGTAATCACGTTTCCAGCGTTTACTGAAGGTCCCATTACCTGTGATTTATTCTGTTGTGCTGTTTCAGATATCAGACCAGATGCTATGATAATTAAGGTTAAGTGGGTGAATTGCTTCAGCCATATTCATTTAGGATTGCTCAGTTGGTAGAGCATTGGCAGCTTCAGCCAAGGGATCACGGGTTCGAATCTTGGCCCGACCTTTTTCGCCCCATTGGGAAGATTACATCTGATATGATTTCTTTACCAATTTGAATAATTGTGTCAAAATTAATCTAGTGTAATCACGTTTCCAGCGTTTGCTGAAGGTCCCATTACCTGTGATTTATTCTGTTATGCTGTTTCAGATATCAGACCAGATGCTATGATAATTAAGGTTAAGTGGGTGAATTGCTTCAGCCATATTCATCCAGGATTGCTCAGTTGGTAGAGCATTGGCAGCTTCAGCCAAGGGATCACGGGTTCGAATCTTGGCCCGACCTTTTTCGCCCCATTGGGAAGATTACATCTGATATGATTTCTTTACCAATTTGAATAATTGTGTCAAAATTAATCTAGTGTAATCACGTTTCCAGCGTTTACTGAAGGTCCCATTAACTGGGATTTATTCTGCTGTTTTGTTTCAGATATCAGACCAGATGCTATGATCATTAAGGTTAACTGGATGAATTGCTTCAGCCATATTCATCCAGGATTGCTCAGTTAGTAGAGCATTGGCAGCTTCAGCCAAGGGATCTCGGGTTCGAATCCTGGCCCGGACTTTTTCGCCCAGCTAGGAAAATTACATCTCATATCTTAACTCCGTAAGTTTTTTTCGTAAATAATGTAATTTTTTCTGTTTAACAGAGCATGGATATTAAAAAAAAATCTAAGTTGCAGGACCCAGAGACGTATAAAAATTTTAAGAAGTGCAACTTTTTGAAAAATATGGCATGACTATTTCATCAACATAATCTTAATTTCTACCTTATTTTGAACACTTGTGCAATTTACATTGTCTACCTATCTTCAACAGGTAAAAAATTCTTTTGGGACTTAATACATAACAACATATTTTTTATTCATATTTAGATTTTAAAACGTCTTTTTTTTTTTAAATGCTTACTTATGTTAATTTTATTTTAAAGAGAGGTGTGTCTTTTCTAGCGGAAGCATAAATTGCTTCAAAAGGAAAAATAAACGGCAGAAGAAATAATTTCTTATGCTTCATATCTCCATCCTTCGCCCTGAATTTCTAAAATGAAACATTTTCTTTTAAGAATACTACATTTATTGCAATATTATATTGAATGAGTTTGCGAATGTATTGACTGAAAACTTTCAATAGAAATGATTAGCTATAATACGATGCATTTCCTCCCACCGACCCCTTCAAAATAAAGGATGCTTTCTACGTTTTTTTTTTTTTTTTTTTTTTTTTTTTTTTTTTTTTTTTTTATGCTGCTTTAGGGAAAAAAATACAAAAAAAAAATTATTACGTACATATTCGAAAATAATGAAGAATTTCAGCCTAGTTGGTAAGTTATAAATTTAATCGTAAAAACTCCGGAATTTCTAGTTCATAAATTGTAAATTCAGTCAGAAAGATAGCAGACTCCCAATAAACATGATAGCAGATTACTACAGGTTACTACATACATAGGAAGCAATCACAAACAGTTCACAAGATAGCGAGTTCTAACAAAATAAGGGGAGAGAGAAAATATATTATAATGATATTTGACATTGTGGCAGTTATAACAAAAATAGCAAATCAGTAAAATGTAAGATAAAACTTTACAGTTGGTTATAGTTATGGTTGGTAATTGTTGAAAGTGCGTTGTAAGTTGTGTTATTTGTTTTTAACTGAATTATTTTAGTTTAATATGTGGTGTGTACGAAAGTCTTTAGATAACGTGATTGCTAAAACTGAATTTTTAAATTTGTTATATGTTTTTTATACAGTTTACTTACATATATTCTTTCACTTTATTTAACGGTGAAGTTTCATTACAGTTTTCTAGAGGTGTTGGAAAATGTTTCATAATGTATGCTTGACGTATGAATTTTTCACTCTTGTTTATATAAAGACGACGATGATGATGAAGAAGAACAGGAAAAATATTGTAAACACTGTAAAGACGACGTGAATGAGGGAGAAGATTCAGATGACCGTAACAGGGATTTTGCATGTTTCAAAAAGTCAGTGCACTGTTCAAAACTTAAGTATTTTGTTATAAATATATCTATTTTAAATTAAGTATTGTAATTCTTATAATTTATTTTTTTGACCTTAAAAAATGTGTTAAACTTTTGAATGCGTCTTATACAAAGGAGATTTTTATACACCGAAAAATACTGTATATGTATGTATGGGTTCTGCGTCAATTCGTCGCGCACAATTCATCGCGGAACAATTCATCGCGCACAATTCATCGGAGTGTCAATTCGTCGTGGTGTCAATTCGTTGCAACGTCAGTTCGTCGCAACTAAAATATATTTTAAGGCTATGATGATGGCAAAAGAAAGTTGGTATTTTTGTACAATATAAAAGTAGAAATAAATATAAAGAACGTTTTACTAATATTTCCGTTTTTGTATTTCCGTATTTTTTTATTCATATTTAGATCTTAAAAATATCTTTTTTAAAATGTCTTTGAGAAAAAAAACCCCCTTTTAATCTTTATATTTATGTTCATTTTATTTTAAAGAGAACTAGGTGTTTCCTAGCAAACGCTTAAATTGCTTTCGAAAGAAAAATAAACCGTAAAAGAAATATTTATTTTTATTTAATTTTATTTATTTTTATTTATTTTTTTACGCCTGGTATTTTTTTTCCGAATATGAAATAAAACATTTTCTTTCAAAAAGACTACATTTATGACTACATTTTATTGAGTATGTTTAAGAATCTACTGTTCAAAGATTTTAATAAGAATAATAAGCTTAAATATAGAACTTAAAAGAATATATTATACAATTTATAAATAAATATGTGTGTGTGTGTTTAAAAAAATATATATAATATTTCTTTATTATTTTATAAACACTGCAAAATTGCTAGTTTTATTACACAAAAATATTTTTTTATTGTCTATGCAAAATGGTGAGCTTATACAGGCTGATTACAAATGCATATCCAAACTTTAAGGGCTATTAAAACAAAACAGAAAAAGTACAACCTTGTTGTTAATCATAAACCAAAACTAACAGTTGAAAGTTTAAATTCAACACAGTTATAAGTGTTCAATGTGAGCCTCTCTAGAAACGTGAGCGTTATCGAGGCGGTACGATAACTCATCACTGACATCACTGCATGTGATTTTTTTGGTGGGGCCTCATCAAAGATCAGGTGTTTGTTCCACCGCTACCAACCGAAGTTGACGAACTTAGGACATGCATATCTGCAGTCATTCAGAGAGTCACACCAGACATGCTGAAAAAAAAAAAAAAAATGTAGGATGAGTTATCGTACTTCCTCGATATCGCTCGCGTTCCTGGAGGGGCTAAGATTTAACACTTATATAACTAAACTGTGTTGAATTTAAATTTTCAACTGTATATTTGATTTCCGATGAACAACAAGGTTGTATTTTTTTTTCGTTTTCTGTTAATAGCCCTGTAAAGTTGTGACATATTAAACACTTATAACTGAACTGTGTTGAATATAAACTTTCAACTGTTATATTTGATTTCCGATGAACAAGGTTGTACTTTTTTATGTGTTTTTTGCGTATTTTATGAACACCGAGAAATGTTTGTTTTCGCATCTTAAAAATGTGACTTTATATTGCAGAAAATATTCTGTGGGAGATATTTTCTTTTAGACCATCTTTAGAAACTTTTTCAATATAGTTTCATTTGTAATCACCCTGTATTTTATTTAAGACCACCCTCAAAAAATAAATCTTCATTATGCAAAACGAAAATTAAGTTAGCATTTTTTTGTGCAAGTATAAAATATAGAAATAAAAACAAAGAACTTTTAAAAAACATTACTGTTTAAAAACAAAGATTTTTTCCCCTTTAACACATATTTAGATGAGAAAAAATCTTTTTAAAATGTCTTTGAGTAAAAAAAAAAAAAAAAAAAAAAAAAAAAAAGCTTTTAATGCTTATATTTATATTTGTTTTATTTTAAAGAGAACTGGGTGTTTCCTCACAATTGCTTAAATTGCTTTAGAAGGAAAAATAAACCGAAGAGGAAATATTTTCACACACTTCCTGAAATAATATAAAACATTTTTCCCCCCGAAAAGGTTATATTTATACAGAAATTGTATTGAAGTAATTTACGAATGTACTATCCTAAAATTTTAATAAGAATAATAAGATTAAAATAAAAGAAATGTATACTATTTTGCACTGATAGAAGTTAAAAAAACAAGTTTGAAAAAATATACGTATAATTTTTTTAAACTATTTTATGAACACCGTGAAATGTTTGTTTTCGCATCTTAAAAATGTGATTTTATTTTGCAAACAATATTCTGTGGGAGATATTTTCTTTTAGAGACTTCTTAATCTTTAGAAACTCTTTTTTTTTTTTTTTTTGTACACGTATAAAAGTATACAAATCAAAAGAAGAAACTATTTTGAATATTTACGTTATTTTTAAAAATGAACTTCTTACTCATATTGAGACACTGCTAGAACAGCTTTTTTTAAACTGCTTTAAAAAAAAAAATCTCGTTGTAACTTTTTTTTAATAACTATATTTATTTTATCCCTAGGTGACGCTTATATTGCTTTGTCAAGTAAATAAATCGAAAAATAAATATGATGTATTTCTTAAGAATGGGTTGGAATAACACCGGTTTCGAGAGTAAAACCTATAAGATACTTCCTATTGACCTAGAATCTTGAAATTTGGAAAGTTTTTATAGCAAATGTAAAAGAAAAAATACGAAAACCATTTATTTATAATTCTATGTCGATTTATTACGTGACAATTTCATGAATTTCCATAATCAGGAATACTGATTATAGAAAATTCACTTAATAAATCGATACAGAATTATAAATTAATGATTTTCGAATTTTTGTACATTTGTAAAGAAAGTAGGTACTTACTGAGCTTTATGGTAATATGACATAACGATACGGAAACCTCAGGGCGCGAGTGCTACTGTCCTATTTTTACTTTCTTGAAATTTAGCATAAGTATATTACACTGTAAAAAAAATCCTGAGGTTACTAAAATTTTATAGTAAATTTGTATTCCACAGAATTTTCTAGAAACCGGTATTATAAACCGGAATCGTTGCTAGCTGTTTTCTAGTAATTCTTACAAATTTTCTTGTAAGAATACAATTTTTTTTTTAATAATTGCAAGGATCAATGAGAAAGACTAAATTTTTTTTAGTAGATCGACCCATATTTTTTACAATGTAGTACCAGTTATTTATTATATGTTAATGTACTTCAATGCCAGTAAATATCAGAAATTCGGACATAATTTTAGAATTGTATACTAGTGATTTCAGTAATTTAATTCCCAATTTAATTATAAGAGTTTTTGGTCAGTCGACCACCTTAATTCTTATAAATACTACTTTGACACTAATCGTGGAAAGCTATTCATTATAATACATTTTTTCATTGTTTATTTAATATTCGAAAACTTTTGTTTAAAGCCTTCGCGACGAGCGTCCTTTACAGAATTTTTAATCTTTTACCACCGGTTTTTCAAAACAGAAATTATCGCCTAATCGAACCGCAGAAATGCTATCATTAAATAAGGCAAAGCTTATAATACAAAGTAACTGGTGGGAATAATCGAGGATTCTGAGCATCTTATGCGTCACGTATACGTATCGCTCGTCCCCAAGGGGTTAACACGAGCTTAATTTAAGTATTACTATAATAACTAGTCGGATGTGCCAATCCCAAAACTTTCTTCAATCTCACACAGGTTTCGCATACACTAAAAAGAATCAGCACCAATTTATATCAAGGTCTATCTGAATCTAAAGAGTTATTAAATTCCGTGCATTAGTTCTTGAGATATGACAATTTCTAAAATCGTGTAAATCCTGAAAAATGCAGCATAGCAGCGCCATCTGTTGGGAGATTTAGACCAAAGCCTAATCAACAACAAATTATGTTAACGTCTAACTGAATCTGAAGTTTGATGAAAATCCTTGCATTAGTTCTTGAGATATAGTTATCGTGTTAATAATGAAAAAAGTAGCATAGCAGCGCAACCTGTTGGGCTATTTACACATGTTTTGGCATCTATTTATGTCAAGGTCTAACAGAATATGAAGTTTTATGAAATTTCGTGCATTCGTTCTTGAGATATAGCTATCGTATAAATCATGAAAAAATGGTATAGCAGCTCCACCTGTTGGGATATCTACACCAAAACGTAATCAGCGTCTATTTATGTCAAGGTCTAACGGAATCTGAAGTTTGATGAAAATGAGTGCATTAGTTCTTGAGATAGAGCTATTGCGGAAATCACGAAAAATGCAGCATAGCAGCGCCACCTATTGGGAGATTTCCGCCAAAAACTAATCAGCACCAATTTATATCAGGGACTAACTGAATATTTTATTAAATTTCGTGCATTAGTTATTGAGATAGAGCGCTCACAAATTTTTTTGTCACAGACTCACAGACAGGCATTTTCTTAAAACAGTCAAATCGTGTTCAGGACCTTCTAAAACGTTTAAATTCGTCGAAAACCGGAATTCGAAGATTATTTCATACAAAATTATAATCTCTTAACATTTTAAAAGTTATTTATCCTTCGAGATAGAATTTTTACGAATAACTGTCCTTACAGTTAAAAAACAAGTTAGAAAAGGGAAAGCAAATGCTTTTATAAAAATTTAACTAATTTATTTTTTAAGATTTTTTAAAAGATATATTCAATGGTTTTTAATATAAAAAGGATTATTTGTACTCATGATTCTATAACAGATCCTCAAAGAAAAAAAAAATGTTTTCTTTTGCTTCAAAGGAACCGAAATGATTATGAAAAATTCTCAGAATGGAAATTTGACTATCATATTAGTTTTGTTATTTTACTGAAACCACTCAAGGGGAAATACTTAAAAAATATAAGTTGAAAAGTTAAGTTTTTACTTGATTGCAGTGATTTATTCATTTAAATTATTCGAATGCCTAAGCAATTAAGGAAGTATTTGCTTGTTAAAATATGAGAGGTATTAAAATACTCATTAATAATTTTTATAATTTAATTATTTAAATATTTTTGATATTTTTTAAGTTATTTTTAGTGAGAGAAAGTGCACATTTAAATAAATATTTCCTTCTACTGATAACAAAAAAGTACGTATAAAATATTAAAGTATTTCTACTTCTTAAAATAAATAAAATATATGTATCATATTATAATTTCGTTTTTATTTTACTGGGGGCTAAACAAATAGTAAGTTTTTTTTGAAAATTTGACAAATTGGTCATATCTGTTAGGTTGGTTTATTTCTTTAGAAATCAACCAATAGCAATCAGTTCGTTTATAGTATATATACTGAAAAAAAAGTGTTGATTTTCAGTATAATACTGGCACTCTAGTTGCTAGTATTATACCGTAAAATTAGCAGTAATAAACAGTAAAATAAGCAGTAATACGCTGCCACGCATACGCTGCAGCGCATTATTGCGGTAATTATAATTTTATATTAAATAATAATTTTATATTTAATTTTATATTTATATTTATTTTATATTTAATTTTGTATTTATAATTTTATATTTAATTTTATATTTATATTTATTTTTATATTTAATTTTGTATTTATAATTTTATATTTAATTATAATTTTATATTTTGCGGTAATTATAATTTTTATTATTTAAAAAAATTGAAAACTGTAATAGATTTTTTAAATTTTATATATATACTAGATGAAACCCGTCAAAACTTGACGGAAAAAATTACTATAACAATATCAGTAAAATAAGCTTCTTTATTACATAAGAAGGGGTGCGTGTGAAACAGTCTTTCAAATACTTTCTTTTAAAAGTTTTTTCCCCCAGTGAAATACAGTACTATTTCTGATGCAAACTCCAAACAAACAATCCGTAAACAACTGTGTAATGCAAACCAGTTCCACATTACCTTACCATCATATTCCCCCACGGAAAGAAAAAAAATTCCATGGACCTATGAAGTATCATACAATAGTATATCCCGACTTTCATCTCATATTCAGTAAATAAAAGAACATAGTAAATAAAGCGCACATCCCCCCCCCCCCCTGTGATAATGCAACCAAATGAGCTCCTATGCGCATGTGCATTGCATCTGCACAAAGGCACCGTTGAAATTCGACGTTAAAGAAAGTTTTAAAATGTTTAAATTAAAAATTTCAAAATGTCCTCTTTAATCCCTCTTCGTTTCAAATTCATATCTTCTAAAACGCATCCGTTGTGTTAAGATCAATTTTTATGTAAAGATGAAGAATTTTTTTTACAATAATAAATCAGTCTGCAGATGAGAGCGATTTTTAATGTTTTCATGTATAATTTATTTGTGTGGTTTCTTCGGTTCTTTTACATAATCTGGATGATTATTCCTTTTCCATCACAGTCGGGGATCTTTTCCTTCTTATACAGTTGAATATCCAATGGATCTTAAAAAAATAATAATAAAATGCAGTTCCTAGCATATTCTGATGCAACGTATACATTAACGAATTCAACATATCAATTTTATGTTAATCATAAACAGATTTTTTTGACAGATTTTAGTTTAGCGCCAATATGCTCTATGTTATAGAAAATCTGATCTTATGATTTATCAAGTTTTTATTATTATTTTTTTTTTTCACTTTTCATGTTGGTTAGGAAAATCTATTTTCAATTGTGGCAACTTTCCCAGGGGCTATTTTAAATTATTAAAGCAAACCGATAGTCATTGTTGAGATAGAATTGAAAAATATTTTATGCTTGAAAATTATTTAAAAAATTGGTAATGTAGGCGGCAGTTTTCAAATAAATTTCAATCGAAAGCTAATTTTTTTTCTAATTGATGATGATGTAAGAATTGAAATTGTAAAATGTAGTAAAAAATTGAAATTTGTAGTGTTTAGAAGTGTTGTAAGCGCGATGAAAGCTCAAGCGATAGCGCAGTTTGTTGTCACACCCGTTATTACATTTCTAAAAATTGCCACTGTGTTTTGGCTGGCGTCCGAAAGTAGACTACCATTGTTTGACATCGAAAGATAAATTCACAGTGAAAGAAATAGGACTTTGCCGCTAATAAGGAACTGTTAAATGAACTTATAACAAACCTTCCAAAATAATTCCTATAAAATATTAGCCTTTACATTGTTTATTCTAACTAAAAGTACAATCATTATTTCAAGGTTTTTTTTTTTTAACAATAACACTATTTTTAATAATTTTAATTTTCCTGAAATCCTTTACTTTTGTGAATTTTTTTCTTAAAAAATGAAACTGATAACAACTTATAATTATTTAAAAAAAGTAATTGGTAACATGTAATCAAGGTATGCAATCTAGATAAAGCAGCCAATAAAGGCTCCAGTTCTAATCTTTAAAATTAAAAATTGAAAATCAGTTAAAATGACGTCAGTTGACACAATCATATACATTTTTCTTTTTAGTTTTATCAATGTTAAAATCCATTTCAAGCTAAGCATAACGTCATTTTCACCGGCGCAAACTTTCCACACGTACTTTGTATACTTTAATTTTATGCTTAAACACCATGTATACAAATAAAAATATATTTTGTATTTAATTGTAATGGAAAAATGGCATCAACAAAGTTATAATGCATAATGATAAAATAAACCCAATGGACAGTATTCCCGTGACGTCACAATAAATATGAATTTTTATTCGCTTATAAAACACACGCATAAATATTTTTACCGAAATTTAATTTGCAAATTAAAAAATTCTGCCTAAAAGCCACCTGCTTTTAATATTTATTATTTCTCTTTTATCCTAGCAACCACGGAGTTCCTCGTTACTCTATGCCTCGCAACAGTGGGCGTTATATCCGATTGCCGACATATGCAGCAGTAAAAGTTTAATTTAAAATTACGGCTAATTAATTAAATTTTCGAACAAACGAATGTACGATAACAAATCTGTGTCCAAATATCTTTCCTTAAAAAAAAGAATGATGTAATTTGATGTAGTAGTTTGTTCTCACGAATTGTCGAAAGAAAATGCTTAGCGTTATTAAATATATAGATTTTAGATTGCCCACTAACAACACCGAAAAGTATTTTTTTATATGATAAATATCAATAATGTATCCAGATAAAATTTTGATATATATTAAAAGCAATACTTTTATTATTAGCAGCTGAAGAAATTGCCAAAGACTTCGTTACTTATAGCTACCTTTTTGATTCTGATAATTTTAGTGGTTTAGCGCATAGTTCAATTACATGTCTGTTAAATTTGCGTTTTTATATTCTTTTATTTATTTGTTGATGAAGTTTTAATTTCATTATGGAATATTAGCCGGAAAGAAATGGTGGACTATTTATATTCTTTTAAGTGCAAAGGGGTTAGTCTTTTTTTCTTTTATCGGGCTGTACGAGATAGATATAGATTAAAACAAAATCCTGAATAATTTTTATTTAAACCATAAAATATCTGTAATTTACGGTACAGTTTTCAAACAAAGAAAATTTGAAAGAAAAATTTTCACCTATTCTACAGTGCAAACATTGAAATTTTGCGATGTTTAGAAGTTAAAAATATTGCAGTAAAATAGGAATTTATTGGTGAGGTATGTCACCTTCAAGATGACGTCATCGTTACTCACGACATGTTTTTCCTTTATAATAAAAATATGTATGTATTTATATGTAATGCAAAGTTTTGTCATCACGATAACATCCGAAATACTGAACCAATTCTTCAGAAAACATGTCTAATTTGGACAATGTCTTGCCCGTATCTTGGAAGTTCGTTAACCAAGTTTGTAGCTCTTATAGTTTATTTAGTTTACAGGAACACAAAAAAATAAAAAAACATTCAAAACTTGTCATGGCAATACCGTCCTCAATACTGAACAAATCTGCTCGTTATTGGGACAGTGTATGGATTATAAGAGCAAATTACATGAGTAAATTATATGAGTTCGTAAATCAAGTATGTAGCTGTTATAGTTTGTTTACAGCGACAAACAAAATCAGTAAACATGCAAAATTAGTCCTCACTATAACGTCTCAAATACTCAAACGACTCAAATAATCGAATCAATATAATAAATATAGTGTATGGATATTGCAAGTATCTTGAATAGTTTGTTAATTAAGGATGTACCCCTTATAGTGTGTTTATAGAGATACATAAAAGTAAAACATGTCAAATTGGTATCTTGTAAGGATCTTGGATGAATTCTTTAATCAAGAATTTAAGTCCTATAATTGGTTTACAAGGACATACAACAAATTTTCGATGGCATTCATTGAATTGTTTTGGTTATATTACAGCCTACGGGCGATTTTTAAACAATGATTTAAAATTTTTTAAATTTTTGATGTGATTATGATTTGGTAAACGTAATTAAGAATTTCCTGGCTAATTATCTTTCTCGATGAAACAGCGAATTTGGAAGGAATGAGACCGATTTGTTTAATTTATATTAAATTTCATGTAAAAGTAAAAAATAAATAAAGAAAGAAATCAACATATTCTTCCGAACTGAATCGGAAGGACTTGTTTAAATATAAAGTTGTTTCTTGTCTAAAGAGTAATCAGATGTGAATGTATGAAAATAAAAATTGAAATATACATAAAGTTATTAAGTATTGAGATGTTTTAGATAATTATCGAAACATCAGTTGAAGCTTACTGTAGAGAAAGGAAAAGTTGTTCATATATGTATGTATGTATGTATGTATGTATGCATGTCTTTTTACTGTCAAGTCAGATGTTTAGTTTTTGGTATAATAACTTTCCCTTTGTGATCAGTTTAATCGATAACCCTGAAAGTTACCGATTTTCTAGAGAGAGAAAGAAAAATTGATTTCAGGAGTTAACTTATGCGAAAACAGTGAATAGTTTTATTTTCAACAGGTATTCTATTTACAATACATTCAATTTTTTATATTTTTAGTTATTTTACTGATATATGTTCAAAGAATAAGCCTATTTTCATATGACATATCAGTGGTTCATATAGTTTCAACGTCATACATAATTAAATATTTATTAGAAAAGAATTTATGAAACTACAAACAGGTTATTTTACAAAATATTTTCACAAAAGTATTAATATTTGTGGAAAAAAAACTAGGTAGGAGCATGCTAGACCTATACAAAATTGAGCTGAGCGAGAATATATTCATTTGATGTCATCAAAGCAGACATTGATAATTTTTAATTTTGAAACGAACATTAACATATTCACATTAACAATATACCTGCAATAGTTCTGGTAAAGTTCATGGCTGTCGAAAACTACGATCAATCGTAGCCAAATAGAAATCTTTCATTGTTATTAAAATTTATACTGTTTTTTTTAAATCTACTATTGCTGTAATTTGTTTCATAATTCCTTTGTTAAGATATACTTTGACGTAATTATAGTAAAATCCCCCAGCTGTATAAATAAGAAGTTACGTTTTTTTTGGCGCGTGTAACAGAAAAATATACAATTAATTTGACGATACCGAAAAATAAAAGCAAAAAAATCACCCAAGTGTCGTAGCATTTAGGGAAATTCTATTTTGTATAGCATTATTTTTAAAGGAAAATTACCTTTTCACCCATAAAAACTCAATATACAATGATTACACAAAAATGACATCATTTTCCAGATAAAGCTTACAGTCGTGGCGTCCGTCATGAAATTTTGTTTCTAAAGAGAAACATCGCCAAATATTTCAATTTTTAAAGAAATCTTCTTGATTCTGATTATTTTTGTATTTAAACGCGTAGTTCCATTAAATATCTGTTACATTTGTATTTTACTTACATTATTATTTTTTTTGTTTATTGATGAAGTTTTAATTTCATTATGGATATTAGCCGGAAATAAATACTGAATTATTTACATTGTTTTAAGCAAAAACACTTGTCAATCTTCCATAAGTGGGTTGCACGTGATAAAAAGAAATTTAAAGAAGATCATGCTTGAAAACTATTTGATAACAAATAAAATATCAGTAAATTTAGCTAGAGTTTTCAAACAATTTGCATTTGAAAGTAAATTATTTCTCTATTCGACGCATTAAAATTGTGCGATGTTTAGTAGTTAATAAATTTGCAAAGAAGCGAAATTTATATTATACAGGTTGTTTTCATCGACAATATGACTTCAGCGTTATTTACGGACATGTTTTTGCTTTATAATATACGTATTGTTTACACGCAGTTTCTTTTGTGGCAACAGGGAAGAAAAAAAAAGACTATGGCATTTATGATCTATAATAATTCCTCAAGGACACGATTTATATCGTATATTTTCACGGAAACCATGAAGGCCATGGCATCCATCACTGAGCTTAATTACCTGGTCATCGGACGAATAGTTCAGGAGGCGTAGAGCCAAAAAGTAACCATTGGAGTCGCCGCAGAACAGATTCGCTTTGCTCAACTCAATAACTAGTAACTGATGGAATAAAACAGTCTAAAATATTATTTACCTTGAAAGTAATATGGCTGTTTAGTGCTTAAAATATCTTAGTGTGTAAAATACAATTATTGTAAAAGCTTGCATAAAGATAGAAAATAAAGAAAATCAGTTTCTTACAAAATCAAATTTTTTTTGGTGTGTGTGTGTGGGGAGGGGGGAGGATAAAACAGTTCAAAATATTATTTACCTTGGAAGTAATATATTTGTTTAGCGTTTAAAATATCTTAGTGTGTAAAATACAATTATTGTAAAAGCTTGCATAAAGATAGAAAATAAAGAAAATCAGTTTCTTACAAAATCAAGTAAAATTTTTTTTTCCATCCAGAAATATTTTTATTGATATAAGAAGCATACTTTTTCAAGGATATTAATTTTTGTCTAATGTTATTTTGCCACTGATTGTGATATGATGTAACAACACATTTTTTGTTGATTATTTAAGGTTAAGTTGTTGCAATTTTTATTATTATTTTTTTATTGTGTTTAAGTTGTTTTGTTCTTAATGCACTCGAAGTTTTTGATTTTGTGCTTCCGATGAATTTCATTTAATCTTTAATATATTAAAAAAGTTCTAAACATTCTTTGTAGTAGTGTTTTTATATTTTACATAAAAAAATTGTACAAAAAATGCTTAAGATAATTTCAAACAAAACTGTAAACGCTTAATGTATTACAAATTATTTATCACTCGAGATAGAAATTTTAAAAATAACATTCCTTAAAACAAAAAACTTTAGAAAGAGAAAGCAAATGTTTTTTTAATAATATATTCTAAATATTCATCCAAGTGTTTCTTAATAAAAACTAGGATTATTTGTATTGATGGTTCTTTAACAGAGTCTGAGATTTTGAAAGAAAAAAAAATGTTTTCTTCTGCTTCAAAGAAACTAATATTTTTGAAAGATTCCCATACGGGGAAAAAATTTGACTGTCATATCAGTTTTTTTATTTTACTGAACTATTGAAGATGAAATATTTCAAAACAAAGTTGCCAAGTTAATTTTTCACTTATTTGAAGTGATTTATTTTTTTTATTGATTATTCACTATTCGAGAATTTTTAGTTTCAAACTTGAAACGAGAATTGTTTAAACTGTACTATATTTAAAATATTTTTAAAAAATCTTTGTAATTAGTATTTTTATACTTTACGTAAAAAGAATACAGAAGAAATATGATTAAGATTAATTCAAACAAAATTGTAATCTCTTAATGTTTTACAAGTCATTTATTCTTCGGTATAACATTAAAAAAAAAAAAAAAAAAAAAAAAAAAAAACAGTCCTTAAAATAAAAACTTTGGAAAATGAAAGTAAATTTTGTTTTTAAAGTTTATTTTTAAGATTCATTGAAGGGCGTTTTAATAAAACATAAGATTATTAATTTTGATGGTTTTTTTTTTTTTTTTTTGAGATTTTGAAAGAAACTGATAATATTTTCTCTAGCTTAAAAAAAAAAATTCCACAATGGAAATTTGACTATCATGTCAGTTTTGTTATTTTATTGATATCGGAGGGAAATAATTGAAAAATAATTCGCAAAGTTACATTTTCAGTCGGATGAAATGATTTATTCATTTTAATTATCTGAATGACGAGACAATAAAAGAGGTAATTTGCTTGTTAAAATATGAAAAATTCTAAAAAAATTCATTTATAATTTATAATTATTTAACTATTTTAATATTTTTTGTATTAATTTTTTTAAGTATTTTTAACCTGAGAAAGTTATAAATTTTTACTTACTCGAAGTGTTTTATTAATTTTTGTTGTGAATGACTGTGCAATTATGATGGCATTTGAGTGTTAAAAAAATATTTATTGAATTAATTAGTTTCATTGTAAGGAAATGCGCATAAAAAATATACATTTTTCTTATAATAAAATTAAATTAACACTAAGTATCAATGTATTTTTTCTTTAAAAAAAAAATGTATCATGAGTTCATAAACCGAAAGAAATTGTAAAGGGTGATTTATAACTATTTGGAAATAATGAAAAAGCAAATCAGCCGCAAGAATATATAAAGATGCATACATAGAAAATAGGATTACAATTCACTTGTATAGTTAAAGATACCGGGTGTCACATTATTTGTATTGATAAAAAATTTGACTGTCATATCAGTTTTGTTATTTTACTGAAGTATCGAACAAAGTTGGCAAATTACGTTTTCACTTTTGGAAGTGATTTATTTTTATTGATTATTCACCATTCCACAGTTTTTTGTGTTTCAAAGTTCACGCGAGATTCATTTAAACTACTATATTATAAATGTTTTAAAAATCTTTATAATGAATAATTTTATACTTTACGTAAAATAAAACTACAGGAGAAATATGATTGAGTTTATTTCAAATAAAATTTTAATCGCTTATTGCTTTACAAGTCTGTCTTCGGTATAGATTTTTTACAAATAACAGTCTTCAAAATAAAAACTTTGGAAAGGGAAAGCAAATGTTTTTTGTTTCCAAGTTTATGTTTAAAATTCATTGAAGGGCTTTTAATAAAATTAGGATTATTTATTTTGATGCTTCTTTAACAGACTTTGATATCTTGAAATAAAATTGTTTTCTTCAGCTTCAAAAGAAATCTGAAATATTTTTGAAAGAATCTCAGAATGGAAATTTGACTATGTCAGATTTATTATTTTATTAATTTATCGAGGGGATAGTATTTGAAAAATAAGGTGCAAAGTTACATTCTCACTCGGATGAAATGATTTATTCATTTCTATTATCGGAATGACTGAACAATAAAAGAGGTAATTTTCTTGTTAAAATATGAAAGGTAGTGAAATATTCATTTATAATTTATAATTATTTAATTGTTTTTATGGTTTAATTCATTTTGAATATTTTTAATGTGAAAAAGTTTTAAGTTTTACTGCTTCGAAGTCTTATCTTTCTCTTTGATGTGAATGACTGTGCAATTAAGGTGGTATTTGAGCGTTAAAATATCAGAAAAAATGGTCATTATATTAAGTATTTTCATGGAAAAAATAACATTTGAAAAACATACACATATTTTCTGATAACAAAATAAAGTTCACACTAAGTATCGATGTGTTTTTTTTTCTTTTTTTAAAATTGAGAAAAAATGTACTTCACCAGTTCATGATCTAAAAGAAATTATAAAAGGTGATTGTAAAATACCTGACAATAATGAAAGAATGAAATAAAATAAAAGTGCCCAGTTAAACTGATGGCATTGAGCGCACATGCTATTCACACTACTTGTATATTACAATCTTATTTCAAAGAATAATGCCCCTCAAAAAATAAAGAAATCGACAATAAATTGAAGGGGGGATTAGCCTCTCTTACCACGCTTCATACTTAACCAATGAACCCCAAAAACTAATCAGGGTAGCACATTATCATAATGAACTTATAACCAAAATTTGAAACAAATTAGATAATTTTGCATGAAAACTCATTTATCTAAATTAAGAGAGGGAATTAGCCCCCCTTTAACCCCTTTATACTTAACCAATGAACTCCACAAAACTAATCAGGGAAGCGCCTTATCACAATGAACCTATACCCAAAATTTGAAGGAAATCGGGTAATTCTGCATGGAAAACCCATTTATCTAAATTAAGAGGAGGATTAGCCTGCCTTTCCCCTCCTTTAAACTTAACCAATGAAGCCTCAAAACTAATCAGGGGAGCGCCTTATCACAATGAACCTATATACAAAATTTGAAGCAAATCGTATAATTCTGCTTGAAAAACCCATTTATCTAAATTAAGGGGGATTAGCCCCCCCGTTCCCCCTTTATACTTAACTAATGAACCCCCACAACTAATCAGGGAAGCGTCTTATAACAATAAACTTATAAACAAAATTTGAATCAAATCAAATAATTCTGCATGAAAAACCCATTTATCTAAATTAAGGGGGACATTAGCCCCCTGTTCCCCCCCCCCTTACACTTAACCAATGAACTCTCGGGCTTTGATAGCCTGTGAGTTAAAAACCAGCAGCAAAAATATAAAAGATACTTACATAGCAGCATATGTTTGTTATTATCTTGTATAATCTAAAATACAGAAAGTCTCACTAAAAGTTGAACCTGAATATTCAAAATAATTTAATCCACAAGATTAACATTAAGAAAGGAATTTTAACGAATTTTTCATTCGATTTACCCTTTTTATGAGAAATGTAATAACTTCTAGAAGTGGGCACCATTCATATTTAAGCAACAATGAGTCATGCGCTCAACATTCGTAATGAAGGTGACAATATATATTCCAGTGTCCGAATTACTATGTATTTCTATTACTTTTAGTGATATCATTGCGTTTCGCTCATAACAATCTATTAAAAATATCCTGATAATAATTCATTATCATAAAAAGTCTGAATAGAAATTTCGCTTACAACTTTGATTGAGACATCCTGTATATAAAAATAAGTAAATTTTAACTTTATGTTCCTATGTGATTTTGACCTTCATTTTTGAAATATATTTTAGGATAATCCTGTATAATTGAGAAAAAGAAAAAAAATATATTTGAATGATTTCTTAAAAATACTGAATTGAATTCAAATATATTGGATATATCTATCTATAACTCCATTTATTTCTGAAATCCTAGATTCTCCTGAATCAAAATATGCGTATATTCAATAGACAATTTTAATTAAAAAATATATATATGTATATTAATCTTGTCAATCTTTTAACAGGGTATTCGAAATAAATAAAAGTTTGATTTTAATTAATTTTTTAAAATTTTGAAATGAAACAAGTTGTTATATAAAGGCTGTCTCAAAATCTTTTGCTAAAAGTCCGAGATTTTTTCTAAATATTTGTTTAATTATCTTTACATGTGATTCAAAAATTAGGATAAAAATATTAGCTCAAAAGAAATTTTTCTCGATGAGAAACACAATTTCTAAAATTACGTAGAATTCATATTTGAAAATTTTGATTTGAAAATTATACTTATATCTACTTTTTAATATTTCTACATGTTCTATAGAAAAAACTGAATTTTTTTCACTGCATTTTAGCCATCGATTTTTCAACCATTTTACTTTGGTGGATTAAATTCATAGCATAATTTTTCCTTCATGTCATTAAAAAATCTTATTATTAAAATCTTATTAAAAATGAATTAGAAATTCTTTTCGCATCTAATGTTTTAATTTCTAAAATGCAATCTAAAATATCGTCAAATCACAAGTTCATTTCCTTCACGTATTTAAAGTTTTATTTCATAAATAAAAGAAAGCCAATTAATTAACGCTAAGCATTTTATTTAGCTTATTTTGTTTTCGTAATTGAGATCAAAATACAAAAATGTTCTGTGTAGACATTTTTTCTTTTTAGAACAAAAAAGACGAAAATTTAGCTTTAATTTAAAATGCATCATGCATTTAATGTGTCTTAAATAAAAACATTCTTAATCTGTTTTCGTGACATCCTTTCTGTTTTTTATTTATTTATTTTTAATTTTTTATGAGTTTTTTTTAATTCTTTCATTAAAAAGAGGTCAGTTTTATATAACTGTAACTGGTACAAAAATGGAATGAAACGTTTTTAAGATAAGAATTTGATTAAAGATGGATCTAAAGTATATTTCATATGCGATAACGAAGCATTTGTGGTTGAATTTTGCTGCGAAGTTCATCAAAATAATCTATATTAATAAAATGAATTATTTGTTTCTCCGCGTGTCTGTTGATAACTAGAGAAATCTATGGCACGTAGAGGTTTATAGACTTAGTTCCGGATAGATGAAGGCAGGTACCAATGCACCTGACCTCAGGATTGTTATTCTTTCATCAGATTGTTTGTTATCTTTATGATTTCACATATAAGGAACCCCACCCCCTTTATATTCCTTGTTATTTTAAGGATTTATGGGCACGATTAAAGGCTCCGTTTCAGTGACTCTGAATTTGACTTTCAATTCTACCTTGCAGAACATCTATGCATCAAGACAAACCGACAGATCACAACCGATGGAAAGTAAACGATAGCATAACGATTATCGTAGGCACTTCATTCAACTCAGAATTGGTTCATTGGTTCATTGGTTATAGTGATCGTCGTATTAACGGTTTATAACCTTAGGAGAGAGTAAAAAATTATTTTCTTCTGTGTTTAAATGTTTTTATTTTTATAAGATATGAATAATATTTTTTAAATAATAAAATTGCAAACTTTCAAGATAATCCCAGGCAACACCGTTTGGGATTGCTGATATAAGATAAAATTAAATAAATGCGAGGTCAAGAAGATATCTACCCATCAACCCAGTTAAAAGCTGAAGTCTGGAAAACTAAAAAGGATGATGTCAAAAATTAAAAGAGAACTTCTAGAAAAAGGCTCAGTATATGTCACTTGGTTATGTGATAATAGAGAAAGTAGAAGTACTTTTCTAACATGGTATTTTTGTATATTTTGGCTGATGGCCATTTTGAGCTCATATAGCTTGTCGTTTAGTGATCTGTAACTGACTATGTTCATCTTTTTTTTTTAGTGTTTGGGATCGTTAGAAGTTTATCGTAATCATTTTAAACATTTTGTGGTTTTATTACGCTTAATCCTTTCTTTACGATTTCGACTAGCTGTTCCGTGATAAGTAGTATAACTTACAATTTCAAAAGATAGGCGCTACAAAAGCAGGAAAAAATAATCAATTTAATTTATTTTTCTTTTGTTTTCGTTCTAAGAAAAATCTGCACTTTGTATAGATGATATACAAGAAATGCATTGTAAGAAGTTGAAATGTCAGTGTCAGAGAAAGAAAAACGTATATATGTGTGTTTACAATAACTGTGAAATTAGATTATCATTTGATCGGCGAATTATCAATCTTTACTTACTTGATACAATCTTAGACAAAGGATTTTTGTTTCATTTCTGTTGCTTTTCTTTAATTATTTAGACACAATTTTTCATTCATATTTTAGTTACATTTGAAAATATCATAAAGTTGTTGCCATGATTTTTCCATCTTTTGTTGAGATTCGGCTATACAAATGTATTCTATTGCAATGATTCATAATGTAGCGGAAAGGAGAAATATATTAAAGCAGAATTATAAAGAAAAAGTAGTTAATAAAACTTCTGGAAATTTGTTGAGTTTAAAATCGCCTAGAAACAAAACCTTCAAAATAAATCTAATATGATTTTTGTTATATTCTATGTTTTTTTTATTGTTTTATATTAAGATACATTTACCAATAAATACCTATATAATAGTAAAATGTAAAGAACGAATCTTTTGAATTGCTTATATAGCATGAACACAAACTCTGAATAACTTAATGTAAATAAAGAAAAAAAAAACAAATGAAATAAATTGAGAGCGATTAAAATATTTTTTATTACAAAATAAAATATTTTTTTTGAGTTAAATTAGATATATATATCTAGAATTAAAACGCGATATTGTGTAATTATCGTGAAATTTAAAAATTTAAGAAAGAAAAGTATTTTTCTTTCTTTTTTATCTTTTTATATATTTTTAAGAATTTTTTTGAGGCACTTTTGTTATAAGTACAATTTTGAAAAGATGAATATGGTATTTTGATCCAGTTTAATATATATATATTTAGTTCTCTACATACACCAAAGAAAATAACTCTCATGTGCAGATCTTAAGAATTTAACTAGTGAGAAGAATTCAACTTTACTTCATATTCCTTAGGGAGTGAAGTGAAAAAGATACACTCCATACTTTTCTAATAAAATCACGAAAGCTAAAAAAAATCAGTACTTTTTTCGAACGAACATTTAGAAAAACCAATAGGAGAAGATACTGTTAAGTTTGTTTCTCTTTTTTACCCCTTAGAAAATAGTAGGATTGTTTGAGTTAGTCAAGCTGAAAACCGAAATGAAACATTAAAGTCTGTACAAAACATCCAAAAGAATGTATGGGTTTTGTCTGGGATAAATTGCTAGAAAGAATAAAGAACACCGATAACAGAATTTTTCGAAAAATTATCGAAAGAAAAGTATTTTTTTATATTCCTACCAAATACATTTTAAAATCCAATCTTCTTTTTCTTGAAAAGTACAAACAGTAGAATCTGTATTTTTTCTAGAAATTTGAAACTAATAAAACCTTTTAATTTTTTAATGGTTTTTAGGATATCTATTGCTGAAACTATTCACATTGTAATCTATTTAAAATAATCTTTGATTGGTTGAATGTATTTAGAATTCTATAGAAACATTAACACAAAAAATTACTTTAGGTAAAAACAAATAAGAAAAAAGGTATCACACATAGGTTATGATACATTTTTCTTCATTATTGTTAGACTATTGTAGCGAAATCTTCATTTCCATCAAATGTTCATATTCAAACATTTAAATTTTTTATTATAGACTGAGTGGCCAAATTATTATGACGGCTTGACACTTATAAGCAGATCAGCCATAACTTAACGTTCTTGCCGCTAGAGGGCGAAATAGCTATAAAAAGGGAATACAGGACAAGTGAAATATCAGTTGCACTGTGTTGCTTACGAAGAAAAGGGCAAAAAACGTGATTTTACCGAGTTTAAACACGGGATGATTGTAGGCGGTCGAAGCGTCGGAACCAGTATCAGCAAAACAGCTGCACTTTTGAAGTGTTCAAGAGAAGCAGTTATTAATGTTTATAGAGAGTGGACTACCAAGCAAAGAACCGGGTTTCAACGTCAGGCTTGTGGTCGTCACAGGCTACTGAATGCCCTATCTGAAAGGAGACTTGCTAGAGTTGTCCAGTCGAACAGAAGAGCAACAGTACGTCAAATTGCGGTGAATCTTAATCGAGGAGAAACTGCGAAAGTCTCTGAACGAATTGTTCGCCGCATATTACACCGTATAGGCTATAGAAGACGACGACCTGTTTGAAAGCCTCTATTGTCTGCCTTGAACAAAAGCCTCCAGTTCGCAAAGGAGCACTAGGATTGGACAGTAGATGACTAGAAAAGGGTCATGTGATCCGATGAATCGTGTTTTCAATTACATCATGCCGATGGCAAGAGGCTAATATGGAGAAAACAGCACGAAAGCAACTGCATTGCCACAACACTTCAAGTTGGTGGAGGCAATATGATAGTTTGGGGGACGTTTTCTTGGTATTGTATGAGTCCTTTTATTCCTGCAGAACAACGTCTGAATGCTCAAGGGTATTTAAGTATTATCGCAGATCAAGTACATTCTGTTATGTTAATGGTGTACCTTGCCGGAGATGGATAGTTCCAACAGGACAATGATCCCTGTCATAAAGCTGGCATTGTCTACAGATGGTTCGAAGAGCATGACAGAGATTTTCCCTTGATTAGTTGGCCTGCATTATCACCATATCTCAATCCAATTGAGAATCAGTGGGATGACATTGAACGGGGCATCAGGGATCTGGATCCAGTACCATCAAATCTTAAGGAAGTGCAAAGTGCAGGCAGACTTCGGAGCGGTCTCTATTAAAAGAGACAAAATCAAAATTTTGTCCACCACTATTTACTACGAAAATTTTTGGTTTAGACTTATCTTGCATATGTCGTAGAAACACACTTTGTGAAGAGCTTTTTCTTGCAAAAGTTGTAGAAATCTACCGCCAAAATAATTAATAATTTTACCGGTGGACCGCTCCGAGGCCTCAGCAGGTCATCGGATATGGTCTCAATTTCTTCATACCACCTACCAATATCCCATAGAGTCTATGCCAAGAAGAATACATTCAGTATTAAGGACAACAGGTGGTCCAACATTGTATTGAGGGAGTGATCATAATAATTTGGCCACTCACAAGGGGACCGACAAACATGATGTGCTCAGATTTTGATTATTTTAAAGTATGTTGTAGTGCTCATACCGATAACTATTGAGGTCAAAGGTTTCCTTCAAATGGGCCTTAGTTTTTGAGAAATTTGGGGTTAAAATTCAGCATGCATTTCAAATACCCATTATTTTTTTGTTTCCGTATGTGGATTTTGTGGCGCTGAGGTAGAGTTCGCGTTTGCTACACAGGAGATCTTGGGTTCGATCCCATCTAGTGACGTTCTTCCTTTTTAGTTAATACTGTATTTTTGACACGTTACAAGTTTTAAGCACCTCAATTATGCAGCTGTGAACTTTTTTGTATTTAGAAAAAAAATTACGTTTATGAATTTTTCATGAAATTTATAAACTGGTATTTCTGTTGAAGAATGTCCTAATTTATGAACAAATTTATGCCTAGGTATGTCATCTTTTTTAAAACTGACTATTATTGTTTCCGTTTATATATATATTTACCTAAATTATGAAATTATATATATATTTGCATTTTCTATGAAAAATGTATTTAATTATATTTAAAAAAATGTATTTTACAGTTGACTAAATATTTAAGTATAACGTCGATAGTATTTTTATTTGTTAGAATGAAAAAAAAGTTCGAAATGATCTATAAACTTTACAAGAAAAGTAGTATATAGGTGACATTAAAAATTTACGTTTCGTAAAAATACGTTTGGAAAATTCGACGTGAAAAATATTTTGTAAAAGTTACGCAAAAAAAAAAAAAAAAGAGAGAGAGAGAGAAATCTTTATTTAAAATTTCATAAAATTAAAAGAATAACTAAAAGTATTATTTCAGAATTGTGCTAAAGATATAAAAAGGTAAATAATAATAAATTTTAAAAAATCTAGACATAAATTAGTTTGTATTTTTGTTAATAAAATTTTAGTTTAAAAATTGCAGAAAAAATATAAATTTTCATAAAAAATTAAAAAATGTAAATGTAATTTATTTGGAAAATATCAAAACGTTCAAAGCTTCAGAATTCATAATTCTGCTTAAAACTTGTAACATGCCAAAAATATAAATTAAATTAAAAAAGAAAAAAAGGTCAAGGTGGAATCGAACCCGTGATCTCCTGTTTAGTAAGTACGAACTCTACCTCAGCGCCACGAAGCCCACACACTGAAGCTCAAACTAATTGGTATTTAAAACGCTTGCTGAACTTTAACCCCAAATTTCTCAAAAACTAGGTCCCATTTGAAGGACACATTTCACCTGAATATTTAGGAGAAAGGCCTCCTTATCATAGTATCAGGCCTCACAATCAGCAAGTTTCCTATGACCGCATGGTTGTCCTGCTACTAGCGCCATCAATCGTCAGTAATAGGAGTATTTACGACACGAAATAACACGAAATTTTTCCACAGCTCCATTTGTTCTATGCATTTGCTTATGAACTATCATCGGTAGTATCCACCAGGCGGCGATACTTTCCGGAGAAAGTCAATCAATAAGTTGGCAATTACCGCGGACATTTTCTCCCATAGACTTTTTCCGGATTGTCAAGTCTGATCTATGATTAGGGAGTCTTGGTTAGGAGTATGACTCTTAAAACATACTTTAAAATCATCAGAATCTGTGCGCATCATGTTTGTTTGGCGGTCCCCTTGTCAGTGTATATTATATACCAGGTGACAAGAACAAAACGCCTCAATTTGAAAATTTAATAATTCATTAACTATAACAAATATGAAGATGAAATAAGTGACATTTATATCTGGCACCTTTTAAATTTTATATGCTGTATTTTTAAAAACAGTTCGCAATTTCGTCAATAGTTGGCGCAACAGCATCTCATACATTAAAAATGCTCAAATAAATTTCAAAATTCAAGATTTTTTTCGGGTTTTAATCGCTAAATAGAGTAAATAATAAAACTTGAGAGAGTGTTAATGCAATTTTAAATGTTAGTTTGAGACTTCTTACAATTTGAAACAGTACAGTGCCCTGTATTGATGAAAATTTCAACTGTTTTTAAAATTACAGCATATGAAATTTAAGAGTTACCAGATATAAGTAATTTTTTTATCATTTTCATATTGCGCTTATTACTTGTCACCCTGTATATATATTCAGGGTTGGCAAGTTTTTGACGCATGACAGTTTTTACCGGTTTTAACCATGGTTTTTACCGTCATGTCAAAAACCTCCTTGTCAAAAATGTCAAAAACTGTCAAAAACCCATTTTTTAGTAGTTTGTTTTTACATTTTTTTTCATTCTATCTTTAATATTAAGTTGTTTTACATAAAATATTCAGTATCAAAAAGACTTTGAAGTATATTTATCCATCCAAGAAAAACAAAAAAGAATTGCATTAGAATAATACGTGTACATCTCTGTTAGAAGATCTCTACAATATACAAAGACTAAAAAAATTCGATTTTTTGAAGAAATCCTGTAACATATAAGTATTAGATTAAACAATGTGTATAATTTCGGTACAATTTATTGCATTGTTGAAAACAGAACTTTAAGATTCTACTTATTGAAGTGCAAATGAAAATCACCACAATTGCATTTATGAATACATAAGATATGCATTTTAAAATATTATATCTAAGAATATTCAAATTTATTCACTGCCAGTCTATGCTTAACATCTAATGTTATACAATGTAACAGCATTTTTGCATAATCTATATTAGTGAAGATTACGACAAATATTGTTCTTTTCTTTTAATCTTGTATTTTTAAATATTTTCCATATTAAGAAATGATCTTCTTTTAAATAAACTTAACAAATGTAATTGTAAATAATAATAATAACAAGAACAACAAGGTAAAATCAATTTAGAAATGTATTGTATGCTACCTTACACCATAAATTGGAGGACAATCGAAAATGATACTTTTTTGACGGAATAAACCGGTAAAAACACGGTTTTTACCACTGTCATGTCAAAAACCAGTTTTTGACGTCAAAAACCCAACCCTGATATATATATATATATGTGTCACGATTTAACTTGTATCACCATAACTTTTGTAGAATCATTATTCAGGCAATGGCTTCCTCCGAGGAATTTGCAGTCGGGCGCTGAGAATTCACTTCATAGTGCGCGTATAGAATGCAAATAAGAGACAGTCCGTTCCAGTTCACTTTTTATTCGAAGTAAAAGAAAATGGCCATGCTTTACTAATTACGAAGCTAAATCCATACATGATGATTTTAATACCGTGAAGAAACTTGGTGACTTAATTTAATAATTAAGAAGACATTTTTTGTTCTTAAAGGCAGTTGTTTTTTCTATCTATCGGCAGCCAAGGAGATTATTCCATGATCGTGAAGTACGCGACGGGGTTACATGTACAACCGGATCCAGGAGCAATCTGATGCTGACGCGGGAAACTCCACGTATATCTATTATCTATCGCCCCAGAATACATTTTCATTAAACAGTCTTTCGACCAATCAGCGCTATAGGACTAATTTCTCCGGCGCTCTGATTTCGAAGCTATAAGATCGTATTCTGAAAAAAAAAACGCGGGAAAACAATACTTCTAGAACATTACCGAAATCTAATTCCTTCGAATAAATAAGAAGAGAAGAAAGAGAAAAAAAATACGTAGGTTTTATCGAGCATGGGCTAGATGCCAAGATAATATTTTACATTGAGACTGAAGATAGCTTTCATAATTTTGAGAAGAATATTGTTTTGTCAGAAAACATAGGGAAATAAAAATAAAATAAATAAAAATATATAGGTTGTTATTTCAAGAGAGTTAAAATATTTTTAGCTGGGAGATTGATGTTTAAAAGAATTAAATTCTAGGATGCATTTATTTAATGAAACAAAAGTGCATATTTTAATAGAACAGCGCGATCAGAGCCATTTTTTTAAGAGAATGAATTTAGAATAAAGTATTTTTAGCACGGTGGAATTTTGACTATCGAAATACTGGAACGAGAAAATAATTTAGAATAATGGCATTTACACAGAACTATAGTTTTGATGAGGCCAACGGCGAAATTTTTTTAAATTTGTTTCATATATATATATATATATATATATGTAAGAAGATTTACCTACGGAAACAAAAACACATTTCATAGAGGAATTATTAGTAATAAAGAAAATTGATGAATTAGTTAATAAATTAGATAATTACAAAACAGCACGAAGGGTTTACAATAAACAATCAGTCAAGGATACAAGCAGCGATTTTGATGACAGAAGATCGAGAATGGCTGACTACGCCAATTCGAAAAGACGCCAAGTTAATAATAGGCATTATGTAGGTCACGAAAGCAAAGAGTCGCATATAATCTGTTTTGCGTGTGGCAACCCTGGTCACGTGAGTGCAAAATGTACCATGGCGAAAAATACAGAACAAAAATATTCAAATTTTTACCCGCAACATAATAAAAATTGGCGAGAAACAAAATACTAAAATGAGACCCAAAACACGCAAAGAAAAATAGTTAATACGGGAATGTTAAATGGTAAAAAAAGAAGAATATTAGATATTAGCGGAATAAAAACAAACGTAATAATCGATACAGGAAGCGATATTTCAATCGCCAGTTAAAGATATCATACTGCAATAAACGCGCCAAAACTAACCAACGACAATATATCTATATCAGGCATAGGTGAAAAAGAAATTATGCCAACAGGTTTTTTCTGGCATAAAATCTACGTGGACAATACAGAAATCCAGTATAAATTTTACGTGGTACAAGAGACGGACTGCGACTTAATAATAGGTAGAAAAGCAGTTGAAGGCATGACGTTAAAAGTAACGGAAGAGCGTGTTAGAATAATAAGAGGCAACACAGTAAGAGTGGATACATTAAAATCACCGAAATACCGACAAAAATTGATAAAGCAAGTATAAAAAAACATAATCGAGGTTGGGAAGATATGGTTAATATTGACTGCGTAAATGACGAGGCGAATTTGACTCATATTACAAATTTAGCAAACAGAGAAAAAATAAGAAAAGTAATAAAACCATATAAGCCGAATAAAACAAAAGATACACGATTATCTGATGAATGGAATATTGACTATCCATCTCCTGAAGAAAATTATGAAATTAGTAGTCCTGCACATGATAGAAAAGGCTATGTGAAAGATCGCAATAGGAATTTTGATCATAAGGGAAAGAACAGAAATTTTAATAGACCATTTGATAACAGAAGCAATAATAGATATGGCCAGAGATATTTTAAACAGTCGTTTAACCATGGAAATTACAATAAATATAGATATGGGAAACAGAGTTCTTTGAAACCTCAAGACATAACAGAAAATACTTCACATAATTCAAAAGCAAGGTACAATCCAAATTCCCCCCCCCCTAGATACATGAATAAAGGCTACTATCATGGTCAAAATAATTATAATTATGGTGGCCAACGATCATACAAGGCTAGTTATAATGAACAAAAATATTCACAACCATCACATAAAAATAATTCTCATCATGGATTTAAAGAAGCTTATAGTGGACGAGAAGCTTATTCAAATTCTTATCATTCTAGAAGCAATAGGCATTAAAAAACAACAAATCAAGATGCTGATGTCGAGACGCCATCACGATGACACACAGGATGACCGGTTTGTAGGATTTCACTTTGAACACTTCACTTCATCAAATGAACTGACACTTTAATGATATGATCCATGATTTAAATGCGTGAGCTGTAAATACTTTGGATAGCGAGTTTTGGCCAGTTTTCTAATTTTTGTTATGAAGCAAGATATAAAATGAATATAGCCGGTAAAGGCGCCATTAGGCCTAGCTGAATTATTGTAAGGTAAATTTATTGTATAATTTTGACCAAAAGTGTATTAGTTGAAATTAAAGTTCGTATTTTGTTGTTCATCGATTATTGGTTCATACAATTCCAGTAAAGCGACTATTTACATATAATCTTCTTATATATATATATATATATAAAGATGAAAAGCACAAATATGAAAATGAATACTTCAAAAAACAGCATCCTAAAAATATCGTTTAACAACTATAAAGAAACTTTTCTTTTTGATTAAATAATGATAAGAAACCTATGTTTCAACCATGTGAAAAAAAGTAAAACATGTCTGAAAAACAGATCTTTCGTTAAAAATAAACTGAACATTTCTGTTTATTTTAGCGTTTACACACAAAAAAATCATTTCAATAAAAAGAAAATCTATGTAGTTTTCTTGAATTTAATTCAGTATGTTTTAAAATTGATTTAAAGAATACGAAATAGCTGAAGGATTAGCTTAACCAAAATCAGCATTCACACTTAAAATATAAAATAAAACTATCAGAGATTTCGAAAAGTTTTTGAAAGGACATCAGCAGTCCAGGAAATTCTAGATATCCTCTTATAAATTTCTGTAGTTTGAATTCTCTTGGGTTTTTCAATACAGTTCAGATTAAATATCCCTAAATTTGAAATTTTGCTTTTATTTCGAATATTTTTGTTGCTTGACATTAACTTTGAAATTCTAGTTGTAAAATTTCATTCTACAGCGTGTTAGAAAATAAATTGAACGTTTATAAGAATAAATAACCAGTAAACGTATTTTAATTATTGAAGTTATCCTTGCAGAAAATTAGGAATTTCTTTACTACATTTCCTTGTTTTAGTTCCAAATTAAAACCGATAGATGGTGCTGCGCGGTCTGAATTGCTAGTATGTTCAAACTAAAGTATAAAAATAGAACAGCGTTTGCACAGCTTTTAGCCTTCGTTCTGTTTAGTTGTTGAAACGCAAAAACGGACTTACTTTTTGACATTGCAAGGTGTGTTTGAGCAGAGCAGAAAAATCTATCGGTGATATTTAGAGCGACAAAAATGAAGCATTGTATAGATTTTACTGGCTTCATTCATTGCTCCCATTCCATTTTTAAAATGTTTAATTCACTTTAAGGCTGTTCTCAAATCCAAAAAATCTACTTTCTGACACAATTTTGAATTAATTTTTTTTTTCGGAAACGGATGAAATTGGCAGATGTTCTTATTTAGAAAGTTTGTCATTTAAATGAGTTTTCCATTGTTTGGTAAAGACAGAAGGTTTTCAGGAAATAATGTCAAAATGGGCGTTTTGAACCAACCGAATTCCCGAGGCAGCATACCGAGAAAGGATAAAATCGTGTCGTCACATGACACGAATAGCATATAACTCGATAAGTAATCTATTTACCAAAAAAAGGGGAAATCATTTCGTTTCCAAATTGCTTCCATAGTCAGGCCTGCCAATTTTATGGCTTTACGTTTAAAAATGAGTAAGAAAATGTATCAGAAAGTTTCCCGTTGTTGAGCAGGTCATTTGAGAACCACCTTAAGATATCTTGTACATACACATTTAATTATTAACAAGAAAACAATGAATTTGATTTAGAATAACTGTAGTAGATCGCTCTGTAAAATTACTAATTTTTAACTTTCAGTTTCATTTCTTTAATAATATCCAATACTAGTTTGTTTAATGTCGTTTATTTACAAGCTTTGAATAAATTACGCTTGAAAATTTACTTTAGTTATTTTGCGACGTTATTTCTTCTCCATAAAAACTTTTATTCACTATAAACATTATTTATTTTAAACAATGTAAACTGCTGAGTCACGTATGTTATTTAAACAATCAGAAGAAATGCGAATATTTATAAGTGAATTTGTAAAATTTACTTGGTATATTTTCACTTCCATAATGATATTGTAATTAAAACATTTGTACCATTTGATCATTACTATGCAGTTTCGTTTCGGCTTTATGTTATCAGGATTGTAGAATACTTATACTTTTGTACGTTTATTATACTTTTGTATTTACTTGTTATCTACGGTGTCTTCTGAAAAGTTATAGTGTTAGAACCACTTTAACAAAAAGAAGTACAGTATAATTTGTTTCTATCCTTGCTTTTATTATTTTAACTAAATCTAAGTGTTTATTATCTCAGGTCAATATCACAGTTTTACTGCCCGTGCCATCACAATCTTATTGCCGATTATGGGAAAATTCCAAAACAAGTAACTAAAACAGGAAATTATACAATAGCAATGTAACTTCCCTCATGACCATCATAATAGATTAGACATGAACAGAAACACCAGTCCATAACTATAAAAAGCAAAATCGCATATAATAGAAACTTTAAAGTTGTATAAATATTGTGAACTTATCTCTCGTGATACTGTTGGGACAATCTATAATGTGTCATCGGAAGAATTGAAATATCTAATTTTAGCACTAAATATTGAAGCATATTTAAAACTATTTTACTACTTTTATTTTAATTTATAACCAGTCTTAAAATTTGTTGTGATTTAACACCTGTCATTAAACTATTAAAAGTATTCATCGGATGTTCACAGGGCGCATGTTTTAGGCCCACTTTTATAGCCGTTGGTAGCCAATAAAGTTGTACTTCGTTAGAGAAATTTAATTGGGCACTCACGGATGAATATTTTATAATTTGTAAGGGAAACACACTGAATAGAAAACTATGCAAACATGAATATAATACAATTTAAATATCAAAAAGGAATATTTATTTATTATTTGCTTTAAAGAACTGTATAAAAATATAACACATAGTAGAGTATTTCCATTCAATTATGTTATCATAATTTGTTTAGCTAAAAAAAGTTTACAATCTGCAAAAAGTTCATATAGTATAGCAAATTATAAAGCACTTTTTGGGATTTTTAGCAATAAACATATAGAAAAGTCCATCTTGGAATTAACTAAAAGAACTAACTTGGAATTAACCCAATTTACTGGGAGTTTAAAGTGTTAAATATCGAACAGCTTCTTCGAATTGGGCGCATTGCATGTGAGACCTCTGTGTACAATTCTGTCAATGCTAACTTGTACTTCATTGTTTTATAAAGTATGAGATTTTCTAAAAATAGAAAAACATAATGTAAATATAAAATATTTAAGATTTTTCACTTAAACGCTTTAAAATATTTATCCAGTGTGAGTTTAATTTTATATACAGTTGGATAATTGTATCCGAACTTTTGAAAAAGCTCTTAAATTTATATAATAATGTGCCACTGAATTAGAGAAACTTGATTGGAAACCAGTTGCTCCTTCTCTGGCCTTTATAATGACTGCTACATGACGAGGCATGAATTCAGCAAGTCTGTAGAATTGTGTTGGAAGTATAGCATGGAAAATGTTTGTTAGAAATTCCCATGAAGCAATTAAAAACGCTGGTGCATTATGACATGCTTATACGTAATTCTTCAGAGTATACCATTAGCGCCGAATGGAATTTACCAGGCGTCTCGAAGGTCGTTTAAGCAAGCAGATTTCAGCGGAATTCTGTTCGAAACAGGTGAATGGCAGCGACATTGACAGAAGTAGTTATTCCATTTAAAACGCTATTTTTTTTATCCGGGTGGCAGAAAAAAACATAAAAAGATGAAAATGATCGCCCATATTACAATATACTTACTTGGAGATAGAGACAGTGCTTTGTACAAGTACCAAAGGACACAATTGTAAAAAAAAATACACCTCCAGAAGTTTCTAAGCCGCTATAACGTTTTTATTCTTCTTACCTGTCTGTCCTTCTGTGAACCTGATGCCATATTCTCAGCTTACCATTAGCGTGACGTAGTGGAAATCGTGATTCATCACTTCATGTTACTCAGTTCTAACCGTCAATAGTACACTCACATTATACTTTGGCCCATGAAAGACGTTGAAAATGGTGGTGTGAGGTGAAAAGTGCAGTCATGAATTCAGGAAGTAGCCCGAAGGACACATTCCTCCGCGGAACATCCAAATGTCACCCCGGAAGATTTGTGATAATATACTTACCAATGGTTATCACTGGGCAAACCCGCGGAACTCCACAATGTAACCCACGGAGCCTTAGAATTCCCTCCTGGAAAAAATGTCTGAATTCAACACTGGAAAAGTGACATTATCGTGCGTCTTCTGTTCTTGAAGTCTATTTGGAGTCTATCTGTCATTCGGTTGAGTTGTCACCGAAGCTGAAGTTTGCTGAAGCTGAGTGTATACAACACAATTGTATCTTAGAAGGTGGAGTTCATTCAAAACTGTCTATTTCTTACAGTTTACGCAATTACTACTCTTTTTATTCGCTGTTTGTATATTTTCAACCTCCTCTTGATACCGGAGGAGAAGAAAAATCACATTGTAGAGCTATTTCTGAAATTTGAATGACTCATGCTATGAGAACCTATTATTTGTATTCAGACAATTGCATTTAAAACGGAATTTTTTTTCATCATGTAAATTGGGGATGCTTATAGACATTAATGCATCCAGCTACATAAATCATATGACAACGTCCAAACATGCGCAGGAATTAAACAGCAGCATTAACATTTTTCCATAACGCTATTTATCACTAATTCAATGGGACATCAGTATATTTAGGTCAATAAAATCATTTGCATTTTTTTCCTTAAAAATGTTGTAAATGTATTTTCTAATGGTTTATTTGACATTTTGTTTATCTTCTATTAAATTAAAAAAATTTAGAATAGTAATTTATTATTTAAAAGTGTTTCAATACATTCTTGTTTAAAATTGATGTTAGTTAACAGTGATATAATTTTTTTAGTATGGTTTATTTATTTTTTTTAAATAAGAAAACGAAAAATTAAGACATTTTCGCTACATTAAAATTTTATATTTAAAGTGTATAGCATTCATAATCTTTTCGTAGTATAACGATTAATATGAAAAACTATGAATAGCTTATATAAGTTTTTAAAAAGTGCATTGAAAAAGATTTTCTCCCTTCTTTGTAAAGTGGAATAAACTATAAAATTTTATTTAATATGTACTGAAAATAACATATAGAGACTTATAAATTAAGGAATAATTTTCGAATAAAAGCATGAAAAAACATATATGTAACAGAATGTTTTACGTGAGTATTTTGCAAAAGGGGTAATAAATAAACATTTTAAAACAATGTGTTTCGTGAAAAACATTAAGAAATATATATGGACATAAATTTCGAAATATAACAGCAGATGGGAAATAATACACCCAACACGAATGTTTTTACAAATCGAAGTGTTTTGCTTAAAAAATATCATTATTTGATTATTTTTAATACATCTTATAAATGTGTTTTTTTTAATGAAAATGTACCTGTCTCTGAATTTAAAGTTATATGTTGGATTTTATCTTTTTTAAACAGAAGCTGACTTTAATATTTAACAAAATTCCTGTCGAATTTGATACAACCATTTTAAGAAAGAAAGATAAACTGTTACAGTTTAAAACCCTTCAAACCACTTTAACCTCCGTCATCAGTCACGTGGTCGAGTATTTTGCAAGTTTCATGCTTTATCAGTGGATTTTGTTTATGCGTGTTCAAGATTTTAGTAAAAAAAAAAGAATATCCCATATTTAGCTAGTTCTTTCTATAAATAATGATTTGAAAAATCTATTGAGCATATAACTTTAGATAGTCTCCATATGTATGTAAACAAAAATGAAAAATGCATCAGGCATAGATTATGAAATGTTCCAACACTAATAGATATTATTAAGGAATTGCCTTATTTCGTAAAATGAAATATCTAAATATGCAATTAAAAAAAAAATAACTCTGTAAAAATCCATTTTCAGCAATTGCTGTGCATATTCGGTAAAGTGGGCAAGCCCTTTTGTGCAGAACTGTATATGATCTATAGAATTTATACACACCACGTCAAACACTAAAAATTAGATAAGTTTAAAAATGTATACCACAGCGAAAAACTCACTTCCCGCAATTATCGATTACTGTCAATCATTTAACAGAATTCTTTTTAAATGGAGGAAAGATGTTAAGCATTGTGCGTTAGTGTACCTCAGTGATCCTTTTCAAATTCATTATTTTTGAAGTATCATAACATTATTAAAATGCACCGCAAACGATTTTTCCCCATAGATCATAATGTAATGGAATTATTCTTTTGTGCATCTCTGTAAACGAACTATAATTGCCATTTATTCTTTATTCCTGAGAAATCATGCTGTAGTTTACTTCAGTGATGTATATCAATCTCATTATGCTTAAAATATCGTAACATCAATAAAATGTACCGCAAACGGTTTTTCCTATGGGCCATAATGTAGCGGAAATCTTTTGTGTACCCCTGTAAATTACCTATAAATGCTAAATACTTGATTTTCAATACCGAACATTCTATAGTAAACTTCAATATCATATAAAAATTACATGGCAATCCGAGTATATTTACGAGAGTTAGTGCGCGGCCAGAAGGCCAGAAGACCAGACAAAACATTTTTCGACTATGGTGGAAAGTGTTAAAAATTAATATTAATAAATTATTAATAGATATGATAACTCGTGTAATAAAATAAAATAAAATAAAAATATTTATTTGACCAAGGGCTGAATTTCACTCATTAAAAATTTTCGGGACAATATGTCTTTCTAATAATTAGAAATTACTTGACAAGCAGAAATTTTGAATGTAGATTAACTGTTATTCTGTTGAAAATAGATTCTTAATAATGCAGGCAGGGAATTGTAAAAACAATAAAAAATCTACGTTGAAGAAAATATTTCATTAATGTATTGAATAAAAGTTTATGCTGCTGACAAATGATGAATACAATATTATCAATGTACTAGAACCACAAAGCTTTAAACCGAAATTCTGTTATACGTGTTTTGAAGAGAAATGTTCTAATATGTTGGAACAGAACAGTTTTTTAATGTGTTAAAGCCTCTACTATTTGAATATGTTTTTATACTTAAAAGAGATCACACAACTGATTTTTAAATATTTAATAATCACTGAATTTTGACTATTTATTAAACTCGATATTACGTCTAGAACTACCGCTGCTACATAATTGTCCGGATTGCGTTTGTAGTGCGAAAAATAATTGCATGTGCTTTTTTGCAGTCAAAAATCGTTCTGATAATTTTGATATGTAATTGTGTCTGATGTCAGTAGGTAATAGAATAGATCTACGTTTGTTGAAATAATCTAATATTATCATGTTACCTGATTTCGATTCACCCATGTTTGAAAAAAATAAAGCAAAGTTTACTTTGTATATTCGACAAATTAATTATTAAGTCTTCAGGTATTAAATCCACGCACTTAAAAATTTTGAAATTAAATTTTCATATTGATATTAATATGTGGAGATGCATGGAAATATTTTATATTTCAATATAAACGTATAAATTTACAATTCCAAAGATAATAAATCAAAATACACTAAAAACATTTTACTTACTAATTTAATAATTTAAAAAAGTATTTTTTGAATTTATTTTAATAAACAATTTACAAGAACAATGTATTTAAAAAATTGATTGCATTAAAAACAACACAATGAACAACATCGAAATACTAACTGAATGAGACGACTGACAGTATTATCCAAAGTTTGTTTTAATACATTATGCTATTTTGAGAAAAAGTATATAGATTATGATTCTTTGATGCTTTTTTAATTAAAAAGCCTATATACTAAAAAGAAAAGATTAATTTGAAAAATAATTTATTTCGCGCTAATTAATAAAATTGAACCACTTTGCGCATGTTAAATTTCGTTTTTCTTTTTCTTTTTTTTTTGGCTAATATGTTTAAAAGTTTAATTAAATTTTTAGCATGTGGAAAGCTTCAATAATAACCTTAAATGCCTATTTATTTTTACAAGACACAAAAAATGCATATTTTACATTAAACTGAAGTTATTTTTAAGTTTAAAAGAAATATAGATAAGTAGTATATAAAAAACAGAAAGTGTTTCCAATATTTTCTTATATTTGTTTAAGGTTAACATTCATATTTAAATGTCAAAATATCTTTTAACTGAAATATATCTCAGAAAATAAGGTATTTTACTGCTTATCTTCTGCATCATTTAAATGAAAAGAGAACATAATAACCCCAAGCTAACAATTTCAAAGCAGAAGCCAAAGTCAACAAATGTAGAGACGTATTTATTACGAGAATGTTTTATTTAAATGCAATGAAATATTTTGTTTCATAAATGCAATGCATAATACAGTAATAAATCCAACGAATTTATTTCGGCAGTTTATAAAGCTATTTTGAAATTCTGCTCTCTAGCCAAAACTCCAAAAAACAATATTTTATTAATATATATATATATATATATATATATATATATATATATATGTATGCAGTTATAATAAAACTGCTTCTAATTTTAAAAGTGATTTAAAAGAAAATTAATGCATAAATACTGTGAAAATTTCAAATGACAATGTGTTTCCATGTTATGTGAAGGTACTGAAAAAGTTAAGAAAATCAATGTTTCAAACAAGAACAGAATCATGCGCCAGGTATAGATTACGAAATATTTTTCAAGTATCAGACGATAGTTACAAATCTTCATTTTTCATACAATGAAATGAAATATCCAAACAAAAACTTTAGAAAACACACAACACAGTTAAAAAGTCATTTTTAGAATTACCGCCCATAGACCATAAAACCACACCCATAGACCACCCATATATCGAATTCTTTGGTTTAGCGCTACGTATGATCCATAGATTTTTAGACAACCACAGAGTAATAAAATTTAATTCAGATTCAGATTCAACCAAGCAGGGGAGCCTACCATATGGCTTGAGCTCTACAAACCCTGCTCGGCAAGTTTATTAAAAAAAAGAAAAAAAAAAAAGAATTACAAATGAGGTTTAGGCTATTAGGTTTTAACATAGTATAATACATTTTCTTTTTTTGGATATTGTGCATAAATTGGATGTAAAAGTTTTTATAATCCATAAATTGGATGTAAGAGTTTTTAGAGTCCATAAATTGGATGTAAAAGTTTCCAGGTAAGTAGTCTAGGTAAGGCCCAGCTAATCCTCTGGGTCCACATACGGGAGAGTGCTTTGAAAAATGTATTCATTGTCCTCTATCGATTTTATACATTGGATAATTTTGTTTAAGGAGGCATTACTTTTTAGAATAAAGGAGAACCATGAATGAAGTGGTGTGTTTGTTGGACGTTTGAGATGAAAATGCGATGTAAGAGTACATTGTAGTATATAATGTAGCGATTCACCAAGCCGGCCACAGGTGCATAATGGAGACGGTTTTCTGTCAATGTTATACAAATAGAGCGGAAACGGTTCGTGGTTGGTTGCCTTTATATAGATGTTTCTGTGAGCAAGTAAAAAGTTTTCCGATACTTTAGGTCGAAGTTTGTAAGTATAGCGGCCTGTTGTTCCATAATCCCACTCCACTTGCCAATATTGTAATGCTTGCAATATGAGAAGTCTTTTGAGGTAAGATGCTGGGAAGGATAAAAACGTTGATTTTCTGGCTAAGAGAGGTTAATGGCTGATACGCTTCTTCGTTACCCTCAATGCCCGAGTGGCCTCTGATCGATTTAAAAGAGATTATCTTCGAGGTGCTTTGGAGTAATTTTATTATATTTGAGACTGTGTAATCTGTTGTAAAAACGTTCTACAAAGCTTGAAGACTCGAAAGGTTATCCGTTGAGATTGTGAAAGAAACGTGCTTTGTTGAATTTGCCCATTGAATTGCATCATTAATCATCAGCAATTCCGCTTGGAATACGGAGTTTTCCCTATGAAGTCTTTTTTGATGAATGCATTTTCTTATGTTATCTTGATAGGCACAGAATGCGCATGCCGTCCCTTTCTCCGATTTAGATCCATCTGTAAAAATTGAAGTTTCTGAAACTGATGTATATTCCTCTTGTGACCAATTTAGATAAGCTTTAAATGGGATTGTTAGTGCTGAATTTACTTTTGGTTGGTAGTTATATGATTGATGTTTTTCATATGGAATCCCAAGCCTGAGTATTCTCCCCGATACTGATATTCTTTTAAGTTTTATAGTTATGGGAACTATTCCACTGAGAACACATAATGCAGCTGTTGAAGATTTCTTATATGCTCTTGTAATGACTAATAAATTTTGGTATTGTATTGAAGAGAGGAGGCGGTATCCATGTGAGCGTTGTAGCTTTGGGAACCATGCTGCTGGAGCGTAAGAGAATTTCTTTTCTAAAATGTTTAAGTACCATGTTTTTAGAATCTGTTTAGATAGTCCTCCATAAGCTGAGGCAAATTTTAGAAGATTTTGTATAATTGCTTTTATTTCCTGTCTTTTTTGTCTTTTCAGCTGGAAAGAGCATAATGAAATTGAAAACGTTTTCCACCAGTTACCATCAATCAAGATGGCACTGTATCCATATTATTTTTTAAAGCCCTGTATATTAATTAATTTCTTTTACATTCACATCATATAGTGTAGCGTAATTTAGTTTAGGGTCATTCCATGTGTAATAAACCATTTTACAGAACCCTGATAACTCAGCAACTACTGATAATACTTTACACAGTTATTCCTTCTCTAATAATAACAAAAAATACTAAATAAATTATTTTTAAATAAATATATTTTTAAGATATTAAATTTGAAAAATTGGAGTATTGTACAAAATTTATCATATCTCTATAACTTTAAATGGTGTATTACAAAACTTATTTGACGTAGATTGATGATGTTTTTGTCAGTGTATTTGGTTTGTATAGATCTTTAATTTGACATGCTACATGACTACACAGCTGAAAAATTCAGAATTTTAATACTCTTCTCAAATTGTTTTTTTAAATTGTAAAAGTTGAAATCCTGTTCTCTATAAGAAAAATTAGCTGATTTTACACTAAATGGAAATGCGTGTGCTTAATTTCATGATGGTATGTCAATGGTTCATCAATTTGCGTCTACATTGGAAATTATTTTTTGATGTAGGTTTCCAAAAATGTATATTTTTAAAATTAATTTTCGAAAAATATATAAATTGCAATCTATGCATTTTTAAAAACAGAAATCGATTTCTAAAAGTTTTAAGTACGTCAATTCAAGATTACAGCTCACTCTTTCGTGTAGTTTGAGTTACGCTAAAAAGCTACCTGCATTGAAATGTATTTTGCAGTGATTAAAAATGCATTTAACACTAGGAGGTCTACACGTTAAACCTATAAAATTCCCAAACAATTTTACGAATGACTTCTCGTTTAGTATCCAAAAATAAAGTTTATCAAAGAATCTAAATATGATGTCAAAATTAGGAATTTGTATTAAAACTGTTAATGAATTTTTTTCATTGTCTATATTTAGACGACACCCCCCTCTCCTAAAAAAATCTAGCATTAATTAATACTGATCAGTTGGTACCATAACATTTATATATGTTGATTTGTGCAAGAGTTAGTACGGTGTTATCTTTTTTTCTGCACGACTGTACTTGAAACAATTATAGCCCATAATACTATAATGAATCCGAATTCTTTTGAGTGCCCGTACTACAAAGTCTACACATTATATTTTCTGTATTGTACATGGTGTAGTTGACTTCAATAACGTATATATAAATATCATGGCAATCCAAGAATACTTATGAAAGTTAGATCGAATTAAGACAGACAAAACGAAGCCATAAACACTTCAATTGGGTTGGAAAAAATGAATTATAATGCAATTTATTATAGTAATACATTTATATATTTTACAATATTTCGGCTACTTTAAATTTCACAAACATTTTTGAATAAATCGGAGATAGATCTGAAACAGTTAATCAGGATAACATTGAAATATTAAAACAACAACAGCAACAAAAACAAAAACTTAGACATGTAATACACAATACACAGGTCGTAGATGAACTAATGGTCATAACTTTCGGGGTCATAAACGTGTCAATACAAATAATTTTTCTATGCGAAGCCAGGGTCTAAATCCACATGATCAGTCAATAATATCTCACTCAAAGCAGAGCTTAGATTTATGTTCAGAACTTTAAAACCAATTAAGGTACTATAAAGTTAGTTACAACAGATTTAATCTGATATAACATTACTATAAGTGATGTAACTCTTTACATATTGATATATAACTGACAGAACATATTGTATTGCTGATCGAATTGCAATGCAACTCCAGCCCTTCTCCTGATGTTATCACATTTCATGCCATGTAAAGTTAATCTGACTGAATAAATGTATTAACTCTTTGATTTTATGTAGAATAATTTTTTGTCTCGATATGCATTATCACATCTGACCATCAGATCACATATAACTCTGTAAAAGTATTATTTTAAATAGTTAGTTAAAAGTTAGTTATTGTATAGTTAAAAGATTAGGAGGTCTACACTTTAAACCTATAACATTCCTAAACAACTTTACCGAATGACTTCTCGTTTAGTATCCAAAGATAAAATTTATCAAAGAATCTATATATGATGTCAAAATTAGGTATTTGTATTAAAAATGTTAATGATTTTTTTTCATTGAGACGACCCCCCACAAAATCTAGCATTAATTAATAGACGCTATTTCTGATCAACTGGTACCATCACATTTACATACAATGATTTGTGTTAGAGTTAGTACGGTGTTATCTTTTTTTCTTCACGACTGTACTTAAAACAATTATAGCCCATAATACTATAATGAATCCGAATTCTTTCGAGTGTCCGTGTTACAAAGGCTACACGTTTTATTTTCTGTATTGTGTATGCTGTAAGTTGACTTCAATAACGTATATAAATATCATGACAATCAAAGAATATTTATGAAAAATAGATCGAATTAAGACAGACAAAACGAAGACATAAACACTTCAATTGGGTTGGAAAAAATGAATTATAATACAATTTATTATAGTAATACATTTATATATTTTACAATATTTCGGCCACTTTAAATTTCACAAACATTTTTGAATAAATCGGAGATAGATCTGAAACAGTTAATCAAGATAACATTAAAATATTACAAACAACAACAGCAACAAAAACAAAAATTAGACATGTAATACTTAATACACAAGTCGCATATGAACTAATGGTCAGAACTTTCGGGGTCATAAACGCGTCAATACAAATAATTTTTCTATGCGAAGCCAGGGTCGAAATACACTTGATCAGTCAATAATATAGGGTATCTCACTCCAAGTAGAGCTTAGATTTTTGTTCATAACTTTAAAAACAATTAAGGTACTATAAAGTTAGTTACAACAGATTTAATTTGATATAACGTTACTATAAGTGATGTAACTCTTTACATTTTGATATATAACTGGCAGAACATACTGTATCGCTGATTGCAATGCAACCCCAGCACTTCTCCCGATGTTATTACATTTCATACTATGTAAAGTTAATCTGACGGAATAAATGGATTAACTCTCTGATTTTATATAGATGAATTGTTTGCCTCCATATGTATTATCATATATGACCATCAGATCAGATATAACTCTAAAATTTTTTATTTTAAATAATTAGTAATAAGTTAGTTATAGTATATTTAAAATAAAAAACAAAGAATTGACCAGAAATACACTTTGACAGTTAGAATAAACAACATTCTTGTATAAACATACCTTTAAAAGAAATTATGTAATGTTTAAAGAAAAAAATTTAGCTAAAAATCCAAATTTTAACTTTTGTTCAGAACGCCTCTATTCATGGTATAAAAATAAATATTAGATAGCTTTAATACTATTAAAATTTCGTTTATATTAAAGCACTGTTTTCTTTTTAAATTAAAATTCCTTTCATTTCATTAATATTCATGTATCAAAACTAAAACTCTTAGAATAATAATAAAAAAAAACATATTTTAAAAGTAACTCTCAAAATAACCCTCTTAGTTAAATTATGCGTTATATTTTAAGGATAAGAATTTTCTAATGGAGAAAAAAATATTAAAATGCTTCAATTTGATTTTTGCGCTCTGATTTTAATATAATGTATTTGCCATTTATTAAATTTTGAATAGAAAAATGATGTTTTTTTTGTTCCTGTCAAAAATTTGTCTTTCTGTATTTCTGATTTTCAAATTATTTTTTGTAATTAAATTATTTCCCTATGTTTTGATTCACTATTAAAGATATTTTCTATATTCTACTGTTTATATTTATGCATTTTGGGGGGAATTTTTTGAAATATAATCAAAATATATTACTCTACATGTTTTTATTTTACAATTAGTTGTATTTCAAATTACTTTTTTTAATTTTTTGGAGAAAAATAAATGAAAAAAATCTAAAATTAAATTAAAAAAAAACTATGACAGTGAAGTTGAGCCTGCTCCCCGCACACAGTTGTAGTGTCCCACGCTTTTCAGCAGATCTATAAATCAGAAATAGAATTTATGAACAGTTTTGTAATATGTTGTCTTACAGCAGTACGTCATAGCTATTGAACCTACCTGAATTCCAACTGTACTCAAAATATATAATATGGTGAAATTCCGTCTTTGAATATATACGTAGCAATACAATTAACTATATTTTGATAATAGCTTTACCGCAATTAATATGTTTTAGAGCAAATGTCTAAATCAATGAATTTAAACTTTCGTTATTGTTTTGTATATGAGCTCATAGACATCTTTCGAGCAAATTGTCAGCACATAAACCCTCGAAGATATGTTTTATGGCTAGCTATGTTGTCTGCCAGTGGTGACTCATGAATTGGTTTCCCGCTTCGTGCGCTGTCTCAAATGCAGTTTTAAGAAAGAAAGACCTTCCCCCACCCCCTAAAAAATCGCTCTGTCTGCATATTCTTGAGAATATAAAAAACCGATTTAAGCAATAAAAAAATCGATTTTTTTTAAAGCCGAGAATGTAGAACCCCCCTCCCCTCCCCTTGAAAACAATAAAGAATGATTTCGATATTAGATATGAAATTAAAACAATACGCGTTAGAAATTCTGAAATTCCTCAATGTTTATCCTTTATAAGATGCAGCGATGCGCCTTTAATTCTTTCTATTATACATGTCTTTATGAGTTGTATGTTGATTTTTTTCAGATCCCAAAACATGTCTATATTTATGACACGATATATTTCTTTATTACGTTGGATTTCGACCATTTTTGCTTTATACATCATTGTGAAAATGTGTGCGAGAAAAAGTATTACTCGTTTCATTACCAAAAAATATAATTCTGTTCTAACAACGATGCATTTAAAACATAAAACATTTTTCTTGAAATAACTGAATAAAATTTCATCTGCATGGCTTAGCGGCCGATTTAGACCTATATATGTGTGGGATAAAATAGTAAATAATAACCATCTATGCATCAATAGCCACAAAAATACAAATTCAATGATTTAATTAATAGATACGTGATATCACAAAATTATTACAAGACTCATGATAGAAAAAAAAGAGAGCGAGAAATAGTTGTTGTTCTATAGTTTGGTATCCAAGTATGAAGATGGAGAATCCGATGTATATGGTGGACGGAATGACGTGGTTGCGCAAAACCGTGTCATAGTTTTCACCAATGACGGTAAATGTAACAGGATCCACAGGACCCGTCTACTCGAAAAAGAATGGCGATACGATAAGCGATCCCGTATACTCGCACAACACAGTCACCTTTGCAGAATGAAGAGGTACTGGTACAAGTCTGAATGGATTTTTCGTTGTCAATATTCTGCAATTTTGACTATTGACATACCCTTGGAGATGGAAATGGGTTTCGTTTGTCGACAAAATGTTCCATGGCCATTCATTATACACTTCCCTGCGAGCAAGAAATTCTAGAGCAAAAGTTTGTCGTACTAGAAGGTCAGCAGAATGCAACTCCTCAATATGGGTAATTAGCAATGCAGGATGTTTCATAAAATTTTATGCACCGTGCTCTTACAGGCATATCTAACGATCGTGCAAATCCCCGGGCGTTACAGCTTCCCATATCACTGATCGTCTTTTCCTGCAATACTGTGGTCACATCTTCTACTGTCGTGGAAGCAATTGGTTTCCTCCCTCTGCCATATTTCATTTCAAATGAGCCTGTGTCTTCGAATTTCTTAATAACTTTCTCCAGACCGTCGGCAGACATTGGACCACAGCCTTTTTTCAAACCTTTTACTGTCCGGAACTTCTTCAGAGCTACTGCCGCACAGTCACCGTTCTTGTAAAACAGCGCCACAAGCAGAGCGCGATCCTTAATTGAGAGAGTCATGAGGAGCTTCTCTGACGCAATATGAGGGAAACGGAAGGTACCCCGCGATTTTATCACAAATTCCATGTTTGGTGCGCATGACACGTTTTTTATTTTGCATATTATGATGAGTAAAGCTATTGATAAAATTTCAAACTACTTTTTTTGTATGTCATACCATTTCCCCCATCTTCGCCTATATTCAGGTCAAATTTTAGGTCATTCTGACTAGTGTTTCTTTTTTTACAGCTTTTTGAAAGTTGAACTTTAATTTTAATCACCCTGTAATTTGTTGTGTTTAAGCTCGAAAAGTTTGATCGACGCTCAAATGGTATTCACGATGATCCTGATTGGACTTAGGACGTTATTAGGTCCAATGAGGTTAATGAAGTATACCATTTCAGAATTCAATTGCGATTATCATGCAAAATCTTTATTATAAGAAGAAAAAATTTTATTTATGACAAATAAGGACATTTTTTCTTTATTAATTTTATATCAATAAACACTATATTTATAAAAATAATCCTCTTTATGTTTTTCCAAAGGGTCCCTCTTTATGTTTTTCGAATACGTAACTTTATCGTGCTTAAAATAACTTTTAAACAATTATAGAAAACAATTACTTTGAGCTAAATTGATAAAAAACAAATTTTCTGATGCGTCCCCGTAGAAAATTCAAACATCTTTCAAACTAGATAATTCATAAAAAGAATCCGAATATTTATGTTTACTTTATTATTTATTTATTATTTACGTACACAGAAGCATGTACAATGGCAAGACCACCTACACAGCTATCTCGATTTTTAATACAGCAATGCTTAAAGTTCCCTAAAAGAACTTACCATAGCAGAAAAATACATTTAACCAATCTGCTTTGAAATTTAGTGTTTAAAATAAAACTGTTAGAGGTTTCAAAAAGTTTACCATAATATGTTTTAAAGTTCAAAATAAACCTATTGCAGATCTCGAAAGGTTTTGAAAATGATATCAGCAGTGTTCTTGGTATTCCCTTGTGTTTTCAATTCGATTTAAAGTATATACGATAAACAAAAATAAGTCTAAACTAGAAAAGTTGATTCTAGAACGTAAACAAATCCTTATAGACACAAAAACATTGAATTTATTTTATTTTTAGTGCATTGTTTATTAAAAATACTAATTTTCAGATATTTTTCTAAAGAATTTGAAGTTCAATTACAGCTTGTTTCATATTTTTTAAAAGTCTAAACTAGAAAAGTTTTTTCTAGAACGTAAACAAATCGTTACAGATACAAAGGCATTGAATTTTTAATAGTTTTAGTGCATTATTTATTAAAAATACTAATTTTTAGTTATTTTTCTTCAGAATTTGAAGGCAATAACAGCTTTTTTCATATCTTTTATTTAAATACTCTATTTAATTTCACTTAGAATTTATTTTTAGCAAGATGTACTATTACGCATTATATATTATTTATGTTTAACAACCTAGAAATATTCGAAAGCAGATTTAATTCCAATATTTATAAGATTCATGAATATTTTATAGCGATGGTGACCTGTTTGGCCTCCCTCAAATGTATGCTAAGCATTTCATTATGTTACTTTTAATAAAAATTTAGTTTACTTGCTCAATCCTTCGCCAAATCAGAAGATTCTAATAGCAAAATCAAGAACTCTTTCCGATCACTGCAATAACATATATTTATTGTTATGTATTTCATTTTTCTTGACAAATATCACTTAACTCAGTTAAGCACGTATACTTTATGTCCATTTGCATATATGTTGCAATACGCTTGCTAATGAGGTGATTTTTAAGCATATTAAGTAATCTTCCGTAATTGGACACACTGCCAATTTGCGTATTTAATATACGATTTGGTCCAATGGATGTTTTTTTTTTGTGAAAAGCTTTTAATGATATCCACATTTACATTAAACCATATTATTGCTAATATCTTTTTTGTTTCACGCAAACTTTGGCAGTAGACTCGATTACGGAAAATTAGAAAATCTATAATTATTCTCATCTAATCGTCTTGGATAATGTGTCATAATCGAGCTGAATACTACAGTTTTCATAAATGCGTAACTCATTGACTTCGGCATTTATGCTGCAGATTTTTAAGATCCGTGCCAGGTAAACAGATCGCGCCAACAATTGCGCCTATAATACCTACTAACTGCAGTAACCCTTTTTTTCTTTCTTATAGTGTAACTTTCTATAGTTATTTTTTTATTGAGCAGAAATATAATATGCGTTTAAAATGACATACACCGCAAAAAATATAATAAGTAGTTCTTGATAAGTAAAAACCCTCAACATTTTGATAAAAAAAAAATCATTATTTCTAAATTTTTTACTAAATGAACATAATAATGGGCCATTTTGTGTATTATCTAGAAGTTTATACTCTCAGTCAAAATATCACGTATTTCTATCCATTTATTTTTTAGAAATTATGCGTGCCATGACCAAAGTCACCGTTTTGAGAAAATTGACTTAAAAGATAAAATTACCTCCTATTCATATAAGAAGAGCTGAACTTGTTTTGGACATAATTTCCTTTCTAAAGCGAAATTTTGCATGGAGTTTAATTTAAACTGTTACTAAAGAGTCATATTTTAATGTAAACTATTAAAAAAATGATTTCTTGACACTTGAAAAAATACCCCACACCTTAAAATAAAAACTTTTGTAATGTTACCTATTTTAGCTTGAAATATTTTGTAAAAAGTCTTGTCGTAACATGAAAAAAATCTGGAGTGACTCCAATCGACTTTCCGAACATTGGTGGATATGTCTAGAAAGTTAAAAAAAAGAATAGTCATATTTGGACCGCTGCAATTCTGCGTTAATTACAGACCGGGAGGCGGCAGCACAGACAATCACTTCATCGAGTTCACGGCTGAAATTCCAGAATTAGTTAAAACTCGATTCGCATATTAAAACGCAATCGGTCTGCCAAGTCATAACTTGGTGGAAAACTTGGCTAATTCTGGAATTTCAGCCGTGAACTCGATGAGGTGATTGTCTGTGCTGCCGCCTACCGGTCTATTACAGAAAGAGACGCCATCTACTGCTGAAATCCTACTCATCAGAATGACGTCATTTATGATTAGAAAAAGCACCCGCCTTCCACGTGCTGTTTTCAAATAATTAAAAAAAAATAGCTGTTTTGATATATTTTTTTCCTACTAAACGTAAGAGAATACTTTAAAACTAAGGTAAGTTGTTATGTTTTCATATACATATCTAAATTCAGGTGTATATTGCGAATAATTTTCACGCGGATTTGTTTGCTTTCGATTTTGTTCTTAGTCTTCAGATTATCTATTTAAAAAAAAACGCACAGTTGCCTTAATTGGACCAATTTGAGTTACTTAAATTGGACCAGATATACGATCATAAATTTGAAAAGTAAGTAATGAATTTCGAGGTCTGTACGCTTTGGACACTATTTTTAATTTCTTAATAGGGAAGGTTGTAGTGTTGTTGCTTGACACCTCGCAAAAACCTTGATGCTATAGTTTTCACTGCAAATAGAGGCGTCTTAACTTTAGACACATATATGTCTGAAAAAGCAATTTAGACACTTAAGTGTCTGAATGTGAAAATTCAGTGCAAATTCAGACATCAGAGATGTCTGAATTTAAGACACATAAGTGTCTTACGTTGACCAGGGTATAAAAAAACTGAGAAAATGTCTGAATAATGACGATATGTCTGAAAATAAGACATATGACAATAAGGAAGAATTCAGACACTTAAGTGTCTGAATTCTGAATTTACCACAATTGTGTGATATGCGTGGTGACTGTGATACAATCTTGCCCCTGTATATGCCAGCAATATCAAATAATGTTTCGGAGCAGAAGAATGTTGCTTCAAATACTATTCTTTCCACTAAATTTTGCGTGAGGCCCTGGAAAATCACTTAGCGAGGCCCAAACATTTCTCACTGCAATATTCGACTAATAAAAATCTCTTTACAATTTGTACATATCATAGATAATATAGACATATAATATAGAGGGATGTAATATTAGACAATAAAGTGTATAAAAAAAGCGTGTAATTTCTTTCGCATGTAGTGTGTATAACAATTTCTCATTTCTAAAAATAATATATCCTTTAGAATATTTTAAATATTTATTTTTAGCGATTGATTGTAATTGGGACTGATTAAAAAAATTGATAACAGATGGCGACACTATTCAAGGCGATCCCTGTTTTTGTTCACATATCCAGAGAAGATAATTTCTCACAAAATTTTTAATTCATTTCTGTAAAAAAAAAAAAAAAAAAAAAAAAAAAAAAACAGGAAAAGGGTAGGTTTTTTTGTTCAGAAACTATGTAATCGTATAATGATTTCCATGTTTTGGTAAATACAACAAATCTTTCAGAAAATAGTCAAAGTTGGCGTTTTGAACCGAATTTTCGGAGCGAGAAGTCAGAGTCAGAATCTGCATATAATTCGAAAAGTAATTCCTTTATTAAAAAAATGGAACACTGATTACGATCCTAAATCGCTTCAATAGCTAATCTCATGCCTTTGCGTTTAAAAATGAGTCGGAAAATGTGTCAGAAGTGCGTACGCAGAAAAAATACCCCCCCCCCCCTATTTTTTTAATAATCACATTTAATACTTCTTTTAATTTCTAAAAGTTGTAAAATAAAAATGTTATAAACAGTAAAATAAATTTATTAGACTGTTGACATGATTCAGCTCAATCTGAGTCATTATCAAACAAATAAAATTATTCTATAATTGCACGATCTATGGAGTTATTTGTAATGCTACAATTTAATTTTTCACGTACTTTTTATATTATGCACGTTATTTATTTTCTATTTTTTACTTGGATGTTTATTTCCATGTTTGCAACCATAGGATAACTCGAGTCACAATTTTGGTAAGTTAAATGATAACGTTAAAATGATAACATTAAGCGCAAATTTGATAAGTTAAGATGTTGAATTGTTACATATTGTATTTTTACGTTTTACAACTTCTATTACAACTTTTACAACTTTATTTACTATTATTAACTATTACAACTTTTATTTCTATTACAACTTTTCTCTTATAATAGATTGATAGTTTACATTGCAGGGGAAAAATTATTTTACTTTCATTGAAATTTATTTGGATGCTTTCTTCTTGATATTATCTTGCCAGGGCTGTGGTTTTTCTATTATACTTAATATCAGGTATATTCTCATTTTTTCTGTAAAAACTTATTATAATCTTTTTTATTTTACGCCTTTTAGCAATTAAAAGAAGTATATAATTAAAAGGTGCTATAATTTGTTATACTTTTAATCACTTAATTTATAATATTTGAATTGAAAATATGTATAATTCATATATCCCCCCCCACATAAATAATAAAATTGTACAATTTTAATCATCATTTCAAATTCCCCAAATCTTTCCAAAATTTTCCATTTTCTCAGGAACATATGAATCAAGTCTATAAAAATATCAACATGCTACCGACTCATCTCATTACTTTAATTTAAAACCAATGTTTCACATGTCTTGATGGCGTGATTGGTTAAGGCGTTAGTCTCGTAAACAGAAGGACGCGAGATCGAGCCCAATCGTGGGTAGAATGGGGGTGTCAGATTATCCTCCCGTAATTAAAAATAATACAATAGATGGCAGAACTTCACATTTTTGCAATTTTTTTTTTACATTCTGTTTGCCCGGGTAAAAGAAATGGCGCTATTTCAGACACTTCAAATGTCTGAAAATAAGACACTTACAAATGTCTTACAATTTTAAGACACTTTAAAGTGTCTCTTTTTTGAACCATCCGTTTTAGACACTTAAATGTCTGATTTTAAGACATTTCAGTTTACAGTGAATTCGCACGGGAAAGCAACATTATTATTATAATTACCTGGACATACAACCCACAGATTGCAACCTTTGGATGTTGCCTTCTTTAAACCCTTAAATACCTATCACATAGAGGCACAAGAATCGTGGCTTCGAGCTAATAAAGGTTTTCCTCTAACAACTTTGCAAGCCCCAGCTTTTAACTATCGCTTACAACAGAGCAGAAAGCGCTGAAACCTCCATCCAAGCTTTTAATGGAAGCAGCATTTGGCCTCCTAACAGGCATGTTTTTAAAAGTCCTCATTTTGCAGCTGCTTCTGCACTTATTCCTGACGAGGAGATAGGTACTGCAGATAGATCCGTTGTTTCTCCTGCTAATGAGATTTCGGAGTCAGAGTCAGTAATCATGAAACTTTCTAAGACTAAGACAGTAAAAAAAATGATGAAAACGACACAGACAAACAGTCTGGAAGAAAAACATCAGTGACAGCAAAAGTTGTCAAAGATATAGGAAACGAAAAGGAAAGAGTAAGTTGTGAATATTCCCGCAAGAAAGCTGCAACTACAAAACCCTCAAAAAATCAATGAATCATTAGAAATGTTATCATTAGAAATCTCCTTTGCCAATATCAGTTAAGTCAAAGTACGGAGGAAGCCAAAAAACAGCTGTGTTAACGTCTTCGCCATTTAAAGTAAACCTTGAAATGAAAAAACATTAAAACGACAAGAAGGAAGCTCTCAAAGCACAAAAGCAATTAGAACCTAAAGTTTTAAAAAATAGGCGTAATTCAATTGGAAAGAAAATGATGGAAGGGAAGAACTACAGACATAAGGTAAAACTAGACTGCTCCGCCAGGAGCCTGAGGAGAGCCCGGCGCGTAACAACCACCGAACCCAAGTCCTGAGGGACTTTTAGCACGCATGACGGGATTTGTCTCTCCGTATGCGCTTCGACCACAGACATAAGTTAAAGAAAACTTCTGTTGCAAAAAAAAATGTCTAATGATTCAGAGTCTAAAAAAAATCAAGAAAGTGATGATTGGTTTTTCCTATTTTCTAAGAAAAATACAAAATTGCTGAAACGATTCAGTGTTCAGATTGCCAAATATATGGTTCCATGTTGTGTGCGCTGGAATAAAAAATGAACAAAAGAAATTCATGTGTAAGCTTTTCACCACTTCTTACAAGCTATTCAAGTAACCGGAAATTAGTTCACAAATTCTATTCTTAATTACTTATAACTTTGATTTATATTT